>BSBN01000252.1:22242500-25193791 GCA_027924645.1 Cunninghamia lanceolata
TTAATTACCTTATCTCCTTATGGATGAAGTGTGGAGGACATTTTCCTATAACCAGGTAATTAGCCAAATCAACAAACCAAGGAGATTGTATGGAAATAGAAAAAATATGTTCATCTAGAAATGCATCATTGACTGGTTCATTATTCCCCTGCACAGTCAATCTGGATAAAAAGTCAGCAACCACGTTATCCTTTCCTAGTTTATCAATGATAGTTATATCAATCTCTTACAATAGTAATAACCATCTAATGATTCTACCCCCAACCACGGCTTTATTCATGAGGTATCTGATAGCAACATGGTCTATGTGAATAAAGACCGTATATCCTATAACATAGTGGCGGAATTTGTTAATGGCATATACTATTGCTAGAAATTCTTTTTCTTTGGTTGTGTAATTTTTCTCTGCATGATTTAAAATTTTGTTGATGTAATATATAGCATGCATTCCTCCAGATTCACTTACTTGTCCTAAGACAGCTCCAATGGCTTGGGTAGAAGCGTCAAAATAGATTTCAAAAGGTTCCTCCCAGTTTGGTCCTTTGATAATAGGTGCAGTTATCAGATCTTTTTTTATAGCCTCAAATAATTCTTGGCATTGTGTGGTCCAGTTAAATTCAAAGCCTTTCTTGAGGAGGGTAAACAATGGGTTGACTATTCTGCCAAAGTTTTCAATAAATCTCCTATAGTAACCAGCATGTCCTAAGAAGCTTCTTACTTCTATTTGAGTTTGAGGTGTAGGAATCTGCACTATGATTTCAATCTTTTAAGGATCCACTTTCATATCTTCCTGAGAAATGTGGTGACCTAGAACTATCCCTTCTATCATAATGAGAAGAAATTTTTCATGATTCATAGATAATTGATGGTCTTCACCCACTCAAGTACTTTGTTAAGACTCTTTAGGGCTTTTTTGAAAGTCTTCCCATGAACACTAAAATCATCCATGTATACCTAAACACGTGTTGGCTAGATCAACAAAAATTGCTAAAACCATTCTTTGAAATGTGGCGGGTGCATTGCACAACCCAAAAGGTAGGACCCTGTAAGCAAATGCTCCCCAGGGGCATGTAAATGTGGTTTTGTCTTGGTCCTCCAGAGCTACCTGGATCTGGTTATAGCCACTGAACCCATCCAAATACTTGATCAATAAAATGAAGAGGGAAGTAGTCCTTTTTGGTTGCATTATTCAACTCCCTATAGTCGATAGAGACACACCATTTCCCTTTTTTTTGGTACAATCACTAGTGGTGAAACCCACTAACTATTAGAAATGAGATAAATGAAACCTACCTGCAACAACTTCTCTATCTCTTCTTTTACTATTTATCTTAGTGTAGGATTAATTCTCCTTCGGGGTTGTCTTACAGGATGAACATCTTCTGTGTAGCTATAGTGTGTACACACACTAGGATGGATTCCTATCATATCCTTGTATTCCCATGTGAAAGCTTGTGTATGGTTTTGCAGTAGCTCTGTTAATCTATCTTCTTCAATTTTTATCAACCAGCTATTTATGGAGAGTTGTTTCTTTAGTTGTACAATTATTTGCTTGGTACCAGAATAGATATAATGGATTCCCTTGTAAGGACCGATTAACGTATTTAAGGGACAACAATGAGGCATGATATGGTCTAATGATTTTGCTTGTTGATAGTTCAGATTAGAGGCAACTTCTTCAGAATATGGACAATTAAATGCTCTCAGGAAGTCTCTCATATCTCTCTAGAGCCATCTGGAGACCTCCTATTGTGTGACATAGTAGGAGGATGATTCATCATTTTCCTCCAATTCATTGTATTCCTCAAAATGTTATACAATTGTCACCATAGCCAGCGAGGAGGCGTCTTCTTCATCTAAATCCATAAGATCATCTATCCATGGTTTACTTTCATATTGCAGAAATGGTTTAGCAGGTGGGTAGATCGAGAGTTCTTTCAATCTTTTTCCATTGGAAATAGTAATGTTTCCAGATTAACAATCAATGAGGGTTGCTGCAGTAGCTAGCCATGGTCTACCCAATACTATAGGATACCCTGATTGATTTTTCCTTGTTTGGAGGATAAGTAAATCTACTAAATAATCCCAAGTATCTATTGTGACTATAACATCTAAAACTCCCTCATGTTTAGTGATAAACAGATTAGCGAGTTGTAAAAAGGTGGATGTAGGCTTCATGTGAGTTAATGCCAATGCTTTTGCAGTATCTGCAGGCATTATGTTGATAGCAGCATCCAAATCAATCAACACATTTGAAACTGACATTCCTTTTATCATCACTAAGATAATAGGGCTTCTAGGGTCTCCGTATTTATGAGGAATTAGTTTACCTGCCAAGATAACGAGCAAGTTATCCCTACACCTAAATAGTGTTTGGTAATTTATGTTTTCTCCCAAGAAGATTTAAGCATAAGCTTTTGATTGTTTGGTCTATTTCAGGGATCTCTTTAATTGCTTGTAATAGAGGGACTTTATGTTTATTTTACTAAGTTCCTTAATCCATTAAGAGTCATCCTAAGTAGTCTGGAGCTCTTCGGATCTTTCCAGAGCATACCATCCAATCATTCTAGGAATAGAATAGGAATATATTTTGGGGATCTCTTTGGGATTCCTTGTCTTGGTTTCCTTACCCTGGGGTTGCTCTTCTTTTCTAGTGTTGGGCACAATCTCATCCTCCTTAGGAACTTCCTTAGAAGGAGATTTTATGGGGATGTTTCGAGAACGTAGTTGAATGTCATTAATCTCTACTACATTCAAGGTTGTTGTATTAGGATCGAAGTTATAAACTTGTTGTTGAGGTTGATTATTCTTGAGGTTTGGCACAGACTGAGCAAGTAACTGAAGTTGATTCACCTGATCATTTTGATTTTGGGTCATAGGTTGTGACGGTCCAAGGAGTAAGCCTTGTGGTTGGTTTCCATAATGTCTTGGTCCTTGGTTATATTGGGGTACCCAGGACCATTGATATTGATTATGATTTTGGCACTGGGGGTAACCCAAGATTGGTTCATCCACATTGGTTGAGGCCATAGTGGTCCCCAAAGAGGTGGCATTTGCATTTGTGGAGGTGGACCTCCCCAAGGTCCAACCACTACAACAAAATAGGCAATTAGCACCTAAAATAGCAGCGTAATTTAGTTCATTTGAGTCCATGAGTTGTACACTTTTGCCGGTGCCAAACTCGGTGCCCAATTGCATTTCACTTTTGTGCCGGGTTTAGCATCGGGTATAACGCCAAGTTTAGTGCCGGGTTTAGCATCGAATTTTAGTGCCAGGTTTAGCGCTGGATTTCGTTGCTTCCAGTTTGGCTTCTGATTTTGCTTCTTGTGTTGATTCCAAGTTTGCTTCCGATTTTGCTTCTAGTTTTGCTTCTGATTTTACTTCCAGTTTTGCTTCTGATTTTGCTTCTAGGTTTGCTTCCACTAGTGCTTCCAATTTTGCTTCTGGTTTTGCTTCCAGGTTGGCTTCTGGTTTTGCTTCCAGTTTTGCTTCCAATTTTGCTTCTAGTTTTGCTTTCGGTTTTGCTTCTGGTTTTGCTTCTAGTTTTGCTTCGGATTTTGCTTCCAATTTTGCTTCCAATTTTGCTTCCAATTTCACTTCTAGTTTTGCTTCCAGTCTTGCTTCTGGTTTTGCTTCCAATTTTGCTTCTAGGTTTGCTTTCGGTTTTGCTTCCGATTTTGCTTCCAGTTTTGCTGCCAATTTTGCTTCCAGTTTTGCTTCAAATTTGCTTCCAGTTTCGCTTCTAATTTTGCTTTTGGTTTTGCTTCCAATTTTACTTCTAGTTTGGCTTCCAATTTTGTGTCTAATTTTGCTTCTGGTTTTTTTTCCAATTTTTGCTTCCAGTTTTGCTTCCATTGTTGCTTCCAATTTTGCTTCCAGTTTTACTTCCACTGTTGCTTCCAATTTTGCTTTCGATATAATGTCGCTTGTAGCTTCCAATTTTGCTTCTATTTTTGCGTCTTTTCTTGCTTCTAAAATTGCTTCCATTATTACTTCTTTGTTTGCTACCTGAATTGCTTTTGTTTTTGCTTCCTAGATAACGCCAAGTTTTGCTTCCAAGATTACTTTTGGTTTGCTTCTCGTTTGGCTTCCATTGTTGCTTCCTTTTTTGCTTCTAAAAATGCTTCTTGTTTTGCTTACATTATTAATTTAATATGTTTTATTTCAATTTAATTAGTTAAATATATCACGCCTCTTAAATAAATCATATGATTATAGAGTAAGTAATTTAATTATTTAACTCATATGATTAAATAACAAGATAATTATTATATCATGATCATCATCTATAATTAAAACAAGTGAGTCAAATATCTATAATTTAATTAAATTTGACAACATCCATCCTGAGCAGTAATTTAAAATCATCATACGTAATAAATATCCATCCAAAAATCATCGACCACTTTCAATATATATAAATTGACAAGTCAATACTGATAAGATCATCATCATATATAACTAAAACAAGTGAAAGTCAAATATGTCAGTAGATCAATAACATGTCAAAATGATACATGTACAAATGATATAAGTAAAAATGATAAATTATGTAACTCAAAATGATACAAGTCAAGATGATACATGTCCAAATGATATAAGTCAAAATGATACATAAATTTATGATACAACTCATTAATATGGTACTGCAGGTCGTGAAAATGATACATATGATAGTGACCATGAAAAGAGGCATCATAACGATATAGCAACAATGATCCATGGTGCAATCTATATGACCATGAATGTCATTGGCTACTACCAACAACTGCCTCATCATCATCATCATCACCATCGTGATTATCATGATCATGATCATGATCATCATCGTCATTGGCCTTGGTGTCTTTTGTATTTGCATCATCATCATCCTCTGCCATGTGATCTATACCAGAACCAACATAATCTAGATCTCTATCATGAGGATCATCTTGATCTTCTGGAAGACCCGTGTTCTACAAAAAAAAAACATTTAAAATGAAAAGTTATTATTTATTTCATGCAATAATTTATTTTTCTATTATATATATAATATTACAACATATGAAATGAAACCATAATCATATTACATCATATCAAAGTGCACATACCATAATAAAATTTCAAGAAAGTTACAACTAATATGTCATTCCAATGATGTAAAACATGCAACAATTCTAATAAATGTTAGTAAAGTGTAGCATTTCACAGTTGAGCATATTGTCTTTTCATTGATGTCAAAATATCAGGATGTTGCATTTCACAGTTGATCACAGTTGATCATGTATCAGGATGTTGTTTTCACAAGATGCAGTATTGATTTTCAATATAGTTGACAGGTACATATCATGTTTGGTTATGCAATCAGTGTTGTGAAGTTGCCTTTTAATGAATTCGAATTGGTTACAGAGAATTCATCTTGTTGGATCAGATGTGTTGATCACATGATATTTCAGAAGGATTCTTCATAGGACAGTTTAAGTCATGCTTTCAGTGAAAGTGGCTAAGGTTGGCATTATGAGTGGTCTTCATGCAATTATGACACACTTTTGATTGTGACTTGTTGTAATCACAGTGGTTTGGTATCATCTCAGTATTCACAGTGGTTTGGAGGTTTGGTATCATCTCAGTTTTCAGGTTGTAAAACTCTTACAAGTGGTTTTATAGTGACAAGTGACACATATAGTAGTGTATAATGCTCTTCATTGTTTCACAAGACCTAAATAAAACTTCCTCAAAAGCCTATTATAGCCGTCAGTGCACTTTTCTTATAATTGATTGTTGACTGGCTGGAGCGGTGATAGTCACTTAAGTGACAACTTAAGGGGTTGAAGACTCGTCAGTCTTACCGGCCCCGTTGCCTAGGGTGCCCGGTCCCCAGTTACTGTTTTGTGTGCTCCGCGGGAAACGGCTAATCAATGATCATCGTTGAATCTTCATGTGGCGGGCCGCCGTGAATCGGAGGGATAAGGTTTGAACTTGGAGTTGCTCAAACGGTTAGTTTCCCTTATTAAATTTGACAACTACTGTGTTCTAAAAAGACAATAAAGGTTGCTATTTTCATGGTTTTTCACCGAGGATGAAGAGACTTTCAAATTAGAATTTTTGGTAAGAGTAAGAGTGGAATTTGGAAAGTTTTTTCTACGACAAAGAATATGAAAAGAAGTTGATCTTCATGATATTTTTTTTAGTTTTATTTTCTTTCAGAGAATGTGAAATGAATAAAAAAAACATGGTGTTGGAAGATGAACCAATTTTGAAGATTTTGTTTGATGGAAGTTTATTTTGTATATAGAGAGATTTTGTATGGCAGGTGGATTATCATTGCAGATAAGGGGATGATCTTGATGAGTGTGAAAAGGTTTTTCAGAGCATGAGAAAATAAGTTGATTTTAAGTTGAAGAGTTTTAAGAGAGGTTTTTGAGGATGAGAGAGATTTCTTGAGAAGATGAAAGATTTTATTATGAGATGAATTTTTGCAAGTATGATGGTGCAATCCAGATTGAAAGGTTTTTATGATTGAAGAGCAGAGCATTAATTTTTGTTGATAGGATGATGCAATCAAGATTGAAGTGTTACAGAGCAGATTGAAGTTTTGAAAGATAATCATTTTCAGAGAAGGTTAATTTTTCAATTTGCAGTCAGAGAGTTTATAATATTGTGAATTGATTTTGGAATTGTGTTGCAGAGGAAAAATACATTTATTTGATTCTTTTTAAAAGGGAGAAATAAGATATTGTGATTATTGAAACAGGGAAATCCCCTGATTTGTTCTTTTTCAATAAATTTCTGATGTTGTAATGTCAGTGAGACATGCAGAGAAGTACAATATGCCAGTGAGGCAAAATTGTAATGTCAGTGAGACAGTTGTAGATCTGAAATTTTTGTTAAGCCAGTGAGGCAGTTGAGTGGTTTTTATACCCCAGGAGGGTTTTCCACTCGGGAAATTTCTTGTGTCAAATTTTATGTGTTGATACTTTTCATAATCTTTTTATCTATCTGAAGAATTCTATAATTGTGAAGTTAAGTTTATCAAAAGGTGTAAAAAGTGTTAAAATTGTAAACAACACTGATTCACCCCCCCTCTCAGTGTTGTGTGTATTCCTACATAAAGATCATAAAAAAAATTGTTATAAATTTAACTATCAACTGTAAATTCTATTACATAACCGTAAGTGCCACAAATTGCTTGGTCCATGTATGTTCTTTTTCACTATTAATCTAATAACCTGCAATTAGACAGAAACATTAAAGAGTTTTTAAGTAGCAGTTGATTAAATTCTCTTACATGTCATTAAGGAATGCACAATTTTTTTTCAATAATTATTTATCTTAAGGTTCACGAATAACCTTAAGATAAAGGTCTATTTTGTTTGAAAAAAAAAATGAAGTTAGCAATATGGCTTTATCTGGCTGATTTTAGAAAGACAAAATGTTAGCCCTATTCCCGCTCACAGGGTCTTCAATGTGAGCGGAAATAGGGAAAAATTGGGGATTTAGAAAGAAAGATAAAGTTTAGGATGTCTTCAAGATAGCCAGCACAGGCAAGGAGGTCAAACATGCACACATAATGATCAACTGTAGGTGTAATGCAATAAGGGTTACAAATGTGATTGAAGTATGTACAACTCTCATCCACTAAACCTACATGGTTGCATGCACCTAGAATACAAACAAAGCTTACAATGTTAGGATATGTTCTAGAGTGCTTAATTAATTCAAAGATTTTGATAGCGTCCTTGCAAAATCCATTTTGTGCATATCCTGCAATCATTGCATTCCATGAGATGACATCTCTTTGAGGAATTCTGTCAAACAATTCACATTTTTTGTCTATGATTTCATATTTTATGCATATCCTACAATCATTGCAATCCATGAGACAACATTTCTTTGAGGAATAATGTCAAACAGTTCACATGCCTTGTCTATGCTTCCACATTTTGCATACATGTCTAACAGGGTAGTTGCAACTACAACATCTGACAAAATTCCTCTATCCTTTTCTATTTATGATGAACAAAGTGCCACACTAAGGGGCATACAACTACAAACTATCTAGTGGTGGGAGATCAACCTATTAATGCCATATACTTCCATCTTGCTCAACAGATACCTAATTGCACCATATGTCATGAGACTCATGAAATTATCCACTACTGCAAAAGTGAAAGGATGTTCCTATCAATTACTAGTGCAAGGTTTGTCACACATCAATCTCTTGAAGGCAAGGATGGAAGTTAGTATGAATGGAGGTGGGTGGAATGAGTGCAGAAGTACTACTAAAGTGCAAATCAGTTGCTAGCCTTGGGATCTGCAGGATTTGATGAAGCCTCTCAAGGCTTCTATAAAACAAGAGGCCGTCATAGGAGAAGCAGGTAGAATCCTCAAGCAGGATATAATGGCAGACTCTAAGAATGAACCTGCAAATGGAGGCAGTCCAAATGATGTGAATGTACCACCTTCCCATAGGTGGCAAAATCTCGCGCATGGAATGGTGATCCTTGGGATTGGAGGTCGGGGGAGAACTTTCCCATAGGCTTCTTTTTAAGCTAAGGTGAGATTGAAATAGATTATGATGTTTATTCTCAGGAATGGTCCAAACGAAGTGATGCCTCAACATTTCAGAGTGGAGTGCTGCTATGAGGAGGATGAAACCAGAGGGCAACAGATTGCGTACCTATTCAACAAAGCCTCCAATGAAGAAAAAGTGGTCATCTTGAAAGTGATCGGTGCTGGTTTCTAGTCAGGAGGGTACACGCATGACGGACAAGTGCTGGAATGATTTTTCCAGAACTATGTACAGGTTGTGGGAGCAAGGCCCTGGGGGCTAAGAGTTGCAATGAAATTGGTGAGGGAAGATCTAATGGACATGGTTAGGACTGCCATGGATGGTGTGGCAGTGGAGCCTGAATAGGGATTTGCTCTTGACACCCTCATCCTAAATGAGGAGACGAAGGTGAAGCTATACAAAGTCTAGGCCCTCTACAAAAAGGGTGTGGAGAAAGAAAATAACATATGAGAGTTTTTGAAATTCCTGGAAGTCAACCCAGGTCTGATTGATGAAAATGTAATAGCTAGGATGGTGGATATTACTGAAGGCATAGGTTATATATATCACTAGATGTAATGCCTTAGCTTTCTATGTAACTTTTTTTTTATATTTTAATATAGGGAGCTACCCCCATAGCTAGTAGTGTTTACCAAAAAAATATTTCTTTGAGGCATTCTGTCAAACAATTCACGTGCCTTGTCTATGCTTCCACATTTTGCATACATGTCTAACAGGGGCAGTTGCAACTACAACATTTGATAAAATTTCTCTATCCTTTATGTATTGATTGATGTCCATACCCTATTCAAAAGCTCCCATCCTGACACAGGCAGGGAGGATGGTGGCAAAGGTTGTGGAATTTGACTTTACACCAGCCATTGCATTTGCTTTAAAATTTCTGAAGCCTTTTCAACAAATCCATTTTCTGCATATCCTGCAATCATTGCAGTCCATGAGACCACATTTCTTTGAGGCATTCTGTCAAATAGTTCATGTGCCTTGTCTATGCTTCCACATTTTGCATACATGTCTAATAGGGCAGTTGCAACTACAACATCTAAAAAAATTCATCTATCCTTTATGTATTGATGGATGTCCATACCCTATTCCAAAGCTCCAATTTTGACACAGGCAAGGAGCATGGTGGGAAAGGTTGTGGAATTTGGCTTTACAGCAACCAATTGCATTTGCTTTCAAATTTCTAAAGGCTTTTCAACAAATCCATTTTCTGCATATCCTACAGTCATTGCAGTCCATGAGACCACATTTCTTTGAGGCATTTTGTCAAACAATTCACGTGCCTTGTCTATGCTTCCACATTTTGCATACATGTCTAACAGGGTAGTTTCAACTACAACATCTGACAAAATTCCTCTATCCTTTATGTATTGATGGATATCCATACCCTATTACAAAGCTCCCATTCTGACACAGGCAGGGAGGATGGTGGCAAAGGTTGTGGAATTTGGCTTTACACTAGCTAATTGCATTTGCTTTAAAATTTCTTAAGCCTTTTCAACAAATCCATATTTGTGCATATCTTGCAGTCATTGCAGTCCATGAGACCAAATTTCTTTGGGGCATACTGTCAAACAGTTTACGTGTCTTGTCTATGCTTCCACATTTTGCATACATGTCTAACAGGGCAGTTGCAACTACAACATCTAACAAAATTCCTCTATCCTTTATGTATTGATGGATGTCCATACCCTATTCCAAAGCTCCCATTCTGACATAGGCAGGGAGGATGGTGGCAAGGGTTGTGGAATTTGGCTTTACACCAGCCAATTGCATTTGCTTTACACCAGCCAATTGCATTTGCTTTAAAATTTCTAAAGCCTTTTCAACAAATCCATTTTACGCATATCCTGCAGTCATTGCAGTCCATGAGACCACATTTCTTTGAGGCATTCTATCAAACAATTCACATGCCTTGTCTATGCTTCCACATTTTGCATACATGTCTAACAGGGCAGTTGCAACTACAACATCTGACAAAATTCCTCTATCCTTTACGTATTGATGGATTTCCATACCCTATTCCAAAGCTCCAATTCTAACACAGGCAGGGAGGATGGTGGCAAAGGTTGTGGAATTTAGCTTTACACCAACCAATTGCATTTGCTTTAAAATTTCTAAAGCCTTTTCAACAAATCTGTTTTGTGCATATCTTGTAGTTGTTGCAGTCCATGAGACCACATTTCTTTGAGGCATTATGTCAAATAGTTCACGTGCCTTGTCTATGCTTCCACATTTTGCATACATGTCTAACAGGGTAGTTGCAACTACAACATCTAACAAAATTCCTCTATCCTTTATGTATTGATGGATGTCCATACCCTATTCCAAAGCTCCCATTCTGACATAGGCAGGGGAAGATGGTGGCAAAGGTTGTGGAATTTGGCTTTACACCAACTAATTGCATTTGCTTTAAAAATTCTGAAGCCTTTTCAACAAATCCATTTTGTGCATATCCTACAGTCATTGCAGTCCATGAGACAACATTTCTTTGAGGCACGTGCCTTGTCTATGCTTCCACATTTTGCATACATGTCTAACAAGGCAGTTGCAACTACAACATCTGACAAAATTCCTCTATCCTTTATGTATTGATGGATGTCCATACCCTATTCCAAAGCTCCCATTTTGACACAGGCAGGGAGGATGGTGGCAAAGGTTGTGGAATTTGGCTTTACACCAGCTAATTGCATTTGCTTTAAAATTTATGAAGCCTTTTCAACAAATCCATTTTGTGCATATCTTGCAGTCATTACAGTCCATGAGACCACATTTCTTTGAGGCATTCTATCAAATAGTTCACGTGCCTTGTCTATGCTTCCACATTTTGCATACATGTCTAACAGGGCAGTTGCAACTACAACATCTGACAAAATTCCTCTATCCTTTATGTATTGATGGATGTCCATACCCTATTCCAAAGCTCCCATTCTGACAAAGGCAGGGAGGATGGTGGCAAAGGTTGTGGAATTTGGCTTTACACCAGCCAGTTGCATTTGCTTTAAAATTTATGAAGCCTTTTCAACAAATCCATTTTGTGCATATCTTGCAGTCATTGCAGTCCATGAAACCACATTTCTTTGAGGCATCTGCCAAACAATTCATGTGCCTTGTCTATGCTTCCACATTTTGCATACATGTCTAACAGGACAGTTGCAAGTACAACATTTGACAAAATTCCTCTATCCTTTATGTATTTATGGATGTCCATACCCTATTCCAAAGCTCCCATTTTGACACAGGCAGGGAGGATGGTGGCAAAGGTTGTGGAATTTGGCTTTGCACCAGCTAATTGCATTTGCTTTAAAATTTCTGAAGCCTTTTCAACAAATCCATTTTGTGCATATCCTGCAGTCATTGCAGTCCATTAAACAACATTTCTTTGAGGCATTCTGTCAAATAGTTCACGTGCCTTATCTATGCTTCCACATTTTGCATACATATCTAATAGGGCAGTTGCATCTACAACATCTGACAAAATTCCTCTATTCGTTATGTATTGATGGATGTCCATACCCTATTCCAAAGCTCCCATTTTGACATAGGCAGGGAGGATGGTGGTAAAGGTTGTGGAATTTGTCTTTACACCAACCAATTGCATTTGCTTCAAAATTTCTGAAGCCTTTTCAACAAATCCATTTTGTGCATATACTGCAGTCATTGTAGTCCATGAGACCACATTTCTTTGAGGCATTCTGTCCAACAGTTCACATGCCTTGTCTATGCTTCCATTTTTTGAATACATGTCTAACAGGGCAGTTGCAACTACAACATTTGACAAAATTCCTCTATCCTTTATGTATTGATGGATGTCCATACCCTATTCCAAAGCTCCCATTTTTTTACAAGTAGGGAGGATGGTGGCAAAGGTTGTGGAATTTGGATTTACACCAGCCAATTGCATTTGCTTTAAAATTTCTGAAGCCTTTTCAACAAATCCATTTTGTGCATATCCTACAGTCATTGTAGTCCATGAGACCACATTTCTTTGAGGCATTCTATCAAATAATTCACGTACCTTGTCTATGCTTCTACATTTTGCATACATGTCCAACAGGGCAGTTACAACTACAACATCTGACAAAATTCCTCTATCCTTTATGTATTGATGGATGTCCATACCCTATTCCAAAGCTCCCATTCTAACATGGGCAGGGAGGATGGTGGCAAAGGTTGTGGAATTTGGATTTTTCATCATGGGAACTTAAAATATTTGGAAAAAATGATAGGAAATTTTAGGTTCCAACAAGTCCATTAGTTGGAGGCAGGGAAACAAGGGTTTTCTATTCATTATTAGCCTGTTAAACTTAAACATATGAGATAGCATGGTAGACACAAAAATGTTGTGGATAATGACCACAAGATTAGGTTAATTGTAACCACTTTTTGTAAGCAAGCACAAGACTAGTATACTCATCATGATCCTAATGGCACCAAGAAGGGTCTCCAAAGATATAAGAGTAATCATTTGTCATCTAAGATAAATCTTACATTTAAGGGTGCTAGGGCCAACAGAGAAGCACTTTAGAACTCATCCTACGCATCAATAAACAACTCAACACAAGAAATGCAAATTGTCATATTAACACAACAATATCCAACTAAGTTATTGAAAGTCGACTATTGATACCTCGTTCTCCATCCATATTACAAAATCGGTCCACTTTTTGCTTTGTAACATATCCTTTTCAAATTGCATTGGATATCGACCATATTTCTCCTCCTGTCAAAACATGGCACGTGGACTAGTTAATGTAATTAATATGAAATCATTTACTTTTCCTAGGAAATAAAAAAATATCATTTAACATATTAAATATACTTACAAATGTACAGATCAAGCTTGTAAACCTTTCTGGCCACTGTGATGTGTGGCACGAAGTTTGTTAAGCCTAGCCTTGGAGGCCTTGTCCTGAAACATATACTAATTCAATTTAACTATGCACAAATAAAATTTAAAAATCATTTAATAAATTTGATATAATCTTATGACCAAATTCAAATACCTGTGTACTCTCCTCACTCGACTTCCTCCATGCATCAGACTTCTCATATGCTTTTACAAGCTCTTTCCATACTTTCACACTTACATTAATTAGCCTTTTTTTGAGCCTTAGCTCAAGAGTGAGTTTTTTTATCTTCTTTGTTTGGTTGCCCTGAAATCTCTTGCAGTTTTGAGACATTCGTAGCTTTATCTTCTTTATAGACCAACCTGTGCCAAATTTAGTCTCCATGTCCTGGATAACTGCTTTTTGCAGGTGCATGGGTATCTTTGAGAATGGCAAATGTAGATGATCTTTGAACTGTTGAAGGCATGATTCCTTCAACCTATTCACAAATGTGTTTCCAGCATCTGTCATTCAGACTTCCCCTGAAACCACATCATATTCTATCTTGGTATCATAGGTACCAATGCAAGATACAAAACATGGCGTGGTGGTCGAAGAAGTCTCTGTCCCAAGAGTGGGTGGGACATTGGAAGCCTCTGTTCCCTCTTCCACATTCTTAGAGGTTATTGTTATTGATTTCCTCCTGGATCTTTTGCTTGATCCAAGACTGGTTGGGGAATCAATTGATTCCCTTTGACACTATTGATTAGGTTGTAATGTTTCAGGGGCTTTACCAGATCATTTTTCTATGTATCTGGCAAGCATTGTCACGTCCACACCATCCAATTTGTTCACTGCCTCTACCCCCAATATGGAAGCCAAAGCCTCTTTATCTTTGTCAGTCTCATGTTCCTATATATATAAAAATTGACAATGAATTACCTTATTGTGGCCAGAGTCTGCTCCCTTTGTTCTCTTCCCTCTATTGCATGACATTTTGAGGAGACCTAGGGCAAATTATTTTCGTTTAGTCTGTGGAGGCAAATGAAGTACACACTGCCAGGTATAAAAATTTTTGTTCAGTTTTTTTGTATTTCTCAAGGTTTTTGACCTTTACTTTGTAGAGCAAATCTTGAAGCTATTTTCCTATGAATCAATTTGTGCCTAGGGAGGGAATCTATAGTTCCGGGCCTAATTTTAGTTTACACACCCTCATCTCAAAATCCCTATCTCCTCATATTGTCTCGACCAACCTCTGTTTTAGTTTGCTCACCCTCGTCTCAAAAGCCCTAATTTTAGTTTGCTCACAATTGACTTGTCTTAAAGCACTCGACTACGTTTTTAGGAATGAAGCAAGAAAGTTGTCTTTTGAGAAAGATATTGATGGGAATGATAAGCAAACCTGGGCATTGGGGTTTGAAAAATGTGTTTATTTCTCTCGGATGTAGACAAAATAATGCAATGTCTACAATTTTACCCTCCTCCTTTGCAACCACATGAGACTTGAACGATTTGCATGTATCCAAAACAATATTCACAACCCTTTCTTCACAATCCTCTCCATTTAATCGAAACAAAAAAAAATTTGGGAATGATTTTTTTTTTATTGTAATTGTAACCTTACCTATGGTGTCGCAAACTAAATCGAATTTCTCATCTACTTGCTTGTTTTTCCCTTTTTTCTCCTCTCTTCGCGCAACATTTTTCTCCTCTAATTCATGCGGTGTTTTTCTCCTGTAATTATCGAATTTCTCTTATAATTCAGGCGGGAAGTTTTTATTTTTTGTTTTTTATTTACAGGTCTGCCATTGTCAAAATAAGGGCGAACACAAAAAACCCAAATGCTTGATCTTTGCATGCCAAACGCTTGATCTCCAAACAAAAAATGAACACCAAAAATCAATAAAGTTTTTTTTTTGGCATATGTGCAGGCGGGAATTTAAAAAAAAAAATTAATCCAGTAGTCGGTGCTATAGTCAGAGCAGTTACTGCCGACTTTAGCGCTGACTTTTAGGCCTAAATGTAATCTTTTTGGGGCGCAAAGTGCACCTAATTTAGCTCCAATTAGTGCAAAATGATGTATTTTGCTTAGAAGTTGATAAAAAAGTAACCTCACCAAATTTGGATTCTCCTTATAATAAGTAACTGTATCTTGTTTTCATGATAGCATTTTGACTTCATTCTTCTCTTATGATTAGCTCAATAATGACTCACTTTTTCACGACCTTACACAGATGGTTGGTGACAATCCTTATGCAAGTGATATGGCTTTGGAAAAACCAAACAACTCTTCTCTTACTATCATGATGACATCATATTGGGACTATATTGGTAGCTTATGGTATTGTGATTTTCATTTCTATATTCTCATTAACCTATTTTAGGTTGAAGCATGGTAACTAACCCACTAGCTATTATGAGAATCATACAATGACTAGACAATCCTCTACACTTTGACTATGATAGTCCTATGCTTGGTGTTTTCTTCATGACAGTCCCTGATAATGTGAATTATTGATAGTAGCTAGTTCAAATGGAGTTTTGGATGGTGTAGTAAGTTGTCCCTATGGCTCATGATATAAGTGCATGCCTTGGTTATGTCCTTGTGACATTACTCTCTAGATATCTCCGCTTTATAGTGACAAGGTTTCAAGAACATGACAACTTAGGTAATGTATCAACTTGTCTCTTTAACCTCTGGATTATCATTTTTCAAGAATTGATCTCATTGAAATGCAAAGACAACATGTTGATTGATGACTAACTACATTGTTACTATGATAGTGACTTAACCTGGTCACAAGATTAATGAGACAATTGTATAGTAATAACTCTATGGATGCATACCTAGCTATCCTAGGTGAACTATGACAATAATTTAATTTTTCTAGTGTTGCTTTTAAACCTCCTATGGTTGTTACCTATGCATCATGGTATGACAACCTCTACAATGTTAATCCTCATGATCCCACTACAATAGTAGATCAACACTATGATGGTCTCCTGACTTATCATTTTAACACCAATTATTTTAGTTGGAGCCATGACCTTCCATCTAACATTTGAGAGTTGGATTTGGGATTAAGGACAACCTTAAGATATGTGATAGGATATTGACAACATTTTAGCTAATTCATGACAATCTTTTTTTATATTATGTGACTTCACTATAATCTTGAGGCCCGGTTTAAGAGGCCATAAACTATCTCCTTCACTATTTGACAACCTTCCACTTCCTCACATACCTGTGATAGTCCTATTTATACATCTAATTATTCCTTAGATCTTGTCAATCCTTAAGGCATGATGACAACATCCCTAAATACAGATGGTTGGGGTTATGATAGCTAATGGAGGGTTTTCTTTTCAAAGGAAACCATTAATTTTGGAGTGAAAGGTAATGGTGAAATATAACATAAAGTCCCTATAATTAAAGAATATCCAATGGCTAGGATTAACCTAACAAAGATCTAACGACGTGATTTTAAAATTAACATCCAAATTATCCTTCCCTCCATCAAGAATTTAACATTTTGGTGCCAAAGACTCTTTGAGACTATTTTGAGGGTTTTATGGCCACTTGGAGAGATATAGATTGACTTAAAATGACCCATAAAAGAAAAATGAGAGTCAAATATGAAATAAATATCTTTTTGATGTGAGTTTTTAGTCATCTTGTAATCATAAGATTTGGGCTCTAGTTGTCAAGATCCTGTGTGTAAACTTTTTCTAAAGAGCAAAATGTCGTAATGTCCTATTTTTTTTTTCCATAGTGCGTCTTAATGAAAAGCGAATGTGTTAACAAGATAAATTCAATAATATTCTCTTGGTGCACAACTATTATGTGACTATTGTCATTGTTGTGTATTACAGAATCCAAAGGAGGCCATGGAGAGAGGATGTGGATGGCGTAGAACTACTAAATCACAAAGAGAAAAGTGGGTGGAAATAGATATGACAACAGAATCTACAAATACAATAGATGTAAGAAGAGAAAGCAACCTCAATCGAAGGAGGAAGGTGTTTATGAATTCACAAATGCTACAACATAGAGGAGATAAAGTCATTTTTATGTCCACGAGGCCTCTAAGGTCAAACTTATTGGTTGAAAATGCACAGGAATGGTGATTAAATGTGATTCTATGATCAAGGGAAAAGTTTGAAAATTAGGATTGCCAAAACATGATATTAATATGTCAAATATATGACTAAAGTGAGGTTTTGTGTTGGATAGCATATTCATTGAAATGATATAAGTGGTGTACTAAACATTATTTGCTATGTTGTGTATTATAGGGGCCAGATGAGGCCATGGCAATAGATCGTGTCATATCAAATGAGGACACAACGGATGAAGCGGGAAATCAGGTACTCAAATTCAATTTCCTTAGGAAAAAATGATGTGATGGCATTTTGTGATATGTCCATCTTTTTTCACAATATTATTGAAATTTATAATGTATTATCCAATCTTGACATAAATTAATGCATGCTGTTGATTATTTTAGATAGAGATTGGAGCAAATACAGAGCCTGAGCATTCAATTAGAAAAGAAAAAAGATATGTATGTGGACGTGGACCTAAAACTATTAAATCATGTAGATGATAGTGGGTGGAAGAGGATATGACAATGGATCCTGCAGACACAACAAATGATTGCACTGAACAAGAGGTTGGTTAGGACTATAGTGGATGGGATGAATACTTTGAGAAAATTGTTGTTTGTGGATGTTTTGTATGTTGTGGAAAGAAACAATTCAAATGGGTGATTGTACAAAGACATTACATATATGATGAGCTTCCAGTTGGTAGTATGCCTCCTACAATCGATTCAAATCCAATAGGAATTGTGGTAAAGGATTTTCCAAATTGATATAAATAACCTGTATACTTCATTTAAACATTGTTTTATATTATTTAAATAACTAATTTTTTTCTTAATGGATACTTGCAAGATAAAGTTCTTGGTTTAAAGTTTCCTGGAGCATCGACTTCTAGCCTAGAGGGTAATGATCATTTATCAAATGATACATCTAACAAAAATATGTGCCAATATACCAGCTCAAAAGATGAGGAATTGATGAAAACAAGTAACAGAACAAGAACCAGTTTAAAGATGCATAATTTGCTTAAAGACAAGGGGAAGGTGGACTACATACCTAATGAGAATGAATGTGATGGAGATGATGACTTGCCCCTGAGTTTGAGATCAATTTACAAAGAGACATTTGATTGTCGACTATATTGTACTTGGCCTAATGATCAACAACTACCTAGAGTTTATGAGGTGTTTCAATTTTGGGGATACAGCTACATGATACGACCCTCCAATATTCATGGAGTGAATTTAAGCCTCTTTATTGTCCAAAATGTACATGTGGAATCTAAACATAGAAACAATTCAAAACAAACCACTAGGAGATTAATGCCATATTATGGTCCATCATATTATAGTGGTGAATGGAGAAGGCTAGCAGAATATAAGCCTAGCATGTCAGCATATGGTCTAAATTCAAATATGTATACACATCATCTCCAATTGGAAAGTGGAAAAGAAATGAATAGAGGTCATCTTATGTATATAGATGGACGTGCATACACACACAAAAATATTGCAGGATTTATAAATAGTAGTAAGGGAAGGGACCCTACTGTAAGACCGAATTGTCAATTTGTTGAGGTTATAAAAGATAAAAATGGAGATATGGAAAGAGAGGTTGATAGATTGATAATGGTTGAAGCTACTATGGACTTTACTATTGGGGATGAGTTATTGATTGATCGCCCCTTCTTAAAACACACTCATGTGCGAAAGAAGAGGGAAGAACAAGGCCTCCCTAAGGATGTTCTTAAGGGCAAAAAACTAAAGAATAATAAATGAGTGTGGACTGATGTTTTATAAGCTATGTTGTCAAAATTGTGTTTTATTTAAATTATTGTATAAAAAAGGTAGTCTATAAAATAATGTTCCATTATTCAATTGATGTATATATGTTCATATAATTTATATTTTTATTTTTAAGCCATATTTGATTATATTTCTTTGAAATTGATACATTTATGATTTATCCAATTGTTGCCAAACATTAAATAATATTTGCATTTGTTGATAGGTAGAATATGTTGATGAAACACATACTAATACCCAAGATCCAACTGGGTTATTAAGATTTCGATGGGATGATCCAAACCATCCTTTAAACAATACTAGGGCAAAAAGAGCATTATTGAAGAGAATACTACCAGCTGAAAATTTTGAAGAGTTGATGAGATCTGCATACACTGATGACATGCCACCTAGCCTTAATGATGATAATCATGATAGTGAAAATGCAGTACATGAAGAAGGATTGAATGAAATGCTTACATATTTCTTTGGGGATGAAAACAATGATGACAATAATGATCATATGGTTGATAATAACGATGATAGCAAGGGTAATTACCACCAACGTAATGTTGATGATAACAACCTGAAAGACTCCATCAAGCAAGCAGCAAAGACACCCGTGTTCAAATCGGGTGCAAGGATAACCTCAAAACTAGCATGCACATTAATATTATTAAAAATCAAGTCACTATTTGGTTGGTCAGACAAAGGATTCACTACCCTATTTAAGTGAGTTGAATCTATTTCTTACTTTGTAATTGTCAATTGGTGTACATAATTCGTAAACATTCATCAACTTCGTTTATATTTCTTTAAGGCTATTTTAAAACCATATATTGTATATAAACAATCCTAGTATAGATTGACATATCAAACATGTTCATCATAAGTCAAACATTCAATTGATTTAATCTCTGGCAATCTTACAGGGCACTAAAAACTAAAATATTCCTTGAAGAGAATGTGTTGCCATTAACTTGCAGAGAGGCGCGTCTGTTGTTGGTTGAGTTGGGGATTGAATATAAGGAAATTCATTCATGTAAAAATGATTGCATTTATATAGAGATGAATATCAAAACAAGGTAGAATTCCCTGTATTCAAAGAGAAGAGATATCGTACAGATGTACAAGGTCCTACAGTTCTAAAGAAGGTTTTACGTCACATGCCAATTATACCTAGACTTCAACGAATGTTTCATTGCAAGTCACTTGCACAATTGATGGACTGGCATGCAAAGAATAGGAGTAAAGATGGATTCATGTGAATTCCAGCTGACTCCAAAGCAATGAAACACATAGAGGAAAAATGGCCAAGAAAATTCAAAGATGAACCTCGTAGTATTAGGTTTGGTCTTGGAATTGATGGAGTGTGCCGATTCTCTTTCCTAAGCTCAAATTATAGTGTTTGGCTAGTCGGATTGATAGTATACAATATTCCCCCATGGATGAGTGTTAGAAAGGAGCACCTTATTCTGACTCTCATTGTTTCAGGAAAAATCAAGTTAAAAACATGGATGTTTATCTTGCGCCTTTTATTGATGAGATGCAACTGCTATGGAAAGGCATAAGAATGTACGACATATCACATCCCCCGTCAAATAGGTTCTTCATGTTGTACAATGTGCTATGTTGGACTATTCATGATTTCCCGGGACTTGGTGTTTGTTCTGGTAAGATAAAATATTTACGTATTTACACTCATAATTTATTTTCATCCCAACTTTCATACTTAGTTTTATACTATTTTTTTTATGTTATTAACATTACTTATTGAGATGTAGGGCTTCAAACAAAGGGCATATTTGCATGTCCAAGATGTGCAGAACAATTTCAAGGGTGGTATTCTAAAGATCTACATAAATTTATTTACGCAAACAACAGGGTTTTTCTACCACCAGATCATAAGTTTAGAAATCGCCTAAAGAATCAATTTGATGGAAAAGTTGAAAATAGAGGCCCTCCCATGATTAAGAAGTATGAAGATGTTAAATTGAAAGGTTGGGAGGATTTTTTTGATCGAGGTGATTCAATTAAAGAACCAGAACAAGTTGTAGTTAATATGCCAGAAAGAATGAAAAGGAAATCCATATTTTATGATCTCCCTTACTGGAAGGATCTATTAATATCTCACCTATTAGATCTTATGCACGTCTTCAAAAATGTCCCAGATTCTATATTTTGACATATATCAGGCAAAGAGGACACCTTGTCTTCAAGGAGAGATATTACTCTTTCGCATACCAAATTGATAGAAAACATTTGTGGCCAAACAGGGAAAATGAAACATATGCAGAAGCTCCGTGGATTTATAAAAAGAGCTAGACCAACTAAAAAATGACATCCGTTCAATAAGGACACCTACTAGCTATGGGTCATCATTGGCTAAAGCTTTTACAGTTGATGGACATATCACAGGATTTAAAACATACGATTTTCATAATTTTATGAAGGTATTATATATCATCATTTAACATTTATTGGTAACATTGATTAAGTACTAAATAAATTTTGATATTTTGTTGTGTGAGAAAAAATTACTAATGACCTTTTCATAAATGTGTTTGATAGCATATCATGCCATTGGCAATTAGGGGGGATTCCCTGTCTTACAATTGACTTATTGGATTAAGAAGTATGAAGATGTTAAATTGAAAGGTTGGGAGGATTTTTTTGATCGGGGTGATTCAATTAAAGAACCAGAACAAGTTGTAGTTAATATGCCAGAAAGAATGAAAAGGAAATCCATATTTTATGATCTCCCTTACTAGAAGGATCTATTAATATCTCACCTATTAGATCTTATGCACATCTTCAAAAATGTCCCAGATTCTATATTTTGACATATATCAGGCAAAGAGGACACCTTGTCTTCGAGGAGAGATATTACTCTTTCGCATACCAAAATTGATAGAAAACATTTGTGGCCAAACAGGGAAAATGAAACATATGCAGAAGCTCCGTGGATTTATAAAAAGAGCTAGACCAACTAAAAAATGATATCCGTTCAATAAGGACACCTACTAGCTATGGGTCATCATTGGCTAAAGCTTTTACAGTTGATGGACATATCACAGGATTTAAAACATACAATTTTCATAATTTTATGAAGGTATTATATATCATCATTTAACATTTATTGGTAACATTGATTAAGTACTAAATAAATTTTGATATTTTGTTGTGTGAGAAAAAATTACTAATGACCTTTTCATAAATGTGTTTGATAGCATATCATGCCATTGGCAATTAGGGGGATTCCCTGTCTTACAATTGACTTAAGGAATGCCATAAGTTGATTGTCAGCATTTACAAGGTATGTGGTTATATGAAATGTTCATGTGTGAGAGACATAGAGATATTATATTGCATTTCAATTTTTGACTAAAGGTTCATACTAATTTACTATTCTTATATTAGGTGGGTGACCTCCAAGGAGATCCACGAATGTGAAGTGCCAAAATGGAAGAAGGAAATTGCATAAATTGTATATGTATTTGAGAAGGAGTTCCCTACAAGATTCATGGACCTACAAGTCCATTTACTTATACACCTAGTCGATGACATTGAATTGGTAGGTGTCGTATCAACAAGGTGGATGTTTTTCTTTGATAGGTATATGAAAACTCTAAAAAGATATGTTTGAGAAAAGGCACATCCAGAGGGTTGCATATACGTATTGAATGAAGCATTTTTCTTCTTGTGTGAATTCCTTGGTAAGAATTTTGAAGATGGCCACGCTTCTGGGATGAAGAACGAGCATCATATATTATTAATGGAGAAAAACCACAATCTAATGGTGTTCAAGTAGAAATTAGTAAGTAAATTCATGATCAGTGTGGTTTTTTTTTCTTGCAATCATTAATTTACTCTATAATTTATTTGTCAAATTAACAACATGACATTTGGAGTTTGAAATAAACATGTTGACATGTAATAGATGTAGACGAAAGTGCTATACTCGACAAGTTCATTTTGTACCACATAGACTTTATGAACAAATGGATTGATCCGTATGATAAAAAAAGAGAAGAAGTGTTAGAAGCAAGGAGACAATTTAAGAGATCAAAGCCAAGGAATACTCCACTTCCCACTGATCTGCTTGGGGAATGGGGCAAATATTACACACTAGAATGGGTTACTGAACAAATTTAAAATCAAATAGAAGATGCAGGTATAGATTCAAACATAACAGAAGATGAAATCAACATGTCTAGAGGATGTGAAAGAAAGGAACAATTGGAATTTTATAAAATATTGTTTCCTTACAGTTTTGACACTATTAACTATTTTAATATTCGTCATTATATTTGTTTTCATTGAAATAAATGATCTTTCACAGGCGAGGAAATATCCAGCAATGTGTGCATATGGTCAACATTATCGTGTAGAAAGTGTAGATGTAAAGAGATTATCCTTTGATTGTGGCATCATGGTTGACTTCAAGCAATCCAGTCAATCAAGCTCAAAAGATAAGAATATAATTGAAGGGAATCTACAATATGTTGCGAAAATACGAGAAATTATTGAGTTGAATTACCGCTCTTTTAAATGTTGTATTTTTAAGTGTAGATGGTATGAAGCACTTGAGAGGACACAAAGACATGATACTCATAGTGGATTGTTTTCTATAGATTCCTCATGTTTCCTACCAAAGGATAAGGAGCCTTATGTTCTACCAATTCATTGTGAGTAGGTATTTCTTTAACTCAAATAAGAAGCGATAGTGATCATTAATCTATTAATTCACAGTTTATTACGAATATATACATGTGTTTATTAATCAATAAAATTGTTATACCATACGTCTAATATATGTATGTTGTTCATGTGCAGGTATTTTTCTATGAAGATATTTTGGACTCGAAATGGATATTTGTCATACATTATGATCCAAGATTAAGGCGTGTATTTGACAATGCATTAGTGGATACTAAGCAAAACAATGATGGCCAACAAAATGAGAGATGGATTAGAAAACATCAAAGAAATTGACATCCATGATTGATGTTGAAGATGGTTATGTTCAAGCACAAGAAGACAACAATCTAGAGTTGGATGATGTTATGGAAGACAACAATATGGATGGTATACAAAATAATGATCCATATACATCTGGTAACAATATAGATGGTCTACTGTTAGATTTCAATGATGATGAAGATGATGCAGGTCGAGATGAGGATGATGATAATATTAAATACTTGAAAGACCATATGAACATTGGCAATGATACACTGGATGACATTATAGCAGACAATAATGTTAATGACCAAGACTTCTAAATTTTTAGAATTATTTGCAATTCATGTTTAAAAATGATGATTCTTATGGCCTAAACTTTGAAATGCTTCAGTAATATTATTTGTGTTGATACAAATTACCTATTGCAATATCCTTAAATTGTTCAATCTTTAGTATGAATTGTTGGTAGAAAAAATTAGGATTACTTGGATGTAATTCCTTTTCATTGCTTTATATTTTTCTTGAATGTCAAGGTCTCAACCTAATCCTCATTTTGCAAGGAAGTTATGATTGAGGATTTGATGACTACTACATATTTTAATGGGGAAGATGTTTTTCATCATGATCCACATGTTGCACATATGGATAGGTAAGACATGAATCTTACTACATATATACTTATATCAAACCTTTACGAATTTGAGCAATACACAAATACACTCCACGTATTATCTCATGTTGCCACTTCCACTCCCATTTTAATCATAACTCCTAATGTTCATCCTTCCAACATAGATGTCATCCTTAAAAGAATTGATGAGATGCAAAGTAAAGTTGATGCATTACCCCTAGTAATCAAAGGATATCATAGGAGAAATCAAGCATAATCCACTTTCATTTGAGTTATTTCTTATCCATTTCTAGCTTGCAATTGTTTCTTTAATTTCACATTTTCAAAATACAATTTGTTTACTTCATCATTCATTACTTTATGAGTTTTCTCATAATCTTGCAGCCTTTGTTCTAACTTCTTCACAGCAGCATGAGTAAACATAGCAGTATGAACAATGAGAGCAGCTGCTTCTGTTGCTGATGTATGTTACCCTAAAGATATGCCAAATCTTATGATTAGGTTTTATATGTGAATTTGGCCAACTAATGGAATTGCTCAGATTAATCAAAATTCTCTACACTTTAGGCTCTGTTCAAGCCTAGGTGGGTGTTACCTTGTTTCACCAATGACAATTTACTTTCAAGTTTGTTGGTGACTTCAAAATAGATTAAGGAGCTTATGTAATTTTGTCAATTAAATCATCCACTTCATGTAACCTAATCTGGCATATGATTTGGATTAATGTTTTCTATAAATCTTTAAACCCTACTCCTAAAATAGAAAAATAAAATTGGATTTTGAAAATATATACAAGGGAATGATTTTCAAAAGAGAATGATCGGTGCCTGCCACATGAGGAGTTTGTTTATCTTTAATTATTTTTCATATATATCCTTAATTGTATCTATGCCATGTTATCTAATTGTGATAAGTACTTGAGTAAGACCATCAATGAAAAATGAAGTGGACATATTATCATCTATATTAGCTAATTGATTGCACAAATATTTCAATTTGTCAACGATCTCATGTTTCTATTCATTTTCAACACTTTTAATAAAGACATCATTATCATAATATTCTTCTTCATCATTAGAATAAAATATTGAGATATTAAGTAATTAAGATAGAGAAATGAACATACAACTCATAAACTCACAGCAAAGAGAATAGAACAACCCAGCAAGCTTTGCATTTTCCTTAATTCTTCAAAATTTTCCAAGTCTTCAACAACAAGAAATGAGTGATACAGTTCCATTATATAACAAGAACATGTACCCTCAGCAATTAATACATTATCTTTCAAATTCAATGAATACAGAGAAGCACCTAAAGGCATTGGAGAAACATTAATTACACCGAAGGAAACAAAAAGGAAGGAGTGGTTGGCCTTGAGAAACACGAGGAGTTGCCTGGGGATCTGCATTGTTGTGGTTGGAAGATGATAGCCAAGTTGTCATTATTTAGATCCATATCTATCCTCCAACCCACCATATGTTCTTTCAACCGGCCAAGGAAATGAGATGATTTCTTCTATCTTACCATTGTGGCTGACATACTGTACATTTAGGATACCTTTGACACTTTTACCAAATAAGTCAAATGTAATGTCTACCATGTGTAGTCTTTCAAGTGTCCAACTTAACACATGCTGAGATGGGTCTCCTTTATCGTAACAAGCTGGAATTAACTAATTACCATTATCAATGATTTCCTTCCTCCACTTATTCAAGTCTTTTGTAGTCCCATCAGCTTCTAAAATATGAGGCAACCATTTTGTGTCCAGCTTTTCAATTACCTGCATTTTATCCTTTAATATTGTATCCAATTTTAGTTGATAAGAAGCCACCTCCTCAAAATTTTCTAGCATTCTCACTACCAACTGCATCTCAGGAGGAGCCTCTAAATCATATCTAGAACACCTGATAAATTCACTGATTTTCCTAGTCCTTAGCAGCCACTTGGTCTTCATAGCTGATAGCCTCTGTTTGTCTGACTCATGTTTTTCACGTGCTATCCTTAATAGGGAGTAATACTTATGGGTCTCCTCTAACCTAGCCAATATCTTGTTAACTCTATATGTAACTAAATTTATGGCCATATCCTTCATTTTACCTTCCATTCCTTCATTCAAATTCTTATTCTCTTCTTTCAATTCCTTTATCTCTTGAAGTAGGGGTTGTGTGTCCACTGGCAATGATTATGCAGTCTGTATGATTGGGGAGTTTGGGATGGACCATCTTCCAATTGAAGTTGACTCTCATAGACACTAAGCTTAGCCATTGCCTCTGTGTATTTCCCCAATAATTCATTGTAATCTTTCTGTAATTTAAGTGTTGTTGCCTCTACAAAATGTGTTGTCTATACATTCAAGTTGGTTGCCTAAGGAGAAGGGGTGTCTGACACCCTCTTGATGATCACATTACCAATGAATTCCTCCAATCATACCTTTGGTTTCTTATCATTTGGGGCCAATGCCTAGATATCCAAGGTATCAAATTTAGGGTCAAAGATAGCACCCTGCAACGCTCTCTTGGCCTATTCTCCACTTACATCTATATCGTCCCTGGTAATGGTATCAAATGCAATAGCATCTGATTATGTCTAGTGTGGCAATAGTAATATTTTCCTTTTCTTCACAAGTGCTCTCCCTTCTTCAGGAGCCATGGCACTGATATCCTTGTTCACCTCACCAAAAACCCTCCTTGTGATAGCATCATATTCTGAAGGGTTTGCACCACTTTTTGCTTCTTCTATCCTTTTTTGGAACTCTTCATTCCTCATTCTCAACATAAAGGATTTGAATTCTGGGGTGGCAATGAATGCATCATTAGAGATAAATTGATTACATTTCCCTCACATCTTCGGTGTCTACCTCATTGTTGACTGTGGACCTTATCAACCTATTCTCTGGGGAGGCATATGGTGCTATCCTTGGGGGAGAATGCAATTGATGTGGGGGCTGTGGATCTTGTTCCTCTGCCACCTCTTCCTCCAAATTCACAACTTCCATTTTTTATTCTGTCTCAAGATCAATTATCTTTGTTCTTTTTGGGGTAGGGGCATCAGGGGAGTTAGGGGAACTTTTCCTAATATATTTGCCCTTGAACTGCTCAGTTGATAAGTGGGCCTTTCCTCTCCAGCAGGTGCCTCAACAATCAATTCATCTCCCTTTTCAAAGAACATTTTGATTCTTTAAATGGGGTCTTGAATTTCAATGAATGCCCCTTGATATGCAAAGTTAGCATTTTTCTTTCTTTTCTCTGCATCCATTATCAATTTCCATTTGTTCCTCAAGAAAAACACTTGCTGCATTAATTCACAATTTTTGAAAGTATCCTCATCAAGCAGGACATGGTGTGGATATTCAAGCCTGTCGATTTTACGCCTTGTGTCATGAATAAAGCCTTTAGGATCAAAGAGCCTTATTGCTTCCATATTCATCCTATAACATTACAGCATGAAACTGATCTGGTCTAAAATATTCTTGTCAATTGTAATAAAATCATGAAGATTCAGAGATGCTGGGATAAGAGATCCCTTCTTATGCTTTCTAAAATGTTCCTTATCTTATGCATTTAGCTGTCTGATGATCTCCTCAAATCCTATTCTTCTAGGCACAATTTTTGGTAAGGAATAGGGTGGAGCCTCACACCCATAGATTCTGATACAGATTGTATTTTGATGTAAAAACTAATCTCCCCCAATTGTTATTGATATTTAGATGGGGGGTTCTCTCCATTGGTCTTAGAAAGTCCTTAATTTCCTTTGGTATCCTTTCTACAGCAGGCTCCAAGAATCCTAATACTTTCCTCACAAAATACTCCTCAAAGGTGATATAACTAGCATATTTGAAGTGTATGTCTAGCATGTAGGTCCACATCTGAACTGGCATGGTATTACTTTCTATATCAGTCATTCTCAAATGCAATTCCTTGACCCAATGGCCAAACAAAGAAAATAGAATCATGTGGCACATTAATGAATACCAAGTAAACCTTACATGGGGGCTTGGAGTATACATATTGTTCTTAATGGCCATCATCTATTCATGCATCTTCTTTGACAAGTACCCTGCATAATCACATGGCTTGTCGACTTCATAATCTTGGATATATACTACCATCATCATTAGAGGCTCCGACATTCTATCTAATGGATCTCTCCGGAGCACATGACACAAGCTATGATAAGTTTTAACAAAATATTCCATGAACAGGTTGCATCGGAGAGGTTCCTCTTCTGTAATAGGGATTTTGATCAGAGCTCCATTAACCCCTTCAATCTATGCTTGGCCAAGTTGTAAGATCTGTATGCATACCTAAGACCTCTGTATTTTTCTCTAAAAGCATTCAAGTCTATAGGTATACTAGCAGTAGAATTAAGATTGAAGACAATAGCAATGCAGGCCTTTGTGAATCTAATGATAACACTACCATTTCCAGGCAATACAGAAATGGTCTTAGGGTCATACCTAGTTGCTACGACTCTCACTAAGTCTGTGTTTATGAAGACATTAGGGCATAACAATTTGGCCAAGTCTAATGTCCAAGCATGGTAGACCGAGGCTTTGTAGTCACTTCCTTTGTGCCAATGCTCAAACAGACTCCAAGCAGACACATGGAGCCTAGCATCTCTACAATCTACACAAAGGTCATATATTTTATCATTTCTACCAACCTCTCCTAAATTTGTCAAAGGTCTTTTAGACGAGCCAGGACACTGAATCATGATGTCTTCATCAAGGCTATGTTTGGAGGTCGAAGCTTCACCAGACTGACTTATTTTGTATTTTATGCAGGCAACCTAGGTTTATGCAATTAACAATTGCCCTAAATGTTTCAAAGAATTCTTATAGATAGAAAACTAAGTGTAGGGGAGAGACAATGACTTACTAGTTTTGGACATCGCAGAGGCTTTGAATTGCTTCTCTTTACTTGTTCTGATGATTCTTCAGCTCTGAATATGATTGTTTGCTTGAAGAATGACAGGAAATAACTTGAATTATGTTGTTATAACATCGAATTCCTATACCACTCTGTATATTAATGGAGGTTGCGGCAACCATAACTCTACTCATGCCATAGTCGTTCAAAAATATTCATTGTTTGCATTTTTGAATTTGGACCGTTGATCTTTCGTTACCTTTCCTGAAATCTACGGCTTTGATTCACTGACTAGATTTGACAATCTTAGTCATCTTGGTTAACAAGTCATCATTCAATGGGAATGAGCCAAGTCTTTAGCATGGAATGGACACGTCACCTCTTCATGGCATCACAGTTGAGGAGGGCCCACCATATACCTACTGCGCGATGGTGCGACATAGCACCCATGCGCCTTTATGACACTTTTTAATCGATGAATGCCACATGTCGCTATCTCGCCATCTTGTGGTGAATATTCCTTCTGAAAAAGATTCCCCTGCGCTGGCATGCAGTCATTGGATCTAAACACTCAACACTAACATGTTTTGGTGGACAATTGGCTGAGTTAGACACTTCGTAGGCAAAGGTTAGACGGACAGGTAGCGGCCTGTCACAGCGTCGTGGTCGGGTATGACGTTATCTTGACATGCTCAGCGACGGTGCGATTTTCATTTTATAAGACTTTAGGAATTACCGGCGGGAATAGGTAATGACTAGGCTAAGGGGCCGATCAACCCATGGACATCAATACTTAAGGTTGTGACTTAAAGGATTGACAACCGGCAACAAATGGTCAACACAAGAACATAACAATGGATTAATGTTTTCTATAAATCTTTAAACCCTACTCCTAAAATAGAAAAACAAATTTGGATTTTGGAAATATATACAAGAATAAGGATCCTAGATGTTTCTTAGGAATGCAAAATTAAAGGCATTGGGTTGTTTCCAACAAATGCAAACCACAAAAATCTCAAAAAAAAAAAAAAAATCAATCTTTTTTAATCCTAAACATAGGCATGGAAATTGCGAGTTCAAAAAATGTAGGGAAATAAATCATACCCTATAATAGAAGATTTAAGTCCAATCTTAGATTTAATTAAACTTTAAAGTACAAGGAGTTGAGAGTAGAATAAAATATTGAGATATTAAGTAATTAAGATAGAGAAATGAATAGTTGAGAAGAAATACAAAACTTATTTGATCTTTTTAGCATGATGTCAAATGTGAAGTGTGTGATTAACTAATGCATTATGAAAAAAGAACTCTCTCTCTCTCTCTCTCTCTCTCTCTCTCTCTCTCTCTCTCTCTCTCTCTCTCTCTCTCTCTCTCTCCTCTCTCTCTCTCTCTCTCTCTCTCTCTCTCTCTCTCTCTCTCTCTCTCTCTCTCTCTCTCTCTCTCTCTCTCTCTCTCTCTCATCTCTCTCTCTCTCTCTCTCTCTCTCTCTCTCTCTCTCTCTCTCTCTCTCTCTCTCTCTCTCTCTCTCTCTCTCTCCTAGTTAAATCCTTTTCCTAGCCAATTTCCATTTAGATCCTACCAATTTTTCCCTATTTTACTATTTTCCACCTCTCCTCTCATCATTCTTCCCATCCAATGAACTTTAGTTTTATCTTGTTTCCATTTCATCCTGCCAATTTATATCCTCATCCCTCTTTTCATGTCCTAGTTTTCTTGTTTCCATTTGCTTTGTTGATAAGGGAGATAGATAGAGGCAAAGAGGAAGAGACTAGAGAGAGAGAGAGTCCTAGTTTTCTTGTTCATTTCCTTCATTGATAAGGGAGAGGGAGAATTAATAGATTAAGGGAGAGATAGGAAGATATATATATATATATATATATATATATATATATATATATATATATATATATATATATATATATATATATATATATATATATATATATATATATATATATATATATATATAGGTCAAATGATAGGGGGAGAGAGGCAAGAGATAGAGAGATAGGAAGAGATAGCTAGGTAGAGAGAGATAGAGAGGAGACAGATAGGGAGATAGAGAGTGACTAAAGATATGTCTAGAGAGATCGGGAGATAGAGGAATGATAGGGGAGAGAGAGACAAGAGATAGGGAGAGATAGATAGGTAGAGAGACCTAAAGAGGAGATAGATTCAGAGAGATAGAGGAGACAGAGGGAGAGATAGGGAGATAGAGAGTGAGTGAGACTGTCTAAAGAGATAGGAAGAGAGATTGAGAGGTAGAGGGATGATAGAGAGTTAAGGGAGATAAGGGAGAGATATGGAGATAGAGAGTGAGTGAGATGTCTAGAGAGATAGGAAGAGAGATTGAGAGGTAGAGGGATGATACAGAGTCGAGGGAGATAAGGGAGAGATAGGGAGATAAAGGTTTAGGGTTGCTCAGGTCATCTAGGGTTTAGGGTTTACGGGTTAGGGATTAGGGGTATTATTTAAGGTTGAGAGATTTAGAGAGAGAGAGAGTTCTTTTAACATGCAACTGTAAACCTTGAATAATGCCCCTAAACCCGAGCAACCCTAAACCTCTAAACCTTAAATAATGCCCCTAAACCCTAACCCCTAACCCCTAAAACATATATAAACCCTAAATAATGCCCCTAAGCCCTGAGCCCTAAACCCTAAACCTGAGAAACCCTAAACCCCTAAATCCTAAACCCCGACAAACCTCTAAACACTAAACCCAAGCAACCCTAAACTTCTATCTCCCTATCTCTATTGTTCCTCTACCTCTCAATCTCTCTCCCTATGTCTCTGGCCATGTCCCTCACTCCCCATATCCCTATCTCTTTCAGCTATGTCTCTGGCCATGTACCTCACTCTCTATATCTCCCTATTGGTTCTCTCTCTCTAAACACTAAACCCTAAACCTCTAAACACTAATTAACCATAAACCCTAAATAACGCTAACCTTAACCCCTAACCCCTAAACCTGAGAAACCCTAAACCCTAAACCCCTATCTCCCTATCTCTATTATCCCTCTACCTATCAATCCTTCTCCCTATCTCTCTGGATATCTCGCTCACTCTCTATCTCCCTATCCCTCCCCTATATGTCTCCTCTATCTCTACCTATCTGTCTCCTCTCTCTCTCTTTATTTAACTATCTCCAAACCCAAGCAACCCTAAACCCTAAATCCAAGCAACTCTAAATATCTATCTCCCTATATCTCCCCTATCTCCCTATCTCTATCATCCCTCTACCTCTCAATAATCTCTCTCCCTATGTCCCTATCCATGTGCCTCATTCTCTATCTCCCTATCTCTCTCCACAGTCTCCTCTATATCTCTCTATCATTCATCTCTCTCTATAAACCCTAAACCCTAAACCCTAAATTATAATGCCCCTAAATCCTAACCCCTACACCCGAGAAACCCTAAACCCCTAAACCCTAAACCCAAGTAACTGTAAACCTCTATCTCCCTATCTCTCCCCTCTCTCCCTATCGTATTTGTCCCTCTACCTCTCAATCTCTCTCCCTATCTCTCTGGCCATATCCCTCGCTCTCTATCTCCCTATCTCTCCCCTTGATCTCCTCTATATCTCCCTATTGGTCCTCTATCTCTCTAAACCCTAAACCTCTAAACCTTAACCCCTAACCCCAAAACCCTAAACCCTAAACCCTAAATAATACTCCTAAACCCAAGTAACCATAAATTAGGCGCTAAACTATGCACTAACTTAGGCGCTAAATCATGCACTAAATAAGGCACTAATTTGGGTGCTAAATTATGCACTCGAGTAGGTGCTAAAGTAGGCACTAAATTGGGCGCTAAAGTAGGTGCTAATTAGCGCTTGAATTGGTGCCTACTTGATCTAATCGATACAAAAAAATGCCAAAAATAGTGCCATCCCGATAAATAACGCTGACTTTTTAAAAAAATTGGAGAAATATACATTAAAACAGTGGGTGGAAGCAAAAAAAGGAGCAAAAAAGGGAGCTAATCACAAGGATTTGTTGTAGTGAACCCATTGGCTTGTCCCCAACTAGAAGGGCTTCATGGACCATATTGTTCCGCAAACTAGTTAAACCCCTAATTTGATTGCTTCTGGCCTATAAAATTTTGTTGATGTATTGTAGCATTTTGTAGTGGTATTGAGTTGCAAGGATTGCTGGTTGTAATCGGTTTGATTTACTGGATAATAATATTAGACTCTCTGTTGGTAGATGTAGCTCAAGTTTGGGTGAACCACGTTAAAACTTGTCTCTCGTTGTTTATTATTTCTGTGTATTTTCATTCCTTTGTTTAATCTTTATTTACATGTAATTGATATCTTTTGCCGGCTAACCCTAACAAGTGGTATCATAGCCAAGTTGTGTTCGATTATCATCTACAGGAAGGTCTCACGATTAAGTGGGAGCAATGGCAGATGTGGATAAATTGAAGGTAGACAAATTCAATGGGCAGAACTATCAGTTATGGAAGATGCATATGGAGGATTATCTCTATTAGAAGGATTTATGGAGGCCGTTGGAAAGAGTAGCCAAGAAACTGACAACAATGATTGATGAAGATTGGAATCTTCTAGACAGAAAGGCACTGGGAACCATTTGGTTGTGCTTGGCACCATTGGTGGCATTAAATATAACGGAAGCGAAGACAACAGATGGTTTGATGAAAGCTTTGGCTAAATTGTATGAAAAACCCTCAGCCTCAAATAAGGTATTTCTCATGAAGCATTTGTTTAATCTAAAAATGATTGAAGGTGGATCTATGACAGATCATTTAAACGAGTTTAATTCGATTATCAGTCAGTTAACTTCTATAACAGTAAGTTTTGATGAAGAGGTGAGGGCTCTCTTGATATTATGTTCTTTTCCAGAAAGCTGGAATAGCTTGGTAATGGCTATAAGTAACTCTATCTTTGGTTCAAATACTTTAAAATTTGATGATGTTGTTGGTGTTATCTTTAGCGAGGAAATGCTACAGAAAAGCTTAGGAGGGTCCACATTAGGTAGTGTTTTGAATGCAGAAAGCAGGGGTAGATCAAAGGAGAGAGGAAAAGGTTTTGGAGGTCATGGGAAGTCACGAGGAAAATCAAAAGACAAGAGGTCCCAATCTAGAGGACAGAAGGATTGTTGGTATAGTAGGAAACCAGGTCATCTGAAGAAAGATTGCTGGTCTCAGAAGAATAAAGGAGACAAACAAGAAGGCAATGAGGAGACAAATGTGGTAAGCAATAAATCTAAAGATGATACTTTGATTCTTTCCCTAGATAATGCTGATGGTTCATGGGTTTTAGATTCAGGGGCCTCATTTCATGCTACGCTCCATAGAAGTTATTTTCTTGATTATGTCCAAGGGGATTTTGGGCTGGTTTATTTTGGAGATAACAAACCTTGTCAGAATGTTGGAAAGAGAAGAATTAAGATTAAGTTGTCAAATGGGAATCATTGGCTACTACAAGAGGTAAGGCACGTTCTAAGGCTCAGTAGGAATTTAATTTCAGCAGGGCAGCTAGCTGAAGAAGGTTGCATTGTTACATTTACTAATAAAAATTGGAAGGTTTCAAAAGGTGTCTTAATAGTAGCAAAAGGTGTGAAAGTAGGCACCTTATATCTTTGTGCAGGTCATACCATTCCTTCTACTTTAGCTGTTGCAGAGAAAAAACAAACAGGTTCAAGAATAGTTGCTACAGGTTCGCAAGAAGAGACTGAAACAGTTGCTGCAGGTTTTGAGACAACACTGTGGCATAACAGACTTGGGCATATGAGTGAAAAAGGTATGAAGGTATTTCATTCTAAGAAAGTTTTACCAAGTCTAAAATGTATTAATATAGATTTCTGTGAAAGTTGTGTCCATGGCAAACAAAAGAGAGTCAATTTTCTCAAGGATGGGAAGCAAAAGAAAGATGAAAAGTCAGAGCTTGTGCATACAGATGTATGGGGACCAGCTCAGGTATCTTCTCTTGGTGGCTCTCGGTATTATGTTACATTCATAGATGATGCAACTAGGAAGGTATGGATTTATTTCCTTAGGCAGAAATCTGATGTATTTGAAACATTTAAGAAATGGAGAAGCTTGATTGAGAATGAGATGGGTAAAAGATTAAAATGTCTCAGATCTAATAATGGTGGTGAGTATTGTAGCAAAAAAATTGAGGATTATTGTTCCTTTAATGGAATTCATAGGCAAAAAAATAGTTCCAGGGACTCCACAGGAAAATGGAGTGGCTGAACGCATGAACAAGACAATAATGGAGCACGCAAGGACCATGAGATTGCATGCTGGGCCGCCTTTAAACATGTGGCAGAGGCTATCAATACTGTTGTATATTTAATTAATAAAGGTCCTTCAGTTCCTTTGGGCTGTGGTATTCTAGAGGAAGCATGGACATGTAAGAAGGTGAGTTATTCTTTTCTCAAAACCTTCGGATGTGAAGTATTTACACATGTAGATTCTAAATATAGAACCAAGCTAGATGCAAAATTAAAAAGGTGTACCTTTGTTGGATATGGCATTGATGAATTTGGTTATAGGCTTTGGAATTTTGAAATTTAGAAAATTATGAAAAGCAGGGATGTTGTATTCAATGAGGTGTTGTACAAAGATCAGTTGCAGCAGCATGAGAAGAAAGAAAAGGATCATGTGGTGCTGGATGATACTACAGATAGTGATGTTCCAGTGGTTCCTCATGCTTCGCAACAGCAACCAAAAATACCACAAACTCTAGTGAATGTTAGATGGTCAACACGACTAAGTAGACCTCCTAAAGGTTTTCTCCCTCTTTGTATTCTATTTTGTTGACGGATTCTGGTGAACCAGAAGGGTATGATGAAGCTATGCAGGTGGATACATAGGTTCAGTGGGAGCTTGCAATGAAAGAAGAAATGGACTCCTTGCTAAAAAATCAGACTTGGGAATTATGTAAGCTGCCTGCAGGTAAAAAGGCTTTACCAAACAAATGGGTTTATAGGCTGAAAGAGGAAGATGGAGGTAAGAAAATTTTTAAAGCCAGATTAGTTGTCAAAGGATTTTCACAGAAAAAAGGCATTGATTTTGATGAGATATTTTCTTCGGTTGTCAAGATGACTTCTATTCGTACTGTTTTAAGTATTGTGGTTGCTGAATATTTGCATTTGGAACAACTAGATGTGCAAACTGCCTTTCTCCATGGTGATTTGGAGGAGGAGATCTATATGGAACAACCACATGGATTTGAGGTTGAAGGTAAGGAGAAACTGGTGTATAGATTGAAGAAGAGTTTGTATGGCCTAAAACAAGCACCTCAACAATGGTATTTGAAATTTGATAGTTTTATGGTTGAGCAAGGCTACAGTCGGTGTAATTCTGACCATTGTATTTATTTTAAGAGGTTGGATAATGATAGCTACATTATTTTATGTTTATATGTTGATGACATGCTTGTAGCTGGGTCTAACATGGATCACATAAGAGAGTTAAAACATCAGTTAGCACAGTCATTTGCTATGCAGGATTTAGGGGCAACAAAACAAATCCTTGGTATGAAAATTTGCAGAGATAGGAAGAATAGAAAATTGACTCTATCTCAGTCTGATTATGTTGAAAATGTGTTGTAGAGATTCCATATAGAGAATGTAAAAGCTGTCAGCACACCTTTGCCTAGTCATTTGAAATTGACTAAGGAGATGTATCCAAAGACAGAAAAGGAAGAAGACAAAATGTCCAAGGTACCATATGCTTCAGCTGTAGGAAGTTTAATGTATGCCATGGTATGCATGAGACCAGATATTGCACATGTTGTAGGAGTTGTAAGAAGCTATATGAGTCATCCTGGATTGGAGCTTTGGAATACAGTCAAATGGATTCTCAGTTATTTGAGAGGTACATCCAATAAACACTTATGTTTTGGGGGCTCTAATATTGATTTAGCAAGTTATGTAGACTCAGATTTGGCAGGGGATATTGATACCAGGGGGAGTACTATAGGTTATGTCTTTACTGTAGGTGGGACAGTGGTGTGTTGGATCTCACAATTACAAAATGTGGTTGCTTTATCCACCACAGAGGCAAAGTATGTAGCTGCAATAGAGGCAAGCAAAGAGATGATATGGCTGCAATCTTTAATGGAAGAATTGTGCAAACAACAAGCTAATAGTTATTTGTTTACGGATATCCAGAGTGCCATACATCTTGTAAAAAATTCTGCTTTGCATTCAAAGACCAAACACATACAGTTGAGGTATCACTCCATTCGATCAATGTTGGATGATGGACAATTACGGCTAGAAAAGATACATACAGATGAAAATCTAGCAGATATATTTACAAAGGCAGTGACAAGGGAGAAGCTGAGCTCCTCTTCATCTTAGGTTGGTCTTCAAGACTGAAAACAACAAAAATAGAACAACAGAGTCCAGGGTGCTTATTTCCAGTGGCAGCTACAGGGTCAACAGTGTTATGATCAGTCTCCAAGTGGGAGATGATATGGCGTGAAGTCTAATTAGTCTCCAAGTGGGAGATTGTTGTTATATGGAGCCTAACCAGACTCGGAGGTTAAATTTACCCCTCTTTTATCGGTGCGGTTTCCCCCCAAATTCCTACGGGTTCAAGGGGTAGTGTCCCTTGTAGGGGTTTGGGGGCAGTGCCCCCAAGACGGGGTCAAGGAGCAACACCATTGAAACCTCACATGATTTTTTAATTATTTTATTAAGGCGTCGGGGGTTATTTCTCTATTGGCCGACATAAAAATTAATAAAAATAAAAAAAAATAATAAAAAAACCCTAATTTTGTAGCCGACATAAGGCTTGATAAAAGCAACTAAGGGTTAGGGTTTCTATTGATGTATTGTAGCATTTTGCAGTGGTATTGAGTTGCAAGGATTGCTAGTTGTAATCGGTTTGATTTACTGGATAATAATATTGGACTCTCTGTTGGTGGATGTAGCCCAAGTTTGGGTGAACCACATTAAAACTTGTCTCTCACTGTTTATTATTTTTGTGTATTTTTATTCCTCTATTTAATCTTTATTTGCATGTAATTGATATCTTTTGTCAGCTAACCCTAACATGCCCCCTCTCACAATGGTAGGACTTAAGAGATTTCTACTGCAACTCTTAAAAAAATTCTCCATGTACTTCTTCACTATCCTTGCCAGGGTCTTGGAAACGGAACCAAATGTTGGCAACAAAAATTAGGATACAGTCTGAAGATCTAAACCTAGGTTACTCTTATGTAGTTTGTTTATACCCCAGCAGTAACAGCGATAGAAGAGAAGTAAATACAGAAAAGAGATATCATAATGTGGTAGAATTCGATGCAAGTAAACATATCACACAATTTAGAACATTCATTATCACAGTCAATACCCCTTATATCTCCTTATATATATTCATCATATAATCATATACATTTAAGCCAAGTCTATGTCTCTACTCTATACATATATCACTCAATTATCCTCTCGTCTCTCTATTACTCCTTGTTACATACATATCATATATATCTATATATAATATCTAGGGGTGTGTCCTTTGTGTGACACCTTTCCATCTTCTTCCCCTATCAGCCTGATGCTCCACAAGTCCTTTGTGCTACCTTGTAGTGATTGCTCCTACTCCCAATATGCTGCCAACATGATGAAAGGATTATAGTAATGGGTTTGGATTAGGATCAGATAATGGATGGTGGATTAGATAATTTAGGACAAGGATGAATGAAGAGATTGGATCAAAAGGATGGATTAGGATGGGGATTATGAATGATAAGGGATTGGATTAAAGTGATAATGGAAGGATGAAAATTAGATAAAGGATTTAGAAATTGGATTGGGAGAAGTGGATTATGATTAAGATAGGATTAAGAGGATGATGAAGAATTGGGTTAGGATAGTAGTGAGATGATTAGGATGATGATATGGGATTAAGCTCAAAGATGGGATATTCTTAAGCTCAAATAATGGGATTAGATTAGGATAATTATGATGATAAGAAGGTGATTAGGTGGATAAGAGAGATTAGGATTAGGCCCTCGATTAGATTAGGTAATTTAATTAGGATTAGGGATGGACTAGGATAATTTAGGAAGCTGATTAGAATAATTGGATGAGTGACTAGGAGGAATTGGATTAAGCTAAGGTGGATTAGGAAGAAATTAGATTAGGATGACTTGGATTAGGAGCGATAGGGGATGATGAGGGATCAATAAGTGATGGTTTGGGATCAAGAGAGGGGTGATACATGGGATGCTTGGATCATGATTGGGATGAGGAGTGGATCTTTCGACATGCCTTGGACTAGGCTCTTGATATAGCCAAATTTGCATGGATGGTGTGGCGGTGGAGGAGCATGTAGTTTCATATATTTGAATAGGGTCCTTGGATGGGGTAGATGGAGAAGTGGGTGATATTATGGATAGGACTAAATGGATAAGATGGAGAAGGGAGGTGATTTTGTTTTGATGGGTGTGAGGTGGGTGACGGGGTCATCAATGACACACGTCGATGAATTTGGTTGAGTGGGATGGCATGAATCCATAAATTTGTTTGGGCATTTCTACTCGACACCTTTAGCGAGGAGTCCTTAGAGAAAGGATGATGTGGATTTATGAGAGGATTTGGGTGATGGGGTGGATGGTGGATTGGTTAGTGAGGTTGATGTATAAGGAGATGGTTAATTTGGATAAATGGGATAAGGAGATGAAGGATGTGGATAAGCAGAGTAAGGATAAGAAAGATGTGATGGATTAGGGGATGGTGGATAGAATGGATTTACCTTGTCAAGGGTAGCATAACGATGACATTAGGGTATGCAATTAGGCATGAGGGAATAGCTTGTGCTAGCCATTGCATGGTCCATAGGGTACTTGTATGCTTATGGATGGGCGGGGATAGTTTATGGAAAGCTTTCTTGCAAGGATTTCATCAAGGATTTTGATTTTATCTTGGTCAAAAAAACTATCATCATCATCAAAAGGAGATGGATTCATGATTGGATTAAGGTTTAGGATGATGTGATGTAGGATGACTTGATGAATTGGATTTTGATTTTGGATTAAAGGGGAGCATGGATTTATTTAGATTAATTGGAATGGGACGATTTTGGATTGATCAAGGTCAATGGTATATGACACTTGATGCTTGGATGGGTTTGATTAGTCAAGGTCAACGATGTATGACACTTGATGCTAGGATGGATTTGATTTTATTGGATTAGTCAAGGTCAACGATGTATGACACTTGACCATGGTTGGATTTGGATTGGATTGGATTTGATTAAGAATGGGGTATAGAACCCTTGGATTATGGTTTGGATGTTGATTTGGAGGAAAATGAATAAGATTTGGACGAAGTTAGATGGGTTCTGATTAGGATTTGAAGAGGGTTGAAGGGGGTTAACTCCTTAACCAACTTTTGATTTTCAAAGGATAATTTTTGGATTAAGGATTGGGATTGGATACTGATTAGGAATGGATGGATTAAGGAAAGGATGATTGATTTTGGATAAGGGATGAATGGATTAGATTGGGATTTGGATGAAAATAGATTAAGCTCAATGATGGGATTATGATGAAGGTTTCTTAATGGATGAAAGGATTATAGTAATGGGTTTGGATTAGGATTAGATAATGGATGATGGATGTGATAATTTAGGTGTAAAGTACTCATTCCATAACAAAATTTACTGAAGTAAATAATCCACTTAATTACATCAACTCAAGTAAAAAGATAGATCTCATATACATCATTCAATAAAGTCATTACATCTTACAAATCCACATGCCACAACCAAGTGTTAGCACTACAAAAGCATAATACAATATACATCTTAAGCTCTCATGCCATAAGTCATCATAATGAATAATAAAGTACAATAATTAGATACAAGTAATGAATAAGATCTAAATCACTATCTCCAGCCGCCACTAACCCACATGGGCATCCGCAAGCTAAGAGACGGGAACATGGCCTAGGCACTTTTTCGCCCAACCATGAAGCAATTACACTTTCCCGGATTCCTTCATGACACAAAGGAAACCTAGCCCTGCACGAAATGCCAAGCAACTTGGAAACAATTGGCAAGAGGGAACACTCAATGCAACCTGATGTCTAACTGCATATCTAAATGATGATGTGCAATATCTCAAAACAGTATGTGGTAGAGAAATATATAAATAAAGTTTTGCTATAAAATCTTTCATCTATTTCAACGAACATGGCTTGGCCCCAAGCACTTAAAATAGTTACGGTCAAATCCTGAAAAAGAGGAAAAGCCTTCTTTGTTTGCCCACATTCGACATCCTAGCCTAAAAGTAACCCAATGCACATAGCTAATAAATAGTCTAACCCCAATGTAACCATATACATGAATCATTTATAATCAAGGAAAAATCTATCCCCCACGATACCCATAATTAGGAATCTCAAAGCACGCATAATTACTTCCTTTCAAGAATTCAAGTGAGATATACTTCTATTTTTCGTGTTTGAAAGATACATAATTTTCTTATCATACGTAGCTCTTGTAAAAGATTAAATGAGAAGATAGGTATGCATTCATACAACTAATATATCCGCAAGTATGTACACATAAGTTTTCTATTTTATCGATAACCATTGTTCATGTATTTCATCAAGTAATCTAGTTTGCATTCATAGACCATACCATATACCAAAATCCCCTTAACTCCTAGTTTATTTATTTTGTTCTAATGCATGAGAATTATTATTATTATATCGTTAGATTGATTTAAAAAATATCTTTAAATCGTCTATATTATATTATTTACAATTATAAAAGCTTTTCTTCTTTTTTGTCTTAACTAACATATTAATGCAAAATCACAATATTAGATATTTTATTAATTTAAAATGTAAGTAAACATGTTTATTTAGTCTTAACTACATCAATGGCTTGCTAGAATAAAACAAGTAAATGTATATAAATATATCATATACAATTATTACATTATTAACCCCTTTTTATAATTATTACCATTCTTATTAGAATCCACCCAATAATGTTTTATTTTAAATGAAAATAGAAGAGAAGTATGCATGAATACATGACATTACTCTGTAATACATCCAGATGTTTTGAAGCAAGAGAAAATACTTTAACATTTACTCAACATACCTAACACGCAAATATTATGATAGTCAAAAACTTAGTAAGGACTATGTAATCACACAGTGAGGGAAAGATAAGTCACGCAAGAATGCAAGTCAACGAGATGCATTTGAACTATGTGTGTGTAGGTATCGGTATTCCATCCTATCGGTTCTTGTCGAGCGGCTAGAACGTCTCTATCTCAGCCATGTTCTTGTCCTCGACATTCCCTGCATTCAGTCACACTTAATTTTTCATTAATAGGTTAGTCCCAAAATCATAGTCGAAGCTTGCAAAAACATTATCCATAATGACATACATTTTAATCCATCAAAATCACGACAATTACCTATTATGCTTATGCAATTTAATCACATAGTAAAACATTCAAGATAATAATCAATAGTTCAAGTTGTAAAAAGAGCCAAAAAGATTGAGATGTGACATTAGGAGAAGGATGAATGAAGAGATTGGATGAAAAGGATGGATTAGGATGCAGATTATGAGTGATAAGGGATTAGATTAGGGTGATAATGGAAGGATTAAAATTAGATAATGAATTAAGAAATTGGATTGGAGGAAGTGGATTATGATTAAGATGAGATTAAGAGGATGATGAAGAATTAGGTTAGTATAGTAGTGAGATGATTAGGATGACGAAAAGTAGATTAGGATATGGATAAGGAAGATAATGGATATTGGATTAGAAAGTGATCAGGATCATGAGATGGGATTAAGCTCAAAGATGGGATATGATTAAGCTCAAATGATGGGATTAGATTAGGATAACAATGATGATGATAAGGTGACTTAGGTGGATAAGAGGGATTAGGATTAGGCCCTTGATTAGATTAGGCAATTTGATTGGAATTAGGGATGGATTAGGATGATTTAGGAAGATGATTAGGATGATTAGAATAATTGGATGAGTGACTAGGAGGAATTAGATTGAGCTAAGGTGGGCTAGGAAGAAATTGGATTAGGATGACTTGGATTAGGAAGATGGATGATTTGGGTTTAAATTAAGATGGGTGATTAAGAAATTATTAAGGATGGTAGTGAGATGACCTTAGGCAACTTTACAAATAAAATATACACACATACATGCACAATTCTTGCAAAGGACAGGGATTTGGATTAAAGGGGATACATGGGCTTTGACGATGAAGACATGCCAAACATAGCAACACCCTAGATTATTCAAGTGGGATTGACTCCTAGTGTGGGCCCACACTCAATACCTCTCAAGAGCAAATAGCTAGGGAGTGAGTGGCCTTCGCTCACTCTATGCCTTTCCTTGGAGGCCTTAATGCCTTGCCCAAATAAACCTTCTATCTCATTTCAAGGAGGTACATGGTGAGTAACTTCAGGGTTGATGCCGATCTTTGCACCACACTAAAAGATCAGTCAAAAGGTCTTAGCTAGGATGATCGGGCTTCTAGGGATATCCTCCATACATTCAAGGTGTGCGAGACCTATGTCCATGAAATAAGGGGTATGTCTAATTGCATGGTTCAAGAGGGTAACCCACTCTTCTAATTCACTTATCAAGGTATAAAGTTCTTGCAAGCTTTGCCCAAATGATAAATGTTCCCTAATGGGAGAGTCTTTCTATTCTCTCCCAAATTTGTTTACCCCGCTAGAACACAAGGGTTGAGGTCATCCCTTTGGTGATGAAATCCAAGCAGTCCCCCTAGAAGAAAGAATCTAAGGTGTTTTGATCTCCAAGGGCGCACGAAATGCAAGGAGAGAGCATACACACCAATGACCTTGGGATTAACAAATGATAACAAGATTAGATTGAATCAAGGTTTTGGATTTCAAAGATCACACAAAGTTCAAGGGGAGAGCATACACCTTGATTGATTCTAAACAAAGCAAACAAGATTCTTTTTAACCCCCAAAATAGATGTTCCTAGATTTAGTGCAAAATAAGATGGGTCCTTCAACTTGCGTGCTACAAATCCACAAGATTAATAGTTGATTAATGAGTCTTGGACCAATGATATATGCACAAAATGATGTTAGGGACCAAGGAACATGCATAAGACTCCAAGATATAGGCGTTAGATTGCATAGATTTCAAGAAAATACAGAAAATTAATGACAAAACAAATCTGCCCAAACACATGACAGATCCATTGATTTAGAGATAGATCCTTTAAAATAGAGTTAGAGGATGAAAAGGAGCTCAAATTATACATGCAGATCCATTGAAGCAGGTAACACATATGTTGATTTGAAAAGAGGGACACTGATATGGGTTTAGGACCTAAAAAGATAGATTTTTAAGGAAAATGATCAAATTTTTGATGGAATTAGATGCTTAAGGGAAATTTTAGCATTATAACCCCCTATAAAATGGATCCCCTATCAAAAAATAGAATGATGGAAAGATTAGAAAATGATGGGAGAGATTTAGGGATGACTAAAGGTGATTTGTATTTGTAGGAGACAAATCTGCCCAAACACCTGCAGATCTGCTGATTTAGAGTTAGATGCAAGAAACAGGGGCCAGGCCAAAAAAAGATCCACCCAAGTAGGTGACAGATTCACCCAAACAAGTGCAGGAACACTAAACTATGCTAGAATAGCCAAAATAGGACCTGTAACTTCAAAACAAGCTCTTGACAAGAAAAAGAGGTTAGATAAGGACCCTAAGGGGTCCCACTAGGTGTGCCAAATGTACCATAGTAGAAAATGTACACGAAGAAACAAACCAATGCAATATTGACCTGCAAATCTTAAAATGACCTCAAGATAGAGCATAAAGGAAAGCTTGCAAACATGAAATGAAAACTATCTAATTCACTTGACATGTTAACCCTTGTTGTATGGATGTTCTCTTTGATGTGTTGATGTGTAGGTGGCTCCTCAAAATTGCAACATAACTTTATGTCTCATGGAGTCTTGAAAATGCTTAGGATGTGTGGCTATTTATAGATTTTTTGAATAGTGGATAAGGGTTAGGATTGATTCAAGAGATCAATGGTTGAGGATTGATGAGAGGCTTGGATGCATGAGCATGTGCCAAGTGACAAGTATTGGTTGGTTGAGAAGGGATGTCCTTGGATCAAGGAGAAATCAATGGTGAAAAGGTGATTTTGGAAAAAGGGATGGTGAGGATTGAAAGGGAGAAAAAGAACCTTTGTACAAAAGACCTTGACCATACTTTTGTAAGAAGGCCATGTGGGCTTGTACAGGAGGCCATGCCTTTGTACACATAGGAGGATGTGGAGGATTTGACTAGGATTAGGTTAGGATAATGGAATGTGCAAGTAGGAGGTTAGGTAATTAATTAGGTTTAGGTCACCTAATCAAAGTGTAGAAACTAGGGAACTAAATAAATAGATTTATTTATTTAATTAATGGGATGGGAAAAGGGGATATTAAATTTATATAATGTTTGGACTATAGGAGATATGTTAATAAATGATTAATAAATCATTTAGGCTAGGGATAGGGTACGAATGTAGGTACGGATGAATAATAGAAAGTATGTGAATAGTGATTTTGACAATAAAATATTGTTAAATCACAGTTTGAAGGGGAATTGACCAATTAACTGTCTAAGCATGTGTTTATTCAATTAATTGTGGAGAAAATACAATTTAGGGATGTTTAGGCATGTTTAAGGACGAATAGGGATGAATTAGGGATGTTTAGGGATAAGACGAAGAGTGGACAATTTTAGGTATCTACACCTATAATAGAAAATCAGGACATGTTAGTCAAATACATCACAATTAGTTTTTTTTTTGTTTCTTTGCCGAGGTCACTTCTGCAAATGTGGATCTTGTAGAATTAGTTTCACAATAATGGATTTGATCTTTTTGTGTGAATCTAATCTATGATAGTCCTTAGTCTCAAAACATGTTCGCCTCTATTTTTAAATTTGCATAAAAACTTGGTTATGTGGTCGATAATTTAAACGTGATAGGGATAGTATCTCCCTCGTGTCAAACACCATAAAGATTATAAGTCAATGACTTTGTATACAGATAAAATACAACGAGTAATCATGTAGTATGCCCTACAATGTTAGATGTCACATGAAAATACTTTGATGCACCTTGATGTGGGCAAGATATATTTTTTAATGCACCTTAGATTTTAGATGTTCAAATAAATTAGGGTTAGCTCTTAAATACAACCTCAAGGGTGCAAGCAACACATTTCACATTTTAAACCAACATTAATGGTCTAATAAAGTGAAAACAAAGAGGTCCACAATTTAAATTTGAATTTAAAATTTTTGAGATAATTTCCATAATTACACATCTAACCAAAAGTTAATTGTGCAATGTTGATCTAATTCTAAACAAAAAAGATAATAACTTTGAAGATCCATATTCCAAACCAATTCTTAAAAATAAATGAAATAAATAAAATAAACATAGATCGGATTATATACAAATTCACTTGTGCACTTATCATTGCATAAAATGATAACATGTATTTATCAGAGTGGGTCCACAACGAAGGAGAACATTGTAAGCGGATACCAGCAAATTATATTTGACCGGGCACAATTCCAATTAACACGAAGCTTGGGCGCAAAGATATATAAGCTACTCCCACCAACATTTTCTATAATTCCCGGAAAAGATTTGCAGTAGACACAAGGGCTGAAATGCGAGCTTCAATTAAATTAGCTCTGTTTTATGCTTCTTACAAGTCAAATGTTTGTAGAATTTGAGTGAATCCAAGGAATTACTGAATCCAAAATGCAGAAGCTTACTGTGTTTTTGTGTTGCATTTGGATTGGAAGTCTGATGTATGGAGAAATGGTGGCATTCTGGCGGCCTTACTGGAAATGCTCATGGCCTCCCCTTCACCAGGTCTCTTCTATATTTACATTAATCTAAAATGCTATTTTCTTTGCTGTCGATCGCATGACATTTGTCTACCTCATGGACAGTTTGCGTTTGGCCGATCTAATTATCGTAGAAATAATTTTCACAAACAAATTAGACCAGGCGTTTTCGAATTCACTGACGGAGTTTCACAAAGAGGATCAATTGGAAAGATGGGTCAAGCAAGATTTATTCAATACTAAAAACGCAGTTGATTCCTGAAATGGTATTAAGTAATGATCAAACATTATTTTTTATTTCTTTCTAGGTAAGATGCCCGTTGCTAATCATTTTAATTATCTGTAGCGGGCCTTCATTCCCACTATATTTATTATTTCAGAGTATTTCTCCTTAGCTAGGTAACCTTGTCATACTCTATCACTTCCACCAAACCACATTAACGCAGAGACCGGGCCTGCTGAGTTTTGAACATGGGTCATAATTGAGGTAAGTGCTATATCCTAAACCCAAGCCCAATAGACACAAACATTAGGTTTATTCATTGGGCAACTTAGATTGGTTCATTTATTGGGCAACTTAGATTGGTTCGCAAGTGTCTTAGAAATCTGAGTCCTAAACATGCCTTTAATCTTGCAAGATTCTTCTTGTACATCCTATGTGGATTCCTGCGTAACATGCATGCCATTGTTTAAGATTTCCTCTGGGTTTGCTCCTATCAACTTACAGTTGACAGAGAACTCCATGTCGCTAGCATATACAAGCATTCTTATTTATAGGTATAACTGAAGGATCATTCTGTCCCGCAATACCCAAATCATTAGAAGACAAGACTTATTGTTGTTGGTTCAGAGATGCAGGAAGATCACCGTTGAGTCTCTTCACTATTTAGACACGAGGGTTATTTATGCTAGATTGCATGACATTCGACCAACATCTGCTCAATTGGGATAGGACAAACTCTCGTTTGGTATGAAGAGGCGAGACTACTTGGATTTTCCACATGAACTACTTTCTCTTTCTTTACTTTGGCATTCGCCATTTCACAGATAATTATTGGGAACTATTGATACTAGGTGTGAAATGCACTTGTCTCTTCAGATAGCTACATTGTGTTTATCTAAGGATCGATAAGGTTATCTTAAAATCTATGTGTTATGAATCAAATCTGGTGTTTGGTTCTGAAAATTCTCAGATTGAAGAATCTGCAGCTATAATTTGAAAACTGGAAAAGGAAAATTAAATTTAAAATTGAATTTTTAAAAGGCAAATGTGATTTTTGTTTGGACTCTGAATTTTAAATCTCGGAAAGAGTTCCCTCGAAATCTGAAAATGCAAGAAATCCAAGCTGTAGAAAATTTTTTAATCCAAAAATTAAAAACTGCCCTAAAACCCTACAGCTGAAAAACCTGAAATACAACTGGAAATTTTGAAGTTTGAATTTCTTGTTTTTGTAAAAGTATGGTAATCTTATTTTTCTTGAAAAAGAATCCGAACTACTCAAACAACAGGGAAGAAATCCTGAAAATATATATAAAATTCCCCAAGATACAATTTTTATTTTTTATTAGAATAACATTCCGGCTCTGCATAAAAAGAGTTTTTTCTAAAGTAGTTGTAGAGGTCAACTTAGGGCTAGGAGACTCCAACTTGGCCAAAGGCTTAGTCCTTAACAGGCCACCTGCATATTTCACTAAGATGTAATCCCTACTGAAGACTTGAGGTCCTATTTAATGATTCGCCTTTTTCCCATTTTTTGTTTTACACGTGGAGTGAATAACTTATTTCTGCTTTTTGTCCTCTATACTCGTAACTTAATGTAGTAGTATTTTTCTATCTAGTTATTTTATTCTTTTAACCCCTTACCCTATCAAGACTAACATATGATTGTTAGTTTCCACAAGAACTTACAGTAGTCCTTTTAATACAAAACTGGGTGTCCCTATATCATTTCTTTCACTGCTGGCAATTTTTCTCTGCTGAACAAAAAAATCTTCAAATGTCATAACATAATCTGCTTATATTGCTTCTATGTATTGGGCCTCTTTCCTTGTGCATTATTCTGACGTTTTGCTAGTGATTTTGTTCTGTATGTAGAACTCAACGGAAGTGCCTTTTTCTCATGAGGGATTCAAGGTTGCAGTTATAACTGATCCACAGGTCAGTTCTCTATTTATATTCACAAGTAGATTACTTAGGTGTTGGCCAACTGTTGAAAAGATGTATTTATGAAAAATGGATAAGGAACAATGACAGTGCAACAGTTTTGGAATTGGCTCTTAGAATGGTATATGTGCATTTATTTATTTTTCCATGGTACAGTGAAATTAGAGTAGTTTTGTTGAAATCCAAATTGTCAAAAGAAACTTATGGACCAGAAATTAGAGTTAAATAAAATATGACACACCAAAAAGCAAGGAAGTGCATGGTTAAATGTGCAAACAGATTATTATTATCTTGAATAGGCAGGTAGACTATATTGAGATCAATTCTGTTCCCGATTTCTGCAATAGAGTGTGCACTGTCCTTTCTAGATGTCAAATAAGGTATAAGATCTTTATGCTAATTGAATCAATTTAAAAAATAAAGTTTGCAGAAAGCTAACGTTTGTTGTAGAAATGATAGTAAGGGAAGTGAAGCTTGTCAACGACAAACTGCAAATTATATAGAAGCCTCAAAACCAATCTATAATTTGATAACCACTTTCAATTGGATTTGAGTATGTTATCAGCTGTAAATGGTTTTTATAGGATTTGGTTCTCTGTCAATTGGAAAGTAAATCACAGGGTACAAATTTACTTATTTGTTAGGGCTCTGTTCAAAGGGCTTGTTTCTAAGGCATGATGTATACTTGAACAGAGAACCTCTTAGCCAAAGCAAAATTTCTTTGTTTAAAGCCGACAAAGAATTGTATATGTGCTTCAATATTGTAGCTTTGTTTTATATTGCAGCTAATCAGGCTGTCTTACGATTACTTGGTGACAAAGTGCCTTGTCTTTCATTGGAAGGTAAACCTAGTATCTACACATGGGAGCATCTGGGAATGGAGATATTCTCATCTCCAACCTTGAAATTGAAAGAAGAAAAAAAATTACAACTGTGATTGAGGATGACGATGGATAGGAATGACAAAGAAGTCTCTGCCAACAAAAAGAAGGATATAACATGATGTGTCTGGAATAGGAGGCAATCTATCTCCAAGCACCTCTTAAAAAATTTGATTTTCCATAGTCCCTCACCTTCTGCTTTTTCTGATACTAGTACTTCATTTGGTGTTTCAGATGGGGAGAATGCTGGAAATAGACCATCATTTGTTCAAGCATTGTCTAGTCAACCCATCCTTGGACCCCATGCACCTTGCCCCATCTTTACACAATTGCAGTCTATTGCAGTCAACCCCCAGAAAACTATTGACGGTTCTGTTTTAGCATTTAGATGATACCATGAAGTGGATTCAAAGAGATGGCTATTGTGTCTTTGTTGATGATAGTTATGATGTTGCAAGTTCTCATCATTTTCATGCCCTGTCAGATATGCCTGTTTATACTTAACCTGACATTGAACAGCCTGTTTACTTAGAATGGTCTATAACATAGTTGGAACACTCGGACATGGCAGATCAAAATTTTGACTTGGACTTGGCACTCAGCCTTTAAAAAAAAAAAAAGAAATTCATACATGAGAAGCACAAAGAATGAATTTAGAGAAAACATAAGTCTGTTTTGATTATCAGTTTGTCATGATTTAAAGATTATGAATGTCATATTCATAATTTCAAAGATTTTCTAGCCTCGAATTAGAAGGTACATTTGAATCATCATAAGGAGTGAATGATTCCTCAAGTATGTCTTCCTCCAATGCCTCTGTTGCTATTGCTTCTCACTCCAATTTAGCGAGATCTTCATCAATGAACATTATATCTGCATCATTGAGAATCAAATCTAAAAATGGATCGATGTCATCCAAGTCGATGGCATTATTATCACCTAAAAATGCACCCAAGTTGAACCTGGTTCAACAATTCAGTGACACAATGGGAATGATTTCTAGCTGTGGGACCTTGCTACTTGAGATCAGACCTCCAGTGAAGGCTGGTTCCTTTCTAAGAAAAGGTGCAACTGATGTATGATCAGTCCACAACTGTAGTTCTACTTCCTAAAACCTATTACTGACTATAGCTATGACTCTTGACATGAAAATAAGTACTTCCACTTGCTCTTACTAACACAAGAAAATACTAAAAGACTGATTTCAGGACACAACTCCCACAACAATGCTGTAGTAGAGGTAAAGATAATAGGAACAGCTTGCAAAAGGACAACAACGTCTACAATTTCTTCAGAATGAACCAGAGGGATTATAGTACATCGACAATAGCTTCAAATGATGCAAAAAGAAAACACAAAATTGAAAAAAAAAAAAGGAATGAGGGGGCCCACAAGGACCCCACACCCTTTTATACCAACCCTAAACCTAAAACAGCCACTATGAGGGAAAATGAAAAAACTTGCAGCATAGCAGTTTTATTCATTTCAAGTTTCAGCAGTCTTCATAAAAAAAATTACAAAACAATTATCATCACAAGAACAAAGAAACTGAAGTGAAAAAACAGTAACTCTACCTGAGTGAAGATCGGTGGGATTACTTCAGAAACAGGATCAGCAGCAAGTCGACCCATTCAACAATGAATAACTAATGAACTATCCAGATAAGGAAATCTTTTTGAATCACCAACTGAATTCATATGGGGACAATGGACAGACAGACATGATAAATGCTTCAAAGAATGGATGGCTATGCAAAAATGGACAGAAGAAAGTACGGAGACTGGTTTTCAAGGCTTGATGAGTGAATTCTAGCCACAACCAGGCTCAACAATTCAGTAATTCAGAAGCAGCTATGATTTTCAGGATTCCCACAAGGTACACACAAATTAGAAAAGAATTTAAGTTTTAACATAGACAGGTAATCCATGATTTTCTAGGATAAGTGAATAGAGCAATCACGAAAAGGAAGATTATAACAATTTCCAATCCAGAGTCACCAAAAGAGGGTATGCAGCTGCCCATTTTCAGCCAAAATAGTAAAGTAAACCCAACATGATAACATACTACATGTGGAACGCTACAGAAATTGAGAGGATAGAGAAGTGAATAATATTGAATGAGACTATTCCCTACAACAATATGGGGATTTCAACAATGATGGCCATAGAGGATACAAAGAGAACCAGTTCATGAAAAGATGCAATTTGAGAGATAACTTCACCACAGAATTCAATCTTTTCTAGAATGCTAACAACATGCACAACAAAATATATATTTTGAAACAAGAAATAACTGAGCTAATAAACCAGTACATAGAAGATTAAAAGAGCTCATTAAGTATAATAGAAGATCAAAAGAGATTGTTATAAAAGTAACAGGCGAGATACGAAATGGCCTAAAGACAAAGTGATTTACTGAAATACTCTAATATATTTAATATTGTGAAATGAATAAAGCAATTAAATTTTGTTAATTTCTTTGTGGACTCTCATGTGAAATCTCAATTCAACTCTAATGTTATGAATTAAGGTTCTATAATATATATTTAAATTTTCCATTTTTTTCCTTTAATAGCTGTCCCCTAAAAAATGGCCTACCAAAAATTCTGTCCAGCAAATGCATTACCCTGCTCCCTGCTGTCCCTGTAACAGAGATTTGGTGTAACATAATATAACGTATTGGTAACATACTTCTGAAATTGCATTTCTTTCTCAGTTTTTCTTTGGATGGTTTAAAATTATTTTTTAGGGTTTTATGGTATATTATTAATGACAAATGTATTTGGTTCCACTTTTCTGCTCTTACATTTGTAATCTTTTATACACGTTTAGATTATCTTATACAAGTTATCTTCTTTCCATTTTTAAAAAATTTCTTGGACAACAGTGGAGACTGACACTTTATGACATTGAATTATTATTGGTGGTTTATGGCAGCTTACAGACCATACTTCACATGGACTTACTCCAGGATCTTTTGCTGTTAAAGCTATACAGTTTTTCACTGATATTTACATGCGACGCTCGTTCCGCACCTCTTTGCTATCATTTGAACCAGATGAGATTATATTTTTGGGGGATCTTTTTGATGGTGGACCTTATCTTTCAGACAAGGAGTGAGAAAATAGAAGCTTCTACATTTATTCGCATTATATATGATTTTATTTGACATTGCACACCATATTGTTAAGTACCCCCCTCACTGGAAAGGTTATCAAAAGATTTAAGCTTTCAATTTCATGGGTGTTAATATTCTAGTGCTATTTGCAGATTGTGTTCTCTTTGATTTTTATGTGTATTGGTTACAGTTAGTGCGTCTTACCTTTTTGATCTGCAGAGAAAACAGTGAAGGTCTTTTGTAGTAGTGTTGAGTTTCAATAAATTTTGTCTGTTTCAGTTCTAATTAAAACATTGTTTGGTACTCTTCATATGTAAATGGATTCATGATAGGAACTAAATTTCTTTTCTCATCACATTCTTGAAAATATGAATATCTGATGCCAACACATAAAACTTTAGTTTTGTGAATATTCATTTAAGTTCCCCCGAATCTTATTTAGAATGCTAATTTTCTGTCATCTAAACTCTAATATTTTCATGAACAGTAGAAGAATCACAAACTAGTCAAAATGAAAAAGAAATGTTGGTTTGTCGTAGATTCTTTGCTTGATTCATACAACTTACAAATAGGGATATTAGAAGTGTCAAGATCCTTGAAGGAACAAGGGTAATTGAAGATAAAATCTGACACTAGTCATGCTGCCTCTCACCCAGATAGAAAAGAAAAAAGCAAAACTTAACCGTGATGAGGTCAGACCAAACAATGAATCACATGATAATGTTTCGCTAGGCTTATGGCAAAATATTATCTCAAAGGGATTTTTGTAATCATCCAATTTCCTTGGCACTAATGTGAAGGGAAGATTCTCCCTTTTCGTAACGCTACTGTAAGGATGAGTAACAATTCTCCCTTTCTTCAGGTTTTTGGCCAAGTGGTTTTCCAAGACCACTTTTGTGGAAATGTTTTCTCATCTAATGTAAACATTGCAGATAAGTTCCTCTTGGGAAGGTGAAAATAATGAAAATCAATAACGTAAATAATATTTGTCTTTGTAATTAGCTTTTTCCTCTACATGGCCTATGCCACTTGAGCTTTTTCTTATTGCATGTAAGATAAATGAAGAAACTTGTTATTTGTTTTATTTGCATGTTCTTGGCCTTCTCATGTGACAACACAGGTTAATCTTTGTACATCTATTCAACTCATGCAAATGAAGAGTGTAAAACAATCAATTTTGGGGGCTATCTCATTTGTTTCTCTTTGTTATTTTGTGTTTTCTTTCCAAGTTTCTTGATTGTGTTTTGAGAGGGATGTATCAAGTTCAACTTACAACCAATATTAGGCCGAACCACGAAGCTTATAAAACCACATGCTGCATATCATGGATCAAAGGAAGTCAAAATTACATTTAATATCCTCTGTTTAACTTCGTTGATTCAAACATGTCTTTGAAGTTGATGAACTTAGCCTCTGTCAAGGCCTTAATGAAGATGTCTACCTCTTGGTCTTTAGTAATAGTCCAGTTGGAGAGTACCCTCATTAATCAAACATTTAATGTAGACAATGATGAGACTGAATGTGTGATTCCCACATTAAAAATAGATTATTTTCCAAGTGAATAGCCCCATGATTATCACATCTAAATAATGCAGCTTGTTGTTGATGAAGTCCCAACTCTTCGAAGACCCCACACTTCCATATTGTGTCGTGATTGACAATCATTCCACCTCTTTATTGTCATTGTTGAAAGGGCACTGGTAGGTTTTTTCTATTATAAGCAATAGCACTTGACTCAAGATCTAAAGTAGAAATAGAAGTGGACTTTTATCGTCTTGATCACCCACCTAGTTGGAATCTATGTACTTTGTCAAATGAGTATCACTACCAATAATTGTATCCTTGATTATATTAAACTACCGTTAGTTTAATATAATGGTCGCTAATACTTCTCTTGCTTTATGCGTTTCTTCGCTGTAATCTTTTTACAACCTGTAGTCTATTCTTAGACTTTGTATCCTATATATTGAGCTTCTGCTCTCCTTTGTATATAACAAATTCTTTGATAAAAAGATTCTCGGTTACCTTCTGTAACATGGTATCAGAGCCAAGTATGATATCACCTACTCTTTCAACGCCCTGAGATTTCTGATTCGCATTTTGCTTCGGAGGTTTCCTGTTCAGTTTTTGGATTGTCGTCCTTTTTTCGGCATCCTTCAGGTGTAATAACCTGCACCTGTTGTTCTTTTGATTTATCTTTTTGATGTTATATTTTTTTAGTTTTTTCTGTGATCTTTCAAAATTAGATAGAAGATGCAGAAGGGGGTTTCCGTTTTCTTGAAGTGTGTATGTCAGAATACAAGGAATATAGCATACAACTGAAAACCCAGAAAAACTATAACAGATATGAACTAAATAATAAAGACCCAGTTCATAGAATGGCATAAAATGAATAACCATCACATACCCATGTCAAAATAAACATCTTCATATTTTCTGCTGTTGACGGACCAGCAACATGACAATGGAGTTTTGCATTGAAAGTATCAGCAAATGCAAGGAAACAATCTACAACCATCAGCATAGACCCTTAGGTCAAAAACGACCACTAAGCAAGGAAGAACAACCCCAATAAACTCTAAACGGCTGCTCCAAGAAGTATGGCCAGCATATGAAGTGGTACGACCTACACATGAAGAGGTACGGCCAACAAAATGAAGTACGGCCAGCAAAATGAAGTACGGCCAGCAATGACGAAAGAGCAGTCCCAACCCTTCTCAAATCTGCAATACAATCCGTCACTAATACTCCTCCTCAGTTGCAACAAAACTGCAATAAGATATATCTTGTTATCTCGATCTCCGTCAATGGTGGTATCAAAATGAAGCTCAAATACAGCCACTGAGTATGGCTGCTCCAAAATCCCCTTGGGTGATCTTTCACACCTGCGGAAGATTGCTACCAATGGTGGTTTCCGTCACCAAAAGCCCTGGCTGGAAGAAATCCCCCAAACCCTCATTTGCAGAGCAAATAGAAGCATAGAATGTAATATCAAGAATGAATAACTTTTCCCACTCTTTGCTTTTTTATAACTCCACAAGTGGGTCGACCCATATGAGAGGGAAATGTTATTTTTAAATTTGCTTTTTATTCCTCAAAGGGGCACCCAAATCCCTTAGTGACTTATTTTTGCATTTTTTCCTTATTTCTCCAAAGTCAGCGACATTAATAAATTAAAGTCCAAATATCATAATAAAGTATAATTTACGGACTTTAATATGAAAGCCCAAACGGTCACAGAATCCCATGAGTTATAGATTGTTGGAAAGGTCTCGGCGAAACGCTCCATCTCCAATAAAGAGTTTCCCAAAATAGCCAACTTCGCGACTTACTAAAAATAGTAAGTCTCAGCCAGAATGTTAGAAACCGACCAAACGAACTCCCAGAGTTCCCTAACCACTTTGGTTAGTCTACGAGAACTGAGTATAGACTAACCCACTAGGAAAAAGGGGACATTACAGTCCGCCCTCCCCAAGATTGCTTGCCTCAAGCAATCTCAGATCTAGATGCAACAAGATTTGCTCACTCTCCCATGTAGCATCCTCTATCGGCAGGTTCTTTCACTTTACCAAATATTCCCTGATGACTCTCTTCCTCAGTGTACGTTCCCTGGTGTTAATGATGGCCTCAGGTATCAAAACCAACTTCCCCTCTGTAGAAGGTATCACATTGTGCCCTAGTGCCTTTTTGAGGTGTGACACATGGAAGACATTATGAACTCTGCTCTCTGCCGGCAATTCTAACTCATAAGCCACCTCTCCAACCCTCCTGGAGATCTTGAATGGACCGTAATACCGTGGCTTCAACTTCTCTGCACCACTCCTCTTAAGAGTAGATTGTCTGTATGGCTGCAGCATGAGGTACACCATATCACCCACCTCAAAAGAACGCTCAACCTTGTGTTGGTTTGCATACTGCTTCTGCTGATTCTGCGCCTTCTGAATGTTCTCTTTCAAAGACCTCACGATGTCCTGACTCTCCTGCAAGAGGTCTTTAGCCTTGGGTACTCTGCTGTCTCCAAACAATAAATCCAAGAAACTGGGAGCCTCGTACCCATAAAGTGCCGTAAATGGTGTCATCTGGATAGACATGTGGTAAGTGGTATTATAACAATACTCTCCCAAGTGAAGCCACTTGACCCACGCCTTCTGCTGCCTGGCTATGTAATTCCTGAGGTATCCCTCCACCCACTTATTAACTATCTCCGTCTATCCATCAATCTGGGGGTGGTAACTCGTGCTGGGGGTGAGCTCGGTCCCTGTCAACCTGAAAAGCTCCTGCCAAAAATTGCTAAGGAACCTGCTATCCCTGTCGCTCACAATACTCCTAGGCAACTCGTGAAGTCGGAACACCTCTCTGAAGAATAAATTAGCAACCTGAGCTGCTGTATAAGTGGCTGAAATGGCAAAGAAATGGGCAAACTTTGTCAACCTGTCAACCACCACAAAGATGCAGTCCCTGCCTTGGGCTTTCGGCAAGCCAGTAATGAAGTCCATCGATATACAATCCCACTTCCTCTCGGGAATGGGTAAGGGCTGCAATAATCCTCCTGGGTAGGAGTGCTCATGTTTGTTCTGTTGGCATACTGGACACTCCCGCACATACTTCTGTACTTCTAACTTGAGGCCTTTCCAAGTAAACCTCTCTCTAACCTGCCTGTAGGTCTTGTAGAATCCTGGATGCCCAGCCATAGGTAAGTCATGGAAAGCTCTCAAGATCTTCTGCTGCATAGCAGAAGTTGGCACCAAAAATATCCTCCCCTTGTAAATGATCAAGTCATTTACAATAGTGTACCTGCCATCACGGTTAGTGCCATCCATAATCCTAGAGGCCCACTTATCCTTTGCATATTCTGCAGTGATCATATCTCTCCAATCCTCTATAATCTCTCCTAAGGCACACAAGTGTGGTCTACTAGATAAAGCGTCAGCAACTATATTCTTCTTCCCTTTGACAAAAACAATGTCGAAGTCATATGCCTGCAGCTTGCTGACCCACTTTTGCTGCCGGTCATTTAGGTCCTTCTGACTAAGGAAATGTTTCAAGCTATTGTGATAAGATTTAACAATGAATTTCCCTCCAACTAGATACTGCCTGAATTTAGCCAATGCATGCATGATGGCTAACATCTCCTTATTGTAGATACTATAGCTCCTCTCAGGTCCCCTTAACTTTCGGCTCTCAAAAGCAATAGGGTGTTTGTCCTGCATCAACACCGCACCTATGCCTTGCCCGGAGGCATCACACTGAAGCTCAAACGGCTTCGAAAAATCAGGAATGGCCAAAACTGGACAAGTGCTCATCACCTCCTTAAACTTGTCCAAACACTGCTGAGCACCATCTGACCAAACAAAAGCTCCCTTCCGTGTCAAATCTGTGAGTGGGGCTGCTTTCTGAGAAAATCCCTTTACGAACCTACGGTAGAATCCACAAAGGCCAAAGAACCCCTTGAGCTGAGAGAGATTCTTGGGCAGTGGCCAGTCAACTATAGCTCGGATCTTCTCCGGATCCACACAGACACCCTCTGCACTGATGATGTGTCCCAAGTACAGCAACTCCGTCATGCCAAACTCGCATTTAGACATTTTTGCATATAGGGACTCCTGCTCAAGTATACCCAACACAATTTCCAGATGTCTCAAATGATCCTCCCAAGTCCTGCTGAATATGAGTATGTCATCGAAAAATATGAGTACAAACTTCCGCAACTGTTCTCTAAAGACCTTATTCATACAAGACTAGAAAGTGGCAGGTGCATTGGTTAAGCCGAAAGGCATAACCAGAAACTCAAAGTGCCCATAGTGACACCTAAACGCTGTCTTCTCCACATCCTTTTCACGTACCCGAATTTGATGGTACCCTGACCTCAAGTCTATCTTGGAGAAGAAACATGCACCACGCAGCTCGTCAATAAGCTCATCAATCCTAGGGATGGGGTACCTGTTCTTAATAGTCTTTTTGTTCAATTCCTTGTAATCAATACACATCTTGAGTGTGCCATCCTTCTTCTTGACCAGAACAACAGAAGAAGCGAAAGGACTCTTACTAGGCCTGATGTGACCCATCTTGAGAAGCTCTTGAATAGCCTTCTCAATCTCATCCTTGTATCTCTTAGGATGTCTGTAGGGAACGGTGATAACTGGTTTGGCCCCCTGCTCCATCTCTATCACATGCTCAAAACCCCTGTCTGGAGGTCTACCTGGAGGTATATCACTAAACACTTTGGAGTGCTTAGTTAGTACTGACTGAATCTCCATTGGATAATCCTGTTTTTGCTGTTTTGGTGCCTCTGGCATCACAAGAATCTCAGCTGCTCACTGCACCTGGTCATGCCGCAGTATCCTCTCCATCCTCCAAATGGACACTGCTCTTAAACCCCCATCGGACGTTCCCCTCAAAATATGTTTCTGACCATCTACTTCAAACTTCATCTCCACGGTCCTCAGGTTGAGGGAAAATTCACTTATCATGTGTAGCCACTTCATTCTTAGGACTACATCCATGTCACCCATACTGACCACATAGTATTCGGCGGCTTGGAACTCAGTTATTTAACCTGATGGTTAAATTTGGGATCCTTCGTTTGCAAGTAATGACAAACCCGTCTGCAACTCTGACTTTGAATCCCTCGAACTCTTTTGTTTTGAGTCCCCTTCGTGCCACAAGCCCCTCATCTATGAAGTTGTGGGTGGCACCTGTATCTAGCAAAGTGGTCACTCTCTGTCCCTTCAATACTCCCCGTATTTTGAAGGAACCCTCTTTTTGAATAGCAGAGATATGTGCTGTCGGAATGTCCTCATCATGCACGTCCTGTACAATCTGCACTATATTCTCTACATCACTGTCCTCCCTATCACTCTGCTGCCTTGATTGCTCCGAAGCTGTCTCCTCAGCAGAATAATACTTCAATTGTTTTGCTTGCCCCTTCATTGGGCACCTGTGGTTAGGATCCCATGGTTCTTTGCATTTGAAGCATAGTCTCTTCCTCCTGTATTCATTCAATGAATCATCATCTAAACGAGGCCCTGGTTTCCTCTGTGGGAAGGTGTCTCGCTGCTGAACCGGTATTTTGCCTCTTTGTGGAGGAAAAGGTTTGGAGATGAACTGTTTCCTAGGCACAGCAAACTCCATACTACGTGCCTTCTTGATAGTCTCCTGAAGTGAAGGTGGATCAAATGCCTTAACCCAACCTTTAAGTGGTTCCATTAGTCCTTCCATGAACAGGACTACAAGTCTCCTCTCCGATATGCTGGGAACCATCACACTGATTCTCTGGAAATCTGAAATATATCCCTCAAGTGACCCATACTGCTTCAACTGCTCCAACTCTCTGAACTACAACTTTGGGTCCTTGGTATCGAATCTCTCGATGAGTTTGTTAGTGAACTCATCGTATGTGGTGATAAGGCTGTGGCCCAAGGCGACCAACCCATAGTACCACCACTCATGTGCTAACCCATCTAAATGAATAGTGGCAAAGTTAAGTGATTCATCCTCCGGTATCGGCTTAAGTGTCAGGTAGTTATCCAACTTCTGCACCCAAGCTCTGGCTGAAATCTTGCCACTTCCATCAAACCGGTCCATAGGGACTTTGCTCAATGCATGCTGGTAGTCCCGGTTAGCTTTGTTAGCTCTGTGATCTCCTCGACCCATCATAAATCCCCTTTGTCTCTTCTGATTCATATACTGGTCGAATGTCAACATCTCTTTGATGTTAGGAGCCAATGTCATGTACTCTGCATGGTGTATCTGAACATCATCCGTCATGGGAAGCTAAAACTCTGGTTCCTGCTGAACCACTGCCTCCTCTCTACGCGGAAAAGTCGGTTGTAAGGGTCTAGTAACCGATCCTGGGGTAACCCTGGTGTTATTAATACCACTCTGACCTGCGTGTCCACTACCCTGTCCCGCATGTCCACCACCTTGTCCTGCATATCCACTGCCCTGTCCTGCATGTCTATGGTGACCATCATTGGAGCCACTGATCTCACCTCCAGGTGTGGTATTGGTGTGAACTACTGGAATCCCTTGGCTAAACTTCCCAAGGAGTTGGGACATCATATCGAGCATAATATCGAACTTCCTCTCTGCTTTGGCACCAGGACTCTCAGGCTGGTCAGCTCCTTTGTCCCCCATACTACCTGTTATGCTATCACTCCCGCTGGAAGAGTTCCTGTGCATACCCAATATACCTGAAACTGTTTCGCCTTCTGGAACCTTTGGTGGATGCCAATGTGGAGTGGGTCTAGTGTAGACTCTTCTTTCGTTACTCATATAAACTGATCAACACAGGCTGGCAAGATGCACAACTCTGATACCACTGTAATAACTTGCACCTGTTGTTCTTTGGATTTATCTTTTTAATGTTATATTTTTTTAGTTTTTTCTGTGATGTTTCAGAACTAGATAGAAGATGCAGAAGGGGGTTTCCGTTTTCTTGAAGTGTGTATGTCAGAATACAAGGAATATAGCATACAACTAAAAACCCAGAAAAACTATAACAGATATGAACTAAATAATAAAGACCCAGTTCATAGAATGACATAAAATGAATAACCATCACATACCCATGTCAAAATAAGCATCTTCATATTTTCTACTGTTGACGGACCAGCAACATGACAATGGAGTTTTGCATTGAAAGTATTAGCAAATGCATGGAAACAATCTACAACCATCAGCATAGACCCTTAGGTCAAAAACGACCACTAAGCAAGGAAGAACAACCCCAATAAACTCCAAACGGATGCTCCAAGAAGTACGGCCAGCATATGAAGTGGTACGGCCTACACATGAAGAGGTACGACCAGCAAAATGAAGTACGGCCAGCAATGACGAAAGAGCAGTCCCAACCCTTCTCAAATCTGCAATACAATCCGTCACTAATACTCCTCAGCTGCAACAAAACTGCAATAAGATATATCTTGTTATCTCGATCTCCGTCAATGGTGGTATCAAAATGAAGCTCAAATACAGCCACTGAGTATGGCTGCTCCAAAATCCCCTTGGGTGATCTTTCACACCTGCGGAAGATTGCTACCAATGGTGGTTTCCGTCACCAAAAGCCCTGGCTGGAAGAAATCCCCCAAACCCTCATTTGCAAAGCAAATAGAAGCATAGAATGTAATATCAAGAATGAATGACTTTTCCCACTCTTTGCTTTTTTATAACTCCACAAGTGGGTCGACCAATATGAGAGGGAAATGTTATTTTTAAATTTGCTTTTTATTCCTCAAAGGGGCACCCAAATCCCTTAGTGACTTATTTTTGCATTTTTTCCTTATTTCTCCAAAGTCAGCGACATTAATAAATTAAAGTCCAAATATAATAATAAAGTATAATTTACGAACTTTAATATGAAAGCCCAAACGGTCACAGAATCCCATGAGTTATAGATCGTTGGAAAGGTCTCGGCGAAACGCTCCATCTCCAATAAAGAGTTTCCCAAAATAGCCAACTTCGCGACTTACTAAAAATAGTAAGTCTCAGCCAGAATGTTAGAAATCGACCAAACGAACTCCCAGAGTTCCCTAACCACTTTGGTTAGTCTACGGGAACTGAGTATAGACTAACCCACTAGGAAAAAGGGGACATTACATCAGGTCACCTTTTTGTGAATCACGTCTGGCGTGTCTATTTCTAGCGAACGTAATTTATCTCTGGTCGAGATTTTACTTTGATCGTCATTCTCTGTAGTCGTGTGTGTAGAAGTCTAGCTCAAGGCTTTCTGAAGGGCGTGCTGCCTGTCATCATACTCTGCATTTCGACGGACTTCTCCTTTCCTAGAGATCGTGATTTGAACCCCTTTAAGGTTGCGACTTTCTAGTCGGCAGGCCCTCTCTTTTTCAGTGTTTTCTTCTTGTTTTCATCCGCGAGTTTCTTTTTGAGCGGCTTATGCGTCTCTCTGCAATCGCGGATTCTGATCTAGACGCAGGAAGGGTTACCTGAAGATTGCGATTTTGTGAAGGCAACGTTTAAATAATCCGCCATTATTATAATCTATTTGCTTTGCGCTTACAACGCCTCGACCCATCTAGTTCCTCACTCAACTGTAGGTTTTGTGCTCTGGGTCCCTCTGTCATCAGTAGGTATGAAGAATTTTTTTTATTTCATCTCGAAATTCGTGTTTGGATTGTCGAGTCAGTTTCCATGGTTTGAGATTTTTGCCGTCTGGCTATTGTCTATTCTTCGATATCTTGTTTTTTGTGTCTCAAAATATCTCCCAACGGCGTCTTCTGTCATGCATCCTGAACTAATGGAATATGCGGGGTAAGCCTTTATGGCCAAGCGCCCTACAAATCATGTCAAATCCTTTGCCTGGTACATTGACTTAGGCGCCTCGCGTCACTTTACACATCGGCGAGACTGGTTCACGGAGTACACGCCGTTCAAAGATTCTGTCATTTTTGGAGAAGAATATGCTGTTGCTGGAAAAGGCACTGTTCAGATACAGTCTGGAAGGAGAAATCTAATTTTTCTCGATGTTTACTTCGTACCTGGCATGGAGCTGAACCTTCTTTGTGTCAGTCAAATCATGCGACACTCACCTCATTTGGATGTTGTATTTAGTATGCACTCATGCCAGATAGTAGATCGTCAGACCCGCATCACTATTGCTCAGGCTCTTGAGGATCATGGTCTATATAGACTCATGAATTCTGGTGATTCTCCCAAGCGAGCTATGGTTGCCAGGAACACTTCCATCAGTAAACTTTGGCATCAACGGTACGGGCATCTCAACATGCACTATCTCTCTCAGTTAGCTAGGGAGAATCTGGCTGGTGGTCTTCCGGAAATTCAGACTCAACTTCTTGGCATCTGTGACGCATGTCAAGCTGGCAAACAACATAGGACTCCATTTCCTGACGGTGATAAATGGAGAGCATCCAAGGTTTTGCAGTTGGTTCATGTTGATGTATGTGGGCCAATGAACACTTCTTCAGTCACTGGGTGCAGATATTTTCTACTTTTTGTTGATGATTTCAGCAAAAAGATGTGGGTATATTTCCTAAAAAGGAAATCCGATGTGCTCAGTACATTTCAGCAGTTCAAAGCCTTGGTGGAAAAAGAGTCAGGGTGTCCAATTGCCTCTCTTCGGACTGATAATGGGGGGAGTTTTGTTCGTCTAATTTCACCCATTTCTGTGCTACACATGGCATCAAACGTCAGCATAGTACACCTTACACACCCTAGCAAAATGGTGTTGTTGAGCGTCGTAATTGCACTATTACAGAGATGGCACGTTCTATGCCAGAACATCGAAGTGTTCCTAAGAAGTTCTGGGCTGAAGCAGTCTACACTGCTGTCTATCTTCTGAACAGATCTCCCACCTACGCGGTTAGAAAAATGACTCTTGAGGAAGCCTGGTCTAGACGTCAGCCTCGCGCCACCCATCTGAAATTTTTTGGCTCCACTACTCATGTTTGGATTCCAGATGCCAAGCGCACTAAACTGGATGCCAAAAGCCAGAAACTCATGTTCATGGGGTACAGTGAAAATCATAAGGCTTACAGACTGATTGATGTAGATACTGATCGTCTCATATTCAGTCGTGATGTAGTCGTTGATGAGACTACTGGGCCCTTTCTGCTGTCTTCTTCCTCCCCTCATCTTGAGGATCAGCCCTTGACGGCTTCGGACTTTGGTGTGCACATTCCTTTCGCTCCACCTGATGAGAGGACTTCTACAGTTTTGCCCACATTGCAGCATGGTGTTCCACCACCTGCCTCTCCTTAGGATATTCTGGATCCTCCTGATCTTGTTCCTGATCCTGTTCCTGCCACTCCTGGTGATACTGATGCCTCTTCTTCAGATATTGGTTCATTTGCTCTCCGGCCTAAATGGTGGGCCAAAACAATTGGTGCTCTTCATGATAATGAACTCATCGAGGGTAGATCTGCTCGAAAGAAGAGCAAGCAGCAAAACACTGTCAATTTTGCTCTCATGGCAAATCTTCACAGCATTTCAGAACCTCAAACATATTCTGAGGCCAAAGGTGTACCTGAATGGGAAAAGGCTATGGATGCTGAGCACCAGAGCCTTCTGAAGAACAATACTTGGGTTCTTTCTGATCTCCCTCCTGGGATGAAGCCCATTGGGTGCAAATGGGTCTACAAAGTCAAATACAAGGCTGATGGGACTCTCGACAAATATAAGGCCATGTTGGTTGCCAAAGGATACTCACAAAAAGAAGGTGTTAGACTATGAGGAGACTTTTGCTCCTACAGCCAAAATGAGTATCATTAGGCTTGTTCTTGCTTTGACAACCCAATTTGGGTGGAAAGTCCATCAAATGGACATTAAGAGCGCCTTCTTTAACGACGATTTATAGGAAGAAGTCTACATGACGCAACCTCCTGGCTTCAAGGTTGCAGGCAAAGAACACCAGGTGTGCAAATTGGTAAAAGCTCTTTATGGCCTCAAACAGGCTCCAAGGGCATGGTACATCAAGATTGATAAGTACCTCGTGGATCTTGATTTTCAGAGGAGCCCCTCAGACTCCAATCTGTATGTCCAACAATATGCTGATGATAGTCTTTACATTGTTATCTATGTCGATGATCTAATTATCATTGGCAGCTCTAAGCAGTTGATTCAGGGGATCAAACACGATCTCAGTCAGACTTTTGACATGACCGATTTGGGACTCCTACATTATTTCCTAAGGTTTGGCAACATCCTGACCGCATCTTCATCTCTTAGTCAAAGTATGCACGCGGTTTGTTGGACAAATTCCGGATGGCAGACTGCAAACTTGCTTCTACTCCCATGGGAAAAGGGCTGAAACTCTTAGCTACTTCCGATTCTCCTGTAGAGAATGAATCCGCATTCAGGCAATCAGTGGGCAGTCTCATCTCTCTTACTGCCACTAGACCTGATCTTAGCTTTGCAGTCAGCTACATCTCTCGTTTCATGATAGCTCCTAAAGCTGAACATTGGGTTGCTGCAAAGCGTGTGTTGAGATATGTGCAAGGTACTTCTGACTTTGGCATTCTATATGGCCGATGTGCAGACCCTCAGCTGATTGGTTTTACAAATTCTGATTGGGCAGGATCGATTGATGACAAAAAGTCTACCTCTGGGTATGTTTTCAGTTTGGGAACAAGTTCCATCACATGGACTAGCAAGAAGCAGCAGGCAGTGGTTCTCTCCTCGACAGAAGCTGAATATCGGGGAGCTGTTAAGGCAGCCTGTGAAGCAGTTTGGCTTCGCCGCATGCTTTTAGACATGCAAATGTCTCCTACCGGGCCTTCACCCTTGTATTGTGACAATCAAGGGGTATTGAAACTTGCCAAAAATCTAGTCTTTCATGAACGGACAAAACATGTTGATCTTCATTGTCACTTCATTCACCAGCTAGTTGAAGACGGATCTGTTGTCTTGCAGTATGTTCCTACAGAAGACCAGACTGCAGATATTCTTACCAAATCTCTGTCCTCGGATAAGTTTGTCAAATTTCGGGAGCATCTTGGTCTAGTTGACAGATCGACCATTATGGGAGGGTATTAAACTACCGTTAGTTTAATATAATGGTCGCTAATACTTCTCTTGCTTTATGTTTGCTTTATGCGTTTCTTCGCTGTAATCTTTTTACAGCCTGTAGTCTATTCTTAGACTTTGTATCCTATATATTGAGCTTCTGCTCTCCTTTGTATATAACAAATTTTTTAATAAAAAGATTCTCAGTTACCTTCTGTAACAGATTAGAGGGTTAAATAACATTACCTGTCTAGACCTTGTGATTTACATTGATATGTTGTCCATGCTGGCTCAAGCTACATGATCCATCTCACTTGAAAGAAGGGGTTTCCATCATTCATATAGAGGCTACCATTCCATATTTTCAACAACAATTGGTTGAGGATACTTTGATTGAATTTCAAAATCACACAATTCAAGAGAAAAAAGCCACTAGTTACTAGGTCAAACTTATAAGTTTTTTTGTGGTTTTCAACTTTTCTGAGATTGCTTTTGTGGAAAAATTTCCTCATCTGTTAGAAATTGGAGACAACTTCCTCCCATCAAGGCAAAAATAGTGAGAATCACTATGATAAAGATTTTTTTTGTAATTATCTTTTTCATTTTTGTGGTCGAGGTCACTGGAGCCTTTTCGTATTGCATGTAAGATTAACTAAGAAATGTGTTACTAATTTTTTGGTATGTGATTGGACTTATCTTTTGAGTATCCACCCTCATCTTTGTACATCTATTTGACCCATGCAAATGAAGAGTATAAAGCAATCAATTTTGATGGCTATCTCATTCGTTACTATTTTTAATTACAGTGTTTTTATTTCCTAGTTTCTCCTATGTGTTTAGAGAGGGACATATCAACTTATGACCAACATGAAGGCCAGCCACCAATATTCTAAAACCACAGGTTGGATATAATGGATTGAAGTAAGTCAAAACTACCTCTAACATCCTCCATTAAACTTCTTTGGTTTTTACGTCTCAGAAGTTGCAGAATTTAGCCTTTGTTAAGGCTTTCCTGAAGATGTCTACCTCTTGACCTTTAGTAATACTCCAATTGGAGGGCACCCTTCTCAATGAGACATTTGATATATAGCTAATGATGGTATTGAATGTGTGTGCTTCTCACGCTAAAACTAGATTTGTGGCCAACTGAATAGCACTATGTTCATCACAAATAAGAGTGCAACTTGTTTTCAAAGGAGTCCCAATTCTCCAGATTCCTGAATTGTAATGAGTTAAATCATAATGATATATAAATTACAAAAGAGCAAAGCTCTTAAATAGAGTTACAAACAGATGTTTCTAAATAAGAAATACAAATGTTTCGAAAGAGATTAAAGCTAATCTAAACAAAATTAGAAACAATCTAATATGTTACAATATTGACCATTAATATAAGCTAAATATTATTTTAATACCCTCCCGTAATGGTCAATCTATTAACTACACCAAGATGCCCCCTCAATCTGACAAACTTATCTGGGCTCAGAGACTTGGTGCAAAACCAAGCACAGATCTCTAGGTACAAATCCCGAGAGTACGGAAAAAAGACGGGCTTGGCGCTGGGCACAAGAGACCTCGAGCAGATGATCACTGCCAACACCATATACGAACCTCTAAAGAAATCTTTAACCCGCCAAAAAGGAAACTGTCGAAGGTTTATTGGAAACAGTGATCACAAAAAATCAAACGGTGACCAAAAAGACACCGCCAAGAAAAACAAGGAGCAATCGAATATCTGAAGCAGCGACCACAGGACTTCCAAAACAAATGCTGGTGGAAATTTGACAAATACACGTCAACAGAATCTCCCTCACACAGCAATCCAAAGGAATCTGTGATAAAAGGCGCCAAAGGAAAACACGACCAAAACAAAGGAGTCACTGAAGTCAAAACACAAAACCCGCCGTCGGAGCCAAAGGAAAGTAAACTGCTGATGGAAACTGCCAAAGTCAAGAAAACGAAACCCTAATCGCGAGAAAAGAACTCGCGGAAGACAAATAGAGCTCGCCAAAATTAAATAAAGGGACAACCGTTGAGTCGGGGTCTTTTGAACATATTGCATGTTACAAAAAAGGAAAGACCCGTGACTAGAGCCACGAAACTCGTATGTAGCAGAAAAATGCCACACAAAAACCACAACTAGGCACAGAAAACGATTGCCAAAAACAAATCGTGACTTTTTCAGAGGACGAAAAAACAGAAATCGCGACCAGAAAATAGGATCCGCAACCTTCAGAAAATGCGACCGTTGCAAAAACCGAAGACCTTTTTGTGAAGCCGAAAGTTGAAACCTAGAAGACAAAGCTTACACAGAGAAAAACTGAAGGGCGTACGGCCGTGTTCAGACACACTTACGGTTCGTACGGATTTTTCAAAGAGCCAAAGGAAAAAAATCAATTTTCCTGCTCAACCGGCTCTGATACCATGTAATGAATTAAATTAGAATGATATATAAATTACAAAAGAGCAAAGCTCTTAAATAGAGTTACAAACAGATGTTTCTAAATAAGAAATACAGATGTTTCTAAAGAGATTAAAGCTAATCTAAACAGAATTAGAAACAATCTAATATGTTACAATATTGACTATTAATATAAGCTAAATATTATTTTAATATGAATTGCCCCCTGATCTACAATTACTTCACCTCTCAGTTGTCTTTGTTGTCAAAAGTGCAATAGTAGGTTGCTTATTTCTGTAATAGACAATAGAACTTGACTCAAAATCATATGTAGAACTAGAAGTGGGCCTCCTCTTACCTTGATCAGCAACCCAGTTGGAAACTGCGTACTTTGTCATACAAATATTATCCCCTAGTAATGTCTTCTTTATTAGGTGGTCATTTATTATCCCCCACAAATAGTCTATTCTTTATGGTTCCTGCATGTGTTTAGAAACTGCACCTGCAAAAAACCAATGTTAAAACTTTTTTAATGTAAAGAAGCCTACTAACCAAATGTCTGTCCAAGTAGCTATCAATTTTCTCAGATTCATAATATTAGGGTTCAACTTAGTTCCTTTCTTAAAGGTAATATGAGCAGGCTTACATCTTCTATCATAAACATTTTCACCAAGATTAAAGGATACTTGGGTTGGGAAGAGGAAATTCTATCCCCTTTCAAGTAAACCTGCAAACCAAGGAAGTATTGCAAGAAACCCAATGTCATATGAAATGTCTTCCTTACATTTTGCTTTGCTACATGAAACAAGCTGGTGTTGCTACTTTTAATGATCAAGTCAGAACATAAGGAACCATGATTGAAATCTTTCCATTAACATATTTGATAAAAGGTTTAGGGTTGAGATGTCTCTACTCAAATGCTTCCTTCAAGAAGTGCTTATCCATTTTTTAACATACCAAATTTTGGGAGCTCACTTCAGTCTACATAGATATTTTGTCAACCTATAAACAAGATATTCTTAGCTAGCATTGCTGCATTCCTAAAACAAGTGGCTTGTGCTGGTGAATCTCCTCACACAAATCACCTTTAGAAAAACACATTTCACATCAATTTAATGTATCTTCCATTCAAATCTAGTGATGACACAGCTCTGTATTTGAATACTTATTTACATAAGAGAAGCCTGTATTTATAGCTTAAAAATCTCACAATATTTCCCACTTCCACTTACTAATTTCCATTTCTCCACTTCCTTTTTGAATCAATTTCTACTAACCCATTCATATATAGATTTGACTAAAAATAACAATAGTTAACTCACTGACTATATTATATGTCTTCATCTTTTTCTCCACAGCAATAGGAAACTGTTGCTAATTTCTACTTGAGATTTTGGAAGTTTTTAGGAAATTCTGATTTGAATAATCACTTTGGGCTGTGTGGTAAGAGTTCATTTTTGGTTGACAAGGTATCTAGTGGTTTTTGCTTGTGATTTGTGGGAGTCTGAAAAGCCAGCATTGTTGAAAACCAGGAATAGTAGCCTTAGGATAACTGATTGAAATCTGCTTCTTTAAGTGATATGGCTCATACAACTTGAGCTTGTTTACGTTGAGGACATAATGTATGTTAAGCTGAGTTGGAAGTTTGAGTTGAAAGGCATTAATTTATCTTTATCTCCTGGAGAATAGCGTAAGGTCTATATCAGATGGGCTTCAACTTGTGATGTTGGCGGTTGTGAAACCTCCATTCATCCAAATGAAGCCAAACACATTCACCGACTTGGAAAGAATGATGTATTTGGTGTTAGTCATGAAGTGCCTTGAAGTTGGATTGAGTGTGTTGTAGATTGTTATGAACTTTTATGTGAATTTTGTCCAAATCTGCACAAGCAATGAAGTTTTGTCTTGCTTCTATGCTGGTTGTATGTATTTGGAGCTGGAAGAGCAATTGGAATCTGAAAAGGTACCAAAGATGGTAATTTATGATGAATGATAGAAATCTTCTCCTTTATGTGATATGGCTCATACAATTTGAGCTTGCTCACATTGAGAACATAATGTATGTCAAGCTGAACTGGAAGTTCGATTCAAAAGACATTAGTTAGTCTTGATCTCCTGGAGAATGGCATAAGGCCTATATTGCATGGGCTTCAACTTGTGATGTTGGATGTTGTGAAACCTCCGGTTATCCAAGTGAAGCCAAACACATTCACCAACTTGGAAAGAGTGAGGTATTGGGTGTTAGCCATGAAGTACCTTGAGTTTGGTGTGAGTTTGTCATAGATTGTCCTTAATTTTTATGCAAACCTTGCACAAATCCTGCACAAGCAATGAAGCTTTGTCTTGCTTCTTTGCTGGAGGGATATTTGGAGCTGGAAGAGCAATTGGAACCTGATGTAATGTCCCCATTTTCTGAGTGATCACCTAGTGGAGTTGGCTAGCCTATCCCATTCCCGTAGGCTAAGCCGAAGGGCTAAGGGAATAACCTAATTGACTAGATTTCATACTTAGTCAATTTTATTAGGGCAAATTGATGATGTGAGATGACTTTGTGTATTTTTGTGAGCTTATTGGAGAAGTCAAAATAAATGAAATAATTTTCCCTAGAGATGAGCGACCAAGGAGAGAGAAAAGAAGAATGAAAGAAAGGAAGAAAATGATGGAAATGCCTTTGGAGATTTGAGGAAAAATAAGAATAAAATAAGATAAATTTCATTTGAGGTGGATGACCTAATTGAAGGTCAAAAACATGACATATGAGATGCCTAAGTGATTCGCCCCTCTTGGAGAGTGGAAAGATAAATAAGAAAAATAAAATACCTTGTCTAGGTCGACCAAGGTGAAGGAGAGAAAATAAAATAAAATATTTTATTTTGAGTTTGGGTGTCTAGCATGAAGTTGGCCCTATGAGAGAGGGAAAAAAGGAAATTAAATGAGTTTTAAGAGGAGGTCGGCCAGCTTGAGGAGGGAAGAGAATTATGTATAAATACACGGTCATTTGCAAGTCATTTCATGATCATTCACATCATATTTTTCTTCTTGAGTTTCATACTCTTTGGCTGCAATATTGCTAGCCTTCATTCCAAGGATGAAAACCCTTGCGAATGTGGTGAGTTGGACGAAACCCTAGCTCATCCTTGTGGAGGATTCATCATGGAGTCCTAATTGTGCTTCATTGGCGTCATTTGGAGGAGAAGAACTTCATTGCATAATCAGATTTGAAGATCAGTTTTGGAGCAGCACCTTGGTGGCATTTTGGAGCATGTTGCATTAGGGTTTTACCCTACTTTGAGCGCCACACTTGGGCAGATTTGGAGCGCCCATCTTTGAGGGCAGTTTCACTTGTTTGGAGGGCTATTTGGAGCAGCAAACCCTAGGCACACTTCTTGGAGAATTCACCCAGCTAGGGTTGATCATTTGCCTTCTATTTTGCATGTATTTGGTATGTACAAACATATTTTATAAGTCTGATTTATAGTGCAAAAATCTGGGCATTGTTTCTCATGTTTATGCCCTAGAATTCATTGTAAAAATCAGATCAGAATAATCAGATTTGTAGCAGCAGAGTTTTCTACAGAAATCAGAATTGGTTGCTGCATTTGGATGCCCTACTTTGTCGATTTCATGGTGTAATTCATGTTTGTTTGGATATCAACTTGTAGCATCATTTGCTGTGTTTATTTGTCATATTTGGGCATATATATATTCGCTGTGTTTACATGTTTGAATTCAGAAAATAAAATCAGAATTTAGGGTTTTGAGCAGAAAACTAAAGTGCAGAAAATTAGGGCAGAATTCAGAAATTTATTTTCAGAATTTTAGGGCAGATCCCATTGGGGATATTACAGTGGTATCAGAGCTTTGATCTTGCCAGCCTGAGGGTCTTTTTCATGTATGAATCCAGAAGATAGAGAATTTATCACCTATAGGAGAAGGCAGCGAAATTTTGATACAGGTTTTGAAGAAGCAGAAGCCGATATGGGTGATAGAAGTGATGAGGAACCTAGCATGAAGGATATCCTCCGAGACCTTGCTAGAGGACAGCAAAATCTAGTGCAAATGACGTCTCAACTTATACGGGATAATATGAGCAATAATGGAGGGAATGGAGTTAATCAAAGCAATGGACATAATGGCAATAATGGAGATGCTAGCACTTCCGGAAATAATGGTGGTACTCCTATTCATGCATCTCATGCATCCGTGGCTAGACTGCTCATGCCTACCTTCTTGGATCAGCAAAGAGCTCCGGAGAATGGTCCGCAAGTTGCAGGTGAGACCTTTGATGACTACAAAAGAGAATGGTTAGCATTAAGTGAAGAATGTCGAGATGCCTTGCCATGGAATGATTTTTGCAATATTAAGTACAGAAACAGAGATAGACCTAGAGGGGAAAGAGGCAACAATAATAATCATGACTTGCAAAGGAAATTCAGTAAGGTCAACATCACTCCTTTTGATGGTTTGGGGAAGATCACGACATGAGAATGGATCCAGAAATTGGATAACTACTTCACATTGAGCCCTATGTTCGAGAGAGATGCCATTTAGTTTGCTACTCTTCACTTGGAGGGAGATGCTCTAGATTGGTGGTACAATGGTATGGTGACTCAAGGTCATAGCCTTGTCACTACTTATGTTGATTTCTCACAGAGATTGATTGATAGATTTGATGAGTCAAATCCCGAGCAGTTCTTTAGAGAGTTGGCACAAATCAAGTAGGAGTCCGTGGACACATACATTTCTGAGTTTCAGAAGCTTGCCGTGTTGGTTCCTAATGTTTTGGAGACTAGATTGACCCATCTTTTCATTGAGGGTCTTGAGGAGCCACTTCGTGGATGGGTGAAGGCCCTAGATCCACCATCTTTGAGAGAAGCCATCAAGAGGGCTCGAGGTATGAAATTTTCAGCGCCATCCAAGCCCAAGCTTCAGAGTAAGCCTTTCTCTTCATTTAGAAAGGACATGAAGAAAAATTTTCAGAAGGATTGGCCTAAGAAGACAACACCAGACCTAGAGGCGAAAAATGAGCTAAGGAGAAAGAAGCTTTGCTTCTCATGCAAAGAGCTTTGGGAGTCCAGTCATAGATGCCTTGGGAAAGTCAAGGCATACTACATTGAGGTCACTTCCGATGTTGATGAGGAGATTCCATACACTAGCTCAGATAGTGATAAGCAGGAGCAACCATTGGAGCTTGATGACATGGCACAAGGTACAATTGCTTTCCTATAAGGTGTTCCTAAGTACCATCCTTTTAGGGTAAGAGGAATTGTGAAGGGACAAAGAGTATCTTGTTCGGTGGATAGTGGTGCAACACATAATTTCATTGATGAGGGCTTTGTGGTCAAGAGAGGACTATAGGTAGAGGAGTTTTCTGGATTCAGCGTCATGTTGGCGGATGGATTCAAGATGAGTTGCACAAGGAAGATCTCATAGTTGAGCATTCAATTGGACAGCTATACATTTGATGATGAGTTCTATGTAGTTGGGATTGGTGAGACAAAGATTGTTTTGGGAATCCAATGGCTACAATCACTTGGTAGATACATTTAGGATTTCCAAAAGATGGAGCTTGAGTTCACATCCAAGGGTAAGCAAATAATATTGAAGGCAATAAACAATGGTACACCTAAGGATGTGACAGCCAAGAGGATGGAGGTTCGGATCAGCCTTGACACAAACATCATCACTAGTGAGGCATGTGATTTTCAGTTGGATACATCTCTTGGACCAGCACTTGTTGATGAGCATCCAACCATGGAGGGAGAGGTGCTTAAGAGCTATGAAGACATCACAAAAAGGTATGAGGCAAATTCTAATTTTTTGATCAGGAACAACAGTCTTTTACCTTCACATGATCATGAGGTGGCAGCTATAACACGAGGATGATAGTGGTAAGAAACCTTACCTTGTTGACACTCAAGATTTGAGGGTTAAGCATGAGGTAATGGTGGTGGATCCAAGCCACCAACAGTCTGATTTTGTGAATCATGGCATAGAGGATGTAAAGAAGACTCAAAGCATGTGTGATGAGTGGCTAAGGAGAGCTATGGAAGCCAAGTTGCTGGCTGCTCAAGCAAAAAAACACCTACAAAAGGTCAAGGAACGATGCAGTCACATAGATCATGAGAGGCAACAAAGAGACATTTTTTCGAAACCTATTTCTTCCAAGGGAAGAAGCTATGGAGTTTGAGCATGTGTCAGATGAACCTCTTATGGTAGTAGAACACAAGGAGCAATCATATTTGCATGGACTTGTTGAGAGGTATGATTCTGAAATTTCATTTTATGCAAATGATCTTCATCATAAGGTTCATGAGTCACCATTTGGAGAGCCCATTGAAGGCTCAAGTCATGGCTAAGGAGGAGGTAGTTGTGCATACACTTTGTGGACCAGCAAATATTGAGATATGTGCATGTGTAGAAGAAAACATTTGTGATTCAGATTTGGTTGGGAGTCTAACCATCCTTGGAGAGCTCAATGAGTCTACTTGTGTTTTGACACTACACTGTCATGAAGATGATTCTTTGATGGAGCATAAGGCCGTCCTATTTTTAGGACTCGAGGTATGTGAAGATGATGTCATGGAGGTGTTTGATTTTGAGTGGCATGTGCTTGTAGATGTTGGGTTTCGGCTGGACTATAGTCCAAGACATGGAGATGAACATGAGAGCAGAAAATTTCCAGCTCTAATCCATTGGTTTTTAGCTCACACATTGTTGGTTGATGGCTGTTCTACTTTCCTGATCACAGAGTTTTCAGGTTATACATTGATGAGGGCAGCTGTTTGGATGGATTGGAGTGTTTGGGATTGCCACTACACTGTTGAGAGTTTGCATGATGATGAGATCCTATCATTCTATGACAGTAGAGGTATTCTTGATACCATCCTAGGTCTGATTTTCAGTTTCCTTAGTGTTGTTCTGATTTATATCAGCAGCCTAGTATGGATTGACATGTTTGTTTATGCACCTGTGACAGACATTTTTCATATCCATATGAGACCATTCAGATTTGGATGGATAGTTGGTGATGATAACATGATAGGAGATAGTTATCTTATCATTTTCAGTTGTTGTGATGGTGTGATAATTTGGGATCCAGGTATTGGTGTGATTGGTACATTACTTCACAGGGATCTTGGTGAGTTGCTTCACAACCTTTGGTTGAGTGATGTTTATATCAGAGTGGAGCAACGGAAGGTTTGGTGCAGGAGGTTGTGCTTCAGAGGTCATACCATAAATCACTTGTTGATGGGCATGACATTCCTCAGGGCTTTGGATATGTATGATGCTTTGTCTTTGATAGACTTAGCATTTGTGGACAGAGAGGCCTTCAGAGGAAGAGAGTTGTTGACACTTGTGGTTGATGATTTGACATTCTTGTTCCTACGGAGACACAGGCAGGTTGCATGGATGAGTAGAATTTCAGAATTTGGGGGATGGAGCCGAATTGAGTTCGAGTGTGTATGGGTAGTTTTGTTTCATTGCCGGTCACCGGAACTGACTTTGCATATCATTCTTCATATTCACCATTGGAGATATAGCCACAGGTTGAGGAGCAGAGTGATCACAGAGTACTTGATTGGATGGAGAGACTTGCCACTTGAGGATGTTTTGCAGTATCAAGGTTTGCAATTGCTTGTGGGCAAGCAATTCCAGGAAGGGAGGACTGTAATGTCCCCATTTTCTGGGTCATCACCTAGTGGAGTTGGCTAGCCTATCCCATTCTCGTAGGCTAAGCCGAAGGGCTAAGGGAATAACCTGATTGACTAGATTTCATACTTAGTCAATTTTATTAGGGCAAATTGATGATGTGAGATGACTTTGTGTATTTTTGTGAGCTTATTGGAGAAAAAAGAAATGAAATAATTTGCCCTAGAGATGAGCGACCAAGGAGAGACAAAAGAAGAATGAAAGAAAGGAAGAAAATGATGGAAATGCCTTTGGAAATTTTGAGAAAAAATAAGAATAAAATAAGATAAATTCCATTTGAGGTGGACGACCTAATTGAAGGTAAAAAACATGACATATGAGATGCCTAAGTGGTTCACCCCTCTTGGAGAGTGGAAAGATAAATAAGAAAAATAAAATACCTTGTCTAGGTTGGCTAAGGTGAAGGAGAGATGCCTAGCATGAGGTCGGCCCTATAAGAGAGGGAAAAAAGGAAATTAAATGAGTTTTAAGAGGAGGTCGGCCAGCTTGAGGAGGGAAGAGAATTATGTATAAATACAAGGTCATTTGCAAGTCATTTCATGATCATTAACATCATATTTTTCTTCTTGAGTTTCATACTCTTTGGCTGCAATTTTGCTAGCCTTCATTCCAAGGACGAAAACCCTTGCGAATGTGGTGAGTTGGACGAAACCCTAGCTCATCCTTGTGGAGGATTCATCACGGAGTCCTAATTGTGCTTCATTGGCGTCATTTGGAGGAGAAAAACTTCATTGCATAATCAGATTTGCAGATCAGTTTTGGAGCAGCACCTTGGTGGCATTTTGGAGCATGTTGCATTAGGGTTTTACCCTACTTTGAGCGCCACACTTGGGCAGATTTGGAGTGCCCATCTTTGAGGGCAATTTCACTCGTTTGGAGGGCGATTTGGAGCCCCTAGGCACACTTCTTGGAGAATTCGCTCAGCTAGGGTTGATCATTTGCCTTCTATTTTGCATGTATTTGGTATGTACAAACATATTTTATAAGTCTGATTTATAGTGCAGAAATCTGGGCATTGTTTCTCATGTTTATGCCCTAGAATTCATTGTAAAAATCAGATCAGAATAATCAGATTTGTAGAAGCAGAGTTTTCTACAGAAAATCAGAATTGGTTGTTGCATTTGGATGCCCTACATTGTGCATTTCGTGGTGTAATTCATGTTTGTTATGGATATCAACTTGTAGCATCATTTGCCATGTTTATTTGTCATATTTGGGCATATATATGTTCACTGTGTTTACATGTTTGAATTCAGAAAATAAAATCAGAATTTAGGGGTTTGAGCAGAAAACTAAAGTGCAGAAAATTAGGGCAGAATTCAGAAATTTATTTTCAGAAATTTTAGGGCAGATCCCATTGGGGATATTACACCTGAAAAGGTATGAAAGTTTGGAAGCCATAACAAACTTCAAAAGGAGAATGCCTTGTAGAAACAAGGGCAGCTGGTTGTAGTTGTGTTGAATGACATGCAGATAAAGGTCCCATTGCTTACTCTTCTTATGAGAAATGCAAAGAGTGTGGACTGAAGTGTGATTGGAGACCTCGGTCTATGGATGAAATAAAATGGAGAAGCACAAATGACAACCTAGAAGCTTCCACAATTATTGCAAAAAGTGACTCAAGAAGCACTATTCATGATCTGAAGTGATAGGGAGTGGCAGCCTGAGATGGCTCCAACTTGAAGAAGTCTACAACTTTTGGAGGATGAATGTTCTTGGATGTCATAAAGATATCCATTTTGGAAATCTGAAAGAAGCCACAAAGATCAAATCATGATGTCTTAGAGCATTTGGGAGACCTTAACTGAAGTCCATGGAAATAATTTCTCCATTGTTAGAAGGTACCTGCTTAATATAGTCCAAGATTTTGATTAGAATGCTTAGAGCATAGAGAGCATTGATGACATAATCCTCAACTTGCTACTACATTGAAGGCCAATAAAAGTATTGTTGTAGTTTTTGCAAGGTCTTTTATACACCAAAATGCCCACCATAGGAAGATGAGCGACTTCCTTTAGCAAAATTTGGAGATAAGGGGCCATGAGAACGCTAGTGAACTTGTACAATCACTCATCTAGTAAAATTGTAATCAAAGGAAGGTGTTTGGTTCATCATTGTTGGTTGTTGGGAAGCTTCAACAATTGGACCAAACTAAGTATCCATGGATTAGAGACCTTTCCACTCATCAAAGGATGCACACCAAGTACATAAAATAATAAGTATCTGAGAAGGAAGATGACTACAAAGATCTGCCTCATTGTTGGTGATGTTTCTCTGGCTTTATGACCAAATGAAATCACTGAATTTAAGATGTTTGCTTCAAATCTTGATGTTCCTGAATCTAAGGCTGGGAGTTTAAGAACTAAAAGGGTTGGTATTTAGTGTGCAAAATTACCTCCCTATCAAGAAGATAAGAGCACCATTACATGAGTGCTTGGACCAAGGTATAGTATTTCTTGTCATAGGTGTTGTAATTGAGCTTGGCTTGTGACAATGCTTTAGAATGGTAAGTCCTTGGATATTCTCTTTGCTTAGTAACACATCTATGGCACATTGGGATCTCTAGCTCATATGTCATCTACAAGTTGGGTAGGCAAAGCACTAGAGCAAAGAACCATTATTAGACAGCAAAAATGCTTGAGCAGTCTATATTTTCCAGTTAAGAACCTTCTGACTACTAGGCTGACAAAGAGGGTGGGCAACCTGGGAATGGTTACTGATAAATATTCCATTTGCTTATGGATATGACTAATAAATAACAATATTTAATGTACAATAACAAATGTCCTCATCAAGCAACAATAGGAAGAAAAATTTGAATGGCATCCTTCTTTATCATTGACGTTAGGGCAAACACATCACAACATCTAATATGATTGATAGTAAGCTTGTTGCCACTCTAAGCTTCTTTGATGACATTCCTAACAGTTTAGTAGGAGTTCCATTTTGAATATAAGTATTAGTATTCGCAGCTTTAACCCACAATTAAAATTGTATGTACCTACCATGAAGCATATCATTAGCCATCTCCATAAGAGTTCTGTCCCTCCTCTTAACAATGTTTCTGTATTGCTGTCTAGAAATCAATATATTGTCTCTTAATACTATTCTGTCTATAGAAGTTAATAGTTATCAAAGGCATCACTCACGTACTCTTTATTTTTCCAGAGCACTTTTGTGAACTTACCACTCACTTTCGCAACAAGAACTCTAAATTCTTCAGACTATCAAACATCTCATTCTTATTCCTTAGAAAATAGACAGAAATGTGACTAGTAAAAGCATCAACAAATGTCAATATAGATATTTAACCAATAAGAGATTGATTTTCATTTGTCCATTGGTCCATGAGTTACAATGCATCAAATGGAGTGGATGCTTTACTCTCTATTCTGTTCCCTTGTCAGACTAACTTATCCTTCACAAACACCCTGGCTGAAATAAATAGTCGAGTGACCACAAATCATATTCAATGTCGCCATCGAATAAAGATTGCAATAATTGGTAGGACAAACGTAAATCACTTGGACAAACCCATCAGGGGAGATTCACCAGAATAAGCAACCATATTTTGTATTGATTTTCAGGTCCATTTTCTTAGGTCAGGAAGCCTAGTTGTAATATGAAGTTTTCTATCACTACGTTATATTAGAATATTTTATTGCGTGTCAAGACCTCTTTGAATTTGCTATTTTTTGAACTTTTACATTGTGTTTTAACTTTTAAGAAGAAAAATTAATATTCGTGTTATTCTAACACTAAAATTGATCAGGTGTCAGCCCAGATCCAAGTTTCCAACTATTCTACATGCTCACCTAAGCTCAATTATAAACTTTTGGAATCTATTCTTGTAATCCTATCCGATTGAGAGATTTTGCATTGACTTGACAGAGTCAATTGAAGATGGTTACTTAAATGCAACCATTCTGTGTCATGATGAAGGGATAAGAAAAGATTATTGGTCTTAAAATTCTCTTTCCAGTTTTATGTCAGATTTACAACATATTTCTTTGTTGATTTCAATTTTTTCTAATTTACAGATGGCAAGAATCTGCAGAACGTTTTGAACATGTGTTTGATCAGACTCAAAGAGGCTCAAAATCAAGATTGGCTGGCATTCCAGTTCACTATCTCTCAGGGAACCATGATATTGGTTACACGGGGTTTCATTCCCACAAACCAGAGGTGTGTTTATTTGAGTCTATACACTTGCTACTTTGAATGCTTGTAGCCATTGTATCTGAGGTATAATGTTTTTGAAATTCTATTCACTAACAGTTTAATTTCAAAGTGTTAGGTTTCAATTTTGAACTTAAGGATCCTCTTATACGTTCCAATAGTAGTTATCTTACAATAATCTCTCATCATATGATTGCATGCACTACAAGGAAGGACAAATATGAGGGAGCACTCTTAATTTGTAGTTGTTATCTGATTTACCATCTTTATATTTGTTTTTGGAGAATCCTGTCATGTAATTTGATCTCCAGTGTTCTTTATCTTAACTCAACAGGTTATTGAACGATTTGAGAAAGTGTATGGAGAGACTAATTATCGGATGAAGATTGGGAGTGTGGAATTTGTTGTCGTTAATGCTCAGACTCTTGATGGTAACATTTCTTTGTGCTTCATATCATCAGTTTTTCCTAATATAAGTGCAGCAATAAACTATAATTAAAACAATTTAAAGACAAATATCTGGTTGATTGACATGAAAGTAAAATTTGAAATTTGCTCTTATTGACTTTGCAGCAAGGGTAAATAATTAGAAGATGAGTACTAGCCAAAGACATGGATCCTGAAAAAATGAACTTTTGGAACGTGTGTTTACAGCACAATTAATCCGTTAATCATGTCACCAGAAAATCATCCTAACAATAGGCCAATTATATTGATGGAAGAGTTGGCTTTTTCCTGGCTTAGTTCTGAATGCTTTAGTTATTGAAAGAGAGGATCTCTGAGTTCTCATCTAATGTGAAGGCTAGGAACCAGCTCTTCATCCTGCATATTTTGAAAAGGAGTAAAATTGTTTACATGCACTAAGTATACATTGAACATAAATTCTTTGTCAAACGACAAAAAAGCTTGGAATTCATCGAGGAAAAATCTCCATATCCATTGGGCCATTGCTCATTCAATTCTATTTGTAGCTACCATGAATTATGATGATATGCCTCTCTATGCAATTATGTTGATACACACATGTTCTGTTTAGTCTTGAGAAGTGTGGAGGCAATTTAGGAATGGAGTACTCTCCTGGCCAATATAGGAATTCTTGGGAAAATTGGTCCATAAACTTGGGACAGCTATGCTGCACTTTGGTACATCACATATGAATTTAAAACGAGATTTTCTCAAATTACCTTTATGTGCATTAACCACCTATAATGGCTGCTTGTCTCTATGACATGCATTAAAGGACTAAAACAAAAGACATCTCAAATGTGGAAAACAACTTGCATCACACACTCACAAACATGCAACAAAAGTTTAACTTTGGAGAACCCCTCAAATGGAAACTCTAGGAAGAGTGAGCTATGCTTGTCATGTCACTAATCCATAGTCTACATGTTTACATTGCTCTTTAATTGTTGTAATGTCCCCTTTTGGCGCATAGCTGATTTGTACGCAATTAGCTAGTTTCCAAGTCTTCTGGAGGCTAACTGGGTAGTTGGGGGAGAACTCCAACATTCTTGGAGAAGCTTTGATCAGTATTGTGGAGCAATTGTTCTTGGTTTTGAGTTCAGTTGGTTAGATGGAGTCTTTTGATGCTTTCAAAATTGATTTCCGATGCTCTCCAAACTTCTTGGAGAGTGTCTATTTTTAGTAAGTCACCCGGGTGGCTCCGATCTTCATCCTACATCTTTAGTATCATCTCAGTGTGATTAGAGTTTGATTCCGATGCGTTTTCAGTGCTTTCCGCAATTTGGGTAAGCTAGAGTGTTATTATTTAATTATTTCACTATGGTTGCCTAATGTTGGGATATATTAAAAGGACAACCTTGTGTTATAGCTCGTTGGAAAGAGAAATAAATGTTCTAAAACGATGGACGCCTAGCTAAGGGGGCTTTGCACATGAAATAATTTTATTATTTCAAAAAGGCCTGTTTACTGCCGAATGAGTCTATTATTATCATACAGAGTAAACAAGAAAGATAATTGAACTGTGACATTGTACGAGAATGAAAACTTAATTGATACTCAGAAACTCAATTGCATATATTGATTCAAACAACAAGTACAATAAACACCAAAAACTCCATGTCCGATACAATGAAATGACAATACATATATAGGTTGTCGACGGTTGCCTGGATGGGCAACTGTTGCCAATGACACACCAATCGGGAGTAACTACTCACCGATCCCAACTAACAAACATACTTGCCGATACAAACTAATCAAACATACTTGCCGAAACTAACATCATCCCCCCCCAAAAAAATTGTCGTCTTCCAGACGACTACAAAACAAGACCCAATGAACAACTATGAAGTATCAAGTGACATTAGGTAAGCTCTGCCAAACTGACGACAATGCTGACGATCCTGAGGAAGTAGGAGCTGAGTAAGAGTAGGACCAACACATTCGGAACACCTGTCAATAGACCAACCAACCAAGGGACCCAATCTAAATGCTGAGAATGTTGCACCCCATCAATCACTGAATCGAGATAGTACTGCAAGCATCTTAGAAGTGTTATGATCATAAAAAGATTGTGTAGTGTCATGAATGTACATCCATTTAATTCACCAATCAACAATGAATCTCTGTTTCTGCCTAGTTTGATGGGGTTTTGAGGGCAACGCCCGCAACGGGGTTGAGGGGCAGCGCCCCTCGCGGGGGTTTGGGGGCAGCGCCCCCAGTGGGGTTGAGGGGCAGCGGGGTCGAATGTCACTTTTTGATTAGTTCCATCACCCCGATTCACCTTGCTTGCCAATGGCTCCTCATACTTGATCACCTTGTCTGGTTCAAATTTATGCGCAAGTGTCTCATCTATTTTGGCATCACCCTCTGTATATTCTTTATGTGCCTTTTCTGGTTGACTTGCCTCTTTTGGTCGACCTCCCTCCCTTGGTCGACTTGTCTCTACCACTAGTTGCTCTGGTGTACTGTCTATTATAGCCTCTCCTTCTACTCTTCATAGGCTACTGGAAAAGTATGTGTTGTATCCGGCTGATTATCACCTTCTATTTCTTTACCACTCCTACGTTCCTTTTTATCAACTGTTCCACTCGCTGGTTGAGAGTTGTCGAAACTTGCACTAGTCGCCTGAGAGCTCTCGCCAACCTCTTCTATTGAAATCATATTACATTCCGGTTGGAAGAACTCATAGTCTTCCATCTGCCAATGGAAGAGTCCACTAACAGAGTTGGTTTCATCTTCTGAGCATTCCTGCAATTTCAGTACCCCTTCATCATCGGGCTCCATGGGCCCTCTTTCTCCTTCTACTGACGACTCCTCTCCATCTGAGTTAGAGTTCGATGCCAACTCCTCACTGACGGTTTGTGTTCTCAAATCTATGATAAATTTCTTACCCTTGTTTTCTATTGACAGGGTGTTCTTCCAGTTGTGGTTGGCTTTGGTGGCTATTAGCCATCCTCAGTCGAGTAATGCATCATAGGACGCATTTCGTGCTGTTATGACTACAAAATTCAACAAGAATTGCTGAGTACTGATCCTTACCTTCTAAGCCATTAGCACTCCCAGTGCTTTGATTCCGTGCTCGTCGGCTCCCACTAACTGGAAGTTCTGCGGCCACAAGGTGGGCTTGCCGAGACTCTTCTAGGTTTCTTCTGGTAGTACATTCACCGCAGATCCCCTATCCACTATTGTACTCATCAGGTTCCTTCCAAGGATTTCCCTGTGTACTACGGCCGGTTTCTTCCCCATGTCAATTACCAATAGCCTTGGGTCAAGCACTTGTTCACCAGTTGACGGTGGTTCTATTATGATGTCATCTTCTACCTGGCCTTCGTTCGGGTTTTCTTCCACCACTTTGGATATCGCTATTCTCAACTATGGCATTCTCTGGAGAAGATCCACCATTTTGATTGGTACGGTGGTTTGTAGTACCTTACTTGCAATGTTCTTGTCGAACTCTGACCATAGGGTCGTGGTTGCCTTTTTGTCTGAGTTCCTTCATTCTGTTTCCATGGTAATCTCCACTTCCTTTCTCGCATCGCGGAGTCTTTCTTTTTCCGTTCGGGGGTCTGGATAGTGTGCCTTCTTTGCTTGTGCTCAGGTGACAGCAAAGACTTCGTCATCCTCCTCTTCAATGTGGATGAAATTCACCGTACTTTTCTGTTTTGGGCAGTCATTATCTTCATGGTCGTCGGGCCCACACCATTTGCACAGTGCATTTGGTTTATTCTGGTTGTTGCTCGGGCAATCCCTTGCAAAGTGCCCCCACTCGTTGCATTGCCGACATTGGATCATCGGTCGTCCCTTTGCATCGTACTAGATACGACCTCTTCCCCCACCGTTATTATATCTGTTGTTGTTGTTGCCTCTTCTTCGGTTATTGTGGTATCCGCCAGGCGATGCATCTTGATTGTTTGATTTGGGCGGTGTGTTCGGCGGGGTAGATTGCTCCCCCTGAGTGTAAAGTACCTGGGTGCTCCTCGTCTTCAAATTGTACGGGCACTCCTTGTAGAATGGCCCATCACCTGGCAGATTTCGCAGAACATCTTCCTGGGGCAGTTTGCTTTGATGTGGCCCTCATTGTTGCATTCTGTGCACCATAATTCCTTACTTTCCTTCACCGTCTCCTTCTCGGCTTTAAATTCCCTCATCATTTTGATCATGTCTTTTCTTAATGCTTGTACGGTTTTTGATTCCTCTTTGCTACTTTCATTCGAGCTGTCATTGTCCTCTTTCTTCTTTCCTCGGCTTGACATCTTGTCTTCACTTTCAATGTCCATCGCTTGGTTGTAAGCCTCAGCGTATGACGTTGGCGGTACTATCTTCATTTTCTTCTTGATTGAGGGGATCAAACCCTCAATGAATCATCTCTTTTTTAACCTGTTAGCCTGTTTCTTCTCTAGTTTTACCAGAAGTTCTTTCAGTCTTCGGGTATATGTTCGAACATTTTCATGTTTACCTTGTCTTGTATTGTATATCTCGGCCACTATCTCATTGTCATCCCGCAACAATTTAAACTCTTCTTGGAACGCTTTCTTCAGTGCATCCCAACTGGCCCTTGATGTGGCATCCAATTCCATATACCAATCTATCGCAATTCCCCTTAGGGTGACTAGAAATGATCTTAGCCAATAGGACTTGTCGTCTTGTCTGTTGGCTATCCATATGGTCTCACAAGTTTTACAATGTCGGACCGGATCCTCTGATCCGTTGCCAAGGAACCTCGGCAGCTTTTGCTTCTCCGTGCTCGGACTTCCCGGCGGAGTCACCATGTTTCTTCCTCGATGTCCTTGTGCGTTCAACCTGACTGGACTGGTTCTCCCTCGATGTTCCGGTGCCTTCCTTGCACTTTCGGCCACGTACGGTTCTTTCCCACGTCCCTCTTCAGCTTCCTTTGCACCTTGAGTCTTTTCTATTAGAATAATTATTTATCCTATTTTTAATTAATGGTCACTCATGTAATTTTGCTGTAATTTGGTTTGCACGATCTTCTGCAGTTTCTATTTCAGAAACTTGCTTTATTTGTAAATCTTGTACATTATTTATTGAGTGCCTTGCTCATTGTTAATATATCAATATTTTAACCAATTACTTCTTGTAATATGGTATCAGAGCCTGGCCGTTGGGAGTTGCGTTTTTTCTTCTCAAGCTCGTTCATAGATTTCTGTGGCGGTTTTAAACCTCTTTGGGTGATTTCGTATGTGTCTAGAGCTTGCGATCCAAATTGTGGGTCACAAAATCGAATTTTCGGTTGTTTTTTGGGTGAAAATCGCGCATTCCTGAAACCCCTACCTTTGTCGCGGATTCTCCTCTTGATTCATCGCGTTTTTTAGCTTTGTTTGGGCGCGATTCTTCGCTTTAATTAGGAGCACAATTTATCTCCTTTTTGGCCGCGGTTTCAAGCTTTTCCTGGTCGCGTTTTTCATGATTTTGTCTTGCATGATTTGTCCTTCTGTTAATGGTCGCGTTTTTAAGGTGATTTCTGAGTTGAGGGCTTTCCGTGGAGTGCGATTTGGCTCCATGTTTTGGCCTCGAATCTCCTCCTAATTCAAGCACGTGATCAAGGACGATGCTCGACTAAGGTTTTTGCAATTTCGGCTAGGGTTTTGACCCTTCATTTCTAGTCAATTTTTTTTTTTGATCTTAGATTCTTTCTGGGTTTTTCGAGAAGATTTCTGGGTTGTCATCAAATTTTTCTAGGTGTCTCGAAATCCATGCCTTGGAATTTGTGTCGACGGATTTGTCTCAAAATTTGTGCCTGTAAACTGCCCCAGCATCTTGTGCATTGGAATTTGTGCCTCGGGTTCCGTGCATTCTACCTCTTCTCAGTACCTCATTTTTTGTGCCTCAAAAAGTGTGCAAGATGGCGAGTTTAACCAACATTATGTTGGAAGTCAGTCAGCAATTCAATGTCAAAAATTATAATACCTGGAAGTAACGAATGATGACCATCTTTGAATATCGCTACCTCGATCAGATGATTTTAGGCAACACTACTCGTCCAGCAACGACAGGTAAAGACCAGGATAAGTTTGATGAGCAAAATCGTGAAGCAGTGATGCTCATTAAGCTTTCAGTTACAGATGATCAACTACCTCAGATTCCGATTGGAAAATTAGCAAAGGAGATTTGGGACCATCTGAAGGGTTTGCATGAGACCTCCGACAAGAGCCGTGCGTTCTTCTTGAAAAATATGCTGTTTTCTATCATGATGGATGAGAACTTTGCAGGCGCACCTGAACAAGATCCAGGAGATCCGAGATCAGTTGGAGGCTATTGGTCGGAAAATGGAGGAGGAAGACATGGTTGTAATCACTTTGAAAAGTCTACCTAAGTCTTATGAACATTTCATCGAGACTCTCAACATTACGTCTGCTAATGTTGATCTGAAGTTTCCGGAGCTTTGTACTATCCTCTTGCAGCAGGGTCGTTGGAAACAACAGTTTGGTAGTAGTGCTTCTTCGTCCTCTACATAGCAAGCTTTTGCAGCCAAGTCTCAGGCTTAGAATAAAGGGAAAGGTCAGCCTCCGCAGCAGAAAAGCTCAGGTCAACCTCAGGACAGCACCAAGAAGAACATTCAGTGTAATTATTGCCACAAATATGGTCACATGAAGGATTGTCGTTAGCGTTTGGCTTCTTGTTGGTGTTTCAATTCGCACCTCTGGAATGCGAGTTGGAAACGGACAACTATGCACAGATAAACTGCTCTCCTATTATGAGGGGGAGTTCCCTTTTTGCCGATGTTCGCTAAAAAGATAAATAAAACAAATTTGCCTATCTTCTTTTTTTGATTCTCAGCTGCGAGCAGAAGGTTATAAAACTCTAAATCGTTGCAGCAGAGGTTTTTCCTTTTTAGAACTTCTAACTACAGTTAGGCCTAAGCTAAATGACGCTTTTAATCTCCTGAGTAAATTCAGAGCAGAGGGATTAAAGGTTAACAAGGAATGATTTGTTTTTAACATAAAAGCTTTAATAAACTCCTTCCAGATTCACATCAGAAGACTCATTGTACTTTAAGATGAAACCTGAAATAAGATTACGCAAGCCACACATCTGACGACAAAACTAGATGATCTGAGATAGAAAATCAAAGTAAATGGCAGGCATGAGACTTCTATTCCAATATCATAAAGTTGATACAACTCCAAGATAGCAATATTGTAGCAAAAGGCAGGCATACAATATGCGATCAAACACCGGAAAACAGATAACACAGAATGAACAAGTAGCTAAAATAACAATCTCTGCAGGCTAGAATAGGCATAGCAAATTTTGCTATCACAATTACCATTACTTACAATGGGCAAGACTGCCCTTATTTATACTAAATCAAAGGAGTAGGGAACCCTAAAATCTCCTTGATTTAACCTAACTAACTTGCGAACTCGCAAGCTTTATTTCTATTCTAAGACAAAGATTACAACTAACAAATGCTTTAAAACGATCTGCTTTAAAGCAAAGAAAACTCCAACTATTACAAAGTGATTTTTTTTATTTTAAGGATGGATAAGCTTTGGATGAAAGCAAATGCTTTAAAACAAAAAGCATTCGAGTTAAAACTGCTTTCTTTTGAGTCACATCCTCATCTACATTCTTGCTTTATTGGTGATGTCATCCATTGATATTTTGGGAAATAATATCTTCTAAAATGCGAGTGACCGCATCTTTGCTAGGAACACTGATACTCTCTAGAACGATATTCTGGTTTTCCAACATTTTTTCACCATTTGCAACCATTTGAAGGAATTCATGAACTTCACCCACAGCTTTATCAAACTTTATTGTCATCGCGACAAAACGATCCGTTTTGTCGGCACTGATATCACCATTAAAATTGTTGCGGACGAGAGTCTGGAACTCTGTCTGTACTTCCCTGAAATCATACAGGGTACCATCTTTTTCATATGAACACGGGATCTGAGAAACAAAAGATCTCACGAACTTGAGAACATTTACCACTTTTTCTTTCCATTCTGCTAACTCTGAGATTATACTGTCATAAGTTTTTACTATGAAAAGATACTGTGCTTTCCAAGTAGAAACAATCTTCTTATTTTCAGTTGAATCAACAGAATTACATGCTATCTTCAAGTCGGAGATAATTATCTCAAACACCGGTCTGTTTCAAGCCAAAGTCTGCTGTAACCCCTGAATGCCTTGACGCAGATCATGAGCGTTGTACTTTAATTGATAGATCTGTGAAAGTACAACTCTACCTTGATTCACAAATTCTTCCACCCAATCCTTCATGTGCCTCCCATAAATGACCAACTGACTGAACTGCTGTTGATCGGCCGGTGATTCCAGAATCTGAGGAAGCAGTAAATCGGCCTGTGACGTGCCATGAAAAAGATTGGAAATATACTACCGCAGCTGCCTAATTTCAGTCTTGAGGGCTACTTTATCTTCTCCGTCTTTCAACACCCTCTCTTTCAGATTATCTGCTACAACCTCAAAGAGATTTACATCTGTATGCCGGGTACTCCTACCAAGATTGGCTTTGACAACCTTGAAGTCATCAACCTCAATATCATCAACATTTTTATCTTCTGGCGGCATTGCAGTTTCAAGGATCATTTCTCCATCCGCATTCGTTTCAATGTGAACTTGCTTCTTAAGTTTCCTGTCTGGTGTCTTGGTAGACGCTTTTAAGCTCTGTCAAGTTCAACTGATATGAAGGCTTTCTCCTCTTCCTACCCAAAATGTTCTCCAGCCAAGATGAGCCATCCTCTCTTGGTAACTCGGTTATAACCTCATCAACCCCTGATGAACCAATATGTGTCTCAGAGTTATTAACCGGCGAATCTGGCTTTGAATATGAATGGGAGAAGAACTTGGTGAAGAAGGTGGAGAAACATGAACTGAAGGCATGTTTCTACATGTGGTGTTGGCTCAGCGGGAACTTCTGATGCAACTGTTGGTTGTTCCTGCTGATTATGAACTGGGGACTCAAACCTTTTTCCTCTTCAACTTGGCCATCTTTGTTCCTTCTGGAAGGACGCTCATAGCCTTAACCCCTGGTTTTGGTTTGGAAGTGGAAGGTTCTGATGGTTGAACAATTGGCGGCTCTGCAATCGGAATGACTTCTTTCCGCTTATTTTTTAGGAATATCATACTATTTTTGATAACTCGGTTCGTTCTTTCCTCGATCGAGGTGTTTTCTTTGGTTGACCAATTGACTGGTGGCAATGTTGTTGCTTGACCTGATCTCTGAAATATGTGGGAAGTAAAACTTCTCCATCATCTGACAAGCCCTCTACATCTTCTGACAAAATATCAGCCAACTGTCGAAGAGTAAACCTGTTGTAACTACGTTTCTGCACTTCAAACTCATTCGCACAATTAGCCCAAAAATCTTCAACTGCAGGTGTATGTACACAATTTTGATCAAGGTGTGATGCAAAAACCCCACGCGGATTGTATGAAGACCTCCTGTCGAAAAACTTAAGACTTGGACGATTCACTACCAATTACTTTGGCATCTGCTCCAAATCTGCATCTATAAATACCCATCCCAATTGGAAAATTGAAAGTTGCTTTGCGTCTGCTATGCAGAAATGTATGAACTTCATAGACTTGCCTCAGAAATTCCATGAACGCTACCTCATCTGTAGGATATCTCGGCAGCATGGTTGACTCTCCTGAGAAGCCATATACTCTGATGTAAGAGAAAGTGGGAAACTGGATAAACCAATCAGCCCATTTTGCTATTGCCAATTTGGCATCAGCTGAAAATCGTATATGCATCTCATTATCTAGGTCTAGCACTGCATGCATGAGGAATGCATCATTTACCCACCTATAATGTCGCTCAGCGTGAGAAAATTCTAACTGCGGGAAATGGTGATAAACATGTTGAATGCCCAGAGTTCCAACAATATTCAAACCTCTAAATTGACTCTGAAAAGCCATTAAATATACAAGGTATGACATCATGTGAAATTCTTGAGCCCTTTGAAAATCAATTATTTGCTGGTGGAGACTATCACTGATGAGTGCCGACTAATCATAGTATTCAGTTCCGTCAACAATCTGGGACATGATGTAAAACATCCAAGGCTGAAATTTGCTAGCATTTGCTTGACCCATGATTCGGCTTAGTAGAGTAATCATTATTGCATGTTCTTCCTTGAACTCTTCACGTCCAACGTTCTTTGGCATAACGTTCTGCTTTTCTTTCAACCACCTCTGAGCAATCTTTTTCCGATACTTTTCTTGATCATTATGCCACACCCCTCTTGCATTCTTCAATTGAAATGACTAAGTTTTCCCTCCAAATTGGTATTGAAAAACACTTCTCAATATCATTTGGCTTGAGGCTGCAGAGCAGCCGTCCATCTGCTAATTGGATTTCTCTTGTGACTGAATTGTAATGCTTCATACAAGCAATTCCCAGGGGTACACGGGGACGGGTCCCCACCTCCTCCAGCCCCGTCCCCGTCCCCAGTGACGTTTCCAAGATGGTGGGACGGCTGGAGATGTCCCCTTGGCGTCCCCAATAAAATGCAAAATTGCGAAACGCCCCGGGGACGCGCAAGAGAAATTGGGGATGGCAGGTAGTGGATCGGGGACGCCTGGCCGTCTCAGGGACGGCTGGGCGTCTGTGATGTTCCTTACCTATTCTGCCCTAAAACTTGCTGGTGAATGTGATTTAGGATTTCTACTTCTTGAATTCTTCTTGGAGTTGTACCTGTAACAACACATATATATACACAAAATCCATATTGCCATATGTCAGTTCTAATATCTATTACCCAACAATTCAACATGACCAAACTTGCAATTGGAATCACATAAGAAAGAAGAAATAATCAGCCAGCCAGGGGAGGGAATCATAAATCCTTAGTAGCCTAAGGCCTACCACAGTCCTATTGCCCAATCCCTTGACTCAGGCCTACGGGGCATATCATATTGCCCATTCCCTCGTCTTGGGCCTATGGGGCATAATCCAATGTGGGACCCCCACCCCTCCTTGACCCAACCCTTGCCTCGGGCCTGTGGGGCAGCATGCCCAACCCTCGGGGGGCCTGTGGGGTGGAATCTGGGTGGGGTTTTTTTGGCAATCTACTAGGGTTATGCTTCCATATCTCTTGGCTGAATCACAGACATAATTTATGCAGTCTTACTCACATTTCCAACATATACGATTATACAGTAATATATGACACAACATGAGTTATATCAGATTGTAGGAAAAGAAAGAGATTAAAATTGCCATTTATTCATCAGAACCTACAGGTAAGTGCAGTCAATAATTTAGTTCATTTTAACAGACAAGTATAAAGTTCTACATCAGGTTATTGATTTAATAACAATATTCTTTCTTTTATTCCGTGATGGTGCCAAATTAGAATTATTTCTGTCTATGCTAAGGACTACCCTAGTCCGTCAAAATTTTATGTTAGAACTATTTTCAGATTCGAATTTATCTTGAAAGGCCTTTGTCAAACCATATGTATATGCATTTAAAAGAATGAAAACAATTTACATTCTCGTCACTGATATTTGATGAATAAACTGTATATTAAATGAGACGGACAGAGTATAACACATTATGTTGAACGGAGGGAATAAATGTTAGGACTGAGTGAGGAATCTCACCTGTTGCTGCGAATGCCTCGATCCTTGTTCGTCCTTCGATGTGTTCTAACTATTGATTTCCCCGCCCTTTTTATAGTATCGAACAAGGTTTTCCTTTAGATGCATCCCATTGTGACTTATGCCCTTTACTAAATCGTTTTTTTTTTAAGGAAGATTAAATTAGTTAATCAACAAACCATAAATTATGATTAGATTGATCATAATGTTTAACTAATAGGAATCACAGTTATTAGACTTAATAATATTTGCAAATAAAGAAATGTATTAAGTATTTTTCTTTCGGGCTTATGACAGTCCTCCCCCCTCAAATTGCTTGCCCTCAAGCAACTTGAGGTTAGGGTGATTGAAGATCTCTTCACCCTCCCATGTAGCGTCTTCTTCGGGTAGATTTTTCCATTTGATCAAAAACTCCGGAATAGTTTTAGTCCTCCATCTTTTCTCCCTCATATTGAGGACTGCTTCTGGCTCGAGGATTAGTTTTCCTTCATCATCCATTGGACATAATTCTGCACAGGGGACTACTTGTTGGCCCAATACTTTCTTTAATCTGGATACATGGAAGATATTGTGGATATGGTTGTCCTCGGGTAACTCTAGTTCATAGGCTACTTCTCCGATCCTTCATGTGATCTTGTAGGGCCCGTAAAACCGAGGTCTTAGCTTCTGTGATCCACTGGACTTGAGGGATGATTGCTTATATGGTTGTAACCAGAGGAATACTAGGTCTTCTACTTCAAAAGTTCTTTCAACACGATGCTAATCCGCATACATCTTTTGTTGGTTCTGGGCGTGATTCAAATTGTCTTTCAATGTATTCAAGATGTCCATGCTTTCTTGTATGAAGTCTTTAGCTCGAGGCACTTGGCTTTCTCGGGTAACCAAGCTTCCAAAAGTAGTGGGTTCATATCCATACAATGCCTTGAAGGGACTCATCTGGATGGACATTTGGTGAGTTGTATTATAACAATATTCTCCCAAATGCAACCATTTGATCCATGCACTTTGTTGTCCAGTAACATAATTCCGTAAGTAGCCTTCTATCCATTTATTGACAATTTCTGTTTGACCATCTGTCTGGGGATGGTAACTGGTGCTAGGTGTAAGAGTAGTTCCTGATAACCGGAAGAGTTCTTGCCAGAATTGGCTCATGTATCGACTATCTCGATCACTGACAATATTTCTTGGGAGACCATGGAGCTTAAAAATCTCTTTAAAGAACACTTCTACTATTTGGGGTGCTTTATATTCAATAGATATGGCAAAGAAGTGGGCATATTTGGTGAGCCTATCAACCACCACATATATGCAATCCTTTCCTTGAGTTTTTGGCAAACCGTTAATAAAGTCCATTGAGATACTTTCCCATTTTTGGCCGGGAATGGGTAAGGGTTGCAAGAGCCCAGCTGGATGGTTTTGTTCGGTTTTATTTCGTTGGCATGTCATGCACTCTTGCACATATTTTAACACATCCTTCTTGAGCCCTTTCCATGAGTACTTTTCCCTTACCTGTTTGTATGTTTTGTAGTACCCTTGGTGTCCGGCTAGTGGGTTATCATGATACTCTTTGAGGACCTTTTCTTTTACTTTGGATTTAGGCACTAGAAATATTCTACCCTTATATAGGATGAGTTCCTCTAACACCTTGTATTCCTCATTGGGGGGATGGCCTTCCAAAATTTCGCTGGCTTGGAGATCTTTTGCATATTCTGAAATTATATCATATTTCCATTCTGCAGATACACTAGTTATAGTTTTCAAGCAAGGCTGTCTGGATAGGGCATCTACTACCACATTGTTGGTTCCCTTCACATACTCTATGTCAAAGTCATAGACTTGTATTCGGCTCACCCATTTTTGTTGGCGGTCATTCAAGTCCTTTTGATGCATGAAGTATCTTAAGCTATTATGATCAGTTTTCACATGGAACTTTGTGCAGACCAAGTATTGGCAGAATTTGCCAAAGCATGTATTATAGCTAACATCTCTTTATCATAGATAGGGTAGTGTCTTTCTACTTGGGTAAGTTTCCGGCTTTCAAAAGCTATGGGATGTTTATTTTGCATCAAAACTGCACCAATCCCTTCCCCGGATGCATCGCATTGTAATTCAAAGGGTAAGGTGAAGTCAGGAATAGCTAACACTAGGCATGAACTCATGGCTTCCTTTAGTTTAAAGGCTTGTTGGGCCATTTCATCCCATGCAAAGGCCCCCTTCTTGGTGAGATCTGTGAGTGGGGCAGCAATTTTTGAAAATCCCTTCACAAAGCGCCTGTAATAACTACACAATCCCACAAAGCCCCTTAGTTGTGTAAGAGTTTTGGGTTTGGGCCAATTCTTGATGGTTGCTATTTTTTCTTCATCCACACTCACTCCTTGGGCGTTGATTTTATGACCTAAGTAAAGTATCTCCTCCATGCCAAATTCACATTTTGATGCTTTGGCATAGAAGGATTCTTGCTCCAAAATTTTGAGGGTCTTGTCAATATGTTGGAGGTGCTCTTCCCACGTTTTATTGTATATAAGGATGTCATGAAAGAAGATTAGGAGGAATTTCCTAAGTTGCTTGCGGAAGGTACGGTTCATGCATGATTGAAAGGTAGCAGGGGCATTGGTGAGCCCAAAAGGCATGACTAAGAACTCAAAATGTCCATAATGGCATCGGAAAGCGGTTTTAGGCACATCTTCCTCCCTCATTCTTATTTGGTGATATCCCGATCGAAGATCAATCTTGGAAAAAAACCTTGCTCCATGGAGTTCATCAATTCGAGGTATGGGGTAGCGGTTCTTGATAGTCTTTTTATTTAAAGCTCTATAATCTATACACATTCTAAAAGTGCCATCTTTCTTTTTGACGAGAACTACATATGATGCAAATGGACTAGAGCTAGGTTGAATATGCCCCATCTCAATAAGTTCTTTAATGGTTTTTTCTATCTCTTCTTTATATTTATTGGGGTGACGGTATGGAGTGGTTATGACTGGTTTTGATCCTTCTTCCAATTCTATGGTGTGCTCAAATCCTCTCTTTGGTGGTAATCCTGGTGGGATTTCTTTGAATACCTTCCTATATTTTCTTGTAATAGGTTGGATGTCTATGTGGATGGCCCTTCCTTGTGAGGTGCTTTTGTCAAGTATCATACACTGGGCAGCCCATTCCCCTTGAAGTTGTCTAAAAATCCTCTCCATCCTTTTACATGAAATCACTTTTGGTCCCCCATTGGGTAAACCCTTTAAAGTGACTTCCTGCCCCTCGTGTTGAAAGCGGATGGTTTGGTTAGGGAGATCAAACATAAAGCAGCCTAGGGAGTAGATCCAAGGGGTTCCTAAGATGATGTCGGCATCTAAGGGAACCACATGAAAGTCTTCTATGATGCGGTGGTTTCCTAGAAAAATCTCTAATTGGGGCACTATTGTTGTACATTGTACCCTAGCTCCCATGGCGGTTACTGCCTCAAACCCCTCAAATTTTACCATCTTTAGTTTCCTTTGGGTGACTATTCTTTGGTCGATGAAATTATGTGATGCCCCACTATCTACGAGGGTGATTACTTTATGTCCTTTGAGTGTGCTTTTAATGCGGAAGGGGTTATGTTTAGAGGCTTGGGAGATGGTGGCTAACATTGCTGGACTCCCTTCTTCAACTTTGAGCCTCTTGTTGGCATATTCCTCATTGGGGTATGCTTCAAGTTGGTATGCTTTGCCACTACATCTGTGACTTTGCCCCCATGGTTGTTGGCATCTAAAACATAATCCTTTCCTCTTCAGCTCTTCCATATTTTTACACCAATGATCTTTATCCCTTTTTCCCTTGCACCATTGGCAAGTTCTAGTTACTTCTTCCCTTCTATCTCTTTCTTCTCTCCGCGGGGGTTTAGAGGATGAGGTGAATTTCTTGGGCTGGTCTCTTGACCAACTATCCTCATATTTCATTGCTTTTTGAATGGCTTCATCTAGGCGGTTAGGTTCTAGTGCACTTACCATGCTTCTGACTGATCCTCTTAGGCCCTCTATGAATAAATATGTAAGTCTTTCTTGGGAAATTTGTGGGACCTGTTGTGACCAAATCACACATCACCCCATTGCAAATGGGGACCCCCCCCTTTTTTTTTTTTGAGCTCTGTGCCTTCAATGAGTTTTCAATGAGTTTTTGATGATATCCTGAGTATCTCCTTCTGCCGATCCGGTAAGGATTCCCCTTTCTACGATCATTGGTTCATGATTAAGAGGCAGATCAACTTGCAGTGATGAAGAATTGTGATCAAATCCCATCTAGATAATGAATCTTGAGGTCAATCCTGAAGAATGTTTGAGACCCTGAAAAGACTAAGTCTGGAGCCTGAAATCCTGAAAATCCTGAAAAATGGCTAAGTCTGAAATTTGGTGAATCCTCCAAATTCTATATTTTGCATCTTAAATCCGGTGGATTCGGGACCTATCTCAAACATCCTGAAAGGTATATTGAAAAATATTTAAAGTATAAGAAATTTTCTTATACTTAAATATATTTTTCAATATACCTTTACCCTCGCGATCCTGAAAAACGCCTGACGCCTCCAGAGGATTCAAAAAGCTGATCTAATGCGACGGGATGTCCAAGTGGCGCAAAATCTTGGCGCAAAATCGCGAGGAAAAAGGCGCTTGAAGATGATGATTTCCACTTGATGATCTACTGCGCCCAAACCAAAAGTATCATTTTGAAGGAAAAGATGAAGATTTCAATGCCTTGATCTAATGTGAAAATGAAAAGACAAGTCTTAGAGCGAATCTTGGAGGGAATTAAAAGATGATAAGTGTTAGAGGATTTTCAAAGCTTAACCAATGCGCTAGGAAGAAGAATTGACTCCGAAATCTAAAATTTTGAAAAGAGATTAGAGGATTTGGAAAGCTTAACTGATGCGCCACCTAGAAAGAAGAAGTTTTAAGGTTTTTGGCTTGAGAAGGATCTAGCTTGAAGAGGATTTGAAAACTTGAACTAATGCGCCAAAATCTAGAGGATTTTTATTCCTCATCCAATGCGCCAATGGACAACTCCCAAACATTCAACGCAAGTGTTAGAACCACTTCACCAATATGAGATCAGAGGATTTCAAAAGCCTATCTAATGCGCTAGAAACCAGAGGATTTCAATCCTTGATCCAATGCGCCTATCCAGTCAAGTCTCCAAGGCGAAATCTAGAAGACTTCTAAAACTTCATCTAATGCGCCCTACAAGGAGGAAGGTGAACATCCAAGGTCAAGCCTTTAAGATTTTAGTTCAGAGGATTTTAAAGCCTTATCTCATGCGCCAACATCATGAAGCTTCCAACAAGGTCATCCAATGCGCAACATAAGGAAGAATGAGATTTGAGGATTCTCCATGTCCCATCCAATGCGCCAACACCATGCATGATCTACTTCAAGGTAAAGGCCATCTAATATACCAAAGTTTTGAAGATTTCAACCTAGTGAAGTGATGCGCCACTCCCAAGACCCGTTATCAAAACGCTCAACAAGAAGAAATCAAAAGTGGCATCTAGTGCGCCATACATGTAGGAAGGAAAGTCAGGAAGCAGTCTTCAAGAAGAAGGCATCGTAAGCTGCTCAAAGTGATCACTTCAAGCATCATGTAGCTGCTTCAAAGGAACCTTTCATCATCCTTGTGTTGGAATTCTTCATCAAGTGGCATCAAGTTGAGATTCTCTAGAAGACATCCACCCGAAGGACATCATCTTCATCAAGACTTTCTAAGACATCCAATCTACTTCAAGTTCCTTCGAGCTTCAAGATTATCTTCAAGGAATCATTTCATCAACTACATCATGATCATCAAGAGCAAGTGTTTGAATCACTTTCACCTTGCGGAGGGAACACTACTCTAAAGGATTATACCTCAAATCTTCTACATCATCAAGTTGGAATACTTCATTGAAACTTCCAAAGGCATTCATCCATCTAAACTTCAAGACTTTACAATTTCAAGTCCAAGAGAGATCTCTACATCATACATGAATGTAGCAGTGTCATATCTCTACTCTACTCTCTTCAAGAGGATGCATCCAAAGAAGATCATTCATATCTACATCCTACAAGAAGAAGAAACATTACAAAGTCAATCAAATGAGCTACAAGTATCATACATCCAGTCAACAAGAAGAATGAACAAGGCAAGATCTACAAGATGTATTCCTAAACATACAAGTTCAAGCAATTACATTGAATACATCACACAAAGATGATACAATTTTCAAAGTATGCTGAGTTGGCATCTATGTGGCAAGTACACATCATTCAATTTTGATTAGCCGCATTATTTAATGCATTAAATGTATCATTTAATGAAAGAAGCCAGAGGGATTCCTATGTGGAGGAATATTTTAAATGCTTTAGCCTTACCTTATCACATTGGAAAACGTGCCTTCATTGCCTCTCTCTTTTTTGCTAAAATAGCAAGTTGTTGTAACTACCTCTGAGGTGGCATGATCTGAGCCCTTGGCTATCAAATTGATCTTAGCCATTCATTGTAATTTGGGCACTATATAAAGGCTTTGTTGCCTCATTTGTAATTTATTAGAGAGTAGAGAGTAGATCATTAGTAGTAGTAGAGAGTAGATTTTAGGAGTAGAATAAAAGAGACTCTCAAAATTCTCTGAGAGAACTTGAAATTGTTGTAAATATTCCTCAAGGTTAATGCAAAGGACATTGGAGCTACTTGTTTGGTGTTAAGTATTATCTTGTGGAGTAACATGGTTTCCTGAATCTTGATGGAATTAAGAGATGTTTCAAATAGCTTAGAAATAGATTAGAAGTGCATTGATGTAATGAATATGCATAAAGATATTTGATGAATTCTTCTGGTTCATACTTTTTGTGTATTGTCGAAGGCAACCCACTTTGCAAAGTTAGACTGAACCTTCATTTTCTTTAGTTCGGTTGTGAATGCTTGTTCAAATTGCGCCAGCTGTGGGTGTTTGGATGGAGATTTACAACATGAAAATCCTTGAGTTTCCTTAGAAGATTGCACTGGCTTCGTGTAGTTGTTGGTTCTCATGGCGAAGTGAAGTCTGGTTTCATGAGGAATTTGTCTATCTTGACATGTTTCATTATCTCATTGTCCTTAGATTAGCCTTCTAAACCCTTACCCCTTTTTTCATTTTCTTTATCATAGAAACCTTGTATATACATCATCCACATCAAAGGAGGAATAAGTCGAATGAAAGGAGAAGAGTCTATGTAAGTCCCTTTGTGTTTAACAGCAAAATCATACTTAATCGCTGAGCTGTCTCTTACCGAAATCATCAGAAGGAACCTTGGAGTCATCTCGTTTGATCACATAGTTCAGCATTCGAGAGGCTTTGCTCAAGAGAGAGTCAGATACTCAGTATTTTACTCTAATTGTTGACTTGTCGAAAAACAATCATCAACAGGACCATGATTGCTAACTTTTGAAATTGGGTGGCGTAATCTTCTATAGTGCCTTGCTGCCTTAATTGTGTCAATTCCCTAAAGTACCATTCCGGGTGCTTTTGATCAAACCTTTTTATCAATCTTTGAGTAAAGTCATCATAGGTAGTGAATGTTGATGGTCTTGAGTGATGAGGCCGTGATGCCACCAATCATGGGCCATTCCGGTTAGGTGTAAGACAGCAAACTTGATGGCTTTTGCTTCGGTTGTTGGGCTTAAGGATAGATAGGTATCTAGTTTTTGAACCCATGATCAGGCCATGGTCTTGCTTTCTCCATCAAAGTTAGGGAAAGTTATTTTACTTACCTTGTTCTCAAGTTCTCTATCTATTGGGTCCCTTCCCTCTCTTCTAGGTATGGCTCTCTGTTTGGCCTCACAGTAGTCTTTGAAAGGCACAAGTTCCCTCAATTCTGGTTCTAGCTTATAATAGGCTGCAGCTATCTCGTCAACATTCTTTACGGGAGGCCTATTATTATTGCTTTCTTCATTTGGCACAAAATTTGGTCGGGTGGGCCTCGAGCTTGTCTCTTAGAAGGGTGTAGGATGGTTGTTCTCGGAGTGGTTAGAGGTGGTTTCTTTGGTATTGGTGTTGTTTAGGTTTTGGAGGGCTTGAAGTAAAGCTTGGTTAGTTTTTTCATTTTGTTCCAATAAGGCTTGGGTTTTTTTATCGCTATTCTCCATGAAGGCCATAAGTTCATCTTTTAATGGGTTATCCATGAGGTTGTTTCCTTGGGTGTTAGTACTAGAGCCTCTTCGGTGGTAGGTTTGCATTATTTCCCATGGGATGGCAGGAAAGATGCTCTGATACCACTGTGATGTTCCTTACCTGTTCTGCCCTAAAACTTGCTAGTGAATGTGATTTAGGATTTCTACTTCTTGAATTCTTCTTGGAGTCGTACCTGTAACAGCACATATATATACACAAAATCCATATTGCCATATGTCAGTTCTAATATCTATTACCCAGCAATTCAACATAACCAGACTTGCAATTGGAAACACATAAGAAAGAAGAAACAATTAGCCAGCCAGGGGAGGGAATCATAAATCCTTAGTAGCCTAAGGCCTACCATAGTCCTATTGCCCAATCCCTTGACTCAGGCCTATGGGGCATATCATAATGCCCATTCCCTCGTCTTGGGCCTATGGGGCATAATCCAATGTGGGACCCCCACCCCTTGCCTCGGGCCTGTGGGGCAGTATGCCCAACCCTCGGGGGGCCTGTGGGGTGGAATCTTGGTGGGGTTTTTTTGGCAATCTACTAGGGTTATGCTTCCACATCTCCTGGCTGAATCACAGACATAATTTATGTAGTCTTGCTCACATTTCCAACATATACGATTACACAGTAATATATGACACAACACGAGTTATATCAGATTGCAGGAAAAGAAAGAGATTAAAATTGCCATTTATTCATCAGAACCTACAGGTAAGTGCAGTCAATAATTTAGTTCATTTTAACAGACAAGTATAAAGTTCTACATCAGGTTATTGATTTAATAACAATATTCTTTCTTTTACTCTGTGATGGTGCCAAATCAGAATTATTTCTGTCTATGCTAAGGACTGCCCCAGTCTGTCAGAATTTTATGTTAGAACTATTTTCAGATTCGAATTTATCTTGAAAGGCCTTCGTCAAACCATATGTATATGCATTTAAAAGAATGAAAACAATTTACATTCTCCTCACTGATATTTGATGAAGAAACTGTATATTAAATGAGACGGACAGAGTATAACACATTATGTTGAACGAAGGGAACAAATGTTAGGACTGAGTGAGGAATCCCACCTGCTGCTGCAAACGCCTCGATCCTTGTTCGTCCTTTGATGTGTTCTAACTATTGATTTCCCCGCCCTTTTTATAGTATCGAACAAGGCTTTCCTTCAAATGCATCCCATTGTGACTTATGCCCTTTACTAAATCGTTGTTTTTTTTTTTAAGGAAGATTAAATTAGTTAATCAACAAACCAGAAATTATGATTAGATTGATCATAATGTTTAACTAATAGGAATTGCAGTTATTAGACTTAATAATATTTGCAAATAAAGAAATGTATTAAGTATTTCTCTTTCGGGCTTATGACAGCGTCCCCTGATGTCGTAACGCATACAACCCGTTTTTTTTAATTTGAATTGAGGCGTGGGGTCCACAAACACTCCCACACCCCTTCCAAAACCCTAAAATCATGATATTGATAGCCCGAATGAGGCATAGATATTAGTCTTTAGATTGTTGTATTTTGAAGTTTGAGACTATGGGTTTAACATTTAACTTTATCTTTAATTTTGAAGTTTGAAGTTTGAACTTTAATTTTAGAATTTGAACAACAAAATGCTTTAATATTGCTGTTATGAATCTTCAATCCCATGATTATCATTAATTCTATTGTTGTTTAGATTGCTGTTATACTAGTGTTTAATCATTAGTGCTCATTGTTTATTGTTTAAACTTAATAGTTTAACTCGTCGGTTGTTCCTATCGGTGTATTCCTTGAACCTCTCCTATGGGTGCAAGTGCTAGTTATATTGCTGTTATACTATTGTTATACTGTTGTTACACTACAGCTGTCATGATTTATTCATATATTGATATTGTTGTTAAGTTATTAACATATATGATATCTCTATTTCACATTGATATTTTGAAAAATTCATATATATATATATATATATATATATATAAATTCATATATTGCCGTCCCCTCGCCGTCCCCAAAAACCGGCCCTCGGATTGCCGTCCCTGAAACACGTCCCCTGCCACCCCCCCGTCCCCGTCCCCGTCCCCGAAACGCCGTGGAACATAGGCAATTATGAATTTGATACTTTGCACTGTGATGGGGAACGAGGCCGCTGCAAGCAACCCGGAGTGATTCAGATTCCTGATAGCGCTGTTTCTTGCATCATCCAAAGGGTGTAAATTGAACACTGGAAGCACCTTATGCAAATCTGTCTCGAAAGTTCTCAGGTAATCATGAACCAATGCCGTTTTAGGCTTGATCTCTATTGGAGAGTACTGTATACTGTAAGACTTGAAGAATGACTGTGAACATGCCTATGTCGGAAAAACCTTGGACAAAAAGCTGAAAATTACTTGCTGATTTCCTCTAAAAAGTAGAATGTGAGCGAAAACACTGGCACATGGGTTTTGTAGACAGTTCCGTTTTGAAGCAACCCAGATTGTCGGATTTTGAAAAAGCGGAGGGTTTCCTAAAAAAGCAGCAAAAGAGTAGATTCCCGGAAAAATAAAATTTTCCAATCGGATGAAATTCTGGATGGACTCATCTCAATGAAAATTGAAAAAGCTTCGGCCTTGTTTCTGAAAAACGATCCCCTAGAAAAAAGGATCTTGAAAAAACATACCTCCGTGCTTCCTCATCCCGAAACTATGAAGAACGCTGAAAAAACATTTCGTTTGGGTCTTCGAATCTTTGTGGAAAGAAAATAAAAATCCTCCTCCTTTGGATGCAACTTGCAAAAGTAATGAATAAAAGAGGCCAAAAGCTTGTCTTTATAGAACTTTAGGGCAAAAAAACAACTTTCTTTGTGAAAGAATAAAGCTTGAATCTTATCCATGAAGAAAGCATCTTTTAAAGCACAAATCCCAGTAGATATTTTCGAATAGAAAGAATCCCTATTTTATAGCTGCCTATGGCTTCATGTGTGAGATGATGAAAAATATCTTCTTTGATGATGTCATCAAACACGCGAGGTTGCAAAAGTGTTAGCCAATTTTTACTTCGTTTCGACACTTTTGCACTCGTTTTGACTCCAGTGTGACCTATCCCTGACTTCAACAAGACGACAAACTGTTACCGTTTGACTGAAAAAGCTGACTGATCATGGCACCTTGAAGACTTATCAACCGTGATTTCATCCCCAGCCTCGAACTGACGATCTGATGACGTTTGACTGCAAATCTGACCTCTGGAACATGTCGCCGGACAAAAGAACCAAAAACAGCTATCAAAGAAACACCGACAAACATGAAAATTTTCTAACACCTTAAAACCTGGGCACCCCCAGCGTTCAGGGGCGCCTAGTTTTTTGTGCCTTAGTCATTTTTTGAAAATTTTCAACTTTGCTCATTTCTCGATTTCCGCGCGCGCTCCAATGATTGTGGACCCCTGTTCAGATGTTGAATCTCGCCTGCCGGGGCAAAACTGAGACTGGTGATTTGGTAAACAGGCAACCCTGATGAAACTGAAGTGATTGTACCCTCTGCCTGCCTTGGAAATCGTGCCAAACTGATTTTCTGCGGATCCGAACGAGCTAACAGAGGAAGATTTATCGTTTTTCGGAAAAACATGGAAAAATGGTTAAGGCTGGAAAAGATGGGCGCCCCTAGCCTCCAGGGGCGCCTAGCATTTCATGCCTTACAAATTTTTTGATGTTTTTCAATTTTGTTTGCATTTCTTCGTTTTGTGTGCCACAGGTCCCGTTCGATTGTCGTTTCTGGTCGTCCGTCTGACTGTTGAAGCATGATGGAAGGTGATCTAAGTAGCCTGAACACACCTGAGATGAAATTCTAGCTTTTCCGAGTTTTTAGACTGAGTTTTGATTGAATTTGACCTCCTGGAAACAGTCTGATGAAGACTTTTTGACGTTTCATGAAAAATGCGAAAAAAATTCTAAGGCAGGAAAAGATGGGCGCCCCCAGCCTCTAGGGGCACCTGGTTTTTAATGCCTTACAAAAATTTATGATTTTCAAGCTTTGTTTGCAGTTTGCCCCATTTCTCGTGCTGGCAGCTGCTTCCTGTTGTCAATTTCGGCGTTTTATCAGTCAACTGCCACTGGATGAGGGATGGACTGGATAGCCTGTGAATCCCAGCTTTTTAGGATCTGTTGACCAACATGACTGCTTTTATCTACCAAGAAATTGACTGACGGAGACATTTTTAGCATTTTCTCGAAAAACGTGAAAAAAAAAATCTAAGTTTGAAAAAGATAGGCGCCCCCAGCCTCTAGGGCGCCTAGAAATCCATGCCTTAGAAAAATTTCATGATTTTTTCACTTTTCAACACTTTCCGGATTCACCATGCTTTATTCTCCATTCTTCGTCAAATCAATGACTGTTCGTCAGTTCAGCGTTAGTTGAATAGCCTTGAAACCCTGAAATTGATCCCTGGCAGACGAAACTCCTCCATTAATGGCTTCTGAGCTCGTGTTTTGCCATCTGAAAAAGCAGAATTGACCCAGTAGAGAAAACTCGACCTTTTGCAGATTTTGTCTGGACCACCTTGATCGTGAAGCAAAATCAGCGAATCAGAATTAGGCACAACACCTGAATCGGAGATTCTATTTTTAGAAAGTTTTGCCAGCATCCGTATCTCAAGAAACCCAGAAAACCTAATTTGATGTCTATTTTTAGAAACTTTCTAAAAATAGAAATTTCTATTTTTAGAAATTTTGAATTTTTGACTTTTTTGATGAATTTTTTTCTAGATTCTTACAATATGCCTTAATGAAGCAAATTTTTTTGATTGGGTACAACACTTCTGAACAAAAGAAGCAGGGAGGGTCTCAGCAGAAAGCAAATGTTGTCGAGCACACTGAGCAGAAGGAATCTGCCTTTTATGCTTTTATGGCTAAAAGACCTGCAGATCATTTGAAGTCATCTGTCTAGTACATTGATTTAGGTGCTTCGCGACACTTCACCCATCGACGTGATTGGTTCACAGATTTCTCTCCCTTTACTGATTCAGTTATTTTTGGAGGAGGTGAAGAGTATACAGTTGTCGGCAAGGGCACTGTTCAGATTCAGTCTGTGTAATGTCCCCTTTCCAAGCCTAGTCAGAATGGGACCATTAGCCTATCTCATGATCCCGATGGGCTAGGGAATGGTTTGGGATCATTTTTGGTTTAATTATCAAATTGGAGTTATAAGGTTTGTTTAATTTGATAATTAAACTAAGTTTTATTATTATTGGTGCACTAAAGTCTAAGGCGGGTTATGTTAAAAAAAGTGACTTAATGTTATGACTTGATGGGAAAAAGGGAAATGTTATGATTTTTAATTTCCTAGTCGCTTAAGTGTGCACCTAACTTGATATTAGAAATTATTTCTAAGGGAAGTGCAAAAAAGCTCTAATTTCAAGAAAGATTGGTTTTGTAACTCCCAGGTGCTTATAAAAAGAAGATATGAGCTCATTTGGAGGGATGCTTGGCATTTATATTGTTACTCTGTTGGATTGAACCTGCGTGTTCTTCCTTTTCCTTCCTTCTTGTGGACGGAAAACCACTCGAAGAAGATCAGTTTCGGTAGTGTGATATCTACCCTAGCTGGTAATGGTGATTTCTACTTCAGGGAATCACATGGAGCTGAACAAAGATTGTTAAGTGTGTTGTGTTTTTGCATTGTGATCCTGTTTGGAGGTTTGGAATATAGTTTGAGGATTGATAGTGAGTTTGGATTTATATCTTGTTTGCTGTGAGTTTTCCTTTGTGGCCGTACTCTTCTGGCCGTACATTGCACCTTGGATGATTTAATAAATATAATCATTGAAGATGTTATGTGTCCTAGTTTCAATTGCAATATCATCATATGATATAGAAATGACTTTCCCAAAAAATTTCTTGTATTAATATTGCAGTTTTATTTTTATATGAGCAAGTTCGTACCATGCTGGAGGGTACGATTTGGTTTAGGAAATCAATGTGAAAGTTTTGTGCAATAAAGTTAGTTGTGATGTTATTGTATGCCTTGTAAGCTTCTTACAGGACTATCTGCAGTGAGTATAATGCCATCTTGAATCTGCTATGAGGTACCCGTACTACCATGGCCATACCTGCCTGGAAAGAGTTAACTCAGATTTGAATTTTATTATTGAATCCTTTGCATTCTGATGAGAGAGTAAGTTGATTGATAAGCATAGACCACCACATGGGATCGATTCTATTATCCATTGTATGATTTGAAGATTTTTCTAAGATCCCGGACCTTTTCAGCGCCGTACCATTTGTATGGTACGTTTTGGCAAAGTAATAATAAATAATGTTTGTTTGAGTTAATATAGTTGGGGTATGTTTGCCGTCCCTAGACTCCTCTATTCAGAATATTTTGATGGGTTTTAGTTAAGGTTGCACATAGCTGTGAGTTTATGGCTCTAGCATGGCTGTACGGTCCAGTGCATGAAGCATGATAATACGGAATGCAAACTTATCTCTGTTTGACAGTGTCCTTGTGATCAGAAAAATTGTATATTGAAATCAGTTTTGAGGACAGTTTGGAATTGGTATTACTCTTCTATATGTTGCTAGTATTAGTGACTACTCCATGACAGTCGTACAGTTGAGGGATCTTTGTATTCTGCAGTACAGTAATCAGTCATCAGCAAATGATCCTCCTTCCAGTTTGATCAGTTTGGAAGTTTATTGATGCCATTGCTATGCAAGGTATGATCTTATTCCTTCAAGGGAAACTTATCAAGTTCTGAATCAGGTGTATTTGAGCATCATAGTATTTGTTTACATTGAAGTCTTTCATTTATGCAACAACATTAAGGGCCCTGGATGGTTTACCGCCAGTGAGGAGGGAAAGAACAATTAAACACTGTAACCCCTGGATGGTTTCACCGCCAGTGAGGATAAAGAAAATTTTCCTTCTTTTCTACCCACTGAACAAGTGGTGAATTCCCACTGCATAAGTGGATGATTTTGTAAGCTTTCATGCATATTTATACCCACTGATAAAGTGGTGAATCCCCACGAAATGTGGATGCCCGCCGCAGCGGAAGAAGTGTATCTCTTTATTGCATATTTTCTTCTGTAAGCCAAAATCACTGTATGCTCTCACCTTGCCCATTCTGGGATCTGGGTGATCAGAAGTGTGAGGTATTTAGTTGGTTAGGTTTTGAGCTAACACTATATCATTGTATATTTTGAAAAAAAAAAAAATAAAAAAAAAATTGGGGTTGTTTATTACAGTCTGGTGGGAGGAATCTCATATTCCTCAATGTCTACTACGTTCCTGGCATGGAACTAAACCTTCTCTTTGTCAGTCAGATCATGCGGCACTCTCCTCAGTTGGATGTGGTTTTCAGTGCACACAAATGTTCCATTGTTGATCAGGAGACTCGCACGACTGTGGCTGTTGGTATTGAGGATCATGGTCTATACAGACTTGAGGATACAGGTTATTCTCCAGAGTTAGCCATGGCAGCTAGAAATTCTTCCATCACCAGTCTTTGGCATCAGCGTTATGGGCACTTAAATGTGCACTATCTCTTTCAGCTATCTTGGGAGGGACTTGTAGCTGGTTTACCTGAGATCCAGACTCAACATCATGGTGTTTGTGGAGCTTGTCAGGCTGGGAAGCAGTACAGGACACCGTTCCTGAATGGTGACTCATGGCGAGCCTCCAAGGTACTACAGTTGGTTCACGCTGATGTATGTGGGCCAATGAATACACGTTCTGTTACTAGTTGCAGGTATTTCTTGCTCTTTGTTGATGATTTCATTCGTAAAATGTGGGTGTACTTTCTCAGATAGAACTCAGATGTGTTTACTGTATTTCAGAAGTTTAAGGCCTTAGTAGAGAAAGAGTCTGGCTATTCCATAGTCACTCTTAGGTCAGATAATGGGGGGGAATTTTGTTCTACTGATTTCTCCAACTTCTGTGATAAACACGGCATCAAACACCAGTTAACCACACCCTATACTCAGCAAAACGGTGTTGTAGAGTGGCGCAACCGCACAATCACTGAGATGGTGTGTTCCATGTTAGAACACAGGAGTGTTCCTAAGAAATATTGGGCAGAAGCAGTCTACACTGTTGTCTATCTCCTTAATCGGTCTCCTACATATGCTGTTAAGGGGAAGACTCCTGAGGAAGCTTGGATTGGTCGCAAACCTCGGATCAGTCATTTGAGAATATTTGGCTCTTTAGCTTATGTATGGATTCCAGATGCCAAGCGCTCAAAGTTGGATTCCAAGAGTCAAAGGCTTATGTTCACAGGGTACAGTGACAACCATAAGGCCTACCGGTTGATTGATATAGATACTGATCGTCTTATCTTCAGTCAGGATGTTGTCTTTGATGAAGAACGAGGACCTTTTCATCCTTCCTCGTCTGTGCAGGATTCCGAGGATCAGCCTTTGAAGGCTTCTGATTTGGGTGTTCATCTTCCATTAGATCCACCTGGTGGGAGGGATGATGATGCAGATTCAGTTTTTGATGATGCTCAACCTGAATTTCCTCCGGATGATGTTGATCTTCCCCCTATTGAACCTGTGCTAGGTATAGTTCCAGCTCCTCCTGTTGCATCTGATGTTGGCACTTCTACTCTTCGGCCTAAATGGTGGGTTATGACTATTGGAGATCTTCATGATGATGAGGTCATTGAGGGTAGATCATCCATAAACAAGAGTAGACAACAGCATACAGTTAATTTTGCTCTCGTGGCCAACATTCGTAGTGTCTATGAGCCTCAGACATATTTAGGGGCTAAAGGAATTCTTGAGTGGGAAAAGGCTATGGAGTTTGAATACCAGAGTCTTCAAAAAATTCACACTTGGGTCCTTTTTGATCTTCCTCTAGGGAAGAAGCCCATTAGCTGCAAATGGGTGTATAAGGTGAAATACAAAGCTGACGGAACCCTTGACAAGTACAAAGCTCATCTCGTTGCTAGGGGGTTCTCACAGAAGGAAGGCATTGACTACAAGGAGACTTTTGCTCCTATAGCCAAGATGAGTACAATTCGGCTTGTCCTTGCCTTAGTAGCCCAGCTTGGATGGAAAGTCCATCAGATGGACGTTAAGAGTGCTTTCCTCAACGGTGAGTTGAAGGAAGAAGTCTATATGACGCAGCCTCCAGGATTTAAGGTTGCTGGTCAAGAACACAAGGTGTGCAGATTGGTAAAAGCACTCTATGGCCTGAAATAGGCTCCTCGGGCTTGGTACATCAAGATTGACAAGTACCTCATAGATCATGGCTTTTAGAGGAGTCCATCTGACTCTAATTTGTATGTCAAACGCACTGATAGTGATATTCTGATTCTTGTTGTCTATGTGGATGACTTGATTATTACTGGTAGCTCGGCACATTTGATCGCTGAGATCAAACAGGATTTGTGTAGCACATTTGACATGACAGATCTGGGACTTTTGCATTACTGTTTAGGTGTTGAGGTTTGGCAGACCGAGAGCAATATCTTCATCTCCCAGTCCAAATATGCTCGAAGTCTTCTGGATAAGTTCCATATGCAGGATTGCAAACCTGCCTCCACACCCATGGAATAGGGCTTATATTGTCAGCTAAATTAGATTCCCCTGTAGTGGATGAATCTTTGTTCAGGCAACTAGTGGGCAGCCTCATCTATCTCATTGCCATTGGACCTGATCTTAGTTTTGCAGTGAGCTACATTTCACGCTTCATGATAGCCCCCAAGGCTGATCATTGGGTAGCAGCAAAGCGTGTGCTATGTTATGTGAAGGGCACTTCTGATTATGGACTTCTTTACACTAGGAGTCATGATCCTAGACTCAGTGGTTTCACAAACTCAGATTGGGCGGGTTCCGTTGATGACAGGAAATCAACATCTGGGTATGTGTTTAGCTTGGGATCCGGTGCAGTCACATGGACTAGTAAGAAGCAGCAGGCAGTGGCTCTCTCCTCGATAGAAGCAGAGTATCGGGGAGCAGTTAAGGCAGCTTGTGAGGCAGTTTGGCTTCGCCGGATGCTTGTAGATATGCAAATATCTCAAGCAGGTCTGACTCCCTTGTTCTGTGATAATCAGGGAGTTCTCAAACTTGCCAAGAATCCAGTCTTCCATGAAAGAACCAAGCATGTGGAAACTCATTGTCATTTCATTAGAAAGCTTGTTGAAGACGGATCAGTTCAGTTGCTGTATGTTCCGACAGAGGCTCAGACAGCAGATATCCTCACCAAGTTCCTCAGTCCAGATAAATTTGTAAAGTTCAGGGGGTCTCTTGGTGTAGTTGATAGATTGACCATTAAGGGAGGGTATTAGAATAATTATTTATCCTATTTTTAATTAATGGTCACTCATGTAATTTTGCTGTAATTTGGTTTACACGATCTTCTGCAGTTTCTATTTCAAAAACTTGCTTTATTTGTAAATCTTGTACATTATTTATTGAGCGCCTTGCTCATTGTTAATATATCAATATTTTTACCAATTACTTCTCGTAATATTTTCGGGTTCCTTTCGGTACTCCTTCTGTCCTTGGGTTTTGGGCTCGGTTCCTTTGGTCCTTGGCTCTTCGTCTTTTGATATTGACAGTTCCTGGATACGGCGTATACTATTTTCAAGTTCCTCCGTTAATTCATTTTCATCATCTTTCCCTTTTTCTTCGTTTGTTACTGGTGTTCTAAAATTTTCGTCGAATTTCTCGATGAGACTTTGGTGTGCTTTTGCGGTATCTTGGTTTATTTCATGATGCTCGTTTGTTTCTTTAGCAATTTGTTTTAATCTTTTTCTTCGTTCTTCTTCTTCTTTTAATCTTAATGATCTTCTTAACCTTTCTTCTGGTGTTTCTTGCCCACTTGGTACTCGATTTTTATCTTTGTTAAGTTGTATGGGCATTAATCAACACTCGTACGGTTATCAATTTAATGGCGTGCGATGGCGGTTAGTGTCGCGCTCCTCCTCCTCTTGTTTCATGCGTTCTTCATACCTCCTAAGTATCTGCTGTCGACGTAATTCTTTGTCTCTTTCTTCTTGGAGATCTTGCAGGATTATTAAATTTTTTGCCAAAAGTTGCAGAATATGATTGAGAAGATTGTCTACTTTTGTCATGTCCCCATATTAAGGTATTGTTTAAATTAAAGATTTAAACGCCATGATAAAGGAGGAGAAATCGTTTCCGTCAAATATAGTGTTTGTCATCATCAATCGTGTATATAAACAATACTATTAAATAATATTATTTTATATTTATGGTATTTATAAATGGTAAAATAAATACAAAAATAATATTATCAATATTGATATTATTATTATAATTACAATATAATATATTAATAAATATATTTATATATTTAAATAATAATATAAATATTATTATAAATATATAAATAAATATAAATATAAATAAGAAATATTATTATAATCATTTATTATAATAATATAATAATAAATATATTATAGATAATTATAATAATATAACAAATATAATAAATATATTATAAATATAATATATAGATATAAATATAAATGTTAATAATTTAAATACTATATATATATATATATATATATATATAATTATATTATATAAATATAAATAAATGTTATAAAGTAATTAAGATGAATTAAATATTTAACATATATAATTGTAAAGGGGATATATTTAATAAACATATCTTATAAAGGTGATAAATGCCATATACGTATCAAATAAGAAGGCAGCGGACATACAAAAAGAATCATGTAAATTAAATAAGATTCAATTAAATAAGATTCTTTAAGGCAGCGATCCTAAGCAAATAAAAAGGGCACTATATGGGGGGGGGGGGTGCGATTCATGAAATCGCACCTCTCCCAAAGGGACATCACGGAGGTATAAGGGGGAGTTCAGAAAGGATTAAGTGGGCATGGAACATGAGGAAAAAGAAGAGAAATAAAATAATATTCTCAGCAGTGATCAGGCGAAATGGACATAGACTTGAAGACAATAAAATACAGTTTAAAAGAATTTCACACCATCTAAGAGGCATATGGGATTACCAATGGTCAATACACAGCTATCAAGGATCTGAGCATATAAACATAATTCATCAATCAGCAAATCAGTAGCATCTAATCCATGAGCAATGGTCTTTCATCAGCAAGGGAACATATAAGAATCAGTGACTCCTCTCAAGGCATCATCAACAAATATACAGAAGGAAATATATCATCTGATCAGCACCAACAATATATCATTGGATCACCATGGAAGATCATTGAATATACATGGAAATCAACTAAGCAATCAGCAATCTATACATAAACATCTCAGCATCAATTAAGTAATCACAAGAATTCAATTCCACTCAACATTCATTCAAAACATATCTGCAACCGAATCAATTCAGAAGAGCAGTAAATTATCAATTACAATCTGGATCAGCATTCCATCAATTACCTTTCATACCTCTGCTATACAGATCGGAGGAACAGTAAACCATGGAACATATATAAATAATAAGAGGAAATGTGAAAGTATATGAACTTTGATATTGATAATTACTCGTGGATATCAACTCTAATTGTGATATGTTGGTATTATAAAGATGAATTGGTTATTAATGTTCTCTTTTACAAGTTGAAATTGTGTGCAAGGTTGAGAAAATCTTGACTTGCTAGAAGGGGACATTACAACTTCGCTATTAACTTGCAAGTTATCTCCAATGATGTCCTCCGGAATATCCCTGTGGATGGCTTCATTCATTACATACTGTCCAACTGACAATAGCCATAGGAATACAATATCTTGGGTTAAATCATCTTCCCGATCGTTCCTTTCTCATTCGTTGTCTTCTCTTTCGCTTTCCGCCCGTTCTTCTTGAATTTCTTCTTCTGTTCTTTCCACTTGTTTTCTGGTTTCTAATTCCTCGTCGGTATGAATCGGTTGCCCCATTATATTTCTATCGCCATTGTCTCCTTCCTTCTTCACCGACTATTTAATTCCTCTGATGATTCAAGTTGTCAACCACTACTCGTCATCCACTACTCGTCACCTTTCCCACCCGACTTCGTATCGGCAACGGCACCAAATTGTTTACTGCCAAATGCATCTATAATAATCATACAGAGTAAAAAAGAAAGATAATTGAACTGTTACATTGTATGAGAATGAAAACTTAATTGATACTTAGAAACTCAATCGCATATATTGATTCAAACAACAAGTACAATAAACACCAAAAACTCCATGTCCGATACAATGAAATGACAATACATATATAGGTTGTCGACGGTTGCCTGGATGGGCAACCGTCGCCAACGACACACTGATCAGGAGTAACTACTTACCGATCCCAACTAACGAACATACTCGCCGATATAAACTAATCAAACATACTTGCCGAAACTAACATAATATAAATTGTGCCTAATAAGGCTTTTGTGAGGGAAATAAAGTGAATTATTATATTTTAAATATATTTCCCTCCAAAAAAAAGTTATAAAAGGAGGATGAGGGCTCATTGTGGAGGTTGTTGATGAATTTGATATTTGCTGCTGCAAAAAGAGAGAACTTGTGTTCTTCTCCATCTCTGGAGGACGACAACCCTCTTGTAGATTTCTGGTTTCGGTGGTGAAAGATCCTCCCTAGCTGGACTGGTGTGGTTTCAGATAGAAATCACCATTTGTGTTGAATGCTGAAGATTTTGGAACAATCTCATACAAAGTTTGCCTTTGTGCTTAAAGGAACTTGTTGGTTTTGAATATTTGTTTTGAGGAGCTTAGATGCTATTGGTTTGGAATGGATTCATTTGTTGTTTTCTGAGTTTGATTTCTTCAAATTGCTGGCCGTACTTTTGTGAATAAACTTGCAGGGTCGTACCATCATTTTCTTGTATTGGCGTGAGCAAGATTGAATAAAGGGCTGCACAAAACATGGTCAAAATTGCCTGAGAAAGGGGCGCAAGTCATGTCTCAATCCAACTGCTTAGTTTGATGAAGAGATTGGTTGCTGGTTGGCATTTTAATGAGGGCATAACAACTCCTAGAAAGGCTGTTCATACAATAGGCGTGGGGGTTTTCAGACTTAAATCGTTGCCCTTTCTATTTGATGATTGCTTGTATAGTGGTGCCTAACCCTCGTCTGCATATTGACATTAGTTTTGGATTGTATTTCCAACAAATTGGGATTTTATGTGTGTTCTTGAATGCTGGTCTAGGGTTTACAGTATTGCAAAATTTCAGTCAGATCAGTATTTTCAATATTGATAGTGTTTTTCAGTGTGTTACAGAGTATTCTGAGGCTTCATTCTTCATCTACATCAACAAAGCTTCAGTGGCTATGATTTATTTGTGATATTTGGTGGTTTTGATGATTGCATACTGCTGTTAGGGTTTCAATCTGAGTTTGCAGAAAACACAATGTGTTTTTAGTGATATGTTCAACGTCCTTTCAGCGTGTTTAAGGCCTACATCATCAACTACAGTGACAGAGCTTCAGTGGGTATGTTTCCTTGCGATGATTTCGAGTGTTTCTAATGCTTCTACTTCATAATTGTATGCCACAACAGTGATATATCAGTTTTATCTTTCTGTGATATGCTACAATAGTGTTAATCTATTTGCAATCAGATTTGTGAAGAGTATTATTGCAGCCATTAATATTTGTAATATTTCTGTAGTTGCAATAATTCTATGTTTGTAATACCCGGATGGTAGTACCACCGAAAGCTTACATGTATGTGCATTTCATATTGTAATATTGGACGGTTTACCGCCAATAATCTATAGCATTCATGTTAGCCCGTTTGGCATGCACCCTTTGCCAGTGGCTTTGCATTATTCACACATCCACTGAATAAGTGTTGATAGGTCGGCTTGCCGCCTCGTGTGATTCATTTTGTATTGCATCATGCACTTCGCTGAACGAGGGTAGATGTGGTCGGCTCAGCTGCCTAGTGCATGCATATTTGTGCCCTTGCCATATAACACACTCCGCTGAATAAGCGTGGCATGTGGTCGTTGTGGACGCCTGGTGTGTTTGTGAGCATTCAGTAGCAGTTTGACTAGTGAAGTGTGATCCTACACACTGTATGCTCTCACCTTGCCCTTTCTGGGATCTTGGTGATCAGAAAGTGTATCAGAGATTGCTTGTGCTTTGATTTTAGTTGAAATTATTTGAAAAAAACTAGGGTGGTTATTATAGTGGTATCATAGCTAGTGATCTTGCTAGCATGTTGGGAAGCTAACCCTTGTTGCAAATTTTCAGTTGCATGTCAGAATTTCAGCAGTGATTATCTTTGAAAATCTTCAGTTGTGTGGTTTTCTAGCGTTGCATATTAGTATCAACACTTGCATCACATGCATGTTCATATCAACCATTCCTTGACAGTTGCATAAGAGCATAGTTTTAAAAGACAGGAAGATGTTTACAATTGAAAGGTCTATAATAGAAAGGTTTGTAGAACTATACAATGAGATGATGGATCCTGAATTGAAGAGTTACTAAGGTATCTAAGGAAAGAAGATAAGCACCCCCTAATTTCAAATTAGTAACTAATGATGATAATGAGATGAATGTTGAGTCAACATTTGATAATCCATTATTTGAACATAATGGTGATGAGTCCAAGGAAGAAAGTGTGATAATTAAAGAGCTTGCTGGTTTTGATATGACCAAACCAGAAATTTCTGAAGATGAGCTTGGATACGAGAAAGACAAACTTTCAGAAAACTCCTATGAAGAATGAAAAAGGTTCACAGCTGAAATAATAGACTTCAAAGGTCCCAAATTTGATGAGAAGATTGATGAAACTGAGGATGCTTTTTTACTAAAAGCGGAAATGGGAAGAATCAATAGGTTGCTAGAAGGAGATTTATCAAGTGAACCTGAGAATATTGTCGAGAAAGAAGACGAAGTTGTTGCAAAATGTCTTGTTGAAGGTATGGAGAAAAATGAAGTTGCAGCAGATGAAGAATTTGATACTGCTGATATTTATAGAACCACAATTAGTGATGAGCACATACATCACTCCAATGGAGAAGACCGTTCTTGATGAAAGAACTGATTTTTGTTATAGCTTAAGTTTGATAGATTCGGAACAGTTTGAAAGTGATATTTTTAAGAAATCAGTGCATACTGAGCGTATATTTCTAGATCAAAATAGTCATTTCATAAGACCATGGGATCCAGGAGTAATGCCACCAAAATTCGATATGGAGCAAGCAATTGAGTCTCTTAGTGATTCATTGCTCGAGAAAAGTGTTGTCATGCCATCTAATCAAATCGTTTGTAAGAAGGAAGCTAATTTCGAAGATCATATTGCTCCTGTAAAAGAAGATATTTCAGAATCACTGCTATATGGAGAACCAAGTCACTTGGTTGAGCAAAGACCTAGAGAGTTATGTGAATTGAAGAATTAACTCTTGGTCACAAATGAGAAAGACATTCAAGTCCTCACAAGTTTGGATAGCACTCATAAGATCCTTGATGTCCTCATGCAAAAAGGCATTGAGGGTAGAGTTACTTCCTCAAACTTGCAACTGATCAAAGACTTTTTGGAGATATTGAAATCAGAGAACTTGCACTTGATTAGAGATTGAGATCATGCCATCAAATTTCAAAAGAGGCCATTAGTGCATTCAAAGCAAAGGAGAGAAAGGTTGATGAGCTTACTCTTGAGATTGATTCAACAAAGGACATGTTAGAAAATAATACCCAAACGGTACTAATGGAGGTAGAAGATTAGCTAGCTGATACAAAACTTTTCAAGGAGCAAGAGAATGAACGAAGAGCTAAATAAATCAAGCAAGTAATTGATGAGCTTGATAGTCTTCAAGAGGAGTTTGATTTGTAGGTTTACCCAAAGAAATTAGAAATTGCATGTGCAGATTTGGGTCAACAAGATGAGTTTGAGCAAGAGGAAAGGAAAAGCTTTCATATTTTCGATAACCCTCTCTTTGAAATGGATGCGGAGACAACTTAATGATATCCACTCTTTGTGATGGAAGATGAAACATTTGCTGGTTTTAGTACTACAGTTTGTGACAATGTCAGGACATGGGATCCTGGTAAAGTTTTCATACATGAAGAAGAGTGTGGTTTTCAGCCTGGTGAAGATTGGAGAACTTACTATGAGAATGAGCGTAACCTTGTGGGGGGTAACCCTGCGGGAAGACCACCTGAGAAGGAATGTGTAAATGAGGTCAAAGATGAGGATTTCACATGGAGTGAGATGATACTTGGAGGCGTCATCATTCCTAACTATATGGAGATATGGAAGGAGATCAAGGTATGCAATTTTCCGGATCCAGTTAAGGTATACTTTCATGATGGAACTTGCCTTGAGTTGCATTGTTCTTTCTTGGTGATTAGACTTGCATGTTGTGAGTTAAAGAGTTGTGTTGAGCATCTTTCTATCTATAAAGGAGTCAACATGGAAAACATAATGTCAAAACATAAGCATGGTGGAGATAATTCTTGGTTGAGTATTTATGCAAGGGGACAACAACAAGGATTGTTGGAGACTTATGATGATGGTAGGAATGTTCCATGGAGGGATGAGGATAAGAATTTCAGAATTAATGCTTCTATTTCCTTTCCAATCAGCCACCATATGATTCCATTTGCTCACTTACAAATGGATTGGAGAGAGACTTTATGCAAGAATTGGAGCAATGCTCAATTGATGACCCTTGAGAAGATATTTTCAGTCAATAAGATGCTTAGATATCTTTTTCTTGCTAATAGATGTCATTTTTGCAGCAGTTGTTCCATGTGCAGGGTGCTGAATTTGAAAAAATCAGATTATACATTGCTGATTTCAGATTTGAACAGCTGTGAGAATAGGCATTTTCAGATTTTTCAGTCTTTGGGAGAAGTTAGTTTTTGGTTTCAGCTGACGAGAATGGTTACTCCAGCCATTACAAATCTGATTTGTGGCTGTCATAGTTTGTTTCCAGCTTGCACTAATGCTAATTTATGTTCATATTTGAAAGGGATAACCTTTAACATCTTTAATGAAGATCAATTAGCAAAAGTGTTGTGGATCCTAATGGGCTGTTGATGAAGTTTATTCGGGACAACAGACTTCTGTATGTTTATGACCATCATTTAGAGACTTTTGGAATGGAAACTATGAGTGTTTCCATAGATCTTCTAGATTATATCAGGTTAGTACAGAGGAAGCATGGTAGATCCAAACAGTGTAATGGAGAGTTTGCTGAGTTCTTGCAAAAGATTGTTTTTCTTTTAGCAAGAAGAGTGAAGGAGGTTTCATTTGTAGATGTCATGCAGCATGACACATCAATCAAGAGGATTCACAAACCTTCGAGATTGATTTGGGACCATTATTCAGAGATGAACTGTTGGTTGAGACTTGCAATTGTTTGAGGGCAAGCAATTTTGGGACTTACAAAATGTATACAGGAATGTCTTACATCAAGAATGTGGTCCCGAATACAATAACATGATTAACATATAAAGGGTGGCCGACGGTTGCTGTAAACTGCCAACCATTGCCATCTACTTACAACCATCAGGAGGATAACTAACCTCACCGACCAAATCAAAAGTAACTAATTACAACTAGCTATATTTCACGCTTACACCCTCTAGTCGCTGCTTCTTCACACTGAAAGATTTGATGAGGGTACAAGGTCTCCTGGCCAACAGTATTAGCTATTTGAGGAAAGGCCATGGTGTTAGCAATAAAACATGCAGCTTATCTTGTGGAAGCTGTGTTGCATTACAACAGTCTATTGACTCCTTTTGTTCTCTGTGGTTAGGATTTCCTCAATGAGTTTGGTTATGCTTTAGAAACTTATGAAATTTTTAATCAGCAAATCAAGGCATATATATTGACAGGCAAGGCACTCTTGAAGAATATGCTGATTATCTTTTTGATCGTTACTATAAAATTAAAAATACCAAGAGGGAGGCACATTTTTGCAAGTTGTTGGTTTCAGCTTTCTTAGTGCACATGGTGACTAGCAGCCCCTGCAAAGAGTTGTTAATATTGGCCAGTTCAATATGAATGGATGAATCTTTACTTTGGAGAGATTTGTCACCAGATTTAGAGGAGGGCAGCAGGGTTATGGGGTTGACATTCATTATAATTTATTGATAAGTTATTACTAATTCAGGATTCCAGTCAAACTCATTTTCTCTATCCAGTCATAAACACACACACATTAAGAATAGTTCATTATGAAATTGTAAAATTATATAACTTCAATATCACACATTGTCCTTTATAGACAAATGCATATAAGGGGACAATCATTAAGATTTCTCAGTTGTCCTCATGTTCTGGTTTAATGTTGGTCTAAGTGATTCATATTTTGGTTTAGTTATGGTCAGTCTCACATATGAGGTGGACTCAAATGTTGAGTTGACATGGCCCCTAAAATTCAATATTGTGGCTAGAATCTAGACTGTATATTCCAGATTACGAGGTGGCTTTGATTCCATGACAAAGTTGCAATCTGATGTGCATAGAGTAATAATTTTGGAGTCCCATCTCTATTGACAAAGCACTGAAAACCAGTTCAGCATGGAAGAGAATATGCTATTGGTGAGGTGGTGCAAGCTATTATGCTTGGGTGGCATTAAAACAATTGATGTGGCAGATTCCACAAATTGGAGACTTCAATATTCCGTACACTTATATTGCCCTCAAATTCTCTTTTCTTCACTCCAATCCTTTGCTTGACATTTTTGGTTCGGTTTCATCTACGATTAGTAACTCTTCAATCCAATGAAGATTGCTTTTGTTTCCTTCCCTCTCTCCATCTATGAAGAAGTCCTTGGATTCCATCTCACGACAAAGACTTTCCTCATATAGAGGAGGCTCTATTGGATCCTCTAATTAAACTTCATCTATGCGATCCACACACGCTTCTTCTAGAAGAGGAAGATGTCTAGCGATTCGGATCCACTCTTCCTCTGTACGCTATAGGTTGTTCCTAGTCAATTGAATGTTATAACATCTATGGCTCCAACTTTTGCTTTGACCTTGACTTCAGAATGATGGATTTTTGGAGTCAGTTGCTTTTTGCAAACTCCTTTTGTGTTCTTGTTGTTCCACTAGTTGGAGGGATCGTTTGATTTCACGGTTTTCCCGCTGATTACCTCTGAACTTCTCCCACCTTTATTTGGGCTTAATGGCATTAATTTTGTCGGTATCTAGCGTAGTTGCCAATAAATATTGACCGATGCTGGTTCTTGAAGAGTCGGACCTGACTTCATTATAGCCAACGACAGTAATGTTTACTCTTATCTATTGAAGTTATTATTTGCACACAATAATGGAAACTAACAGAACATACCAAATAGAGTAATAGAAGATAACACGGTGGAAAATTTATTCAAAAGAGTTCGTGTACATACATGTAGATCAAGGAAGTCGAGACCAAAATCAAACACTTCTCTTGTCTACGATTTTTTCAAAATAAAGGAAGCCAATGACTATTGTTTAGAACAAAGCTGTTGGGAACTGCCAAAACTAAATACAAACAACTAACTCAAAACTGACAAACTAACTAACAAAATAGTCTGGCTCCACAACTAACAAAATGTTACAAAGCTATTTTATGCTAAGTACACGTATCTCTTCAACTAGGCACATATTGGGGATGTCCTAACATCCCCCATGTTTAGTTGATTAAAATGAAAAAGAAAAAACATTATTGTAAAATAAAGAAACATTGGGGCATATTCGAACATTTATTTTCATGATTAGTGGGGCATCTTCAAACATTTATTTTGATGATTATTGTTAATATGACAAACAAATATTCATATGCATAATTTCAAACTCATATTTCAGCATTTCATACAGTTTTGGATTTCATATTCATATTTGGGAGATATTTTTCTATCTCATAAACATTTACCCATGTACTCCTATATGGGAAACTCTTAGAAACACTTATTGGAATGCTCCTTTTCCACTACAAGACAAAGGACCTATATAATTGAGTGAGGCAATTTAATGCTATCATCCCCTGATTGAACAAGCTGTGGTGGTTCAAAAACCCTAAAACGAGATGGCAATAACATTTTCAAGTCATTTGGATGGAAAGAACCTACTTCAAACACAATTTTGCTGGAATGGGTAGTAATTATCAAGGTTTCACAGTTGAGTAGGGTTGGCATTGCAAAAGGTTTTTGCATTGTATGTGGCAAAGAGATCATATCTTTCGACATGTCCCACAGCTAGAGGGTTTTGGAGATGTTTAACAAGCTTGATTCTATTTCCTGTTTACTGCCTCTTTCTCTTGGCAAATACCTTTTCAAGAGAAGTTTTGGATGGTTAGGGAAAGCTGAGGATTCTATGGTATACAATTCTATTTCCAGTGATCAGTTTCCTTTCCTTTGGAGGGCAAGATGCAAAGCTAATTTTCAAGGCGACTCTTCACTCAATCCAGGGAAATTATGAAATTTAGACAAGTTTTTTCTCAGATTGTACAAGATAATCTCAAATGTAAGGATGTAGATTCTTTTCCATGGGCCCATGCTCTTTTGCATTGTTTCCTTACTTATGTAGAGAGAAATTTTCCTTGTAGTTATAATGCTTAATTAAAGTAAAACATTTTTTCTTTGGAGTAATATAAATGATATTACTTCAAAAAGACAAATTTTGAGTTACAGAATAATCGCGTGCATTGGCACCCTCTTATATTGTGCACTCTTTTACTTCGTTATTTTTTTGTTCTTGTATTTTAGTTCTTAACAAGTCATCAGAGTTTGGTTTTTAACAATACAAACCTATGAAAATTGGCATATTGTCTTGGTTTTGAACCTAAATCTCTCATGTCATCAATAGAGGAGGGCCTTTAGCCTTTAAGGGATGTTTAGATTTCTTCCCTGCCTAGTCAGATCTCTTGAACAATACATCATTCTAGAATAATTTGTCTCTTGTAACTACTACATTATTGCATGTTGCGTAGCAATTCTTGGGCTAGTACCAAGTACTTTCCATTGGAGGAAGGCTGGGAGGGACAGTCAATTTAGTTTCATCCAAAAGTCAAAAAGAGAAAACGTATTATGTTGTAGCTGAATCTAATATCTATTTTGCTTTAATTCCCATTAGAGAAAAATCAGGATCACTAGTCATTTGTTTTCTTCTCAATCTGGGACTTTGGCGAAGAAGGGAAACTTGGAATTTGTTAGCAATGAGGAGATACTGAAATTCATGAGCTGCAGTATTAATTTAATGCTGCTGTTAAATACTTAATTTATCACTTATATTTAGACCTTAGTAAATGATTCTTGGTTGACGAGAAATAAGTATAAATGTGCTTTGGATCTGTAACTTTGGCAAAAGGATAGGATGGGAAATTGAAGGAATTCTTATCATTGAGGAGTTTTCAAAAGTAATTCTTGATAAAGAACATGATTAATGTACCAGTCTTCTTTACACTTTAGCAAATGAAATCAAAACTTATTTTGCAAAGAAAAGAGTAAAGGAAGTAAAATGTTTCAGGAATACTTATACATGTAACAAATATTAACAATTTTGATCATGATATATTATGGGGCTGGAAATGGGTAGAGCGGTATTCCATTGTTCTTTTAACCTTTTGTTATTATTTGAGTAGCATGCCTGGAACTAATAATCATCATATTTGCTATTACAGGATCTATGAATGGAAATTCTACCTCTAGTTCATGGGATTTCATCCAAAATGTATCAGCAGGTATCATAAGTGTACTGGCTGAGATTCCAGATGAAAGTATAGTTCTGTTGTTTTTCACAGATCAAAAAGATAGTAATCAATTAGTTGAATTTCTTCAGATGCAAATCCACTCCCAAGAGTTCTCTTGACTCACATTCCACTTTACAGACCAAATGACACACCTTGTGGTGCATATCGTTCCTCACCAATTATAAACCAGGTATTATCTGGTTTTTGTAACAGATTTTCTATTTCATAATTGCTTCCTTTTTCTGGATGCTTCTCATTGTTTGGATGTAATCAGATAGCTTAAATATTTTATTGGTCAATCTCTAAACTGATGATCATTTTGATTATAATTTAGAAAATTTTCTTTGATTGTCAATCTCCAATCCTTCATTTCAATAGTAAAGCTAAGGACAAACTTTCACTTGTTTGGATATATATATTTGAATGGAAAAGACTTCTTTTATATGGTTTGAGCAATTTCTTGATCAGGCAAGATGTGCTTTCTTGTTAATGAATAATGACTAGAGGAGGAATAGGTCAAACACAGTCACTGTTTTTCTGTTTCTCTGGCTGAAGTTCATATTCTTAGGATTACAATTTGAACTTTATATTTTAGATCCTAGAACAAGTGTTGTTGCTCATTAGCCATGTAACGTTTGATCTTTACAACCATTGAACTGATTGGTATTGACATGTCTTGTTGTGTCCAGAGAATTTCAAATGCAAGATCTGGCTTTCAAGGAATTATGTAAGTGCTCTAGATTAAGTGCTTTTATATAACTAATGCTGAACTATAAATTTTAATTCTGTTATTTTATAGTTCTTTATTTTACATTATGCAGGTGTTAGTGAACTTCCAAATAAAAGGAAATCTAAACTAATCTTATTATACTTGCATTAGAGCTTGATTCAAAAGAAGCCATAGTCTTGTAGTCTTTCTCAAAATACAAGTGGCATGGGAAAAATTAGATTCCCTACCATTAACTTTCTCATGCATTGAGTGCAGCAACCTCAGTTTCATACATAAGCAGACCCCAGTGAATGCATACAGTGTCAAATTCTGTTAATTTCTGTTTTGCTATGTTAGGAATAATTTTGTTCTTGGAGTGATGTAATTGTTTATTTCATAGTTTGCATACTTGGACGTGGCAGACCCCAAATTTTTGACTTGGCAAAAACTCGGCAACTTAAAAAAATACTTAAATTCCTTTAAAAAACAGTCGCGTGTTTACGAAGGGCATGTTTTGAAAGGAAAACTATCCTCAACAAATAATAAAATACAAACTGATGAAAATTAGGACACAAAATATCTCGTGCCCTTTCAGATGCCTTGCAAATCGCGACCAGACTGGAAAAACTCTACAATTCCCATTTGTTTCTTTCAACTTCACAATCTCTCCCATTCATTTCTTTCACATTGCAAATCACAATTGTAAATGTCGCGAGTTTTCTTCAATTGCTTCACACAACTTCCTTTGACATTGCTTGTAGACACGGCAATGCTTGTTGAATGATACAGATGCAGTCTGGAGTTTTGTTCTTGGAGTGATGTAATTGTTTATTTCATAGTTTTCATACTTGGACTTAGCAGACCCCAAATTTTTGACTTGGCAAAAACTCGGCAACTTAAAAAAATACTTAAATTCCTTTAAAAAACAGTCGTGTGTTTACGAACGGCATGTTTTGAAAGGAAAACTATCCTAAACAAATAATAAAATACAAACTGATGAAAATTAGGACACACAAAATATCTTGTGCCCTTTTAGATGCCTTGCAAATTGCGACCAGACTGGAAAAACTCTACAATTTCCATTTGTTTCTTTCAACTTCACAATCTCTCCCATTCATTTCTTTCATATTGCAAATCACAATTGTAAATGTCGCGAGTTTTCTTCAACTGCTTCACACAACTTCCTTTGACATTGCTTGTAGACATGGCAATGCTTGTTGAATGATACAGATGCAGTCTGGAGTTTTGTTCACACAGCAAAAAATAGGGCATGTGACAGGGACAATGAAAATATCGGTCGTGATTTTCAAAGGAAGGCCAAGTTGCGAGTTTTTGCAGTGTTTTTTGTGTGTTTTTCCTGCATTTTTCTTGTGTTTGGTCAAGTGGTGAGTTCCAACTGGAGTAACTTGTTTCATGAAAAAATCTTTGAGTACTCACCGACTTGCTGAGTACTCAGCGAGTATGTATACTATGGTTTATTTCATATCAAAAAAGAATTTGTTATCTAGTGGTCTAGACTCTATATTATATAACTACATTGTGTAGCTTTCAGTCACTTTTTCTTGAGTTTCATTTAGAAGTTAGATGTGATTTATTATATGCTAAGATTCTTTATTTTACAGATATAATCCATAATTTCTCAACTCCATGATTACAGAAATTGAGATCCACAAAATTAATGGATTGTGCTACTTAAAATTCAAATTAAATTATAGTCAGAGAGGGAAGAAAGTTATGCAAGTGAACCCCAAATTTTTATTTGGAAAACTGGCAAAGAGGAAAAACCAGCTTTGGTAGTGGCAACTGCATTTTTACCATAATGTTATTGAAATTTAGGCAAGTACAATGAGATGCTAAGATTGTGGATGCAATTTGCCCCTTGCTCGAGATAGTTGTACACACAATTGTCAAGCTCGTAGCTTCTAATTATAGTTTGGAATTCTACTTAAATATCTAGGTTCTTCAACTTCAATCTTCCTCCTTTGTTTTCAAAACATGCTTTCATTCCCTATATATAATGTTGGAGCATCCTTCTTGGGCCCTAGAAAGATTTGGAATTGGAAGGGAAAAGGTGTAATATCCCAAATGGGGATATTTTCTTAATTTTTGGATTTCTGGGCTTTCCTAAATTCTGATTTCTGATTTTCTGTAGAGACCCTAATTTTCTGAAGTTCTGATTTTTATATCAGACTTAAACATACACTTATAACAGCCCATAAACATGTCCAATACATTATAAATACATCACCAATACATTTTCCAACAATATGCTTGAAATACACAATGAATTAAACAAAGGAAACCACTTCAATTTGTAACCATAATGGACTGAAATGTAAATCAGATGTCTGCTGCATTGAAATCAGAACTACGAGTCTTCAAATACATCAAAATATCATGGGCAAACAACAAAACATGCCCAGCTATAAATCTGATAGAAACCCTAGGGTTTATACATACCAAATACAAGCAAAATGACCTCGAAATGTTGGCAAAAGACCTCCAAAGTGTGGCACAAAGAATTAGGGCTGGAATCCCTAGAAACAATGAATCTTCAACACCAAGGAAGCTGCTCCAAAAGTAACGCACATGTCTGCTAGAGTTTGCAGCTCCGGAAAGGAAGACAAATGGTGCCAATGAAGCCACAACACCCTCCAAATTACCTCCAAGTGAATGGCGCTCCAAGGTGGGATGAAATCCTAACACCAATGATAAATGCTTGCACCAAGATCACTCCTCAACAATGGCGAATTAGGTCTGCTGTGATGCTGCTCCAAAAATCAAAATATTCTTCAAACCCTAATTCCAAAATCGTCTCTAACAATCCACCAATATGATCCTCCAAAATGGCACTCAACCACTCCTTCAAAAGATGATTTATTTCTGCTGAAAGGTGATGATAAATGGCTGCTCCAATCCGCCCAAAAGATTTTCAATTGCTGCTCTGAATTTCTTCTGTAAGTGTAGATGAATTTCTGCTCTCAAACAAATTAGTTTTCTGCCCTAAATGATGATGAAAATGCTGCTGCAAAAGCTGATTAGAATTCTGCTCCAAAAGGTGATGAAATGCTGCTCCAGAAGCTGATTAGAATTCTGCTCCAAACCTCATAATCCTCCAAAAGTGCAAGTAGACCTCCGTTATGAAGTCTTCCCAAAATGAACTAGGGTTTTGTCTAATTCAACTCATATTCAAGGGTTTTCGTCCTTGGAATATGCTGCTCTAATTTGCAGATGAAAAAGGAATAAAATGATAGATGAATGATGCTTGAAATGATCCAAAATAACTTGCTTTTATACATGTTTTCTTTCCCTTTTTCAATCTGGCCGAGCTAGGCAATGTTCTATTAATTTTTTATTGTTTTCACCTCTCAAAGAGGCCGACCTGACTTATATCATCTTGGCGCTCAAGTAAACCCACTTTTGGGCCGACCCGACTTAGCATTCCTTTATTTATTTAGTGATCTTCCACTAGGCCGACCACAAGGTAACTTCATCTTGTTTTTATCTTCCTCTTTGGCGCCCAAAAGGAAAGATACCAAGTTATCAAACTGCCCATCAAAAAGACCAATGTCCATACCTAATTATCCTCCAAGGTGAACATCAAAATGTATGAAATGAAATCAAACACTTCTTACTCCAAGTGGCCCTTACTATTTCCACACTGTTCTCTATCCCTAGGTGGTTCGCTCCACGTGAAAACAATTTTGTTTGTCCAAGGTAAATACATTAAAATAACTAGAAATATGTGACAATCCATTTCCCAAACTCACATTGCCCACCAAAATTCCCGAAGTGTGGAGAGTAGAGCATTAGGTCAACAATAGTGATCACTCCGAAAAAGGGGACATTACAAAAGGGTTGCCTTGTCATTTCGTATTCCATTTTCAATCAGTCAGGGGTCAAAATAGGTGTGGATTCAACTTGCATAGTCAAACTCAACCCTGCAATTGCGGGTTTGTCCTTGAGCATCTCTATTGTTGAGGTGTCTTTCTTTTTTTGAGTTTTTACTGTAGGATCCTATATGGATCACAGCTTCCTTCTTAGAGGAGCTTTTGGTCCCATGAAAAGCTTATATTCAGAATATAGGAAAATATTCTCCCTCAATATGTGAAACTTTTGTGTCCAAGTTTTGTGTCATTGCTTTACAACTATTGTTGCATTGAAAATCCAACGGTTGCAATCCCTTGTGATGCTCAAGGCATGCTACAATGGTTGCCATGGGTTATGAACAATATTATAAGGTTGTCAAAGGGATTGTGGTCAAATGGTAGGACCACTTGGTTCTCATGTTGGAGACTAAGGTTCAATTCTCCCATAGGTGATGAGAGAGGAGTGCAAGGAGGGATGAGGAGTAGCTGCCCTGCAGTAGGAGATAGATGGAGAAAGCATTCAAACTATAGGAGTGAAGGTTGGAGAAGATGAAAGTGGATGCCCTGCAGGAGGAGATAGGTGGTGTGAAGTAGGTGAGGTTTTCAAGCCATAGGAACACAGATAGGAGATATGTAAGTCCAGTGGCATCCCCACCAGGAGTGCATCAGATAAAAGTGGTAACCCTACTAGTTGTAAGGGGTGAGGGCTCCATTAGCAATCCTCACTAAATAATCTAAAAATAAATATTATAAGGTTCCTCTCTATTTGTTACACACATACAAATTACATGCTACAATGAAAACATTGCTGTGAAAGATACATGCTACAATGTGACCATATTGTTTTACATACTTCTACAATTCCTTGGTCCTCAAGGATTTGTGATTGCTCTAATCCCAAATTGATCCAATATTCCTCAACTCTATGCTTGTAGAGATTAAAAACCACAAAATTAATGGCTATGCTACTTCAAATTCAAATTAGATGACAGTCAGAGGGAAGAAAGTTATGCAAGTGAACAACAGATTTTTGTCCTAGAAAACCCCCAAAGGGGAAAAATTATCTTTGGTAGTGGCAATTGCACTTATACCATAATGTTATTAAAATTTAGGGAAGTACAAATGAGATGCAAGCTTGTGGATGCAATCTGCCCATTGCTCCACTCAGTTGTACACACAATTGTCAAGCTTGTAGCTTCTAATTGCAATTTGGAATTCTACTTCAATATTTACAACTCCATTCTTCCTTTATTACAAAACGCACTTTCCTCCGCTATATATAATGCTGGAGCATCCCATTGGGTCCTAGAAGGATCCTCTTGGAACTAAAAGTGGAAAGGTTGCCTTGCCGTTTCATATTCCAATTTTTATCAGTTTGGGGTCAAAACCATATGTTTGGATTTGACCTAGATAGTCAGATTTGACCATGCAATTATGAGTTCATCCTTGACTTGTCTCTTTCGTCGAAAAGTGTCCTAAAGTTAAATGAATGTTGCACTCTTGGTAAAGATAACTTCAGACTCGCAAAGACAATTTCATATATTTTCGCCAGAATTTTGTGTAAAGTTATCACCCTTGCATCTTGTTTCACACCTTTGTTAATTTATGCAGCAGTTTTCTTCAAATGAAAGGTGATTTGTTTAAATTTCAACTTTTTCTGAGCCTTGGATCTATGTAATATTATATATGAATATCTCTTTGAGTTAGCATTAACATTGAAAATTTATTGTCCAGAACAATAAGCACCTTCATTGTAGTTTATATGGTTTTGACATAACCCTATAGTGTTCATAGAATAAATATTTATGTTTTATCTTATCTGCTATTTATTTATCTAACATAATTTTCCTGATTTATGCTTTTCAAATTGTGAAGTCAAGATTGAAGGTTAAAGCTTAATATCAATATCTAATTAGATTGTAAAGGGATATGAAAAGCATGAGGAAATTAAGTGACAAAGAAGAAACCCAGATAAGGGATAATAGATGTTCTATCTTACAAAGTCTTCAATTTCTTGGTTGTGTTGGCACAGGTATCAGAACTATTTGAGTGAGGAGACATCAGCTCGCCTATTGGAGCTTATCAATCCTGTATGATATTGCTGGTTATAGTTCTTTCTTCTTAAGTTCTTTGTAATTAATTTTTTTTATCATTTAGATAGGCATCACCATCAAGAAATAAGGAACACGATCAAGGCTACATGATAATGAAAGTAAAAGAGGTCAGAGATTTGAGTGCAAAGATTGTTGAAAACTTGAACAATCTAGGATTTGAACCCAGGACAATACTTCTGGCTGGTGAGAAGCTCTACCACAAACTACTTGCCCACATCTCTTCTTCTTTCTCATTCTCTATAGAAGTGTGGGTTGTCAATTCTATCATCCCACTCTACCCACAATTTTCTTGGGGGATCTAGCTGTTTTCCACTCCAATTTCCAACATCCATGTTGAAAATTTGGACAAGATAGAACTTGATACCTTGCCCTACTCCTGGCCGGTGAGATGCTCTACCACTGGCCTACTTGTCTGCTTCACAATGATCTTTTCTTCTCTTTTTATGTTTATTTTTTGAATTCTCTCAAGATTTGTGGGTTGTCACATAACATGGATCTGTATATCATTTTTACTAATATTATTTTCGAATTTGTTCTAGATCCTTGTCCTTTCAGGCCATGATCATGATCAATGTACAGTGTCTCATCCAACACCAAATGGGCCTGTTATAGAGGTACTTATAATTTTGATGGCAATGTTGTATTTCTGATATTCATATTTTTAAATGAACCAAAAGAAACTCCATCAATTCTCTCTCATCTTCCATTCCTCTTCCTCTACCTCATGTCCACAAAAGTTAGTGACAATATACATTCGACAAAGGATGTGTTGCAGTTTCCTAAATTTCATTGTGTGGTGGATTCCATGTACAGCATACAGTTGGAACCTTCAGTTGGCAGCAGGGTAACTTGTACCCATCATTCATGTTGTTATCTGTGAGTGCACTACCATCTTCCACAACAAGCAACCCCGAAGGAATTGTATCAACTAATTTGTGCTTTCTTCCTATGCAAACACACATATATTTGTGGTAATTTCAGTATTTTGATGTTTATGAAGCTCATTTCTTGACTGATTTGATATAACACTTAAACAAATACATCAGTTTCTTTCCTACTTTAGTACAGAATTGTTACCTTATTTCATAGGTGTCACTAATAAATCAGTTTTTTTGCAGGTATGCAAGCTTGTTCGTCGTAACTGTTTTTCTTCTCCTTTCTTGGCCGACAAATGGTGTGGACTTGTTGTATTGTTTCAGAAAATTGACAGAATTTGCAGCAACAGCAATTGGTTCCAAATCAAAAGGTGGTGTAAAAGAAAAGGATGAGGATGCAAATTATGAATATGAGATGGTTTGGGATGCAGAAGGTGTTATGCATCTGATCCGGAAAGGATACTCAAAAATTTCAAATGGCAATTATAACGAAGTTAGGTCCTCTGCAAGGTTGGCAATTTTATGATATTTCCTTAAGTTGAGATATATATTGAAATAATGCTGTTGAGTAGCTACTTGAACAATATGAACTTGCAAAAATAACTGACAAAGCATCTATGCTGGCATATCTTCTGCACATAATTTTGTGTGACCATGATTTTTTGAATTTGATCCTGTGTGCACTTGCTCTGATATGCTTTCTTTGTGTATGTGTTTGAGATAAGCATGTCAGCTATGCCTTGTGGTTCAATGTGTTCTGCATTGTCTTAGTCCATTACAAGACCTACAACTTTTCTTGAATGTGGCATGTGCCAACCTCCTTAGGTTGTCTCTCCTTGTTTATATTACATGTTACACTACATATCCATAAATGTCTATGAAATGACCAAAATACCATTACTTGATTTCTCTTTTGATTCTTTGAATTTATAATATTCTGTGTGGAGGCTTTTAGCATAAAGTGCAGAGGAAAATGAAAGTACGCACACACACGCACGCACGCATGCACGTGCACGTGCACGCGCACCTGCACCTGCACACGCACACGCACGCACACACACACACACACAGTTTCTCAAGAGGCTTATCTTCAAGGATTTGAGTTTTTGCAGATGAACTGTTCATTGGATGCTTTGGCCTTTTACTAACTGCAGTTGAGATTATTTCTTGGCAGAGGCACCGCGGTAGCACGACCAGCTGCAAAGAAACAAATAACACCAGAATCTGATTCCTCTTGTGTGCAAATTGAGTCAGAAACAAATCTAGAGCAGATCCCAAAAGCCCCAAGAGTAGTTAAAGGAAAGACAGGATACCTGGTTCAACGATTAATTCGAACCCTCCATCACATTGCAGTCCTTGCAGCTGTCAATCTTCCACTCTATATGATGTTGTTGATCAAGGACTGGACATGATTAGTACAAATTTGGATTTTAAAAAATGAGAATGCCTGTAATGGTTTGAGCAGAATTTTGGATTCTGTACAATTCCTCTTGAAGACAAAAATTGTGATTTTTCATTTTCTGGTATTATAAGATTTTTTTTGCATGTGCATTTCTAGTTTCTTCCTTTGGATTGGAGCTCCATTGATATTCAAGTCAGAGTTTATACAGAAAAGCTGTCACATTGATGTTAAAGTTTCAGTTAAAAGGATGAGTTACTGTGAAAGAGGAGCTTTATTGCAAACACTTTGGATCCTGATTTTTAGTTTCATGTTAGCAAATCTTGAGAACATCTTTCTCTTGGCCCTAGAACAATATTCATGCGGCCTCATTTTTGCAGGATTATAGTTCTTCTTACTTATTGAAAAAACATTATCAAGCTTGTAACATTATGTTGGATATGTTTATGGTAGTTTTGAGACCCTGGAGAGCATTTCTGAACTTATGATGAAATATGTTAGCATTCTTAAAGGCTTTCAAGAACATACTCATGCTGATACACAGATGTCTTGGCTTGACATTGTGTCCAACTTCTTTGTAATGCCCCGTTCTAGAGTTTCCTTATTTTTTAAAATATAATAAACCCTAGCTTACAATAATAATTGCAAAATAAATTGTGAACATGAAATTCATCTGAAATTGTAGTTGCAACAGTTTAATGTAATTCAGAATTAATATTTAAAATGTTATTTTTTAGTAGAGTGAAACTTATATCTGCTGTTTATCTTCCCCAAACTGCAATGATTTTTCTTTAATAAATTGCCTTTGAAATGTTTTTGGGACTGCCTGAATTGTGGGTTTCCGTCCATAACTCAGCAATAACAATTAAGGGTTTCCGTCCTTAATTGTATAATCATGAGGGGTTTCGTCCTCAGATTATTAAATCTAGTTTCATGCTCCTTCAAGGAGTAGATTTATATGTAAATTGTTTTCTAAATTCCTTCCTTTCTTCTCCTTGAATGATCTTCCATATATATCTTGTTCTTTCAAGAGACACAACTCTTCCAATGCCCTTCGGAAATAAACTTTTAATTATAATTTCATAATATTAATTAATCCTTTCTTTGGCGCCCACAATTCCCTTTTATTCTTCTTTGGCGTCTGCTTCTTTTCTGCCGACTGTCTATGCAAATCGTTGCATCTTTAATGAACTTCATCATTTCCTTGGGCAACGAATTATTATACCTCTGGCAGGGAATCACTTTTTAATATTGCATAAAGGATCGCGGCCTCATTAATGGCTGCTCTTAAGGAAATTGTAGGTATCCTTGACTTTATTAATATTAAGTGAATCAATTGCTGGAATGAAATATGATAAAGCCGTTGAAGTTACCAACAATGATGCCAATGCATAGAGGCCCATACACAATAACCATTTATCCTTTATTCAATAATTGTTGATGGCTCAAGCTGGTCGGCCAATCTTATGGATGATATTGATAATATTCACCCTTGGTGTAACAAGTGTAATTCAAATATTCACGATTCCCAACATCATATTTGTTACTGTCCAACATCCCCAATGATTTATTTGATCAGTCCAATTCTACAAGGCCCACGGAGAATTTAGGTAGGGGCATTACAATCCGCCCTTCCCAAATTGCTCATCCTCAAGCAATTACAATTTAGGCTGCTCCTAAAGTTACCAAGGTCCCAAATCAACCTTGGAGTTTTGAAATTCCTAGACATTGATCGTCCTTGTGATGTAATTAGCTTATGCTGAGACACCTTGATATAATTGGGAATTGAAAACTCTACACCAAGTGATGCTTCTGTCATCGTCTTAGTTATATTTGGCTCTGTACTACAAGGATGTCCTTGGAGAGTTGTTAGTATACTTGCCTTAACTAGACTGCCAATATGGTCCTTTGATGTCATAAGATTGATACCATCTTCTAAAGTATGAGGACAATTTATTGTCCAATATTCTTCGGGCTCATGTACTCGTATTTCCCAATAACTCTCGACAACAAAACCAGGTGTTAGAAATTTGCAAGGCCCGTAATTTAAGATTAGTTTTCTCTCATCCTCAGAGAGAAGAAACAAAAAAACATCTTGCAATTGCATGGCATCAATTTCCTTTTTGGCATCAATTACATTTGCAAAGAGTCGATTTGGTTGGCCCAACCTTTGCATAGTTTCATGGACATCCCTTTGAATCAAAGTAGAGAAGGGAGCTTTCTATATATTAAGATGAGAATTAGAAGCATGACACACATCTATGACCTTAAATGCAATGTTCTTTTCTAAAATGATTTTATATCTTTTTGGCCACTTTCGAGATTCTCACATTTTGAGAATTTCCAGAAATATCACCAAATTCTTCTCTCCTTTCTTTAGAAAACTCAAGATCCATGGGGTGGTTATCATAAAAATCATTGCTTGTTCTAGTAATCTCATTTGTTGTATTCTCAGATTCTAAATATTGCTCAAAATGATCACCATGAGTTTCAAAAGTAGAACCATCCTTTCCACCAACTAAAGTATGGACATCCTCTCCTCCAAATTCAAATTTTATACTGAACTCAATTTGGTTTCATAGGGCTTCTTCTTTTGTAGAAAGTATAAGAAATTCAATGAGCTCATTAATGAATACGGGGCTTACGAAATCCATGATAGGTTGCATGACAACACACGATAGAAGTTCAACTTCACATGCAAGACTTTGAACAATGGGACATTTAGCATCGTGTGGCCTTAAGACAACAACCACTACTCCCATGAGCTCCTGGAGGACCTTGTACTCAGTGTCTTAAGATATGAGGGTAGGGTGCAATTCTCTGGAAGAAGTTAAATAATGCTTCAACCTTTCATCCCTTTCATTAGATGAGAGATTTACAATCACATCCATCCCTATATAAGCTTGGTTTCTTCTATAAAGTTCTATATGACTTCCTACCAGATTGACCACATCCTTGGTCAGTAATTCAATCAAATTGATGTGTTTCAATCTCTGCGCTACTTTCCCCAGCACATCTTTGATTAGTAAGCAAATCTTATTAGGAAATTCTTGATCAGGAGTAAGTGATGAATACCATAATAAGATGGGAAATTTTGTATCTTTGCTTTTTCCCATAGCAGCTAGGGAGCTTTCACAAGTCACTCCTTGCTTATGAAAATCCATTCTCACATGCCATCCTCTCTTAGGTGGTTGATGTATGTTATGAAACAATATACTCCACTTAACCCAAGTATTATAAAAATTTTGCTCATTCACATTATGTATGTCTTTCAATTGTTGTTTGGAAACACCTATATTAGCAAGAGCATATGTATTCTCCTTAGTGGATTTTGGCCTCGAAAAAGAACAAGAAAGATTGGCTTGATCACATTGAATGAGATCATATGTTGTCATGATCTGCTCTCTCATTTCATTTTCACCAAAGACCCTGGGCAATGAATACAAACTCTTGATTGTCATTGCTGACATCCAAGATGACAACAAAATGTTGCATCCTTTGCTATGATGAATTGTAGGAGTGTCGTGAATACTAGGATCCCACTCCTTTGTTCAAAGACAATTTCCTATTTGAGTAAAGGGACCTAGATGTCCTTTTCTGCAGGTCATATCTCTTACTTCTTTTAACATCAAGCTCCCCAGGGTGACTATCTCCATTTTGTCTTCAAGTGTGATGGGGTGACAACTTGGTGAATATGTCCATTGTCCTTCCATGTCCATGTTGGTCTCTCCTAAAGGCAAACCAAAAGTCTCCTTCTCATGACTACAAACTAACCCATCAACAAGCTCATCGGTCTTGGAACTAAAGAGTTCAAATGTTTCCTCGTCAACCTCCATGTAGTCGGTGTGTATCATCATGGAGTTTTCTTGATAAACTTGCAATTCCTCTTCATGGGGGTCAATCTTAGACAAATCATTCCTCACAACAACATAACTAATATCTTGCACATTATTATCACATGGTCCAATCGTTTCCATACCTTGCAAATCATTATTACATGGTTCAATTACTTCCATACCTAAAAATTGGATGGATGTTTCTTGGACATCATTTGCAATTATTGACACATCTTCGACACACAATATCAACTCTTCTTCTTCTTTGGTTTTAGCAACTTCTTGTGATTCTGATTCCGACTTCTCTTCTGTTGTAATTAATAATTGTTTTGGATCTTGCTCCTTGATCTCCTCCTTAGCCATTTTTCTTATGTATTCATATAGACCTCTTTTGTTGGGATACTGGTACCTGAGTGCATCCAAGTCCTCATCAAGGGGAACACAAGCTTTTGCATGATTTGACAGACTTTGGTACTGGTCAACAATTTTGAGAGCCTCAAGTTTGTACAATAACTCTTGAATAAGGTCCATGTCCTCTTCCTTTTGTAGACCTTCAAGTCTCTTTGACTAGAATGTATCCAACATTTTAGCTTTACCCCACAGGTTGGCAGGATCAAAGCTCTCATACTAATTGTAATGTCCCCATTTTTGGGTTCTCTTGCATTACAGTTGGCACTAACCTTCTGGGTGTGTGTTAGCATTATCTGAGGAGTTATTTGTTGTTTCCAGTGAGCTCAGATGGTATAGAGGACTCATATGCCATTTTCAGATATGATTTCTGGCTTCCGGTGTGGTCTCCAAAATTCTTGGAGGGAGTGTCTATTTTTAGTAAGTCACCTGGCCAGTTTCGTTTATGATCTTTCATCATCAGGATCATTCCTACATAGTTAGTTTTTAGTTCTGATGCATTTCGGCCATTTCCGCTAATGGGGTGTAATATTGAGTTATATTTAATTAATTTTACTAAGGTTGCCATTTTTATTAAAATATTTAATTGGCATCTCAGTATTATAGCTCATTGGAAAGAGAACGAAGAGATTTAAATAATGAGACGCTAAAAAAGTGACTTTCAGTGCCGGAAATGTTTTAAAAGTGAAATGAATTACTTTTTGGAGTTAAAAGGCTTAATAAATTAATAAAGTGTTTTTAAAAGGGGAGTTACTGGAAAGTTCCCTAAAAAGCTTATAAAAAGGGGTTGTGAGGCTCATTTTGGATTATTCAGAAGTTTGTTTATTTTTCTTTGGAGATTTGTGCCTGTGGCCAAACTGTTACCAGTGGGACGAAAACCCCAATGGTTTCTTGGTGGATTGGACGAAAACCGATATTGGCGGAGTCACTCAGATTTTGCAGTTGCACTTATTGGTTTCATTTGCAGGAGTTATTGGTTTGAATGTGTGCATTTACAGGAAAATATATTGTCAAATATGTGGGATTTGTGTAGCAAATCCATATTTGTGGAGAAGTTATTGGAGATTTATTTGTGTGTTCATGAGGGTGTTAATTTTTATGTAGCTTGGACAGGTGTTCTAGTCTCGGGTGGTGATTACGAGGCTGGAAACACAGCTAGAATAATTATCTCCATACCTAGATAATTGATTTCTCGAGAGACTTCTAGATATTAGGGTTTAGAGTCTAATTAATCCTAGCCGTTGATTAAGATTAAATCATGGCCATTGGTTTTCAATGAGAGGATTATAAAAGAGGATCAATGGGCATTTGGAGAACACAGATCCGAGAAGTATTTGCAGCGATAGCAAATAAATAAATTTGCAGCAATAGCAAATTGATTTGCAGTGAGAGCAAAGGGCGCAGTGATAGCGTTGGAGAGCAGTGGAATTGCCGGAGAAGGAAAATATTGCTGGAGCAATTTCAGCAGGAACAATTGAGGGAAGGGAATTTACAGGAAAGAAATTTCCAGAGCTCTGCGAGTAAGAGGCAAGCAATTTTGTATCTCTTGATTTTCTGCAGTTGAATAGAATTCTTATCTGCTGACTGGTTTTCCCTTCGGGGTTTTTCCAGGGTCAATTTGTCCAAAATATTGTGTTGATTTTATTTTTCTGTCTCCGTGATTTTTCCGTGAAATTGCAGCTGTGTTATTAATTAATATTTGCTGTAAATTAATTAATTAATTTTTCGGTAGCCAAATAATCTTATAAGATAGGAAATTAATAATCAGTAGCTGCAATAGATTTTTCACATGGTATCAGAGCAGATCTGAGGACAGAACAGGCACAGGGAGAAAGGAAAAAATAATAAATAAAAAAAATCTAGGGTTTATAAAACCTAGTTTGACCTCTTCAAAATTATTATTATTTTCTTTTGAGATGGCCTCAGCAAGTTTAAGAGATCAGGACAGATTGGATGGAGCCTCAAATTTTGGTGTCTGGAAAGCCAGAATTTCTTTATTGCTGGAAGAGAATGGTATCAAGGATTATGTGACCACTGTTGTACCTGTACCTACAGATGCAACACAGCTCTTAGCATATAAGAAGGAAGATGCCAAGGCGAGGAGGTTGATTCTTGACGGTGTTAAGGATCATATTGTTCCGCATATTGCAGAGTTAGATACAACAAAGACGATGTGGGACGCCATTATGAATCTGTACCAGAATGCTACCCTTAACCGGAAGCTGATTCTCAGAGAAAAGTTAAGGAATACCCGGATGAATAAGGGAGAAGACGTCACAAGTTACCTCACCAGACTTAGACTTGTCAAGGATGAATTGGCAGCTGTTGGAGACAAACCAAAGGATGATGAGCTAGTACGAATAGCCCTGAATGGGTTCACTAAGCAGTGGGATGTCTTTGTTCAAGTTATTAATGGACGAGACACCTTACCGAGTTGGGATCGACTATGGAGTGACTTCACTCAGGAGGAGCTTAGACTGAGTCTTGTCAATGGAACCAGCAGTAATAGTCAGAAAAGTGAGGTGGAACAGGAAAACGTTGCCCTAGTAGGAAAAGGGAAAGCGAAGAAGGGGTCTGACAAAGGATCAAATCCAAAAAGTGAGAAGAAGGACTTATCTAAGATCAAATGCTATGGCTGTCACGAGTTCGGCCACTATGTCAGTGATTGCCCACAAAGGAAGAAAAATGAAAAGAAAGGCAAAAAGCAGACGGCAGCTTCAACAAGTGTAGATGAGCTTTCTAGCAGAATGGAGGATGAGTTTGCACTCATAGCTTGCCTAACTAGCTCAACCTCACAGGGTGTTTGGTATATAGACAGTGGGGCATCATTTCATATGACAGGAGTTAGGGAGTACTTCTCCAGCTACAAGGAGGAGGACATCAGATTCCAGATTCAGATGGGGAACAAGTCCAAGTGTAATCCAGTTGGGAGAGGGACTGTTCTATTTCAGAGGGAGAATGGCAAGCCTATTTCCATTCATGATGTGTTGTATGTGCCAGGCTTGGGCATGAATCTAATTTCCATATCTGTCCTTCAGGATAAAGGCTACAATGTACTCTTTAGAGGGGCGCATGTTTTAATCAAGCATAAGGATTGGAAATCACCCATAGCTATTAGAGTTAGGAGCGGCCGACTTTATAGGTTGCAGTTTGATACTCCTAAGGCACTAGTGAGCAGCAGTAATCCTAGAGATCAAGGAGAGCTATGGCATAGGAGGATGGGCCATATACATCATGGAGCACTTAAATTGCTTCGTGAGACAGTGACAGGTGTTCCAGACGTGAGCACAGAGCATGATGATGTATGTAAGGGATGTGTATTGGGGAAGTTTGTGAAAGTAGCTTTTCCAAGGAGTGACACCAGATCCAAGGGGGTTCTTGATTTAGTACATTCAGATATATGTGGACCAATGTCAACGAAGTCTCTCAGAGGATATGAGTATTTTGTTACTTTTATTGATGATTTCTCCAAGAAGACCTGGATATACTTCTTGAAGACTAAGGATGAGGTCTTTAGTCACTTCCAGGAGTTCAAAGCTCTTGTGGAGAATTCGACAGACAGGAACGTACAGGTTCTTCGGTCAGACAATGGAGGCGAGTACAAAGGGAAAGAGTTCCAGGAGTTCTGTACCAGGGAAGGAATCAAGAGAGAGTGGACTGTTCCTTACAACCCACAGCAGAATGGGGTTGCTGAGAGGAAGAATCATTCTATATCGGAGGCAGCAAGGGCTATGTTGTATGACCAAGATATGCCACGTTACTTATGGGCAGAGGCATGTAGTACAACAGTATACATACAGAACAGGGTTCCACATAAGGTATTGGGCAAGATGACACCAGAGGAGGCATTCTCAGGGAAGAACCAGATGTCAGTCACTTTAGGATATTTGGGAGTTTGGCATTTTGTCACATTCCAGGGGCTACACGTTCCAAGTTAGATCAGACTACAGAGAGAGGGTACTTTGTGGGGTACAACGAGACCTCAAAGGCATATCAGATATTTATTCCAGGGACCAGGAGGATTATTGTCAGGCGTGATGTCAAATTCATGGAGGACAAGGCATATAGGAGGTCCAGAGATTTGCCAGCAGATGATCAGAATGAACAGCCAACAGAAGCCCCAAGGATTGTTCAACTAGAACAGGGGCAGCGAAGCACGAGTACAGTTACTAGTACAAGCACAGGCTCAGGTGCTGAGAGTTCGTAGAGTATGGAGCAACAGATACAGCAAATCCAAGAGATGCATCAAGAAGATATGGAGTTTGATATTTTATCCTCTATAGTTGACAGGAGAAACCGTGAGGTTCAACAGACACATAAGGATACTCAGGAGTTTGTGGGAGCTCCTAGGACGAGTAGTAGACAACGGAAACAACCAGCCAGGTATAATGACTATGTGGCATTGGTTAGTCAGTTGGTAGATAGCGAGCCTTCCAGCTATTAGGAGGCTGCACGGCAACAGGTGTGGCAAGATGCGATGGTTGAGGAATATACCTCAATAATGCAGAACGATGTGTGGGAGGTTGTGCCTAGACCGACAGATAGGACAGTGGTTGGATCACGCTGGATCTATAAGATTAAGCATGGTGTAGATGGTAGCATCGAAAAATACAAGGCAAGGTTCGTGGCCAAGGGGTTCTCTCAAAAGGAGGGAATAGACTATGAGGATACATTCGCTCCAGTGGCCAGGTATACTTCTATACGAGCCGTAATCTCACTTGCAGCACATATGGGATGGCAAATCCATCAAATGGATGTCAAGATGGCATTTCTTAATGGTGAATTGTTAGAAGAGGTATACATAGAACAACCAGAGGGCTTTGTAGCACACAGCAGCGAAACCCACGTGTGTAGATTGAAGAAAGCTTTGTATGGACTCAAGCAGGCTCCCAGAGCGTGGTATGAGCGCATTGATAGATACTTGCAGGGAATAGGCTTTGTGAAGAGTGAGGCAGATGCTAACCTCTACTACTTGGTGGTTGGGGGTGAAATTCTCATTCTTGTTCTATATGTGGACGACTTGTTTTTAACAGGTTCACTGGGGCTTATAGAGGAGTGCAAGAGGGACCTTGCAGCAGAGTTCGAGATGAAGGATTTGGGGCTTATGCACTACTTTCTAGGCATGGAAGTGTGGCAGACAGATGGAGAGATTTTCCTTGGACAAGGGAAATACTGCATTGAAATCTTGAAGAGGTTTGAGATGCAAGATTGCAGAGCCATGTCTACACCTATGATCACGAATTGGAAGAAGGTAGACTCATCCAAAGAAAAAGATGTAGACCCCACCTTATACAGGATGTTGATTGGATCTCTCATGTATTTGGTCAACACTAGGCCAGATATATCCTTTGCAGTAAACTCTCTTAGTCAGTTCATGGTTGAGCCAAAGAGAGTGCATTGGATAGCGGCAAAGCATGTATTGCGGTATTTGCATGGTACAATCGAGTATGGGATCAGATATGCTCGAGGTGATGGTATCAAGTTGATAGGCTATACTGATGCAGATTGGGCAGGTAGCACAGTGGACAGGAAAAGCACTTCAGGGTGCTGCTTTAGTTTGGGATCAGGAGTTGTCTCTTGGTACAGCAGGAAGCAAAAGTCCGTGGCTCTGAGTTCTGCAGAAGCAGAATACATAGCAGCTAGCATGGCAACGTGTGAGGCTATATGGCTTCGGAAGTTGCTGGTAGCCTTGTTTGTCAGAGGGTTGAGACTACAGTGATACACTGTGACAATCAGAGTTGCATTAAATTATCTGAGAATCCAGTGTTTCATGATAGGTCTGAGCATATAGATATTAGGTATCATTTTATCAGGGATTGTGTACAGCGGAGGATTGCTCAGCTACAGTATATACCTACAGATCAGCAGATAGCAGATATTTTGACAAAGGCATTGGGGAAGGCGAAATTCATCTTCTTCAGAGAGAAGTTGGGTGTTATGCAGAACACCTTCCTCGCTAAGAGGGAGTGTTAATTTTTATGTAGCTTGGTTAGGTGTTCTAGTTTCGGGTGGTGATTACGAGGTTGGAAACACAGCTAGAATAATTATCTCCATACCTAGATAATTGATTTCTCGAGAGACTTCTAGATATTAGGGTTTAGAGTCTAATTAATCCTAGCCGTTGATTAAGATTAAATCATGGCCATTGGTTTTCAATGAGAGGATTATAAAAGAGGATCAATGGGCATTTGGAGAACACAGGTCTGAGAAGTATTTGCAGTGATAGCAAATAAATAAATTTGCAGCAATAGCAAATTGATTTGCAGTGAGAGCAAAGGGCGCAGTGATAGCGTTGGAGAGCAGTGGAATTGCCAGAGAAGGAAAATATTGCCGGAGCAATTTCCGCAGGAACAATTGAGGGAAGGGAATTTACAGGAAAGAAATTTCCAGAGCTCTGTGAGTAAGAGGCAAGCAATTTTGTATCTCTTGATTTTCTGCAGTTGAATAGAATTCTTATCTGCTGACTGGTTTTCCCTTCGGGGTTTTTCCAGGGACAATTTGTCCAAAATATTGTGTTGATTTTATTTTTCTGTCTCCGTGATTTTTCTGTGAAATTACAGCTGTGTTATTAATTAATATTTGCTGTAAATTAATTAATTAATTTTTCGGCAGCCAAATAATCTTATAAGATAGGAAATTAATAATCAGTAGCTGCAATAGATTTTTCACAGAGAGAATTTGGAGGGTTTTAAACCCTATAGCCCAGCGTCCAAGACTGGTGGAGTTTCTTATGAGAAATGAATGATTAAGCTATGGCAAAGAGTAGTCGTAGCTTCTTCTAAAGTAGCCGTAGGCTACCAAGATTTTTTTAACTATTCCTAAAAGGTTGCCATACCATCCCCTTGCGTTAGAAGACAAATATAATATGTTGGGAATGAAGTTTTGAGTGGAGTGTGCCCCTCGCAATAGCGACACCACTCCCCATAGTCAGCCGTACACCACAAAGGATAGCGCTCAAGTCTTGAAGAGGTACGTGAGTGTGAAGGGAGGCGCTCTCACAAATATTTGGGGATGCGTGAGGTTTCTAGGAGGCGCCAACATTAGATTAAGCTGGCCGCCCAGCTTGAGATACAAAGTATTAACATTGTTTGGGGTTATTATTGGCTGTTCCAACTTGGAAAGTGTCTTCAACAGCAACAAACAAAGATTGTGACCAGTAGATGCCACTGTGTAACAAATATTTTCAATACAACTGGACTATTCTTGAAGGTTAGAAATTTATAGTTCATATACTGTAATTTCTGTTCTATATCAGCACTCTGTTTGGAATATCATACTTGTTCTCAATTCAATTAAAGGCTGCAAATTGTTTGTTATATTGTCTATGCTCAGTTGATGAACCTTGTAGTGCAATCTTGAATGATTTATACTCTAATCTACATATTGAGATGAATTATGAACACACACACTGGAAAAATATTCCAAGATGAACAAAAATCAAATTGTTTGACAAAATGTAAGTGTGGTAGAATACATAAATATTGTGGGTTTGAGCAAAATTTTTGATAGGGGTTATTACAATGGTATCAAAGCAGAAGAACTTCCCAGCCTGTGTGTTATAGAAGATGACCAACAGAGAGAGTAGTCCTTTAACAAAACATTTCTAGAAATCATTTAAACTCATTAAGTCTGAGCCTTCACCGAAAGTAATGGATGTGAGTAGTATGCTTTATGCATTGGGAAAACAACTTAAGTCTCAGCATCAGTCAAAAGATGTTCTTCTTGACAGGTTGAAAGAAGTGGAAATGTGTTTATCAAAGTTGGATCAATTAGATTTTGAGGTTTTGAAATGGGTGATGGAGGTACCATTGGGTGACAGAGGTACCATTGATTGCATTAGCCCAACTCCAGATTATGAGACATTCAGATGAAGACATGAGACTTGCAGTCACCTCTTGTCTTAGTGAAATCACAAGGATTACTGCTCCTGAAGTTCCATACGTAGATAACATAATGAAAGAAATATTCCAGCTGATTGAGGATAGTTTTCATGGGTTGGATGATACCAGACATCCTTTTGATAAGAGGGTAAAAATTCTAGAAACCATTGCAAAGGTTAGATCCTGTGTGGTGATGCTTGATCTTAAATGTGATGATTTAATTCTTAAAATGTTTCATTATTTCTTTGCCAAAATCAGAAAATATCATGTAGAGAATGTTAAAACAACAATGCAAACTATCTTGTCTTTGATTTTATATGAAGATGATGATATCTCCAAGTTATTGTTATCTAACTTATTGGTTATTTGGAGAAAGGAGCAACATGTTTCATCCACAACACATGAGTTGTCAAAGAGATTGGTTGAGCAAAAAATTGAGAAAATTAAAAATCAACTGACATGAGATGAATTGATTTCTCGTGGTTTACAAGATACGGGATCACAAAAAATGAGCAAGAACCAATTGAGAAGAGAGCAATGTTGTTTCGCATGTCAGGAGGCTTGGACACCTGATCACATATGTGGGATCAATAAAGAAAATGAATTATTGCAGCCAAGTGGTGTTGAGGACAAAGAAGCATTTAAGTCTAGAACTTGAAGAAAATGCCTTATCTCAAGAAGTATGTATAATAGAGCTTCAGGATGACTTCAAAGAAGTGCATGCAACTACAGATAATGAGATTGTGCTTGATGGCTATCTCATAATAGCAGTTTCAGTTGCAATTTCAGATCAACCCAATGAAGTTTATGGGACCTTTGGCGACATTGATGACACCGTTGACAGGTATGATGATTTATGTATGTCTCCTAACAGTAGTTCACTAATGCATGATTATGTCATTCATAAAGAAAAATTGGAAGCTAAAATAATGGACTATGAAGATCCCAAATTTGATGATGAGATCAATGTAAATGAGGATGTATGGACAAACAATCAAAAGAATGAATCCCACAATGTTTCCTTCGAGCAGAGAAAAATCATGGACATTGAGGAAAAATAGTCACTTGTTATTTCTACAAGTGAGGTGTACACGAGTCTCTATATTGGTGAATTAGAGGTGGTTATTGATAGGCCTTGTGAAGAGACGAGTTCATTGGATGATATTGGGTTTGTTCATGACATTGTCCCATCATTCTTACTTGAGAATTGTAAGGCATCAACTAGTGAGACAGTTGATTTACAAGATGATATGGCTCCTTCAAATGAAAGCAAATTAGAAAATGTAGTATGTGGCAGCCCAAGTCACTTTGGTAAGCTTGATCAAAGACCTCTAGCATTGCAAGATTTGAAGGACAAACTTGTGGTTACAGATGAGAAAGTTGTACAAGTGTTAACAAGGGTGGACAATACTCACAAATACGTTGAAGATCTCATTTGGGAAGCTCAAATAGAAGAGAGGAAGAAGGTAGTTGCAAGTGGAGTCACCCTTACTCAATTGTACACCATCAAAGAAGCATTGGAAATGATGAAATCGGATTACTTGCAATTGCTTATGGACAGGGATCTTGCTTTCAAGTATGCCAAAGACCAAGAAAAAAAGGCTGATGATCTTTGCTTATAGTTGATTATGGCTCACTTTTCTTTATACAATGCAGAAAGTTCAATTCCTATTGCAGCCACATCCAAGAAACAAGAAGATAATATAAGGATTTTGGAGATCAAGCAAATAGTAGGAGAAATTGAAGAAATCCATAGGTGTGAAACATTGCAAAATGATTCCAACATTCATCATATTAGGGGAATTCAGTATGTTGATAGGGATGGGAACCCACATCAAGAATTTGAATTCTTGAATCTCGAGGATCAATTCTCACTTGGAAATGCAACTTGCAACCATGAGATAGCAGATATAACAGGTAGTGTAGACAGATTTCAACGTGATGCACTTTTTGAATCGGTAAATAATGATGAACATCTAGAAATGGAAGAAGATATATGTTGTGCCTTGCACACACGCCCCATTTCGCCAATGGGGACCCCCTCTTCTGAATTTTGGCTTAGAATGTCATGTTAGTTGGGCAATTCCTAAGGTCTTCATTGCATGTACCAAACAACTCCATCAGATTACCAAAGTTGCATTCTTCATGAAGTAGAGTGAACAATGAGTTGCTAAATTCTCCTAAGGGTTCAAGTCAAGTCATAATTTCACCAGAAACCAAGTCAAAATTGTTCATTGCGCTAAAAGTCACCCTGACAGACTTTTGCGCTAAAATCCAAGCTTACTAACCTCAGCTCCAAAATTGAATCCAACCGACCAAGCGCCAAAACCCAAGTCTATTGACTTAGCGCTGAAATCAATGGTCACTGACTTAGCGCTACAAGCCCGATCCTCTGACCGAGTCAGTGGTCCTCAAATCCTGCGCCAAGTCTGAGGATGTCTAAATTCGTGCAAAGCGCTATCAAGCTAGGAGCCTGACCTCGCACTGAAAATCATTGCTACTGACTAGGTCGGTAAGACTCAAAAACTACGCTAGGTCGATGATATTGTTATTTCACGCAAACCCTAAAATGGACTCTACAACACGCCGAAAATCTTTGTAGTACCTCCTGCATTAATGGCACTCGAATAGGGGGATAAAAAGAGTTTAAAATCCGCATTTGAGCTCATTTGCACTAAAAAGATTAATTGAGGAGCTCTGTAGCCAGATCAAGAAGTGGATTGACAACGAATTGCTGATGAATTTGAGTGATAAGAACGGTACGAGCTGCACATTGTCATCACTTCTCACCTCTGTGACCAGGTAGGTGCTTATTCTGAGCTTGGAGTTTCATTTCTAAAACTAGGGTTTTGTGTTGAGTTTAAGAATGTGTCGCAATGAAGGATTTCGTGTGTCAATTTAAGTTTAGTTTTCAAATATTCACAAATTTGTTTAGTTAAATTGCAAATTCGAAGGTTAAAATCATGATTTTTAGAGTATGAGAACATTTTGTTTGGAAACCCTTTGTCTTAGAAACCCTAGTGTACAAGAAACCGGGCAATGAAACTTAGAATTTGATCTTAGAGCCGATAAAACCCTCACTTGTGCAAAATCAGGAATTTGTTCATGAAACACATTAAAACCTTTAGCAAATATCACGTCGAATCTTTGGCGCAGGAAACACTCTTGACAGACTTAAAATAATTATGTGAAATCATAAGTGGTCGGACCTGTCAGGGGAAATTATGTGTGAATATCAAATATATCAATAATACCCATAACTCAATGAAATATAGAAATAAAGATCTAAAACGATGAACAATACCTCAACAAACCTCTTTACCTCATGGCTTCCATTGGCGGCCTATCACAAATGATCTTGTGTGTGAATATGCCCTCAGAAGGTGCACCTCCTTGCTATTCCAAGATGTCAAGTGAGAATGGCCATGATAGTTAATTGCAATGAAGACGAGCTTCACAACAATGGTAATGGTGATATAGTAACAGGTTGATCGCAAGCGAATGGAATTTCTGCAGAGTAACAATACTGAAAGCTTTGGATAAGGAAATGGAAGAAGAAGGTTCAATTTATAGACTTGTGATTGAGGAGATCAATGGTTGAAAAAGAATAAGAAGATCAACGGTCGAGAAAGAATGAGAGAATGTGCGCGAAGAGAAAGAAGACAAGTGTCATACAAAAGCTATTTTGAGTTAACTGTTTTTCTATTTATTGAAGATAAGATATGCTATCATAAAATAGAAAACTTTTTTCTATTTCAGGAGTTTTGGAATCAATTAGTCGACTCATGATTTGCTTTTGCATGTTTTGAGAGGAATTAAATAATAAATTATTTAATTTTATGTGCACGAAGAAGAGGATTTATTTTTAGAAGATTTGGAAGATTCCTGGAAAGTGAATTAAATAAATAAATTTATTTAATTGTGTGCATGATGTGGAAGAAAAATAAAATATTTGATTATATTTTATTTTTAGAGACTGAGAGGATTTAAATAAATTTGATTGATTTACTTAAATTTAGAAGAAGAATGACTTAATTAAATAATTAAGAATTATTTAATTGTTTGGAAGAATTTGGAATAATTAAATTAAATAAAGGATTTTATTTAATTTTGACTTTAGAAAAGGTAATTAAATATTCTGATATTTAATTACTCAAAAGAATATGAATCGAATAAATAAATTTGTTTATTTATTTATTGATAGAAGAATTAGAATGAAACAAATATTAAAAATATTTATTTAGATCGAGTCGTGTCATTTTTAGGCGTATACATTTTGCCCCTCTTTGATGCAATGCAGTTTGTGGCGTTGCCTCAAAGAATAAATTTTTTTGATAATGATACATGTCCCAGTTTACCCCTAGTACAAGTTATGATGACAGGATGCCCCCTCGGGAGATTGGACAGGAAGAATGGAGAAGGATGTGAGACGAACAATCTCACGATGAAGAAGGTGAAAAGCAGGCTAGAATGAAGAAAATAGATCACGGTCCGGAGAAACGGGAAGAAATAGGCTTGGGAAGTAGTCACGGTCGCCACACAACCAGTTATGGTACAATTTCTATATATAGGAGCTAGGTCCACAAGACAAGTCATTTGCACACTTGGCCTTTGTTGATTAGTTCCTCAGAGCTTAGGAGAGCATAGGAGCATAGAGTAGTCAGCATAGAGATGGATATTCCACGCGAGGAGCACCACGTTAAGCGAGTGTGATGGTTCAATAGGCCAGCTGACGTAGGACCATCGGTATATAGATCAAAAAATCCCGCCTAGAGTCATTTATTAGTGCAATAAATGCTAGGTAAAGTTCAACTAGGACAGATGCGCAGGTTCGCAGTTCGGCACATATGCCATGCGGAACTGCGCATATGACATTCTGCGGTGCATTTAGGATATGAAACGGCGCATACAAAAGTTCTACACATATACGGTATAGGTCGGCGCATGCATAACGAAGCAACACATTTGACATGGGAATCGACGCATGCATAAGTGCTGCGCATATACGGAATGGGTCGATGCATTTGTTAGGAAGCTGCGCTTTTGATATGGGGCTACACATATATGGTATGAGTCAGTGCATTTACCAGGAGTGGCACATGTACCTTCTAGTTTGGCGCATATGCTTGAGATAGTTAGTTTACTTAACAAAATTGACTTGATTGGCATCCTGTTCGATGCCTCAATCGATTAAGCGATCTCCGAGATTGCAAGAATCTAGTGAAGAGATGTTGTATGCTGTTTTAATCAATTTGATGTGTTAAGTAAATGATATGACGCTGTAGATAGTTTTGGGTAGTTATGCAGATTTGGTTGAGGCACCATTTTTCTTGATTGCAGGACATTCGAGATGTACTTATGTTGAGGGAGCAGTTTCCCTTACCGATGTTGCATTACTATATGCTCACTGAGGTAGATTGAGAGGCTCTTGGTGCGATGGGTCTGGACTATGTTTGTTTCATGCCTGAGGTTTGCATGAACCTTGGTTTGTTGACTGCAATAGTGGAGAGTTTGCATAGTGAGGATGGGACTTTTCATTTGTCGACTGGTGAGATGATGATCACTCTAGAGGACGACAGGATCTTGCACTTGCCGATTCAGGGTGAGTTGGTAGAGTACAATCCTCAGCGGGATGCAGGATTGGCAGAGTGCAAGCGGGTTTTTGATGACCCTGAGTTAGAGGGTCCAGTCATCTCTTGGCAGGATATTCATGATTATTTCCCAGGGATAGTGGCAGGGTTGATCAGAGGCATTGTATGCCCCGATAGGAGGCCGCATGGGTTCCTGATTGGATGGGGACGGATCATGGAGTAGATGATGATAGAGGGTACCCGTTATGCATGGGGTGTCTATGTCTTGGCACACTTATATCGGGATATGCATCAGGTGGTATACCACAGGGGTGCTAGTCTGTCGGCAGGTGTCTCACGTCTACAGTTCTGGCTATGGGAGCACATTGCCATCACCCGACCAATATGGGAGCAAATTTATTTAATTGTGTGCATGATGTGGAAGAATAAATAAAATATTTGATTATATTTTATTTTTAGAGACTGAGAGGATTTAAATAAATTTGATTGATTTACTTAAATTTAGAAGAAGAATGACTTAATTAAATAATTAAGAATTATTTAATTGTTTGGAAGAATTTGGAATAATTAAATTAAATAAAGGATTTTATTTAATTTTGACTTTAGAAAAGGTAATTAAATATTCTAATATTTAATTACTCAGAAGAATATGAATCGAATAAATAAATTTGTTTATTTATTTATTGATAGAAGAAATAGAATGAAACAAATATTAAAAATATTTATTTAGATCGAGTCGTGTCATTTTTAGGCGTATACATTTTTTCCCTCTTTGATGCAATGCAGTTTGTGGCGTTGCCTCAAAGAATAAAAATTTCTGATAATGATACAGTCCCAGTTTACCCCTAGTACAAGTTATGATGACAGGATGCCCCCTCGGGAGATTGGACAGGAAGAATGGAGAAGGATGTGAGACGAACAATCTCACGATGAAGAAGGTGAAAAGCAGGCTAGAATGAAGAAAATAGATCATGGTCCGAAGAAACGGGAAGAAATAGGCTTGGGAAGTAGTCACGGTCGCCACACAACCAGTTATGGTACAGTTTCTATATATAGGAGCTGGGTCCACAAGACAAGTCATTTGCACACTTGGCCTTTGTTGATTAGTTCCTCAGAGCTTAGGAGAGCACAGGAGCATAGAGTATTCAGCATAGAGATGGATATTCCACGTGAGGAGCACCACTTTAAGCGAGTGTGATGGTTCAATAGGCCAGCTGACGTAGGACCATCGGTATATAGATCAAAAAATCCTGCCTAGAGTCATTTATTAGTGCAATAAATGCTAGGTAAAGTTAAACTAGGATAGATGCGCAGGTTCGCAGTTTGGCACATATGCCATGCGGAACTGTGCATATGACATTCTACCGTGCATTTAGGATATGAAACGACGCATACAAAAGTTCTACGCATATACGGTATAGGTCGGCGCATGCATAACGAAGCAACACATTTGACATGGGAATCGACGCATGCATAAGTGCTGCGCATATACGGAATGGGTCGATGCATTTGTTAGGAAGTTACGCTTTTGATATGGGGCTACACATATACGGTATGAGTTGGTGCATTTACCAGAAGTGGCACATGTACCTTCTGGTTTGGTGCATATGCTTGAGATAGTCAGTTTACTTAACAAAATTGACTTGATTGGCATCCTGTTCGATGCCTCAATCGATTAAGCGATCTCCGAGATTGCAGGAATCTAGTCAAGAGATGTTGTATGCTGTTTTAATCAATTTGATGTGTTAAGTAAATGATATGATGCTGTAGATAGTTTTGGGTAGTTATGCAGATTTGGTTGAGGCACCATTTTTCTTGATTGCAGGACATTTGAGATGTACTTATGTTGAGGGAGCAGTTTCCCTTACCGATGTTGCAGTACTATATGCTCACTGAGGTAGATTGAGAGGCTCTCGGTGCGATGGGTCTGGACTATGTTTGTTTCATGCTTGAGGTTTGCACGAACCTCAATTTGTTGACTGCAGCAGTGGAGAGTTTCCATAGTGAGGATGGGACTTTTCATTTGTCGACTGGTGAGATGGCGATCACTCTAGAGGACGTCTACAGGATCTTGCACTTGCTGATTCAGGGTGAGTTGGTAGAGTACAATCCTCAGCGGGATGCAGGATTGGCAAAGTGGAAGCGAGTTTTTGATGACCCTGAGTTAGAGGGTCCGGTCATCTCTTGGCAGGATATTCATGATTATTATGATTATTTCCCAGGGATAGTGGTAGGGTTGATCAGAGGCATTGTATGCCCCGATAGGAGGTCGCATGGGTTCCTAATTGGATGGGGATGGATCATGGAGTAGATGATGATAGAGGGTACCTGCAATGCATGGGGTGTCTATGTCTTGGCACACTTATATTGGGATATACATCAGGTGGTATACCACAGGGGTGCTAGTTTGTCGGTAGGTGTCTCACATCTACAGTTCTGGCTATGGGAGCACATTGCCATCACCCAGCTGATATGTGTATTTTCTAGGCAGAGGGGCGAGCCCTATAGTTATGGATATACAGGAGTTATTTCCCAACACAAGCTGGGGAAGCTTGAGTACTGAAGGCACGTGCTGGATAATGTGGATAGAGTTATTTGGCACCCCTACCTGGAGTGCGAGCACTGGGATGATGAGGATGATGAGCTGCCATATTATTTTCAGATTCGGTGGCTCATTGGCAGGACACGACACATTTTAGAGAGACAGATTGTTAGTAGGGTGTAGAGATAGTTTGACCGGAGACAGGGCATGCCCCAGGGACAGGCTTGGTTCGCGAGGACACATGCAAAGAGATTGAAATGGGGTCTGGTTGCTTCCTATGAGGAGGCACTAGCAGAGTTTCGACAGATACCTATGTTGCTTGGCCAATGAGGAGAGATATTATAGACGCAGAGATGACTTCGGATTACAAGGAGTGGTTCACATCACATCCTTTTCCAAGGTACTCAGGGCTAGGAGAGCTGGTTCCTTGCTTGGATGAGGAGGACTCAGATGACGAGGATGGGGCAGGCAGGAGGAGGGGGAGATGGAGGAGGAGGGGAGGACGGGGAGATGGGGATGATGGTGGAGATGGAGGAGGGGGAGGAGGAGGTGGTGGAGGTGGAGATGAGGGAGGAGATGGAGGAGGCATAGAGGAGTACGGGGAGACAGAGGTGATGGGGGAGACGGGGGAGATGGAGGAGGTGGACAGAGGTAGAGGAGGAGAGTTTGGGAGGGTCCCTCCTAGCAGCAACAGGTAGTGCAGCGACATGCTGCACCATAGGTATAGGCTGGTCAGCAGGGACATATGCCACCACCATAGTAGGTGCCCCAGCAGCAGGCTCCTCAAGCTCCTCCATTTGGCTGGCAGCAGCAGACCATTGCTACATTGCAGGGTCAGATTTGACAGCCGAGGGCACATCTTTGAGCAGCGGAGTCTTAGAGGGAGTCAGATGCATGAGTCTTATCCAGGGTTGCCTCAGAGAGAGATGCAGCAGAGGCGAGGGTGCGGGGCCTGAGACTGGAGAGAGATGCAGCCCTAGTAGCCTTGGGGACAGATGGGGCCACTACATTTTTGGTGACACAGGTACAATAGGCACAGGTGCAACTTGCGCAGATATAGGTAGAGCTATCAAGGGCACAGGCCCAGACTCAGTATTATAGGGGACTTTACCATGGTGTAGTACTAGCAGATCAGAGGGCACGTAGCTTCAAGAGCCAGTTAGTGACAGGGACCTCTCAGAGAGCAGGGGGGTCACGGTCTGCAGCTTCGATTAGGGGCCCACAGTAGTCTGGGGCCAGCAGAGGGGAGGACAATGCAGGGAGCAGTGGTTCGCGATAGCAGGGCTAGCCCACAGTTGCACTTGTACAGATTTTTGGCTTATGCATACACTCTTTGATGGCTTAGATAGCCTATCATGTATATTTTTGTATCATTTTTGTATCGAGACACGTATCATTTATTTATGTGGTGTATACACTATATATGACATTGACTAAGAGATGGACCTTGATATTGTACATTTGGACATGTTTTATTTGATATATGTATATGATGATGCAGCTATCGATGATCTACATGCAGTTGTTTATGCTATATGTCATGGATGCACTCTATCTTTATGATGTTTTATATGTGATATACATGTTTATTATGTCTATATGATGCTATGTGATGGATGCACATTTTTTTTGATTCTGTGATTGATACGATTATGATCTAATGTAGGCCTGAGATGATTTCTGATATGCACCTAATATGTAAATGCAAACGGTATCTAGATGATTATGCAGTTCATGCGATGATATTTATCTATGTTTTTGATTTTTCTGTCGATATTATGTTATGATGCAAATGTATATGGAGGATCTAATGCACTTATTATGTATGCAGATGATTTAATCATGTTAATGACTATCTCATATGATATGATATGCAACTTATGCTATGTTTTTGTTATGTCCAAATGTACTCAATCGACACAGAAATGACACAATGATAGATAGAACACTAACTGATGGAAGAATGACTCAATAGGACTTACAAGCTTTTAGTTGTATTGATACTATGTATTTTGGATATTTTATTGCATGGGATATGGATGCAAATGGATGTGATATGGATGTGAAATGGTTTTGCCATCTTGATTTTGCAAGTATTGTGAAGTGCTTATTTCATCATTAGGCATTTTAAAATGTTGTAAGAAGATACAAGCATCTAGGTATAATTGATCCGAGATGACCTGAGTATTACTTACATGGATTTCGATATAGCAAGCTAATACAAACATCTAGTCAAAATTGAATCTAGATGACCTAAGTATTTCTTGCGTATCAATAGACAAGGATTGCCCCTTTTCATGTTAGACCTTTGATGTCCTCGATGATCTTTTGATGATCATGTCGTTAGACAAGGCTTCACATTACTAAAGATTAATCCACAAACAACAGACAAAGAAAATGATTATGCCCCCATCATAGCATCTCTAGCTTTTGGCATCCTCGAGTAGCATAGGAAGACATAATAACAAAAATCAAGACTTTGTAAGTTAACCTGATCAAACACAAAACATTCTTGCATTAGATGTGCTTTCTTGCCATAATTTAGATAGAATTAGCTTGAGTGTTTTAGGTTCATGTTTGCTTTGCGTTGGATAGGTTGATGTTCTGTGTCGAGATTTCTGTCTGAAAGTAGGCTTTTGCTTGTGCTTGCATGAATGCTTGGTAAAACAGACCTTAAGGGGCTGACCTAGTGCCTTGGGGGTGCATTGCTAAATGGCCTTGCCTACGTGACAACGCAGAGGCAATGTAGTTCGAGGATTGACCCTATGATACTGATGACAGACACTATGCTAGATTGACACTGTGGATAGGATACTGGATAAGACCCTAGTTGATAAGGTGATAAAAAGAGATAGAGTATCAAGCCATGACAGGTCATTGTTAGGTTGTACACGGTGTTTTATTATGGACCAGATACGGATCGGATGAGAAATGATGGTAGGAAGAATGGATGCAGGGTGATTGGTTTCCCAAAGATGGAGAATGCAGTTCATCACAAGTAGTGCCTGTTTACCAGGTTTTCACCACTTGCTTTTATTTACACGAAAGTTAGAAGTACACATGACGCCTGTTTGCCAGGTTTTCATCATGGTACCTATCCAAGGTGCCTGTTTGCTAGGTTTTCACTAGAGGACGATTTTTTTGTTCTTTTCTATTTTTTATTTTTATTTTTGCTTTTTTTGATTTTTTGCTTTTTTTGGTTTTTTGAATTTTTGCCCCCTTACATTGGGGTTCTCTTATGTATAGAATCAATGAAGATGCATACTGTTGATTGGGTCTTCAAACAACTTACCCTCTAAAGTTGCTAACTGATATGCCCCCGATCCATATGCAACAATGATGACATAAGGACCAAGGTAGTTGGGCTCAAACTTACTTTTCTTTTCTCGATCCTGTTGATTGCGGGGATTTTCCTTAAGCACTAGATCACCAACATTGAAGACCCTTGGAAAGACCCTGTGATTGTAGCTTCGTGACATCCTCTGTTGATATGCTTTGAGATGGTTAAAGGCCTATTGCCTTCTCTCTTCTAACAACTCTAATTCTTGCAGTTTGGAAACTCTGTAGTCTTCATCAGTAATGAGCCTTGTTAATGACACCCTTAGGGACGGTAACTTGACCTCAATGGGCAAAATGGCTTTTGATCCATAGACAAGGGTGTAAGGGGTAGCACCTATGGGAGTGCGTATATTGGTTTGATAGACCCACAGAGTGGGATTCAGTTGTATGTGCCAATCACGACCGGCATCATTGACAATCTTCTTAAGGATTTTCAAGATTTCTTTGTTGGATGCCTTTGCTTGGCCATTGCTTTGTGGATAGTAGGGGGTGGAGAAACAATGTTGGATTTTGCATTTGTCACAAAGCTCTTGGAGATCCTAGTTTTTGAAAGGTCTTCCATTATCCGTGACAATGGATGAGGGAATTCTGTATCTGCAGATGCAGTAATTGAGGATGAATGAGGCAATCTGTTTGCCCGTGACATTGGTGAGGGGAACAACTTCAATCCACTTGGTAAAATATTCAGTGGCGGTTATTATGAACTTGTGCCCGTTGGATGATGACGGGTGAATTTTACCCACAAGGTCGAGTCCCCATTGACAAAAGGGCCAAGGTGTCGTTAAAGGTCGTAACTCTTGAGCTGGTGCATGTATTAGGTTTCCATGTATTTGGCACTGCTTGCATTTCTTCACAAATTGATATGAATCTGTTTCCATGTTTAGCCAGTAGTATCCCAAACGCATGAGTTTCTTAGCTAAAGAAGGACTGCTAGAGTGTGTTCCACAAATTCCTTCATGTACGTCTCGTAAGGTAGTTTGAGATTCATCCCATTCTAAACATCAGAGCAAAGTACCATCCAGACCTCGGCGGTATAGGGTGTCAGTGATAATGGTATATCATGAGGTTTGGCAAATGAAGGTTTAGCGTTGGTTAGAAGAGAAGTCAGGTAGTAGGGTTTATCCTTGAGGTAAGTGTAAATCTTACCATACCAAGGTGAATCAGATCTGACTAAAAGGCATATGGAATGGGTTTCTGGAAGATCATAAGCTGGTTGTATAACTGTCTCAACCAAGAACTCGTACCATGACTCATTCTCTGGGATGTCGAGGAGCGAGGCAATGGTTGCCATAGCATCTACTACTTTATTTTCAATACGAGGGATCTTTTTAAAGGAGATGATAATAAAATACTCTTTAAAGTCATCAACCATGTGCGTGTATGGAATTAACTTGTCATCTCTGGTCTGATAGTCATCGTTGACTTGATTGATTACCAGTTGGGAGTCTCCATAGACATGTAGCTTTTTGATTTTCCATTCTATTTCTAGTTTAAGACCAATGACCAAGGCTTCATACTCTACGACATTGTTTGTGCATGGGAATAGAAGACGGTAAGACTTAGGTATGGTGTCGCCATGAGGAATGACCAACAAGATTCCTGCCCCCAATCCATGGTTTGTATAGGATCCATCAAATTGGAGTTTCCATGAGTGTGTTATGATACTGAAGATGGCTTCATCTAGAAATTTGAATGTCATTGGTGTGGTATCCTGCAATGGTGCTTCTGCTAACTAATCTGTAATGATTTTACCTTTGATAGCCTTCCATTCTACATACTCAATGTCATATTCGCTTAGGAACATTACCCACTTAGCTAGGCGACCTGTTAGAGCTGCTTTGCTTAATTGGTATTTCAGTGGATCTATCTTTGCAATAAGTTTGACTAAATGTGCTAGCATGTAATGTTGTAGTTTTTGGGAAGCAAAAACCATAGCAAAACACGATCTTTTTATCTGAGAGTATTGCAGTTTGTAGCCGACCAATCTGCGACTGATATAGTATATAGCCCTTTCTTTGCCTTCATGACCCTGTTGTGCTAATAAGGCACCCAAAACTGTCTGTGTAGTGGATATGTAAAGTAATAGCAACTTACCTTGGATAGGCGGCATTAGAATAGGAGGGTTCATGAGATATTCTTTTAGTTTGCCAAATGCTTCTTCGCACTTCTCATCCCATCTGAATGGAATGTTTTTATGTAAGAGATGACTGAAAGGTTGGCACTTGTCTGCTAGTTGTGATATGAACCGGCTTATTGCTTGTAATTTTCCTTGTTGAGACCGCAATTGAGTGATGTTCTTTGGCGGTGGCATTTCCATGATAGCCTTGACTTTGGCAGGATCAACCTCTATCCCATTTGCTGATACAATGAAGCCTAGGAGCTTGCCGGAGGTGACTCTAAACACACATTTCTTCAGGTTTAACTTGACTTTGAATTGTTCTAGTATCTAAAAAACTTTCTCTAGTACATCAAGGTGGGATTCTCTTGTGAGTGATTTTGCAAGGATATCATCTACGTAGTCTTCCATTGTGACGTACATCATGTCATGGAAGATAGTGGTCATAGCACGTTGATATGTTGCCCCCGCATTCTTTAACCCAAATGGCATGACGTTCCAGTAGAAGGTACCCCATGGACAAGTGAAAGATGTTTTATGTTGGTCTTTTGGTGCTATCTTGATTTGATTATACCCAGAGAAACCATCCATGAGAGAAAGCATGGTGTGTCCTGTTGTCAAGTCGACTATGATATCAATATTAGGTAACGGAAAGTCATCCTTGCAGCAAGCTTTGTTTAGATCTCAGAAATCATTGCATAATCTGACTCTGGCATCAGATTTAGATACTGGCACTATGTTTGATACCCACTCTGGATAGTCTATTGCCCTGATGAACCCGACATCCAATAGTTTCTTGAGTTCTTCCTTTACTAGTAATGAATGTGTGGATGCATCTTTCTGAGCTTCTATTTGACTGGTTTGACCCCTGGATCTAACAGAAGATGATGTAGAATCAAATATGGATCTAATCCGGGCATATCTGCGTATGACCAAGCAAAGTTGACTTGCTTTCTTTTGAAGAATGGTACAAACTTGGTCTTCTCTGGTGGAGATAGAGATTTTGCAAAGTGAATGATCTTGGGATTATCCTCTATTCCAATGTTGACAGGTTTTGTAGGTTACACAACAATCTGTGACTTCTCCTGATGCATGTCGGTGGGGAGAGTGTCAAGCCTTCCATCGTCAGGTGCCACAATTGGGTTTTCACCATCCGATGCATCCTTTCTTTTTACTATTTTGGGATCTGATACTACCGCATAGCAGTTTTCACCATTAGATCCATTTTTGATGTTTATGTTTTTGTGACTGGAAGGCTTAGCACCCTCTCCAAAATAAGCCACGGTGTTGAGTTCAATTGTGAAACCAACTTTATGATCTCTTGTGGGTAGGTGGTCCCTAAGTTCCGTGTAGTCAATATATGCATCATCATTTTGGAACATGTCTAGTTGTGGGGTGCCTTTAAAATCCTAGTTGATGAGCTCAGGATGCACAAGGGGAAGGGAATCGGAAGATAGATCTGATTCATTGATAGTTTGAATGGAAACATGGTTAGGATTTAGATTGGTAGGGATAGGATCTAAGATGGTACTTTCCTCTAGATTGTTTATTGTGATGGAACTCTAACCTTCCTCAAAAGTTGTACTCTCATGAGTTGGTAAATCATACTCTAATGGTCTATGCGTTAGCATTTGTCCCTCACGGTAGGGGCTATAGGTTTGAATAGTATCAACTCCTTTGTCTTCATAGGAGTGCTCTGTGAGTTCATCCCACTCATATTCATTAGAGTCTCTATCTCTGTCTTCTTGTAGGGCATGAATCTATTCCACAAAACAAGCATTGGTCTTAGTTTTGCCTTTGTCCTTGTATCCCAACCCTTTTGTACTTCTTGCCAGTGAGGATGAAGAGGGTTGGATAGGTTTTGTTATTCCTTCTTTTCTTAGGCCAATGGGACCTTGTCCATCATAACCCATTCTATGTAGGATAGACTCACCATGCCCATAGATTTTCATTGGGAGCTATGGTGGTTCTTGTTGCGTGTTATCTTCCTCTGTGTAAAGCCATGATAAGACATCTCTCTCTTTTGTTTCATCTGATAGGCTCCCCCATTTTACAAAGGGAGTTATGGGAGCTTTGGGAGGAGTAGATGGCTTTGGAAAAGTTGTAAATCGCCCAAAGGATTTTGGAGATAGAGGTAGTTTGGCTAAGTTGAGGCTATGCTCGATGGAGTATTCCCCTACCCCTGTTTCTTTGATGGTTATTTTCTGCTCTTTGGGCTTGGATGAGGAAGCTTCGGAAGAGAAATCATGCTACGAGATGGGGAATATGGAAGCTCTATTGTTAGGAATGATGCAATCAGGCTTTGAGCGGATAGTGTTGCAGTGCTGGAAGGGATCAGGATCACCTTGGATGGTGATCTGCTTGCCATTATGAGGAAATTTGATGCATTGGTGGTAGGTAGAAGGCACAACTTGTATGGCATGAATCCAGGGTCTACCTAGGAGGATATTATAGGCTAGCTCTTTGTCTAGGACTTGGCAAACAACATCTTTAATCACTGGTCCAACTTGTATTGGTAACACCACTGTTCCTTTGGTAGTTCTTTCTTCTTCATCATAGGCCTTAATGATGATCTTTTTCCTTGGATCCACCATAGTTTCAGAGAACCCCAATGTAAGGACTAGCTTGAGCGTGCAAATATTTAAACTGGCTCCTCCATCAATAAGAACCCTTTTGATACAGTGTCTATGAATGAATGCAACAATATGTAAGGGTGTGTTATGAGGCTGAGACACTGAAAGATCATCCTGTTCGGTAAATGAGATGGTTCCTGAGGAAGTTAGATTTCCTACCATGGCTTGAAACTTCTCTTGGGCCAGGTTCGTGGGCACAATTGTTTCCACTAGGGCTTTATCAAGAATTTCCTTGTGGGAAGGAGATAGACGCAACAACTCTAAGATAAATATGTGGGCAGAAGTTTTCTGAAGTTGGTCTATGACACTATATGTATGGGGATTAGACAGAGAAGGTGATGACCCTGGAGAAAGTGTGTTTAACGTGACCTTACCACTACAGGTGATGATGCTACAATCAGTTTTGTTGGGTCCTGATTGTTGGTTGGATGTGACCATATTGACTTGTGGGATATGTTCCGATATGCAGTTGATGGTATAATCGAATGGCATGCTTGTGTAGTTTGCATTATTGCTTCCATTATTTTGATTTTGCTTGTTGTGATTGTCATTATTGTTGTATGGCCTATCGTTATTGAGAAGCAGATCCTTGTATGCCACATGTGTCTCGTTAGAGGTATATTGTTGAGTATTGTTGAGTGCTTGCTTGATTTTGTTCAAGTCTGTCCTAAATGATGTGTTTGAGATGGATACAGTTGTTGGTCGTGTGGCCTCTTCTTCTATGATATTCACAGAAATCTATATCTTTCCAATAGTGAGGTTTTATTTGAGGTTCATAGTCGCTAGTTGGTGGAAGAGTGATCTCATTGTTGGCCAGTAGCTTTCTTAACGCAGATTCTTGGGACTCCCCTAGTGGTGTGAATTTTCGTCTAGGGTTGGAAGTGAACCATGGCTTTGGCTTGTGAGAGAAGGTTTTGTTTTGCATAGCATTGTTTGTTTCTCCTTTGAGAGTGACGATTGGTTGTTGTTTGGGAGCCGCCACTTTAGCATCAACTACTCCATCATTGACAACATTTTTGTTCTTTGTCCAAAATTTTGACTTGTCCATGGTGTAATTAGAGTTAGGGGTGTCCTTATACAACTTTATTTGCCCCTTGGCGATCATAGCTTTCTTAATAAATAGTCCCATCTCAATGAATTTTGAAAAGGAGGTAGGGCATTGAATTTGTATTTCATAACTTAGATCAGGGTTTAGGTTGTGGACAAACATCTCCATCATTTGCTTCTCAGGTATGTCATATGAGCACTTGCTTGCAAGTTGTCTCCACCTTTGTAAGAAAGAGGTGAAAGATTCACCACCTTTTTGTTTTGTATTGCATAGGTCAAGCATAGAGACTTTGTGTTCAATGTTATAGGAGAAGTGTGTGACGAACGTGTTTACTAACTCATCAAAAGTTTTGATACCCGGTATAAGTCATGAGAACCATTCCATGGCTTGTCCACCTAGAGATCTAGGGAATAGTCTCATTAAGAAGGTTTTGTTGTGAGCTTCCTCCATGCACGCGGTGTTAAATTCTCTAATGTGATCTCTAGGGTCTCCTTTTCCTTTGTATTTTTCAAACTTAGGCACTTTGGACCGAAAGGGGAAGGGTACCATGTTCAAGCTTTTGTTAAAGGGATACGGTACGATGTCTTCCAAGGAATAAGTTTTAGTGGGTGGCTCTGCTTTGAGATCTGCCATTTGTTGCGTTAGGTCCTTGATTTGTTTCTTCATTTCTTCCATGGGTATGTTTGGGTCTGCGACTTTCTTTCCTTTGTCCTCAATAGTGTGAATTTCATGAGTTTCCTCTACAATTTCTTTCAGTTTGTTGAGATCAAAGTCCAAGGGGAGTTTAAGTCCTAGATTTTCAAGATATAGGAAGTACTTGTGAGGGTCCTCAAGGAGCACTTTTTCTAGCATGTGTTGAAATTTCCAATTTTGGAGGGTTCCTTGGTATTCTTCACTAGAGATTTCCTCATCATTGTTGTGAGGGGTGACCATGGGGTTGGATGATCTAGCCATTTCAAGTTGTTTTTGGTATTGAGATCTAGTTAAAACCATGCAAGGTGACGTGGGAAGAGGTGGATGAAACTAGAGATTTTTATTAGGTGTTGTTGGAGATTGTTGAGAAGAGGATACCTGTGAAGAGATTTGAACAAGGGACTCTTTTGATCAATGATTCCAAGTTGGCCGACACAAGATGATAGCCACAAGTAAGGGTATTCAGTACCCGTTTACTGTGTAGAGACTAGTCTAGCACCAAGACCACTAGCAAAGTTCTGTGACCTACTAGGTTTACTCAAATCTGGAATGATCTAAAAAGGGTCTTGCACTAATCTGATATGGAACTCTAATTTTGTCTTGGAAAGACTTGGTAGAAAGCAGATAAGATGACCGACGAAAGAGAGGGTATGCTATGGAAACATAAAAAGTGACTGCACGGTAGATCTGATCTCAGAAACTGGTATAAGGCTGAAATGGGTATTTGGAAAATTTGAAATTTTTCTTTGAAAAGGTACGAAAATGCTCACTGTCAGGGATGCGCATGAATAAATGCGCTGAAATAGAGGACACATGCGCAGAAAATCGGGACAAAAGTACAGTTCTAAAAAATTTAAAGGTACAGTAACAGGTGATAGATGCGCAACAAGTTAGAATGTATGCACAACAGGTTGATTTATATGCACAGCTCTGGTTTTCTTGACTGTTTTTGCAATTTTTGTCATGTTTTTTGATGTTTTTGGTTTCTCAGTTGTAAGTTGGTGTTTTTGATATGATTTTATCAATTATGGCAAGTAAAACAGAACAAACACAAAGAAGTTTCCATGACTTTTGATCTTTTTTTGTATTTTTGGACTCTTTTGACACAAAAACAAGTACAATCCTAGGTTGGCAAGGAGAATATTTGTTGAGTCCCCTGGCTGTGCCTATTCAAAGAGGATAGCTTCAGGATCTTGGTAGCACCGGCTCCCCTCCATGGCACACACTTCTCATGTATACCAAGATTCAAGTTTCCCAAGGCTCGTAGCCCCACCGAACCTTAGGATTGTCTCTGCTATCTCTACTAAGAACCACATGAATTGGGGTGGCTTCAAAGGTCCCACCTTTTATGCCAACAAATAGAAGGATTTTGATCTACTAAAACAAAGGATGACTAGTAAGGGCAACCATTCGAGTGGTTATAGATGCGGCAGCGCTACTCTCCGTTATGGAGTCTCCCAGCCTTCAAGGGTTATGCCTTGAAGGGTTTTGGGGGAGGTTGGCTGTCGGTATAACACAACACCACTCATTTCTTGAAGCTTTCACTCCAAACACAATTTATTTATAGTGGCTCGGCAGGGCTTGGCTTTAGCCTATTACCACTTAAGGTCGTTTCCCAAGGATGGATGGGTATCCAAGGGCAGGCCTCTCTAAAGGTATAACACATGCGAAAATGATATGTCTAGCATTTTGGTCACCCAAGATAGGGGAGAGCATATGCCTGGTATCATTCCTTAAAACATGAAAGACACTTGTTCCTTTCCCCTAGTTAAAATTAAAAAAGACTATATGAGCTATCTACTTGGGCACACATGCAAGTTGTTAACTTTGAAAAGCAAGATAACAATGGTTCAATTTTATCCTCCTAGCATTGTGACTAGATTCAATTTGTTGATGCAACAAGATTCAAGTTACTCCCTCCTAGTTAGAACTAGATGTGATTTTGCATGAGCATCCGATTACTATCCATTAGAAAAGACAATGTGTTCTAACAATGCAACTAGAATGACAAAACCAACTCCTAATCCTGTAAACAGACAAGAGAATATTCCTGCGAAAAAGTGTCAACGTTAGCAGAAAATACAAAAAATATCCTAAAAACTACTGCTCAGAGTAGATGCGTAGAAACAGAGTATGAATGCGTGGAAATAGAGCTCAAAAGCGCAAGAAAATCAAAAGCGCAGAAATAGAAAGTAAAAGCACTAAAATAGAAAGCATATGCGTAGGCATATCAGATGCGCCATAACAGAAGGTGTATGCGCGGCTTCAGAGGTTAGATGCACTGAAAGATCATATGTGCTGGAATAGAGCTCAGATGCATATCAGAATTGCTCAGATGTGCTGAATCCTCCTATGTACGGAACGTTTCCACATAAAATTCAGTTTTGGGTTAAATCAGGGCAGGGCCCCACGGTCAGCACCAAAAATGTCAAGGGAAATTATGCGTGAATATCAAATATATCAATAATACCCATAACTCAATGAAATATAGAAATAAAGATCTAAAACGATGAACAATACCTCAACAAACCTCTTTACCTCGTGGCTTCCATTGGCGGCCTATCGCAAATGATCTTGTGTGTGAATATGGCCTCAGAAGGTGCACCTCCTTGCTATTCCAAGATGTCAAGTGAGAATGGCCATGATAGTTGATTACAATGAAGATGAGCTTCACAATAATGGCAATGGTGATATAGTAACAAGTTGATCACAAGCGAAAAGAATTTCTGTAGAGTAACAATACTAAAAGCTTGGATAGGGAAATGGAAGAAGAAGGTTCAATTTATAGGCTTGTGATTGAGGAGATCAATGGTTGAAAAAGAATAAGAAGATCAATAGTCGAGAAAGAATGAGAGAATGTGCGCGAAGAGAAAGAAGACAAGTGTCATACAAAAGCTATTTTGAGTTAACTGTTTTTCTATTTTTTGAAGATAAGATATGCTGTCATAAAATAGAAAACTTTTTTCTATTTCAAGAGTTTTGGAATCAATTAGTTGACTCATGATTTGCTTTTGCATGTTTTGAGAGGAATTAAATAATAAATTATTTAATTCTGTTTGCATGATGAAGAGGATTTATTTTTAGAACATTTGGAAGATCCCTGGAAAGCGAATTAAAAAAATAAATTTATTTAATTGTGTGCATGATGTGGAAGAATAGAGAAAATATTTTATAATATTTTATTTTTAGAGACTGAGAGGATTTAAATAAATTTGATTGATTTACTTAAATTTAGAAGAATAATGACTTAATTAAATAATTAAGAATTATTTAATTGTTTGTAAGAATTTGGAATAATTAAATTAAATAAAGGATTTTATTTAATTTTGACTTTAGAAAAGGTAATTAAATATTCTGATATTTATTTACTTAGAAGAATATGAATTAAATAAATAAATTTGTTTATTATTGATTGATAGAAGAGTTAGAATGAAATAAATATTAAAAAATATTTATTTAGATCGAGTTGTGTCATTTTTAGGCATATATAGGACCTTGTTTAAATTCCCATTAAACCCATGAGATTGTTGTGTGCCCAAAAATTGAGCCTCCCGACTTAGCGCTAAAAGTGCCTTTGACTAACCTAAAGCATAACTCAAAACAACTTAGTCAGTCGGAACCCTTGAAAAATTACACCAATATCTAGAAGTGTTTTGCGCTAAAACAAAGTCCATCCGACCTGCGCTATATAACGCTATCACCAACTTTGTCAGTTGGACTCAAAACTCGCGCCAAGTCCGACAAGGTCAAAATCTGCGCGAAAGCACATTGAGAAATCTAGCGCTAAAATCCATTCCCTTTGACTTGCGCTGAAAACTCAACTTACGGACTTGGTCGGCAACATTAGAATCTAACGCTAGGTCAGACATAAGCTAAAGTTTGCGCCAAATGTTATCATTGACCTTGAACCATAATACCTTCCCGCTGACTAGGTCAGACAACCCCAGATCTCGCGCAAGGTCGGTCCCCATGAAAATCAACCTTTTCTAACAAGAAAGTCCAAGACCCCCAAAAACCACGTAAAATGCTTTTAATGATGTTTTTTCTTAACCTCTCCAAGTCAGAATGATCAATTAAGGTAAGATATGTGTTGCAGAAGTAATTTTATCATGTTTGCATGTCTTCATTTGAAATTTCAAATTAAATGAAGGATTTATTGCATGGTTGATGGGTTTTAAATGTTGTCTTGTTTACTTATGCCATGTAATAGGTAGTGCAAATCATTTAAGTCTGCAAGTGTTTTACTTCTGCATTTGAATTCCAAGGATTTAGTAGCAATTGCATGCTAGAAGAAACTTGACTTAGTTGGATAGCTAGTGACTCACCCAAATTAGACTTAGGAATCAAATCATCAATGCAACCATAACTTATGAGGTCCGGTCATGCAGGTTAAATGACTGCAAGCATTCAAAACATGAAGTATGAGTTTAAAGGCATTCCTCTTGAGACTAGAATCACCTCTAGATGGAAAGACATAGGAGACACCAATCTAGGTCATATTGACTTAGATCATTTCAGAGCCAAAACATTTGGACCTAATCTAACCTCAATGGCCAAGAAAATAAAGCATAGTGGGATTGTAGAGGCTGCTGCCTTCCCGACCTCAGCTCAATGTGTAGAATTGATAGTGCACTATGCTTAGAGATATAATCCACTGACTAGAACCATACAAACTCCCAGTGGAGAAGTATTAGCAGACTTAAGTCCATCATCCTTAGCAGAGACCTTTAGTATTCCATGGTATCCAGTGTTGACCATGCTAGATAAAATAGGTGCAGAAGAAACATTCAAGGACTTGGATACATGTAAGAAACACATAAATGACCACTGGATGATAAATAAAAGGTCAACCATCATCAAGCTTCCCCATACATTGTACATGAGTGACTTTCATGATGCAATTGGAGATCTAGTGACCTTGCTTAGCAAAATATATGGACTGGCCAGTGCATCAACCTTTGAAGGCTGAATTTTCATGATGATTGAGGAGATAATTAGTAAAGGAACCAAATTTCACTGGGCCCAAATATTGAGTGATAACATGCATGAGGCATTTGGAATCTTCAGAGAAAAGCAAATATTCAGATGGATCTCCTATGTGGTATATTCATTAGCCAGGAGGAATGAATATGTCGGGCTGTCTAAAATTGGAGAAGTTGGCAATGATGAACAACAAATCAAAGTATATGAATGCTACCCTTAATTAGTGCTGTCCCAATCCCTCATTCATTATAAAAGGGTGAATGATGCATTCACAATGTATATCACTAGATTACTACAAGGTGTCACAGCTCTTAGGATATCTCCTGAAGCAATGAATGAAGTTATGCAATACGAGAGATGGTACATACAGTTTCAAAAATTCACCTACTTGAGAATCCAAGGCTTCACTAGTCTGCCATATAGGCTACCTTGTTACCCAATAGATAAGGTGGTACTTCTAGAGTTATCAAGACAGTTAATCACTTGTGCAGAAAGATTAAAACACCTCCATAGAACAAATGTCAAGTTTCCAATCAGATTGGGTAAGGGCAACTATGCATGTGTCTCTCTTGGAGCAGCTGAGCATTCTAATAAAGAGCTGTAATTACTTAACCTTCATTTCTACACAAAGAGAGATCATTTTGATTTGCAAAGGATAATGGAGAAATATGTAAGCAAAAGGCTATTTCATAAGATGCATCTAGAATATTTTTGGGCAAATTGTGTGGATGACTACAAAGTGTTGAAGAGAACTAACTCAAGGCTATCCCTTCGGTTCATAAAAAAATTTCATATAATAGAATCCCTAGACCAGCTGAACGATGATGAAGATGTGGTACAAAAGGGACCTTGGGAAGCTCAATATCAACAACCAGTCCCTCTACCCAATTGGGCCAACGCAGAGGAAAGCTCTTTAGATACAGTGATGCTTTAAGAACCTTTAAAATTGAGAAAACTATGGGTAAGGAATCAAGTTACAATGCTGTAGAGACAAGGAGTATAACTCACTTGCACTGCACTTGAACCTGAAAAGGAATCTGGAGATGAGGAAGACACACCTATAGAAGTACCAGATGATGAAGAACAAGCTCAAGAACCCTCAAGAAATTCTGATAGTGAGGAGCATGTACCCTTGGCAGAGAAGGGAAAGGCAAAGAAAGCTATTTCAAAATATTGAAAGAAAGATATGCCTCCTGCCACAAGGACAAGGACATCTAAAAGGAAAGATATGCCAAGTGGGCCAGGAGAAGGGTCCAAAACTAAGAGGCCGAGAGTTAAAACAACTAGCATAACTATAGGAGCCTCCACGGCTGCAGCATCTCATAGCATAAACATTCCTGTGACCTCTTCACCTCCTGCTACTCCAACTGCAAGTGTTGCCCCACTTTCTCCTACTGCCTCAATTGCAACTGCTACTACGATTATTTAGCAGGCTACCTCTATCTCTTCTCCATTAACAGTCACCATTTCCATGGCCTCATTCTCATTGATGATTGACTCAAGTAGCCTGAGTGGCCCCACTTCTCCCATCATTGCCTCCTTACTCCCTCCTATCTCCACCATGTCCATGCCTTCCATTTCCTCTATCTCATTTTCTACCTCCTTTTACCTACCACTTATTTCTTCCATTCTTACATCCTCTTTCTCCATGCCTTCTTCCTCTATTGCTTCACTAATTGTCATCTCCTCCACATTACCTACCTCTTCTATTCCACCTCCTTTGGGGTTCACTCCATTTGCAAATTTAACACATGTTAATTTTTCTTCATTTGCTGCATATTCATTGGCTTCGAGCACTAATTCTTTGGCCCCATCAAGTGTAAAAGATTCTCTCCCTATGGCTGTCCTTGCACTAATGAGAATTGAGATGGTGTTGGAAAAAATTGAATTCCAAGAGGAGAATATAACAGAAATTTCTGACAAACCTCCTCTTGCATCATCCACCGAGGTTGAGATAATTGAAATTCAGAAAAGCCCAACTGGTGAAGAGACTATAGAAATAGTTCTACAGATTGCCTAGCAGGTAGTGAAAGAAAACCTCCAATACCTTGGACATGCTACTAATGAAAAGGAAGTTGATAAGTTCTCCGGAGAAGAAGAGGAGATTCATAATGAATCATTTGACAAAGGAGCTGGCCACGATAATATTCCTGATATTTCTTCTACTGCACTGAATTGGATTCAACAAAGACTCGTGGGAAAGAAGCCTCGGGTGGAAGTAATGCAGTTAGATTTAGGTGCATTGTCGGCACAAGTAGAAAAGCCCAAGAAGCTAAAAAGGGCAAAAATACAATTATGAATATACAAGGATGCATTGGGCTCAAAAATAGCAGAGGTTGCTGTCCCTTCTGCTAGTATTGACAGAGTAGAAATAAGAGCTGAAGATTATGTCATCTCTACTATGAACTTAGGTCTAGGATCAAGGGAACAAAGAATTGATGATTTCAAAGGTTTGGTGTCCTCAATAATGGAGCAGTTAAATAAAGATGAAATGACTAAGCAGGAACTAAGGAAGCAGAATGAAGAGTTGAAAGCCTGCATAAGGTTTCTAATGAGGCCATTGAATTCAGAAGGGGAACCAGAGTCAACTTCAGCCTTGCCATCCAAAGAAGGGTTAGCAAAATTTGATGATATCAAAACAAATGCTGCTGGTATGTAGGAATGGTTTGATAGAGTATACAGTAATGGCCGTGAAACAATTACTTTTGTAGTCAGGCTACATCAAAACTTTCGACTATTGAGAGAAGGATGGGTGGAATTGCATGAAGAATACGAGCCCTATGAAGAATATTATTCTCACATATTCCCAAGTGTACGGGCAATAAGAGAGTTGCCCAACGAAACTTTGTTATCAGAGAATATTCTTACAACAAAAAGGTTGTATAAGTCTAGGGAGTGGTATTTGCAAATGAAGATGAAGAAAGAAGTTTTTAATAAGATTAAAGAATCTTACAAGGAAGCAAACAATCAACTTCTTGCTATTATTTATGAAATAAATGATACCATGAAAGAATGTCTGAACCCCGGTATTGATGATCTTACTCCACTTGATGAGAAGCATTGCAAGGATAGATTGTATCAAGCTATTCATGGGCAATCTCCATTGAGTATAGTGGGAAAATTAGAAAAGATCAGTGATCTTCGGGCTTCCTTCGTCACATTTCAAAAAAGAAGAAGATCAATGGAGGACATATATACTCAGTATTATCAGGATCTTGAAGACCTCAGATTCAAATCAGACTACATTAAAGATCTGGAGCCCGCATATGTAAATCCAACATTAGCATCTTGGGTAGCCTATGTCAACAAAAAGGATGAAGAAGACAAAATAAATTTAGAAGGAGATGAATAAAGTGATAAATTATTTGAAATTAAAAATGTAATCCTGTCACTTGTAACTAATGCTATATTTAGAAGGTCATGTGACACTATTTTGTCTTTATTATGCTTTGAAAAGTGACTTTTCCATAAATATAGCTAAATGGGTACTCAATTTGTCTAAGTTCAATGTGTCTAGAGGTCATTTTTCGTCCTTTTCCTACATGACAAATTGTAATCCGGGAATGCAAAATGCTATTATAAATGTATTTAATGTGGTTGAATCTGGACCGTCGGTGTTGAGTCAATGTCCACTGTAGATTCAAAACTTAGTATGACACCTCTCCTATATAAAGGGCCATCATTCTCTCATTGTAAGATAGTCTTGATGCTGAATTGTTGACACTCTACCAAATTTATGATTAATGCAAAGAAAGTTACTGAAGGTTTTTTGGGACTTTGTTCTTGTATTTTCAATTTGGTTTCATGCTTCACATCTTGATCTTCATTAGTTAAATCATGCTTTGCAATGTTATTGATTTGTTAAAGGTATTTGATGGGCATTCAAGTCCATACTATTAGTTGCTTGCTGATTGTAAGTAGTTGTGCATAATTAGCCTGGGTATTAAATGAAGCTGAGTTCAATTACATTTCAGTAGTTAAATCATGCCAATACTTGGGTATTTAATGAATGAATGTAGTTTGAAAATCTGGAGAATCCATAGAAGATAGCACTGTTTTCTGTAGCACTGTAGCAAAGTCTTTAGCTTGGTAAAATAAAAAATTGGTTTAATTTCTGGAGTTTGTCTACCTGCAACAATCTTTACTTTGTAAATGTCACTTATGATCTCTTGAAACCCTACTTCCTTTTGCATTTTCTTATTAATCAATTGTTAGAGTTAGATTTAAGCATCAATTTACATAGAGATATAGTTGAAAAGTTATAAGGGTTTGCATGTTTTGCTGTCCCAATCTGTCAAATCTATCATTCTGCATGTAAGACCCCGTGTAGGAACAACTATTACATCGAACTAAGTCATTCCAAGCAAGCTAAAACCTAGTTGTATTATACTTGGAGTAGTTTTACTTAGGGTAAGATACTTTTCAATAGAGGTGTGATACCAGTAATCACACTTGCGTTGCTGTGTGCTAAAAACACCATCAACAAAATTGACGCTAGAAGGAGGGCCACCAAGTTGAAATCCCCTCCATAAAATTAGCAAGTCTGGGGACTAGACAGAGACATACCAGGTCCAACTCAGCTGGAGAGGAGCTGCTGTCTTTGATAGAGTTTAGAAGAACTAGGAGAGATTTGGGAATACCTAGAGCACCAAGGGCTTAGTCAGTTCCAAGAAACCTAGCTGCAGTCCCAATCAATCCTCCCATCATGGACTTCTTCACTGCTAATAACCAGCCTCCATTTTAGTTCAATGCTTACCATGACATGCCAAAGAACCCTGACAAGTTCTGCTCCAAGTTTTGCACAAATGATATGGGTAGAACTACTGATAAGCACATTAAAATCTTTGAAGGCAACATGTTTATGCTACAAGTTCAGCATGAGGACATGGTTTACAGGTTGTTTCCCTACTCACTGGAAGATGAGGCCTACTACTAGTTTTCCAACTTCCCTGCAGCATCCATAAATTCATGGTGAAGTTTGAAGACTGCATTTCTTGACCATTTTGGGATGCCTACTACTCCACCAGACCTTTATAGATCCTTTGTGGAAATCCACAGACCTAAAGGTGAGTTGATAAGCTCCTTTAATAATTTATTGCAAAAGGCCTTCAGCGGTTTACAAGATCCTTATGCTATAGGTTAGGCTGCAGCCTTGCCAATCTACTATGTAGCCTTGGACAGGCTCACTTCCATGTTCGTAAGAAGGGCTAACCTAGCTCTGACCAACCTAGCTTAGGCATATGCCGAAGCTGTTACTGTAAACACTCAGCTGGGGCAGACATCAACAGGTCCACTAAACCACATGGGTCCTGTAGCAATGACAAATCAAGTGCCTATGATCAACCAAGCTCTAGCTAATCATACCCCTATGATGAACCCTATCCCAACCCCTGCTGCAATGCAAGCCTTAGTGGTCCACCCAGGAAATCCTATAGCTGAATTACCTCCAACTCAAATGCCTTTTCTCCAGTCTGATGAAGCAACTAAAGCAAGAGATGACAGAGACAACATCAGGGAATTGACAGAACAAATGAAAAAGCTCACTGCAGAAGTTACTCATCTGAGAAATTAGAATGCATATTTGCAGCAGAGAAATCAAAATCAGAATCAATATTAGAACTAAAATCAATATCAGAATCAGAATTTTCAGCGACAGAATTGGACCTAGAATACTAGGCCTAACAATGGTGGAGTTCCGTAACCCTTGGAGAATCAAAATGTTGATAACCATCTGCCTGGCTGAGTGATGTTGGCTGTAGCAATGTTGTCTTCATGGTGCAGACTACACAATACAAATGCTCACTCCAAACTGGATTGTCCAGAATTCCCAATAGCATCCAGTATCTTTCAGATGGAGATTCAAAATGCGGAAGCACAAGAAAATCCTCCAACAGGGTATGAACTCATTCCATCCCAGAGGTATGACACTGCTCTTGTACTTGATAGTTATACGTTTCCTTTTTAAGATGATAATCATCCTGAGGAAGAGGAGTGCGAAGAAGTACATGCTTATCAACAATATAATAAAACTCCATACAACTTGAGAAGTAGCAAGCTAAAGGGTCCTTTCACCACTTCAATCCCTCCAAACAATTACCAAATCCTGCCTGACCTAAAGGCCTCAAATAATCCTGAGCCTCCTAAGGCAACACCCTAGTCAATGCATCAAGGACCTGCAACTAAAAGTTCCCAAAGATCTGAAATAACAAAGATGGGACAATATGTTGCAAATGAGCTCAAAAAGATGAAAGTTAGCTTGTCTGTCTTTGAATTACTAAAAGTACCAGAAATTAGGATAGATTTCTTTCAGGACATGGGAGCAAGTACTAAGATAGATTCTTCCCAAAAGGAGACTCCACCAAAGGACAATTCAGATAGAGGAAAATATAGAGTTCATGTGATAGATGTTGAGCAAAAGGTCACATTGTACAAGGATAAAAGGGAGAGTCTGTCTTTCCTTTTAACTCTTAGGATATTTGGGAAGAATCTTCATAATTGCCTGGTAGACTCTGGGGCCTCTACCAATGTGTTGCCTCTATCGGTATGCCAAGCATTGGGCCTCACTCCAAAAAAAAACTCTAGAAAAGTCACACAGCTGGACAAGACTGAAGTAAATGTGGTGGGTGAATTAAACATAATACATATGCAACTAGCTTCTGATCCTAGGGTGCAATAATACATAGACATTCAAGTAGTTAATATTTCAGATCAGTATGGCATGCTTTTAAGTAGATATTGGTCTAGGACTGTCAATGGCTTTATGGCGATGGACTTTTCTCACATGTGGCTGCCATGGAAGGGATTGGCAAATCAGATCCATATTAAAAGAGAGCCGAAAATGAAGCATATGATCACAAAATACAATCAAACCAACGAGATTCTATTTTTAGAAGTGGATTTGGGGGTTTATCTTCCCCATGTTGATCAGGCAGAGGAGATACTTATGTTGAGTTGCAGTAAATTTTTTGATCCACCATGCACAAAGTACCAAGAAACCATAGAGGCATGTGTACAAATAGTCCCAAAGTCCTCCTCCGATGAGGATCAGCCCAAAATATTCGAAGGATTCAGAGACTTTGTAGATAAGTTCATGAGTGATCAACTGGCCATTGGAAAGCAAGTGCAGATGGATGAATTACTATTGCCAAACTGGTGCTGTATTCATGATGCATCTCATTCTAAATTCACGTTTTTTCTCTGTCAAGAGGCAGTAGGACAAGTGCAGAAACATTTAAAGATCCCCATAGCCTCAAAAGAAGATTAGACTGTTATGAAGAAGGTTGATCTAGAACCTCAATTGGACAAAAAATAACAAATAGAATAGAATAACAACAATGATGACTTTCTCCTCTAGACATTAAGATTTGATGGATCTAGGTGCAGGCAAGGATTTGGGGCAGGTTTTGAACTGATTAACCCCACAGGAAGTTCATATTTGGCAGCACATCGATTGCAATTTCCCTACACAAACAATGTGACAGAGTACAAAGCTTCAGTGCATGGATTGCTGATAGCTCTTCAGAAAAAGGTTAAGGCTATTCAAGTATTTGGTGATTTAGAGTTAATCATCAAACAAGTAAGGAGGCAATACTCTTGCAATAACAAGAGGTTAAACAAACATCAGAATCACGTATGAGATTTGATCGAGTGCTTTGACAGTTTCAATATTCAGTTGATCCCACGAAGACAAAATCATGTTGCTGATGCTTTAGCTCAGACGACTAGCTCGCTGGAACCAATATCTATGTTAGGCCTAAAGAAGTTCACCATAGAATTTGTCTCAACTCCCTCAGTACTCGATAACATCACCAAATTTTAGGTCTTTGAGGATGACAAACACATAAAAGACTTTCTCACTTCGTTAGATGTTTTTGCTGCCCAGATAATAGATGAAGAAGAGATAGAACCTACTAGAATGGACTTAGAAGGGGTTCTTAACATGAAGACAAACACTATTCCCCGAGGGATGGTGGAATTGGAGTGATTGTTTATTCAGATAAGCTTGGAATCCAGAAGAAATAGGGAGAATCCCCTGGTGCACAATGCGAACCTTACAATTTGGGGACATCCGAAGAAGTCAAAAATGTGTTTATTGGGAAAGCCAACACATAGGAAGAGAGAACATGCATTATTCATGCATTAAGGGATTATCATGAAGTCATAGCTTGGAGTTACAAAGACCTCAAAATGTATGATACTTCAATCATAACTCACATAATACCTCTCAAGCCAGGGGCAAAACCGTTTAGGCAAAGGCAACGACCAGTTAATGCTTTGCTGGAACCTTTGATTTTCAAGGAAGTACAAAAACTGCTATTTGCCAGAATTATATTTCTTGTTAGTAATTCTACCTGGGTGGCAAATTTGATGCCAGTGCATAAGAAAAACAGAGAAATCAAGCTATTCGTCGACTTTAGAAATTTGAATAGGGCCTCAGAGAAGGATAATTATCCACTGCCGTCATTGGATGAAGTGTTGCAGATAGTTAATGGCTCTCAGATGATGTCTTTTCTAGATGGTTATTCGGGTTACAACCAAGTAATGGTGGAATATGAGGATAGATTAAAGATGTCCTTCACATGCAAGTGGGGAATTTATGCATACTGCCGGATGCCTTTTGGGTTAATTAATGTTGGTACCATGTTCCAATGTGCAATGGATATAGCTTTCAAGGGGCTGGTCGAGAAATGCATCATCATATATATGGACGATCTTACTATGTTTTCAAAGAAAAGAGAAGATCATGTGGCAGACTTAAGAAAGATCATGTAGCGATGTAAAGATTATGGGATCTCACTCAATCCTAAAAAGTGTATCTTTGGAGTGACTGAAGGAAAATTGTTGGGACACGTAATTTCTGAGCAAGGTATATCATTTGATCCTGAATGAGTCCAAGCAATCCTCAAGATATAGCCCCCAGCTAGTAAGAAGGAGCTGAAGTCATACTTTGGTAAGATTAATTTTGTTCGCAAGTTCATTACTGGGTTCGCCGAGATTGTTCATCCACTAAATGCTATGTTGAAGCAAGATGCCAAGATAGAATGGACTCCATAAGTTAAGGCTGCTTTCGCAAAAATCAAACAAGCTATAGCGAATGCTCCAGTGCTGGTGAGTCCCAATTACACGTTGCCGTTTTGCATTTACTCGACCTCAGAACATACTTGTGCAGTGATATTAACACAAAAAAGAGACGTAGATGATGAAAGACCAATTGCTTTCATGAGCACTCTGTTAAAAGATGCAAAACTCAGGTATCCAAATGTGGAGAAGCAAGCATACCCCTTGATCTGGACAATGAAATTTTTTTGTCATTACATCTTAAGAAGTCGCATGATTGCAATAGTACCAGATGCAACAATCAAAGCATTGTTAATACAGAGTGAGATGGGTGAACGAAGATGAAAATGGGTCAACATTCTACAAGAATTTGACATAGAAATACAACCCGTGAAGTTGGTACAGGGATAGGCATTGACAAAAACAATGGCAGAAGTTGGTCCCAGTTTAGTTTCTCAGCAGTATATGTTAGAAGATATTTCTAAAGACGAGTGGTATGGAGACATTGTATTCTACCTCCTCAATCAACGTTTCCCACCTCAACTAAACTCATTCCAAAGGACAGCCCTCAGATTAAAAAGTAACAGCTTTATATTAAAGGATTAGTATTGTATAAGAAAATCATGAGAGGATCTATCTGAGGTGTTTAGATAAAACAGAGGTAGCACAAGTCTTGACAATTTTTCATGAGAAGTTTGGAATAGGTCACAGTTCAGCCCTGTCGACTGCTAACCAGATTCATTAGGCAGGGTATTACTGGCCCACTTTGTCCAAAGATGTGCATTCACATGTAAAAACCTGTCATACATTGTAGATGGCTGCCACAAGAGAACAAAATGCTGCTATGCCTCTGCAACCAGTCTTGGAGGTACGACTATTCACATAATGGGGACTTGACTTTATCGGTATGATCAACCCACCTTCCTCTGTGGGCCATAGGTACATTTTGACTGCTATTGATTATTGTACTTGATGGTCTGAAGCTATAGCATGCAAGAAATGTACCACAAAGGTAGTCATTGAATTTGTTGAAAAGTACATCATTATCAGGTTTGGCTATCCTTTTTCTTTGGTATGTGATAATGGCCCCCCTTTTCCTCATTACGCTTTTCTAATTGGGCATTCGACTATGGGATTATTTTGAAATTTTCATCTAACTACTACCCTCAAGGGAACGGAGTGGCTGAATCAATGAACAAAAACTTGCTTGAAGTCATTAAAAAATTGCTCGACAAAAACCCCAGAGACTGGTACACTCAGCTTAGGTTTGCTTTATGGGCCAATAGGATCAGACACAAGGCTACATTGGGAAGGTCACCTTATCACTTAGTTTATGGTACTGAGCCCATCTTTCCCATCCATTTGAGGATTCCTGTACTACAATTTATGCAAGACTTCCTTGAACCAAATGACCAGCTATCATCCCGCTTAGCCCAATTGTTGCACCTAGAAGAAAAATGCGATGTTGCTATAGAAAACTTTGCCAAACATCAGGGTGTAGTGAAACAATGGTTTGACAAAAGGGCTACGGTTAAGGCCTTTTGCATCTCTGACTTAGTCTTATATTGGGATAAAGCCCATGAAAAGAAAGGTGTACACGGTAAGTTTGACAAACTTTGGTTGGGCCCATATCAGATCTATGAGACCTTGGTGATAACACATATTGACTGAAGATCCTTATTGGTGAGGAACTCCCATTGCCTATCAATGGACAGTTTCTAAAGCACTACTTCTAGGCCTAAGGAGGCATCTCAACCTTCTTTTAGTGTACATAGTTAGGTTGCTTGTTTGCTTTTGGTTAGGTTAGGTTGCTATTAGGTTAGTTTTTGCTTTCTACTTTTGCTTTCTATAGTTGTTAGGTGTTTTTGCTTAGTTTAGTTGTCCTTTCCTACTTTGTTTTTGCCTACTGCACTTACTTTGTTGGGGGAACTTTGTTTCCTGAATGTGGTGGCAGTCGTGCAGACCTGCAAAAGGTCCTTTATTGGGTAAGTAATTTGGAGTATTTCTTTGAGAAGCTAAAGTTTCTGCTTAGGTCCTACCGTGGGTTTCACTATTACACTGAGGGATCTGATGTCTGTTCATGGGAAATGAATCATTAGTCGGTGCACTTGAAGTATTTTCTAACCATATATCTTTTACACTCTTAAATAATCCTAAAGTACCTAAGTGAGTCTTGGTGATCTTGCATTAAGTGAAAAATCTAAGGTCCACACCCAACTAGCCAAGTTATCAACGTAACTAATGCCATCAAAAGCATGTGTTACAAGGGTAGCGGTACTGCATTGTACTCTATCAAATTTGAGCTTAAGGGAAATATCAAGAAATTATGAAAGACAAGAAAATCAAAAATCACAATCACACACTATAACTCAGCTAGATGGACAATCAAGTAAACTCTACCGAGGGTATGGATGCCTAACTGATAGTAGGGCTCTGCTTGAGTGGAATTCCAAGACAAACCTGCTGGGGCTATAGACACTCGCTGGTAGCGAGGCAATGTCCAGGTAGTTCATGAGGTGTGTACTAATCACGTAGCTTAATGCAAAGGATATGGGATGAGCTTGGTTGCTTAGGGATGGGAATTAACACAATCACACACACTTAGGTTTTCAAGATATGGATGGTTGCACCTGGTTATTGACTTCTGCTTCTTTGATATGGTATCATGTCTTCTTGTTTAACATGTGGGAAACATGGAAGCTCTAGGTTTGAAACCGCGGTTTATCTTTGAAATGCTTCAGAGCATTTCCCCAGTAGAGTCGCCATTTGTTGTGCCTTGCACACACGCCCCATTTCGCCAATGGGGACCCCCTCTTCTAAATTTTGGCTTAGAATGTCATGTTAGTTGGGCAATTCCTAAGGTCTTCACTGCATATACCAAACAACTCCATTAGATTACCAAAGTTGCATTCTTCATGAAGTGGAGTGAACAATGAGTTGCTAAATTCTCCTAAGGGTTCAAGTCAAGTCATAATTTCACCAGAAACCAAGTCAAAATTGTTCATTGCACTAAAAGTCACCCTGACAGACTTTTGCGCTAAAATCCAAGCTTACTAACCTCAGTGCCAAAATTGGATCCAACCGACCAAGCGCCAAAACCCAAGTCTATTGACTTAGCGCTACAAGCCTGATCCTCTGACTGAGTCGGTGGTCCCCAAATCCTGCGCCAAGTCTGAGGATGTCCAATTCACACAAAACGCTATCAAGGTAGGAGCTTGACCTCGCACTGAAAATCATTGCTACTGACTAGGTTGGTAAGACTTGAAAACTGGGCTAGGTTGGTGATATTGTTATTTCATGCAAACCCTAAAATGGACTCTGTAGTGCACCAAATTTTTTTGTTGTCCCTCCTGCATTAATGGTGCTTGAATAGGGGGATAAAAGGGGTTTAAAATCTGCATTTGAGCTCATTTGCACTAAAAAGATTAATTGAGGAGCTTTGTGGCCAGATCAAGAAGGAGATTGACAATGAATTACTGGTGAATTCAAGTGATAAGAACGGTACGACCTGCACATTTTCATCACTTCCCACCTCTGTGACAAGGTAGGTGCCTATTCCGAGGTTGGAGTTTCATTTCTAAAACTAGGGTTTTATGTTTAATTTAAGAATGTGTCGCAATGAAGGATTTAGTGTGTCAATTTAAGTTTAGTTTTCAAATATTCACAAATTTGTTTAGTTAAATTACAAATCCGAAGGTTAAAATCATGATTTTTAGAGTATGAGAACATTTTGTTTGGAAACCCTTCATCTTAAAAACCCTAGTGTACAAGAAACCAGGCAATGAAACATAGAATTTGATCTTAGAGCCGATAAAACCCTCACTTGTACAAAATCCAGAATTTGTTCATGAAACACGTTAAAACCTTTAGCAAATGCCACGTTGAATCTTTGGTGCAGGAAACACTCTTGACAGACTTCAAATAATTATGTGAAATCATAAGTGGTCAGACCTTGTTTAAATTCCCACTAAACCCATGAGATTGTTGTGAGCCCAAAAATTGAGCCTCCCAACTTAGCGCTAAAAGTGCCTCTGACTGACCCAAAGCATAACTCAAAACAAGTTAGTCAGTCACAACCCTTGAAAAATTATGCCAAATATCTAGAAGTGCTTTGTGCCAAAACAAAGTCCATTCGACCTGCACTATATAATGCTGTCACCGACTTTGTCGGTTGGACTCAAAACTTGCGCCAAGTCTGACAAGGTCAAAATCTATGCAGAAGCACATTGAGCAATCTAGCGCCAAAATCCATTCCCTTTGACTTGTGTTGAAAACTCAACTTATGGACTTGGTCGCCGACATTAGAATCTAGCACCAGGTCAGACATAAGCTAAATTCCATGCCAAATGTTATCATTGACCTTGGCCATAATACCTTCCTGCCAACTAGGTCAGACAACCCCAGATCTCGTGCAAGGTTGGTCCCCATGAAAATCCACACTTTCTGACAGGAAGGTCCGAGACCCCCCAAAACTGCGTAAAATGCTTTTAATGATGTTTTTTCTTAACCTCTCCAAGTCAGAATGATCAATTAAGGTAAGATAGGTGTTGCATAAGTAATTTTATCATGTTTGCATGTTTTCATTTGAAATTTCAAAGTAAATGAAGGATTTATTGCATGGTTGATGGGTTTTAAATGTTGTCTTGTTTATTTATGCCATGTAATAGGTAGTGCAAATCATTTAAGTCTACAAGTGTTTTACTTTTGTATTTGAATTCCAAGGATTTAGTAGCAATTGCATGCTAGAAGAAACTTGACTTAGTTGGATAGCTAGCGACTCACCTAAATTAGACTTAGGAATCAAATCATCAATGCAACCATAACTTATGAGGTCCGGTCATGCATGTTAAATGACTGCAAGGGCTAAAAACATGAAGTATGAGTTTAAATGCATTCTTCGTAAGACCAGAATCACCTTTGGATGGAAAGACATAGGAGACACTGATCTAGGTCATATTAACTTAGATGATTTCAGAGCCATAACATTTGGACCTAATCTAACCTCAATGGCCATGAAAATAAAGGACAATGGGATTGTAGAGGTTGCTGCCTTCCCGACCTCAACTCAATGTGTAGAACTGATAGTGGCCTGTGCCGAGAGATATGATCCACTGACTAGAACTATACAAACTCCCAGTGGAGAAGTATTAGCAGACTTAAGTCCATCATCCTTAGCAGAGACCTTTAGTATTCCATGGTATCTAGTGTTGACCATGCCAGATAAAATACGTGCAGAAGAAACATTCAAGAAGGACTTGGATACATGTAAGAAACACATAAATGACCACTGGATGAAAAATAAAGGTCAACCATCATCAAGCTTCCCCATACATTGTACATGAGTGACTTTCATGATGGAATTGGAGATCTAGTGACCTTTCTTAGCATAATATATGGACTGGCCACTGCATCAACCTTTGAAGACTGGATGTTCATGATGATTGAGGAGATAATTAGTAAAGGAACCAAATTCCACTGGGACCAAATATTGAGTGATAACATGCATGAGGCATTTGGAAATTTTAGAGAAAAGAAAATATTTAGATGGACCTCCTATGTGGTATATTCATTAGCCAAGAGGAATGAATATGTCGAGCTGTCTAAAATTGGAGAAGTTGGAAATGATGAACAACAAATCAAAGTATATGAATGCTACCCTCAATTAGTGCTGTCCCAATCCCTCATTCATTATAAAAGGGTGAATGATGAGTTCACAATGTATATCACTAGATTACTACAAGGTGCCACAGCTCTTAGGATATCTCCCGAAGCAATGAATGAAGTTATGCAATACGAGAGATGGTACATACAGTTTCAAAAATTCACCTACTTAAGAATCCAAGGCTTCACTAGTCTGCCATATAGGCTACCTTGTTACCCAATAGATAAGGTGGTACTTCTAGAGTTATCAAGACAGTTAATCACTTGTGCAGAAAGATTAAAACACCTCCATAGAACAAATGTCAAGTTTCCAATCAGATTGGGTAAGGGCAATTATGCATGTGTCTCTCTTGGAACAATCAAGCATTTTGATAAAGAGCTGCAATTAATTAACCTTCATTTCTACACAAAGGGAGATCATTTTGATCTGCAAAAGATAATGGAGAAATATGTAAGCAAAAGGCTATTTCATAAGATGCATCTAGAAGATTTTTGAGCAAATTGTGTGGATGAATACGAAGTGTTAAATATAACTAACTCAAGGCTGTCCCTTGGGTTCATAAGAAAATTTCATATAATAGACGCCCTAGACCAGTTGAATGATGATGAAGATGTGGTACAAAAGGGACCCTGGGAAGCTCAATATCAATAACCAGTCCCTCTACCCAATTGGGCTAACACAGAGGAAAGCTCTTTAGATACAGTGATGAAAGAACCTTTAAGATTGAGCAAAATATGGGTAAGGAATCAAGTTACAATGTTGGAGAGACAAGGAGTACAACTTACTTACACCGCACTTGAACCTGAAAAGGAATCTGGAGATGAGGAAGACACACCTATAGAAGTACTAGATGATGAAGAACAAGGAAACCCTCAAGAAATTCTAATAGTGAGGAGCATGTACCCTTGGAAGAGAAGGGAAAGGAAAATAAAGTTGTTTCAAAAGCTCGAAAGAAAGATATGCCTCCTGCCACAAGGACAAAGCATCTAAAAGGAAAGATATGCCAAGTGGGATAGGAGAAGGGTCCAAAACTAAGAGGTTCAACGTTAAAACAACTGGCATAACTATAGGAGCCTCCACTGCTATAGCATATGATAGCATAAACATTCCTGTGACCTCTTCACCTCCTGCTGCTCCAACTGCAAGTGCTGCCCCACTTTCTCCTACCGCCTCAATTGCAACTGCTACTACGATTATTCAGCAGGCTACCCCTGTCTCTTCTCCATTAGCAATCACCGTTTCCATGACCTCATGCTCATTGATGATTGACTCAAGCAGTCCGAGTGGCCACACTTCTCCCATCGTTGCCTCCTTACTCCCTCCTATCTCCACCATGTTCATGCCTTCCATTTTCTCTATCTCATTTTCTACCTCCTTTTCCCTACCACCTATTTTTTCCATTCTTACATCCTCTTTCTCCATGCCTTCTTCCTCTATTGCTTCACCAATTGTCATCTCCTCCGCATTACCTACCTCTTCCATTCCACCTCTTTTGGGGTTCACTCCATTTGCAAATTTAACACATGTTAATTTGTCTTCGTTTGTTGCATATTCATTGGCTTCGATCACTAATTCTTTGGCCTATCAAGTGTACAAGATTCTCTCCCTTTGGCTGTCCCTGCACTAATGGGAATTTAGATGGTGTTGGAACAAATTGAATCCCAAGAGAAGGAGAAGATAAAATAAATTTATGACAAACCTCCTCTTGCATCATCCACTGAGGTTGATATAATTGAAATTCAGGAAAGCTCAACTGGTGAAGAGACTACAAAAAGAGTTCTACAGATTGTCCAACAGGCAGTGAAAGAAAACCTCCAATACCTTGGACATGCTACTAATGAAAAGGAAGTTGATAAGTTCTCTAGAGAAGAAGAGGAGATTCATGATGAATCATTTGACAAAGGAGCTGCCCATGATAATATTCTTGAGATTTCTTCTACTGCACTGAATTGGATTCAACAAAGACTCATGGGAAAGGAGCCTCGGGTGGAAGTAATGCAGTTAGATTTAGGCGCATTGTTGGCACAAGTAGAAAATCCCAAGAATCCCAAAAGGGCAAAAATACAATCATGAATATACAAGGATGCATCGGGCTCAAGAATAGCAAAGGTTGTTGTCCCTCCTGCTAGTATTGACAGAGCATACATGAGAGATGAAGATTATGTCATCTCTACTATGAACTTAGGTCTGGGATCAAGGGAATAAAGAATTAATGAATTCAAAGGTTTGATGTCCTCAATAATGGAGCAGTTAAATAAAGATGAAATGACTAAGTAGGAACTGAGGAAGAAAAATGAAGAGTTGAAAGCTTGCATAACGTTTCTAATGAGGCCATTGTATTTAGAAGGGGAACCAGAGTCAACTTTAGCCTTGCCATCCAAAGCAGAGTTAGGAAAATTTGATGGTATCAAAACAAATGCTGCTGGTATGTAGGAATGGTTTGACAGAGTATAGATTAATGGCTGCGAAGCAATTACTTTTGTAGTCAGGCTACATCAAAACTGCTGACTATTGAGAGAAGGATGGGTGGAATTGCATGAAGAATACGAGTCCTATGAAGAATATTATTCTCACATGTTCCCAAGAGTATGGGCAATAAGAGAGTTTCCCAGCCAAACTTTGTTATCAGAGAATATTCTTACAACAGAAAGGTTGTATAAGTCTGGGGAGTGGTATTTGCAAATGAAGATGAAGAAAGAAGTTTTTAATAAGATTAAAGAATCTTACAAGGAAGAAAACAATCAACTTCTTGTTGTTATTTATGAAATAAATGATACCATGAAAGAATGTCTGGACCCCAGTATTGATGATCTTACTCCACTTGATGAGCAACATTGCAAGGATAGATTGCATTAAGCTATTCATGGGCAATCTCCATTGAGTATAGTGGGAAAATTGGAAAAGGTTAGTGATCTTCGGGCTTCCTTCATCACATTTCAGAAAAGTAGAAGATTAATGGAGGACATATATACTCAGTATTATCGGGAGCTTGAAGACCTTAGATTCAGATCAGACTACATTAAAGATCCGGAGCCCGTAGATATAAATCCAGCATTAGCAGCTTGGGTAGCCTACGTCAACAAAAAGGCTAAAGAAGACAAAATAGATTCAAAAGGAGATGAATAAAGTGATAAATTATTTGAAATTGAAAATGTAATCTGATCACTTGTAACTAATTCTATATTTAGAAGGTCATGTGACACTATTTTGTTTTTATTATGCTTTGAAAAGTGACTTTTACATATATATAGCTAAATGGGTACTCAATTTGTCTAAGTTCAATGTATCTAGAGGTCATTTTTTGTCCTTTTCCTATAGGACAAATTGTAATCCGGGAATGGAAAATGTTGTTATAAATGTATTTAATTTGGTTGAATCTAGACCATCAGTGTTGAGTCAATCTCCACCATACATTCAAAACTTAGTATGGTGCCTCTCCTATATAAAGGGCCATCATTCTCTCATTGTAAGACAATCTTGATGCTGTATTGTTGACACTCTGCTAAATTTCTGATTAATGCAAAGCAAGTTACTATAGGTTTTCTGGGAATTTGTCTCTTGTATTGTCAATTTGGTTTCATGGTTCACATCTTCATCTTCATTAGTTAAATCATGCTTTTCAATGTTATTGATTTGTTAAAGGTATTTGATGAGCGTTGAAGTCCATACTATTAGTTGCTTACTGATTGTAAGTAGTTATACATAGTTAGCCTGGGCTGTTAAATGAAGCTAAGTTCGATTACATTTCAGTAGTTAAATCACGCAAATACTTGGGTATTTAATGAATGTATGTAGTTTGAAAATCTGTAGAATCCATAGAAGATAACACTATTTTCTGCAGCATTGTAGCAAAGTCTTTAGCTTGGTAAAATAGAAAATTGGTTTAATTTCTGAATGTTTGTCTACCTACAGTAGTCTTTACTTTGTAAATGTCACTTAGGATCTCTTTAAACCCTACTTCCTTTTGCATTTTCTTATTAATCAATTGTTAGAGTTAGATTTCAGCAACAACTTACACAGAGATATCGGCTGAAAAGTTATAAGGGTTTGCATGTATTACTGTCCCAATCTATCAAATCTGTTATACTGCATGTAATACCCCTTGTAGGAACAACTAGTACATCCAACTGAGTCATTCCAAGCAAGCTAAGACCTAGCTGTATTATCCTTGGAGTAGTTTTACTTAGGGTACAATACTTTTCAAGAGAGGTGTGATACCAACAATCACACATGTGTTGCTGTGTGTTAAAAATACCATCAACAATATGCATGAAATCCATGAAGACATTGGTGAAAGGTATGAAACAAATGCTAATTTTATGATGGTGAACAAACAATCCATTAACTTTATATGATTTTGTTCATCATAAGATGGTAGATAAAATTTTTATGGTTAACATTATTAAAGGGCCTCATCTTGATGATATTCAAAATTTTATGGCTAAGCATGAAAGGGTGTTTGTATGCCCAAATTATTCACAGGACATGATGTTTCATAATGGATTTGCTATTCCTTACTTTATTAAAATGTATAACAACAATGTGCATCAAATTGGGGAAGAATGTTTAGACTTGGGTCTTTGGTTTCCAACTTACACATTTAAGTTTAAGGGCTATTCTATGGTGCTGATTATGATATTTTCAGACTTTGCATTGATGATAGCAACTGATTGCATGGATTGGTGTGCACTTTTTTGTCACTATAGCACTTGGAATTAGAATGCTGAGACATTACAAATTTATGATAGTATAAGTAATTTCAAAGTGGTTATAGATCTGATTTTCAGATTTAACATGACTGTCATCAATTGTTGCAGCAGTCATGAGGACGTGTGTGTGAGTATGATTGGTGATAATCATAGGATTTGGGATCCAGGTACATTTACCAGGGGTGTGATGTTGATTCAGAATTGGAGTGGTGGACAAAACTTCAGAGTTGGTACCGCTATCCACTTTCCAATTAGCCTACATAGGACATTGAATGATAGTATTCAAATGCATTGGCCAATACCTCCAACCCAGTAGTGGAGTAATGCTCAGTTGGTGTTGATTAGTAGAAGTAATTTGGTTATTGGAGTTCCTTTAGTCATTCACACACTCATATTTTCTATGTTTTCTGGGCTCATGATTTATGACAGCTGCTACCCTAGCATTTCCATGCTGATTATGGAAACATCGGTTTATAAGCAGACAAACTTTGAATACTTATAGGCTTCTTGGCAGTAGGTTGTGGGAGGATTTACAGAGTTAGAGTAATTATTTTTAGCTCCCACCAGTATGAGTGATGGTTATTGCAATCAGTTTTAGATGTTGATGGATATAGCTACAGATGTTACTGTGATGATCACAGTAGATTGGATGAGTTGGTGTGCTCGATATGGGCATGTGGACACTTGGAGATTAGGTGTCGGTGATGGGCTATCAGTCTATGATTGGGATGGCATTGTCAGGATGTATGATTCTAGGGATGGCACTATTGTTATCCGATTTCGGTTATGGACTAATTAGCATCACTTCTGGGATACTATGAGGGGATATGCTGAGGGCTATTCTTTGGGGATGAGCAGATTATTATTTTTATTGTTGACCAAGATCGAGTGAGGTAGTGGGATTTTAGTTATGGACCTCATTGTGGTGCCTTGACAAGACACTTTTCATGATATAGATTTTAGACCTCGCAGATATTTCAGTTTGGATGTTGATGATGATTAAATTTTGGGGTTATCGGAGGAGAGAGCGCAAACTTGGTGCTATGGATTAACAATTTTTATCCTGGAGTAGTGCAACGTGTTGGTGTGAACAGGGTTATTACCTATCTGGTTTAACCTTTGTTGTGTAGATAATTCATATTATTTAACTATTTATTAGTTAAATAATACTCACACACATGTTCACATCTTAAGTTGACTTAGGAAGCATTCTAGTTGTCTTCTAGATGTTTCTAGGTTGTCTAGTTGTTGTTGATAGTTGTCATCTTATCCTATAGTTGTCATATGTCATAGGATTGTGACACTTGTCAGATGACTACAATATCTTGTATCTCACCTTGGTCTTTATAACCAAGGCCTCATTGTACATTATGTAATCCAGTACATTGTTGTATCATGGCAATATAGCATTCTTTTTGCTTGTCTCTCTTGTGTGGAAGGTTATTTGGTTTTGCAGATTTGATCCTGGTGGTTGATTGCTCCAACATGGTATCAGAGCTTTGATCCTGCAAGCCCCTTCTCATTTTTGTTGAGAGATCTTGCCGTCAACGTTTTGTTGGTGCATCATGGATGAAAACAAAGTTCACCGTTGAGTTCAGATCGCCCAAATCAGTAAGGATTGACTCTTCAAAATTTGATTTTGGACATAGTTGAATTTTCAACTTTTCTGGGCTTTGTATGCATTTTTACAGAAATTTTTTGTCGAAAAGGCAAAATTTTTTTAGCAGAGGGCCATTTTGCCCCCTGTAGTTTCTATTTCATATCCAGTTTCTCAGATCAGATCAATAGTTTTTCTACTATTTGATGAGATTTGGCCAAGATCTGGCCTTTGTAAACCATCTTTCTATCGCTGTGGATCAAAAATTTTAGTGTGCAGGACCTGATTGTAGGTTGTCTTTTAGCTCTTGGTTCGATCTACATTCATTCTCTGCACCAAATCAGCACCAAGATTTAGATCTCTGCATACATTTTTTGTTTGGAGTTCGTTTTCGAATCAAATCTTGGTTATGTTTGATGGTTATATCCACCTCATACATTGATAGTCTGATCTCAGATCATTGCAGATTTGAGGTTGGTGGTCTTTAGATCTGCATCAAACTTCTGGTAGTCATTTCTTATTTTCTGTTGACAACATTTGTGATTGGTGGTCTTTAGATCTACATCGGTCGGCGGATTTTCCAGTTGACCACATACATTTCATTGGTTTGTGTTCTTCCTTACCAGCCGCGGCCCGTCAAACCCTCAAATGGCCACATTTGGATAAAGGCCGCATCTATTCCCGTCTAAATCTTCTTCACTCTGCAACAGCTTCATAGGCAGATCTCAATAGTTTTTACAGCTTCTGCATTTCAAAACAGCTCAGCCATTCTTTCAAAGCACGATGATCCACTTTTGTCACCTAGCGGTTAGCATCAAACTCGCAGAAATCACTTTATTTTTAATCCTGCTCAGAGTGGCATTTTTGATTTTTGAGTTTGAAGCCATAATAAGACTTGATCTGAGCTCATAACGCCCATCGTTGTTCATAGTTCAAGCTTGTGGTTTGATCACTAAACGTTGTAAGCTCTGTGACAGTCCCGTGGGCAATTTCGTTTACCAGCAACAACAATCTTCAATGCTAGCCATTGATAACGAATGGTGGTAGCAGTTCTTCTCTGATTCGGCTGTGAAAGTTTTGTGGCCTCATCAGTAATGAGCATGCGTGGATTTGTACATATTCTAGTGCTTGTAGTCTTTTTCTGGCATCTACTATCTGCCTATGACTGGATTCTCTCAACAATTGCATCGGGTTTCACAATACCTTGAAGAGGTTGGCTTGCATTTTCGTTGGAGTTTTGATAGCGACTGTGTTTTTCTTAACAACAACGTTTGATATTTTGATCTCTCCAGCTTGGTCACACTTTGGCATTTGTTTTAGATCGTTAATCTTAGCAACAACTTAGATTGTGATCTATAGAGTCAGCTAGATCTTCGTTTACGGCCACCTGCCCCAAGCTTTAGAACGACGACCCTTGTTTGGCGTTGATTTGTACATTGCAGCGATTTCATGAGAAAGTTTGGTTGCTTGGCATTCAACACCACATTCTTTGTTTCGTGAAGATCCTTTGATTAATCACATTTGTCGACGTTGTTCACTATCTTTTGCAAATTTTGACAAAGAGGGAGTTTTTTTCTTTTTGCCATATCTTGCAAACCAGGAGGTGGATTTTCGTGTTCTTATAGTCATCGGAAAGCTGGTTCAGTGAATTTCACTATTGTGCAGGTGATTTTTTCAGATTTTGTCATTTTTTGCTAGTTTTAGCAGCTTGAAGGTTCAGATTGTCTTTTTCTTGCAACTGGTGTATCTTTTGCATACGACATCGAAATCTGGTGAATTTTTTTTAAAATTGCTCAGAAAATTGCAAGGAATCTGATTGTAACTTTTGTTTTTTCCCTTGACAAGCTTTTTTGCTCAAGAATTGTAAAAATCACCATGTTTTATAAACAGTTGATTTAAGCTTGTCAATTGTACAAATTCTTTCATTGTACTTTGTTGGGGGGGTTACAATTTTTATCCTGGAGTAGTGCAACGATGACATGATAGATATTTGCATAGGTTGATTTGGGACCTTGGGATCACTCTTGGGTTTAGTTTGGATCAGTCTGATGATTATGGGGTTGTTTTGGCACTGCTTAAGGATAATCAATCTTTGGGGAGGGCGGACTGTAATGTCCCCATTTTTGGGTTCTCTTGCATTGAAATTGTCACTAACCTTCTGGGTGTGTGTTAGCATTATCTGAGGAGTTATTTGTTGTTTCTAGTGCGCTTAGATGGTATGGAGAACTCATATGCCATTTTTGGTTATGATTTTTGACTTTCGGTGTGGTCTCCAAGATTCTTGGAGGGAGTGTCTATTTTTAGTAAGTCACTCGACCGGGTCCATTTATCATCTTTCATCATCAAGATCACTCCTATGCAGTCAGTTTTCAATTCTGATGCATTTTGGCTATTTCTGCTAATGGGATGTAATATTGAGTTATATTTAATTAAATTTACTAAGGTTGCCATTTTTATTAAAATATTTAATTGGTCACCTCAGTATTATAGCTCGTTGGAAAGAGAACGAAGAGATTTAAATAATGAGAAGCTAAAAAAGTGACTTTCAGTGCCGTAAATGTTTTAAAAGTGAAATGAATCACTTGTTAGAGTTAAAAGACTTAATAAATTGTTTTTAAAAGGGGAGTTACTGGAAAGTTCCCTAAAAAGCTTATAAAAAGGAGTTGTGAGGCTCAATTTGGATTATTCAAAAGTTTGTTTATTTCTCTTTGGAGATTTGGAGATTTGTGCCTGTGGCCAAACTCTTACCAATGGGACAAAAACCCCAATGGTTTCTCAGTGGATTGAACAAAAACCCAGTTTGACCGATCTTGGCGGAGTCACTCAGATTTTGCAGTTGCACTTATTGGTTTCATTTGCAAGAGTTCTTGTGCTGGAATGATGTATTCTTGTAGAGTTTGAATGTGTGCATTTACAGGAAAATATATTGTCAAATTTGTGGGATTAGCGTAGCAAATACAGATTCATGGAGAAGTTATTAGAGATTTATTTGTGTGTTCATGAGGAAATTTGAAGGGTTTTAAACCCTATATGCCAGTGTCCAAGACTGGAGGAGTTTCTTATGAGAAAGGAATGATTAAGCTATGGAAAAGAGTAGCCGTAGCTTCCTCTAAAGTAGCTACAACCTACCAAGATTTTTTTAACTATTCCTAAAAGGTTGCCGTACCATCCCCTTGCATTAGAAGGCAGATATAATATGTTGGGAAGGAAGTTTTGAGTGGAGTGTGGCCCCCACAACAGCCACACCACTCCCCATAGTTAGCCATACACCACAAAGGATAGCGCTCAAGTCTTGAAGAGGTAGGTGAGTGTGAAGGGAGGCACTCTCACAAATATTTGAGGATGTGTGAGGTTTCTAGGAGGTGCCAACATTAGATTAAGATGGCTGCCCAACTTGAGATACAAAGTATTAACATTGTTTGGGGTTGTTATTGGTTGTTCCAACTTGGAAAGTGTCTTCAACAACAACAAATATAGATTGTGACCAGCAGATGCCACTGTGTAACAAATATTTTCTATACAACTGGACTATTCTTGAAGTTTAGAAATTTATAGTTCATATGCTGTAATTTCTGTTCTGTATCAACACTTTGTTTGGAATGTCATACTTGTTCTCAATTCAATTAAAGGATGCAAACTGTTTGTTATATTGTCTATGCTCAGTATATGAACCTTGTAGTGCAATCTTGAATGATTTATACTCTAATTTGCATATTGAGATGAATTATGAACACACACTGGAAAAATATTCCAAGATGAACAATAATCAAACTGTTTGACGAAATGCCAGTGTGGTAGAAGATATAAATATTGTGGGTTTGAGAAAATTTTTTAATAGGGGTTGTTACACCAATTGTAATGTCATGTTCTAGAGTTTCCTTATTTTTTAAAATACAATAAACCCTAGCTTACAATAATAATTGCAAAATAAATTGTAAACATGAAGTTCATATGAAATTGTAGTTGCAACAATTTAATGTAATTTTGAATAATATTTAAAATGTAGAATGAAACTTATCCTTATATTTGTTGTTTATCTTCTCCAAACTGTAATGATTTGTTTTTAGTAAATTGCCTTTGAAATGTTTTTGGGACTAGGTAAATCATGGGTTTCCGTCCATTAACTCGGCAATAGCAATTAAGGGTTTTCATCCTTAATTGTATAATCTTGAGGGGTTTCGTCCTAGTTTCACGCTCCTTCAAGGAGTAGATTTATATATAAATTGTTTTCTAAATTCCTTCATTTCTTCTCCTTGAATGATCTTCCATATATAGCTTGTTCTTTGAAGGAGACAAATCTTCCAATGCCCTTTGGAAATAAATTTTTAATTATAATTTCATAATATTAATTAATCCTTTCTTTGGCACCCATAATTCCCTTTTATTCTTCTTTGGTGGTTGTTTCTTATCTACCGACTGTCTATGGAAATCATTGCATCTTTAATGACCTTCATCATTTCCTTGGGCGGTGAATTATTAGACCTTTGACAAGGAATCACATTTTAATATTGCATAAAGGATTGTAGCCTCATTAATGGATGCTCTTAAGGAAATTGTAGGTATCCTTGATGTTATTACGCTGAAGGTGTTCCCTATCTGAGAGGGATGACCTCACTCGACAGATCAACGGCTAAAATTTAGCCACGCCAGTTGGCTTACGATTGAAACGATTTGGAGCTTCCTTTTCCCATCGCCGATTTTTTGTTTTCCATTGTTTGTTCTCCATCACTGGTCATCAGATTCCATTCATGTGAGGTCTTTTCCAATTCATGCCCGATCTGCGTTTCTAAACTCGTCAGTTGTTCTCACGCTGAGAAAACAATTGTGTCAGAAGAAGTCTCATGTCATTTAAATGTCCCTCACCGAATACCCTAGAATTTCTATTTTTTTCAAAGGAAAGGGAAAGGGGAAACGGTTGAAAGAAAATAACTTAGGCAAGCATATCAAATTTATGAGGTGAGTTGAAGTGGAGCACGAACAAAAAAAATAATAATCGCCTTATGAGGAATCCATCCAAAGGCATGGAGGAAATCTATTCTTTTTAATAAAGGTATTTGCATCAGTTCTTTGTTTTTCTAGTACAAAAACTATAATCTGTTAATACTACAATTAATATATTATATTATTATTATAATTTATATCATTATAATAATAATATTTTTTTGATATATTAACCCTGGTTAGGGACCAGGGACCCTTCAAAAATACAGCTGAACCCTTTAGTCTTTAACAACATACATTCAACAATATCTAACCAGTCTGACTATGGAGAATTAATAGTCACGGGAGTAGGGCATATTACCTCGGCCCTTACTCCCATCCAGCATTAACAAAAATTGTTATTATAGAGCCATTACTATCCTATAGACAATAAATAGAAACACCTAAACCAGTCCTACCTATCTGGTTCTGCCTCTAAATCCACAACTTCTTCTTCATCACAGGCGCAGGTGTATATCATCTTGGTTCAAACAGGCACCGAAACCTCCAATTTAGTTGCCACCCGCTCCAATATCTTCCTCAAATCCAGAACATTCTACAGAATATCATGAAAATGGCCCATGGAGGATTCATGGTATTCTCCCGCCTACATAGATGCTTCCACCATATCCTCATTAGTCAACACTGATGTCACCACCACCGAAAGCATGGTCGCCATCGCAATGGACTGTGCAACCCCGAAGACATTCCATCATCCTCTAGACATTCCTGGGTCTAGCAACAGGTGAGCCATCGCCTCACGAACATTAACCCCCTTCTACCTATCTACCTCCTTCGTCACCTTGAGAAGATGGAAACCATTCTTGTAGAAGAGGATTTTTGATCTCCTTCTCAATGCATTTTATAAAACTGTCCATCGCAGCCTCCACCGAGATCTTCCTCACACATCTTCGCGGAGTGTAGTTCCATTTCATTCGGCCTCCAATAGACCTGTGTATGCCAGAGTGAGGGATTTGCCTGCACTGAGATGAAGACCCCATCACTTCCTTGCCTTTGGAACCTAAGTTACCCTCTGCTCCTGCATCCATCCTCAAACCCACAGCAACCCTACAGAGAGAAATGCAAAACTGGGAACCAAAGCACCCTTACTCCAGCTAACACTCTGTCTACTATCACACGCCACCCTTAGATATGAATAGAATCCTGCCATCCTTCCTATCTCACGTGCCGCGGGGGATGCCACCTTACTCCGCCATCATTGAAAAGCTAACTCATTAATGAACTATCTCCTTATCGGGAGGGTGGAACTTGATATCCTTTTGAATTAGTTGGAGAAGATCATGAGGGTACTCTTCCTTCCATACCCACCCTTGGGGGGTGCCTCTACTTATCAAGTCTATTCCAAAGTTAGTTACCCAATCAACAGGCTTGTTGCCTAGTCTTCTAATATGGGAGATTTTGAAGTTACTGAGTTGGGTGACGAGCCTCTTAATTTCCCCCACCAACTGATCCAACCTCTAGTTCTTAACCAAGCCTCCCTTAAACTACTCAATAATAATATTTGAATCCCATTCTATCCACAGATTGTCCCAGCCTTTCTACAAGGTGATCTGCAAACCTCTCCACAAAGTAGAGGCTTTGGCCAAGTTATTGATATTCTGGCCCAGGTCCATAGAGAAGAATCCTAGGGGCTGTCCCAAGTGGTTTCTAAAAAATCCCTTCACTACCTACTTTTCCCAGTTTGCCTTTAGCTACCCTGTCAAAATTTAGTTTAATCCACCCTTCCTCAGGTGGGATCCAGCCAACCTCTAGGCTAGATTGTCTGGGGGCTAGGGAGGGGGCTGTGCCAAACCATTGGAAAAGAGGCCATTCATCTGCTAAGGAGGTCTCCCCCTTCGAGGTTAACCAATCCTCTTTCCTATGAATCTCCCTTAGTTCTGCCATGAGGCATTCCACCCCATCCCAAACTCTGTCTACGCATCTCTCCTTGTCCTGGAAGACCCTCTTGTTCTGCTCCAGCCACAAATTCCACACTAGGAGGGAAGGGAAGGCCTCCCAAATAAGATTTAACCCTTGGCTTCTACATTTGTAAGCCCAAGAATCTATTAGCTCTGGGAGGCTTTTTGGCATAACCCAAAGGAGTTTCTACCTACTTAGAAATCTATTCCATAGAGTCCAAGCAAAGTTGTAGTGGAGGAACAAGTGGTCATTGCTCTTTCTATCCAGTTTGCAGAGGGGGCATTAAGACGGGCCCTGCCTGCCCATCCGCACTAGCCTATCCCAAGTGAACTCCCACCTCTTGCTTGCTATCTAGAAAAAAGCATTGGCTTTGGGCTGCCCCAAGTGGTTCCAAATTCTGTCTGCAATCAGTTGCTTGTTCCCCCGACTTGGAGGAAGAAGCTTGTTGTATACCTCTCTCACAGTCGCTCATCATCACTTCCATTCCAAGCTAACTTGTCCTCCTCCTCTGAGATTGGCATCCTCTTCACTAGGGCTCTGACTTCCTTCCATCTTGGATCCAGTCCTCCCTCTAAGAGGTTGTGAGACCACCATTTTTTCTTCCCCTGCTCCTTAATGAAATAATTTTGTACCATGATGCCAAAAAGATTCTCCATAGCCAGCCCCACCTGTCTGAACTAGTCTATCTCCATAAGAGGATTATCTTTGATCCACAGATCCCTCTAGAATCTAACTTTGGAGCCAACCCCTACTCTCCATACAAGGTCTGGCCTTAGAGCGAGGCTGCACATTCTCATGAAATTCCAGACACTTGATCCTTTGGGAAGAGTGACATCTTGATCAAACAGGTTGTCCACATTATTTTGAAGATATTTGTCTTGTAACACCTTGCTCCACAAATGGTCCTTTTCTGCATATATCTCCATACCAATTTTGCCCCCAGAGCTTTGTTAACTTTCTTGAGATTACTGATTCCTAGACCTCCCCTAGCCTTGGGCATACACACCTCCTCCCATTTAACTAAGCTAAATTTTAAGTTCTACTCTACCCCTCTCCACAGGAAGATTCTTTGAGATTTTTCTAAATTTTGAGCCACCTTGCTAGGCAAATGGAACACAGACATGGTGTAAATCTAGACAGTAGCTAGAGAGGCCTTGATCAATGTTATCCTACCAGCTAGGGTTAGCCACTTCCCCTTCCAAGAAGCCATCTTGCTTTGCATGCTTTCCACCACTTTCCTCCATTCTAGCTTGGAGGTTCTACCCTCCACTAAGGGCATACCTAGATAGCTACTTGGGAGGGAGCCAACATTAAAGCCTAGGATCCTTTGAACTTCCAAAGCCTTGGTGCATTGCTCTTTTAGAAAATAAATACAAGACTTACCTATGTTAACTTTCTGCCTCATGGCCTGCTCATATAAGTGAAGAAACTTCCTAATTCCCTTGCCTCTCTTTCTGTAGCCTCTCTGAATATTAGAGTATCATCTACGAACTAGAAATGAGTGAGATTGGGATAGCCCCTAGAGACTTGAAAGCCTTTGATCGAGCCCTTACCAATGGCTTCCTTGATTGTGTAACTTAGTACTTTAGCCACAATAAGGAACATAAAAGGAGAGAGCGGGTCCTCGTGTCTCATCCCTCTCATGGCAGGGAGGTAATCCATTAGATTGCCATTGATTAAAATGGCATAAGTCACAGTGGAAATATATCTCTAGACCCAGTTGCACCAGCTCTCACAGAATCCCATCTTTTTCATGATTGCAATCAGAAAGTCCCATGAAACATGGTCATAAGCTTTGTTCATATCTGGTTTTAGGATCATGCCTTCCTTATTCCTGCTCTTGATTGAATGAATAGATTCGTGAGCGAGGATAACCCCATCCAAAATTTGTCTGTTCTTCAGGAAGCCACTCTGTTCAGCCCTGATCATCTCCTTTAGACATTGTTTTAACCTTGAAACCATTGCCTTGGTTACTATCTTGTATATGCCATTATAGAGTGCGAATGGCCTGTACTCATCAAATACCTTGGATTCCTTGACTTTGGGAATAAGTGCCAAGAAGGTGGTTTTCCATGCACTCAACATAGCCCTTCTTCTTCTGCTCTCTTCAGTTGCCTTCCAAACATCCTCTCCAACTATATCCCAAATTTTTTGAAAAAACCTGATCTGGAAGCCATCAGGGCCCAGTGTCTTCATCGCCCCTAGTGAGAAGGTAGCCTTACGAATTTCTTCCTTGATGGAGGGGGTATTAGGCGGCCATTCCTATTGTCTCCTATTATTTTCAGAATGGTCTCTAGAATTCTCTGCTGGGCCTCTACACATCACTCGCTTTTAGTCCCCAATAATCCTTTAAAGAAGATTAGCCCTTCCTCCCTGACAGTGTCAATGTCTTCTATATCCGAGCCTCCAGGTGGGCAAATTTTGAGGATTCTATTAATATTTCTCCTTACATTGGTTGAGATATGGAATAAATTTGTGTTTTTGTCTCCTTCCTTTAGCCATTTCACCCTTGATTTCTGAAGGAAGAAAATCTCCTCCATCCTTAGGATCCTCTGTTGCTCCCCTAAAAGAATTATTTCCTTCTCTCTAAGCTCCTCCATCATGCCTTATTTGAACAAACTTCTTTCTACCTCTGCAATCTCCTCCTCTACCTTGGACTTGGACTCAAACAAATTCCCCATAACCTGCTTGTTCCATAATTTGGCTACCTTTTTCATCTCTTGTAGTTTTCTGAGAACCACATAGCATCTATTGCCTTTAAAACTCTTGCTTCACCATCCTTCAAGTTCCTGTTTGAAATCTGGGTGCTCATACCAAAAGGCCTCCATCTTGAAAGGAGGTCTTTTAGGTCTTCGGTCTTGAGTGATGAGGACTCTTATAGGCCAGTGATCCGAGCCTTTGTATTCCAAAACTTCTAAATATAGCTGGATAGGGGATAGAAGCCACTCTGAGTTTACCAGGAAGCGATCAATCCTACTCAGGATATTATCCTCTCCACTGCGCCTATTGGACCATGTGAAGTAGCCAGTCCTAGGGGATATGTCAACCAGAGAAAGATCTTCACAAAATTTCTTGAAGCTGGCAAAGCCAAGGTTGCCAAGATGTTTCCCCCCTTTCTTGTCTTCTGGGGACAAGGTTGCATTAAAATCTCCACCCAAGATCTAGTTCTCCTTATCAAAGGATCCTCTAAAGAACCTCAGCCCTTCCCAACACTCTAATTTATCTTTCTCCACATTGGGTCCATGCACGTTCACGATTAGGACCAGGTCCTCGCCTTGATAGGGTTTGAGCCTGATGGCCATCACATTCTCTAAGATATGGAGTGCTTCTCCTGCGTATTCCAATTTATTCCAGAATATCCCCAAGCCACCAACCATTCCCGCCACATCAACTGCCAATCCTTCCCCTCTTTTCCACAGCCTGCTAATCATCTTTTCCATTGAATCCTAGTCTAACTTTGTTTCCTGGAGCATGCACACATTTGGAGCTTCTAATTCAATAAGTCACCTTACCAGGCGACGCTTCTCCGGGCCATTGAGGCCCCGTACATTCCATCTTATAATCTTCATTTACCCCCTTGCCATGGAGGTGCTCGCCTCCTTGCTTCACAAATTTTTGAAGCATATCTTGGATTCCCTTCTCCACCTCAACCAAGGTTGTGTGCCTAACCTTTCTGGCCTCAGTCTTCCTTCCTCTTAAAACTAGACCATCGACGTCCATCTAAATCAAGTTTTTGCCTTTTTTCCACTCCTAGTAACTATTTTCCAGTTGTTCTCCTTATATCTTCCTTCTTCATCATCATCTGAGCCGCTTTACGACTGCCTAGGAGCCTTGGGTGCTACCTCCTTAGTTTTAGGAATCTCCTAATTTTGAGGGGGAGATCTCTAACCCCCTCACATCTTGGTGATGCATTGTGAATGGGGCTTAGCACCGCCCTAGTACTCACCTCTTCACCTGACTAAAACTCTCGACCAAGGTCTTCTAATTGATTAATTATCATCTCTAGATTGTCCTGAACTTGTGGAGGAGAGACTATCTCCCCATTTTCCTTAAGTAAGGGGCATTCAACCTCAGATGGCTTCTCATCATCAACCGCCTACGTGGATTCACGGGCATTCTTCGCTAAAGATTTTGGTTTTTGATTCAGACACTGTCTGGCCAGATGCCTAACCTTCCAGCAATTAAAACAACGTATAGGGAGGCATTCGTAATCTAACTCCTGAACCCATTCGCCCAAGATGGAGGCAAACCTAATCGTATGGTGGATCGACCTACTCAAATCAACCCTGATGCAGATCCTAGTGTAGGAAGCCAAATTACCTTTCTGCGAGGCCTCTGAGCTACACACAAATTCCACTAGAGCCCCCCCGATCAACCTGAAGATTTCCTCCATCCATAGTTCTTGCGGAAACTTGTACAATCTCACCCATAAGAGGGCGTCATGGATCAGCTCCTGATGAGGATCAAACCCCAGTGTCCAGGCTCGAATATACAAGCCAACATTGCCCATGAACCACGGGCCCCCTTCAAAATATTGTCCTGTTCCAACTCTGATTTGAAGGTGATTTGGAGAAACCCTAGCGCTAAGAAGCTAATTTCTAGTTTTACTCCTGACCACTTGTGCTCCATCCATTCTTTGATCCTCTTGATTGACGACCATATCCCTATGAATTTTGTGATTACCGCTCTCTTTTTTAATTTCTCCACTTTGGAGTTGTGCAGGTTCTTCAGAATGGTGAGAGTCAAGATTTCCCCTGAAATCTAGAGATTTACATTCCCCACCATCATTCGCCTTCCACTAGCTTCTTCTACTTTTCGAGCCTCATCGGCTTCCACAAGCAAATCTCCCATGGCCGTTGCCTTCCTTTGTTCATCCTCCTCCTTCACTTTGTCCTCCTGCTCTACTCCTTTGCTGTTTTTCACTCCCGACATGATTTCCAACTTATTATAATAACAATATAATAATATTATATATATTTATATTAATACTAATGTTTTATGGACAATAAAATAAAATATATATTTCAATATTTAATATAAAACTATGATTTTAATATTTAATTAGTTTTTAAAAATATATTAAATAATTAACATGATATAAAATATAGTATACAATAATAAGTATTAGATATTATATATGATATATAAAATAAATAGAAAACCTAAATCATAGCCGAACAAACTAAACATGTGTAGTGGTTTCCTTGGACACCAATGGAGACTATATCTTGTATGAAGTAGGGCACTTGAGGGACTGAGGGTGCCAATGTATTTTACCAAACTCAAGCATTTCAATAAACTTTACAAATGAATATTCCAAATCTGATTCATGTTTGAACTTTAGGGTGAATATTCCAAACTTTAATGTCTTCTCCACCACAAACACCACTTGAGAAATGGCTCCCAACACTCCTAGTGAAACCCTTCTGGCTTTAATTTCTTTGTACATCTCTGTCAAATGAATAAGTTTTACATATATACACATATGCCAAACTAAATCTTGTTGTTATGTCATCCTAGACATAATTGTTAATACAGTCCTGATTAATTCTTGCAATAACCTATCACTAGGGAGATTGATGGATGTTAGTTGGGTGCTTGTAAAGAAACCACTTTTTATTTTTCACTCCACACAATCCTTGCATACCAATTACACACTTTGCTTTCATTTTATTTCTTGCATAACTTTAATTTCTTATTTCTATGCAAAACATATAGGGAGAGACTGATATATAGAGGTAGAGATATACAAAGATAAAGAGGGAGAGAGAAATAAAGAGAGATGGAGAAAGATAGACAGACAGAGAGAGGAAAGAGAGAAAGGAAGAGATAAAGAGAGAAGGGGAGATAGAGAGACAATACAAAGATAAACAAATAGAGAGAGATAAAGAGAAATAGAGAGATCAAGAGAGAAGAGAGATAGAGCAAGAAAGAAGGGGAGATAGAGAGGGAGATACAGACTAAGAGAGATACAAAGAAATGGATAGATGGAGAAGGAGACAAAGACATAGAAAGATAAGGATGGACAAAACGAGAGATAGAGTTATAGAGAGATAAAGAGGGAGAGGAAGGAAGAGATAGAGACATCGATAGAGAGATAGATAGAAAGGGAGACAAAGACATAGAAAGATACATAGAGATATATAGAGGGGGAGACAAAGAGATAGAAAGATAAAGACAAAGAGAGATACAGATATAGAGAGATAAATAGGGAGAGCAAGGAAGAGATAACTTGAGAGAGAGATAGAGAAAGAGAGGAAGAGAGAAGCAGAGAAAGAGAGGGAGAGATAAATGGATGCTTAGTATTAAATTATTCCCTTCACCTTTTTAAAATATAGCATGCTTATATACATTTTTTTATTTGACAAAAAATACAAATTTTGGGACATTGAAAATTTTTTAAAATACATTTTTTCCCTTCCCTATAGGTATTTGTCCGTTTTCCTTCTCTATAGGTATTTTGCAAGCAATGGTGTGCATTCTATGTCAGGTTCCTTTTTAAAATGTATTTCCATGAATGCACACCATTTTTGAGGTCTCAAGATCATCTCCATATCATCTACAAATTCAAACAAATCAAAAGTTTTTTCCCTTCAAATTTAGTATTTTAAGATAATTAGGAATTCTCAATCTAAAATTATAGCATGTTTAAGTTTAATTTTAATCCATTTGGCCTCCAAATTATGAAAAGGTATGAAATTATAAAAGTAATGAGGGTCACTAAGTCTAATCAATCTTTGTATCGTGTGACATTCCATGGGAAGATTCATGACGGTAGGCTAGATGTTAAATAAACATGATGTATGTGGTGGCCATACCTATATTTGCAAGAGAATTCCTAATAAATGATGACAAATTTGAGGCTTATGCTAAACAAACACACATGCTTCAAATAATATACATATGTGATGATTAATGGAATACAACTAAACAAGAAAATAGAAAGGGGATGCATGCAAATGGAGACTAGAAACCAAACACATAAGCTCACACATTTGAAGTAGCTACTAAGCAAAACACAAGGATCTTGAAATCCATTAAGATTATGCAATTTAATTCACAACACAAGAAAACAAAAAATGACATGGTCTATACAAACCCAAGACAATCCTCATTCACTTGAAGACATCGCAATTGAACTTCCACAACTATTCAACATACCCATTGCACACCAAGGTGTGATTGAAGAGAACATGACCCTCACTTAGTAAGTTCCCAAATAATATTTGTAGACAATACCCCACTGTAGACAAAGGTAAAGAAAGGTAAGGCGAACCTACAAAACAATGTCTCATTTCTACCATCACAAAATCATATTAGTATCAAGATCAAATGTACATTATGGTCCTATAGGATTGATACCTGGCATATTTGTGTTACATTGGAAAATGTCTCCCTAGGGCATTTTCCCTCCTATGTTTAGCTCCCAAGTTTTTTAGAATGCATTTAGATCATCTTACATGTTAATGATGACTTCTGGTGAAGAAACCCCTAAGTTTTATGGCAAATGGGACCTAGGGGATGCACTTGTGATGAACCCTACCTGAAATAGGGGGAGGACATGGGCACCCACACCCTAGTCCTACCCTATTTTGGGTCAGGACCTAAATCTCAGTGTCGGTGATGTGACTGTTATTAGGTCCTATGCCGACACCTCAAGTTTAAATTATGAATTTCTTAGTAGGAAGTTGTTTAGTTGCATATATAAGCATGTTTAGGCATTCATTTGCAAACTAGATGGACATTGTGAACTTGTGACTTTATGCAAAAGTGATTCAAGGCACTCATTGTGTTGCAGAGAAATATTTTGTTGTTATTGTGTTTGTGATTGCAGATTTGACTCTATCTCCTCATGGCATGAAAGATCATCTTCCTTCCATGAGACCTACACTTCAAAGGTGATAGTCATTTGTGTTTTAAATCATTTATCAATTGTGTTTGCCTCTATTCCACTTGGATATGCACTTTTTATCTCACAATGGTGTTTAGAAGACTTGAATGTCTCTCTGGGGCTTGACCGAGGCAAGCCTCTAAACACCACAACCCCCAACCCACTTTTTTGTGATTGCAAGTTACAGATTTTAGAAGCAAAAGAAGTGGAGTTATAGGGAAGCATTACAGATTGTCAGAAGTGTAGAGCAAAGAAGAAAATTAGGGTTTGGACTAGGGCATCTGCTCATTAGTCCTCTGGATTCTGATGCAGTGAAATCTTTGTGACAACAGAATTGTGTTCTAGACATTCTTAAGAGATCCTGACAGAAACATGCACATTGGACTAATTTGTCTGCTCATTAGTCCCTGACTTTTCCATACACCAAACTTTGAAATTTGGTATGTATTTGGTCATCATTTGATATCTCTCTGTGTGATCATTTTCTGTGATTTGTCTGTTTGTTTACGATTTTATGAAATTAGGGTTTTGAGCATAATTGAGATTAATTAAACAAAAAATTCACACAATTCCAATCTTCCCCTCTATTCCAAGTGATAGGAGATCTATAGTAGATTTCTCTACTCGATTGAATGTCCTTGAATGTTGGTGTGAAAGGAGGATTTCAGATAAACCCTTGAAATTACCAAACCCCTCTTTTCGCACTAAACATTTTGGTGAACCTATGTTTTAAAGATTTTTGTACCTTGCTGAGTGTTGTACTTCAAACTTGAATTCATTTCATCATTCATTTCATTTTCATCTTATTGCATTTGAAAAATTACAAAAAAAATTGAAAAATTGGAAAAATTTGAAAAAAATGGCATTTTAGCCTTGCATTTTCAAATAATTTGAATTAATTTGCATTTAATTTCATTTAATTTCTGTTATTTTTATTATATATTATTTAAATTACAGAAATTCATCATTCATCATTCATTTACATAGCATTTTCATGATTAAATTGTTAAAAATTCCTTGAAATTGTGCATTTTTCATATAACCTAGTTTATGCATTAGCTAGGGTTTGTGGTTAAAATCTTGTTTCAGATTTTACTACTATTTTAAACACTCATTTAGGACTGATTTATAACTTTATTTTTTCATCATAGTGTCTTTCTCACAAAATTTCATGTCTAGGGTTTGAAAACCTTGCATTTTCACTAGATTTGGCCTTATCATCTCTCTAGAATTGCATCATAGGCATGTTGTGAAGGATTTTTCAGCACTAATTGGCTGTTATTAGGGTTATAATATTCTTCCCCTCCTCAAATTCCTCAAAACACCCTTTCTATTATGCATTTGCATTGAAAATTGGTGAAAAATTACATGTTTTTAGCGTATTTTCACTAGATTTTGACTTATTGGGCATATAGGATTGCATCAAAGGTGTGTTGTGAAGGATATTGTTGGTTTATTGGACTAATATTAGACATATTATTTTTTGTCCCTCATCAATTTGCTTACAACACCTCTTGTTTCACTCATTTGCATTGAAAAAAGTTGAAAAAATCAAGCACTTTAGGTCATTTTCACACATAGTTTTGCATTCATTTACCATGGATTCTTCTCATCATTCATCTTTGGAAGATTTATTTGAGTACATTATGAATTTTAATAACTTTTTCAAATTCACTAATAAACATCCTCAAGTCTTGCATCAAATAGCATACATCTATGGTATTGAAATGTTCGTAAGTACTACATGTGATATTCTTCGAATAATAGCCTATTTTGAAAGATTTCTCACTATTGTGGGTGTTTTCCCTTCAATTTTGGAAAATCTCACTAATTTTATTTTTGAAAATAACCACAAGGAAAGTAGTAGTGAAAACATCATTCCCTCTACCCCTTCATTTCATGATGACATAATGGACATTCTTTCCGAGACCTATGAGACTGACATAGCCCTGGGTGATTCATCTAATAAAGAGAATTGTCCCCACATAACCCCACTTGGTGAGGATATTTTGGCACAAGAAGAAGACATCATTGACACATTCCTTAACACTACTCTGCCATCCCTTCTTGCTCTCCCTGCCTAGGATGAAGCATTGGATGGTGCAAATTCCCTTTGTGAACATTTACTTCAACCTGTTGAAATTGAAAATTTACCAACTGATGTTCAAGCACTTCTTAACTACATCCTAAACAAAGAAACATATCATGTACCATTACCTAAACTTGTACATACCTTGGAAAACAACGAAAACTCACACAATATTACAAAACAAATTATTCCTCACAAGCAAGGTATTCCAACACCCTATATATGGACTGAAATGGGCACTTTTTGGGTTCCTCAACAACTTCACTCAATTGGAATGGGTATTATAAAAACTCCTACATCACCCCATTTAACTGACATAGAAAACTAAGATATTCCCTCTGTATCATCATTAATAGATACCTTTCCTACAAGGATAACCCCACAAGCTCCTGAAACTGTGGAAGAGAGAAGAAGAGATAAAAATTTAACCATTAAAGTAAAGATCAAGATGCATGATGAACACTAGCTTGGTGCTCCTTGCAAGTAAGTATTTCTAACCTTGGTGGTCACCTAGATGTCGTGGCATTATTTGCTTGTTTATGTGACCCCCCCTCTCATGTTGTGTTCTCCCCGTGATGTGTTATGTGTTGTTTAGGCCTCCTAGGATTACCCTTGGTTCTCTTGTAAGGTCAAGGATACCAGGAGATTGCCTCTGTTGTGACCTTTTATTTGTATCATCACTCATCTATATTGCTTCTCCTCTATTTTCATTGTTGTGTGTTATGTCTTAAGGACATAGCGTTGCGGTTGGTGACTTGGGGGCACCCTTCTACGTGATTGTCCCTAAGACACTTGTTCTCCTCTCCTGATTTATTGTTTACCTTCCTCTAGTGGTTCTATCTAGTTGGTGGATGACAAAAAATAAATAAGACTGATAAGGACCAAGTGTCCCTTCAACAAGTAAGAAAAAATGGACCTAGTGCATACATGACGATAGGGTTGATATATATTATCCGACGCTTGGCTAGTAGAATCACTCCATGTGATATTCTGATGTTGTCTTATCGCACTAACAAACTATAACAATACAACTACTCTGTGCACTTTGTTTATCTTTGAATCTCGCCTCGTTTACATTCAATTCCAAGATCTTTGTAGTATAGCCCCACGGTTATACTCAATTTTTGAATCCATAGTGTAACCTTGGCTTCTTGATGTGATTATTTTTCATGCATTATTTTGATCATGTGATGTGGTTATTGTCTTATGGAAAGATTTATAACCTCTTTTCTTACAGGAATGTATTTGTGGGAACATTTGATGATCGTAAAGTACATGTCACCTCTGGGGGCATGGGCTTTGCGAGAGATCTTGTTCCCTTGTGTGTTTTCTTCCTACCTTAACGTGCTTGATATCGGTACATGATATCAACCACCTTAAGGTGGGGGCATATAAAGGTAAGTTGTTTGATGATTTTGATACTAACAAAGTGTGTTTGTAAGCCTTCTGCAGAGGTGGGATGTTGTATCTCCACTCGAGTGCACATCTTTATTTATATATTGCAATCATTAAGCCCTCTACAGAGGCAAGATATCGTGCATATCCTTTTATTTTAAGCCCTTCTACGGAAGGTAGGGATGGTGTATTTATTAAGGAGATTGCACAATCCTATCATTTTCAAAAAGTCCTTTGAGTAGGTGGGGAGCGGATCTAAGACTATCCTAACCCTTAAGCGTGTCTTTGGTGATTATTGTGGCGAAGCGCAATCATTGGTGTGTACTTGCAATGTGCTTGAGATGGCTGCGAACCTAGCAATAGGTTTATTCCATTGCTTGTTTGCCATGTTTTCTCCATGTCTTCCATGTGTGTGTGTATGGTGTGTTTATTCCCAAGCATAGTCTAAAGACTGGCGACGATGAGTCCCTCCTATGCTTTGGGATTTGTATGGCATGTTTGTTCTCAAGTGTAGTCTAAAGACTGGTGGTGATGAGTCCCTCCTGCACTTTGAGATTTTTATTGCATGTTTGTTGCCCCATATGCAGTCTAAAGACTGGTGGCAATGAGTCCCTCCTACATTATGGATTGTGTGTTTACTTTTCTTGTACTTGCTTTTGCATTCATATGGGAAAAAATGAAAATAAAAAAAGAAATAATCACTGCATTCACTATATTCACTGTGTTTTGTGTGTCTTCAATGTTGTATTCTCCATGTCTTGGATGATTGTTACTATCTTCTCTGTGTTTTGCATTCCTATTACTATCTTCATTATGATTGGTGTGTTTGTAATGTGTTTTCTCTAATGTCTACTTGAGACTGGGGGCTAGAAATAGTTCTCAATCTTTGTGTATGCATTAGCTCTATGTGCTTGGCACTTTTGCTATGTTTGTTGACCATACTTTAATGCATGTATGGGCCTCATGTTCATGCATACATTAAAGTGGGGGCTAAATGTTACGTCAAAAAATGTCTCCCTAGGGCATTTTCCCTCCTATGTTTAGCTCCCAAGTCCTTTAGAATGCATTTAGATCATCTTACATGTTAATGGTGACTTTCGGTGAAGAAACCCCTAAGTTTTATGGTAAATGAGACCTAGGGGATTCACTTGTGATGAAACCTGCCTGAAATAGGGGGAGGACTTGGGCGCCCGTGCCCTAGTCCTTCCCTATTTTGGGTCAGGACCTAAATCTCAGTGTCGGTTATGTGACCGTTATTAGGTCCTATGCTGACACCTCAAGTTTGAATTCTAAATTTCTTGGCGGGAAGTTGTTTAGTTGCATATATAAGCATGTTTAGGCATTCATTTACAAACTAGATGGACATTGTGAACTTGTGACTTTATGCAAAAGTGATTCAAGGCATTCATTGTGTTGTAGAGCAGTATTTTGTTGTTATTGTGTTTGTGATTGTAGATTTGACTCCATCTCCTCATGGCATGAAAGAGCATCTTCCTTCGATGAGACCTACACTTCAAAGGTGACATTCATTTATGTTTTTAATCATTTATCAATTGGTTTTTGCCTCTATCCCATAGGGATATGCACTCTTTATCTAACAATGGTGTTCGAAAGACTTGAATGTCTCTCTAGGGCTTGATCGAGGCAAGCCTCTAAACACCACAACCCCCAACCCACTTTTCTGTGATTGCAGGTTATAGATTTTAGAAGCAGAAGAAGTGGAGTTGTAGGGAGGCATTATAGACTGTCAGAAGTGCAGAGCAAAGAAGAAAATTAGATCTTGGACTAGGGCGCTCACTCATTAGTCCTTTGGATTCCAATGCGGTGAAATCTCTGTGACAACAGAATTGTGTTGTAGACATTCTTCAGAGATCTTGATAGAAACAAGTACATTGGACTAATTCACCCATTCATTAGTCCTTGAGTTTTCCATACACCAAACGTTAAAATCTATTATGTATTTGGTCATCATTTGATATCTCTATGTGCGATCATTTTCTGTGATTTGTCTGTTTATTTATGATTTTACGAAATTAGGGTTTTGAGCATAATCGGGCTTAATTGAAGAACAAATTCACACAATTCCAATCTTCCCCTTTGTTCCAGGTGATAGGAGATCTGTAGTAGAGTTCTCTACTCAGTTGAATGTCCTTGAATGTTGGTGTGAAAGGAAGATTCCACATAAACCCTTGAAATTACCAAACCCCTCTTTTCACACTAAACAATTTGTTATACTTTACAATAGCTCTCATATCCATGACTTCTCCACACATAATTCTTGTAGAGCAACAATAATATCTAGTTTTGAACACTAGTAAAATTTGGCAAATAAATGACTATGTGACTAAAATGTTTAGTCACGACAACTAAAAATGACTAAATTCTACTAATTTTTTGCAACACAGCTATAATGACTTGGGATCTAGGGTTTCAAATCATTATACTTTGGGACCTAGGGTTTCAAGAGTGTAACAAAGAGACAATGGTTTTGTTTGAGGGATATTGACTTGTTGCATTTCCATTAAAGCCATTTTGTTAGGTTCATTAAGGAGGTAGTAGTCATCAAAATGAGGATCTAGTCTCTTTGACAAGGAATGGGTATCAAGTCACTGTGAGGGTTAGTGATTTTGTAGTGGCTGTGTGCATTAAATATATAACTTTTAATGAAGTGATTCTACCTTAAATGTAGGTCCACACCTCCAAGAGGACACATGCAAGTGTTTATCCAAGTCTACTATAGCAAGGCATCGTCTCGTTTTGGCCAAACACTGATCCTCTTTACATAGATATTGCTCTCAACAAAACTCCGCCATTGATTCCAATGCTAAGCGATGCATCAATCCAATCTGTTATAACAATGAGAGATTTTCCTTATGGGTAACTCTTTTTCAAGAAAAATCAAATATTTATGAGTGGGATTGTACTCCACAGACACAAGATATTAATGGTTTTTATTGTTCATCTTTCCTATTTTTTTGTTCTTAAATTATTTTAGTGTTCTTCCTTCAAATTGATAAGATTATATATAATGTTTATTTCTACATTCAAATTAAACAAATACCTTGGTTGATACTTTGCAGGTATGAAGTACTTACTAAAAATTTGATGGACCCCTTCCCATATTCCATATGCACATCATGGGCTTCTTGCTCAGACATTTAGACCCATTGGTTTCAACAACAATGTAAGTTCTTAGATTATATTGTCTAAGTTTGTTTCACATTCTTTAAAATCAGAATTTTTCAAAATAGAAACCTTAGGAAGAGCTGTTGAAAATGGTTAAATCCAATAACATTGTGAATGTGATATTGACTTCAGATTATATAAAAATAAGTTTGGTAGTTTAACTAAGTTATTGTATTCTTTTAATGGCATATTAGATGCCCCGGAGAGCAGGCAAGCCATTGGATTTTCATGTAAGTAATTTAGACAAATCAGGTTTTGAAGGTGAACGTGCAATGGACCCTACAGCATTTATAGCTCCTTGCATCTTCATCATGAAAAACTTGCTTCCTCCATCTACAAAGGTAGGAGCCTCTCATGCCTATTTAAACAATGAAAATGATAAAGCAAATTCAAGGTTGATGTAAATATTTGTCATATTTTTATTGGCAAAAATTGACCTTTGACTATTGAAGTGGATGATATTTAAGAATAGCTGACTCCCAATCACTCCACTTAAGTATCATCCACTTCAATGGTCAAATAATCAATAGCAATTTTACACCTCATTCACAACAAAAAAATGTAAATATTTGTCCTATTTTTACTGGTAAAAATTGACCTTTGACTGTTGAAGTGGATGATATTTAAGAATAGCTGACTGCCAATAAATCCTGCAATGCAACTTTTTTATGGTGCAACCTGTGAATTCTTACACCTTCCTTCTATTGTATTCCTTCTGCTTCAGTAATACAGTAATATTATAAGGTTATTTCCATGATAATACAACTACATGTAATTTTGAGTTCCATTGAGCTCTATGTTAGCCACTAATGTGTTTTAATTTTTCCAGGGAAACATTCATACTTTAATATCAGGAATTAAGGAAGATAAGATGAAGACTTTTGCTGTTATCTTTATTTGTGTACTAGTAGCTCCAGGTAGAAGCATGGTTATAGCAACAAATGCAAGGAATTTTGACACTTGGGCCGATCTCCTCATTCCACAATGGATAACTCATATTTGATTGAATCTAATCCTTGACTCAGATTTATACCTTATCCATCTCCAGGTGAGTGGCAAATTCATATAAATATGAAAGTATGTTATCCTTTGATTGTTATTTAGCACTACATGCATAAATGCCCATTTTGCACAAGATTAAACCTATGGTTACTAAATATGCACCCTACTTAAATATCATCCATTTAAATAGTCAAACAATCAATATTAATTTAACACCTCATTCATAATAAAAAGTGATAAATATTTGTTCTTATAGGTGAAAGGAGACCTCTACAAGAACAGTGAACAAAGATTTCAATAACAAGAGGTAAATATAATGACAGTCACAGATAAACAAAGGAACAATCCACAGAAGTAGCACCATGCAAAGATTGAAGAGAGTTAGCTCTTGTTGAAGTCCTTTTTCTCATTCAAAGAGAGCCAAAAAGATAGTGAAAAATGGTAAAAGATTGTGTATTTTTAGAGCTTGTGCAAATGTATTGAAGGCTTATGAGATCATTGGAAAGTTTTATGCCCTTACATAAACCCAAAAGAGTCTTGCATGAACCTAGGATCGAAATAGAAGAATAACAATGAGTTAAGGGGCTGATAAAATAATAGTCAAGGAGACAGAAAACAGTCACACAAGACTACATTGCCAGTCCTTTAAGGACTATGTGATATGAACATCAGTCCAACAAATAGAGACTATTATCAGACCTAGAGGGAACAAAGGGCAAGGATAGCAGATAGAAGTAGTCTTTTTTATTGTGGACAGGATCATTGAACATGAGGATAAGTAGAACAATAGATATAAGCAGCCTACATGAGTTGAAAAGAACAATCCTTAAACTGTCATGGAGATACCTCTATCAAGGTAGCAGTAGTTAACATTTTGGAGCAGTCATCATCAGTTAAGTAAATAGGAACAATCATCTTTGAGGTGCAATAACACAGTGAATGCAAAGATACATGTGGAACAATGGTCTAATAGAGATACTGTGCAAGGGGTCAGCTGCATGTCTGTCAAGGTCTGTAGGGTAACATAATGTTAAATGATGGTAGGGTTTTGGAAACTTTGTCATAACTTTGTTTTTCCTTGTACAATTAACTACATGTCTGACAGACCATATAAATGGTAACAAGCAATGGTGAGGCCTATTAGTCCTTCAGTGCCCTGTCATAGGTTTGGGGTATGTAACAGTCTTTCAAAAAATGTGACAGAGGTCTAAAAGGTCAATTACAACTTAATAACCCATGCAACTTTGAGAAATTAGAAGAGGATTGTCAATAGTATCAGGAAGTCTATCAAACCCATTAAGCATTGTCATGGTTTTTAGCCCCTTTTGGAAGTTTGGAAACAATCAAACTCATATATGTCAGAGTATGGACTTTAGAGGTCACATTCTTGCACACATTTAATCATTTCAAGTGTTTGGGGATAGTATAGAAAAGATCAAATGTTAGTCAGTATGAGAAAATAGTCAATATTTGGTTTTGAGGAGTCTGTGGCTTAGGTGAGGATCATATCTTGTTATTCATACTTATTTTTGATGCAATATGTATTAGGTTTCTTTCAGGTTGTTGTAACTAACCTTCACTCTATACTGCAGGCCTTATTTGATTTGGAGAACACCAATCACAAGCTAAAGAGTGAACTCAAAGATTTGTATATCAACTCTGCTAAGTAAGTTGTTTTTCTATTAGTAGCTAGATTCCCATATGTTATTTGTGACTTGTGATGACTCAAATCTTTACTGCTATTCAAAACTCACACTCATGGATGGTTATTAGCATGTATTATAGTTTTACATAGATGATTCACTCTTAGAATAATATTTAAGCAGAGTTTAAAAAGTCTTAGATTCTAATTGTTAGTTTTAAAAACTTTTGGTCTTGTATAGGCAAGTTGATAGATCTAGCAACCGTAAGGCAATTGTCGTTCATGTTCCATACCACTTGAGGAAGGATTTCTGAAACATTCATGCAAGGCTTATGCAAGAGCTGGAAAAGAAGTTTAGTGGAAAGGTTAACATCAAATGATGCATGTTTCTATTCTTCCATTAAAGGTGACTGTGACATTGGTGAAAATTTTTAAACTTTGCCATTTGCATTGTTCATTGTCATAGATTATAGTAATTATCTTTCCTTGGTTTGAATCATTGCTCCTCTACTCTATATGAGCACTGTCACAAGTATCACTACCTATTTTTAATTTTTGGTGCATTCTTATCGTCAATCACATAGTTTTGGTGTCTAAATCTTCTCTTGGATCCTAGCCCACAATTGTTGCATACAAGAAAAAGTAACAAAAACAAGATCCTTTGACAAGGATGTCATATGGAACATTGACTATGACAGTCCCATGCATTTCCAAAAGATTATCATCATTCATTGATGAGAAATATCATGGATTTGTGGCTCTTATGTTATCTTACTCTGTTAAAACATCTACAGATTCCTTCATTCATAGCCTATGCACCCTCTTTTTTTCAAGACCACTATCCCCTTTGCATTCTATGACTACCATTTGTAGATTGAATGCCCCTTCATTACATTCATGGTGACCCTTGTTCAGTTATGCATCTCTATGACTGATTTCCTCAACTTTTTTCTAACCTTCAATAGTCCAAAACTGCCCTTTGATATATTCATTTAACTGTGATCTTCTCTTATGACTATCTTTCAATAATAATTGTCACCACACAAAATCTACCATTTGTGACTGCCATTCAAATGATAGAACCTTCACAAACCCTAGTCCCTCTCTCTCATAGTGATCTTTTCTCTTGTTACCCTCTATCAGCCTCTTTTAGAGTTATAAAACTCTCTTACAATGTTTCTTAAGGTATCTTTTTTCACGTAGCATGTCTAGGGTTCCTTCATACCTTGCATTGATAGTCCTTCTCTAAAACCCACTATGCAGATCTTCTTGTATTGACAATGTTCTATATTTTAGGCAGATTGTGTAACCTTTCTAGGCTCACATGAATCCTAAAAACTTAGATAAAGTTGTATAACTGTTGGTTAATCTCTAAACCTTGTGAGACCTCTAGGACTCTCTCAAAACTCTTGCACAAAACGTTACAAATGATTATCCAGTCTAAAAGAACTTCACAGTCCTTGTCATGATACTATTTTGACTCATAAATCTCCTTTGTATAGGTTTGAGAGACCCTAATCTTCTATACAAACTTGTTCATCATTTGGTAGGGTTTAATGATTCAATATTACTAGTTCAAAACAACACTACTCTTGATACTCTCAGATCTCCTATTCCATGGAACTTCCTATGTTTCTACAATTTCGACATACCTTTGTAAAAGTTCAACCCAAGTCTGTAATAGTATTTAGCACTATAAGATAGAGCTACTCAAGAGTCTTCATAAACTACCTCTGCTATGAGATTGATACAGGGTCCATCTGGATCTTTATTTGATATGCCTTATCTCTTCTCATTACACTCCTTCTAGTACATATCTTATTTGCATAGTTGTTCATTAGACCTTTCTCCTCTTGGATTAACTTCTATATCATTCTAGATCCCTTTGCTACCTTTAGTGTAGGCCTGTCAATGCTATCTTTGCATTATATATCTTCACAAGGTCACTATATTTATTGCCTTGATGCCCTATTACCAATCCCTTGATTTAAATACTGAGTGTAGGCATCTCATGAGTTCCTTTAAATGACTATCATCAAACCCTCCTTTAACATATGCATACTTGACACTAGAGATGCAAGGTTATACTAGGCCCTTTACAATGACTGTATTGACCTTATACTAGTTTAGAAGGCCTTCTTTTGCAAGGTGCTCATAATGAACATGTAGATCTCACACATTCCTATAACATGCATGGGATTCCCTTATCATATAGACTTCATAATGTTTGTGTAGGGCTTGGTGAAGAGATCCTAGAAAGTGGGTTTATGCACACTATCTTCACAACTTTTATGAGATCATGTTGACTGTCCCATACTCAAATCTCAGTGTCTTCTCATGTCTGCCAACTTTGTGATAGTCCATATTATTGTTTGCAACTTCCTAGTGCATGTCTCTATTAAGAATGAGACAATCATATCATGCAAATCTCATAGTTGAAAATGGATAGAGAGATGTAAAGGTGGGTTTGGACTGTCACCTTTCCTTAGACCTCTGTATTCTTGAACTGACATTCTTGAGTCACTGTCTCTCTTGTGCAATGTATCTCAATCTCTTCTTCATTTTGTCCTATATGCATTTGATGTAGTTTAAAATCCCTCTATATTCTTGTTTTTATAGTATCAAAGATTTCTTATGAATGCAAATATTCTTTAATTCAAACCTTTGTGTGACAGTGTAAATTTTTGCATGATAGTGTAGACTTTCTACAAGACATTGTAAAGCTCAAACACGATACCCTAGAGTGTTGGTGACAAGGCTCTGTATACTTTTTCATGATGGACCTTTGTTTACTATTATCATTCTCTCTTTGTAACCTAACCAAAAACTGTCTAAAGAGATCATCTATTAGAATTTTATATGTGATTTTTGTTCTTTGTCATGTATATCTCCAGATATGAGGTTTTCAACAAAGGTTAACCATGCTCAAAACTACTTTCAAGATCAGGCAACACCTCTGTTCACCCTCAGTCTTCTTGACCCTCTTCATTCTTTTTCTTCTTGACCTCATATCTACAAGACTGTTTAGAAACTTTGCCTCTTTGCAATGTATCTTAGTCTCTATTCCTTTGTAGCTGTCTCCTACACATTGTCGTGCAACCATGGAAACCTCTCTTTAACTTGAATATGCTTTGTAAACCTTGGTCTCCCCAAACTTTGGATAGTTGGAGTGAATGATATTGAGAGGTCCCTGATAGAGATCAAGACTATCACTGCATTCTACAGGCCTATTTGATAGTCTACAAGACCATATAGAGTTTGAAGACCTTTGGAGGTTTAAAACATGCATAGATAGGCTTGATGAGAGTCTAGAGAAGTGTGACAAACCTAAAAGTAAAAATGGTAAAGATTTAGACCTCAAGATTAAGATAAAGAAATATCACAGTGAAATTGCATTTGCTTGAGAGTTTCTAGAGCATTTTCAAAAAATCCAATTTGTGCATATCCTACAATCATTGCAGTCCATGAGACCACATTTTTTGAGGCATTCTATCAAATAGTTCATGTGCCTTGTCCATGGTTCCACATTTTACATACATGTTTGCCAGGGCATTTGCAACTACAGCAAATGACAAAATTCCTCTATCCTTTATGCCTTGATGGATGTCCATACCCTATTCCAAAGCTCCCATTTTGGCACAGGCAGAGAGGATGCAGGCAAAGGTTGTGGAGTCTAGATTTATACTTGCTAATTGCATTTGCTTGAAAGTTTTTAATTTATTCTCAAAAAGTTCAATTTGTGCATATCCTGCAATCATTGCAGTCCATGAGACCACATTTCTTTGAGGCATTTTGTCAAACAATTCACGTGCTTTGTCTATGTTTCCAAATTTTACATACATGTCTACTAGGGCAGTTGCCACTACAACATATTGCAAGTCTATTTTTTAGATTGCTTCATTTAGCATCACCAATCATCTCCTCAAGAACATTGTCCTTGTTTAAAATGATGGAAACAATTTGTATCTATCACAACAATTTCTCTTGTAACAAACTTGGAGATAAATTTTGTAGTGTGGCAATCGACACATACTTGAAATTTCTTACAACTCTAGAAGTTGTTCTAGGGGGTGTGTTTAACAAGCCAAATGTAACTGCTAACTTTTCACTATGGTGGCAAAGATAATTATTTTTCCTCCTCTTCCACATCATTTAGTAAATGTCCTGAATCTAGAAAATGCCCTTTTGCCTTTATCTCCCAAGCTAATTTCTCCAACTTTGCATAGATTCTATGTTTGTGGATGTGATCTGTCTCCCACACAAAAAGAATTTACCATTTTATGGCCTTCAATCCAACTACATCCAGGACTCTTTTTAACTCCTCTATCTTTCATCAATCTTCTTAACATTTGAACCTCACCTAACCTGCCCACTTCTGCATGGATGTTTGAGAGAAGAGCATAAGTCGCATCATTTTAAGGATCCAAATAAAAAAGTAGCGTCACTGTAAATACTCCTAACCCTACATTCATATGTGATCTATAGGCACCAAGAAAACACATCCACACAACCATGATAGATTTAAATGACATCTGAACAATATAGTTTAGAGTGTCCTCAAGATAGCCAGCATGAGAAAGAAGGTCAACCATGCACACATAATGATCAATTGTAGGTGTAATATAATAAGGGTTACTAATCTGATTGAAGTATGTACAACCCTCATCCATTGAACCTACATGGCTGCATGCACATAGAACACAAGCAAAGTTTACAATGTTAGGATATGTTTCGGAGTACTTCATTAATTCAAATATTTTGAGGGCATCCATGCAAAATCCATTTTGTGCATATCATGCAATCATTGCATTCCAAGAGATGACATCTCTTTGAGCCATTCCATCAAACAGTTCATGTGCCTTATCTATACTTCCACATATGGCATACATGTCTATTTGACAAAAACCCCCCTTCAATTATGTTATGATGGATGTCCATACCCTGTTCCAAAGCTCCCATTTTGGCACAAGCAGGGAGTATGATGGCAAAGGTTGTCAAATTTGGCTTTACACCTACTAATTGCATTTGCTTGAAAGTTTCTAAAGCCTTTTCAACAAATCCATTTTGTGCATATCCTTGACAGAACTGCATGTTGCTCATATTGTGAGGCATCTTGTAATGGTTCTTTTCTTGGGGCTTCTTCAATCTGGCGTTGTGTGTGGTGTCAACACTTATTGCACATTGAATGTCATGCAAACTTGAGCATCAAATATGATGAAATTTGTGAATTGAGTCCTTTGAAAAGGCATTGTCAAACAAATGCAATTTTATGTATAAAACTAGATTCCTCATCCATTGCCAGCAAAGTCATGGCCTATGACAAAATGGGTGCTTTCAAATAGGGAACGGGGATGCATCAAAGTATAACGAAATGGTTTTTTGTTAGATATTGTATTTGCAAATACTCTGGAGGATACATATGTTGGATGAGGGCACTATTAACTTTCAAACAAATGTAGTTCGATCATTTTTCTCCTCACTTATACCAGAATGGAAGCTTTGGGGCATGATATGGGCACAGAGACAAGGCACTAGAATTGTTTGACAACATGAGACATCCACAGAACCGAGGGAGTATATAGGAGAGGGGAATCAAGCATTCCCGTACCCCCACAGAGCCAGAGAAAACCATGTGCGGGCTTGCGAGAAGTAGACCCAGTGTTCACCGCGTCCCCGCGAAGGAACCCTAAAGTGCACGTGGTAATGCAGTGAAATGAAAAATAAGGTGAGCGGGTAACTTCAATATTTTCCCGCACTCCTGCAAAGGGAAAATAGAAGGTGTGTGGTGGTGCAGGAGGCACATGAAAAGTCAAGTATCCAATTTTTTTTTTATAGATAAAAATCAAACATAGAAGAAGTGTAAGGTGGAAATAAAGTAAATATCATAATGTAGTATTGTTTTGGGTGGATTAATTGAAAATAAAAATTGCTGAATAGGTAATTATTTTACTTAAAGAATATGATTTACTTGAAAATGTATAAAGGTGAATACAAATATAAGATTGCCGGTAAAAGGGGGATTTTGTATTTTGTACAATTATTTTTCATAAGCATTGTATTGATATCTTGCAGAGTTTTGTATTAATACCTCTATTTTCTTACAATTGTATGATGCTATAATTTTTTTTATAAAATATTAAGGGGTTTGTAAAAGGATAATAGAAGATCATCAAAAGGGTATCAAAATAGTGTGTGGTATCTATTCAGGTCCATCAAATCTTAAGAAGACCTCTCTGTGAACTAGGTTAAGGTCTACATAACTTTAACCTCTATCAGACTTATGAAAGCTTATCCTACTCCTGTGCAAATATTTGTAAAGATCCCACTAAGGTTTGTAGAAAGATAATTCAAAGGCCAGTTATATTGTCAATGCATAGTGAACAATGGCATATTTACTTCATTTTCTTCTGACATTGACTGTTGTCCATGAGGCCACCTTGGAAGATGTCTATCCTACAGAGATTGTTGGCAAGCGAGTTAGATACCGTGTTGATGGATCCAAGATAATGAAGGTAAGATGATTGGTGATAAAGAAACATGTATATCTATTTCTTTGGACTTGTTCTAGGTTATATCTGTGCATCTTAAACTTTGACTAGCTGAGTGATTTACCATTTTTCAGGTCTATCTAGATCCTAAGGAGCGTAAAACATAGAATACAAGTTGGAAACCTTTACTGGAGTTTACAAAAAAATTTGTGGGAAGGATGTCATTTTTGAGTACCCTTTGTCAGAGGCTAGTTAAATTATACCTTTAAAGTCTTCTCTCCTTTGCTGGATGGTATTTAATTGATGTTGATCTTATTTTTTTGACTAGGGTATGTATCAAAATATTGTTTGGTTAGTATTAGAAATTTTTTTGATCAAACATTTCAGGCTTTGAAGTATCAATGATTCTTTTTGAATTCTTCTTATTGTCCTATTCTCTTTAGATGAGTTAAATTTTGTTTAGCTGAAAAGAGCCTTCCTATACACTTAAATGAATTTGAGAAGCATTTTTCACTTATTCATATTTTTATCATTGCTTTATATGGTGAATGGATAATAGAAGTTAATCTTGGGGATCTGGTTGAGAAATTCATTGGTACTAAAAACTATTTCAGGCCTATGTTGTGTTGAGACATGGACCAGCTAGGACTCGAACCTAGGACCTTCCATTCACTACTAGAGTGCTCTACCACTGAGCTATTGGCCCCTCTTGGACCAGTCCATCATCAGTCTGGGTGTGTCTTATTTCCAACACCAACACCCCCCTTAAGCCACACCTCTCGTGTGCTTGGGCCTCCTAGCCTGGGCCTAGCTCTGATACCATGTTGAGACATGGACTAGCTAGGACTCGAACCTAGGACCTTCTATTCACTGCTAGAGTGCTCTACCACTGAGCTACTGGCCCCTCTTAGACCAGTCCATTGTCAGTCCAGGTGTGGCTTATTTCCAACACCAACACCCCCCCTTAAGCCACACCTCTCATGTGCTTGGGGCTCCTAGCCTGGGCCTGGCTCTAATACCATGTTAGAATCTGAAAAGATTATTATTGTCTCTCAGATTGGCACCCTTGCTGCAGTTGTAAAACTTTAGCAATCTGGAGAAACATGGGAATGATCTCAAAGTGTGGGACCTTGCGAAATGAGATCAGACCTTTGGAGAAGGCTGGCTTCCTTAATTGGTTATCACCTAGAATCTACTGAATTTGCAGAGGAAAAGGGAGAAGGAATGCTTTAAAATGAAAGATGGAACAAAAAAACTTGAAAATAAAGGGGTGATTCACCAAGTTGAACAAAAGAACCCTCACAATACTGAGAAAATGCACAACATAACCAGATACAACAAGTAGACATACACAGATTCAAATAGTTCTAGTAGAGGTGAGAAACAAGATGATTGAGAGGAACAATATGTTCACAGACAATCACATGCAGATTCACACTAAACTAAAACTCAGTAAAAGAGGTAAAATAACTTGGATATATTCAATAAGAAGGCATAGTTATAGTAGTAGAAAGCTCTGTTTGGAAACAGAAAGCCTTAATGCTAAAAATTTTCCAACCTTTTTTACATCTCTCTCCTATGCATATATAGCATTTTCATATGACCTAAGTCGGTTACAATAAGTTCGCCCCATGGGCACTGTCAGAAAATATCTGCCTAAAGGGACACCTACTTGCAAAAGTTATGGCGTGAAAGATCTGGAACAGGGTAGATGGAAGATATTTTGAGTCTTTAATGCAAGATGTTGCATCGTCTATCTTCAACAATGAATATATGAAATATTTGAAACAAGGTGGTTGAGAGATATTTCTGGTCATCAATGCGAGCTGCTGAACATCTACCTGCAACAATGAATGCAACAAATATCTGCATCTTGCCCAAAAATGGTCGCTAAAACGTCCAGTAGCCAAAACATGCAAATCCAGATCCAAAATTGAAAGTGAGAATCTGTCCCTCAAAAGCCTGCCAAATGAAAGAGGAGACAAAAACAAGCATTTTTGCCTTTTGCAGCATGTAGACATTTGCCAGGATGCACAAGATATTCACGTTCAAAATTACGGTCAACTACCTGTGTATATCGCTTTGCATCTGCGACCTAAATCGACATCTGAAAGACCCTTTGAATCTATGCTGCATTCGACATTTAAAATGGCCTTTGAAGTGCCTTTGTATATGCATTTGAATATGCATGTGCCTGCATCCAAACGTGGGTCTTTATCTTTTGAATCGGCGTTTGTATCGCCACTAACACATGGCACCACCTAATTTGGTGCCAAGATGTCTTGAGACCTATCGTTGAGTAATCACATCCTCCATCGGCCATCGAAATGACTAGAAACAGAGCCACCGACGCGCATGTCTCGCCGAACATCTCCTTGCATATGGCTCTGTATATTCAAATGTATATCGGCACATGTAATCGCCTCTTCATACAACCTGCGGACCTCAAATGATTATCCACTATACTCAATTCCGCAGTCGGGTCCAGCTTGTATGTACCCCTTTATATCTTTGCATATGCATTTTTCGACCCCTTATATGCAAATAGACAATGCAGACCTAAAAGATTATCAACTATATTGAAATGCTGAGACAGGTCCAGCCCTTGTATTTTTTCCTCTTTTGCATATATGCATATACATGTACTTAACATACAACCTTCGGAACTCAATGCTAAATTTGCCGAATTTGATTTTACAGTCGGGTCCACCTTGTACATTGCCCTTTGTTTATGACCTTGCATATTCCCTTTGTATATCGCAACATACTAATGCGAACATACAAACAAAAAGATGCATACAAACATTTGTACCATTATCGACCAGAATGCATATTCCTCTCGGGTCTAGGGCTCGCATCCTAGGAATGTATATCGCATTGTATATGTAGATTGTATGTTCAAAGATACAATCACCTATGCAATTGGTGGGCCCCATCCTTTTCATCTCCTCCTTGTATCTTTTCTTGCATGCGCGCTTTGTATATTCTTCTTGTATATTTTCTTTTGCATATTGCAAATGTACATTCAACTTCGTATCCTGCCGATGTATCTTCACATTGCATATGACCCTTGTATCTATGAATGTATATTGCCCTTTGTATGTTGGCACATACATGCATCTTTACCTTATATCTCGGATTTGCCTTTGTATGTGAACTTGTATGTCCCCCTTGTATGTTGGCCTTGTATGTCTTTGCCTTTGTATATGCATCGGGCACTGTATCTTTCGCCTTGTATCTTTTCTTCATGTATCCTTGTATGTCACCTTTGTATGTCGGCCTTGTATGTTTTCTTTGCATCTTCCCCTTGTATCTTTTCCTTTGTATGTGTGATTGTATGTTTGAACATACAATGCGAACATACATTCATACCTGCATTCCACCCCTCGCATATGCCCTTTGTATATGGTACCTTGTATCTCGCCGATGTACATTTCCTTTGCATATGTGAACATACAATGGTGAATGTACATGTGAATATTCATTCGAAAATGCATATACAAATACTAAGCATAAAATTGAGATTTATCTGCGATGGAAAGCACTTGAAGACAAAGGGTTTCTGAGTTTTTTTGGGTTTTCAGCAAAGATTCTCAAGCTGAGATTTTTTGGGATTTTTGACAAGGCATAGCATAAATATTTGAAAGATTTAAGCCTTGTAGGGTCATTCTCTAAAGGATTTTCAAGGAAAATATAGGGTGAACTATTTGAGTCTGGATAGAGAAAAAATAGGTCAACAATTATTAACCTAGAAAACTAGTGCAAAGAATAGATATCTAAACTATGAATGCAAATGATACGAAATCAAAATAGCAATGCAGAGTTAGTCTCCAAGAGAGTAATGCAAATTCTAGAAGCAAAATAGCATTAAGAGGATGCAAAAGCAAAAGATACAAAATACAAGCCAGGTAGCATGCTTATATAGACCAAGGAGTGGGAGGAGGTGGCAACACTGATCATTTAGGAGCAACCATCTATCAGACTAAAGATAGCAAAGTATCTTCCCAAGATAGCTAATGGATGCTCACATGTAGGAAGGTGACACCTCGCAACCACTAACCTAATAAGACATGTTTAATTAACCTAAGCGAGATTAATAGAAGTGTAGGAAAAACCTAGGAATATAGGGAAAAATAAATAACCCAACTAGGAAATAAAAACCTACACTAACATGTTGAACACTCTGTTTAAGGCATTTGTTGACAAGGCTATAGTTTTTTAATTGATTTATCTTTCTGCTGTGTTTGGGCTTACTTTTGTAAACTTGCAATATACAATGCACTTTTATTCTTTCCAAATTGAGACTAATAGTAATTTTGTTGGTTGTATTGAGGCACAACTTCCTTCATGGCGGAAAAGGCAGCACCCTGTTGCTCATATCAGATGGTACGTTTCATAGAAAGGAGGAAAGATTCTAGGGTTACTATTGGCTGCATTGAAGAAGAGAGATTCATAAATGGGACACGATCAACTCTCCTTTTTAGATTCTACACGTTACAGCTTTCTCTAGGAAGATTGCCCACGTTGCAGAAGTTTTAAGAGATGAAAGGGGCATGTGCTTGCATTGAAGGGCTCCAAGCATGCACTTCCATCATTGCAAAAGTTTTTTGGAGAAGTTTCTTTCTTGTCATTTTTGTGCATTGTAACTCAGATTTTTAGTCTTGTGACTGAAAATAAACATTGTAATACTCTATTTCTAAGCATTTTTCAAGCAAGATAGATATTTCAAACTTGTGCAAGTTGTAAGAACACCTTTCTTTTAATAAAGTTTAGCAATTTTGCCTTCTCAATGATTGTCTTATTGTGTGCAATTGATAATTGATGTGTATTTCTGTGTTTTATGTTTAAATCCTCAAATATCAGACTAAATATACTACCAATTGACAGAAATCATTGAATAAATATGACTAAACATATGACTAAATATACTACCAGTTGACAGAAATCAGTGAATAGATATACTACCAATTGACACAAATTTGGTTGCGTTATAAATTTGGTCATGTGACAAAATAAATGACCGACAATAAACTACTAATGGTCATGTGACCAAGCTCAGTGAATAAATATGACTAAATATACGACTAAATCAATGACTAAATTAATGACTAAATATACTACCAAATTGATCAATCAAAACAACCAATAAATGACTAAAAATGGTTTAGTCATCAATTTGGTCACGTTATAAATGACTGGCAATAAAATACTAATGGTCACGTCACCATGTTTAGTCATTTATATGTATTTTTTAGTAGTTTTTTTAATCATATATTGTTGTTTTTGTACTTGTGAAACTTTCTAATTTTTGGAGTTAACTATTGAATTTTTTTGAAGTGAATTAAATTTGATTAGATATTAGATAATATTCCATTCAGGATTTTATCGAGAGAGATAAAGAGAAATGGAAAAATAGAGAGGGAGAGAAAGAGATAGAGAGAGAGGAGACAAAGAGACATATAAAGGTAGAAAGAAAGAGGACATAGAGAATTAGATAGAGAGGGACACAAAGAGAGGTAGAGATGAGACAAAGAAAGAAAGAGGGAAAGAGAGAAGGGGAGATAGAGACATATATATATATATATATATATATATATATATATATATATATATATATATATATATATATATATATATATATATAGAGAGAGAGAGAGAGAGAGAGAGAGAGAGAGCTTGTACAATGTAAAAAGTGGAGCTTGGTATGTGTTGGTCCAAATCATCTACTTAAACTTTACTTACCACTATAGAACAACAAAACACATCATTACATGGTTTCAATGTTCAAATGATGACAATGATTCAACAAATAAAATAGACCCAAAAATTTAATGCAAATATTCTATATACTTTCTTTTTGAGAATAATAATATTACAAACAAATAAATAATTCCTCTTTACCACTCTTTCAAATATGCTCCCATATGCAAAATAATATTTGCTTTTATCCACACAACTCCTTTCCACATCCATTTTCGGCATACCCATTGCACACTAAGGTGCGATTGCTAGTTAATATTAAGTGAATCAATTACTGGAATGAAATATGATAAAGCCGTTGAAGTTATCGATAATGATGCCAATGCATAGTGGTCCATACACAATAACCAGTTCTCCTTTATTCAATAATTGTTTATGGCTCAAGCTGGTTGACCAATCTTATGGGATGATATTGATAATATTCGCCCATGGTGTAACAACAATTGTAATTCAAGTATTCACAATTCCTAGCATCATATTGGAATGAAATATGATAAAGCCGTTGAAGTTATCGATAATGATGCCAATGCATAGCGGCCCATACACAATAACCATTTCTCCTTTATTCAATAATTTTTACGGCTCAAGCTGGTCAACCAATCTTATGGGATGATATTGATAATATTCGGCCATGGTGTAACAACAATTGTAATTTAAATATTCACAATTCCCAGCATCATATTTGCCGCTGTCCAGCATCCCCAATGATTTATTTGATTAGTCCAATCATTCAAGGCCCACAGAGAATTTAGGTAGGGGCATTGCATTCTTTTTATATATGGTCTGTTCTATCTTCATAAAGTACAGGTCTAGTGGAGCCTAATGGTTAGTGAAATACTAATTTGAGGTTGTATGGAATTTTTATTGAATTGATAAAGATGTGGTTAAAGATGGGAAACATCCCTAATAATTACATTTATTCTTGAAATTATGTATTTACATTATGCACATCATTTTTCTGCATCTAAGATGGCTAACATAAAGTCCTAGTGATTTTGCATAATGGAATTTCTTAATGAGTTGTGCTAGCATCTTGATGTGAATTTTCTTTTAAATTTTTGCTACAAGCCTAGTTAAGTACTCACGAGTGGCTAGACAAAAGAGCCTAGTCAATACAAGCACTAAAACATATAATGTGTTTTGTGGAAAAGAGGGATCTAGCCTAAAAGGTTAAACTAGGTCAAACCCTCTTCCATAAACATTAGGATACAAACCGAGCTTGGCTTCTACCCATGAAGGAAAGCCAAACTATAGGGGTTTTGTCCCTTTGTTGTATAGAGGAGAATCAACCAAATCCTTGAACCAAAACTAACCAAGCAAACTAGGGCAAAAGATGAAACTATTATTGGCAAATATATGACTGTTAGAAACAAAAACATAAATTCTAAAAGTGTAGCAGAGATAAGGAGATAGGGCAGAACCTAGATTTGACTTTGGGAGCACCAAAAGACCAGGGCACTGGGTGCCCTAGACCTTAGTTAGGGTTTTGCAAAATCTCTGAGCTTCACCAGACCTTTACCTGCAAAACCTTCCTTCTTCCTGGATCTTGTCTTATGAAACGTGTATCTTCAACCTACACACAAGAAAAGAGGGAAAAGGTTGTGCTGTGTTTAGGGTCTTGCATTAGTCAAACACTGTGTTGGTGTTTCTACCTCCACTACAACGATGATTAGAGATCCAAGAGTGCATGCCCTAGGAGGGCAGAGGAAAGATCAACAATATATGATGAAAGTATGAATGAAAATGATAAAGATTACCACAAGATGTGAAACCCTAGTTGAAGTAGATAACTCAAGATCATGCATCAACAAGGAGATAGATAAAGATGGCTTGAACTTCCTTTAAAACCTACAAATGAGCATCATAACATCCAAAAGCATGTATCACATCCAAACATGAAGAGAACTTAAGCATAGGAGATCAAACATGTAAGCAAATTCAATCTTCTCTTAGCATTCACTTGTCCATCTAGTGATCACCTAGGTATAATTTAATAAATTGTAGAACTCCTTTATATATGCATTCCCACTCACCAATGACAAATAAAACCAAATGGGGCTAACATGCAAAAGCTAAGGAGGTGTTCTAAGCTGACACCACAAAAATAGGACTAGGACTAACATCTAGGACCAGGGCGCTAGGTGCCCTGGTCCTTTAGCCCCACAAACTCTGGAGAGTGTCCATTTAAGTGGGCTTAGACCAGTTCTAACTTTATTTTGTTGATTTTATTCATCAGGATTGAGATTTATCCATTTAATGTTCAAAAAGGTGTTAAAATAGGCCTTAATTAACAATTGTACACACTTTTTTGCATAACATATTGAAATAAATGCTTAAATTGATAAAGAAGGATAGATAAACTTAGCTCTGTATGCAACAATGGAGGTTTTCAACAATGGAGGTTTTGCATAGTGCATGCTTTGTGACCCAACTTAGACTTCCACTATCAAATATGTGATGTTGGAGCTTCAACATACTAGAAAATGACTTGTGCTTTGTGAAGGTTCAAAGTTGCATGTGCGACCTTGAAATTGGAAATTCATAGCATTGAATTTGTTGTGCATCCTTGAATTATGAATTTATTATCTTTAAAATCTATTCACCTCTACGTACCTCAAACTAGGTGGTGCTCAAAAGCACTAGTAGAGCTTTCTATCAAGAGTGGGGAATCCATGTTTTGTCTTGATGGAAGTCAAACCCTTTGTACCAATTCAATGATGTTTAACAAATTGAAGACATGCCAAGCATAATGTAAATGCCTATGTATTTGTTCTTTTGATTATAGATGTTGATGCAATGCTCTTTATGAATGCTCTATTGATTGAATTATGATGCTATGAGATGATGTATCACTTCTTGTCTAAATGACCTAGGGCCCTGTCCTTTTATACAACACCCTAGCATTCAAATTTGAATATTTTTGGGTAATGAATGGTTGGATTTAGGTTGGCTTAGGATCAATATTAAATCTAATTTTGGAAAAAAGGGTTCAAGGCCACACTTGCACACTTGGAATAGGTTTAGGGTTGTCCTTGTGGTCTTGAATAGGGATTGACAACAAATAAATTAAGGATGGGATCTAAACCTACTAGGGAATGGGCTCAGGTTCAAATCAAGTTCAGGATGAATGTCAACTCTTGCATAAAAATACATCATTTGAGTACTAAACTATTTCTAGGGACAAAAGGGTCAAAGAGAGTCTAAAACAAGTGGGAAAAAGTATGAGTGATGCACTTTTCACCTCTATATTTTGCCCCCTCTTTGACTTGTATGTTGTTAGTATTTTAATTTGTCTCTTGTAGGAAAACTCAAAATGAAATGATGTGTAAGGATAAAACCTTTCTTTCAATCAGAAGGGGAAGCTCCCTTGTAACAAAACTAAGCCTTAAAACTCTAAATAATATGTGGTTTTTAGTATACAATATAAACAAACATATAAATAAACATTTGTCTTTTTGGTTATTAGGCAAGAGCATGACTTATCAACACTTCTATTTAGGACCAGAGATTTTTATAATTTTTGAGTGACATGACCAATATAATTCATGAACAAACTCACTTTTTTTCTTTCTTTAAAGTAGTAGAGACCAAAAATAATAAGTAAAACACAATAATTGAACTAGATTGAAAACAATAAACAAAACTTGATAAATTGAATAATGAAAATTGCATCCAAAGCTACAGCACTGCGTTAATGAAACCTTTAGTACAAAGCTTGCAAAAATCATCATTTTCTATTGAATATACCAAATCAACACTTAAGATGGCACAAGAAGCCTGAACAATAAACACAAAAACAAGTAGATGTAAAAATTATCATTCCTCCAAATCAAAATGATAATAACACTTATGTAAGTTGTTTTTGCAATATTTTTGCATGTGATTTATCCAAGATAAATAGAAAGATAATAAAGTTACTATGCTAAAGTTAGTGCACTTGCAATCTAAGAAAAACTCAAAATACAAATTGTTTGAAATAGATCATTTAAAACAAGAAATCTTGAAATAGACCTTGACTAAATATATCACATCCTAAGATAAACCTTCTACGTCAATTAAGAATAGTGATCCTACTATAATAGAAATGACTAAAAATAACTAGTTTGATGCGTGAACAAACCCTCTTGAAGACTCCAATGCAATTCCTTTGTTTCAACCATGATGAATTCTTGGAAGATAATTGAAACCCCAATGATCTTTGATGACTCATCAAACAATCTAGGTGACATGAATCTAAAAAAAACTAGTCCTTGGATATGAATCCTTGATAATCCAACATTATTCCTTGTTCAATAAACACTCCATATGTTCTCCTTCTAGTCCAAAAATCAAAGTATTGATCTTGGGGCACTTTGAATGAAGAGTGAAGGAAATGATAAATCTACCAATGTTTTACCTTATATATTTCTCTTATGATGACCGAGGCTCACTACAAACTACTACTAATAAAAAAATTACTTATAACTGTTGATATCACTTGAAGGCAGTGTTGTTTATGTGTTTTGAATGATTGAAAGCTTGATAGAGAATTATCGAAAATCTATAAAACATAGAGAAGTCCTTGCAAATATTCAAAAATCTAAAATTAGCCTATTGGAGATGAAGAAAACCACTATAATAAACCTTGAAACTCCTCTTGAAATCACTGCTATAGATGCTCCAAAACATGTTGCAAATCACAATTTGGCGGGATTTCATGTCATTTTGACTCCTCTCACTCAACTAGGCATATTGTTCCATTGAAAATGTGATTTAATGTTGCATGGATACGTACCTATTATGGTTAAGTGATTTTTATTTGGGTAAAAACTTGACAAGATTTCAAAAAGGCATGTTCCTTGGGTACCTAGATAACTTTTTTCTTGTTTATGTTTTTCACTTTTGATAGAGTAAGCTTTAGATGCATGATTCTGCATTAGGTGCCAAATTTTCAAAATTTTACTAAGTTTCTTGTCCATCCTTCACACAAGGGCATGCTAGGCTCTTATGGGACCATTTTAAATGTTTTCAACTTTTGATAATACAGTGAAGGTGTGCACTAATGGTCTATGTGATCATTTTTCAACATTTAGAATTTTCTTGTCATCCCTTTGTCATGGCATGTGCTAGGAGATTAAGTGCCCTATCTTGAAAACTTTGAGCATTAAGGTGTGTCACTTTTAAACTTTTCAAACAAATTTGACTTGTCTTCAAAAGTGTTTGTGGAAATGCTCTTGATAGGCATTTTAAACCTTCAAATTTTAATAATGCCTTGTATGGGTGTGCACCAACATACTAGGTGTCCAATTTTGACGACTTCTTTAGTAATATGGAACATCCTTTGTTCTGGAGCACTCCAAGGATGTAGATGACCATTTTTTACTTGCACATCTTTTTTGGAACACTCAATATCTGTGTGTTTCGATACATTGAGGCATCCATCTTTCCATGCCTTTGTCAAATTTGCATCTCTCACCCAAGCTTTGTTCTTCGTCTCAATTGATGGTTTTGAAGGTGCTCATTGTAGCTATGCAGAGACACTAATAAGAGCCTAAAAGTATGCCTTTGATGAACATGAGAAACAAGGATTTGTAAATGGCTTTCAAAAGAAGGAATAGCTAGGATTTGACTAAACAAATGACTTAATACAAAAAAAATCATATGGGTACAACACACATGAACTACTGTGAATCATGCATGTTAGAGTAAACAAGCAATCAACATGAAAGTAAATGACAAGCACACTTAAAAAGGATATGGATATGGATGATGTCTTATTCACACTCAATGTAATGATAATTTTGTCTTCAAACATGTATACACAAAATTCCATTAGAAGCTTCTAATAAAAATTTGAAAAAAACATGAACAACTATAGCAATGTTTATGGTGGAGACATCGACTGAGGTTTCCCTTCTATCTCCTCTGTCTGAGGATTTGGGTTTATTTTGGACAGTGGTTTAGAGAAGAAGAAAGGCTTCCAAAAATCAATTTTTGCTTCACACCCTTGGATCAAGGGTGTTAGGTTTGCTAGATCGGGATCAGGCTTTGTGTAGATTTCTAATCCTCAAGTGTTGTATTTTTGGTTATGTTGTAGCAGGGTTGCCATTCTGAGCTATGTTGTTTCTCCCATATCTCATTGTACTCGTACTGTCTACCTTTTGGCTATTTTGTTGTAAAAGGGTATGGGCCCTTTAAAAATCTCATGTTTATCTATATCAAAAACAACTTTAGCAATGTCAATAATCATTGCATAAAAGTAAAAAGAGAGGTGCAGGATCATATAACAGATCCTTCTAACACAAAAGAGAGACAAAGTGAGATATAATGTAGGATTGTAGAATAGGTCATTGTAACTAGTAAAGGATGTTGCGTAGGATCACTAAGTGAACCACTATGACCATTCTCCAAATCATTTTTTTTTTTGTGTAGGATCACAAATTGGATCATTTCAACTATAATCATGAAAATATCCTATAACTAGAAATCACAACAATTGTGTGATGGGAACATTGATAGGCATTTTCACGAATTGCCTCCAAAGAAACAAGGTGGGGGAACAAAGCAAGTGCAAAAAAGATACTTTATTTTATTTACTAAAATAAACAACACATGATACAAAGTGGGAGGAGTCTAGGCATGGAAGGAGCTTGGATCCCTACCTAAAGAAAGAAGGAAAAGACCTCAAGTGAACCTCCTCCCTTCTCCAAAAGGATACATGTGTATTGTCCTACATCTTTCCATATTGTGTAAAGTTGAATGCTAGGGCTACATGTAGGTTTGTCAAGTGACGAACCCACTACACTAAAGTGAACAACAAACCCTAGAGATCAATATGTCCAATGTCTATTGGCACTCTATCAAGTGTGAGGCCTTGCGATTTATGTATTGTCAAATCCCAAGCCATCTTTAGTGACATTTGGCAATAGGAACCACAAGTGACTGGAACAATTGAAACAAGATGTAGGTCATCCAAATCCCATGAGGGGTCAACATTGTGATCAAAATCCACTGCAACAAAACTTGGTAGATGTAGAGGCCTACATCCATTTTTGTAGACAATATCTGCAACCTTCCCTAGCACTCCCATTGATGAGGCCTGTAGCAACCCATAAATTGGAAGTGAGTATAAATTGTTGCCCAATTCACAAGAGAACTATGGAAGGGTAACTATCCATCATCAATGTCTATAGAAGATCTCCCTCTTGCTTGTTCTACATTACATCGTGCAATAGGGATCCCCAAGGACTTCAATATATGTTTGTTATGCTGAGCAACCAACTCATTTGTTGGAAACAAATGCATAGATAATTGGAATGCAACTTTCTCTTCATTTTGAATGAAAACATCAATGCCTAACATGAGCACCTCCCAGTTAGAAAGTTTAGGTTTTGTATTTTTGATATTGGCAAGAAGGTTTCAAAATTAAAGTTGAGATCCTTCACCACCTTGCTGGAGAAAAATATCATGTAATGTAACAATTGTGTCAAAGCCTCACCACAACATTTCCTAATACGAAGAACTAACATACACATGTATGTCTTAAATAGGAGGGAGTTGGCCCAAATCACCAATGAGGATATTTGACCGCTCACCAAAAGCAAGTTGATTGTGCATTGGAAATGTTTCATGTAAATGACTATCAATATGAGAAAACAACTCATTTCATCAATTAGAATACATTTAAAAAAAGACATTCTCTCTTGAAACATTGCCAATGCTTTCTCTTCTAGAGGATTCATCTCTTTTAAAGGTATGCATATCACAACATGAATTGTGGATGCATTGATGTTCAATGTTGCAACACTAGTTGGAGCTAAAACCAACAACAGTGACTGAGATGGAGGAGCAGTTGTAGGTAGTGCATGACTTATTGTAGAAATCAAGTATGACTTATTAGTGTTAGTGGTGCCTTGTATGGCCATCCTGATCAATAGATTTTGCATATTTGTTCTTCAAAAATGGGAAAGCATAATGTCAATGCAACACATTTGCCCAATCGAAAGGTTCATCATCTCAAGGCTTATGGTTCTCATGTTGGTGGGAAGTTGGTGTGTTAATCAACTAGCATTTATGAAATCTATTACTAAAGCTTGCAATGATGTGGGGATGGTATAAGCATCCCAATTGTGGCTTGTGTTAAAGTCACATCTTCCAATCATGTCAAGTTAGTCAAAGTCAATAGGATCTCTTGAGTAGAGCGAGGAAAGGAGCTCCCACTCTTTAGACTCAGATGCATTCAATGGTTTTGGTTTATTAGGAGGAAACTCATCATCAAAAGAGGAATTAGGATCTACAAATTTGCAGTCAACATGCCATGCATTGTGAGCACCTTCTATCCTCTCCTAATTCTCCATAATTGCTTCCAAGGATGACCCAATGTCATTGGCAATGGTATTAAATGGTTTATACAAGAGGAGCTCACTCCAATAGATCAACACAAATTCATCTAAGTCTTTAGTGGGAATGCTCGTGAACCTAGGTGTGACTCAAACAATAGCTATAATTGAATGCCTTTTCCATTGACTATTTGAGTGAGATGAAACAAATGTCCAATTTTGTGCGACATAAATTAGTGACAAGGACTCCAAAGATGAAGGTTAAGCCATGTATGGATCAACACATGTCAAACCCACAACATGCCCATCAATAGAAGGAATAACATGACATAAGTTTTTTTGTTCACATTCAAACACATGAAGGACCTACTACATACCACCAATGACAGTTTCAATAATAGGTGACAACACTCTTGCACATTAATATCATAGTCAACCACACACTTTTTTAGGGAATTGCGAAACACAGATGCAATAGGCCTATCAAAGTCAACAACAATGGAGATATGACTGAGCATATCATGATAGGTTTGTAATGGTGTTCAACTTTTGTAGCATATTTACAATGTACTTGAGGATTGTGTGGTGAGAGTGAACAGGTTGATAATCAATATTTACACCCAAATGGAAAGCATGGTGGGGTTGTGTATTCAACCTTTCATCATTTCAAGCAAGAATGCATTTCATATTGCCATTTTTGAAACAATAATAGGCAACTCTATTTGTAAATCCCAAGGAGGTTGGTCACATGGTGACAACAATGGTCCTTTCTTATACAAACTTGTATATGTAGTGCATTTTGTGTGGCATTCAGCATAGATGAGCAAATCAACATAGTCTATAAAAACATCAGTTGTCAGGAGTCTAGTTGTATCCAACAAACAAGGGTTATCCATAATGTACCTATGTAGCATTGGGTTTCTTTCCCCACCTTCTCGTGGGTTCCAAAAAAACATGTAACTATTGATATGTTCCACAACATCTAGTTTTGTCCAATCAATGCTCTCAAATTTAGGTGCCTGATGGAGCCAAAGGAAGCCATGTAAATGGGCAGAACCTCTATGCTACCATTCATACCTAGCAATAGAGAAATAACAAACAACCATAGACATTAGCAAGCAAGGCAAAGGATAGGATAGGAGGAGAGAAGAAGATCATCTATAACAATAGTCCTTTGTACCCAAAAGCCTTCCCAACACCTCCTCATGGAAAATAGTGAATCTATGACATATATACATAATAGTCAAATGTGGTTTGTTAACTACATTTTTCTCCCTCCACCATTGAGTAGTATATGGATCTAGAGGTGGCAAGCCAGGCATGACACAATACAAGTCTAGCCATTTAGTATCTACTACACTCGAATTGAAGAACATAGTAGGGAAACCAAGTTGTATGATCATATTAGAAAGCTCACCTCGAGATTGTATAGAATGATCATGTGCCATGTAAGCTTAAGCTGAAGTGTATTAGATGGTTTGCAAGCTTGTCATTAGGTAAATATTTAAGTCATTGTCACATTTCAGAAACAATCCTTGGCAAGATATGATCCAAGCTCTTCTTGACATAGATTGGAAAAAAAGCCTAGCTTCCATGCCTCATTATAATATTGTAAACAAAGTAGCATAATGTTGGGTGTTGACAAAACTTGTTATCATCTCATCAAATGAAGAACATATTCATGCATTTTAACCTCTCTAATTCGTGGTTGTCAAAAACTTGCAATGCTAGCAAGAAAAAAAGTTGGAAATGCCATTGCAAATAGCCCCTCTATGTTATATTCATTTATGGGTGGCAATCAAATAGATGGAGACTAAACAAAATCAATTGTTCTACCAGACCCCAACTTGAGGTAAGAAAAAATCTCTTTCATCTCCCTCCTAGGCGGGAGGATAGCCACAAAATAAGAGTGGTTTCCAACCTATTGTTGAATAGTGCTTTGAGCCTCATCTTCAGTTGAATAACATTGACATTAGGGAAAATTTACATATAAAATGGGCCTCCTAAGGATGACATCATCAAAATAATGACCTAACAAAAATTAACTAAAAGATGACATCAACCGTTATGGTGACATCATCTAAAATAAAAATGTTGTCATATTTTTCCCGGGCCCAAAATAATCCAAAAATCCCATCTTCTTCCATCAAATATATCCGATCTCAGAAAGTCTAAATGGAAGAAGTCTCCCTTCAAAAATCCCAAAAAATTATAAGTATTTTGCTTTACTTTTGCCTTGTCGGCAAATTTTAAGTTTGGCGAACCTTTGGTTCGCTGATTGGCCAGTTCACCGATTCGCTGACTAAGGGACCAATAGGCGGGCAAAAGTCTAAGGTAAAAGAGTTAAGAAGTGAAAGGAGTGTTTTATTAGCAAAGTTGAAGGTTTGTGAACCTTTTGGTTTGCCGATCGATAAGTTCTCTGACCAGCAAATTTGCCGAGTAAGCAAGGCAAAGGGGCAGCGGGAACATTTTCTTCAAAGGGCTAAGAAAGGAAGCAATAATTTGCCTTTGTCCACAAACTTAAGGTCTGGGAAACCTTAAGTTCACCAATTGGTAACTTTGCCAACAAAAGAACAAGGGAGAAAACAAAGAAAGAATAGTTCGTTGAATGAAGATTTCACCGATAAGGCGAAAACGAAGGCAAAAGATCAAACAGAAGAGAGAAGTCAAATTGGTAAAAAGGAAAACTCACCAGCTGGTTAGTCATTTCTAAAATTCATCGATAAGGCGATATGTTGATAAATGGGCCAAGAAGAGAAAATCAACTAAGGATGCCAAAGTTCGTGAAAGGGAAAGTTTGCCGATAAGGCAGAAAGAAACAAGCAAGTCAAAGACTGAATGAAGGAGTTTGTGGGGAGGTCAGGGAATCAGAAAAATGGATGAACTTGTCAACAAGTTCATGATTTTCAAGATTCGTTGATAAGTCGACTAAGGATGCCAAGGTTTGAGGTAAGAAGTTTTTGCTGACCAAATTCGCAGAAAGGAAAATTCATCGATAAGGCAAAAAACAATAGAGAAAGAAAGGGAGATAAAGCCAGGGAATTAAAGAGCAATAAGCTAAAATAAAAGGCAGAGTTCGACCGAGACAAATTCACCGACAATGGAGAAATAAATGCGCTAGGAGAAGAATTAAAATATGAAATATTTTAAAGTTTTGTAAAAGCTTAGAGGACACAATTCTCTGCATCATGCCACTATTGCAAAAGGAATTTAATACCTAAAGTACAAATGTTGCAGAAAGGTCAGATTCAGGTGGTTGAAATAGTTAAAATCTTCAATGTGATTGTACAAAGAAGGGACAAAATGATTTTACAGGTACATAAAAGGATTTCAGACCTTCCTTCTTCAATGTGTTAGGTACCCGTGCGTGTGAGTGATCTTGTTTTGCCATTTCACAGACCTGACAGGGCATGGCCGCCGTCCCATTCTATCAGTTTCCTGACAGGGCTATGGGCCAAAATTGAATCTAGCGTGGGCGCCTAGGCAACATAGTTGACTGATTTTCAGCGCCTATTGCTGTAGAATGGATTCAAAATGCTATATTATATATACATGTAAAAAAGATGTAAATAATGTTAGTTGTTCTTCAAGGTCATCATGCAAACGAAGGAGTTTATTGCAGATTACATACATTGTAATGCATTTGCAAGAACCAGTCGAATTTGATGTATTGTGCTTGAATCTAGGCCTTTAATGTCTTCGATTATGGTTCACCCATGAATGTAGTTGGTTACTTTGTGTCTTTTCCTTCTGTAGCAAATTGTTCTACTTTTGTAATGGCTTTCTAGCCTTCATGATCAATACAAACTGTCATTTTACCTCTCTGTAACTTTGCACTGTGTTTACTTGAGAATTGTATGCTTGTATTGTGGATAGAATGATCCCTTTGATAGTTTCAATTTTCTACCTAACCTCTATGATGGTTTATATGAGTCTATGTGAGTTTATTGTAGTTTTGAGGTCATTGTTGTGTTAATTCAAGCATAGTTAAGCATATTAAATTTGGTGCATCACCCCCTTTTTAATTTCAGTTTTCTCCTTCCCCTTTTCCCTGTGAGCATTAGCATTAGATTTAGTTGTCATTCTCTAGACCTTAAGTCCAGAAAGAGGAACCAACCTTCTCTAGAGGTTTGGTCTCAATTGCAAGGTCCCACACCTTGAGACCAATCCCATGTGTCACTGGAATGCTTGAACGAGCTTCAAGCAGGGTTCAATTCCAAGAGATAACAAAAAATATAATCATTTATTTTATTACATTAAACTTTATAAAATCCTATGAATTAACTCACTAAAATTAATTTGACTCTACATATCTTACTCCATCTCAATATCTTTGTAAAAAATAAAGATTTTTTTTTGTTTTTAGATTTATCATTCTTAAGTTATATTATAGAAATTATTGTGCTTTCTAAATAATAAATCTAAAAAATATTTCACCAAATCTTTTCTTCATAAAAATATATAAACATTGAAAATTATATAATTTTTTTTTTAAATTTATAAATAATATACTTTTATATGTGTATATACTAATATAAAAAAATAAAAAAATTATGATTACATATAAAATTAAATTAAATTCAAGAAGCTCCAACTAGCTTTTTTAATTTTTAATTTTGAATATGCACCTCAATCAAATGCACTTTAATTGTTTTTAAAAAATATTATTATTAAAATATATTATATAACATATATTATTTACATTTTTTAAAAAATATTATTTTATATTTACAAAAATCTAACAACCAAGAAAATGACTTTAAAATAGAATAAAATATTTATAAAATTAAAGTTTTAGAAACATTAAATTTAAAGTTTGCTTAAAAATTAAAGAAGCTGCATAGAAATTAAATAATTTGTAGCTCAACTTCTTTAATTTTCTTTTTTATATGCAATGTAGCAATATTTTTTTTTTTATTAGATATATGATTTATAATTTTTTTTTTTTTTAGGATTACTCGGGTTTTTAGCCTAGTCCGAGCCCAGAGAGACTCTTATGAGGGATCTCTTCACATGACTTTGTCGCTGTGAGACTACTATTAGGGGTCTCAGTCCCCAAGGCATTATTACCTTGTTCAAACCTGTGAGCTCGTTGCCCCAACAAAGGCATGCCCTTACGAGGGATCTCTTCCCATGGCTTTATCACCATGATACCACTACTAGGGGTCTCAATCTCCAAGACATTATCACTTTGCTCAAACTTGCGAGCTCGTTCACCCAATGAAGGCACATAGCTTACGAGCACGCTAGCTCGGCAAAGACACATATCCTACGAGCACGACATCCCAGCGAAGGCCCATGACCTGCGAGCTCTTTGGTCTAGTAGGGGTTTGAGCCCTAGTGGCAATCACAACAACCAAGTGAACTTACCACTGTATTGCGCCATTATGGGCATACGATTTATGGTTTATAATTAATATATACATTTATATATATTATTTATAATTTTTTAATTATACATTTTTAAAAAGAAATTATATATATTTATATTTTTTAAAATTATAATTGTTGCTAAGGTTCTATACAATATATAATATAAAATTATAAATATATAAATTTAAGTATATATAAAATTTTAAATATATTAATTTATACATATATAAAACCATAAATTTATGTATGGGGCATACTACAGTTGCTTGCATATTAGTGGGTATTGACTTCTCTAAACCTCTCTTTGGAGAGGTTGTTTTGATGGTGGAGGACATGCCATGGACGCAACTATTGGACTATGAGGGTCTCCCGTTTCAGTGAAAGCATTGTTTCTCTATTGGTCACTTAGCCTCTGGTTGCCCTCATTCTCGTCGTAAGGGTGCATCAACTTGGTGGAAAGATGCTCTATCAAATCATTTGACTATTTTTGCATCCCTATTTGATGACTCTTCTCAGGAGGGCGAGCCTTCCCTGGAGAGTGATTCTTCTTAGGGGCATGTTCTCCCCCAGGAGCCTGCTGGGGAGCCCTTGGTGTCCACTTCTGCTGCCGATGCTGCTATTGTTCCTACTGTTGGTCCTATTCTGGATGTTGTTCTTGTCATTGTTCCTGCTGGACATGTTATGGATGTTGTCCTAGCCGATATTCCTGTTGGTCCTGTTCTCGTTGCCTCTGTTGGGTTGGCGGCTCCCCTTGCTGCGAGTTGTTCTACTTTTTTGGTGGTTCCAAATTCCTTTGCCATGTTGTCAGGGCCTTCTTCTACATGTGACTGCCCCTTGGCTGCAAGGCCAGGTGAGGGGCCCCCCCTTTCTCCTCACTCTGAGGACTTTGACTCTAGGCTTTCTTGGATTGTTGTTCATAGAAATCAGAAAGGGCTCCCCAAGTCTGTCACGACTACACGATAGAGGGTCAAGGGAGTTAGGTTACTACCTTTAGGATCTGGTTTTGTTTAGATCCTTTGTTTCTGTTTGCCATTTGGTTGTCATTCCTCTGTTGTTTTTGTTCTGTTTTTCTTTGTTTGGCCTTTTTGTGGCTTGTTTTTCTGTCCTGAGGGCCTTTGTGATGGGTTTAACCCCAGTAAGTTGCTTTCTTTATCAAAAACCATAAATTTATGTATATAAAATGATAATATGAGGCTTAATTTAATATAAAAGTGTATATTAAAATATAAATTTTAAAGACATGTGGATAAATATTTTAAATTATCTTTAAATTATACTCAATTTAAAAAATTGTTAGAGAAAGAAATGAAAACAAGCTAACAAATATTCATAATAAAAGTTAATAAATATTTATTTTTACTTTTTATATGCGTTAAAAAAATTAAATTAAATTTGAATTTAAACATAAAGAGTCTGTTTTAAAATTAGAAAGTGTAACTTTTAAAATATAACCTTAAGAATAAACTTGAGTTTCTTAAAGAATTATAATATAAATATAAAAATCTAAAAAATATTTATTTAAGTGAACTTGAGTTTTAAATAAAATTAAAAGTGTAGCTTTAAAACATAACTTAAAAATAAAAGTTTTTTCAAAGAAAAAATAAATTAAGAAAAGAAACTTTAAAAAAATGAACTTGAGTTTTTTTAGGAATTATAATAGAAATATGTGTTCCCACTTAACTCATGTAGTTAAGTAATTTACATTTATTTATATTTAAGTAATTTATATTATATAAGATTGTTTTGTTTTTTAAGAGTTTTTAAAGAGTTTCTTAAGAGGCCCATTTTTTATATAAATTTTTTCTAATGTGGGTGTTAAGAAAAGGGTGTACACCTTGCACAAGAAAAAATATTTTAATTATGTAAATTAAATATTTATTTGTAGTGCATCTTTAGTGATGTGTTTAAGCCACATTAAATATTTATTTGGGTCCACTTGTAAAGTTGTATGTAACATTGGTTAGATATTTTATATGTGAGAGACATATGACAAATATTTAATATTGTGGTAAATATTTAATTTTGGGATGAATGATTTTGTGCTCTCATGGTTTTGAGACATATGATTTAGCTAATACCACTTGGTGATTTTGTGTGAGCTTGATTCTATAAAAGCAAACACATGTTTAGTGGTTGGGTTGGTTGTCATTTGTATTGAGTCTTCATGTAGAGTGAATATGTGAAGCATGACATGGGATGTGTGGTCGCGTAGACACATGGAGGATGCATTGGAGGAACATGATGTTTTAGTAGTGTTCATGGAAATTCTGTAAGTGTGTTGTAATGTTTCATTACTGAATAATACATTGAGTGTGGATACTTTTGGAGGATGCATTTTTCTCTCTTGAGGGGTTTTCCCAGGGTATATCTTGTGTTATCTTGTGATATGTTTTTTGATATTTGCATTATGGTTATTTTGTAAACTTGCATGCATCTTTTTTCTCATAGCGTTATGTAGGAAATGGTTTGATCAACCTGGTTAATTTCCTAACAAAAGGGTTGTTTTGGAAGATCTATGAAAGTATGGTGAATCATATTAGATACATCAGAGGGTGTTGAATACAAAGTTGAAAGTGCACATTCATCCATCTGGACATCTTTGTAGTATTGGTCATGGGCAATTTTGTATTACAACACTTTAAGAACATGACTTTTAGTGACATATAATTCATAGCTCTTTTGTTTCAAAGTTTGCCTTCTCACAATTATGATGTCCAACTGATCAATACATCATGGAAACTATTTGGAAATAGAAGCAATGCCTTGTAGGAAACTTAGTGTGTGGCCACTATATTGGATTTGGCCACATCATGCATGAAACACTTGTAGAATTGGATTAATGCGTGCAATCAACATCTCTTCCACCTGGGTGAAAACCTACAAACACAATGGTTGGCTTCTAGGATCCATATTATTCCACATTTTCACATCCCATTTTTTTTGCCTAGTTAAACATTGATTAAATATAATGATTAGAAAAGATAATTGAGTAAGATAATTATCATTTGAATTTAATTAGAATAATTTTTAGTAATGTTTAATCATTTATGAATTTATATTAGATGTCAAGTTGATGATGACTAATCATGTGTTCTATTTCTATAAAAGCGACAGGAAATCCTAAATGATCTCTCTCTCTCTCTCTCCATTGTAGATGTTGTGTATGGATTTAGGATATGTGAAATTGAAGCAATAATGTAAATAAAAATGTTGGTTTTTAAAAAAGGACCAAGTCTTGAATGTATTTTAAGACTAAATGTCTAGCCTTATTGTATCATTCTTTGATTATTGTTATATTCATTGAATGAATATAATTGGTGTGAGATAGTTTTAATTAATTAAAAAAAGTTGCTCCTATTTTCTTAGTATTTGATTTTTTTTTATTCATATATTTGATCAGATCTTACATATGGTATTAGAGCTCTGGGTTCAACACTAGGGCCTAGAGTCTACTTTGCAAGTTGCATTTATCTGAATGTAAACTTTTCAGGTGCCTTGAGAATTTAGGTACCTTGAGAGTTCAGGTACACTAAGTGATTTGAAGACCCTAGAACTGGGTTGAGACTCCTTAGATGAGTTGGTTCCTTGTCATTTCCTAGACAGTTCAATATGAGAACCAAGTGGAAAAAAATTGGTCTATGTTAACCTAAAATAAGGAGTTGTGGGTTTGACTCATCTTCTATTGTCTTGTAGACAAGGAAATAATTTTTGATGTTTGAAGGGGGATGGAACATGAAGTCCTTTATGATTGAATGATCATGTTCTTGAATTATTCTTGTACTTAGTGTACTTTTACGAGTGATGTATCTTTGAGTGATGATTGACTCATGTATTGATAAGAGTAATAATTGTTAAGATCGTGTTAGATCTTGTTTGAACAAGTTGAGCATTTTACGATAGAATGCTTTTGTATCCAACTTGAGCCTACCTTGTGTGGTTTATAGTGGAAGCTCTTCTTGCAGTTTTATGTTGTTGCTTTTCACAAATTTAGTATTAATGAGCATGTTGAAAACATGTTGACCATCTTCTCTAATATTGATGATCTTCTATGAATTTGAAGTTAAGATCATTTTCTTATGAATTAATGTTGTTGATCTTCATATGTTTGATGTTGACCTAATGATTGAATGTTAATACTTTCCCTTGGTTAGTGTTGATATTCTTTTGCAATTAATGATGATATAGATTATCAGTGATGATGATAGGTAGTATGGGATGCTTGTTGTTGTCATGGATGGCAGCGAACCAGGGAGATCTATGGCCTGGTTATGAATACTAAGAATCATGGAATTGTTCGTATATGTTCAATGTTGCATACGAGTAGGTATGTATCATGAGATGAACATATTCACTATTCATATATGTTCAGGTGTTGCATACGAGTAGGTATGTATCATGAGATGAACATAATAATTCTTTTCTTATATGTGTGTTGTGATTTCTTGGTATAAACACCTAGTTAGTGATGATTGTTGAAATGTCATATGCAGGTAGACATGAATGACAAAGATGAACATATTTACAGTGTCACATATGAAGGGGTATGCATGACATGAAGAAATTATTGGTTATTCTATTCTTTTGTGTGTGTCAATGTGTGTAGTTGCTCATAAACCTTTAATGAGATGACTTGTCTTTCACATGATGGAAGGTGAACGCTTTAATTCTAAACAAATAAAATTTGTGGAACATTTAAATTGATGGTTAAATTGCCTTGGTCATAGACTAAGATATGGTTGAACTGGAGATGGTGCCAATATGGATCTAGTGAAAAGTAAGTGAATATGGAGCTTACAATAAACAAGACAGTGTAAAACTGCTTGTAAGTGCTTGGCCAAGCCTAGTAGTTGAATATTGTTTTACTTTATTCATTTGTCGATTCACTGCCATATTATTCTTCCTATGTTCATTTGCATTAGATTGGATGCTATATGATAGGGGATGCATTGCACAAATTCTCTTTATCATGCTTCCTATGTTCATCTACATTAGATTGGATGACAGATGTTAGGGGGATGCATTGGGTAGATTCTCTCTCTCCTCTAATGACCAAGGTGGAGTGCATCAGATGTTCAACATATGTTAGTGAGATTTGACATGCATTGTAATTGTAACTTTCAAACTTGTAATATTGATAAAGGTATAGGTTAACATGATAAATGGTTGTAAAACAATTGAAGAGATAAGTAAAAATGGTGATCTCTAGATCAAAGTGTAGATGGAATCTTAGTAGATGAACTTGCATGACCTCATTGAGTATATAATTTTATTACTCTTTTGGATTTGGAAATCTAATTATATGCACCTTTACTCCTTTATTTGACTAAGTTGTGATGTCAAATAAGATTGTAAATATCATAGGTTGTATGAGCATTTCATGTTTAATTCATGAATGATGAATGATCATGTATGTGATCAAACTTCATGATATTATTGTCCACATATGATGATAATATTTGAATTGCTTTGCATCTAATGATGAGAGATGTTGATATGATTCAATATCTTTGATTCTCACAAGTTTATTAATTTGTTACTAATGAGCTAACACTAGTATGAGTGTCTGATGGATGACTAGACATAAGGACCTTGCTAGGTACATTTTGGAGTTACCAGCAACATGGTCAGGTATTCGAAACTGGAAAAGTATGGTAAACACAAGTATGAAGAAGTTATCAAAATTTACTAATTTGGCATTATGATGTGGAATAAAGTTGGTTTTGAATTCTTGATAATGTAATGACTATTTTCTTCATATTATAGGCATCAAGACGATGACCATTCTTAGTGGGGGAAGGATGTCACATCCCATTTTCTTTGCCTAGTTAAACATTGATTAAATAGAATTATTAGAAAAGATAATTGAGTAAGATACTTATCATTTGAATTTAATTAAAATAATTTTTAGTAATGTTTAATCATTTATGAATTTATATTAGATGTCAATTTGATGATGATTAATCATATGTTTGATTTCCGTAAAAGTGATAGGAAATCCTAAACACACACACACACACTCTCTCTCTCTATCCCTCCCTCCATCCCTCCCTCCATTGTAGATGTTGTGTATGGCTTTAGGATGTTTGAACCTGAAGCAGTAATGTAAATATAAATGTTGGTTTTTAAAAAAGGACCAAGTCTTGAATGTATTTTAAGACTAAATGTCTAGCCTTATTATATCATTCTTTGATTATTGTTATATTCATTGAATGAATATAATTGATGTGAGATAGTTTTAATTAACTTCTTAGCCTTATTGATGTTATATTCTTAGTATTTGATATTTTTTATTGATATATTTGGTCGGATCTTACATACATCTTGTCCTTTTTCTTTGCAATGCACTAACAATAAACAACTACTCCGAATGATTTCCTTGTCTATATTCCTAGGTAGCATTCCATGCATATCAAGCAAGTGGGCATAATTGAAAGTTTATCTATGCATACAAAAAATCATTCTTGAGCAACAATAGAAAGAGAAACCAACATTGTAGGTAGTGTGGATACCGAAGAAGGAGTGACATGGACCAGAGAAGGGAAATTTGGGTTATAAACATTTGTTGTTGTTCTATTTTCAAGAAATGTATGCCTTTTCTCATGCTTGGTTTTGTTGATCTCATCTCTTCACACACTATAATGGGTACACGTCATGCCATTTCTACATTCTCTACTAGTTAAAGCATGGTAGCTCCCATCATTTTACATATAAGGGGAAATTATTATTTCTTCTTATTTAGTATCACTCAATCTTTCCAATCCAATGATATGTTCCCTCACCAATGAGCCACCACTAGATCGATGATAAGTCATAGGCAGGTGCACCATAAACAATCCTAAGAACAATTTGTAAACAATAAATAAATTAAGTCAAAAACATGCAAGAAGGATATAATGGGTAACTTAGGAGGCCATAGAAGTCTAAGCATGAGTGAAAGCTAGTTGAACATGCAAAGCAAAAATCACAACACAACATCAAATGAAATTTTGAACACATATGTATGCAAAGTAAATAAAACATTATATTTGAAATATTATCATTTAAGTATAACATGAGGCATTGCAACCTTTAGCTTGTATGGAGAATTACAACAATACAACTTTTCAAAACACAAAAACTACATGGATAATGCAGTTAAAGTTCCTGTATCCACATCAATACCATAATGAAACAAAAGGAAACCCAAGAGATCTATACAAGAAAGTACAACTTAGATATTTCTTCAAGTGGGAATTGACATTCTTCAACAAAGTGAATATGTTCCACTCTTGTCACAATAGCACTCAACCTCTCGACATCGCAAAATGTTAAAAGTTTTTAGAGACACCTAAAGACGAATTGTTGTGACACAACATTACTTAGAACCTCTTGAACTAATTCAAGTTTAGATAGCAACAACTGTAAGTCTATAGCAGTCACACCCATCAAAGCATTTGTAGTTCAGTCAAATGAAGTGACTTGCTTCATGTCACCCAACTGGTCTTGTAGCTAAAGCCTAATCATATAGTTGAATTCACAATTAGTTACATCTTTGTTAAATTTTGGGCAATGCTAGATGTTATATGATTTTTTGATAACTTATTTTTGCATTTTATTTCACCAATAGGAATAGGGCAAGAAAGGTAACAAAAGTTCTCTAGTTGTAGCCTCATCATGATGGTACAAACAAACACATTATATGTTCTATCCAAATTTGGGAGTGCACGAGTATGGACATGAAAGACACAACCATCCTTGTTGCTAGAGCAAGGGTTTCCTCTATACAAAGACATAATTCTCAATAGACCCTTTAGAGGCATACCAACAATGCAATGCCTCAACCTCTTCCAAGACAAGATCTATTAGAAGCTTAGTTAAGTGTACAAAATCAATGGTCTTTCCATTCCATGACACAACATGACCACTCCTAACTACAAGCACTGGTGGATGTTCCTTAGAGAACAAGTCATATAGTTGACTACCCTCAACATTGCAATACCCACCCTAGAATGTAGCATCAATACTATATCCTGACATGTTTAAATACACATTTAGTTGTCTCCATACCATCTCTTTTATGCACAACCAATATAGTGGAAATGCACTAAACAACACCAAAAACATCAACCAATGCATTAGCAACATCTGAACCAAGCCCCTATATCTGTGTGAAACAAAAGTTATGGGTGGGTATATTGCAAGGCTCAATATCACAAGGAATAATCATCGAAGAAGCTTGCAAGAAGATCTCCCATGGGCCTGAGCATTGGTTAAAGATGGGAATTTGAGCCTTCAAATGAACATTAGATATTATATAGACCATACCCACTTGAATAACGTCATAAAACTGGTCGAAATCACCATCAAAGAAAGTTACATGTATTTCACCTCTAGCAATCACCTCTATTATTCTTGAAGGTACAAAGCACACCCTTAGAAAGCACCCTTCTTGGATCAACTAATACTTTATATAAGGGCTCAATGCATTAATTAGGGTGGTTACATTAGGCACACTTAATTTAGAGGCATGAGAGCATGGTGTTGAATTGTGTGATGATGTACGTGCACTAGAAGAGGGACCACCCATCTCTCTTGATTCCAAGCAATGAGTAGAAGGGACACTTCCAAGGGCTACAAGTACACAAACAATAGAAGCCTTCATAAAAAACACTTTAAAGAACTAATAACAATTGAATTGGAAAGCAAGTAGACAATAATAAACATTCCAAAAGCATTGCATAGGAAGAGGGAAGATGCCATAAAAATTTAAGACACAAGCATTTGCTTACATCATTTTTTGGAACACTTGGCAAGCATACCCAATCAACTGCACAATGGACCCCTCCAAAATTTCACCACCAAAAACAAGATTCTTATACTTGAATGGTCAGAGAGAATCATGCATGTGAACCCCATCAAAGAGTTGAAGTTGAATTTTCAAGCAATAACCATGCTTGGCGAGAATGGGTTCCAACTTGATGACTTGGAGGGAAGGGAACAACCCAGAGGTGCTTGCAAGAAGTTTTATAATAGCACCATCACTTAACAAAATGTCCATTAGGTATTTGGAAAGTGCAAGGAAATGGGCTTGCTAGCAACTTTTTTAGAACAAGAGCTAGCAAGGAACAAACCAAGCAAAAGAAAGGATTGGGCACCTAGCACAAGGTAATAACCTAGCAAGGCATACTAACCACATTCTTTTATGTGTGAGAAGATGCTGAAGACCACATATTCAGAACTATAAAATGTGTGGAACAAAATGTAAAATTCGATTGACTTGAGAAAGACCACATGAACACAAATTATTGTAGAAGGAAAAATCAAGCACACACAACAATTATATATAAGCCATACAACAAAGCACATTTTATTTACAAACACACCAAAATGACCAGTTACATGAACAAGGCATAATGAGAGATAGCAAATAACTTATTTACAATGTGATCAAAAACATTACAAGGGAAAGTTATATGAGTTTTTTTTCAAATATCTTCACCAACAATACATATTACACAAGCAATGCTCAAGCACATCCAAAAAACTTAGCATCTCCACTTGATCCATATTGTTGTTCAAAGAAGATATCCTTTAGCAAGAAAAACAACCCATTAAACTTATCATACATCATAACCAAGCTAGCCAACACATTGTGAAATGCTTGTAACTTGTCCACATCCAACAAATGTGTGGAAAGATCCATTCCCCTAGCCCTTTGAAGTAGCTCACAACAACACCAAGATAACTACATTAAAAGCCCCTACAATTCTATCAGCACATTTGCATTGCTGGCAACATTCATAGGAGGCCCAACAAAGGCTAGGCTTATTACACTCCCATTTGATTCGTTGCTAGAGAACTCAACAAGATGGTGAGGTGAAAACAATTAAATTAAGCACCCTCCAGGCAAAACAAATATGAACATATAAATTTGAAACATATAAACATGGTTAGCCATACAAGGGGTTAAAAAAAGACCACACAACATAACATACACACATAAGTATTTTAACTATTCTTCAAGCCCATGACAAGTACACAACCCAACACACACACACACACACCCTTGTTGTAACCCATCGTCCATACACAAAGCCAAATCACTAGGGATTTTACAACTACTTTAATACACGTCTTTATTCCTTGGAAAGCATTTATAGCTTGTAGTACAATGCGTAAGTTATTACGAACCCAATTTTTAGCACCCTCGCTTAATGATTTTTATTTATTTTTTGTATATTTTATAACACCATTTCCAAATGTCTATTATAGAAGCCTTGACTATATAAGCTATATACGACATAGCTTTCTAAACTATAGAGCCTCCCCACTATACTTCTTAGTAGCCTTTCCACTACATGGAATACTCTCAAGATGTACATCATAAAACAAAGCAAAGCCAAAAAAATTATAGTTTTTACTTAGGCATTTCTAACTATATTTACCAAAATGTAAAATGTTTTTTGCCATGTATTTGTATTATTGTTTCACAAAACCTGTAGATGATTTTGGGGCCCAACAAAATGTGAATGGGGATAACCATACTTGATTAGTTTATTTAGACATGTGATTGTGGGCAATCATATAAGTACCTTAAAATATGTCATAATATTTTCACAAAACCTATAGAAGATTTTTCACCTCAACATAGTTTGTCTAGCATACCAACCATCAAGAATTTGAAGAAATACTTGGAAATTACATTCAAAATGTTTGATTAGTTTAAGTACACACATGTGACTAGGAATAACCATGTGAGAACCTACAAATACAACATAATTTGTCTCTCCAAACAGTAAATAGAATAAAACTTTCTAATGATAATCTTTGTAAAATGTTCATATAAACATAAAACAATAAATATCAAAATATTGGAACATCATTGTCAACTCTAACTTAATGCCAAGCTTTGTAAGTATCACTTAATTACAGTCAACAAGTGTGATTGACTATAACATTTTTATCCCTTAGTTTTTATAAAGCTAAAATTTGTAGAATGCTTAATGGAAATAGGACTCAACTATTTGTATGCGGATTATATTTTAACTGAAAATTGAATTGACTTGTAAATTATTGTTATTCTCATAAAAAAATAAATAGAAGCACCCTTAATAAATGGCTGCACATAAAATAAATAAATTCATCCAATCAAACAAACCATAGTTGCCAAATTAGTAATCAACACATAATTATAGGGCAATAACAAAACCATCTTTAGAATCGAATGAATTGAAACATGAGCAGGAGCGAGAGTTAGAGCGTGAGGACAAACATGGTTTCAAACTCTATTCTGGGCGGGAGCGATGTAGATGGTGGTGATGATGAGGATGACGAGAATGAATGGTTTTTTTGTGAAGACTGGGAACTACCCAGTGATGATGAGGATTTGTAGATTATGGAACTTTGGTTGGAAGTCCAACGCTCAGTTTCTCGAGCACGGTCGGTGGCTATAGGCACTCCAAAATCTCTTCCTGCTGTTGGTGAGGGCATGTTTTTCCAGGCCCTTAAGTGGGGTTTTCTCTCCCCTAAGGATGGCTTTGGGACTTCTTCAGTCGGGAAGATTTTGACTTCCCCTACTGTAGGCTCTGTGCCTAGAAATTTGGTGTAGTCTGAGATTGTTTTCTTGGAGGAGAAATCCCCAACAATCTTGAAGAAAGTGTGTTTGGCAGATTCCCCTCTAGTGGGGCCTACCCTTGGGTAGGATGTGGGAGTTTCTGGCAGGTCTTCTATGCCTCTACCTGATGTGGATATGGAGATGTATGTGCCTGCTGGGGACAGTTCTTCCCGGGTTACTAGAGATTCTTCTACTGGACTTGTATCTCCATAGGCCTAGGGGCTTTCCATTACCTAGCAGTCAGAGGATTTGTTTGGGAATTCCTATGTTCCCCCCTTGTGAATGGGGTGGATAAGGTTTCTAGAGCCCCTCATCTCAACCTTGTTTCAAGTTTAGGCAATGAGGGTCAGGACCTAGTCCTGTCACCTATCTTGGGCCATATGCCAGGGGCCTCGAATTACAATACTCTTCCTGAGACCCAAGTTTCTAGGGCTTCTTTTGGGGAGTCTCACATTTTCATTCTAGACTCTATTATTGATACATTGGTTTCTTGGCTTTGGAGCTCTCTTGTTGGGAGATTCAGTGGTAATTGCGCTAATATTGATGTGCTTAGAAGTTGGGTGCTTCAAAAATGGAAGGTTAGAGGATAGGTTGAGGTAATAGATTTATCTAGCAGTTTCTTCCTATTTTCATTTTCTAACTCTAAAGATTGTTCTAGGATCCTCTTGGGAGGTCCTTAGTTCCTTGGGCAGAATGGTCTTTTCCTAAGAAATTGGTGTCTAGGCTTCAACCCAAAGCAATACCGCATCAACACAATTTTTGATTTGGGTTAGGTTGCCAAGGTTTCCTTTAGAATACTGGGATGAGGAGATATTTATGAGCATTGCTAATACTTTTGGGCAGTATAGTGCGGCCGATGCTGTTACGAAATTCAAGAGACGTTTGGTAGCTTCTAGATTTTATGTTTTTATGGAGGTTGATAGAGTGCTCCCTTCTCTCATTACTCTATCTTTCAAGCTGGGAAACTGGGTGCAGCTGATTGTTTTCAAGAATTCTCCAGTTATATGCGATTGTTTCCTCAAAGTGGGCCATGTTGTTTTTGTTTGTCCGAGCCTCAACACAAATCATCTTGTGTGGAGGAAAAAGGTGCAAGCATTTGGTAATACTTTCAAGACCTCTTATGAGGATGAGAAAAATAAGGAGAAGGATTCTGAGGACCCAAAAGCTATGTCTGAGACTCCTTTGATGGAGGTGCCAAGCAAAAAGGGGGTGTACAAGAAAGGAAAATTTGAGCAGAACTTCAACAAATTGGGTGATTTCACTCAAAAATCTTTGGAGCAATTTGGCTTCAAACCTTCTTGAATTTAGGTTGGCTATTTTTTAGGGGTTTCTGCCTCTTGTTTGTCTTGTTGTCGTAGTGTAGTTGTTGTGCTATTAGTGTCCTGTGTTGGTTCTATGTAGTTCTGTGCACTTCTTTGTTTAATCTCTCTTTTGTACAAGGGTCTAGGCCCTTTCAAAATCCATGCTTACCATAATAAAAAAACAAACCATAGTTGCCATTTCACCTACAAGCAACTTTAGCCAATATTATTTTAAAAAGGCTGAAAAAGTGATCATGTCACTTATCTTCCATTTGTGAATGGAAAAATACTCCATTTCCCTACAATTCTTGAGGCTTCTTTAAAATAGACCCCTATATAGAAATTTTGTGCTGAGACTGCAAAGTTAAAGCCTTCAAACTTGGACTCTAAATAACCTGCAATTAGATGACTGCATTTATAATTGCAAAACATGCACTATTTGGATGATGCTCTATGCATCAGAAAATCATTGCAAAATTCATAAATCTCAATCAAGTTCATCCCTAATTGATTTTTACATATCAGTTACAAATTCATTCCCTACATTTTATTCAAACAAGACTTATTTACCATTAATCGAAAACAATCTTAGATAACAACATTAAAATATTTTTTAGGAAAAGTATCAAATAAGCGAAAACAATCTTAGACAATTACATTGAGAGAAAAGGTGTAAAAATAAGTGTAAGATGATTTTATAAACCTTCCATCTTGAGAAGACAAATCATTTGATTTCACATAAGGAAAAAAATGAGCCTTGTCTTATTTTTTCCAAGGGCATGTGAAGATCAAAGATTTGGGTAAAAAAATATTCTTGCAATGTTTATTCATAGCAATAACAATTTTAGAGGGAAAAAATATAAAATTGGTTTATCTAAATTGAAAATAACTTTATTTATCAAAACTAAACATCAACAACATATAGATTCTTACATGTCAAATATTGTACTATTTTCTTAGTAGTTAAGGTCAATGTTGAAATGCCCATGATTTATTATATCAAATAGTCTTTTGATGAACTTGCCATTGCATGAAATTATGTCAGAAGGTATACTAGCAGTTGCATGGGGTGAACACACAACGGTTTTGCTGATGGGCTATTTGTAAAGTAAATATTTTTTGAGAAGTGTTTGTGTCTCATGACTTGTTGGCATTCAATTGTTTGAGGAAGCTAGTGTAATTTGTGATTTATAAGCATTGCAAGGGAGTATCTATTTGTAAAGTAAATGTTTTTTGAGAAGTGTTTGTGTTTTATGACTTGTTGGCATTGTATTGTTTGAGGTAGTGTAATTTGTGATTTATAGGCATTGCAAGGGAGTATCAATTCTCATAATATAGTGGCTCCTCTTGTGTATATTTATGTAGCTAGTTTTCTACTGCATCCTTCTTGAAATTGTCTATGGCATTAGATATCATGCTATGTTTTGCAATTTAGAAATATGGTTTTTCAACTACATTTTGTTGTGTAATAAATAGCTATGTAATAGTTTGAGTCACTACATACTACTACTATGAAAAACTTTGACACAAAATTGGACGCATCAAGTGGATTGTTCAATAGATTTTTGGAACTTCCAAACAAAGCATTCAAGATTGTAAATCCTTATTCTATTAACTTGCCATGTGTAAAAATGGTAACATGGAACCAGAATTATGGGAAGCTAACATTGGGTTTGCTCCACAAATGTCATTCAAAAACTGCTCAGATTTTAATTGGTCCCAGTTGTCATGCTATGTTTTGCAATTCAGAAATATGGTTTTTCAACTACATACTATTGTGTAATAAATAGCTATGTAATAGTTTGAGTGGCTACATACTACTACTATGACAAACTTTGACACAAAATTGGACACATCGAATGGATTGTTTAACAGATTTTTAGAACTTCCAAACAAAGCATTCGAGGCTGTAAATCCTTATTCTATTAAATTGATGTGCATAAAGTGGTAACATGGAACCATAATTATGGAAAGCCAACATTGGGTTTGCTGCTCAGATTTCAATTGGTGTCATGTCTCAAATATATTGGGAACAATTTAATCTCTGTACAATTATTGTTTTGGAATGCATAGAGAGAAGAAATCTTATGGATTGACAAAATTTCCTTGAAAAATAAATAGCCATAAAAGGAATGTTTGAAAAACACAAGATCTGCTCAACAATATATGCAAATAGCTATTGGCTCATTAAGAATGCAATTTAAACAGATCATAAACAAGTCAGATCAGTAAAAATAAAATTAAGTTGAATTAGTTCTATATTACACCCATGCCTGCATTAACATAAATATATCAAGCACAAAATATGAAGTATCACACGACCAGAAAGCTAAAGAGCCGAGATTAGTAATTAACCTTGTTGTCATTTTTTCAACCATCAAGTCTAGATTTTCAAAATCATTACAATAAACCTCGTGAAGAAATTTAATTGCTTCTTTATCATCAGTAAGGTCTCGCCACTTTGTAATTGGAACCATGAGCATATTTCTTCTAAATTTGTTGTATCTTGGTAGACTCCTTTCACGATCATGATAAACTATGAACCAAATGAACAAGGATACTTATGAAAATGTTAGCGCCAATTTCTATTTAAAAAAAAAATAGGACGTTAAGAGGGCATGGCAACAATAGATAGAAATTCCTTGCTTTCAAGTGTAACCAAATCTATGGGATCAGCTCTCTCTTGGCCATATGGGTCCTGAAATATAAGATCTCTCATCCACGTGGGACAGGTTTGATGCCCCATAGATACCATCATCCCCTCATTTCTAATTTTTGATAATCTTTTTTTCTGCTATTTGTTCAACCAACAAGTCTAGATTTTCAAAATCATTACCATAAACCTCATGAAGAAATTGAATGGCTTCTTTATCATCAATAAGGTCTTGACACCTTGTAAGCAAAACCATGAGCATATTTCTTCTAAATTTGTTGCATCTTGGTACACTGCTTTCATGATCATGATAAACTATGAACCAAATGAACAAGGATACTTATGAAAATGTTAGTGCCAATTTCTATAATTTTTTTAAAAATAGGATGCTAAGAGGGCATGACAACAATAGATAGAAATTTCATACTTTCAAGTGTAGCCAAATGTATGGGATCATCTCTCTCTTGGCCATCTGGGTCCTGAAATATAAGATCTCTCATCCACGTGGGACATGCTTGATGCCCCATAGATACCATCATCCTCTCATTTTTGATTTCTGATAATGTTTTTTCTCCTTGGAGTCCTATTAGTTCCCTTAGACCCACCCTGTCATACCTCTCCTAACCACACCTCTATCTCCCGATGTATGCCCAAGAATCTAGGAAAATGTTGCACTACATTGTGAGGAGACTAACTCGAAAGGATAAAAAGAGAGGCGACCATGGCCTCAATGGATGGGAGGTTTGTGATGGATGGGTGGAGGGGTTTAAAATGTGATGATAAGGTGAGGTGATACTTAGGAGGATGCATGATAGGGGGAATTCTTGGAAGGGATGAGTGGACTTCGTAGTATGTCAAGAGGTGTCTAAAGGATGCTTTAGGGAATCACAATAGGATCAGGAGGAAGCTACAATGGATAGGATGGATGTGAGATGATAGGATAGATAGGGAGATGGTGGATAGGAATATGATAAGATAAGGATACGTAATGGATTGGATAAAAGGATGTTATGGATGGATGGAGGAAAGGTGTGATTTGCCCCCAAATATAGTATATGAATGGGATGGAAAAGGGACTATGCATGACACCCACAAGAGGTTTTCATCATGGTACTTTCCTAAGGTACCACAAGGAGTAGTTTTCACCATTGGATAGATTTTTTTCTTTACTATTTTTTTCATTTTTTTGTTGTTTTTTTCTAATTTTTTTCTTTTTTATTTTTGGATGGGATGGGGACTCAAACATCTATTTCCATGGCAAGGAGGATAATGCCCCATGTTGGATATTTTCTGCACATGGACCATGTCGAGTGTCATTATGTGCATGGATGTTGGTAGACAATTGCATGAGATGGAAATCGAGGATAGTGGATTATGATGTGGATTATGATGTGGGTTATAATGTGGGTTATGATGTGGGTTATGATGTGGATTATGAGATGGATTATGACATGGATTATGATGTGGATTATGTTGTGGATTATGCAAAAGCATGAACCATACAAATGTGATGGAGGATATATGCATGATAGGGGATATATGATAGGGAGATGGGTGCATGAGGGAATGCCATGGGATGGAGGGGAACCATGACCAATGGTTGCACATACCAAATTATATTTTGAAGCTTTTGATTGGGAGGGGGATGCAGGGAGTAATGGGGATTATCGATTTGGGGATTTAGGGACCCAAATAGACTTAGGCGTTGTGGGATTTTTAAATGGGGAGCGGGATGTTTGGGATTTGGGGTTGCCTTGGGATTTGTATGCTTCATTTGGATGCATTGCTTTTTGTTTGGGTACCCATACCATTTTTGTTTAAATTGATTTTTTATTTTGGTGGCATGGGCTTTGGTAGCCTTTTGGATTGTCCATGCTTGTAATAGCACATATAAACATAACATCACTTTTTGACTACTTGTAGTACCTTGTGCCATCTTACAAAATAGTATATTGTTCTAAGATTGTGTTGCATGAACTCGAGCTCTACCACATTTGCTCTTGCATCCTCATTCATGCTTCCAGTGTCTTTTTTTTCATATGTGGCTGTGAGTTCTTCTTCAAATGACTTGTGGTTACTATGAAAACATAACCACATGTAAACTAACATGTATGTTGCACCACATCTTACTACCACAACATCACCACATGTAAGCCAACATGTATGCTATATTGCATCTTATTACCACAACATCACCACATATGAACCAACATGTATGTACCATAACATCTATAAATCATCTCATTTCATTGCATTGTATTCTAGAATCTCTTCCTATAAGAACTCTTTGTAGGTGAATATCACCCAAGTCCCAACACACATGACTCATAAGTCTTTAAATATTATGAATTTGAATCCCCTATTATAAAATTTTGACATGAAACAAATACAGACATTCAAAATTCTTAATGTAGTTGTGATTAAGGATTGTAAACAAACCATAGATGTGAGATATGAAATTTAATTTTCACTAGCATTTGCTAGTTGTGCAACTAATAAAAAATTATTCAATTCCTATCTTACCAAATGGAATGTAATCTTTACTTCTATTTGTTTGGTTTGTCACATGTAGATAATGTGGTCTACTTGACCATATTATGAATATAATTGTAATATTCTTTGTAATCCTATGGATGTCTCCCATTGTGTTTCTTTAAAATTCTTATAGACCCGATCCTTTTGAGTTTCAGTTGTTTGAAACCTATTGTCACTCCAAAAACTTATGAAACACCCCTTTTAGCTCTCTCCCTACCATTTTCAAACCCTCATCTCATTCGTATCAACTTATAAATCTCATCATGCAAAATTTTGTAATACCATTACTTTGCAATTACAATGCAATATGAATTGTGATTTTATTTTTACATATAAGAATATTATTCTCTTCTTTCTAACATAAATTTACAATCCTCATTCTAAGTTTTTCAAGTGTCATGCATATCTACTAATTACAACATAAATATAATTGTAACTTTTTTACTTCATATATAAATTATAACAATTCATTTCTAAGTAAAATCAAATAAAGTGAAATCTAATTACATTAAAAAGTATTTTTGAATTTACAAATCTATTAACCATCTCACTAAGCAAGGCATGTGAAGCAACAATAGAGATATCTAACCATAAATGAAACAAAATTTGCATCCACTTACATAAAACTACATACCTAATATGGCATGTGTAATTTAATCTCAAATGATTAAGCTAACATAGGCAAAAGATAATACAATTAATCCAAACAAAACAACTATACAACATGGCTAGGGTAGATTGTGAGACCTCCTCTCCCATTTTCTGCTGATCATGGGACTTTCCATTTACTTTCAGTGCTCCTCACCTTCTATTTTTTCCCCATTTTTCACCTCCTACAACTTTTCATTTCATACATATATAGGTTCCATGAAAATAATTCAATGAAATGTCCTTGTTATCATAAAATAGGTCTTTGAAAAATATCCCAACAATGTGAATAAGAAATGACCTCCATTGCACTCTATGCATCTAATTTTACAAAGCCAACAACATGGTGTAGATTGCCAAATACTCACACAATAAATAAATAAATAAAACTTGCTAGAAACTGAAAATAAAACATTGTCCCTTCATGCACATTATTATATTGCAAGCCTATTTTTCATATTGCTTCATTTAGCACCACCAATCATTTCCTCAAGAACATTGTCCCTGTTTAAAATGATGGAAACAATTTGCATCTATCACAATAATTTCTCTTGCAACAAACTTGGAGATAAATTTTGTAGTGCGGTAATCAACACACACTTGAAAGTTCTTACAACTCTAGTAATTGTTCTAGGGGGTGTGTTTAACAAGCCAAATGCAACTGCCAACTTTTCACTATGGTGGAAGAGATAATTATTTTTCCTTCTCTTCCACATCATTTAGTAAATGTCCTGAATCTAGAAAATGCCCTCCTACCTCCATCTCCCAAGCTAATTTCTCCAACTTTGCATAGATCACGTGTCTGTGGATGTGATATGTCTCCCACACAAAAAGAATTTACCATTTTATGACCTTCAATCCAACTACATCCAGGAATCTTTTTAACTCCTCTATTTTTCATCAATCTTCTTAACATTTGAACTTCACCCCACCTGCCCACTTCTGCATAGATGTTTGAGAGAAGAACATAAGTCGCATCATTTTTAGGATCCAAAAAAAAAAAAGTAACATCGCTATAAATACTCCTATCCCTACATTCATATGTGATCTGCAGGCACTAAGAAAACACATCCACATAACCACAATAGCTTTAAATGACATCTTAATGATATAGTTTAGAGTGTCCTCAAGATAGCTAGCATGAGCAAGAAGGTCAACCATGCACACATAATGATCAATTGTAGGTGTAATGCAATAAGGGTTACTAAATGACATCATATTGATATAGTTTAGAGTGTCCGCATGATAGCCAACACGAGCAAGAAGGTTGACCATGCACACATAATGATCAATTGTAGGTGTAATGCAATAAGGGTTACTAATCTGATTGAAGTATGTATAACCCTCATCCACTAAACCTACATGGTTGCATGCACATAGAACACAAGCAAAGCTTACAATGTTAGGATATGTTTTGGAGTGCTTCATTAATTCAAATATTTTGAGAGCATCCTTGGAAAATCAATTTTGTGCATATCTTGCAATCATTGCATTCCAAGAGATGACATCTCTTTGAGCCATTCCATCAAACAGTTCACTTGCCTTATCTATACTTCCACATTTTTTATGCATGTCTACCAGAGCATTTCCAACTATAGTATCTAACAAAAATCCTCCTTCCATTATGCTATGATGGATGTCCATACCATGTTCCAAAGCTCCCATTTTGGCACTGGTAGGGAGGATACTGGCAAAGATTGTCAAATTTGGCTTTACACCTGCTAATTACATTTGCTTGAAAGTTTATAAAGCCTTTTCAACAAATCCACTTTGTGCATATCCTGCAATCATTGCATTCTATGAGATGACATCTCTTTGAGGCATTTTACCAAACAGTTCACATGCCTTGTCAATGCTTCCACATTTTGCATACATGTCTACTAGGGCAGTTGAAACTACAACATCTGACAAAATTCCTCTATCCATTAATTTTTTATGGATGTCCATACCTTGTTCCAATGCTCCCATTTTGGCGTAGGCAGGAAGGATGCTCACAAAGGTTGTGGAATTTGGCTTTACACTTGCCAATTGCATTTGCATGAATAGGTGGTGTTGGATAACAAATGCATGAGTTAAAGAAACTTCAAAAGTTTGACAAACAATGTAGTTATTTCAATAATTTAGTGCTCCCATTGTATCCTAGGTTTTAGTAGTCTAGAATGGTCGCTATGTTAATTTTTAAGAAGAGTTTTCTTTTCAATGAAATATTTAGAGAGCTAATACTATAGAGCTAATTCAACTTTGAAGAGACCAATTTAATAGTGAGAAAGCATAAGCAAAAAACAAATGCGAGTACAAATGGGAAGCAGCGGCAGCTGGTTCCCAACTGTCGCTGCTCTTAAAAAAAATAAGAAAACCATGCCTTTATAATCAATTAAAGAAGAATGTCTTCTATATAAAGTGCCTTCAATCATTTGGCATCAAGTTCACTTCCCTAATTAAAAACTATAATACATAAGACATGGTGATGCGAGTTATGAGAAGTTTTAAAACTGTACCTTTTCCAATTGCTCTTGAAGTTGATTACATTTAAAACTAATTTCTATAATAAAATATTCACTAAACAAGGATCTTCAGAGTGGGGTCACTTCCTACGGGATATCAATCACTTAATATTTTAGCCTTCGTATATAATTTGTAATGTTTATACAAAGTTCATTTCTCATATTTAATCGGGAAATATTTTCTATTTATAAAAACAATATTGCAACGAAATATTCACTGTCCCACACAGCATTAAAAGCAATGATTGAATAGATAATACATTTTTATTTGAACGAAATCCTACCATAAAAGAAATTTTTAAATGATTGAATTTTTATACAAGTTTTTAAATGATTTTTTCAAGCCACCACATATTTGAAACCATTTTAATTAATAGCACATATAATTAAGACACAACCAACATGAATTTATTATTCTTCATCCCAATAATATAGAGCTTACTATCATAACAGAGGTTATCCTAAGTTATTCTAACTCTAACACCTTATTACTTATCCTTTCAATCCATTTCATTAATAATTATCATTCTATTATATTGTTTCTAATCATACACTTTATAAATTCTAATACTACTATAAATAAACCATGTTATTACCAATTATATTTACCCCTTTATTAATAAATTGTTCTCATAATTATTAATAACTTTAATTTTATATTATTTATTAAATCTATGTTTTACCCCTTTATTAATAAATTGTTTCATATTATCAATAACTTCAATTTTATATTATTTATTAAATTTATTATTAATCTATTAGTGATTCCTATACATTATTAATATTACACAATGTTTGATAAATAAACCATGGAACAATTAAATATAGTTAAAGATATAAAATATGAAGGAAACTTAAGAAATAAAAAGTTTACTTTCTTATATATTATTACAGCTATGTAAAACATTTATGATTATTAATACTAATTACTGCTTAAATTGAAGTCACTAGAAGACCCGAAATCAACAGAGTTTGATTAAAAACAAAAATTGCCCACGAGCACAATATTGGCGAAAAAAAATAGTGGTGATTTTCCACACGTCCTAAATTTTGGAAGGAAAACCTCCTACATATAATCCTAAATTTTGGAAGGAAAATCTCCTACATATAAATCTATGTGCTAATTATGTTTAGACTTTTAAATATGATAGAAATGACATATAAGAAATTTATTTTAATGTATATCTTTTAATTTTATATTTTAAAATATATCTATCAAACAATTATTTATTTTATAAATAATCTCTTTCTATTTAAAAAATATAAAAGGACAATTTAATTTAAAACATTATTGTTTATCACTATTTAAATACTTGTAAAAACATCAATTCTAACCAAAAAACAAATTTTTATATTAAAAAATAATTTGGAAGCAGTTTGTCAAGGCTTGACTTAAATAAAAGAGAAATAAAAGCTCTACTTCAAAATATACTTGCAAACCTATATTAACCACGGTTTACCATATCTTTGGCTAAATTCATATTACCCCACTCATCACTATTACAGACTTTTAATATTAAAAAAATTTAAAAAATTACAAATCCTTAAAAAAATTGCAAATCCGTTTCATGTGAACATTATGTGAAAAGACATTATAAAGTAAAAGTTGTTCCCTTCCCACGATGAATCCCACGGGCCACGATGAATCATATATTTCTCACACAGGGGAATCTCACCTGCCACATAAGCATAATACTTTTAAGAAAGGCAAATAGTTTACCTCTTCCTGATTTAGAATAGAATGAATAGAATAGAATAGCTTTTAATGTCCACTAGGTTAAAAATAGCCTTAGAGACAGCTAACCCCATCAAATTTACTTTTGTCTTGCCATTTTGCTTTTGTGTAAAGATATTCTGAGCTCCCCCATCTTCACCAAAGCACTCTCAACAAAAAGATCATGCCAAGAAATCGCTGTCAGGATATAAACATACTTTGCTCTGATGTTGGTGTAAGCGTCATATTCTAAAATAAAGTGTTTTTCTGATTCCACAGCCCCCGAGGTGCAGAAAGTACAAACTCTCTCTCCCCAAGTTTCTTTAGGTCTCTTCCACCTACCAGTCTCACAACGGAGCTGATGAGAGTTAGTCCTAAGCTGACCGATCAAAATTTTAGCTCTCCAAGAGATATCTGCCCCAATTTTTTCTAAAAGATCACGAGGGATTAAACACCTCAAGATAATAGCTCTTCTTTCTCCCTAGAGAACCATCCCACATAGATTTATGGAATTTCTCTATGACATAAGTTTTAATTTCTTTTCCATCCGTAGGGCATGCATTGAAATATATATTCCATTTTTTCATTCACTTACTCTTTTGTTTCATCCATGATTTCTTTCTTTCCCTTATCACCTCGTTAAAGACAACCTTATGGCACTTACTTGTATCCATTTCGTTTCGTAATTATGAATGAAGCCCCATGCCGTGTATGTTATTGGGAGGCGGTAAATTTAATATTAAGCTTAAACGGTCCGACAATTTAAAGGGAGAAATCTCCCACATATAAGCCGCTAAAAATTGGTAGAAGTATAAATTCAACAAAAAAGGAATTACTTAAATAATAGACAATTGTTTATGGAACAGAATTATGAAATAAATTATGAAAATAGGGTATGACTACAAACAAATGAACCATAGCATGATTATGAGGAGCTAGAGAAGCGTTGGTATTGAAAATTTTTTAGGTAACTTGAGATTTCTCTTCAGATTGTCAAAAGACCTTAAATATTGGCCCGATATGTAAAGAGTACTCTCTCTTATATCTGCTAAAAATACAAACAAAACACAAACATGTCTATCATCTATCTCACTTCTATCTCACCATTTAAATGAAATAAAAGTTATTGAATTGGGTGCCAATCCACCCTATATATATATATTAAATTTGATACATATAACATCATATAAAACAGTTGCATAGTAATTCCTATTTTGTAAAGCCCAGTTCCACATAACATGTGAAATGAACAAAGCAATAACATGTAGCCGTACACAGACAAAAGAACAACACATCCCCTTGTCAAAGACCCCTATCTAATATTTTAGTATGGTAAGGACTCAGTTCCATCAAGTTCAAATCTTGCCCCACAATTTATATTGAATGCAGTATTCTCTATCGCACCACACTAATCTCCAAACAATTCACAAAGGTTTTAATCTAAAACAGTTGTAAATTTGAGAGAACATTCAAATTAACAATACAACTGGAGTTTCCTATATTTGAACTTTAAATTTTACTCTCTGTGCTTCATATGCAGAATTAATTTGTATTATTCACACTATTATCTTCAGATGGATTCATTAATCGAGGATAACTGTTAGATTCTTGGAGCTTCTATGCCCCACTTTCTGCCCACTAACTAATGAAGAGTTGTAACTTATTATTCCACTACTTTACATCAATTATCACTCTTAATGACAGGTTAATATTTGGTTAGCTCACTCTTACAAAATAGAGAGTATTTTCCCAACTAAGAGTCTATATTTGCTACACTAGGTTATAGTGTTTCCACTCAACAATAACCCTTACTACTACAAAGACAAGCAAGTTCTCCATAATTAACAAGATTTGAAAAATTCATGATTCCATTATGGAGTTATGACTACATTCAACAACTCTTAGTTCCAATTAACAGTTTCTCTATCAACCCTTAGTCAAACATAGGTGACAAGTAATAACAACAATACAATCTCCATTTCACTTTCAACATATAGAAACCATGGTAGACTAAACTATTCATTCCTGTGGAATTGCCTACACAGATATTTAGTGCATATATGAATATAGCAAGACATTCCAAGGTAATCGTACACCTTACCATACAAGTTCATAACAATAATTTGCATGCGTAGAAACATCCCTATAACATATTTGACAAAATGGAAGTTACAATAATTTGAATGACAAGAAATTTCAAGGAAGAGGAAGAAAAAGAAGTTCATGTCTGATATTGGGCGCTTCTTATCCAGCACATAGGAAGTACTGACCATCCTACCTCATGCATGGGCTCCCACTTGAACTCTTTCCTCTGTCAAAACTCATCTATAGATTTTCTGTCACTAATTCTTGCTTTAAATTTAATCTATAATTTTTCCTCGCCTAACGATTTAAGTTAGTTTCCTAACTGTTGCCAGCCGCGGTTACTTCTAAATAATTTTAAAAAAATCTCTCCCTCTCCCACTCAGTTAATTCCAAGAGGAATATAAAGCAATAAAATGTCCTGGCTGAGAAGTTAAAGTTAAGGTAATAAAGACATCAATTCCACAAGGGAAATTTGATTTACAAAGGCGGGCCTGCGATCTCCATATAATATGTTCCTTAAAGTTGGTTGTATATAAAGGAGGCAAGGAATTTAAGGAGAGGAGGAGAGAATATGTGTGAATGATTTCTTTTTGGTTTGTTTTTGGTTTGTTTTAGAGAAATATGTAAGTTTTTTTTTGTTTTGATTCGTTCAGCTGGAAAAAAGGGTCCCGAACCCTATATAAAGTAGCTCCTAGGGCAGAACAAGGCCAAAACGAGCCAGAGACAGCACATTAATAGCACAACAAAAAGCCCAGTAAAACTACACAGGACAACCACCACATAGACAACACCAAACCAACACCACCACAAAAAAACAAACAAGGGGTCAACAAATCCCAACAAAAAACCAACCGAAAATCAGGGTGGTTTAAAACCCAATTGCTCCAAGGAACTTTGGGAACCTTCGCACAACTTGATGGGATCCTTTCGCTCAGATCTCATCTTTTTGGAAGAACCAGGAAGACCCAAGGGTCCACCTGAAGTCCCAGTAGCACCATGCACCACACATAAGTGGGTCCCCATCACATCTCTACAGTCACCAATCCCTTTGACAAGCACCTCCAACGAAGGAATCCTCATCTCAGTCTCCCTATTACCCTTTGTAGGCACTTCCACAGCAGAGGACTTGCACTCCTTTCTGACGGAACAGTGCCTCTTGCTGCTAGAATAAACATCATCAAAGTGACTGGCTTTGTGACAACAATGGCAAACAACAAGAGAATGCTCAAACTGAATCTGTTGTTCCCAACTTCCAAACTTGGATAATAGGGTAATCCTAGAAGGGAGCACCCTATTGACCTCCACAAACACACAAAATCTAGCAAACATCATTCGTCTTTTGAATTTCGTGACCGTATCTGCCCCAGCAAATTGCCCAAAAGTCTCGGTGATAGCCATAAATATCTCCTCATCCTAGTATTCCAGCAGAAGTCCTGGCAACCTAACCTAGATAAGAACCTTATTCTTGTAGGGTTTTGAAAGAGTGAAGTTCGGAGACCAAATTTGAAGGCATAGCCCATTTTGCCCAAGAAACCAAGGGCTAGCAAGGATCCGTGAGCAATCTTTTGACTTCAAAAAAGAGAACAAGAAGAAGCAGTTCGGCAGTATAGCCACATCAACCTGCCCCCTCAGCTACCAGTTTCTAACAACATCAATGTTGGGATGATTTCCACAAAACCTCCCAACAAGTGAATAACTAAGCCACCCAATAGACCTCTCAATAAGAGAATTCGGGATGACAATATGTTGATTCTGTCCATCCGTCAAAACTTGGCCAGGAGCGGCCACTACACCAGGTAAGTCTTGAGAAACAGTTTCCACAGGGGTGTCCTTCGACGAAGCCTCGGTATAGAGCCCATCAGAGGAATCCCCAATCGCTTTGCCAAACTTCTCAAGGGGAACAAAGCCCTTCTCCAAAGTAGAAACCACAGCATCAACTGTAGTTGCAGCATCTGCAGCTCCTTCAACCAGGTCAGAGCCTAAACAAGGAACCAAGCCTTGCAACCGCCCACCTAGCACATCTTCTGCAAGGGCGTCCAACACAAACCTCACTGTCTTGGATGAGGCAATGACCAGAGGAGAAGCCACCACCCCCGGAGAAGGGAGCAGGAAACCCCTCGTGAGCCCCAGATCACCCACCCCTGAACTAGTAGTCGTGGCAGGGTTCTGCGCAATGAAACGTTGCACCTACATCTAAATGTCCTCGAGTCTTTCATCCTCCTCGGAATCGTAATCCGCCCATTCATCCTGGATCTCCTTGCCCTCATCATCTGGGTCATCCTCGTCTGCTCCATCTTCAATCTCCCCTTCGAATAGAGTCAACTTGCTGCTGCCTGTGCAATTTGAAAACCCTTTCCCGCCTAGTGTGCGCCGCTCCATCACAAATTACTTCAAATGTGTGTTGTTAAGTATTAGAGAAATATGTAAGTTAATGTAAAGGTTGTAGAATCTAAAACAATTCCAAAGAGAAATAATAGATAGCACAAGATATACCTTGCCAAACCTTTTCAAAAGAAAATTGAGCCAACAACATCATTTAGATTACATTCAGAGTAAAAGGATTATATACAATAAGAATCTAGTATGTGTTATTCAAGAGATCTTCAACAACTCAAAATATTCAAGCAACAACCACCAACTTCATGGAGTAATTTCAACAACATATGCCTATTTCGAAAGACCATCATTTAATCTATAAACATAACATTGGATTTATAACCAAAATCTAACTTCAATCAATGTAACACGAGTACCAGGGTATACTTTAAGAACAAGTTCCTAGAAAATTCTATAGAAACCTTGGTGAATCTCCTGTGTAGACACAAAATCTCCTTGGAGATTCTTTTTTCTTAACAATTGATTTGAAGTGATAGAATGGGTGACTACTTTATATTAAAATATTAATTTAAAAATAAAATGTGGTCAATTGGGAAAACAAAAGTCATGTTAGTTTTTAATCAATTTGGTGGATTAAAACCTAAATTTCCGTAAATTTTTAATTGAAGGGGTGAATTAGAAACTAAAATTTGCATGACCTTTTAATTGAAGTGGTCAATTAAGTCTAAATTTTCAATAAATTTTTAATTGAAGTGATGAATTAAGCCTAAATTGCCAATAAAATTTTAATTGAGGTGGCAAATTAAAACCTAAATTAATATAAATTTGTAATTGGGGTGGCAAACTAAAACCTAATTTTTTTATGAAGTTATAATTGAGGTGGCAAATGAGAACATAAATTTCTTATAATGGTTAATTACATGAGAGAATAAGTGCCAAAGTTTCCTGGTAACCATAAGTTATAACTAAGGTGACAAAATATGAATTATGTACAACTACTCAGGATTGCATTCATCATGCTATATTTACATTCAAATACCATAATAATTAAAATTGTAACGATGACATTAATTGAAAACCATAGACATTAATGAGTAAATTCCTGAGGTTTAATGCCTTTGAACAACAAATACTTTTTGGATCAGTTACAAGTAATTGAAGCAATCTTCAAATATTTGTAGTTTGTCATTCATAACATTTTGATTTAATTCAATTGCCAATGATATTATGTAACTTGTCGTAAGCTTGGTCAACCATTATAATCTTGCTCTGCCTCTTCTCTCTTCACCATAGGTAAATCTCTTTGAGCTCTATAAATCTTGGCCTTCATTAGTTTTTCAAGATCATGGAGCCACACTTCTTCTTGCATTCTCTTTGTAAAGAGATGGATTTCTATGGACCCATCTACAGACATTGCTTGAACATTGTTTTCAATTCTCCCTCAAACTAGATAATGGAGGCCATTAAGGAAGTCATTAGTATCAACTACCTGGAACTTGATATGAGGAGTCATGTAAATTCTAATGTAGCTTCATATTTATTATCTAATTTCTGTAACTTAATCCATAGTGACAACAGTATAGGTGGCAAAAGCATTCATGTCGGCATCCCAATAGGCCAGGATATCATAGTAGATGCAAGGGGTAGGGCTAACAACAAGAACCTGACAAATCCTCTCTAAGCCTGCCCTCTTCAAGACAACAAGATCACTAGAAGATAAAAAATCATACATCTCTGATAGTCACAACTGCTCACGGTTTGCATTCCAATGAATGCACATATCCTATTATCAGAAAATAACTTTTGTTAGATCCCGTCAAACTCAGAAAATCCAAAAAACATCATATAACTTACGGAAATTTCACAAAAAAATATAAAACCTACAAAATTGTAATAAATTGATGAATTCAATGTTCAAATTAGATCTAAATGGAGTGCAATAAATGTCAGAAAACTTCAAATTCTAGTCATAATTAAACTAGCTAGGTTGCCCCTTTCATCAGGTTAAATCTTCCCTGGGCGACCCAAATGTACATGATCTCCCCCAGGTGACCCTGTTGCATAGCTAGATCTCCACTAGGTGAACTTGTTGCAAAGCCAAATCTCCCTTGGACAATTTGGACTGGCAAAAGGGGCGACCATGTTTCACATCCCCTCGTGCTAAAAACGCTCTAAAAACTACAAATTTCGACCAATTTCGACGAATGAAAGACCTATGCTACTCTAAACGACAAGACAAACACAATGCAACAAGAAAAATTGACAAAAACAAACAAGATTTTTCACAAAAAGAAAACTAGGGTTTAGAGGAGGCTTTTTGATTGATTGTGCACCTGATTCTCAATAGCAGAAGTAGTGGCCATCTTTGCGATCTCCTCAGCAATATCTTTCCAATGACTACTTGCATGACCAATTCCATCATTGTTTCGCTCCGTTCACTCTAATTTCTCCACTCTTTCCCTCTCTTAGCTTAGTTTGTTTTATGCATTTTTAGAGTAGTTGATTTTATGCATCTATCGTGCTCTCGTTTTGCGTGCTTTAATCGCTATAGGTCTCCTCAACAAAAACAAATAACTAGGTGAACTCACGAATCTATGGTATGTTCGGTCATTTTAGTTTTCATTACGTGTTTTAAAATATATAAATGTCAAATTAATGCCAGTTATTGCAGGTACTATTGCGGGAAATCGACAACAGGTAAGGTCTATTTCAGGGACGGTACCTACCCTTCATGTAGACTACCGTCCCTAAGGGGGCAAATTATATGTAAGCACCAAAATCACACACAACCTCCACGAGGACCCCATGATGACTCATAATCTTTGTCACGTACATGTAAATGTGAAATAATGCTCTCTCAGCCGTGATTCTCTTGGTAACATATAGGTTTTCACTTCTCTTTTTTTCCCCTTTGTTGTACTAACCTTTCCCTCGCTTTCGACACTTGTCGATTCACTTTTTGTGCTTGTGACTTCGTCTGTAAGCCTTTTATCCATCTATTTGTTGTAATTTGACATTTCCCTAGTGTTTTTCATCCAACCCAACCCATAGGAGCCCTCAAGAGGACCTCCCAAGCCATCTCCAACTTTCAGTTTTTAGTTATGTTCAACCATGACAAATCTCCCCCTATTATTTCAGGATCTCCCCCGGGGAATTTGACATTTGCAAGTGGAGATTTGGTTTTTGACCATCTTTCGATCAGTTTTCAGAGGTAGTTCACGTCCTCATCACCTAACTAACCATTTCCCATCATGCATTTCAACCTAGGTCCACTCCTCTGTGGGTCGCCCCCTAGCGATTTGGACTGGCAAAAGGGGCAACCCTGTCATCATTTCCAGCCGCGAAAAAACTCTAATGGTGACTGATTGTCATTGATGTCAAAAAGGTCTTGTAGGTTTGCAATGTGTTGGTTTTGATAGGAGTTGTTCATGTTCATGGTTTGATTTGATCAGGATATCTTCAAAGTTGTCTCAGGATGGATTCTCATGTTTAGTGTTTATATTGGTTCATATTTGACCTTGTTTATGACAGGATCTTGGGTTGATATTAGTAAACATCTGAAGGTCACTAATCAGGAGGTGTCAAGTCTATCAAGGATGGGTTTGTTTAGGATATCTTCAAATGGTTTCTCATGATCTTGATGTGTAGTGTTCATATTGGTCCTTGGAGTTATCAGTTTTGGTTTATGATGGTAATCATTAATCATCATCTTCTTTCATGATCACAGGACTTATTTGATCAGGTTGATCACATCAATTGTTGATCACATAAGATATTGATGCTAATTTGTTGAGGAAATTCCCATACTTTATGCTTCCAATAGTGAGCTCATCTTGCTTAAATCATTCATGTTAGATGATGGCTATATGTTATGATAGGATGCTTCAATGATCTTGCAACATTGTTTGATAACTCAGAACTTGATGCTATTAGATCTTCTTCGTGATACTCATTTGTACAGGAGTTCATGCAGTGATATGAGTGCTACAAAGAGCTAGAATGTTGGTTTGATATTGGTGGCTTAAGATGGAGTTGATTAAAAGTTATCTAAAGTCCTCGTAATCTCTTCAATCATAAAAGTTTCTTTTGAACTTAGATAGATCTAAGGGGTTGATTCATCTAAGGTTTTGTTTACTCAAACCTACATTATCTAAATCCCTAATCCTTGTTATTAAGTTATAACTCTGCCCGTCAACTAAACATGCACTTTATGTTTTAAAACATAGGTGACTTGGGATAGCGGGTTTATATCTTAAAAGTCACTGCTTGAAGGGTCCTTAAGACATGGTAGTGACTGCCCTCTTCCAAGTGTGACTTGTAGCATTGGTCTTCATCCCAATTCATCGGGCGGCAAATGTAAATCTACGGTGGAGTTTAAAAGTAAGATGGCCGATCAACGGTGTAAATTTAAATTCAATTCTCCTCCATTGTGCATTCTCTTTGACGGGCTCGGGGACGTCATCTATTTTAAGTCTGCAATGATCTTTTGGTTTAAAAGCTATTTTTAGAATATTTCTAAAGGAACTTAGTGAGATTATCCTTAAAGCCACGAGTTAGGGAATTTCTTTCTATTTTTTACTCATGGCAGAGAGATTAATAAGTAAAGTTTTTTTTGGGAAGTTGATTTTTGAGTATGATATATGTTTTTTTTGAAGATATTTTTTGTGAAGGCAAAGTTCATTATGAAGGAATTTTTTTTTTTTTTTTAAAGATGGGTTTGAATATGAAAGATATGGATGGAATTTTTTATGAACAGTAGCTGAATGAATTAAATTCATTTTGAAGATATATTTTGAAGAATAGAGATTCCGACAGGGAATTGAATGGGTGCATTAAATAGAAGATATTTTTTTTGAGGGCAGATTGATAAATTGATATGGGAGATGAATGGATTTTTTCTTATGAAGAGAAAATAAATAGTGGAAATTATTCATGATTTCTTGCAGGAGAATGATGGAATTTGAAAGGTCTTTATTCAGATGAAGAGAAAGATAATATTTTCATGGCAGATTGGTGTAAAAATAAATATGATTTCTAACTCTTATTTTTGTAGATTGAAGGTTTGTGGAAAATCGAATATGAAGTGATTTATTTGCAACAAACTGAAGACATTATTTTTATATGGGATTATTTTATTCATGAAATTGAGTAGATGGAAAATTGAAGAAGTGTAATTGAAAGGTCATCTCATTTATAATGGTTTTGCAGATGCATTGTTTGTAAGTGTGGTTGTGCAGATCAATATGTAATGGTGAAGAAAATTTTATGAAGACTCTCCTAAAAAGAAAATACAGATGAATGTATGTGTGAGTCAATATGTAGGGTTGAAGCTTTTATTGTAAAAAATCCTCTTGAAGAGAAAAGATAGATGAGAATATGATACTGGGTATGTGATAAAGAAAGAATATTGAGTTAGGCAGAGATAAAATGTTTAAAGAGATGATTGAAGGTTTGAAATGGTGCAAATCCAATTGTGTGGCAATCAAGTCTTGCACACTAAGTTTGATGATTTGATAAATGTGACTGTTCATTTTTGTCAGTGAGACATTGATGAAAAGCCAGTGAGGCACAACAGTATGCTAGTGTGGCTTGTAGGTCAATGAGACCATTTGTTAGTGAGACACTCACATCAGCCAGTGAGGCTTGTAAAGATATTTTCAAGGTTAAGCCAGTGAGGCAGTTTTGGAGTGGTTTTTCTACCCCAGGAGGGTTTTCCACTCGTGCAAATTTGTGTTATGTCTCATATTGTTTTCATCTATAAGTGTGTATGTTAATACTTTGCTCATGATGTTTTGTTCTCTTTCTTCATTCTCAATCATGTGCATATGTGTTTGACAAATCAATGAGATATTTCTCTCTTTGTGTCTTGAAATTTAAAGTTTGCAAAAAAGATTTGAAATCTAATACAACACTGATTCACCCCCCCTCTCAGTGTTGTCCTGGACTCCTACAAACTCAAGTTTTAGATGCGAAAAAACTCTATTTTGACATATTTTTCTTTTTGTTTGCATGGATTTTTGGCCTAAACATAGAGTTAACTATTCCAAGACTTCAAGCATGCATAATTAGCTCCTTTTAATCTATACTTGTCATCTCATGCACTCTTGAGGACTCCATTTTTACTTCAGTGATAAGCTATCTTGGCTTGTTCACTCCCTAATCAAATGAGTTATATCTCCAATCAAGGGAGTTAACTCTTCAATCTCTCCCACCTTTCATGACCCCTTTAAACTTATAAATACCCCCCTCCCTTAAGCACAAAGAGAGACATTTTCATTTGTACATCCAATCTTTACAGGTTTTTGCCCTCCACATAGCATCCATATGCTCATATAGGACTTATGAGCCTTTTATTTCATTGTTGTTTCATCTAAGCTTTGCTAAAAGCTTCTCATTGCGTCGTTACACTACCCGTTTGCAAGCCATAGTGCTCTTTTAACTCACATTGAGCTCACATTTCAAGCTTTCTAAAGCTATTTTGCTTCCTTCCCTATTGTTGCCAAGAGGAGATCTCCACTGCTACAAGAGGACGAAGAGGTTGCTGACACAAGGATTCCTGAGGGTAGTGGAAGCTCATGCATCTCACGTTCCAGGTTCTTTAGTGATTCTTTTCATTGTGATAGTAATTAGCTAATCTTAAAATTGCTCTTGGGAATAGTAATTGGATGTTGTGATTTTCTTGATAGGATAAATAGAATTCTTTTGTTAGATCAGTTTACTTTAAGTACTTTATATCATTAGTTTAATTTGTTTAAACTAATTTCATTTCTTAGAGTGATTAGATCCAAAATATCAAGAAAAAGAAAACATAGATCAGATTGCATTAGGTAAACCCATTTTAGATTGCATATATATTTCAAATTCTAGATTAAAACACACTTTCCTTTCATAAAAATCCACAAAAATATTGTCTTGCATACATATAGGCTACATACATTCAAAAACAACAAAAACACAAGCATCACACAAAGATTGCAAACCCTCGATTTCATCACGAGGTCAACACTAGTCAACCAACACATAAAAAACAAATTAAACCTTAGGTCATAAACCCTAAGTCAAATCGAGGTCAACTCCAACCAACTCTCTCTCGGTTTGGGCTCACGAATGTGTCGTGGGCTTAGAGGTGAGTGGGTGAGGGCGATCCTTGAAGAAATTGAGGAGATACACCCAAGGCCACAACACGATCAATTGATGATCCACAAACAACAACATAGGATAAGGTTACTTCAAACATGAGTCGTCATACAATGATTTGAAGAACGATTCCAACTTAACAGAAACATAAACGCAAAAAATCGACAACCAACTCAATGTTGGAATCTTCGGAATCCAAATAGGAGAACAGTAACTAATGACCCTTCGAGTCATATAGTTATTTCAACTACAATGGTTATAAAGCACTATATCAGAATCATTACCCAAGAAAGGCCCCAGGACTGGGCGACCGCTCTCTACAAAGTCCAACTCTCAAGCGAGCAGGACCGCTTTTGTATCTCAACTCCTCTTGACTGGCTACTTCCACGAGAGCGAGAGTGATGTGGAGGTTCGCCCTGTGGAAAAGAGAACGGTTCATGTGCTTGTCAAAGATGACTTGACCGCATTGTGCAATCGAGTCGTGTTTTTGAGTGTACAGGTCCAAGAACAAAGAGGTCATTATTGAGGATATTTATGACTCCTTGTCTAATGATTATGATTAGAATATGGTTATGGAGGAGGAACAGTTTGAGGAGGCGGTTGTCAATAATGTTGGGGAGGATCAGAATACTGATAACCTGGAAGATATTGAGAGGTCTGGAGAGGGCTTTAAGGATGACTACTTGGATATGGAAGGTGAGAATGATTAAGCTCCTATTGTTGAAGAGGAAGACACTGGGTTTCTATCACCAATGGAGGAGGAATTTGATGATGTGGCTACTGGTGTTGGTGTTTTTGGATGTGATCTTAATAAAGTTGATGATAAGGGTGAGCTCAAGGATTATGGCAATGTTGTTAGAGAGCTTGAAAAGAGGGTTGATTTATTGGAGAAAATACATAGTAACATAATGGAATGCTCGACTTGTCAGAAAGGTTGGACTAATATGTATGACACGATGAAAATTTACCAGCACATGTTGATTAAAGTGAAAAAAGGCATGGCAGATTTGGCTAAGTTCACTAATGATATGATGAAGCAGGTTGTTGTAGGGGTTGTCACTTTACAGGGTGAACTTAATAAACACAAGCTCCAACAGGATAAGGATTTGCAAGATTCCAAGAAGATAAAGAAGCATGAAGAAGAGATGGTCTTGGAAACCTCTTCATGGGAGAATACTCTGATGACCATGAAAAAAGATTGGGATGTCCTGCTTAATAATAGCAAGAAGTGATATGTTTCTGTTGTGTTTTCTGGTGCTATTTCTATGATGTTTTCTTGTTGTTTGGTCTCTGTTTTGTCTCTCTTGTTCTCTTGCCTAGCTTTGTTATTGGGTTGGTTGTTGTGTTGTTTTTTAATGGATTATTATATGTTGGACTCTCTTTTTAAAGCTCTGTAAGGGACAGTGACCCTCTTCCTTGCTTATATTAATCAAAAATATCAAAACCCATATATATAATAATTCGAATATCCTTTATTAATAAGTTCAGTAATTATTTGAATTAGAGTACTTGAATCAACCACTCTCACCCTAGGAGGACTTCATTGGTCTTAACCCTCTATGGCGCATATGGAGAAACTGTGTAAAAACACAGTATGTGCCTACTCACACCACCTGTTGTACCTACTCGTATAGTGTTCAAAGCCTTGGCCAGGATAGTCCTGGGTGTATACAATCCCAAGTTGGGCACACTCTATGTGCCCCTGTAACAATCTACCCCCAAAATTTTTTTAAAATAGAAATAACAATAATCAATGTTAGCACAACTAAATGACCTCCACACTTCTGATCACCAAGATCCCAATTGGGAGAGGTGAGAGCATATTGTGTTTTGACTTACAAAATTATAACATTATGTAATAAATAAAAGATTCATCTACTTGAGTAGGCATCCACAATGCAGTGGGGATTCACCACCTTTCAGTGGGTAAGTGCAAAAATGAAAGTTACAAATCATCCACTTATTCAGTGGGTATTCACCACTTGTCTAGTGGGTAGAAACATGAAAGAAGAATTGTCCAATTTGCCCACAGTGGCGGTAAACCATCCAGGGGTACTTTAGTGAGTTGCAAATACAAAAGTATTTACAATGTTCATCATAACACAACTTAGAGAATAAATATTATCAACTAGGGTTTTCAACAAATGAGCTTGAAGTCTCATATCATGGAAGCACCTGCAACATAAACATTGTAATTCATATCCATAAAATACTGATTATCCAACTGATTCCGATTTGCAGACGGAAGATGAAGATCAAATATTGCAAACTTTGCCTCAAACCACTTGTACGGACTGCCCTAATCAAGGAAGAATGGCAAATCAACTCAAGAAAGACCAGACCAACCATATACTAGTTAATGCAGCTCAAACACAACTTATTCCCAAAAGACTGCCAAAAAGATAACAGACCAGTCAAATTGCATTTCACATAGGCCATTATCCCTACTATACGGCCATGAAATCCAACCATATAGTCATGAAGAGCACAAAATTGAAAACCCTGAGTAAACTCTTACTCAACCACCATTCACATGTCATAACATTTCAAATGCAAACCAAAGAAGACCCAATGCCATAAAGAGTTCTTTTGAATTTCAACAAAAGTCATCTACAGGTCCGTACAACCTGGGAAGGTACGGATACATCACAACAATCTCAAATATGCTCCTAAAACATTGAAAACAGTCTTAAAAGAGGCGCCCATACATGACAATGGAATCCCAAACATATTTTGAAACAAACACATTCACACTAATTACTATTTCAAAATCGCCCCAATCTACTTGTACGACACATGGTATGAACAAGCAGAAAACTAACTCCAAATATAAGAAAAGATCTCCAAACCACACCAAAAATCAACTAAAATTTATTATAAACAGTTCTTTCATAACCACAAGCGAAAACTCCACAACAATCTGCTAATTCCATTCAGCTCCATGTGATTTTCTGAGTAAAAACCACCATTATTAGCCAGGGTGGATATTCCACCACCGAAACTAATCCTCTAGAGGGTTTTCATCCTCAAGAAGATAATATGATCTCTCTAGTTCAATCCCAACAGCATAAGAATATCAAAACCAAGCATGAAACCCAACAATGAGCTCTCCATCCACTTTTAAAGGCACCTGGGAGTTACAAAATAATCATTTCTTGAAAATATTACTTTTTTCTCCTCAAACTTATAATAATCTCTATTTCCAAGAGATGTGCTCACTTTAATGTGTCTAGGAGAAAAATAAAACATTTCCTCATTCCAAAATGCTATAGCACGTAAGTTACCTTTTTAATATTTCCAACCTTATAATTTAAGTGCACAAAAATAAATAAATAGCTTGTTTAATTATCAATTTTACGGAAAACTCCAAACTTCACCAATTTGATAATTAAACTGAACCAAGCTACTCCAAAAGACTAGGAATGAGAATAGATGCCCTCGGAATGACTTTCTATAAATAAACAAACTCTCCAAAAATCTTGGAGAACTATCCAAGAGCCTGATTGAGTCTCAGAAAGTGGCAAAGTCATCCTGACAAAACATAGAGCTTAAATCCAACATCAGTAAACATAACAACCGAACCAGAAGCCCATCACCAAAAAGAACCCCTTACCATACCACATAACCTATCAGGATCCTGAAATAGGCTATTGGGCCCACCAATGAATAGGCTTGGAAAGGGGACATTACAACCCCCTTCTCCAATGCCAAATCACTTACATCTTCCTTGAGTGTTGTCCATAAAAATATATGTCCCCCTTTTACATTCAATTCACGGGTTTAAATAATAACCTAAAGGGTGGCTTCCAACCATCACATCCAATCATTATAATATCAGGAATATGATTATTATTTTCATTTGCATTCTTCTAGTAAGAATCACTTAAATAGGAGTGTTGTTATTTTTATAAGGTTCTTTTAACCTTTTAACTTCTTTTTAACTTGAAAGTAACTTCTTTTCATCCTTTTGTTTTACTCATCTCCTTTACTATTAAATAATTGTTTTTCTTTTCTCTCTTTTTAATTCTTTAATAATGTTTTATAAACGTTATTTATTTAATTCTTTTCTCGGGGAAAAAGTCCCATAACAGTATTGGTGGTGGTTGTGGCTTTGGTTGTGATGGAATGGGGCCCAAAATTTGAATGACTACCACATTGAAAAATTTCCAACTTGGGTTTGGCAATCTCACCTACTCAACATGACACAAAAGACAAAGGAAATAATGATGCTCTTACAAGTTAGGAGCCCACACCAAATAATGCAAATCCCATTGGTGGAAGTGACTAGGGGACAAGTTAGATGATCCTCCACCTTTGATGTTGGACTTTGGGATGGTAGCCTTTGTGACCTAGTTGCTTTGTGATTTGAGCTTTCATCACCCATAAGGTTTGTTCCTAATAAGGTTTTTATGGTGTTATCAAAACTTTTTTTGATTTAGATGTTCTCATGAACATCTATTTTCTTTCAATCATCCCTGAACCATAAGCTGATGTGATCTTGAATCTCATGGAGTACTCCGATCCGCCTAGTGATGTACCTCAATTATTAATATAATATGCTTTTCAATAAAAGAAAAAAATATATCAAATTAAATTATTAAAAAAAAATGTTTAAGTTCACTTTTTTAACATTAGAAATCATCTCTATTAAAAAACCAACGATGTCTGCTTAGTGGATAGCGACAATGCTTAATCACTAGTTAAAACAAGTAAAGTCTGTGGTCAAATTGGGGACTGATAATACTTAGGAATTAAGAAATCATTTAGTTAGAGATACAATATTGCAACAAATTTGGGCAAACACAGTCGAACATCACAGTTTCAATTCCACAGAACTGTCTCAGTTACAACCATGTTTGATTTGATTAGTAAACCAGGAAAGTAGATCCTATCTTTGTAGTCAAAACACAAATTTGAAATCTAAATTGTAAATTTAAATAAAATTTGTTTGAAAAACAAAATACTTAAAAGTAATTTCATCGTATCAGTTACCACCATTTCTAAGTTGGCAGTTAGTTTGACTAGTTTTGTGATGTTAATGGGCCAGAAAATCAAGTAATTTGTTACACTATTGTTGACAGATCCATTCATACACATAAAAGCAAAGAGGGGTTGGTAACATAATTTTTAGTTACCGTGGGCAAGTTTAGAATATATATTAAACCTTGAATACATTTCTGTTACAATCATTTCAAAGGGAACACATTGAAGCTGGTTGAACTTGGATTCAAGACTCAAAGACTTCTAAAACCCACCTGCACAAAGTTGATCTTCGAAAACAAAAAATGGAATATTAGAAATCTGCCAATTGGACATTGATACAATCAGCAAACCAAAGGAATATGGATACATTTTCTATGAGAAAGCATGCATAACATCAAGACCTTGGTGCTTGCCTAGCTGATGAGCACTTGAATGGATATTGCAAGAAATCTATACATGCCAAACTAGCATTACACTTGAAGAAATGATAACATCTTGATGAATGGTTAGAGTTGCCTGTTTGTTCAAACATCAAGTATTTTTTTCTAGAACAGCAAGAGCTGGAGTCAAATAGTTGTTTGATTTGTCTGGTAAATGAGCAACCTGTTACAGGCATCCCAGTTGATGTTAAGAGTTACTGAAAAGTAATCAATGTTCTTTAGACATTGATTTGTCAGATACAATGCTGATTCTACTTTACTAATGCTTACCAGCTCATAAAGCCCTTGACCCTGCTCTGCAACATATTCATAGCAGACCTGCGAATAAGGCAAATCCCGTGCATTTAAATTTTAAAAGCATATTAAAACAGATTGATATAGCTATAGGAATATATATATGACAGATACTCACATCAAAGCTCTTATTCCTTGCTGTTGAATCATGCAAGGCCTTTACACAAATATCTGCTACATCTGCACAACTTATCCCCTGTAATCACAAAAGGTAATATAAATGTATCCAATCTTGAGAGGAGAAACTGGAGCTTTTATGGTATGATGTATCTAACCTGTGATATCCTGTTTCCCTGGTCAAAGACAAGTGCACGCTGCCCTCCAGGTTCTTCCTACAAGAATTATGAGTGACTTCTTATATGCTTTTTATATTACCTTCAAACAATTGAGAATGGAAATGTGACAACTCACATGTGGCCCTCCTGGACTGAGACCACTTTTCCATATTTGTATTTTTAGATAGAAATGCAATTTGATTAACAGGAAGAATTGCAATACATGCACACTATCTTCCATGTACCAAAGTGGCTCTCAAATTCACCAAGAATAAGAATGGCTGATGAATTAAACCTGTAGTGGGCCTGGACGAATGATTGTGTACCCAAGACCAGATATTCTCAATGCATGCTCTCCAGCCTTCCAAATTCCAAAAGATCACATAAGGTTTGAAGTTTCCTAGGTGCAATAATTTTGAGCTTTTTAAACATCGAAGCAGTTTGACAAGAGATATATATATATATATTTTAGTACAATCCTAACCTGCTTGGCTTTAATAACTTTCTCTCTTATGCTAGGTTCAATACCGGCTCCTGTACATGATACTAAAACAAAATCTGTTTCTTGTCCACTCTGCAAGCATATAAATATAAAATATCAGGGAATGCCAGCTTCTATAAAAATCAAAGAGCTTAACATATCAAGATTGAGTTTATTTGTAAATCTACTTAATTTATGATGTTTACGAGGATAGTGAACTGATTTATTTCAACATTAAGCATCCACCATATGACATTGTTTAATTAGGCAAGTGTTTATACTCTATGGGATTAGGAGCATTAGGTTTTCAGTTTTCACATTACATATCAGTGATTTGTAAAGCTTTTGGAGAAAATTGTAACAAATTTTTACATCCATGTTTTTTATCACACTCCATGATCCATCATCAAGATAACTCAGGCAAGAGTTAGAATTGCAGATTCTACTACACTTATATAATCCTTAAGATGCCAAGAAAGGTGGGTTGTCAAGGGAAATGTAATATACAACCCCAAATTTTTTCCAAAATATTGAGCAATGGTACACAGTGTTAGCACAACTAAACTCCTCCACACCTCTGATCACCAAGATCCCAACTGGGCGAGGTGAGAGCATAATGTGCTTCAGACTATAATTTTAAACATTGTGCAAACAACTAAACATTCATCTGCATATGCAGGCATCCACTTGTGCAGTGGGAATACTCCACTTGTTTAGTGGGTGAGAGCAAAATAGAAGGATTCTTTTTCCACACTGGCGGTAAACCATCCAGGGGTTATTATATGTTTGTACAAAATTAAAGAAAGCATACAAGTGCATCAGCTGTGAGTTACATCAGATGAAATACATCTCATCATAATAATATCAATGAGCTTTGTATCCATGAATACCCTGCACAAAGAAGAGGATCAGTTTGCACAAAGACATATGTAACCATGTTGGAAATCGCTGCAATTGATCACCGCTGGGCATAACTAAAACCAAACAAACTACTCCCTGATGTTCAACAATCTTGCAATGAATGTCCAATTACCATTATGCATATTCTTGACCAAATCTGTCAACACTCAGTCATACATTAAGCATAACCTCTTATAACTCCAAAATAGATAAGAATCTGCAATCAAGACACAAGTCTGTACACATTATCATCTTAAACACTTATTCCTAATGCCCAAACTGATCACATAGAAGTACCCTCTGCTGAACAATATTGAAGCGTAGAAATCAGTATGCCTTCATGCTGTACGGCATCCATGACAGGAGTACAAAACACAATTGCAAATGTGACTGAATATGATCACTGCCAACATACAGCCCAACCAATCTAATACCACAATTGATGATAATTAGAATTTAGACTGTCATAACAAGAATCAGTTCTGTTTTCCAAAGGCAAGACTATCCAGACAGTCCCGTATGGCATATGACATCATATACAATTCATGCTCTATGATCTTGGCTCAAAATCAATGAATCAATGCTACAACAGAAGCTCCCAAGCATGACAATATAAAGCATCATTAACTTTGCCTCGAAGGAGTTGAAAGAATCTCACAACCCAAATCGTACTACCTCAATGGTACGGACAGGAAAGTACAGACTTCCACATAGCAGCCCAAACACTACATTAAACTCATTCAAGACTCTGTAGAACAATCCCAATATGGTTTCCTACACACATCAACCAGTCTGCAATCATCAAGGATATAGAGTATTCAATAGTAAATTCTGATCACTGTAAAACTCATTTCAAGCTATACGGACATGGTAGTACGGCGATTCCTCACAGCAATATTAAACATGCATCAAAACCTCAGCAACTAGGCTTAAAAGAAGTATCCCTAGCATACAAAAGCATTACAAATAACTTTGCTTCCCAAGAACATCCTCATAAATTTCTAACACTGCTCGTACCCTTCAACAGGTACGGCCATCATGGTACGGAAATGTTCACTACTATTGTGTCTCTCAACCAAATTCCCTCAGACTAGTCCCAAAATGATCCTTTAAACATTACAATGACATTGCAACCAACTCAAAGGTCAAAGAAGCTGAGAATAATTTTTGAGGAAGATCGACCATGTCAAGCATGTACGGCAAGCATATGTACGGATTCCTTCATATAGTATACAAAATGCAATGAAATCAACTGAAGTCTCTTGGAATGGTAACTCCAAGACCCCACAAGAACATATCAACAGATAAGAACTCCAAAATTATCAATATTGAATTTTCACCTTTCTAACGTACCAGACTGCCTGTACGGCTAGCAAAGTACGGTAGGCTAAACAAAGACTCACAACAAATACAAAGTATAACTTCAACTCTCTATTATAACTCCAAACTACTTTCCTCAATGCAAATTGGGATTACAATGCATAACACAACAAAAACTATCAATGTCTGATCAGCCCCATGTGATTCCTAGAAGTAGAAACCATCATTACCAGCTAGGGTAGATATCGCACTACCGAAACTGATCTTCTTCGAGTGGGTTTCCGTTCACAAGAAGGTAGAAAAAATGGGAGAACACGCAGGTTCAATCCAACAGAGTAACAATACAAATCCAAGCCCCCTTTCAAATGAGCTCTCCATCAGCATATAAAGGCATCTGGGAGTTACAAACTCCACTTTCTTGAAAATATGATCCTTTTTTCTCCTCAACTTATAAAGTTCTTCTATTCCAAAGTGGTGCTCACTTTAATAATAGATCAAGGAGAAATTATAAATATGTCCTCATCCCACACTTAAGTCGCTTTATAAAATATAACACTATAACTTAAGTGCACCCAAAAAATAATTAACCTGATTAATTATCAATTTTTCTCCCATTATCAAAATTGATAATTAAATATTTACTCCAAATATTTGGAATGAGGATAAGTGGCTTCAGGACGACTAGACTTAAAAATGGGAACATTACAGTCCCCCCTCCTTGCAATTGCTTGTCCTCAAGCAATTAGATCGCAATCCGATGCTCCACTTTGATAAACATACCATATGATTATAATACTGGAAGCAACACATTGCGATCACTGAGTACCAATGCAGCATCTTGTCAATACCTGGATCCCAAACCAACCTGTCCATCCTGCTATAGGAGAAGAAATAGATATCTTTCATGACCCAGTCATCACATATCATCATCCATCTGTAAGGGTAAACCATCAAAAAGATTTGAAAATCAACTACCAAGTACACATAAATCAAGTTATTTGGCCACCAAATGATGCTGTTGTAACTCAGGCCATCCACAAGAATGAAATCATAGATTTCAACATATGCATGCATACTAAAGAATTCCCTCAAATATTCAATGTCCATCAAAAAAGCATGCCTCCACACACTCCTAAGTCGCTGAATAGCTGATGTGGTCCATGAAAAAACTGAAAGTGCAATGGAATTCCAAGGAGGACAACTTCTCACCCATGATGAAACAATGAAGATGAAGTCACCCATCAACAAATAAATAGCTGCCATATCATAATCAATTTGTGGCATAGCCAAATATGAATTATGGATGCCTTCAACACCCATCAAAGACAACTCCTGAGTGGCTAATCCACCATGGGTGTCATCAACAAAGTCACCAACTAGAAATCCAGAAATCTTTACTGAACCATCCAAATGATATTTCTCATTATTCTCATCACTACAAACACATGAATAAAATGAATGTTCATGATCAACCTTATTAACATCATTCGTTAGAAAGAGAGATCTAAGGTAAGTCTCTCTTTGTTGTCTTGTTTGATCTATGTAGTGAATTTGTTCTCTGACTTGTTGAAGATGCTTTCTTGCATGGCCAGCTACTAGCTTAGCATCCTTGGCCCTTTGTGACCACATATCACACCAAATTTGTGTCCTTTCCACATCATCCCAAGTCTGATATACAAAATCAGAATTCTTATGGATTGAATTCACCACACTAATTTCATATGCAACACCCAAAATTTGAGAATCATCTAAAGAAAACTCTATGGTCTCATCATCCTCATGTGAAAAGAGTGTTCTCTCATGATGGAGTAAAGAAATCTGACTACTGTCATAAAAATCAGAATATCTGTCAAACTCTTTTACCATGTCTTCATTCTTCACAAGTGCATTTTTTTTTGAATCAATACTTGTACTTTGAATGCCAACACTTGTAAACTCTTCTTCCTTCATTTCTCCATGTGTAAAAGTAGTAATTTCATAAGAAAGAGGAAGAATGTCGCTGTCCCAAATTGGAACTTTGGAATCCTCTTCAGTGAATTCATCAAATATCATCAAGTCTTGTTTTGTCTCAGCTTCTTCCCAAGTGACTAGGGATGGAAGTGGCTCAAAGAAGTCATCATTACTAAATGTCACAATGCTGCAAGATTCATTTTTATCTGATTCTTTAATCCTTTCCTTATCTTGTTCAACTCCTACACCATTTGTTTTGTCATCTTGGACCATAGGGACAGCTGTTATAAAGGGCTGATTTTCTGAATTATGAAAGGATTGATTATGCCTACTCAAAAGTAGACAAAGATCAGCAATCTCTCTATCTTGGTCTTTCACCAATTGGATAGCCCTGTCTCTATCTCCGACCAATTGTAAATAATCTTCTTTTATCAACTCCAAAGCCTCTTTGAAAGGGAACAATTGAGTATGATAAACACCATGTCCCATTCCTTTTTGTCTTTCCTCTCTTTGGGCTGACCAAATGAGGTCTTCTAGGTGTTTGTGAGTGCTATCCATTCTTAACAATGCTTGAATTATTCTATCTTCCTTCACCACCATTTGATCTTGCAAGACTTCCCAAACTAAGGGCTTTTGTTCCAACTGTCCTTGGCTGCCATAGTTTGACTTCTCATCATGTGTTGGTGAAGGAGCAATATGATCATCCAAAGAATCCATACCATTGCTACCCAAAACATTAACATATTCTTCTTCAAGACACTCAGCTGCAACAATCTTAGGTTCACTTGATATTCTTCCTTCTAACATCCCATCAATAATTTTTATTTCTGTTTCTAGAGAATTGGCATCCTCATAGTCATTAAGCTCCTCATCAAATTTAGGACTTGCAAAGTCCATTCTTTCATTTTTCAGGTCTTCCATGACTTCATCAAGAAAATTCCAACACACTTCCTCTACACTTGCCATAGGACTTCCAGCTTTGTGAATATCCATTACTCCACATGAAGACTTATCATCCCACTCAGCTGATTTATTTGATAATGACATGCTATCCATTTGCAGAGAATGGGGAACTTGTATACCAAAAGAGATTAACTCTTTTGCAGTCAGCTGATCCTTGAACTTCTCAATCTTCAGCTCCATTAGTTTGGATGTAAATTCATATGCTGCAGAGGATACATGTTCTTTCCTCCAAATGACCAACAAATCTGATTGCAACTGTAGGCAAACCTCATTACCTTCATCTAAAATCAGGGACATGATGCTAAGCATGCTATTTTTCACCTTATCTGAATGACGTTTCCTGATTTCGGAAATGAAATAGTCAAACATCTGGAGAATCATATCATTGCACTTGAGATCAATCAGCAAATAACATAAATTAACCTTCGCCATAATCTCCAGAATTTTCACCCTTTGATCAAAGGTAGGATTTTTTACATCATGCAGCCCTTGGAAATTGTCCACCATCAGCTGAAAAATGACCTTCATAGTATCATCATCATAAGGTGCCTTAGGAGCTGAAAACCTTGCAACTTCACTAATGCAAGTGACAGCTGCAAGCCTTATCTCTTCATCATGATGTCTCAACAACTCTGGCTTGACCAATGAGCACATCAAAGGAGCCAAAGCATTACGCACTGCTTGAGAAGGTGATTGGTCAACCTTACACAGACAACCCTCTGCTTCATTCAAATTTCTAAGAAGAACTTCTTGAGACCGAGGTAGATGTTCCAATCTCCTACCAACAATCTTTAGCTTCTCTTGTAAATCTGAAATCGCTTCCTGTTCTTTGCACCATCTTTCAAATCCCTCTTCAATGGAAAACTGGTTTTGCTCTACTGATTTCAACAAAACTTTTAATGGCTCACAAACAAAAGCCATGTTGCCCAATCTGAAAAACTGATCTGGCTTTGACAAACTGCAACAAGATCAGTTACCCAACAAGTTGGCAGGATAACTGAGAGCTCTGATACCACTGTAATATACAACCCCAAATTTTTTCCAAAATATTCAGCAATGGTACACAGTGTTAGCACAACTAAACTCCTCCACACCTCTGATCACCAAGATCCCAACTGGGCGAGGTGAGAGCATAATGTGCTTCAGACTATAATTTTAAACATTGTGCAAACAACTAAACATTCATCTGCATATGCAGGCATCCACTTGTGCAGTGGGAATACTCCACTTGTTTAGTGGGTGAGAGCAAAATAGAAGGATTCTTTTTCCACACTGGCGGTAAACCACCCAGGGGTTATTATATGTTTGTACAAAATTAAAGAAAGCATACAAGTGCATCAGCTGTGAGTTACATCAGATGAAATACATCTCATCATAATAATATCAATGAGCTTTGTATCCATGAATACCCTGCACAAAGAAGAGGATCAGTTTGCACAAAGACATATGTAACCATGTTGGAAATCGCTGCAATTGATCACCGCTGGGCATAACTAAAACCAAACAAACTACTCCCTGATGTTCAACAATCTTGCAATGAATGTCCAATTACCATTATGCATATTCTTGACCAAATCTGTCAACACTCAGTCATACATTAAGCATAACCTCTTATAACTCCAAAATAGATAAGAATCTGCAATCAAGACACAAGTCTGTACACATTATCATCTTAAACACTTATTCCTAATGCCCAAACTGATCACATAGAAGTACCCTCTGCTGAACAATATTGAAGCGTAGAAATCAGTATGCCTTCATGCTGTACGGCATCCATGACAGGAGTACAAAACACAATTGCAAATGTGACTGAATATGATCACTGCCAACATACAGCCCAACCAATCTAATACCACAATTGATGATAATTAGAATTTAGACTGTCATAACAAGAATCAGTTCTGTTTTCCAAAGGCAAGACTATCCAGACAGTCCCATATGGCATATGACATCATATACAATTCATGCTCTATGATCTTGGCTCAAAATCAATGAATCAATGCTACAACAGAAGCTTCCAAGCATGACAATATAAAGCATCATTAACTTTGCCTCGAAGGAGTTGAAAGAATCTCACAACCCAAATCGTACTACCTCAATGGTACGGACAGGAAAGTACAGACTTCCACATAGCAGCCCAAACACTACATTAAACTCATTCAAGACTCTGCAGAACAATCCCAATATGGTTTCCTACACACATCAACCAGTCTGCAATCATCAAGGATATAGAGTATTCAATAGTAAATTCTGATCACTGTAAAACTCATTTCAAGCTATACGGACATGGTAGTACGGCGATTCCTCACAGCAATATTAAACATGCATCAAAACCTCAGCAACTAGGCTTAAAAGAAGTATCCCTAGCATACAAAAGCATTACAAATAACTTTGCTTCCCAAGAACATCCTCATAAATTTCTAACAGGGCTTGTACCCTTCAACAGGTACGGCCATCATGGTACGGAAATGTTCACTACTATTGTGTCTCTCAACCAAATTCCCTCAGACTAGTCCCAAAATGATCCTTTAAACATTACAATGACATTGCAACCAACTCAAAGGTCAAAGAAGCTGAGAATAATTTTTGAGGAAGATCGACCATGTCAAGCATGTACGACAAGCATATGTACGGATTCCTACATATAGTATACAAAATGCAATGAAATCAACTGAAGTCTCTTGGAATGGTAACTCCAAGACCCCACAAGAACATATCAATAGATAAGAACTCCAAAATTATCAATATTGAATTTTCACCTTTCTAACGTACCAGACTGCCTGTACGGCCAGCAAAGTACGGTAGGCTAAACAAAGACTCACAACAAATACAAAGTATAACTTCAACTCTCTATTATAACTCCAAACTACTTTCCTCAATGCAAATTGGGATTACAATGCATAACACAACAAAAACTATCAATGTCTGATCAGCCCCATGTGATTCCTAGAAGTAGAAACCATCATTACCAGCTAGGGTAGATATCGCACTACCGAAACTGATCTTCTTCGAGTGGGTTTCCGTCCACAAGAAGGTAGAAAAAATGGGAGAACACGTAGGTTCAATCCAACAGAGTAACAATACAAATCCAAGCCCCCTTTCAAATGAGCTCTCCATCAGCATATAAAGGCATCTGGGAGTTACAAACTCCACTTTCTTGAAAATATGATCCTTTTTTCTCCTCAACTTATAAAGTTCTTCTATTCCAAAGTGGTGCTCACTTTAATAATAAATCAAGGAGAAATTATAAATATGTCCTCATCCCACACTTAAGTCGCTTTATAAAATATAACACTATAACTTAAGTGCACCCAAAAAATAATTAACCTGATTAATTATCAATTTTTCTCCCATTATCAAAATTGATAATTAAATATTTACTCCAAATATTTGGAATGAGGATAAGTGGCTTCAGGACGACTAGACTTAAAAATGGGAACATTACAGGAAATGCTACTAGTAATGTGAAATAATGATGTAAAAAGTGGGAGTAGAAAAAGTGTAGGGAGTAATATGGGTAGGATAATAAGAACAATTTTAAGAGTAAGGTGAAATAAAATAAAAGAATAAAAAGTGAGAAAAGTGCAAGTATAGCAGAGTGAGATAAGTGCAGTAAGAACTTTTAATGAAAGTTAACTAGCATAGATATCTTAAATACATCTATCCTAAGTTACCAAATTCCCCTAAAACCCTAACGATTCCAGTTACAAAACATACTGGAATCAGAATCAAAATTGATTCATCTGTGGATTCAATCTAGGCACAAAATTTTTAAGTCTGAATCATTTGGAATCGAACCCAGGTGTACCCAGGCAATTCCAAGTGCATCGAGGTGATGCCAAAGCAATTCCAAGGCATTTTCAAGTGGCGGACATTGTTTCCAATTCATTTTGACATATTTTCTTTGAGTTTTGACCTTCAAAATGTTGCCCTAAACCTTAAACCAAAATTCATAATGATGAGAAGTTGGGCAAGCTTTTGAGTGACGTCACCATTGCCCATGGTGTTGTGCTGCCAAACATCCATCAAGTGCTGCTGCCAATAAAGACCACTGAGAAGGCCGCTGCTTCCAAGGCCAAGTCCCCCAAGTCGCCCAAAAAGTGAGACCACCATTTCTTTTTTCCTAAAAGCTTTGGTGTTTATGAACACCACTGTTTTGTGGATGTCACTAATTGCTTTAAGGCTTGTGGTCTTACATGTGTTTTTCCAAATGTCAAACCATTGACCCCATTGTCAGGTTGTTGTTTGTTTATATCCACAACAATTGTATATATTTAGAAGTTAGAACGTTTTGTGGATTTTAAAGAAAAAAAAAACAAGAGGTGCATTAGGTTATTGTGAGTGATTTGTTGAATTAAATTTAAATTACATTTGGAGTTAGGTGTCATTTGTGAAATGTGTAAGATCTAAAAATTTAAATTTAAATTATAATTGGAGATGAGCTATGATTTGTGAAATGTGTAAGCTTCAATATTGGAGTACAAGGAAGGTGCAAGAAAGTTGTGGGATGTAGACCTAGAACAAGCTTTCTTAGAAGTTTCTACTGTCACACAAGCTTCTCTTTTTGAGGATTCAAATAGCCAGCACACTTTTATTGGGAGTGGCGAAGGGGCTGCTTGTGGTTCTTATAATCTACCTATATCATCTAATGTCAATGATGATGATGGCCTTGATGAAAGCCCATATGATGCTGATTACTGATTGTATTATTTTAATATTGAACAATGAATATCTATCATGACATTCAAGTTTGACAAATTGATATCAAATTGACATTCAAGTTTGAAATATTCTTTAGACTACTGCAAAACTCAGTATAGTGCTAAATTACCACAAAATTACCTTTCTTGAGAGTACAATCCTTCCCATACATGTACGGATCCTCAACTTCCTTCAAAGAATGCTACGAATTCCCTTATTACTCCAACATCACCTTTTTACTAAGTGCGGCCAGCTAAAAAGTGGCGGCTAGAATTTAGAACGTGATATAGACCAAAATTTAGTAAAACTCATCCTTTATTAAGGTACAACCTGCAGAAACAAAATGGTATGGCCTCCCTTATCTTTGGAGCTGTAGCTTCTCAAAAAGGTAAATCTAATATTTGTAAGCAAATTAATAATATTTTCATCTATCAATTTGAAACTCACACGCATTACAAAAATCACTACATGCAGAAATTTGGAGCACACACAACACTATTTTTTTGTATTTTCTAGATAAATAAACACCTACACTGCAATCTGGGACACACTGCAAACCCAAAATACTAAAAACCACAACTGAAATCCAAATATCCGAAAACTAGAAGTTCACACAAACAACATCTAGAACAAATTATTCAGCTCAAAGGAAATCCCTGGATGGAATTTCTCAAATGACTAGGAGGGTTTTCGTCCTAGAAATCATTCTTGCCAATAGGATTCTTGCTTGTCCTAGGCAAAGAAAAGATTAACAGAGTTCAATCTTAAAATAGGGGTTTTTGGTTTATCAAATTTGTAACCTATTCCAATGCACGATTTCTATAACTTTCCATGAGAAAATATTTCAATTTATTTTCTTTTTTCTCCTATTTTCCCACTCGAACCCTAAAAGTGTCTTTTTCACATGATCAATTTTGTAGCCCCATGCCTAGTGACACTTTAGAAAAGAACTTAAGTCACCTTTTAAAATCACTTTTCATGACCTTTTAAATAATTAAAAATAAATTGTCTTTTATTTATAAGTCAAAGTTACTTTTTTCGACAACTTAATTTTTAATTATTTAATTATTTCCAAGGTCTCGAAAAAAGGGACATTACAATTGATCTCCAAACCTTCTTCTAAGATGAAAAATACCAAATAAACCAATTCTATCTTCATGAAACCACACTTCTTGACATTGATCGACAACTTTTCTTCTCTCAGTCTTTGCAACACTAATCTAATATGCTCTAGGTGTTCCTCCTTACTCTTACTAAAAATTAAGATATCATCCAAATAAACAATTACAACTTACCCAAATATTGCTTCAACACTCTATTCATCAATCACATAAATGATCTAGGTGTGTTAGTCAACCCAAAGGGCATAATCAACCACTCATACAATCCTTCATTTGTTTTAAATGTAGTCTTCCATTCATCTCCTTCTCTGATTTTGATTTGGTGATAACTACTCTTCAAATCAATCTTGTTGAAATACTTTGCACCACTCAAACAATCCATTATATCATCCATCCTTGACAACGAAAATCTATACTTAACAGTGATTTTATTTATTTCTCTGGAATCTATACACATCCTCCAATCACCTTCTTTCTTTGGTGCTAGCACTTCTATTACTACACATGGACTTAAACTTTCTCTAATCAAATCCTTCTTCAACAGCTCCTATACTTGCCTATTCAACTCCTCATTTTCTGCTGATGTCATTCTATGTGTAGCCTTTTTTGGAAAAAATGCTCTTGAGATTAAATCCATATGGTGATTGATGCTCCTCATTTTCTTCCGATGTCATTCTATGTGCAACCTTTTTTGGTAAAATTGCTCCTGAAATTAAATCCATATGATTATTGATGCTCCTTACTAGTGGTAATCCATCTTGTATGTTGTCTAATATGATATCACTGTACATTGCCAACAACTCAACATTTTTCTTTTGTGGCACTTTTCTTTTATTTTTGCCATCATATATTCTAGGGATCAATGTAAAACACATCTTCTCATGTCTAATACCATCCAAGATCTTCCATCCACCAAACAAATTCTAGTGCTACCGCAAACTTGCTTTTCTCTCCCCCTCAATGGGACTAAAGTATGTTCCCCATCATCCTTCATCATAGTGTAAGTATTTTTTCTTCCATCATGTATAGCTTTCCTATTACATTTCCATGGTCTACCTAGCAACAAATGACATACATCTATCATCATAACATCACATAAAACTTCATCATGATATGTACCTATCTTGAATTTTACCAAAAATTGTTCACTTACCAACACCTTATGTTCTTTTCATAACTAATAGATTCTATATGGACTTGGGTTTTCTAACCTCTTCAATTTCAACTTATCAACCATCTCTAACACTAGATTATCCATGTTACCACTATCAATGGTGACTTTGCAACACTTACCTTTAGTCTTATATACAATTTTAAACAAATTTCTTCTCTGTATCATTTTGTTTTTCTCCACACCATTTGGTTTTAACAAAACTCTTTTCATTATCAGTGACTCACCTCTCTCTAGTTCATCTACTAGGCTTTGTGATCCTTTTGACTCTTCATCAGCATATGCAGCTATTGTGCTACCTTCATGTCTTCTACTATACTTCCTTGACTTAGGAAACATTCAAATGCTATATGACCAACTACTCCACATCTAAAACAAGTTCCTCAAAAGATCCCCCACCACCTCGACCTCTTTGATATCAATTTGTTTTGTCATTGTGGTATGAACTGCTGCATTCTTTGTCCTTGCAATATGAATTACTACTTTCTCTTGCTTCAACATCTTCATTATAGGGTTTTCTACCTCTGCCTTGATTTCTTTCTCTCTAGAATCTTCCTCCTCTTCCTATGTCTATTTGTCTAATTTCAAATATTTTGTTCAACTTTTCTTTTACATTTAGTGCAAATTGGTATGCTTCTTCAATTGTTTACAACCTTACCATGCTCAATTCTTCCTAAATAGTTCCTCTTAATCTATTGATATATATTGCCACATGTTCTTGATCAACTTCACGATGTCTAGCCCTTTTATCATCTATAATATCACTCCTAAGGATATTCTGATTATTTATGAATTCTTATAGGAATGTAAATCAAATTTCTGATTTTTGCCAATTTCTTAATGAAAACCTAGGTATGAGATCTGAAACTTATTTCTGTACCCTCAAATTTATCTTCTTCAACATGAACAAGTACTAGCACATGCAAAACTTGATGAAAGAACGAAATAGACATAGGCAACATTGACAATATTAATTTCAACTCGAAATAATCATAACAGTGATGTTAAAACGGAATCAGTCCTAACTGAGAGAAACTTCAGATTTGTTCATCATTCGAATTACAACAAACGCCTATTCTAAGGTAGCCAAAATACAATGGATTGCTGTTACAATATCAGAAGCAAAAATGGTGACTGTAACATACCAAATTGTTGACACTTACAATGTAAGAGAGATCGAGATTGATAATTTCTGGAATCGTGCAACGAAATGAAGAATACCCAGAAGTGCATATGTTATTCCAACCTCATGGCAACCACTTTGCATCAATACCCATATGCTAAAACTGATTTCTGTGAGCACCCATGTCAAACCCTAGCTGGAATTGAAAATTGCAGCAACAACCCAATAGTTCAAATGTACAAAACTCAAATACCCAGATGGATTATTTGCATCACAACCTCAAAATCCATCACTCCTCAAACATGCACACCAAATTACTAACATGCAAGCCAAAAATCTCCACAAATTCTGTCAAAATGCCACAAACATGATACCAAAATGTTGCTAATGGGTTGCCATGAAAGAATATGCAATAATCTTCAATACCCATTAACCCTAGCCACCATCATATGTAGAAATCAGCAATATCAAACCCTTCCAATGGCTGCCACAATGATGAACCAGCAATATCAACACAAATACTAAACAATTTAATGCAACTGTGAATCCTGAGATGAATTCACCAAGTGGGCTGATCTGGGTTTTCGTCCAAATAGCCAAAACCTTTAAGGTTTTAGTCCTAGGGTTTACTGAACCTGCAAGCCAAAGCTCTCAAGGAAAAGTTTCTTTCAAAATAACATATCAAGAATGAATCCTCATTGCACTTTTTCCTCTTATATTTCTTTTCCCTTTCAAAAGTAATACTTCATTTTATTCCTCTTTTAATTTACTTTTCCCCTAAAAAGTGACCTTACTTTATAATTTGTCATTGACATCATTATAAAGTCACTTAATATTCTTATACCTCCATATGTTGGCACCCCATTTGGCATAATAATTAAATACTTTATGACATTAATATATTAAATGCACACTTGACCTCTTGTATCCCCTTTAATCATAAAGATATTTAATTTAATTAATTATATCAAAGTCAATGCTAGATTAGACTTAATTAATTAAATTAAATCATTAAACTCCATTAAATGCCAAATATCAAACCGACAACTGATCCTACCAACTTCTTGGATATAACCATGGTGCCTTCTGACCATCCAGATGACTTTCCATAAATAGTATGGACCCAAACGTCCAAGTGACTTACTAAAAATAGTGTGTATAAAATGAGATTGAAAGACCTCTAGAAGGCAAACCACAAATAAACTGATGCACTGAGAAGGAGAGTACTGAAATATACACCCAAAGGGTCAGCTGAATAACCCTGAATCACCCTCAAAGGGCCCCCTAATCACCACATTAGCCTATGCGGAACCGATGATAATAGGCTAACCCACCAAACTCCGACACTAGCTAAAAAGGGGATATTACATCATCTTATAAAATTCTTTTGTATATTTGTTCACAATCTTCTCCTTTTGTCTCAGATTTTGCAATATTTTCAATAATTCTAATTGATAATCAACAAGTATAAATTGGTTCTTCAACTTCACAACCATAATATCCCATCTCTCTATCTTTGTCTTACCTCTCATTCTTTATTTCCAATTGTACTTCTTTCCACAAAATAGCAAGATGTCCTTTTAATTTAGTTTTTGCAAACCTAACTCTCTCAAGATCTACAATGTCTTTATACTCAAAATATTCTTCAAGATCATTTCTCCAATCAATCAATTCCTCTGGATTCAAACTACTAGAATAACTGGCAATGTCCATCCTATGTCTCCTACCAATCTTGGAAATAGCCTTCAACATCTTTACCTAATTTGTTTATTCTTCTTCTGGGCCTTCGTTCGATAGCTTGTACATTCTCTCTTCTTTCAATTTCCTCATCATAACTTTCATCATTTCTAGGGTTATAACCTCTTCTTCTATCCTTTTCTACAATATCTAACTAGATATGCACATTTCTCATCATCTCAAATATTTCCTCTATTCTTCCAACAATATTAGCAACACCTTGGCCTGTACTCACTCTTCACGAAGGCATCTTGACTTTGGAGCTGATGCAAATTGCCTTTGATTCAGTGATATATCTAGAAACTCCTTTGCAAGCAACCTCAAGGTCGGCACTCTATTTACAAGATTCCTTTGCAAACTGCCTCAAACTCAATGATCTATTTACAAGCAAAAACTTGGATATCTCTCACAATCTTCTCTCAAGATTCAAAAATCATGCTCTGATACCATTTGATGTAGTCATGGATGAAAGGTCCAACTAAAAATTATCCAACTATGCAATCAAGTAGACAAACACATAGTGGAACTCAATTTATATTAGATAAATAAGAATAGGCCTTTGTTAATTCACAACCATGAAATACATTGTAGTCTATCGAAATGGGTTTACAACATGAAGCCTCAACTTTCAAAGATATATATGGGCACAATTATGTGTGAACCACAAAACTCTCATATGATATTACAATACAATGCTCTTGATATGCTACTAAACTATGCGCCTTAGCTCTAGGTTATGATCTCTCAATCCGATCTATCATGAATGCTACTTTCCAATGGTTAGAAATGATGTTTATATAGTGATCCTTAGCCTCTAGAATGACTCGCATCAGCTGCAAGGTGGTGCAAAGTTTGATGCAAGACAAAAAATGTAATCATTAGACGTCTAGAAGGGAACCTTCTAGAATGAATGTGGTGAAGAATGTGCAATGATTATCAATATTCAAGAACTTAGTTCTCTCAAAATTTGCATTGATTATCAATCCAAGATTATATAAAATAGCTTTCTTTGAAAAAGTTTCACATAGGTGTTTGCAAAATGAACTCAACAAAGAAATAAAGTCAATAATAGGATACACTATCTCCGCAAACTGAAAAAAACAGCTTATTGCTTTGCTATGATGTTGATATAGGTCAACCACATTGGAGAGTCATAGAGTAGTCCAACTTACTGGCAGAGCTTTTATATATTCTAAAATCATCTTGAAGTTGTTACTGTCCCGTGATCCTTGTTTTGTAGTTGTAGTAGTTGCTCTCTGTTACATTTTACCAACAGAAGAAAGCATAATCTGTCAAGTTTTAAATCTAAAATGAAGTCGTATTCTGTTGCATTCTAGCCACGGGCAAGTTCTTTTTACTGGTTTTTATTTATTTAAATGAAATAAGACACACAAAGTGTAAATATTACATGAACCACAAAAAAAATTTACCTGCTTTCTTGGTTCAAAGCGAATTCTCATTGTATGTACAAGGAATGGATCCAATCCAGGATCATCAGGTTTCACGGGCCGGAAAGCCGAGAAAGGTAACCTATACTGCATGACAATAAGGAGTGACCAATTTCAACAATTTGCATTTGTTAATCATTGGAGATTTTGAAAACATAATTCAAATTATATCGATATCTGTAAGTGCTGTAAACATTCACTGAATTTCAAAAAACAAAAGTTGCCTACCCTGCCAAAGCCTATACGTGTTGCAAACCGTGTAAAGTACAGTTTGCTTTGAGACATATCCCCAGCTGGCCCAGTTTCTAGAATTACAGTATATGCTTTTCCATCCCCACCAATAGAGAATAACAGGCCTTCATATCTGTCAACACCAAATATGGAATAAATTTACAGTTATTAAATGTCCAATCCACTGGTGCAGATTTTTAGCTATTCTACATCAAATTCAATCCCTACCAACTTTAAAGCATTAATTTCAGAAATTACGTACTAGAACAAATTACCTAGAGGAAAGATATAACTTAAGAGGTTAAGTTTCTTTAAGAAATATATACAGATACACAAGTTACTCTGAAGACTGAAATTGTTCATCCCATTATCTGAAAACTTTATTTCATTGTGAGCCAAGAAACAATATCTGAACCTGTTAGTTGGCTAGTTAGATCTTGAAGGTAATAATAAGAGCGTAAATAAATTAGTATCGCTTATACAGATCTGTAATGAGTAATAGTTCCTTTCTTTCCTAATGTTCCTTACATGTATACTTTTGTGAATAGTCCACACAAAAATAGCGGCCAATATGAAAAGCACACATTCTGTACCTGTCAAGGGTGAAACCCAAGGGAAGAGAAAGCTTCTTTGTTAGCTCCACATATCCAGTTCTGCTGAACACAAATCCTGCAAAAGTCATTTATGCATTAAAAATTATAGAATAATCTGATAAGAAAAGCACTCTTATGGTGAAGGGTGTCATCATTTAAGTCATAAAATTATGTTGTGTTGAGATAAAATGAAGTCCTACCATGAGTAAGTGGTTGAAAAATTATTATTGTATACATTTTCCATGCCACTGAAAAATTGGAAAAGAAATGAAAAAATTGGAAGGGAATTAAGATGCTTCCAAATGGGAACATGAATGAACTTAGTTACAAACATTTGTAGCGAAGGAACTGAAATTTTTAGTGATAGTTGAGGATTGAATCAACTATAGAGTTGCTGGATCTCTGATCAAATAGAACTGCCAAAGGTAACTCTTCTTTGATTGTGTCTGTCAATTACCCTTGGAAAGAAGGAAGGACCCAGATCTCTTTAATACGGTCCTGCATTTAGAAATAAGTCTGGGCACTTGCACTTCAGCTTTTCAACGAGAAGTTATCTGGTAAAGAATGAGATACTTACTCCTTTGTTTTCTCTGCATGTTATACTCTACTCTTTTTCAATTGGTTATCTATCATGCATTTGGTCGGGGAGATACTCATTATTTTCTTAAATATACGATGGAAGTGAGAACAATTTTCAAAGATTACAAGTTAAAAAGTCTTGCTAAGCTTGGAAAAGGAGAGATCAGAAGAAATAATAAAGTTAATCACAAATTTAGTCAAGGATTGCAACAAGTGGACCTCTTTTTAGAGATACAGACTAGTCACGAGTGAGAAGTAGTGCTGTCTAAGTGTTGGACAATGTTTGTATTGAAAATATTTAGGAAAAAACCTTTAGGTTTGGACCCTATTATGAGATGATCTTGATGTAAATGGATTCATTTGAAGAGCTGGATTATCTCTTTCTTCTTCTATTTCATCAACATTTTTTGTAATTAATAACATTTCTCTATTTTAGGTAACTTAATAGGTTTTATATTTAAATTACCTCATCTTGCCGCTAACACTTCCAAGCATTGTACAAAACTCAACGAGTACTTGGAATTATGTTTCGATGGCTCATGAAGGCAAGTTTCAGTTGAATACTCAACAAGGTCCTTTAATCATACGCTTTTTTAATAAATTACTTACAATATTACAAAGTTATAAATGTCCTATTTGCTTATTTGAGCTGGGAAGATTATTGTGCTTGAACAACAAATCTTCAAAGGTTAGCCATCCATGTTCTGTGCCAACCCTGTAGCACTTTTGGGTTTTAGTAGAATTGGAACTTGTTGGAGACCACTCAAACCAAGAAGAGAAACAAGTTGACCCAAGAGCACCTCAATGGCCTTGTCCTCATGCAATACATTTTTTTTTCATATGCATCAAAAAGGTAGAGGGCAAGGAGTCTCTTGGTGCAACTGATATGGATGAAGTCAATCCATATTCTAACTAGATTTCCAAGGATGCGCATCCCATGTTTACCAATGAAAATCTCACAGAATTAGAGAGGGAAGCAGCAAAAGTGGAAGCATTGGGAGACAACATTCCTGATGATGCATTCATTCTTGAGGAAGATACTTTCCTTCGAGATTGAGGGTGATGACTATGAAGAAGAGGTAAAAGAAGTTGGAAAATATTTGAGGGATTTGTGATTTTCTTTAATGATAATAAATCATCATATGATATTATGATGTGCATTATGTTCTTTTTTCTCTAACTCTAATAAAAAATAGACCTACATGTTCCCAAAATTAATTCTTTATTCTTCTTATGTATTATTTAAGTTTATTTATGAATTTGTATATCTATTCATTTTCCAAGTTTTTTGCCAAGCCTGAGTACAAGTTTTTTAACTTTGCTTCCAAGTTCCAGGAGAGGGTGATATGTCAGCACCATTGTAGCAAGATCAATTGACCTGAAATAAGGACAGTTAAAGCAAAATTGCACATTCCATACTATGTACACTATAATGATAGGTAGTATTGTTCTCTGAAATTGACCAATTGTGAACCAGATTTGAATAAGCAAATTGTAATGCTTTTGGAGGGGTGAAATTGGGTATGCTTTAGTTAAATCCCAGTTGATTTCTTGGAATGAAAGATCAGAGTATTGTTACTATTTCAGTTTTTTAGTTAGAATAGTCTGGATAGTGATACATTGTCAAGTTGAATGTGTGGCAACATTGAGCTTAGAAGACACTACCCAAAGTATTAAAGGGCTAAAGTTAAATGTAGGATTAAGCCAAACTGTTTTCCAAATGCTCAAAACAGCATGAAAGGCACCAAGATTCCTTCAAAGTTTGATGGCTTTGGTGGCAGAAAAAATGCTCAAGTCTTTTTTGTCACAAATTCCAACTAGTGCTATATTGTTTCACCACAAAAAATAATGTGGGTGGGATCTACACAAGAACCAGAAAGAGCTAGTAACAATAAAGCATATCATCTTTCACAATTCATCAAGGAAGTCCAAGGGGTTGAGTTTAATTGGTTAAAGCATCGAGTTTTCATTGTGGAGACCCAAGTTCAAATCCCAAAGGGACATCTAATAAGTGGATTTCTAAGTTGTGACTCTTGGACTTCCATTGTTGGCTTCTAGTGTTGAGGTGGTTTCTAAATAAGTGGATTTCTAAGTTGTGACTCTTGGTCTTCCATAAGTGGTTTCTAGTGTGGTTTCTCGAAAAGAGCTTGTATTGGTCTCATGGTTGTGCTCGTAAGAGCTTGTATTGGTCTCGTGTTAATGCTTAGTTGAGCAGAATATTTGTAAATGATTAGCAATAAAAAATTAAAAAAAAATTCATTAAGGAAAGATACCATGATCCTACTAGCTCAGATGTCAATATATTAAAGATGCAAATGTATCATTACACCCCAATAGGCTATGAAGCAAGATGAGATTGCCTTTAAGACTACAGTGAATGGCATCAATTAAAATTCAGTGAGACAAGCGAAAAATGGCATTCTGATAATGGTTATGGTAAAACTGAATATTGTTAACTGTGGAGGATTACAATAGAAGAACCACCAAGGAGGAGAAATTATACAGAAAAATTTGGTCAGTGAAAAAAAACAGTTCCTTGTTTTGGCTAACATTAAGGGTTTATTTTTTACCAAAATTCAAATAGAATTATATATCTCTATCTCAGGATGAAAAAAGAAAACTTAAAAGGTTCCATTCATATGCAGTTTTAACTTTTACTGATTGAGAAAAGTGTCAACATGATTATTCGCACAAAACTTGGAAGTAGCTGCTCTTGGTTTTAAAAGTGGAAGTATAGAGTTTAGGTTAAATCTAGACTTGTCAATAGGTTCATAAAGTCTTGAAGTTATGACATTAGTCTAGGATAATAATTGTAAAGTTCATATGGCTACAAAATTCCTGCATCAAGCCAGGAAGGTTTGTTAGAAGAGTACCTTGGATAGTCTTCTTCAGTAATAATAGTTCCAGTTAGCATGCAACATCAATTGACAAAAGACTAAGTTTCAGTTCTAGTTAGGACGCAACTTTAGATAGTTGTTAATAAGACTTAGTTAATCCATGCACCAATTTTAGATACCCACTAAATTTAGACTGGAGTTCAAGTCCGCCAGCTAAGTTTAAGGTAAGAATATCTTCAGCTTAGTTTGTTGTGTTCCAGACTTCAGTTCAACTAAGATAGGGCTGTAATGTCCCCATTTTCGGAGTGATCACGGGTGGAGGGTCTAATTTTCACACTTCATGATTTTTGGAGGGCAAATTGAGTATAAGAGATGACTTGGTGTATTTTTCTAATAATTTTGGTGTATTCATTTTGAATAAAATAATTTGCCTTCATGAGGAGTGAATCATCTTGGGATGGTAAAGTATGAAAAAATTGTCAAATAAGATTAAGGGATTAAAGGAAGACATGTTGTGGAATAAGTTGATATATTTCCTTCTGTTCGCCCTTGGAGAAAAGAGGACAATAAAATAATATTTATTCCTTGGTTTGAGTGCCCAAATAGGAGGAGAAGAAAAGAATAAAATAAAAAGTATATTCCTTTATAGGTCGGCCAAGGAGAAGACAGGGTGGGTCAGCCATCTAGAAAATTAAAAAAAAAAAAAAAGTGTTTAGTTGGCCTTGGTCAGCCAGCTTGAAGAGGGCAAGGAAAGTATGTATAAAGGTATCTTGAGAGCATTTCATCATCATTCAGCTTGTCATTTATTCCTTTTGGACTGCACTTGTTTGCATCATATTCCAAGGATGAAAACCCTTGAGAATATAAGGTGAATTAGACGAAAACCTAATTCATCTTGGGAAGACTTCATAACGGAGGTCTACTTGCACTTCATTGGAGATTCACAAAGTTTGGAGCAGAATTCTAATATCTTTTGGAGCAGAATTCTAAGATCATTTGGAGCAGAAATCAAGCATCTTTAGAGCAGAATTTCAGAGCAGCCTTGAAGATCTTATTGGGCTGTTTAGAGCAGCAAATTATCATCACCTTTGAGCAGAAATAAATCATCTTTTGAAGGAGTGATTGAGTGCCACCTTGGAGGATCATTTGTGTGGTATTTGGAGGTGATTTGTGGAGCTTATTGGCTGTTAGCGTTTGAAGAATATTCTGATTTGGAGCAGCAGCAGCAGCAGATCCAATTCGCCGTTGTTGAGGAGTATTTCGTGGTGCTTGTGATTGCATTGTATTAGGGTTTCAACCCTAGATCTGGAGCGCCACTTTGTAAAGGGAGAATTTGCTTTGAGAGGTTGTTTGGCACATGGTTTAGGGTTTCTAAACCCTAAATAGATCAGCAGACCTGAGCACTAATCTTTGAAGATTTTGGACGCATCTTGGCCATTGATTTGGTATGTAAAACATTGCTTTTGGGTTGGGATTGTAGTGGCAACAATCCAACTTTGTTTTGGGCATGTTTGAGCCCTAGAACTTGATGAACTTTGCATTTCAATACATTCTGCTTTGTAGCAGCAGACTTCAACTCAGAAAATCAGATTTGGTTGATTAGTTTGAATGCCCTAAAATGTGTACTTCATGATGCAATTCATGGGAGGAATGAATGTTAATGTTTAGCATATTTGTCATCATTATTTACTATGTTTGGATACCTATTTGTACGCTGTAATTACATGTTTATGATCAAAAAATAAAATCAGAATCTAGGGTTTTGAGCAGAAAACTAAAGTGCAGAAATTAGGGCAGAATTCAGAGCAAGAAAAATCAGAAATTCCTAACAAGATTAGTTTGGAAATCCCAGAAATCCAAAATTGAAGAAAATATCCCCATTTGGGATATTACAATGGTCTCAGAGCTATGATCTTGCTAGCCTAGAGGGTTTGATCATACATCATTGAAGAAGAAGTCAACATGGGTAGTAGAGGCAACAAGGAACCTAGCATGAGGGATCTTCTAAATGAGATTGAAAGAAGTAGAAGAAGCATTGAGTTGAACCTATCTCAATACATGGAGTTTGACATGAGCAACAATCTACCCGGAAAGAAATGGCAACTTTCACATCTTGGATCAGCCAAGAGCACAAGAGGCAGCCCCACACTTTGATAATCACAAGGAAACATAAAAGAAGTTGGAAAAGAGGATAGAAAAGAAAGAAAAGAAAGAAGTATTGGTTGGTGATCACAAGAAGAGCAAAAATCAGAACAACTTTGCTTCACATGCCTTGAGGTTTGGACACTTACTCATACATGTGGAAGCCCTAAAGAAGGTGAAGACACGAGTTCACTTCAGCTCTATGAGGATAAGGTCGAAGGAGAATCACCTATTGGAGCTACAAGAGAAGAACACGTGAGACTTCAAGATGACTACAAGGTTGAAGGAGATGCTGCCACAAGAAAGGAAGAAGAATTACTTTTTGAAGATTTGCAGCCTACAAGTAATTTTGAGGATATGGGCGAAGAAGCATCACATGTTGCAAGTGGCGAACACCTAAGACTTCATGATGACCACATGTTTGGAGGGTATGCTACCGCGGAGTTTGCCAAACCTACAATGTTGGATCAGCTACATGAAGGTATGAGTTCATTTGATGTTCCATTAATTGAGCCTAGCATTGTTTCATCACCTTTACATCAATTGGGCAAGAAATTAAATTGTGGTTTGGGTGACTTTGATATGGATATTGTTCATACAAATGAGGGAAATTCAGAAATTTTAGTATGTAGTGAACAAAGAGACTTGGATAAGGTTGATTTAACATTTCAAGAGTTGAAGGATCCCTTGGTGATTAAGGCAGTCATAGCGGTACATACACTTTCTAGATAACTATTGAGGAAAAACATGATGTAGAAGACTCTACTCACTATTTTGATGAAGATCCTTTGATTGAGCATGATGATGACCTAGCTTTCACACATGGGTGTAATGAAGAAGATGTCATGGAGGAAGCCTATTTGGAGATGCATGATCATGAAGTCCAATCAGAAATTTTGCATGGAGGTGTTGGGTCTTATAAGTCACACCAATTGGAAGGTCAACTAAGGGTAAATGAAAGTATGATTGTGGCAGCCCTAACTCCTTTTGACCATGTTCATAAGATGATGGCAGGTTTGTGTTGGAAGGCTCTAGGGAAACATGAAGGTTTTGAAGGAGGTCTATCTCTTGCCGATTTACACGAACTCAATGAGGCCTTGACGGTAGCGAAGTCAAACTACCTACACTTACTCGCAGATAGAGATCATCTCCTCAAACTTGGTGAGATATACTTTGAGCTTTGAAAAGAAAAGAAGATGAGGTGGATAAGCTCACCTTTGAGCTTAGGCTACGGTGGATTCTTTGAAGAGCACTCAAGAGGCCCTTCAAGAATCGGAAGATCATGTGGAAAAGCTTTGTTGGGAGTTGAGCATGGCACACTTTTCATCATACACAACAGAAATTCGAACTTCTATGGCAGCCACATCCAATGAAAAACAATGCAACATGAAGATGGCAAAAAGTGGAGACATGGAGGAAGGACTTGAAGGATCCTATGATGAAGTCATGAAGATAGAAGAGACATATACACATGAAGATTCAGCTTGCAGCCATGGGACAGAAGTTGTGGCACATGACACACTTGATTTTCCATTGAAGATATCCCTTGGACCTGCCCTAGTTGATGATCATCCACTCATGGAAGAAGAGGAGGTTAAGGACTACAAGGACATCACTCAAAGGCAAGAGGTAAGGACTGATTTTCTGATGTGTAACAGCAGTCCCTTATCTTCACATTATCATGATACGACAGCCAAGAGGATCAGCCTTGAGGCATGTAATTTTCATTGGGAGACTCATCTTGGATCGACACTTCATGGAAAGCATGCAACAATGAAGGAGAATTTTGAGGCGGTTGAAGACACTATGAAAATGTATGACAACAGTTCTGATTTTCTGATCTAGAACAGCAGTCCTTGGTTTTTGCATAATCTTGAGTTGGCTGCTCCTACCCATGAGGATGATAGTAAGAAGTCTTCTTCTATTGTTGGCACTCATTTGGGAGTCAAACATGAGGTCTTTATTGTCTGTCCAAGACACAAGTGGACCGAGTTAGTACACCATAACATGGAAGAGGCAAATAAGATTCAAAGCATGTGGCATATGAGGGATGAGTATTGTATGGTGACCAAGCAAGTGGAGCAATTTGTTTTGTACAGTGAGAGGTATGATTCAAAATTCTTTGGTTGTTCACATAGTTTTCTTCATGAGGAGTTGGTGTCACCTCTTTTGGAGAGCCACTTGAAGGCTCACATGATAGATTTGGATGGCATTATGGAGCATACACTTTGTGGATCAGCCACTAGTGTTATGACTACATATGTAGATGAAGGTATGAGTAATGTAGATTTGGTTGGGCCTTTGATCATTCATGGAGCACTTGAGGAGTTTACTTGTGATGAGAGAAAATCCCTGCATATTGATGACTCTTTGGTAGAGTATGTAGCTGCCCTAGCTTTGGGATTTGAGACACATGTCTTGGGGGCACTTGGTTTTGTATGGCGTACACTTGGAGGAATGGAGTTTCAGCTGAGCTATGACACAAGGTATGGAGGTATTGCTGTGATGTTTGATTTTGAGTCACTAATATTTGTGTTTCAGCTAGGTTATGGCTTAGGGGTTGGAGGTGAGCATGAAGACCTTGATGTTCCAGCCCAACTTCATGAGGTTCTACTCCATACTTTGATAGGAGATGGCTGTTCTACTTCATGGAACATGGATTTCTTACAAAACTCTTGGAGGACAGCGGTTGTTCGAGAGTTTGGAGGAGAGTTGCATCATCTCCTCGTCATTGGAGGGTCAGGGTGGCATATGGATGATACTCTATCATCATATGTCATAGACGGTGTTATTTGCATCCACATAGGTCTAATTTTCAGTTGGGAGGTTGCTATTCTGATCTACATCAGCATCTTTGGAAGAGCTAATATGCATTTTCTTGCACCTATGATGGGTGCTTTACACATCCATGGGCGATCAATTGGAGTCAGAGAGTTGTCTGGTGTTGATGGCACTTGGGGATACCTCCATCTCCACATATTTGATGGATGTGATGGCATTATGGTTTGGGATCCAAGTGGTGGCATGCTTAGCACGTCACTTCATTGGGATCTTGATGAGTTGCTTCACAACTCATGAAGCATTGGTGATTGTATCAAAGTGGAGCAGCGGAAGCTTGGAGACATGTGGTTGTGTTCCAAAGTTCATACTCTTTATCACTTGTTGACAAGCATGGTTTTCTTCAGGGCTTCACGTTGGTCTAGTGTTTGGTCCTTGATGGATTTTGCATTCCAAGAGGATGTAGCCTTTGGAGATTTGGAGGTATTGGCACTTGTGGTTGAGAGCATATTTTTAGAGTTTGGAGGATGGGGCCAGGTCGAGTTCAAGTGTGTATGGCTTTTGCCACCAGAGCTCACTTCACATAGCATTCTTCATATTCTTTTTGGGAGATGCAGCCACAGGTTAAGGAGTTGTGTGATCACGAGACATTTGGTTGGATGGAGATACTTGTCATTTGACAATGTTTCACAGGATGCAGGTTTGCCATTGCTTGAGGACAAGCGATTCCGAGAAGGGAGGACTGTAATGTCCCCATTTTCAGAGTTATCACGGTTGGAGGGTCTAATTTTCACACTTCATGATTTTTGGATGGCAAATTGAGTATAAGAGATGACTTGGTGTATTTTTCTAATAATTTTGGTGTATTCATTTTGAATAAAATAATTTGCCTTCATGAGGAGTGAATCATCTTGAGATGTTAAAGTATGAAAAAATTGTCAAATAAGATTAAGGGATTAAAGGAAGACATGTTGTGGAATAAGTTGATATATTTCCTTATGTTCGCCATTGGAGAAAAGAGGACAATAAAATAATATTTATTCCTTGGTTTGAGCGCCCAAATAGGAGGAGAAGAAAAGAATAAAATAAAAAATATATTCCTTTATAAGTCGGCCAAGGAGAAGACAGGGTGTGTCAGCCATCTAGAAAAAAAAAAGTGTTTATTTGGCCTAGGTCAGCCAGCTTGAAGAGGGCAAGGAAAGTATGTATAAATACAAGGTATCTTGAGAGTATTTCATCATCATTCAGCTTGTCATTTATTCCTTTTGGACTGCACTTGTTTGCATCATATTCCAAGGATTAAAACCCTTGAGAATATAAGGTGAATTGGACGAAAACCTAATTCATCTTGGGAAGACTTCATAACAGAGGTCTACTTGCACTTCATTGGAGATTCACAAAGTTTGGAGCAGAATTCTAATATATTTTGGAGCAGAATTCTAAGATCATTTGGAGTAGAAATCGAACATTTTTAGAGCAGAATTTCAGAGCAGCCTTGAAGATCTTATTGGGCTGTTTGGAGCAGCAATTTATCATCACCTTTGAGCAAAAATAAATCATCTTTTGAAGGAGTGATTGAGTGCCACCTTGGAGGATCATTTGTGTGGTATTTGGAGGTGATTTGTGAAGCTTATTGGCTGTTAGGGTTTGAAGAATATTCTGATTTGGAGCAGCAGCAGCAGCAGATCCAATTCGTCATTGTTGAGGAGAATTTCATGGTGCTTGTGATTGCATTGTATTAGGGTTTCAACCCTAGATCTGGAGCGCCACTTTGTAAAGGGAGAATTTGCTTTGAGAGGTTGTTTGGCACATGGTTTAGGGTTTCTAAACCCTAAATAGATAAGCAGACCTGGGCACTAATCTTTGAAGATTTTGGAAGCATCTTGGCCATTGATTTGGTATGTAAAACATTGTTTTTGGGTTGGGATTGTAGTGGCAACAATCCAATTTTGTTTTGGGCATGTTTGAGCCCTAGAACTTGATGAACTTTGCATTTCAATACATTCTGTTTTTTAGCAGCAGACTTTAACTCAGAAAATCAGATTTGGTTGATTAGTTTGAATGCCCTAAAATGTGTATTTCGTGCTGTAATTCATGGGAGGAATGAATGATAATGTTTAGCATCATTTGTCAGCATTATTTACTATGTTTGGATACCTATTTGTACGCTGTAATTACATGTTTATGACCAAAAAATAAAATCAGAATCTAGGGTTTTGAGCAGAAAACTAAAGTGCAGAAATTAGGGCAGAATTCAAAGCAAGAAAAAACAGAAATTCCGAACAAGATTAGTTTGGAGAGCCCGGAAATCCAAAATTGAAGAAAATATCCCCATTTGGGATATTACAAGGGCGTAGACTAAGGTAAGTTTATCTTCTTTTTAGTCTGTGCAACTGAGACAAGGCATAGACTTTCTCTTCATGCAGATCATGCATATCTTCAAATAACTCCTTTGTACATCCCTTTCCAAGTCTATAAATTGAAAGGGCAGAGGTACAATTTGGTAATAAGAAGTTTTATTAATTTTGCAGCAAACTTATGACTTAATTGATAGTATTTTGACAGTCATTAGGATTTATTTATTGTTTTCTATAGTTTAAGTTAAATAGATTCTTGCATCTAACATAAAGGATATTTTTGATGGGTATTAGTTTCCATTTTATTCCTATGGGAATTAGGGTATTCAAAGTGCACAATTTGTTTACTATGATTTAGAAAATGTATCATGGTATCAGAGCAGTTTACTGAAACCTTCTGAGAAAAATCCTTGAATGGATAGTAGGGTTGCTGCTACCTATGAGAGGGAGTTGTCGGAAGGTTTCAGGGATGAGATGCCCATGATTCGTGCTTGAGAAAAGCATAGTGGACTTGTGATAATATATAAAATCTTTGTTAGGTTTCTGATCTATTTTATTTAGCAAGACATTCCAATGCAACTGTCATGTCCCTTTTTTTGAAATAGAGCCATGGAGAAGACCTCTAGTCTATTTCCATTTCTTGTAGGCTATGAGGAAAAGCAAGGGAAATAAATTATAATATTATTTTAACTTGGGCGCGATAAATTTTAATTTAAAGAGCAACTTAAATAATATCATTAAAATAAAATAAAGTGTTTTTAAACACTAGTATTAAATACAAATATTTTTAAATACTAAAAATAAAAATGAAAAGTATTTTTAAATACTATTTTGGAGGGAATTTAATCATGGACTCAATTTGGAAATGTTTAGAAGGGGGTGTTTGGCTTCCATTTGATCATCAAGATTTCATTTGGCATTTTCACTGTGAGCTTTGGCATTTGAGTTTTGGCATCCAAGGATGAAAACCCTTGGCTGTTTTCAATGATCTGGGAGGATGAAAACCCTCTTGACTCTTGATTTCTAGAGGTGAGGATGAAAACCATCATCTTTGACATTGACAAATTCCACCTAGGGTTTGCAGGTTGAGCTAATTCAGAGATTTGTGCAAAATTTCATGATTTCATCATTTGAATTTGCAAGCAAATTATTGTTCATGATTTCAAAGGGTTTCATTGCTGATTTTCAGAGTTGCTATTGTTGATCCATCATCTCTTTTGGCTAATTATCATCACATTTTGAGCGCCACATCACAAGAGGAGCGTTTGCCATCATTTCATACTGATTCACCTATTTTACCTTATTGATTTGACTATGCCAACATTAGAAACAAGTTTACAACATCATTTTGAGCAATTTGGAGGGTGTTGTATAGCTGCACAAACCAATATTTTCCATTGCATTGAAGAGTGCGTAGCTTGGAGGGTAGAAACCACATTTTTACGGCTATTTTGGATTCCTATAGCCCCTGTTGCGACTGTACATCAGTGCATCAGCCCTAATACTTCAACGTCTAGCCGTACAATTAGTCATACCAGTCATTTCCAGGGTTTAGGCGGTTGTAATAATTAGGTTCCAGCAATATATGTTCAGATCTGCATTTTTGTGAGTGCATTTTGTCATCAAAAAATATTTCAACTTTTTAATTTTTCCCAACAGTGCAAATAAGTTTTTTTATAATATTTTTTCTAAGGGTTTCTAGATTTGATGTTGTTGCAGAATAATGTTGTTAAAAATTACTCTTGATTCAAATTTGAGTATTTGAGACATCCTCTGGTTTATACCGATAGTTATAATTATCCAAGTTTGGTTCAGATTTGACATATGAAGTTGTTAATTGGTATTTGAGGACCCAATTAAGTGTTACCAACATTTGTTTTCATTTCTTTATTTGTTTTTCCAGTTTGTTTTGGTTTTCAAAATTCAGAAAAATATAAAAAAAATAAGAAAAATTAAAAAAAATACAAAAAGAGGACATTACAACAACAATATGACTACTTTCAGTCTCAGATATGAAGACAGATTGGAAGGTCCCTCTAACTTTATCTCGTGGAAATGTTGGGTACAAATGTTGTTAGAGGAGTAGGATCTATGGGACTTTATTGAGAAATCAATTGCAGAGCCTATTGATTCCACGTTGTTGGAAAAACATAAGAAGAAGATCATCGATCGAAAGATGTTGCAAAATAAACTTAGAGCCATGCGGATGAGAAAGTCAGATATTGTAGCTGCCTATTTAATGAAGATTACTGAACTTCATGATCAACTTGCAGCAGTTGGAGAGGAGGTCAAGAATATAGAGTTAGTACCCATTGCATTAAATGGGTTCTCTTCTTCTTAGCAACCTTTTGTTCATGGGATTTGTCCCCAAATTCAACTTCCCACTTTTGAGAGGCTATGGGATGACTTCATTCAAGAGGAGACAAGACTGGCGACTGTTGCAGGAATAGAGGAGGAGCAAATTTTGCCCTCATCAGCAAGATGAAGAAGGGTAACAAGAAAGGAGGATTTAGGAAGGGTCAAAAAGAGAAGAAAGAGGATTCAAGTTCCTCTAACAAGGAAAAGGACTTGAGCCATATTAAGTGCTTCAAGTGTCACAAGTTTGGGCACTTTGCTTCTCAGTGTCCTAAGAAAAAGGGGAAGGGCAAGAAGCAACAATAGTAGAAGAAGTTTGCAGGAAGTACAAAAGCATCAGCTGGAGCAGATGAGCTTTCGTTGAAACTTGAGACACACTTTTCTATGGTTTCATGCTTGTCATCTAACATCATGTCTAGTGTCAACTAGTATGTGGACAATGGAACCTCCAAACATATGACCTCTAACAAGAGGACCTTCAACAAACTTTAGGAGTAAAAGGAAAGCATGTAAGTAGAACTTGGTGATGATGTCACATATCCAGTTGTAGGAGTGGGATCCATCTCATTCCAAATGCCATCAGGTGATATTCTTGAACTTATTGGTGTTTTGTATGTACTTGGTTTAACTAAAAATCTACTTTCAATTTCAGTATTGACAGATCTTGGATATATGGCTGAGTTTGATGATCAACAAGTTCTCATTCAGAAGAGATGGCTAGATCCTGGTTGATTCTTGGCTAGAGGTGTTTGAGAAGGTGGTCTATATGGGTTGCAAGGAGATCCTGTGAAAGCCCTAGTGCATGATAGTGACACTTGTCTGAGCTTTGGCACAAAAGACTAGGTCACTTGCACTATGGAGTGTTTCCAATCTTGAAGGACATGGTGCAGAGATTGCCTAACTTCAAAGTTGAAAAGAAAGAAGTTTGCAAGGGTTGTGCACTTGGAAAACATGTGAACGTTGCTTTTCCTAGCAATGAGCATAGATCGAAATAGACTAGATTGATCTAATCCACTCGGAAGTATGTGGACCGGTGTCTTCAACTTCCTTATCAGATAACATTTACTTCGTATCTTTTGTTGATGATTCCTCTGGTAAATCTTGGATTTACTTCATGAAGACCAAAGAGGAAGTCTTCGGAAAGTTTCAAGAGTTTAAGGCTCTTATAGAAAATCAGACAGGAAAGAAGATTAAGGTATTAAGGTCTGACATTGGTGGCGAGTACAACTCCAAGAAGTTTGGCACTTTTTGCAAGGAAGCAGAAATCAAGAAGGAGCTAATAGTGCCCTACAATCCTCAACAAATGGGGTTGCGAAGAGGAAAAATAGGTCCATCATAGAAATAGCCAAATCTATGATCCATGACCTAGATCTGCCCATGTATCTCTAGGCAGAAGCATGCTTACAATTGTCTATATTCTTAACAGGTGTCCTCACAAAGTGTTGAAGAACAAGACACCAGAGGAGGCATTCTCAAGTAAGAAGCCTCAAGTAGCACATCTTTGTGTTTTTGGTTGTCCTGTTTACATTCATATTCTTGATGAGAGAAGAACAAATTTGGAACCTTCTAGTTTGAAGGGTATCTTTGTGGGTTATAGTGAGACTTCTAAAGCTTACATAATCTATTTTCCATCTCAGCGGAAGGTAACTGTGAGCAGAGATGTCAAGTTTGATAAGGATGCATGGTCCTACAAGTCTTAGGAAACTCCAGTAGTGACCGAGGAGGAAGAAAAGATTGCGGCCCCAAAAGATGATTTGCAAAAATCAGAGAAATCAAAGAAAATAGAAAAATCAGATTTAAATCAGAAAGCTTTTGGAGGTGCAGGGGGTGCTTTTTTTTTCCAGCCAATTCAACCAGAAAGCCTAAGTGGTTCACCCAAACACTACAAGAGGCGTAGGAGCAAGTTGGAGCTCCTATGAATTCAATTTGAATAAGCCATCCTCCCAAGAAATTTCCAAATTATGTAGGACTAATGTCTTCCATCATTAATGCAGAGCCTTCTAGTTTTAATGAGGCAACAAGTTTGGTAGGATGCCATGTTGGAGAACTACAACTCCATCATGAAGAATGATGTGTGGCAGAAAGTACCTTGACCAGAAGGGAAGTCAGTGATTAACTCTAAGTGGTTGTACAACATCAAGCATGCAGCAGATGACAATATAGATAAATTTCAAGCTCAGTTTGTGGCTAGAAGGTTTTCTTAGAAAGAGGGAGTTGACTATGAGGATACTTTTACTCTAGTTGCTAGGTATACCTCTATCAGATTCATTATGTCTTTAGTAGTAGTTTTTAAGTGGAGTTTAAAGCTCAGTTTGCGGCTAGAGGGTTTTCTTAGAAAGAGTGAGTTGACTATGAGGAGACTTTTTCTCCATTTGCCAGGTATGCCTCTATCAGACTCATTATGTCTTTAGCAATATTTTTTAAGTGGAGTTTATATCAGATGGATGTGAAGACAGCATTTCTTAACAGGTTAATTTAGGTGGAGGTGTACATAAATCAACCAAGAGGCTTTGTGGTGCATGAGTGTAAGACTCATGATTGCAGATTAAAAAAGACCCTTAATGGTCTAAAACAGGCATCTTGTGTATTGTACTCCAGGATCAATGAAAATTTTTCAGGTTTGAGTTTCACTAAGACAGATGTAGAGTTCAATCTTAACTATTTGATTGATCATTCTAAATTGCTTGTTTTAGTCTTGTATGTAGATGATTTAGTACTTACAGAAAGTTCAAAGAAAATTATAGAATGGTGCAAAACAGAGTTGGCAAAATAATTTGATATGGAGGACATTGGCTTGATGCACTACTTCTTGGGGTTACAAGTATGGTAGAATCTAGGTGAAGTTTTCCTTGGACAGAGAAAGTATGCAATAGAGATTCTAAAGAGATTTCAAATGATGGACTGCAAGCCCATGGCTACTCCTATGGTAGCAAATCTGAAGTCATTTGTTGATTCTGATTCAAAATTGATAGATCCGACTGTATATAGACAATTGATAGGTTCCCTCATGTACTTGGTAAATACTAGGCCTGACATTTGTTTTGCAGTCAACACCTTGAGTCAGTATGTGGTGCAGCACAGGTAGGTTCATTGGGTTGCTGCAAAACATGTCATTCAGTACTTGAAGGGACAGTGCATTTCGGACTAAGATATGTTGGTGATGATGACTTGGTGTTGTATAGTTTTTAAGATTCTGATTGGGTAGATAGTGCTAGTGATGGGAAGAGCACTTCAAGATGTTGCTTCAGTTTAGGTTCAGGTATGGTTTCCTAGTACAGTAGGAAACAAAATTTTGTAGCACTCAATTCAATAGAAGCAAAATATATGGCAGCCAATTCGGCTAGTTGTGAAGCTATCTGGCTTTGCAAATTACTAGTAGAGTTGTCAAATCAGACTTTGGATGCTATTGTGATTTATTGTGACAATCAAAGTTGTGTCAAACTCTTTGAAAATCCAATATTTTATGATCGATCCAAGCATATTGAGATCAGGTACCACTTCATTAGAGACAGGGTTGAGAAGGGAGCTGTGATTTTGCAGTACATTCCAACAGATCAAGAAGTTGTTAATATCTTAACTAAGCCTCTTGCAAAAGGAAAGTTTGAGATATTCAGAGAACTGCTTGGCATGATGGAGAATACTTTCCTCAATAAGAGGGAGTGTTAGAAGAGTACCTCGGATAATCTTCTTCAGTAATAACAGTTCCAGTTAGAATGCAACATCAGTTAACAAAAGATTGAGTTTCATTTCTAGTTAGGACATAACTTTAGATAGTTGTTAATAAGACTTAGTTAATCCATGTGCCAGTTTTAGATACCCACTAAATTTAGACTAGAGTTCAAGTCCTAAGTGCCAGCTAAGTTTAAGGTAAAGATTATCTTCTGTTTAGTTTGTTGTGTTTAATTTCAACTGAGATAGGGCACATACTTTCCCTTCATTCAGATCTTAGATCATGCATATCTTCAGATAACTCCTTTGTACATCCCTTCCCAAGTCTATAAATTGAAAGCGCAGAGGTACGATTTGGTAATAAAAGGTTTTATTAATTCTGCAGCAGGCTTATGGCTTAATATGATAGTATTTTGACAGTCATTTGGATTTATTTATTGTTTTCTATAGTTTAAGTTAAATAGATTCTTGCATCAAACATAAAGGATGTTTTCGACAGGTGTTAGTTTTCGTTTTATTCCTGTAGGAATTAGGATATAAAGTGCTAGAAAATTTATCAAGGATATCATAGAATAGAAGTCCCCAATGATTACAAATTTGTCACTAGCCTCAGGCAGTGCCAAAGTAGCAGAACCTAGAAAATGAAAGAAATGAACTACTGAAGGGACTTTATCAGAGTGTCACCTTTTGGAACATGAAGTAAAATGGGAGAACAAGTATTGCATTCAAGCATTTTTAATGTACATACTACAGACCATTAAAACCAAGAAAGACCTCAGAAGTATTGATGATAGATGATTAAAAGATTAATTGTGGAAAGGAGCCAAATCAGCATTAATATTAAGTCTTACCTCTCATGTAGAGCAAAGTAGAAAGTGAAAGAATGAAAGAGTCCACACCATTCCCTAAGCTTATCTACCAATCAATGCAATACAAGGGCTCACGCTAGCTTGGATTTCAACCAAAATATTAGGCCCAAATACATAACAAAGGGAAAATGACATGTACAGCCAAGTAAAAAATTCAAGCACATTTCCCTGCACCAAGGAGGATTATTCCACCATAGGATTTGTGCATATCAAACTCCGTAAGATGAGCATATAGATGTATTTGTCTTGATTTATATAAAAAATCATCCCTCAAAAGAGTTCAGTTTTTCTGACAACTCTTTCCTCGCTAATGCCTGTTCTCATATGTATAGGAAACACATATACTGGTCTGTGAAACTCAATAATTAACAGAATGGATGAAAATATGACAAAAAATACCATAGAAAAATAGATTCAGTTAGGTGCAAGGATAGGATAAAGTAATGATTTCAGTTATTTATGTTTGGATATACTTATAGCTAAGTAACATTTTAAGTAACAGAGATGCATTCATGTTTATCTCAACCATCAGTCTAGAAAGATTTCAAAATTTAAGTTCAGATGGTAGGCATTGTTGACTCTCTTTTTACTACATGATGCCATAGATGCAAAAACCATCTTATTCCAATCCGCTACACTACTTGGACACAGATAATAATGGTCAACAATCCAGCTCTGTTTTGCAATTTAATGGAAAGAATTCAATCATAACAGCATTCCTTTAATGGTGCTGGGAAAATAAAATCTTAAAAAATTTGCACATTGACTAACTCTATAATTTATCATAAACATGGTGTCAACTTTGTGTTGCAAAGTCATGATGAAATCAGTCTCATTTTTTATCTTCCTAAACTTCCATCCTATTCCAGACAGCTTGAATATGGAACCACAAGTATAAAATGAGTCCAAGTTGTTCAAAAAGGGCAAATTTTCCCTATGGGCACACATTCCCATTGCGTCCTGGACCACAAATCAAAAGTAAATGATTTCCGGAAAAGGATAATTGGTTTAGAATACATGTGTTCACTTAAGCCAACACGACAATATATATACACATAGAACTTATATTATAGACAAAGTTGTTACTCATTACCTGAGTTCATAATAATGATAACATTAATGTTTAGGTCATGTTGGCTGAAATGCACAGTTGAATTCCTCACTTCAGAAATCCATTTCATTAATGAACATGCATTGCTGTCCCAAGCCTCTCTTTCATATGCATGCTAGTAAAATAGTTCATGTACATGATACAAACTGAGATGAAATGATGAATTTTATGAGTGCACAACAAAATCATCATGATAGCCATATGCAAATTGGCAAACCCAAAGTACAGAATAGGTAAGCTAACCTGAGAATACTGCATTTCCAGTCTCCTTAAACTCAAAGGTTGCATCCATGCCTCCATCATATTTGGAAACAAGAGCATCAGTAAAATATGTTCCTTGCTCCACCCCCCAACCTTCCAGTGCTTCTGGACGGTTAAATTTGGCAATTGTAAGTTTGCTTTTACTGCTTCGCCCGGCTCGCAGTTGGGCTAACCTATGGTTATAGTCCTGCACAATCAGATACCATATAATTGTTACTCATTGTCATATTTGGAATTTGTGGGATTTGCTGTTAATGCCAAACAGCAGGCTTCACTGCAACCTCAAAGGATATAATAAGCACATAGATTATGTTTATTTTTCCAATTAGTGATTACCTGACATACTCATATTTCTTGGCCACATAATGAAAATGATATCAAGAGTAAACATCAAAACAGATTTCCCAAGCATAGATTTCAATACCAAAAGGTCAAGAAAATTTAGTTGCTTCATAGATTAAAACGTTGTAATTGAGAGAAACAATAGTACATACTTGTGAAAGGAATTTGACAAAATGTGAAAAGTTGCAATCCTGAAAATTAAGAAAGGGGTGCCCAATAAGTTTGGGGTGAGTGGTGGGGAATGATGAGTTTGAAGGTCCTATTCCCACAGATGGACACCTAGTAGTGGCCATGGGAACACCTTGAGGTAGAGGACAAACTTATGGTAATGCATATGTCGCCATGGGGGCACCTTGAGGCATGGTCGAGTATAACCATATTGAGTACCTAAGCCCACATCCATATTCTCTGTGAACTCAGCCCAGTGTTTAACCCAACATTTAAGTCAAATGGGCTGAGCTCAAGTGGTAAATCACGGGGGCTTTCATAGTGGAGACCTATGCTCAAATCCCTAAGAGACATGTGACATGCTTAAAAGCACAAATATTAAATGTTGAATTATGTAGAACTCCCACATTCAATGCTTGGTGTGTCATATACCTCAGTGGATGAGGCCAACTAAAAGTCCTGTGTGAATTTGTAGAAGAAACACACTTTGATCATGGCATTTAAGCCAAGAATACCCCGAAATTTACTGATCAAGAAAATAAAGTTAAGAAAAGGGTGCTCTTTACTATTTAATGACAAAACAAATTAATTTTTTTTAAACAATAAACTGGAAATAAGGAAAAGAATATTATAGCAATGAAAATAATTTGCCAGATTCATGAAATTGAAATGTGTCATAGATACAAACCTGAAAAGCTTTTGACAAGTTGTACACACCAAAATGATCCACTCTATTAAGGTCTCCAGTAAGAGTGGAGCGTGCAGTAGCACAGTAAATGACTTTATTGCAACCTTCAACAGCTTTTTTGAGTGTTGATGGCTCACCTACATCACCAACCACTATCCCTATTGATCTTGGAAGCAACTCTAGTATTTCTGGATCTGCGTTTCGCACTAAGGCCTGAATTGAGAAAATGCCTTAGGCCAACTTGCAAAAATTGCATAAATGATAATTCAGATAACGTATGATTAAAAAAGGCTGCCAGTGTTTCATCCACGTATGCCAAAATGTTCTTATCAGAAGGCCTTAATGAATATAAGCTTATGCTAAAAAATGCATCATCCCCACTTTCATAAATATAAAATTAGATCTCTGACTGCAGCCTACTAACAGAATTTAATTATAATATCGAATGCCCGCCAGTAATAAAAAATGGCTAAAGCAACTGGCATGAAGTACATGTTCTAAGGAAACAATGCAAATACATAGTGCATCTCCTTCAGAGAAGACTATGAAAGGTACAAGAGACTAAAAAAAGTCAAAGCAAAGTAACGAAGCAGGAAACCCTATACAACTACTAATCTTGAATCTTACCTTGACTTTGTAGCCTCTCAGCATAAGCTTTCGGGCAACAATGCGACCAATACGGCTCGTAGCTCCGACAACCAGAACAGTGGTGTCTTGTGCACCAGGAATTGTGAATTCACACATGGGTCCTCCCACAAGCACTGACTCATACTCCTCATCAATTCTTGGAGTTCGGGACAACTGACCCAATTCAGAAAATTTTCTCCACACTTCATCAAATACCTGTCTTGATTTCCTACCAAGTCCAACAGGATTCACATCCTCAAGTGAAAGAGAAACAGACTGCTTTCCGTCCTGTTGTTCTTTGTCTTCCTCTTCAACCTCATTTCTAGGACTAGCAAAGGGCACTGTCTTTTTGTTAATTGATGCAAAACCTGTTGGGTTCCTAAGTAATGTCTCACCAAAAAGTTTGGAAGGGAGGCATTGTTGTGGGTAACAGTTCTTGTTGTTGTGGACAGATATCGGTGGAATTCTGTTGACTACAGCAGGGATTGACATCTATGCTTTATTTCTAAGGGAATAAACTTGACGATTCACAGAGAATTAGAGAGTACAGGTATTAAAAGTTTGTGTTCCCATCCCAGGAACCACTCCATTAAAATGCAAGATTCAGAATATTGTCCAGATTACTGAACAATTCAGCTTGGTTGAATAATCTTCCAAATTGCAGGCAAAAGAAATGCCCAATTGTCAAAATAAATGGAGAAATTGTTTGAGGAATGCCTTAAAAATGAAAGTGTGCAAATGTCAATGCTAAGATGAATATCTACCAAATTGGAGACTGCAATTGGGCTTTTTCTTTTGTTTACAAAATGGCAGATTTTGTATTGGCAGTGACTTATGTGGAGAAATTGATAATAGATCAGTTGAGGTCTCTGAAAGAACAGCATGACAAACCAACCGGATTCAATTGTGCCACGTTTTCTGTTTACTTTTAATTGTTTGGTCGACAGGTGGCAAGCAGACATGGCTTAGAAAATGGATAAAGGACCGAACCATTTATCTTTGTGCAATCAAATATTCTGTACAAAATCTGCTTAGTATTGGCATTATCGATGGAATGATGATGGAGACTTGTTGGCCTCAAGTTTGTGTTTTTGTCACTTGGATAAAGGAGTAAGGTTTTGTGAGGCAACTTTCCTTCCATGGATACCCCCAAAGGAAATGACCTCCGACATCATGGTAAAGTGTTTGGGTGCTATTTTACATAAGGTAGATTTTTATGATTTTTTATATATCTTCTTATATTCCATTTTTCTTTTGGTCTACTTTGATTATAGTGTCATTAATACAACAAGAGATGTTTTCCTCCCAATATTGAGGTTGGAAGTGAAGACGGTTACTTTGATTATAGTGTCATTAATACAACAAGAGATGTTTTCCTCCCAATATTGAGGTTGGAAGTGAAGACAGTGATAATTGTATTTGTTAAAAGTTATGATTAATCATGTTATAGTATTATAACTTATTATTTTATTCCTATGACAATGATGATTGTAAAAGAATGTTTGAATTTGACTCATTGTAAATAAAACATTAGTCAAGTTCTTATCGTTGATGTGGTGAATGAAATGAATCTTGTAATTAATTAATGTTTTTTAAATCTATCATTATGTTTTAAGTGCACTCTCTTTTATTCAAGTTTTATATTTGTTTTCTTTGCTAAGGGTAATTGGGAACATGACTTTGTTAGGCATTTTTTTTCTCAAAAAATTGGGACTATTTTGCCTAAACTATATTCTTTGTATTCTTGCCAAAGAGGTATGCTGAGATATTTACTAGGTTATTAATTTATTTTGCCTTTTGAAGGCCACTCAATAGATAAGAGTCATTGTTGAAATGATGCACTATAGTTTCCCTTTGCCACGCCACTTCCCAAATGACCTATGTAGCCTCAACATTTACTTGTGCAAATATTCAAATTAATTACGTAATGCATTTAGCATTTCTCATAAGCCATGCCATGTTCTATATGATTGTGTTGGGATGTTCCTTCCTCACATTTCATGTCTGTTGTACTAGAGATTTATTTGGTGATGTCTCTTTATGTTGACAATATGATATGGTTTGTCTGTGGGTACAAAACTTCATGTTGGATTTGCCAATCTAGAAATGTTGATATTTTAATTGTTATGCCTAGCTAGATTCAAACTTGGTTGTGTTAGCATTGCATTTGACTAGCTTTCTAAGTGCATTCTCACTTAGAATTTGATATATCTTGCTCGAAAATACTATGCCACACCTTAGCAAGCCTATGCTTGGTTTAAAATATGTTTATGCATTAGTATTTCATTCAATATAATACATTGGTTACTTTAAAGAAGATTCTTAAGCTATTTTTTAGAAAAAAGTTCCCTAACCAAATAATATGATTAATCATGTTATAGTATTATAACTTATTATTTTATTGTTTCATTATAAATTAAAAGTATTAAGTTCCTACCACATTATTTCATTCAATAAGATAGCCCTAATGAAATTCAACACATCACTCATGAAGTTTTTTACTCTTAATATTAATCTAATTTGGACCTAATATTAAGCTTAGGTTTGTGCCATATCATTCCATTTATAATGCCAATCAAGATATTTATCTATTAGAATTTAATGGTAGTTCCCAACATATCCACAATGCATATGTTTAACATCCAACAAAGTAACCAATGCTTAATATTAGGGCTAATTATATTGAATTATATAATTATTTCATATTATATTTGCTATGATATTTACTATGATATAAAATTGATATTAATTCAAAGTAATATAAAGATAACATAATTGGCTATCATATCTACTAAAACATATATGAAAGCAATAATAATAATAAATATTATAAGTAATATAATATAATCCATAATAATGATATGGATGATGGGTAAGTGCAAGAAGATGGGGGGCCAAAAAGGGGTCTTAAGTGGCCACTTTTTTTCTGAAATCAGGAAATACTGGCCTTGGATGAGAAATTGAGCATAGTTACACTCAAAATTTAGAGATGCAACCAAAACAATGTTCGTAGTGCTCCGAGTCTACTTTCTAAACTACTATTTTGTTTTGAAAATGGCATAGATTAAGGGGTTCAAAAGAGGGAGCCACAGAAATTGGTGTTGTTTCTGTCAAAAAAACATAACATAGCATGTTTTGTGGCTCCCTCAAAAGGTCAACTTTTTTTTTGGTATTTTTAAAATCGCTTTGGTGAGAAATTAGCTAATAGCATGTAGTTTATGCCCGATTTTTCTGATAATTTTTTGATGAATATTTGATTTTTTACTAATTTTTAAAGTGGACACATCCTAAAAAACAGAATTTTGGCCGTGCTACCCCTATAAATTTTGAAAACTAATTGAAAATCATTTTTTTATTTTTTTAATATTTGTAGAATGGAGTCTAGTTTCTAAATATGTAATTTTTTTGAAATTTGAATGAATAGTTATTTTACAATGAAAAAAAGACCAAACAGTGGTTTTTGCATAAAAACGGACACACAAACAAAAGAAATTAAAGATGAAAGGCTTAACATTGTTAAAATGTGAAAAAAATCACATCGTCAAATAGCTAAGAGAAAGCCTAACATTACCCATGTGTTCGATTTGTTCAACCTTGAAACACGTGCAAATCTGAGGGTTAGCACGAACGAAATTATGTGAAATTTTGAAGAATACAGAAAAACACGTCTGTGACTGTTCATAAGGCACTCCAAGCCTTTGGGTTGGAAATCCAAAGCAAATCCCAAGCCCAAGGCTTGGGATTCCCAAAGCAAGAAATAACGCGAGCGCGTTATAACGCGCTCGCGTTATTTCTTGCCTTACATTTTTTCCCGCAAGTCTGTATTTTCCCATGTTTGACATAACGCGAGCGCGTTATAACGCGCTCGCGTTATGTCCCACTCAAATTTTTTTACATTCAAGGCTATTTATCATGAGGGTTAAGGCATAAAGGATAGAGTTGAAAGGTTTACGGATAAGGGATTAGCGTTTAAGGTATAGTATCGAGCCCGTTGAGGGTCTAGGAATAGGGATAGCGTTTAAGGTTTAGGGATGAGGGATGACAGATTACGGTTGAGGGTCAAGGGATCAAAGTTAAGGGTTGAGGGATTAGGGTTTGACATTAAGGGTTGAGGGTTGAGGTTCAAGGGTCAAGGGTTTAGGGATAGGGTTTAGGGTCGAGGGATTAGGGTTAAAGTAGAGTGTGGAGGGTGTAAGGATTAGGGATAGGGTTGGAGGGTTTAGGGATAAGGGATTAGGGTTTAAGGTATAGTATCAAGTCTGTTGAGAGTTTAGGAATAGGGATAGCATTTAGGGATTAGGGATGAGGGATTATAGTTGAGGGATGATGGATTAGGGTTGAGGGTTGAGGGATTAGGGTTTAGGGATAAGGTTTAGGGTTGAGGGTTTAGGATTAGGGTTTAGGGTTGACGGATTAGCATTTAATGTCGAGGTTAGGGTTAGAGTGTTGAGGGTAGAGGGATTAGGGATAGGGTTTAGGGTTTAAGGTTTAAGGATTGAGGGTTGAGGCTTTAGGGATGAGGGTTTAAGGCTTAAGATATAGTGTCAAGTGTTGAGGGTGTAGGGATAGGGTTTAAGTTTTAAGGGTTAAGGGTTGAGCGATATGGATTAGGGTTTAAGGTATAGTGTTGAGGGTCGAGGGATCAGAGTTAAGGGTTGAGGGATTAGGGTTTGACGTTGAGGGTTGAGGGTTGAGGTTCGAGGGTCAAGGGTTTAGGGATAGGGTTGAGGGTCGAGGAATTAGGGTTAAAGTAGAGTGTGGAGGGTATAAGGATTAGGGATAGGGTTGGAGGGTTTAGGGATAAGGGATTAGGGTTTAAGGTATAGTATCGATTCTGTTGAGGGTGTAGGAATAGGGATAGCATTTAGGGTTTAGGGATGAAGGATTAGAGTTGGGGGATGACAGATTAGGGTTGAGGGTTGAGGGATTAGGGTTTAGGGATAAGGTTTAGGGTTGAGGGATGAGGGATTAGGGTTTAAGGTATAGTGTTGAGGGTTTAGGGATAGGGTTTAGGGTTGAGGGATTAGGATTTGACGTTGAGGGTTGAGGGTTGAGGTTCGAGGGTCAAGGGTTTAGGGATAGGGTTGAGGGTCGAGGAATTAGGGTTAAAGTAGAGTGTGGAGGGATGACGGATGATAGATTAGGGTTGAGGGTTGAGGGATTAGGGTTTGATGTTGAGGGTTGAGGGTTTAGGGTTAGGGTTGAGAGATGAGGGATCAGAGTTAAGGGTTGAGGGATTAGGGTTTGACGTCGAGGGCTGAGGTTCGAGGGTCAAGGGTTTAGGGATAGGGTTGAGGTTGAAGGGATTAGGGTTTAGGGACAAGGTTTAGGGTTAGGGTTGAGGGATTAGGGTTTAAGGTATAGTGTTGAGGGTTTAGGGATAGGGTTTAGGGTTGAGGGATTAGAGTGAAGGGTTGAGGGATTAGAATTTGGCGTTGAGGGTTTAGGGTTTAGGATCAGGGTTGAAGGTCGAGGGATTAGAGTTAAGGGTTGAGGGATTAGGGTTTGATGTTGAGGGTTGAGGGTTGAGGTTCGAGGGTCGAGGGTCGAGGAATTAGGGTTAAAGTAGAGTTTGGAGGGATGACAGATGACAGATTAGGGTTGAGGGTTGAGGGATTAGGGTTTGATGTTGAGGGTTGAGGGTTTAGGGTTAGGGTTGAGAGATGAGGGATCAGAGTTAAGGGTTGAGGGATTAGGGTTTGACGTCGAGGGCTGAGGTTCGAGGGTCAAGGGTTTAGGGATAGGGTTGAGGTTGAAGGGATTAGGGTTTAGGGACAAGGTTTAGGGTTAGGGTTGAGGGATTAGGGTTTAAGGTATAGTGTTGAGGGTTTAGGGTTGAGGGATTAGAGTGAAGGGTTGAGGGATTAGAATTTGGCGTTGAGGGTTTAGGGTTTAGGATCAGGGTTGAAGGTCGAGGGATTAGAGTTAAAGGTTGAGGGATTAGGGTTTGATGTTGAGGGTTGAGGGTTGAGGTTCGAGGGTCAAGGGTTTAGGGATAGGGTTGAGGGTCGAGGAATTAGGGTTAAAGTAGAGTGTGGAGGGATGACGAATGATAGATTAGGGTTGAGGGTTGAGGGATTAGGGTTTGATGTTGAGGGTTGAGGGTTTAGGGTTAGGGTTAAGAGATGAGGGATCAGAGTTAAGGGTTGAGGGATTAGGGTTTGACATCGAGGGCTGAGGTTCGAGGGTCAAGGGTTTAGGGACAGGGTTGAGGTTGAAGGGATTAGGGTTTAGGGACAAGGTTTAGGGTTAGGGTTGAGGGATTAGGGTTTAAGGTATAGTGTTGAGGGTTTAGGGATAGGGTTTAGGGTTGAGGGATTAGAGTGAAGGGTTGAGGGATTAGAATTTGGCGTTGAGGGTTTAGGGTTTAGGATCAGGGTTGAAGGTCGAGGGATTAGAGTTAAGGGTTGAGGGATTAGGGTTTGATGTTGAGGGTTGAGGGTTGAGGTTCGAGGGTCGAGGAATTAGGGTTAAAGTAGAGTGTGGAGGGATGACAGATGACAGATTAGGGTTGAGGGTTGAGGGATTAGGGTTTGATGTTGAGGGTTGAGGGTTTAGGGTTAGGGTTGAGAGATGAGGGATCAGAGTTAAGGGTTGAGGGATTAGGGTTTGACGTCGAGGGCTGAGGTTCGAGGGTCAAGGGTTTAGGGATAGGGTTGAGGTTGAAGGGATTAGGGTTTAGGGACAAGGTTTAGGGTTAGGGTTGAGGGATTAGGGTTTAAGGTATAGTGTTGAGGGTTTAGGGATAGGGTTTAGGGTTGAGGGATTAGAGTGAAGGGTTGAGGGATTAGAATTTGGCGTTGAGGGTTTAGGGTTTAGGATCAGGGTTGAAGGTCGAGGGATTAGAGTTAAGGGTTGAGGGATTAGGGTTTGATGTTGAGGGTTGAGGGTTGAGGGTTGAGGTTCGAGGGTCAAGGGTTTAGGGATAGGGTTGAGGGTCGAGGAATTAGGGTTAAAGTAGAGTGTGGAGGGATGACGGATGATAGATTAGGGTTGAGGGTTGAGGGATTAGGGTTTGATGTTGAGGGTTGAGGGTTTAGGGTTAGGGTTAAGAGATGAGGGATCAGAGTTAAGGGTTGAGGGATTAGGGTTTGACGTCGAGGGCTGAGGTTCGAGGGTCAAGGGTTTAGGGATAGGGTTGAGGTTGAAGGGATTAGGGTTTAGGGACAAGGTTTAGGGTTAGGGTTGAGGGATTAGGGTTTAAGGTATAGTGTTGAGGGTTTAGGGATAGGGTTTAGGGTTGAGGGATTAGAGTGAAGGGTTGAGGGATTAGAATTTGGCGTTGAGGGTTTAGGGTTTAGGATCAGGGTTGAAGGTCGAGGGATTAGAGTTAAGGGTTGAGGGATTAGGGTTTGATGTTGAGGGTTGAGGGTTGAGGTTCGAGGGTCGAGGGTCGAGGAATTAGGGTTAAAGTAGAGTGTGGAGGGATGACAGATGATAGATTAGGGTTGAGGGTTGAGGGATTAGGGTTTGATGTTGAGGGTTGAGGGTTTAGGGTTAGGGTTGAGAGATGAGGGATCAGAGTTAAGGGTTGAGGGATTAGGGTTTGATGTTGAGGGTTGAGGGTTGAGGTTTGAGGGTCGAGGGTCGAGGAATTAGGGTTAAAGTAGAGTGTGGAGGGATGACAGATGACAGATTAGGGTTGAGGGTTGAGGGATTAGGGTTTGATGTTGAGGGTTGAGGGTTTAGGGTTAGGGTTGAGAGATGAGGGATCAGAGTTAAGGGTTGAGGGATAAGGGTTTGACGTCGAGGGCTGAGGTTCGAGGGTCAAGGGTTTAGGGATAGGGTTGAGGTTGAAGGGATTAGGGTTTAGGGACAAGGTTTAGGGTTAGGGTTGAGGGATTAGGGTTTAAGGTATAGTGTTGAGGGTTTAGGGATAGGGTTTAGGGTTGAGGGATTAGAGTGAAGGGTTGAGGGATTAGAATTTGGCATTGAGGGTTTAGGGTTTAGGATCAGGGTTGAAGGTCGAGGGATTAGAGTTAAGGGTTGAGGGATTAGGGTTTGATGTTGAGGGTTGAGGGTTGAGGTTCGAGGGTCAAGGGTTTAGGGATAGGGTTGAGGGTCGAGGAATTAGGGTTAAAGTAGAGTGTGGAGGGATGACGGATGATAGATTAGGGTTGAGGGTTGAGGGATTAGGGGTTGATGTTGAGGGTTGAGGGTTTAGGGTTAGGGTTGAGAGATGAGGGATCGGAGTTAAGGGTTGAGGGATTAGGGTTTGACGTCGAGGGCTGAGGTTCGAGGGTCAAGGGTTTAGGGATAGGGTTGAGGTTGAAGGGATTAGGGTTTAGGGACAAGGTTTAGGGTTAGGGTTGAGGGATTAGGGTTTAAGGTATAGTGTTGAGGGTTTAGAGATAGGGTTTAGGGTTGAGGGATTAGAGTGAAGGGTTGAGGGATTAGAGTGAAGCGTTGAGGGTTTAGGGTTTAGGATCAGGGTTGAAGGTCGAGGGATTAGAGTTAAGGGTTGAGGGATTAGGGTTTGATGTTGAGGGTTGAGGGTTGAGGTTCGAGGGTCAAGGGTTTAGGGATAGGGTTGAGGGTCGAGGAATTAGGGTTAAAGTAGAGTGTGGAGGGATGACGGATGATAGATTAGGGTTGAGGGTTGAGGGATTAGGGGTTGATGTTGAGGGTTGAGGGTTTAGGGTTAGGGTTGAGAGATGAGGGATCAGAGTTAAGGGTTGAGGGATTAGGGTTTGACGTCGAGGGCTGAGGTTCGAGGGTCAAGGGTTTAGGGATAGGGTTGAGGTTGAAGGGATTAGGGTTTAGGGACAAGGTTTAGGGTTAGGGTTGAGGGATTAGGGTTTAAGGTATAGTGTTGAGGGTTTAGGGATAGGGTTTAGGGTTGAGGGATTAGAGTGAAGGGTTGAGGGATTAGAATTTGGCGTTGAGGGTTTAGGGTTTAGGATCAGGGTTGAAGGTCGAGGGATTAGAGTTAAGGGTTGAGGGATTAGGGTTTGATGTTGAGGGTTGAGGGTTGAGGTTCGAGGGTCGAGGGTCGAGGAATTAGGGTTAAAGTAGAGTGTGGAGGGATGACAGATGACAGATTAGGGTTGAGGGTTGAGGGATTAGGGTTTGATGTTGAGGGTTGAGGGTTTAGGGTTAGGGTTGAGAGATGAGGGATCAGAGTTAAGGGTTGAGGGATTAGGGTTTGATGTCGAGGGCTGAGGTTCGAGGGTCAAGGGTTTAGGGATAGGGTTGAGGTTGAAGGGATTAGGTTTTAGGGACAAGGTTTAGGGTTAGGGTTGAGGGATTAGGGTTTAAGGTATAGTGTTGAGGGTTTAGGGATAGGGTTTAGGGTTGAGGGATTAGAGTGAAGGGTTGAGGGATTAGAATTTAGCGTTGAGGGTTTAGGGTTTAGGATCAAGGTTGAAGGTCGAGGGATTAGAGTTAAGGGTTGAGGGATTAGGGTTTGATGTTGAGGGTTGAGGGTTGAGGTTCGAGGGTTTGATGTTGAGGGTTGAGGGTTGAGGTACATTTCAGTGTGACTTTTAAATTGTCTTGCCGATATACACTGTAAAGGTTATTTTGTGGACTTTCAAGGATTTTTTCACCTGTGTTAATGTTCAACTTGTTTCGCTCTGCATCAAGGGATTACGGTTTGACGTTGAGGGCTGAGGTTCGAGGGTCAAGGGTTTAGGGATAGGGTTGAGGTTGAAGGGATTAGGGTTTAGGGACAAGGTTGAGGTTGAGGGATTAGGATTTGACATTGAGGGTTGAGGGTTTAGGGATAGGGTTGAGGGATTAGGATTTGACATTGAGGGTTGAGGGTCAAGGGATTAGAGTTGAGGGTTTAGGGTTTAGAGATCTATAGCAGGACAAAACGCGAGCGCGTTATAACACGCTCGCATTTTGTAATTCTACTGAAACGGTAAAAAAGTGGTTACCCCCGTGATCCAGGCCCACATGCTCTGTTTTCTTACTGATTCTGCGCGTGCTCCGACAAAAAATAAGTGCTTTCATGCTATTGGGAAGTTCACATGCACATTTGACACATTGTACCACCTTTGCATGATCTTTCCACCACCTTTTCTGCTTTGCCAACTTGAGAAGGAGGAAATAACATAGTTTTCAAACCAAATTTGATATATATCTATACAAGTTTCAATTTTTGTAGTATTGCAATGTTAATTTTGATTCAATTTTAAGAATTTAACATTGAAAAGGAAGCAAGTGGTGAAAAACTCAAATTGTTGAGGAGTTTGATGCAAGAAGATAAAAACACTACATAATTGGGTACTCTCTCCATTCAAATCTTCGTTTTTTAGGTATGTCAAGTCTTTACATGCATGTTCTTTACATTTTCCTTATTTCAGATTGAATTACTTTATCATGCATTATCATACATGTTTAAAATAGACACATTTCCAATCAAGAAAGCAACCTACAATCTCACATGATGCCATGTATATTTTCTACACTTGGGCTCTTTAATAATTATGTGTAATAAACAAACCTTAGTTCATACCATGATGTCAAACTATACAAGAATAAATCCTTACAACATAAAAAAAATACAATCCCACTATTATCATGTATTCATTTCTTAGGAACTAATATTGGTCTCTTTATCATGCTACAGACAAATTCTCCATCATGCCGAGGAAACGATCAAGAATTAAACCAACACAGGAAGAGATAGAAGCTAAGAATGCAAAGAAAGCAATGGCTATGAGGGAACTTCGTGAGAAGAGGAAATTGGACACGATAAATGAAGACATACCAATTGAAGAGGAACCACAACCATCACAAAGAGATATGGTATTGGCGGCACAAAGAGAACGAATGCAAAAACTTCGTGGTACGAGAGATTTAAATACCATAGTTGGAGACACATCCTTTATCGCAAGACAACATGTAGGGACACCATCTACCACATCTCAAGTTGAGAGTACATCATCACTCACATGTGATGAAGGAGGTACGCCATCGTTCCCACCTCAACCTCAAGGTATGTCATCTATTCCATCTTCGATCGAAGGTATGCCATCTAACCCATCTCATTTAAATATTGATGAAATTCCTAATGTTGAGATGAATTTACCTAACTTGACACCACCTAGAATTTTGCATAGAAAGCCAAAGTATTTGATTGATATTGATGAGAATATTTTGCAGCCAATGGAAGGTAAGATTCCAAAACGCACTTGTAGAAGATATGCTAATAAGATTTGGAGATTGTTCTTTGAAAAGTTAAATGAGACTGCAAGATGTCAACTATTCGTTGAAATGATGCGAAGTATAAAGTATAGGTCTATCATGAAGATTCTTGGGTTGAGAACATCAGAGGCTTCAAGTGAAAAATCTATTGTCAAGAATCTAATGAGTGCGTATGAGAGTGTGGGTAACACCTCACGCACAAAAGATAGTAATGCAACACGGCGTGTGATTACATCGACTATAGTAAGTAGTCAAACGAGGAAAGCTCGTCTTATTAGAAAGACAAGTCAAAAATTGAGAATTAATAGGAAAACTTTATCAAGAGCCGTTGGAAGACGCCAAAGAATTGAGGACACTAATGCCAATGAATTATGGGCGTTCTCGGGGAGACTACCACGAAAAGATAAACCAATTGTTGAAGCATTGAGGTCACTAATTGAAGACTTTTGGAAGAATTACACAAGGGTATCTCCGAATCAAAGGGATGTGGTAAGAAGGAGAATTGGTAGTCAGAACCGCGAGCCACATCCAAAGCATTTTTTGGATGAGACTCAAACACAGTTTTATGGTAAATTTCTAGAGAAGTATCCTCAAATTAAAATTTGTCAAAGATATTTTGAAATGCTAAAACCTTTCTATGTTAAGATAAATCACACACGCACTACTTGTTGTTGTAGATTACATATTGAATTTTCTAACCATTTTGATGCTTATAGGTCTATATGTTTAGATATGCATACTAACAATGATTTGCAGGGTTGTGCCATATGTGCCCCACCAACATCTTCAAGAGATTTCATATCAAGAATTTTATGTGAAAGAGAGGAAGGTCAAATATTCTACAAGAAATTATGCTTGGATGGCACATGTCATCGTTGCGGTGGCTTGCAACATTTGCCAATATGTGAACATATGGAAATAACACATGTGGTTGGAAATGAACTAGTAGAATTTGGCAAGTATAAAACAGTGGCATACAATACAAAAGATGGTAAAGAAGCAAAGAGGTGTGAATTAGTTATTGAAAAGATTCCAGTGTATCAGTTTATGCCTATATTTCGTGACAGCATAGTGTATGAGTATGCAAGACATGCCCATAGAGCTCGATGGTTGGACTTGCAATTCAAGTTATGCAAGGACACATTTCCAGTTGGTAGCATTGTTTCAGTCGTCGACTTTGCAGAGAACTACAGTCTACAGCCACAGCGTGAGGTGCAATCATAATATTACAACTCCACACAGGTTTCTATATTTGTGCACATCGCATTCATTCATGCGAATGATAGTACAGAGGATGACAGAAAGATCATAAGGGAGTATCATTTCTATATTAGTGATGATCGCACGCATTCTACGGAGTTCGTGCAAGGTTGCTTTCAGGTGTTCTATAATGATTTGGCTAGAAGGGGCATATCGTTCAGTCAGCATATCATATGGTCGGATAATTGTGCATCACAATTCAAGAACTTGCGAAATTTCTATTGGCTGAGTAGGAGGCATAATTTTACAGGTATTCAACATATGCGGAACTTTTGTGAGGCCGGGCATGGAAAGGGGGAGCATGATGGTGCAGGAGCATGTATCAAAAGAGCCATAGCACGAGAAGAGTTAAAGTATAAAGACAATGCAAAGTTGATAGATGCAAAATCGATTGTCGAGTGGTGTAATGCTTCCATGGGTCCAGGTAATGAAGGTAAGTCTTTAGTTCGTAGATTTTTTTGGTTGATAGATGATACTAACATTGCACCATATGAGGATTGTTGTACACTGACAGGATCAAATGAGATGCACTCTTTCAGAAGTTCAATTGCAGGTTCATGGAGTATCCATACACAAAAGATGTCATGCTTTTGTTCTTCCTGTACAATTCAAGTCTGGGATGAGTGCGAGTCAAAGGAGTGGGTTGACGAATGGCAGTTAAGTTATCTTAGCCCACTTGACACGTATCGACCCCCGACGGCACTGGAACTAACACAGATGGAATCGTCAGTTGACTTTGACCACATATCAGATTTAGTTCAACCAGGTAATATAGGGCACATATATGCATCTAATTTCATCTAGTTCAACCAGGTAATGTCATCTTACTTTGTAGTGTTTTTGTAATGTTGACTAATTTCATCTAATTTGCTACACATATCAATGTAGGACACGTATATGCAGTTATTGCAGATGAAGATAATGAAGAGGGAACAGATTATTACTTATGCCGTTGTGTTGAGGCCAAAAAGAAATTGGAGGCCCCTGTTACAGATGGAGAAAACATCGAATACCCTACAGGATCAGTGGTTATTACTGGAACATGGCTTAGAAGGTACCCACATAAGAGTGTTAATATTTGGCTATTTCAGGACTTTAACATGCATCGAAAGATTCTTCATTACTCGAACCTTGTCGTGGCATCCAATGTTCATTTGATAAAGTATCGGGGTAGACCTTTGAACAAAATATTGTGGAAGGTGCGTGAGTCTGACCATGAAGCAATACTTGACACAATAAAGAGTAGAGCAGATCCAGATGGTTCATTGGATTAATTTGTAAGTATTCACATTGATTTTGTAAAGTTATGTTACATTGAGTTGTAAGTATGCACATTAATTTGTAAGGTTTGTCTTTTTTTATTTCCTCCTGCATTTTTACACATATGTACACATTTTTACATCATCATGTTATGCATTTTTGGTGTCCTGCTCCTGATGCGACCAAACTCATAACTCACCCTACTAGACACCATTTGATGATCTCTCCAACACTCTGGATCCAGGGGGCCCAATCATGATGATGACCTATATACCATTCTCCCAAGGCGCTCATAATGAATGAATGATAAGGAGCGCCTTGACCTCTATAATCAAGGTGATTTTAAGTCACTTTGAGTCATTTGGGGTCAGTTTGGGTCTTTGAGTCATGTTGCAAAAAAGTGTCAATGTTGTCAAGTTGCACAAAGCAACCTTTGCATTTTTGGTGTCTTGCTCGTGATGTGACCAAACTGACTGTTCCAACGCATTCAGATGGGTACATTTACGCTAGGCATGGTCCTATTTCTCACCCAAACATGTCGAAACAGTCGGAGCTACATTGTACCGACGATATCCCTGAAGAGTCCAAAGTGCAAAAAGGCAGCAATCTTTGACGAGATGTTACTCGAAAACCGTGTCACTTAGAAACATTCCGTCTGAGGCAACGGGATCACGTAGAGTGCCTCTACAATAACCTCTCTCGGTTTTTTATAGCTCTGAGGCATTTGCCCGTGGTGAAAGGTTTTCTGTTGCCCCAAAAATCGTCAGAAGGAGGTAGTGTAAAGTTGCAAAGGGGTGTAACTTTCGTCCTGCTCCTGATGCGACCAAACTGACTATTCCAACGCGTCCGAATGGGTACATTTATGCTAGGCATGGTCCTATTTCTCACCCAAACATGTCGAAACAGTCGGAGCTACATTGTACCGACGATATCCCTGAAGAGTCCAAAGTGCAAAAAGGCAGCAATCTTTGACGAGATGTTACTCGAAAACCGTGTCACTTAGAAACATTCCGTCTGAGGCAACGGGATCACGTAGAGTGCCTCTACAATAACCTCTCTCGGTTTTTTATAGCTCTGAGGCATTTGCCCGTGGTGAAAGGTTTTCTGCTGCCCCAAAAATCGTCAGAAGGAGGCAGTGTAAAGTTGCAAAGGGGTGTAACTTTCGTCCTGCTCCTGATGCGACCAAACTGACTGTTCCAACGCGTCCGAATGGGTACATTTATGCTAGGCATGGTCCTATTTCTCACCCAAACATGTCGAAACAGTCGGAGCTACATTGTACCGACGATATCCCTGAAGAGTCCAAAGTGCAAAAAGGCAGCAATCTTTGACGAGATGTTACTCGAAAACCGTGTCACTTAGAAACATTCCGTCCGAGGCAACGGGATCATGTAGAGTGCCTCTACAATAACCTCTCTTGGTTTTTTATAGCTCTGAGGCATTTGCCCGTGGTGAAAGGTTTTCTGCTGCCCCAAAAATCGTCAGAAGGAGGCAGTGTAAAGTTGCAAAGGGGTGTAACTTTCGTCCTGCTCCTGATGCGACCAAACTGACTGTTCCAACGCGTCCGAATGGGTACATTTATGCTAGGCATGGTCCTATTTCTCACCCAAACATGTCGAAACAGTCGGAGCTACATTGTACCGACGATATCCCTGAAGAGTCCAAAGTGCAAAAAGGCAGCAATCTTTGACGAGATGTTACTCAAAAACCGTGTCACTTAGAAACATTCCGTCTGAGGCAACGGGATCACGTAGAGTGCCTCTACAATAACCTCTCTCGGTTTTTTATAGCTCTGAGGCATTTGCCCGTGGTGAAAGGTTTTCTGCTGCCCCAAAAATCGTCAGAAGGAGGCAGTGTAAAGTTGCAAAGGGGTGTAACTTTCGTCCTGCTCCTGATGCGACCAAACTGACTGTTCCAACGCGTCCGAATGGGTACATTTATGCTAGGCATGGTCCTATTTCTCACCCAAACATGTCGAAACAGTCGGAGCTACATTGTACCGACGATATCCCTGAAGAGTCCAAAGTGCAAAAAGGCAGCAATCTTTGACGAGATGTTACTCGAAAACCGTGTCACTTAGAAACATTTCGTCTGAGGCAACGGGATCATGTAGAGTGCCTCTACAATAACCTCTCTCGGTTTTTTATAGCTCTGAGGCATTTGCCCGTGGTGAAAGGTTTTCTGCTGCCCCAAAAATTGTCAGAAGGAGGCAGTGTATTAAGTCAAAATGAAAGCCTATTCACTCTAGGCGCCTGTTTTTGACCAAATCACACATGCGCCTTGAACAACTCTGTCTTCAAGGCGCTTTTCTCTAATCTCTGTAACTCTCCAAATCCACTAAGGTGCAAATTTTACCTCTTGGGCTCAAGATATAGGTTCTTCATCCAAGGCGCCAGAATGGTCCAAAGGCGCATTTCACCTCTAACCTCACCTCTGACCTTACTTGGAGGCGCTAAACCTCATCTCATTGCTCTCCTCCATTACAAGCGCTCACTTACCTCAATCTTGGGCGCATACCAACATCCCAACATCCAAATCACCTAGGTGCTCAAAACCTTCAAGACTCAAGGTGCATTTTATGATCAAACAAGGTATCTCCTGAACAAGGCGCTCATAGTCTCATCAGGGCGTTAATCATCATCATGAGCACTCATATTGTTCTAGGCGCACAGTTATCTCTGGAATGCTCAAGGCGCACATACCCTTCTCTAGGCTAGTTTACACTTATTCAAGGCGCTCATTCCAAACTTACATGAACTCCTCATTACAAGACGCACAAACTAGATGATCCTAGGGCATAAGGGTGCTCATAGGAGTTGTTATGTGTCATTTTGGCCAAGGTTTTCTGGAGTAGTGAAGACATTAGGAAGGGGATGATCGTTTGGATAGTTTTGAATGCTTTATTTCTCCTTGTTTAAACTAGGCGCTCACTGAGGATTGGAGTAGCCTTTGCACCCTCACATCACGTTAATCGGCGTTTCAGAGGCAATCATAGTATAGGAAGATTTGCGCCTTGAAGAAGAGAGTTATCTGGTGAGTGCTTAGGAGTTCTGGCGCCTAGGGGAAAGGTCTAGGTAGAGCGCCTTCAGACTTTGACAGTGAAGTGCCTTAAGGAGTTGGATGATGTTTTTGCCTAGAGTGGAGATGATGTTTTTAGCGCCTTAAGGATGATGATGGAGCGCCTTGGAGTCAGGTTAGTCTGGAGCACCTTAAGAAGGTAAAGCACTTCAAATGTAAACACAAGTGTTTTGAGCGCCCTAATGAGAAGTTGTCTTGGCACCATAAGTTGTTCAAACGAAGATATGCGCCTTGGATAGTTGCAAAGACCTAATTTAGCGCCCAAGGTTGGAAGACTCTTTGTGAGCGCCCAGTGTTTGAAAGCTCTTTGTGTTTGGTGCATTAAAATGAATTTGGCACCTAAATAGTATTGAAACACTCAACTGAGCGCCTAAAGCCCATGAGAGAAGTGATATGCGCCTTGATAGGAATATCATGGAAGATGAGTTTACTGAATGGCACCTTGAATGACTTGGTTGATTAAGTGTTTTAGCGCCTAGATATGGGATGAATCATTGAGCGCCTTTGGTTGAGATGATGTCAGCACCTTTGAGATTATAACACCTTGGAGTCAAGTTCGAAGGAGCACCTTGAGAAGGTAAAACACTTCAAATGTTTTCAAGGAATTGGAGAAGTCACTTAGTGCCTAGAAGGAATTCCAGAGCAAGAGGGTTGGAGCGCCTTGAGCTTCAAGTCAGATATGCGCCTAGACCTCTACCCTTTAGCAAGTTGAAGCCCTCTGAGCCTTGACAACGTGAGAATGCCTTATAGTGAATATGCGCCTTGGGCAAGGTTGAATACAAAGTTGAGGAGTATATCATAATGAGTAAGTGCACTGTAGGGTTAGATGATAAAGACTAGTGCCTTGAGTGTCTTGGTCAAAATTTTGACGTGAGAAGTCTTGCAAGATCAAACCCTGGAGTGCGCCTTAGAGAAAACCTATTGATCCTTTGCTTTGACAAGATTTGGGCGCCAGAATGATCCTTAATAAATGGAATGTATCTACACCAATTTTGCGCCTTTAGGGAAGTGATGGTGGCCAGAATGATCCTTAATCTCATGTTTGTGCGCCTAGGTCTAGAAGCAAGATTTGAGCGCCTTAGGATAGGGTTTTTTGCACCTTGTCTTGGAGAGTGAATTTGCGCCTTGGATGATGTTGAAGCGCCTTGGGATGAAATGCGCCCAAACTTATAGAGGGCCTTCAGTGAGGGAGTTGAAGAGAGTGCTTAGAGGAAGGATAGCCTTAAGATCAAACTAAGTACTTAGAAACCTAAGATTAGCGCCTTATTTGAAGTTATACACCTATTCTGGCGCCAAAGAGTGAGTTTGAGTGTGAAGAAGTGAATGTCTGCGCCTTGAAGGGGATACAAAGGGAAGATGATGCACCTTGATGGGTTGATGATGGAAATTTGCGTTTTGGAGCTAAATGTGCGCCTTGAATCTAAATGATATTTGAGTGCTTAGAGGTAAATAGGGGCGCCTTTGAGAATTCTTTGTGCTTTAAGGAATGGATTGTGGCGCTTTGGACTAAGGTAAGTCCTCAGCACTTCCAATGATTTTAAGGAGCGCCTTGAAGGAGATAGTGCATAGAGGTACAATGAATCTTCCGGAGAACATGGATAGACAACTAAGTCTCCAACTTGAGTCTTCTAAGTGAATTGGATAATGAAGAGAGTATAGTCATTTTGGGCGCTAGTATCAGGATGAATCATCCAAAATGGGTGCCTAGAACTAGAACGCGCCAATGCATGAGTTCAAGGATCCTCCATTGGAGCGCCTAGCCCAGATGGCTATAGATTGAAAGTTTTAAAGCTAAGTGATGTCTCTTACATGAATTCCTAGCCCAGGGGCATGTGTTGGGAAAAACTCTTTGGCTCTGGCGCCTAGAATTGGGAGCTTTGTAAGATGCACCAATTGATGAAACATTTCCATTTTGCGCCTAGAATAGAACTCTCTCACATAGTTGAAATTGACTTGATAGAAGGAGATAAGTCTTAAGGACTAGTTTGGTGCCTCACTTGCCTATCTCACCTTTGAAATGCGCTTTGGTTGATGATCATCATTGATGGAACCTAGTGAAATGTAAAGCTATTTGCATCTCCAGAGGATCAAAATTGGATTAGGAGATCATCCTTGCAGTTGAGATTGACAGAGAAGTGTTAAAGGAATCACTTCAAATGGGCGCCTAAGCTAGTTGAGGCGCATATCAATTCCACTGTAACTCCAGACTGACGCTTAGGATCCAGTCATCTCCTAAGGCGCAGTTCCATTCACCCATGACCTCGCTTGGCGTCTAAAACTTGGAAACTCCTTTGGAAAGCTCCTGTTGCGCCTAGAAGATGAGTTTGGGATATCAACTTGCAAAAGGCTTAGAAACTCTTCAAAGATGTTAGGCACAATCCCATGGCACTGGAGCTCAGTTTTGGCGCCTTCAAGGAATAGCACATGAAGGAACTTGGGAGGTCAGGTGCTTGTAAAAGGGAACACCTTGGAACATCTTCCAGGGGTTGAAGTAGTAAGAAAACATCAAGTGAGTCTAGGCGCACTCCCTTGTGTGAACAGTTTAGCTCTGGCGCCTAGCCACAGAGTGAGCCAGAAGAAGTAGTTTGGACATTAGAAGATAGGCGCTCATTCTACAATGAAGCATTCCACCTTCCTAATCAACAAAGACTTGCAAGAATTGACAAAGGAAGCTAAGGCGCACCTTCTACTTGTTTCCACCTCCAGAATGCGCCTAACCTTGAAAGGGGGTTCAAAGATGTTTGTTAGACCTTTTCACTCAAGGCACTCACCTTAGGCGCACTTTCTAAGTCCTTGTCACCTCAAGGAAACACCTAGTTTGGAAGGCGCTTGCCCTGTTCTCCACTCCTTTCAATTGGCGCCTAGAACACAGAATGCATGAAAGGAGCGCCTAGACTCCAGAGGGCTGATTTGGGCGCCTAGCATTTAAAACACTTTCATAATGATGATGTTTTGGCGCCTACTCTTGGAAACAATCCAGAGCATCCATAAACTCTAATTGGCACCTAAGGTTGACAAGGCGCAACTTCAGGAGGAGGTCACCTCAACTTGGCGCCCAAGTCAGAAAAACCTGTAAATCCTTCAAATATGCGCCTACCTTGTGAGGTGATGAGTTGAACATTCCAAATCTTCAAATGTTGCTCAAATAAGGAAGACATTGTAACATCAAGGCTTCAAGGCCTGTCCTTGTATTTCCATTGAATGAGTTGTACTTCATGCTATTGAAAGCATTTTCCATGTAATAAGACATTGCAAGTTGATTGAATCAAGTAACAAGACAAGTACCCAACTCTAATGTTGTTTCATTCAAATAGTTATCTTGATGTATATCTTTATGTTATTGAAGTAGTTGATGAATTGTTAGCAAGTAAAAGTGTTTAAGTAAGGAAAATTTTTCGTAGAACTAGTTGGGTATCTTACACTTACACCATGCCTATCCATCAAACATCACAATGCAATCAAAATCCTAACAACATGCCCATGATCCAAGATCAAGTGCAATCATGCAAAGATATTATCAATCACAAGCCTATTAAGAATGAACTAGAGTCTTCTAGTACCATACTTTTCCATCAAACACCATCATGTAATCCATGGCCTATCAAGCCTATCAAAGAAAATGCAAACATCCTATGTAATACAATCAGACTTTAAATATTTGAAGTAGCCATCTACAAATATCCATTCAAAAGTGGATTTATAATGCAAGTATGGACGCCATCAATAAAAAAGATTTGTATTAACCAAATATCCATATACGCATACATCAATATCTGTCGATATAAGTATAACATATATACAAAATAGCCATATAGGCTTACAAGAATGCCATATAGTCATACAATGTCAACTATGTACAATACAAAATATATGTCCACAAATGCCATATAGGCATACAACAGAGGAACACAATAAAAAGTCATTCCCCTCTAGCTGGTGAAGAGAATAAATCACGAGCAGCCTTTGATCTTCTAGGGGATGGAGACATGCATGTGGGTGGTCTACTACGAACCCGAGGGCTACTTCTCCTATTTAGTTCTTCCTGCACCTTTACCTGTTACAAAAAAAAGTATAGATATTAATATATAGAAATTACATGTTATAAAAAAATGAAACATTTAACAAAATAATCACTTACCGCTAACATATAATCTGTCTGCTCGCTTGCCTCAGTAGCAGGAAAAGGCCCTGGTGATGTCATGTCCTATAGAAACCATCCAGATAGAAATTAAACTTCAAATCAATAATCTTTTGATTTTTCAAAAATAGACAACTATAACAATGAATGTAAATTGAAATTTACTAATCTGCCTCATACCCCTGTCAATGCCATAGAGCTATGAATCGCAGAGGCCACACCCTGCTCCATTGCCCTATGAACATGGGGAGGTGTATCCGCAGCCTGCATCATCTGGAAATAAAACAACATTATTCAATTACGAAAACTATAATAGTGATGCAAATCATGGCTCCTAACATACACACACGCTCATCTAAACATGGAAGTACACACAATAAAACACACAAATCACATACAAAAATTTAGTAAGTACAATTCATTCATTAAACTATTTATTTTATTACCTCCGTAAAGCTTTGAAGTCCACCACCGCTGGCAGGTGTTGCCATGAAATCTACAGTGTTAACCTATTCAACATCCAAAATCAGAAATTAGAATACCATTCATATAACGATGCTATTCACATATAATATTTATAATTGTTTACTAGTTACATACCTCGACAGTAGATGATCTAGTGAAAAATGTAGGTGGAGAACCACTGAAAACTGCATCGACGCTATGACCCTGAAATTTCATTAAAATCATCAATTTAAATTAGTTAATCTTGTATTTCAAAAATAAAATTTAATAAATTAAATTCAATAAACTTGCTAATATTTACCTGAGTATCAAGGCCAAAAGTCTCACTCAGGAGGGTATCTGTCATCACCATCTGCTCAGCTGCAGATGTAGCCTGTGCACCTGCGTCCTGACTGTCCATGGGGTCATAACCACAGGCTGACCCGCAAGCCTGGCAAGTATGCGGTGGGACCCTACTCCTCGCACTATCTCCCAACCCACTCTGTGTTGCAGGATCGGCATGCTCTATGATGCTCTGGGTCAAGGCACTAATCGACCTCAGTGTATCGACCTCAACACTCTCCTTCACAATGGAAGGAATAGAAACATGCTCGTGGGCTGGTCTGCTGATTACTCGTCTCACTACCCGCTGTGGGTCAAGACGTGCCCCTGGTCTATCCTGTGCTGAGCCCCCACCTCTACCCTGGAAGTCCCACATATCAAAATAGTTTGGCACTTTATTGAGGACAAACTCGGAGTAGAGTTTCCTCAAAAAGTATTGCGGGACCTCATTGTTATTACATGGAGGATGGTCAAAAACCATCCACCACCTCTGCCCGAAATTGTCCCTTATCGCTTGGTTGTTGCACCAATGGATAGGGAACCTCTTGCATGTAATGGGTGGAGGTTGATTTGTTTGTGGGTTTGTGAAAATTGAACACAAGTCTACTTTTGTAATTTGTAATTTTTTGACATCTTGGTATGACAATTTATCTGCATAGTAATCTCTAAACTCTCTCTTTTTATCGGTCCAACTAGTTATTTGCTTGCTAATTGAATTTACATTTGATAACATAGACTCAAGAGATTCGGCAAGCGTGGACCTATGCAAGGTTGAAGTGGAAGGATCTTTCAACCTTGCAATTATATCTTCAATTTGTTTTTTGTTGTTTTCAATTTCCCCCATTATATTATCTTGTGTTCCAGGGGCATGTTGAGGAATGAATGGAGGAGGTTGTTGTTCTGCAGGTATTTCTTCCTCAAGATTTTGTGGATTTTGAGGAGGAGGAGGAGGTGCATTAACATTTCCTACAATTAATAAAATATACATCAAAAATCAACACAAAACCTACCTATTTAGGAAGAAATTCAAACAAAAAAATAAAGATAACTCACCCCTTTGGCGTGCTCGACGTCGCGGCGGCATTTCGGCGATGAATCGACAATTCTTTTGTGTTGAATGGTGTTTTGTAGAATGTGAGCGCGTTTTTGAAGGGTTTTAAGCCGCGGGCGGAGGAAAAACTCACAATGAAATAAAATGAAATGAAATGACAGCATTTTTTTTAATATATAAAGGACTTTATAATGCGAGCGCGTTATAACGCGCTCGCGTTATGCCTAAAATTTTTTTGAAAATTTTTTGGCCACTTTTTGGCCCCCCATCTTTTTGCACTTACCCTGATAGGGCTATTATAGCAATAAGATTATAACTATTATAGCAATATAATATTATTAAAGTAATAATATTACATTAATATAAATATATTAATGTCATTAATTATAGCATTAATTATAGCTAGGATAGTAATATAATATTTATTCATTATATGATAGCTATAATTATGATAGCAAATTATACAAGGAAATATCAACCATGGTTTTGTGAATGTTGTAATAATTATTTTAAGTATTGTTAGATGTTGTAGAAACAAGGAAGGGAACTTGCAAATTAGGATAAACACCTACAAGCAATCCATCATTGTTCTCAATCATATTTGTTGAATGTGTCCATGTATAATTAGACGATATAGATCACACCTTTTGTTGGGACTTCTATTTTTCCAGCCTTGTAATTGAAAATTCTTGCCAAATTCATCATTTTTTTCTAAGATGCCTCCATGTGTTTGCCTCATTTTGTGTGCCTTGAATGGTGTTAAAACCCTACCTAAACTCTATGAAAACTCTACAAAAATTATGAAAAATCCTAAGTTTGTCTAAGTTTTCTTGTTCCTGGCGGAACTTGGGCATCCTTTTGTACTTGGCAGAATTTTCCCCTGGGTTTGGACATGTCCCTGTCCCCTAGAAGTTTTGCTTTCTTCCTTTGCCTTCCCTAGAGGAGTTCTTGCCTACATCAGGATGTATCTAGAACCCTTCCTTAGCTCTGCATCCACATACCCCTGTAATTTCCACCCCCTTTCTTCATGTCTTCTCTAGCGTGCCTCTGACCTGATACAGGACATGTCCCTGTCACCTCTCCTAGCCGGCCTTCCACATCTCCCCAGGTGGTTTTTCTGTCTCTTGGACTCCTTCATTCCTCTACCTACTCTTACTGTCTCTTTTGGTAGGTCTTCATCCTTGCTCAGGATATATCATGTCTTGCCTCAAACTCCCTCTTTTCTAGACTCTTCTCATTTCTCCGCCAGCCTTCCTCTCCTTTTCTTCAACGTGGATTTCCTCTAGATCAGGATGCATCATGCACCCTCAGAAGCTCTACTTCCTATCTTGTGCCAACCTCTGCCTCCATGTCCTCTTTCTCAACACACATCCTGACCTTCCTTGGATCCTCGCCATGTCCTAAGGCCCCTATTTGTTTCGCCCTCCTCTTTTGGTCTCTCTGGGAAGAGTTTTGGTGGAGATATGGCTATGTCGTGGACCCCCCAAAAGTTCCACAATGTCTAGGACCTCCCAAAACTCTCACTTCCAGTACCCCCACGAATTTCTATAATTCATAAAGAAGGCGTAAAAATAAAAAGTGACATTTCCCTACAACTCCCAAATGGACACAAAACCTTGGTAGATTGCCATTAATGTGAAATAGGTGGTTGATACTGGTGTATTTATTGCATTTGGTGAGATTTTTAGGGTTTTCCCACCCATTCCATCATCGGATACGAGTTGCAAGTGCTATAAATACACGATTGAAACTCATTCAAAGGGTTGGTTTTTCATTCTATTTTCTCCCAGACAGTTGCAGGTGCAAAAAAGGAAAATTCTTTCAGCCTACAAGGTCATGGTTCTAGTTCTTTAGGCAAGTGACAAAGTAGATGAAAAGGTAGATATTTCCATGAACACCATTATTTTATGTCTCCATGATTGAGGGTGTAGTTTCATGGAAACTCCTAAGCTAGCACTAGGTTTCCTCTTGCCCTATTTCAAGGTATGAATGTAATTTCAAATCTGATTAATGTGACAACATTCTAAGGCATTACCATGTTGGTGATGGTCACTTTTGATTTACACATGGACTTGTATGGTGAAGTGATGGATTATTAAGTATGTATATGTGCATGGTGCTATATGACAGATGCATTTTATGCTATTAGGGTAGTTTCCTTTTGTTTCTACTCTATTGTTTTCCTTTGATAAACTAGACTTTGCAACCCATTGGATAGGCACTGGTCTCAGAGGTGGTAACCAAACACACACATTTAAACAAAAAAATCTCAATAGTTAAACATAAATTAATGTTTTTCCCTTATGCAAGACTGTTCTTTTAATCAGCTCAAAAGAGGTTTTTAGTGTAGTAGGTTGGTCTTGATTCAATGATAGTTTGGAGTTAAAACTGCAGTTTGGGTATTGTTGCCTTGTTTTAGTGAACATATTTTGCATTGTTGTTAATCCTTGTTCAGGGATACCTTTAGGAAAACCCTCCTTGACTTAAGCTAAGTTAAAAGTGAAGAGGAGAATACCCACTCCTAACCATTGGCCCTTAATCACCTTCATCTTGTTGATGAACTCCCTTTTCACCTCCTTTATGACATCCCTGGCCTTAGAGATTGAGTAAGCGTTTTGAGGATTGGGATTAGCTATTTTGGGACCCAACAACTTGGCGTCATTATTGGGGATAGTTTACTTTTGGTTGTGATTATTGTAGTCCTTTAACACAGTGAAAATCTAAGAATTTCTTCCCAGTAGGGAAGTGGTGACTCTATTTAGTTCAACCCAAAAATTAGTTTTTAGATCATAAAGGAATTGAGATGGATCATGGGAGAAGACGCGAAGATCTGTCAACACATGAAAGTTCTTCAAACCACTCAAGAAGCCAAAGAAATAAGTGGAGAGAAAGAAATCTTAATGCCCAAGGTCAAGCAGGTACTTTTAGCAGTAATGACACATTTGATGATTTTAGAAATTAGTATCAGTACACTTTTGAGGACTCTACTGATAACATACTTAGAATAAATAAAAGAATGAACAGAGATGAGTACGATGTTCGGATAAATGAGAACATTATGAGTAGAGGAAGAAGAGATAGATCTCATAATGAAGATATGAGAACATTTGGCATGCCTAATGAAGAGGCTCACCAAAATACTCAACATCCTACTTCACCCACGAGGTCACTTAGAGGTCAGCATGACAACATTCCCAATGAGGAAGATCAACTGGAACAGTCTGATGCTGAGGAAAGAGAGAGGAATCTCTATGATAAATTAGATTTGCTTGATCACATTAGGCAAATAAAAAGAGAGGTGCATGCCCTGCTTGATTTGCAATAGGCTCAACTTGCTCAGGATGCAGGAAATCAGCCTCAACATCAAGATGTTCAAAATCCCAAGCCTGCAACAAATTAGAGACAACATCAGCATATAGGTCAGTAGGATAGGAATCCAGTTCATGCACACCAAATCCCAAATCAACCACTTTAGTAGTAGGTAAATCGGTAATATGGGAATGTCCCAAATCCCAGACTTATAGTTCAAAGGCAAGTTCAGAGATTTCCTCCACCAAGACAACCCTTGGGAGAGAAAAGACACAAGTAGTTAGATTTCTTTGGTATTCCATATTTCCCTAACCTGATTCCAAATGAGATAAGGGGGAAAATCCCAAGATTACAAGGCAACAATGCAGTCACCAATGAGGAGCATTTGAGGCACTTCATCAATGTCACAGATGAGTATGAGATTAAGAATGAAGATGTGATGATGAAACTATTTGTTCACTCGTTAGAAGAAAGTTCCAAGGAATAGTATATGTCTACGTCTTCAGTGATTTGTATCCTCATGTTATGTAGAAGATTGATCTGATTATGTGTAGATTAATTAGAACCAAAATTTCTATTTCACATTTTGGTGAACTTGATGTACTTAAAACATCTGCAAACCATTTTAAACTTCTCTTGTTTTAGTTTGGAAAATAATGAGTGTTCGATTATGTCAGACCTTTTTCTCCAAACCTTTAAGCCTATGACGAACCGTTCAGTAGTGATGACTTTGATATGTTAGATGAAGCCCTTGACAACTTCATCTTTGTTGAGTCTTACTCTCCGGTTCCTCGAACATATTTCTTTTCAAAATTGATAAACACAATTTACGTTCTGGTTCTCAGCAAGAACACCTGCAAAACCCAAAATTGTTGTGCATCTTTTCTCTGAAACAAAGAAACCTTCTCAACTCATAATAACTGTTCGAGGTGCTCAAAACCCACCTCGACTGACGTATTACTTCACTAATATTGCATGATTAATTACTTTAAATGTGTTGTACCCACCTCACTATCATGTGGTAGTTCACACATACAACACTAGATAAAATAAATAAATTCCATTTGTTCCAAGTTCCCTCCTAGTTTTTGCTCCTCTTCTTCCTCCAACTCCTCATCTTACTCACAATACTAGAAGACAGTATGATCTAGTAGAGCAGATTCACGCTACTCCCACCAAGATCTCTCTCTGGGAATTGGTTCAAATGTCACCTGCATACCATTGGATGCTCCAAGAAGCCTTACAAAAGGTTGTGCTTCCAGCTTCTATCAAGCCAAATGATGTAGCAGCCTGGCTAGATTGTATACATGTGATGGCTTCAGACATTATTTTTCAGTAGCATGAGCTGCCTTCTTTAGAGGTTTAGTAGCAACATGATCCTCTTTTGATCATCATTGTTATCAATAATTGTGAGGTAAAGCGTACTCTCATTGGCAATGGATCAGGTCTCAACGTTTATGGAGTAGACCTGTTACATAAGATCGATATTGATACGTCTCTTATTTCACCTGACACTCTTAACATTTGTGGCTTTGATAATGTTGGAAGATAGACATTAGGCATGATCACTTTACAGATTGCATTGTGTCCTGTTGTTCTACCTACCCTGATACATGTCATGCCCAGTGCTCTTTCGTATAATCTTCTTCTAGGTAGACTATGGATTCACGCCATGGGTGCAGTTCCATCTACCCTGCATGGTTCTATAAAATTTATTCATAATAATAAGACATACACAATTAAAGCCGATCCAAATCTAGAGCATTTTCAGCACATGGATTCTGAGCATCATCCTACTATCTCTAAACTGCTTCAAAATCTAATTCCTTCTACAAAAGTGGAGTTGCTATCCTCCGTTGTTGACAACAATGCTGATAAGGATAGTACTTCATCTTCTAGTGTGTATCTCAATGATGATTGGGGTTCGTTGGACTTTCCACCCTCCTTCATTGGAGAGTACAAAATTCCAACCCCCGCACTTGAGATCCCAAAGGTTGTTCCTCCTTCACAACCTGTTATTTCTAAGGAAACTAAACCTTCTACTTCAACCTCTTCTGTTACACCCGATTCTTGTGATTACACGTATAACATAGACTATGCCACTAATGGTGATCCTTCACCTTTCACGGAGATGGAATCACATTACGGTGGTTTTCACATTCTCTCTCAAATCAAATATAGAGGTAACTGATGTGGATGAAAGGAACAAGGTATTAAAGTCCCTTTGGAAGTTAATCCGAACAATTACTCCAAAGGCCTAGGATACCGTCCTTCTCGGCCCTCCCACTCTTCTCGTCACCCCTCTTTGAATGTTAACATGATTTCTATAGCTTTTGCTTCTTTTTTTCTCTCTTTGGTCTACCCTAAAATGATCAAAATGAGTTTTGCTTCTAATACACTGGCTCTTGATACTTTCTCCACCGGTGAGGCTTTAGCTAAGTTCTTGGCTATATATGATAGCATGTTTAAGTTCCATCATGATCGAGGTTTCCCCTTCTGTTTAAATGCTCAGGCATACTTTGGGGAATCTTTTGATTTATCGGATGACACTTCCGCATCTCACAACACACCTCAAGAATCCACTCATCTACATGATGCTCCAGACTGTAGCACTCTACTAGTCGGAGATACTGCCGATGTCTCGACGGATCAAGCTAACACAAAGAAAGTTATTCAAATCGGCAAGTGTTTAGATTCTAAAGAATAGAAAGATCATGCCTCTCTCTTACATGAATTTCCTAATATCTTCACCTTGTCATATGTAGATATGCGTGGTATTGAGCCACAGATTGTGATGCACAATATCATGTTATATCTCGATGCCCAGCCGGTAAAGCCAAAGATCAGAAAGATGAATCCCAAGGTAGCACTTATGGTCAAGGTTGAGATAGAGAAGTTCCTGCAAGCTGGCTTTATCTGCCCCATTGACTATTCACCTTGGATGTCAAATATCATTGTTGTTGCTAAACACGACAACTGTATTCAAATTTGTATTGACTTTTGGGATCTCAACAAAGCATCTCTAAAATATGATTTCCCTCTTCCTAATATCGACATGATCATTGACTCTACTGCCGAACATACCTTACTTTCTTTCATGGATAGTTTTTCCAGTTACAATAAGATCTTGATAAACCCACATGATCAGTACAAGACTGGTTTCACATCACCTTGGGGCAATTATTGTTGGGTAGTCATTCCATTTGGTTTAAAGAATGTTGGTGTGACTTACCAATGGGCCATGACTTTCATCTTTCATGACTTTATTCACAACATCTTAGAGGATTATGTTGATGACATCTTGGCCAAATCTATTTTGCGCCAAGATCATGTTAAAATCCTCTAATGTATTTTTGAGCATATTCAACTCTACAAAATGTGCCTGAATCCCCGTAAATGTGTCTTTGGTGTAGATAGCAGCAAATTGCTAGGATTCATTGTCTCACATCGCAGTACAGAAGTCAAAACTAAGAAAATCAATGCCATTGTGAATATGCCACCACCTAGAAACATATCTCACCTTTGTAGTTTGTAGGGAAAGCTTTAGGTTATTCGTCAGTTTATCTCATAACTGGAAGATTGAACTCTCCCTTTTACTCACCTTCTCAAAAAGAATGTCTACTTCGACTGGAACGAGGATTGCCAAAAATCTTTTGAGGACCTTAAAACCTATTTGGCTAATACTCCTGTCCTAGCCCTAGCTATTTATGGACGTAATTTTCTCTTGTACACTTCTACATCTTCTCATGCTCTAGCAGCATTGTTAGCACAACATGATAACGAAGCCAAATAATGTGTTGTATATTACATCAGTTGAACTTTGGTGGACTACGAAGTTTTTTTACTCTATGATTAAGAAGTAGTGTATAACTCTCATGTTTGCAACGCATAAGCTACGATACTATCTTCTTCATGTGGAAATGCATGTCATCATCAAGTTCAATCCTTTGAAGCATCTGTTCTCTAAAATAGATCTCTCAGGACGCTTGGCTAAATGGGTTATGTTTCTAACGAAATTTGATCTCAAATTTGTCTCTCAAAAGGTAATAAAAGGTCAAGCCTTAGCCGACCACTTGGTTGATGCACCTTCTCCTCTTGCTATTCTGATCAAAAATCTTTTCCCAATTATCACATCCTTTCTTTGGACACTGATCATCTGTGGAAATTATTCTTTGATTAATCTAGGTGTAGAATTGGCCCTGATGCTAGTATCATTCTGATACCTCCATTTGGGAATCCAATTCCCATATCCTTCCATCTTAACTTTTTGTGCATGAACAACATCACTGAGTATGAAGCCCTTATCACTGGCTTGCATGCCGTGTTGTCCCTTAACATTCATGTTTTGCATATCTTTGGTGATTCACAATTGATCATAAAGCAAGTCATTGGATATTATCAAGCGAAGCAAGATAAGTTATCTTAGTATTGTGACTTAGCTTTATCACTGTTGAATCATTTCGCCTCTTTCACAATTGATACAATCCCCAAGAAAGATAATTGACATGTGGATGTAATGGCAAGTGTTGCCTCTCTTGTACCCCTTGAAGATTCACCTGTAGACTATCAATTCATTGTTCACACTCTTTCTTCACCAATGATAATTGATACCTCTTCAGATTCTTCTCCTTCTTGTAATAATATAGATTTGGATGAATGGTACTCCCATATATCCAACTATTTGCATGATAGTACCTTCCCAGATGCTTCCTCTAAAAATGCTCGAGCTCAGATTCATAGGCTTGTGGCAAGATACATCATTCTCTCTAATGTTCTTTATCATTGTAGCTACAACGACCTCCTGCTCCTTTGTCTAATTAAAGTTGAAATTCCCATCGCCCTTGAAGAAGCCCATTCCAGTGCTTGTGGGGGACATTTTGGTGGATAGTATTTAGTTCAGAAGTTGCTTCGTATGGGTTACTATTGGCAAATCATGGAACAAAATTCCTTCACTTTCGTCAAAAAATGCCCTCAGTGTCAACAGTACAATAATTTGTTCCGAGCTCATGCCCAAGAACTTCGTGCCCAAGTATCCCCTTGACCATTTTCTATATGGGGTTTAGATCTTATTGGAAAGATTTCCCCTCCTTCTCAAGGTCACATTTTCATCATCATAGCCACAAATTACTTCACAAAATGGGTTGAAGTTGTTCCACTCTGATCCGTGACTGCTAAAGGAATCTATCATTTTCTTCTCGATAACATCATTTCTCGATTCAACCTTCCGTCCACTTTGGTTTTTGATAATTATTCCTCATTTAAGAACAAAGACATGAAGAAGTTCCTATAGAAATTTCGTATCCAGCATTGCTTCTCTACGCCGTACTACCCACAGTCAAATTACCAAGCAGAAGCCTCAAACAAAACCAACGAATAGATTCTATGGAAAAGAGTAAATAAACATGGTAAAGACTGGCACACCCAGCTATCATATGCATTATGGGTCTATCACACGAGTATTTGTATGACTACGAGTACTACCTCGTACAATCTCATTTATGGAGCCGATGCAATCATGCCCTTGGAGTTGGAAATTCCTTCATTGTGAATTTCCCTCAAGGAAATTGTTGATGATAACACCTACAGGGAGTAGCAACTTCAATAGCTTGGGATGCTCAATGAACAACGTATACATGCTCTCAAACATCTCCAAGCTTACCAAAAGAGTCTTACAAGAAGCTACAATGAGTGAGTCATTCACCGCTCCTTCGAAGTTGGCAACCTGGTTCTCTACAAAAATTAGCGCAACGTTAACGCTCCTCCTGGTACGAAAGGAAAGTTCAGTCCCATCTGGTTGGGACCTTACATCATCATTGATGCATACAGTTCAGGTGCGTATCGACTTTCCTCAATGGATGATACCCCTCTTAAAGAACCTATCAACGCTATACATTTACATAGATTCTATGCTTAAGCCTTTATTTCATTTATTCTTGTATGGTATACTTATGATTTCCTAAAAGCACATAGTATTAGATAGATTTAGTATGCAATACTTTACTTACACTTTGTTGCTTCATCCTCGACAAATATTTTAGTTGTCTTGAATTGTTAGGTAGTTTTGTTAGATACTTAAAATTGACCATGTCTTGTGACATCACTTTCGACACCTCTTGTGACACCTCTTGCGACACCTTGTGACACATTTTATCTTAGGACCCTTTCATGACCCCTTCCATCATCCAATTAGTTAAATAAATAATATTTATTTAACTAATCCCTTTTTATCCCATTTATCCTCTCTAGCCAATTAATTAAATAAATTGTATTTATTTAATTAACTCACACTTTCCTCCATTATCCAATATAAATAAATTAAATATTTATTTAAATTAACCCTCACCACATAATTTAAATAATTTTATTATTTAAATTACTTCACCCTTGTCCTTATCCTCACACATGTCTCTCATAATTTAAATAATTTTATTATTTAAATTATTTGTCCCACACTTATCCTCATCCTCAAACACTTGCTACCTTCATTAAATGAGTGATCCAAAATTAAATCATCTTTTCATCCTAGCCCTCCACATCACACTACATATTTTAATCTTAGACATTCACATAAGGATAAACTCTGGAAGCTTCCTTTGAAATCCTAGAAATCCTTATCCTTGCTCTAAGTTTGTCTCAATCGATTCTAGCCATTGATTCTAATATCTAACCCTAGTCATCCATTTTATCATTCACTATCTATAAATTGAGCCTCCCTCTAGCCATTATCATTGATCATTGTCAAAGTAACATCATGTTGTCCAAATCATTCTAGACATCCATCATTGTCAAAGTAATGTTATGCTGTTGAAATTATGAGCAACCAACATATCAATATCATCCATCAAATATCTTAGAGAACATAGCTAGTAGGGTTTAGGGTGCACTCTACACCGTTCTATCAGGGAGATTGAATTAGTGCAAGGTTGAAAGGGTATTGCTTGCATTGTTTTATCTTTGTTATTTGTCTTGTATTATTTTCAAGTCTTCAGTTTTCATTGATTAGTGAAATTTTACTTTTCCCATGTTTCCATACTTCCCTAATTAGTTGTAGATGCAATTAATTAGTTTATTTCCATTGTTCAATTAGATCTAGCTTAGCATTGATTTGAGCAACCCTTCAACATGTTTTGCTTTAATCATTGTCACATTTAATTAAGCAATTTAACAAAGTTGTTTAGTTAGATCCCAATTGATTTATGCAAAACAATACTATCTCATCATCACATGCATTGATTAGATCATTGTGGCATTTATTAAACAATCTAACAAGGTTGTTTACCTAAATCACAATTGAATTTAGTTAATCACATGCATCTCAAGTCACATTATGTCATTAGATCTTTGTAACATTTATTTAAACAATTTAACCAAGTTGTTTAAATTAAATCACAATAACATCTAATCAAATAATCCATAACACATAATGCAGCAACACATAACACAATGATATCGATCTAAAAAGACAAAATCTCATATTTATACTTGTGATTGTTTCTCGGTACATCATATACAAAAAAATGGCCACTATAACAAACTATGGCATATAAACAAGTATAGATACAAAATCATCTATCCTTCGTGAGAGCCTAAACCCTCAGGCCCTGGTGGCATCTACTATATAGATGGCTCCTGTTGGGATGTTGCAGATCATGAGTAACTATAACTATGCATTTTTAGTCCTTGAACTATACCCCTAAGCTCAGCTACCTCCATCCTCGAATCTAGAACCTACCATTGTAGTTGGGCAACCTAAGATCACAGTTGGCTTGTCTCATCTAGCAAGCCCTGGACCCTGTGGTGGTCTAACCTTGTGGCTAGCATGTTGTGTGCATCTAACTGTGATTATAGAGCATGCGCTCTCCTCACAACATGATCCCACTCATCCCTGGCCTAGTCCCTCTTAGAAGTAACAACCACAACATGTGCAATGGATAGATCTCTATCCACTTGGGTCTCCTCATATGTAGCTCTGAGCCGTGCAACGGGCTCAAAGATACCTATGTGTCTCCCACCAATCTGCAATGGCCTGTAGCTAGCTTGCACTGGTTGCACGAGCTGCACATCAGGTACCATCTCTACCATGACTCAACCTATAAAGTTGATCCATGCCCGTGTGCTGACTACAAAATCAAAACAATAATCATGTCAGATATCTCATCAGGTATCATATATATCAAATCAACATAAGGTAAACACCTAGTGTTCTACTCAAATCATGAAACATAAATCAATTCTTACCTGGGTATTCGTCCTTCCAGTCAGGATCAGTAGGGGTTTCCTCCACCGTCGATGGTACCTGTAGGGGCATTGTAGTAGTTGCTCTACTCGACTCCCCTCTTTCAAATTAGCTAGGCACACCGCTCATAGTCATAGGCGATCGTAATGCGTGAGGTCAAATCCTAGGCCTCTCCTCTACAGTGCCACTGCCCTCCTCTCTACGTCAATACCTCCTTGCTACTGCTAACATTGGCACCTCCTCTCTCTCTCCTCCTCTCCATCCTCCTTAGAGGGTTGTACATTAGTAGCAACTGCCTCCTCCAGACCATGATCAATCCATGGTCTCAGGTCTCCGACAAGATGGTCCACTAAGAAGATGAGCCCTAGTCGTGATGCAACCCACCACGCTAGATACGCCGAGGTCGCCCCCACGTCATCATCAACAGACATTGGAACTACATCATGTGTCTCATCATCAGAGTCACTGGGCTCAAATTTTGTTGTCGTTGGTCATGCCACGTCTCCAGTCCTAACTGCACTATGGTGTGATCACACATACGTTTGTACTGCTCTAAGCACCCCTTGCACTTGCCCAAACTATCATGCCACCCAATCATAGTAGAACATCTCTATGATGTGATCGAGGTGACCAACTAAAAACATGTCCCTCTACATCCTTGCTAGTTGTCACAACTATCCCATCCAAACTCTGAGGTGCCTGTATGGTCTCCAGACCACTGTTGTGCTCTGCAGCCTTTTGAAGGTCACCCTCTAATGTATCAAGTCACCAAACTGCCATGGCCTCCTCAGGGCATAAGTGTGTGCTTGGGAGTCTAACTAGATGATGGCTGACAAAAATCTTGTTGGCCGTGTGCGTGTAATGTGATTGAAATCCCACACCTAAAGAAGCGTGCAGGTCATCAAGCTTTGTGCCTTGTAATGCATGTAATGGTTGAGGTCATGATATAAATGTGCAAGCATGCTCTGTCCCCATGCGAACACTATCCTCTGGTCCTCCATCCCCTGAATAGTATGGATGAGGCCCCCATGTAGGTGCGTGCCTCACCCATCCTATATAACTCATTGGGTGATGGTCGCAATCATGATGCGACAGATCAATGCTATGACGAGGATGCCCTGCTCTAACCAACTCATGTAGATGTGTCATGTGACATCCGTTGGCACGGTCTACCCCATGAAGCACATTTTTCCCACCTAGACATAATCTAGAGGCCTTTAGTCTACAATTGTCACTGCACAGCCATGCACAGGTAGCTAAAGGATTCGGTACACATCCTCTAGCATCATGATCATCTCTCTCATCGGCAAATAGAAGGTAGAGGTGTTTGAATCCCAATGCTCCATGAGCGCCATCAACATACTATCGTGGAATCTCATCACAAGCATAATAAACACCCACCAGACCCCAACATCTCACAGTAACCCGACCTTTGTTGGTGTAAGCATGTCAGCACGACTCTACAATAATGCAAACTAGTGTCCACCAGCATGCTCCTGCATCATCAAATAACTCTGTGATTCCAACAAAAAAATTCCATCAGTCCCTTGTCATTTGAAATCAAAACTTAGATTCAAAAACTTGAATTTCATGTAAAAGTAGGACACTAGCGCCCCAAGACGCCGACACTTTTTTCAAACCCCAACGCCTTTTTTGGATGTTGGCGTGTCCTAAAGACACCTGTGCATCCCTAAGATGTTGGTGGCTTGCTAGACGCCATCATCCTAGAAGGATGCCATCACTCGAAAATCCATTTTGACATGAAAAATAAGACAATAAATAAATGCAGAATTCAAATTCAAACTTACCTCATGAAGCGTGACACCCTGCTCCACATGTGTCCTCAGTGCATCCAGTTGGGGTGCTTGATAGGCTTGTCTATGAGGCATGTTTGTGCTCTGGGATGCTAAAAAATCCTCCCAATTTTCTAAACTTCAAATTTACAAATGAATAGTAAAAATGAAAATCAAACTTACTACTTATAGTAAATTTTCAAAATTTTCACCATTTTCTGAAGGACTCGTCACGAAAACTCTCATAACTTGGGCCTACAAACTTTGATTCTCATGTTGTTCATTACGTTGGAATCCTAGTTTCACCCTCCATCTCATGGTACACTTTTTGACTCTATGTTATTTTAATTAATGACCCTACCGAAGTCCTTTTCATCAGTTTTCAGGAAAATCGACACAGTAGATTTCTACCCTATTACTACATTTAGATGAGAAAGTAGAAATAGGGGGCACATATCTACCCTCATTTTTCTCCCTAGATCACTTTCCCGTCTTATTTCCCTTAGAATTTTTGAATTGACATTTTTTTCTTTTTTCCCTACAAGATGATTTTATTTATCTGACAAGTGGTTTTATAGGATGTTGTAACTAACACTGTGTGTTGCAAATTCCTCAACTGGGGGCTTAAATCTCACACTTGGCGACAATATGCATCCTCTACAGTATCCTTTTGGGCATCCTTCTCATGCTTATTTATTTTCAGTAATTCATTTCTTGTACTTTAGCATGTATATGCACATAGTGTCATATGCTGGCTAAATTGGGGGCTAAATATAATGTCATAAATTGTGCTCACCCATAATTTCATGCTATGTTTAGTACTTTCTTTAGTGTCTAGGCCTCTAGTGTGTTTTAGGATCATTTCCATCCCTAGCCTTAACCTTGACCCATGAGAGGTATATTTATGCTTCTTTGAACCTTTTCACTTGCCATATCTAGAAACAGTAAAAATGCCTAAGTCCTAGTGTTATCTTGAGTTGATCAAACCTTGTAAGAACTATATTTGTTAGGATTCCAATGCTAAGCACGGATGTCTATACCATGCACAGGCGTCCCGATAGCCTTTGTCAGTCTTTAGATCATTTTTAGAAGTTGTCTTCTCACTTGCACGATTCACCATGATTTTGGTTATTCTTATCCGCACCCAAATGACTCTTTGCCTTGATTTTTTGCCCTTGCTCTCTCTACAAAAGCAAGTAGATTTGTCATTGTAAATGATCGATTCTTTTTCATACTAAAGCTTTGCCAAAATAGAGATCAATTTTACTTTCATGAACAAAGCTCTGCAAATATTGAGATTACAACATTATTGAAGTTTATTATATCAAGCTCTACGCTCTTGCCATCGAAGCTCAATAGATTCTCAAGGATTCCCATTGAAACTGCTACCTGCTAAGCGGCTTTCACCTCCTTGCTGCAAGGTGATAAAGTTTCAATAGTTCTTGTTGTTTGTGCTTTGATTATTTACAATCCTTTTTAATATAATTGCACATCTGTCATGGGTTGAACACACACATCTCCCATTTTATCTCTTGGATATAGGGATATTGCATAAATATGCTCTAAGTCATTGAGTAGGATTTTATATATTTTTATATTGCATTTATTTCTTGTCACTGCTTGCCACTATTCTAGACACAAATAGAATACAAGAGAACACATCCTTTTTATCATTTATCAATCTGGTTGTTGTTGAGGTAGAAACACCAAAAACATGGTTTGACTAAGGCAAACCTATATACAACCCAACCATTTTTCCCCACTATGCATTTGCAGGTCACTTTCAGAAGTCTGATGACCTGAGTAAAGGTTCAAAAAGTTTACATGAAGATCAAGAATCTAGATTTGTGGTGTATTGTGTCCTACAGATGACAGTGCTGCGTGCAGACGTCTGGGCTACATGCTGGCATCCTAGATAGTAGCTTCTATACTTTAGTACTAGGTTCCTCTCTGATCCACCTTTTTCACTTCTGTACTCTGTTCTATACAATAATCTTTCAGTTTCTGTTTTGCTTAAATTAGTTAGGTTAGTTGTATCTTTTATATTTTAATATCAATAAATGGATAGAATTCAGACAACCTTGCTCTTCCTTTTGGGACAACAACAAGGTGAATGTCTTCGGTGATTCGTATCCTAATGTTAAGTAAAAGATTGATATGATTATGTGTAGATTAATTAGAACCAATTTTTCTATTTCACAGAAGAAGACCCAAACAATTTCCTACCTTGGAGATCATGCCTACGTCAAGGTATTCCTCTTTCAAAGAGGTGGTGACTCTCCTATCATAATATCAAACTATATGTTGTTGCTATCTATCCTACTATGGTGGTTCAAAGTCATATTTCAAGTTGATTCAATAGGGATTTTAAGGTACATAAGTTCTTTCTTCTTTATTTTGAGATATAAAGTTTCTTTCATAAGAATATGTGCTTCTATAAGATTAAAATTCAATCCTACATGTCATAAAGTTGTAGATCATGGACCACTAAAATAAAGATCATTCTAGGTGCACTCCTTCATATGTAGCACCTTATGTATTAGGACCTAGTTATTATGAAGGGTATGAATCTATTTTTTTATAGTAATGCTTCATGTTGTGAGATTAATTATGAGTCCTCATGTTGCTTAAATGGCTATTTGCTTCACCAATTCTTTCCCAAGGCCTTGAAGCATCCAAGAAAAATTGCAGATGTCCAAAGGCAAATAGGAATTCTTAAGCTTAGTTTTCAATCCAAATCCCAACCTACTACCACAAAGAATCTAAAAGCCAAACCTCCTAGCATCCCCCTTGATAGTGTGTATAAACATCTAGACCTCTCTTGGGTAACCTATAATATGAAAACCATGCCAAAGGAAGCCTACAATGAATTACCTAGGTTTAAGAGGCTCAATGGTTTGCAAGAGGATGCACATGTTGAAGCATTTAAAGATTTCATAGAGAAATTTTAGTTTGACAAAGAAGACATGTGGATTAGGCTTTTTGTTAGGTCATTGTATGGAAGTGCAAAGAAATGGTTGAATGGTTTTACTGACTGTCACTTCTCTTCTTAGGATATTTTGGTTGCAGCCTTTAATGAGCATTACATGTATGTTGTTAACTCTTCCTCTCTTGTTCAATAAATAACATGAGAGAGAGAGATTGAGAGATGATTTTAATTGTAGATTTGCTACTATTTTTTCTAGTATCCCAAAAGATTGTAGGCCTACAATTTTAGTATTTATTGACTTATTCTATGAGGCCTATGAATCTACTTTGAGTTCAATGCTAAAAGAGATGAAACCTACTAGTCTTGATTAGGCCTATAGGTGGGTTGGTTTTCTTGAGGAGATGAGACATGAATATGTGAGTAATATTGTTAGTAATGGTGGGTTAACTGATTTGAATGAACAACATAAGGATGTATCTTGTGTTAGTGAGGCTTACAAAGAAGAGAGCTTGAATGAATGTTATGTTCAAAACAATAAGGTATTTGATGTTCCAAGGTAAGTGACTGCACAAATTCTTTGATAGTGTATTCTTGATAATGATGATGTTGTTAGCATGCATGCCAATGGTCAAATTGAAGAAAAAGAACATGGTTACCTATTGGATTAACTTCCTTACTTTGTTCCCATCGAAGATGATGACATCAATGTTGACCATGTAGCAAATGTTTGCTCACATGAGAGAAATGTGGATAGGTCTACACTCCATGGTGATTACATTGATGAAGATGATGTTGTGAATGCATGTTTGCAATTGGACAACCTTTCTAAAGAGGATGAACACACTGATGCCATCGTAGGTACAAATCTTGGTGTGAAATGTGTTGACTCATGTAGTTGAGAAATATGATGAGGTATAATTTTCTAATCCTTATGAGGGGTGTGTTGATATTGAACTTACATGTCCTTAATGACATTTGAATGCTTGTCTAGAGGAAGAAGAGGTTGAAATAATTAATACATTTCTTTGTAGTAGTTATTTGTTAGTTGGTTGCCAAAAAGAGTTTAAAACAAAGAAGAAATTTGAGGGGATTGGTCTCTCGCATAAGGTGCTTCACATTGGTTTACCTATTGATGGTATAACTAATGATTTGGGTCATTTTTTTGGTTCAAACATAGAGTATATTAGCATTAATGATGATCATATATGCAAGCCACTAGTGTCCTATGATCTTAATGAGTATGCAAGTGGACATGTGACCCTCAAGCTTGTTGAAGGTTGTGATTCATTTATAGAGGACGACATTCCACCTAGCTTTGATTCTTTTGTGTAGAACAATAATATAAACAAAAGAATAGATGAACTCTAGCACTTGAATTGACTTGAGGAGCAACACAATGTAGTTCAATTTGAGAGTATGCTTGAAGATGAAACATTTCACTTTAAGGCACATGAGAATTTTATTCTGTGCATGTCAATGCCATGTTTAGGTATATTCTTTTAAGTCTTGTTAACTTGGACCTCATTTTTTTAGTTTTGACTCACTTGGAGTTGTTAGCAGCCAAGTTGACATTGTGGACATTGTTTATGAGTGTTTTACTTCTCCTATGCATTGGGATTGGATGATAGACCCTAATGATAATAGTTTACATCATGCTGCCATGGAGTTTGAAAATGTTCTTGATGACATGGTTGGGCACGAATCATGCCCCTACTACTTATGGTTGGATTGTGCTAATAGCTCTAATGAGTTTGATCCTTGTCTCTTAAGCAATGGTGGCATGGTCATGTTTGAATGTGTAAGACACTCCATGTTGTAGATGAGAGGTAAATACATCATTAGGTTAGGAAATAGTAGCTCCTTCCTAAAGCTGGGATAGGGGCAAATATTTTTCTTCAATTTTCTATGGCCTTATGCCATAGAGTCTATTTGCAAGGCTTGACTTGCAACATTTCCTTGAACTTACTTACAACCTTACAAACAATTGGTCTTTATTTTGGGCTCACATATCATTGGTTGTATAATGTCTATGTGTCTATATGGCTTTTTTGTTAGGTTTTTAAATTCATGGTTTTTTTTCCTTGTTGTTGTGTCTATACATATGGGCTTATGTGTGTATCCTTTGACCCCTCTCTCCTTGATGCAATCATAGATGGAATATCCAATGAAGGATTATTCAACCATGCAACCTAATGAAACAACATACACAATGCAACTCAATGAAATAATAAATGGAAAATATGTCTTTTATTCATTCACAGTCATAATGGAATTACAATTTGTTGCAATGGGCTTCCAACATGCAAGGTCACAATTATTTGGTTACAATGAGTGAATTACATAATTCAAATGATATTATAATACAAATCGATATTGAGCTCCAAAACTAAACCATATTTTCTCTATCATGTTCCCTTCAATTGAACCACCTTCAAATGATCAAGAGTGATGTTTATATAGCAACCTCCAACATTAATAATGATCTCGATCGACTACAAGGAGGTGCAAAGATCAATGCCAAGTAAAATGTGTAGTCATCCAAACATGTGAAAGAATCTTTTGGAATGATTAATGGATCAATGAAAGTCGATGTGGTTCACACCATAATCTCTCTTAGGTCTAGTGAATATGGAAATGTGTTCCTTTGTTGCCACATGCTTCAAAAAGTTGCTACAAACTGTGAACAACGAAACTAAATGTCTTCCTATTATGTCGGTAGTAGGTCTGGAAGTGACTGATGCCTTTGTGATGATAAAAAATCTTCTAGATAGTGAATATGCCATCGAAGAATCAATGTTGAATATGTATTCCCAAATACGAGGTGGAATATACAATTGTAGTGAAATGTAGTAAGCTATGTAGTGACTAACTAATGACTAAATGTTATTTGAAAACCTACAAACAAAGAAAGTAAAAGAAAATATTTTTGGGTGATGCAGGATTGTTCTTACACCCTAGGATGCTCCTACATCAAACACCTAGGGTAATTTGAAAATTGAGTCCCTCACTTTCCAGTTGCTGGAGGAAAACCAAGATGGTCCACCTCCGCCTTAGAAATCCAAGATGAATCCACTTCACCAAGTATTTCTCATAATATCTATTCTTGGTGCTCCTACCAATCCTATTATCCAAGACTTAATCTCCTATTTTTGATGTTGAAACATTTGATTCTTCCATTGTGCTTCTATGCCACTATCTACTAGTTCAATGTCAAGATACTAATACAAATCTATGATATTAAATATTTGTGAAATACCTAAACCTTCGATAACTCCACTTCGTATGCATTTCTTGAGTCAAATATTTTGACAATTTTTCAAGGACCAAACTTCTTCATCTTTAACTTATTGTATGTTCCAACTAAAAATCTTTCTTTTTGAGATACACCATCACTTCATCTCCAACTACAAACTCCTTATGTCTTATTTTCTCATCAACTTTCTCCTTATATCCGACATTCATCTTCTCCAAGTGACTCCTTACTTTTGTATGCACTTTCCTCATGTGTTCCACAAACTCTTCTACTTTTGCACTCCTCTTTTTTTCATTGTTGATATCCCTCAATTTTGAAACATTCATTGTAATACTATCATATGCAACCCTAATTGGTGTTTTCCCTATAGTCCTATTTGCTAAATTAGTGTATACAAATTTTGCCTATGCTAACACCATATCACAATTTCCTATCTTTTCTCCAACTAGACATTTAAGTAAACTTTTCAAACACATGTTCACAATGTTTGTTTTCCCATCAATCTGTGAGTGATATGTTGAGCAAAACTTCAAATCTATTTTCATCTTCTTCAAGGAAGAATTCCAAAAGTACCAAACAAAATTAGCATCTATGTCTGAAACAATATTCCTTGGAAACCCATGCAGTCCCACTTCTCTAAATATAGATCAACTATATGCACCACATCATTTGTCTTCTTATATGTAATGAAATGTGCCATTTTGGAAAATCCATCCACAACTATAGACATTGAATCATGTCTCCTCTATGTTCTTGGCAACCCCAATACAAAATCCATATTTATCTCCTCCTAGAAGGTTTTTCTAGAACTAGTAATAGTTGATATAGCCTAGTATTTTGACTATTTCTGTTTGCAACTTGACAAATTCTATGACTCTGAACAAATTTCCTCACATCCTTATTTATTTATAGTAAAAAATAGTTTTCATTCACCAATGCCATTGTCTTATCTATTCCAAATGTCTAGCTAAATCATTGTTATGCTCTCCTTGATCAAACTCTCCCTCATTGAGCTTCTTGGAATACACAATTGATTACCCTTAAACAACATTTCATTTTGAATCAAATAATCAAGCCACTTACTCTTGTCTACACTTACCAGTTCTTTACATGCTCTCCATGCTTCTACAAAATCTAAATCAACTTTATACAAATGTTTCAACTCTTCAAATCCAACTACCTCTACTCTCATTTTAGTTAGCAAATTATGTCTCCTACTCAACACATCAACAACTTTGTTTGACTTCCCACTCCTATATTTCAACAAAAAAAGTAGAACTCTACAAAAACTCAACCCATCTCATGTCTCTGATTCAACTTACCTTGGTTTTTCAAGTACTATAGCGCTTGATATTTATTCCTTTGGCAGCAAGTAATGTCTTCACTTCTTCAATACTTGAATTATGGCATAAAATTCTTGATCATAGGCTGAATATCTCCTTCTTGCATCATTCAAATTTTCACTGAAATATGTTGGTGGTCTTCCTTCTTGACTCAACACTTCTCCTATGGAATTTCCACTTGCATCACAATCAACCTAAAATACTGTCAAAATTTGGTAATGCTAACACTAGTTGTTTTGTCACCTTCTTTTTTAGCAATTGAAAACTTCTATCTACTCTTGATGTCCATCTGAACTCCTTATCTCCCCTCATTGTCTCAGTTAATGGTGCACAAATACCACTAAATTTTTTATGAACTTCCTTAGATTTTCAAACCATGAAAAGATCTTACTTCTCTAGAATTCACTAGTGTAGGCCACTCAACAATTGCTCTAACTTCCTCCAGATCCATCTTCAACCCTTCAGCTGAGATTACAAATCCTAAGTGTACCAATTTTATCTTCATGAAACTACACTTCTTCACATTGATCAACATGTTTTCTTCTCTCAATCTCTGAAACACTAATCTGATATGTTCTAGGTGTTCTTCCTTAGTCCTACTAAAAATCTAAATGTCATACAAGTGAACAATCACAAACTTACCCAAGAATTACTTCAAAATATCATTCATCAATCTCATAAATGTATTTGGTGCATTCTAGTCAAACTAAAATGGCATGACCAGCCACTCACACAATCCCTCATTTGTCTTAAATGTTGTCCTCCACTCATCTCCTTTTCTAATTTTGATCTGATGATAACCACTCTTCAAAGCAATCTTGGTAAAATAATTCGCTCCACTCAAACAATCCATTATGTCATCCATTCTTGACAATAGGAATCTCTTCTTGATTGTGAACTTATTGATTGCTCTGGAGTCCGTAAATATCCTCCATTAACCATCCTTCTTGGGTTCTAGTACCACTAGTACTACATGTGGGCTCAAACTTTCTCTAATCAAACCTTTCCTTAACAACTCTTGCAACTTCTTGTTCAATTCTACATTTTTTGCTAGTGTCATCCTATGAGCCGCTCTATTTGGAAAAAAAGCTCTTGGTATTAGGTACATGTGATGACTAATATTCATTACCGATGGTAATCCATCTAGCATATTGTCTGATATGATATCCTTATATTCTCTCATAGTTTTTAAATTTGTTCTTGTGCTATCTTCTCTTCATTTGTGTTGGTGTCTGTTGTGTTTGTGGTGCTACACATCCTTGGAATCAATGCAAAACACATATTTTCATGCCCCAAACCATCTAAAAACTTTCTCCCATTTGCTAAACAAATTCTTTCACTATTGCAAACTTTCCCTTATCTCTCACTTAGTGAGATTAGCCTGTGTCTCTTACCATTCTTTGTTATACTATAAGTATTTGCTCTCCCATCATGAATAGCACTCCTGTCAAATTGTCATGGCCTCCCCAATAGCAAATGATAGACATCCATTAGCATTATATCACACAAAAATTCATCATGATATGAATCTATGTTGACTTTGACCAAACATTGTTACTTCACCAATATCTTATGTTCCTTTTGCAACCAAGTAATTTTATATGGTCTAGGGTGTTCTAACCTTCTCAATTTCAATTTATAAACCATTTCTTCTAATACTAAATTACCCATATTACCACTATCAATGACAACCTTACATTACTTACCTTCTGATTTACATATTACCCTTAACAAATTATTCCTTTGTATTGGTTATTCTTCTTCTTCATATTTTATCAAAGCTCTTCTCATGACAAGTGATTCACCTTTCTTTGGTTTACCCTCAGAACTATGGGATCTTTTTGTCTCCTCATTGGCATTTGCAACTCTTGCTTTTCCTTTTGGCCTTTTGATAGCCTAGGCTTCCTCAATGTTGGTGAAATTCAAATGTTTGGTGTCCTTCCTCTCCATGCCTAAAACAAGTTCACCTAAAAGGTCTTCCAGCACTTCCACCATATCTCCCTGTAACTCTATAATATCCATCAATTATGTCATTACAATATGTGTTTATGTCATCCCTTTCTTTGCAATAAGAACTATTGTTTTCTATATTACCGTGGTGAGAAATACTACTTCTTCCTTCATTGTAATATGAGATACAACCCTTGGAATCTTCCACATATTGTCTCCTATCGCCACATTGAGATATATCCCTCTAGAATATTATCTTCCTCTTTGTTAGTTTTTTCTATCTTCAAGTCTTCTACTCAATTTATTTTCTATAGTTTGGGCCAACTGACATGCTTCTTATATTGTTTGGATATTCAACATACTCATCTCTTTATGAATTGATCCTTTCAAACCACAGATGTATCTAGCCACTTTCTTTGTTCCTTCATCATGATGCCCTGATCTGATTATCAACCTATAGTATTCCTCAGTATAGTCCTTTGTAGTCATATATTTTTGCCTCAAGTTGTGCAACTCCTTCAACAATTCTAAATTATTATTTGCAGGAATGAACTTAGATTTTAGCTTCTTCACCATTCTATCATGTTTTCCAATGCTAGGTTTACCCTTTCTATTTCTTTCTAATTGACCTTTCTTCCACCAAATGGAAACATGGCCTTTCAACTTAGTCTTATAAAATTTCACCCTACTTGGATCATCTATATCTTCATACTCAAATGTTCTTCTAAATGAGTTATCTAATCTATCAATTCTGCAGGGTTCAAACTACCATAATAATTAAGAATATCTACTCTAGTCTTCTTACCAAATCTTGATATAGATTTCAACATCCTCTCTTCCTTGTCTTCTTCCTCACTTCACCTTGCTCAACGGGGATATATTCTTATTCTTCATCACTCTCATCAACTCTAAGGTTAAGGTTTCCTCTATGATCTTCTTCAAAAGCATCCATTTAAATCTTCATTGTCTTCATCATCTCAAATATCTCTTCCATCTTTCCAGCATCATTAACAATACCTTGTCCTATCCATGGAGACATCCTAGATTTGGTGCAAACTACCTCAAATTCGATGATATGTACACAACTAATCCAAATCTCTAAAATCTTCTACCCAACATTCTTCTATTGGAAGACTCAACACATGTATAATTTCTCTAAACCAACCTCATGTCTCAACTCATAAAACTAACCTAAAACTTGATCTTGCTCTAATACCACTTGTTGCAGTCATGGACGGAGGATCCAATGAATGATTATCCAACCATGTAGCCTAATGAAACAACATACACAATGAAACTCAGTGAAATATTAAAGCATAAATTATGTCATTTATTCATTCACAGTCACAATGGAATTACAATCTGTCACAATGGGATTCCAACATGCTAGGCCAAAGTTGTTTGGTTATAATGGGTGAACTATAGAATTCAAATGATATTACAATACAATCAATGTTGAGCTCCAAAACTAAACTATCTTTCCTCTATTATCTTCCATCTAACTAAACTACCTTTAAATGAACAAGAGTGATGTTTATATAGAAACCTCAAACATTAGGAATTATCCCAATCAGCTACAAGGAGGTGTAAAGCTTGATGCCAAGTGAAATGTGTAGTTAGCCAAATGTGTGAAAAAATCTTTTGGAATGAATGCAATGATGATGGGTCAATGAAAGGTAATGTGGTTCACACCATAAGCTCTCATGGGTCCAATGAGTTTGGAAACATGTACCTTTGTTGTTTCATGCTTCAAAAATTTGGTGCAAACTATGAATAGTGAAACTAGATGTCTTCTTACTATGTTGGTAGTGGGTATAGAAGAAAATGATGCCTTTGTGGTGATCAAAATCTTCTGGAAAGTTAATGTGACATCAAAGGATCAATGTTGAACATCTATTCCCACCCACAAGGTGAAATATGTGATTGTGGTGAAATGTGGTAGGACCTGCGATGATTGACTGATGACTGGAATGTTATTTGAAAACCTACAAAGAAAGTAAAATAAAATATTTTGGTTGATGCAAGATTGTTCTTACACCCTAGGATGTTGTTGTATCACTCCTCTTCCCCTTGTTGTCTTGATCTGTATTCTGAAGTCATGTTACATTCTTATAGTGTCTATATGTGATCCTCATCCCCAACTAGAGCCAATGTCAGCACCTGACTAGAAATGCAGAATCTTATGACAATTTGAGCCTCCATGCCTTATAACCCTAGGTGGATAGCCAATTTAAGATGTGTCCTAATAGGGTTTCATATTGGTGGGTTTGAATTGAGTCAATGATCATGTTTGTCCACCTCACCTTATGCATGCCTTGGTTTCTATCCAGCTATGTGTGCATAACCCATGTGCTCAAATGTTGGCCAATCCAATAGCATCATTTGATTGGCTCTATCACTTAGTGTCTTGTGTTCATTCTCTCAATGGGTGTCCTACGTGTCTGTCTACCTAGTGGTGCCCCCTCTTACTTATGTTTCAAGCTCTCATGGTGGTTCTCATGGAGACTATAGATGCGTTCTCAAACCCTATGTTATTGCCTTGGCCTAATTCATATTCCTCTAGGCACCAAAATTCATATATTTTGTCTACCATAGCCCTTGCACGTTATCTTCTAATTGTTTGATAACCACCTACTACCCACTATCACATAACTTAGAGCACATGCTTTATCTAGGCACCTTGTATTTACTGCTTAGGCCAGTCTTCCTTACCTCTAAGCACCCATCACCATGCTTTAGCCCTTTGCCTTGGCTCTCATTCACTATTGCACCCATCATTGTTGCTAAACCTTGTCTCCACCCTACTACATGTCACCACCTTATTTGTAGCACATGATGGGTGACCTTACTAAGTGTGTTGATCTCATCTCCCTGTTGTGCTACCATTAGATATTCTACCTTGTGCTCAATGTTTGTCTCTATGATGGTGACCACTACATTGAGTATACATGTGGCATCTATCCTATGTCTGGCATGTCCTCATTGGCCTACATGCACTCTATGGATAGCTCAGATCTACTTGGCATGGTATGTGGACCACTCACTTAATCCCATGTATCCCATGTGACATCATAGAGTGGGCCCCAAATATTTTTGTCTACAACTACCTTGACATCTATGTGGGCTCGACTACTTGCATGGATTTGGTAGTGAATTGTGGCTCACCACTTGTTTCCTTCAAAGGTGGCAAGCCCGATCCTTTTATGTGGCATGTCATTTAATCTAATAGTGTATCTATGAGCTCCACATGGTGCTTATGTGCTGACAATGGGGCCCTCTCTTCATATATGTCATCCATATGGTTGGGTGATAACTTTTTAACAATGCTTGAGTTCCAATAAGCGAGAACCACATGGCTCAATTTTATTATGTAGTGGGTAAGCATTGTCTGATGATCATTTCCTTCACATGAGTATCTTTGTTTATGCGCCATCCACTGGCCATTAGATGTGAAGCCTAAACACGTGGATGGTGGAGATACACTTGAAATTTAAAATCTTTACCCTCGTGCTCATTACTATTCATTCAACTACGAATATCATGTTTAGAGTTTTTATGCATATAGATTTGAAGCAACGGCCTCTAAGGTTATGCATGTATGTAGATATACTCATAACCTACATGCATGCGCCCAACGAGTCCTCCTCATACTACTAGTAGCCTTGATGGTGGTTGTTAGTCTTTGTATAGGTGTATTGGGCCATGCCCTAGTTCATTCCCTTTGTGGCTCTTTTATCACATTGCCAGGCAACGATGCTGATTTAGTAGCCACTAGTGCATTTATTGAATCGCTAGTGGTGTCACCCCCCAAATTTTGACTATGAGTTACTTTTTACTTGCATGTAATTAGTAGTTAATTATGCATGAATTAATGATTTGACGTTATGTGAAAATGTCAGGATAAATCAATGATATCATGAGTTTATGTTTATCTGATTAGAATTTAGACATGTGATTATAAGATGCCATGATTATTTATTCATAAGGTTTATGGATTTACTAATGATCAACTAATCCTAGTTTGGTGATTGCAAGTTGTAACCAAGAAACAAGTTTTCCACCCTCTGAGAAAGAGAGGGAGAGCATCATCAAAGAGAAGAGAATAGACATATGGATAGAATGAATTGTTTTCCATCTAAGTCTCATGCCTTCACAGTTTAGTGAACCTTCATCAATTATGGTAAGTTATGTTTGACCAATTGGTCTAAGTTTCATTCTGACCCGACAAATCATCGATTGTCAACTAGATCCATCAAGCTGAGGTTTTTGTTGAAAACTAAGTCAGGATAATATATGATCGTCGACAAGGAAATGGTCGATAGTCATTATTTCTTTATGTAAAGTAATATATTATATTACAAGAGCAAATAAATACTAGTAGATAAACTACATTATTATCAGAAATTCTTGATTAGAATTCTATTATGATAATTTATCTATTTTGATGTTTACGCAATTTTGAGATGGGGAGAATACATCGACCTCATTCTCATAGCTTATTGTGTGTCAGAGACAACGTAAGTATGTTGAACACAATGGAATGCTGAGAGGGGGGTGAATCAAAATACTTAAAAACTTTAGACAAACAGTTACTGATAAAACCAAATAACTTAGAGAACACAGAGGAAACCATGTAATTCAAGAATCAACACATGACACCAGTATTTTTATGTGGAAAACCCTAAAACAGGGAAAAACCACGGTGAGGATTAGCTCACAATAAATTATGCTCACAACAAAAAGTGTTACAACATTGTTTTAGGGCTACAACCCAAGGAAGCTACTACTCCCTAATTAATGCTTTCAACAATTACAACTTTGATTTAGGGCTACAACCCAAGGAAGCTACAACTTCCTAAGAGCTCTTCTCATTGCAATGGGATTTACACAAGTAAGGTATACTTGGACTACTACAAGGAACATATCTGATCTATAATGATGATGTAGTTTACTTTTTTGTTCAATACATATCTTCAAATTGACTCTGCACACTTCATTTCTTACATTCTACTTTGCTATATTCACATTCGCCTTGTTACTTTTCAAATGAAATTTATCTTCTATAAATATCCTCCCCAACATCTTGAAACATTGATTAGGTTAGCATCAAGATCAATAGTGGATGTAACGTGTAACTTGTAACTGGTCAACCTCATCACTTGCAAAATAATAAGAAAACTTGTTGTAGGCCTCATGGTTATATGAAAGAGGTCAGTGCCCATCTTTCCATACCTTCCAAAATTGAGGAAATTGATCAGAAGCATCCGCATGTTTTGATATTTAACTAGTCGGCTCATACTGCTCAAGATAGTTAACTGTTTGTCTTCATACAACTAGGGAGTGTTCAACTGCACCAAACAACTGAGAGGGGGGTGAATCAGTTGTCCTAAAACTTTAAACCAATTATGAACATTAACTTATCAATTACTTATATTCTGATATAACCATGAAAGCATGAAATGAGAAGTTCGACACAATAACATAATCAACACTAGAGACACCATATTTTTACGTGGAAAACCATAAAGGGGAAAAACCATGGTGGGTGTTAGCCCATAGAAATATATAAGTTATATCAATACCAAAAAATAGAGGCTCACTTCCTAAGGGCTCACTGCACAAATTGCTCACTGCAAAGAATGGCTCATTGCCTATGGGTGGCTCACTGCCCAAAAGAGTGAACTGATTTAGCATCATCTACTCCATGCCAGGGTTCAGTTCCATTGTTTCCCAATATTATTTCTCTGCTCTGCTCTTTCACACCTTCGCACTTATCTTTTCATCTTCACAACACACACACTTTTTTGCAACTTCATTACATGCTTTTATACAATTCATCAACCTTAGAATGTGCATCAAGGTTGGCATTACATTCATCAACCATTGGATCAATCTCTAAGGTCGGCATTACAATCAGACATAAAATAGGTCTAGACCTAATACAAATTAAGCTAAGGAAAAGATGTAAAGATGTATGTGGATCACGCCATGCCTTAGCTAGGTCTCAAACACAATCCTCCACGCCACAACACGCTTCTACAATCTTTGATGCATCTCCACAAATAATGAATTCAACCAGGTCGACCAAGATAGATGAGAGCACTAGGTCTTCTAAGAACAATCTTCATTCATGATTCAATTTTCTCTTTGTGGACCAATCCAAATGTAGGAACATGATTAGGAGACATCCACAAGTACATTGTAATCACTAGGAACAATCGTACAATCTCTAACCACTCTGTCAAGAAGATTCTTCAAATCGGAGCACAAGAACAACGCTATCAGCCACTGTCATAAGTAAAAGATAGCTTGTGGACCACCAAATCATGAACCATTGTAGTTGAAGGCACTTAACATCATCATAGAACTGTAGACCAAAAGACTTCAATGCAGAGGAATGCAGAGCATAACACTTTCTCGTTGTCACCACCAAACATTCAAAAAAAGTAGTTTTTACACTGGTGAACACAATTCACTTAATTCTTCATGCCAGAGGCTCAAACTTGGAATATAACATCTTCAGACAGACTTCTAAATCACTTCCAATCAGCAGGCAAAGATATTCATTCTATAGGAAATGTGAAGCTATCTTCTAGACTATTCTTCAGAGTCTAATACACTGTTTCGATTGTAACACACTATTTCCACCGAAGGGGCTAATTTTCTCAATATCCTCAACATCATAATCACTTACGTAGGTAAATACAAAGCATCTTACTCATGACAAGAAAACAACAAAATAAGAGCCTAGTTGACACCAATGACAACATAGATATGTTGACATCAATGACAACACTGATTAGGCACATACTTGCAACAATCTCCCCCTTTGTCATTGATGGCAACATATGATGTGAAAAACTGAAAAGACCATCAAGACAATATTCTCCCCCTTTCTCATTACACATCTGCATTCTTTCTCCCCCTGAGTTTTTCACATGATTTCTCCCCCCCTTTGACATCAATGGCAAAGGGCACATACTTGCATGCTGCAACTCTGATCCACTAAACTTTCTTTGTTTATCAACACTTACTTTGTCAGAAACATCTAGCTACTCCCCTTGAGAGGTAGCCCTTAAAACATCAATCCAGATCAAAGAATGACACTTTAAGCTCCATTGGATTGATGCATTCCTATGCATCTTAGTTCAGGGCAGGAGGGGTAATGACCCCTAACTTTTCTTTGAGATACTCAAAGGTATCTTTAGGCAGAGGCTTAGTGAAAATGTCTATAATCTGATCCTTTGTGAACACATATTCCAACTTTACTTCATTCTCTGTCACCTTCTCTCTCAAAAAGTGATACCTTATTGATATGTGCTTTGTTCTTGAGTGCATCACTAGATTATTTGAAATGTTTATGGCACTTGTATTGTCACAAAAGATTGCAATTGGATCTTCATACACAACTCTTATATTCTTCAAAGTCTGCTTCATCCATAATACTTGAGTGCAACAACATGCTGCTGCAGTATACTCTGCTTCTGCAGTTGACAAAGAGATTGAATCTTGTTTCTTGCTTAGCCATGAGACTAATCTATTACCCAAGGAGAAAGTACCTCCACTTGTACTCTTTCTGTCATCAACATCTCCAGCCCAATTTGAATTTGTATAAGCACTGAGAGTGAAATCATTGTCCTTTAGATGCCATAAGCCATGATCTAGAGTACCTTTTAAATACCTTAGAATTCTCTTAATTGCCCTCGCATGTGATTCTCTTGGAAAAGCTTGAAACCTTGCAACAAGACAAACTGCATGCATAATATCAGGTCTGGTTTGAGTTAGATAAAGCAATCCTCCAATCATGGATTTGTATTTTTTCTGATTAGCCTTAGGTGATTCATCAGTTTTGGTCAACTTGTAGCCAGTCACCATGGGAGTACATACCAATTTAGAGTCTTCCATCCTAAACTTCTTCAACAACTCTTTCATATACTTAGACTGAGATATGAAGATTCCTTTATCTGATTGATTTATTTGTAGACCTAGAAAGAAATTCATCTGACCAAACATGGACATCTCAAACTCTTTTACATATCACCAAAAAAATTCATACACATACTTTCATTTCCTCCAAATATGATTTCATCAACAAAGAATTCAATAATCAGAATTTCATCACCATTAATCTTGAAATAAAGATTATTGTCAGCAGTACCTTTATTGAACCCTAACTACAATAAGTACTTATCCAACCTTGCATACTAGGCTCTAGGAGCTTGCTTGAGTCCATACAAAGCTTTCTTCAACCTGCACAAAAAATCACCTTGGTCTGATAACTTAAATCCTTCTGGTTACTCAATGTAAACTTCCTCTTCCAACTCACCATTCAGAAATGTAGAATTTACATCCATCTGATACACTTTGAAATCTTTATGGGCTGCAAATGCCAAAAATATTCTGATTGCCTCAATCCAGGCTACTGGAGCAAAAGTCTCTTCAAAATCTATTCCTTCAATCTGTGAATATCCTTTGCACACAAGTCTTTCTTTATTCCTTACAACTTCTCCATTCTCATTCAGCTTATTCCTGAAAACCCATTTGGTTCCAATGACATTTTTGTCAGCAGGTCTGGGAACTAATTCCCAAGTATCATTCTTTTCTATCTGCAGTAGCTCTTCCTCCATGGATTTTACGTAGCTTTCATCATTGTATGCTTCACTCATAGTCTTTGGTTTAACCTTTGAAAGTAAATAGTAATTCACTTGTTCTTCTGCAACTTTTTTTCTTGTCAGCACACCTTTGTTTTTGTCACCTATAATCTGATCTTCAGAATGATTGATCCTTACATACCTGGGAGTCTTGACAACACTTTCTGGAGCCTCTTCTTCATCTTGACTATCTTCTTTCTCATCTTTTTATTCATTCATTAAAGTCACAGCTTCATCTGGTTCATAGCAATTCAAGTCTGATATTCTTTCCTTGCCTTCATCCACCTTCACATTTGTACTCTCAACAATCTTTTTGAGCCTTTTGTTGTAGCACTGGTAGGCCTTACTCTTGATAAAGTATCCAATGAAAATTCCTTCATCACACCTTGCATCAAACTTTCCTAGATCTTCATCTCTCCTAATTTAGCATTTGCTTCCAAAGATTTTGAAATATTTTTGTTATCACTGAGAATTGCACCCGTACGCAAGGTTGGTTAAAGCAATGTAATTCTATGTAACATGGGACTAATCTTAGGTTGTGGGTGCCCTATGACGAGATTAGACCTCTAGATTATGGGTTGGTTCCCTTCAAATGTTCTATTGGGATGTATATTTTTTACTTTTTGGGAAAAGGGAAGAAAGAAAATAAATGAATACTAAAGGTAAAATGGTGATGAACCTAATATGGATAAAAATAATGCAATTTGATTCACGATGTTTACCCAGAAATCTGACTTCTACACAATTCGAACTTGGCATAAATATCACAAAAATGATTCTAAGGAAGTTTGAAAATAGGTTTTTATGAAGGAAATGGTTTTTTCACAGCATAAAAAGACTATTTCTGGTTAACACAACCTAAGACCTATGATGAATATATGCTTTAATGTTGCAAACAAGGAGGTGAGGTAATAATTTTGAAGGTTTAATAATAAAACACAACAAAATTTCATCAAAATCACTTCAACTTTCAGCACAAAAGAGAAAGGTAATTCAACTGATCTGAAATAAACAAAGCAAAGCTTTGCAAATAGACAAAAGATAACCTGTAACCTGTCGATCTCTCAATAAAACTGTAAAAGTGAGCTACAAGAATTCTCCAATCTGTCTGAATCATAATGAGAATCAAGAACTAGCAAAAACAAACTTTTTCTTTACAATATATAGGTCTGCTCTCTCCAAGAGGCCTGCAAAAAATATGCACTTGTAGATAATTGCCTCTAAAAATACTCATTCCCGAGAAACCTCAAAAATCCTCAAAATTAGGGCCTAAAACTACCACAAATTGAGCAAAAATAGCTTCAATTTGGGCCTCTCCATATGTTTGACCAAAATTTTGACCAAGGACCCTTAAAAATACTCCTAAAAGTCATGCAAAACCTCCTAGGTGTCCTAGTTAACTCAACTAATCAATTTGCATGATTTTGCATGAGAAAAATTGATTGTGAGTAAATAATAAAGTAATAGAATATTACTCTATTATTGGTTACAATTTGTTCTATTTTTTTATTTTACAATTTGTGAAAAATAATTAAGTAATTTATAGAGTATTACTTTATTATTTATTTGCAATTAATTCATATGTAAAATCGTGCATGATTAGAAGAAAAAATATCACTTCTTATCACTCTAATTACATTTGCCTATTTTGCATGATATGAGCCAAAAATAGGACTTAGGGATAAATACAAAACTCCTTATCACTCCATGATCAATGAGAAAAAATTATCCCCCTCTACAAGGAAAATAAAAAGAAACTGAGTCACTCCATTTGACATTCCATGCACAAAACAAATATGCATAAATATCCTTATGACTCCCCTTTGTTGCCTTTGTGCACATACATCACATTTTCTAAATCTCCTTATATCCCCATATGAAATTTGAGATCAAGGAAGAAAAAACAACTCCATTATGCATAAATCCCCATGCATAAAAAATGCTTCATTATATTTGCACCATCATATACTGCCACCATGCAATCTCCTATTGCAATTGCCTTTATGCAATAATTAAATCAATACAAGACAATACCTTATCACCCCATTCAAATCATACCTCCACCATGCATGAATGCTTACCTTTGAAAACTCCATGTATAGCCCTATGCATATGCCTATGTCAAAAAATACACCCTCTTGGCTGTTAGCCACCATGCATAATGAGGAGATATCCCTATCTTTGGATGTTTTGAATAAGGGCAAGGAACCTGAGCATGTGTATTGTTGTCTATGCAATAACCGAGCACCAAGGAATCGTCAAAAAGGTTTATAAGGCTTGGAGCCTTTCTCTCCCATCATATCGGCCCTCTTGACTTAATAAAAATCAAGCCTAAAACACTGCTGTCGGCCACTCCATGTTATGATGGCTAGGAAAAGGTCTTGACCACGTCACCATTTTTGGATAATGTAATTATTGGTTTTTATAAGTCAAAAAACACACTTGGATCAAAGACCCTTCGAAGAAAAGAAAGAAGATAACCCTAAAACTGCTCATTCTTCATTTGATATTCCTTCTTCGCTTGCTCTGCAACTTTGCTATGCCACCACTAGGGTTTGGATTTCTGGCATATGCTCTTCTAGTGTTTTGGCTTCTATGGGTTGAATATTGGCATCTCTCTGCTAAAATGAGACTCAGGAACAAGGTGAGCATAGTATTTGAATTTGACTGGCATACTTCATTACCTTCTATAATTTTTTGGCTTTAATGGCCACAACCATACCTACATTTTCCTCCGCAATAATATTTGACACCATTCTTTGATGTTGTTCCTTGTTTCTCTATGTTGAAATTCCGTCAAATGTGGCAAAATTGGTTAAAAACTTCAAGAAGAAGGGCCGTGGCCATTAAGTGTCTTCATCTCCTCTGTAACAAAAGGTAAGCTCCTTTACTTCTGGTCATGGCTTGATGCTATATCATCTCCTGTATATTTCCTTTGACTGTTCATAACCATGAAGCTAGGGTATCTTCTGAACACTTAAGTTCCTTTAAGACTAATTTTCTATGACCTATTCTATCGCTGCACTTATAACATGACTGTACCCTTCATTGGTTGATCATTTAGTAGCAATTTTACACCTCATTCACAACAAAAATGGTAAATATTTGCTCTCCTCTTCACTCATGATGTTCTCATTTCATTTAGATGTACATGTTCACTACTTGTACATGCCTGCCTTTTGATTTTGGACATGCATTGCTACACCTTGAATTGATGTTGACTTGTATACTATAGCATATAACTTGTGAATTACATGTTCTTTGTCAATCATCACTGTAGCACTTGATATAGTCTTGTTCTTCTTCTAATGTTCCTCTTTCATTATTGATGCACTTCTGTAGATGGATCTGGAAACTAAAATATACTCTGTCTATCTCTTGCCTATTCATGGTGAAAGTGACTGTGTCTCTCTTTGATCTTGCACTGTATTTCTTCTTAAGGCATGACACCTTCTTGACTGCACCATTGCAATACTGTAGCTTTAGGCATGTAAGATGAAGCTTTGTTTGATCAAGACAGTTGATAAAATGCATGGAATTCACCTTGTTAATCCTTGGACTGTTGCATTCTTTACACCCCACTGTACTCTATGTATACTGTATTTGCACCTTTGCCTCTAGCATGTGACTATTACACTTATCTCATATATTCTTGTGAAGTTTTACCTTATGACAGTCAAGTTGGCATATTGTTTATGATTGTCTTGCCTTCCACTGTTTCATCTGCTGTTCCATTTGGCATTTACTTGACTGTCTCTATGAGACACTTGCAAAAAGTGATATGATATTACTGTTAACCTTTGAACATCTTTAATAGTATGAGAACAAAAAGAGGAGTACCTGATATAAAATGCTGCTTCACTTGAACTGTTTCATCTTTACCTCCTTGTACTTGGAAATGGTGAAAACCGTTGAGGGTTGGTATCACATTAAGTGTTGCTGCTGCTTATTTGATGGTTGTTAATGTGTTCACTGTCTTTTGCATGTACTGTGATGCCATCATCATAGATTCAGGATGATTGTTCTATTTACCTATGTTTTCCACATTGACTATCATCAAAGTCATTCTCATGCCTTATTAGTCTTTTACTAGTTATGCCATGTCTGCTTCTTGACTGCTATACCTTTCTGAAATGACTGCTTCCTCTATTGTTATTCTTCATTGAGGGTTGCTTTAGCATTCATGATTGTCCAACAATCCCTTCACTAACTGTTCTCTGATTCTGGACTTAATGTATTGAATTATTGGGTAGTCTTGTTGATTCTTATGTCTTATAATGTTTAATGTGAATGATGGCTATCTTACTTGCCATCATAAACTATTCCATGTTGTTTGAATGGTATCAATAGCTTTATGTAATATGGATCTCAAACACAATAGAAAGAAAGGAAAATACCTTTCATGATTGTACTCCACACTTTTGATCATTGTTGACTACTTCAATGCTTAACATGATGTTTGCTGGCTCTGTCCTTCCAGAAGCATGGATTGATTTGGTTGTACCTTATCAACATGAACACATAAGCATGATCTTAAATTTGTCTCCAACTGTTATTTGAAAATGATGGCTCTTGTAGCCTGATCCTTCTATTTGATATGCAATTGAGACTTGATTGGCATATGTGCTTTATGTCCTTGATTTGTTCTTCCAATACTCTTCTTTGTGTATCTTGATGGCATAAGACTATGATCTATTACATATAGCATAACATGTAATGGTATCACTTGAGCATGCTGGGCTTGACCCTTGTGGGAGCCACATTTTAATCCACATGCATATTTGTCTTCAAATCAGAAACAAAATTTGTCGTATACCTGCACAATGAACAAACAAGTTAGCATTAGAAGTACCTGATAATGTTGATTGATCTCCCTCATGATTTCTTCCTGATTTGTGTCATATATCTGATCTGATCTCTTATCTGAATGCATGATGTGATAAGTAGATGTGTCTGTTTGATAAAAGCATGTGATAACTGTAAACACCCGGAGCACTAATAGGGCTATCCCCAAAATTTTGCAAGTTTCAACTGGATGGTGGCTTGGAGTGAAGAATGAAGACTAAAGACTTGAAGGCTAGCTTCAACAGCAACCTCTATCATCAGGCAATGATGGATGTTTAGATTTATCATATGTTCTTTTCTCTTTTCTTTTATCAAACATATACATAGCTTGCATGTCTGCAATTGCTCAGTCTAGTTACTCCCATGGCTTGTGTGGGACACATTTGAACATTTCTTTTAAACATGATCAGTTAGTTTCTCTGATGCATATGATGTATATGTATTTCCTTTTCAATTAATGCATGAGATAAAGTAACAGATACTTGGATGTATGTTCAAATCATGACATGAAATAACAGTGTAATACAATATCTTTCTCTCTTTTATTCAAAATTGATTAACTGAATAATTAATTTAACTTAACTCCTAAAAGATCAAACTTTGTAGAACAACTGTATCTCCTTGAATGTTTGATCCTTTGATAATCAATTATTTTGTCACGATAACTTATCAGTCTTGATTGGACTGATAGGTTATCCTGACAACTGGATCTTCTTTTCTACTTCATTAAGACATTAATCATTCAAGAAATGCATAACCTTGAAGTTTCCTATTATTCCTTTTGAAGAATTACACTTAGGTCCAACTAATTTTCAGTGTGAACAAAAAATTAGTAACATTTCTAGCGACCTCTCAGGGGTGTTTTCCTGCTAAACAACTTGGAACCAATAGCCTTGCCTTCTCATTGGGCATAGAGTCATTTCTGCCCTAAACTTAGAGAAATTTTGCAACTCACACTAACTGAAAACAACAGCTGCAACTAATTGAAAACTAAAACTAAAACTGATTTGCCTAAAACAAAACTAGCAACATGTGCAAAAGCACTTCTTGGAAACAAAACAACTGAACTAAAATTCTACCTACCCTACTCTAACCAGCCAAAGGTGCTGGTCAAATGAATCCATTAACTATTTGGTTGAAATAACTTCCCTTCCTCAATAGGGGACATTGATTCACATGCTTATGATCAGCTGAAATTGGATGAAATACAAGAAAGTACTCATGGAATTGTTGCAATGCTTCATGAAAAAGATAGATAATTTCACTCACTAGCTGAATTTGATCATGTAAACCTCTATCATGGGGCAAAAAGATGATCTGATTTTGCTGCTCTGAGGCTGAAACCTATTCTGTGGGTTCAACAGTAATATGTATCTCTTTATTAAGCTCTTTCTTGGCCAAATCCTTGATGGGACAACCTCTTGCAATGATGTATTCTTGACTGATGCTCCTGGTATCTTGATCCATATCTGCTGCCCTGTTTTCACTTGCAATTTCAAAATGATTTGAAATAATTAGCTGAGATGAAGTAATGTCTACCTCTTTGATTGATGATGGCTGATCACATATTGCTGATTCACATAGTGTCAGATCATTATCTATGTTATAACAAAAATCCTCTATAATCTCAGAAAACACACTCTCATCCAATTGATATTGATGTATTGAAATTATCTGAGCTTCTTCACTCTAATGTTTGAAACTTTCATCCTGCATGATGTGTTGCCATATCAACTCCTCCTCCATGGTTAATAAATCACCCTCATCTATTAGAATAGCTAATAACTCCTCAAAATTATCAGGCTCTTGAAAGCTACTGGGAACAGGTGATAGAATATCTGATTCCAGCTTTAAACTTTTAGTGTTCTCATCACTATCTTCATTCTGCTCTTGGTAAATCAGCAGATTGACACAATTACTTGCATCCTCCAGCTATCCAGTTGCTTCTGTCTGTGTTATGAGCTCTTCATCAGGCTCAATAAAAGAAGGCAGATGATTAAATAAAAAGACCGAGTTCTCTACTTTGTCTAATTTATTCTCACTTAGAACTTGGGCAGTTTGTCTCTACAACTGGGAATTTTGCCCTTCTAGTGTTTGTGACCTGATTTTGTTTCTCTTGTAAACAACATTAGAAAAGTTCTCAAACGAATCAAAATGCAAATGATTTGGTATCAAACTTGAACTATCATTCTTTTCATATGCTTTAAGGTTATTTTTGGCTGGAGGTACAGTAAAAACAACAAAAACATCTTGCACTACTGCTGATTTTTCCTGGTTAAAACCTGGAATTTTGATTGGTTCAAGTTTTATCACTACTTCTTCCCTTTCCTAATTTTGTATTGGTATGGAAGAGGTAGATTTGATAAAACTTGGTATTCTATAATCAGAGTAATTGGTACAATCAGAATTCCTGAAACTTGAAACTTGATATCTACTAACCTCATTTTGAGAAGGGTGATCCGAAATGAATGCAACTATCTGGATGTTCTGCTTTTGTATTTGTGTAAGCAAATACTTCATCTGTGTCTCTTTTGCTGCAATATGTCTTACAAGATCTTCTTGGAATTGTATCCTTTGCGCCTCTAATTCCTACTTATGGAGATAGGCCTGATAATTCATTTCCTCCTGTTGCTGTCGATACTCTTGTTGCCTCCTAAACTCTTCTATCTACTTTGTGATTTCTAACAAAGTGTTTTTCGTATCTTTCATGTTGTTCCTTATATCTTCAACCCCTTGGGACTAAATTTGAATATGAAAATGCTGATATGAAGGATGAGCAGGGGTGGGTGGGAGGTAACCATGTTGAGCAGATAGATTTCTTTGCAAATCAAAGGAATTAGGAGTGAAACCAGTAGTATAGTTGATCTGATATGGCTGATAAGCAGAATTTTCATGATATGATGGATGATATGACATATTTCCATAAAGGAAAGACATGTTTATTCATTCAAAAAGTCTGATCTATCAAACTAAAAAGATAGAGTTGCCAGGTATTTGTAAATAAACCTCTAAAAAGGCTGTATATGTTGATAACTAAGAGGGGGGTGAATCAGTTATCCTAATTATTTCATCTTTCTAAATTTCTTTATCAATTAGTACAGTATCAAATCAAATAAGAAAACATAACCTTGAAAAGGAAATAACATCAATACACATGACACAATGATTTTGACGTGGAAAACCCTGTTAGGGGAAAAACTAGGGGGTGATTAACCCAAGAATGTATTCTCTGTTAGAAGAATAAGTTAGTACAAAATGGTACTTGCCAATTAGGGCTCACTGCCCGAGCACACTACTCATAAGAGGCTCACTACCTACAATAGTTTATACAAGAAAGCTAGTTACTTGAACTGATGAGAAACATCCACATATGCTAAGGTTCAATTCTGGTTAAGCTCAATATACTGATCTGTTGCACTTCATTCTTACTCTCTTAGGTGCTGCTGTCCTGTTACATTCCAGACCTGTCTTGCTGTCTTCACACTTCTCTGCTTTTCTTCGCACTATATAATTACTCAACACACCTTCACATCCAAATCTATCTGGTATATATATATCCGCTTAAAGGATTTCCTCCTCTTTCTAGTCGGCATCCGGAATAGTCAATATTTTCCCAAACTCTAGTCTGTCGGCTAAATCCTTGCTTACCAAGTGATGCGAATCAAGGAGATACTTATAGAAGTTATCTAACATGTCAGCCAATCATTGATGATATCTTAAGAACCTTGATCACCATCAATATCTCATCTGGAATAATTCTGATGCTCTGTCGGTCAGTTCTTCCTCTGTCTATTCTGCCAAATCGGACCTCAATACTTAGATGCTCATATCTCTTTACTTTTTCATCACCAGAGGCTCAATCCATGGAATCTATTAGTCACGATATTCCTCTTGACTTCCCCAAGTCTATGCTTTACAAAGATACTTCCTATAGGAGATCCGGATCTGACTGTTGGACCTTGCTGTATGCTCTGTTCTTGATTACCGAACCAAAGTATTCTTCAATCTGACTTCCGGTATAGGTACACCATGTTCTGCGGATGGGTGGGATGAACTTTGTTGCCATCAATGACAACACTCATGAAGCCACACAGTGTCTCTTGCCAACAATCTCCCCCTTTGGCATTGATGGCAACACTTAGTGAAAAATGACTAAGTGTTATACTACACTCCCCCTTGGTTGATGCTCTGTTCTATTGTACATTTTACCGGAGCTCCCCCTTAGCTAGATTCCACATTTTTCACTGTTCCTCACTCCCCCTTTGACATCAATGGCAAAGGGTAGGGTCCGCACACCAAAATTTTCCAAAAACAATCTATACTTAGCCACATAAGTATTTATACATGATATACTTACATATACTGAAGTATATCTGCAAAAGATGTCTTCAACTGGGCAAATTTTGTTGCCTAACTCTGCTTCATCTTGTCCAAAATTGAGATGTGACCACTCAACAGGAATGCAGAAGCTTCTACCCTCTTAAAATCTGTCGGATCGCTGGTTCAGGCTATGGTCTGGGCATCAGTTAGGGCCTCATGCATGTCCTCTAATTTAGGGATAATCATCCCTCTAAGTTCACCCATCCTGCTTAATATGTTCTTCCTTTCCTTCTCAAGCTTCTTAATCTCATTCATGACTACAATAGTTTGACATTCCTGGTTTATTATGGATATAATGAGAGGATCAAAATTCTGAGAGAGGCTTAACAGTTTATCCTCTTGTTCTTTCACTTTCTTCTCAATATCCTTTTTTGCTTTAGTCCAGGATATACAAAATTTATATACTTCTCCTCCATCCTTAAGAGCATTTTCTAAGCTCTTTATCCCTGTATCCATATTTCTCCTATCATTGGTTACTAAGCCTTGTAACTCAGAGAATCTCTTATCCAAAAACTCTTTCCAGACCTTTACCTCAGCTGATTTCTCTAAAGATTCAAAATGAGTGCTGACAGAACTAACAAGAGACTTGAGATTATCGGATGAAGAAGCTAAGGAATCCTTTTGAAAGGATGGCATGATCTTTTAAAGCACACCGGATGCAATTTCTAGTAGCTCACAGTCTTCCATGTGAGACTTTAGAAGTTTCTCTTTAGCCTTCACTTGAGTGAAGGAAGCTAGTTTCATGGTTTGGACCTGAGAGAGGGAATCAAAATTGAATGGACCTTGAAGCAATTCTGGTTCATCAAATTCCATCATCTCTTTGGTCAAGAACTCTTTGACTGCTTCTACTATGTCTCTTGCCGGAGACAGAATTTTCTCCCCTTCTGCAGCCTTACCACTATTATCTGTGGCCTTTTCTGTTGGAGTTTTCTCTCCTTTTGTAGCCTTGCTACTGCCATCTTCTTTTTCTTTTGCTTCTTGACTGATCTTCTCTTCTACTCTTTCTTCTCCTTTGAATCTAGAGTTTGTAGGGGAAACCAGAGAAGAGATGTTTGCTTGAACATGGACCTCCTCTTCCGGAGCAGAGGAATCTAAGTCCTTACCTTTTTGTTCACCTGTCTCCTTTACCTCTTCTACCACTGTCTCAATAGATTCTTTTTCAACATCTGTGGCTAAGGGATTATCACCTAAGTCCTCTATAATAGGAATGTTGAATCTTTTATATGCATTCCAGAGAATCTCTTCTATCTCTTTTGCTATTTTGTTAGTTTCGCCAAGCATAAGCTGATTCATTCTAGCTTTGCTCCGAAACTCATCCTTGCAATCTTTGAAGATCATATTCATTTGCTTCTGAGTGATTGAAGGAAAGAGCTGAATGGCTATCTATTCCCGGATCTCAAGATCCTTTGCCCTAGCATTATTCTTTCTCATCTCTAATTCCTTCTCTAGGCTTTTGGGAATGAGAGATATGATTTCAATAAAAGCCTTATTGTATATGTTTAAATACTTAATTGTGGCTTCCTCCATGATCTTTATATCTGCATCATTCTATGCATCATAGAATTCTGTTATTGGTTGCAGGTTCCCATCCATAGTAACTGCTTTAACTACATCATCTAAGGACAGAGTGGGCCTTTCAACAAATTCTTCTGTTACTTCTTCAGTAGATGGTTCACCGGATGTTTTCCTCTTCTTTTTCATTTTCTTTACTTCCTCATCTGATTCTGTCTCTTCATCATCCTTCTGACTGATGTAAGACCTTGTGGTCTTGGTTTTAGTTCTTTTCTCTGCTTTACTGGATGATTTTGCTTCCGATTTAGATGCTTTTGAGCTTTTAGTAGTTGCAGGTGTAGAGCTCTTAGAAGATCTGGTCCGGGAGGGGGCTTTTACCAGAGCACTTTCTTTTTCTGCTTCTTCCTTTTCTTTTTCTGCTCTTTCCATCTTTTCTCTGTGGGCATTAATTGAGATTCCATGCCTCTTGGCAACTTCTTCAACTTCCCTTCTCACTTTCCTTTTGATTTCAGGCTATCTAAGTTCCACATGAACTTTTACACGCAGCTCTTGGAAGGTTCCAAATCTTTCTACCTTAGGGTCTTTGGGCTGGCTTAGCAGATGTTGGATATGCAGCTCTACAATTTTCACATCTACTTCATGTCCCATTGGCATGATCCAGACTGTCCTTGGCTCCACTACCTCCATTAGGCATTGATCAGTGTCAACCATGAAACACACTGTATCTTTGTACTTCTCAACCAATGATTGGGGAATTCTTTCTCTGGTTTGCATCATATTTTGAAAGTTCTTGAAGTAACCCCACAGAGCTATATTTCTGGCCTTAGTATCCCCAAGCCCATGCAAGTAATCTCTTATTTGAATTGCAACATGTCAGTCATTCTGCCATACCCAACCACTAAATCTGGGTAGCTCATTCATAAAGTAGAAAAACAAACACAATATCAGTCCACCATATTTAAAAGAGTTCTTTTTGTCCTTTATCTTTTGTAAGTTTTCCATTAGTTGGCTCAGCAAGAGTTCACAGAGATCATAATCTGCATTCTTTCTCAACATCTCATAAGTAGTATACACAGCAGTTCCGAACACTGAATTCTCCCTGCTGGAGTGATATATCTTATAGCCAATTATCATAGATGCAAACTTGATATACGGATTGGTGATATCTTCTATGGTCATTGCTCTCTTATCAAATTTTGATCTAGTGGCCTCAGTCACAGTTTGGTTTTTGACAGATTTAAGAACAGGTAACCCTCCGGAAGAGTGTAAACTGGTTACTGCCTTAATTGCATCCTTGGTGTTCTTGAATGGTCTATTCAACCATAAGAAGTTATCATGCACTCTGCTCAACACATACCAGACCCACTCATCTTCTTCAAAATAGGGGAAATGGATGTACTGACCGAAATTTTTTTCCCGAATGGTCTTATATTGAGGTTTTAGTTCAAATGAATCATCTATCAGTTCCTTGTGGTAGATGTCCATCAACTTGGATTCACCAAAGTCTTCAATGTTTGCATGAATGTAAACCCTAATGTCTTCTACATGCAAAACCCCATGCAGAATGTTGGAAAATGCCCCTAAGGGATCCACTTCTAGAGATTTGTAGGGATGTTTCTTAAATTTGGGGTGAGGTCTATTAGAGATCTTTACAACATTTGGAGTAGACATCTTAAAGATTCAGAGAAAGTTTGATCAAGAGTGAAAAATACCTTTTTACGCTTCTAGGTTTCACGGGATGATCTGGATCGGATTGCTAGAAGAATTGTCTTCTGTGATTGATCTTTGAGAGACTTGAGACAATTTGTTTGCAAAGATCTTTTTCTCTTCTTCTCAAGTGCGAATGTGTAAATGACGATCAAATGAACCCTTTTATCTCTGAGCAAACCCTAATTCCACATTGCAATAAATGCGCAACTTAAGTTATTTCGGTTGCTCTATTCTCCTTGTCCTGAGAGATTTTCCCGGATCACTAAGATACACTTAAAGTTACTCTTGGTGGATAATAACAAATTATCTTACTTTCCCCAAACATTTGATCTATCCACAGAACAAAATGCCTCGAATTTGAATCATACTGGATTTAACTGTGATAATCCTTTTTTATCAGATGATTATTAAACTGGATCAATCTTGGAAGATTACACTTTTCAAATCTTCCTGTGGATCTTCTATATCTTTACCAAGCTTTCTTTTAGATGTTTCTCTAAGAAACCTTTTATTCCACAACATTCCATGTGCCAATTTCAGGCACCAGTTAACTGGCTGGGGGAAAATATTTTTCCTTGTGTCTCCCCCTGAGCCAGAGCTCACTTTTTAATTTTTGGAAGGAATATCAGCACCAGATTCTGGTGCAGATCCATCCCCTACATTCTCTGTACTTCTCTTCACCCAAATCTTGTTCATCTCACTTTTAACTTCATCCACATTCACTATTCCTTTTCCTTTGTCTTGATTCTGATTATAATGAACCGAACCCCTTTTGTCCTGATTCTTGCTTCTACAGAATTTGGCAATATGACTGGATCTATTGCAATTGTGGCAAGTGACATTTCTTTGCATATTTGAATGATATCCTCTTGATCTGCATTGATTATCCATATGTCCCATTCTATTGCATGCAAATCATCTACCATTGAATGAATTGTTCATTTGCATATTTTTGCATTCATGAGATTTGTGACCATACCTTTTGCAGTTGAAACACTGTTCGGAGAAGGATGTATTTGTCTGGTTCATTCTCTTTCTACATTGATTAGCTTTATGACCAAAGTTATTGCAGTTGTGGCAGTATCCATTGAAGGATGGATATCTTTGAGCATTAGGTTGCCTTACTAGAGGTCTTCTAGGCCTGTTCCTTGGATTTCCTGATCCAAAATTCTTCTGACCGGATCTGGAGCTTTCACCTTTCTCATATCCCAAGCCACGCTTGTCATCTACCCTCTTTTGGCTTTCAAGAAGAACTTCAAGTTGAGTAGAACTTATATTGAATTTCTCTTTGTATTCATTTTCTGTTTAAAGATCCTTTTTAAGAGTGTCAATTTGATCCTCAAGTTTTTCTTCATTATCTCTAGCATCTTCAAGATCAGATTCTAGATGCCTGATTATTCTATCCATTTTGTGGCAGTCTTCTGACTTCTCTTTGAGAGATTGTCTTAGGTCATCTTCAATTTTTCTTTTCTCTTCAATTTCTTGGGTGAATTTCATAACTCCTAATTCCATTTCATGTCTTACCATAATGACCTCTTTTGATAACTTTTCACATAACTTGGTTTTCTCCTTTAGATCTTCATTTGTACCATTGTCTTCACTTTGACTTGCCAATTGTTGAAGTAGATCTTTTATCTTTCTCATAGAGATACTCAGTTTCCCTTTTAGTTCATCTATGAAATCATCAGCCTGTTTGAGTCTTTCCTTCAATTCATTGACTTTAGAGTTTGATTGCTCAAGATCATCTAGGGTGAACTGAAGTTGTTGCCTCATACCATACACATCCATTTGAGTTCCTAGATCTTCCTCAAGCTGTTAGGCTCTGTTTGGAGGAACTTGGCTCTGATACCAATTGTTGATAACTGAGAGGGGGGTGAATCAGTTATCTTAATTATTTCATCTTTCTAAATTTCTTTATCAATTAGTACAGTATCAAATCAAATAAGCAAACATAAACTTGAAAAGGAAATAACATCAATACACATGACACAATGATTTTGACGTGGAAAACCCTATTAGGGGAAAAACCACAGGGTGATTAACCCAAGAATGTATTCTCTGTTAGAAGAATAAGTTAGTACAAAATGGCACTTGCCAATTAGGGCTCACTACTCGAGCACACTGCTCACAAGAGGCTCACTACCTACAATAGTTTATACAAGAAAGTACTCATGAGAAGCATCCACATATGCTAAGGTTCAGTTCCGGTTAAGCTCAATATACTGATCTGCTGCACTTCATTCTTACTCTCTTAGGTGCTGTTGTCCTGTTACATTTCAGACCTATCTTGCTATCTTCACACTGCTTTGCTTTTCTTCACACTATATAATTACTCAACACACCTTCACATCCAAATCTATCTAGTATATATATATCCGCTCAAAGGATTTCCTCCTCTTTCTAGTCAGCATCCAGAATAGTCAATATTTTCCCAAACTCCAGTCTGTCGGCTGAATCCTTGCTTACCAAGTGATGCGAATCAAGGAGATACTTATAGAAGTCATCTAACATGTTGGCCAATCATTGATGATATCTTAAGAACCTTGATCACCATCAATATCTCATCCAGAATAATTCTGATGCTCTGTCGGTCAGTTCTTCCTCTGTCTATTCTGCCAAACCGGACCTCAATACTTAGATGCTCATATCTCTTTACTTTTTCATCACCGAAGGCTCAATCCCTGGAATCTATTAGTCACGGTATTCCTCTTGACTTCCCCAAGTCCGCACTTTACAAAGATACTTCCTATAGGAGATCTAGACCTGACTGTCAGACCTTGCTGTATGCTCTGTTCTTGCTTACCAGACCAAAGTATTCTTCAATCTGACTTCTGGTATAGGCACACCATGTTCTGCGGATGGGTGGGATAAACTTTGTTGCCATCAATGACAACACTCATGAAGCCACACAGTGTCTCTTGCCAACAGTATATACTATTGATCATACCAAAAATAGTAGCAATGGTAAGTTCTTTTGAACTGGAAATCAATTCAAAGTCCCACTGGGCGTGCCAAAAATTGTTATCACTGGGAATTGTACCTGTATGCAAGGTTGGTTAAAGCACTGCAATTCCATGTAACATGGGACTAATCTCAGGTTGTGGGTGCCCTATGACGAGATTAGACCTCCAAATTATGGGTTGATTCCCTTCAAATGTTCTATTGAGATGTATGTTTTTTACTTTTTGTGAAAAGGGAAGAAAGAAACTAAATGAATACTAAAGGTAAAATGGTGATGCACCCGATATGGATAAAAATAATGCAATCTGATTCACAATGTTTATCCAGAAATCTGACTTCTACACAATCTGAACTTGGCATAAATATCACAAAAATGATTCTAAGGAAGGTTTGAAAATATGTTTTTATGAAGGAAATAGTTTTTTCACAACATAAAAAGACTATTTCTAGTTAACACAACCTAAGACCTGTGATGAATATATGCTTTAAGGTTGCAAACAAGGAGGTGAGATAATAATTTTGAAGGTTTAATAATAAAACACAGCAAAATTTTATCAAAATCACTTCAACATTCAGCACAAAAGGAAAAAGTAATTCAACTGATCTGAACCAAACAAAGAAAAGCTTTGCAAAAAGACAAAAGATAACCTGTAACCTACCGATCTCTCAATAAAACTATAAAAGTGACCTACAAGAATTCTCCAATCTATCTGAATTAGAATGAGAATCAAGAACTAGCAAATACAAACTTTTGCTTTACAATATATAGGTCTTCTCTCTCCAAGAGGCATGCAAAAAATATTGACTTGCCGACAACTGCCTCTAAAAATACTCATTCCCGAGCAACCTCAAAAATCCTCAAAATTAGGGCCTAAAACTGCCACAAATTGAGCAAAAATAGCTTCAATTTGGGCCTCTCCATATGTTTGACCAAGGACCCTAAAAATACTCCTAAAAGTCATGCAAAACCTTCTAGGTGTCCTAGTTAACTCAACTAATCAATTTGCATGATTTTGCATGAGCAAAATTGATTGTGAGTAAATAATAAAGTAATAGAATATTACTCTATTATTGGTTACAATTTGTTCTATTTTTTGATTTTACAATTTGTGAAAAATAATAAAGTAATTTATAGAGTATTACTTTATTATTTATTTACAATTAATTCATATGTAAAATCGTGCATGATTAGAAGAAAAAATATCACTCCTTATCACTCCATGATCAATGAGAAAAAAATATCTCCCTCTGCAAGGAAAATAAAAAGAAACTGAGTCACTCCATATGACATTCCATGCACAAAACAAATATGCATAAATATCCTTATGACTCCCCTTTGTTGCCTTTGTGCACATACATCACATTTTCTAAATCTCCTTATATCCCCATATGAAATTTGAGATCAAGGAAGAAAAAACAACTCCATTATGCATAAATCCCCATGCATAAAAAATGCTTCATTATATCTGCACCATCATAAACTCCCACCATGCAATCTCTTATTGCAATTGTCTTTATGCAATAATCAAATAAATACAAGACAATACCTTATCACCCCATTCAAATCATACCTCCACCATGCATGAATGCTTACCTTTGAAAACTCCATGTATAGCCCTATGCATATGCCTATGTCAAAAAAGTACACCCTCTTGGCTATTAGCCACCATGCATAATGAGGAGATATCCCTATCTTTGGATGTTTTGAATAAGGGAAAGGAACCTGAGCATGTGTATTGTTGTCTATGCAATAGCTGACCACCAAGGAATCCTCAAAAAGGTTTATAAGGCTTGGAGCCTTTCTCTCCCATCATATTAGCCCTCTTGACTTAATAAAAATCAAGCCTAAAACACTATTGTTGGCCACTCCATGTTATGATGGCTAGGAAAAGGTTTTGACCACGACACTGTTTTTGGATAATGTAATTATTGGTTTTTATAAGTCAAAAAACACACTTGAATCAAAGAACCTTCAAAGAAAAGAAAGAAGATGACCCTAAAATTGCTCATTCTTCATTTGATATTCCTTCTTCGCTTGCTCTGCAACTTTGCTATGCCGCCACTAGGGTTTGGCTTTCTGGCATATGCTCTTCTGGTTTTTTGGCTTCTATGTGTCAAATCTTGGCATCTCTCTACTAAAATGAGACTCAGGAACAAGGTGAGCATAGTATTTGAAACTGACTGGCATACTTCATTACCTTCTGTAATTTTTTGGCTTTAATGGCCACAGCCATACCTACAATTTCCTCCGCAACAATATTTGCCACCATTCTTTGATGTTGTTCCTTGTTTCTCTGTGTTGAAATTCCTTCAAATATGGAAAAATTGGTAAAAAACTTCAAGAAGAAGGGCCGCGGCCATTAAGTGTCTTCATCTCCTCTGTAACAAAAGGTAAGCTCCTTTACTTCTGGTCACGGCTTGATGCTATATCATCTCCTGTATATTTCCTTTGATTGTTCATAACCATGAAGCTAGGGTTTTAATATGCAAGAATGAAGCCCCCTTTTGATACTGCAACTAGAAAAAGACAAGGGTTCCTTGTGTCTTGCTCATTCTTTTCACTTGTGGTTGTATTTGAACAAAAGGACTTATTTTTACTATTGTCCCTTTTTTGGCACTGTTTCAGATATTCATTAGGGTTGTATCTTACCTCATCATTACTGTTTGTCTTCATGGATTTTTTGTAGCTATTTGAAGGCTACTTTGAAGGTTCAACAAGAACAACTTGCCATTTGTTTTGTGGATGCCCTGAATACATCTTTGTCACATTTCTAAGGTGATTGTGACTGTTTAAGGCTTGGCAAGGCTCCCAAACTGAAGCAGAAAACACTTGTGATAAGAAACCTTCTTAATCAAAAGATAGACTAACATGCGTTCCATTGTAATCATGTGAAATGTAAGCCACTATTCTATGTATGCGGCACCAAATCTCTCTGTATTATTCTTCTCTAGTCAAGATTGTCATAGTTATGCATTGTCTTGACTGTCCCATTTATCTGATTGCATCGTTGCCTTATGACAACACTGTTACTGCTTATACTGGCTCCTTATAATGTCAAAATGTTGTTAACTATCCTATTTTCTTGTATCTGCATTTAAACTCATCTGTTATTTTTCTTGCTTTCCATCATCTCCATGACTGTGCTAACCTATAATGGTTGTGTTGGGCCTTTTGATGTCAGTCTTATTGATGTCATGGACTGCTCTTAATGCTCAATGTTGATCCTTTGCATATCATGCTTTTATTGCTACAGGGGTTTTTATCTTCAACTTATACTATTTTAGCATAAAATGACTGTCTTTGTTTATGTTTTGTACACTTAAGTTCCTTTATGACTGATTTGCTATGACTTGTTCTATCGATGCACTTATAACATGACTGTACCCTTCATTGGTTGATCATTTAGTAGCAATTTTACACCTCATTCACAACAAAAATGACAAATATTTTCTCTACTCTTCACTCATGATGTTCTCATTTCATTTAGTTGTGCCTATTCACTACTTGTACATGCCTACATTTTGATTTTGGACATGCACTGCTACACCTTGAATTGATGTTGACTTGTATACTGTAGCATATAACTTGTGAATTACATGTTCTTTGTCAATCATTACTGTAGCACTTGATATAGTCTTGTTCTTCTTTTGATGTTCCTCTTTCATTATTGATGCACTTCTGTAGATGGATCTGGCAACTGAAATATACTCTGTCTGTCTCTTGCCTATTCATGGTGAAAGTGACTGTGTCTCTCTTTGATCTTGCACTATATTTCTTCTTAAGGCATGGCACCTTCTTGACTGCACCATTGCAATACTGTAGCTTTAGGCATGTAAGATGAAGCTTTTTTTGATCAAGACAGTTGATAAAATGCATGGAATTCACCTTGTTAATCCTTGGACTTGGTGGTGCCCACCTGGATTTAAGGTTTCAAACATTCATCCGCAGGCCCTTTCATTTAAATCCAAAAAATTCTAAGTCTTTCGGCCTTCATATTTTTATGCATGTATCTTTGTATATGGCCGCTTATATGTGCCTTTATATGTACAAGTGTAGATGTACATTGGCGAACCTGAAATAAAATTCAATCGGCTTCAAAAATGGTAAAAAAATGAGTTGTATGCATCTTTGTATGCATATAAGTTTGTATGTGGCTGATGCAATATACAAAGTAATGGTACAAAGGGAGGAAACAAAAGTCATTTCTCCGAGATAGTGCACATCAGCCTCTCATTCTCTGGTCCCGCCGATAGGCCGATGAGTTTGTATGTTCGAATATACGAGACAGACATACAAAGTGTCATCAGCGAAGCTTTGTCTATTGGCGGCCAAGTCCAAGATTTCTCCGACAGGCCGATGAAGATACAAAAGATACATGCAAGGCAAGAACCAAAGGGTGGGGTCCACCAATTGTATTTATGTTCGATTGTATGTTTTCACATGTTTGAACATACAAGGGAATATGCAATCCTGAGATGCAAAGCCCGGACCTGAAATGAATATACATTCTGGTTGATAAAGGCAGAAAGTCTAATTGTATGTATGTTTTGCTTGTATATTCGTAGTTGTATATGTGATATACAAGGCAAAGATACAAGGGAGGATATACAAAGCAGACCTGACCGGAAAATGTAAATCGGCAAACTCAAAGGTGGGGTCCGCAGTGTGTATGTTAAGTGTATTGTATATGCCAAAATACAAAGAAGAAGAGATACAAGCCGGACCTGTTGTGTTGACTTTTTCCCAGACTGGATGCTTATTCCCAGATTTCCCTACAAGGTAGCCATCAGTGATCAACAGGATCTCTGGGCCAGGGGGCCAACAGTGTAGGAGATAGACTCTATATTTTATCTCCTCTTCTTCTTCAGGCTCTGCAAGACCTAGGGGGGTATTCCCTACTCAACATCCATGAGGATATGCATACAAGGCTGGGATGCTGACAGAAAGCAGATAGTCCTCTTGTAAGTAGACCAAAACTGAAAGATAAGAGCAAAGGGGCTAGCTTTGGGCCTATTAGCAGTTGTAGACAGAGGACTGAGGATCCTAAACTAATTCTAATGTCCTAATGTTTGTTTTAGATTTTGATTTGGAGTTTAAGTTTGGATGCAAAGCTGGACATGGTTATAACACAAAAACAAAGCATGATTGGTGCCTATCCAGGGCCTGGAGTCAGTAGACATACACCTGTGAATGATCAGCATAAACAGCTAAAACTGGATTTCAAGGGGATATATGTGATACCTGCCTTACAGGTATCTCCCAATATAGAGTGTTAAGTTATCTCTACTTATGGTATCCCTACTGCAGTATACCCTTCCCAATGTTCAACCTGAAAACAATTTAATCTACCCCTGAGCAGAAGTTAAAAGATCAGACATTCAACATAGGAATTCTATGCTCTAGAATCTAAACATTACCCAAATATCCAGATTCAGAAGAAGAATACATGCAATACTGGAGACAGAATTAACACAACACATGCTAAGATAGCATTTCTCATATAAGTTTAATCATGAAATCAGTGGGTTCATGCCAAAAACATACAACAAGAGATACATAAACTCACAGGTAAGCTGTACAGAGCAACCAGATCAGCTTGTTATGAATTACAGAGCCAAAAATCTTCAACTTTCAACAACCTTGAATGAAAAACACCGTCTGCCTTATATAGCAGGAGGGTGTATTCAGCATTGACTACCAGGTTGACCAAAAATCCCGCCAGATATACAGTATCATAAAAATGGCGCTCAAACATTAATGCAGCAGGTAGGGGAGGAGACAGGAAGATTTTTCGAGCCCTGCGCCACCGCCTAGGGATCCAGATCTTCAACCGAGTACTAGATCAGCCCACGCCATCGCCCATACCTCTGCAACAATCGCCATTAATGGCGCACCAACCCGCGGCCTCGGGAAAACGTCAAACAGTCGATCGCAACCATTTCCCGCCGAGATTCATCATCATGATATTTGAAAATGCAGGATACAATTATCCCACATGCACCCCGCAGCAACCTCTTTAACACTTTATATACTAGGTCATGAGCATATATCATGTCGGTGCTTTTGCTCCTGACGACACTAGTATAAGACTTCATCATCATCATCCTCCAGCAGCATGATATCCTGTTGCCCGAAATATCACCTTGACGTCAGCATCATATTGCAATACAACCTGCATGATAATCGCCTTCATCGGCACAACCTGATCCATCGGAGAAACATCCTCCTGCTGAGCTTATACCAAGAGTCTGGCCGATGAACATCCTGATGACGCCATCATCATATCCTGCTGACGTCATCATCATATCTGCCTACTGTGCACCTCCTTATATCCGGATGACGTCATCATCATGTTTGCAAATATCGGGAGATCTCTTCAAGATGATCAGTGTTAGAAATATGACCGCCCCCGGACCTTGATGACGTCATCATCATATTAACATCAGGATGATATTCGGAAGGCAACCGGATATTTGGAAATATCATCCTGATGCACAAATATCAGGTTGCACTGTAGCTCCACTATAAGATCGGGGTGATAGAAGAATATGATGATGCTTGAAAAGATCACCCCCACTAGATAATGCACGAAGCCGGCAAGCGGATATCTCCTTGATATCAGCATCATCATGACGCTGGAACAAACATACACCTGGGTGATATGAAAATATCACCCCCTCCTTCGGAAATATCATGATGCAGATAGGCAGAGAAAAAGATATCACCCTGATATAAGGATGACATCAGCATCATCAGGATGACAAAACAACGAACAAGTGATACAACATCATCAGGATGATATTGACTAAGATCATCCTGACGTTCAAAATATGATGACCCCAGTGAATATCAGGTCGCATTTAGAACTCTTCAACAACATCATCAGGATGATCATAACCAAGATCACCCGATGATAAAAATATCACCCCGGCGAAATATCATGAAGGCAGAAAATATGATGACCCCCGCAAGCAACACTGTGATAACTGGAAATATGATGATGATGACGACGACCCTTAAGAAAGAACAAGTCAGGTCGAAACAACTCAAAGAATAACCCCTTCAGAATATCGGGGCAACATCATCATCATGTTTGGGCAAGGTGATAATTGGAAGATCACCAGATACTTGAGAAATCACCCCCGCAAGCAAATCAGGGCGCACTGTAGCTCATTAGCATCATCAGGATAATAACCAAACATCACCCGACAGTGAAATATGATGATGACGATGAGAAACCGGTCGACGGAGAACATGATGATACTGACCACCATCAAAGGAAATATGATGATGATGACCTCCTCTTCAAAGAAAATATGATGCTGTAGCTGAAAAATACTGAGGAGGTCCAACACTTAGAACATTTTTTGGATACTTAGGGAGAGTGCCTGCATGAAAATTGCTCAAAAATTTCCACTCAATTCAGGCACTAACATGTTGCAAAGTTGCAATATGGTTAATAATAATTTTGAGGTCTGTGCATTGTATGTATATTTGTGAATATGCAAAGATTTAAAGGCAAAAGGGATGGAAAGGTAAAATGTTTGTTTGAGCTGTGAAAAGTCTGGATTGGAAAAAGTTGCCTGCGTGGCATGTTTTACTTGGCCAATGACTTTTCAGTGTAGTTTGAAGCCATTGATCTTGGCAATGAGGAAGAATTGACGACCTGTTTCAAATTTTTAAATTAGAAGGGATTTCTTTGTATCTACAGTTGCATTTTAGGCAGGAAGAATTACAAAGCATGCAAGCTGTTGGGTTTCTAGAAGCCGCGGGTAGGTTGGCCATTAATGGCAAAATTGCAGAGGTATGGGTCTAAAGAGACAAGCTAGCTACCATTTTTAATGAAAAATCTCCAGGCGGCGGCACATCCCCCAATTTCACCTGGTCTTCTTTCTTCTTCTGCCTACTGCATTGAATGTTTTGGGTGCCATTTTGATGGTGCGATGTATCTGGCAACATTTTGAGATGACCATGTAATTAATTGTTGAGTACATGTTCTTGCTATATAAGCAAACTATGTTACTTATTTTTTGGTTGTTGAAGACTTGGGCAAAATTTTGGAGAAATAATGAAACAGATCCTTTCTTGGTTGTTCTATCTCTTTTAGAGTTTATGAGTTGCATATGAATGTATGTTGCACACATGTTCAGTCTCATGTTGTTTTTATATGAAAAATGCATTGTTGCATGTGTTTAGTTGTTTGTCTCCATTGCTGTATGCATCGCTTCTTCTGAATCTGGTTGCTAAGGGTTCCTCAGATTCTAGAATATAGACTTTCTATATTGCATGCTTGATCTGTGACTTCCATTCAAGGAGTGGATTAAACTATTTTAGGTTAAGTATGAAGAAGAATGTATGTCAGCTGGGATATTCATAAGTAGAGGCAGCTAAATACTCAGTCTTGGGTGGTGTTTGTAAGGCAAATACTAGTCCTAACCCCTTGAAATTTGAATGCCAGTGCAAATCATTCATTTGTATACGTCTAGTTGACTCTATTGCCCTGAGATAGGCACCGGTCTGCCCTTGTGTAGTAGTTATGATCCAAAACCCCTATCTTGCATCCAAAATATCAAAACAAATCCTTTCAAAGCTTCAACCTGTTAGATTCTAGAAGTAGGAGTAGGACCTTTGCATACTCTCATCCACAACCAGTTAGATATGTCCAAGAACATTGCCAGCTTGTGATCTATCATGCAAATCTTGATCCTAAAATGAGAGTATTCTGCCTGTTATTGTAAAGCTAAATCTTTCTATTGGGTGAGTCAAAGTTAAATCTTTAGCAATAGGGATACCCCCCTTGGTGCGGCAGAACCAGAAGTGAAGGGGAGGCAGCTCACGCAACCTTCTGTATTTGTTGGCCGAATCTACCTGTGCATTGGAACTGCTAAACCCTTTGCCGATTCGGAGATAAAAACCCAATAGGATTATTGCATTCTTTACACCCCACTGTACTCTATGTATACTGTATTTGCACCTTTACCTCTAGCATGTGACTGTTACACTTATCTCATATATTCTTGTGAGGTTTTACCTTATGACAGTCAAGTTGGCATATTGTTTATGATTGTCTTGCCTTCCACTGTTTCATCTGCTGTTCCATTTGGCATTTACTTGACCGTCTCTATGAGACACTTGCAAAAAGTGATATGATGACTGTTAACCTTTGAACATCTTTAACAGTATGAGAACAAAAAGAGGAGTACCTGATATAAAATGCTACTTCACTTGAACTGTTTCATCTTTACCTCCTTGTACTTGGAAATGGTGAAAACCGTTGAGGGTTGGTATCACATTAAGTGTTGTTGCTACTTATTTGATGGTTGTTAATGTGTTCATTGTATTTTGCATGTACTGTGATGCCATCATCATAGATTCAGGATGATTGTTTTATTTACCTATGTTTTCCACATTGACTATCATCAAAGTCATTCTCATGCCTTACTAGTCTTTTACTGGTTATGCCATGTCTACTTCTTGACTGCTATACCTTTTTGAAATGGCTGCTTCCTCTATTACTATTCTTCATTGAGGGTTGCTTTAGCATTCATGATTGTCCAACAGTGCCTTCACTAACTGTTCTCTGATTCTGGACTTAATGTATTCAATTATTGGGCAGTCTTGTTGATTCTTATGTCTTATAATGTCTAATGTGAATGATGGCTGTCTTACTTGCCATCATAAACTATTCCATGTTGTTTGAATGGTATCAATAGCTTTATGTAATATGGATCTCAAACACAATAGAAAGAAAGGAAAATACCTTTCATGATTGTACTCCACACTTTTGATCATTGTTGACTGCTTCAATGCTTAACATGATGTTTGTTGGCTTTGTCCTTCCAGAAGCATGGATTGATTTGGTTGTACCTTATCAACATGAACACATAAGCATGATCTGAAATTTGTCTCCAACTATTATTTGAAAATGATGGCTCTTGTAGCCTGATCCTTCTATTTGATATGTAATTGAGACTTGATTGGCATATGTGCTTTCTGTCCTTGATTTGTTCTTCCAGTACTGTCCTTTATGTATCTTGATGGCATAAGACTATGAGCTATTGGATATAGCATAACATGTAATGGTATCACTTGAGCATGCTGGGATCAACCCTTGTGGGAGCCACATTTTAATCCACATGCGTATTTGTCTTCAAATCAGCAACAAAATTTGTTCTATACCTGTACAGTGAACAAACAAGTTAGCATAAGAAGTACCTAATAATGTTGATTGATCTCCTTCATGATTTCTTCCTGATTTGTGTCATATATCTGATCTGATCTCTTATCTGAATGCATGATATGATAAGTAGATGTGTCTGTTTGATAAAAGCATGTGATAACTATAAACATTCAGAGCACTAACAGGGTTGTCCCCAAAATTTTGCAGGTTTCAACTGGATGGTGGCTTGGAGTGAAGAATGAAGACTGAAGACTTGAAGGCCAACTTCAACATCAACCTCCATCATCAGGCAATGATGGATGTTTAGATTTATCATATGTTCTTTTCTCTTTTCTTTTATCAAACAGATGCATAGCTTGCATGTGTGCAATTGCTCAGTCTAGTTACTCCCACGGCTTGTGTGGGACACATTTGAACATTTCTTTTAAACACGATCAGTTAGTTTCTCTGATGCATATGATGTATATGTATTTCCTTTTCAATCAATGCATGAGATAAAGTAACAAATACTTGGATGTATGTTCAAATCATGACATGAAATAATAGTGTAATACAATATCTTTCTCTCTTTTATTCAAAACTGATTAACTGAATAATCAATTTAACTTATAACTCCTAAAAGATCAAACTTTGTAGAATAACTGTATGTCCTTGAATGTTTGATCCTTTGATAATCAATTCTTTTGTCATGATAACTTATCAGTCCTGATTGGACTGATAGGTTATCCTGACAACTGGATCTTCTTTTCTACTTCGTCAAGGCATCAATCATTCAAGAAATGCATAACCTTGAAGTTTCCTATTATTCCTTCTAAACAATTACACTTAGGTCCAACTAATTTTCAGTATGAACAAAAAAATAGTAACAATTTTATTGTAGGAATTCTGCCATACCACAATTCATAAGGAGTTTGAGTACCATTACCTTTCACTTGAACTCTATTTTGAATGTAGACAATAGTATGAATAGCCTCTTTCCAAAAGACTTTTGGCAGATCTGCTTCCTTCATCATTGTCCTAGCAACCTCTTGAACTTTCCTATTTTTCCTTTCCACAACTCCATTTTGCTAAGGATTCCTAGGTGTAGACAACTATCTTTTTATCCCATGCTCTTCACAGAAAATGTTGAATTCATTTGATGTGAATTCACCTCCTCTATCAAACCTTAAGCATTTGATTTTCAACTCTATTTCATTCTCAACCACTGCCTTGAAAGATTTGAAATTCTATAGGGCTTCTGATTTGTCTCTTAGAAAAGTAATCCAATTCATTCTAGAATAATCATCAATAAGCAACATGAAGTACATGTCACCTTGTAGACTTCTCACCCTTGTAGGACCACAGAGATCTATATGCACTAGATCCAACAAACCAGTAGAAAATTGCTCTCTGCTCTTGAAACTTGTTCTTGTATGGTTCCCTAACTGACATTCCTTGCAAATTGTACTGGATGGTTTCACAAGTTTTGGTAAGTCTCTCACAATCTAAATTGAACTTATCTTTACCAGATTATCAAAGTTTATATGACACATCCTTCTATGCCACAACCAACTTTCGTCTGTTTGGGCCAATAAACAGTAATCACTCGTTCCTCTTAAATGATAAATGTTACCTCTGGTCTTCTTACTAGTAGCAATCATAGTTTCGAAGCTTTCCATGATCTTGCACCCATTGTCTTTGAATCTTAGATCATATCCTTTGTCAAACATCTAACCAACACTCAAAAGATTATGCTTCAAACCCTTTACATATAGGACATTGTCAGTATTATGTTTTCCATCAAATGAAATAGATCCTTTTCCACAAATCTTACCAGCTGCATTATCTCCAAACCGAACCAGTCCTCCATCATACTTTTCCAAACTTACAAACTTACTTTTGTCACCGGCCATGTGATGTGAGTATCCACTATTAATAATCTATTCATCCTTATCTTTCTCAACCTGAACAGCCAAAGCACTTTCTTCCACTAGTTTTTCTTCCTTCACACTGCTAGCAGAATTAGTAGACATAGGATCTTCTTTAATAGCAATGAATAGGAATTCATTTGCACTAGTACTAGCATCATTAGAATCATCATCAGTCACTTATTCATCATCAAAATCTCTAACATAGTAACATTTCTTCAGAACTCTAGTCCTGTTATCATATCTTTTCTTATTTCTTTCAATTTTTTCAGGACATCTGGAAGCATAATGACCTACTTTACCAGAAGAGAAATATTTGAAAGGTAATTTACCTTTGAACTTACTGGAACCTCTTTACAACCTGTCAAAAAAGTTAGCTTCAATTTCCTCAAAGTCATCATCCACTTTATAATTCTCGGCTCTGGAAATCTTTTTAGAAGTATCGGCTTTAAAAGCTTATTCAACTTTTGGCAGGGCATCACCAAATTCTCTCATCTCAAAGGCTATAAGATTTCCAAGTAACTGATCTCTGTCAATAGTTTTCACAGTCATAAATTCTTGAATAGCAACTACATTGTGACTATAGGACTTTGGTAGTGATCTGAGAATTTTCATTACAATTTCCTTATCACTAAGAGTTCCTCCCATATCTTTTATTCCAGTGACAAGTTCATCAACTCTTTGCATAAAGGCTGTTACATTTTCATCTTCATTCATCTTCAAACCCTCATATTTCACTTTCAAGCTTTGTAGCTTGGCTTCTCTTACATAATCATCTCCTTCATACAGATTTTTTAGCTTCTCCCATACCTCATTTTTAGATTCAAGGTCCACATCTTTTGTCAACACTGAGTCACTTAAGGAACTTAACAGGGCATCCTTTGCTTTGACATCCAATCCATATTCTTTAATATCATCTTCAGTTGTCAAACCATCTTCAGGCATGACAAATTGTGATTGTGTAGCTAACCATACTTTATAACTAAGACAAGGGAGATGCGTTTCATTCGAACCTTCCAAAGAGCATAATTTGTCCCATCAAACTACGGAGTTTCCTTCCTGTAAGACATCCTAGATCATCCTCAAGTTGTTAGGCTTTATTTTGAGGAACCTAGCTCTGATACCAATTATTGAACTGCACCGAACAACTGAGAGGGGGGGCGAATCAGTTGTCCTAAAACTTTTAACCAATTATGAATATTAACTTATCAATTACTTATATTCTGACATAACCATGAAAGCATGAAATGAGAAGTTCAACACAATAACATAATCAACACCAGAGACACCATATTTTTACGTGGAAAACCCTAAAAGGAAAAAACCATGGTGGGTGTTAGCCCACAAAAATATATAAGTTATATCAATACCGAAAAAGGAGGCTCACTGCCTATGGGTGGCTCACTACCAAAAAGAGTGAACTAATTCAGCAGCATCTACTCCATGCTAGGGTTCAGTTCCATTATAGCCCAATATTATTTCTCTGCTCTGTTCTTTCTTTCCTTCGCACTTATCTTTTCATCTTCACAACACACACACTTTTTAAGAACTTCATTACATGCTTTTATACAATTCATCAATCTTAGAATGTGCATCAAGGTCGGCATTATATTCATCAACCATTGGATAAATCTCCAAGGTCGGCATTACAATCATACATAAAATAGGTCTGGACCTAATACAAATTAAGCTAAGGAAAAGATGTAAAGATGTGTGTGGATCATGCCACGCCTTATCTAGGTCTCAAACACAATCCTCCATGCCACAACATGCTTCTACAATCTTTGATGCATCTCCGCAAATAATGAATTCAACCAGGTCAGCCAAGACTGATGAGAGCACTAGGTCTGCTAAGAACATTCTTCATTCACGATCTAATTTTCTCATTGCAGACCAATCCAAATGTAGGAACATGATCAGGAGACATCCACAAGTACAATATAATCACTAGGAACAACCGCACAATCTCTAACCACTCTGTCAAGAAGATTCTTCAAACCGGAGCACAAGAACAACACTGTTAGCCACTGTCATAAGTAAAAGATAGCTTACGGACCACCAAATCATGAACCATTGCAGTTAAAGGCACTTAACTTAACATCATCATAGAATTGATTATAGAATTGTAGACCAAAATACTTCAATGCGGAGGAATGCGGAGCATAGCACTTTCTCCCTATCACCACCAAACATACAAAAAAAGTAGGTTTTAGACTGGTGAACACAATTCACTTAATTCTTCATGCTGAAGGTTCAAACTTGGAATATAACATCTTCAGACAGACTTCTAAATCACTTCCAATCTGCGGGAAAAGATATTCATTCTACAGGAAATGCAGAGCTATCTTCTAGACTGTTCTTTAGAGTCTAATACATTGTTTCGACTGCAACACACTGTTTCCACCGAAGGGGCTAATTTTCTCAATATCCGCAACATCAGAATCACTTACATAGGTAAATACAAAGCATCTTACTCATGACAAGAAAGCAACAAAGTAAGAGCACAGTTGACACCAATGACAACACTGATTTACTTGCAACAATCTCCCCCTTTGTCATTGATGGCAACATATGATGTGAAAAAATGAAAAGACCATCAAGATAAGATTCTCCCCCTTTCCATTATACATCTGCATTCTTTCTCCCCCTGAGTTTTTCAAATGATTTCTCTCCCCCTTTGACATCAATGGCAAAGGGCACATACTTGCATACTGCAACTTTGATCCACTGAACTTTCTTTGTTTATCAACACTTACTTTATCAGAAACATCTAGCTACTCCTCCTAAGAGGTAGCCCTTAAAACTATTGGAAACAAGGCAAATAACTGAGAGGGGGGTGAATCAGTTATCTCAAATATCTTAACTTTCTTTTCTCCTTTATTAATTAGTGCAACATCAAAACATATAAGCATATATAATCATGAGAGCAGAAATAAAATCAACACACATAACACAAAGATTTTTACGTGGAAAACCCTGTTAAGGGAAAAACCACGGGGTGACTAACCCAAGATTGTATTCTCTGTTAAAAGAATAAGAAGTACAAAATGGCACTTGCCAATTAGGGCTCACTGCCCGAACACACTGCTCACAAGAGGCACACTGCCTACAAGAGACTCACTATCTACAAAGTTTATAGAAGGTAACTAGGTGTTTGAACTGATGAGAGGCATCTACAAATGTTGAAGTTTAGTTCCGATTAGGCTCAATATACTGATCTAATGCACTTCATTCTTCCTCTACTCTGGTGTTGTTGTTTTGTCACATACCAGACTTGTATTGCTGCTTCCACACTTATCTCTGCCTTTCTTCACACCTTATTTCATTACACACACACATTCATACCAAAATCCATCTAGTATATATATCCGCACCAAGGATTTCAACAACTTTCTAGTCAGCAACCAGAATACTCAAGATATTAACAAAATACTGATTTGTCGGTTGAATCCATGCTTGCTATGTGATGCGTATCAAAATTATAGACATTGAAGTCATCAATCATGTCGTCTAATATTGTATGATCCCTCAAATAGCTTGATCAACATCAATTATTCATCCGGATTGAAGTCTGATGCTCTGCCGGTCAGTTCTTCCTCAATCTACTCTGCCTGTCAGGAACCCAACACTCAGATGCTCATATCTTTTCCATGTTTTATCACTGGAGGATCCATCTCTGGAATATAGTAGTCATGATACTCCTCTTGACTTGTCCAAGTCTGCAACTTGCTGTGTTACACCATCTAAGAGATCCGGACCTGATTGTCAGACCTTGTTGCATGCTCTGTTCTTGTTCACCGAACCAAAACACTCTTTAATCTGACTTCCAGTATAGGCATACTATGTGCTGTAGATATGTGGAATAGACTTTGTTGCCATCAATGACAACACTCATGAAGCCATATAGTGTCTCTTGCCAACAATCTCCCCCTTTGGCATTGATGGCAACACTTAGTGAAAAATGACTAAGTGTCGCAATAAACTCCCCTTGGCTGATGCTCTATCTTATGCACTATTTTACCAGAGCTCCCCCTTAGCTGGATTCCACATTTTTCACTACTCCTCACTCCCCCTTTGACATCAATGGCAAAGGGTGGAATCCACACACCAAAATTTGCAAAAATCAACCTATATATAGCCGCATAAGTATATATACATGTTATACTTACATATACTTAAGTATATCTGCAAAAGTGACCTTCAACTGTACAAATTCTATTGCCCAGCTCTGCTTCATCCTATCCAAAATGGAGATGTGACCACTCAACAAAAATGCATAAGCTTCTGCCCTTCTTAAGTCTGCCAGATCACTGGTCCGGGTCGTGGTCTGAGCATCAGTTAAGGCCTCATGCATTGCCTCTAACTTAGGGATAATTATCCCTCTAAGTTCACTCATCCTGCTTATTATATTCTTCTTCTCTTTGTCTAGCCTCTTTATTTCATTTATAATGGCAATAGCCTGGCATTCTTGATTCATTATGGATGTAGTGAGGGGATCAAAATTCTGAGATAAACTTAACATTTTACCTTCTTGTTCTTTCACCTTCTTTTCAATATCCTCTGTCACTTTAGACCAGGATAGACAAAATTTGTACATGTCCCCACCATCTTTAAGAGCATTTTCTAGGCTCTTTATCCCAATATCCAGGGTCCTCCTACCATTAACTATGAGTCCCTGTACTTCAGTGAAACTCTTTGCCAAAAACTCTTTCTGAACCTTTTCCTTTGCTGATTTCTCTAAAGAATCAAAATGAGTGCTAATGGAGTTTACCAAAGATTTCAAATTACCGGATGGAGAGACCAAAGGATCCTTTTGAAAAGATGGCATGATCTTCTCTAGCATACCGAATGTAATCTCTAACAGCTCGTAGTCTTCCATGTGAGACTTCAAAAGTTTTTCTTTTTCCTTGGCTTGAGCAAAAGATGCTATCTTGTCTGGACTGGAGAGAGGGAATCAAAATTTAGTGGTCCTTGGAATAGTTCTGGTTCATCTATCTCGATCATCTCTTTGTTCAAGAATTTCTTCACTACCTCTGCAGTGTCTCTTGCTGGAGACTAAGTCTTCTTTTCTTTTGGAATCTTTGAACTGTCATCAGAGATCTTCTCTATTTGTTCTTCTTCTCTTCCCTTTTTCTCCTCTTCTCGACTCACTTTCTCCTCTTTTCTTCCTTCTCCTTCAGTTCCTGAATCTGTAGTGGGATCCAGAGGAGAGATGTTAACTTCTTCATGAACTTCCTCTTCTGGAATAGAGGAATCCAAGTCCTTAGACTTCTCCTCATCCATCTCTTTTGACCCTTCTACATATTTCTCAATAGATTCTTCTTTTGATGCATTTAATCCTTCAACATCCAAGGTAGAAGGTTCTTCATCTATTTCCTCTATAATAGGAAGATTGAATCTTTTGAAGGCATTCTAGAGGATGTCTTCTATTTCTCTTTCTACCTAATCAGTCTCTCCAAGCATTAGTTTGTTCATTCTTGCTTTGCTCTGGAATTCATCCTTGCAGTCCTTAAAGATCATGTTCATTTGCTTTGGAGTAATGGAAGGATAGAGCTGAATAGCAATTTGTTCTCAGATCTCTAAGTCCTTTGCCTTGGCATTCTCTTTTCTAAGTTCAAGCACCTTCTCTAGACTTTTGGGAATTAATGAAATGATTTCAATAAATGCTTTATTATAAATATTCAGGTACCTAACTGTAGCTTCTTCCAAGATCCTTTTGTCAGTATCACTATAATCATCATAAAATTCTATTACTGGTTGCAGATTTCCATCCATAGTGACTGCCTTGATGATATCATCAATAGAAAGAGTGGGTTTTTCAACAAATTCTTCTGCCTCTTCTTCTTTGTTTTTATCAGCAGAGGATTCCTCAGATGTTTTCTTCTTCTTCTTCATTTTCTTAACCTCCTCATCAAACTTTGTTTCTTCATCATCCTTTTGTCTTATGTAAGACCTTGTGGCTTTTGTTTTCGTTCTCTTTTCTCCCTTTCCGGATGTCTTGGCTTCCGGTTTTGAGGCTCTTGAGCTCTTGGGGGTGGCAGGTGCAAAGCTCTTGGAGGATCTAGTCCAGGAGGAGGCTTGTACCGGAACACTTCCTTTTTCTGCTTCTTGTTTCTCTTTCTCAGCTCTTTCTATTTTCTCTTTGTTTGCATCAACTGCCTCTTTTGATATGCCATATCTTTTTGCAATTTCCTCTACTTCCCTTCTAACTTTCCTTTTTATCTCCGGTTGTCTCAGCTGAACATGTATCTTTACACTTAATTCTTGAAAGGTTCCAAACCTTTCTGCCTCAAGGTCCTTTGGCTGGCTCAACAAGTGTTGAACGTGTAGCTCTAATATTTTCTCATCTACTTTGTAACCCATTGGCATTATCCACATTGTTTTGGGCTCAACTGCCTCCATTAGGCATTGATCAATGTCAACCATGAAGCACACTGTATCTTTGTATTTTTTAACTATGGATTGAGGAATTCTTTCTCTGGCCTGCATCATATTTTGGAAGTTTTTAAAGTACCCCCAAAGTGCTGTGCTTTGAGCCTTAGCATCACCAAGTCCATACATATAGTCTCTGATCTGTATGGCAACCAATCTATCATTTTGCCATACCCAACCACTTGATCCGGGCAGCTCATTCATGTAGTAGAAGAATAGACACAGTATTAGACACCCATACTTGAATGAGTTTTTCTTGTCCTTCTTGATCTTCTATAGGGTTTCTAGCAGTTGGTTTAAAAGAAGATCACATAGATCATAATCTACATTTTCCCTTTACATCTGATATGCTGTATATATTGCAGTCCTAGACACAGAGTTCTCCCTACTAGAATGATAGACCTTATATCCAATTATCATTGAAGCAAACTTGACATATGGATCTATGATGTCATCAATTGTCATTGCTCTTTTGTCAAACTTAGATCTGATAGCTTCACTTATTGTCTGGTTCTTAACAGTTTTGAGTGCAGGAAACCCACCGGATGAGTACAGTCTAATTACTGCCCTAATGACATCTTTTGTTATCTTGAAGGGCTTCATTAACCACATGAAATTGTCATGTATTCTGCTAAGAACATACTGGACCCATTTATCTTCTACAAAATAGGGAAAGTGGATGCAATGTCCAAAGTGCTTATCCCAGAGGGCCTTGTATTGAGGTTTGAGTTCAAAACTTTCATCTATTAACTGTTTATGATAGATGTCCATCAACTTGGATTCTCCAAATTCCTCAATATTGGCGTGGATGTAAACCCTAACATCTTCTATGTGCGGTACCCCATGCGGAATGCTAGAGAAAGTGCCTAAGGGATCAACTTCTAGGGATTTGTAGGGATGTTTCTTGAATTTTGGGCGCGGCCTATCAGTGATCTTAACAACCATTCAAGTAGCCATTTTTGCAAAAGATTCAGAGAGAGATATTCAAAATGGAAGTACCTTTTTACGCTTCAGGTTTCAGGAAAAAGAGCTGGATCAAATCACTGGTTGAATCAGTTGATCTTTGAGAGAGTTGTAGACACTTTGATGTAGAGTTCTTCTCTTCTTCTCGAAAGAAAATGTGTGAATAATAAGTGAATGAACCCTTTGATCTCTGCACAAAACCTAATTTCCTTTTGCAATAAATGCACAACTTAAGTCATCTAGTTGCCTTGTTCTGAGAGAGATCTTTCCGAATCACTGAGATGCACTTAGAATCATTTTTAGTGTTAATTGACAATGTATCTTCTTTCCTCCAATCATGCCATGAATCCGCAGATCAAGATGTCTCAACTTTGAATCACACCGGATCTGTCTTTGAAAATCATGCTTTACCGTATGGCTATCAAACCGGATCAATCTTGGATGATTAAACTCTTGTAAAACTTCATGTGGATCATTCATATTTTCACCGATGGTTATTTAGATAATTTTTTGAGAACCCTTTAATCCGCAACATTCCATGTGCCAAATTTAGGCACCAATTGACTGGCTGGGGGAATTTATTTTTCTTTGTGACTCCCCCTGAGCTAGAGCTCATCTGCTCAGTTTTTAGAAGGAATATTAGCACCAAATTCCGGTGTGGATCCATCCCCATCATTTTCTGTACTTTTCTTCACCCAAATCTTGCTCATCTCCCTTTGGATTTCATCTGCATTCACTTTGCCTTTTCCCTTGTCTTGATTTTGATTATGATGCACCGGACCCTTTTTGTCCTGATTATTACTTCTGTAGAATTTGGCAATATGACCGGATCTATTGCAATTGTAGCAAACAACATTTCTTTGCATATTTGACTGATATCCTCTTGATCTGCATTGATTAGCCATATGTCCCATTCTATTGCATGCAAAGCATCTACCATTGAATGAATTATTTATTTGCATATTTCTGCATTCATGAGATTTGTGACCATACCTTTTGTACTTGAAACACTGTCTGAAGAAGGATGGATTAGTTTGATTCATTCTTCTTCTATACGGAGTTGCTTTATGACTGAAGTTGTTGCAATTGTAGCAGTATCCATTGAAGGATGGATATCTTTGAGTATTTGGTTGCCTTACCAGAGGTCTTCTAGGCCTGTTTCTTTGATTTCCTGATCTAGAGTTCTTCTGACCAGATCTGGAGCTTTCACCTTTCTCATATCCCAAGCCATGCTTGTCATCTACCCTCTTTTAGATTTCAAGAACTTCAAGTTGAGATGAGCTTATCTTGAATTTTTCTTTGTATTCATTTGTTGTTTGAAGATCTTGTTTGAGAGTGTCTATCTGATTCTCAAGTTGTTCTTCATTATCTCTAGCTTCTTCAAGATCAGATTCAAGATGCCTGATTATTCTGTCCATTTTTTGGCAGTCCTCTGTCTTCTCCTTGAGAGATTGTTTTAGATTATCTTAAATTTTCCTTTTCTCTTCAATTTCTTGGGCGAATCTCATAACCCCTGATTCCATCTCATGCCTTACCATAATGACCTCTTTTGATAGCTTCTCACATAGCTTATTTTTCTCATTCAGATCTTCATTAGTATCATTGGCTTCACTTTGACTTGCTAATTTTTGAAGTAGTTCCTTTCTCTTTTTCATAGAGATACTTAGTTTTTCTTTTAGCTCATTTATGAAATCATCAGCTTGTTTGAGTCTTTCTCTTAAGTTATTGACTTCAGAGTGGGACTGTTCAAGATCATCTAGGGTAGACTGAAGTTGTTCCTTCATACCATACATATCCATTGAGTATCCCAAATCTTCCTCAAGTTATTAGGCTCGGTTTAGAGGAACTTAGCTCTGATACCAATTGTTGGAAACAAGGTAGATAATTGAAAGGGGGGTGACTCAGTTATCTCAAATATCTTAACTTTCTTTTCTCCTTTATTAATTAGTACAGTATCAAAACATATAAGCATACATAATCGTGAGAGCAGAAATAAAATCAACACACATAACACAAGAATTTTTACGTGGAAACCCTGTTAAGGGAAAAACCATGGGGTGACTAACCCAAGATTGTATTCTCTGTTAAAAGAATAAGAAGTACAAAATGGCACTTGCCAATTAGGGCTCACTGCCCGAGCACACTACTCACAAGAGGCACACTGCCTACAAGAGACTCACTATCTACAAAGTTTATAGAAGGTAACCAGGTGTTTGAACTGATGAGAGGCATCTACAAATGCTGAAGTTTAGTTCCGGTTAGGCTTAATATACTGATCTAATGCACTTCATTCTTCCTCTACTCTAGTGTTGTTGTTCTATCACATACCAGACTTGTATTGCTGCTTCCACACTTATCTCTGCCTTTCTTCACACCTTATTTCATTACACACACACCTTCATACCGAAATCCATCTGGTATATATATCCGCACCAATGATTTCAACAACTTTCTAGTCGGCAACAAGAATACTCAAGATATTAACAAAATACTATTTTGTCGGCTGAATCCATGCTTGATATGTGATGCGTATCAAAATTATAGACATTGAAGTCATCAATCATGTTGGTCAATATTGTATGATCCCTCAAATAGCTTGATCAACATTAATTATTCATCCGGATTGAAGTCTGATGCTCTGTCAGTCAATTCTTCCTCAATCTGCTCTGCCTGTCAGGAACCCAACACTCAGATGCTCATATCTTTTCCATGTTTTATCACCGGAGGCTCAATCTTTGGAATATAGTAGTCATGATACCCCTCTTGACTTGTCCAAGTTTGCAACTTGCTGTGTTACACCATCTGAGAGATCCAGACCTGATTGTCGGACCTTGCTGCATGCTCTGTTCTTGTTCACCGGACCAAAACACTCTTCAATCTGACTTCTGGTATAGGCATACTATGTGTTGCGGATGTGTGGGATAGACTTTGTTGCCATCAATGACAACACTCATGAAGCCATACAATGTCTCTTGCCAACAAAAACATCAATCCAGATCAAAGAATGACACTTTGAGCTCCACTGGATTGATGCATTCCTATGCATCTTAGTTCAGGGCAGGAGGGGTAATGACCCCTAACTTTTCTTTGAGATACTCAAAGGTATCTTTAGGTAGAGGCTTAGTGAAAATGTCTGCAATCTGATCCTTTGTGGACACATATCCCAACTTTACTTCATTCTTTGTCACCTTCTCTCTCAAAAAGTGATACCTTATTGATATGTGCTTTATTCTTGAGTGCATCACTAGATTCTTTGAAATGTTTATGGCACTTGTATTATCACAAAAGATTGCAATTGGATCTTCATACACAAATCTTATATCCTTCAAAGTCTACTTCATCCATAATACTTGAATGCAACAACATGCTATTGCAATATACTCTGCTTCTGCTGAAGAAGTATCATATTAAATTATGCTTCTGCAAGACAAGAACCATGGCTATCTGTAGAGAACAGAGCCTTTCAGACCACATGTGATGCTTCACATCCCAAGATATGATGTTGTGGTGAAGTGTAGGGCCTGAAACATTTTGGATATGAGCTTAGAAATCAACATATGCAACTTATCAAATCCACACACCTTCTCTTGAAGTTTCCAGAGGAATTAAAAAAGATGACTTAGGTACCCAGAGTTCCAGAGGACAGTTATACTTAAACTTTACTTACAGACATGAATGCTTGATGCGATATCAAAAAATGAGGGATGTCTGCATGCAAATCATACTTGATGTATCTTGGACCATATAACGCCTTCCTATAAGCTCTATTAACATATTTTATGCATGCTTCAACTTTTGCAACTCACAAACTTGTGTATTCAAGCTCCAGAACAGACTATTTTGCCTCTGTCACTTAAGCACTGTCTTTGCAGACCACTAGAGCACTTTAAACTTCATCATAACATATCTAATACTTATCTTAGTCATTCCTCATAGCTGCATGGCAAACATATCTCTTCCGGAGGAATGCAAAGCATTCCATTATCTCCCCATTGTTGCTCTGCTCTATCTAGGTGATGGTCGATACATTGTCCCTTGTAACTTTTCATGCTGAACAAGTGAAGAGCTGAAAACTTGGATATATCATGTCAATACATACCAAAAGCTATCTATAGAACCACAGGACCAAGTCTTTCTTTGTGGAGAAGTGCAGACCAAATCAAGTTGACTCTGCCATAGGAAGTGCACTGTGAGTGCCTTAGTCAATTTTCTACTTCTTACTCTTGAGTGTGGTACTTCCAACTAATGAGGTATGTATGTGTGTATGAACCACAAGACCAAGTCTTTCTTTGTGGAGAAGTGTGGACCAAATCAAGTTGACTCTGCCATAGGAAGTGCACTGTGAGTGCCTTAGTCAATTTTCTACTTCTTACCCTTGAGTGCGGTACTCTCAACTGATGAGGTATGTATGTGTGTATGCAAGAATCATGCAAGGATATAAGTGTTCACCTCCGCATCATGATCAACCCCAAAACTAATCATATCCCCATACTTAGACTATTTTCTCCTCTCCTGAACTAGTTTTCCTTGACCATACTATCTCTTTCTCTGTACAAGCATGTCTATACATTTCCATCTGTTATGTTGACATCAATGTATACTATGTTGACATCAATGACAACACATATTGCCAACAATCTCCCCCTTTGTCATTGATGGAAACATATACTCCCCTTAGACCTATGTTTCTCTCCCCTCCTTTGACATCAAGGACAAAGGGATTGATAACCTTTGTATCAATCCAAAAACTATATGTACTCCCCCTTACAAAAAGATGTCTAAACTGTGCTCCCCTTGACTTAGTTACAAAATTGTACCCTTGAAGACCAAAATGGTACTGCCAATCTACTCAATACTTTTGCACTACTATGTATATCAAGAGGTATTATTTACATTGTTCTAACAACTCATTTAGATGGTATCATGGCTTTGTAGATTACCTTGAGCTGTTGAACAATTGTGGTCCAGATAGTGCATTCTGAGACAAGCATGTAGTTTTCACATTCACACTCCATGCACATTTCTTCAGCTTCTTCTAAGCTTCTTGGGGTCTTCATCTTTTGATTTGCCTTTTTTGCTTCCCCTAATAGACCAGACATTGAGGCCAATCTTAAATTCATTACCTCTCTCAACTGACCAAATTGTTTCTTCAAGTTTTCTCTTTGGTCCTGTAGTTGAGACAGTTGTGTATGCAGGTTTTCCACTTTTGCCCTTATTTCACCCATCTTGTCCTTGGACAAATCATATACTTCAGCCATCTTGGAGATCTGTGACTCAATAGAGTCAATCTGTGCATTGATATTCTTTGTTAAAGTAGGCCATTTTAGACAAAATAGATATAAGGTTGTGGCCTCCTCAATACAAGCTTTAAATTTCTTCATATTTTCTTTAAGCTTGTTATGTACATTAGCACACTTGTCAATTATTTTTGCCATTCTTTTGTCATTAATTCTTTGTGTTGCCTCTTTCTCTACCTTTTGCTCTATCAAAGAGGAGTGATCCTTAAAGGAATCTGTTAGTAACTTGAGCTTTTGTTCTGGAGGCACTAAGGAATCAATGGTTATCGGCTCTGGTAACCCTTCTTGTATCAATTTTATGACATCCTCTATTGCACTAAATTTCTTTATATTTTCTTGTAAGAATTCCTTTCTTGCACAGGCATGCAATATGTCTCCAAGTTACAACTTATGTTGAGGAGATATGCTTGTTAAATCAATTTGTCCTTCATTTGTTGGAACTTGTAGTAGTTGGGGAGTAACAACTAGTTGAAATTGAAACTATAAGTTCAGTTGTTCTGTGAGGGAGTCAATTGAATCTTGACTAGTTTCTTCTGCCCCATCTTGACTTTTCTCCAGAAACTCTTTGTCTATTACAGGATCTTCATGTTGCCTTGTAATTTCTGGAGCATCCTGTGAATTTTTCATATTTGTCTGGTTATCCACTTATTTAGTGTTATCTGGATTACTCTTCTCATTTTCCAAATTATCTTGAGTAGAATCAACATTTATATCTTTTTGCATGTACTTTCCCATTTCACCTTGTTCTTCTTTCTTCGGAGATGATGTAATAGCATGATGAGGTGATTGTGGCGGTGAGACATGTGACTGTTCTATATTTTCTATTTCTCTTACTTCACCAAGTACCTTTTAAGTGATTTCTTCAGTTTCTTTTGTGATTTGTTCAATATCCTCCTTCTTGTTTTGCATAAAAGTGTCTACTCTATGCATGGTCCTAAGTTCTTGAGCTTTTCTTTGGATCAAATTTTCTTTCTCTTCCTCAGACAGGGAAGCACTGACTTTATTCAAAGCATCTTGTCTGAGTTTTTCATCAAGTACCATAGCTTCATCTCTGTCTCTTCTTAAGGCCTTTTGTAGACTTTCTGGTACTTTGGTCAAGATTTCTTCTAGAGACTTATTATACCTCATCATATACATAACAACAAACTTCTCAATGATGGCTTGATCCTTAGGAATGTATTCAAGAAGGAGTACTACAGTTTCATCAAACAAGTTGTTATGAATGATTGCATTATAGACAGCTTCAAGAGACAGAGATCCCCTAGAAGAAGATATTCATTCCTGAGAGTCATTTTTCTTTTTCTTCTTGGGAGGAGGAGTTGGCTCCTCTTCTTCTTCTTCTTCATTTGTCTCTACACCTTGTTTCTTGTTTCTCTTGACCTTCACCTTGACCCTTGATCCCCTTTTCTTCTTTTTCTTTTTTTGTTTCTTAGAAATCACTTCTTCCTTATCACTCCCAATTTCCTCTACAGTGGTTTCTTTTTCCTTTTCCAATTGTTTTCTCTTTGATTTTGTCTATGTTTGCTCTTTAGAGACATGTGTCTATTTGGTCGAGGTTGTCTTTTCAGAGAAGGTAGATTGTGGAATATTGGTTGTGGATTGAGAAGTAGATCTACCTAATCTTTTTGGTGTTGAATGCATAGTGGGGAGTGGCTCAAAAACTTCAGGAGTGTTTTGAGTAGAGAAACCACTAGGTGGGATACCAACCCTTTTGAATAGTTTTCCTTTGTTCTTCTCTACCTCTTCTTCTACCCTTTTCTTAGATAATTTTTCCTAAATTTCTTCACTAGTTCCAAACCTTTCACCTTTAGGGTCTTTAGGCAGACTTAACAAAATCTCTGCATAGGCTTTAACTTCCTCATCAGGTACTTCATATGGAATCTTGGGAATCCATGAAGTCCTGGGCTCAACTGCTACCATATAGCAACAATCTTTGTCCACAAGAAATGTTATGTCATCCTTATATTTGCTGACCAAATCAAAAGAGATTCTTTCCCTTTTATGCATTTCTATTTGAAATTTTTTGAAGAAGCCCTAGAAGACAATCTTATAACTTTGTGAGTCAAAGCTTCCTATGCATTCTTTTATTTGTGCTACCATTGGCTTGTCTTGTTGCCATATCTTTCCTTTAAAACCCGATAACTCATTCATGAAATAGAATGCTAAACAAATGATCAGTGAGCCATACTTGAAGTGATATCCTGTCTCCTTAGTTTTCCTCAGATTTTCTAATAACTGATCCTTCATTACTTCACAAAAATCAAAATCCTTACCCTCTTTAGCCATCTAATAGGCAGTGTATATGGTTGTAGCTATTGCAGATCCCTCTCTATTGGAGTAGTATACTTTGTAGGCAATTCCCATTGCCACATATCTCACACTGGGATCAATAATGTCATCAATTATCAAGGCCCTTTTGTCAAATTTGGCACTGGTTAATTCCATGACCTTTTCATTTTTAATTGATTTCAACTATGGTATGGATCCAGTGGAACATAGTCCTGTTACAGCTCTAATAGCTTCTTTACTTATTCGATGAGGTTTGTCAAGGTATATGAATTCATTATGAATTCTACTAAGGATATACCTAACCCAATCATGCTCATTGCAGAAATCTAGAAAATCTCTCCAAATATCCAAACATTTTGCTTCAATGTTGGCATATTCAAGTTTGTAATGTATATCATCATCATCTAATAATTTATGCCTCATGGTTTCAAATTTGCCATGATCAATTTCCTTCAATTTTACATGAATGTGTATCCTAACATCTTCCGTGTATACCACAAATGCAGGCACATTAGATAATGCTTTGCTGCCATCAACTTCCATTGCCTTATACGGGTGTTTCTTGAATTTTGGTCGGTGTTCATCAGTAATATTGATCAACTAAGGAGTAAAGGGTGCAACCATCTTAATAGTTTTATGAACTAGGGCTTTAACTAGAGGAAATGAAGAATACCTAAGAATGCAGTGATAGGGCTTGCTTAATTGCTTTGCTGAGTGCCTTTGGTTTTCCTTTAGCTCTTCAACTCTTTTGTCTTTGATCAAATGTGATAAAAAATGATCAGGCATCGTCTATATAAACATTTCACCAAACAATTATGCTCCACATTAATTGCATCCTCTGTATTAACCTAATTTGCCTTTTTCATATGTAGAACCTTATAATCCTTTAGCAATCCTCCACAGATCAGTTAATTGCTCCATAATTTTTGTTAAGTTCATCTATATGTTGGATGCTTTCATCATCAAGGAGAGGAGATGGATAATTTGCAAAAATAATTCCCCCTGAGTTCATATAGCCTCTTGGCAGAAGCCATATCACAATAAACCCTAAAGTCTTTTCCAATCTTCCACATTTAAATATTTTTCTCCAGAATTTCCATTAGACTCCTTTAATTTCTTATATTATCATTCTCATGCTAGCATTGATCAATATGTTGAGAACTCAACATCTTGCATGTTCAAGGGTTTGAAAATTTTACAGTTGTAACTCCCCCTGACCCAGTACTTTACCTCTTAATTACTAGAGGATCCACCTGCACTAGGCAGAGGTCCAAAAATATCACATACTTCCTTCTTCTTCCATACTTTGTTCATTTCCTTCTTTTGTGGAGCAATATCAACTTTCTTTTGAGAAGCTGACCTTACATTCTTTCTAGGAAACCTTGTTTGATTGCACTCATTACATGTACAATTTGATTGCTGAGCATTTCCATTTCTTTTTGCCTTTGATCTGCACTTAGCTACTTTGTGGCCAAAATTATTACAAGTATAACAATATCCATAAAAGGATTGAGCATTATCCCTGTTATACCTTGGCATTTTACTTCTGCATTCATTAGCCTTATGTCCCATCTTATTGCATGCATAACACCTAATAGAGTTCCGTCTTATCTTACTTCTACATTCAACAACTTTATGACCAACTTTATTGCAAGTGTAACATCTTAGAGCATTTTGATTCATCTTATTTCTACAATCCGTAACTTTGTGACCGAACTTATTGCAAGTAAAACAATTTCCCTTGAAACCTTAAAAATACCTGATGTGAGCTGGTTGCCTTGTAGGTTGAGGAATTTTGAAATTCTTCTTCACATTCTTCCTTTGTCTTTGGACTAGAGTGAATTCATCTTCTCTTGTAACTCTATAAGTTCTTCTCTTAGGATCTTCAGTGTAGGTTTCTTCCCTCTTAGTTTCAGGCTTTCCTTCTGAATGAAAGTTGTCATATAAGTTTACAAAAACATTGATCATAGGACTTTTTCCATTTTCAAAACCAAGACCTATTTTTTCTTTTGTTGGCTTTTGAGAGCTTATTATTTCATCAAGAATCTCAGTTCCTCCTTTTAGTTTTAGTCCCTTGTCAATCTACTCTTTTTCCTTTTCCAATTCTTTCCTTAGAGTGACAATTTCTTCCTCAAGTTTTAAACATTTAGTTGATTCCTCATTGAGCTTGATGTTTAAGCAATCTTCAATCCTCTTTTCTTCTTCAACCATGACTTTCAAGTTTGAGATCATTTCTTCTACCTCCTTGAGCTTGTCATCTCCTTTATCTCCTTTTATCAGGGTTTTTATTTTGCCCATTTCTTCTTTTGATTCTTTGGCTTTTGCCTTCAATTTGCCAATTGTTTATTTTTCCTTTTCAAGCATATCTTCATATTCTAAGTTTAATCCTTTTGCTTCCTCTAAATCATTGAGAGCTGACTTGAGTTCTCCTTCAAGATCTATTTCACTTTTTTTAGACTCAAAGTCCCAACCTTTAGGTTCCATTGCTCCTAGATCTAGTTCTGGTACAAATATATCATTGTCCATCACTTCAGATTCCATGTTTTCAAGAGTAGGATCTACCTTAGCAGTTAAGCTTCTCAAAGGTACTTGGCTTTGATACCAATTGTTGAACACAATGGAATGCTAAGAGGGGGGGTGAATTAGCATACTTAAAAACTTTAGACAAACATTTGCTGATAAAACCAAATAACTTAGAGAATAGAGAGGAAACCATGTAATTCAAGAATCAACACATGACACCAGTATTTTTATGTGGAAAACCCTAAAATAGGGAAAAACCATGGTGAGGATTAGCTCACAATAAATTATGCTCAAAGCAAAAAGTGTTACAACATTGTTTTAGGGCTACAACCCAAGGAAGCTACTACTCCCTATTAATTTTTACAACAATTATAACTTTGATTTAGGGATACAACCCAAGGAAGCTACAACTCCCTAAGAGTGGTGCTCATTGCAATGGGATTTACACAAGGTATACATGGACTACTAGAAGGAACATATCTAATCTATACTGATGATGTAGTCTGCTTTCCTATTCAATACATATCTTCAAACTGACTCTACACACTTCATTTCTTGCATTCTGCTCTACTATATTCACATTCGCCTTTTTACTTTTCAAATGAAATTTATCTTCTATAAATATCCTCTGCAACATCTTGAAATATTGATTAGGTTGGCATCAAGATCAATATTGGATGTAACATGTAACTTGTAACTGGTCGGCCTCATTACTTGCAAAATGATAAGAAAAATTTTATTGGACTTCAGGGCTTTATGAAAGAGGTCAGTACCCATCTTTTCATACCTTCCAAAATTGAGGAAATTGATCAAGAGCCTCCGCATGTTTTGATATTTAACTAGTCGGCTCATACTGCTCAGGATAGTTAACTGTTCATTTGCATACAACTAGGGAGAAGCCAAAAACTCAATGTGGACCAAGGATTCGATCATACACGAACTCGACAACATCCTTACTCCTTTCTAAAGAAGTGTCATATCAAATTATGCATCCGCAAGACAAGAACCATGACTATCTGTAGAGAACATAGCCTTCCAGACCACATGTGATGTTTCACATCCCAAATATGATGTTGCGGTGAAGTGCAGGGCCCAAAACCTTTTGGATATAAACTTATACATCAACATATGCAACTTATCAGATCCACACACCTTCTCTTGAAGTTTCTGGAGGAACTCAAAAAGATGACTTAGGTACCCAGAATTCTGGAGGATAGTTATACTTAAACTTTGCTTGCAGACATGAATGCTTGATGCGGTACTGAAAAATGAGGGATTTCTACGTGCAGATCATACCTAATGTATCTTGGACCATATAACGCCTCTGTATAAGCTTTGGTAATAGATTCTATGCATGTTTCAACTTTTGCAAGTCACAAACTTGTGTATTCAGGCTCCGGGATAGACTATTTTCCCTCTGTCACTTACGCAATGTCTTTGCAAACCACTAGAGCACTTGAAACTTCATCATAACATATCTAATACATATCTTAGTCATTCCTCAGAACCACATGACAAACAGATCTCTTCTGGAGGAATGCAGAGCATTCAATTATCTCCCCATTACTGCTCTGCTCTGTCTAGGTAATGGTCGATACATTGTCTCTTGTAACTTTTCATGTTGAACAAGTGAGGAGTTGAAAACTTGGATATATCATGTCAATAAAAACTAGAACTTAAACTAGAAGTTATCTATAGAACCATAGGACCAAGTCTTTCTTTGCGGGGAAGTGTGGACCAAATCAAGTTGACTCTACCATAGGAAGTGCATTGTGAGTGCCTTAGTCAATTTTAAACTTCTTACACTTGAGTGCGGTACTCCCAACTGATGAGGTATGTATGTGTGTATGCGTGAATCATGCAAGGATATAAGTGTTCACCTCCACATCATGCTCAACCCCAAAACTAATCATATCCCCATATTTAGACTATTTTCTCTTCTCCGGGATTGGTTTGCCTTGAGCATACTATATCTTTCCTTGTACAAGCCTGTCTATACATTTCCATCTGTTATGTTGAAATCAATGTATACTATGTTAACATCAATGACAACAGATATTGCCAACAAATTATATGTTGTATACATAGATATTTTGTTGTTAAATATCTATTTACTATGACCTATAAGTTAAACCTATTGTTTTGTTGTTGATGAGCTTCTTAAGGGAACGTGGTATAGTTGCAAATTTAATGCAAACCACTATATATTCTTGTGGTCACTCAGCTCCTTTACTCCACGTTGATTATGGAGAGAAAGGAGGAGATTATCAAACAGTTTGGGAGTGGTATTAATGACCAGTTAGTCCATCATCTTTTTTGCATGTCGTTTGAGAGTGTTTATAGGCAAAGATGTGGGCAGGATCTCCACAGTCATAGAGGACTGTAGTAGGACTCAAACTATTTAAGAGCAAATCTTAGCTGAGTTGGGGGAGATTACAGGAGGCTACTGGTTAAGTAAAGACTTCATTAAAAGCAGAGAGAGATAGAGAGATAGCTCTGTTATCATATCCATAGAGAGAGAGCTCTATGACCATCAAGCATACGTGGAAAAGAGAGAAAAAGTGGAGGAAGGCATAAGATAGCTCAGGTAATAGAGGTAGTAAGGAAGAAACTAGCTCAAGTTGGAAAACTATCGACGCTTGAGGTAAGAATATCCCTTATAAACAATCATTTCCATTATTAAACTGTGACATAGCAAAGAATGCAGAGATATATAAAGTAGTGATCTTATGGTCATAACGACTAAGTAAACAAAGATACTTAGGAAATAGAGAAATTATCTTGTCAAGCTATGAAACTACACTCAGAGTGCATGTGACAATAGAGTCTAAATTTATGATAGAGTAAATATCATTGAATAGAAGTTTAAAACCGTAGAGTATAAAAATTATAATGTTATAGTTTGCCTTAGGAAAACTATAGAAGATAACTTTCTCATGTCTTTGTTCTGTATCATCAAACCCATAGAGAACTTTGATGCTTTGTTAAACATGAGGTTATGGAAGAATGTTTTGAATAACATTGTGACTAAACTTTTTGAGAACTCTGATATAAACTTAGGAGTTGTGAGGAGTAAGATTGTAGAAAGTTTAGACAGAGATAGATTTACATTTCACAATGATTTATATGTATAAGTTTTATTGTTTACAATCAAAAGATTTTGTGATAGATATTCACTTATTTTAGAATATATATATAAATGATATTGATATCATTAAGAACACCTAAGTATAGTGATATAATATCACATATGCATTCTACAACAATGATAAGCATTATCGTGATATTTAAAAGATGTTATATATGAGATCATAACCTATCCTATATTGAAAGTCGGTGGACTTAACAAGACCAAGAGGTCGAAAATATCTTATTATTATTTTAGACTCAAACTTGTTTAGGTTGAAAGATTGAACTTAGTCAAAAGATTAGTTATGATAATGATGGAATTCATTAAGATCTTATATGAATGAGAATATACCTCGTGTGCTATGTTTTTACATATTATGAGAAATGTGAATTCGAACAATGCTCAAGTGGTCAAGAGAAGACTAGAGGTTTTCATTTCCATGTTATATTATTATAAATTATTACTTTGGAATACAAGAGTATTTGATATTTCAATGTGTTGGGATAGAGAAGATAAATCCCTAGATTCGACCCAGAAGGGTTAAGAAATTTTGAAAACTCTTAAATCTATTATAACATCGAATTAGTCTATTGTTTATTACGGTCAATAGTGAATGGTTGAGAAACCGTGAAACACTTATGATAAAATAAATGATTTCATGATAGAGTCAAAAACTTGTTATATTATACAAGAGTGCTCAACCTTTGGGTCATTGAGTAGAATGACAGGAAGTCATAGACCCTAGTATTTGTAAGTATGCAAAGAGGGACTCTTTGAAAGGTTAATTCACCTAAACCCATATATTATGTATATCCTAGTTTAAGGATTAATTCTAAGTCAAATTGACTAGGATTTGAGTTTAGTCAAGACAATTTATGTCTAGATACACTAGTCAAGCAAGTCAAATTGTAGGATGAGATAGTTTCCAACTCGAGTTAGAGGTGTGTGAACACACAACTATGTTTATTACAAATGTCTATTTATAGAGAAACTTTGATCAAAGTGACGCATTTGTCTCTGCATGCATTAGTCAGTTCACTGTGTCTAGATTGCATAACCTGTCAGAAAGATCATACTTAGCTAGAAGATTATCTAGAGTTGTATGGTCAATTGAGTTACATAGGACACAACACTAGGACTCAGATGGCAACCAGTTGGTTCCTTATGTCTATATTCTTCATGAAGGGCAAGGCCACTTCTAGATGGAAGATGAGTAGGGGACCGCCGGTCTATGGTTGGAGGAAAAGTACTTAGATGATGCTCTCCCTTTGTAGCAGAAGACTTGCTGAGACTTGTGAAATAGATACCAGCTTCCATATGCAGTACACTTCATGTTATGACTTATGATTTTTTATGCATAAGAGATATTTTTATATTAAAATATTGAAAACCATACAACTTATCTTTGTTAGTGACAAAGTCCCTTCTACAACCTACTACTGGCTTGATTTCTAAAGCTAACCAAAATGACCTCACAGAGTCTTTAAAGCCATCAAAATGCCACGCAGGGCTTATTAGCATATTATTGTAACTTAACTATAAACAGATATACTTTGAGAACTAACACCTACTGACGAAGATTTAGAGACAGATCAAAAAAACCATTAATACTTGAGCCGAAGAAATCACACCCTTACCGAACACCTTGCTCTAGCATGTAATCACAGAATTCAGGGATCCATGCGAAGCCCTCTGTGACCTCAAACTGGAACATCTTCCTTAGGAATGCCCAACCCTTCCTTGCTCTTTCTCTGTGCTCTAGCAGAGTTGGGCCTTTCAGGTCCAGCAAAAATGGGTAGTAAGTAATGACACCCTCGTCCCTATCCACCTTCTCTAGATCCTTTGGCCATGGAATTCCTGCTCCCATTATCACCTTTGCTACGGCATCTTTGAGGCCGTCGAATAAATGGTTCTTGAAGGCCATACGAGTTGCAATGCTAATCACGGCCTTTTCCACACCCAGATCAAGCAGTGAGGCCACGAACCGGGAAGCGATATCAAGATCGACCCTGTATCTTTCCCCATCCTCCACGAAGTCCCTGCCCAGTATCAACTTCACTATTCCTATTAAGAATGCATCACCCTGTATCAAAACCCACCTGAAATGTTGGTCAGTGATTCTTCCTTGAAATTAGCATTGCCATTCCATCACACACTAACAACCTGCTCTGCAAATGATTTGGGGAGAGGAAAAGATCCAATCTTGGCAAACTGTCCATAACCCTAATGAACAGAGGAAAATATATGAATTTCTAACTTGACTGCACATCCCTCATGCTATAAATGCGATGGGAAGGCTCTAGACTCCTGCGTAATGATGGCTCATGCCTAAAGAGCCACATCACCTTGCAAACTGGGATCGGTGTACATTGGCAGACTCACCAGCTCGCACTCCTCAGTAGATGATGATTAACGAAATCATGCCAGGATTCCTCCGTGAGAGCAGATCTTCCTATGATTTCACCTTCTTCAAACTCATGTAAAATTATTCATATTGCCAAGTGCAAATTAATTGTAAATGTAAAGTGAAATGTTTTCACTATGATTTTATCTTTGAATATATTGTAATTTCAAGGTTGAAAAATATTCAGAAAAGATACACATTTAATTCTATGTTATTATGCAAATGTTAAAAAAAAATCACTCATGGTTAAACATGTTCATTTACTTTCTTAATAAATTTTGTGAGTAATTCCAAGTTATATGAGTTGATATGTTACATATGGTATCAGAGCTACCGGGTTCAACACATGGACCTAGGAGCTCACTACGAGAAAACTTGTCAACATTTAGCAGATTGGCTAATGTTTGAAAATTGGTTTTATGCCAGAATGGCATGGAGAAGAACCAAGAAAATTGCCAAGAAGTCTATTCCCCAGAACCTACCCAAGATAGTGGTTAAGAAAGAACTAACTGAGGAGGTAAAACTCCAAGAACTTATTAACTATGCTGAGGGTGCATGGATGGAAGACTCTAAAACATTGGCTAACACTCTTAAGCATATTCGACTAGAAAAGAAACAACGCAACAAGTTGGCTAAGAAACCCATTGTTCCTACTCGTGTAGTTAAACCGAGTAAACCATTTGCTAGTCATGACATGTCGTTTGGGTGTGGTCGTAATGCCCTTGCATTAGGAAAAGAGGTGTTGGAGGAGTACCTACATGTACATCCACCCTTTAAGTTTGTTTTACTAGATTTTGATGGGGAAGAGGAGCCTGAGGAATGTCCTTTAACCGATAGTGACATGTAGTCTTGTTGAGTTATCCATCTAAATAAGGATGTATTTATACGTAGAATAAACTATAATAAAGATAAGATTGTTTTGCACAAATTTGAGTTTTGTCAATAGATTTAATGATGAATTTTGAATTAATGAATTACATTATTTCTGAATTCTAATCTATAACTTAGTACGAATATTAGGTGTGATATAAAGTATCATCATGGTTCAAACTCAAACAAATCTTGGAAATAGTCAGGGAGAGTCAAATCCTTCCGTAAACCCAATGATGATTTTGTGGTCATATTTCAATAGAGGTGGTTACCATAACTTTTCTCTGACCAAAAGCTAACAAATTTTTAGAATCTGCGACAAGGAGAAATGTTAGTGGTTGAATATTGGGAAAAGTTCACCCGTCTCCTAAAGTATATGCCACAATATCAGAAGGATGAAAGGTTCTAAATCAGAAAATTCATCATGGGTCTAAATGCCCAAATAGGTGGAGAAGTGGATGTGCATGGTCCTACCACTATGGACCAAGTTTTTGAGAAGGCAATCAAACAAGAGCAAAAACTGAAGTTAATTTCTACATATCACGAGAAGAATCGCAAGAGGTTTAATAATTCACAAGCTTCTCAACCCTTCAAGAAAAGGAATGATAAATAGGATGTGAATAAGAAAAGTGACAAGGGCTTCAGAAATAATAGGAATGGACCCTGAAATGAGAAGAAAAACAATAGCAATTTCTAGAGGAATGATAGCAATACAAGCAAACGTGCTAAAAAATGAGGATCTCCCGGGGTATGTTTTTCTTGTGGTGGAGATCATTATGGAAATCAATGTCCAACCAAGAACCAAGGAGTTAAACAGTGTAGTAACACATTACCTACCCAACAAGCAACTTTTCAACAGAGGATCCATGCGGCATTAGACAATCGCTAGATGAAATACCAGAGTACTCCCATAGAGATGACATTTACTTTGTTTAGAGTTCCTATTTCTATTTTAATTGATACTAGAGCAAATAAAAGTTTTATTTCTCTAAGAGTATTGAATAAATTTCCTAGAAGAGCTGGATATATGGCTAAACCCTGGTCAGTTTAATATGCTAACCAGAGTAAAGCTTAGGTAGAGCAATGTATGTTTGAAGCCAAAATTGATCTTCCTAGTTTCTCAACTAAGGTGAATTTGTTTGTAGCCCCCCTAGGCTCCTATGATGTTATCTTAGGAATAAAATGGTTATGGAGACATAGGGCCAATGTGGATTGTTTTGCAAAAATAGTTGAGTGTCTAGACGATGTAGGAAACAAGGTCTATCTGCAAGGAACACAAAGAGAAGTCAAGATCAGACCAATATCTGTTATGCAATTGAAGAGGGCTAGGCAAAAAGGATGTCAACTTTTTGCAGACAAAATGGAACAAGTAGAAAAGGATCCTAGTAAAAAAAAGGTACCCTTGGAAAACTATCATTTCCTTCAATATTTTCAGGATGTCTTTCCAAATGAACTTCCAGGGTTACCTCCAAAGAGAGATTTTGATTTCTCTATTGATATTTGTTGGTGTTTCAATTCGCACCTCTGGTATGCGATTTGGAAACGGACAGCTATGCATAGATAAACTGCTCTCCTATTGGAAGGGGGAGTTCCCTTTCTTGCTGATGTTCACTGAATAGATAAATTAAGTGAAACCTCGCCTATCTTCTTTTTGATTCTCAGCTGCAGAGCACAAGGTTATAAAACTCTAAACACTGCAGAAGAGGTTTTTTCCTTTTTAATAAAACTTCTACTACAACTAGCATAGATTAATGACACTTTCAACCTCCTGAGTAAATTCAGAGCAAAGGAAGTTGAAAGTGAACGGGGAATGATTGTTAACACAAAAACTCAAGTAGTTTTCCTCCAGATTTACACCACAAGACTAAGAGTACTTTAATATGAAAGTTGAAAATGAAAGCCACAAAAGCTACACATCTGACGACGAAAACTTGATGAATCGATATAGAATATCATAGCAAAGTAGGCATGAGATTTCTATTCAATATCAAAAAGTTTAATACAACTCCAGGACAACAATACTGCAGCAAAAGGTAGGCATACAGTAAGCGATCAAACACCAGAGAACACTGAACACAAAGTGAACAAACACCTGGAATAACAATGTTTGCAGGCTAGAATAGGCACAACAAATTTGCTATCACAAAAGTCATTCGCTTACAAAGAACACAGATTGAACAAACACTTGGAATAACAATGTTTGCAGGCTAGAATAGGCACAGCAAAATATGTTATACCCTGGTCATTACAAACAATGGGCAAGGATGCCCTTATTTATACTAAAATCAAAGGAGTAGGGAACCCTAAAATCTCCTTGATTAACCCTAACTTGCCAACTCGCAAGCTTTATTACTATTCTAAGACAAAGATACAATAAACAAATGCTTTAAAGCAAAGAAGATTCCAACTATCACAAAGTGATTTCTTTCTAAATATAGGATGGATGAGCTTAGGATGAAAGCACATGCTTTAAAACAAAAAGCATATGTTTTAAAGCTATTTTCTTTTGAAATGCATCCTCATCAACATTCTTGCTTTTTGGTGATGTCATCCATTGATATTCTTTTGCTGATTTCTTCTAAAAAAGCTGATTCTGAGCGAAAAAAAGTTGACACATGGGTTTTGTAGGCAATTCTATTTTGAAGCAACCCAGATCATCGAATTTTGAAAAAGCAGAGATTTTCTCGAAAAAGCAGGAAAAAAGCAGTTTCCCAAAAAAAGCACAACTCCCAATCTTCAAGAGGATAATAATCTAGATGGACCCATCTCGATGAAAACTGAAAAAGCTCTGGTCGGATTTCTGAAAAATGATCTCCTTGAAACAAGCACCCTGAAAAAGCAAGCCTCTCTTCTTCCTCAACTTGAATCTATGAAGAAAACTGAAAAAGCACCTGGTTTGGGTCTTCGAATCTTCGTTGAAAGAAAAATAAAATCGTTCCTCTGGATGCAACGTGCAAAAGAAAATGAAATAAAGAAGCCAAAGCTTGTCTTTCTAAATCTTTTGGTCGAAAAAGCAGCTTTACTTGTGTGAGAAGAAAACTTCATCCTCATCCATGAAGAAAGCATCTTTTAAAGCATAAATCCAAGTGGATGTCTTCGAATAGGAAGAATCCCTATTTTGTAGGAGCCTATGGCTTCATGTGCAAGATGACAAAAAATATCTTCTTTGATGATGTCATCGAAGCGCGAGTTGGAAGAAGTGTTAACAAAATTTTCTTCATTTTCGACACTTCTACACTCGTTTTGACTCAAATATGGCTCTGACTTCAACAAGGTGCGAAAATGTCATCATGAACTAAAAAAGCTAACTGATCCTGACATTTTGGAGATCGATCAAATGAGATTCCATCCCTTGTCTCCGTTCGACAATCTGACATTGTTTGACCAAGTTTGACCTCCCGGAAACTACCAACGGGCGAAGATTGGTAACAAGGCATGCCAGAAAACACTAAAAACATGAAAATATTCTAACACTGCCCAAGATGGGTGCCCCAAGCCTCCTGGGGCGCCCAGTTTCCCCATTTTTTTAGTTTTTTCAACTTTTTCAATTTCTTGGTTTGCGTGCGCATTCCGAAGGCACAGGACCCTTGTTTGGATGTCAATTTCTATCAAATGGGATGAAAATGAGTCTGATGATCTGGCAAATATGCAAGCCTGATGAAAATTGAGCTGATTGTACCTTCCGTTTGCCTCAAAAAATGTGCCAAACTGATCAACACTGAACCGGAGTGGGCTGATGGAAGGAGATTTGTGTTTTTCAAGAAAAACATGAAAAATAATCTAACACTGGAGACTTTGGGCGCCCCAAGCCTCCTGGGGCACCTGGTTTCTCAACACTTAGAAAAATTTTCAAAAATTTTCAATTTTGTACCTTTTCTCAATTTCCATGCCGATGGCTCCTGTTCGATCTTCGATTTTGGTCATTTTGGTGACTGTTGAGGCGGGATGGAGGGTGATCTGAGTAGTTTGAACATATCTATGATGAAATCCTAGCTTTGACTAACTTTTGACCAAGTTTGACCAACCGGAAAAGAGCTGACGGAAGCATTTTCAACGTTTCTTGAAAAACGTGAAAAAAACTAACACAGAAGAGGATGGGCGCCCCAAACCTCCTGGGGTGCCCAGTTTCACTAGACTTAGCCATTTTTGTGATTTTCCAACTTTTCCATTCACCTTGGATCCATCTTGCATCATTTTGCGTGCATCGTCGAGTCGACGGCCGTTTGTCAGTTTTCCGTCGTTGAAACAGCGTTGGAAACTTGTCGAAAGTTTTGGCAGGTGAACTTTTCTGTGTTGATGACTTTCAAGCTCATGCTTCATCTTGTGAAAAAGCAAAAATGACCCAGTAGAGAAAACTTGGTCGTTTGAAGATTTCGTCTGAACCACGCCGATCGTGAAGCAAAATCGACCAATGAGAATCGAGTGCGACACCTGATTTGGAGATTCTATTTTTAGAAAGTTTGGTCAACATCCATATCTCAAGAAACCCAGAAAACCTAACTCGACGTCTATTTTTAGAAATTTCTAAAAATAGAAATTTCTATTTTTAGAAATTTTGCTTTTTTGACTTTTTGACGAAAAATTTTCTAAACTTGTTTCAAAATGCCTTGATGAAGCAAAAAATGTGGTTGGGTACAACAATATTATACCTAGGTCTGAGCCGATATCAAAGGTGCCATACCATATGACTACTACAAAGTTGATGGAATTGAAAGCCCAGCTTTAGGAGTTATTGGCTAAAGGGTTGATTAGACCCAATGTTTCACCTTGGGGAGCACCTATGATCTTTGTCAAAAAGAAGGATGGAACCTTGTGTCTATGTATAGACTATCATATGCTCAACAAAGCAATGATAAAGAATAAGTATCCTCTACCGCATATTGATGATCTTTTTTATTAGATGAGGGGCACAACAGTATTCTCAAAGATCGATCTACATCTAGATATCATCAGCTAAGAATAAAAGATGAAGACATTCAAAAAATATATTTTAGGACAAGGTATGGACATTATGAGTTCACAGTTTTACCTTTTGGACTTATGAATGCCCCTACCACATTCATGAATTTGATGAGTAGTATTTTCTGAGATTGCTTGGATAAATTTGTTCTAGTGTTTCTAGATGACATTCTTATATATTCTAAGAATGAGGAAGAGCACTTGCAACATCTGTGATTAGTTATGTAGTGGCTGAGAGAGCATAAGTTATTTGGGAAGCTTTCTAAGTGTACTTTCTTTCAGAAAGAGATACAATATCTGGGACATATAATATCAGCTGAAGCAATTTTAGTAGATCTTGTGAAGATCAAAGCTATACTAGAGTGGCCTGTGCCAAAGAATGTGCATGAAGTGCACAGTTTGATGGGGTTACCTGAATATTATAGGAAGTTCGTTTTGAACTTTTCTAAGATTGCAAACCCAATCACTTCACTTTAGAGAAAAGGAAAGTGCTTTGACTAGTCAGAAAAATATCAAGAGGCATTTAACCAGTTAAAAGAGAGGTTGAAAACTGCACCAATGTTGAAAGTTTCTGATCCAAAAAGTCAATTTGTTGTAATCACTGATGCCTCAGGTGAAGGTTCAGGTGGAGTGCTTATGCAAAATGTGCAAGTGGTAGCCTATGAATCCAGAAAGCTGAGAGCATATGAGCAGAATTATGCTCCTCATGACTTAGAGTTAGCAGTAGTTGTGCATGCTTTGCAAGTGTGGTGACACTATTTGCTAGGAAAGCCTTTTGAACTAAAGTCGGACCATCAAGGTCTTAAGTATATATTTTTCCAACCTCATTTAAATGCTCGACAAAGAAGATGATTGGAATTGATATCTGACTATGACTTTGAGATAAGTTATATCAAAGGTAAAGAGAACTGAGTAGCAGATGCTCTGAGTTGACGAAGGCATATCTCTTCAATTGTCTCTATCCACTCAAACTTCAAGGATTTAGTATTACAAAATTCTGCAGGTGATGAGTACTATGAGCAAGTTAAGCAGACTCTCACAGTAAATCCTCAAAACTTGAGGTATGATGGGTTTTGTTTTGAACCAGATGGGCTTTTAAGATACAGAGGAAGGGTATATGTTCCAAACTCTACAGATTTAAGAAACTTTGTGTGGAAGGAAGTTCATTATGCACCATATCCAGGTCACCCTAGAGTCACCAAACTCCTAGTCGATGTGAAGCCACTTTATTTCTGGAAGGGAATGAAGAATGACACTACCAGATTTGTAGCAAGTTTCCTAGAGTGACAGAGAGTCAAGGCTGAGTATCAGCATCTAGCAGGACTTCTATATCCGCACAATATTCCAGAGTGGAAGTGGCAGATCATTAGTATGGACTTTGTTCAAGGTCTTCCAATGTATCAAAATAGACATGATGCTATTTTAGTGGTGGTGGACAAGCTCACCAAGGTAGCTCATTTTATACATGGGAATCTAATGGATGGAGCACCAATTTTAGCTCGCAAGTTTGTGCAAGAAGTATTTAGATTACATGGAGTTCCTGAGAAAATTATCTCATACAGAGATGCGTGCATGACGTCAAGATTTTGGTAAACTTTGTTCTCTGCACTAGGAACTCATCTCAATATAAGCTCAACTTATCACCCTGAGACAGATGGTCAGACTGAGAGGGTAAATCAAGTTCTAGAAGATTTTTTATAGATGTATTACATGCATCAGCAATACAAGTGGGAAGAATACCTACTACTTCTGGAGTTTGCATATAATAACTCCTATCATTTTGCTATTAAGATGGCTCCATTTGAAGCATTGTACGTGGAAGAAGATGTCGAACTCCTATAAGCTGGGATAAGCTACAGGATAGGATTAGCATTAGTCCATAAATGTTATTAGAAATGGAAGAACATATCAATTTGATAAGAAATAGATTAGCAGAAGCAAATGATAGACATAAAAGTTAAGCTAATGCCAAGCGTACACCAAGGCAATTCTCAGTTGGAGAAAACTTTCTTTTGAGGGTCAAACCAAATAAGAGTTCCATAAATTTTGGGAAGTCTTCCAAACTAGCTCCTCAATATGTAGGACCCTTCAAAGTTCTTGAAGTAATCAATCCAGTTGCCTACAAGATCTCTCTACCACCAACTCTTGTCAAGATGCACAATGTTTTTCATGTTTCATATTTGAAAAAGTATATAACAGGTGATAATTATATTCTTGATTAGAATGTTTTACAGGTACAAGACCTAGGAGTGGTCATGATCGATCCTCTCAAGGTGCTTAAAGTTCACAAGCTCCGCTTGTGTACAATAGAGAGGTTACACAATGCAAGGTCCAATGGAACTTGAAGATGAGGAAATCTTGAAAGACACAAAAACATGAAAAAAACACAAAATAGAGCGGATTATACCTTCACAAGTCTCCAAGTCTTCTTCACTCCTTGATAAGGTGGAGGATCTTGCACCCAAGTTGATATAGTGTGTATGTGGATTGCTCTTGTTCTTCAACACAATATGATGAGGGATTTGGTTATGGATTTGAGAGAGATTTGGCTATGGATAAGAATGCTTGAGATGAGAGAGATGACTAAGGATGAATGAGTTGAGATTTTGGCATGATAAGGGTGTTAGGGAGGATTATTGGGAGAGATTTTGGCATAGTAGTGATGCCATAGAATGAGATGAAAATGGCTTAGAGGAGGGTTGTATTTGAAAGGAAGCTAGGTGTGCGGAAAATGCTTCCTACACTAATCTAATGAGGGGAGGAGAGTGTAAATTCAATTTTATCTTTACAAGTACAACTATGTTAACTCACTAACAGAGATATTGCAGCAAACACATACACAAAAAACTAAGATAGAAGAAGAGAGACACAAGATATACATGGGGAAAACCCTTACGGGTTGTTAGTGAACAGATTTGTCCTTCAAAAATAAATGACTCAAGATGCTCAGAAAGAAGAACAAACAGTACTAATAGTTGGAGAAGTTGTTATGAGGTACAACTCCCTCCTAAGATATGCAATGAATAAAAATAAGGGGTGTGCTTTTAACCAGAAAACTGAAAAGGTGCATTAACATCTACCCATCACCATGAAATAGATGTGCATGACTAATTACAGAAAGAAATGAATGCAGATAAATGATACACAACCAACCTATCCAACATTCACAAACAAGGATAAATTGATTTAAAGATACAGTTATATTCCTCCCTAACACATACCAACATAAAGAAACAATATTGAAGACAGATTACAAATTGACACAAAAACAATTGCAATCATAGAAGATACTTGGAGAGACAAAGTTCTATAAGTAATTCTTCATTTCTTCAATATAACAAAACTCAAAGTTTCTGCAATGCATCCATACATAAGATGAGCAAGGAAAAATATAACTGAAAAATAAAACAAAATAAACTTGCTCTCCTTCCCCTATTCATAGACAGTCAGAAAAAGATGCCTTCCCTTCGAAAGCCCTTTACTTTATATAATTTTTCAAAACTTCCCCCAAAATTATAACTGTTCCAAACGGTCTTTTTCGAGTAACCGTTATCAAGAAAGTGACCTCAAAAATAGAAATGGTTGCATCATATCAAAATTGTAATTATCATCAATAATTACAAAAGAACTTCATACATGCAAGACAAGTGGCATTAGACTTCCCCAACTCCTAATTCCAGGAAAATTTCCATAAAAAGTTGGTGTAACTCAACACGTTCTTCTTCTTCAGGATGAAAATCGTCCTGCAGTATTCAGCATAACTAGTTTTCTCCTTCCAACCAACTATGTGCAACTGGGAGATGATATCAATTTGCTCCTCCTCAACCAATGTAAATCAGAACACGCATAGGCTCATCATCCCAAATTTCATTATTCGCAGGAAGTCCCATTCTAAAAGATGACTTGGTCGACAAGAAAGACTGAACTTAGAGAGCACCATCACCTTTCTCTACAGTCAAGTTTATTTAATTACTCCAGCAAGTAATGATATTTTTTTTAAACTCATTAATGTCATGCTACCACATTAGCGAGCTCCATTACACTTGTCATTTAAGAGGTAATTAATGCATCATTGATTGTGTATCTTGAGAAATAAGTCTCAAGATTGAGCTTGCATTTCATAACTCCTGGAAAAGACATTCTCATTGCATACCACACGAGTAATTTGATGAGCTGACAATACCTTGAAAAATGAGCACTGTGAAGATGTTGATTAGTCAGGGGTTGGAGTAGATTCCAAACTTTGAATCTTGAGAAGGAGTTCATAAAATTTGAACTTCCCTAACACAAAGGAGAAGTCAGGAAGTCGGTCATTTCTTGAACTTAGGAACATAAGTAGGGGAAACAAAAGATTCAAGAACTTGAAGAACGCCCGATGACAAAGACTCATAAAAAAATATTCTTGAGACCTCAAAACTTTTTGAAACAGAAAATGACCGAACTGGGGCAAAGCGATGATTACATCAATCCCTATGCACTAAAATTTGAAAATTTTTGGGTTCAAATTTTTGGGGCAACAACAAGCTCTAATTGGGGACGAGGACTGCAAAGGACAAAGCAAGGAACCCTGAATCATAAGTGCGGACCAGTGCCTTATCCATTGGGCAATAGAGTCAGATAACACAGGGGACAAAGAAGCCAAAACAAGCCAAAAATAGGGCGAACATGAAACTAGACTACCAGCACAACAAAAACTCCTAAAATGTACATGGCAGGAAGATCCTACCTCCAGATGACTCCAGAATGGTTATGGAAATCCATTAACTGGCTGGGAGAAATAGTTGCCTATGCAAAATAATGCCAGATAAATGAGTAGCCCATAAACAACCACTTGCCAACTAGCGACCACCATGATCAAATTGATAAAAATGACTTCACATAAAAACTCTTTAGATGTGTCTCGATGCCCAAAAAGCTATTTTTACTATATGCTTCTCCAAATGGACGACTCATATCAATTTCATCCAACATATAATTACCAACGTCTGTCTGAATGACCTCATATATAATGTCAGAATGCATATGATTTTGCAAGCACAGAGAAACTGGCCCCCGGATTGGACAACCCACACATTGATTCTGATTTAAAATATATACTTCACCATGTTCCTTTTCATCAACTGCATCAGCCTCATTATCACACTCGAAGTGATCTGTCTCTTTGAATTCTTCTTTTTGATCTTGCATCTTATATGTACCATCACCAGCAGACATAATAGGATCTTTTTCTTTGATACAATTTTGTGCAAACTCGAATGAATAACTCCCAAAAGAAAGAGAATTTTGAAGAGGAAGAATCAAACCAAAATCTTTATCCTCACCCTTTGACTGCATGTGCACTAAAGAAACAATTTCACTTTCACCTTTTTCTTCACATGCGTTCATTGCTTCCTCAGAAGGCATTTCAAAAGAATTTTTAGCCTCCATATCGTTGTCCTCTTTTTGTAAATGATGCATGTGGCATGAAATTATTTACCAAGAAAAGATGGTTGCACCGTATTGGGTTGAAAATGCATATTACTATAAAAACCCTTCAAAAAGCTTACTTGCACATGATCATCCAATACCTAATTATTTTTAGATGTAGATGCGCAAGAGGTGAAGTCTTCATCATTACTGACAGGATAAGTAGATTCCTCCCTAGGCCCTTCTTTGTCTACTTTATCAAATGCCAAATCAATATTATCAAAGACAAAAATTCTCGTGTCTGAACTATGATTTAAAGATTCTTTTCCAGCCTCATGAGGAAAACTTCTATCACTTGGTCTTCTTTATCTGTATCAAAATTAAGTATTTTTGATTCAGGAGAAAATACAGAAACATTCATACCTCCTTTCTGTTGATAACTGAGAGGGGGGGGGTGAATCAGTTATCCTAATTATTTCCCTTATTAAACTTTCCTTTTAATTGAAGCAGCATAAAATCAAACACAAAACATAAACCATGAAATAAGAAACACATGACACAGTATTTTTGACGTGGAAACCCTGTTAAGGGAGAAAACCACGGGGTGATTAACCCAAGAATTATTCTCTGTTAGAAGAATAGGAAATTACAAAAAAAATGGCACTTGCCAATTAGGGCTCACTGCCCGAGCACACTGCTCACAAGAGGCTCACTGCCTACAAGAAGACACACTGTCTTACAAAGTGATTAGAATCACAGTCTTGAACTGATTGGAAGCATCTGCATATGCTGGAGTTCAGTTCCGGTTAGGTTCAGTATACTGATCTGCTGCACTTCATCTTTCCTCTGTTCTTTAGTCTGCTGTACTTTCACATACCGGATCTTTCTTGTTACTTCTGCTCTACTCTAGACTTGTTCGCATATCCTCATATACATTCACACCTTTTACCACTAAATCCATCCTCTATATATATCCGCACAAGTACTTTCATCATCTTTTTAGTCGGCATCCGGAACAGTCTAGTTTCTTACAAACTTAGTTCTGTCGGCTGAATCCTTGCTCACCAAGCAATGCGGATCAAGCATATACTTGTAGATATCATCAATTATGTCGGCCAAACATGATTCATGCCTCCGCAACCTTTATCATCATCTGTAACACATCCGGAAAGTAGTTTGATACTCAGTCAGTCAGTTCTTCCTCTGTTTTCACTGTCTCTCAGGAATCCGGTACTCAACTATTCATATCTTTTTCCTTGTCCATCTCCGGAGGCTAAATCCTTGGAATATACTACTCAAGATAGTCCTCTTGACTTCCCCAGATCCGCACTGCACCAAGACACTTCCTCTGAGAGATCCGGACCAATCTGTCGGACCTTGCCACATGCTCTGTTCTTGTTCACCGGACCACCACAATCTTCAATCTGACTTCCGGTAGAGACATATCATGACTTGCGGATATGTGGGATGACCTTTGTTGCCATCAATGACAACAACCATGAATCCATATAGTGTCTCTTGCCAACAATCTCCCCCTTTGGCATTGATGGCAACACTTAGTGAAAAATGACTAAGTGTTTACACTATGCTCCCCCTTTGCCGATGCTCTGTCTTTATATACAATTTCCGGAACTCCCCCTGAGTTGGATTCCTCATTTTTCACTGCTCCTCACTCCCCCTTTGACATCAATGGCAAAGGGTAGGGTCCGCACACCAAAATTTTCAAAAATTTTCTATATATAGCCGCATATTTACATACTCACATATACTGCAGAATGTCTGCAAAGGATGTCTGCAGTTGAACCATTTCAGTAGCCCAACTAAGCTTCATTCTGTCCAGGATTGAAATGTGACCACTCAGCAAAAATGCAAAAGCTTCTGCCCGCCTGAGATCTGTCGGATCTTTTGTATGGGCGGTGGTCTGGGCATCACTGATGGCCTCATGCATCGTTTCCAACTTAGGGACTATAATCCTTCTAAGTTCTCCCATCCGGTTGGTAATGTTCTTCCTCTCCTTCTCAAGATTCTTTATTTCATTCAAGACTGCAATAGTCTGACATTCTTGATTTATTATAGAGGAAGAGAGAGGATCAAAACTTTGAGATAAGCTTTGAAGCTTGTCCTGTTCTTCTTTTATTTTCTTGTCAATTGCTGTTGTTGCCTTTGACCAAGATATACAAAATTTGTAGATGTCACCGCCATCCTTAAGAGCATTTTCTAAGCTCTTTATTCCAATGCTTACAATCTTCCTATCCTTAGAGATTAATTCTAATATTTCAGAAAATCTCTTATCCAAAAATTCCTTCCGGACCTTGTCTTCAGCTGATTTTTCTAGAGAATTAAAATGTGTATCAATACTGCTGACTAAGGTTTTTAGATTACCGGAAGTGGAGGCAGTCGGATCTATTTGGATTGATGGCATGATCTTTACAAGTACTCCGGAAGCAGCCTCTATCAACTCACAGTCCTCCATATGAGACTTTAGGAGCTTTTCATTTGCCTTGGCATTTGCAAATGAAGCTATCTTCATTGTTTGTACCGGAGAGAGAGAGTCAAAATCAAATGGACCTTTTAGAAGCTCCGGTTCATCAATCTCTAGAGTTTCTTTGCTCAAAAATTGTTGAACAGTTTGTGCAGTGTCTCTTGCCGGAGACAGATGTTTCTTTTCTTCTGCAGTCTTAGAACTGTCAACCTCTTTGTCTGTCACCACTGCTTCCTTCTCCTGCAATTGCTCTTCTTCTTTGGATCCGGAGACTGTAGGGGAAACCGGAGGAGAGATGCTTGCTTGTTCATGGGTCACTTCTTCTGGAGCAGAGGGTCCCAAGTCCTCACTTGTCTGTTCAGGGCTCACTTCTTCCGGAACAGAAGATTCCAAGTCAGCAGCTGTTTCTGCACCTAAGTCCTCTACAACAGGAAGATTGAACCTTTTGAAGGCCTTCCGGAGGATCTCTTCTGTCTCTTGTGCCACTTTGTCAGTCTCACCAAGCATGAGCTGATTCATCCTGGCTTTACTTCTGAACTCATCTCTGCAGTCCTTGAAGATCATGTTCATTGTCTTGGGATCAATTTGAGGATATAGCTGAATAGCTATCTGCTCCCGGATCTCAAGATCTTTGGCATGCGCATTATTCTTTCTTACTTCCATTTCCTTCTCTAGGCTTTTAGGAATGAGAGATATGATCTCAATGAAAGCCTTATTGTATGTGTTCAGATATTTAACTGTGGCTTCCTGCAGAGTCTTTTGGTCTGCCTCACTGAAGTCATCATAGGATTCAGTCATTGGTTGAAGGTTTCCATCCACCGTGACCGACTTGATTATGCTCTCTAGTGACAGAGTGGGCTTTTCAACAGTTACCTCTGCCATTTCCTCCTTGTCTTGGCCTGTGGAGGGCTTACCGGATCCTTTCTTTTTCTGTTTCTTTACTTCTCTTACTCCTTCATCTGATTCTGTCTCCTCTTCATCCTTTTGGCTTTCATAAGCCCTTGATGCTTTTGTTTTGGATCTTTTACCGGATGCCTGGACTTCCGGTTTTGAGCTTTTGGTTGTGGAAGGTGCAGATCTCTTTGATGATCTGGTCCGGGTGGGGGTTTCAACCGGAGCACTTTCTTTGCTTTTCTCTTCTTCCTCAGCCTTTCTCCTCTTTTCCCGGCTGGCATCAAGTGCCTCTTTTGAGATGCCTAGGCCTTGAGCAATGTGCTCTACTTCTTTTCTCACTTTTCTTTTAATCTCAGGTTCCCTGAGTTCTACATGTAATTTCACGCTCAGCTCCTCAAAGGTTCCAAACCTTTCTGCCTTAGGATCTTTGGGCTGACTTAGCATGTGTTGAACATGCAGCTCTACTATCTGTTCATCAACTTCATACCCCATGGGCATGATCCAGACAGTCCTTGGCTCCACTGCCTCCATTAGGCACTGATCAGTGTCAACCATAAAACATACTGAGTCCTTGTATTTCTCAATGAGTGACTGGGGAATTCTCTCTCTTGCTTGCATCATGCTCTGAAAGTTTTTGAAGTATCCCCATAGAGCTGTATTTCTCGCTTTTGCATCCCCAAGTCCATGCAAATAGTCTCTTATCTGGACTGCAACAGGTTTGTCATTCTGCCATACCCATCCACTTGTTCCGGGTAGCTCATTCATGAAGTAAAAGAAGAGACATACAATGAGAGTACCATACTTAAAGGAGTTCTTCTTGTCTTTCTTGATTTTCTGTACATTTTCCATCAATTGGCTTAGTAGTAGTTCACAAAGATCATAATCTGCATTCTTTCTTAGCATTTCATATGCTGTGTATATTGCAGTTCCGGATACAGAATTCTCCCTGCTGGAGTGATAGATCTTGTATCCTATGATCATTGATGCATATTTGATATCCGGATCCGAAATATCTTCAATGGTCATTGCTCTCTTATCATATTTTGATCCGGTGGCCTCAGTTACAACGTTGTTCTTGACAGATTTGAGGATAGGTACCCCCCCGGAAGAGTATAGACCAGTTACTGCTCTAATTGCTTCTTTTGTGATCTTGCAGGGTCTATCTAGCCAAAGGAAGTTGTCATGCATCCTGCTCAGTACATACCGGACCCATTCATCTTCTTCAAAGCTAGGGAAATGAATGAATTGCTCAAATTGTTTCTTCTGGATACCCTTATACTCTGGTTTGAGCTCAAAAGCATTGTCTATCAGTTGCTTGTGATAGAGGTCTCTTAATTTGAATTCCCCAAATTCCTCAATGTTTGCGTGTATGTAAACCCTAATATCTTCAGTATGTAAGACTCCGTGGGGAACACTAGAGAAGGCTCCTAGTGGATCTACCTCCAACGATTTGTAGGGATGTTTCTTGAATGAGGGGCGAGGTCTATCAGAGATCTTAACTATGTTTGGAGTAGCCATTCTTCAAAGATTTGCAGTGAGGCAATGAAAAACGAAGAATACCTTATGCGCCTTCGGTTTGCACGGAGTGGTTGGATTGATTTCTTTATGCAATAGCTTCGGCAGGAGATCCTTGGTGTGCTTGATGAACCTTGTTGCAGAGCTCCACTATTCGCTTCTTCTCGAGTGTAGAATGAGCAGATAACTTTTGAGAAATCCCTTATATTGCTCCGCAAACCCTAATATCTGTCTGCAATAAATGCTTCACCTGCATTATTCCGGTTTACCATGTCTGGACAGCTTGGAGTATCCCGGATTAGTCCTGATCACTGAATATCATCCGGATCTTTAAATCATGAATAAATCTAGGTAACATATTACAAGAACATTCCAAACACTCTGTCCAATCCGCAAGACAAGATCGTGCACTTCCGGATCTCTCCGGACCTTTTTGTAATCCTTTATCATACCGGAGCACCTCCCTGAACAGGTCTAACTTAATCGAACACAGCTTCTTCATAACTCCATGCGGACCTCTGAAAACTTGACTGAAGCATCTCAGGACTTATATCTACAAACCCTTTAATCCGCATCTTGTGCCACATCCGGCACAACTTGTTTGGCTGGGGGAACAGAATCTTCTTTGAGTCTCCCCCTGAGCCTGAGCTCACTTTTTAATTTCCGGAAGAAATATCAGCACCAGAATCTGGTGCGGATCCAACCTCTACATTCTCTGAGCTTTTCTTCACCCAAATCTTGCTCATCTGATTCCTAACTTCATCCGCATTCATCTTTTGTTTACCCTTGTCTTGATTCTGATTATACACCGGACCTCTTTTGTCCTGATTCTTGTTTCTGCAGACTTTAGCATTATGACCGGACCTATTGCAGATTTGACAAATAACATTTCTTTGCATATTTAACTGATATCCCCTTGATCTGCATTGATTAGCCATATGACCTACTCTATTGCATGTAAAGCATCTACCTTTGAATGATTTGTTTACTTGCATAATTCTGCATTCATGGGATTTGTGTCCATACCTTTTGCAGTTGAAGCACTGTCCGGAGAAGGATGAATTAATCTGATTCATTCTCATTCTGCACTGATTAGCTTTGTGACCAAAATGGTTGCAGCTGTGGCAGTATCCATTGAAGGATGGATATTTTTGAGCATTTGGCTGTCTTACCGGAGGTCTTCTAGGCCTGCTCCTTGGATTTTCTGATCCAAGATTCTTCTGACCGGATCCGGAGCTTTCTCCTTTCTCATATCCCAAGCCATACTTGTCATCTGTCCTCTTTTGACTTCCAAGAAGAACTTCAAGTTGAGCAGAACTTATCTTGAATTTCTCTTTATATTCATTTGCTGTTTGAAGGTCTCTTTTGAGAGAGACAATTTGATCCTCAAGTTTTCCTTCATTATCTTTGGAATCTTCAAGATCAGATTCAAGGTGTCTGATAATCCTGTCCATCTGGTGGCATTCTTCTGATTTTTCTTTAAGAGATTGTCTTAGATTGTCTTCAGCCTTTCTTTTTTCTTCAATCTCTTGAGTAAACTTTATAGTTCCTGATTCCATTTCATGTCTTAACATAATGACTTCTTTTGATAACTTTTCACATAACTTGGTTTGCTCAGTCAATTCCTCACTTGTATTGCTTTCTTCACTTTGTCTTGCCAACTGTTGAAGCAGCTCCTTTCTCTTTTTCATAGAGAGACTTAATTTGTCTTTTAATTCTCTCATGAATTCATCAGCCTGTTTGAGTCTTTCCTTTAATTCACTGACTTCAGAATTTGACTGTTCAAGATCCTCAAGGGCAGTCTTGAGTTGCTCCCTTAAACCATATGCATCCATTTGAAATCCCAGATCTTCCTCAAGCTGTTAGGCTCTATTAGGAGGAACTTGGCTCTGATACCAATTGTTGATAACTGAGAGGGGGGGGGTGAATCAGTTATCCTAATTATTTCCCTTATTAAACTTTCCTTTTAATTGAAGCAGCATAAAATCAAACACAAAACATAAACCATGAAATAAGAAACACATGACACAGTATTTTTGACGTGGAAACCCTGTTAAGGGAGAAAACCACGGGGTGATTAACCCAAGAATTATTCTCTGTTAGAAGAATAGGAAATTACAAAAAAAATGGCACTTGCCAATTAGGGCTCACTGCCCGAGCACACTGCTCACAAGAGGCTCACTGCCTACAAGAAGACACACTGTCTTACAAAGTGATTAGAATCACAGTCTTGAACTGATTGGAAGCATCTGCATATGCTGGAGTTCAGTTCCGGTTAGGTTCAGTATACTAATCTGCTGCACTTCATCTTTCCTCTGTTCTTTAGTCTGCTGTACTTTCACATACCGGATCTTTCTTGTTACTTCTGCTCTACTCTAGACTTGTTCGCATATCCTCATATACATTCACACCTTTTACCACTAAATCCATCCTCTATATATATCCGCACAAGTACTTTCATCATCTTTTTAGTCGGCATCCGGAACAGTCTAGTTTCTTACAAACTTAGTTCTGTCGGCTGAATCCTTGCTCACCAAGCAATGCGGATCAAGCATATACTTGTAGATATCATCAATTATGTCGGCCAAACATGATTCATGCCTCCGCAACCTTTATCATCATCTGTAACACATCCGGAAAGTAGTTTGATACTCAGTCAGTCAGTTCTTCCTCTGTTTTCACTGTCTCTCAGGAATCCGGTACTCAACTATTCATATCTTTTTCCTTGTCCATCTCCGGAGGCTAAATCCTTGGAATATACTACTCAAGATAGTCCTCTTGACTTCCCCAGATCCGCACTGCACCAAGACACTTCCTCTGAGAGATCCGGACCAATCTGTCGGACCTTGCCACATGCTCTGTTCTTGTTCACCGGACCACCACAATCTTCAATCTGACTTCCGGTAGAGACATATCATGACTTGCGGATATGTGGGATGACCTTTGTTGCCATCAATGACAACAACCATGAATCCATATAGTGTCTCTTGCCAACACTTTCTTATCATGGGAGACATGAGTGGTTGTATCGATGTGCTCATCTTTGTCCAAAACTCCACATAAAAATTCATCATTACATGTGTTAAAGTACTTATGAGACTCGCTACATTTATTTGTTAGACCTCTTTCAGTAAAGCTATCATCACCATTTTCAACCTCAGCTTTCAAAACTTGCTTGAAAATTTCAGCATTTATGACCTCTTCTTGCAGTCACACGTCTGTATTAGTTGACTTAGGAGATGTGAAGCCTTCATGTTCAACTTGCATGTTTATCGGAGGAAAGGTATTCAGCACCTTTTCTTCATGTTGTGTACTCCCATGTTGCTCTTCATTGCTTGAAAAAGTAAATGATTCTATCTTTGCAGTAGACAAGGGAGCCAAAATAGTGCAATTTGCATAACCAATATACCATTTACACCACGGGAGGATTGTTCATCTTCTACATCACATGGGAAAATTACAAATTTATTATTGTCTTCCTCATATTGCAAATAATAAGCTTCAACTCTTCTACCCATATGAGGTTTAATTTCTGCAACACTTACTTCACTTCTACCAAAATGTTTGGAATCAAAAATAGAGAGATTGAAGCATTCAATAGAAGAGGGTTGAGTATTATGGAAATAGGTACGCTGAAAATTATGTCCATGCATAATAGGCTTGTTCACTAGCTTACTACTCATAACCCAACTTTTCCATAAACCACTTAATATCAAATCATCTTCAATCTTTACTACCTCTAACTGAGCAACTTTTATGTCATTTACTTTACTCCTTTTCAACTCAAACTGAACCTCTGGATGCAATGCAGAAATAAAAGTACATAGCTAGAGTTGTTTACCTGGTTGAATAGAAGTAGGAATCTTTTTGAGCAGTTGGTTGAATCTATCCACGGAGTCTCTAATGGATTCTTCTTCTTGCTTGTGGATGTGGAAGAATTGATTCAACAAAGAAGCTTCATCAACAGGGCCTTTAAATCTTTCCAAGAATTTATTCTTCAATGAATCCCAATCAGTAATACATTTTTCTTCTAAATGATGAAACCATTCTGATGTAGGCCCAATAAGAGATTCGATAAACAATCAAATAAAAATATCTTCTTTACTTACCCCCAAAACTCTGCATGCAACCGTGAATGCAAGAATGTGAATTTCAACATCTTGAGAGTCTTCTCCACTGAAATTTGGAAAATGCTTTCTTGATCCTTCAGGAAATAGTCAATATACAGGCAAAGAAAGAGGCCCAAAATGATTTCCCCATGGCTGGGAGGAAATCAATGCCATAGTGTAATTCTAAAAATTAAATCAGCATAGGTCTTCACTGGAACAAAATGTTTCTGAGTATAGAGCTACCAGCCTCCGTCCTCGGGGAGGCACCTTCATATTTCTGGGAACACTGGTCTTTCACTTTCAAATCCCCAGTAGAGTCACAAAAAATCTGTTAGTGAACAAATTTGTCCTTCTAAAATAAATGACTCAAGACGCCCAGAAAGAAGAACAAACAGTACTAATAGTTGGAGAAGTTTTCATTGGGTTGACAACTTTCCTCTAAATTTTTAGAGGCACAAATCCCTCCTCAGATATGCAATGAATAAAAATAAGGGGTGTACTTTTAACCAGAAAGCAAAAAAGGTGCATAAACATCTACCCATCACCATGAAATAGATGTGCATGACTAATTACGGAAAGAAATGAATGCAGATAAACGATACACAACCCACCTATCCAACATTCACAAACAAGGATAAATTGATTTAAAGATATAGTTATATTCCTCCCTAACACCTACCAACATAAAGAAGCAATATTGAAGACAGATTACAAATTGACACAAAAACAATTGCAATCATAGAAGATACTTGGAGACACAAAATTTTGTAATTAATTCTTCATTTCTTCAATATAACAAAACTCAAAGTTTTTGCAATGCCTCCATACATAAGCTAAGCTAAGAAAAATATAACTGAAAAATAAAACAGAATAAACTTGCTCTCCCTCCCCTGTTCACAGACAGTTAGAAAAAGATGCATTCCCTTCGAAAGCCCTTTACTTTATATAATTTTTCAAAACTTCCCCAAAAACTATAACTGTTCGAAACGGTCTTTTTCGAGTAACCGTTATCAAGAAAGTGACCTCAAAAATAGAAACAGTTATATCATATCAAAATTGTAATTATCACCACTAATTACAAAAGAACTTCATACATGCAAAACAAGTGGCATTAGACTTCCCCAGCTCCTAATTCCAAGAAAATTTCCATAAAAAGTTGGTGTAACTTAGCACGTTCTTCTTCTTCAGGATGAAAATTGTCCTGTGGCATTCATCATAACTGGTTTTCTCCTTCCAAGCAATTGTGTGCACCTGGGAGATGATATCAATTTGCTCCTCCTCAGGCCAATGTAAATCAGGTTGTAGAATAGGCATAGGCTCATCATCCCAAATTTCATTATTCGTAGGAAGTCCCATTCTAAAAGATGACTTGGTCGACAAGAAAGACTGAACTTAGAGAGCACCATCACCTTTCTCTATGGTCAGGTTTATTTAATTACGCCAGCAAGTAATGATTATTATTTTTTAACTCATTAATGTCGTGCTACCACCTTAGCAAGCTCCGTTACACTTGTCATCTAAGAGGTAATTAACGCATCATTGATTTTGTATCTTGAGAAACGAGTCTCAAGATTGAGCTTGCATTTCATAACTCCTGGAAAAGACATTCTCATTGCATACCACACGAGTAATCTGATTAGTTGACAATACCTTGAAAAATGAGCACCGCAAAGATGTTGATAATTGAGGGTCGGAGCAGATTCCAAACTTTGAATCTTAAGGAGTTCACAAAATTTGAACTTCCTTGACACAAAGGAGAAGTCAGGAAGTTGGTCATTTCTTGAACTTAGGAACATAAGTCGAGGAAACAAAAGATTCAAGAACTTGAAGAACGCCCGACGACAAAGACTCATAAAAAAATATTCTTAAGACCTCAAAACTTTTTGGGATGGAAAATGATTGGACTGGGGCAAAGCAGTGATTACATCAATCCCTATGCACTAAAATTTAAAAAATTTTAGGTTCAAATTTTTGGGGCAACACAGGTGAAGAACCCCACACTTCAAAACACAGCTCAAATGTATTCCATAAACAATGAAGGTTACAATACAACATAGAGCCAATGCTCTTGTAGGAGTCTTCAACACTCATATCTAGAGATGATCTGGCAACATAAAAATACCTATCAAACCTATAGTAGTTCTCCTCTCCAAAAGCACCTGTTTATATAACAAATACAAGGCAAAAATGGCTCCACATTGGGACGGGCGTCCAACATGGCCTCATGTCCCAAAACCCACGCCTATGGACACTTGTCCAACACGGTAGGATGTTCTTGACACTTGTCAAGTCACCCTATCCCAAGGAGGTCACCTATTTCCAAAATAGGCTATGACAGATGCTCTTACGACTCTTACAACCGTCATAGAATCTGTCATAGCTGTCATAACTTATAGGTGTAAGAGAATCTATCATACATACGCTATAAATAGCATATTCTCTTAAAACATGTCATAGTCCACCTTGGGGTGCCCAAAGATGCCTTTTTCAAAGATGCTCTTCGACACATGTCTTCACCTGTCATAGAATCTCCTATTTCTGACTCTTACATGTCATAACTTTGTCATAGGAATCTGCCATGACCGTTTCGGTCAATATTCCCTTACACAACATCTGAGATGCTGACACATAGAAAAATATTCCTACCACTAAGTGGGACGCCTATCTCCTAATGTGAGGATAAAATTACATGTGGTCATATGCAATGTAGGATGACACATCACCATGCCAACTCCCACAATATGACAACATAGGATTTGCATCCAATTAATACAATAGGCAATAAATAAATAAATACAATGTAAAAATACAAGGAATTACCCAAGGTTGAGACACCTTAATTCTCAACATTCTCCCACTGTCGAACACCTTGTAAGAGCCAATAGAATTAACATGATTTAACTGATATAGGTCGAGAGGCCCATAGACTCTGAACACCATCTGAACTTCTCTGTGCCCACTGGCTTCATCAATGCATCTACAACATTTCTCAAAGTATCTACTTTATCCAAATTTACCTTCCCATCCTCTACCATGTCTCGTATGAAGTGAAATTGTACATCAATATGCTTTGTTCTAGCATGGAAAGTTGGATTCTTCGCACGGCAAATCGCACTTTGACTATCACAACAAATCGTAATGTCCTGCATCAACACCAATATCTGAACACAATCTCTTAAGCTAAATGGCTTCCTTGCAAGCATGAGTTGCTGCCATGTACTTAGCTTTTGTAGTGGACAAAGCAACCACAGGTTGTCACTTACTCATCCAACTAATTGCACCACCAAACATAGTGAACACATAGGCATTGGTGGATCTCCTGTTGTTAATGTCACCTGCACAATCAAAATCCACAAATCCACAAATACAAATTGAATGCAGAGGTCCTGTAGCATTACCGTGATAGCATATGGAATACTCAAAAGTACCCCTCAAATATCAGAACACTTGCTTAACTGCATCCTAATGTACTCGTTCAGGATTAGCCATAAATCAACTAAGGACTCTCACTGCTTGGGCAATGTCTGGTCTTGTGTAGACCATAGCATACATCAAACTGCCAACAACACTAGCATAAGGTACTCTGCTCATGTCCTCCACCTCACTAGGAGATTTTGGACAATCATTAAACGACAATTTTGTCCCCAATGAAATAGAAACACACAATGGTCTACAATCTACCATGTTGAACCTGTCCAACACGGTCTTCACATACTTACTCTGGCTTAACCAAAGTTTTCTGTTAACTCTGTCTCTTATGATTTCCATTCCCAAAATGTACCTGGTTGCCCCAAGATTTTTCATCTCAAACTATGCTGACAACTAAGACTTCAAATTAGAAATCATATTCTTACCATTCCCAATCAACAACATATCGTCAACATACAATGCAATAATGAGAATGCGATCATTGTCAAATTTGTAGTACACACAATGATTAGATTTTCATCTCAAATATCCAATCGACAACACAAAGGCATCAAACTTCAAGTACCACATCCTAGGAGACTGCTTCAAACCATACAAAGACTTCTTTAACTTGCAAACCAAATTTTCTTTACCTTTCTTTATGTAATGCTCTGGTTGTGACATGTAAATATCTTCCTCCAAATCACCATGAAGGAAAGCTGTCTTCACATCCATCTGTTCTACCTCTAAGTCATAAGCAACTGCAAGAAATAAAATAAATTGAATAGATGTCAACTTTGCAACGGGAGAGAAAATTTTACCATAATCAATTCCCTCCACTTGTGAATACCCCTTCGCAACCAATCTAGGCTATACTTTTCAACACTACCATCTGCACCGAATTTCTTCTTGAACACCCATTTGCATCCAATAGGTTTCCGTCCATCAAGCAAAGGCACCAAGTCCCATGCTTTATTCTTCTCGAAAGAAGCCATCTCATCCTCCATGGCCTCCTTCCAGGAACCTGCATCTTTCATGCCCATAGCCTCTTTCATAGTTCTAGGCTCATCAATGTTAGTAAGTAAAGCAAAAGCACAACTAGAATCAAGTAATGAATAACCAAACCTATCAGGTTGCTTTCTCGTTCGTGTAGACCTTCTCAATGGCTGAGGTTGAGATTCTGCTTCTTCTTCTGAGCTTTCAGAGTTCCTAGAGCTCTCCTCATCATCATGTCTCACAGGGTCTATCTGTTCAGTCTTCTCAAGGGTAGAAGGAAACTGAACCACATCTTCTTTCTTTTATGTCTGTTCTGGTTGTAGAACAATGGAAGAATGTGTTAGCTCTCTGAAGATAACACTTCTTCTATATAATACATTTTCAGCCACATGATCCCAAAGCTTGTATCCTTTCACACCAACACCATAGCCAATGAAAATACATTTAACAGCCTTGTTCTCCAATTTAGACCGTTTCTCCCTAGGCACATGTGCATATGCCTCACAATAAAAAACACGAAGATGTCTGACTAAAGGCTTCTTACTAGACCACGCCTCCATAGGTGTCTTACCAACAAGAGCTGATGTAGGAGATCTGTTTACCAGATAGCAAGCAGTGGCTACAGCTTTAGCCTAAAAATTTTGTTCGAGGCTTGCTCCACTAAGCATACTCCTAGCCTTCTCTATCAGTGTCCTGTTCATCCTCTCTGTAACTTCATTTTGTTGCGGGGTGTAAGGAGTTGTCTTATGTCTTTCAATCCCTTGCTCTTTACAGAACTTATCAAACTCTGCCGAACAAAACTCACCACCGTTGTCAGTTCTCAAACACTTAATCTTTTTACTAGTCTAATTTTTAGAAAAGGCTTTAAACTCCTTAAATCGACTAAAGACTTCAGTCTTGCTTCTGATAAAATAAACTCATGTCCTACTGTAATCATCTATGAAAGATACAAAATATACAGATTTGAAAATCGAAGGAACATTAACTGGACCAAACACATCAGAATGAATAAGATCCAATACACCAGAAGACTTGTGAGAACTAGAGTAAAACTGAACACGGTTTTGTTTTCCATATACACAATGTTCGCAAAAGTTGAACTCAAGATTACAATCATTTAACCCCTCAACGAGGTTTTTATTTTTTAGGGTTCTAAGACCCTTCTCACCAATGTGGCCATATCTCAAATGCCATAACATAGTCTTTTCAGCAGGAAGCTTAGCTTCCATAGCATGTGCACTACCATCAGAACTAATTACAACAGATTTCTTCACTTGTCGTTCAGATGGTGGGGATGAAGTGACTGCAGCTCTTTTCTTCGAGTCAAAAGAACTATTGCACTATGAAGTGCATGCCTCCAACTGAAATAGAGTACCTCTCCAAGTACCCTTCGCAAGCACCATAGATCCTCTAATCATCTTGAATCCATCCTTCGAAAAGACAACCTGCACACCTGCATCATTCAACATACTTACAGAAAGCAGGTTTCGTGCAAGGCCTGGGATGTGCATAACCCTAGTGATCCCCTTCACTCGTCCATCAGGGAATCGGATTGAGACTCTTCCACGACCAACAATCTTCAGATGAGAGTCGTCACCCATGTACACTCTTCCACCATCGAACTATTCATACTTCGTGAACCAGCTTTGATGCGAGGTCATGTGGAATGATGCACCAGAATAAATCAACCACACATCATCAGATGCATGGGTGGCCATGGCTACGATGAAGGCATCACCATCATCTTGTGACTTGTCAGAATCTGAGTCAGGAGCATTCTTCTTCTTCTTTTTCTTCTCTTCTTTGTATTCCTTTTGGAAATGCCTGGTTTTTTCACAGTTCCAACAGAGATCCTTGGACTTTCCAGGATATTTAGATCTCCCATGGGATTTGGATCTGCCCTTTTCACCTTTCTTGTCCTTCTTCCCTTTCTCTTTGGGTCTTCCACGAACCGCAAGAGCCTCTTTGGCCGACTCAGATGTCTTCCTCTACATTTCTTCAGATAACAACAAGGACACCACATCTTCCATCTTGAAGGTGGTAGTAGTGCTTCCGATAGCCATGACAAGATGATCCCATGAATCTGGCAAAGAACAAAGTAGGGTCATACATCGATCCTCCTCCTCCATTTTCACACCCACAGATGTCAATTGTGCAACGATCATGTTGGAAGCATTCATGTGGTCCGCAATAGATCCTCCATCTTCCATCTTCAGAGCAAACAACTTCTTTTTCAAAAAAAGCTTTCTCACCAGGGATTTGGCCTGATAAACATCACCTAGCTTCTTCCAAAGATCTTTCGTGCTCTTCTCCTCATGGACATTCAACAGGACAGAGTCAGCTAAATAGAGTCTTATGAGACCCTTAGCCTTCTAATCTTTGAGGTCCCAATCAGCTTGTGATATTGTTGTAGGTTTTACACCAGATACGATTTCCCATAGGTCACGATCAACAAGTAGGTCCTCCATCTTGAGTTTCCACAACTTGAAATTAGTGCCATTAAATTTCTTCACCTCTAATCTTTCGGATGTGGTTGCCATCTCCTTGCTACAACAAGATACAGAGATGCTCTGCACAACACTCCCACTCAACCTAAGATTAGCTCAAGAAACCCCTACCCAGCAACTAGAACCAAAACTGGCTAGGCTCTGATACCAACTGAAAGGAAGCTAGGTGTGCAGAAAACACTTCCTACACTAATCTAATGAGGGGAGAAGAGTGCAAATTCAATTTTATCTTTACAACTAAAACTATGTTAACTCACTAACAGAGATATTGTAGCAAACACATACACAATAAAGTAAGACAGAAGAAGAGAAACATAAGATATACATGGGGAAAACCCTTACAGGTGAAAAACCCCACACTCCAAAACACAACTCAAATGTATTCCGTAAACAATGAAGGTTACAATACAACACAGAGCTAATGCTCTTGTAGGAGTCTTCAACACTCATATCTGGAGATGATTCAGTAGCATAATAGTACCTGTCAAACCTATAGTAGTTCTCCTCTCCAAAAGCACCTGTTTATATAACAAATACAAGGCAAAAATGGCTCCACATTGGGATGGGCGTCCAACATGGCCTGATGGCCCAAAACCCATGCCTATGGACACTTGTCCAACATTGTAGGATGTTCCTGACACTTGTCAAGTCATCCCATCCCAAGGAGGTCACCTATTTCCAAAATGGGCTATGACAGATGCTCTTACGACTCTTACAACCGTCATAGAATCTGTTAGAGTTGTCATAACTTACAGCTATAAGAGAATCTATCATACACAGGCTATAAATAGCATATTCTCTTACAACATGTCATAATCTACATTGGGGTGCCCAAAGATGCCTTTTTCAAAGATGCTCTTCAACACATGTTTTCACCTGTCATAGAATCTCCTATTTCTGACTCTTACATGTCATAACTTTGTCATAAGAATCTATCATGACTGTTTCGGTCAATATTCCCTTACACAACATTCGAGATGCCGACACATGGCAAAATATTCCTACCATTAAGTGGGACGCCTATCTACTCATGTGAGGACAAAATTACATGTGGTCATATGCCATGTAGGATGACACATCACCGTGCCAACTCCCACAATATGACAACATAGGATTTGCATCCAATTAATACAATAGGCAATAAATAAATAAATAAATACAATGTAAAAATACAAGGAATTACCAAGGTTGAGACACCTTAATTCCCAAGAGTATTTATAGGCATTTTTGGAGGGATTTGAATCCAACAATGGAGATTCAAAGTTGAGATCAATGATGGAGATGAAGAGATGAGATCAAGGGTGGAGATGTGATCAACAATAATGGATGGCTCCCATTATTTGTGAATTTTAAATTCACATTGGGAAGGATGAGGAATGAATAAAAAATTTATTTCCATGGGAGAGTGTGAGGATGATTAAGACTTGTCAATGAATTAAAAATTATTTTTGTGGGGGATGGTGTGAATAAAAAATTAAGGTTTATTGGTGAGTGTGAGGACATGTGGCACATGTGTCTTTTTGGAAAACACGTGTGAGCTCTTTGCATTAAAAAGAGCTCTTACACGGAAAAGGAAAGGTGGGGTGGAAGGGTCATATGACCCCTTTGAATAAAAAAATTACTTTTTATTCAAGGTGTGTGGGGATAAGGGTTAATGATGGTTTGACCATATTAATTAAGTGTTTAACTTAATTAAAATGGTTGTTGAAAATTAGTGAGGAGGCTAATTAGAGGTTAAAATTAATTAATGGTTTACTTAATTAATTTGGGTCTAGTGGTTGGGTAGATTAGGGTAGCTAATTAAATAATTGTTATTTATTCAATTAGGCTAGGTTTAGGTCATAGGCTAGGGGGGATTAATTAAATAAGTATCTTTTATTTAATTAATCTAGATTAGGAGATGAGGGAAATTAATCAAATAGATATTAGGATATTTATTTAAGCAATTGGAGAATTATGTTCTAAGGTATAGTAACAAATTAATTGAATTAATTCATTACAAGGGATGAATAAGATGAATGGTTAGGGATAAATGGTTTAGGATAAATTAATTAAATAAATTGATTTTATTTAATTAATTGGTAAAGGGTAAATTAGTGATGTGAGGATGTAGGAAAGTGGCTTGCGGGGGAAAGTCATTTTCAGGTGTCTACATGACCAAAATGTAGAGGATAGTGCCACATAAGAAGATTACCATGATTTCTATCAAAGATTTCCTCATTTGTTTTATGCTTTTTAAAGTTGGACAAAAACTTTATATTATTATCTTATGATACACTGGATCATTGAGGATGATGAATCTTATGGGGGGAGATATGTCACATCCCAAATTTTGACTATGATTTACTTTTTACTTGCACATAATTAGTAGTTAATTATGCTTGAATTAATGATTTGACATTATGTGAAAATGTGAGGATAAATCAATGATATCATGAGTTTATGTTTATATGATTAGAATTTAGACATGTAATTATAAGATCCCATGATTATTTATTCATAAGGTTTATAGATTGACTAACGATGCACTAATCCCAGTTTGGTCATTGCAAGTTGTAACCAGGAAACACGTTTTCCACTCTCCAAGAAAGAGAGGGAGAGCATCATCAGAAAGGAGAGAATAGACATATGGATAGAACATATTGTTTGCCATCTAAGTCTCATTCCTTCATAGTTTAGTGAACCTTTGTCGAGTATGGTAAGCTATGTTTGACCAATTGGTCTAAGTTTGGTTCTGACTCAACAAATCATCGATTGTCAACTAGATCCATTAAGTTGAGGTTTTTGTTGAAAACTAAGTCAGGATAGTATATGACTGTCGACAAGGAAATGGTCAATAGTCGTTATTTCTTTGTGTAAAGTAATATAGATTATATTACAAGAGAAAATAAATACCAGTAGATAAACTACTTTATTATCAGAAATTCCCGATTGGAATTCCATTATGATAATTTACCTATTTTGACGTTTACGCAATTTTGAGAGGGGGAGAATACCTCGACCCCATTCTCATAGCTTATCGTGTGTCAGCGACAACGTAAGTATACATTATATACACCGATATTTTGTTGTTAAATATCTATTTACTATGATCTAGAAGTTAAACATATTATTTTATTGTCGATGAGCTTCTTAAGGGAACGTGGTATAGTTGCAAATTTAATGCAAACCACTACATATTCTTGTAGTCACTCAACTCCTTTACTCCACGTTGACTATGGTGAGAAAGGAGGAGGTTATCAAATAGTTTGGGAGTGGTCTTAATGACCAATTACTCCATCATCTTTTTTGCATGTCGTTTGGGAGTGTATATAGGCGAAGATGTGGGCAAGACCTCCGCAGTCATGGAGGACTATAGTGGGACTCAAAATCTTTAAGAGCAGATCTTAGTTGAGTTGGGGGAGATCGTAGGAGGCTACTAGTTAAGTAAAAAACTTCATTAAAAGCAGAGAGAGAGAGAGAGCTTTTTTATCATATCCGTAGAGAGAGTTTTTTAATCATATTCGCGGAGAGAGAGCTCTGTGATCATCAAGCATACATGGAAAAGAGAGAAAAAGAGGAGGAAGACATAAGATAGCTCGGGTAACAGAGGTAGTAAGGAAGAAACTAGCTCAAGTTGGAAAACCATCGACGCTTGAGGTAAGAATATCCCTTATAAATAATTATTTCCATTATTAAACTATGATATAGAAAAGAATAAAGAGATATATCAAGCAGTGATCTTATGGTCATAATGACTAAGTAAGAGATGATATGTAGGAAATAGAGAAATTATCTTGTCAAGGTATGAAACTACACTCAAAGTGCATGTGACAATATAGTCTAAATTTATGATAGAGTAAATGTCAATGAATAGCAATTTAAAACCACAGAGTATAAACATTATAATGTAATAGTTTACCTCAGGAAAACTGTAGAAGATAACTTTCTCATGCCTTTGTTCTGTATCATTGAACCCATAGAGAACTTGTTGCTTTGTTAAACATGGGGTTATGGAAGAATGTTTTGAATAACATTGTGACTGAACTTTTTGAGAACTCTGATATAAACTTAGGAGTTGTGAGGAGTAAGATTGTAGAAAGTTTAGACAGATATAGATTTACATTTCACAATAATTTATATGTATAAGTTTTATTGTTTACAATCAAAAGATTTTGTGATAGATATTCACTTATTTTAGAATACATACATACATACATACATACATACATACATACATACATACATACATACATATATCATTAAGAACACCTAAGTATAGTGATATAATATCACATATGCATTCTACAATAATTATAAGCATTATCATGATATTCAAAGGATGTTATATATGAGATCATAACCTATCCTATATTGAAAGTCGGTGGACTTAAGAAGACCAAGAGGTCGAAAATATCTTATTATTATTTTAGACTCAAACCTATTTAGGTTGAAAGATTAAAGTTAGTCAAAAGATTAGTTATGATAATGATAGCATTCATTAAGATCTTATATGAATGAGAATATACCTCGTGTGCTATGTTTTTACATATTGTGAGAAACCTGAATTCGAACAATGCCCAAGTGGTCAAGAGAAGACTAGAGGTTTTCGTTTCCATGTTATATTATTATAAATTATTACTTTGGAATACAAGAGTATTTGATATTTCAATGTGTTGGGATAGAGAAGATAATCCCTTGATTCAAACCAGAAGGATTAAGAAAACTTGAAAACTCTTAAATCTGTTATAACATTGAATTACTCTATTGTTTATTACGGTCAATAGTGAATGGTTGAGAAACCGTGAAACACTTATGATAAAATAAATGATTTCATGATAGAGTCAGAAACTTGTTATATTATACAAGAGTGCTCAACCCTTGGGTCATTGAGTAGAATGACAGGAAATCATAGACCCTAGTATTTGCAAGTATGCAAAGAGGGACTCTCGGAAAGGTTAAAGTCACCTAAACCCATATATTATGTATATCCTAGTTTAAGGATTAATTCTATGTCAGATTGAGTAGGATTTGAGTTTAGTCAAGACAATTTATGTCTAGAGATACTAGTCAAGCAAGTCAAACTGTAGGATAAGGTAGTTTCCAAGTCGAGTTAGAGGTGTGTGAACACACGACTATATTTATTGCAAATGTCTATTTATAGAGAAACTTTGACCAAAGTTATGCATTTGTCTGAGCAACTCAGGGCAGAAGTAGAAAAATTGGAAGACAAACATAAGCGCCTGGGAGATATTTGGACCCCAATTAGGGGATATGAACTCTTCAGATTCCACTACAACAGAAGATTTAGAAATTCTCCTGTGTCAAACCCATGGCACATGAATTTAGGCAAACTGGTTGTACCTAATGTATTCTTGAATGTAGAACTCCTGCAACTGTTAGCCAGGCATTACAATTCAGGCCTGAAAGCTATCTGCAATCCTCAAGGAGAACCAATTGTACACCTATCAAAAAATGCTATTTGTGAGGTGTATGATTTGGATGATTTGTGCACTGTCCCTATTGTTTATGAAGAGTTGGATAAAGAATACTGGAGAATGGATACAACCTACAATGGATGGAGGTTACCCATTCATAGACCCAGGATTGAAGGAGAAGTGATACCCTTGACTGAGAATGATGGCCCTCCCTTTCATGTATCCATTTTTGAACCATACATTCAATATACTTACTATTCTGTAGGCCAAGTCCTTGGCTCAGAGGTCCCTGAGTTCATGACTATTCCTCTAATGGTCATAACCTCTGATATTCAATGTCACAATGCCAGACAATTTGATTATGCCTCCTATATTGCTACTAGAATAGACTCTGGTCTATCTGCAATAAAAAACAATGCTCCAGCATGCTCTTTTGAGCATTACTCGATGCTCATGCATATGGTCTTATACTATGGCCAGGAAGTAGGATTGTGGCCAAGTGAGTTTCAAGTTGTTGCTGCGGATAAGAAAGGGGAGAAGATACCTGTACAAATGTGGACCAGAATCTGGGATAGCAGGTATGCTAACTCCAGCTATGCTCAATTTGAAGAGCATTGTGTTAAAGTGCTATATAGGTATTTCAACCACCCCTGTGAATATTCAATTTCAAATGAAATAAAAAGATTCCTCAGACCAAAAGATTTTGGTGGCCCCCCTACTGTCACTCATAATTGGGGAGATTGGTATTGTTTTGAGGATGCTACTATGATCAGAGTGTATGGTTTTGAGGATGCTCCATTTATATTGCCTAAAACTGTCCCTGACAGAATTGCATATTTGGAAATAATTAGGCAAATGCATTGTTCCAATGTCATGCATCTAAGCTCGCATGATAAACAATCATTCATGCCTAGTACTTTGTGTTTTGGAGATTTTACTGTGGTTTCAAAAGAAGGATACAATCTCATTTTGGATAAACTAATGCATTATAACATGGTGAGTGCTGAGATGAGGAAAGGGTTTGACCCTGAGGGTTTCATTGACTATGCAAGAAGAAAACAAAATCTCAGTGGATACATGCACATACATTATCCACATGATGATGTCATTAGAAATTTGGAAGAGGCTGAAGTCGACTTGGTGGTAGAGAAATATAACAGAGATTTGAATGAAAAGAAAAAGCAGTTGGCAGAAGTTGAAGTGGTATCCTCTGAAGAGGAAGAATTGACTGAACAGCCACAAGATAAGACAATAGAAATGTCTAAAAGAAAAATGCAACAATATCAGCCTCCAGTTGTGATACATGACGAGGAGGGGTCTGCTGATGAAGATCCACGCCAAAAGGCTTATGATTCTTTTGTGTCAGATGACACATTCATTCATTCGAAGGAATTTAAATCATTCCTGTATAAATACAAGGGAAAAGAAATTAGAGAGTCAGTAGATAATGTTTCTGCTGACAATGAAAAACAGTTATTAGATATGTTAAAGGAGACAGTGGATAAGGAAATGCAGGACATGACACCAAGCAGAGGCAGACAGCTGCTCAAAGATGCAGGGGTTATGATTTTTCCCGGTTTGGATTTAAATTCTGCTCTGGTTTTTGATAGCTTTTTGAATAATGCTGATGATAAGTATAAGCTTACTCCAGAAGGAGTTAATGAAGTCTATATGGGAACGAGATACAATAATGATGAAAATTCTTTAATGATATGGGCATTATATCCTCCCCACAAGAAGACGGCCATCATAGACACTGAAAAAACTTTTGGCCATGTTATGACTTTCAGAGCAGGTGAAACTGACCCCATAATTACTGCAGACATTGGTATCAATGTTGCAAAGTTAAATAAAGCACAAGCTCAGATGTTAATCAAGGAAAGAGATGCTTATAAGCTGAATTGTGAAAGATTAACAAAAGAGAATGACTACTTGAAGGACGCTGTTAAGAGCACCTTTGGCCAATCTACGAAGAGAATAACTCAAGGTGAGAGCTCACAAAGTAGTCAAGCGATATCCCATGATCAGGCCAAGCAAATTCAAATAGATGCATTTGTTACAATACTGCAGAGCAGGTATGCAAACATGGTACGGTGGTTAAACCAGTTTTGGGATAACTACTCGGAAAATCATAAAGCAGTCAAAGAACATGAAAGGCTTGATGAGAGAATACAAGAAAAGGTGATCGAGTTGCAAAACAGAGGTGCCACTGATGGCACAGATGTCTCTGATGCAAGAGCATTGCTCAAACAGCACCAGAATTATTATGATAAACTCAAAGCTGATGCTAAGGAAGGGACTGATGCCTCAGACGTAGGGGTGCCCAGGATATTCAAAGATAATGGAGAGGTAAAGAGCAAAGAAGAGTGGACTGTTGATTGTCAAGTTATATTGCACAAAGCCACAGGAGCTCTAAAAGATAAAGCCTCTGTATCTACAGAAGTTTGCAAACAACTGGAGGAAATGGTCACCCTAGATATAATCACCAGGAGTGCAGTCGAGCTTACTGATTCTCACCGTGCGCAGGAATACTTAGATCATCTGACAAAAGTCTATTTATGGCTAAACAGAGCCTAATTAAGCTTATGTAATTATTGTTTGTATTGGTTAAAATCCCAAGAGACTTATTGAAGAGTTGTATCTCTTCATGAAAATATCTATATAAGTTCAAACAATCTATGCTGAAAAGGCATCAGCAGTAGAAGATATTTCATATATACATATACATAATATTCCAAAATGACCGTGTTGCATATTTTATTTTGAAGAAGAAATTTGAAGTTCTCTGATTCAGTATTTCTACTTTGGTATCAGTTATTTGTTGAAATTATTCAATCGTGTGGCTGTCTCCATTTCTGCATTTCCCTGTTATTCAGATTAAGATATCAAGTATATATTTAATCTGTCAATACACATTCGCTGTATCTGTGTGATTAATTCTGTTGGTGTCCATCCTAAGGAATTAAACCCTTCTGATTTATTCACAGTAGCCTGGAAGTAGTAAGTTGGGATTACTAAGTAGAGCCATATAATTAGGATTGACACACTGTCTCCAGTAAAATATTATCTGTTAATCTTGTCTTTTCATTTCATTTGGTTCCTTCAAGTAAGGATTAGAGTACCTTCTGGTGAATTATAAGATATCTGATTTTATTTGGTTGGATTATCAAGAAGAGTCTATCAGTCATTTACTTGCACGTTTATACAAGCTATAAACCAGAACTGTGCCAAATATCTAGAATTATTACCATTTAGAAACTACTGTTCTTAGTCCTTCAAATTGACTCTGTTACCCAACAAGGCACTGGTCTCATTCAACTCATTAATTAAAACCTTTTTTGATATTGCTTATACAATTTCTGCCAATCACTTATTAAACATTACACATAGAATTAATTAGTCAGCTTTGTCATCTATCCTACATCCTATGCCATTGTAGATAGACCTAGTTAGTCCATTCATCCACACTCAAACTGCTTTAATATTTCAAGGTTCACCCACCTAGGTGTAGCAGGACCTAAAGTGTAGGAAATCATCAAACCTTGAAGGTTGATTTCGTCAAGTTAGTTCAAAAACGTTGCAAATCCAAATATAGAGCCTGGCATCCTCTTAGGATTAGTAACTTGCATTTTTGAGACCTAACAAATTGACGACTCTACTGGGGATTTAGTAAAAAGACCTTAGAAATTAATCCTTTCTTTCATAGAGTCATTTAAAATTTCTTTTTGGTAACTCTGCTGGTGACAAGAACCTTACAGATAAAAATATAAACTTTTCCTATTCAATAGGTGGCGACTCTAGTTACAATTATAACAAAATTTTCAAATGGATGGTAGGAGATCCAGGATGGAAGGCAGAAACTTGCAGTCATCTCCACCACTTAGAAACATTTCCAAAAGAAATGTGAATCCAAAATATTCCCACCAAGATAATAATCTAGACATCCAGGAGAATGATTCAGAACAAAATATTGCAATTCACAATAAATTCACACCTCTGCATGATTCAAACGAGAACCTCAGTGGAGCAACTGATGATATTTTGGCAAGGTACAGACCCACTCCTCAAGAACAGCGGGATCATGATGCAAAGGTCATGAGGGATATTGATAAGAACCAGGCTGAACATGATTTCAAGGTCTCGTTTGACCAGGGAGAAGAGATAGGATATGAATTGTCAAATCAGGGAATGAATGACAATCCAGAATATCAGGAAATAAATAATCAAGACATGAGTGATGAGAAACAGGAAATACTCATGCTCAGGAAAGAACTCGAAAAGTACAAGATACAAGAGGAGAAGGAGTTATTGCAGCAAGAAATTCAACAGAGGAGAAATAAAGCCAAAACAGCTCCCCCTAAATATGTGCCCCCACATAGAGGGAATATTTCAAGAAATACACAACAAAATACAAATAGTGCTCAAAACTCACATGCTTCTGGAAGTCATCAGAACACTATTTCCCAAATCCCCAGACCACCTCCCATACGTAATGCATCCCTACATATGGCAAATAATTACCCACCCCCTGGTCAACAATATTATAGGCCACAAAATCAACACATAAATCCCCATATGAACCAACATCAACAATATGCATATCATCAGCCACCAGGTGGATATAATTACTATCCCAATCCACCACATCTCAATTTCCCTCCCCAAAACCTTGCTAATATATGCAGTCAACTTGATTTGACTGGATATCAGTTATATCCATATCCTATGGATAGTACTTGGAGAAACATGGTTCCCAAGTTTACTGGAAACAATGCAGTATCTGCAGAAGATCATATCAGAAGTTTTAATGCTTTTGTATAGGATATAGGTATGGACTGGGAAGACATTAGAATGAGGTTATTTATGATGTCCCTCACTGAAGATGCCAGAGATTGGTTTAATAGCTTGCCCGATGCATCAATCAATTCAATAACTGATTTCCATAACCAGTTTAAGGATCAGTATGGTAACCAATACGCTCCTGAGTTTGCACTACATGAACTAATAAGTATACAGAAGTATCAAAATGAATCAGTATTTGATTTCAACCTGAAGTTTTCCAAGTTACATAATAAGGTACCACATGGAGCCAAGTTATCTGACCAGGCAGCACTGAGTATCTATATGAAGGCATTTGACCCCAAAACAGGATATGAACTCAGAAACCGGTGTCCTGCAACGTTGGCTGAAGCACAGAAAATAGCCATAACTATTGAAAATAATAGAAAGGCTGCAGGAATGGTCAGTAAAAGGGAAAATCATAGAAATCTTCAGAATCCAAGTGCGCAACAGATTAAACCAGAGGGTCAGCATAGGCAGGATAGACCTAGGTTACATGATATGCCTTACAATACAAATTGGAAGGATGGAAGACCTATTGACAACAACAGAAAGCAGCCATATGGAAAGGATACTCCTGATCCATTGAAAAGAAACATGGCACATATGGCAGAAAATAAACCTTGGTGTTTTGTATGTAACTTGCCACATTCACCTGAATACTGTGAGGTAGCTAAATCAATACAGCAAGAGGAAATGCTATACAACTATAATAGGGATAATCACACCATCAATATGATGCAGGATACACCATGTGTGGTAACAGAAGATTATTCTTCTTCAGAGGAAGAAGGGTATGAATATGATGTAGGGAACCAAAAATATCATGTTAACATGGGAGAACAGCAGGTATTCTCAGACCAGGAAGATATTTATGACAATAAACCATATGGTCAATGGAGAAAACCTACTGAGGATGAAAAAGAAGCTCTCACAGTAGCTGCAGTGGCTCAAGCTCGAAACACTTATAACTTAAGGAATAGAACAACAAATGCTGGGCAAGGAACTCCTGGGAGTGTATTCATAAAAGACCAGAATAACAAGGGGAATAATACAAAATCATCACCTAAAGAACCAGAAAAGGGGGATAAAAATAAAATGAAAGAAAATATAGAAAAAGAGAATACAAAAACAGAAAAGAATGACCAAATCTAACCCCTTCTTTTGACATTGCACAGGCAGTGTCTCAGGTGAAGATATCAGTCCCACTCTTAGAGATGATGAAAATAGATAAATATAGGAGTACAGTCGTCAAGATGATTTCTGATACACCTAGTCCAAAACATAAAGGGTTTGAAAAAACAACAAATAATGTGCATCAAGAAAATTTTAAGATGCCTGAGGTATACCTTGGTGACACACTTACAAAAAATCCCTCACAGGTAGATCCATTCTATACTACACTAGTAATCAAGAACAGAATAGTCAGGAATTGTATGATTGATTCAGGTGCTGCTATGAATATCATGCCTATAGCAGTGATGAAAGAATTAGGGATGTGGGTTGATACTACGTATGGCCAATGTTATGCAATGGATAACAGATCTATTCCAGTAGTTGGTATTATGAAAGATGTAGAAATAAAACTTGCTTCATATCCTGAGGCAACATATAACATTGACATCACTGTGGTTGATATCCCACCGTATTATGGAATGCTGTTATCAAGGCAGTGGGCTGCAATGGCAGGAGGCAATGTTCAATTAGATCTATCATATGCCACCATACCAGTAGGTGACAAAGAAATCAAGTTGTGCAGAGAACCAAGGTATGACAATATTATAGAAAGAATGGACCGGCATCAGGTGAATTTCTTTTGTGACACAGATTTAGGGGTTTTCAAAGTTGGAGAAACTACCCCAGAATTGCATAACACTGACCCAATACACACTGAATCTATGAAAAGAGAAAATGATTTGTGGAAAATGTATTTCGATGGTGCATGCAGCAAGATAGGAAATGGGGCTGGAGTAGTTTTTATCTCACCAGGAGGTAAAACATTCAAATACTCTTTCTTACTGACATTTGAATGCACCAATAACGTAGCTGAGTATGAAGCCCTACTCAGTGGCCTAGACATAGCCACCAAATACAAAATAAAAAAGTTGGCTGTCTATGGTGATTCTGAATTGGTCATCTCCCAAGTAAGAGAAAAATATTTATCTAAGAATAAAAGATTAAGACAGTACAGAAATGCAGTTTGGGATAGTGTTGAATTATTTGATGCTTTTTCAATCAGCTGGGTTGATAGGTCTAAAAACATCATGGCAGACTTTTTAGCAAATATTGCATTAAAGAGAGATGATCTAACATTAGGAGGGATCACAGAAGTAGAATTTAAAACTAGACCTACCATCCCTGATAATATACAGAACTGGCAGGTGTTTGACAGCGATGCTGATATAATCAATTTCTTACATTGTGCTGATTATTATGAAAATCAAGAAATTGATTTCAGTGCATTTGTGGAGGAACACGATGGGAAAGAAACCCTATTTGGCCAAGAAGTGGTTCAACTGAAGACGAATAAGATACCCAAAGGGCTTATTGCATTAGAAAAAGCATTTGATGGGCATGATAGATACAAGAAGAAAGAAACACCAGTGATACCTGAGAATCTTGAGGAAGTGAACTTGGGGACTCAGACAACCCCAAAAAATGTATATATTGGGAGGAATCTTGACCAGAAAATCAGAAGTAGAATTATCAATCTACTTAGGAAGTATAGGCATGTGTTTGCTTGGTCATATGATGACTTAAAGGCATATAGAGAGGATCTATTTCAACATGAGATACCACTCAAACCAGATGCAAAACCATTCAGACAGAAACAAAGGCCGATTAATCCTACATTGGCTCCGAAAATGCTGGAGGAACTTACAAAGTTAAGGGATGGAGCTATAATCAAGCCTATTAGACATTCTTCCTGGGTCTCAAACTTAGTACCTGTCAGGAAAAAGAATGGTGACATTAGACTATGTGTGGATTTCAGAAACCTAAATAAATCTTCTCTCAAAGATAATTATCCTCTTCCTAATATGGAGGCGATACTACAGAAAGTTACTGGATGTGAATTACTATCCATGATGGATGGTTTCTCCGGCTACAATCAGGTAAAGGTTAAGGAGTCTGAACAATTCAAGACCGCATTCACCACTCCGTGGGGAACATATGTATACTTGAGAATGCCATTTGGATTAACTAATGCTGGGGCAACATTTCAAAGAGCGATGGATGTAGCTTTTGTTGAATTGATCAATAAGATTATGATAGTCTATCAAGACGACTTAACAGCGTATTCAAAAAAGGCCGAAGATCATTGCACACATCTAGAACAGATATTTGTCAAAGCCCTAGAATATGGAATATCATTGAATCCTAAAAAATGCCAATTTGCAGTAACAGAAGGAAAATTGCTTGGCCATATAGTCTCGAAGGAAGGAGTTAAAATAGATCCTGAAAGGGTGAAAGCAATTGATCAGGTCCCTATTCCAAGAAATGTAAAAGCTATACAATCATTTTTTGGTCAGATAAATTTTGTCAGAAGATTTATACCAAATTTCGCAGAGATTGTTTGTCCTATATCAAGAATGCTGAAGAAGAATTCAGATATGAAATGGACAACAGAAGCAATGGAAGCATTTGGTAACATTAAGGAGGCCATCAAACAAGCTCCAGTCTTAATATCCCCTGACTTTGGCAAACCTTTCCAACTTTTTTCATTTGCTTCCTATCATACAGTGGCAGCAGTGTTGTTGCAGAAAAACAATGATGGATATGAACAGCCAATCTCTTTCTTTAGCAAGTCCCTTCAGAATGCAGAGTTGAAGTATGACATTATTGAAAAACAGGCATATGCACTGGTAAAAGCAGTAAAAAACTTTAGACCATATTTGGTAGGGGGTAAAATCATAGCATATGTTCCTAATGCTGCAGTGAAGGATGTACTGATCCAAACTGAGGTCACCGGTAGGAGATGTAGGTGGATCAATAGGATTCAGGAATTCAACATTGAAATCCAAATCACTAAATTAGTAAGAGGACAGGGTCTTGCCAAATTGATGGCTGAAAGTAATCTAGAAGCTTCCCATATATGTAATGTGGATGCAAGTACCAGTATTGAACGCACTCCATGGTATACTGATATAGTATATTATCTAACACATATGAAGAGTCCTGAAGGATATGATGATAACAAAAGAAGGACACTCAAACTACAAGCTTCAAAATATGTACTCATTGGTGGGGATCTCTATTGGAAAAATAGAGATGGGGTTCTACTATTATGTTTGGATGAATATCAATCAAAACGTATTATGAAGGAGTTGCATGAAGGCATGTGCGGAGGACATTTCTCAGCAAAAACCACAGCCCACAAAATTTTGAGGGCAGGGTACTATTGGCCTAAAGTCTTTAACGATTCATACCAGTACACTAGAAAATGTGAAGCATGCCAAAAGTTCTCAGGGAAGTTAAAGTATCATGGAGCACTACCTTTAAAACCTACGCAAGTTGAGGCTCCATTTTATCAGTGGGGTATTGATTTTATAGGTGAAATTTCAGAGAAATCAAGTGGGGGGCACCGATGGATTTTAGTAGCTACTGATTACTTTACAAAATGGGTGGAAGCAATCCCAACCAGACAGGCTACTAGTAAAGTTGTGATAAATTTTCTAATGGATAACATTATATGCAGATTTGGTACTCCTGTAAGACTGATTACTGATAATGGGATGTGCTTTAGATCTGATGAATTCAAAGGTTTCTGCAGCACACATGGTATCACTGTTTCTTATGCTGCTCCTTACCATCCACAGGCCAATGGACAAGCTGAATCAAGTAATAAGAGTCTGTTGAAAATCATAAAAAGAATGTTGGATAGAAATAAGAAGGCTTGGGATTCAAAATTAAGAATGGCAGTATGGGCTGACAGGATTACTATAAAAAGGGCAATTGGGAGATCCCCTTATGAATTGGTATATGGAACCCAAGCAAGATTACCATTAGAAAATCTTATACCAGTATACAAATTCATTCTCCAGGAAGACTTGAATATCCCTGAACCAATGGAGGAAAGGTTGGAACAATTAGCAGAGCTTGATGAAACAAGGAGAATGGCTCAGAAACAGAATATTAAATTACAATCACAGGTAAAATATCTCTTTGACAAAAAGGCCAAAGAAAGAAAGTTTGAAATAAATGATCTGGTACTAATGTGGAATGCAAGATGTCAAGACAAAGGAAAACATGGAAAATTTGAAGCCCTGTGGTTGGGTACTTTTGTTATCACTGGCAAGGGAGGTGATGATTCTTACTATGTACAGAATATGTCAGGAGAGGAGCAGGAATTGCCAGTACATGGGCAATACTTGAAGCAGTTCTTTTCATAAACATGTACAGAGAGAATTGAGTGTTGCCAGTGCATGGACAACATTCAAATAATTCTCAAAAATATCTTATTCCATGCACAGTAGTCTAGGAATCATTCCCGCTCCCCATCATTTGTTCCTTTCCTTTTTCCAGTTTCATAAAACCTCACCCCAAAATAATAAAAGATGTGGTCTACTTCCCCAGGAGATCTGGATCCTTGTATACTCACAGGGAGTATACATCCCAGACAGAGCCACTGTTAGCACAGTAAAATTTTCAAAATTTTACTATTTCCTTACTCCATCATATTTGAATAAACCCTGAGGAATATCCCAAAAGGACCATAATATAAAATTTTTGTATCTCATAAAATGTCTAGGGATGAGCAGTGTCAAATTTCATCAAAATCAATCCATCGGCAAGAGGTCGTGTGGCTTACACCGATACACAAGGAATTGTTTGAAAACAACCATCGGCGTGAAAATAGAGATCGGAAGAAGAATTATGGAGCTCACCGATGGAGTAAGCAACACCGATGACTCTACATCGGCAAGAAAGGCAAGTGGTCATGCCGATCGGTATGACAAATATCTATCGGATGATCTTTTAGAAGCTGCCCCGACGGTATATATCATACCGATGAAGCACTTTCGGCAAAAGTTTCACCGAACAGCATGCGAGGGTAACAAAGCAATAGTCATCGGTGAGAAATGAACCATCGGAATAGAAAACAAGTAAGTCTCCGATGATCAAGAGTCTTGGCGATAAGAAAGCCATCGGCAAGACTCACAGCGATGCACCTCTATCGGGATAACTTGACATATCGGAATAAAAGAAACAAGTCTTGCCGATTCATAAGTCACGGCGATCAAAAGGTGTCGGTGACACTTTACTAAACTTTGCCCGATGAAGGGTATGACAAAGGGCATCGGGGAGATGATTTGGATCGGGATATCTTGAGAAAGCTATCCCGATAGTGAATGTCATTCCGATAAAGATAAAAGTTCATACATGAAGAGACTATCGGTAAGACAATAAAGATCGGGAAAACATAATTTTAGTATCCCGATGGTCTCAATCTTCCCGATAAGCAAAGCATATCGGTGGGACTCACCATATCACGGAGAGATCTAAAACCCTTGGCGATGAAGGAAGTCATGCCGATGGTCGCACCCACTTGAAATATGATACTACATGGCGTCGGGGATACAATTGAGGGGTCACGCCGATTGACTGTCCGCGCCATAAAAAAAACGTTGAGGTCGCCCAGACATTTCAAAAATCACGCCGATAAGAAGAGTTATGGCGATGTGACACTTCACAGCGATGAACATTGAATTGATCAGATAATTAATACAAAACGGCTACGAAGTTCATACGATCATTATAATTGCAAAAACCCTCCGAGAGCAGAATACAGAAGAATTCGTAGGGCAAAAGCAAAGGCTTCCAATTCCAGCCGTCGAACGACAGGTACACATACACAAACCACTATCTTGCCTGTATTTGAATTTCCTGCCAAATTTTTCAAAAATGGAAACTCCGGGGAAAGGAAAAGGAAGAAAATCACAAGGGGAAACCAGTAGACCAAAGAAGCAAAAAACTGATCAAACCCCTGAAGAAAAAGTCAAAGACAGAAAACTAAATCAGGACTTGATTGATCAGTTGCCTGGGTCAACTCCCAAGGCCAGGAGGTCTGCCCAACTCAGGGCAGAAGTAGAAAAATTGGAAGACAAACATAAGCGCCTGGGAGATATTTGGACCCCAATTAGGGGATATGAACTCTTCAGATTCCACTACAACAGAAGATTTAGAAATTCTCCTGTGTCAAACCCATGGCACATGAATTTAGGCAAACTGGTTGTACCTAATGTATTCTTGAATGTAGAACTCCTGCAACTGTTAGCCAGGCATTACAATTCAGGCCTGAAAGCTATCTGCAATCCTCAAGGAGAACCAATTGTACACCTATCAAAAAATGCTATTTGTGAGGTGTATGATTTGGATGATTTGTGCACTGTCCCTATTGTTTATGAAGAGTTGGATAAAGAATACTGGAGAATGGATACAACCTACAATGGATGGAGGTTACCCATTCATAGACCCAGGATTGAAGGAGAAGTGATACCCTTGACTGAGAATGATGGCCCTCCCTTTCATGTATCCATTTTTGAACCATACATTCAATATACTTACTATTCTGTAGGCCAAGTCCTTGGCTCAGAGGTCCCTGAGTTCATGACTATTCCTCTAATGGTCATAACCTCTGATATTCAATGTCACAATGCCAGACAATTTGATTATGCCTCCTATATTGCTACTAGAATAGACTCTGGTCTATCTGCAATAAAAAACAATGCTCCAGCATGCTCTTTTGAGCATTACTCGATGCTCATGCATATGGTCTTATACTATGGCCAGGAAGTAGGATTGTGGCCAAGTGAGTTTCAAGTTGTTGCTGCGGATAAGAAAGGGGAGAAGATACCTGTACAAATGTGGACCAGAATCTGGGATAGCAGGTATGCTAACTCCAGCTATGCTCAATTTGAAGAGCATTGTGTTAAAGTGCTATATAGGTATTTCAACCACCCCTGTGAATATTCAATTTCAAATGAAATAAAAAGATTCCTCAGACCAAAAGATTTTGGTGGCCCCCCTACTGTCACTCATAATTGGGGAGATTGGTATTGTTTTGAGGATGCTACTATGATCAGAGTGTATGGTTTTGAGGATGCTCCATTTATATTGCCTAAAACTGTCCCTGACAGAATTGCATATTTGGAAATAATTAGGCAAATGCATTGTTCCAATGTCATGCATCTAAGCTCGCATGATAAACAATCATTCATGCCTAGTACTTTGTGTTTTGGAGATTTTACTGTGGTTTCAAAAGAAGGATACAATCTCATTTTGGATAAACTAATGCATTATAACATGGTGAGTGCTGAGATGAGGAAAGGGTTTGACCCTGAGGGTTTCATTGACTATGCAAGAAGAAAACAAAATCTCAGTGGATACATGCACATACATTATCCACATGATGATGTCATTAGAAATTTGGAAGAGGCTGAAGTCGACTTGGTGGTAGAGAAATATAACAGAGATTTGAATGAAAAGAAAAAGCAGTTGGCAGAAGTTGAAGTGGTATCCTCTGAAGAGGAAGAATTGACTGAACAGCCACAAGATAAGACAATAGAAATGTCTAAAAGAAAAATGCAACAATATCAGCCTCCAGTTGTGATACATGACGAGGAGGGGTCTGCTGATGAAGATCCACGCCAAAAGGCTTATGATTCTTTTGTGTCAGATGACACATTCATTCATTCGAAGGAATTTAAATCATTCCTGTATAAATACAAGGGAAAAGAAATTAGAGAGTCAGTAGATAATGTTTCTGCTGACAATGAAAAACAGTTATTAGATATGTTAAAGGAGACAGTGGATAAGGAAATGCAGGACATGACACCAAGCAGAGGCAGACAGCTGCTCAAAGATGCAGGGGTTATGATTTTTCCCGGTTTGGATTTAAATTCTGCTCTGGTTTTTGATAGCTTTTTGAATAATGCTGATGATAAGTATAAGCTTACTCCAGAAGGAGTTAATGAAGTCTATATGGGAACGAGATACAATAATGATGAAAATTCTTTAATGATATGGGCATTATATCCTCCCCACAAGAAGACGGCCATCATAGACACTGAAAAAACTTTTGGCCATGTTATGACTTTCAGAGCAGGTGAAACTGACCCCATAATTACTGCAGACATTGGTATCAATGTTGCAAAGTTAAATAAAGCACAAGCTCAGATGTTAATCAAGGAAAGAGATGCTTATAAGCTGAATTGTGAAAGATTAACAAAAGAGAATGACTACTTGAAGGACGCTGTTAAGAGCACCTTTGGCCAATCTACGAAGAGAATAACTCAAGGTGAGAGCTCACAAAGTAGTCAAGCGATATCCCATGATCAGGCCAAGCAAATTCAAATAGATGCATTTGTTACAATACTGCAGAGCAGGTATGCAAACATGGTACGGTGGTTAAACCAGTTTTGGGATAACTACTCGGAAAATCATAAAGCAGTCAAAGAACATGAAAGGCTTGATGAGAGAATACAAGAAAAGGTGATCGAGTTGCAAAACAGAGGTGCCACTGATGGCACAGATGTCTCTGATGCAAGAGCATTGCTCAAACAGCACCAGAATTATTATGATAAACTCAAAGCTGATGCTAAGGAAGGGACTGATGCCTCAGACGTAGGGGTGCCCAGGATATTCAAAGATAATGGAGAGGTAAAGAGCAAAGAAGAGTGGACTGTTGATTGTCAAGTTATATTGCACAAAGCCACAGGAGCTCTAAAAGATAAAGCCTCTGTATCTACAGAAGTTTGCAAACAACTGGAGGAAATGGTCACCCTAGATATAATCACCAGGAGTGCAGTCGAGCTTACTGATTCTCACCGTGCGCAGGAATACTTAGATCATCTGACAAAAGTCTATTTATGGCTAAACAGAGCCTAATTAAGCTTATGTAATTATTGTTTGTATTGGTTAAAATCCCAAGAGACTTATTGAAGAGTTGTATCTCTTCATGAAAATATCTATATAAGTTCAAACAATCTATGCTGAAAAGGCATCAGCAGTAGAAGATATTTCATATATACATATACATAATATTCCAAAATGACCGTGTTGCATATTTTATTTTGAAGAAGAAATTTGAAGTTCTCTGATTCAGTATTTCTACTTTGGTATCAGTTATTTGTTGAAATTATTCAATCGTGTGGCTGTCTCCATTTCTGCATTTCCCTGTTATTCAGATTAAGATATCAAGTATATATTTAATCTGTCAATACACATTCGCTGTATCTGTGTGATTAATTCTGTTGGTGTCCATCCTAAGGAATTAAACCCTTCTGATTTATTCACAGTAGCCTGGAAGTAGTAAGTTGGGATTACTAAGTAGAGCCATATAATTAGGATTGACACACTGTCTCCAGTAAAATATTATCTGTTAATCTTGTCTTTTCATTTCATTTGGTTCCTTCAAGTAAGGATTAGAGTACCTTCTGGTGAATTATAAGATATCTGATTTTATTTGGTTGGATTATCAAGAAGAGTCTGTCAGTCATTTACTTGCACGTTTATACAAGCTATAAACCAGAACTGTGCCAAATATCTAGAATTATTACCATTTAGAAACTACTGTTCTTAGTCCTTCAAATTGACTCTGTTACCCAACAAGGCACTGGTCTCATTCAACTCATTAATTAAAACCTTTTTTGATATTGCTTATACAATTTCTGCCAATCACTTATTAAACATTACACATAGAATTAATTAGTCAGCTTTGTCATCTATCCTACATCCTATGCCATTGTAGATAGACCTAGTTAGTCCATTCATCCACACTCAAACTGCTTTAATATTTCAAGGTTCACCCACCTAGGTGTAGCAGGACCTAAAGTGTAGGAAATCATCAAACCTTGAAGGTTGATTTCGTCAAGTTAGTTCAAAAACGTTGCAAATCCAAATATAGAGCCTGGCATCCTCTTAGGATTAGTAACTTGCATTTTTGAGACCTAACAAATTGACGACTCTACTGGGGATTTAGTAAAAAGACCTTAGAAATTAATCCTTTCTTTCATAGAGTCATTTAAAATTTCTTTTTGGTAACTCTGCTGGTGACAAGAACCTTACAGATAAAAATATAAACTTTTCCTATTCAATAGGTGGCGACTCTAGTTACAATTATAACAAAATTTTCAAATGGATGGTAGGAGATCCAGGATGGAAGGCAGAAACTTGCAGTCATCTCCACCACTTAGAAACATTTCCAAAAGAAATGTGAATCCAAAATATTCCCACCAAGATAATAATCTAGACATCCAGGAGAATGATTCAGAACAAAATATTGCAATTCACAATAAATTCACACCTCTGCATGATTCAAACGAGAACCTCAGTGGAGCAACTGATGATATTTTGGCAAGGTACAGACCCACTCCTCAAGAACAGCGGGATCATGATGCAAAGGTCATGAGGGATATTGATAAGAACCAGGCTGAACATGATTTCAAGGTCTCGTTTGACCAGGGAGAAGAGATAGGATATGAATTGTCAAATCAGGGAATGAATGACAATCCAGAATATCAGGAAATAAATAATCAAGACATGAGTGATGAGAAACAGGAAATACTCATGCTCAGGAAAGAACTCGAAAAGTACAAGATACAAGAGGAGAAGGAGTTATTGCAGCAAGAAATTCAACAGAGGAGAAATAAAGCCAAAACAGCTCCCCCTAAATATGTGCCCCCACATAGAGGGAATATTTCAAGAAATACACAACAAAATACAAATAGTGCTCAAAACTCACATGCTTCTGGAAGTCATCAGAACACTATTTCCCAAATCCCCAGACCACCTCCCATACGTAATGCATCCCTACATATGGCAAATAATTACCCACCCCCTGGTCAACAATATTATAGGCCACAAAATCAACACATAAATCCCCATATGAACCAACATCAACAATATGCATATCATCAGCCACCAGGTGGATATAATTACTATCCCAATCCACCACATCTCAATTTCCCTCCCCAAAACCTTGCTAATATATGCAGTCAACTTGATTTGACTGGATATCAGTTATATCCATATCCTATGGATAGTACTTGGAGAAACATGGTTCCCAAGTTTACTGGAAACAATGCAGTATCTGCAGAAGATCATATCAGAAGTTTTAATGCTTTTGTATAGGATATAGGTATGGACTGGGAAGACATTAGAATGAGGTTATTTATGATGTCCCTCACTGAAGATGCCAGAGATTGGTTTAATAGCTTGCCCGATGCATCAATCAATTCAATAACTGATTTCCATAACCAGTTTAAGGATCAGTATGGTAACCAATACGCTCCTGAGTTTGCACTACATGAACTAATAAGTATACAGAAGTATCAAAATGAATCAGTATTTGATTTCAACCTGAAGTTTTCCAAGTTACATAATAAGGTACCACATGGAGCCAAGTTATCTGACCAGGCAGCACTGAGTATCTATATGAAGGCATTTGACCCCAAAACAGGATATGAACTCAGAAACCGGTGTCCTGCAACGTTGGCTGAAGCACAGAAAATAGCCATAACTATTGAAAATAATAGAAAGGCTGCAGGAATGGTCAGTAAAAGGGAAAATCATAGAAATCTTCAGAATCCAAGTGCGCAACAGATTAAACCAGAGGGTCAGCATAGGCAGGATAGACCTAGGTTACATGATATGCCTTACAATACAAATTGGAAGGATGGAAGACCTATTGACAACAACAGAAAGCAGCCATATGGAAAGGATACTCCTGATCCATTGAAAAGAAACATGGCACATATGGCAGAAAATAAACCTTGGTGTTTTGTATGTAACTTGCCACATTCACCTGAATACTGTGAGGTAGCTAAATCAATACAGCAAGAGGAAATGCTATACAACTATAATAGGGATAATCACACCATCAATATGATGCAGGATACACCATGTGTGGTAACAGAAGATTATTCTTCTTCAGAGGAAGAAGGGTATGAATATGATGTAGGGAACCAAAAATATCATGTTAACATGGGAGAACAGCAGGTATTCTCAGACCAGGAAGATATTTATGACAATAAACCATATGGTCAATGGAGAAAACCTACTGAGGATGAAAAAGAAGCTCTCACAGTAGCTGCAGTGGCTCAAGCTCGAAACACTTATAACTTAAGGAATAGAACAACAAATGCTGGGCAAGGAACTCCTGGGAGTGTATTCATAAAAGACCAGAATAACAAGGGGAATAATACAAAATCATCACCTAAAGAACCAGAAAAGGGGGATAAAAATAAAATGAAAGAAAATATAGAAAAAGAGAATACAAAAACAGAAAAGAATGACCAAATCTAACCCCTTCTTTTGACATTGCACAGGCAGTGTCTCAGGTGAAGATATCAGTCCCACTCTTAGAGATGATGAAAATAGATAAATATAGGAGTACAGTCGTCAAGATGATTTCTGATACACCTAGTCCAAAACATAAAGGGTTTGAAAAAACAACAAATAATGTGCATCAAGAAAATTTTAAGATGCCTGAGGTATACCTTGGTGACACACTTACAAAAAATCCCTCACAGGTAGATCCATTCTATACTACACTAGTAATCAAGAACAGAATAGTCAGGAATTGTATGATTGATTCAGGTGCTGCTATGAATATCATGCCTATAGCAGTGATGAAAGAATTAGGGATGTGGGTTGATACTACGTATGGCCAATGTTATGCAATGGATAACAGATCTATTCCAGTAGTTGGTATTATGAAAGATGTAGAAATAAAACTTGCTTCATATCCTGAGGCAACATATAACATTGACATCACTGTGGTTGATATCCCACCGTATTATGGAATGCTGTTATCAAGGCAGTGGGCTGCAATGGCAGGAGGCAATGTTCAATTAGATCTATCATATGCCACCATACCAGTAGGTGACAAAGAAATCAAGTTGTGCAGAGAACCAAGGTATGACAATATTATAGAAAGAATGGACCGGCATCAGGTGAATTTCTTTTGTGACACAGATTTAGGGGTTTTCAAAGTTGGAGAAACTACCCCAGAATTGCATAACACTGACCCAATACACACTGAATCTATGAAAAGAGAAAATGATTTGTGGAAAATGTATTTCGATGGTGCATGCAGCAAGATAGGAAATGGGGCTGGAGTAGTTTTTATCTCACCAGGAGGTAAAACATTCAAATACTCTTTCTTACTGACATTTGAATGCACCAATAACGTAGCTGAGTATGAAGCCCTACTCAGTGGCCTAGACATAGCCACCAAATACAAAATAAAAAAGTTGGCTGTCTATGGTGATTCTGAATTGGTCATCTCCCAAGTAAGAGAAAAATATTTATCTAAGAATAAAAGATTAAGACAGTACAGAAATGCAGTTTGGGATAGTGTTGAATTATTTGATGCTTTTTCAATCAGCTGGGTTGATAGGTCTAAAAACATCATGGCAGACTTTTTAGCAAATATTGCATTAAAGAGAGATGATCTAACATTAGGAGGGATCACAGAAGTAGAATTTAAAACTAGACCTACCATCCCTGATAATATACAGAACTGGCAGGTGTTTGACAGCGATGCTGATATAATCAATTTCTTACATTGTGCTGATTATTATGAAAATCAAGAAATTGATTTCAGTGCATTTGTGGAGGAACACGATGGGAAAGAAACCCTATTTGGCCAAGAAGTGGTTCAACTGAAGACGAATAAGATACCCAAAGGGCTTATTGCATTAGAAAAAGCATTTGATGGGCATGATAGATACAAGAAGAAAGAAACACCAGTGATACCTGAGAATCTTGAGGAAGTGAACTTGGGGACTCAGACAACCCCAAAAAATGTATATATTGGGAGGAATCTTGACCAGAAAATCAGAAGTAGAATTATCAATCTACTTAGGAAGTATAGGCATGTGTTTGCTTGGTCATATGATGACTTAAAGGCATATAGAGAGGATCTATTTCAACATGAGATACCACTCAAACCAGATGCAAAACCATTCAGACAGAAACAAAGGCCGATTAATCCTACATTGGCTCCGAAAATGCTGGAGGAACTTACAAAGTTAAGGGATGGAGCTATAATCAAGCCTATTAGACATTCTTCCTGGGTCTCAAACTTAGTACCTGTCAGGAAAAAGAATGGTGACATTAGACTATGTGTGGATTTCAGAAACCTAAATAAATCTTCTCTCAAAGATAATTATCCTCTTCCTAATATGGAGGCGATACTACAGAAAGTTACTGGATGTGAATTACTATCCATGATGGATGGTTTCTCCGGCTACAATCAGGTAAAGGTTAAGGAGTCTGAACAATTCAAGACCGCATTCACCACTCCGTGGGGAACATATGTATACTTGAGAATGCCATTTGGATTAACTAATGCTGGGGCAACATTTCAAAGAGCGATGGATGTAGCTTTTGTTGAATTGATCAATAAGATTATGATAGTCTATCAAGACGACTTAACAGCGTATTCAAAAAAGGCCGAAGATCATTGCACACATCTAGAACAGATATTTGTCAAAGCCCTAGAATATGGAATATCATTGAATCCTAAAAAATGCCAATTTGCAGTAACAGAAGGAAAATTGCTTGGCCATATAGTCTCGAAGGAAGGAGTTAAAATAGATCCTGAAAGGGTGAAAGCAATTGATCAGGTCCCTATTCCAAGAAATGTAAAAGCTATACAATCATTTTTTGGTCAGATAAATTTTGTCAGAAGATTTATACCAAATTTCGCAGAGATTGTTTGTCCTATATCAAGAATGCTGAAGAAGAATTCAGATATGAAATGGACAACAGAAGCAATGGAAGCATTTGGTAACATTAAGGAGGCCATCAAACAAGCTCCAGTCTTAATATCCCCTGACTTTGGCAAACCTTTCCAACTTTTTTCATTTGCTTCCTATCATACAGTGGCAGCAGTGTTGTTGCAGAAAAACAATGATGGATATGAACAGCCAATCTCTTTCTTTAGCAAGTCCCTTCAGAATGCAGAGTTGAAGTATGACATTATTGAAAAACAGGCATATGCACTGGTAAAAGCAGTAAAAAACTTTAGACCATATTTGGTAGGGGGTAAAATCATAGCATATGTTCCTAATGCTGCAGTGAAGGATGTACTGATCCAAACTGAGGTCACCGGTAGGAGATGTAGGTGGATCAATAGGATTCAGGAATTCAACATTGAAATCCAAATCACTAAATTAGTAAGAGGACAGGGTCTTGCCAAATTGATGGCTGAAAGTAATCTAGAAGCTTCCCATATATGTAATGTGGATGCAAGTACCAGTATTGAACGCACTCCATGGTATACTGATATAGTATATTATCTAACACATATGAAGAGTCCTGAAGGATATGATGATAACAAAAGAAGGACACTCAAACTACAAGCTTCAAAATATGTACTCATTGGTGGGGATCTCTATTGGAAAAATAGAGATGGGGTTCTACTATTATGTTTGGATGAATATCAATCAAAACGTATTATGAAGGAGTTGCATGAAGGCATGTGCGGAGGACATTTCTCAGCAAAAACCACAGCCCACAAAATTTTGAGGGCAGGGTACTATTGGCCTAAAGTCTTTAACGATTCATACCAGTACACTAGAAAATGTGAAGCATGCCAAAAGTTCTCAGGGAAGTTAAAGTATCATGGAGCACTACCTTTAAAACCTACGCAAGTTGAGGCTCCATTTTATCAGTGGGGTATTGATTTTATAGGTGAAATTTCAGAGAAATCAAGTGGGGGGCACCGATGGATTTTAGTAGCTACTGATTACTTTACAAAATGGGTGGAAGCAATCCCAACCAGACAGGCTACTAGTAAAGTTGTGATAAATTTTCTAATGGATAACATTATATGCAGATTTGGTACTCCTGTAAGACTGATTACTGATAATGGGATGTGCTTTAGATCTGATGAATTCAAAGGTTTCTGCAGCACACATGGTATCACTGTTTCTTATGCTGCTCCTTACCATCCACAGGCCAATGGACAAGCTGAATCAAGTAATAAGAGTCTGTTGAAAATCATAAAAAGAATGTTGGATAGAAATAAGAAGGCTTGGGATTCAAAATTAAGAATGGCAGTATGGGCTGACAGGATTACTATAAAAAGGGCAATTGGGAGATCCCCTTATGAATTGGTATATGGAACCCAAGCAAGATTACCATTAGAAAATCTTATACCAGTATACAAATTCATTCTCCAGGAAGACTTGAATATCCCTGAACCAATGGAGGAAAGGTTGGAACAATTAGCAGAGCTTGATGAAACAAGGAGAATGGCTCAGAAACAGAATATTAAATTACAATCACAGGTAAAATATCTCTTTGACAAAAAGGCCAAAGAAAGAAAGTTTGAAATAAATGATCTGGTACTAATGTGGAATGCAAGATGTCAAGACAAAGGAAAACATGGAAAATTTGAAGCCCTGTGGTTGGGTACTTTTGTTATCACTGGCAAGGGAGGTGATGATTCTTACTATGTACAGAATATGTCAGGAGAGGAGCAGGAATTGCCAGTACATGGGCAATACTTGAAGCAGTTCTTTTCATAAACATGTACAGAGAGAATTGAGTGTTGCCAGTGCATGGACAACATTCAAATAATTCTCAAAAATATCTTATTCCATGCACAGTAGTCTAGGAATCATTCCCGCTCCCCATCATTTGTTCCTTTCCTTTTTCCAGTTTCATAAAACCTCACCCCAAAATAATAAAAGATGTGGTCTACTTCCCCAGGAGATCTGGATCCTTGTATACTCACAGGGAGTATACATCCCAGACAGAGCCACTGTTAGCACAGTAAAATTTTCAAAATTTTACTATTTCCTTACTCCATCATATTTGAATAAACCCTGAGGAATATCCCAAAAGGACCATAATATAAAATTTTTGTATCTCATAAAATGTCTAGGGATGAGCAGTGTCAAATTTCATCAAAATCAATCCATCGGCAAGAGGTCGTGTGGCTTACACCGATACACAAGGAATTGTTTGAAAACAACCATCGGCGTGAAAATAGAGATCGGAAGAAGAATTATGGAGCTCACCGATGGAGTAAGCAACACCGATGACTCTACATCGGCAAGAAAGGCAAGTGGTCATGCCGATCGGTATGACAAATATCTATCGGATGATCTTTTAGAAGCTGCCCCGACGGTATATATCATACCGATGAAGCACTTTCGGCAAAAGTTTCACCGAACAGCATGCGAGGGTAACAAAGCAATAGTCATCGGTGAGAAATGAACCATCGGAATAGAAAACAAGTAAGTCTCCGATGATCAAGAGTCTTGGCGATAAGAAAGCCATCGGCAAGACTCACAGCGATGCACCTCTATCGGGATAACTTGACATATCGGAATAAAAGAAACAAGTCTTGCCGATTCATAAGTCACGGCGATCAAAAGGTGTCGGTGACACTTTACTAAACTTTGCCCGATGAAGGGTATGACAAAGGGCATCGGGGAGATGATTTGGATCGGGATATCTTGAGAAAGCTATCCCGATAGTGAATGTCATTCCGATAAAGATAAAAGTTCATACATGAAGAGACTATCGGTAAGACAATAAAGATCGGGAAAACATAATTTTAGTATCCCGATGGTCTCAATCTTCCCGATAAGCAAAGCATATCGGTGGGACTCACCATATCACGGAGAGATCTAAAACCCTTGGCGATGAAGGAAGTCATGCCGATGGTCGCACCCACTTGAAATATGATACTACATGGCGTCGGGGATACAATTGAGGGGTCACGCCGATTGACTGTCCGCGCCATAAAAAAAACGTTGAGGTCGCCCAGACATTTCAAAAATCACGCCGATAAGAAGAGTTATGGCGATGTGACACTTCACAGCGATGAACATTGAATTGATCAGATAATTAATACAAAACGGCTACGAAGTTCATACGATCATTATAATTGCAAAAACCCTCCGAGAGCAGAATACAGAAGAATTCGCAGGGCAAAAGCAAAGGCTTCCAATTCCAGCCGTCGAACGACAGGTACACATACACAAACCACTATCTTGCCTGTATTTGAATTTCCTGCCAAATTTTTCAAAAATGGAAACTCCGGGGAAAGGAAAAGGAAGAAAATCACAAGGGGAAACCAGTAGACCAAAGAAGCAAAAAACTGATCAAACCCCTGAAGAAAAAGTCAAAGACAGAAAACTAAATCAGGACTTGATTGATCAGTTGCCTGGGTCAACTCCCAAGGCCAGGAGGTCTGCCCAACTCAGGGCAGAAGTAGAAAAATTGGAAGACAAACATAAGCGCCTGGGAGATATTTGGACCCCAATTAGGGGATATGAACTCTTCAGATTCCACTACAACAGAAGATTTAGAAATTCTCCTGTGTCAAACCCATGGCACATGAATTTAGGCAAACTGGTTGTACCTAATGTATTCTTGAATGTAGAACTCCTGCAACTGTTAGCCAGGCATTACAATTCAGGCCTGAAAGCTATCTGCAATCCTCAAGGAGAACCAATTGTACACCTATCAAAAAATGCTATTTGTGAGGTGTATGATTTGGATGATTTGTGCACTGTCCCTATTGTTTATGAAGAGTTGGATAAAGAATACTGGAGAATGGATACAACCTACAATGGATGGAGGTTACCCATTCATAGACCCAGGATTGAAGGAGAAGTGATACCCTTGACTGAGAATGATGGCCCTCCCTTTCATGTATCCATTTTTGAACCATACATTCAATATACTTACTATTCTGTAGGCCAAGTCCTTGGCTCAGAGGTCCCTGAGTTCATGACTATTCCTCTAATGGTCATAACCTCTGATATTCAATGTCACAATGCCAGACAATTTGATTATGCCTCCTATATTGCTACTAGAATAGACTCTGGTCTATCTGCAATAAAAAACAATGCTCCAGCATGCTCTTTTGAGCATTACTCGATGCTCATGCATATGGTCTTATACTATGGCCAGGAAGTAGGATTGTGGCCAAGTGAGTTTCAAGTTGTTGCTGCGGATAAGAAAGGGGAGAAGATACCTGTACAAATGTGGACCAGAATCTGGGATAGCAGGTATGCTAACTCCAGCTATGCTCAATTTGAAGAGCATTGTGTTAAAGTGCTATATAGGTATTTCAACCACCCCTGTGAATATTCAATTTCAAATGAAATAAAAAGATTCCTCAGACCAAAAGATTTTGGTGGCCCCCCTACTGTCACTCATAATTGGGGAGATTGGTATTGTTTTGAGGATGCTACTATGATCAAAGTGTATGGTTTTGAGGATGCTCCATTTATATTGCCTAAAACTGTCCCTGACAGAATTGCATATTTGGAAATAATTAGGCAAATGCATTGTTCCAATGTCATGCATCTAAGCTCGCATGATAAACAATCATTCATGCCTAGTACTTTGTGTTTTGGAGATTTTACTGTGGTTTCAAAAGAAGGATACAATCTCATTTTGGATAAACTAATGCATTATAACATGGTGACTGCTGAGATGAGGAAAGGGTTTGACCCTGAGGGTTTCATTGACTATGCAAGAAGAAAACAAAATCTCAGTGGATACATGCACATACATTATCCACATGATGATGTCATTAGAAATTTGGAAGAGGCTGAAGTCGACTTGGTGGTAGAGAAATATAACAGAGATTTGAATGAAAAGAAAAAGCAGTTGGCAGAAGTTGAAGTGGTATCCTCTGAAGAGGAAGAATTGACTGAACAGCCACAAGATAAGACAATAGAAATGTCTAAAAGAAAAATGCAACAATATCAGCCTCCAGTTGTGATACATGACGAGGAGGGGTCTGCTGATGAAGATCCACGCCAAAAGGCTTATGATTCTTTTGTGTCAGATGACACATTCATTCATTCGAAGGAATTTAAATCATTCCTGTATAAATACAAGGGAAAAGAAATTAGAGAGTCAGTAGATAATGTTTCTGCTGACAATGAAAAACAGTTATTAGATATGTTAAAGGAGACAGTGGATAAGGAAATGCAGGACATGACACCAAGCAGAGGCAGACAGCTGCTCAAAGATGCAGGGGTTATGATTTTTCCCGGTTTGGATTTAAATTCTGCTCTGGTTTTTGATAGCTTTTTGAATAATGCTGATGATAAGTATAAGCTTACTCCAGAAGGAGTTAATGAAGTCTATATGGGAACGAGATACAATAATGATGAAAATTCTTTAATGATATGGGCATTATATCCTCCCCACAAGAAGACGGCCATCATAGACACTGAAAAAACTTTTGGCCATGTTATGACTTTCAGAGCAGGTGAAACTGACCCCATAATTACTGCAGACATTGGTATCAATGTTGCAAAGTTAAATAAAGCACAAGCTCAGATGTTAATCAAGGAAAGAGATGCTTATAAGCTGAATTGTGAAAGATTAACAAAAGAGAATGACTACTTGAAGGACGCTGTTAAGAGCACCTTTGGCCAATCTACGAAGAGAATAACTCAAGGTGAGAGCTCACAAAGTAGTCAAGCGATATCCCATGATCAGGCCAAGCAAATTCAAATAGATGCATTTGTTACAATACTGCAGAGTAGGTATGCAAACATGGTACGGTGGTTAAACCAGTTTTGGGATAACTACTCAGAAAATCATAAAGCAGTCAAAGAACATGAAAGGCTTGATGAGAGAATACAAGAAAAGGTGATCGAGTTGCAAAACAGAGGTGCCACTGATGGCACATATGTCTCTGATGCAAGAGCATTGCTCAAACAGCACCAGAATTATTATGATAAACTCAAAGCTGATGCTAAGGAAGGGACTGATGCCTCAGACGCAGGGGTGCCCAAGATATTCAAAGATAATGGAGAGGTAAAGAGCAAAGAAGAGTGGACTGTTGATTGTCAAGTTATATTGCACAAAGCCACAGGAGCTCTAAAAGATAAAGCCTCTGTATCTACAGAAGTTTGCAAACAACTGGAGGAAATGGTCACCCTAGATATAATCACCAGGAGTGCAGTCGAGCTTACTGATTCTCACCGTGCGCAGGAATACTTAGATCATCTGACAAAAGTCTATTTATGGCTAAACAGAGCCTAATTAAGCTTATGTAATTATTGTTTGTATTGGTTAAAATCCCAAGAGACTTATTGAAGAGTTGTATCTCTTCATGAAAATATCTATATAAGTTCAAACAATCTATGCTGAAAAGGCATCAGCAGTAGAAGATATTTCATATATACATATACATAATATTCCAAAATGACCGTGTTGCATATTTTATTTTGAAGAAGAAATTTGAAGTTCTCTGATTCAGTATTTCTACTTTGGTATCAGTTATTTGTTGAAATTATTCAATCGTGTGGCTGTCTCCATTTCTGCATTTCCCTGTTATTCAGATTAAGATATCAAGTATATATTTAATCTGTCAATACACATTCGCTGTATCTGTGTGATTAATTCTGTTGGTGTCCATCCTAAGGAATTAAACCCTTCTGATTTATTCACAGTAGCCTGGAAGTAGTAAGTTGGGATTACTAAGTAGAGCCATATAATTAGGATTGACACACTGTCTCCAGTAAAATATTATCTGTTAATCTTGTCTTTTCATTTCATTTGGTTCCTTCAAGTAAGGATTAGAGTACCTTCTGGTGAATTATAAGATATCTGATTTTATTTGGTTGGATTATCAAGAAGAGTCTGTCAGTCATTTACTTGCACGTTTATACAAGCTATAAACCAGAACTGTGCCAAATATCTAGAATTATTACCATTTAGAAACTACTGTTCTTAGTCCTTCAAATTGACTCTGTTACCCAACAAGGCACTGGTCTCATTCAACTCATTAATTAAAACCTTTTTTGATATTGCTTATACAATTTCTGCCAATCACTTATTAAACATTACACATAGAATTAATTAGTCAGCTTTGTCATCTATCCTACATCCTATGCCATTGTAGATAGACCTAGTTAGTCCATTCATCCACACTCAAACTGCTTTAATATTTCAAGGTTCACCCACCTAGGTGTAGCAGGACCTAAAGTGTAGGAAATCATCAAACCTTGAAGGTTGATTTCGTCAAGTTAGTTCAAAAACGTTGCAAATCCAAATATAGAGCTTGGCATCCTCTTAGGATTAGTAACTTGCATTTTTGAGACCTAACACCCTCTATCGACAAAGTTAGAGAATCACAAACTTTTCATAAGTTCGATAATCCTTTCGTTCGCCAATGGAGTATTTTGCTGATAAGGCAAGAAGGCACAAAGCAAGGTTCGCAAAAGGTAACTTTTGCCGATAAGGAAAAAGGGCAAGGCCAAAAATGGTTAGAAAAAGTGACTTTTGCTGACAAGGCAAAAGGGGGCAGTCAAGGGAAAAGTTCAAAAAAAGACAGTTTTGTCAATAAGGCAAAATATAAGAGAAAGGCTTGTCAGTAAAGTTAGAAAATTGCAAACTTTTCAAAAGTTTGAAAATCTTCAAGTTCGTCGATGGGGTGAATTGCCGACAAAGGAGGCTAAGGGAGTAAAGTTCGTAAAAGGATAAAAGAGCCAATAGAACAAAAATCGGCTAAGGCATTGTGGTTCAAAATTTCAAGGTTTCATCGATGGACATTTTGTCAATAAGGCAAAGAGCATAAAGAAGTGGCTAAGTAGAATACTTCGGCAAAATGACATTTTGTCGACAAGGAGGAATGGTTCGAGAAAGGATGATTTTGCTGACAAGGCAAAATAAAGTAAAAAGATGAGCCGAAAGAGTTCAGAAAAGAGGATTTTTGCCGATAAGGGCGAAGATGTAATATCCCTTGCCCAAACTGGTTACAATTTTCTGGTTTTTGGCCTTGAAGAATTTTGTCAAACAATTACTCTGCAAAGGGATATTATGCTGATACAAATTTCTGTTTGCTTTTCCTAACACTTAGCTCCAATTGGTAACATTATATATGCTGGTAAATGACTCCTATGATGTCTATATGATGCCTCAAGATGAAATGCAACTATCTTTTGGTGTTTTCAAATTGCGTATTAATGACTACATATGAGAAAAAGACACCTATAGCCAACTGACATAATGACAAACACTTGGCATGCATTCTTATATGAGAAACCAGTGCTCCATTGATATAGACATTACATCAAACAATTATCATGCAATCTAAATGCTGGAGATAAACAATGAGTCTGCAGCTTATAACCCCATTCATTGAAGGTAAAACCAAATACATAACATGCCAAGACTCATGGCTTTCAAATGCCAAAATCTGATTACATGGTCATCAACAACAGCAATATCTATATGCTAACAATAGATGCAAATAACAGAGAGAACCTGGTAATAATGGTGCTCAAAGTGCCGATGAAGAATCAAGCAATATCCAAGGAAAGGAGTCCCTTCCAAACCCAAATTGAAACCCTATCCTAGCTGCCCCGTACTATAGCGTTACTGTTCACGGCACTGTAGCAACACTGTAGCATACTGTAGCATACACTGTAGCGCGCACTGTAGCAATCACTGTAGCGCGCACTGTAGCGTCACTGTAGCGCTACTGTAGCAAATCACTGTAGCAAAAACACTGTAGCGTACTGTAGCAAAACACTGTAGCAAACACTGTAGCAGCCAATAGGAAAACTTCTGATATGCAAATTGATACCTCAAAACCCTTGTAACACTGCAAATTTAAGCACAAATGAAAGGACTGAAGTATCCCTTCCAATTTGCAACCCTTCGGAGGATATTTCACCACCTCAGTTATGCTAATCTATGGGAGTTTCCGTTCCCAAAGACCAAATATGCAGAAACCCTTGGCTCCACAAAACTCATCAAATGCAAATGTCAATAAGCAGATACCTGGAAGCTTGCCTTGCCCCTTCCTTTATACTTTTTCAATCCCACTTCAAGAAGCTTCTAGAAAAATAATATTATTTTATTTTAGTGACTTTATGTAATAATATTTATTTAAGTCACTTTATTAAATTAATTAAATATAAGGTCACTTTATAATATTTATTTATTTAATAACCTTACAAATAATTAATTTAATTATTATCTCCCTTATTTTTCCCATCCAACTGAATCCAGGAAACCAACCATCGACCAGGTGACTGCCTCAAGAAGACCCCCTAACCATGTACATTAGCCTACGAGGGTCAGGAATAGGCTAAACCATCCGCAAACAACATCAGCTAAAAAGGGGACATTACAGAAGATAGACAAAAACAAGCCATAATAGAAAATGTAGAGAGCAAGATAGGATGGTTTGTAAAATACAGATTTCGCCTCCTTGCAGGGTCCCACACCTAGAGGTCATCTTAATGTTTCATTGGATTGTTGAAGATCGTTAAACCTCTCCAACACAGGGTGCAAATCCAAGTGACAGCAGTAACTCGTGACTATTCATAGTCAAGATAATTTATTTATATGGATATATCTGATATTGTTTTATCATAATGTTTAAATTGTTTAAACAAATTGGTCTCTATAGAGGAAATTAAATTTGCCTTCACATAAAATGGCAATGAGATCATACTCAATGGCCAATCGGCCTTACATAATAAACTGAGTCATACATGACTCTCGGTCTTAAGATACTATCAAGGAAATGTCACTTATCAAAGCAAACGAAGATTAAATAATTATAAGGCTATCAACCTATCTGCAAACTTACTATTGATATAGGTTCAAAAGTTTGTTCCATTGACCCCCCTGGTATTCAAAAATAAGTATACTCAGTTGGTGGCCTGCTATGAGCTTAGCAACGATGAAATGAATTTCATAAGCCTTATATAGGCATCATTGGTGTGAGCTTCCCTACGGGCTTATACAAACTGATATATATATCTGTGTGTGTGTGTGTGTATGTATATTTTAAATCGACCTAACTATAGGCTTGTTAACTATCAAAGGCTAGCGACCTATTACAAGGAAGATGTAATGTCCCCTTCTAACAAGCCAAAATTTTCCTTGACCTTGCACACAATTTCAACTTGTAAAAGAGAACATTAGTATTCAATTCTTCTTATTTAATCATGTTATCCATAGAGTTATATTAAATCAAGTCTTATAATCATAAACTATAAACATTCTATCTTTCATGATATCCATTATACATATTTCATGATTTTTCCTTGGGAGAGGAATACTTAGGTCTACATGTTTATCATACCACTTGCTCAATGCGAGAGGGTTTATAAAGGAGCAATCGAGGGGTCCATATATTATTCCTTTGACCGGAGACTAACCCAAATTAAAGGCCCATCCCTTGTCCCAAAGAGGTACTCTAGACCAACACGAGACAAGAGCCTATCCATTACTTGATGGTTCTCTTGACCAACACAAGATAATGGAAATGTATCGGTCTTTAGCTGGATGGTATTCTAGACCAACTATAGCATCAACCATAATGTCGGTCTTTAGCCAGAAGGTACTCTTGACCCACTTAGGCATCAACCATGATATTGGTCTTTAGCTGGATGGTACTCTTGACCAACTACAACATCAACCATGATTATACCTCATTGCTCACCCATATCCCTTCATCTCGATCTATGGGTTTGGTTGATATGCCATGAACCTCTACTTCTCCTCCTTATTCATCATGATTAACCTAAATACTTATTCTAGTCATTTAATCCATACTTTATTATCTTAGGCTATGATAATTTGCATTATTATTCATCATGTATTCTATTTACTTAATCAACAAGCTTCTAATCATTTCCAAAGTTCATATGACTCTATCATGACATATCAAAGAACTACATATGGTTATTCATATATGTAATCTCATTAGAGGCATTACATTTTTATTATCTTCTCATTCTAGAACTTATGCAATACATTCTTATTCTATGCTTTGATCTAAGCCTACGATTCATATGACATATGCATTCTATAATTCCAATGCTACTGAAGTAACCTTTCAGCTATATAAGATGATCTAATTCAATTCTATGTTTATGATTGCAATGATTATTATACTTCATTTATTGTGTCCTATAAGGTGATCTCATAATTCCACTAATGTTAATACAAACCAATTTATTGAAATATAAATCATAGTATAAGCTGGAAATCCATACCTGTAGTTTGTTGTGCTTACTGTAAATAAATCGGTGGCAGCTCAATAGACTGTAAGATGATAACCAAATGGTGAGAAGAGATAATATACTTAATATTGCAGAGATCCAATGAATTGATAGATAGATCGGTTTGTTCGATCCAATAAGATGTTTGTTGATCTGATTCGATGCCATTATTGTTCTTATCAGTAGATTATTCCCTGATTGCTATTGAAAATGCCTTAGAACTTCTTATTGCTTGATCGATGGCTAAGTGAAAGGATTACGGTCTGCAGAGATAAATTTGATGGAACTTGTTCGTTGTTTTAGATATTATATCACTGCTATACATAATACTAATTGTGGCATCACCTAATATAATGTATTTCCTGTTTGATGAATATTCACTAATGGGTGATGATGATCCACATTCGATGATGAGACCCGATGCCTTTATGAGTCAGCTCCTTTTTTCCCCCGATAATTCCTATCCCTTACTGCGCATAGTGTATATTAGATAAGACCCCCTTTTTATTTTTCTCCTTTCGCATCCTCCTTTCTTTTCTTTTAAATATCCCCATTCCCATATATTAACCGCTGCATATGAGAAGTCATACTCCTTTGACCATTAAGGTATCGCGCCTTCTTAATAATATTTGTTTCTTTGTATGGCCGCCACTATTATATGATAATACGGGCTTTTACAAGGCTTCCTTTATAATATATTTATTTATACTTATTTTTATATTTATAGATTATAATATCTAATTTGTTATTTATGTTAACATCTTTGTTATATACTATAATAATAATTGCCTTTAAGTTCATATATCATTTATCCATTATATGTATATATTTGTATATTAAATATATATATATTTTAAAAGTAACAAATATATCATATTAAAATATTCGTATAATAATATTATTTATAAAATAATATTATTTATTGAATATTGCATATTAGTAACAGACGTAATTATTTCTATCATTTAATTTGATTATTTCACGAAAACAACTTCCATCAAACAATACCATCTGGGTATCATTCTTTTGCCCATTTGCTCGAGATAGAGGAAATAAGCCTTGGAACACCTTCAAAACGACCAAAAACCAGTCAAGCATCGACAAAACAACATCATTATTTTTAGAATACCTTCGCAGTAAGAAGAAATTAATCAAAAAATAGTTAAAATCAATTTCAGAATGTTTAAAAGGACTTCCATCATAGTTGTTCTATGTGCTTCCACACTTTCTTTGCTTCCTTCTTCTCTCTAACGGCTCCACAAGCTACCACAAAAGCCAAAATTCGAAGCATGACAAAAATTGTTTTCTTGTTACTGGCATCCAAAAAATTAAAACATCAACCAATCCTCACGTAAAGGAGGCAACTAACACTCTCTCTCCTCCACGATGTACTGCCTTATCCCACTAAAATTAGAAAAATCGTTGCCATATATGAAATGCCACATCTCACAAGGGAAATAAGAAAATAGGAACCACCAACTGAAACCAAACCTACACAACCAAACTCAAATGGGAAACAAAACAACTGGATTCTCTCCAAGTGGAGAGATTTGAGCTCTGGCTCAAATATGATTTTTCTTTCTTTTCTCCCAATCTTTGAACAAATTTGCATTGTTTTGGTCCACATTGTTTTCCGCTGCACTTGTTGTATTCTTTGCCTTTAACCAGGGCCAACTTGGTACAATGTAACCATGTGCTTTTGTTTTTTTTCTTGTTCCAGCTTCAACTTGGACTGCAACTTTAAATTCTTTTTCTCCATCATGCTCCCGCTGCTTCTTCGTAGTCTTCTACAAAATATCTTTTATCACCTTCGCCTTTTGAATCCTTTTGTCTGTTTTGTCTTTAATCATTTGTATTTCTTCAGTCAATATATTGTTCTGTTGGTTCATCATTTCAACATCTTCAACTGCTTCATCTGTTGCACCTGTAAACACATTTTCAACATTATTGTCAGAAATAAAATTTTGAGTCACAATGGACTCTTCCTCTTCCTTGGATGGCTCTGGCTCTTCCAACATCTTGATTAATTTTTTTTATCTTTCTTCTCAATTTATGTTTCTTTCTCCTCTCAACAATTTCCTGTATCAGCCATTTGACAAATTTTCTAATGGTGATATCCCAACATCGCCCACTGACTATTATACTCTTTATTTTTTCTTCCATATTTTGCATTGCTTTTGCAAAATCCTCTCTTATGGCTCCTATCTCTTGCTGAATGTTTATCTGTTTTGCTCTCTCTTCCTTTTCTTTTTTCTTCTTCTCACTTTTTTCTCTCCTCATCTCTTCCATCACTTTCTTCAACTCCATTACTATCTTACCAAACAATTTCTCAAACAAATAGATTCAGCAAACAGAAATAACTCAGCTCAACTCACCAACGATCTTCTCGCTCTGATACCAAAAATGATGCAGAGAAACTCTGAACAGTCGTAGCTCTACAAGGTAGGTTGGGGACAGTCATCAAAAGGTATTCCTTTACCTCCGTTTCAGCCTCTGCTAGGTTCTATATTAGCTTCCAAACAGCTATAAAGGCACTAAGACCCTCCAAGATTCAAAGACAATCACAATAAAATGAGGGTGAAGGAAAATATAAATAGCCATAGGTTACTTAAGCAGTTAACGATGAAGTAAACAAATATTGGTCTCATGACACAGTAAATGTTATCTTAAAGCTTAGTTTCCTTTCTTCATTACACAGAAAACATATGTCTTTATGACTTCTTATACTGGAAAAATCCAAAATCTATTATCCCAAACTATGGAGGAGCTTACAAGATTTGAGTCTTATACCCTCGTTGTAGGCAACCACACAAAAGAAAATGAGACTCTAAACGCCTCTACAAAGTGAATACGCCATTACGACTCCCAAGCTGCATTCAAAATGATTGGATTTACACTCCAGATAACTATTATCGCCCTCATTCCATCTCTTATAACTAATTCTTTACCTTCCCATTGTGCCATTCCATCAAACAATATCGTCTGAGTATCATTCCTTTGCCCATTTTCTCAAGACAGAGGAAATAAACCTTGGAACGCCTTCAAAACGACCAAAAACTAGTCAAGCATCAACAAAACAACATCATTATTTTTAGAATACCTTCGTAACAAGAAGAAATCAATCAAAAAATGGTTAAAATCAATTTTAGAACGCTTAAAATGACTTCCATCATAGTCGTTCTACGTGCTTCCACACTTTCTCTGCTTCCTTCTTCTCTCCAATGGCTCCACAAGCTACCACAAAAAGCAAAATTTGAAGCATGACAAAAACTGTTTTCTTGTTATTGGCAGCCAAAAAATTAAAACATCAACCAATCCTCATGTAAAGGATGCAACTAACACTCTCTCTCCTCCACAATGTACTGCCTTATCCCACTAAAATTAGAAAAATCGTTGCCATTTATGAAATGCCACATGTCACAAGGGAAATAAGAAAACAGGAACTGCCAACTGAAACCAAAGCTACACAACCAAACTCAAATAGGAAACAAAACAACTAGATGGGGTACGATGCCCCTGCATCAGCATCCTTCACAGTCAATAATGGTCTGTATTCTAAGGACCAGGACGCCCTTACAACTTGTATCTATTTGCATACAAACTTAACCAAATACTAAAATGTGCACAATAAATGCTAGTATGCTTCAAAGAAGAAAACTATAGTCTTTATATGGTTACAGAGCCTCATTGGAATATCTACAATCATATAATATTATTTCTATACTGTTATTAGACAGGAAAATACTTTAAAAACAACTTACTCATACCTCCTTTGGTGATATATTCAATGGTTGACGCCTTTCCTGCGTTCAACTCTGCAATCTTTTTAATCTCTCTTCAATCTTTCTAATACTGTGCAATTCAAGAAACTAAGCTAGTTTGATCCTGTAGGTTTTTGTTAATGCTATGATAAAACTCTTTTAAAACTAAGTTCATTTGTGATAGGCTTTGCAAGAATAACTCAAGCTTTTTATCTCTCGATAGGCAGTTTCAAAACTAAATTTTGTTCTTATCTTTCTTGGCCACCCGCGGCCTCAACCCAAGGAAATAGGGAAGTGGAGCTACCATTCCTTCCCACTCTCCCTAATAACTAGGAATAATTCACTGGGAAAAAACCTCCATAGATAGACTAGTAATAAATTAAAATAATTAAACCTTATAAACTTTATTCTTCATTCTATACTTAGAGTATATAGATCAAATAACCCACGACTTTAAATTTAATTCAACATGGGTTTAGACAATAATAGGCTTATTTGCGTAGATGTCGACGATGCATTGATGAATGCTTTCATTATGCATTTGATGAATATAATATCAACCTGATATGTTGACTTCCTAAGTCAACCTAATACACAGATATAATCATAACCTCCTCATTTGTCAACATGGACAACGAAATCATCGACAAGACAATGACACCACATCACAAAGATGATAGCGACGTAAAAAGTATCACTATTACAACCAATGATAAGGAATCAAGACTTACTCTTGTTTTGACGAAACCTCTAATGTGAATGTGTGTGTGCATTCTCTGATGGTTCATTTATCACTCATTTCTCACGATCTATTTCCCTCTCCCTAGTGATGCTCTCCCTCCTCATCTGGAGGGGGAAACTTTGTCCCTGCATACACCTCATGTACACAACGAGTAGTTAGTCCATCACATAATCGTTAAATTTCATTAATAACATTTAAAATATCATTTCATTGCATTTTCAAAAATATGAAATAAACTCATTTTTCTAAGCTATTATAACTTCGTAATCATCATAATTATTTCTCTTTTAACTAGTTGTTATTGAAATAAAAGATGAAATAAGTTTGCTTTTTAAAAAATGGGGTGTGACATTTAGAATTTTTAGGGCCTAGCATTTTCTTTCCTCTTCTTTGAGCATATCTTCTTCATCTTGTCATCCCTCTTTCTATATAATAAAGCCTTTGAAACCACATGAGAGGGAAGGGAGCCATTATTTAGTCATCCATTCTTCATCCTTCAAGTAGAGCAACTGGTACTATCCCTCTCACATCCCATAGCCCATTGCACTATTTTTTCTATTATCATGATTTGTAGCACAATCTCTACACACTTCAATATAGGCATCAATCCTAGCTATCTACTTTGATTTTCTCATTGTAGTTTTACAACCTATATTATGCATTTCAATGCTTCATTTCCCTTGTACAACTTTGCTCCCTTTGAGAGTTTTCATCCTTACCTTATTCTTATAATTCCATCATAATCAACTTGTCATAATTAGTAGCATACGAGAAGGGTTTTCATTCTAAGGACATCAACTTACACATTGGATTCACATCTACATTGGCATCAACATTTTTAATTTTTCTTCAACTTGCTCTTGGTCTTCAACACTCAGTTGCAAGTCAAGATTTTTTATTATATTTTAGCTTAGTTAGTTTCAATTTTGTAGATTAGTTAATATTTAATTAGTTTATTTCCATTATTAGTTAGATTAGATTAGTAGCTAGTTTAGCTTTGATTTTCATTTCATGTATTTCATTTATGCAAAAACACAATCAAAGGACTCTACACTTCCATTACAAATGCAAAAATTGATTCAAAGGGACTTTGCATATCCCCTCTTAATTGGGACATATCATTTGAGCCTCATTCATCATCTTACATATTGCAAAATCACTTTAACACTTGGCATTCACTGCTCCTTTGAGCATTATTGTTGACCTCCAAAGGTCCCAAACACATTGCTTAAGCATTCTCGTGTTGCATTGGGCAGCCTCTTTGCACTTATAACTAATTAAACACATCAAACAACTCACTTGCAACCTTTTGAGGCTCAATCATTTGCAATCCAGTATTGTGGCAACCTTAAACAACATGCTTACAACCTCCCAAGGTTCACTTCTTGTTGTCCAAAACACACTTGCAGCCTCTTGTAAGCTACTTATGCATCATCATTGCCATATTTGATCAAATAAATAAACATAGCAAACAATCAATGAATCAACATCATTAAAACAAGCAAACATAAGAACTCTACATTCAAAACATTGCAATACATTCAACCAACCCATTGAGTGAAAACTTTCTTGGTCAAACCAGGTCTTGTTGAGAGTTTTCATTTTTGGGAATTTTCCTATGTACCCTTTAAGCGTTGATCTTGAGTCTACTCTTTGAGATATCAAGTGATCCATGTCAACTTGCTTTGGCACAACCCCAAGAAGCCGCATATGCCCTTTTTGGTATTATGTGCCCATGTTGGTGCATACAAAGGTCATGAGCCCATGAGCTAAGAGATCTCTCAACCCAATCCAAGCATCCACACAATCACTTATTTATGTTATGTGAGGTGCAATATCAACTCCCTTATTAGCTAGGAAATATGACACCTTGTTACATTCTCCATAACAATGAGTGAAAGAACATCATCAATATTCCTACTTAATTCCAAGGCTTCTTCCAAACATGACTTGAATTTCTAAAATCAAGCAAACATCTTCTTTAAATCAAACACCACCACCATTGAGTCACCTTTCATAACCAATTTCTTACAGTTAACAGAAAGTACCAACTTCAAAATTTTTAATGACCACTTCCTAGTTAGTTTTACAACCCAAGAAGAATGAAGCATCTTTCATGAAGGGACCCTTTTCATTCCTCCAAACACAATCACCCTACCTTCAACTAGATTACCTTTTATAGCTCTATCAAATTTTAATTTAAGAAAACCAATTAGGGGTCTAATCATAGAAGTGCACTATGATTTGATATCAGCTTTATCAATTATCCCTTGAATGGGGGCTTATTATTATCATTATTGTTGTTTTTGTTGTTATTTATCAAAAATTACTTTACAAATGGTCATACTAATTTTGGACCACCCAAATCTTGTTGAACTGCATCGAACAACTGAGAGGAGGGGTGAATCAGTTGTCCTAAAACTTTTAACCAAATATGATCATCAACTTATCAATTCAGTTATAACCATGAAAGCATCAAATGAGAATCTCAACACAAAAGCATAAACAACATAGGAGACACTAAATTTTTACGTGGAAAACCCTAAAAGGGAAAAACTACGGTGGGTGTTAGCCCATAGAAATATATAAGTTATATCAATACCGAAAAATAGAGGCTCACTGCCCAAATTGCTCACTGCAAAGAAAGGCTCACTGCCTATGGATGGCTCACTACCAAGGGAAGGCTCACTGCCAAAAGGAAGCTTACTGCCAAAAGGTTGAACTGAGATAACGACATCTACTCTATGCCAAGGTTCAGTTTCATTGAAGCACAAACACCTCCGCTCTGCTCTGCTACCTTACTTCTCTTCTATCTTTGCATCTTCGCACTTGCTTACGTTTTCATGACTCATTTACAAGTATTTATACACTTTATCAACCTTGGAATGATCATCAAGGTCGGCATTACAATCATCAACTGTTGGAACAATCTCCAAGGTCGGCATTACAAATATACATAAAATAGGTCTGGACCTAATACAAATTTAGCTAAAGAAAAGATGTAAGAATGTATGTGGATCATGCCACGCCTTAGCTGGGACTCAAACACAATCTTCCACACTACAACATGCTATCACAATCTTCGAACAATCTTCGTAGATAATGGATTCAACCAGGTTGGCCAAGACTGATGTTAACATAAGTATTCTCAAGAACACGCTTCTTGCATGATCTAAATTACACCTTGCAGACCAATCTGAATGTAGGAGCATGATCAGGAGACATCCATAAGCACATTGTAATCACCAGGAACAACCGCATGATCTCTAACAACTCTATCAATAAGATTCTTCAAACTAGAGTGCAGGAACAACACTGTCAGCCTCTGTTATGAGTAAAAGATAGCTTGCGGACCACCAAAGCATGAACCATTGCATTTGAAGGACATTAACATCATCACTGACTTAATTCCAAAACCGCAGACCAAAATACTTAAATGCAGAGGAATGCAGAGCGAAACACTTTCTTCGTGTCACCACCAAGCATACAGAAAAAACTATTTTCACTCCGGTGAACATAACTCACTCAATTCTTCATACCAAAAGCGCAAACTTGAAATATAACATCTTCAGATAGGCTTCTAAATAACTTCCAATCCACATGCAAAGATATTTATTCTACAGGAAATGCGGAGCATTCTTCCGGACTGTTCTTCTGCATGTAATACACTATTTCTACTGCAACACATTTGGTATCACCGGAGGGGCTAATTTTCTCAATATCCTCAACAAAGTAAGAACACAGATATGTTGACACCAATGACAACATCGATTAGGCACATACTTGCAACAATCTCCCCCTTTGTCATTGATGGCAACATATGATGTGAAAAACTAAAAAGACCACCAAGACAAAATTTTCCCCCTTTCTCTTTACACATCTGCATTATTTCTCCCCCTGAGTTTTTCACATGATTTCTCTCCCCCTTTGACATCAATGGCAAAGGGCACATACTTGCATGTTGCTGCTCTTATCCATTTACTTTACCAGAATCATTTAGCTACTCCCCCTGAGAGGTAGCCTTTAGAACATCAATCCAGATCAAGGAATGACACTTTGAGCTCCACCGGATTGATGCATTCCTATGAATCTTAGTTCAAGATAGAAGGGGTAATGACCCCTAACTTTTCTCTGAGATACTCAAAAGTATCTTTAGGCAAAGGCTTAGTGAAAATATCTGCAATCTGATCCTTTGTGGACACATATTCAAACTTTACTTCATTCTCTATCACCTCTCTCAAAAAGTGATACCTTATTAATATGTGCTTTGTTTTGAGTGCATCACCGGATTCTTTGAAATGTTTATGGCACTTGTATTGTCACAAAATATTGCAATTGGATCTTTGTACACAACTCTTATATCCTTCAAAGTCTGCTTCATCCATAATACTTAAGTACAACATGCTGCTGCAATATACTATGCTTCTGCAGTTGAAAAAGATATTGAATCTTATTTCTTACTCAGCCATGAGACCAATTTATTACCCAAGAAGAAGGCACCTCCACTTGTACTCTTTCTGTCATCAACATCTTCAGCCCAATCTGCATCTGTATAAGCATTGAGAGTGAAATCATTGTCCTTTGGATACCATAAGCCATAATCCAGAGTACCTTTCAAATACCTCAAGATTCTCTTATCTACCATCACATGTGATTCTCTTGGATCAACTTAAAACCTTGCAACAAGACAAACTGCATGCATAATATCAGGTCTAGTTTGAGTTAGATAAAGCAATCCTCCAATCATGGATCTGTATTTTTTCTGATCAGCCTTAGGTGATTCATCAGTTTTGCTCAACTTGCAATCAGTCACCATGGGAGTACATATCGGTTTAGAGTCTCCCATCCCAAACTTCTTCAACAACTCTTTCACATTTCAAATTCATTTCACCAAACATGGACATTTCAAATTCACTTTTCATCTCACTGGCAAACCTTATGCACATACCTTCATTTCCTCCAAAGATAATGTCATCAACAAAGACCTCAACAATCAAGATCTGATCATCATTGATTTTGAAGTACAGATTGATATCTGCAGTACCTTTACTAAATCTCACTTGCAATAAATACCTGTCTAACCTTGCATACCAAGCTCTAGGAGCTTGTTTGAGTCCATACAGTGCTTTCTTCAACCTGCATACCATATCACCTTGATTTGACAATTGGAATCCCTCTGGTTGCTCAATGTATACTTCCTCTTCTAATTCACCATTCAAGAAGGCAGATTTCACATCCATTTGATATTCCTTAAAATCTTTGTGAGCTGCAAATGCCAGAATCATTCTGATTGCTTCAATCCGAGCTACTGAGGAAAAGGTTTCTTCAAAATCTATCCATTCAATTTGAGAATATCCTTTGCATACAAGTCTTGCTTTATTCCTTACAACTTCTCCATTTTCATTCAACTTGTTCCTGAAGACCCATTTAGTTCCAATAACATTTTTGTCAGCAGGTCTAGGAACTAATTCCCAAGTTTCATTCTTCTCTATCTGCAATAGTTCTTCCTTCATTGCCTTTACCTAATTTTCATCATTGCATGCTTCATTCATAGTTTTTGGTTCAATCTTTGAAAGCAAACAATAATTGACTTGTTCCTTTGCAGCTCTTCTTCTTGTTAGCACACCTCTGTTCTTGTCACCTATAATCTGATCTTCAGAATGATTGATCCTTACATACTTGGGAGTCTTAACAATACATTTTGGAGCCTCTTTTTCATCCTGACTATCTTCTTGCTTATCTTTCTCTTCATTTACTATAGTCATAGGTTCATCTGGTTCATAACAACTTAGATCTGATATTCTTTCCTTGCCTTCATCTACGTTCACATTTGCACTCTCAACAATCTTTTTGAGCCTTTTGTTGTAGCACCGATGAGCTTTCTCTTGGTAGAGTATCCAAGAAAGATTCCTTCATCACACCTTGCATCAAACATTCCTAGATCTTCATCCCTCCTTATATAGCATTTGCTTCCAAAGACTTTGAAATATTTTACTGTAGGAATTTTTCCATACCATAATTCATAAGGAGTTTGAGTACCATTACCTTTCACTTGAACTCTGTTTTGGATGTAAATAACTGTATGAATAGCCTCTTTCCAAAATACTACCAGCAAATCTGCTTCCTTCATCACAGTCGTAGCAGCCTCTTGAACTGTCCTATTTTTCCTTTCCATAACTCCATTCTGCTGAGGAATCCTAGGTGTAGATAGTTGTCTCTTAATCCCATGTTCTTCACAGAAAATATTGAATTCATTTGATGTGAACTCACCTCCTCTATCAGACCTCAAGCATTTGATCTTCAACTCTATTTCATTCTCAACCATTGCCTTGAAAGATTTGAACTTCTCTAGGGCTTCTGATTTATCTCTTAGAAAAGTAACCCAAGTCATTCTAAAATAATCATCAATAAGCAACATGAAGTACCTGTCACCTTGTAGACTTCTCACCCTTGTAGGACCATAGAGATCTGTATGCACTAGATCCAGCAAACCGACAGAAAATTGTTCTTTGCTCTTGAAACTTGTCCTTGTCTGCTTTCCCAACTGACATTCTTTACAAATTGTGTTGTAGGGTTTCACAAGTTTTGGTAAATCTCACAGTCTGACTTGAACTTATCTTTACCAGATTATCAAATTTTATATGACACATCCTTCTATGCCACAGCCAACTTTCATCTGCCTGGGCTAGTAAACAGTAAGCATTAATTCCTCTTAAATTGATAGATGTTACATTTTGTTTTCTTACCAGTAGCAATCACAGTTTCGGAGCTTTCCATGATCTTGCACGCATTGTCTTTGAATCTCAGATCATATCCTTTGTCACACATCTGACCAACACTCAAAAGATTATGCTTCAAGCCCTTCACATATAGAACATTGTCAGTATTATGATTTCCATCAAATGAAATAGATCATTTTCCACAAATCTTACCAGCTGCATTATCTCCAAACCTAAGCAGTCCTCCATCATACTTTTCCAAACTTACAAACTTACTTTTGTCACCGGTCATGTGATGTGAGCATCCACTATCAATAATCCATTCATCTTATCTTTCTCAACTTGAACAACCAAAGCACTTTCTTCCACTGGTTTTTCATCCTTCACACAGCTAGCAGAATTAGTAGTCACATACTCTTCTTTAATAGCAATAAATAGGCATTCATTTGCACTAGTATTAGCATCATTAGATTCATCATCAGTCACCCCTTCATCATCAAAATCTCTGACATGGTAGCATTTCTTTAAAACTCTAGGCCTGCTCTCATGCTTCTTCTTATTTCTTTCAATTCTTTCAGGACATCTGGAAGCATAATGACCTACTTTACTACAAGAGAAACATTTGAAAGGTAATTTACCTTTGAACTTACTGGAGCCTCGTTGTAGCCTATCAACAAAGTTAGCTTCAATTTCATCAAAGTTGAAAAGAAGCTAGGTGTACAGAAATCGCTTCCTACACAAATCTAATGAGGGGATGAGAGTGCAAATTCAATTTAATCTTTACAGTTATAGCTATGTTAACACACTAACAGATATATTGCAGCAAACACATACACAAGAATGTAAGACAGAAGAAGAGAGAGACAAGATATACGTGGAGAAAACCCTTACGGGTGAAAAAACCCACACTCCAAAACATAGCTCAAATGTATTCCATAAACAATGAAGGTTACATTACAATCACAGAGCCAATGCTCTTGCAGGAGTCTTCGACACTCGTATCTAAAGATGATCCGGCAGCATAACAATACCTATCAATCACATAATGCATCACGTCTCCAAAGCACCTATTTATATAGAATATACAAGGCAAAAATGGCTCCACATTGAGGTGGGCGTCCAACATGGCCTCATGGCCCAAAACCCATGCCTATGGACACTTGTCCAACACTGTAGGATGTTCCTGACACTTGTCAAGTCACCCCATCCCAAAGAGGTCGCCTATTCCCAAAATGGGTAATGACAGATGCTCCTACGACTCTTACAACCGTCATAAAATCTGTCATAGCTGTCATAACTTACAGTTGTAAGAGAATCTATCATACACAGGCTATAAATAGCATATTCTCTTACATGTCCTAACCCACTTTGGGGTGCCCAAAGATGCATTTTTCAAAGATGCTTCTTGACACATGTCCATACCTGTTATAGGATCGTCTATTTCTGACTCTTACATGTCATAACTTTGTCATAGGAATCTGTCATGACCATTTCGGTCAATATTCCCTTACACACAACTCAATATGTCGACACATGGCAAAATATTCCTATCACTAAGTGGGACGCCTATCTCCTCATGTGAGGACAAATTTACATGTGGTCATATGCCATGTAGGATGACACGTCAATGTGCCAACTCCCACAAGATGACAACATAGGATTTGCATCCTAATTATACAATAGGCAATAAATAAATAAATACAATGAAATAATACAAGGAATTACCAAGGTTGAGACACCTTAATTCCCAACATTCTCCCACTTGTTGAACACCTTGTAAGAGCCAATAGAATTAACAAGATTTAACTGCTATAGGCCGAGAGGCCCATAGACTCTAAACACCATCTAAACTCCTCTATGCCCACTGGTTTCGTCTATGCATCTACAACATTCTTCAAAGTATCTACCTTCTCCAAATTTACCTTCCCATCCTCTACCATGTCTCGCACAAAATTAAACTGTACATCAATATGCTTTGTTCTGGCATGGAAAGTTGGATTCTTCGCAAGGCAAATCACACTCTGATTATCACAACAAATCGTAATATGTCCTGCATCAACACAAATATTTGAACACAATCTATTAAGCCAAATGTCTTCCTTGCATGCATGAGTTGCTGCCATGTACTCAGCTTCTGTCATGGACAAAGCAACCATAGGTTGTCGCTTACTCATCCAACTAATTGGACCACCAAACATGGTGAACACATAGGCACTGGTGGATCTCCTGCTGTCAATGTCAATTGACCAATCAGAATCCACGAATACAAACTAAATGCGGAGGTCCTATAGCATTACCATGATAGCATATGGAATACTCAGAAGTACCCCTCAAATATCTGAACACTCGCTTAACTGCATCCTAATGTACCTGTCCAGGATTAGCCATAAATCGACTAAGGACTCCCACTGCTTGGGCAATGTTTAGTCTTGTGCAGATCATAGCATACATAAACTGCCAACAGCACTGGCATAAGGTACTCTGCTCATGTCCTCCACCTCACTAGGAGATTTCGGACAATCACTAACAAACAATTTTGTCCCCAATGAAATAGGAACACACAATGGTCTACAATCTGCCATGCTAAACATGTCCAACACGATCTTCAGATACTTACTCTGGCTTAACCAAAGTTTTCTATTAGCTCTGTCTCTTCTGATTTCCATTCCTAGAATGTACCTGGATCCCAAAGATTTTTCATCTCAAACTATGCTAACAACTGAGACTTCAAATCAGAAATCACATTCTTACCATTCCCAATCAACAGCATATCGTCAACATATAATGTAATAATGAGAATGCGATCATTGTCAAACTTGTAATACACACAATGATCAGATTTTGATCTCAGAAATGCAATGGACAACACATAGGCATCAAATTTCATAGATCCTAGGAGACTGCTTCAAACCATACAAAGACTTCTTTAACTTGCAAACCAAATTTTCTTTACCTTTCTCTATGTAATGCTTTGGCTATGACATGTAAATCTCTTTCTCCAAATCACCATGAAGGAAAGTTGTCTTCACATCCATCTGTTCTACCTCTAAGTCATAAGCAACTGCAAGAGATAACAGGAATCAAATGGATGTCATCTTTGCAACGGGAGAGAAAATTTCACCATAATCAATTCCCTCCACTTGTGAATACCCATCGCAACCAATCTAACCTTGTAGTTTTCATCACTGCCATCTGCACCAAATTTCTTTTTGAACAACCATTTGCATCCAACGGGTTTCCGTCCTTCAGGCAAAGGCACCAAGTCCCATGTTTTGTTCTTCTCCAAAGAAGCCATCTCATCTTCCATGGCTTCCTTCCAGGAACTTGCATCTTTCATGCCCATAGCCTCTTTCACAGTTCTAGGCTCATCAGTGTTAGTAAGTAAAGCAAAAGCACAACTAGAATCAAGTAATGAATAACCAAACCTATCAGGTTGCTTTCTTGTTCATATAGACCTCCTCAATGGCTGAGGTTGAGGTTCTGCTTCTTCTTCTGAGCTTTCAGAGCTGCTAGAGCTCTCCTCATCATTAGGTCTCATAGGGTCTATCGGTTTAGTCTTCTCAGGGGTAGAAGGAAACTAAACCGCATCTTCTTTCTTTTCTGTCTGTTCTAGCTGTAGAACAACGAAAGAAGGTGTTAGCTCTCTGAAGATAACACTTCTGCTATACAACACTTTTTCAGCCACAGGATCGCAAAGCTTGTATCCTTTCACACCGACACCATAGCCAATGAAAATACACTTAATAGCCTTGTTCTCCAATTTAGACCTTTTTTTCCTAGGCATATGTGCATATGCCTCACAACCAAAAACACGAAGATGCCTAATTGAAGGCTTCTTACTAGACCACACCTCCATAGGTGTCTTACCAACAAGCGTTGATGTAGGAGACCTGTTTACCAGGTAGCAAACAGTGGCAACAACTTCAGCCCAAAAATTTTGTTCGAGCCTTGCTCCACTAAGCATACTCCTAGCCTTCTCCATCAGTGCCCTGTTCATCCTCTCTGCAACTCCATTTTGCTGCAAGGTGTATGGAGTTGCCTTATGTCTTTCAATCCCTTGCTTTTTACAGAACTTATCTAACTCTGTTGAACAAAACTCACCACCATTGTCAGTTCTCAAACACTTAATCTTTTTACTAGTCTAATTTTCAACAAAGGCTTTAAACTCTTTAAACCGACTAAAGACTGCAGTCTTGCTTCTGATAAAATAAACCCATGTCCTTCTACTATAATCATCTATGAAAGATACAAAATATACAGATTTGGAAATCGAAGGAACATTAACTGGACCAAAAACATCAGAATGAATAAGATCCAATACACCAGAAGACTTGTGAGAACTAGAGTAAAACTGAACATGATTTTGTATTCCATATACATGATGTTTGCAAAAGTCAAACTCGAGATTACAATCATTTAACCCCTCAACAAGGTTTTTATTTTTCAGGGTTCTAAGACCCTTCTCACCAATGTGGCCATATCTCAAATGCCATAACATAGTCTTTTCAGTAGGAAGCTTAACTTCCAAAGCATATGCACTACCATCAGAACCAGTTACAACAGATTTCTTAACTGCTCGTTTAGATGGTGGGGATGAAGTGACTGCACCTCTTTTCTTTGAGTCAGAAGAACTATTACACTGTGAAGTGCATGCCTCCAGCTGGAACAGAGTACCTCTCCGAGTACCCTTCGCAAGCACCAGAGATCCTCTAGTCATCTTGCATCCATCCTTCGAAAAGACAACATGCACACCTGCATCATTCAACATACTTACAAAAAGCAGGTTCCGTGCTAGGCCTGGGATGTGCATAACTCCAGTGATCCCCTTCACTCGTCCATTAGGGAATCAAATTGAGACTCTTCCACGACCAACAATCTTCAGATGAGAGTTGTCACCCAGGTACACTCTTCCACCATCCAACTCTTCATACTTCGTGAACCAGCTTCGATGCGAGGTCATGTAGAATGATGCACCAGAATCTATCAACCACACATCATCAGATGCATGGGTGGCCAGGGCTGCAATGAAGTAATCACCATCATCTTGTGACTTGTTAGAATTTGAATCAAGGGCGGTCTTTTTCTTTTTCTTTTCGTCTTTGCATTCCTTTCGAAAATGCCCTATTTTCCCACAGTTCCAATAGAGATCCTTGGACTTTCCAGGAGATTTGGATCTCCCATGGGATTTGGATCTACCCTTTTCACCTTTCTTGTCCTTCTTCTTCCCTTTCTCTTTGGATCTTCCACGAACTGCAAGAGCCTCTTTGGCTGACTTAGATGTCTTTCTCCGCATTTCTTCAGATAATAGCAAAGACACCACATCTTCCATCTTGAGGGTGGTAGTGGTGCTTCTGATGGCCATGACAAGATGATCCCACAAATCTGGAAAAGAACAAAGCAGGATCATACACCGATCCTCCTCAATTTTCATACCCACACATGTCAACTGTACAACAATTCTGTTGAAAGCATTCATATGGTCCGCAATAGATCCTCTTTCTTCCATCTTCAGAGCAAACAACTTCGTTTTCAGAAAAAGCTTGTTTACCAAGGACTTGGCCTGATAAACATCACACAGCTTCTTCCAAAGGTCTTTCATGCTCTTCTCCTCATGGACATTCAACAAGACAGAGTTAGCTAGATAGAGTCTTATGAGACTCTTAGCCTTTCAATCTTTGAGGTCCCAATTAGCTTGTGACATTGATGTAGGTTTTATACCGAATACAGTTTCCCATAGGTCACGATCAACAAGTAGGTCTTCCATCTTGAGTTTCCACAACTCAAAATTAGTGCCATTAAATTTCTCCACCTCTAATCTTCCAGATGTGGTTGTCATCTCCTTCCTGCAACAAGATACATAATACTTCTACACAAACTCCCACTCAACCTAAGATTAGCTCAAAAAACCCCTACCCAGCAGCTAGAACCAAAACTAGCCAAGCTCTGATACCAATTGAAAGGAAGCTAGGTGTGCGGAAATCGCTTCCTACACTAATCTAATGAGGGGAGGAGAGTGCAACTTCAATTTAATCTTTACAGTTACAACTATGTTAACCCACTAACAGAGATATTGCAACAAACATATACACAAGAATGTAAGACAAAAGAAGAGAGAGACAAGATATACATGGGGAAAACCCTTCCGAGTGAAAAACCCCACACTCCAAAACACAGCTCAAATGTATTCCATAAACAATGAAGGTTACAATACAGTCACAGAGCCAATGCTCTTGCAGGAGTCTTTGACACTCGTATCTAGAGATGATCCGGCAGCATAACAGTACTTGTCAATCACATAATGCATCACATCTCCAAAGCACCTATTTATATAGAATATACAAGGCAAAAATGGCTCCACATTGAGATGGGCGTCCAACATGGGCTTATGGCGCAAAACCCACACCTATGGACACTTGTCCAACATTGTAGGATGTTCCTGACACTTGTCAAGTCATCCCATCCCAAAGAGGTCACCTATTCCCAAAATAGGTAATGATGGATGCTCCTACGACTCTTACAACCGTCATAGAATCTGTCATAGTTGTCATAACTTACAGTTGTAAGAGAATATGTCATACACAGGCTATAAATAGCATATTCTCTTACAACATGTCATAACCCACCTTGGGGTGCCCAAAGATACCTTTTTCAAAGATGCTTCTCGACACATGTCCATACCTGTCATAGGATCTTCTATTTCCAACTCTTGCATGTCATAACTTTGTCATAGGAATCTGTCATAACTATTTCGGTCAATATTCCCTTACACACAAGTCAAGATGCCAACAAATGGCAAAATATTCCTACCACTAAGTGGAATGCCTATCTCCTCATGTGAGGACAAATTTACATGTGGTCATATGCCATGTAGGATGACACATCATTGTGCCAACTCCCACAAGATGACAACATAAGATTTGCATCATAATTATACAATAGGCAATAAATAAATAAATACAATGAAATAATACAAGGAATTACCAAGTTGAGACACCTTAATTCCCAACAAAAGTCATTATCCACCTTGTATTTCTCAACTCTGGAGATCTCTGCTGAAGTACTGGCTTGAAAAGTCGATTCAACTTTAGGCAGGGCATCACCAAATTCTCTCATTTTAAAGGCTGTAAGCTTTCCAAGTAACTGATCTCTGTCAATAGTTTTCACAGTCATGAATTCTTCAATTGCAGCTACCTTGTGACTATATGACTTTGGTAGTGATCTGATAATTTTCATCACAACTTCCTTATCACCAAGAGTTCCTCCCACATCCTTTATTCCAGTGACAAGTTCATCAACTCTTTGCATAAAGGCTATTATGTTTTCATCTTCATTCATCTTCAAACCCTCATATTTCACTTTCAGGCTTTGTAGCTTGGCTTCTTTTATAGAATCATCTCCTTCATACAGATTTTTAGCTTCTCCCATACCTTATTTGCAGTTTCAAGGTCCACAACTTTTTTTAACATTGAGTCACTTAAGGAACTTAGCAGAGCATCCTTTGCTTTGACATCCACCTCGTTTTCTTTGATTTCATCTTCAGTCATCAAACCATTTGGAGGCATGGTATATTTTTCTTCTGTGGCCTTCCATACTTTATAACCAAGACAAAGAAGATGACTTTTCATTTGTACCTTCCAAAGAGCATAATTTGTCCCATCAAAATGTGGAGCTTCCTTCTTATAAGACATCCTGGATCTTCCTCAAGTTGTTAGGCTTTCTTCAGAGGAACTTAGCTCTAATACCAATTGTTGAACTACACTGGACAACTGAGAGGGGGGGTGAATAAGTTGTCCTAAAACTTTTAACCAAATATGATCACCAACTTATCAATTTAGATATAACCATGAAAGCATCAAATGAGAAGCTCAACACAAAAGCATAAACAACACAGGAGACACCAGATTTTTACGTGGAAAACCCTAAAAGGGAAAAACCACAGTGGGTGTTAGCCCACAAAAATATATAAGTTATATCAATACCAAAAAATAGAGGCTCATTGCAAAGAAAGGCTCACTGCCAAGGGAAGGCTCACTACCAAAAGGAGGCTCACTGCTAAAAGGTTGAACTGAGATAACAACATCTACTCTATGCCAAGGTTCAGTTCCATTGAAGCACAAACACCTCTACTCTGCTCTGCTACCTTACTTCACTTCTATCTTCGCATCTTCACACTTGCATACATTTTCACGACTTAATTACAAGTATTTATACACTTCATCAACCTTGGAATGATCATCAAGGTCAGTATTACAATCATCAACCGTTGGAACAATCTCCAAGGTCAACATTACAAATATACATAAAATAGGTCTGGACCTAATACAAATTTAGCTAAAGACAAGATGTAAGAATGTATGTGGATCACACCATGCCTTAGCTGGGAATCAAACACAATCTTCCACGCTACAACACGCTATCACAATCTTCGATGCATCTCCGTAGATAATGAATTCAGCCAGGTCGGCCAAGACTGATGTTAACACAAGTATTCTCAAGAACATCCTTCATGCACGATCTAAATTACACCTTGCAAACCAATCCGAATGTAGGAGCATGATTAGGAGACATCCACAAGAACATTGTAATCACCAGGAACAACCGCATGATCTCTAACAACTCTATCAATAAGATTCTTCAAATCTGATTGCAAGAACAACACTGTCAGCCACTATTATGAGTAAAAGATAGCTTGTAGACCACCAAATCACAAACCATTGCATTTGAAGGCACTTAACATCATCACTAACTTAATTCCAGAACTGCAGACCAAAATGTTTATATGCGGAGGAATGCAGAGCAAAATACTTTCTCCCTATCACCACCAAGCATACAGAAAAAACTGTTTTCACTCTGGTGAACATAACTCACTCAATTCTTCATACCGGAGGCTCAAACTCAAAATATAACATCTTCAAACAGGCTTCTATATAACTTCCAATCCGCAGGCAAAGATATTTATTCTACAAGAAATGCGGAGCATTCTTCCGAACTGTTCTTCTACATGTAATGCACTGTTTCTACTGCAATACATTTGTTATCACTGAAGGGGCTAATTTTCTCAATATCCTCAACAAAGTAAGAGCACAATTGACACCAATGACAACACAAATATGTTGACACCAATGACAACATTGATTAGGCACATACTTGCAACAAATCTTGTCTTCAAGTCCATCAATGACAAGGTAGTAGTTTGGGGTGTCCTTAGAAACACACACTCAAATAATAGTCTTGGAGGACATCCTAAACTACCACTACCAATTCCTTGGTCCAAATCAATCACCACTCTGAGTACTTTCCCACTTGGGACTGGGTCGTATAGAATGACTTAGTCCTTGGACTAGATCCCATGGTGCAATCTAGTCCACCTCATTCAAATTTCATGTTTTCCACACTCAAACCAACCTTTTTGAAAGTTGCTTATTTTGCCATTAGCCTACACACCAAAAAACTCAAATTGAGCAACTAAGGACATGTAGTTATAGACATTCTGAGGTCATTGGCATTGTACTAAAAAGTATGTGGAAATCACTTGTTAACACGACTCACTCTAGATACTGATTATAGAACATCTAAAGCTACATCTCTACATCATACACCAATCCATCAGGTTTTTTACATCCACAATGTTTGGATGGCTAAATGTGATCATTTACATCATCATCTATGGGATTAACTTGTGACCAAAACAAGTTTAGGTCTTCTCCTCTTGCCTTGAAAGCAAGCCCCACTATGCATTTCAACATAACCCCTTTTGGCACTAGGTCAAAAGACAAAGGCACTATAGATTATATAGGTCACATTAGTGCAAGACTAGACTACACCAAATAGACTAGGCAACACAATGCGGTTGTGTCCTGAACTAGGCCACATGACCTAGTCATGTCTTGATCAATGTAAATTCTCTCCAAGTTCTTTCATATTTTTTTAGATCTCGATTGTGTGATCACCAGTAGCACCATACCTATTGGCAAGAGACACTGCTAGGCATGTTAGGTGTTGTCATTGATGGCAACTAAATCTATCTTACACATCCGCATTGTATCATTTGATCATACCGGAAGTCAAATTGCAAATTTGTCTAAGTCCGGATAGACAAGAACAAAGCATATGACAGGGTTCAGCATTTTGGTCCGCATTTCTCCATAGGTAATCATATTGTGTTACGAATCTGAGGGAATGTTAAGGGATGTCAAGACTATCTAAATCCAAAGTTTTAGCCTCTAGGGATGAAGGGATTGAAAGTTGCAAGCTTCTGAGTATTAAGTTTTGGTTAGACAGTTCAGTCCGGTGAAGAACAGACCAACCTAGTGTTTGATCCTTGTGTGGATTAAGAGAAGTGGTTGGTTGAGTAATTTATGAGATCCAGTGGTATTGGCCGACATGTGTGGTGACTTGAACACATAGGTTTTGGTTTGCATTGATGTTTGTGCATGGATTTAGCCAACATAACAGTGATCTTGAAAAAGTTTATAAGTTTTTCTTGAGGCCGACTGCAGTTGATGAAATTTCATGTTGCAGATATATATGATTGATGGGTTCGAGCATTTTGATATATGGATGTGCAAATATGAAGTGAGGTGCAAAGTGTGGCAGTATCAAGTGTGATACAACAGATCTAAGCTACAGATCATGGCGGATCAGTGAATCAAGGCAGTGAAAGATGAAGCATTTCAAGTCGGTATATTAAGCCTAACTGGAACTATAATCTTGCATTGTTAGATGCTACTCTTCAGTTCAAATATTTATGTAAACTCTTTGTAATTGATCTTGTAGGAAGTGAGCCTCCTTTGAGTAGCGAGCTCTGGGCACTGCACCCGAAGGCATGTACCTTCCCATTTGTAATAATTTTAACAGAGTATAAAATCTTGTGGGTTAACCCCCACCATGGTTTTTCCCTTAACCGGGTTTCCACGTAAAAATCCTGGTGTTCATGTGTGATGACCTTATTGTTGATGTTCTTAAGTTCATGCTTCTTTCTTTTGAATGTATGTGGTAAATTAATAAAGGCACATGATAATAAGTTTTAAAGAACACTGATTCACCCCCCCTCTCAGTGTTCTTTAATTCCAACAATTGGTATTAGAGCAAGGTTCCTTGGAAAAAACTTAACAGCTTGAGAAAGATCTGGGAAGGTGTTTCAATGGGTTCATTCAGGTATTCTGATGGCATCAATGAACAACTTCAAGTTGCTTTAGAAGATCTTGATCAGTCCAGAGTAGAAGTCAAAGAACTGCAAGAGAACCTTAAAGATGCTGAGGATTTCATTGAGACCGTGAAAGGGCAACTGAGCAAATCTATGGAAAAGAGGAAGGAGCTACTTCAGCAGTTAGCAAATCAGAAGGAAGACAATGGCATGGATGAGGCTCTGAAGGAGAAGACAAAGGAATGTGAGAAGCTGGCAAAAGAAGTTGTCTTAAAACATGAGATGGAGTCTGGGGTGATGAGGCTAACCAAGGAAATTGAGGAAAGGAAGAACACTGAAGAAACCTAAATCAGTCTCTAAAAGAAAGAACAGAAGAGTGCTGCAGATTGGACAGAATAATTTGCCATCTAGAGTCTGATCTACAAGAATTCAGGTATAATGAGGAACAACTTGAAAGGCAAATTGTCATTCTCAAACATGACCTAGAAGCTGCAAATGAATACAAAGAAAGGTTCAAGATAAGCTCAGCTAAACTTGAGGTGCTACTTGATAGTCAGAAGAAGGCAGATGATAAGCATGGTATGGAATATGAGAAAGGTGAAAGCTCTAGATCCAGTCAAGGAAATCCTAGATCAAGGAATCAGAGAAACATACCTAGAAGACCTCTGGTCAGACAACCTAATGCTCAAAGGTATCCATCCTTCAATGGAAATTGTTTCAATTGCAATAAATTTGGTCATAGAGCTATTCAGTGCAGAAGTAGAGTGAATCAAAGTGGTCCATCCTTCTCCGGTCAATGCTTCAATTGTAAAAGGTATAGTCATAGATCCAATGAATGCAGAAGTATGATGATGAATAACTCTAACAACAGAGGAAATGTCAATTCTTTCAATGGCAAATGTTTTGCATGCAATAGATTTGGACACATGGCTAATCAATGCAGATCAAGAGGAAACCAAGTAAATGAGCAAAGAAATGTTACGTGCTTTAATTGCAACAGATCAAGTCATATTGCAAGATTTTGTAGAAGCAGGAATGATGATAGAAAAGGTCCAATAAACAAAAACCAGAATGTGCAGAGACAAGATAAAGGCAAGGGCAAAGTAGATGTGAACGAGATCTAGAATGAAATGAACAAAACATGAGTGAAGAAAGGTGCAACGAATGATGGTGATGGGTCTGCACCGGAATCCGGTGCTGATAATTCCTCTGGGAATTGAAATAGGAGCTCTAGCTCAGGGGGAGCTGCAAATAAAAATCTAATCCCCCATGCCAATAAGTGGATGCCTAAATCTGGTATGATGAATGAAGATAAAGAAGCCTATTGCAGATCTGTTGAAACAAATTTTGGAAGAAAAGAAGCTAATGCGATTGATTGCAGAACAATTAAAGACTGACTGTATTCAGAAACAATGTAACCAGATGAATTAGGGCAAAGCATTTATTACAATGGTGAATTAGGTTTTGCGGAGCATAAAAGGTCATTCACTCAACATTTGAATCACTTTGCATTCGAAGAGAACAAGGAGAAGAGCACCTGAGCTGAGATCTCAAAGATTTGGAGTACGAAAAGTGAATTTGACAGCTTACCCTAATCCCGTGGAGAAAAAGGTATTTTTCTGTGAAGCTTTGAACTTGTGATCTTTTTGATATGGCTACTCCGCTGGTTGTTGACATCACTAAAAGGCCTCGACCTAAATTCAAAAAGCATCCACACAAATCTATAGAGGTCGATCCATTAGGTGCCCTTTCTAATGTTCCGCATGGTGTGTTGCACGTAGAAGATATTAGGGCTTACATTCATGCTAGGATAGATGAGTTTGGTGATTCAAAGTTACTGGATTTGTTTAAGAATCACCTGAGGGATGAGATTCATGGTCTTAAACCTAAGTATAAGGCGCTAGAAGATAAATATTCAAATATTTCATTCAAGTTATAGGGTTCCCGTCCTTCGATGAGCACGAGTGGGTCCGGTATGTACTGAGTCAGACGCATAATGAATTTATGTGGTTGATGAAACCCTTTAAGATCACTAAGGATGTCATCAAGGCCGTAACAAGATTGAACTCATTCGGTGGACTGTTGATGTTAAAATCAGTGAAGAATCAGACTGTAACTGAAGCTACCGGATCAAAGTTTGATAAGAGGGCAATGATAATAAATGATATAATTGATCCGGATGTCAAATTTGCATCTATGGTGATTGGGTATAAGATATACCACTCCAGCAGGGAAAACTCAATGTTCGATACAGCCATTTATGTTGCTTATCAGATGTTAAAAGAAAATGCTGACTATGACTTGTGTGAGCTGTTGCAAAACTAGCTAATGGAGAATCTGAACAAGATTAAGAAGGATAAGAAGAATACATTCAAGTATGGTACGTTGATCATGTGCTTGTTCTTTTATTTCATAAATGAGTTGCTCGGGATGAAAACCCTGTGTTGGACTAGTGACAGACCTGTTGCCTTACAAATAAGAGAGCACTTGCACAATATTGGTGACTCCAATGCCCAAAGGACTACTCTTTGGGGATATTTCAAGAATTTCCAGAATGTGATGCAATCAAGGGAAAGAATCCCTAAGTCTGTGGTGGAAAAGTACAAGGATACAATTTGCTTCATGGTGGAAACAGATCAATGCTTGATGGAAGCAGTTGAACCAAGGACTGTATGGATGATGCCCATGGGGTATGAAGTTGATGAACAAATACTAGAAATGTATGCTCAACACCTTCTGAGCAAACCAAAAATACCTCAATTGAGAGATTCGGTAGATATGATGAGCTTAATTTGAAACTGCATATTGAGCTCCGGAGACCTAAAACTAAGAGGAAGGTCTAAAGGCAAGTTCAAATGTATGCAGAAAGTATTGGAATAACCAAACAAGTTGTGAGACAAAACAGGGAAAGGATAGAGAAAGTTGAGAAGGAGAAGCAAGACAGGGAACAGGGAAGTGTTCCGATAGAATCCCTTTCTAAATCAAGGACTACTAGGAGTTCTGGTACAACCTCCGATGCATCACCTTCTACTATTGCAGAGAAATTCAAAGAAAAACCTACCGGTAAGGAAGGAAAAAGAACAAAAGTAATGGGCAAAAGGTCATATGTCAGTGTGGAGAAAGATGATGAAGAAAAGACTGATTTAGATGATGAGGTTAAAGAGTTGAAAGTCTCAGGCACTAAGGTTGCTGAAGTGTCTAAGGAGAAGCCCTCTGGAAGCATAAAATCAAAGAAAGCAGAAGCTTCAAGGGTTGCCAAAGACAAGCCCTCCGGAAGTATAAAGGTGAGCAAAAACCAAAAGACTGAGACTCATGTTGAAAAATCCACCTTGTTAGCTGAAGATATTGTGAATGCAGTAACTGTTCATGGGAATTTGAAGCCCATAACAGAATATTATGACAACTTTGATAATTTCAACAAGAAAATTTTGGAGGATGCTACTGTCAAGCACTTGAATACATTCAACGGAGCACTTGTGGAAATTTTGTCAGAAATCCCTAAGGGTCTAAGTGACATTTTGGAAATGAGAAAAGAAGCTGCTAAAGCAAAGGATTTGGAGCTAAGAGAACATGTGTTGTCCAATCTCTGTCTAGTAATCTCTAGGAAGGAAGCAAATAAAATTTTCAAAGAAGTTAAAGATGAATTCAGAAGCAAAATCAGGATGAATAAGCTAATGATTGGAGACATTGATGAAATGGTCAAAGAAACAGAACAAATTCTGAAGAAAGCCTTGGACAAGAATAAGTTTTATGTGGTCACTGAAGAACCTGTTGATGCTGATGATACAACCATTCTGAATAATGAAGAGTTGAAGAAAAATGAGCAACAAGCTGAGGCAGATGATTTCTCTGATCCAGAAGAGGAAATGTTGAATAAAGGAGATGAAGAGATGATGAAGATAATGTTGATTGTGTAGAGGATACTCAAATTCCTCTAGACCAATCTAGTAAAGAAAATACAGAGATGAATATGGAAATAAATGATCCTACTAAAGGTGATTTTGAGAAGAATAAAGAGCAGAAAGCAGAAGAAGTTAAGGATAAGGAAGATCAAGAAAAAGAAATTGATGATGGAATTGATTCCTCCATTCCGGAAGTTGAGGAATTTGATAATGTTGCTACTGAGGATACACAAAATCCTCCAGAAAAGAATGCAGAAGACATTTCTGATAAAGATAAAAAGAAGGATGGCTCTACTGATGATGTAGAGAGAGCAGAAGCAGAGAAAAGGAATGAAAATGATAAGCAAGACAATGTGGTTGACTCCAGAAAGGGAGAAGATGTAGGCCCTAAAGAGCATAAAACAAAAACATCATATTGGGCAAGAGACATTGTAGAAGCAGTGAAAGAAATTTTGGAGAAAGCTAAACAAGTTGCAGAAGATCCGGATATAATACAAGGTCCAATCAATTTTGATACTCTATCACTAGTATAGAAGATGAAGTTGACCTCTTTTGCACAAGCTAAGGCCAGAGAGGAAATCTTGAAGTTCCATATAGAAGACAGTGAGTTGCTTGGTCTTGCATCCAGCATCTTGGAGAAAATCATGCCTACATTTTAGAAGGATTCATCAGCATCCCCCTTCGGTCAGTTGAAGAGTCTAATAAACTCTGTAAGTACTCATTTTGAATCTTTTGAGAAGTCAGCAGAAGATAAAGTCTAGAATGAATTTAATGAGAAGAGGTTTGTTGAATTAAAGAGAATAATTAGTTATGATAGATCAGTTCTTCATACTAGTGTAAAGAGTATTCAAAATGCCCTCACTACAGGAGAAGATGTGTACAAATTTTTTTTATCTTGGCCAAAAGTTGTAGAGGATATTGAGAAGAAAATAAAGGAGTCTGAGCAAAAATTATCAAATATATCTCAATCCTTTGATCCTTTGGCAGTATTTGCGGCAAGTCAAGAATGTCAAGTAATTAGCTTGATTGATGAAATAAAGAAACTGGTGAAAGAAAAGGAAAACATTGTAGCAAGGATATGTGAACTCCGGGGACTGATTTTCCCTAAGTTAGAAACAATGTTCAATGCATTAACAGAAGCTCAAGTTGCTACTTTGACAAGTGATCCCACTTGTCTACAGAAGGCAAAGTCACAGGCATTTTTATTCAGTGGTCATATTCAATTTTGGATAGCATGAAGAAAAGATGGGAAAGTGAATTGGCACTATTGAAAACCATTTTTAGTGATGTGTTTAAGTTCATGTAGACAAGACAAGCATTATTTTGCACCCATGTACATAGAGTTTTTGCGTGAATTTTGGTATGCGGTTCTTAGCCTTTGTCATTGATGTCAAAGGAGGGGTGGAAAGCAATAAAAAATGAGGAATTCATCTAAGGGGTAGCATTGAAAATCACAAGTGTACATAATAAGAGGGAGTTGTTCTAACACTTAGTCATTTTTCACTAAGTGTTGCCATCAATGCCAAAGGGGGAGATTGTTGGCAAGAGACACTACTAGGCATGTCAGGTGTTGTCATTGATGGCAACTAAATCTATCTTACACATCCGCATTGTATCATTTAATCATACCAAAAGTCAGATTGTAGATTTGTCTAAGTCTGGATAGACAGGAATAGAGCATATGATAGGGTTCAGCATTTTGGTCCGCATTCCTCCATAGGTAATTATATTGTGCTACAAATCTGAGGGAATGTTAAGGGATGTCAGAACTACCTAAATCCAAAGTTTTAGCCTCTGGGGATGAAGGGATTGAAAGTTGCAAGCATCTAAGTATCGGGTTTTAGTTAGACAGTTCAGTCCAGTGAAGAACAGGCCGACCTGGTGTTTGATCCTTGTGCGGATTAAGAGAAGTGGTTGGTTGAGTAATTTATGAGATCCAGTGGTATTGGTCAACATGTGTGGTGACTTGAACCCAGGTTTTGGTTCGCATTAATGTTTGTGCATGGATTCAGCCGACAGAACAATGATCTTGAAAAAGTTTATAAGTTTTTCTTGAGGCTGACTGCAGTTGATGAAATTTCATGTTGTGGATATATATGATCGATGGGTTCGAGCATTTTGATATATGGATGTGCGATTATAAAGTGAGAGGTGCGAAGTGTGGCAATATCAAGTGTGAAGCAAGAGATCTAAGCTACAGATCATGGTGGATCAGTGAATCAGGGCAGTGAAAGATGAAGTGTGTGAAGTCAGTATATTAAGCCTAACCGAAACTGTAATCTTGCATTGTTAGATGCTACTCTTCAGTTCAAATATTTCTGTAAACTCTTTGTAATTGATCTTGTAGGTAGTAAGCCTCCTTTGAGCAGTGAGCTCTGGGCAGTGCGCCCGAAGGCATGTGCCTTCCCATTTGTAATACTTTTAATAGAGTATAAAATCTTGTGGGTTAACCCCTACTGTGGTGTTTCCCTTAACCAAGTTTACACGTAAAAATCCTGTGTTCATGTGTGATGATCTTATTGTTGTTGTTCTTAAGTTCATGCTTCTTTCTTTTGAATGTATGTGGTAAATTAATAAAGGCACATGATAATAAGTTTTGCAGAACACTAATTCACCCCCCCTCTCAGTGTTCTTTAATTCCAACAATACCAACAAGTCACATCAAATATCAAACCAAAACCTCATCAAAAATAGCTAATCACTCTTATCCCTCTCTAGTTACTCATTTCTCAACTCTTTGATTTAGATCTAAGTATTATTCATTATTTTATTATTTTAATTAAATATAAATTATATTGTAAGGACATTAGTGCATCTCCTAGGGTTTGTGATTAGTACATTTTATTCCTTACATTTTTGGTGAACCAGAACATTTATACACAACCTAGAGCTTAGTCCTAGGGTTTCCTTCATTACTTTTCCATTTACAAATATGTTATAGAGTGTTTTATGAAATGCCTCAAGCTTTCACACAAGACATTAGCCAAACAAACATCGAACCAACAATTTTTTTTGCATTTGCAAGTGTAACATTTACACGTTGCACTGCACTCACGCACACACAAGGTGTTGCAACATGTACAACAACACCTAAAAAGACATCACTATTGCACAATGCAAGGTGGCACAAGCGGAAGACTTCACCCATCATGTGACAACTCACCACGATGACCAAGAGAGAGGTGGAGCTCACTCCATGACGAGGATCAGATACATGTCCACAACCTCGCTCCCTTGCAAACACATGGAGTAGGATGAGGGTGACATCCACCTCAGTCTATTCCATGATGACACAAGACATCCCAAACACAAGGGTAACGCTCACCCACAGGATAGTCCAACTAGGAGGTACGATTCCTCAACCAACTAGAATGGTCACTAGTCAAACTCATGTAAAGGCACACATCCCAATGCAAAGGAGGGAATAATCCAAGAGTGTATATCACATCATGGAAATGACAACAAAACACCTACGAGGCTAAAAATAGTAATCAATGCCAAAGATGATTCATTTTAACCAAAAATATTAAGCTGTTGAACCAATTATGTCCACATGTCAAAAAGAACAAAAGCGATACAAAAGGCTATGCATGTTCGGCACTAACATCGACACATGCCAAAAGAAAAGATAGGATCCTCACCACCTATGTGGGATGAATACGATCCAACATAAATATATCCATAAACATCAAATAACTAGGTCTAAACATGCTGACATAGCTAGATTCTAACATGTAAAATCTATCAAAACGTGCCAACGTCCTCACAAACCGAGGCGTGGAAAAATACAAGATGATATCCAATAATTACAATATTCGAAGGGCTTCATCCTAAACATAGATGAATCATAGCCAACATCATAAATCAACTCAAAGCATTAATTACATCTTATTACAAGGGTCTCAAAAGACCTACATTACAAAGGTTACAATAATCAATAATAACAAAATACAAGTGCATAAACCACCCAAAACCAACATGCTCTCCAAGGTGCAACAAAGCACAAAGCAAAAGGTAAACCACCTACAAAAAGATCAAAGAATCCATCCAGCACCTGAAGATCATCATGAAGGACCAATGGGGAAATGTTGCTCACCTCCCAACCATATTGCCATCGTCGAGTGCAATAGATGTCTATGCAACTCTAGGCAACCACCGAGCTACGGAGAAGGTGATCATGGCAAACCCGCTAAGAGCATCTCAGACATCTAGGGTATACAAGCAACATATGGAATACACGCCAATCAATGCACACAACACACATGACACAACTGCCAATGCAATGCATATAAACAACACATGGTACAACTACGATCCAATTGCATTCAAGTAACATATGGCACACTTGCCAAAACATAATAGAATGACATAACAACATTCAAGCATAAGGGAAATAGTCACACCTTCAATGCACACCAAATGAGGCATAAATCATAATCCATCATAGACACATACAAGCATGAATCAGGGATCACAATGCACATACAATCACATGGTAAATATCACACGTCAAGTCAAACTCCGATGGTGGAGGAAGAGAGACCTAGGTAGTTAGGACAAGGAGTGTCAAATGAGGACAATACTCACCTCGCGGTAGAACATGAGGGCATAACCTCCTCATAGCAACCGGACACTACACCAAAGATTGCTCTTTACACCCAAACCCAAGCAAGGTGGACACTTCACCAGCACATGCAGTTTGGTGTAGATGATTTTATTATTAAATTTTATTACCCAATGTGTTTAAATGTTATTCTTGATTAAAACTTCCATTCAATAAATTCCAACGACCGCAGAATGGAAGCCACTCATTTCCTACCCCTAGACCTCTTCCTAAACACCCATAGCACCAATTTGACCAATTAGGCATGGCACGGATTTCAAGGTGACAAAATCACAATTTTGACAAAAACACAACATATTTTCAAAAGATGCAAAATACCATTCTAATTGGGAGACAACTCATCCCACAAATTAAAACATCAAGGAAATGCATACAAAGCAATTTTCAGGTTTTCAAAAATGGAGAAATAAGTGGCACGGATTTCAATGCACCAAAATATCTTGAAAAATAACAGTCTCACAAGATGTAGAATCACATAATATGAAGGAGTCAACTCATCCCTTAAAGAAAATCATAAAAGAAATGCATAGAATTCAATTTTCATGTTTTCTAAAAGTGCAAAATAACTATAAGGCCCTAAAAACTCCATTGGAGCTCTCTTTAGCACCTTGACCAAAGTTTGACCAATTTTCTAACTTTTATTTTTCAATAGCTATGGATGATCTGACAACTAACCATTATAGATAACATGCCCAACAACCAATATATGCAATAAAAATAAGTTGGGGATTTCCACAGAAAATTTGCCAAGGTTTTGTTTGTATTTTCATGTTTCCAAAAATGAAAATACATAAAAATAAAAGCATTCACAACTGAAATAAATTTTCTAAGCTTTCTACAACTAAGCAAAGCCATCTTCAACCATTCTAGATGGTGTGGCATGAAGGAAACAAAATAAAACAATTTAAATGAGAAGATTGGAAAAACTTACCTTCCAATACAAGCAAAATCCAAGGAAAAGAATGAGGTTGAATGTCAGATTCAATCTACACAACAAGCAAACACTAAACTCTTGAATCCAATCCAAACTCCAAGCAATTCCAAGCAAAACTCCCTTCCAAGCAATCAGATATCCATTTTTTAAGCAAGAGGGTTTCAAACAAAGGAGAGCAAATTTTGGAGAGAAAAAGAATAATGAAAAATACATGTATTTTTCTTTTTATTCCTCCAAAGACACTATCCCTTTTTTGGTAATAAATTAATCCTTTAAGTGATTTTATCAATCAATTCAAAATTATAGCCTTTGCACAACTAATTCATTTAATTCAACAATTAAATAATTGAATGTCTCTTTTGCAAATCAAATAGGCATTTCAAATAACACATTAATAAACCCTTTTTCACTTAAAACACCTAAATAATTCACTCAAATAGATAGGGAAATAGTTAGTTGAATGAACTCAACTATTCCAAATGGGTTATTGCCATTTAACTCAATCTCATTCCAAAAAGTACAAACATGCTATACTAGGCATTTAGTTTCCTCATTTAATGCAATTTCCACCTTTTTACGGAAAAATATAAAATTTCAGAATTAAACCGAAATCACTCAAATTTGTTCCACAAGCATATAATGATGCAACAAACATTTTCTCTAAAGCAAAAATAACAATTTCCAAATTAAAATCATTAATTTAATATAAAAACATGGAAAACACGCTTTTCGAAACATTTTAAAATAAAGTGAAAGAATGCTAAGAAAATACACGCAAATGATACCAAACACACATCACGGGTTTCCACAACATAAGGATAAGGGTGAGATGGCTTAGCGTCCTATGTCAACCTTGTCCACATTTCCCACATTAGTTAACACTTGTAATTACCTGCACACTCAAGTAAACCATCAGGCGTACTTGCTCCATACATAAAATAGTCGAAGCACATCATAATACCCAACATGGCATAATAAAACATAAGCATCATAAACATGAGTCGACAATCAATCGACAACATAAAATCATATATGCATAAATCATCTAACATAATCATATGGAAGACATCACATCCATCTAGCATATTACGCAAATGAAAATAGTAAAGCTGAAGCACTGCAATAATATAACATGCACAATCACAAGGTATTGAAAACCAATTAACAAAGCACAACCCCATTGGAAACACCTCAATGGTCATGCAGAATACACCCTCAGAACCCATCGATGGCACCATAGACCTCATCGACAAGTTTGGTGCAATGCATCAAAGCATAATAATCACATAATACACTAATACACACTCAGAATATCATATAACACATGAATCAAAAAGCACACAAGGCACAAACTAGGGTGGGCATTACATTTTCATTGTTCAATTTTTTAATTTTGAAGCCATTTCAGCACTCTATTAAACCTAGGTCTAGCAAAGTCCTAGGTCAAAACCTTCCATTCCTATGGCTTTCTCCAAAATGACCATTATTCTAAATCTACTTGCTACTACCTATGACGCTCATGTTGATTTGATGACAAATCAAACGAAGAGGGGCATGCTTACCAAGTTACAACATCTAAAGAAAGGTTTTGTAGCCTTACATAATGATCCACAGTCATCTTTCATATTCCATTGTGATATCCCTCTTTTTGGTATTTCAATTTTGGCTTGTGATGTTGTTGTAACAGAAATTTTGTTTTTCTAGTGGATTAGAAGTTAAATTATTGTAATACTTTTATCAAATGTGGTGTGAATGTTGTTTATGGATTCAAAATTTATAACATTGAAGACATTATATGTGTTAAGATATTAGTATACATTGTGATTACATGATTCATATTTCATTAGTATAGTTATTGTAACATTTAAATTATGGGCAAGATTGAGTTGTTTCTATGCACCAGGGGATTTTTTGTGGTGGCCTTCGATTCCCCCGAGGAGCAGGATTCTATGCTAAACGGTCAGGTATGGATGTGGGGAGTGCATTCCCTTTCCATTAAACCTTGGTCTTGCTCCTTCAACCCTATCACCGAGCCTCTCAACATCCGGTCAACTTGGGTTAGGATCCCTAATCTACCTCTTCAGTGCTGGGAAGATTCATGCTACGAGGACATTGGAAATGCTATCGACCACTTCTTGATGGTGGATTCTTCAACCTCCTTCATTAGTCACTCCACGTTTGCTCGCATTCTAGTCAACATTGACATCTCCAAACCCCTTCATGGGGAGGTGGTTCTGCAGGTTGGGGATAGGTCATGGACGTAGATGCTTGACTATGAGGGCCTCCCATTCAGATGTAGACGATGCTTTGCCATGGGCCACCTAGCCTCTGTTTGTCCCCACTCTCATCACAAGGGTGCGGCCACTTGGTGGAAGAATGCTTCGGATGATCACTTGACCATCAGTGCTACTAATTCCTCGGCGGATGCTCCCTCGTCAGATGGGGCGCCATCTTCGGTTGTTGTTTCGTCTCCTTCATGTCTTGTCGATTTTGTGGTGGCCGAGCTTGTCGCTTGTCCCCCACTTCCTCCTATGATTTTTGTTTAGCCAATGGTTGCCCCTTCCCTTGAGGGCGTTGTGGAGCTCATTGCTCCAGTTCAGTCATCAAGTACCCCAGCTTCTTGTGTTGGGGCTTCCCCCACTTGATGCAGAGCCAAACACCCTAACCTGCATTACCCTAACCCTTAACATACATTTGCCTTTGTATGTCTATGTTTTACTTGCCTATCGGCTAGACATTATACTATCGGCCGAACAAAATGCCTTTACTTCGATCACACCCCTTACTCCGATAGCTCTCTCTCTTCGCTGTGACCCACTTCCATCAGCCGAATGACCAACTGTCACCCCGATCTACTACTCTCCCCGATGAAGCTTTACTCCTCGCGACCATCGGTATAACATTTACCATCGGCTAACATTCGTCTCCCCACACCGATGTACCGATGACTCTCCCCATACATGCAAGGCTTGACTTGTTGCTGCCGGTTTCCCTTACCGCTGCTGCCGGTCACCTCTTGCACCCGACGCAACATACATTCGAAACATGCAACCTGATTATGCATTCGAAAGATGCAATCAAAACATGCATTCAGAATATGCTTTGCTGAATATACATTTGACCATTGACTTCCTTGTATGCCGATCAGAAGCTTTAGCTTTCTCTCTCCTTTGTATGCCGATACACTTGTACATTCACAATGTACATCCACCACATACAACTGCAATGAACATCTGCGAGATACACACGAACATGCAACTACAATATATACACAGGATGTATATCTGGCATACAATTGCGATATACACACAAATTGTATGTCTAGTGAAACAACTCGAAACTTCACCGATTTGATCCGCTGTAAATTCGGTAACTTCACGGATCCATTTCTTCGACTACACAGATCTAATCACATAGATCTTTCACTCTGCCAACCTAGCACATGACAATGCTAGGATCTGTCAATGCATCCGTACGCGATCCTGCAAACATGAGCACGAACAAAACAGAAAACAAAACGAAAACACTGTACAGCCATTCCACTGATTTCGAAGAAATCTAACCGGTGGAATGGGCTAGGAACCCATCTCGACCTCAGATGAGGAAAATTGATTGCACAGAGGAAACTAAGGAATCGAAAGACAGAAAGATGCACAATACAGAATTTTATTCATGCCTTTTAGAATGCGTATACAGATGCTCTGTTCTCACGATTGCACAACCCAACTTCACAACTCAACTGATTACATTCACTCTGCTCTGGGGTATTTATCTACTCGCCTTGAGTAGTACTGACCCGACTCCAAGCGGCTGGGAGATCTAACAACCTCCAACTACCCATTTTTAGCATTATTGCTATTTTTAGCATTATGCGATTACAATTGACAAATGTCACTTGGGACTTACAACATAAGCCTAGATACAACCTAATTTAACATGCATTGGTCAAACAGACCTTATTATATGAATGGTCAGCTTAGGACCTTATTGGAAACATCAAAATGAACTGTAAACAGTTAATGCCTTATGGAGGCCACTGTGGATTGGGTGCTCTTGCACCATACACCCCACCGCGAAAAGAACTCATGCCACATGAGTTAGGTCTTTGTCTTGCTCCAGCTGTATACTCATGTCTTTCCCATGACCGCTGGATTGCAACCTACTTCCATGGAGTCAAAAACTCATGCCTAGCATTGTAGGCTCTACTCACACCTTGCTTTCTTACTATCATCTCTGCCTGAACACTTGCATTATACACCTTGGGTAATGCTTCTTGTACTGCTGCTATGGCAGAATATGTTTGTTGTTCAACTCTTGTTGGTTCTAGAGGGCAAACAATGGTCCCTAATATGATAACATCCTTGTCTTTCCAATCAACTTGTGGCTGCTGACAACCTTTCTCCTGGACCTTCTACTAATTCATCTGAACTCCATCAGTCAAAACTGAAACCTTCTTCAAACTGTGATCTCCATTCCTTGAGATATCCTCAATTGTCTGTCTCTGCTTCAGTGATCTGCACAAATTCTTTATTTCCCATCAAAATAATTTTGGCTACCTTCTTTGCTTCAGCATCCTCCTGCAATGGTGTCATCACAAAAGTTCTCCCATCCTTCTTGATGGTGTATGTGTTAGCATATCCATCATACAATGCTCTCCTATCAAATTGCCATGGCCTACCCAAAAGTAGGTGACAACATTCCATGGGCAATATGTCACACAAAACCCTATCCTGATATTCTCCAATCTGAAAATCAACATATGTCTGTTCATATACCAAAAGTGATTGACTATCACTGACCCAAGATGCTTTGTAAGGATTTTGACGTGGAATCCTTTCCAGTTTCAGTTTATCCACCATTTCCTGAAATACCATATTATCTGTAGAACCAGAATCTATTACTACCTTGCATAGCTTACCTTTGCTTTTGCACTTGGTTCTAAAAAGTGCTCTCCTTTGTAACATGTCCTTGGATGTCTTCAAGATTGTTCTCCTTAGCATCAATGATGCTCCATCTTCAGCTGGGGCTGCACTTCCTATTGGAGGGTTAACACTCTCAGCTACCTCCTCTTCTTGCACATATTGAACTCTCTTTTCACTCTTCCTATCACCTCCTGATGGTGAACCTTGCCTTTCTAGACATTTGAAAAATGGGTGACCAATTTCATTACAATGATAACATCTCCCAATGAAAACATTAGAACCTCTACCACTTCCAAATCTGCCTCTTGTTCCTTTCCATCCACCTCTGAAATCAGACTGCTCTTGTCCTTTACTAGTCTCTTCCTGGTTAGACTCACCACTAAGCCTCTGGTTAGGACTTCTTCCTCCAAAACTGCTTTAAAATTTCTGTCACCTCTTCCTCTATTGTTCTGCTCACCTTTCCTCTTCAGCGTCTCTTCAGCACTTAATGCCATTTGGAAACACTTGTTCACTATTTCTGGTGCTAAGATGCTGATCTCATCTTGGATGTTCATTCTTAGGCCATTCAAATACCTGGCCACCTTCTCTGACTCTTCTTCTTGTCTCTTTGACCTAAGACTGAGTTTATGAAACTCTTGTGTGTATGCATTTACATCAAGGTCTCTCTATCTGAGGTTCTGCAACTTTTTATACATCTGCACATCATAGTCCAGGGGTAAGAACTGTGCCTTGAGTTTGGTCTTCATCCTTTCCCAGGAGGTTATCATATTCTTCCCCTCCTTGACTCTCTCTCCTTGTTCATAATTCCAACATGCAAGAGCAGATCCCTGCAACCTTGCCTTTGCCAACTTAACCCTCTTATCATCAGGGATTTCTTTATATTCGAAATGATTGTTCAATGCCTCAATCCAATCAATCACCTCTTCAGCTTCCATACTTCCACTATACATAGGTAACCCATCTATGGTGTCCCTATTGACTGACTTTAATGCATTTAAAAATGCCCTCTGGTCTGCTGGTATCTCCTCTGTCTTTTTACTGACTTGTACATTCACAATGTACATCCGCCACATACAACTGCGATGAATATCTGTGAGATACACATGAACATGCAACTGCGATATATACACAAGATGCATATCTGGCATACAATTGCGATATACACAATTGTATGTCTGGTGAAACAACTCGAAACTTCACCAATTTGATCCGCTGTAAATTCAGTAACTTCACGGATCCGTTTCTTCGACTACACAGATCTAATCACACAGATCTTTCACTCTGCCAACCTAGCACATGACAATGCTAGGATCTGTCAATGCATCCGTACGCGATCCTACAAACATAAGCACGAACAAAACAGAAAACAAAACGAAAACACTGTACAGCCATTCCACCGATTTTGAAAAAATCTAACCGGTGGAATGGGCTAAGAACCCATCTCGACCTCAGATCAGGAAAATCGATTGGAATTGAAGGACAAAAAGATGCACAATACAGAATTTTATTTATGCCTTTCAGAATGCATATATAGATGCTCTATTCTCACGATTGCACAACCCAACTTCACAACTCAACTGATCACATTCACTCTACTCTGGGGTATTTATCTACTCGCCTTGAGTAGTACTGACCTGACTCCAAGCGGCTGGGAGACAACCTCCAAGCGGCTGGGAGATCTAACAACCTCCAACTGCCTATTTTTAGCATTATTGCTATTTTTAGCATTATGCGATTACAATTGACAAATGTCACTTGGGACTTACAACATAAGCCTAGATAGAACCTAAATTTACATGCATTGGTCAAATAGACCTTATTATATGAATGGTCAGCTTAGGACCTTATTGGAAACATCAAAATGAACTGTAAACAGTTAATGCCTTATGGAGGCCACTGTGGATTGGGTGCTCCTGCACCACCACTTCTCGTGTTCCATCTGTGTTTGTGGAATATGATGAGGATTCCCCTCTCTCTCCTTGTTCTGTGGACTTAGACTCTTTGAGTTCATGGACTGTTGTTCAGATAAGGAAGAAAGGTCTTCCTAATTCTATAGCTTCTTTGCACCCTCGGGTCAAAGGTGTTCGTTTTTCTAGGTCAGGTTCTAGTGTTGTGTAGTTCCTGACATTTGGTCCTTGTTTTTGCAGTGGGGCTGCCTTTTGTTGTTCAAGGGTTCGGGCCCTTTCAAAATCCTGTTTTGTTTCCTAGTTTCACTGCTTGTGAAACTCGTTTCGTTCACCTTTTGGCTTCTTTGTAAGGATGCGGGCCCTTCCCAATTATCAATATCAAAACATTTAAATTATGGTTATTTTTGTGAAAGTCGATAGTGTTGATGTTTTGTGATGGTTGTAGGTACAAGTGGAAATGTTTGGTAAGGGATCAATTCCATGAGTATCAAAACTTGATATAGTACTAACTTTCTAATATTTTGATGTTTTGATGCGTTGGATGAATGAAGTGGTTAATGTGAATAAATTATGTTTTATGTATCGTCATACCTTCGTATGCATCAATGACAATATTGTTATTTTGGTTATTAAATAGATATTTTTCTAACGATGAAGCTCTCTCTCAAATTATTTTTTGCTTATAATCAATTTTTGCTTATTATAGTAATTACTAAGTGGACAAAAGCTCTACTTATTCACACAAGTCTAGTGATTACTACAATCCATAAAGTCATGGAGAACTTGTAGAGTTCTTGACCTAGTCATTAGGACTGTGGGAACATGAAAATATTCATTAAGTTGGGTTATGATTTTAGTTGGTCGCGTGGAAATGTAAATTCTTAAGGTATTATGACCACCTTGGCATGGTCGTGGTTGGGAATAACAATTTCAAAACATTGATAAAAATTCTTGAGCAAAATAAAAGAAATGAATAAAAACCTCCACCGCCAAAATGGGGTTGGAGGACAACAAGGAGTAAATGGCATTATTTTCCTTTACAAACCATTGGATGAACCTCTCGAAGGAGGTTAAGGAAGTGGAGTTAGTGGAATTGTTTGAGTTTTGTTTCTTGGTTTTCTTTTGGTGGGGTATGTTGTAGAAATTGGAGGGGAGAAAAATGTGGTGGTTTGGTTGCGTTGAGGGAGTTAAGAAGGGCATATTTGGATTAGAATAGATAGAGGAATTCATTGTTGGTTGGTTTTCTATTTTGAGACTCATTTTCTAGGTATTGATATTAATCTTCTGGTTATGGTGTTGGGGCTATATTGGGATTTGTCTAGTAAGCAAGGAAAAATTGGTGAAGAATGTGGGATAAGTTCTAGGTTTTAGTTTTTCGACATTCTAGTCCTTTAAAACAAGTAAGTGGTGTTTTAAAATTTATTATTGTGCTTCAATGTAAATTCTATAAAAATAAAGAAAAAGAAAAAGTTGTGAAGCCTTTATGAATGGTTTGTTTTATTATGCTCAATAGTCCATTAGACACTGGAACAATGAATATATGTTTTACTCAACAGTTCATTAGAGACTGGAGCAATGAATATATGTTTTACTCAACAATCCATTAGAGATTGGAGTGTATATATTTTATCCTCAATAGTCTATAGTAGACTAGAGTGAATATTTTATCCTCGATAGTCTATTGTAGACTATAGTGTTTATATGGCATATACTTGATAGTCTATTGTAGACTAGAGTGAATATTGTTAAAATGCCTGACAATCTCTTGGAGACTGAAGTAGTTTACATGTTAATGTGCTCAGCAGTCACGGTTAGATCAGAATAATTATATGGGATGCACATAAATTGCATGGACAATAGTTAAATAGTTAGTGTTATTGTTAACACTGTGGGGAAAGTTGATTGTTTTAAACGAAGTAGGAACTTAGAAGGATATGAGGGCATAACAGTCATATCAGTCTTATGGTAAAATTGTGTTGAGAAGAATTTTATTTTAACTATGTTCTATATATATTATAATGAGTTCAATATAAGTCCGATTGTTTATTATATATCTTTTGGGTATACATCTTCCAAGAATAGAAGGCAAGGGTTAAAATTATAAATAAATTATTTAGCTAATGATTTCGTGGCGGTTCACTGAACATATGAGATTAGTTCATAGTTATTCAGCTATATTATAAAAACTAGTTTGATATGATACAATAAGGATTTTATATTTTAGTAAATAGAATGTACAACATTTTAATAATTGATTAGTGGTCATGTCTAACATGTAATGGCTTGTATAACTAAGATATAAAAGGGTAAAAATTGTCTTTGAACTAAACTCCTTGAAGTTGAGTTTTATTATGAAGTAAAGGAACCATAGTAATTAACCCTGAGAACTAAATTGTGAATAAGTATATTAAATCTATTAGTTAATATATTATATGCAAATTGGTGTCTCTAGGAATCAGTGTAAATCTATCTAGGAAGTTAGTAATTTATTAGCACGATTTATTGACTTGAGTGACTCGTGGCATAATAATTACCAAGGTGGTAAGTGGATTTGTTTGTGGCATTAAGACATTAGATATGTCTCTAAATTAAGAGATTATTGGTTTCATATATATATTCTTTGTGGAAGAGATCGTAAATGAAAAGTGTACAACTCTATGACACAGAAAGAATATTGATAATTGTTATGATGATCTATGACATAATTGTTCATATTGCTATACAAGTTAATTAATGATATATTCTAGTTGACATCAAAATGTGCTTATAGGTATTCTACTTCTTGTGAGATAGAACATGTCATGATTGCCTATTGTTCCAATTTTGCATGCAGTGAGTTAATTATCTGATTTGGTATTCTAGTCTGTATTATGTTAAATTATATTAAACTTGTTGGTAGTATATCAAGGTTCTTGGAATTGTTCCTCTGCTTTGCCTTATGGTTGGAGTGGGTGAGGGCCACCAATAGTTGGGTCTAACTCCCTACCAAACATTTCTAAGTGGCTAGAGCAAGAGGAGTCTGACAATTGTTTTTGGTTCGGTCTTAAGGAAAAGATATTGTAACATCCCTATTCTATGTAATATTCAATTATTCTATGATATCCATTCAATTGAACTGATTTGAAAAGATTGTAATATATTTATATTGATCATAATGAGATGTATTACCAAGATATCATCCTTGGAAACTTTGTATGTGAAGATATTTCCATTCTTCTAATGAAAGTTCAAAAATAAAGTTATGCAATAAAATTTTATGATCAATTATGATTATGTGGAATTGAGGAATGACATTTTGACTCCTGTAAATTGTGGTTATTTTATCAATCACAAAAAGAAGAATGTTGAAATTGTGAGTAATTTGTAAAAGAAAAACTTGTGTGAGGTTTAAAAAAAAATTCTATCAACTTTTTAAGTGACATTATTGTTAGAGTTGGCTATGATTGGAGCCACCCAGGATCTAGGACTTCATGAAAGCACAAGAGAGATCAAATGAAAGAATGATGCTATTCTATCATTGAATGCAAAAAATTGATTATTGTTGTTGTTGTTTCAATGTACATGATATGCCTTGCTTATAAAGGCAAGGTGAGAGCTAGAGAGGTGGAGTGGAAAGTGGAGATATTTCTACAACATGTGTCAATTAGAGGATGATAGCTAATTGCACATGTGGAGGATAAGACAACTCACTCCAACTATCAACAACTCAACACACAACTAGACTTAACCAGACACAACTAGACATCTAGTAGACTCACTAAGTCAACTTAACATGTGTGATATATGTGTGATGTGTGAATATTATTTAACTAGTAAATAGTTAAATAAGATGATTTATCCACACTAGGGTAAACCAGTTAGGTGATAACCCTATTCACACCAACACCCCCCCTTAAGTGCAACTTAGGGAGTAGTTGACTAAAGCAAGATGGAATGATGGATGGGTCCCGGCTACATCTAGTTGACTAGGCTGATGAAGAATGTCTGAAGAACGCGGGAAAGTGTCCTGTACCTACAAACAACATTTCTCCCCTTAGGAAGAAACAAGTCCAAAGGCTGATGTCGAAGAAACTCCATCTCAAGGAATGAGGGATAAAGTCTCATGATGTATGCCTCTGAAGATTGCTGAAATGTCCACATGTCAAAATCAAGGAATGCCACAATTTGACATTGTTTGAGCTGCAATCTAAGTGACTTGAGTTTTGTGAAGAAGTCTTGGATGCTTGCAAAATCGATTGGATTTAAACCAATTAATTCATTCTCTGATTTGAAACCTCTCATTGTATCTTGTTTACCAAAGAGATTTTCTAAGGTAGTCCACACGTCATTAGGTGTTTTACAAGATTCAATATGAAAAAGAAGATCAGGAGAGATAGACAAGCATAGTGTTCCATAGGCTTGATCACATCTATTATACCACTTTCTCTTTTTTGCAGTTGTAGTTGGTTCAATTTCTGTACCCATTGTTACTCTATGAATTTTCAAACTTCTTAAATGAATCTCTATTTTAGTTTTCCACTCATGATAGTTATATGGTGTGAGTAGAGGAAGTTTGTTTGGATCCATGATGCAAGAGTACAAAAAAGAATACAAGACACCCCCCTGTTACTCAATCAAAGAGATCACCCCCCAAAAATGAATGATTGTGGCACTTTATACTTAGTGCGATTTACAATTGTCCACTAGGGACCAAATTTGGGAAAACATGAAAATCTCTTAAAATTGAGATTCAAAGGAGATTACAATTGCTCACAATGATTAACCACAGCAAATAGATCCTTTCAAAACAAGTTTCACTTCCTCAAGTGCCAAAATGCCCAAGTTATCACTCAAAAGCTAAAAAATCGACAAATGAAATAAAATGAACTTAGAGCAAAATCTAAGAAAAGTGCATGGATGGATTTGAAGAGCTCTTGAATACCTTTCCGATGCCGCAAGAATCGCGAAAATTGGAGATAGTGGCAAGAAGTCGTGAGCTCGGAAGCAAAAAACGAAGATCTGTCTTCAAATTGTTGTAGCAGTCACCTGCAGCAGAATTTCAGAAAACTACTGACACCACTGCAAAGTGCTCTCTGTCAGCTTTCCGACGATATCTCATTTGCCCAATTTCGCCTCCGTGGGCAAAAGTTATGCAAAAATGAAAAAAAAGGCCCCTTTTAGGGCTTTGAGGGGCAAAATGGGCCCCTTGATGCTGATGTAGTGCTGACGTCAGCGGAATATTCCTAGAATATTCCTTTTTGCCGGAAAAAGAAAATCTCCCCCCAGAAAAGCAAAAAATTGCCTGGAAATGTCAAGAGTCCGCCGGGTAAGGAGAAGAGTCCACGGTCAAACAAAGAAGATTGATGCTAACCGCTGCCGGAGTTTCAAAAGACCGCCTGAGAAATGAATAGACCTCCAATTTGTATGAGATTCTGACAAGTTTAAGAATTGTTTGCAAACTGGTTGCAGAAGGGTTGACAGTGTTTGATTTACCCTGCCTCCGAGGATGACAGACGTCGCCGATGATACACTGTTGACAGAGGAAACTCTCTGCCAAATGAAGACTTAAACAGTCTCCGGCGTTCGGATGAGCCACTGAGGGTTGAATAGACCGTCGGTTGTAATGTGTGGATTCTGCGAATGGAAGATGCTGCCACGATTTGGGCACTGGGCAGAGACCACTGGTCTGAATGGACAAAAACTTCCTAGATTTAGGCGCAAAACAGCTGTGATAAAACCGAAACCACGGATCTGTGGCGTGAAACCACTCGTTAATTCAAAAACTACTGTATGCTGATACGCGAAACCACTGATCAGTCGCAGAGAATGGTTTCCCAGGTGGGAGGTTTAGAGATCGCTGACTGGTAATTGTTTATCCACTACTATGAAAGAAAACCTCCGGGAATGGATTGCTGCGAACTTTAATTGGAGACCGTCGCTTGATGTTTTTGAGATCGCCAAAGATTCTTTGACTTCGATGTGATCCGCCGAGGAGTTTAAAACTCTGCCGATGTGAAAAAACCTGCAAATTGTGTTTTGATTCTTTTGCAGAGACTGCCGATATCCGCAAAGATCCGCTAGGGAGATTAAAGCCGTCGAAGCTTTGAATGGCTGGTGGGATATTGAGATCCGCCAATGGTGTAAAGATTTGCAAAGTATGCAAATCGCCGATGAAGTTGATAGGCCGCCGAGGATGGTTAACAACCTGCGGGTTTCGTATAGGGTAGGGGCCCGCGCCACATGGCGCCCCACCAGTGGATTTGTACTCTGCCGTGGGTACAGTGTACCCTGTAACCTGCAACAGGTTTGCACCAAAAACACTCCACCGAAAAACAAATTAAAACGGCAGATACCTTTTGACCAGTGTAAATACCTTTGGACCACCAAACAATAGTAATGCCGATTTGACTCCAGACGCCAAGTACTGCGCAGGGATTCTGCCCAGGCAGAGGGAATATTCCCTGCTGCAATTCCGTACAGTCGAGAAGCAAAAAAAATTTGCCTTTTGCAACAATTTTGTCCGATTTGGACGAAATTACAGTCGATCCATACTGATTTGGCTGCTCCGGACGCAATGGCAATGTCTGATTTGTGCCAAACGGCTCTGAAATTGCTGGTACCTCCTGGATCATGCCAAAGAGCCTCAAATTGAAACCCTTGTCAATTTTGCCTCCGATGTCCGATTTGGACGAAACGAAAGGCGATCTTGACTATTTCGACTGCTCCGGACGCAATGGTGAAGTCTAATTTGCAACAACATGCTCTGAAATGCACCTGCAATACTTGGGCAAGAAAAGGAAACCCTCACAAATCTAGGATCTCTATCAAGTTTTTCTGATTCTCCAGGTCATCATGCAATGCAAGAGAAGAGCATACTCAACCATCAAGATCCACCATGAATTGCACTCAAGATCTCTCAAAAATGGCTAACATAAAGTGATTCTTCCTAGAGCTCTGATACCATGTTAGAGTTGGCTATGATTGGAGCCACCCAGGATCTAGGACTTCATGAAAGCACAAGAGAGATCAAATGAAAGAATGATGCTATTCTATCATTGAATGCAAAAGATTGATTATTGTTGTTGTTGTTTCAATGTACATGATATGCCTTGCTTATAAAGGCAAAGTGAGAGCTAGAGAGGTGGAGTGGAAAGTGGAGATATTCCTACAACATATGTCAATTAGAGGATGATAGCTAATTGCACATGTGGAGGATAAGACAACTCACTCCAACTATCAACAACTCAACACACAACTAGACTTAACTAGACACAACTAGACATCTAGTAGACTCACTAAGTCAACTTAACATGTGTGATATATGTGTGATGTGTGAATATTATTTAACTAGTAAATAGTTAAATAAGATGATTTATCCACACTAGGGTAAACCAGTTAGATGATAACCCTGTTCACACCAACAATTACATCGATAAGATTTGAGAACTCCTCATGACAAAGTCATATGGCATGCATATGTTTAAAAGCATTAGTCAAAATGTTAATGGAAATATCTAAGAGCCTAAACCTCATATCAATCATGCTCATCAATCTTATGAGGCTTTCAATGTCATTGCCACTAAGCCTCAAGTGCAAAGATCTTTTACTATGTTGCATCATTTTGTTTTTTATTATGATAAGCAGCTAACAAAAGGCTGAACCCTTTACAAACGAGGCCACAAGGGCAGAAAAATAGGGGACAAAATGGAACAACAACAGCCAAGCTGCAAAAGCCAGATCCCAGCAGCAGACCAGGAACAGCAAAACGATAGCATAGGCACAGTAGCCCAGCAGGAGAACAAACAACAAGGATCTACACAACACCAGATACCGACCTAGAACATCTAACACCCTTGCCATAAGAGAGCAAAGGACCTTTCTTCCTACGTTGAACCACAATCCAGGAGTCAGAACCAAGAATAGCGGAACGCAGAGATGGAGGAGCCTCCCCCGAAGCCACGAGCAATGAGGGCTCACGGTGAACGCCAACAGGGGCCAAAGAATCCGCATGTAGGGACGTCAAGCCTGAAGAAGACAAAACCAAAGAAGAATTTGGAATAGCAGAAGCAGGCCTACCTAAAGTAGGAGGAGTCGACAAATGAGCAAATAAGTGATCAGAAGAGTCCAAAGAGTGTGAGGAATCTGCAGCAGCAGCCTTCGCCACCCCCTCATTAGCATCCCCAACAGGGAGCACAACCTCCTCAAAGGAATCATCCCCCTAAGACGAACAATCCTCTTGTGATGCACTGATAGTCAGGTGATCTGGGAGAGCATCCTTCCACCAAGTTGCATCTCCCTTGCGATGCGAGAGAGGACAACCAGAGGCCAAATGACCGGTAGCAAAACACCTTCTACATTTAAAAGGAATACCCTCATAATCCAATAGTTGTTTCCAAGGCCTTTCCCCTACCATCAAGACCACATCCCCATGAATAGGTTTAGATATGTCAATATCCACAAGGATGCGAGCTACCGTGGAATGTCCCATGAAAGAGGTTGTAGAATCAACCTTAAGGAAACGGCCAATGGCATTGCCTATGCTCTCATAGCAAGAATCCTCCCAAAACTGGAGAGGAAGATTTGGGAGACGAACCCAAATAGGTCTAATGTTGAGCAGCTCAGTTAAGGGATTGAAGGAGAGAGTCCAGGGCTTGATGGAGAGGGAATGCTCCCCCCACAACCAAACCCTGCCATCGACCACTAAGTCTCGTTGCTCCGAAGAAGCAAATGTCACAATAAAGAATCCCCTTGCACAGGGAAACAACTCAATCTTACCTTCAACCAGTGGCTTCCAAGACTCCATGACCCAATTGTGAAGATTACGCAGAGGCCAAAATCCATTAAATCTGCATATCACTCTTGTGTTGCGATAAAATTCTTCATTTTCAGTGACCTCTGATCCACACACCACAACAGGAGACTCTCGGGTACAAGGGATAGGCCGAGAACCGAGCCAGGGTGAGTGGGTCCGAGTGCCAGAACCAGACACAGTGGTAGAGAAAGATTTCTTAGGGCCCTCAGGAGCCCGAAGCCCCTCAGCAGGCCCACCAACAGCATCAACCCCAACTGAGTGACTGCAGCCACCCAATCCAGAGTCATTAATCAGTTCCATGTGAGACAGAACCCCAAGACCAGCGATCACGGGAGCAAGCCCCTGCCCACACGGAACCCCAAGACCAGCATTCACGGGAGCAAGCCCCTGCCCAACTGCAGCAGCCACATTTCCTCCTTCAGGTAAACCAGGGGCGACCACACCTAGCAAGCCAATGTCATAACCACATCCGAACGACCCCCAATCGGCGTGGGCTCCTTGTTCAACGAAAGAGTAGGTTGCTGACCAATGCAGTTCAAACTTGCGTTTTCCCGCTCCCACAATTTCCCGTCCATTAGATCTTGAATTATTGGAGTATATCCAAAACTTACCAGGAGGTTTGAATCTGCGTTGTTGGCTCTACAGGCCGAAGCCCTACCATTTCACCACAGAGTCTCGCCTCTTGGAGGGTAAGCAACCTCAATTTTTGACGTGGTAGAAGACAACCCTACAGGGTTTGAACCTTGGTTGTTGGCTCTACAGGCAAGAAGCCCCACCATTTCACCAAAGGGTCATCTCCAAAAAAACTTACCAGGAGGTTTGAATCTGGGTTGTTGGCTCTACAAGCCGAAGCCCCACCATTTCACCATAGAGTCTCCCCTCTTGGAGGGCAAGCAACCTCAATTTTTTACGTGGTAGAGGGCGACCCCACAGGGTTTGAACCTTGGTTGTTGGCACTACAGGCAAGAAGCCCCACCATTTCACCAAAGGGTCATCCCAAAAAAAACTTACCAGGAGGTTTGAATCTGGGTTGTTGGCTCTGCAGGCCGAAGCCCCACCATTTCACCACAGAGTCTCCCCTCTTGGAGGGTAAGCAACCTTAATTTTTGATGCAGTAGAGGGCGACCCCATGGGGTTTGAACCTTGGTTGTTGGCACTACAAGCAAGAAGCCCCACCATTTCACCAAAGGGTCATCCGTATGTTGCATCATTTTGTTAATGTCATGTTGCATCATTTTGTTAATGTCATATTGCAAAAGATTTAAGGGGCCAATCTCATTACTTTCCCACCCATTAGACCATAGGACACCTCTTGCCCTCTATGACCACATTTTGATGCCAAAGCATATTGCGAATATCATTGGGTAGTTGATCATTCTATTGAAAAATGCCTCAATCTAAAAAGAAGATCCAAGACTTAATTGACAATAACATGATTCAAGTCAAAGAGGTTAACAATGGGGGCAATGAATTTGTTTCCCTCCCTGTCCATGGAATAGGTACCACTTTTCTAGGAAATACAAAATTGAAGATTTTTAAATGGGGGTCGCCAGTACCTCTAGGTTCAAACTCTTACTAGCTATGGAATAATATTTGTTACATATTGGATGCTTTGATAAACTAATCTTCCAAATAAGACTCATTCCCTTTAAGGAATAAGAATTTGTTTTGCTTCATAAATCAAACTTACCAACCTATATTAACCCTTTCCCCCAATCTAACCAAACAAACCATATACAAATCATTCAGGAGGAAGAGCCTCAATAGGATACATCAATATCTCCATTAGGTATATATAAGGATTGTGTTGGTTTTATCAATCAATCTAATGCACTTTCCGTTCCTACCATTATGTTTACCCATAATGAACTCCCAAACAATGGTCATCACATTCTACATCAAAGGATTTATTCAATATAAGCTTGTGGATGGAATTATGATTGATCTTAGTTCGACATTTAATGTGTGCATGGAAATCGTCATTTACATAGAGAAATTTATGCTCACTCCAATATAGCCCTAAAATCCTCTAATGATCAAATGCAAGACACACTAAGGTGTATAATCTTGAACTTGCAAACAGATACAAGAGAAGAAACAACATTATTCCACATCATTCCAACATCAAACCAATTTAGAATGATACATTGCCATCCTTGGATTGAGCAATAAAATGCAAGTCCCTCAATATTGCATCAATGCGACAAATTTATTCATAAAGGAAAAGTTGTTACAATTCCAAGAGACATCAACCTCTTTTAGATACTATGAACTTTATGATAGATACATTTATTAAAAAATTGAAAGAAGTGCCTCAAGAAAGGACCAATGTGTTATACAACCTATATAAAGTATTCAAAGAACAACAAACTCAAGAATGCAAATGTTCAACTAATAACTTATCAAAGCTTATGCAAAGAGCCCAATCTTACTTGGATATTTCTTCGACTCTTACCCCATTGTATATGTGAAAGGCCAAGTGCATGCTTATAAATGTAAACCAAACAATGTTACCATAAAAGAAGTTCCAATTCAAAAAGTGGCTAAGGGCTCAACTCAAAATTTGCAAACCATAAATCAAGCCAATAATGTTGCCAAGAAACAACAAAAGGCCAACAAATATGGATTCATAAACCTAAAACATAATAACCTCCTATTGAACACATATTTTGTGAAAGGGGCAATCATAAATGAAGATCCATGACCTTCCCACCTACAAATTCATATGGCCAATATTAATACATTTTTACCATGGGATTTGGAGGAAAACAACCTACTAGGGGGAGATAGTTTCTCTCATTTCATAGGTTGATCATCCATGCTCAAGATATGTTATCAAATGATTAAATTATAACACATATTTTTACTTATATTTCCTTTTTACTTTGACTTTTACTTCTTCACATGTTCATTGAACCTCGTGGATGATGTAAAGCCACCTTGCATGATGCATGTTCAACATTCCCTTTTGTTTCATGAGCATTTTCCTACATTTAACACATTTTATTTGTTTTTCACTTCACTTTATGTTTTTTTGTCTATGAATTTGGGATGATGCAAAGCAATACAAGTGTTCCCACGACACTTCATTCATGTTGACCAAAAAAATAGATTCCCTTGCCTTTTGGTTCATAATTTCATTACATTGTTTTCATTTACATTTACACGACCCTTGCCTTTTAACTACAATTTTTCCTTTTATATTTGCATGCTCTCATTTACACTTACATGGCGCTTACCATCAATACTCATTCTTCTTACATGTTTAGGGCCCTTGCTTGCCTTCAATCATGACACTTTCCATCACTACACACACCACAATACTTGGCTTCCCCATTTGCAAGGCATTTTAGTGCTTTATTCTACAAGCCAAGTACTTCATCTCCACTAGGAGAACAAAACAAACATTTACATATGGTCACTCTCACATGACCTCATGCCACTATGCATACATGATCACATCTTGCATGACATACCTTGCCTTGTTCTTACATGATAACATTTCACATGGTGTTTCTTGCCTTTCTCTTATACAATAGCATCTTAAATGATATTCCTTGCCTCCTCCTTACATGACACACCTTTACATTGTGTTCACATGATGATACCTTATGTTGTTCTCAAACAATGATAACTTATATGACAATCTTTTACATTTCATCATTTTCACACAAAGAGACCTTCACATCATCTTCAAACAGTGACACCTCCACAACATTTTCACACACTAACACTTATGCATGATTTTCACACAATGACTTCTTCACATCATTATACCCACATTTTTTCACACAATGACACCTTCACATTGTTCATGCATATACATTGTGGGGTCACACCAATTCCAAATCCATGGTTGTCATATGTGTCATCATCCCTTCTATACAACTTACGATGCGTATACTTTGTAGGGGCCACATTGTTTCCAACTCCACATTGCTATGGCACACATCACATCAACTATCACATCCTATTACAAGTTTTTCTTCACACATGTTGAATGCAATGATTGATTATTATGGATTTTGTGTACTTGCACTTTTTGCAAGTACAAATAATGATTTTGTGTGCAGTTGCAAAAGGATGGTGTGTTTTTGTAGGTATACAATGATATTGAGGCCCCATCTAAGATTCACCAACATATCCCTTTCATGCTTGTCTACTTCTTTCACTACATATTTTATTTTGGCATGCATGGATTCTATAGATTCGGAAACACCAAAGTGGGGGGGAAATGTAAGGGATAAAAGTGCATACCCTGTACTTCTACCCCACTTTGAGCACATGTCAAAACACTCAATTCAACCTATTTAGCACACTAATCGACTCCTATCCTAGAACCCACTAACCAATCACTATTATAGATCCCTCTACTCCATACCAATCACCATTCTAAGCACTTTCCCACTTGGATTAGGCCACTTGGAAAGGCCTAATCCCTGGATTAGACCGCACAATGCGGCCTCGTCCACCTCATTCAAAATTCTAATTTCATGCTCTCAAACTAACCTTTCTAGAAGCTAGTTGTTAACGTGTTGGTGTGCACCCTAAAATCTCAAATTGAGTGACTAAGGACATATTTATAGACATTTCCATGTCATTAGCAATGAATTGCAAATCATGTATGATGATCAAGTGTTGATTGTGTTGTCCCACCCTCTACACTCTTGATTGCTAATAAACCAAATGGTGGTGTATATATCCCTAGTTTTTCTTTTAGTTATTTAGTTCTTCGAAGAACACAACTTTACATGCTTCTGAATTGGCAACTTCATGCTTCACATATTGAAGGCTAGTTAAGAATGGCTTCTTTTTCCTCTAACAAAAAATTGGAACACTACTTAGCCCACTTACTATGCTTCTCCCACTTCTTTTTCCTCTTACAAATAATTAAAACAACTTTGTGTGTACATCTCCTTTCTCCTCCAACATAGTTTAGCCCCCTTACTATACTTCTCCCACATATAGGCAATAAGTTTTTAATTTTCCAAATTCATTACGATTTCCCTATTTGTTAACTCCAATGTCCAATCTATTCCTTGATCCAGTGTATTTTATCGTTTTTCTTTACATGTCCTTTTGTGAGTGTGGTCCAATGTCCAATCTACTCTCCTTTTGTGAGTCATTTTTTAAGATTTTTATACAGCCTGAGTTAACCTGTGAGTGAAAAACTTGTCCTCTTGAAAGAGAGGTCACAAGTTCGAATCCTGCAGGGGGTAGGGTATGTACGCCTCATATTGAAGCATAGTTGGGTGCCTCCTTCAACACCAGTGGGAGTACGAGGTAGTCTCATATGCTACAAGCCGCCTATAAGCTAGGTCATGAGGCATTGTGGACTATAAAAGGATTCCATTTCCATTTCTATTGCTGTTCTAGCAGGCTGCATTAATCCCAACTTTCAGACTTTATTAAACATTTTGAGCAAAAGACCCATCAATGGTAACCATTTATTGAAAATTCGATGCACAAATTATCAGCTAGGTAAACTAGTAATCTGGAATAACCCCTGAACTACATACACTACAGATAGCATAAGCATGAAAATGAAAATTTATGCATACATATAAGGAATGCAAGCTTGGGTAGATACTAAATAGTCAATGCGCCATTTTTAAGAAAAACAGGTTAATTCTGATATTAGATCCATTTCCCGTACTACCTTTTCTTTTCTGTGCAAGATGTTGGAAGGGTATTGTAGTTAAGCTCCATCAAAGACAAGATAAGGATGATTCAACCTTGTCTAATGGATGAGATGACATCCTAAAAGGTTACTAGTCACAGAGAGAATTATTGAAAGTCACAATTGACTGTTTTTCCTTCCAATCAAATAATTGGTATTTCAAAAGTCCAAAGTCCAAAGCAAAAAGCTAAATAGAATGAAAAAAACTGTCCCATAATGGAATTAAACTGAGGATTCATGAAAATACATCTGCATTAGTGGAAATCAAAGCAGTACTCAACTGCAAGAAGTTTTCTTACACAACACTTTCACAGGTAAGAGATCACTAGATGAATAGTCTGACCCACTAAATTGATGGTGTCAACTACTTTAGTGAATGAAATTGAATAACCTTTGTCGATTTTTTCACAAATATAATTCTACTAACTAGAAATTTACAACTGTACATCTTGTACAGAGCACATATTTGTCAGCTCCAGCCTATGTTCATCATTTGTTATATGCAGAGAAAGGCGAAGATCGGTCAATAATAGCTCTTGATGCCAGCCAAGAGGTCCACGAACACGGAGTGCATTCAATACAGACCGGTATGCAAGTGATTCGAGTTCGTGTACTTCACTAGCCTGCTTTTCTCCTGATGTAATCTTCGTATCCTTTCCATTCATATATAAAGGATATGATGTCGAATTCCCATCAATCATATCAGACAAATGTCTAGAAAGGCTGTGTTTTCCCAAAGACATGCAGTCCCTTGCGTTGAAGCTTTCACTACTAGAGACAGAACTGCAACTATTCTCAGCAGCACTCTCTATAGCCCTTCCTCCTGTGTGTTGAGCTTGAAATTCAGGAATATTGTTCATTTTCCCAAATTCAGAATTTTTTGATCTATTCCATTTTGTACTTTTCGGTAGATATTCCATGCTTGCTTCATGACTTGGAAAATGTTCACTTTTAATTCCTATGGGAAAAGTTGATTGGTCTTCTACTACTTTTCCTCCAGTCAGGTTTCTTTGTTTCTCATCTTCAAGTTCCCTAAGATGCCTCCCACCAGAGACAGAATCATAAATAACATCTAGCTTTCTTTTTTTGATACATGGTTGAACAAAATGATCATTTGGATCCTCTTGATTCTTCAAACTTGCTCCCACTCGCCTAGACTTTTCATAACAATAATCGCGTTTCTCAATGATGCTCAGCAAGTGATCTACAGACTTTACCTTATGAGGAGAAAACGTCAAAGATTGCAATCCTTGAGTAGTGTTTATAGGGGGCTCAACTTCAGTATTACCATGGCATCTACTAGCCTGCATAAGGATATTATTAACATCAGAAAATTCTGACTATACTTTGTTAGAAGGTTTAAAATTAGGCAATGACTTTTACTGGACACATCAAAAAAGAACCTGAATTTTCTTAATTACTCTGAATATATACATGAAAATAGCAAAAAGAAACAAAAAATGTAAGTATACTCCCACAAGCTTCGAAGCTAAGAATTCCCTGAAATAAGGATAAAGGAAATTTTTCAAAAGTGGAAATGGCACTTTTGAAAACTCTGAACAGGGGATAAGTGTGTGTGCATGTCAAAGGAAAAAGGAAAAACTTTCTAAATCGGAAAATGCAATTTTCAATTCTCAGAACAAGAGATATGAGCATGTGCACGCCTGCATGTTTTTATGTCACATATTTTAGATATCAACAACTAGACACGAATAATAACAATGCCAAAGACATAAGTTCAATGATAATCAGTTTTTCTAATAGGTCAAGAACTAGTAGGTCAAGAACTTATGCATTGCTAATCTCAGGTAGTTGTTGAAGATGATCAACCAATTGATCTTGATGAGATGATCCTGAATTGGAAAGGATTGCAGCCAAGGAGGAGCCCTCATTTGATGAAGATGATTTGGCTTTCTTGAACAAGGCTCTCGGTGATCATGATCAGAGTCATATGGAGGAGAACAGGGATCCAGGGGCATTGGCTTCCACTTCACATTCTGTAGTCTAGGAGCCTTAGAGGCTAATTGTGTTTTCAACTTTTGTTTTGTACTCTTAAGACTTATGTTGTAATGGGTACACAATACTTGACGGAAAATCTGATACTTATTGAGAATTTGAGAGTAAGCGGTAACATTGAATCTTTATTTATGTATTATGTTTGAACTTCGAACCTTTTTCTCTTTCTACGCACTATATTTGTCATGAAATAACAATGCAGTTTTATTCCACGTTTTTATGAGTATTTTAGCATTTTTAAAATTTCCTGGGTTTTCCATGTTTTCCCCATTTTAAACCCATGTAATTGAATTCCATTTACACTTTCAGTTTGCCATAAATAATTAAAATGTTCTTTTCACAAGTGTTATAATTTTCATGCGTTTTCATGTTCATGTTTTGGAATGCTTTTTTGTTAAATCTCTTAAAGCACTGTGTTCTTTTTCAGCATCATTAGCAAGCAACGAAGGGTTCTCCGGACCAAACAGAGTTTTAAAAGACCCCTATAAGTGGCCCAAAACTTCTACTTCATATGAGGGATAGTGTTGTTTTCTGAACCATGCCCTGGGAAATTGCCTGGAAACATTTCTGGTAGTCAGCAGTATTTAAAAAATTTACCCAGGCAAAGCGGGCACAAAAGTGTTCCCTACAGCTTAGATTTATTAGTCATTATCATTAAACAAGGATGAAAAGCATTGCAATTGAAAATTTGAATACGTATCTGCTTTTTTGTGACCTACTTTCTTCATTAAGTTTACTTCATTGTGCTTTCTACGTATAGTTTAGCTTGATTTCAAAATTACAACCATCAAATATAAGAGATTAACTAATTAGTTTCCAATGCAGATACCCAGATTCAGCACTCTCCACAAGAGGTCTTTTCTCCAAGCAATCTTCCAGAAAAGATGCTTTGATCAATCACTCTCATTACCATTTCTCCCAAGAAAGCCAATATGTTAAGACCTCTATAGACTAATTGATGTCAATATGTAAATGACAGAAGGCCTCCATAAAGATGGATAAGACAGCATTTTCATCAATGGTAGCAGTCTACTGCTTTTCATACAGCTCTTACCATTGTTTCTACACAGTTGTAGCTTGCTTTATGGTAACACTCCAATGTTTGGTCTATACAGCTCTCACCATACTGCCTACGGCCCTACACGATTGTCAGTTGCTTTATGGTTTGTGAGTTCTATGTATACAGTAAAATTAAACATCATCAACCATTTCTTTCATAAACTGGACTACTAGTTTAAAAACAAGCCATGCTTGTTTGTTACTTTCCAGAATTCAAAATGTTTATGTACAGAAACATGAGAAGATTAAGAGAGACATATTTTGTTTCCTAATTCGTAAATCTTCTCTTAGGGTATTTTCATGTACTTTACTGTCTCCAAGGAGCCAGTGGAGGGTGACTCTCAACCCATGATGTACAAAAAGCAAAAGAGAGTATGCAGAAATTTCCAACCATTGTCTGCAAGCATTAGTTAAGCTGGACAGGAAGAATAGATACAAATAATGTTGTGCATATGAACCAAGTAACCCTAGTGCCATTGTATACCTTAAAATCTAAGCATTAATGCCTTGAATACAGTTCTAAAACCAAAATCAAAGCTCAAAGCATGCCAACAAAATATTTAAACTTTTTAGGGTGGTCAGATCCGTGCATCATATTTTACCAGTATAAACGAGAAAATGTTTATCCAGAAAGCTAGAGACTACAAAACAGTCAAAGCAGTTATGGCAAATGATAATGAGAAAAAAATGTAAAAGGATATATATTTATGTCTGCTAGGAGATTATATATCCATCTATGTTGCTAAATACCTAGGGTTCAGAAAAAAAATCAATTTCAAAAACAAATAATACTGCATCGTGTTAAAACTTAAATCACCTTCTAGACCAAACTCATATGATATTTCAGTAAGAGATTAGCCATTTGGGCCATTAATAAGTGTCAGACACAATAAGGTCAATTCGCATGCAGTTGAAGTGCAATTTTTGCATCAATTATACTTAATCGTTTTTCAAAGTAACAATAGGAGAACCCTTTAACATGACCATGCAAGTAACCTACTCCTGTGATAATTTGATCTGGGTCATGCCCTAGAATTTTATTTTCATTCCTACAGCATCATATATATATATATAAACTAGAACACATAATGCAAACCGGATTATGGTAATATCCATGAAAATGTACCCAGTGGCAACTGCAAGAAAAAATATGGGTAGCCTGTTTTTCCTATTATTTCTTTTAGATTTTGAGACGGTGAGGCACAGGGACTCAAACATTAACACATGGTAATTTAAATTGGGATATCAGTGTTCAAAGCTTGAGAGAGGGGAAATCCTCTACAGATGCACCTGCCACTGGTAGCCCAGCGATCCCAGGACTGAGCCTGATTGGATAAGGGATCACCCATCCCTGCAAAGGATAAAAACCCAATAGTCTCACCTCTATGGAGCCCACACGAGGATCTGCCACACCCAATTTGGAAACGGCTTTCAATTTGACTATTGGACTCCTGCTATTCTTAGGATGCCAATGGGATGCCTCCAGCTTATAGAAAAAGAACATGTGGAGAGGTTTTGAAGAATACCCCGGTCATAGGGATCAGTAAGATTTCAAATTTGGACCATAGCAGTTGGTGGATAAGCTTTAGGACAGATAAAACAAGCCCAGGATGTGTAATTTAGCACTTAGTTTCACCAATACAAAATTATAGGGGAAGGATCACAGCACAATCCAGTACCAGAAAACTAGTTTTAGCAAAATGGCATAATAAAAGACAGGAGAGAAAAGAAAAAGTGAAAAAAACAAAACCTCAACAGACTTGTTATGGCATATACTAGATCTGAAATAAACGACTTGGGCATTCTGAAAGGTTCAAGGCCCACCGGGCATGCTTTGCATGTTAAAGCAGCCATGTTAACATTGGCCACACCTGCACAAGGTTAGGTGCAAATCCTAAGCGAACTCGCCAAAATAAGAAACCCTCCATATGGATTCTGAATCTAATGGTGATCTAAGCTTGATGGTGTATTCCTGAGGCATTGAAAGATGATGGTTAAATGTTACATTTTACTGAGCAAAAAGGCAGAAGATCTATGTCGTCCTAACTCAAAAGGGTGGATGGAGATCTACATGTAACAATTTCTTGCACCATATCACAGAACTAACAACAAAAGAAGAACAAACAATAGAGAAAAATCTAACAAATGAATAATACAAGCATGCTAAGTTGACTGCCAAGAGCAATGCGTTTCAATATGTACAGAAAGAAGATAGAGCAAACCAATAAATTAAATTATTTTCGATCATCAAATTTAATATTCTTGAAAACAACAAAGCATCATTAACATGCCAAATATATCAACCATGTCTTCAACAACAGGGTTAAGGCTATTAAACAGAGCTGTAAAAGAAGCTATTTTTACCTTTTCCTAACAGACCAACTCAAAGCTTAGATCTACTACCCATCACGCTAAAATATCGTTATAAAAAGTCAAATTCAAAAATTGGGTTTAAACAGCTTCAGAAGATAGAGAGCCTCAACTGTTCCAAAGTAACAACTGATAGGACATTTTTAAAGCCCAGATGCAGAAATTAACGACTGTGAGCTTAAAAAGAGCCTTAAAACAAATTGAATATAAGGAGAGAACCCTTACCTGTGCAGTGTAGCCCTCACTATTTAGTAGTTTCCTCTTCTTCACATACTCCTTGTGAACAGCAGAGCCATTGTTGTTTAACTTCATGGTTGTTAGAAAAACAGAAATTGCAGGGCCCAGATCAGAATCACAATACCAAAAAAGCAATGTTAGAATTACAATAATCTCCTCATTCCTCCTGTTCCTCCATATCTCAAATCATTTAATTTAAGTCCTATGGAAAAACCAAACAGCTTTTTCATGGAGGAACTTGTAAACTCAATCATTCATTGATCACATTACATTGTATTGGTCAGGGATGGGAAATCAGACATGACCATGATGGTGATTGTGATCAAATAGGTGAGGAGGGATGATGGTGATTATAATGCTAATGCTGATGGGCTATGGTGGCATGCATTGAATGCCAGCCATGGATTTTCTTAATATCTAAAAAGGGAAGCAAGAAATATGGGATTTGGTGCTTAATCTAATCTTACCCCTCCATGATGTACAACTAGTATGATTAGAAATGGACTAGCGGTTGCGTTGCCTTTCTCAATCAAGTTTGAAATTTTGTGATCACTAGAGAGAGAAATCACACACACAAAAAACAAAGTTCGGTTAACAACAGAAAATTTGGGTTAAAAGTTTGTCCTTGGTGGGATTGACTATATTTCCAATTTGCACCTTTCTACTAATATTTTCTTGAGTTTTCTAATTTGTTCACCATACCTCTTATGGTATGCTCGACGCTTCCCCTTCAATGTATGATAATTTATTTAAAATTATGAAACCGTCTACCTAATTAATCCTCAACCTTTAGTATCAAAAGACCATTCCAAACCTACCTAGGAGTCAAGATATTATTTTCACACAGAAAAATTCTCTATGTCATCACGACGTAGCTCATTTGTAAACCATGAACTTGATCAATTGCATAATGTTTGGGCAGTGGAGGTGTGAAGGACCGTTCACGGAGACCCATCAACCTTCCATATCATTATAAATTTTTATTTGTAAGGTTGAAAAGTTCTTAATTTTAAGGGTGTAAAGTTATTTAAGGGTGAAAAGTTAATCATGTATTTTTTATTTTTTGTTTTATACTATTTTGTGTAGGTGTCTTAAGTATATAATTTTGATTGATTTGGCACTTCAATTTCAATTTTAGTTGACTTTCATAAATAAAAATTAACTTCTACTCAAATGATTCTTTAACTCCCAATATTTCAATTCTTATATCTAGGTCAAATCCACAAGTGTGGAAATGACCTAGCTCAATTTCATGATGCAAACTTGAACCCCATGTTTCAAAATTCAAATTTCATAATGGAGCCAAGTCAACTCATTTCAACCAGTCGTTATTCATTGTCCTCATGTCAAAGCATTCAAATGCACTTGCAACAAGTATAAAAGGACACCTCCCTTAGGTCATTTAAAGCCAAGAGGTATTAATCAATTCATCAAGCATCTAGGATCTGCCCATCATTAGGACAACCTTAACAAATTTATCTGTCATGGGGGATTAACTCACGGTCATTATTTAGTTGTCTATATCATCTCTTGCATCAATACATGGCAAAAGCTTGGTTCTTGCACTAGGTCATTCCAATATCTATTGCATTACATTCCATTTGCATGAAGTTTCAAGTACCAACCACCTAATGTCATCATAGCTACATCACCATCACTTGTATTATTGCTTGTTGTCTTCTAACTCTTTCCAAAACTATAATTTTGGATCCAATGGCTTGTCATAAGGAGAAGATTCTTGCTTGGCAAGCTCCCAAAGGTGTTTGTCAACATTGACACTTATCGTAGGTGCAACAATTAGGCAAATCCTTTTTCACAAAGACAATAGGTTTGCAAATCACAAAGTCTTTTTTGCCATCAAAGTCCATTCTTGCAAGTTAAAGATCAAATTTGTAGGCCCAAAATTGAACTCATCCAAATTCTATTAGTGACCTAGGTCATATTCCATTATTCTACTTCAATTGCATCCATGATTAAGCAATTATGAGTTACAACTCAAAAGTTATGATCAAAATAGTGGACAACTACCTATCAACTACCAAAATTAGATAAGTGCTTTCAATCTTCTTAATTTTGTAGGTTTCTAAAATATGGCATATGAACTTTCAAAGCTCTAAGTTAGGTTAATTTGATTGTATTTATTAAACTTAATTTTATAAAAAGATATATCATCTTATTTCTTCTCATTTTAGTGAAACCAACATTCAAACCCTTTAGGATTTTACCCTAAGCTTTTGACCTTCTTTATATATTTGATTTTTAGATCTGATATTTTTTATTGTTTTCATTTATTATTTCAAATCCAATTAGGGTTTGGATCCACCCTTACTTATACTTCATCATTATATATTAGGGTTTGGGATTTCAATATTTCATGTCTCTTTGGTCCCTACTAACCCACCCTTTCTAGATTATGCTTCATTGTTATATCTTAAATTACCATGGATCTTTATGACTCTATTTTGGGAGTTCCTTCATCCCTACATCATAGATTATGAGTTGTTTTCATGCTTTATGGACTCTTATCCTTTTGTCCTTGATGATATTATCTCCTATCACATAGATGATCCTGCATGTCACATGCATAAGATTGTTGAGTGCTTGTCTAATCTTTCATCCTTTATGGACCTTATGCATGATTTCCCATCCATATTAGAGGATTTAACCTCTTTTATCGCCATAACTCATTGCAATTATACACTAGTTATAAGGAAAATGATGATGATACTTTAGCCCTAACCTCTCATGATACATCTAGGGATATTCCTTCACCTAGTAACCTTATCTTTAATACATATCATGATAGATTTATTTGTTCAAGTATGGATTAGCCTTCCTATGCCTCTCTTGCTTCAATTTGTGTTGAGGATCTTAGTGATGTAGATACACATGTTTCACCTTCACATAAGGTTGTTATTCCTTCTTCTCTTTCTTGTCGATTATGTTCTATTAATGATATATTTAATGAGGAGCATAGCGATAGCTATTTATCTTCTAATGATGAGGATGAATCTCCATTTCATGATGATTTGGTTTATGATGCAAGTCCATTTAAACACTAATGATATAGTCATTTAGCAGAAATGTAGATGAAAGCTTACATGTTACATCATTTTTATCTTCATATTATGCTCATATGCATGATGATGGTACTTTGATGCATGCATTTGGTGATACATTGATTTATAGAGAAATGATAGTTTGATTTATGCCATGTTTATTATAAACCAAGCACATGCTTTGTCACGTGCTTTTATATTTTTTTTACTTGTGGCTCTAGAACAAGTGTTTCTCATAGTTTGAGAATTCTTCACATTCTAGTGACCCTTCCTTGGGGGATCCCATGGATATTTCTATGCATCATGATGATAATACCCCTTTTTGATGACTATGGGGATTCTTCTCCAAATGCTTGCATGCTTTCATATGATATATCTTTGTGTAATTATGGATTTATGTCTCTTATACATATCTTATCGAGCAATTACATGACCTAGGCATTCATAAAGAAGAAGATGATGAGGATCTCTAAATTTTTTACTTGGCTTGTGTAAGAAGAATGTGCAATTATCTAGAAATTTATCTCTTACACCATCTTCCACTAGTACAGGGCTATGATTTACCTACACATCAAGCTATTAGACATATTCAGCATGATCTTTCACATTATTTAAGCCCCATCATAAGTGGAATAGATCACAGGGAAAGTAATTATATTAATGAGTATGAGTGAAGATCTAAAAAGAGGGATTATGCTAGTGAGATATTGCATAATCCTTTTGCATTTGACATTTTGACTTATACCTTACCAAGTGGATTTGTGGCACCTTGTTTAAATACAAAGTATGATGGTAGAGGTGATCTATTGCTTCTTCTAAGTTCCTTCACAACTACATGGTTTACCTATTTTTATGAGGATAAGTTACTTTCTAGATTGTTTCTAATGAGCTTGAGTGGTCATGCATTTACATGGTTTTAGTCATTGCCTTATGACTATATCACTTCATTTGTGGAGTTGGCTAATGCTTTTGTGGAACACTTTCACTATAATATTGAGCTTAAGACATCTATTGCTTAAATCATACAATACAAGCAAGGGGAACATGAGTAAATTAAAGATTATGTGTTGAGATTTCAACCTTTGATTACTAATATGAGTTTCACATTGTCATATTCAATGAGATTCATATTTTATTTATTAATGGTTTGCTTCCACTCATTAAAGGCCAAGTGTTTTGCAAGTTCTATGCTTCATTTCTAGATTTATGTGCTAGTGTATGCAAATGTGAGTGTACTTTATTGGAATATGATCAGTTATATCATCATGTTTCTATCACTTATCTATATTCCCAAGAGTTAATATGAATGTCTCATTTTGAAGATGGTGTCAACAAGGATGCATCTAATATCAATCAAAGTGTGAATCATCATAAACACATCAAATCAAAGAGATTTAGAGAGTTTACTAAATTGGAGGAACCTCCACATGTTATATTGGAACAACTATTGGAACAAAAAGTTATAACTGTGCTTCTCATTAAGATAATAGATATATCTAGACATGCACCACACAAGGTTAAGTATTTTTGAGCTTATCATCACATACTTGGTCATTCTTCTAATAGATGCATTACATGGAAATATCAAATTCAAGATCTTATAGACAAAGGGATGATACAAGTTTCTTAGCTACTCATATAGAATTGAATGATGAAGATTATTCTCATGTCAGTGATGATGATTATGTTGATGAGCATAACTAGTACACCATATGTAGAGTTTATACATGAGGAAAAAGAGGAAAAGCATGACATAGCACCTAATTAGGCCCTTCAAAGCACACCTCACATTTTCCATATCTACATCATGCTTTTTTTCATGGTTGCATACTTAATGATGATTTAATAGTCTCGTGGGGACATAGAAATTACAATGATAAATCCTTTAAGCATGTTGAGAAACACACACCATATGGTGGGAAATTCATTGGTTAAATCCCTTTACAATTATCTCTTGATACATGTTCCATATTGTACTTTAAAGTTATGACTATATACATGTTTTTCATTTGATCTTTCCACTGTGGGGACAAGCTTAGTGTTTTATTTTACAAGATACATGTTTCCATGATTGCTCAAAAATTGGGGAGTAAAAGTGGGTGCATATTTCAACTTCCATATCACATGCACATTAGACACACAAACTTAAGTGTCTCAAATATGCATTTTTTAAAATTTATTTCAGATCTGAAATAAATTTTACTTGAGATACTTAAGTTTGTGTGTCTCTCCAAAATTAAGGTGGCATGATATTACTAGTTAGTTTTAAAACATGAGCCGTGATCCAAAATCCACCTATAAACAATGCATAAAATTAAAACTAACTAGTAATAACATGCCACCTTAATTTTGGAGAGAGAGAGAGAGATTACTAGTTAGTTTTAATTAAGGTGGCGTGTTATTACTAGTTAGTTTTAATTTTATGCATAGTTTATAGATGGATTTTGGATCATGGCTCGTGTTATTCTTCTTCTAATTGAGTTTGTCTTTTAATTTTCTACTTTGGTATGGTTGTTCATGTAGATTCACATGCACACCAAAGTGAGGGGAAATGTAAGATTGAAAAATGCATATCCTACACTTCTACCATTCATTCTACATGACCACTTTGTATAGGTGTCTTGAGTACATAGTTCCAGCACATAATTTCAATTGATTTGGTACTCCATTTGACCCCACTTATAGTTGACCTTAAAAAACAAAAATTAACTAATGCTCAGATGATTCCCAACTCTCAATTGATTAGTTCTTATATCTAGGTCAAATTCATAGGAATGAAAAATGACCGAGATAATTATGTGACCCATATTTGACCTTCATGTTTTAAAATTCAAATTTCATAATGGACCCAAGATAACTCATCTCCAACTAGATGTTATTCATTGTTTTATGTGTTAAAGTATTCACATTGTGCACCTAGAAGATGTATTAAAGGACACCTATCTTAGGTCATTTAGAATCAAGAAGTATTGATCAATCCATCAAGCACTTAGGATCTATCCATCATTAGGACAATACCAATGCATATATATGTCACTAGGGATAAACTCATAGTCATTATTCAACTTTCCACATTAACTCTTGCATCAACACATGGCAAACCCCTAGTTCTTACACTAAGTCATTCCAATATATGTTGCACTACATTCTAGTTGTGATAGTTTTAATTTTTACCCTTTTGTATGTTTGTTCATGTAGATTTGCATGCATACCAAAGTGGGGGAAAATGAGGGTGAAAAGTGCATATCTTACATGTTTATCCTTCATTCTACACCACTTTGCATAGGTATCCCAAGGACATGGTCCTATGATTTCGACCGATTTGACACTCCCTTTGACCCTAGAATTTAGTTGATCTTAAAAAATAAAAATTAACATCTGATGAGATGATTCACAACTCTCTTAGTTCTTATATCTAGTTCAAATCTATAGGCACAAAAAATGATCCTGGTCAATTTCACCACCCAACTTTGACCTCCATGTTTTAAAATTCAAATTTCATAACAGACATGTTGACAAGTTTAGAAGCCAATTTGGGATTCCCAATAGATCAATTGAAAACTTGCAAGGGCATATGACATGTTCCCATTAGGTTGAAAACTTGAGAGGGTGACCTAATGGAAGCTAATGGTGAAAACCCACAAGGGCACCAAAGGCTAGAATCAAACAAGATCATTCACTAAGAGAAAAAGGAATATAGGTCACCATAGGAACTAGAATATGCAATGGTGTTATAATTAGAAGCTATGCAATGACTCTAGAAGGGCTCAACTATGAGGGCACAAGCCTAGGGACAAATCCCTATACTTAAAATGACTAAAATATCAACATAAATGTATTGCATATAGTAGGTAGTAATAGAATAGATAGAAATATATGGAAGCTCAAAAAGAAGGAAAGATAGAAAATGTAACGAAGACATATATGATATAATGTATGAAGAACATATAATGTACGTATGATAAATATAATAGAGAATTTATTATATCTCGTGGATGTGTATATGGTAAATATATGTGTATTTCCTTTTGTGTTATTATATAATCTTACCACATATGTTCTAATCTTCTTCCTTATGCATCACACTGGGATAATTACAACAACACATAATTAAACTCAAACAATTGGTTTATATTTTCTTGTTAACATTTGATTTCATTGTCTGCCGATAAGGGCGTGGTTCGGTGGTTAAGTCACTCGGTTGTAGTGGCGGCCACCAGAGTTCAAACCCCTGTTGGGACAATGAGCTCGTAGGCTTTATGCCTTCGCTGGGCCAACGAGCTCGCGGGTTTGAAGTGTTCTTGCTAGGGGATGAGGTCTCCCTTGTTGTGGCCTCACCGATTCATTGCTCCAAGCAAAAGCATTCACGTCAAGCCAGAGGGTGTGTCGTACCAGCGTCACCGATCACATTAAAAAAGTTTACCAGGTGCATTAAAAAAACATTTGATTTCATTGTCAAGACCTCAATTGTTGATGGATAAGGAGAGGACCAAAGCCAATGTAAAGTACTAAAAATTTCCACATCAATTACTGAAGTAAAAATCACATTTAAACATCAAGTGAATTAAGTAGTTGTAACATCATAAAGAAAAAGTGATAACAATAACTTCTAATATCTTTACAAGATTTTATTCATAGCTTGACATCAAATTAGTTTCATTACATCATTCTGAAATCAATTACAACATTCTTATATATCGAATAATATACAAGTTTCCAATAATGGCATAAAGCCTTACAAATCATTTGAGTTACATGAAGGAGTATAACTGTCTACAAATTATAATAATCCAAATCCAATAATGTGTCCATGACCGCCATCGACCATCTGGCTATTTGTTATGTCGAAGGACAAGAACATGGTTCATGCACTTTTTTCGCCCAACCACGAAGCTTGTGCTTCCCTAGTATCCTTCAAACTGAAGTATGCCCAACCCTGCTCGAAGGGCCTAGCAACTCTTAAACAAGTGTAGGGTGGAATCTGGTGTGCCCCTATCAATCTAAATGCATCTCTGTCATGAATGCAACATCTCATCAATAGGATATGGCAAGGAAATATAAGTACGAATATTAGGCTATCAACCATTTGTTACAATGGAAAACATGTCTATTTCAACATCACTTTCACTTTGGCCAAAGCATTAACCATTTTAATGGTGTGTAGATTTGAAAAAGAAACCTACTTCCCTATTACCCATACTAGACACCCGTCTTGGAAGGCAATCTTTCTCAACAACATAGAAACATAGAGATAAGGAAACAAGTCTATGCACTTAAAACCACAAATTTGTAGAAAAACAAACTACTTTATCACAACCTAATACGAATCAATCTTATCTGTCACAACATGAATATAAGAACATATTTTTGTTCAATATTTACAGCTTTTGCTTATTTCTAGTGTAACTAGTTTTAAAATGTCTTCAATGATGTAGGATATACTAGGTTTAGTCATCTTATAAGGAAATGAAAAAAAAAAGAATTACAGATATCCCTTGTTTATATTTTCCCCCCTTGTTTATATCCTATCCTAATGAGTAAGTATTACTCCTAATGAAGGGAAATTTCTCCATATTGGACTAAGAAAGAATAATAATGCACATTATACATTGCTATTTACTAAAAGGGTCACACCATTTAAACGTCTATGGTAATCCCATTTATATTTAGCATGCGGGGAAGATTAAATCATGATTGTTTAAATGTAATCTCATATGTATTAACATGCAACAATCTATTGGACTAAGAAAGAATAATAGTGCACAATATACATTGATATTTACTATAAGGGTCACACCATTTAAACGTATATTATAATTACTATCCAGGGTCAATTGAAGTCTTAAAACAAAAGTTGTTTTGATTGATCATGTCGTTATTACATGTGTGGGTAGTTGGAGCTTATTGCAGGCCGATAGTAGCTTTGGCAAGCCGCTAACCTCTTCAACAGGTGGCTACTAGCTTTGGTAGACCGAGGTAAAGTAAGGAGGTCATTGGATTCTCATACCCAACAAGTGATCTATTCAATAACAGGGAGATAATTTTAGCAAGAAGATTTGAGATCTTGAGACTGAGAACCTGTAATTAGCAGGGGTCGGACAATTGAAGAGGAAGGGGTCGAATGAAGATGGTGAGGTCGCCTAGAGACTCTATGGCCTCTGATTCTATGCAAGGAGGTTCAGTCAAAATAAAGAGGCCATCCAAGACTAGAATTCCAAGATTGATTAATTACAGAAGACTAATATGAAACCGCTGCTAAAAAAAAGAGCAAGATCGATCTACAGAGTTATATTTCTTACTACCCAAATCATAGACAACCTTGGCCTTAACTAATACGGACGGCTCAGATTTCATACAAGGAAGTTAGTTTATAATAGTGAGAGAAATCGTCAAGCCTAGAGGAAGATTTAATAAGTAAAACACATCGATTATTGTGGATCGAGAAAGAAAAATCACTGTGTGAATGCAACAGTGGCAGATAGGCATTTCAGGCAGATGGACTAGCATTTAGATTAAATCAAGATCAGAGATGAAGATTTGGATGGGGACTCTAATTGTTTGTTGAGGCCGGTTTGCTAAGTGAGCCAGATCGTCCAACTAAGGAAGAAAAAAAAGAACGTGGGATTTGAAAAAAAAATCTTCAATAACTACACTTTGCAACATGGTTTCTTTCAACAGACTTAGAGCCACGATAAATGGTTCAAATAAAATAGTGATAAAATTTACCTTCAAAGGAATTTGATTCAGAGGGTTTCTCAAAAATTAAGGCAGATGGCTAATTTCACTGGAAACATAATACCTGTAAGCTGGGACGACTGAGAACATAGGATCTATAATTGTTCTAAGTAAGGAGTTACATTAAAAGAAATAATCTAAATACCCGTGTCTATTAAAGGCAAGATTTGAGTTAGAAGGAAGAAGAGAGAATCTAATTGTTTCAATGGCCACCATCTAAGTCTAATTTTTTTTGTCAAAAACATTTTCAGAGATAAATGAGGAAAAGAACCGGCGCAGCTGGTCATTTGACTATCTAGCATTTATGTAATATCGAGTAGAATACCTGTATAGAGTCACTGCCTCAAAGTAGGGTGTCAATCCGCCCAAATCCTTATTCTCTCCTTTCCTGCTGTGTTATTGATGTTGATAACTAAGAGGGGGGGTGAATCAGTTATCCTACTATTTTCTTCTTTCTTAACTTTCTTAATGATCAATGCAGCATTAATTCAAATAAGCAAACATATCTATGAAATGGAAATACACATGACACAGTATTTTTGACGTGGAAACCCTGTTAAGGGAGAAAACCATGGGGTGATTAACCCAAGATTGTATTCTCTGTTAGAAGAATGGAAATACAAAATGGCACTTGCCAATTAGGGCTCACTGCCCGAGCACACTGCTCACAAGAGGCACACTACCTACAAGAGACTCACTATCTACAAAAGAGTGTTATACAATACTTGAACTAATTGGGAGCATCTACATATGCTGGAGTTTAGTTCCGATTAGGCTTAGTACACTGATCTGCTGCACTTCATCTTTCCTCTTTTCTTATGCTGCTTTCCTTTCACATACCGGACCTTCCTTACTGCTTTCACTCTGCTCTTCTACTTTTATTCGCACATCACTAACAACGACGACACCTCTCACAACTAAATCCATCGTGTATATATATCTGTAAAAGTGATTTCATCACCTTTCTAGTCGGCATCCGGAATAGTCAATCTTTTCACAAACTCTTATCTGTCGGCTGAATCCTTGCTTACCAAACATTGCGGATCAAGGATATACTTGTGGAAATCATTAATCATGTTGGCCAAACATAATTCATGCCTTCATAACCTTTACCACCATCAATAACACATCCGGAATAAAATCTGATGTTATGCCAGTCAGTTCTTCCTCTGTTCATACTGTCACTTAGGAACCCGGTACTCAAGTATTCATATTTTTTTCCTCATCTATCACCGGAGGCTAAATCCTTGGAATCTATCACTCAAGGTAGTCCTCTTGACTTCCCCAAATCTGCACTTCACCAAGATACTTCCTCTGAGACATCCGGACCTGTCTGTCAGACCTCGCCACATGCTCTGTTCTTGTTTACCGGACCACAACATTCTTCACTCTGACTTCCGGGAGAGACACACCATGTCCTGCGGATGTGTGGGATGGACTTTGTTGCCATCGATGACAACAATCATGAATCCATATAGTGTCTCTTGCTAACAATCTCCCCCTTTGGCATTGATGGCAACACTTAGTGAAAAATGACTAAGTGTTTACACTATGCTCCCCCTTAGCTGATGCTCTATTTTTATATACATATTCCGGAGCTCCCCCTTAGTTGGATTCCTCATTTTTCACTGCTCCTCACTCCCCCTTTGACATCAATGGCAAAGGGTAGGGTCCGCATACCAAAATTTTCAAAAATTTAACTATACTTAGCTGCATATTACATACTCACATAAACTGAAGAATGTCTGCAAAAGATGTCTTCAATTGGACGAGTTCTGTAGCCCAACTTTGTTTCATTCTATCCAAAATTGAGATGTGACCACTCAACAAAAACGCAAAAGCTTCTGCCCTCTTAAGATCTGTCGAATCATTGGTTCGGGCGGTAGTCTGAGCATCACTTATGGCCTCATGCATGGCCTCTAACTTAGGGATAATGATCCTTCTAAGTTCACCCATCCAGCTAATTATGTTCTTCCTTTCCTTCTCAAAATTCTTTATTGCATTTGTGATTGCACTAGTCTGACACTCTTGATTAACTATGGAGGATGAGAGAGGATCAAAACTTTGAGACAAACTTAGTTTATCCTCTTGCTCTTTTACTTTCTTCTCAATATCTTTGGTCACTGTGGGCCAAGATAAGCAAAATTTATATATATTTCCGCCATCCTTAAGAGCATTTTCCAAGCTCTTTATCCCAATATCCATAACTCTCCTATCATTTGTTATCAGACTTTGTACTTCAGAGAATCTTTTATCCAAAAACTCCTTTTGGACCTTTTCTTCAGCTGACTTCTCTAGAGAATCAAAATGTGTACTAACACTGCTGACTAGAGTTTTAAGATTACCGGAAGAGGAGGTTGTGGGATCCTTCTAAAAAGATGGCATGATCTTTTCCAAAACTCTGGATGCTACCTCTATAAGTTCACAGTCTTCCATGTGAGATTTCAGTAGTTTCTCTTTGGCCTTCACATTTGCAAATGAAGCTATCTTCATTGTTTGCACCGGAGATAGAGAGTCAAAGTCTAGTGGCCCTTTTAATAGATCTGGTTCATCAATCTCCATAGTTGCTTTTGTCAAAAAGTCCTTGACTGATTCTGCAGGGTCTCTTGTCAGAGATAGATTTTTCTTCTCTTCTACAGTCACAGAACTGTCTTTTGGAGCTTTCTCCCCTTCCACAACCTTTGTACTGATATCTTCTTTTCCCTTCACCTCTGCTTCTTTCTCCTTTACTCTTTCTTCTCCTTTGGATCTGGAGTCAGTAGGGGAAACCAGAGGAGAGATATTTGTTTGTTCATGAGCCACCTCTTCCTTTTCCGGAACAGAGGATTCTAAGTCCTTATCCTTTTCTATACCGGTGTCCATTACTTCTTCTGCCATCTTCTCAGTGAACTCTTCTGCAATATTTGTGGCCAAGGGGTCAGCACCCAAGTCCTCTATGATAGGAAGATTGAATCTTTTGAAGGCTTTCCAGAGAATCTCTTCTGTGTCCTTGGCTACATTGTCAGTCTCACCAAGCATGAGCTGATTCATTCTGGCTTTACTCCTGAACTCATCCTTGCAATATTTAAAAATCATATTCATTTGCTTTGAATCAATTGAAGGATATAGCTGAATAGCTATCTGTCCCTGGATCTCAAGGTCTTTTGCCATGGCATTAGTCTTTCTCATTTCTAACTCCTTTTCTAGGCTCTTGGGAATAAGAGATATAATTTCAATAAAAGCCTTATTATATATGTTCAGATACTTAACTGTAGCTTCCTGTAAGATCTTTTGATCAACCTCATTATAATCATCATAGAATTCAGCCATTGGTTGAAGGTTTCCATCCATAATGATTGATTTGATTACACTTTCTAAAGACAGGGTGGGTTTTTCTACAAATTCCTGTTCCTTCTCTTCTTCTCCTTGACCAGTAGAGTGTTCACCGGATGATTTCTTCTTCTTCTTCAGTTTCTTTATCTCCTCATCTGATTCAGTTTCCTCTTCATCTCTTTGACTGGCATAAGCCCTTGTGGCTTTTGTCTTTGATCTTTTCTCTCCTTTGCTGGATGCCTGGACTTTCAGTTTTGATGTTCTTGAGCTTTTGGCTGTGATAGGTACAGATCTCTTTGATGATCTAGTCCGGGTTGAGGTTTCTACCAGAGCACTTTCCTTGCTTTCCTTTTCTGCCTCTTTCTTCTCTTCCTCAGCCTTTTGCCTATTTTCCCTGTTGGCATCAAGTGCCTCCTTTGAGATGCCAAAGCCTTTTGCAACTTCTTCAACTTCTTTTCTTACCTTCCTTTTGATCTCTAGCTGCCTTAGCTCAGTGTGAATTTTCACACTTAGTTCTTCAAAGGTTCCAAATCTTTCTACTTTTGGGTCCTTTGGCTGACTGAGCATGTGTTAAACATGCAGCTTTACAATTTGTTCATCAACTTCATACCCCATAGGCATGATCCAGACTGTCCTTGGCTCTACTACCTCCATTAGGCATTGATCAGTGTCTACCATGAAGCACACTGTATCCTTGTATTTCTCAACTACTGATTTGGGGATTCTTTCTCTGATTTGCATTGTATTTTGAAAGTGCTTGAAGTAACCCCACAGAGCTGTATTCCTTGCCTTAGCATCCCCAAGTTCATGCAACTAATCTTTGATATGAATTGCTACCGGTTTGTCATTTTGCCATACCCATCCATTTGATCCGGGCAGCTCATTCATGAAGTAGAAAAATAAACATAATATTAGTGCACCATATTTAAAAGAGTTCTTCTTGTCCTTTTTGATCTTTTGTATGTTTTCCATTAATTGGCTCAAAAGAAGTTCACAGAGATCATATTCTGCATTCTTTCTCAGCATCTCATAGGCAGTATATACTGCAGTTCTGGATACTGAATTCTCCCTACTGGAGTGATATATCTTGTATCCTATTATCATAGATGCAAACTTGATATCCGGGTCAGTAATATCTTCAATGGGCATTGCCCTCTTATCAAATTTTGATCCTGTGGCCTCAGTTACAATGTTGTTTTTGACAGATTTTAGGACAGGTATCCCTCCGGAGGAGTATAACCCAGTTACTATCCTAATTGCCTCCTTAGTGATCTTGCAAGGTCTGTTCAACCATAGGAAGTTATCATGCACCCTACTCAATACATACCGGACCCATTCATCTTCTTCAAAACAGGGGAAATGAATGAACTAATCAAAATGCTTCTATTGGATGCCCTTATATTCTAGTTTAAGCTCAAAAGCATCATCTATCAATTGTTTGTGATAGATGTCTCTTAGTTTGAATTCCCCAAACTCTTCAATATTTGCATGTATGTAAACCCTAATGTCTTCTGTGTGCAAAACGCCATGCGGAACACTAGAGAATGCTCCTAGGGGATCTACCTCCAATGATTTGTACGGATGTTTCTTAAATTCAGGGCGGGGCCTATCAGGGATTTTTACAATATTTGGAGTACCCATCATTCAAGGATTTAGAGAGAGATATTTGATAATGAAGAATACCTTTTGCACCTTTTGGTTTCACGGATTTGGCCAGATTGATTGCTGGATGAATTAACTTCTGCAAATGATCTTTGATGAACTTGAGAAATTTTGTTGCAGAGCTTCACTTTTCGTTTCTTCTTGAATGCAGAATGAACAAGTGATTAATGAAAAAAAACCTTTATATTGCTCCGCAAACCCTAATGTCAGGTTGCAATAAATGCTCAACCTAAGTTATTCCGGTTTGTCTTATTCAGATGTCTTGAAGAACCAGATAAATCCTAATCTTTAAACATCATGCGGATCTTCCAAAACTTAACCATAGTTTGTTTGGATGTTTCCCTTATGAACCCTTCAATCCGCAACTCTTCTTGTGCCAGTTCCGGCACCAATTGACTGGCTGGGGGAACAAGGTTTTCTTTGTGTCTCCCCCTGAGCGAGAGCTCACTTTTTAATTTCTGGAAGGAATATCAACACCAGAGTCTGGTGCAGATCCATCCTCTATATCTCTATACTTTTATTCACCCAAACCTTGTTCATCTCACTTTTAACTTCATTCGCATTCACCTTTTGTTTACCCTTAGCTTGATTCTGATTATGATATACCGGACCTTTTTTGTCCTGATTCTTGCTTCTACAGAATTTTGCAATATAACTGGATCTATTGCAAATTTGGCAAACAACATTTCTTTGCATATTTGATTGATATCCTCTCGATCTGCATTGATTAGCCATATGACCTATTCTATTGCATGCAAAGCATCAACCATTGAATGATTTGTTCATTTGCATATTTTTACATTCATGAGATTTGTGACCATATGTCTTGCAGTTGAAACACTGTCCGGAGAAGGATGAATTAGTCTGATTCATTCTCTTCCTGCACTGATTAGCTTTATGACCAAAGTTATTGCAGTTGTGGCAGTATCCATTGAAGGATGGATATCTTTGAGCATTAGGCTGCCTTACCGGAGGTCTTTTAGGTCTGTTCCTTGGGTTTTCTGATCCAAAATTCTTCTGACCGGATCCGGAGCTTTCTCCTTTCTCATATCCCAAACCACACTTGTCATCTGCCCTCTTTTGACTTCCAAGAAGAACTTCAAGTTGAGCAGAACTTATCTTGAATTTCTCTTTATATTCATTTGCTATTTGAAGATCCCTTTTGAGGGAGACAATTTGATCCTCAAGTTTTTCTTCATTATCTTTAGCATCTTCAAGATCAGATTCAAGATGTCTGATGATTCTATCCATCTCGTGGCAATCTTCTAATTTCTCCTTGAGAGATTGTTTTAGATTATCTTTAGTTTTTCTTTTCTCTTCAATCTCTTGGGTAAACTTAATAACTCCTGATTCCATTTCATGTCTTACCATAATGATTTCTTTTGATAACTTTTCACATAACTTGGTTTTCTCCTTCAACTCTTCATTTGCATCATTTGCTTCACCTTGACTTGCTAATTACTGAAGCAGCTCCTTTCTCTTTTTCATAGAGAGACTTAATTTGTCTTTTAGTTCTCTCATGAAATCATCAGCCTGTTTGAGTCTTTCCTATAATTCATTGACTTCAGAGTTTGACTGTTCAAGATCATCAAGGGCAGTCTTAAGTTGCTCCCTTAAACCATATGCATCCATTTGGATTCCCAGATCTTCCTCAAGTTGTTAGACTCTGTTATGAAGAACTTGGCTCTGATACCAATTGTTGATAACTGAGAGGGGGGTGAATTAGTTATCCTACTATTTTCTTCTTTCTTAACTTTCTTAATGATCAATGCAACATTAATTCAAATAAGCAAACATAACTATGAAATGGAAATACACATGACACAGTATTTTTGACGTGGAAACCCTGTTAAGGGAGAAAACCACGAGGTGATTAACCTAAGATTGTATTCTCTGTTAGAAGAATGGAAATACAAAATAGCACTTGCCAATTAGGGCTCACTGCCCGAGAACACTGCTCACAAGAGGCACACTGCCTACAAGAGGCTCACTGTCTACAAAAGAGTGTTATACAATACTTGAACTGATTGGGAGCATCTACATATGCTGGAGTTCAGTTTCGGTTAGGCTCAATACACTGATTTGCTGCACTTCATCTTTCCTCTTTTCTTATGCTGCTTTCCTTTCACATACCGGACCTTCCTTACTGCTTTCACTCTGCTCTTCTGATTTTATTCGCACATCACTAACAACGACACCTCTCACAACTAAATCCATTGTGTATATATATCTGCAAAAGTGATTTCATCACCTTTCTAGTCGGCATCCGGAATAGTCAATCTTTTCACAAACTCTGATCTGTCGGCTGAATCCTTGCTTACCAAACATTGCGGATCAAGGATATACTTGTGGAAATCATTAATTATGTCGGCCAAACATAATTCATGCCTTCATAACCTTTACCACCATCAGTAACACATCTGGAATAAAATCTAATGTTCTACCAGTTAGTTCTTCCTCTGTTCATACTGTCACTCAGGAACCCGGTACTCAAGTATTCATATCTTTTTCCTCATCTATCACCGGAGGCTAAATCCTTGGAATCTATCACTCAAGGTAGTCCTTTTGACTTCCCCAAATCCGTACTTCACCAAGATACTTCCTCTGAGAGATCCGGACCTGTCTATCGGACCTCGCCACATGCTCTGTTCTTGTTTACCAGACCACAACATTCTTCACTCTGACTTCCGGTAGAGACACACCATGTCCTGCGGATGTGTGGGATAAACTTTGTTGCCATCAATGACAACAATCATGAATCCATATAGTGTCTCTTGCCAACAATTGATGCCTCCGTGCTTGGAATCCTTTTTCTCTCCCGCCTGTCCGTATGAGAGACTTCAAGAAAGCTTTCTTTCTTTATATCCTCATTTCCTTGAAACCTAATTTTTCTTTTTCCAAAAAAAATAAATTCCTTCATTCATGCCATAAATTTCTCCTATTCTACGTTATTGCTTATTTATGTCCTCGAAGGGCTTTGCTTTGCATGCATTAGCATGCGATCTGTGCTTCTTGCTTTTTCATTAAACAATCCATAAATATCAAGAACTATATGTTTACCGTTATCTTCTATCCTTCTATAATTTATCAATATAAGATTTATTTATTTTAAAGAATTTTTACAATTTTATTTTTATTACAAGCAAAACAATTTTCTATATATACATTTTTAATTCTTAATTATAATTAAATATTTCATTTGGCAATAATAATAATTTTACTTATTTATATAAACAAATACAGAATAACTTATAAAAAGCCTTTAACCTATATATTTATATATAAAAAATAGGTTTTTTCAAAAGCTTCATGATAGTATTTCAATACCCTATAATTATATTTGAACAAATTTCAACTAACTTATCGTCTTTATTTCAATAGGTTTCAAACTTAGTTTAAAGTTAAAGCCAGACACTTAGCATTATTCATTAAGGCAAAATTATCAACCATTCATCAAAACAAAACATAATGCAAACATCTCTTGAAATGATATGAATCTAAGTGTGTGTGTGTAATAAGGACACCAGATAGAACACTGCAAGTGTTGCCAAAAAGCTAGGTCCTCTCTACCTAAGCCATGCTCTTGTCCTTCGACAAGACCTGCAGTCAAACACACTCATACCACTATCAATAAATTAGTGCCAAGAATATAGCCGAAGCGACTAAATTTAGACCAAATAATATATCAATATCCATATCATCAATTAATGTTCACTGATTTCTATTGCAATTAACCAATCAAGTAAAAGTGAGAGTCTGAGATGTCACATCCTTCCCTAGTTGGAAGAGACATCGTCTCGATGTCTTATTACATCACACAAAACAATAACATAACAAATAATAATGTCTCATCATTTGAGTATCATAGTATCTGAATATGCATGAAATAAAAGAAAACATTTACTCTAATTTCCTAAATGTGGAAAAGATCTATCAATTTTAGTAGCATCTTCCCAAGTGGCACTGTCCACTGAATATTGGTCCCACTGGACCTTATACTGCACTATGTCTCGATTACACAACTTAACGTTGCACTTCTCCAAGACTCAAATGGGCTCCACTAGCACCACTCCTGGATCCTATACCTGTAGAGCATGCCAATCAAGAATATGCAATACATCAGGATGATAAGGTTTGAGCAATGACACATGAAAAACATTATGTATCCTAGTGAGAGTTGGTGGTAGAGCAAGTCTATATGCAACTGGATTGATCACTTCAAGAACAACGAAAGGTCCTACGAATCTTGGAGCTAGTTTGGATGCCTTGCCAAACGAAATCGAACTCTTATGTGGCTTAACCTTTAAAAACACTTTGTCACCCACCGAGAATTGCCTAAAAGTTTTGTTCTTATCTGCATAACTTTTCTATCTGTCTGAGACTTGTTTCAATTTCTCTTTGATTAGCCTCATTTGATCTTCCATTTCCTTTAACATATTAGGTCCAACTACTATTCGGTCTTCAACCCTGTCCCAACTGATTGGTGTCTGACATTTACGCCCATAAAGAGCCTCAAATGGTGCCATTCTTAAGGAGGCATGGTATGAGTTGTTATACACAAACTCTACCGATGGTAAATATTCCTCCCATTTGTACTGCTAGTCCATATAGTACATCCTCAGAAGATCCTCCACTAGCTGGTTGACTCTCTCTGTCTGGCCATTTGTCTCAGGGTGGTAAGCTGTACTAAAGTTCAACTTAGTCCCCGAAGCTGCATTAAGTGTGGTCTAAAACCTAGAGGTCATGCGAGTGTCACAATCTGAGATGATCATCTCTGGAACTCCATGTAGTCGAAAGATCTCTTGGACAAACTTCTTTGCTAACGTCAGTGACCCATTTGAAAGATTTCCAAGAATGAAATGAGCCACTTTAGTCAGTTTGTCCACTACCACTAAGATAACATCATGCCTATTCTTTGACATGGGTAATCCCTGAATAAAGTCCATGCTAATCACTTGCCACTTGTACTCAGGTACACTGTGTGGATAAAGTAGTCCTGCAGGATGGACATGTTCTTCCTTGACGCATTGACACTCTAAACATCGAGCGACAAACTCTATCACGTCCTTCTTGAGTTTAGGCCAAAAGTACAATGGGCTCAATCCTTCCATTGTCTTGGTCACTCCTAGGTGTCCAGAATATGGAGCACTGTGGATTTCCTCGAGAACCAATTTCCTCAATTCACCTAAATCTAGAATATACATTCTCCCCTGATATCTCAAAAGCCCATTTGATTCTATCACATACCCATCAAATTGATGATCTGTGGGGTATGTTTCCAATGCTTGTTTAACCTGTTCATAGTGCTCATCCCCTTGCAAGTTTTGGATTACCTGCTGTCTCAAATTGGTTCTAGTAGTCACTATTGCAGCCAGATGTCATCTCTAGCTAAGAGCATTTGCTACCCTGTTCTCTTTTCCTTTTATGTACTCGATTCCAAAGTCATATTCGCTAAGGAATTCTAGCCATCTTCTCTGTCATGCGTTGAGATTAGGTTGGGTGAAGATATATTTGAGCCCCAAGTGATCTGTCTTGAGCTCAAATGGCTTACCCAAGAGATAGTGCCTCCACATTTGAAGTGCATGAACAATGGCAGCTAACTCAAGATCATGATGTGCATAGTTTATCTCATGCTGCTTTAACTTTCTGGATTCATATGCCACCACTTTCCCATTTTGCATCAATACTCCTCCCAAACCCTCACCAGAATCATATGTTATCACTATGAAGTGTCCATTCAGATCAGGTATGGTCAGAATAGGTGTTGATGTGAGTTTTTCCTTCAAGAGTTGGAAAGCTTGCTCACATTTATCATTCCAATCAAAAAAATTTCCCTTCTTCTGCAACGAGGTTATGGGTGCAGCAATTGTTGAGAACCCCTCCACAAATTTCCTGTAGTATTTTGCTAGCCCCATAAAGCTTCTAACCTCAGTCACAGTCTGTGGTGCTAGCCATTCCATTATTGCCTTGATCTTTTCAGGATCTACCGCTATCCCATTTGCCAAAATTACATGGCCAAGATAGTGCACTTTACTCTGGTAGAATGTGCACTTAGATAGCTTGCCAAAAAGTTTTCTTTATCTCAAGTGTTGTAAGACTATTCTCAAGTGTCTTTCATGTTCCTCTACTGATTTTGAATAAATTAGAATGTCGTCTAGGAATACCAACACAAATTCATCTAGACAATCCCTGAACACACTGTTCATCAAGGTCATAAAAGTTGTTGGTGCATTAGTTAACCCGAATGGTACTACTGTGAACTCGTAGTGACCATATCATGTTCTGAATGTCATTTTAGAGATATCCTTGTCTTTAATCTGTAACTGATGGTAACCGGATCTAAGGTCTATTTTGGAGAATATCTTTGCACCCTTCATCTGGTCGAACAACTCATTTATCCTAGGAAGTGGATATTTGTTCTTAATAGTGACTTTGTTGAGCATTTTGTAGTCAATGCACAACCTCAAAGTTCCATCCTTCTTCTTTATGAAGATGACTGGGGTGTCCCAAGGTGACACACTAGGTCTGATAAACCCCTGATTTAACAATTCTTCTAACTATGCCTTAAGTTCATAAAGTTCTGTTGTGGTCATTCAGTAAGGTGCTTTAGGCTATGGTTCTGTTCCTGGCATTAGATCTATAGATAAATCAAATTCTCTTTTGGGCGGTAGTTCAGTCAATTCATCAGGGAAGACATATTTGAATTCTCTAAGAATAGGATAGTTGTCAAAAGATGGTTCCTAATTAGCTAGATCTCTTATCTTCACTACATAGATGGAACAACCCTTTCTTTTAGCCTTTTTCAATTGCATAGATGATATCTATCTTAGCTTAAGGGGTGTTCTTGATCCACGTATCTCTACCTAATTCCCAAAGCCATCAAGGCATTTCACTATTTTGTCTTCACAATCTACTAAGGACTTATGTTCAGATAGCCAATTGATTCCAAGAATCACGTCATAAGATCCTAGAGGTGCAACATAAAGATTAACTTGTGTTTGGAATGTAGGAAGATCTAATTCGCTGCATACTAGACATGAATCTACTCTTTTCTCTACATTGTTACCATACTGCACCATCCAAGAATTTTCCATGTGTCTAGGTTTTATAGATAACTTAGCTACAATCTTAGGATCAACAAAACATTCCATAGCTCTTGTATCAATTAAAATATAAACTAGAAGGCCAAAGAGCTTAACGGACATCTGTATGGGTGTAGCTTAGAAATATGCCTGACAATGATCTACAGCTACATGAATCTGGTTTTGAGGAGCTCCCTATCGATTTCCATCTCTCTGATTCTTTGTTCAACGAGGACATGCACTAGCATAGTGCTCTCCTCCACAAGTATAACATCCATCTCTGGGTCCCCTGTGTCTAGCTGACATGTCCCTCCTATTATTATTACCATTGTTGCCATAGTTACCTCTCTTATTGTTATTTCCACCTTGGTTCCCATTATTATTTTCCTGGTAGTTATTTCCCCTCTTAAGATTTCTTATCTGGCACTTACTGTTTCCTTGATTGCTACTATTACCCTAACTGTGATTGTCATTCTGAAACCTTTTATTCCCATTCTTCACATCCTGACTCTTATGGTAATTTGAGATCTGTTTTAGTTTCTACTCATGTTTAGTATCCTTTTCAAACACTTCATCCATGGTCAATGGATTATGCATATCAACATCTGATCCAATCTGTGGCCTTAACCCCAAGATGAACTTACGAATCCTGAACCTTTCATCAAGATGATACTGTGGAACGTATTTCAATAGGTGAGAGAAGTTCTCCCAATATTGAGTCATAGTCACACCTCCCTGAGTGAGGTTTTGGAATTCTATCATTTTCTTGTCAAAATAGAGTTGTGGAAACTACCTCTTTGTAAAGAACTCAAGGAAGCGGTCCCATGTAACTTCTCTTGGTAATAGTTTCTTTTTAGCTTTCTTGTTGTCCCACCAAGTAGCAGCTTCCCCAGTAAGCTGATAGGATCCCCATATATCTTTAGTTTCAGCAGACAAGTCACGGAGATCAAAATATTTTTTCATATCAATAATCCATGCTTCTGCTCTGTCACCTATAGTCTTACCATCAAACTTAGGAGGTGTAACCTTTTTGAGATCCTTTCCTAACTCCTCAGCAATTTTGTTTCTGTTGTTTCCATTCACTTCACCCTCAGGACCTCCAGCTTCTTCTCTCCTTTCCTCAGCCCTATTTCCCCTTGTTCCTCTGATTTCCTGTTCCATGTAGTGTTCATTTGGGTTCCCTGCTAAGTCAAGAGAGTTCCTTGCTAAGTCAAAAGAGCTAGGATTTGAGTCAATTGGTTATTATATCCATTATTATTATTATTGTTGGCCTCATTTCTGTTTCCCTCATTATTATTCCCAGCATTATCCCCTCCTGCATCAGCACCGGCGTTGTTCCCAACATTGGCTTCTTCATTGTTTCTAATGTCTAGGTTATTGCCAGATCCCAAGATTGCTCCCCTACGTCCAAAATTTCTAGTGTTCATGATGGAATATTTGCAAAGAGTTTACAACTTTAGCGTAATGGTCCAAAAGGCCTAGAGTAGAACCATCACTCTGATACCAAATGTAAAGTACTAAAAATTTCCACATCAATTAATAAAGTAAAAATCACATTTAAACATCAAGTGAATTAAGTAGCTGTAACATCATAGAGAAAAAGTGATAATAGTAACTTCTAATATCTTTACAAGATTTTATTGATAGCTTGACATCAAATTAGTTTCATTACATCATTCTAAAATCAATTACAACATTCTTACATATCGAATAATATACAAGTTTCCAATAATGGCATAAAGCCTTACAAATCATTTGAATTACATGGAGTATAACTGTCTACAAATAATAATAATCCAAATCCAATAATGTGTACATGACCGCCATTGACCATCTGGCCATCTGTTGTGTCGAAGGACAAGAACATGGTTTGGGTACTTTTTCTGCCCAACCACGAAGCTTGTGCTTCCCTGGTATCCTTCAAATTGAAGGATGCCCAACCCTGCTCGAAGGGCCTAGCAGCCTATAAATAAGTGCAGGGTGGAATCTGGTGTGTGCCTATCAATCTACATGCATCTCTATCATGAATGCAACATCTCATCAATAGGATATGGCAGGGAAATATAAGTATGAATACTAGGCTATCAACCATTTGTTACAATGGAAAACATGTCTATTTCAACATCACTTTCGCTTTGGTCAAAGCACTAACTGTTTTAATGGTGTGTAGGTTTGAAAAAGAAACCTACTTCCTTGTTACCTATACTAGATACCCGTCCTGGAAGGCAATATTTCTCAACAACATAGAAACATAGAGATAAGGAAACAAGTCTATGCACTTAAAACCACAGATTTGTAGAAAAACAAACTACTTTATCACAACCTAATACGAATCAATCTTATCTATCACAACATGAATATAAGAACATATTTTCGTTCAATATTTACAGTTTTTGCTTATTTCTAGTGTAACTAGTTTTAAAATGTCTTCAATGATGTAGGATATACTAGGTTTAGTCATCTTATAAGGAAATGAAAAAAAAAAAGAATTACAAATATCCCTTGTTTATATTTTCCCCCCTTGTTTATATCTCATCCTAATGAGTAAGTATTTCTCCTAATGAAGGGAAATTTCTCCATATTGGACTAAGAAAGAATAATAGTGCACATTATACATTGCTATTTACTAAAAGGGTCACACCATTTAAACGTGTATGGTAATCCCATTTATATTTAGCATGTGAGGAAGATTAAATCATGATTGTTTAAATGTAATCTCATATGTATTAACATGCAACAATCTATTGGACTAAGAAAGAATAATAGTGCACAATATACATTGTTATTTAAGTTATAAGGGTCACATCGTTTAAATGTATATTATAATTACTATCCAGGGTCAATTGAAGTCTTAAAACAAAAGTTGTTTTGATTGATCATGCCATTATTACATGTGTGGGTCGTTGGAGCTTATTGCAGGCTGATACTAGCTTTGGCAAGCCGCTAACCTCTTCAGCAGGTGGCTACTAGCTTTGGCAGACCGAGGTAAAGTAAGGAGGTCATTGGATTCTCATAGCCAACAAGTGATCCATTCAATAACAGGGAGATAATTTTAGCAAGAAGATCTGAGATCTTGAGACTGAGAACATGTAATTGGTAGGGGTCAGACAATTGAAGAGGAAGGGGTCGAATGAAGATGGTGAGGCCACCTGGAGACTCTATGGCCTCCTATTCTATGCAAGGAGGTTTGGTCAAAATAAAGAGGCCGTCCAAGACTAGAATTCCAAGATTGATTAATTGCAGAAGACTAATATGAAACCGCTGCTAAAAAAAGAGTAGGATCGATCTACAGATTTATGTTTCTTACTACCCCAATCATAGACAACCTTGACCTTAACTAATAAGGATGGCCCAGATTTCATACAAGGAAGGCAATTTATAATAGTGAGAGAAATTGCCAAGCCTGGAGGAAGATTTAATAAGTAAAACACATCGATTATTGTGGATTGAGAAAGAAAAATTGTTGTGTGAATGCAACAGTGAAAAATAGGTGTTTTAGGTAGATGGACCAGCATTTAGATTAAATCAAGATCAGAGATGAAGATTTGGATGGGGACTCTAATCATTTGCTAAGGCCAGTTTGCTAAGTGAGCCAGATCGTCCAACTAAGGAAGAAAAAAAGAATGTGGGATTTGATAAAAAATCTTCAATAACTATGCTTTGCAACATGGTTTCTTTCAACAGGCTTAGAGGCACGATAAATGATTCAAATAAAACAGTGATAAAATTTACCTTTGAAGGAATTCGATTCAGAGGGTTTCTCAAAGATTAAGGCAGATAGCTAATTTCACTGGAAACATAATACCTGTAAGCTGGGACGGCTGAGAACATAGGATCTATACTTGTTCTAAGTAAGCAGTTACATTAAAATAAATAAATCTAAATACCTACATCTATTACAGGCAAGATCTGAGTTAGAAGGAAGAAGAGAGAATCTAATCATTTCAATGGCCACTGTCTAAGTCTAATTTTTTTTGTCAAGAACATTTTCAGAGATAAATGAGGAAAAGAATTGCCGCAGCTAGTCATTTGACTGTCTAGCATTTAGGTAATATTGAGTAGAATACCTGTATAGAGTCGCTACCTCAAAGTAGGGTGCCAATCTGCCCAAATCCTTATTCTCTCCTTTCCTACCGTGTTATTGATGCCTCCGTACTTGGAATCCTTTTTCACTCCTGCCTGTCCATATGAGAGACTTCAAGAAAGCTTTCTTTCTTTATATCCTCTTTTCCATGAAACCTCATTTTTCTTTTTCCAAAAAAAAAAAATTCCTTCATTCATGCCATAATTTTCTCTTATTCTATGTTATTGCTTATTTATGTCCTCAAAGGGCTTTGCTTTGCATGCATTAGCATGCGATCTGTGCTTCTTGCTCTTTCATTAAACAATCCATAAATATCAAGAACTATATGTTTACCATTATCTTCTATCCTTCTATAATTTATCAATATAAGATTTATTTATTTTAAAGAATTTTTACAATTTTATTTTTATTACAGGAAAAACAATTTTCTATATATACATTTTTAATTCTTAATTATAATTAAATACTTCATTTGGCAATAATAATAATTTTACTTATTTATATAAACAAATATAGAATAACTTATAAAAAGCCTTTAACCTATATATTTATATATAAAAAAATAGGTTTTTTCAAAATCTTCATAATAGTATTTCAATACCCTCTAATTATATTTGAACAAATTTCAACTAACTTATCATCTTTATTTCAACAGGTTCTGAACTTAGTTTAAAGTTAAAGCCAGACACTCAGCATTATTCATCAAGGCGAAATTATCAACCATTCGTTAAAACAAAACATAATGCAAACATCTCTTGAAATGATATGAATCTAAGTGTGTGTGTGTAATAAGGACACCAGATAGAACCCTACAAGTGTTGCCAAAAAGCTTGGTCCCCTCTACCTGAGCCATGCTCTTGTCCTTCAACAAGACCTGCAGTCAAACACACTCATAACACTATCAATAGATTAGTCCCAAGAATATAGCTGAAGCGACTAAATTTAGACCAAATAATATATCAATATCCATATCATCAATTAATGTTCACTGATTTCTATTACAATTAACCAATCAAGTAAAAGTGAGAGTCTGAGACGTGATAGCCAAGGAAAGTGTTGTTGTAAGTGAGACCACAAGGAAGAGTGACTACATATAACAATGGAAGCAATTGTGATGATGTGTCGTAGCATGCACTAAGTCCTAACCCTTGGGGGTTAGGCACATACGGGTGACAATATAATGGGGGGTGTTGGGACTTCTATTTTTCCATGCCTTGTAATTGAAAAATATCATCAAACTCATCAAAATATTCCTAGGAAATCCTTGTGTATTTACCTCATTTTGTGTGCCTTGAAAGCTGTTAAAACCCTGCCTAAAGTCATGGGAAAACTCTATAAAAATCCAAAAAAAATCTTAAGTATTCCTATCCCTGGTGGAACTTTGGCCTCCCTCTAGATCTAGTAGACTTTCTTGGGTGTTCTATATGTATCCCTATCCCCCTAGAAGTTCTGCTTCCTTCCTTCTTCTTCCCCTGGTAGAGCTTTGGTTGTGGTGTGACTTTCTCCTTGGTCTGGACATATCCCCATCCTCCTAAAATCTTCACCCATCCTAAGCTCCCTATTTTCTCTACCCCCTTTCTTAAGTCTCCTCTGGCATGCCTCAGACATTGACCAGGATATGTCCCTTGTCACCCCTCAGAGCCCACTTTTCCACATCCTCATGGAATTTCCACCCATCTTGCACCCTTCTATTCCTTCACCAAACTCCCTTATTTTAAATTGTGCTAATTTCATGCCCTTCAGGATATATCCTAAACCCTCTAGGAGCTTTGCCTTCTTTCCTATGCTATAGTTTTGCCCCCATGTTTCTTTCCTAGCACATGTCTTGATCCTCCTTGGATTTCCACCATGTCCTGATTACCCCAATTGTTCTACCAACTTTCCTTTCCCTCTCCAGGCAGATTTTTAGTGGAGATATGGATATATCCTGGACCCCGCAAAAATTTGGCAATGTCCAAGACCCCCAAAACTCCTACTTCCATTACCCCCATGAATTTATGTAATTCTCAAAAAAGGTGTAAAAATGAAAAGTGACATTTCCCTACAGCTCCTAGATGGATGTAAAACCTTGGTAGGTCACCATTAATGTGAAATGGGTGGTTGAAATTGATGTATTTATTGCATTTGGTGGGATTTTTAGAGTTTTTCCACCCATTCCATCATCATATTTGAGTTGCAAAGGCTATAATTACATGATTGAAACTCATTCAAAGGGTTGGTCATTTTTGGGCATAATTCTCTCTTCAGGTGCCAGATGTCCAAGGTAGTTAGGGCTTCAACCAGTGATCAATTTTAGTTCTTCAAGAAGTAGTTGTCAAAGGTGTATGTGGAATGTTGTGATTTTGATATCAATCATTGTTTTTCTCAATTGTTGTAAGTTTTCTTTCAAGAAAACCTCTAAGTGTAGTTAGGGTTTTCTCTTACCACATTTTGTGGTATGATTGTAACCTCTTATTTGAATGAATGTGATAATTCTTAATTCATTTCAAGGTTTGCAAATGGTCATTTCAGTGTTGCATATGGATGAATATTGTATGGTGTTGGATTAATAAGTATTTTCATTGTTTGATACTAATTTTTATGTAGTCTAATGGATAGGCACCAGTCTGAGAGGCCTATGATCACCCACACCCATTAAAAAATCAAAACAATACATCAAGTGTAAAGTGTAGTTATAGATCTGTATGCATCCTTGTTATGTGTTGAATTTAGGGTATATATTTTGGGAAAGCAGTTGTGTTTTATCCTTTTTAGAACTTGCATGTGTACCTGCATCTTGCATTGTTGCAATGATGTCATTTCAACTTAAAAAGAGGTTATTAGACGAAGTGAGCTTTTGTCTAAACCAGTGACAGTTGTAAGGTCTAGAACAACATTTTGGGTATCACTGCCCTTGTTTTTGTCTAGCATACATCTTGCACAATAGTTAATCCCTGGTAAGGGATACCTTTAGGAATACCCTCCTTGGTCTAATTGAACCAAAAGCAAAGAAAAGATTAGCCATTTCTATCAATTGGACCTTAATCATCTTCATCCTATCGATGAACCCCCTTTCAACCTCCTTGATGACATCCCTGGCCTCGAAGATTGAATAAGTTCTCTAGGGATTGGGATTAGCTATTTTGGGACCCAACAGATTGGTGCCATTATTGGGAATAGTTTACTTCTAGTTGTGATTATTGCAATCCTTTAACACAATGAAAAATCTAAGTATTTACTCCTAGCATGGAAGTGGCGACTCTATTTAGTTAAACCCAGAAATCATTTTTTAGATCAAAACAGAATTAAGATGGATCATGGGAGAAGACCTGAAGATTTTTCAACACATGAAAGTTCTTCAGACCGCTCAAGAAGCCAAAAAAATAGGTGGAGAGCAAGAAATCCTAATGCCCAAGGTCAAGTAGGTACTTCTAGTAGAAATGAGGCATTTGGTGATTTCAGAAATCAGTAGCAATACACTTTAGAAGACTCTACAGATAATATACTCTTAACAAATAGAAGAATGAACAGAGATGAGTATGATGTTTGAAGAAATGAGAACAATATGGGTAGAGGAAGAAGAGACAGATCTCATGATGCTGACATGAGAACATTCAACATGCCTAATGAAGAGGATCACCAAAATACTCAATATCCTACTTCACCCACGAGGTCACTTAGAGATCATCATGACAACATTCCCAATGAGGAAGATCATCTGGAACAATCTGTTATGTACCTAAGGATATGATATTATAATGTATTTAGGTGGATGGAGATGTCGACATGCAGCACACATCCCTTAAGTTAGTTATATTGGGTCATGTGGATAACTTGTATAATTAAAGGTACATAACACAGTCTGATGCTGAGGAAAGAGAGAGGACTTTCTATGATGAATTAGATTTACTCGATCATATTAGGCAAAGACAAAGAGAGGTGCAAGCCCTACTTGATTTGTAGTAGGCTTAACTTGTCCAGAATTTAGGAAATCAACATCATGATGTTCCAAATCCCTGGCCTGCAGCAAATAAGCTCAACAACATAAACATATAGGCCAACAAGGTAGGAATCCAGCTTGTGCACAACAAATCTTAAATTAGCCACCTCAACAGTAGGTAAATTAGCAATATGGGAATGTTCTAAATCCCAAACCTACAGTTCAAAGGCAAGTTCAAATATTTCCTCCACTAAGACAGCCCTTGGGAGCAAAAAAATACAAGCAGTTGAATCTCTTTGGTATTCCAGATTTCCCTAACCCAATTCTAAATGAGATAAGGGGAAAATTCCAAGGTTTCAAGGCAACAATGCAGTCACCAGTGAGGAGCATTTGGGGCACTTCGTCAATGTCATAGATGAATATGAGATTGAGGATGAAGATGTAATGATGAAATTGTTTGTTCACTCATTAGAAGAAAGTGCCAAGGAATGGTATAAGGCTCTATCTAATAACAATATTGAATCATGGGAATAATTCATGAGGGCATTCAGATTGCAGTATGGGGATAGGATTGACCCCAAGTTTACCATCCACAAGCTCGTGCTACAATAAAAAAGGGGATAAATGAAACTGTTGTAGACTTCAACAACAAATTCTTCATGACAATGAGAAAGCTACCCACTAATATCGAGCCTAATGAGTCAATGTGTTTAGTGTTATACTGCGGTGCATTTGATTATAAGATTGAATATTGCTTGAGGGACAAGAGTCCTCAAACATTGAGGGAAGCTTATGCTGTAGCCATTAACATAGAAAGTAACATAAGAGCCTCCAACAAACATGTGAAGAGGTTTGATGTGAAGATCTCCCAGCTAGATAGGGCAACCTTGAGAAAACCCCTAACAACGGAAGATAAAATGGAAAAACTCATGGGAGTTATGAAAGACATGTCCTATAAGATGGCACAAAATGAAAATGGGTTACCTCCACAGGGTGTTGCAACACATTTCAATAAAGGTCAAAGCCTGCATAATAGGCCCTACAATATAGATGATTGGTCTAAAATACCACAACAAAATGATAAGCAAGCATGCCCTAGGTAGGTTAGCTTCAAGAAACCTGAGAAAGATACACCTGATCCATTTAGAAAATATCACATAAACTATCAAGAGTCTTCACCCTGGTGTAATGCATGCTATCTCCCACATGACTCAATTAATTATACTATTGCTCATTTGATGAGTAGAGAAGAACATATTATCTAAAGATTAAAAATCAACATCCATCACCACATGTCTAAAATTGCATACTTTAATTAATTCTATTTACCTCATGATACTATCAACAACATCAAACATCAAGAACATATGTTTTCATTTCCACATCAAAGTTATTATCATATGAAAATAAATTCATATTAACATATATCATATATGTCTTGACTAACATATGAATTAAACAAGTTTGAAATATTTTATTGCATAAAATTGAAACGAAAACAAAATATCAACTAATGTCTAGAAATGTTTAAATAGTTCAAATAAAAAGACCAATAGTAAAGTTTTTCTTAATCAATCACCAATTATTCATTTTTCTATAAACCTCTATAGAGGTCGAATCAACTAGTGGAATACTTTGATTTGTTTCCTACTCCAAGAACTCATATGGCTTCCTCTTCAATTCAAAAAACATGACATCACTAATCTTATCAACACCCACTTTGATTTTCTTTTTAATATACATAATTATTGGAAGGGTGGAAGAGGACCGTGCTCATTTAGAACATAATGGTGCTATGAGATTTCAACTCAAATGTGTAAATTAATACTCATTTAGCTCATAGGAGATGGAACTACAAGGGCGATAACTTTATCAAATGCAAGAACCGGGCTATCATTCATTCTTACAACATCCTAAGCAACTTAAAATCATGGGATTAGTTAATTGCATAAGTGAATGAGGACCAAAGTTTCTACTTTGATTGGATGAGTTGTGGATATGGGCTTGGGATGTAGGATCACTATGAGCACACTTAAGAGTAGCAAATGTGTTTAAATCACCTCTAAATGCAAGGTTTAATAGATTCCATATTTGGGGTGCATGGGTATCAAAATGAAGTGATACTCGTGTCCCACATTGAAATCCAAGCATAGCATTAGGGTTTAAAAGAAAATAAGGTGATCAACCACCTATAAACTAGTAGGGTTCCATTCAACCCCAAAAAGATCATCTTCCCCTATTCGAACCATGGGAATTTCTAAACCTTTGTGGTCTTTGATCCCTTCCCCTAGGATTTTAATCATAACCAAAAGTACTATCTTGATTCCATCTAGTCAGACTACTACTACAAACAAACATTTAGTCTAAAACTGCTTAACCTTGAATCTCAAATGAAACATAACCCACAACTTTCAATTGATTGATAAGAACTATCCACAATTTCCAAGAAAATGAATAAGAAAAAATATATTAGAATGATCTCATGTGCCTTCAACATTCATCAAACAATTAATCATTAAAACTATAAGAACAAGACAAAAAAATATGATGCTTTCAAGAGTAGATTGTTGTGCCTTCAACATTCATCAAATAATGAATCATTAAAATTATAAGAACAAGACAAAAAATATGATGCTCTCAAGATTAGATTGCTCTATTTATTCACCAAAATTTCTCAAACAAGTATTCAATCTAATTAGGCCAATATACACCAATATACAGTGGCATTAAGGGGATGATTGTGAGAAGTTACAAGTGTTTTAAATTTAAAGCATATAAGGGACAAACTTTTACTAAATGAATGCACCTAAAAATTATAAAGTAATTAAATGAATACACCTAAAAATTATAAAGTAACCATTTTAAATTTAAAAATATATAACCCACATTTTTTTTAAATGAATGCACATAAGAATAAAGTTGACATAAAGTAAATAATCTATTAATACAATCATCAATTTAATTTTCTTTTGTTTTTGAGAATGAAATTTAATTTGTTGGTTTTTATTCATTGTGGTAAAATAATATTTTATAACTATATTTTATTAGGGTTTAAATTTGTTTTATGCACAATGAAATTTAATTTAATGATTTTTTTCATTATTGTTTTATAAAAAATATAGTGTCCTAAAAAAATATTTTATAACTATATTTTATTAGGGTTTAATATAGTATATATTTTTGTAAATGAATACACAAAAGAATAAAGTTGGCATAAAGTAAATAATCTATATAAATACAAGTAATACTCAAACATGAATCACAAAAATATCAAATCAAATAAAAAAGAGCAAAACAATACTGGAAAGAGTTATTTGAACAATAAGTGCATTATATTTTATACCATTTTTTAAATCCGTAAAGTGCTTCAAGAGGTGGGATATATTTTGATAATAAAGAAAATTAATATGTTGTTTTATTTACTTTAGAGTTATATTAATGAAATACTCCAAATTAATATGTTACTTTATTGAACCGTAAGTGCATTATGAAATAAAAAAATCAAACCCTAAGAGTCAATATGAAATAAAAGGATAAAAACATATCTATTTACCGTAAGTGCAAGTAAGTATCCTAAAAATTAAAAAGTAACTATTTTATATTTAAAAAATATATAACCAACATATTTTTTTAAATAAAAGCACACAAGAATTAAATTTAAAATATATAACCGTCACAGTTTTATTTAATTAATGGACATAACAATAAAGCCCACATAAAGTAACAAATCTATATAAATACAAGTAATAGTCAAACATAAATCACAAAAATATGAAATGAAATAAAGTAGAGCAAAAGAAACCGTGTTCATAAAAACTAATTTCTAGTAGAATGGTAACAATAATAGAGCAAAAAGTAAATTTACTTTAATTTCGTCATTTAAATAATATTGAAGAACATTTAATTTAAAAGAATTTAAATACATAAATACATTTAAATATCCATATTTATTGAATAAATAAGTAATACTATAAAAATACTTAATGTCATTTATATTTCATTTACTATATATTTGTTATAAATATATTTTTTATACACATAATAATACATTAAAATCGAAATAGAAATCAAAGATTAGAAATATACACATGAATTCACACTGTATTCTTTATTGATAGAAATGTTTATTTATGCAAATACAGTAGTAGAGTCATATTGGAAGTCTCCAATCTCTACACTAACTACCCACCCTATAATTGCCCATACACCGACATCTAAAAAATTGTTAACAAATATACCCAAGTTGTCTACATGCACAATAGCTCATTGTTATATTTATTAATGTTGGAGCATATATTCCAACACCCCCTCTTAATGCCACAACACTAAACTGACTAACAACATTAAAACCAAACTGACTAACAACATTAAAACCAGAAAATAAATTGTTCAGCTCTTTGAAAATAGTTCTTGGACCAATAAGACTTCTTCAAGCTACTCCCTATTCCAGGTATAGTCTTCCAGCTACAATCCAAGTTCCCAACATCATTGGACACCATTTACACATGAAGTGTCTCATTACCCTCATAAAGGTATGATGCTGAACTTCTAGATTTCGGATCCCTTCTGAACTATTGGACACCAATCCTCACATGCATGTCTCATAACCCCAATGAGGTATAGTTTCTTTGATCCACAAGCATCTTAGACTATTGAACAACTATCTATCCTTCACTACATCCCTCCCTATCTTCAAAGTGTTGGCCTCTTTAAAATAGGACAAGTGCCTCATCTTCAGTGAAGTCATCATTACTGTCAATATATGGCGGTTCTTCCATTTTCACAAAAAAAAATAACACTTTTCTCCTTAGTTTCTTTAAACTAGTTTCTTTTCCATGACAACTTATAATGAGCATGCTTCTATTTCTTCATCTTCATGCCTAGAAAATCTCCATCTCCCTAGAGGCACAAGCCTTCTTCCAGCTCCTTAACTCTAGCCTTCACCATCTCTGCTATGGAGTCTCGTACTATTACTTCAACTCTGCTCAACCTCTTCCCAAAACCCATGTTGAGAAATCTCATAACCTTACATATAAATGAAAGGTAGACAAAATGGTAAGTGCAACATTTAGTAGCTTCATCAAGGGTCGAAGCAAAAGTTCCACTTCCTAGTTCCCTCCCAAAAATAGCCATACAGATATGATCCATACTGAACTGAAGGACATGCTGCAGATCAACTGAGGCTTTTTTCTCTTTTACTTCTTTTCTACTTGTAACAAAAATATTAAAATGAAAATAAATACTTTTGCAAACTAAACTTACACTATTCTCTGTATAGGAATTAACTCTCAAGATGCTCTCATATTCTTGGGCACTCCAATGGTGGAGTCACACCCAAATTAGCTCTAATACCATATCGGAGAATAAAACAGTTGTATTCCTTATTGATTCAACAAATAAAGGTTACAATTTATAGAGATTACAAACTCATAACAAAGTCCTACAAAAGTATATCTACACTTGACACCTAACTCAACTAATTGACAACACACTAACAACTATTGACACAACTACAACATCTAATTGCACATACACCTACATCTAACAAATTCTTAACAACACATATACGTAAGCCTACACAACAATTCATTGTTACATTTATTAATGTTGGAGCATATATTCCAACAAAATCTTCAATTTATATAAAAGAGGAAATTAACTAGGATCAAATAGTCACAAAGAGGAGTTTGACCTAGGTGAAGAGACAAAAATAAATAAATAAATAAATAAATAATACATTTTAATTTAAGAATTTAATTTATCGTGTAACATCTTAGTACAATAATCAAATTATGACAATGATCCAGTTACTTCTAACACTAGCATATACCTATCTTTAGAAAAATGGGTCATGAGATATCCTTCCCAAGGCACCTATTCAACTTATATGGGATAAAGTAATTCAAAAATAATATTTTATAACTATATTTTATTAGGATTTTATCAATTCAAATAGAAAAGTGCATTATATTTTATACATTTTACTATACTTTGTTAATATTAGATTAATAAAAATACTTTAATATTTTTTGTGTTAGTTATTTAGATATATTTGGAAAATAAAGGAAATTACTATGTTGTTTTATTTTAATTAAAATACTCAAAATTAATATGTTATTTTATTTATGTAGAATAATATTTATAACTATACTTTATTAGGGTTTTATCAAATCAAATAAAAAAGGACCAAAATATTTTATTATACTTTGTTAATGTTAGATTAATGAAAATATTTTATTTTTTGTGCTAGTTGTTTAGATATATTTTGAAAACAAAGAAAATTAATATGTTCTTTATTTACTTAGAGTTATTTTAATGAAAATACTGGAAATTAATGTTATTTTATTTGTACACTATATTTTATTATTAAACCACAATATTAGATTAATGAAAATACATTATTTTTGTGTTAGTTGTTTAGATATATTTTATAAATAAAGGAAGTTAATATGTTGTTTTATTTACTCCAGTTATTAGTATTATTTTAATTAAAATGATTGTTTTATATTTTAAAACAATAAAGTCTTAACTATATTAAGAATGAAAGGGTTAGCCAATAAAACCCTAGGTAAATATGAAATAAAAAAATCAAACCCTAGGAGTCAATATGAAATAAAATGATCAAAACATATTTATTTAAATACTGTAAGTGTATTATATTTTATTACTAAACCACAATATTAGATTAATTAAAATATTTTATATATTTTAGTATACTAGAGAAGTGCACAAGTTAATTGAATGGTAAGTGCACTATATTTTATTACTAAACCACAATATAATTTTTTTTAATCAGTAAATTTCAGTCTTGGGGACTACTCCCAAAGAATTAAAATAACCAAAATTTAACAAACATATTTAACATTTTAGGCTTTGCTAGAGCATAACATTGACCAGGTAGTGTTAGCCTAAACCTAGAAATATTCTATCTAAACCTATCGAATTATAATGCAACTGACCCATAAATAGGGATGCAATAAATCAATTTCAACCAATCAAAGAACCTTCTAAGAATCCAAAGGATAACTCTTGTTAATTGTTGCATCTCCATGATAAGTTGACTATTTAGCTCCACATTTGGTGTGGGAGCGAAGGTGCATGTTGAAAAAAACCTCCTATTTATTTCTTTTACTTTGCACCACTATCCACTATCCCTCTGAAGCTCCCACTCCCACAGCCTCATCCAATTTTTTTGAATGATTTTCCTTACCCCCAAGTGATAGAATTTCTGAGCTCTTTGTCTGAACTACCAATTCCTCATTTGAATTAGGATCCAGAATAGCCTTAGCACTATCCCTCCCATCAGGAGTAGATCCCATCATTGTACTTGATTTGTCTTGTAAATCCTTTGGCACATCCCTGTGGTTGCTAACCTCGCCGGTTGGGGTAGCCACAATAGATTGATCAATTTGACAAGCCTCTTCCTTTTCCACTCAATAATGATGAGGGGAGATATTTTCCACCAAGTAGCCTCACTGTCCACCCTACACTTTGAACAATAAGCAGCAATATGACTGGTGTTGAAACATCTGCGGCAGCGAAAGGGTAAACCCCCATATTCTAGCACATGACTCCAACCCCTGTCAGCAAATTTCAGGGAGATATTTGCCGGAAGATCTTTGGTGATATCTATCTCCACAAGGATACATGCATAGCTGGTGTACAAATAGTTGGAAGAGCCCTTATCCACCCCCCAAAACTTCCCCAGCGAGTTGCCTATAGCTTCAAAACAGGAATCAAACCAAAATTGTAAAGGAAGAAATTCAATAGTCTTACCCAGATAGGAGTAGCATTAAAAGATTTGGTGGTAGGGTTGAAAGAAGGGTGCCACAGTTTCAACGTGAGCAGAAAATTCTCACAGAACCACTGGTAATCACAAAGAATTTTATTTCTATCCCTAAAATTGTTGAACGCCACTACAAAAACCCTCGCGCACAGGGATAGATTTGGGCATCCCCCTCCAAAAGAGTGTCCCAGGTGGTTTTGATCCATTGATGCAACACTAACAGACTCAAACAAAAGCCTCTGAATCTCCCAATCAAACCTATCTTCGAAAAATACACTTCATTCTCAGGCACTTCTCTGCTAATCTCCTCTCTAAAATTCACAGATGTTGAAGATCTAACGCATTGGAGAGGCTAAGCCTCAAATTTCATCTCACCAGTCCCCACTTTCCACATCTGGTAGTCAACCTTCCCCATTGATTTGAACAATGGTTGATCTTTGTGCCCCAAGCCATCTACATTCTTCTGAATACCCTCATCACAACTCTTATCTATTTGTCTCCTATTCAACATGTTGGGAGAAACCCTATCCTCTGTATCAGATCACAGCACCCGCACTATGTTGCCCTTAAAGGAGGTATTTTACCTTCAAAACCCTTTCCAAAGAAACTGGTGCAAGAGGCAGTGGCCCTGATGCCTTTCCCAGCTCTACCGTTCAACCCAGCGTCCACCACATATCCTAAAACCTTGCTCTTAGTCACATCCACCACATCTTTAAAAGATTTGTTAGCCAGAATTTTTGAAATCACCATGGAAGAAAAGACATAAACGTTCTCCGAAGTGGAGGGAAGGATTCCCCTGATCATTCATAAGGGTTTCCACCTCACACAATCTAGGGAGCGACTCCATCTTAAATTTTTTATTTTTATTACTAAACCACAATATTAGATTAATGAAAACACTTTTTTTTGAACTAGTTGTTTAGATATATTTTGAAAATTAATGAAATTAATATGTTGTTTTATTTTATGAATTTATTAAATGACGCAATGGGATTTTCTTTCTTTCCAATCCATAAAGTGGTGACGTTATATTAAATTATTTTAAATGAATTATTTTATCTCTTCACTACACATCTACAAAATAATTCTATATTATTTGAAGAGGACACTAGATGTTTCAAATTTTGTAATCCATCTTAGAGCATTGTCATCTTTAATTATTAATATTGATGTTCATTTTGTAGGTATGGCTCGACCAAGGTTGAATTTTGAAAGTAGGAGCAACATAGACAATATCAAAGAGATTATCAAAGGGAATATTGAAGATGACAACAATGAATGACAAATGCAAAAAGAGAAGAACCAAAAAAAGGACGAAATGATAATGACAAAGAAAGATTTGACAAGTGTGGAGCTGAATTAACAGTTGATGAATTAGAAATAGAAATTCATGAACATGAAAATATGATGACAAGAAGTTGTGCATGATCATCTCAACAACCCAGTGACTCTGAAAAAGAAAAAAGACAATAATGTACTCGTCAAAGGTAGGAGCATCAATCAGTTCCTAATATTGATTGTAATGTTAAAGATGAAAATTCAAGATCCATAAACTGTGTACTTGAAACACTAGAAAATGCAGTTCGACGTGAAGTGAATGTAGTTGTTGGAAACAATGTACAAAATATATCAAATCCAAATGGAATCCTTCAAAGAGATTTCAACAACTTTCAAATATTTTTTCGACATAGTCTAGATAGCTTTGTTTCACCGAACATGTGCTACATTTGTCAAGAATGTTACCTTGGAATAAAAGTTTCTCGAACACCTAAAGGTCCTATATGCACTAGATGTTGACAAGAGAAAGATAATAATTGATTTTTAACATCAAATAATATGGATCCTAACCCACAACCACAAGAACTTGCAAATTCGACACAAGTAGAAGAGATGTTGATAGCCCATGTCAGCGCAATTCTACAAGTGACACATGCAACTAGACGCCAATATAAATACAAAGGACACAATAAATTTTCCACAAGATGTAAAAGAAATTTCAAAGGTTTTGCCACATCAAATAAAAGATCTACATATCATGATTGTTCACAACAGGGATTAATGTGACACAAAAAATTTACAACTTTACAGTAAATAGAGATCGAGTGTATAAGGCACTAATATACAAAATTAAACATGACACTTGTTCTATTATGATATTCAAATTGATGAAAATGCTCTCAGTGAACTTTCAACAAGCTGTGATGAAAATATCTTCAACCAACTAAACTCAGTGCATATGGAGTTTGATTATGATGTAAATGAAATTATATTTGTTGGTCCACTCATGGAGATAGATGAAGAAAATATCATTGATCACACAACATCAATGGATTTGAAACCACCCAATGCCCCAAGAGAGATGAAATTAATCCATGCTTGGGTAAATAACCCTAATGCAAATCCAACAACATTGATTGATTGGCCAGAGATTGGTGCATCTCCTATCAATGAGTATGTCACATTAGACTTACTTGATATGACATTTCCAACATTGTTTCCTGATGGTAGATGTGATTGGCTAGAACAACGCATGAGGTGAGTACATCTACATGAATTTGTGAAACATCTATTTCAATATAGGGATCACTGTTTTGTTCGACATCTACAATTTAGATATTACATGATGAACACGATCATGAGAAATCCTGCATAAAATTCTTCTACACTGTTTGTGAAAAAAAGTCTTCAAAATATGTTGATCACCATCAACGAGCAACGTGAACATATGGAAAATCTACCCCCCTCTCATCATCTCTATCTAGTTTGAAACTCACCATACTCCAAATAGAGGACACTACACAATAAAATGAATAGCACTACCCAGACAAAATGTCATGGCAAACTAACATAGCAAGCAAACCTTAATTTATTCCTCACAAAGTAAGCAACAACAACAAATAAATCTTGACCATCAAGCATGACAAGGAAAACATTTTAACACTTACTTTAATCACTAAAAATTGAAATTGCAATAGTTGCTATCAATACCAACATGGTTAGGAAACTTCAATAGAGGATAGTTTTTCAACAATCTTATTGCAAACACATTTTATCAAAAAAGACAAGAATCCAACAAAAGCAAATTTGTCACAAGGTGAGGGGATAGAGTTGCTACAAATAAACAAATGAAACCAAAATCATTTGAATAGAGATGGAACCAGGCCAAATACTTTGCCCAACATTGAAAATTAAGCTCGCTCAAAACAATGGTAATGAGCAAACTAGCAAAATCTACCTGCTAGATTTCCACGCCACAACTGCACATTTAACTTATTAAACAAAACCCAAAATGCTGCCCTAATATTTAAGACTTTTGAGGGCTCAAACAACTTCAACCATTTCAAACTTGCAAACCCAAATGCACAAGAACCCAAAATCCTTTCATTGCCACTTCAAAAGTTATAAACGTGTTCATTAAACAAAAATTTAGCTAGCTCAAAATACTTTTGCATTCCCTATTGTGAAGCTAAAAAATGTAACAGGTTCATAGTCACAAACTTATATTCTTTCAACAAAAGTAAGAATACAATCTATGTTCCCCCAAGTACCGGGGATGGGGACGAGCGGGGACAGGGGACAGCTACTAAAAAAATAAGGTTTTTTTTTAATATAAGGAAATTTCAAATATTTAGATGATAACATTGATAAGGCATTCATTATAGACATTATAGAACATTAAAACATGCATGCATAACCATAACATTACCCCTGAACTTAGTTTTCAACTTGTCACATGAGAATTGGCTTGGACCAGTTCAAAGTATATGAGCTTTAGCAAAATAGAATCGCAAGTTAATCAATCACATACAAACAACATATGGATGAACTGTGTGTATCTGAGCTAAAGAACTTAGACAAGAAATTGCTGCGTAGGAAGGAAATGTAGATGCAATGGTTCCCATGTAGATTACATCACTAACAGTGAAGGAGATGGAATGATTAGGACATCAAGTATTTGACAAATTTGTAGTAGGAAAAAATAAAATATGGCAATGATCGATGAATACAAAAACAATTCAGTGCAGCCTTGCTAACTATTTCTTTGTTTCCTGCCAAAAGTGTGTTTTTTTTTTAATTTTTTGAGTTGGGAGTTTGCTGGGCCGTAGGGGACGGCTAGCTGTCCCCGGTACGGTCGGGGGACATCCTGGCCATATCGGGGACAGATAGCTGTCCCCTGCGTCCCCTTAAAAAAAGGGGATGTCCCGGGGAAACGGGGACGGTCAGGAGACATTTCTTGGCCGTCCCCGGTATGGGTACGGCCAAAAAAAGGCAGGGGACGCGTCCCCGGGGAGCCTAGAATACAATCATTTCAACCACATGACTTGCCCTTTCCAATCATGAAAACATAGTTCTAATTCTAACTCTTAAACTCAAAGAAATTCTCAAGCTGCGAGCTTTAAAACCAAGGAAAATCTTTGCAAACAAAGACTTTGAAGAAAACCAGAACATATGCATTCATACCAAGAGAACTGGCCTTACATCTTCCTTAAAATAGTTCAAAAACTTCAAAACTGTTGCTGCCAGACCAAAATTTTGGCAAGGTTTCACCCATACATGCAAAATACAGAATGCCAAAAGTAAAAACCAGTTATGGCATAAGACTTGCATGGCTTCCTCGATAATCTACCGGATTCCAAGGCAATAAATGTGCATTCAATGCTCAATCTACAGCCCATCTAATCTTTTCCCTCTAAACTTCCAACTCACTGTCTACGAGCCTTGAAACACATTCAAACCTTTTTAAAACAATGCCATGTCAACTAAAATCCAAATGCCCAGGCTTTAACAATGCCATGTCGCCATGTTTCAAAATGCACAAGAGAATGATACAACAAGCATCAAATGCCACGTTGCCATTGCCAGCTTCCTAAGCTATAAATGAAAATCTATGTCAAGATTTTAATATATATGCTTACCATTGTTTTTGAGAAAATCAACATTCATTGGCTTTAGATACATATTATTGAGAACTCCTTTCAATATTTGTATTCTGAAATGTTCAAGGTTGTCTGGGGACCGAATATAATAAAGTTAGAAACCATTCCCTTCGTTATGACATAGATTAGGTTTACCATAGGGTTTAAATCTTTTCTATTATTCTCCATAATCAAAACCCTAAAACCTTTAGAGAATGTCTTTGCAAAATTATCACCAATGCTACAAACTTCTGCTCAAAATATGAAAGCATTGCAATGTATTTCAACATTGAGTTCCAATGCTTAACATGCTTTTGGAGAGATGAACAACGAGCTGACTATTTCAAAATAATGTTTGAAATAATGTCTTTACTTGTTCAACCAAGATTATAGCTCAATGATTCAAGATCAAAATATACTTGCTAAGGTTAAAATTGAGAGTAGACAAATTGTTTAATTACCAATTGAATTTGAAAACGCACAACAGAAAAAGTAACATCGGAGTGAGGAAGACCAGAATGCCAACTTCTTTTTTAACCATAATTTAAATTTTTCAAATGCAAACAAATCTGTCAACATTATTTGTTTAATAAGAAAGTCATTCTAAAACAGCGAATTGACCAAGATATCATTCTGGAATTCATGCCAAACCATGTCGAAAAATTTGTTTACGACAACATCATCAATGTATTATCAATCCATTTTGCTCAAGATACGTCATAATCAACTGATAGAAACATAATAAAAGCATATTAATCCTGATCAACCAAGTAGCAATCCAAACAAAGGACACACTTCAAGCAAACATCCTGAACATGAGTAAATCATAAGACAAGATTGCTCCCTTCCAAGATACACGGATGGTATAATACATGTTCAAAACTGCAAGGATTGAACACAATATTTTTGAAAACAGGGGTATAAAATTTTGCGTTAACAAGGTTCACCAAATTACTTTAAACGTGTGACCGAAGAATTCACTAAATCTGAGATAAATCTAAATCCATACGCGTCAAAATTAGGAATAGGTAATCTTAGACTAGTAATTATCTTGGAATCAGAATACTCTGTTGACACCATGCAGGGATGAGTCTGGGGATCGGGGATGAATCTTTGACTATGGATTTATCTTGTACTTATGAACTTGTATTGCATGATTTGTAATCTTTTGTTTTACACTTTTTTAGATGTGTCCTAACTTTTTCCATGCTCCCTGATATCTATGGACCACTCTATTTAAATATCATTCATTTCAACGGTCAAACAGTCAATAGTAATTTTACACCTTATTCATAACAAAAAGTGGTAAATATTTGTCCTATTTTTATTGGCCAAAATTGACCTTTGACTGTTGAAGTGGATGATATTTAAGAATTCATGACTATGTGAGTGAAATAAAGTCAATAACTCTAGTTGTTGGTGATGTTCATGGAGAAGATTAAGATGAAAGATTCAAAGACATTAATTTAATTTAAACTGATTATGACCACATTTTTGGATTGCTTAAAAAAGGTGTGTGCATTGTTACACTTGAAATTTTAACTAACTTTATATTAATGAGATCGAGAATTCTTATGGATGCAACTGTGAGAGTTTTTACATTAATGTTGCAGATTACTACACTTGAAATTTTAACTAACTTTATATTGTACATGTTTTTTCACTAATTTTATCTACATTATATTAGGGGATGTTTTTGCAATAATTGCAGAGTGTGGAAATGTGGAGAATTTAACTATTATTTGTTGTGTTGCATTGAAGGGAGAACCAAGCTAATAACACTAGAAGAAAGTGGAGGATCAATGTTTCTTATCTAGGCTCTATTGTTGTACAAGGAACATGCCAATGTATTGTTCGACACACCAACTCAGGTAGGACATAGATGTACTCTACTTCTCTTGATAGGATACCTAAATCTCCCCAAGGTCTATGTTAGTAGGTCTTGGCTATGCACGATAATTTAGAGGCCTATATAATGTTGCTCCAATTCAAGGGACTATGAAAGTGACTATGATGAATTCAACTAAAAGAAAGATAAAGTCTATTATAAATAGGACAAAATCAACAAATTTACATTTGACATTTAATATTAACTAGTTTAAATCATCTCATTGCATTTGTTAGATACATGAACATGCAAAATTATCAATGAGGAACTACTTGTAATCATGAAAAAAATAGATTTATTACAACAAAAAATAGATTTATACCAATAGATTACAAGTACAAACATAAAAGTAACTAGGAATATAACAAATTACAAAAAATAAAGGGTGAAGAGAAGGGAATGAGCCTATGTTTGCAATAATGCTAGATCTAACCTCACTGAGAAGACAACTCGTTGAGAAACCAACCTTCTTTAACTAGTATACACACATAGTTAGTGACACAAGATGGTGCAAATTCTAAGGAGAATTAGACTAAGAAGAAACATACAAGAGATCATGGTATACACACATATCAGAAACAAATCCTCAAAACCTTTAAATCAAATGATATTCATTAAGCACTTGTTGAGATTCATCATAGCCTTTGAAATGAATGATATTCATTAAGCACATGTTGAGATTTGTCACATTTATGTGAATTGCAGAAAAGAAAAAATAAAAGCTTTGGCCATATTTAAAAAAAAAGCTACTTTAAAAAGGTTTATAATTGCATAAAATAACTAGTTTCCAACCCTTATGTAAACAGTTTTAGCTGGTCATTTATAAACAACTCAGCTCAAAGATAGTGAACATCTCAGCTCAACCGCTTGTTACAAAATATTAAATGCAAGGCCATAATCCAATGCCCCAGATTTGATTACAACGTTATGATCCAAGGGCCTAAAATAAAGTGAATTTAATTTAAGTGGCATAGGTTTTCATAGCAATCCTCCTCTGACAACAGAAAGCAGGCACGGCTCTCTTCATATGGCATATTGCTCAACACAAGTACTAAGACAGGCATCCACTTTATGGGGCTCATCTTTCATGTGACAAGGGGTCAATGCATGTTCCAAGATAAATTCGCTCATGTCATGTGGCATCTTTTACAAACAAGTGGCCTTTGTGTTGCACCTTAAAACATGGCCCAAACAACATTTTCCCATTGGATGGCACATTTTCCTAAATCAATTTCTCGTTCAAAAGTCTTCTAGTGTGCAATCCGAATGCACAAAGCTCAAGTGCTCTCCTTTGTTCCCTATTCACAATAAGCTCTAGCTAGACTGCCACATTCTTTTATGTAAACCCCCCTTATGATCATGTTGGCATGAAAAAGCTTGAATCCATCTTCATTGATTTAGCAATACATATCTCTTCTATCATTTCTCCCAAGTTCTTCAGGGCAATGACACACCTCCTTTTGTTTGAACAAATCTGCAAACACACACAAATGAGTATCAAATTCCCTTTTACACAACCGTAAACATTCATTCTAAATGTCGTAACAATGATTAAGTACTCAAATTAGTATAACAAAGATTACAATGAATTTCATGAATAATATGGTCAATTGGCTTAGATTAAGAGTAATATATGGACTTGCAAATTCATTTCCATCGGCAAAGGTTGAGGAATCTGATTTTACACCCACTAACTACATTTACTAAAATAATCTACGTGTGTTGTCAATGCTTTCATACTTTATATCTCTCCATCATGGCAGACATGTAAGATGCAGAAGCATACAGACAATCTGTCCATCATGGCAGACATGTAAGATGCAGAAGCATACAGACAATCTACATTTTGACAGTATGCTCGAATGTGAAACAAGTCCACACAATGCTTTGGTAATTTGTCTTGTATTGTAGACTGGCGGATCATAGGAGCACACAAACAATTTGCGGTTAGTTGAGATCGCAAGAAGCAGAAACATACAAGTAATGTGCACCATGCAAATGGGGGCAACAAATTCATGAGAGTGATAAGAGACGAGATCGTGGGCTTTGGATGCAACCTTGCAGTTTGCACACTTTGCAACAAGTGCCAAGTACAAATGCACTTCACAGTCCAAATTGCATAGAGCATGTGGGGTCAAAAGATGTGAGAGCAAGGGAGTAATTTGCAAGTGATGCAATTGACTGAAAGGTACACCAAAGAGGAAAGCAATGTGAGGTTGCTGGCTTCGAGGACAAACTAGCAGTTGGCAAGTTTTACAACAAATGCAAATTATCGAGTGCAACTTGACTCTTAAAGTTTGAAAGGAAGGCATAACATGGGAATGCAAGGTGGAGGTGCAACTCAACAATGCATGCAAAAGGACGTTTGCAACCAAAATCTTGAAGTCTACCAATAACGAACAACATAGGGTCACAAGGTGCAAATGCAAGTTTGTAATAACATGCAAATGGATGGTCCTACAACCTACCCTACAAATTTGACCACTTTATAACTTGTAAGCTTAGGGGTTCTAGAGACAAACTTGTAGCTTGTAAGTTTTTGCAAACTACATTTGTAGAAGTAAAAAACAAAGGACTTTTCACTAACACTTGCATATAGGACCAAATATCTTTCAAACATGAAATTAAACACACTAGTCTACTAAAGAGACTTATTGAAGATAAGATACAAAATACAAAGCATGATCTCCTCTAATGGGGCCTATTGAAAGGATTTCTTAGATCAATTAGCAATGATGGGTCAAATCATAGACAAGGACTTGCTTACAAATACAAGAAAGCATTTCTAGGGGCATAGCCAACAAGACTTACTCAAAAAACAAAAACAAGAGTTTCAAAAGAGGGGTTTCTTGTTTTCCTAAGGAAAATGGGGTGTGTTGTGCGACCAACAACATAACATATTCAAATTAAGTTAAAATTGTTCAAAATAGGGTTTATTTTATTAATTGTGAAACTCACAATAAGATCTATCATTATAGTCACCTTGTAGTTGCTACTAGGATATCTCATTGTAGTGTGCCAAATACACCTACCAATATAAGTGTAGGCTAGATAGAGAAGACCATAAGAATATATTAAAATATATATTCATACCAAGAGAACTGGCCTTATATCTTCCTTAAAATAGATGAAAAACTCCGAGACTGTTGCTGCCAGACCAATATTTTGGCAAGGTTTCACCCATACATGCAAAATACAGAGTGCCGAAAGGAAAAACCAGTTATGGCATAAGACTTGCATGGCTTCCTCGATAATATACCGGATTCCAACATTCGATGCTCAATCTACGGCCCAATCTATCTTTTCCCTCTAAACTTCCAACTCACTGTCTACGAGCCTTGAAACACATTCAAACCTTTTTCAAACAATGTCATGTAAACTAAAATCCAAATACTCAGGCTTAAACAATGACATGTCGGCATGTTTCAAAATGCACAAGAGAACGATACAAGAAGCAACAAATATCACCTTGTCACTGCCAGCTTCCTAAGCAATAAATGAAAATCTATGTCAAGATTTTAATATATATGCTTACCATTGTTTTTGAGAAAATCAACATTCATGGCTCTAGATACATATTATTCAGAACTCCTTGAATATTTGTATTCTGAAATGTTCAGGGTTATCTGGGGGAACGAATATAATAAGGTTAGAAACCATATAATTCAGCATAGGTCCTTTCGTTGTGACATAGATTAGGTTCACTATAGGGTTTAAATCTTTTCTATTATTCTCCATAATCAAAACTCTAAAAGCTTTAGAGAATGTCTTTGCAAAATTATCACCAATACTACAAACTTCTGCTCAAAATATGAGAGCATTGCTATGTATTTCAACATTGAGTCCGAATGCTTAACATGCTTTTGGAGAGATGAACAACGCGCTGACTATTTCAAAACATGAAATGAAATAATGTCTTTACTTGTTCAACCAAGATTATAGCTCAAAATACACTTGCTTAAGGTAAAAATTGAGAGTAGACAAATTGTTTAATTACCCATTGAATTTGAAAACACACAACAGAAAAAGTAACATCGGAGTGAGGAAGACCAGAATGCCAACTTCTTTTTTAAGCATAATTTAAATTTTTCAGATGCAAACAAATATGTTAACATGATTTGTTTAATAAGAAAACCATTCTAAAACAGCGAATTGATCAAGATATCATTCTGGAATTCATGTCAAACCATGTCTAAAAATTTGTTTACGACAAACATCATCAATGTATTATCAATCCATTTTGCTCAAGATACATGTCATAATCAAATGATAGAAACATAATAAAAGCATATTAATCCTGATCAACCAAGTAGCAATCCAAACAAAGGACACACTTCAAGCAAACATCCTGAACATGAGTAAAGCACAAGACAGGATTGCTCCCCTCCAAGACACACGGATGGTATAATACATGTTGAAAACTACAAGGACTGAACACAATATTTTTGAAAAGAGGGGTATAAAATTTTGCTGTTCACCAAATTACTTTAACTATGTGACCGAAGAATTCACTAAATATGAGACAAATCTAAATCCGATACGCCTCAAGATTAGGAATAGGTATCTAGACTCCTAATTGTCGGGATGAGTCTGGGATCGAGGATGAACCTTAACCATAGATCTATCTTGTACTTATGAACTTATACTACATGATTTTCAAGATGTGTCTTAATTTTTTTTATGCTTCTTGATATTAATGGACCACTGTATTTAAATACTATCCATTCCAATGGTCAAACAGTCAATAGTAATTTTACACCTCATTCACAACAAAAAGTGGTAAATATTTGTCCTATTTTTATTGGTCAAAATTGACCTTTGATTGTTGAAGTAGATAATATTTAAGAATAGCCTATATGGACTAGTGATAATTATAAATACCTTTGTAGGGTTGTTTGTATATCACAATGGGACATGTTTTCTTAGTTCAATCCTCAAAAATGTCTACAAGTAATCAAAAACAACAATATTCAGTCATGCATATGCTCCTATAATGTTTATGGAGAACTAGATTCCTTTTAGTGCACCACTTGAAGTGTTTTTACTCCTTAGAGTGAGAGAGGATTCTTGAATACCCCTAGTAAAATGAATACATTTAACATGCATTTAAATACAAGGGCATAACAAGAAGACAAAAAATTGTACTTGGTTGGTTCTTGAAGAGAAAGTTTTAAATTTGAATTTTAAATCTTACAATTAAAAGCATGTGCATATGTAAATGTAATTAGGAAATTGATAAGGATAATGGATGTGAAAACATAGGGGTGAGATAAGAGGTAGGTGTATAGAAATGTGTAAATCATAAGAATGGGATAGGAGTTAAATGCATAGGTGGATATGACAAATGCTATAATAAGGTGAATGTATAGAAGTAATTGCCTATAATGATAAGGTAGGGCTAAGTATATAGGGACGTGTTTATGTATGGATGGATAAAAAGGCAAATGGAAAGAGCCCAACTTCACACAAGATTATGACATTTGTCAGTATATATACGTATCAAGACATTACCTTAAAATAAAAACAAAACTAAATGAGAAATAACATGAGTATGCAAATTTCACCACTATACTAATTCTAAATTAGATTTTGCCTTTTATTCTAATATTAAAACGACATGTTTTATTTATTTAATTAATTCACATTTCATGTTTTTGATAAAAATAAACAACTTAACAAGGGGCTAAACCCTTTACAAATGAGGCCACAAGGGTAGAAAAACAGGGGAAAGAACAGAACAACTACAACCAAGCTACAGGAAACCAACAACCAAAAGAACCTGATCCCAGAAACAACAGACTAGGAACAATAGACCGACAGCACAAGCACAGCAACCCAGCTAGAGAACAAACAACAAAGATCTACACCACACTAGATCCCATCCTAGCAAATCTAACTCCCTTGCCACTAGATAGAAAAGGACCACTCTTCCTACACTGAACCACTATCCATGAGGGCTCAGAACTAGTGTCAACAACACCAGGAGAGAGGGAAACCTCTCCGAAGGCACGAACAAAGAGGGCTCATGGGGAACCCCAACAGATGCCAAAGAATCCACATATAGGGATGCCGAACCCGAGGAAGGCAAAACCAAAGAAGAGGAAGCCTGAATGGAAGCAGTGGGCCTACCTGAAAAAGGAGGAGCCGACAAATGAGCAGATAAGTGTTTAGAAGGGTCCAGAGAATGCGAGGGATCCGCAACAGTAGCCATCACCACCCCCTCAGTAGCAGCCCCAGAAGGGACCTCAACCTCCTCAGAGGAATCATCCCCTTGAGATAAACCGTCCTCCTAAGAAGCACTGATCGTCAAGTGATCCAAGAGAGGATCCTTCCACCAAGTTGCAGCTCCCTTGCGACGTGAGAGAGGGCAACTAGAGGCCAAACACTAGTAGAAAAATAGAAATAAATGACTAAATAAACTACCAAAAATTGGTCATGTCATCAGTAGTTTGGTCACGTGACCATTGGTAGTTTATTGCCAGTCATTTATCTCGTGACAAATTTATGACCAAACAAATTTTAGTCATTAATTTGGTCGTATATTGAGTCATTAATTTGGTAGTATATTTAGTCATCAATTTGGTAGTATATTTAGTCACGTGACCATTGGTAGTTTATTGCCGGTCATTTATCTCATGACCAAATTTATTTAGTCATTGTAATCATTAATTGCCGTCAATTGGTAGTATATTTAGTCACTGATTTCCATCCATTGGTAGTATATTTGGTCATTGTAATCATTATTTTTCTGTAACTGGTCATATATAAATAACTAGTACATGATAAACATCAACTATGACATTTTTTGTTGATAAACTTCAACAAATCTACTCAAAGGATTGAAACAACAATGCTAGAAAATAATTCACTGTATATTCAAACTGTATATAAAATATGTTACAAAGAACTCATTTATCAACAAATCTACTTAAAGGATCGAAACAACAATGCTGAAAAATAATTCACTGTATATTCAAACTGTATATAAAATATGTTACAAAGAATTCTATATATAGAGTTTTCAAGACAAAATCTTTCTGTAGTATGCAAACTATTGATTTATTATGCTTTTAAAACTCTAAAAAACTAAAGCTAAAAAGCCATCGGTGTGAATGCATGTCTTCAATGATGCCATTGTTGCACATGGGGTGGGCTGTAAATGCATCTAGAAGGTACTGGTTTTGCATTTTCTCCTTGCTTTGTACCTGTCCACAATAAAAAAAACTCAAAATTTGTTAATATTTTTAAAAGATTTACGAAACTTTGAAATATAAAAAACAAAGTGGGATGATAAGGAATTTTACAACAATATAGGCATATATTATGAAAGTTTTCAAGAAGAAATGCATATACAAGTCTGATAGTCAAACTCCATAGTTCATTTATTGAGGTCTGATATTCAAGAAGAATGCATATGCAGTGTTAATCCCTGGGCATAGACCTCCCCATGTTACTATACAAGCACACACTTCATTTGGTTTAAAATAGACCTGTTAAGAAAAATTAGCATCACATATTCAATTTGGGCAAACTTGAAATTTTACTTTGAAATCTATTTTCATCAAAGAGACATACCTTTTTCCTTGGTCCTGCATGACGAAAATGAGATCCTCTTGGACTATTTAGTCTGACAACAATCTGGAACTCAAGAAAAGTCACAAATTCAAATATCAAACTAGACTAAAACCAAATAAGATGCACAAAGAAAATGCATTGAAAAATTAAATGAACAAAGAACAAACACATGGATTGTAGTCTCAGAGAAACTTGACTTACATCTTTTGCAACTACATCATCTGGGTGAACAAAGGACTGCTTGCAAATGGCAAATTCAATATCTTACATTAAAATAAGACTAGACTCCAAAAAAACCTACTTCTTATTGCTGTGCACTATGGATTCTTTCAAAACAAAATTTTCATAGATGTATATTAAAATAAAATGGATTGCAAAGAAAGTCCACTAAGATATTAAAAAGAAACTACACCCTGGGATCTTTTTAATTCCTCTATCTTTCATCAATCTCCTTATCATTTGAACCTCACCCCAGCTGCCCACTTCTGCATAGATATTTGAGAGAAGAACATAAGTCATAGCATTTTTAGGATCTAAATCAAAAAGCAGCATCGCTGTAAATTCCCCTAAGCTTATATTCATATGTAATTTATAGGCACCAAGAAAACACATCCACACAACTAGCACAGGTTTAATTGGCATCTTAATGATAAAGTTTAGAGTGTCCTCAAGATAGCCAGCACGGGCAAGAAGGTCAACCATGCACACATAATGATCAACTGTAGGTGTAATGCAACAAGGGTTACTCATGTGATTGAAGTATGTACAATCCTCATCCACTAAACCTGCATGGTTGCATGCACATAGAACACAAGCAAAGATTACAATGTCAGAATATGTTCCAGAGTGCTTCATTAATTCAAAGATTTTAAGAGCATCCTTGCAAAATCCATTTTGTGCATACCCTGCAATCATGGCATTCCATGGAGACCACATTTCTTTGAGGCATTCTATCAAATAGTTCACATGCTTTGTCTATGCTTCCACATTTTGCATACATGTCTACTAGGGCAGTTGCAACTACAACATTTGACAAAATTTCTATATCCTTTATGCTTTGATGGATATCCATACCATGTTCAAAAGCACACGTTTTGGCATAGGTAGGAAGAATGCTGGCAAAGGTTGTGGAATCCGGCTTTACTTCTGCCAATTGCATTTGCTTGAAAGTTTCTAAAGCCTTTTCAACAAATCCATTTTGTGCATATCCTGCAATCATTGCATTCCATGAGATGACATCTCTTTTAGGCATTATGTCAAATAGTTCACATGCCTTGCTATGCTGCCACATTTTGTATACATGTCTATCAAAGCATTTCCAACTATAATATCTGATAAAATGCCCCCTTCCATTATGCTTTGATGGATGTCTAGATACCCTATTCCAAAGCTCCCATTTTGGCACAAGCGGGGAGGATGCTGGCAAAGGTTGTAGAATTTGGCTTAACACCTGCCAATTGCATTTGCTTGAAAGTTTCTAAAGCCATTTCAATAAATCCATTTTGTGTATATCCTGCAATCATTGCAGTCCATGAGACCACATCTCTTTGAGACATTTTGTCAAACACTTCATGTGCCTTGTCTATGCTTCCACATTTTACATACATGTCTACCATGGCAATTGCAACTACAACATCTAACAGAATTCCTCTATCTTTTATGCTTTGATGGATGTCAACACCATGTTCCAAAGCTCCCATTTTGGCACAGGCAGGGAGGATGTTGGCAAATGTTGTGGAATTTGGCTTTATACCTGCCAATTGCATTTGCTTGAAAGTTTCTAAAGCCTTTTCAACAAATCCATTTTGTGCATATCCTGTAATCATTGCATTCCATGAGATGACATCTCTTTTAGGCATTTTGTCAAACAGTTCACATGTCTTGTCTATGCTTCCACATTTTACATACATGTCTATCAGAGCATTTCCAACTATAAAATCTGATAAAATGCCCCCTTCCATTATGCTTTGATGGATGTCTATACCCTGTTCCAAAGCTCCCATTTTGGCACAGGCAGGGAGGATGCTGGCAAAGGTTGTGGAATTTGGCTTAACACCTACCAATTACATTTTCTTGAAAGTTTCTAAAGCCTTTTCAATAAATCCATTTTGTGTATATCCTGCAATCATTACAGTCCATGAGACCACATCTCTTTGAGACATCCTGTCAAACACTTCACTGTCCCTTGTCTATGCTTCCACATTTTCCATACATGTCTACCATGGCAGTTGCAACTACAACATTTGACAGAAATGAACCTCTATCTTTTATGCTTTGATGGATCTCAACACCATGTTCCAAAGCTCCCATTTTGGCACAGGCAGGGAGGATGCTGGCAAAGGTTGTGGAATCCAGCTTTACTTCTACTAATTGCATTTGCTTCAAAGTTTCTAAAGCCTTTTCAACAAATCCATTTTGTGCATATCCTACAATCATTGCATTCCATGAGATGACATCTCTTTTAGGCATTCTGTCAAATAGTTCACATGCCTTATCTATGCTTCCACATTTTGCATACATGTCTATCAGAGCATTTCCAACTATAATATCTAATAAAATGCCCCCTTCCATTATGCTTTGATGGATGGCTATACCCTATTCCAAAGATCCCATTTTGGCACAGGCAGGGAGGATGTTGGCAAAGGTTGTGGAATTTGGCTTAACACCTACCAATTGCATTTTCTTGAAAGTTTCTAAATCCTTTTCAATAAATCCATTTTCTGTATATCCTGCAATCATTGCAGTCCATCAGACCACATCTCTTTGAGACATTCTGTCAAACACTTCGCATGCCTTGTCTATGCTTCCACATATTGCATACATGTCTACCATGGCAGTTGCAACTACAACATCTGACAGAATTCCTCTATCTTTTATGCTTTGATGAATGTCAACACCCTGTTCCAAAGCTCCCATTTTGGCACAGGCAGGGAGGATGCTGGAAAAGGTTCTGGAATTTGGCTTTACACCTACCAATTGTATTTTCTTTTCAACAAATCCATTTTGTGTGTATCTTGCAATCATGACATTCCATGAGACCACATTTATTTGAGGCAATCTGTCAAACAGTTCACATGCCCTGTCTATGCTTCCACATTTTGCATACATGTCTACTAGAGCAGTTGCAACTACAACATCTGTCAAAATTCCTCTATCCTTTATGCTTTGATGGATGTCCATACCCAGTTCCAAAGCTCCCATTTTGGCATACACAGGGAGGATGCTAGCAAAGGTTGTGCAATTTTTGCAAACCCTAAGGTAGTTGGTTGTGCTCTTACTCATATTGTTATCTTGCCTTACAAAGGCATTGTTTTGCAGTACTGTCAACAACTGTTAGGTGAGGACTTGTCAAAACCCTAGGTGTATGGTTATTATGTCCTAACACCTTACCTTGGGGGCCATTGCTAGGTCTTGCATCATGGTTAGGGTATTAATATACTAAGAGAGATTGGAGATATTCCATGTAAATGATGTCACAGCCAAACAAAGACTATCCAACCCTAGCGAGATGTTTCCCATTCTTGGTAAAGTGTTGCCACTTATGTGATGCCATGGAAGAATAGGTTTATTAGATCTAAAGGAAACATGAGGCCAATCATTATGAATGCCAGTCCATCTTAGGTTGATAAAAGTGAGGGATAGTTATGAAGTTGGATTTGTTGTCATACGGTGGTATTGTGGCCATATTGTCATGCCCAACAAGACTATCCTGGCCATAAGGGAATGCATTCATGTTATAGGATCACAGAGGGAAATCATCATGCCTATTGGATTCCAATCCAATCTAGATTGGGATGGGTGGGTGTCTTAATATATAATTGTCATAGGATACATCAACATTGGGTTCTGTTGGTGTCTCATTCTTTGTAGTACCCACTTGACTGTTTGAGCTTCCTAAACAATTTCTTTCTATGCTACAGTACCAAGGTCTTGGGGTAAAAGGTACTTTAGTCATTAAAGGAGGCAACATTTAATTTTGGAGGACTATCCTAGTTCAAATTCCTTCATAGGATTGTCATAAATACTGTAACAACTATGAGGGCATGGGTGCTATTTGGAATATTTATGACAATGCTTGAAGTGGAGTGACAAGAAGTAGACCCTATCACAAACCTAGAAGGTCCAATACTATGACAACAATCTCAAGAAAGTTCTAATACAAAGATGAAAATAAATCCCCTATAAACAATAGTCCTAAAATTTCCACCCCGAGTGTAATCAATAGTGAGACAACAACATGATTTAGTCAAGCATATGTAATCACCACTAGTGTGGGGGTAGTCATAAAACTCCATGGACACTATTGTCATGGGTTGTCATATTAAAATAGGCATCAAATCTTGTGATAGTCACATTTGTATGCAGCCAAAGTACCTCCATAAAAATCATATATGAATGATTGTTGCACTTATAAGATCATGATATCCCGACAAAGAGGAAGGCTAAAGATTTCTATATCCATTTATTCAAAGCAAAGTGCTAGTGGAGACACCCACTCATCACCCTAAGATGTAAAACATAGTCAAATAGTAATGACAGTCATCACTGTCATTTCATTTTCCTTCTGTCTCTCTTCCACCTTCATGATCTTCCAAATCATGGTTATTATCCAAGGAGGTTGGTCTATTACTTGATATCAATGATGTTGATATTTTTGCCATTAGAAGATTATTTCAGAGCTATGAATGTTCCATTTAGGCACTTCAAGATGAGGGTGGGTGTCTTAAAGGCTGTCACACATTGATCAGACCACAAGGAGGTTTAACACCTAGAACTTAAGATTTAAAAGGCATTTCCTATCAACATAGTGTACAATAATTGACCGTGGAAGTTAGAGATTGCATATGGAAGAAGGACACCTCTATAATCTCATGTGGGTAGGATGGAAGAGCGCAAAAATAAGACTGTCATGACAGTCAAAAGCTCTTTTTAGAGACTCATCTTGTTGTGAGTCTAGTTTATGCGGAATTGCGTAAAGGTTTCATTACAATGAAAATTATAATATGGGCTACCAAGTATGAGCTATCACCTCAACTCAAATTTGTTTACTCATTACATCCATTGTTCCCAATATGGAGGCCTTAGTATGGGCCTTTCCTCTATATATTTTGGAAAGAAACAATATGATAAGGATGTCCCAGTGTTGGTGCTAAGCCTAAAGATCTTGCAAAGTGTGCAAAGCTTGCTACTCAAGGGTCTATGGTGATTATTAGCATGAATGAAAGCTAAACCCCTAAAAGGACACTGAATAGAATCTTGGAGGAAGCTAGAACATTAGATTTGCAAATCAACTCAATCTACACCTCTCATATGGCCAAGAAGATTTCTTGGCTAAAGTGACATTACATAAACATTTACATGTGAAATTATACAAGGAAGAAATAAAGCCACATCCATCCAACATAAAGTCATGCAAAGAAACTACCACCAACATATAAATCCACAAACAAAGAAATGCTAGCAATACATCAGCTATACTTCCAACAGTACTGTTGACAATGAATAAACTAATGCATTCATCTTAGCAAAGTCTTAAGAGGTTATAATTAGAATGAACCTTACCTGAACTTCGCTGATGTACATAAGCTTTTCCTCCATCATTTTTTGTGTTAACTGCACAAGTAACATAAGGAGATCTGGCACACCTTCTCCACTGAAATCCACAATCAATAAATGTTAAATACAACTAAACAACCAAAAATTTGAAAAACAATTCTATCCAGTATATTGTAACCTCAACTAAATATGGACTTGAACACAGAAAAAAGAGATTATAAGAAGATACAATACTTATGTGACAGAAATTATAGTTCCCTAATGTGTGGATCATGATCATCCTGCCCAGTCCTTGAAGCCTATGTAGTAGTGTGCACACACACTTGAAAAATAACCATTAAACTTGACATTGAACTTTTCTTCATTGCTAAGTTGGGTAAATTTTGATAAATTGGAAAAGCTCAAGTCATACCTAATTGCACTAGTTGGCACAATACTAACATATTTCTTCACTTCTTTATTTCTAAAATACAACTAAGAATGTGCGTTTATGTATTTTGACCAAAAAGGTGAAATTTTTTGCTAATACAGTCTGGTAAAATCTCATTTGTGTGCAATTCATGGCCAAGGACTATTAGGTTGTCTTAGGCAAGTAGAAAAGGGTTGCCAAAATCAAAGATCTGTAAATAGATCAGAAAGCAAGAAGAAGTCATTGCAACACTTGCCATAAAATCAAAGCATCCTTTGGAAAATAAAGAAGTTAGACCTAGCAATCCACCTACTGCTCCATCTTAAACACATCCATTTTTGGTGATCCCATATGCAGATGAAGAGAACTCATCTCTTTATCAAAAAAGAACAGAAGGTGCAAACACATTAGAAAGGTTATTTCAAAATGAGTAGTAGATCAGATCATTGGACACTGTATTTACACCAAGGAGATGTCATGCACACCTTGTTGGCCAAAGAAAGAAAATAGGTAGATGATTCATTGCAACTTATTAGGGATTCATTGATCAAAACAGGGGCATCCCTCATTTCTGATGAATAGAAAGATGTAGCTAATGGGCCAATGACTAATATGGTTGCAGTGTGCTCTAAAGAAGCAATGTTTTTGAAAGTCGTTGATTGTGAAGATGAGGTGAAGGAAGCACATTCATCATCAATGTCCTCTTAAAGTCCATTGAGAAAGTGGGGACTCAATACATGTCCAACTCATAATGGACAATGCTAAAAATTGCAAAGCCACAGGAATGTATATTTGAGGCAAGGTACAGATACATGTTTTGGACACCTTGTTCAGTTCATTCCTTGCCTTTGCCTTGACTCCAGAATACTACAAGGAGATCCTTTCTTGGCCTAAGAAGGCCCCACCATACAAGGATGTGAAGTTAGTGATGCATATAAGCCAGCATTCACTAGACTCTTGCTCGATTGAGATGTAGAAGACACAGTTGTAGGTGAGTTTAGGAATTTCATGGCCTCCACAAGTCACAGTGTTGACGCTCTTTGAGACAAGTGAAAGAAGGATGTTCATACATGTTGGTGAATCCATGGGTAAGGATCTACACACATGCAGCGTTTTGAAACCTAAATCCCATTGTAGTTGTGATTTTTGAGTTTATAACATTCTTTTAGTTTTAATTTTCTTTTAAAATTTGTAAATTTTAATTTTGCATTAATTTTGAGTCTTAACTCAATAGGTTGTGAATTCCTCTTTAACTTTGCAGAATTAGGGTCCATTCTCCTTTATCCACTCAAATAAGCACAACCGATTGGCAGCAAAGAAGGTGGAATTGATCTACATGCATTCCAACTTGCACCTTCTATCACATGAGTAGGTTGAGTACGAAAAATAGGATTTATTGCAAGAGCATCCTGTCTTTAGATACGTCCATTGCCCATCTTTCATTACTCTATAGACAACGAAAAGAGAGTCCTTCAAAGGACCCACATGGCACAATTAGTGGGACTGGAACTACTACTGCTTTTGGTTCAAATCAACCACATGATGATGTTGATGCTCTCAACAAAAAGCAGTACGATGATTTATATTGAGTTTATATTTTATACTATTAATTGTAGTTCTACCACTGACTATTAATTCATTTGGATTGATCATGATATTTGGCATTTAATTATCAATTATTAGTTATTATTTCAATCCATACTTGGACCCCATACCCATATTAGTACCAAGATTGACAACTTAGGCCTTTTTACTAAAAACATAATTATGCTATAATAAATGATATAAACCTTAATACTTCTATTAGTACCTCAACCATAGAACCTCTAACCCACACAAGACAAATGGAAAATTGTTTCCCAACTAGGTGGCATCTGCGAAATCTTTTGATAATGTACACTAGCAGAGAAACATTTAGTTATAGGCATGAACTTTAGAATACAAAACAAAAAATTGTTGCAAAAATGCAAGTTATTCTGTGGAAGTAAAGAAACATGTACAGGATCTGCATTTGTGATAACGTCAAAGTCTTTAGGTATCTTCTTTAAAAGGAGATCTCTTACACAGCCACCAACAAGATAAGCATCGGATCCTGCATTGTCAGATAAAATGTGACCAAATCAACCTTTTACACTATACATATGAATAGCTTGCATTCAACATAACCTTCTGCATTTCAAAACTTCAAAAAGTTCCATATAAGCAATTTTTATACAAAGGGATAAAAGGCAAAATTCTTTTACAACAATACAGGAGGCAAATTTTGATAGAAATATGCACAAAGGCTTAGTAATTAGTTCTTGTAAACATCTCAATTCATCAACCAACAGATGAGCTTATTATAAACAAAAAGAGCATAGTAGCTGAGATCAAACAAATAGGATTGAGATTTAGTATTATTCCGCTATTTATAGGTATGCAGAAAAGAAAACAACATAGGTAGTTGGAAACACACTTTGCCAAAGGAAACCCATATTTAAATGTCTAGTTAAAAACCATGGTAATCATGGAAACTAAATTAGGATCTATTCTCCCACCAACCATTGCACCCTATTATCTTTTCAAAAATTCCTCATCAACAGTCAAAATCTCCCAAGCTTCCATGCTCATCACTTCATCTGGACCTTTCTAAAACTGCTATCTTGTCCACATAACACTCATTGTCATTTCAATTGTTTCCAGCTACAACCATGCTTCTGATACATGAATGCTTTTATCACAACTAAAAAAATGCAATACAGTTGATTATTTTGTTTTCTTTGTTTTGTGCAAACATAGAAAGGAGAAACAAACAATTTAGGTAAAGAAGCTTCATTTGGCATAAACTTTGAATCTCCAGACTTTAAAAACTCAATATAACCATTTATACCAATAGTAAAATAGCATCATGCTTAAAAAAAGTACATGAAATAAGTCATGATTGTAAATTAGTTATAAAAACATGCAAAAACACCATGTTCTAAACACGTTATTTTCATGAACTAGTATATCAATCCAATTTAAAGCAAAAGAAAATAAAAAATGAAATCAGACAAAGATCTAACATCATCAAAATTTAGAGATGTTCAACTATTCATAAAAACACAGAAGAAAACTGAATAAATATGATTGGAACTTCCTTTGACAAAGAAAATCCATATTGAAAATGCTCTCCATTCAAAACCATTTTAATCATAGAAACTAAATTGGGATCTTTCATTCTGCTCAACAGAGCACTCTATCATATTTACAAAAAATCTAGACTCAACAAATAGAAAATCCACAAATTTTTAGGCTCTTCATTTCATATTTATAGGAACACGAGAGTGTAAAACCACTCCAGGCCACTAACCACATTCTGTTAGAAAGGGATATGCTTCCCAGCATCATGGAGGCACAATAGGACAGAAAATCCTGAGAAGAAACTAGCATCTGCATACACCTGTCACACATGGGGATCACCTTGAAAATTTCAATCTGTAAATATGGATGTATTGTGCTTGGTAAGGCTTGTCAATTGGAAAGTGAAAAGAAATAAAAGATTTCTTTTCAAGTATCAGGGCAAATAAATGCAATCAAGCAATCCCAATCATATTACCCTAAATAGCAGAGCCAAGTCTTGAAACACTACACAAATATGCTATGATTTGAATGCGATAAGTGAGTGATATGTTTTAATGCATGCAGCACTATGGTGTGCGCTATGATTGGATTCTAATTTTTGATATTAAAACTGTGACTTTGAAGCTTCAATAGACTAAGAAATGACATGACCTGCATTCTGTTCTGGTTTGAACCTACCATCCCTCCAGGTAGTGGATGAAATAGTTACAATGGCCTAATGTTTTTCTTGAGAACAACAAAGACATGAGCAACATCGACCTTGAATATTCACTACAACGAGACCAAACAAAAACAAGACACACACCCAAGTCTTGCAAAGAGTTCCAATCCACTACAAAACTAGGGCATACAAAGTTATGAGGATTTGCCTCCACAAAAAGAGGAAACCAAAATCACTCCACTAATTCATGCAATTCTGCCTCATTTATTTTACCTGAATGCAGATGAATAAATTGTGATTCTACTCGAGAAAAAGCACAGGCAAACCTTATAAGTTGTAACCGCAGCGCCTTAAAGATTTTATGGAGGGTTTTCTAAGCAATCCATTTCTTTCGAGATATTGACTACAAGATCAAGATCATGCCAAATTTTTAGAGGTTTCCAGTTGGATGTCAACAATCTTTACCCCATTCTTCTCCTTTCACCCTGTCAAAGTTCGTTAATGGCTTCTTTTCAATCGCTTTCCTCCAAGATATAAAAAAAAATTCAATTACAACAAGCCCAAACATATAAGGACTAAAACAGTTACAGAGGGGAAGGAGATCCAAAATCCCCAAATTTTCCCATTCACAGGTCTGCCACGCCTTCCCAAGACTCCCTTGCAGGCCTAGCATAGCCGTTGGATCCTCTATCTCTGCAGATCGACTTTGATCTTGACACATGGCTTATGATGTGGACCCTTGCTTTATCGTCTAGTCGAAGAGACCCAGAAATGAGTCACTCTGATGCCTTAGAGTCACTTCAATATCCTGTTGCTGTGTGCGATCGTCCCATCGAGGAGACTCCAGAATGCATCCCACCGATGAAGCTTCATCCACCATATTTGCACAAGAAAATTTTGGAATTTCATGTGAAATTAGATTTTAAATATATATTATTTATTATGCACAACTATAGGATTCGCAATAAAATATGGGTCTTATATTGATAAAACATTTATAGAAGACCATATAGTGGTAAGATACATGAATTTATTTTAGATTAAATATATTCTTCTACTCTTTGTTCTCTCTCATTTCTATTTTTTTTCTCTTGGTTTACATTAGGTATATATAACCTTTTTGGAAAGAATATAATATTATATTATGTTATAATATAATATTATAATATAAATATTATATACTATATAATATATAATATACTATATTATATATAATATAATATATATTATATAGTCGTCTGATAAAGGGCTAGATCTTTAGGTAGACATGAGAGGTCACATGGAGGGGGTAGAGATAGTCCCTAGACATTTTATGCGGTTCGGATCTATTTTCTGACAGTCAGAAAGTGCGATTGAAGGCCTCAGTAGATGTTGTTTTTGGTAGGTCGGGGCTGGATAGTCACTTCCTTAAGGCCTGCAAATCATTAATGGGCATGTTGTTCCATGGCTAGTGCGCTGAGATAGATTGAAGAGCCAAGATAATCCAGCTCTGCTCATAAGAAACGTTCGAGCTTTCTCTCCCTTTATTCCTTTGGTCTAAGCGGACATTTATTGCCTTGCCTTGTATTGTCTTTGAATTCATGGATTATGATCAAATTGGAAAGAAAAAAGAATAGAGGAGTAATAGTCATTTATTTAGTCATTTTTATTTGTCTGACCAATTATTTAGTTGTGTTTTTTGCCTGATGACCAAATTAGTCATTTATTTGGTCACTTATTTAGTCATTTCAACCAATGACCAAATTAGTCATTTATTTAGTCATTTCAACCGATGACCAAATTAGTCATTTATAGCTGTGTTGCAAAAAATTTTGGTCACGTGACTAAAAGTTTTAGTCACCTGGTCATTTATTTCCATATTTCTACTAGTGAAATGACCGGTAGCAAAACACCTTCTGCATCTAAATGGGATACCCTCATAATTGATTAGTTGTTTCCATGGCCTTTCCCCAACCATCAAGACCACATCCCCATGAAGAGGTCTAGACAAGTCAATATCCACAAGGATGTGGGCTACTGTGGAATGGCCCATGAAGGAGGTTGTAGAATCAACCTTAAGGAAACAACCAATAGCATTGCCTATGCTCTCATAGCAAGAATCCTCCCAACACTGGAGAGGGAGATTTGGGATACGAACCCAAATAGGTCTGACGTTGAGCAGCTCAGTCAAGGGATTGAGGGAGAGAGTCCAGGGTTTGATGAAAAGGGAATGGTCCCCCCACAACCAAACCCTACCATCGAGTACTAAGTCTCGTTGCTCTAAAGAAGTAAATGTCACAATAAAGAATCCTCTTGCATAAGGAAATAACTCAATCTTACCTTCAACAAGTGGCTTCCAAGACTCCATGACCCAATTGTGGAGATTGGACAGAGAGGGCCATAATCCATTAAATCTACATGTCACCCCTATATTACGATAGAATTATTCATTTTTAGTGACCTTTGATCCACACACCACAATAGGAGACTCCCGGGCACAAAGAATAGGCTGAGAACCGAGCCGGGATGAGCGGGTCTGAGCACCAGAACCAGCAACAGCAACAGAGAAACATTTTCTAGGGCCGTCAGAAACTTGAAGCCCCTCAATAGGCCCACCAACAACATTGGCACCTCCAGAGTGGTCGCAGACACCCAAACTAGCACCAGAAGCCAACTCCACTTGAGACTGCACCCCAAGATCAACGTTCACAAGACCTAGCCCCTGCCCAACCACAGCAAGCACAAATCCACACTCAGGCAAACCCAGAGCGGCCACACCTAACACACCTGAGCCAAGACTAATACCAGACTGACCACCCACCATTGTGGGCACCTTGAGCAGTGATGAGCCAACAGAGTACCTACCATTGCCATTCAAACTTGCGTTTTCCCGCTTAGCGCTTAGTTTTCATTCCATCGAGCCAATGTTTAATTCACATTTCATGTTAATAAAGTTTGCATACAATGAATAAAGTAAATCCCTACCATTTCCAATTCAAATCTATTTTGACTAATTCTAATTTATTGAAAATAAATAAATAAATCTAATTAACACTTATTCTATTTATTATAATTGTCTTCTCTAATCACTCTAAGTAATTTATCTATTTTTTAATAATTAATCTCTTTAATTGACTATCAATTTTGTAGAACTTCACTAATTCTATTGAAAATAATTAAATTATCTAACACACTAAATGATCAAACAACAATTTTCTTCCACCAATAACGAGTGTAAGATCATATTGCAAATATAAAATATCATTTAAAATGGGGTTAAGGATTATAAGGACATAATTTAATTTAGAGGATTATTGTTTGAATTTTTAGGGAAATATTTATAAAATATAATAAAAATTGATATATATTTTTGTAGGGGTGGATGAAGCAATGTCACATGGTTGTCAAAAGAAAAATTAAACAAAGCCATTGCATTATGTTATGAGTACATATAATTTCAATTAGATGCTTTATATTAGATATTATATTTTATTTTGAATGCACTTTGAGTGAGTACCAAAGACACATGAGCTTGGCTCATGGCTATGCGAGTAAATTAAAGTCAATAACTCTAGTTGTTGGTGATGTTCATGGGGAAGATTAAGATGAAAGATTCAAATATATTAATTTAATTTAAATTGATTATCACCACATTTTTGGATTGCTTAAAAAAGGTGTACATTGTTACACTTGAAATTTTAATTAATTTTATATTAATGAGATTATGAATTTTTATGGATGTATATGCAAGAGTTTTTACATTAAGGTTTCATATTGCTACACTTGAAATTTTAACTAACTTTATATTGTACATAATTTTCATTGATTTTATCTACATTATGTTAGGGGATGTTTTTGCAATAATTGTAGAGGGTGGAAATGTGGAGAATTTGAGCTATTATTTGTTGTGTTGCATAGAAGAGAGAACCAAGGTAATAACATTAAAAGAAAGTGAAGGATCAATGTTTCCCATCTAGGCTCTATTGTTGTACAAGGAACATGCTAATGCATTGTTTGACACACCAACTCAGGCAGGACATAGACATACTCTACTTCTCCTGAAACGATACCTAAATCTCCCCAAGGTCTATGTTACAATGTCTTGGCTATGCAAGATAACTTAGAGGCCTATGTAATGTTGCTCCAATTCAAGAGATTGATGAATTCAACTAAAAGAAAGATAAAGTCTGATATAAATTGCACAAAATCAGTAAATTTACATTTGACATTTAATATTAACTAGTTTAAATCATTTCATTGTATTTGTTAAATACATGAACATGTAAAATCATCAATGAGGAACTACTTGTAATCATGAAAAAAATAGATTTATACCAATAGATTACAAGTACATACACAAAAGTAACCAAGGTGTATAAAAAAATACAAAAAATAAAGGGTGAAGAGAAGGGAATGACCCTATGTTTGCAATAATGTTAGATCTAACCTCATTGAGAAGACAAATCCTACCAACCTTGCTTAACTAGCATACACATATTGTAGACATGATATTTCCACAGTCCATGATGCTAGAATATTAATGCTTCTGGATTAAACTGTGTATGCTTTTTTAGCCTCAACGTTTCGGATCACACTCCATGATCCATCATCAGGAGAAAAGGAAGTGAACGTGAATGAATAAGATATGCAGAGAGTTTTCTTGATATCTTATTCATTCACATTCGCTTCCTTTTCTCCTGATGATGGATCATGGAGTGTGATCCGAAACGTTGAGGCTAAAAATGCATACACAGTTTAATCCAGAAGCATTAATATTCTAGCATACACATAGTTAGTGACACAAGATGGTGTAGATTCTAAGGAGAATTAGACTAAGAAGAAACATACAAGAGATCATCATATACATAGCATATAGAGACATAAAACCTCACAACCTTTAAATCAAATGATTTTTATTAAACACATGTTGAAATTCATCATAGCCTTTGAATTGAATAGAAGAATAGCTTTTAACATCCACGAGGCTAAAAATAGCCTAAGAGACAGCCAACCCCGTCAAATTTGCTTTTGTCTTGCCATTCTGCTTTTGTGCAAAGATATTATGAGCTCTCCCATCTTCACCAAAGCACTCTCAACAAAAAGATCATGCGAAGAAACTACTGTCAGGATATCGACATACTTTGCTCTGATGGTAGTGTAAGCGTCACATTCTAAAATAAAGTGTTTTTCTGATTCCACAGCCCCAGAGGTGCAGAAAGTACATACTCTCTCTTCCCAAGTTTCTTTAGGTTTCTTCCACCTACCCGTTTCACAACGGAGCTGATGAGAGTTAGTCCTAAGCTGACCGATCAAAATCTTGGCTCTCCAAGAGATATCTGCCCCAATGTACGCTTTTTCTAAATGATCACGAGTGGGATTAAACACCTCAAGATAATAGCGCTTCTTTCTCCCTAGGGAACCATCCCACATAGATTTACAGAATTTCTCTATGACAAAAATTTTAATTTCTTTTCCATCCATAGGGCATGCATTGAAATATATATTCCATTTTTCCATCCACTTGCTATTTTGTTTCATCCATGATTTCTTTCTTTCCCTTATCACCTCATTAAAGACAACCTTAGGCCACCTACTTGTATCCATTTGCTCAATTCTTTTGAGATATCTTAAGAGACGCACCATAACTATGGCTTCCATTGGAACAACCCCTATTTTAGTTAGCAGAATCTCATACAGAGTTGAAGTTTTCATCTTGAACTTGCTAATGATCATGTGCTTTTGGATTCTCTCTAGCTGCTTCCACTTGGACTCCGACATGTTGCTTGCCCAAATCTCACACCCATAAAGAACAACCGGACTTACCAATAGCCCAAAAAGAGTCATAGTAGTTTTCCAATCCCGCAGTTCAACTGCTCTGCATCTGTTTTGGAGGGCATAACATGCTTTCCAACCTCCCAAAATTCTTTTCTTTCTACAAGTATCCCAGCTAAGCCTGTTGTTAAAGTCGATCCCAAGATATTTGTACTCCTTTACCTCTTCAAGAATACTTCCCTCAAAGAAAAAAGTGTGATGGGCCTTTTACTTTTTGTTGGAGAAAACCATGATTTTGGTCTTACTGGTATTGACTTGCATACCAACAACTCTACAAAAGTGCTTGCAGAATTTCATTAAGCACATGTTGAAATTCATCACATTTATGTGAATTGCAGAAAAGAAAAATATAAAATAGCTTTTAAAAAGTTTATAATTGCATAAAATAACTAGTTTCCAATCCTTATGTAAAGAGTTTTAGCTGGTCATTTATAAACAACTCAGCTCAAAGATAGTGATTATCTCAGCTCAACCACTTGTTACAAAATATTAAATGCAAGGCCATAATCCAATGCCCCATATTTGATTACAACGTTATGATCCAAGGGCCTAAAATAAAGTGAATCTAATTTAAGTGGCACAGATTTTCATAGCAATCCTCCTCTTACAACAGAATGTAGGCACGGCCCTCTTCATATGGCATATTGCTCAACACAAGTTCTAAAACAAGCATCCACTTTATGGGGCTCACCTTTCATGTGACAAGGGGTCAATGCATGTTCCAAGATAAATTCGTTCATGCCATGTGGCATCTTTTACAAACAAGTCGCCTTTGTGTTGCACCTTAAATCATGGCCCAAACAACATTTTCCCATTGGATAGCACATTTTCCTAAATCAATTTCTCGTTCAAAAGTCTTCTAGAGTGCAATCCAAATGCACAAAGCTCAAGTGATCTCCTTTGTTCCCTATCCACAATAAGCTCTAGCTAGACTGGCACATTCTTTTATGTAAACTTCCCTTGATGATCATATTGGCATGATAATTTCAAAGTAAAAAGCTTGAATTCATTTTCATTGCTTTAGCAATACATATCGCCTCTATCATTTCTCCCAAGTTCTTCAGGGCAATGAAACCTCTTTTTGTTTGAACAAATCTGCAAACGCAGACAAACGAGTATCAAATTCCCTTTTACACAACCATAAATATTCATTCTAAATGTCGTAACAATGATTAAGTATTCAAAATATTATAACAAAGATTACAATGAATTTCACGAATAATATGGTCAATCGGCTTAGATTAAGAGTGATACATGGACTTGCAAATTCATTTTCATATGCTCATTTAAATTGGCAAAGGTTGAGGAATCTGATTTTACATCCACTAACTATATTTACCAAAATAATCTACGTGTTGTCAATGCTTCCATACTTTATATATGTCCATCATGGTAGACCTGTAAGATGCATAAGCATACAGACAATCTACATTTTCGTCAAAGTATTATATGATGTTTAGGTAACCCGTTTATAGAAACCATTTTCTACTAAATCCTATACATTTTATGAACAAAACAGATTCTTCATATATATATTAATACTCTAAGAATTATGATTCCTTCTATCAAGCAAAAAAATTGAGGTTGAGTAGTACTGCTGCTCAAAGTAACTGTAACAAATCAACCCAAAAAATCAATAACCTTATTTGATATCAATTTATTGTAAAATTCTATATATATACTCTATTTTTAAATGCTCAATTTTTAACTATTATCTTATTTTAAACCATACTAAAATTTAATATATTTAATTTAATATATTCAAAAAAGAACTAATATTTCATATTGTAAAACATGCATATAATTTAAACATACACAAAGCACAACAAAATAATAATTAAAAAAAGTTATTGTTGTTATTTTTTATTGATCTTTTATTTGTAATTTTGAAGTACTACTGCATAGGTTCTCTTTGTATTTGTTTTTAGTGCAGCGTACATATACATAAATGAAAATATATCTACATACATTTTAATAGGGGAAGAAACCTAATAGGTGAGAGTTCCAATGGTTGAGATAGTATATGTGCATTTAAGGCCCAATATTTTTTGAAGTTTAGTACTAGTAGTTGTGACATTAAGGTTGTTAGTGTTACTATAAGTACTAATAATTGAATGAAATGTGCCCTTTAGATTTAAAAAGCAACCAATCATGTGATGCCACATCAGTCCACCAACAAACCATGACTTAATGCACACCTATTGGCCCACCCTTTATTTGGGGAAACTATTTGACACCTCAACAAAAAGCATGCTGATGTGGCCCTGAAACCTTAGTTATAAATAGGGGCGTTGCCAAGTAAGCTATTATAAAATTTTTGGAGTGATTTGAAATTGCCACGTATGATTTTGAGAGGCGTGAAGTTTGTTGGTGTAACGGTTACATAAATGAAGTCCAATCCTCAGTCTTTGTAACCGCTTTGACAGTCCCATTGTCCAATCCTCAGTCTTTGTAACCGCTTTGACAACCCCATTACTCCCTCTCTTTGCATCGACTTATGCATGTTTCTTACTCCCACGATGAGGTTAAAAATAGTCCATTATTGGAGGTTATTGTGTATTGACTATTGTCAGTCATGGAAAGAGTGGAGTGTATTTGTTGTAGGATAAAAATAGTGAGTTGCTGGTAATATTATTTTTAAGATGAGCTGCAGATATATTGTATGAGAGATTGATTCTGGATTTAATATAGAGAGTGATCCCCTGCTCATAGTGGATGTAGCCAATTGGTGAAACACGTTAAAAACTTGTCTTTTGTCTTTTTGCATTCGTTTTGAGTTGTTCTGTGTTGATTTATAATTTTTTGCTTTTGTCTATTTTACTCCATTCTTCGCTCAATAATTGGTATCAGAGCTTTGGTGAAGAAGCTAGGTGAAGCAACTCAGTAGTGAAGCTAGTTGGGAATCGTGAAGAATTTCTAGAAGAATGGACAAAGCAGACAAATGGAAAATTGAAAAGTTTTCGGGACATAACTTCAGTTTGTGGAAGCTCCATATTTGCGCTTTGCTGATTCAGAATGATCTTGCCATTGCACTACAAGGGAAGTGCAAGAAGCCAGAGAAGATGTCAGATGAAGACTGGGATATCTTAGACCAAAAAACAACTGCAACCATCATTCTATCGCTGTCCAGTAATGTCCTCTTCAACGTTGCCACAAAAACAATAGCTAAACAGATTTAAGACAAGCTGTGTTATATGTACGAAAGGGCTTCAGCAACGAATCGAGTTTTCTTATTGAAGAAATTGGTAAAATTGAAAATGAAAGAAGGTAACAGCATGTTGAATCATTTAAATGAATTTAATATTGTTATCAATCAATTACTTTCTATGGATGTCAATCTTGAAGAAGAAATGAGTCATGTTGTTGTTGTGCTCTCTTCCTGATAGTTGGGACAGTGTGATCATGACCATAAGCAATTCAGTATCTAGTAAAAGTAGATCCGAAGAAGGGGAGGATAAGAAAAAACAAATAATGCTGCGGTATGATGATGTAGCAGTCACTCTTCTCAATGAAAATATGAGAAGAGGGCAAAACAAAACAAATGGCGATGCCTTGACTGCCATAAGTACTAACAATAGAGGAAGCGGTCAAGACAGAGGCAGAAATAACGACAGAGGAAGATCGAAGTCCAGGACCAAAAATGGAGAATATTGGTTTTGTGGCAAGCAAGGACATACAAAAAAGAAATGTTGGCACTACAAAAAGGCACGAGAAAAGGTGAGCAATAACGAAGACAACACAACATACCAAGAAGATGTAGGTGTTCTTATTTTAACTGAAGAAGAAATTCCAACTAATGTCTGGGTGCTTGATTCAGGCTCATCGTTTCATGTCACTCCATGTAAGGAGTATTTCAAAAATATACAAATTGGTAACTTCGGTAAGGTTGTTTTGGTAACAATGAATCTTGTGATGTTGTTGGCAAAGGGGATATTTCATTAAAACTAAAAAATAGATATACTTGGTTATTACGTGATGTTAGAGGGTAAGTGCAAGAAGATGGGGGGCCAAAAAGGGGTCTTAAGTGGCCACTTTTTTCCTGAAATCAGGAAATACTGGCCTTGGATGAGAAATTGAGCATAGTTACACTCAAAATTTAGAGATGCAACCAAAACAATGTTCGTAGTGCTCCGAGTCTACTTTCTAAACTACTATTTTGTTTTGAAAATGGCATAGATTAAGGGGTTCAAAAGAGGGAGCCACAGAAATTGGTGTTGTTTCTGTCAAAAAAACATAACATAGCATGTTTTGTGGCTCCCTCAAAAGGTCAACTTTTTTTTGGTATTTTTAAAATCGCTTCAGTGAGAAATTAGCTAATAGCATGTAGTTTATGCCCAATTTTTCTGATAATTTTTTGATGAATATTTAATTTTTTACTAATTTTTAAAGTGGACACATCCTAAAAAACAAAATTTTGGCCGTGCTACCCCTATAAATTTTAAAAACTAATTGAAAATCATTTTTTTATTTTTTTAATATTTGTAGAATGGAGTCTAGTTTCTAAATATGTAATTTTTTTGAAATTTGAATGAATAGTTATTTTACAATGAAAAAAAGACCAAACAGTGGTTTTTGCATAAAAACGGACACACAAACAAAAGAAATTAAAGATGAAAGGCTTAACATTGTTAAAATGTGAAAAAAATCACATCGTCAAATAGCTAAGAGAAAGCCTAACATTACCCATGTGTTTGATTTGTTCAACCTTGAAACACGTGCAAATCTGAGGGTTAGCACGAACGAAATTATGTGAAATTTTGAAGAATACAGAAAAACACGTCTGTGATTGTTCATAAGGCACTCCAAGCCTTTGGGTTGTAAATTCAAAGCAAATCCCAAGCCCAAGGCTTGGGATTCCCAAAGCAAGAAATAACGCGAGCGCGTTATAACGCGCTCACGTTATAACGCGCTCGCGTTATTTCTTGCCTTACATTTTTTCCCGCAAGTCTGTCTTTTGCCATGATTGACATAACGCGAGCGCGTTATAACGCGCTCGCGTTATGTCCCACTCAAATTTTTTTACATTCAAGGCTATTCATCATGAGGGTTAAGGCATAAGGGATAGAGTTGGAAGGTTTACGGATAAGGGATTAGCGTTTAAGGTATAGTATCGAGCCCGTTGAGGGTCTAGGAATAGGGATAGCGTTTAAGGTTTAGGGATGAGGGATGACAGATTACGGTTGAGGGTCGAGGGATCAAAGTTAAGGGTTGAGGGATTAGGGTTTGACATTAAGGGTTGAGGGTTGAGGTTCAAGGGTCAAAGGTTTAGGGATAGGGTTTAGGGTCGAGGGATTAGGGTTAAAGTAGAGTGTGGAAGGTGTAAGGATTAGGGATAGGGTTGGAGGGTTTAGGGATAAGGGATTAGGGTTTAAGGTATAGTATCAAGTCTGTTGAGAGTTTAGGAATAGGGATAGCATTTAGAGATTAGGGATGAGGGATTATAGTTGAGGGATGATGGATTAGGGTTGAGGGTTGAGGGATTAGGGTTTAGGGATAAGGTTTAGGGTTGAGGGTTGAGGGATTAGGGTTTAAGGTATAGTGTTGAGGGTTGAGGGTTGATGGTTTAGGATTAGGGTTTAATAGGGTTGACGGATTAGCATTTAATGTCGAGGTTAGGGTTAGAGTGTTGAGGGTAGAGGGATTAGGGATAGGGTTTAGGGTTTAAGGTTTAAGGATTGAGGGTTGAGGCTTTAGGGATGAGGGTTTAAGGCTTAAGATATAGTGTCAAGTGTTGAGGGTGTAGGGATAGGGTTTAAGTTTTAAGGGTTAAGGGTTGAGGGATATGGATTAGGGTTTAAGGTATAGTGTTGAGGGTCGAGGGATCAGAGTTAAGGGTTGAGGGATTAGGGTTTGACGTTGAGGGTTGAGGGTTGAGGTTCGAGGGTCAAGAGTTTAGGGATAGGGTTGAGGGTCGAGGAATTAGGGTTAAAGTAGAGTGTGGAGGGTATAAGGATTAGGGATAGGGTTGGAGGCATTAGGGATAAGGGATTAGGGTTTAAGGTATAGTATCGATTCTGTTGAGTGTAGGAATAGGGATAGCATTTAAGGTTTGGGGATGAAGGATTAGAGTTGGGGGATGACAGATTAGGGTTGAGGGTTGAGGGATTAGGGTTTAGGGATAAGGTTTAGGGTTAAGGGATGAGGGATTAGGGTTTAAGGTATAGTGTTGAGGGTTTAGGGATAGGGTTTAGGCTTGAGGGATTAGGATTTGACGTTGAGGGTTGAGGGTTTAGGGTTTAGGGTTAGGGTTGAGAGATGAGGGATCAGAGTTAAGGGTTGAGGGAATAGGGTTTAACGTCGAGGGTTGAGGGTTGAGGTTCGAGGGTCAAGGGTTTAGGGATAGGGTTGAGGTTGAAGGGATTAGGGTTAAAGTAGAGTGTGGAGGGTGTAAGGATTAGGGATAGGGTTGGAGGGTTTAGGGATAAGGGATTAGAGTTTAAGGTATAGTATCGAGTCTGTTGAGGGTTTAGGAATAGGGATAGCATTTAGGGTTTAGGGATGAGGGATTAGAGTTGAGGGATGAGGGATTAGGGTTGAGGGTTGAGGGATTAGGGTTTAGGGATAAGGTTTAGGGTTGAGGGTTGAGAGATTGGGGTTTAAGGTATAGTGTTGAGGGTTGATGGTTTAGGGATAGGGTTTAGGTTTGAGGGATTAGGGTTTAGGGTTGATGAATTAGAGTTTAATGTTGAGAGTTGAGGGTTGAGGGTTGAGGTTGAGGGATAGGGTTAATGGTCAAGGGACTAGGGTTAAATAAGAGTGTCGATGGTAGAGGTATTAGGGTTTAAGGTATAGTATCGAGCCTGTTGAGGGTCTAGGAATAGGGATAGCGTTTAGGGTTTAGGAATGATGGATTAGAGTTGAGGGATGACGGATGACAGATTAGGGTTGAGGGTTGAGGGATTAGGGTTTAGGGACAAGGTTTAGGGTTAGGGTTTAGGGATAGGGTTTAGGGTTGAGGGATTAGAGTGAAGGGTTGAGGGATTAGAATTTGGCGTTGAGGGTTTAGGGTTTAGGATCAGGGTTGAAGGTCGAGGGATCAGAGTTAAGGGTTGAGGGATTAGGGTTTGATGTTGAGGGTTGAGGGTTGAGGTTCGAGGGTCAAGGGTTTAGGGATAGGGTTGAGGGTCGAGGAATTAGGGTTACAGTAGAGTGTGGAGGGTATAAGGATTAGGGATAGGGTTGGAGGGTTTAGGGATAAGGGATTAGAGTTTAAGGTATAGTATCGAGTCTGTTGAGGGTTTAGGAATAGGGATAGCATTTAGGGTTTAGGGATGATGGATTAGAGTTGAGGGATGAGGGATTAGGGTTGAGGGTTGAGGGATAAGGTTTAGGGTTGAGGGTTGAGGGATTAGGGTTTAAGGTATAGTGTTGAGGGTTGATGGTTTAGGGATAGGGTTTAGGTTTGAGGGATTAGGGTTTAGGGTTGATGAATTAGGGTTTAATGTTGAGAGTTGAGGGTTGAGGGTTGAGGGTTGAGGTTGAGGAATAGGGTTAATGGTCAAGGGATTAGGGTTAAATAAGAGTGTCGATGGTAGAGGGATTAGGGTTTAAGGTATAGTATCGAGCCTGTTGAGGGTCTAGGAATAGGGATAGCGTTTAGGGTTTAGGAATGAGGGATTAGAGTTGAGGGATGACGGATGACAGATTAGGGTTGAGGGTTGAGGGATTAGGGTTTAGGGACAAGGTTTAGGGTTAGGGTTTAGGGATAGGGTTTAGGGTTGAGGGATTAGAGTGAAGGGTTGAGGGATTAGAATTTGGCATTGAGGGTTTAGGGTTTAGGATCAGGGTTGAAGGTCGAGGGATCAGAGTTAAGGGTTGAGGGATTAGGGTTTGATGTTGAGGGTTGAGGGTTGAGGTTCGAGGGTCAAGGGTTTAGGGATAGGGTTGAGGGTCGAGGAATTAGGGTTACAGTAGAGTGTGGAGGGTATAAGGATTAGGGATAGGGTTGGAGGGTTTAGGGATAAGGGATTAGAGTTTAAGGTATAGTATCGAGTCTGTTGAGGGTTTAGGAATAGGGATAGCATTTAGGGTTTAGGGATGAGGGATTAGAGTTGAGGGATGAGGGATTAGGGTTGAGGGTTGAGGGATAAGGTTTAGGGTTGAGGGATTAGGGTTTAAGGGATAGTGTTGAGGGTTGATGGTTTAGGGATAGGGTTTAGGTTTGAGGGATTAGGGTTTAGGGTTGATGAATTAGGGTTTAATATTGAGAGTTGAGGGTTGAGGGTTGAGGTTGAGGGATAGGGTTAATGGTCAAGGGATTAGGGTTAAATAAGAGTGTCGATGGTAGAGGGATTAGGGTTTAAGGTATAGTATTGAGCCTGTTGAGGGTCTAGGAATAGGGATAGCGTTTAGGGTTTAGGAATGAGGGATTAGAGTTGAGGGATGACGGATGACAGATTAGGGTTGAGGGTTGAGGGATTAGGGTTTAGGGACAAGGTTTAGGGTTAGGGTTTAAGGTATAGTGTTGAGGGTTTAGGGATAGGGTTTAGGGTTGAGGGATTAGAGTGAAGGGTTGAGGGATTAGAATTTGGCGTTGAGGGTTTAGGGTTTAGGATCAGGGTTGAAGGTCGAGGGATTAGAGTCAAGGGTTGAGGGATTAGGGTTTGATGTTGAGGGTGAGGGTTGAGGTTCGAGGGTCAAGGGTTTAGGGATAGGGTTGAGGGTCGAGGAATTAGGGTTAAAGTAGAGTGTGGAGGGATGACGGATGATAGATTAGGGTTGAGGGTTGAGGGATTAGGGTTTGATGTTGAGGGTTGAGGGTTCAGGGTTAAGGTTGAGAGATGAGGGATCAGAGTTAAGGGTTGAGGGATTAGGGTTTGACGTCGAGGGCTGAGGTTCGAGGGTCAAGGGTTTAGGGATAGGGTTGAGGTTGAAGGGATTAGGGTTTAGGGACAAGGTTTAGGGTTAGGGTTGAGGGATTAGGGTTTAAGGTATAGTGTTGAGGGTTTAGGGATAGGGTTTAGGGTTGAGGGATTAGAGTGAAGGGTTGAGGGATTAGAATTTGGCGTTGAGGGTTTAGGGTTTAGGATCAGGGTTGAAGGTTGAGGGATTAGAGTTAAGGGTTGAGGGATTAGGGTTTGATGTTGAGGGTTGAGGGTTGAGGTTCGAAGGTCAAGAATTTAGGGATAGGGTTGAGGGTCGAGGAATTAGGGTTAAAGTAGAGTGTGGAGGGATGACGGATGATAGATTAGGGTTGAGGGTTGAGGGATTAGGGTTTTATGTTGAGGGTTGAGGGTTTAGGGTTAGGGTTGAGAGATGAGGGATCAGAGTTAAGGGTTGAGGGATTAGGGTTTGACGTCGAGGGCTGAGGTTCGAGGGTCAAGGGTTTAGGGATAGGGTTGAGGTTGAAGGGATTAGGGTTTAGTGACAAGGTTTAGGGTTAGGGTTGAGGGATTAGGGTTTAAGGTATAGTGTTGAGGGTTTAGGGATAGGGTTTAGGGTTGAGGGATTAGAGTGAAGGGTTGAGGGATTAGAATTTGGCGTTGAGGGTTTAGGGTTTAGGATCAAGGTTGAAGGTCGAGGGATTAGAGTTAAGGGTTGAGTGATTAGGGTTTGATGTTGAGGGTTGAGGGTTGAGGTTCGAGGGTCGAGGGTCGAGGAATTAGGGTTAAAGTAGAGTGTGGAGGGATGACAGATGACAGATTAGGGTTGAGGGTTGAGGGATTAGGGTTTGATGTTGAGGGTTGAGGGTTTAGGGTTAGGGTTGAGAGATGAGGGATCAGAGTTAAGGGTTGAGGGATTAGGGTTTGACGTCGAGGGCTGAGGTTCGAGGGTCAAGGGTTTAGGGATAGGGTTGAGGTTGAAGGGATTAGGGTTTAAGGTATAGTGTTGAGGGTTGATGGATCAGAGTTAAGGGTTGAGGGATTAGGGTTGAGGGTTGTAAGGATTAGGGATAGGGTTGGAGGGTTGACGGATTAGGATTTGACATTGAGGGATTAGGATTTGACGTTGAGGGTTGAGGGATTAGGATTTGACATTGAGGGTTGAGGGTTTAGGGATAGGGTTGAGGGATTAGGATTTGACATTGAGGGTTGAGGGTCAAGGAATCAGAGTTGAGGGTTTAGGGTTTAGGGATCTATAGCAGGACAAAACGCGAGCACGTTATAGCGCGAGCGCGTTATAACGCGCTCACATTTTGTATTTCTACTGAAACAGTAAAAAAGTGGTTACCCCCGTGATCCAGGCCCACATGCTCTATTTTCTTACTGATTCTGCGCGTGCTCCGACAAAAAAGAAGTGCTTTCATGCTATTGGGAAGTTCACATGCACATATGACACATTGTACCACCTTTGCATGATCTTTCCACCACCTTTTCTGCTTTGCCAACTTGAGAAGGAGGAAATAACATAGTTTTCAAACCAAATTTGATATATATCTATACAAGTTTCAATTTTTGTAGTATTGCAATGTTAATTTTGATTCAATTTTAAGAATTTAACATTGAAAAGGAAGCAAGTGGTGAAAAACTCAAATTGTTGAGGAGTTTGATGCAAGAAGATAAAAACACTACATAATTGGGTACTCTCTCCATTCAAATCTTCATTTTTTAGGTATGTCAAGTCTTTACATGCATGTTCTTTACATTTTCCTTATTTTGGATTGAATTACTTTATCATGCTTTATCATACATGTTTAAAATAGACACATTTCCAATCAAGAAAGCAACCTACAATCTCACATGATGCCATGTATATTTTCTACACTTGGGCTCTTTAATAATTATGTGTAATAAACAAACCTTAGTTCATACCATGATGTCAAACTATACAAGAATAAATCCTTACAACATAAAAAAAATACAATCCCACTATTATCATGTATTCATTTCTTAGGAACTAATATTGGTCTCTTTATCATGTGCTACAGACAAATTCTCCGTCATGCCGAGGAAACGATCAAGAATTAAACCAACACAGGAAGAGATAGAAGCTAAGAATGCAAAGAAAGCAATGGCTATGAGGGAACTTCGTGAGAAGAGGAAATTGGACACGATAAATGAAGACATACCAATTGAAGAGGAACCACAACCATCACAAAGAGATATGGTATTGGTGGCACAAAGAGAACGAATGCAAAAACTTCGTGGTACGAGAGATTTGAATACCATAGTTGGAGACACATCCTTTATCGCAAGACAACATGTAGGGACACCATCTACCACATCTCAAGTTGAGAGTACATCATCACTCACATGTGATGAAGGAGGTACGCCATCGTTCCCACCTCAACCTCAAGGTATGTCATCTATTCCATCTTCGATCGAAGGTATGCCATCTAACCCATCTCATTTAAATATTGATGAAATTCCTAATGTTGAGATGAATTTACCTAACTTGACACCACCTAGAATTTTGCATAGAAAGCCAAAGTATTTGATTGATATTGATGAGAATATTTTGCAGCCAATGGAAGGTAAGATTCTAAAACGCACTTGTAGAAGATATGCTAATAAGATTTGGAGATTGTTCTTTGAAAAGTTAAATGAGACTGCAAGATGTCAACTATTCGTTGAAATGATGCGAAGTATAAAGTATAGGTCTATCATGAAGATTCTTGGGTTGAGAACATCAGAGGCTTCAAGTGAAAAATCTATTGTCAAGAATCTAATGAGTGCGTATGAGAGTGTGGGTAACACCTCACGCACAAAAGATAGTAATGCAACACGGCGTGTGATTACATCGACTATAGTAAGTAGTCAAACGAGGAAAGCTCGTCTCATTAGAAAGACAAGTCAAAAATTGAGAATTAATAGGAAAACTTTATCAAGAGCCGTTGGAAGACGCCAAAGAATTGAGGACACTAATGCCAATGAATTATGGGCGTTCTCAGGGAGACTACCACGAAAAGATAAACTAATTGTTGAAGCATTGAGATCACTAATTGAAGACTTTTGGAAGAATTACACAAGGGTATCTCCGAATCAAAGGGATGTGGTAAGAAGGAGAATTGGTAGTCAGAACTGCGAGCCACATCCAAAGCATTTTTTGGATGAGACTCAAACACAGTTTTATGGTAAATTTCTAGAGAAGTATCCTCAAATTAAAATTTGTCAAAGATATTTTGAAATGCTAAAACCTTTCTATGTTAAGATAAATCACACACGCACTACTTGTTGTTGTAGATTACATATTGAATTTTCTAACCATTTTGATGCTTATAGGTCTATATGTTTAGATATGCATACTAATAATGATTTGCAGGGTTGTGCCATATGTGCCCCACCAACATCTTCAAGAGACTTCATATCAAGAATTTTATGTGAAAGAGAGGAAGGTCAAATATTCTACAAGAAATTATGCTTGGATGGCACATGTCATCGTTGCGGTGGCTTGCAACATTTGCCAATATGTGAACATATGGAAATAACACATGCGGTTGGAAATGAACTAGTAGAGTTTGGCAAGTATAAAACAGTGGCATACAATACAAAAGATGGTAAAGAAGCAAAGAGGTGTGAATTAGTTATTGAAAAAATTCCAGTGTATCAGTTTATGCCTATATTTCGTGACAGCATAGTGTATGAGTATGCAAGACATGCCCATAGAGCTCGATGGTTGGACTTGCAATTCAAGTTATGCAAGGACACATTTCTAGTTGGTAGCATTGTTTCAGTCGTCGACTTTGCAGAGAACTACAGTCTATAGCCACAGCGTGAGGTGCAATCACAATATTACAACTCCACACAGGTTTCTATATTTGTGCACATCGCATTCATTCATGCGAATGATAGTACAGAGAATGACAGAAAGATCATAAGGGAGTATCATTTCTATATTAGTGATGATCGCACGCATTCTACGAAGTTCGTACAAGGTTGCTTTCAAGGGTTCTATAATGATTTGGCTAGAAGGGGCATATCGTTCAGTCAGCATATCATATGGTCGGATAATTGTGCATCACAATTCAAGAACTCGCAGAATTTCTATTGGCTGAGTAGGAGGCATAATTTTACAGGTATTCAACATATGTGGAACTTTTGTGAGGCCGGGCATGGAAAGGGGGAGCATGATGGTGCAGGAGCATGTATCAAAAGAGCCATAGCACGAGAAGAGTTAAAGTATAAAGACAATGCAAAGTTGACAGATGCAAAATCGATTGTCAAGTGGTGTAATGCTTCCATGGGTCCAGGTAATGAAGGTAAGTCTTTAGTTCGTAGATTTTCTTGGTTGATAGATGATACTAACATTGCACCATATGAGGATTGTTGTACACTGATAGGATCAAATGAGATGCACTCTTTCAGAAGCTCAATTGCAGGTTCATGGAGTATCCATACACGAAAGATGTCATGCTTTTGTTCTTCCTGTACAATTCAAGTCTGGGATGAGTGCGAGTCAAAGGAGTGGGTTGACGAATGGCAGTTAAGTTATCTTAGCCCACTTGACACGTATCGACCCCCGACGGCACTGGAACTAACACAGATGGAATCGTCAGTTGACTTTGACCACATATCAGATTTAGTTCAACCAGGTAATATAGGGCACATATATGCATCTAATTTCATCTAGTTCAACCAGGTAATGTCATCTTACTTTGTAGTGTTTTTGTAATGTTGACTAATTTCATCTAATTTGCTACACATATCAATGTAGGACACGTATATGCAGTTATTGTAGATGAAGATAATGAAGAGGGAACAGATTATTACTTATGTCGTTGTGTTGAGGCCAAAAAGAAATTGGAGGCCCCTGTTACAGATGGAGAAAACATCGAATACCCTACAGGATCAGTGGTTAGTACTGGAACATGGCTTAGAAGGTACCCACATAAGAGTGTTAATATTTGGCTATTTCAGGACTTTGACATGCATCGAAAGATTCTTCATTACTCAAACCTTGTCGTGGCATCCAATGTTCATTTGATAAAGTATCGGGGTAGACCTTTGAACAAAATATTGTGGAAGGTGCGTGAGTCTGACCATGAAGCAATACTTGACACAATAAAGAGTAGAGCAGATCCAGATGGTTCATTGGATTAATTTGTAAGTATTCACATTGATTTTGTAAAGTTATGTTACATTGAGTTGTAAGTATGCACATTAATTTGTAAGGTTTGTCTTTTTTTATTTCCTCCTGCATTTTTACACATATGTACACATTTTTACATCATCATGTTATGCATTTTTGGTGTCCTGCTCCTGATGCGACCAAACTCATAACTCACCCTACTAGACACCATTTGATGATCTCTCCAACACTCTGGATCCAGGGCGCCCAATCATGATGATGACCTATATACCATTCTCCCAAGGCGCTCATAATGAATGAATGATAAGGAGCGCCTTGACCTCTATAATCAAGGTGATTTTAAGTCACTTTGAGTCATTTGGGGTCAGTTTGAGTCTTTGAGTCATGTTGCAAAAAAGTGTCAATGTTGTCAAGTTGCACAAAGCAACCTTTGCATTTTTGGTGTCTTGCTCATGATGTGACCAAACTGACTGTTCCAACGCATTCAGATGGGTACATTTACGCTAGGCATGGTCCTGTTTTTCACCCAAACATGTCGAAACAGTCTGAGCTACATTGTACCAACGATATCCCTGAAGAGTCCAAAGTGCAAAAAGGCTGCAATCTTTGACGAGATGTTACTCAAAAACCGTGTCACTTAGGAATATTCCGTCTGAGGCAACGCTATCACGTAGAGTGCCTCTACAATAACCTCTCTCGGTTTTTTATAGCTCTGAGGCATTTACCCGCCGTGAAAGGTTTTCTGCTGCCCCAAAAATCGTCAGAAGGAGGCAGTGTAAAGTTGCAAAGGGGTGTAACTTTTGTCCTGCTCCTGATGCAACCAAACTGACTATTCCAACGCGTCCGAATGGGTACATTTATGCTAGGCATGGTCCTATTTCTCACCCAAACATATCAAAACAGTCGGAGCTACATTGTACCGACGATATCCCTGAAGAGTCCAAAGTGCAAAAAGGCAGCAATCTTTGACGAGATGTTACTCGAAAATCGTGCCACTTAGAAACATTCCGTCTGAGGCAACGGGATCACGTAGAGTGCCTCTACAATAATCTCTCTCAGTTTTTTATAGCTCTTAGGCATTTGCCCGTGGTGAAAGGTTTTCTGTTGCCCCAAAAATCGTCAAAAGGAGGCAGTGTAAAGTTGCAAAGGGGTGTAACTTTCGTCCTGCTCCTGATGCGACCAAACTGACTGTTCCAACGCGTCCGAATGGGTACATTTATGCTAGGCATGGTCCTATTTCTCACCCAAACATGTCGAAACAGTCGGAGCTACATTGTACCGACGATATCCCTGAAGAGTCCAAAGTGCAAAAAGGCAGCAATCTTTGACGAGATGTTACTCGAAAATCGTGTCACTTAGAAACATTCCGTCTGAGGCAACGGGATCACGTAGAGTGCCTCTACAATAACCTCTCTCGATTTTTTATAGCTCTGAGGCATTTGCCCGTGGTGAAAGGTTTTCTGTTGCCCCAAAAATCGTCAGAAGGAGGCAATGTAAAGTTGCAAAGGGGTGTAACTTTCGTCCTGCTCCTGATGCGACCAAACTGACTATTCCAACGCGTCTGAATGGGTACATTTATGCTAGGCATGGTCCTATTTCTCACCCAAACATGTCGAAACAGTCGGAGCTACATTGTATCGACGATATCCCTGAAGAGTCCAAAGTGCAAAAAGGCAGCAATTTTTGACGAGATGTTACTCGAAAATTGTGTCACTTAGAAACATTCCGTCTGAGGCAACGGGATCACGTAGAGTGCCTCTACAATAACCTCTCTCAGTTTTTTATAGCTCTTAGGCATTTGCCCGTGGTGAAAGGTTTTTTGTTGCCCCAAAAATCGTCAGAAGGAGGCAGTGTAAAGTTGCAAAGGGGTGTAACTTTCGTCCTGCTCCTGATGCGACCAAACTGACTGTTCCAACGCGTCTGAATGGGTACATTTATGCTAGGCATGGTCCTATTTCTCACCCAAACATGTTGAAACAGTCGGAGCTACATTGTACCGACGATATCCCTGAAGAGTCCAAAGTGCAAAAAGGCAGCAATCTTTGACGAGATGTTACTTGAAAATCATGTCACTTAGAAACATTCCGTCTGAGGCAACGGGATCACGTAGAGTGCCTCTACAATAACCTCTCTCGGTTTTTTATAGCTCTGAGGCATTTGCCCGTGGTGAAAGGTTTTCTGCTGCCCCAAAAATCGTCAGAAGGAGGCAGTGTAAAGTTGCAAAGGGGTGTAACTTTCATCCTGCTCCTGATGCGACCAAACTGATTGTTCCAACGCGTCCGAATGGGTACATTTATGCTAGGCATGGTCCTATTTCTCACTCAAACATGTCGAAACAGTCAGAGCTACATTGTACCGACGATATCCCTGAAGAGTCTAAAGTGCAAAAAGATAGCAATCTTTGACGAGATGTTACTCGAAAACTGTGTCACTTAGAAATATTCTGTCTGAGGCAACGGGATCACGTAGAGTGCCTCTACAATAACCTCTCTCGGTTTTTTATAGCTCTTAGGCATTTGCCCGTGGTGAAAGGTTTTCTGTTGCCCCAAAAATCGTCAGAAGGAGGCAGTGTAAAGTTGCAAAGGGGTGTAACTTTCGTCCTGCTCCTGATGCGACCAAACTGACTGTTCCAACGCGTCCGAATGGGTACATTTATGCTAGGCATGGTCCTATTTCTCACCCAAACATGTCGAAATAGTCGGAGCTACATTGTACCGACGATATCCCTGAAGAGTCCAAAGTGCAAAAAGGCAGCAATCTTTGACGAGATGTTACTCGAAAACCGTGTCACTTAGAAACATTCCGTCTGAGGCAACGGGATCACGTAGAGTGCCTCTACAATAACCTCTCTCGATTTTTTATAGCTCTGAGGCATTTGCCCGTGGTGAAAGGTTTTCTGTTGCCCCAAAAATTGTCAGAAGGAGGCAGTGTATTAAGTTAGGATGAAAGCCTATTCACTCTAGGCGCCTATTTTTGACCAAATCACACATGCGCCTTGAACAACTCTGTCTTCAAGGCGCTTTTCTCTAATCTCTGTAACTCTCCAAATCCACTAAGGCGCAAATTTTACCTCTTGGGCTCAAGATATAGGTTCTTCATCCAAGGCGCCAGAATGGTCCAAAGGCGCATTTCACCTCTAACCTCACCTCTGACCTTACTTGGAGGCGCTAAACCTCATCTCATTGCTCTCCTCCATTACAAGCGCTCACTTACCTCAATCTTGGGCACATACCAACATCCCAACATCCAAATCACCTAGGCGCTCAAAACCTTCAAGACTCAAGGTGCATTTTATGATCAAACAAGGTATCTCCTGAACAAGGCGCTCATAGTCTCATCAAGGCGTTAATCATCATCATGAGCACTCATATTGTTCTAGGCGCACAGTTATCTCTGGAATGCTCAAGGCACACATACCCTTCTCTAGGCTAGTTTACACTTATTCAAGGCGCTCATTCCAAACTTACATGAACTCCTCATTACAAGACGCACAAACTAGATGATCCTAGGGCATAAGGGTGCTCATAGGAGTTGTTATGTGTCATTTTGGCCAAGGTTTTCCGGAGCAGTGAAGACATTAGGAAGGGGATGATCGTTTGGATAGTTTTGAATGCTTTATTTCTCCTTGTTTAAACTAGGCGCTCACTGAGGATTGGAGTAGCCTTTGCACCCTCACATCACGTTAATCGGCGTTTCAGAGGCAATCATAGTATAGGAAGATTTGCGCCTTGAAGAAGAGAGTTATCTGGTGAGTGCTTAGGAGTTCTGGCGCCTAGGGGAAAGGTCTAGGTAGAGCGCCTTCAGACTTTGACAGTGAAATGCCTTAAGGAGTTGGATGATGTTTTTGCCTAGAGTGGAGATGATGTTTTTAGCGCCTTAAGGATGATGATGGAGCGCCTTGGAGTCAGGTTAGTCTGGAGCACCTTAAGAAGCTAAAGCACTTCAAATGTAAACACAAGTGTTTTGAGTGCCCTAATGAGAAGTTGTCTTGGCACCATAAGTTGTTCAAACGAAGATATGCGCCTTGGATAGTTGCAAAGACCTAATTTAGCGCCCAAGGTTGGAAGACTCTTTGTGAGCGCCCAGTGTTTGAAAGCTCTTTGTGTTTGGTGCATTAAAATGAATTTGGCACCTAAGTAGTATTGAAACACTCAACTGAGCGCCTAAAGCCCATGAGAGAAGTGATATGCGCCTTGATAGGAATATCATGGAAGATGAGTTTACTGAATGGCGCCTTGAATGACTTGGTTGATTAAGTGTTTTAGCGCCTAGATATGGGATGAATCATTGAGCGCCTTTGGTTGAGATGATGTTAGCACCTTTGAGATTATAACACCTTGGAGTCAAGTTCGAAGGAGCACCTTGAGAAGGTAAAACACTTCAAATGTTTTCAAGGAATTGGAGAAGTCACTTAGTGCCTAGAAGGAATTCCAGAGCAAGAGGGTTGGAGCGCCTTGAGCTTCAAGTCAGATATGCGCCTAGACCTCTACCCTTTAGCAAGTTGAAGCCCTCTGAGCCTTGACAACGTGAGAATGCCTTATAGTGAATATGCGCCTTGGGCAAGGTTGAATACAAAGTTGAGGAGTATATCATAATGAGTAAGTGCACTGTAGGGTTAGATGATAAAGACTAGTGCCTTGAGTGTCTTGGTCAAAATTTTGACGTGAGAAGTCTTGCAAGATCAAACCCTGGAGTGCGCCTTAGAGAGAACCTATTGATCCTTTGCTTTGACAAGATTTGGGCGCTAGAATGATCCTTAATAAATGGAATGTATCTACACCAATTTTGCGCCTTTAGGGAAGTGATGGTGGCCAGAATGATCCTTAATCTCATGTTTGTGCGCCTAGGTCTAGAAGCAAGATTTGAGCGCCTTAGGATAGGGTTTTTTGCACCTTGTCTTGGAGAGTGAATTTGCGCCTTGGATGATGTTGAAGCGCCTTGGGATGAAATGCGCCCAAACTTACAGAGGGCCTTCAGTGAGGGAGTTGAAGAGAGTGCTTAGAGGAAGGATAGCCTTAAGATCAAACTAAGTACTTAGAAACCTAAGATTAGCGCCTTATTTGAAGTTATACACCTATTCTGGCGCCAGAGAGTGAGTTTGAGTGTGAAGAAGTGAATGTCTGCGCCTTGAAGGGGATACAAAGGGAAGATGATACACCTTGATGGGTTGATGATGGAAATTTGCGTTTTGGAGCTAAATGTGCGCCTTGAATCTAAATGATATTTGAGTGCTTAGAGGTAAATAGGGGCGCCTTTGAGAATTCTTTGTGCTTTAAGGAATGGATTGTGGCGCTTTGGACTAAGGTAAGTCCTGAGCACTTCCAATGATTTTAAGGAGCGCCTTGAAGGAGATAGTGCATAGAGGTACAATGAATCTTCCGGAGAACATGGATAGACAACTAAGTCTCCAACTTGAGTCTTCTAAGTGAATTGGATGATGAAGAGAGTCTAGTCATTTTGGGCGCTAGTATCAGGATGAATCATCCAAAATGGGTGCCTAGAACTAGAAGGCGCCAATGCATGAGTTCAAGGATCCTCCATTGGAGGGCCTAGCCCAGATGGCTATAGATTGAAAGTTTTAAAGCTAAGTGATGTCTCTTAGGTGAATTCCTAGCCCAGGTGCATGTGTTGGGAAAAACTCTTTGGCTCTGGCGCCTAGAATTGGGAGCTTTGTAAGATGCACCAATTGATGAAACATTTCCATTTTGCGCCTAGAATAGAACTCTCTCACATAGTTGAAATTGACTTGATAGAAGGAGATAAGTCTTAAGGACTAGTTTGGTGCCTCACTTGCCTATCTCACCTTTGAAATGCGCTTTGGTTGATGATCATCATTGATGGAGCCTAGTGAAATGTAAAGCTATTTGCATCTCCAGAGGATCAAAATTGGATTAGGAGATCATCCTTGCAGTTGAGATTGACAGAGAAGTGTTAAAGGAATCACTTCAAATGGGCGCCTAAGCTAGTTGAGGCGCATATCAATTCCACTGTAACTCCAGACTGACGCTTAGGATCCAGTCATCTCCTAAGGCGCAATTCCATTCACCCATGACCTCGCTTGGCGTCTAAAACTTGGAAACTCCTTTGGAAAGCTCCTGTTGCGCCTAGAAGATGAGTTTGGGATATCAACTTGCAAAAGGCTTAGAAACTCTTCAAAGATGTTAGGCACAATCCCATGGCACTGGAGCTCAGTTTTGGCGCCTTCAAGGAATAGCACATGAAGGAACTTGGGAGGTCAGGTGCTTGTAAAAGGGAACACCTTGGAACATCTTCCAGGGGTTGAAGTAGTAAGAAAACATCAAGTGAGTCTAGGCGCACTCCCTTGTGTGAACAGTTTAGCTCTGGCGCCTAGCCACAGAGTGAGCCAAAAGAAGTAGTTTGGACATTAGAAGATAGGCGCTCATTCTACAATGAAGCATTCCACCTTCCTAATCAACAAAGACTTGCAAGAATTGACAAAGGAAGCTAAGGCGCACCTTCTACTTGTTTCCACCTCCAGAATGCGCCTAACCTTGAAAGGGGGTTCAAAGATGTTTGTTAGACCTTTTCACTCAAGGCGCTCACCTTAGGCGCACTTTCTAAGTCCTTGTCACCTCAAGGAAACACCTAGTTTGGAAGGCGCTTGCCCTGTTCTCCACTCCTTTCAATTGGCGCCTAGAACACATAATGCATGAAAGGAGCGCCTAGACTCCAGAGGGCTCATTTGGGCGCCTAGCATTTAAAACACTTTCATAATGATGATGTTTTGACGCCTACTCTTGGAAACAATCCAGAGCATCCATAAACTCTAATTTGCACCTAATGTTGACAAGGCACAACTTCAGGAGGAGGTCACCTCAACTTGGCGCCCAAGTCAGAAAAACCTGTAAATCCTTCAAATATGCGCCTACCTTGTGAGGTGATGAGTTGAACATTCCAAATCTTCAAATGTTGCTCAAGTAAGGAAGACATTGTAACATCAAGGCTTCAAGGCCTGTCCTTGTATTTCCATTGAATGAGTTGTACTTCATGCTATTGAAAGCATTTTCCATGTAATAAGACATTGCAAGTTGATTGAATCAAGTAACAAGACAAGTACCCAACTCTAATGTTGTTTCATTCAAATAGTTATCTTGATGTATATCTTTATGTTATTGAAGTAGTTGATGAATTGTTAGCAAGTAAAAGTGTTTAAGTAAGGAAAAATTTTCGTAGAACTAGTTGGGTATCTTACACTTACACCATGCCTATCCATCAAACATCACAATGCAATCAAAATCCTAACAACATGCCCATGATCCAAGATCAAGTGCAATCATGCAAAGATATTATCAATCACAAGCCTATCAAGAATGAACTAGAGTCTTCTAGTACCATACTTTTCCATCAAACACCATCATGTAATCCATGGCCTATCAAGCCTATCAAAGAAAATGCAAACATCCTATGTAATACAATCAGACTTTAAATATTTGAAATAGCCATCTACAAATATCCATTCAAAAGTGGATTTATAATGTAAGTATGGACGCCATCAATAAAAAAGATTTGTATTAACCAAATATCCATATATGCATACATCAATATCTGTCGATATAAGTATAACATATATACAAAATAGCCATATAGGCTTACAAGAATGCCATATAGGCATACAATGTCAACTATGTACAATACAAAATATATGTCCACAAATGCCATATAGGCATACAACAGAGGAACACAATAAAAAGTCATTCCCCTCTAGCTGGTGAAGAGAATAAATCACGAGCAGCCTTTGATCTTCTAGGGGATGGAGACATGCATGTGGGTGGTCTACTACGAACCCGAGGGCTACTCCTCCTATTTAGTTCTTCCTGCACCTTTACCTGTTACAAAAAAAAGTATAGATATTAATATATAGAAATTACATGTTATAAAAAAATAAAACATTTAACAAAATAATCACTTACTGCTAACATATAATCTGTCTGCTCGCTTGCCTCAGTAGTAGGAAAAGGCCCTGGTGATGTCATGTCCTATAGAAACCATCCAGATAGAAATTAAACTTCAAATCAATAATCTTTTGATTTTTCAAAAATAGACAACTATAACAATGAATGTAAATTGAAATTTACTAATCTGCCTCATACCCCTGTCAATGCCATAGAGCTATGAATCACAGAGGCCACACCCTGCTCCATTGCCCTATGAACATGGGGAGGTGTATCCGCAGCCTGCATCATCTGGAAATAAAACAACATTATTCAATTACGAAAACTATAATAGTGATGCAAATCATGGCTCCTAACATACACACACACTCATCTAAACATGGAAGTACACACAATAAAACACACAAATCACATACAAAAATTTAGTAAGTACAATTCATTCATTAAACTATTTATTTTATTACCTCCGTAAAGCTTTGAAGTCCACCACCGCTGGCAGGTGTTGCCATGAAATCTACAGTGTTAACCTATTCAACATCCAAAATCAGAAATTAGAATACCATTCATATAACGATGCTATTCACATGTAATATTTATAATTGTTTACTAGTTACATACCTCGACAGTAGATGATCTAGTGAAAAATGTAGGTGGAGAACCACTAAAAACTGCATCGACGCTATGACCCTGAAATTTCATTAAAATCATCAATTTAAATTAGTTAATCTTGTATTTCAAAAATAAAATTTAATAAATTAAATTCAATAAACTTGCTAATATTTACCTGACTATCAAGGCCGAAAGTCTCACTCAGGAGGGTATCTGTCATCACCATCTGCTCAGCTGCAGATGTAGCCTGTGCACCTGCGTCCTGACTGTCCATGGGGTCATAACCACAGACTGACCCGCAAGCCTAGCAAGTATGCGGTGGGACCCTACTCCTCGCACTATCTCCCAACCCACTCTGTGTTGCAGGATCGGCATGCTCTATGATGCTCTGGGTCAAGGCACTAATCAACCTCAGTGTATCGACCTCAACACTCTCCTTCACAATAGAAGGGATAGAAACATGCTCGTGGGCTGGTCTGCTGATTACTCGTCTCACTACCCGCTGTGGGTTAAGACGTGCCCCTGGTCTATCCTGTGCTGAGCCCCCACCTCTACCCTGGAAGTCCCGCATATCAAAATAGTTTGGCACTTTATTGAGGACAAACTCGGAGTAGAGTTTCCTCAAAAAGTATTGCGAGATCTCATTGTTATTGCATGGAGGATGGTCAAAAACCATCCACCACCTCTGTCCGAAATTGTCCCTTATCGCTTGGTTGTTGCACCAATGGATAGGGAACCTCTTGCATGTAATGGGTGGAGGTTGATTTGTTTGTGGGTTTGTGAAAATTGAACACAAGTCTACTTTTGTAATTTGTAATTTTTTGACATCTTGGTATGATAATTTATCTGCATAGTAATCTCTAAACTCTCTATTTTTATTGGTCCAACTAGTTATTTGCTTGCTAATTGAATTTACATTTGTTAACATAGACTCAAGAGATTCGGCAAGCGTGGACCTATGCAAGGTTGAAGTGGAAGGATCTTTCAACCTTGCAATTATATCTTCAATTTATTTTTTGTTGTTTTCAATTTGCCCTATTATATTATCTTGTGTTCCAGGGGCATGTCGAGGAATGAATGGAGGAGGTTGTTGTTCTGCAGGTATTTCCTCCTCAGGATTTTGTGGATTTTGAGGAGGAGGAGGAGGAGGAGGTGCATTAACATTTCCTGACAATTAACGAAATATACATTAAAAATCAACAAAAACCTACCTATATAGAAAGAAATTCAAACAAAAAAACAAAGATAACTCACCTCTTTGGCGTGCTCGACGTCGCGGCGGCATTTTGGCGATGAATTGACAAGATTTTTGCGTTGATTGGCGTTTTGCAGAACGCAAGCGCGTTTTTGAGGGTTTGGAGGCCGCGGGCAGAGGAGAAAATGAGAGAAATAAAATTGAGTTGCTTTTTTTTTCATTTATAGCAGCCCATAACGCGAGCACGTTATAACGCACTCGCGTTATGGCTCGGTAATGACGAGCCTGTGGCTTGTCATTACCAAGCCATAACGCGCTCGCGTTATGCCTTAATTTTTTTTCAAATTATTTTGGCCACTTTTTGGCCCCCCATCTTTTTGCACTTACCCTAGATATGTTCCCCTGCTCAAACAAAATGTAATCTCAGCTAGATAGTTGGGTTCTCAAGGTTGTGAGATTAGTTTTGAATCAAATAGATGCAAGGTTAAAAAGGGGGCCTTGGTAATTGCAAGGGGTAGCAAATTAGGCACCCTGTATGTCATAGAGAGTCATGCTGAAGTGGGAGTTGTTCATCCTGTTATTATATGGAGCCTAATCAGACTCGAAGGTTAAAATTTTCCCATTTTTATTAGTGTCGTTTCCTCCTAAATTATTTAATGGGGGTTTGGGGTTAGTGCCCCCAAGATGGGGTCAAGGGGCAATGCTCCTAGCGCTCTCTCTGTCGCAATACAGGGCGGGGTCGAGGGGCAGCACCCTCGAAACCTCAAACGACTTTTATTATTTTATAAAGGCGTCGGGAGTTATTTTTCTATTGGCCGACATAAAAAAAACCTATTTTGTAACCGACATAAGTCGTGATAAAAAAGGCTAAGGGTTAGGGTTTCTGTTGTTATTGCATTGTAACATTTGCAACGGTATTGAGTTGCAAGGATTGCTAGTTATAATCAGTTTGATTTGCTAGATAATAATATTGGACTCTCTGTTGGTGGATTTAGCCTAAGTTTGGGTGAACCACGTTAAAAATTGTCTCTCGCTCTTGTTATTTCTATGTATTTTTCATTCCTCTGTTTAATTTGTATTTACAATCAATTGATATCTTCTGCATGCAATTCCTAACACATCCTACTTCAGATTCCTCATTGGGTGCTGCCAGACAAAGGTCTTTGGATCAATTAGATGTTGAAACTGATTCCGTTATTAATAATTTTCTTAGTATGTTTGACAGTGACAATTTTGGGGATCAATTTGATAATGGTGAGAAGGTTGATGCCATAGAACTTAAGGTAGACGAAATTAATGGTGATTCAAAGGTGATTGAAGATGAGACCATTTGTAATGGTGATCAGAGTGAAAGTTTGGAGTCAATTTGTGATGGTGCTGGTAGCAAAATTTGTGCAAATGAGTTTGCTGCAACTGCTGGTGCTACCATTACCATAGAAACAAAGGTCAAGGGAAAGGCGTTAGCAGTAGTGGGGAAGATGAATCTAGAGAAACAGATTGATGCAGCAGTTGTAAGTGCCCTAAGGATCTTGGAGGGGAGAGCCATGGGTGTGTGCGAGGGTCTGCTCGGCAGCCCGACCTCCCAAGCACAACACGTTTTGGAGCATAGAACCGTTGGCATCCCTGATCACCATACATTGGGACAAATCTTTAATCGTGCAAAGGACATTGCAGAACTGAATAAACCAGTGAACATGAGGGATGCGCATAAGGTGTCTGAGGCAGAAATGTGGAATAAGGTGACAACCGTGGAAGAGCTTAAGGAGGACGTGAAGCCAGTCGTGGAGTCTACTGCCAAGCCCACAAAAGATGACAAAGAAGAGTGCAGACCTTGGCGTCGACGGGTTAGCATGGCGGTCACATGGAACTCTGTCCTTCGTTTCATGTTCATTCTTGTTCTCCTCGGAGCCTTTGCTACCGCTTGCCTCACTATGCCCATGGAAAAGATGTTAAAAAACTTTTTGGTTTGGATTGATACAAAATTAGGACATTGGGGGCCTCTTGTTTTGGCAGTGGCTTATATTCCATTGACAGTGCTTGTTGTTCCAGCATCTATCCTTACACTTGGAGGTGGATACCTATATGGACGTACTGTTGGCTTTATTGTAGATTTAATTGGGTCTACAATAGGTGCAACAGTTGCATTTATTGTTGGTAAAATGATTGGAAGGTCTTTTGTAGTCTCCAAGTTGAAGGACTATCCTCAGTTTCAGGCTGTTTCTATAGCAATTCAACGATCTAGTTTCAAGATTGTTCTTCTTCTTAGGCTTGTTTCACTACTTCCATTTAACTTGCTTGCTTCTTGGATTGGCATGATGCCAATTGCTTTTGCCTTTGTGTATGTTGGAACAACAATCAAGGACCTTTCTGACATAACTCATGGTTGGGGTGAAATTTCTACAACTCAATGGATCTTCTTCGTTGTTGGTTTTGTAGCTTCTATGGGTTTAATGGTTTTGGTGACAAAAGTGGTGAGGAGATCTCTCAACAAGGCTCTAGAAGAAAATAACAACAAATTGGATTGTTTATTGGCTCTGCATGAAGTGACTACAGAAGCTAGTGATGCAAGACATATAGTTGAGGTTGCACATGAAGATTTAACGACTGCAAAAATGGAAGCAGAGCATTGGAAGGTTGAATTAGAAGATGCTAATACTGGAATGTATGAATGGGTGGATGAGCAATTTGATAAGGTGCTTAAGACTGATCAAAGATCCACTAGTGCTACTAAGAGAGGCGGGCCAAGGGATAGGCCTATGGAGTTTTCAAAGTAATGATAAGATTGGAAATGCAGGGGGTATCTCGGCATAGCTCTTGCAGCTCAGATTGGACTTCAAGTGGGAGATTGCTGGTGTAATGGTTACATAAATGAAGTCCAATCCTCAGTCTTTATAACCGCTCTAACAGCACCATTACTCCCTCTCTTTGCATCGACCTATACGTGTTTCTTACTCCCATGACGAGGTTAAAAATAGTCCATTATTGGAGGTTATTGTGTATTGACTATTGTCAGTCATGGAGAGAGGAGAGTATTTGCTGTAGGATAAAAATAGTGAGTTGTTGGTAATATTATTTTTAAGATGAGCTACAGATATATTGTATGAGAGATTGATTCTGGATTTAATATAGAGAGCGATCCCCTGCTCATAGTGGATGTAGCTAATTGGTATAGAGAGCAATCCCCTACTCATAGTGGATGTAGCTAATTGGTGAACCACGTTAAAAAACTTGTCTTTTGTCTTTTTGCATTCATTCTGAGTTGTTATGTGCTGATTTATAATTTTTTGCTTTTGTCTGTTTTACTCTATTCTTTGCTCAACAAAGTTAGGGTGCACCACTACGAAGTCCTCTCCCTACTGGGTCTTTTCCCTTAAGTCTAAACACTTCATTTTCTAAACTGTTCTATATAACTATTTTCAATATTTTTACTTAAATAGAATTTATATGATTATATTACAAATCTGTAGATTAGATTCTTGCATTAACCTTGATCCATACAAGATTTGTCATGTCAATAGTGAACGACATAAGAGAGAAAAGAGCTCTTATCTCAGAAAAGAGCTTGTTTCTAACACATTAATGGCAGTTCTCTAACCTGAAACAAGTAATGACAATTGCAAATAAGGAAACTGCAAGGGTGACTCGATTATGACAGACAAAAGCAAACATTATAAATTGTATATGGTTTTGGTATAAACCCAACTTTCTATCTCACACTTTAGGGGAGAGGACCCAGTAGTGGTGCACCCTAACTTCATGCCTCTCAAAATCATACGTGGCAATTTTGAATCACTCCAAAAATTTTACAGTAGCTTACTTGGCAACGCCCCTGCTTATAACTAAGGTTTCCGGGCCACATAATCAAATATGATGCCACATTAGCATGCTTTTTGTTGAGGTGTCAAATAGTTCCCAAAAAAAAAGTGTGGACCAATAGGTGTGCATTAAGACCTACTTTGATGGTGCGCTGATGTGGCATCACATGATTGGTTGCTTTTTAAATCTAAAGGGCACATTTCATTCAATTATTAGTACTTATAATAACACTAACAACCTTAAACTCACAACTACTAGTACTAAACTTTAAAAATATTAGGCCTTAAATGCACATATACTATCTCAGCCATTGGAACTATCCCTCCTATTGGGTCTTTTCCCCTTCCCTCCACCCGAGTGAAGTAAAGGAAATTCAATGTGGAGACAGGCAAAGTGTCGTATTTATTAATTAATTGAAATTCACAATACAACCAGACAATTCGGGGCAACGTCTACACAACCCTGAGGATGCACATTTGACCGTATTTATTAATTAATTGAAATTGTTGGATAGACAATTCGACAATTCGGTGGAGAAACAACCATTCATCACTTCTAGTTTGCACGAATGTGCAATATATTGTGTTGTGTACAAACCCTTTCATTACCTAGTACAGTCAAAGAAGATTTTATTTAGAATCTGATCAAAAATATGTACAGTACAGACTATGACAGCGAATGTGTAGTGCATTTTCTTTCAATTATTAATACCTTATCAAACTTAACACTCTACAACAAGAAATCTGAAATGCAATACGACATTGGAATAACCATGAACAGCGATGACTATATTAGCGGGGTAAATGAAAAAATACATCAAGAAATCTGTTAGTGATGCGCTTTCCAACAAAGGCGATAAGAAAAATAGAAAAAGGTAAAGTTGGAAGGGGGAATATTTGAGAGTTAGCCTCTTATGCTGTTATGCGGTTAGTGAAGGCTTAACGTTAAGCTGTTAAGACTGGCGTAAGGAATGGGGACAGAATGGAAGAGGATGAGCGGGTTCCACTTCCATGTCAGCATTGATTCAGAGTCAGAACAAATAGTTCCTATATTTCAACTAAAAGGCTTATAAGTATATAATAAATCTTGAGAATAAAAAAATCAATAAATAATAAATAAAGAAATAAATAAACACAAAACTTTGAGAAATACTAAAGTTGTTTATAAAATTAATAGCAAACTATTTGTAGATTGTCATAATTCTTGCAAGTATGGGAGTAAAAAGTGCCACAAAATATGGGCTAGGGAAATCATAATTTTTGCAGACAAACTAAATTAGCATGCCATTAAATCATAAGAGAGAATTTAATACAGCGTTCACTAAAGGAGCTCAAATAACAAGATGTGTAAGCAGCAGATTCATTCCAGAGAGCTTGGAGTGCATTCCCCATCCCATACAATAGGCGTAACAGTAAATTTTAGCGCCTTTTAGGCAATCAATTTAATACTCTTTCAGCACTCAATTTTCTGGAAAAAAAATATATATTTAATATATACATATCATATATATATTGGAATCCTTCAACGCTACAGCTGAGGAAGCAGACCAAAGTTAAAAGCGGTGCAGCTGTGAGAGGTTGCCAATGGGATCAGGGAGTTTATTTTATCTGTTATAGACTCCCAAGTCCAATTGTTGCAGCTGTTCAATGGTATCAGCTAAGTTATTTAATCTGCTAGAGTCTCTCAAGTGCAAGTGCTGCAGCTGTGATAGGTTGCCACTAGTAGAAGGGGGATTATTTAAATTCCAACACCATCTCAAATCCAAGTGATGCAGCTGTGACAGGTTCCAAATGGTATCGGGGAGGTTATTTAAGCTCCCACACCGTGCCAAGTTTAAGTGCTGCAGCTGTGACAAGTTGCCAATGGTATCAGGGAGATCTTTTAATCTGCTACATTCTTCCAAGTCCAAGTACTGCAGCTGTGACAGGTTGCCAATGGTATCAGGGAGGTTATTTAAGCTCTCACACCGTGCCAAGTTTAAGTGCTGCAGTTGTGACAGGTTGCCAATGGTATCAGGGAGGTTATTTAATCTGCTACAGTCTCCCAAATCCAAATGCTGCAGCTGTGACAAGTTGCCAATGGTATAAGGGAGGTTATTTAAGCTCCAACACCATCTCAAATCTAAGTGCTGGAGCTGTGACAGGTTGCCAATTGTATAAGGGAGGTCACTTAAGCTCCAACACCATTTCAAATCCAAGTGCTGCAGCTGTGACAGGTTGCCAATTGTATCAGAGAGGTTATTTAGGCTCTCACACCATGCCAAGTTTAAGTGCTGCAGCTGTAACAAGTTGCCAATGGTATCAGGGAGGTTATTTAAGCTTTCACACCCTCCCAAATCCAAGTGGTGTAGCTGTGACAGGTTGCCAATGGTATCAGGGAGGTTATTTAAGCTCCAACACCCTCCCAAGTTGAAATGCTGCAGCTGTGACAAGTTACCAAGGGTAGCAGGAAGGTTATTTAAGCTCTCACACCATCCCAAATCCAAGTGGTGTAGCTGTGACAAGTTGCCAATGGTGCCAGGGAGGTTATTTAAGCTCTTACAGTGTCCCAAATCCAAATGGTGCAGCTGTGACAGGTTGACAATGGTATCAGGGAGGTTATTTAATCCGTTGCAGTCTTCCAAATCCAAGTACTGTAGCTGTGACAGGTTGCCAATGGTATCAGGGAGGTTATTTAAGCTCTTACACCCTCTCAATTCCAAGTGTTGCAGCTGTGACAGGTTACCAATGGTATGAGAGAAGTTATTTAATCTATTACAGTCTCCCAAATCCAAGTGCTGCAGCTGTGACAGGTTGCCAATTGTATCAGGGAAGTTATTTAAGCTCTCACACCCTCCCAAATCCAAGTGCTGCAGCTGTGACAGGTTGCCAATGGTATCAGGGAGGTTATTTAATCTGTTACAATCTCTCAAATTCAAGTGCTGCAGCTTTGACAGGTTGCCAATAGTATTAGGAAGGTTGGTTAAGCTCTCACACCCTCTCAATTCCAAGTGCTGCAGCTGTGACAGGTTGCCAATGGTACTCGGGAGATTATTTAGGTTTGAACACCCTTCCAAATCCAAGTGCTGCAGCTGTAACAGGTTGCCAATGGTATCAGGAAGGTTATTTAAGCACCAACACCATCTCAAATCCAAGTGTTGCAGCTGTGACAGGTTACCAATAGTATCTGGGAGGCTATTTAATCTGTGACAATCTCCCAAATCCATGTGCTGCAGCTGTGACAGATTGCCAATGGTAACAGGGAGGTTATTTAAGCCGTTACAGCGATCCAAGACCAAGTGCTGCAACTGTATATTCGGAAGTGAAAATAGGGAGGAGATAGAAAAGCTGTCAACGCCATCGCAGAGGTGTAGTTGCATAGTCTTCAATTGCCAAATTTTACCCACAAGTGGCTTCTTTATTACTGTATTCATCCCAATAGCAAAGCAACAATTTTCTAGCCTTAACCATGTTAAACTTGGAGGCAGCATGGCCAGTGTGTCTTTTGTCATGTCTTCAATGGACACATTCTGCAAACAAAGATAGCGAAGACGAGGTCTGTACAGCAATTCGAGCCTTTGTAGATTGCCTCCATTGAGTCGAAGGCGAGTGATTTTGTTGGATATGATGCCTGAATGGACAGCCTCCCATAGTCGGGTACCCTTTTTTTCTTTTTCTGCAATGGTTCGCCCCATATCTCGCAAATGGTCATGCATACTAAATACACCTTCGTTGTCAATCTTTATCAGTAACTTCATTGAAAGATTACATACAGCAGTGTCTACCATCTTATACAAAGATTTCCAGAAAATAATGGGAAATCTTTTGTGTTCTCCAATGAACAAGCAAGCAATGTCAACAAATATTTCTTTTTCTTCATCACTGAGAGCACTATAACTGATGTAGAGCCTTGCGTGAATGTCTGGGTTGGAAGTTACGTTGTGAAGAGCTTCGTTCCAGCAACCTATGTTATCCTGCTTATCATACAAGAAGGAACCAATCACTTCCAATGAAAGAGGATGCCCCTTACAAGCTTCCACTATTCTTTTGGACAGATCTTGGTAACTAAGACTTGGAGATGCTCTCAGAAAAGCATGCCAACTAAATAACTGGAGACCTTCAGTTATCTCTAATCCACTCATCTCGTGGATGCATTGGGATGAGACCAGAGCAACATTGAGAATGTGTTTGTCTCTAGAAGTTATGATAACTCTGCTGCCAAGGGCTAGCCAATCCCCAACCAAAGCATCCAATTGTACAACAGCATCCACATCATCCAAAACAAGTAGCACACGTTTTCCTCTCAAGCGATCTCTGAACAAAGATATGCCCTTGTCAACACTGTGCACTTTTCCATCATATTTGGTTAACTCTTCAAGAACTTGTTTCTGCAAATTTGTAAGGCCTGTGGGGTCTGCAGCAGTAGCGCGGACATTAAATACAAAGGATGCAGCTTCAAAATCAGCATAAACCTGATTGTACACGGCCTTGGCAACTGTGGTCTTGCCAATACCACCAATACCCCATATTCCAGCTTTGACCACCTTTTCCACTGCATTGAAATTTAATTTCTGAATGAGAGCATTCTTCATGCTGTCCATTCCCACTGGATACTTGGCAACTTTTAACGGCACTCTGTCCAATGTTCTAATCAGATCGTTCACAACCGTCTTTACTAGCCGAGCTTCGAAGCTGCAATGCCCAGAGTAGGTCAATACAAATTGCAAAAGTACTAATTATTGTAGTTCTATTCCTTTGTAGTGAGGGCTGTTTTTAAAGATTATCCACTTCAACAGTCAAAAGTCAATTTTGGCCAATAAAAATAGGACAAATATTTACCATTTTTTGTTGTGGATGAGGTGTAAAATTGCTATTGACTGTTTGACCATTGAAGTGGATGATGTTTAAGTAGAAAAAAACCTAAACCTTAGAGAAAAATTGGAAAATCAACATTGTTTTGTCTATATCAAATCAGAGGGTGTTTAAGAAAAAATTGGTACTTTTAGGAATAATTTATATTTAAGAATTATTTGGATCACTAAAGCAGTCCAGAGTTCAAAATCATAGGCCTTAAGTTTTATATTAATTAATCAAATAATAGTGTAGTAGTCTAATTAGGTCAGAGGTGCACCGAGTGGAATGTAATGGTGTGAGCGTGTTAACAAAAACAAATTAAAAAATAATTATATAGTAGACATATTAAAATAATAATCATAAACATTACAAAAATATAGCTCACAAATGCAAATTAATAATTAAAACATTTATATGTATAACATAAATGTCTAACAACTCTCCAATACCAAAACAATTAGATAATTTAGAGGAAACAAGGAAGAAGCCCAAAATAAAAATCAAGAAGCCCCCAAAAAAATCAAAATCAAAATAACTATTGATAAAAATTTAAATAATCATCTTTCAAAATTATTTTTATTTGTTAATTTGTATGTTTAACTTGGTGTTAATGGTGCATGCATAAATCATTTCATGGAATATTAAAAAAATTAAATTAAATAATTTTTCATAGAACTTACCATTACCTAAATTATTTTATTTACTTTTTACAATTTACAAACATCATAATATATATTCCCAAAAAAACATATCACAACATGGGGGTCAATAGAACACCCATAAAATCTCCATTTACTTTTATTATTTATCTTGGTGAAACTATTTTTGGAAAAAAACTAAATATAAGCAATGTATATATAGTATTATTACTTTTATAAGTAATATATAATCTATATTAGTAATTAAGGTTAGAATTAGGGTTAAATTGATTCATTCTTTATCTTGATGAAGTAAAAACTAAATATATAAAACTAATTAATTACAGTATTCACGGTCCTACAACCACTTTTGGAAAACAACTAAATATAAGCAATGTATATATAGTATTAGTACGTAATATATAATCTATATTAGTAATTAAGGTTAGAATTAGGTTACATTGGGAAGATATTAAATGCATGATCCTCCAAAAAGTAAAATCTTCTAACTACTATATTAATTGTTTCTATCAATTCTATATACATATAAAACATTTAGTTGGATTATTTTATTAAACACCATACACAAAAATATGTCATTTGTTGGCATTCTATCTCTCTTGGTGAACAAATTTATGAAGAATAAACACCATTAAAAAGTGTTTAACAAGCTACATACAATTTTTTTCAGCAAGAACTAACATTTCCAAATATAACTATTAAGAAATTAGGTTTTGGTATGCAATTTAATTGTATTCACATAACACAATATAAAATAGATTACAAATTGGAAAGAAATGCACCTAGATTATGGAAATATTTAGATTATAAGCTTATTAGAATAGTTACTATAATTTTTAATATATGAAATTTTTAGGCTTTTAAATAAGCAAAGTTTGAACCAAAAAGAGTGTAATTTTGGTGTTAAAAAAAGTAAGATCTTAAAACAAGGTTAAGAGATCCAAACAAAACATGATTGATTTGTGTAACTCAAATCAAACAACCATGATATGAATGATTTGTGTAATTTTGAAAGGTAAGAGTATTTGCAAATAAATATAGATAAGAATAATATGTTGACAAATACTATTCTTATGTGTACAAGTACTAGGGTGACAATGTACATGCGTTGGAATACTTCATATTATATGTTTGGCTTATGATGTCAAATGATGTCTTTAAACAGTTACTCCATACCAAATGGTTTTATCTATTAATATAAATTTGGAAATTAATATTGCACCAATGAAATCATTTGAAATGACCCAACCCTAACCCTAAACCTAACACTATCTCCAGTGTTAGAATTAGGGTTAGGGTTAGAATTAATGGTATATTAGATATGAAAATGCAAACCTAATGGGATTGGCAAGGGTGGCTAGGGTGGATAAATGATAGATCTCAACATAGTACAAAACTCTAGAAGAAAAGATATAATAATAAAGGAATAATGATAAGTAAGAATACAATCCCTCAAAAGATCTAAAAAATGATAATACCATCAAAAATCACATATCTAAGACCCTAAAAGTGATATATCATACAAAATGTGTACAAAGTCAACTCATGGTGGGAAAGAAATGGGCAAGAGTCAAGAAAATTTTAAGTTTTAAATTTTGAAATTCAGGGGTCAATTCTGTGTGATGCAATCTAACTTTTAAATATTGATGTGGGGCAATGGAACACTGATATTGAAGTAAGAAATAAGTTTTATGACATGGGTTAGAGTTAGATTATCGGTTAGATTTAAGGATAGAATTAAGCTTAGTGATAGAATGAGGGTTAGGGTTAGAATTAGGGTTAGGTTAGAATTACAACTAGGGATATAATTGGGGTTATCGTTAGGGTTAGAATTAGGGTTAAGGTTAGAATTAGAGTTAGGGTTATAATCACTATCATAATTAAGGTTAGGGATAAAATCAAGATTAGAATCATAATTGGATTTAGGGTTACGATTAGAATTAGGGTTAGGATTGTTGTTAGAATTAGTGTTAGAATTAGGGTTAGGGTTTAGGTTATAATTAGGGTTAACACTATGATTAGAATTAGGGTTAGGGTTGGGGTTAGAATTGGGATTAGAATTAGGGTGAACGTTAGGGTTAGGGTTATAGTTACAATAAAACAACAAAGGTCATTTACATTTATATCTATATATATAACTATATGGTTAGAATTAGGGTTGGGAGTAAGGTTGGAATTAGGAATAGAATTAGGGTTAAGTAGATCTAGGGGTAGAATTAGGGTTAAAATTATTGTCAAGATTAACATTAGGGTTAGGGTTATAGTTATAATTTGGGTTCAAATTAGAAGTTAGGCCTACAATTAGGGTTAGAGTTAGGGTTCAGGTTCAAGTTAGAATTAGGGTTAGAAATATGGTTATTGTTAGGGTTGGAGATAAAATTAGGCTTAGGGTTAGAATTACTATTAAAATTAATGCTAGGGTTAGGGTGTAATATTATATATAATTCTAGCATACCTATTATATTATATAGGGACAGATATAAGGGTAGACTTAAGGTTAGGGTTACAATTAGAGTTAGGGTTAGCATTACTATTGAGATTAAGGTTAGGTTAGGGTTATAGTTATAATTTGGGCTTGAATTAGGGTTTTAATTAGTAATAGAATTAGTAAATTGGGGTAAGAATTAGGGTTAGAGATAAAATCAAGATTAGAATTATAATTGGATTTAGGGTTAAAGGGTTAAAATTATGGTTAGAATTAGTGTCAGAATTAGGGTTAGGGTTTAGGTTAGAATTAGGGTTAAAATTATGATTAGAATTAGGGTTAGGGTTGGAGTTACAATTAAGGTTAATATTGGCCTAAACTTTAGGGTTAGTGTTATAGTTACAATAAAACACCAAAAGTCATTTACATTTATATCTATACATAGAACTATGGTTAGAATTAGGGTTGGGATAAGGGTTGGAATAAGGAATAAGATTAGGTTTAAGTAGATCTAAGTGTAGAATTAATGTTAGGGTTAGAATTACTGTCAGAATTAACATTAGGTTTAGGGTTAGGGTTATATTATATATAATTAATATATAATATATTATAATAATATATCTAACCTATATTATCATATTATATTATATAATTATAATAATTCTTAAGAAATATAATATAGTTAGAATTAAGCTTGCCACTCCGAATGCTACTAGCATACCTATATTTAAAAATATAGTTAAAGTAAGCCAAGAGATATCCTTTTCGAGGCACCTATTTTTTTAATCAAATTACCACACATAAGTGGAATAAGCGCCTCAGCCTACTTTAGATATATTTCTTAAATATAGGTATGCTAGTTGATTTATTAATTTGAGATAAAATTTATAATTATGTGAGCGTGTTAACAAAAATCTCTTACCTTTACCTTCAATTTGACAACCATTTACACGTCAAAGTGTTAAAAATATAGTCAACATATATATTTTAAAAAACTAAAACTATAAAATAATTCTTTCTAAAGTAAAATAGCTTAAATAAATAACTTATAAGTGATAAATATGTATGGAGCGAAAAAAGCCAGTGCGAAAATCCCTCGAGGCGGAGCCTGGGTTCCTGACAGATGAAGGTTTTTGCTCAGCAAAGAATGATTCAGAGGGGAGGAATGAATCTATGCAGTGCGATGGATGGGCACAGGAGGATTGTTTCACCATCGATCTGATTGAAGAGGCGAGGATGGATGTGAGAATGTTGGGAGAACTAGCAATTATCTATAGGATTGTAGGCCCACAGATGGGGAGAAGCGCGATCTGGAAGTGCTTGGAGATGAATTGGCCAAAGATGGAAATTGTAAAATTCATGCCACGGGGGTTCTTCATAGCCATTTTTAAATCTGAAGGGGAGAAAGAAGAGGTGCTGAGAGGAGGTTTATGGAGGATCAGGGGAAGCCCTATATACATTCAGAAATAGGTCCAAAATTTTAATCCGATAGATTTGCAACCCTATGATAAGCCGCTTTGGATCCCACTCTTCAATCTCCCTCTGGAGTATAGGGTCAGAGAATGCATAGAGAAGATTGGTCGATCATTTGGAACTCTGGTAGAGGTCGATGAAGAAATAATCAAAGGGGATTCCTTCTTACATCTGCGCATCCAGGTGGCGGCTGTGAGGGAGATCCCAAAGGAAATAATGATGTGTGTAGATGGAAGGCATCGTTTGGTCCCAGTGGAGATCAAGGAAGAAAAGGTTTTTTGCTTGAATTGTGGAAGTAGAAAGCACTCAGAGGCAAAGTGTGGGAAAAAGACGAGCCAAAAAGGAGTGGCAGCCCAAATCTTCTCACTCGTGCCCGGTGATGGAAAACAAACAGGGAACTATAAAAGGGCCCAGGCGGAAAAAGGGCAAAATTGCAATATGGTGGATCCGAATTTGGATGCCCTGGTTCCTTTTGTAAACAGAAAGGATGAGGATTCACTAATTGATAGTTTGCCAATGGTGCTACATGACTCAGCGAAGGAAGAAGCAAAGATTTGTAAGGATTCAGGAGACCTAATTAGCTTCATCTCGGTTATGCCTTCCAATGTCGAAGAGGAACAATTTGTGGAGTCAGAAGATGATGGTTTGGAGGCGGATGAACTAGATGTCATAGATTCAAGAGGCATATGCCAATCAATTGCTAAATGCATGACAAAAATCAAGCCAAGTAGAGGGAGAAAGTCAAGAAAACAAAAGCAAGAGTAGGTGGCAGATGAGCTAGGTTTGACAAGCATCAAAAACTTCTTTGAAACCAAGGGAGCCAGGGCCTCCCTTGGGAAGCCACGAAGGTCATTACATGGAATGTCAGGGGCCTATCGGCCCCTGACAAGCGACACTTAATTAAGTGTCATTTAGATAGATTAACAACAGACATAGTAGTCCTTTAGGAGACAAAAATAGGCGATGAGGAAGGTTTCAAATTTTTGAAATGTTGCAAAAAATGGGTAGGTTGTTTCCTAGAGGCTACCGAGGCCTCTGGGGAATTAGGATTTCTTTGGCAAGTAGGGATTGTTGACATCCAATTGGTATCTTCAACTTCAAATTGGGCAAAGTGCACTGTAAGACATTGGCAAATGAATCTAAGTTTTCCCCTATTCAATGTTTATGGTCCGATTGGAACAGCAAAAAAGCGTAAGTGTGGCAACAGATCAGGGACCAAATTGAAGGGGTTGAGAGTAATCTGGTGATTATGGGGGGGATTTTAACGTGATTCTAGATTTGAAGAAGAGTGGGGGTTTGATGAAGGAAAACAAGGTGATGATCAACTTCAGGGATTTTGTATCCTCTATTGCATCTTTTGATTGTTGGCCCAAAAATGGAATCTACACTTGTACAAACCACAAGAAAGGATTCATAAATATAGCAGAACGATTAACGATAGGTTCTTGGTGGGTGGCAGCTAGATGGAGGAAAGTTTTAGTTGCAGAACCAATATCCTTCCCATCTCTGCTTCTAACCATTTTCTGGTAGAGTTGGAGATTGGCCTAAGCGAGAAGCCTGAAAAGGGATACTTCAAATTTGAGTCTATGTGGTGGAGGGATCCAGAGCTTTTGGAAAATTTAGAGAAATGGTGGCAGGAAGGGGTTTATATGAATGGTACAATTAGCTTTTGATTCCTACAGAAGCTGGGCTATGTGAATAAAAGTTAAAACAGTGGAATAAAGAATCCTTTAAGAATATTTTCACGAAGAAAGCTGTGGTGGAGTGCGACCTGGAGGCCTTAAATGAAAAAGTGGTAAGGGACGAGATGACAACATTGGAATTCCAGAAGGAGAAAGAATTGATGGATCGACATGTGGAGCTTTTAGCTAGAGAGGAGATTTTTTGGCGTGACAAAGCAAGGGAACTGTGGCTAAGGGAAGGTGACTCAAATACCAAATTTTTCCATCACTCTTCATGGGCTAAAAGAGAAAGAAATCACATTGACAATATAAAATGTAAGGATGGCTCTATAGCTCGTGATCGGGAAAGTATAGAGGGTGAGGCAGTGTATTATTTCGATTCATTGCTGGCAGCTAAAGATAAGGTCGTTGGGAAAGACTTTGGAGCAATTTTGGAATGTATTCCTGAATGCATTGGGCAGGAGGAAAATTGTACATTACTGAAACCTTTTTCATTTGAGGATGTCCGGACAACAGTCTTCTCTTTAAATTCGGACAAATCCCTGGGCTCAGATGGGCTAATGGCTAGATTTTTTTTAAAGTGCTGGCACTTCATGGGGACGGAAGTGTGGGAAGTGGTGGAAGAGTTCCAAAAGAAAAAGAATTTTATAAAGGATACATGAATAACACAGTGATCGCACTTATTCCAAAGAAAGAGGTATGTGAAACCTACGCAGACTATCGTCTGATATCTTTATGCAATACGATTTATAAAGTTTTGGCAAAGGATTTGACGACAAGATTGAAGTTGGTGCTGGGGAGAATCATATCCAAGGAGCAGAGTGGCTTCATTCCTGACAGAGAAATTTTAGATAGCATTATAATTATTACAGAGACTGTGCATACAATCACATCGAAAAAAAGAAAAGGTATGATGATAAAGCTAGACGTCAGTAAAGCATACGATAGAGTAGATTAGACTTTTCTGATAGCCGTCATGAAAAAATTTGGCTTCTCACAAGAATGGTTACAAATGATACAAATGTGTATATCTTCTCCCCGATATTCAGTTTTGGTAAATGGATCCTTGTGTGGTTTTTTCGAAGCCAAAAATGGTCTCAGATAAGGGGACCCTTTTTCTCCGTTTTTATTTATAATAATGGCTGATGTTATGGGGAGGTACATTGGAAAGCTGAGAATGGAGGGGACTTGGAGAGGCATTAAAATTGCAGAAGATCTAGATCCAGTGACACACTCACAGTTCGTTGACAATACAACACTTTTCAGGGTGGCATCTTTAAGAGAAGCAAAAGTGATTAAGGAGGCTTTGGAACTATATATTGAGGATTTGGGTCAAATAATAAACAAAGAAAAATCTAAGATATATTTTTCAACACAAAGGTAACAGTTCAAAGAAAAATTGCAGGCTTATTGGGTTTCAAAATTGGTGAGATGCCAACCAAGCATCTGGGTGCTCCCCTATTCCAAGGAATAGGTAAAATCAAACATTAGAAAGAGGTCATCAATAATTATTGTGGTAAAGTAGAGGCATGGAAAAACAAGTGGCTATCGTTTGCTGGTCAGATTCAGGTGGCTCGTTCGGTGCTCTCGACTGTCCCCATCTTTGTAATGTCATGTTTCAAATTGTCAAAGAAGACACTACTTGATCTGGAAGGTTTTCTAAAGATGTTCCTCTAGGAAGGGGCAAAGGATGGTAAGAGGATTCTACTAATTGACTGGGAAATAGTGTGCAAAAAGTAAAGAGGATGGGGGCGCTGGGCTAAGAAGGATGGAATTTCAGAACAGGGCGCTCGGAGCTAAGCTCTGCTGGAAACTTTACAGTGATCTGGGGCATCCTTGGTGCAATATAATTTAGAGGAAGTATTTGGATAGCCCTGATCCAAAAAGAATTTTGACCATAGAAAATGCATTGTCGGGCTCCTCGATTTGGAATTTTATCTGGGAATGTAGGCCTCTTATCACTGAGCACATTGGTTGGTGGATTGGTAATGGGAGGGAAGTGGACTTTTGGAGGGATTCATGGAATGGTTTCCCTCCACTAATACGAGCATTCAAAAACCAAACTTAGCTGGAAGGAACCATCAAGGCGGACGGGTGGTGTGTAAAAGACTATATCAAGTAGGTGGATAGGGTGGGGGGAGCTCTGTATGAGTGGATTGACAAGGAATATTTACAAGTACCAGCAGAAATAAAAAGTGACTTGAGGGATTTTTTAGAATAGAGGAAGGTAATCTTATCAGATTTTGTTGACACTGTGATTTGGTGCGGTGCCAAATTGGGTGATTACTTTGTCCGGTTGGGCTTTCAAATACAGAGTAAGGACTAGAGATGGTGAATGGCTGAGCTCTCTATGTTGGAAAACTGACATCCTCCCGAAGGCAGGCTCATTTCTTTGGATAGCTCTCCACGAGAGGATCCTAACAGGTGATTGCTTGAAGAGAATGGGTTACTTTGGGCCAAGTATATGTGTGCTATGTTGTGGAGATAAAGAATCAATTAACCATTTACTTATAAACTACCCCTACGCACAGAATCCTGGGCCTGGCTGCAATGTTCACTAAACTGGGTTGCGCCAAGACAGAATGGCTTAAGGGAGTTCCTGTGTGGTTGGCCACTCCTCAAGAGTAGGAATGTCTGGGGGGGTGCATGGTTGATGGCTCCCTCTTTATTGGTGTGGAATGTATGGAAGGAGAGGAACCGCAAAATTTTTAAGGATAGTGCCAAGCTGGTGTCAAAGGTAATTAAATCAATTGAGAGAAGCATAGTGGAGGTCCTCAATTCTAATGGAATAAAGGCTAGAGCGATGGTGTTTTTGGAGTGGGCTAATAGATTGCAAAAAGTATGGAGAGATCTGCACCTTCCCAGTAGTTTGACTGCACACAAAGAAGTTCTGAGGAAACATGTACGTTGGTGGCCACCAAGCAAGGGTAAATATAAACTAAATTTTTTTGGTTCATCAAAACGGAACCCGGGGCCCGCTAGCACAGGTAGTGTGATAAGGGATTGGTCGGGCTTGGTGGTTTCTGCATTATCAACGAAACTGGGAACAACAACTTGTAACGAAGTAGAATTTGAGGCCTTAGCAAGAGGGCTACATATGAGTATTGCAAATGGTTACAAAGAGGTCAAAATAGAGGGTGACTCGTAGGTGGTAATAAATGCAGTGGTGAAACGAGGATCTCCAAACTGGAAATTCAAGCAATGGGTGTCAAAAATCTCGAACCTCTTGGACAGGTTGGTTTGTTTTACGATAAACCATACATACAGCGAATGCTATGGCCGACAGGTTGGCTAATATGGGAGTCAAGCAAAGAGAGCTAGAAATTTTGTACACTAGCTCATCTATGCCTAAGGAAATTATAGAAGTGGCATATCAAGATCTAGCTGGGAGGAGCAAGGACGGAGCATAGGTTGTTGACTATGGGATGGGAAGGTCTTTTAGCATTTATGTTAGTACAGTAGGAACGATCATGGATGTCATATGGAAAATGTAATTCTTTTTAATTTTCTCAATAAAGGGAGCTATCCCCTTAGATAGCACTTACCCAAAACAAAATAGTTTAAATAAAATAAAATAAAACTAGCATAGATATTTTAAATAGCTTTATCTAAAAGACGCTAGAGATATCTGTCTCAAAGCACCTATAATATTCTCAAAAACAATTTAAATATAGGCACCTTGAGACTATATCTCTCGGCGTCTTTTAGATAGATGTATTTAAGATATCTATGCTAGTTTTATTAATGTAATAGATGTTGACATTTAATACATTTTAATATGTTTTTTTATTTTTCTTAACATGCTCACATTTGGCTCAGTGCACGTAGTTACGCCTCTCGGCCTAATAACTCTTAAGTAAACTAGCATATCTATATTTAAAAAATATATCTAAAGTACGCAGAGAGATATCCTTCTCGAGTTTGATATGTTTGTTCTAAATGTTACAGAATGGCATATGAAAAGAGACACATTCCATTTATATTGCCTCAATTTTTTTCACATGTAGAACAAATATATCAAAGATATCTCTCTGCGTACTTCAGATATATTTTTTAAATATAAATATACTAGTTAATTAGAATTAATACTATTTTAACTTTTAATATAACACTTAGCAAATTTATGAAAGAAAATAAAATAGCCATTTTGTGGCCTTAGATAAAATATTTTAAAAAAAAAATTAAAATCATATAATCAATATGAAATAATTTATACATACACCATTAACACCATGCTAAATACAAATTAATAGCAAGCCAAAATAATTTTGAGAGATCATTTAAATTTTTATCAATAGTTATATTGATTTTTTTATTTACATAAAATATATTTAAAATGAAAACTAAATTCATACGATCAAGGGGATTAAAAGAATATTAAAAGTAAATAGAGATTTAAATGAATTTAAATTTTTTTAATATTCCAAATGATTTATGCTTAACACCATTATTCCAACAAATCATGAAATTCATAGTTTGATTTTTTTGCCACTTCTTGATTTTTATTTTGTCCTTCTTCTAGTTTTATTTTGGCTACTAAATTTATCTAATTATTTTTGGTATTGGAGACTTTCAAACATCTAAATTTATCTAATTGTTTTTGGTATTGGAAACTTTCAAACATTTATGTTTTATATATGTTTTAATTATTAATTTTAATATGTCGACTATGTTTATAAAATTTATTAGATTGATTGTTTTATTATTTTATTAATTTTATTAATTATATATTTTATTAATGTTTTCAATCACACTAAGTGATCCATTTTTTTAATAATATGTGTATTAACAAGTTGTGACATGGTGAATAAAAGCAGGAGTGACAATGAAGGAGAGAGGAGAAAAGATAAAGTAGATTAGATAAAACAAAAGAAGAATAAGATGGAGGCAAATAAGGTGAGCACTCTCAAAGATTCGGAATGCACCAAAGAGATTAAGGATAGCCAAGATCTAAGTAGACTTATGGTTGAGGTAGATTAGAGTTTGGAATCCATAGAGAGTGAAGCAAATATTGAACCATATAAGATTTTAATCCTCAAAGTAAACCTAAGAATCGACAAGGAGATTCCAATTATTAATATTGGAAAATCTACTCCATCCTATTGTATAAATCTTAAATAATGCAACAATTATTGCTAAATTCATAAGGATTTGGCCATCGATAGACATAATTAAGAATTGGATGGGACAATTCTGGCTAAAATACCCATGCCCTAAAATTAACATCTTGGATCTTGGTTTTCTACATATCATTTTCCAATTGAAGGCTTGGATAGGGACAAGAGTATGAAGGGAAAACCTTGGTTCATGGGGAATGTTGAGTTATACTTGAGAGTTTGGTCACTAGGATTTGATCTGGGAAAAAAGTTAATAAAATAGCTTCAGTCTAGGTAAGGTTGTATAAATTACCTCAAGAACTCTGGTTAGAGGGCATATTCAAGAAAATTAGGAATATTTTGGGAGAGTACCTACATTGTTCAAATTCATGGAAGGAAAGGAGCTAGTTTCTTATGCCAAAATTTGTGTCAATATGGATTTGAGAAAACCTATCCAACATGTGTGAAACTTATCTCTACATTGGGGATTTGGACTTAAGAATTGGATTATGAATGCCTTCCAATTATATGTTTTTCCTACTGAAAGGTGGGCATGTGGTGACGGATTGTGGAAATTTTAGGAAGGAAGACTCAAATTTGGGAGAAATTGGAGGAAAAAGGAGTAGAATAAGGATTCAAATTCAGATTTGGGTAAAAAGGTATAGACTAGGAGTGAAGAAAAAGAAATTGAGAAATAGTCACTTCATAATAAGGAAGTGATTGGGTTAGGAGGCCCTATAGAGCTAGGAGAGATTTTAAGAGAGTAGATAGGTGACCTAGATTCCCCATTATAGGTAGGAGTGAAGGATTTGGAGGAGGAAGATAGTGAGGAGGAGTGTGTGAAGGATACATATGAAAATAGGAAAAATATCAAAGATTGGAGTGTAGCATTGATGATAAATAATTGATAGGGAGTTAAAGGTCTAGTATATTCCTCGATAGACACATGGAATGATTGGTCATGAGGAAGAAATACAAAAGCTAGTAAAGCAAAGGTGTAAACAATAAAAGAAGTGGAAAAAGGGACATAGGCATCAATTACAAAATTCTATGAGAATGGGGGTGAGCACCTCCCTTCCAAGAAACCATGAGGATTCTTAATTGGAATATCAAGAGATTTAACTCCCTTGATAAGTATTCTTTGGTGAAATGACTAGTTAAGGTGTATAATCTAGATGTTTAATGCTTTAGGAAACTAAAATTTGTAGAGAGGATGTTAGAGACTTCTTTAGTAGATGCTAGGATAATTGTTCAAGTTTGTGGCTTGACTAAAATGGAGCAAATAGGGGTATTATAGTAATGTGGGATAGTAGGAAATATTCAAGTAAGGAGATGGCTTGCTCATAGAGTGTCTTGCATATTAAATAATATCTTGAATCCTATCTAAATTTAAGGTTGTATTTTCATGCATTTATGATCCAAATGCAAAAAAGAGAGGGTGAAAGTGTGGGGGGTACTTAAGAAATTCCATGTGCTTTGTGATAGTCACAATTGGATAACTAGTGTGGATTTCAACACTATTCTTAGATCTTGGAGGACAAGGTTGAACGGAAGTTCTTGTCTACCTCTAGTGAAGAAGTTTGTAGAGAACTTTTTACTCAAATCTCACTCCTAAACCATAATCCAAATGATGTATGGTTTACTTGGTCCAATAGAAGGGAAGGTGACGCTAATATCAAGTGTGGATTGGATAGATTTTTAATGAATTTTGATTGGGTTTTCAAGAATTTTGTTATGATTTCAAATGTTCTTCTAAAGTTTGTTTAGACCATTGGCCCATATGGTGTGAACTAAGGAGAGACTCTAAGCTTTCCTAAGGGATCCCCATTTAATATGGAATTCTTTTGGATCAAACATCCTAATTTTGAGCCTAACTTTAAGGCATGGTGGAGGGAGAATCTTAAGGGATGCAAGAGGTTCATTGTATAGAGGAAGTTAAAGGAAGTAAAAAAAGGCTAGGGATTGGAATCATGAGGTAATGGGGGACATTTTTAGTGAGAAGAGGAAGATTGAAGATGAGCTAGAAAGAGTAGAGAGAGATATGGCATGAGACAGACTCTTAGTGGAGCATAGGGAGAGGGAGAGGGATCTATTTAATTCTCTCAACTCTTTCCTAAGGATGGAGGATATATTTTGGATACAAAATTCAAGGGTTAGGTGAGATAAGTAGGAACATAAAATATTTACATCTCTTCATTAATGTCAAAAGACAAGTGAACAAGATTGAAAGGATTTAACTACCTTCCGATAATATGTTGACTAATTTTGAGGCTATTCAAGGTAAAGATTAAGTTTTTTTAAGGATTTATTAGGAACTAAGTAGATGGAAGGTGTTGAGGTTGAGGATGTAATTTTTGAGCACATTCCATGCCTAGTCAGGGAAGAACAAGGCAAGGAGCTTTTGAAACCTTTTCCCTTTGAATAGATAAGGAATGCCACTTTTTCCTTAGGAGTGAGAAATGTTGGGATTTGGATTATATTCACACATAGAGAGTCCTTGTAGGAAGAGCTTTTCTACATAATACTTTGTGGTGATATGCGAAGAGTTATCAAGTTTTGTAGTATAGCATTATGTTGGCTAACATGTGGTAATATTGTGGTAGCAAGTTGTGGTGCAACATACATAGTTTGTATACATGTGATGGTGTTATGATAAAAACCACAATTCATTTGGAAGAACTCACAACTGCATCTGAGTTTAGTGTTTGTTGAAGCATGAATAGTGATGTAGAGGCACATGTTGTAAAACTAGGGTTCATGTGGCATAATTTGAGAGAAGGATAATATGTTGGAAGATGACACATAGTATCACAAGCAATCAGGGGTAATGTCATGTTGGTGTGAGCTACAAGAAAAGAGCTAGTAGTGGAGGTTATACCAAAAAAATACATGTATACCAATAGTGTTAAAGTTCTAATTTATGATTCATATTGTGTGGAAACAGTTAAGTGTACAAGTTGATTATCCATGTGGAGGTGTCATACTTGGTGATTTATTCAATATGTTGATGTCATGTATGATCAAATTATAGTTACATGACTCTTGGTATTCTATGGGTTGGTTGGATAGTTAAACAGTCAAGGTATTCCCATGGATACATCTATATGTATCAGTTTGAGTGGATGTCCCAAGGTTACTCAGTTACTCAATTATTAGAGATGTTGAAGATATTTTTGTACATTGTTGGTGTGTAAACATTAGAGCGATTACAAAAAAAGGGTATGTTGTAGATTGAGACTATGTAAAAGTTTTCAAAGACCTTGTTGTATTTAATTGGTGTTGATTCTGAATAATATAACTGAGAACATCTTTTGGTGGTGGATTTTCCCCCAAAAGGGTTTCAAATGTAAACCCTTGTGTCTTGTGTAATCTTGTGGGTGCATACTATTCCATTTACTTTTGTACATGTTGTTAGATGGATTTTACAAGTGTTGTTGATTGCTATTTCCATACATAATCTTAAGTTTTCATCTCCCTAGTATATTGGTCATCTCTAATAGGGGTTAAAATCCCCAACATTTGGTATTAGAGTGCAAGGTTATTGTTTTAGCATTGGTTACTACTTTGTTGGAGTGTAAACCCTAACATCGGTTGGTTAGTTGTAGTTCATGTATAATTCAAAAGAAAGGAAGACTTTGAAAGATTATGTGAGAAGATAGAATAATATTAAATCTATGGCTAGGATGTTGAGGTTTAAATTTGAGAAATTCAATGGGTAGAACGTCAAGTTGTGGAAGTTGAAAATGGAGGATCTTCTAGTAGAAAGAGATCAATGGACTATGGTATCTTCTTTGGCTAAACCCTCAAGTATGTCTAATGAAGACTGGGTAAAATTGGATAAGAAAGCAAGAAGTATAATTGAGTTTTGTCTATTAGATTTTGTGTTGATGAATGTGTTTGAGGAGCACATGACAAATTCATTGTGGAAGAAGATAGGTACGTTATATCAATCTAAGAGTTTGGTTAATAAGCTTGTTCTAAAAAAGCTATTATATTCTTTCAAAATAAGAGAAAGATACTCTACAAGTAATCACTTGAGCAACTTTAATATGATTTTAAGTCAACTTGCACCAATAGGAATCAATATGGATGAAGAGGACAAGTGCATTGTGTTACTTTGTTTCTTATAATGTCTATAAGTAATAATGCTACATCACTTATACTAAATAATGTTATTAGAATTATTTTAAGAGAGGAAATTAGGAAAAGGTCCATGGATGGTAATTCTTCTGGTGCCCTTGTGGTAGAGGTAGGTCTAAGGAAAAGAAAGGTAAGAAGAAGATACGAGATAAGAAGTCTAAGGGCAAGGGCGTGTCTAAATCTCTAGGCAAGTCTAAAGTAAAATTCTAGAACCATGGAAAGAAGGGTCACATAAAGTAGTGTAAGTCCAATAAGGACAATTCCTTTGATAAAACCTCTGACATTGATGAGTATAGTAGTGATACATTTAATTATGCTAACGTTATTGGTGATGATTCCTAGTTGATTGAATCATGTGCTTCTTTTCATATGACACCTCATAGGGAGTGGTACTCAAAATGTACCAAGAGCAATAAAGGGTAGGTATTCCTCAGTGATAACATCTCTTTAAATATAGTTGGTTAAGGAAAAGTCAAGGTTTCTTTCATGGATGGTATATTAATAGCACTCTCAAATGTACTGTATGTACTAGGTTTGGCTAGAAACCTTATGGCATGTGTCTAAAATAGTTGACTCAGGAATTCATGTCGCATTTGATAGAAAAGTTTGCAGATTAGCTAGATGTAATTTGGTGCTTGCAAAAGGGGTGTGGCATGGTACTCTATATAGGTTGGATACATCAACATTATCTAGTTCTACTAATGTTACTACATTTAAATCAAGGTTTTTGTGGTGTCTTAGGTTGGGTCATTTGAGTGAAAAAGGTTTAAAAACCTTGGGAAGAAAAGATAAGGTGGAAGGTCTTGTTGATTGTTTTATTGAGGTTGAAATTTGTGGGCATTGTGTGCTTGATAAACTAAATAGATCATATGGTTCAACTCTAGAAGCACAATAGCAGAAGAGTGTTTGGAGGTGATACACAATGATGTGTTTGGTCCTATAGATATCCCATCCATTGGTAAGTTTCTATACTATTTTCCATTCATTGATGATTATTCTAGGTAAATTCTTGGGTATATTTTTAAGGAAGAAGTCTGAGGTGTTTCTCAAGTTTAAGGAGTTCAAATCCCTTGTTGAGAATTAGATTGGTAAGAAAATAAAGGTGCTTAGGATTGATAATTGTGGTGAATTATGCTCTAAGGAGTTTGACATATTATTTTGTAAGAATGTTGGAATTGTCAAAGAAAATGACTACCCCATATACATCACAATAGAATGGAGTGGATGCAAATTTGAATAGAACTTTGCTATATTAGGCTAGAAGTATGTTGAGTAGTGTAGGTCTAGGATAAGATTTTTGGGTTGAGGCAGTTAGCACCACATGCTAAAGTTTGAAAAACATGTCTCCTACTTCTACATCGAAAAATAAGATGCAATATGAAATGTGGACTAGAAGGAAACTAGTGGTGACATATATGTGGATGTTTGGCTATGAGGCATTTGTTTAGGTGCCTAAAGAGAAGTGGTCTAAGTTAGAATTCAAGGCCAAAGGGTGTATTTTCATAAGTTATGGTAGGAATGAAAAAGCCTACAAGATTTGGAATTCAAAAGCCTTGAAAGTTCTCCACTCTAGGGATGCTACATTTAGGAAACTTGGATCCTTGCTCAAGGAAGAACAACCAAAGGAAAATGAGAGCGAGAAGGTGCATTTTGAAACAAAATTGGAGCAACAAGATGCATATAAAACTAAACAACAAAGTGGACAAGATAGTTTGGGAGAAGAAGAGTAAGCACATTTGGTTGTAACTTTGAAGAAAAATAGAGTGTAGATATGACAATAATTTATTCACTAGTAGCTATGAGAAGGTCTAGGAGGTAGTAGAGATCACCTGCCAAGTATAGTCCACCATATTTTTGTTGTGTATTTTCTCTAACTTGTGAGAGTGAAAATGTTCTATGGAAGAGGCTCTCACTTTCAAGGAGAAAAAATCTTGAAAGAATGCCATGGATGAGGAGATGTTGACACTAAAGTAGTGTAAGATAGAATTTGGTTGATTTTCCTATTGATAGGAAACCCATTGGTTACAAGTGGGTCTTCAAGAAGAAGTTTAGAGTAGATGGATCACCTGAGTTGTACAAGGTGCAGTTGGTAGAAAACGGTTATTCTTAGGTTAAGGGAATAGACTTCAGTGAGATCTTTTCCTTTGTTGCTAAGTTGAGTTCCATTAGAATGTTGCTATCTATTGCTGCAACACTTGACTTAGAGATTGAGCAGATGGATTTGTCAAGACAACATTCTTGCATGGAGACCTAGAGGAGGAAATTGGTTTGTAAGCTAAACATGTCTCTATTTAAGCTTAAGGGACATAAGATGAAAGATAAAGAGAAATTGGTTTGTAAGATAAATAGGTCTTTATATGGATTAAGATAGATCCCATGGATGTGTTACCAAAAGTTTGACACACATGTGCTAGAATTGGGTTTTGGAAGAAGTGTTATTGATCATTGTGTATACTTCAAATAGGTAAATGGTCACATTCTGATTATTGTTTTATATCTTGATGATATGCTTATCATTGGAGACAACAAGCATTAATTTAGGAACTTAAAGCATAGTTGTCTAGTAAGTTTGATATGAAGTACTTAGGGGCTACCAAATACATACTAATAAGTATGGAGATATTTAGGGATAGGACCAATAAGAAACTATGGCTAAACCAAAATAAGTATCTTGAGATAGCCTTGTGGAGGTTTGGAATATAGGATAGTAAACCAATAAATTCACCCCTACAAGTTGGTACAAAGTTGAGTATGGAACAATGTCCTAAAGCTACGAAGGATTTAGACGACATGAGGGTTCCTTATGCAAGTGCAGTGGGAAGTCTCATGCATGTAATGGTTTGTACAAGACTAGACATTGCCCAAGCAGTGGGAGGTCTAAGTGCATGGCAAAGCTAGGAACATAAGATTAGACACATGTGAAGAGGGTGTTTAGGTCCTTAAAAGGAAATTTGGATTATTGCTTGACTCATGATACTAATAATGTGGGGTGAAAGTCTAGAGTTGTGTCACACTTTGGGCCAACAAAATAGTTTCAAGTGAAATTGTTTCACCCTAAATACTTTCGGGCAAAACTATTTCACCTAAAACCATGTGTCCCCTCATGGATAAAATAATTTCAATGAAAACTCTTTCGCTAAAAAACACTAAGTTGATATAAATTTGAAATTAAAACCAAAACAAATATTAAATTATATAGAAGGTTTTCATCAAAACATTTTCAAGTGAAAGAGTTTTAGAACTCTTTGCTAGCACATGGCTTGTTTTGGGGGAAATTCAATAAAATTTCAACTTCAACTCCAAACTTCACAGTTACAATATTTTATATATAAAGCCTCATGTATTATTGGGCTCTTAAATTGACTCTATTTTATTAGAATAAATTCATTTTATTGCAGCACTATATTTTTCCAATTCAAAATTAAAAATATAAACCATATTTATATAGACATAATATTTCCATTGGTATAACTACGTAAAAAAAATTATGAAAAAAAAAACTCACCCAACGAAAAATACTGTCTACCATACCTACAATTATATATTTGAATGGAGACATATATATCATTAGTTCTAATTAAACATCATCCACTTCAATGGTCAAACAGTCAATAGTAATTTTACACCTCATCCACAATAAAAACTCATCCATTATCAATGGCAGCCATGAAATAATAATAAATCAAAAATATCGAAAAGTAAGCAGAAAGTGAGTCTGATTACTTACCCTTGAGTTATATCCATGGTCCAGCCTGAGCGTTTACAGATCTGTAGAAGGGCATTTTTCCATCCGTCAATCTCTTCTCTTGGGTATCGATCTGAATGACCATAATGTTTGAGAAATGATTGCTTGTAGGGACTCTTCTCATTTAAAGGGTATCTAACATGAGTTGGATCCACATGATAAAAAAGAGGAATAATCAAGGCAGGGGCGCTCAACATTGCAGCGGCCTCCTTTAGACACCAATCTGAGTCTGCATAACCTTTGGAAAATATAGGAATGCATATTGCACTGCTCTCGATTGCTCTTTCCAAACTCAACCCAATTATTTCTCCCTTTTCCAATTTGTCACTGTCTATGAAAACATTCAGTCCTGCTGCAGAGAGAGCTTCAAAGAGATGATCAACAAGAGTCCTTCTCACATCTGGTCCTCTGAAACTCAGAAACACATGATATCTCTTATCGCTTTGGAAGGCCAGTTTAGTTGTGGGAGGCTTGTATTCTTCCATCTTAGACTTGGAAAGCTTAGCAATGATAGAAAGAAAACAGAGGACTCAACCCAAAATTTTAGATCTTGGAACTCGTAAGACACATTCAACATATATATATATAGCAAATGATCTAGTACGTGAAGTCAATACAGAAGGACCCACTATTTTATTTAAATATTTTCTTGGCTCAAGCTATGTATTTGCCATGGCAAGCGGGCCCACTTTTATTAATTTGTTGTTTTTCTCCAGTTGTTTTAACTTGTTTATAGGAGGTAAAGTCAATGCAGCGCTCTCACATTTATTAAATATGTTTTTACCTTCACGCTAACTACCAAGTAATGTTATGGCAGGCGGGCCCACTTCTGTTAGTTTGTTTTCTCTATAGTTTGTCAAATTTGTTTTATATTATTTTGGTTTTGGCAGATAACGAAAGAGAGAATCTAAAAGCATTTAATTCTAAGCAGTTTTAACATCAAATGTTAGTTTTGTATGAGACTTTTTCATTGTAGGTATTAGTGATGGTTGCTATATTAAATAAATTATATAAAAAATATAAAATATGGAGAATTGTTGTTGGTGATAGAGGAATATTAACTAGCAATTGGACCCATAGGTTCAATGGGCACGCCGATAGTTTTTATTATCCTAAAACTTTCTTAGTGATGGATGCCTTTCCCACCAGGGTCTAAATTTGAGAGTTGTATAGTTGTATTTAGGCATTTTTGTTGTAAAATACAATCAAAAATTTAAAAAGGTTGTATCATATGAAATGAGAGATTTTGGAGAAATTGTCAAAATTTATGTATATTTGGTTTTTATATAATTACATATATTAAAGTGCACGTCATAGTAAGGCATCATTGAATAGATAATTGTCATAAAAAATTGCTTGACAAGTACGGTCAACTGTCAAACTTAGGCCCTGTAATTCCCATAGTTAAATTCTTAATCACATGGAAGATGTTACGAAATTTATTGCAAATTTTTAAATTTTTTGCTTGTATGATAGGAATTAGTGCAATAATTAACTATTTTTTTCAATAAAACTATAAGTTGTTTATATTATATATATGTAGTAGATTAATTGAATCCTTTATTGATTTTTATATAATCCCCCATACAAAACAAATGGAATCCTTATCAGAAAAGTAGAAGAAAAATAATATAATTAAAATCCTATAGCTCGAGAAAGGAATATTCCACTAAAGTCCACAAAGACACAATCTCCATGAATATTCATGAGGACTCATTGGTTTATTAACAACATCACTAAGGGGAGGATGAGCCATTCAAATTCATCATTAATAATTTTTATTAATTTGAGAGTGCTTCTGACAAATAATTGTATAGAAGTTCTTTTCATCAATTTATCACTATGGAAATGTTGTGTAGCAATAAATTATAGTAGTTTAGAGATTTGCCAATTTTGATCAATACATTACTAATTAAGTCTAGTCCAAACCCATTCATTCATATCATATTTATCCTTTACATAAATCATTGTATTCTAAGAAGTTAATACTATGGAAATATAATATCTTTGAACTATTTTTATATTTTTCAAAAAATAAAACCATAATGACAAAACAAAATAAATTAATTAAAATGAGAGAAAATAAAAGAATACTCAAAATGCAATTATAGTACTATTTGGAAGGCATGAACATTTAAAGTTTCATCTAATTGTAAAATCTAGATGATTGAAGATCTAAGGGGACCTTGAACATTGGTATCCTTGATGGACTGTGTGTTGAGAACTTATACATAGATCATTGTATTCTAAGAAATTAATACTATGGAAATATCTTGTCTTTGAACTATTTTTATGTTTTTCAAACAATAAAACCATAATGACAAAATAAAACAAATAAATTAAAATGAGAGAGAAGAAAAGAATGCTCAAAATGCAATTGTAGTACTATTTGGAAGGCAATGAACATTTAAGGTTTTATCTAATTGTAAAATTTAAATAATTGAAGATCTAAGGGGACCTTGAACAGTGGTGTCCTTGATGAGGACTGCGTGTTGAGAACTTATATGGAGAATAATGTTCACTGATTTTTACCACCATTATATTTTCTTTTTCAATATGAATATAATGACATGTTTAGACAGTCATGCTACATTTTTGTTTGGCTGTATTTTTTATTTTATAACATGAACCTTTGACATTCTTACAATGGCAAACATACAAAAATGCTCCTTTTAATATTTATACCGATATGCTCCTTCTTAAATTGGACAACATTCAAAGCATGGACAATTCTCCAATGATACTCATCACAAGATTTTTCCCAAATAGATTTTTACATGTGCTATTCCATCCTATTATTTCAAAATACTAATCTACATATCAACCCTTTGTGTATGGGTTGAGATTATGATCTGTTAAATCAATTACTTGCAATGTTAAGTATCACAACAAGGTTATTAAATCAAACCATTGCTACAAATTACTATTGGATTGAAAGAATTATTGCATTATTTGAGATTAAGAAGAAGTAATTCAATAGGGGTTATCTCTTGCCAATCCATTTAGATCTCCTTGACATTTATACAATGGCTTGTAAAAGGAGTAGTCAATCTCTACTCAAGCTTATCAATATCCACATGTTAAATGAATTGGTCAACTATCAAATCTTCTTCTACCAAGCAATTTATTTCTAGACCCAAAAAAATTAAAAACTAAAACAAAAACAAAACAAAATGTGAGCTCACAAACATATTACATCTCCCAAAAGCGAAGGGTTGTGAAGCAACATTAAAGATCTGTCACCATAAATGAGAAAAAAATCCACATGAAATTATGTAAATTAGATATGTTATCTATAAATAATCTCAAATGACAGATCTTCATCTGACGTAGGCACAAGATAATACACTAAACCCAGAGAAAAGTGTCATACAAGAGATGCTCTCTCCATTATGCCAATGTATTGGATTGATTGCAAGCCCTTCTCTCACATCTCCTGTTGGCCAAGCAACTTTCAACTTAAGTGTTTCTCTCTTTCTTCTTTTTTCCATTCTCTATAGTTTCCTTCAATTAGTCATTCCAAAGACATACAGGCTTCTTGAAAAATAGTGCAATGTAATGACACCTCTATGGTATGATAAAACATTACTTTATCCCTATCATATGAGAGATGTTTGAGGGATACAAACCATTGAGAATCTCTGGAGACTTATTGGAAGAAACTAAAAATTGGTACAACATATGAGGAACTGCATGGGACAGTGGATAAGTCTGGACATTGTTGAAAAGCAAGGGTTGAGCTCCTTGTGAAACAAGTGAACGTTACACAATGTTAACCTCTGTCTAATATTGTAAGAGCCCTGATAGACTATGTATAGGTCTGTATACCTATAAAAAGACTCTGTCAATAGTTTAGAAAATGTATTTGAACTACATGGGATAGTGGATAAGTTTGCACATTGTTGAAAAGCAAGGGTTGAGCTCCTTGTGAAACAAGTGAAGGTTACACAACCTTAACCTCTATCAAATATTGTAAGAGCCCTAATAGACTATGTATAGGTCTGTATACCCTTTAAGAGACTTTGTCAATATACTATGTATAGACAATTGTGACACCTAGCATTTGAAATTATTGATACCAATAATTAAACATTGTTTTCCCTAATATTACCCATAAAAACACTCAAGTCATGTATTTAATCATATTTTTTAAAGCTAAAAATGAATATAATGTGTCTATACCCAACTTGGTTCTTATCCTAGCTTAGAGAGTACCAAAATGATGAATAGTTCATGAACATGCTAAGAATGTCATAAGTGCATTCTGCTTCAATTGACTTTGCCTTAAAGGTCACCAAATCACAATATCTTTAAGGTCATAATTGTTTTTGTATATGTGTGAGACACAAATTAAAAAGGCCATTTCTTTAGGTCATGTATTTAATCATATTTTTTTAAAACTGAAAATGAATATAATGTATCTATACCCAACTTGGTTCTTATCATAGCTTAGATACTACCAAAATGATGAACAGTTCATGAACATGTTAAGAATGCCATAAGTGCAATTTACGTCAATTGGTTTTGCCTTAAAGGTCACCAAATCACAATTTCTTTAAGGCCATAATTGTTGTTGTATATGTGTGGGACACAAATTAAAAAGGCCATTTCTTTAAGTCATGTATTTAATCATATTTTTAAAAACTGAAAATGAATATAATGTATCTATACCCAACTTGGTTCTTATCTTAGATTAGAGAGTACCAAAATGATGAGCAGTTCATAAACATGCTAAGAATGCCATAAGTGCATTTTGCTTCAATTGACTTTACCTTAAAGGTCACAGAATCACAATTTCTTTAAGGCCATAATTGTTGTATATGTGTGAGACACAAATTAAAAAGACCATTCTTGTTATAGCGTTGAGAACTCCTATACCCTAAGGCAAAGCGTCATATTCTGATTCTAGAATCATGACAGAGGCTGCCTAGAGAAAGAGGCAAAATAAAAATAAAAAAATGATAGTTCTATGGGCACGCTTAGGAGATAGTAAAGCTTTAAATTTATCATATATAATGATACCTCATTACATATATGAAGTGAGGCACAATGCATACTATACATCTCATTTTATGAGGTCAATAACATGATCTAGACCTCCAAAAGTTGCTTTTTTAAAACTGAAAATAAAACTTGATCCCTCATAGACATGTATGCTTTTAATGTATATTTTTAGAGCTTTAACTCTATCTATATTCTTTAAATGACTAACTCCCCATCTATATTTATTAGACACTATTTCTTAAAAATTATTGTATCAATCTTGTCGCCTTTTTCAATGGGAAAAGCTATTAATTAACATTAATAAAAAATTATTAGTATCATACCATGATGATTCTGATAGTAAAAACCAGTCTTTAGGTATGCACATCACAATAGTGTGGAAGGAAATTATTCATTAAAAATTAGTATAGCAACCATTTATCAAAATCTATCAATACAATTTATCTCACCCACCTTAATTTCCCCCTCCACCTCCAAATCCACTATACCTGCTGCACGGCTTCATTGGAAAGGGAAAATGAAAGGGAAACGGTTGAAAGCATATCACAGCGATATCTGCATCAGTTACACTATAATTTTTACAATTTTTACATTATAACCATATTATCTATATATAGTTTTGTGTTAGTTTTTATATTGAGTAATATATTAACACATAAAGCGATTAAACTAAATTTAATGAAACAATGATCAAGCTAAATTCACGCACTCAAGCACTACATTAGAAAGTAAAGAGATTATAAGTAGACAAAGGAACTAATGGGTGAAGTAATGAATGATAATATGGATGACTCATTGAAGCCCACGTTTCTCCCTTCATCAAATTGCCAGTTTTCCCAATCTTTGTTGACCTGACTTGCGTTACTTCGTGTGGAAAACGGAATACTAAATCACAATTTGTTTGTAATTTTGTTTTCTTACTAGTTGTCAGTCAATAAATAGATGAAATCGATTGTCTTTCTCGCACCTCACCCACCCTTTTCAGCTGTCTACCATAATTGAAAACTCAATTGTCAGTGTTTCCGTCACTTCACTTAATGCTTTATACAGTCTTCGCTGGCGTGGCCTCTTTGAATTTGGTTAAGGGTTTGAGGAATTCTCCGGTATCCCGATATTTCAATAACCTGTGGTTGAGGGCAAGCTGTGTCAGCAATATAAAGTTTAGCTACCATTCTTGCAGGAAGAAAACATAAAATCATAAACACAACTACCTACGCCTCCAATTTTCCCACATCTCCACAGGCACTCTTTTCTTTTTGAATACGATGGTCGTATTATCAACACTAATGGCAGATTTTACTCTTTTACTATCATACAGTAAGTTTATTGACCAAAATTTGCTACGCGCCACACGTCCTTGACATTTATGAGATAATCAAAAGTTCTTCAGATACCCAATTACACGCCAAATCCAGGAGGACCAGAGGCCTACCGATCCAATCTATTAAAAATAAAAGATGCGCAACCGGAGACAGATAAATTCAGTTGCCAATCTCCTCCTTTCTTAACTATCTTTGCCAATCTATTAAAAAAAAAATGCACTGCGGGAGACGGATTTGAGAAGAAAAAAGTTGCAAGAAGAAACAAAGCTAAGCCAGCTGTGAGAAGAGTCAGTCTCATTGCTTGCAATCAATGCCTTGCCCGCTGAAAATATCTCAAATGCTGCGTGGAAAAGGCTTATCACATCATGAAATTTTTTCTCACACAATTTTGTGAATGATTGAAAGTTGCTATTACCCCTGCCGCCATAGTATGCCTTTCTGTCCAAGCTTTTAATATATTTTTTTGGTTTTTGTCTTTTATCATTTATTACTTCTTTTAACAAATCAATGACTCAAATTTATTCTATGGTAGCTCTTTTAATCTAAACCATTCATGTATGTATTTGAGGTAGTGTTGCTCACTAAGAAAATGCCTATCGGCGTAATTAGAAGAAAAAATTTATGGATAAAATAAAAGCAAATGAGTAAATAGGACATTAATATGTAAGAGTGTCCAAATACTAATGAGGAAATAAATAAAAAGTATGGAGAATTGCCTTTGGCTTAGAATGGTGATAGAGGAATATTAAGTAGAAGAAAGAACATATGGATAAAATAGAACAAGAAGTAGATGAGCAAATAGGACATTAACATACAAGAGTGTCCAAACACTAATGAGGAAATAAAGAAAGCACGGGAGAACTAACATGTGGACAAAACATGGTGAAGACAAGATGAGGGTTATGGCAACTATGTGCTCTAAAGTGACTCATCGAGCAGCTACCTCTTTGGTTGTTTTGCAGGACATTAAAGTTGGTAAATATGGTGAAGAGAAGAATTCTGCGAGCAAAGATGAGTTTCTTGGGTTCCTCATGGAGGACTGGAATATGCTACTTAAATAGTTTCTACTATTGTTTCTATTTTCGGTTATGGTATTGTACTAACTCTAATATGATTATTAGCTGTAGTCTATTGTTGTTCAGCTGTTTATGGCATGTTGGCCTATTTTGCTGCCCTTGTGGCCTTTTGCAATAGGGATCTACACCTTGGTTTGTAGCTTACCATAATCAAAAACATGTGGACAAAACATATTGGTCAAAAGAAAGCATGCTATATTAAAAAGTTTCACCCTAGATGGGGCCATGATGGAAAGTCTACATAAGAGGAAAAATCATCTTAGATACAAGACCAGTAGGTGGACAATGCCCAAGGAGGAGGGGGAAATGAGAACATGCCTATTTTGCAGCAAGGGATTGGTGGAGATAAAAGGACTACATTATGGAGTGTACATCTTATAGTGACATATGTATCAAGTACAAAGACAACTTGAGAGTGGGCAAACATAACAACCTTGTTTGAGGAGGCAAGGATAGACAATACTACAAGCTTTTTGATCAAGATCCATAGTAGAAGATTTGACATCACAAAGGTTTTGGAAATTTCATAAGGCTAATTAGGTGGCCCAAGTGTCTTGTCATTGTGTTAGCATATTGTACTTTTGTTGCGACTCTTGGTCCCATAGATTGCTTGGTCTCGTGGATGTTATCAAATCTTTCATTCATTCATTCCTTTTATCTTTTTCTTGTTCACATGGGATATAAACTCAACTAAATTGTCTCAATCATCTATGCATACAAGGACAATGAGTATTCTTCTCCCTCTTTTAATATTTCCCTCTCTCCAATAATCTCTATATACCAATGTAACAGTTTTTATTATCTAATTTACACTAGTTTATGTGAGTGTCTTAATACATTGTCCTAGCACATGATTTTGATTGATTTGGGCTTCTCATTGACACCAAACATAGATTTGCACTTAGAAATAATATTTGATCCCCTACTCAAAACACATTTTAGTTTGCATATTAGTTCTCTCTACTAGATTCAAAACTATAGGTGAAACCTTGACCTAGTTCAACATCAAAGGTGTGGTTTTGATATACTTTCTCCAATATCAAAATTGATCATGGACTCAAGTTGTCTTAGTCGCAACTAGTCGTTACTCTTTAATTCCTACAACCAAAATTTAAAAATTGTCACCTACACCATCTATAATTGTACATCACCCCTAAGTCATTTAAATTAATCAATAATTATCCTCGAATCCATCCTTAGAACATCCCATCCACATCTATCTGACACAAGTATCACTTAGCAATCACTACTCAATCTTATGTAACAATCAACTCATCTATATCAACCCTTGCGTCAACAAATGGGGAAACCCTAGCACTTGCAATAGGTCACTTTAATGTCCATTATATCACATTTTACAATAACAAGCCACAATCACTTAGCATCATCATAACCACAACATTATTAGTTGCACTTATTGTTTGGTGTGCCTTCAAATGTTCTACAAAATCATTGATTCGATAAATGGGCTTGACTACAATTGAGGGAGTATTGCCATAACTAGTGCCTATAATGTTTTTCAACACCACCAAATCTCCTCTCTATGTGTGTGTTATGTAGTTCCACAACACGCCCCCATTTCGCCTAGACAAAATGGGGACCCAACCGCTTTTCTTTTGTTTGTGTGTGTTCCGTCGTGGCGGTAATGGTAAAATGAGCATCTTCCTCTAAGTCAAAGTTAAGTCAAATTTTAAGTTTGGAATACTCCTCCATGGAGGCCATGAGCAAATAGAGGGTGAAATTCTAATCAACTTTGCCTTTTGGATAATGTCGAAATTCATTGAAATAAACAAATTATGCTCATTGGAAGTTCTAGTCGACTGGATATTTCAGTCAAATGGTATTTCAATCAACTGGACATGTTAATAGGAATGCATGAATATCTTGTCTAGTCCTTATATCAAGCCCCAAATGCATAAGCAATGATATCCAGACCCGAAGAAATAATCAAATATTGTTGATTTGATATCCATCCCGACCCGACATTGAACAAATGTCCTAAGCTAAATATCCATATCCATGTCCGGTCCGAAACTGTCAAATTTGTCGTAACGGGTCGTGAAACCGTCTACCAAACCAGATATTTTAATAGGACATGATCAGTCAGACAAATGTCCTATACATACCCATATCCAATGTTAGCCGTCAAATTTACCTTGGCATACAAATGGTCCAGTGCACCAGATATATTGCACCAGACATTTAGAACCAAACCTTTTATGAATATCCATATCCATATCCAACTTTGTAGCCTATCCCAAGCATTTCATTCTTAGTGCTCAATTTGTTGACTTTTCAACTGGATATTTTGCACTGGATATTTCGTAATGGATATTTTGATGAATGTCCCCACCTTCATGATTATTTGAGATCATGTCACTTGCCTCCTCGGTCAACAGAGTTTGACCATGATACTGATGATGTCACCTGACCAAGTTCCTGCCATGATGTCTATCCCAACCTCTCTCAAAGTCAAATGAATATTTCAACCAGACATTAGGGATTAAATATCCATCAGGTCCTTAAGCTTTAATTCCCACGTTGCGGATTGATTTTGGTCGTTGAATTTTAAATTCAAGACATAAGCTTTTTGCCAACTACCAATTCCACCCATGGCAAAATATTAATTTCTCACTTAACCGTAGTAAACATTTAATGCACCTATACTTAGAAAATTTTATCAAGAATAAAAGCTAATCTAAATGCATTGATGAATCATAAAACATCTATTTGAGATTAAAAATCATAATGTAGAGAATCATAGCTGAAGGCAAAATTGTAGAGGACTGATGTAGAGTGCTAGCTTAGGCAAATGGAATTTGTTGCACAATGAAAATCAAGGTAGTATTTCTGTTATTAGTGTTGCAAGTATGTGTAATCGGTGTTGTCATTGATGTCAACATGCTTGTGTTGTCATTGGTGTCAACCATGTCTATTGATGAGGTTGTTGTTGTTTGATTGAGTTGCTTTGTTGAAGATGATTTGGTTTCCTTGAAGAAGTGTTGAAGATGTTAGGAATATGTTTCTGATGGTTGGTTTCCAAGTGCTTTTGAGAAAATTTGATTAATAAAGGAAACAATGTGGTGAAGGCACATTTTGGCTTACAGAATAGTGTCCTGGTTTTGCTCTGAATTCCCTCTATATTGAAGATCTATCTTTGTGGTTTGGATATGTTGTTAAGGGATGTTCAGATATGTTATATTCCAGAATTGGTGCTCCAGTTCAATGTGCAGAGAAAGTTGTGTTCACTAGTATGAAGACTATGTTTCTGAATGCTGTAAAGGAGGCTGGGAGAAATTTCTTTGCTCTGCATTTCTCTGCTAAGTGGATTTTTGGTCTTGTGGTTCTAGACACATACTTATAAGGTTCTTAACTTTCTCCAGTCGAGGTAGTTTGTGATTTGGTGCCCCAGAAGAGGACTTATCAAGTTACAGTGTATGATAGAGATGTTTGAGTTTTCTAGGTAAACAAGATAAGATTGTGCGAGCGGTGAAGTTGTTGCGAAAGAACTTGTTGGTTTTCAGGGAGTTTCAAGATGTTTGTGGAATACTCCAAATTGTGTTGAAGCCTTGCATGTAGTTTGAAAGTTATCTTTGGGTTTGAGGAAGTGTGTACTTAAAAGATCATGGTGTTAACACAAGTTTGGCCGACCTTGGGTGTTTACACTAATTGCAGAGTTGCTTTGGTGATTGTGAAAGTGTGGAATAGCGTCAAGTGTCAAGGGATCGTGATTGTGTGAGTGTGCTATAAGTGAGATGTGAAGAACAATGTGAATGAAAGGGTGATGCGACAAGTACTTGTGGAAGTGAATTGAATGAATACAGAGCAGTAGAGTTTGGTATTTCAGAACAGTGTGATGTATATGTTGGGAATTAAGGTGTCTCAACCTTTGCAAATTCCTAATGTTGTATTTATTTATCCCATGTTGAGTTGGCATAGTCAACACCTTGTGTATATGCAACAAGATAAATTTTGGTGACTTTGGCAGCCGCGGTTTCCCCCTTGAATAATTAACGGGGGTTTGGGGGTAGTGCCCCCAAGACAGGGTCAAGGGAGGTTATGACATGTAGGAGGAATATGATATTTTTAGTCAGTGTATGACGGATTCTCTGATAGCTGTAAGGTGCGTAAGAGCATCTGTCGTAACCTATCTTGGGACCAGGCGCCCACTTCGGGATGGGATGTTGGACAAGTGTCCTTAGGCGTGGGTTTTGGGGCATGAGTCCAAGATGGACACCCATCTCTAGAAGGTTCCATATTTGCCTTGTAAACTCTATATAAATAGGTGCTTGGATGGGAGATAGATAACTTTGGTACAAGTACTATTATGCTGCCAGAATATCTCTAGATTCGACATTCGAAGACTCCTGAAAGAGCATTGGCTCTGAAACTGTATTGTAATCTGTTATTGTTTACTGTAATACATTTGAGCTATGTTTTGGAGTGTGGGGTTTTTCACCCATAAGGGTTTTCCCCACGTATATCTTGTCTCTCTCTCTCTCTTCTGTCTACTTTTTGTGTGTGTGTGTATTGCTGCTATATCTCTGTTAGATGTTCTATGTTGCTGTAGTTGTAAGAATTAAATTGAATTTGCATACATCTCTCCTCATTAGATTAGTGTAGGAAGCAATTTCTGCACACCGAGCTTCCTTTCAGTATATTATTTTGAGCTTCATTGGAACTGTACTCCATGCATTTGTTAGATGCAATTATAACAGTTCAAATCTGGCAGTAAGCCATCTCTTCTATCTTATTCTTTCAAGACAGTGAGTCCTTGGGTAGTGAGCCCTCTGGAAATGAGCCTTTCTTCTAGGTAGTGAGCCCTCCTTGCAGTGAGCCTTTTACAATTTAGTGTTGATACTACTTTATATTGTGAGCTAATCCTCACCGTGGTTTTTCCCTTCTTGGTTTTTCCACGTAAATCTGGTGTTTATGTGTTATGAGTTGTGGTTGTTTGCTTTATGCTTAATTTCTCTTGTTGGAATTAAATATGTTAAATGGATTGAATATTTGATATGTAAATGGTTTAATAGAATACTAACTCACCCCCTCCCTCTCAGTATTCTAGGTGTTCAACAATTGGTATCAGAGCCAAGTCCTTTGGAAGGAGCCTAACCGCTCAAGGAAGATCTTGGAAATTGAACACATGGGTGCTAGAAGATTTTCTACTCCTGGGGAAGAGATTCCTGTTGTTAATCTCATTGAAGAAGACTGCATACTTGAAAAAGATGAAGAACTTATTGTTGCTCTTGAAGATCTTGAAAGGACAGAAAGTGAAATCAAAGGCCTAAAGGTAAATGTCAGAGAAGCAAATGAATGCATCAAAAAATTGAGAGCAAGTCAAAAGGTTTAAAGAAAGGTATAAAGAAGTCAATAAACAATTGAAGCAAGCAAATGAATCTATCAGTGGTCTGAAAGTGCAAGTTGAGGAAAAGACAAGAATTAAGGAATGTCTTAATGTCATGATGAAAAGCAAATCAGATGAATGTGCAAGGCTTGAACAAGAAGTTGTGAATCTGAGATTTGATCTGGAGAAGGCAAGGATGCATGAAGAGAAATTCAAGATGAGTTCTGCAAAGTTTGATGAAATGATTACAAATCAGAAAGGTCCAAATGATAAAGAGGGTTTAGGATTTGAGAAAGGTGAAAGTTCAAAATCAGACCGGACTTCAAATCGGAGGAACAATGACAAGTAGGTCTAGAATCAAAAGAACAAAACTAAAAGACCATCGGTCAGACAACTTAATGCTCAAAAGTACCCATCTTTCAATGTTTTTTGTCATTTTTTCTATAAGTATGGACACAAAGCAATAGAATGTAGAAGTGGAAGGAATCAAAATGTTCCATATTTCTTTGGTCAATGCTTTGCATGCAATAAGATGGGACATAGAGCTAGTGAGTGCAGAAGTCAAATGAGGAACGACTTTAACAAGGATAGAATGGTTCAATCTTTCAATGGCTACTGTTATATATGCAATAGATTTGGGCATAAAGCTAATCAATGCAAATCTAGAATGGAAGGAAGGAATACTGGTCAGAAGAATGTTGTTTACCACAATTGCAATAGACCTGGACACATTTCTAAGTTCTGCAGAAGAAGAAAGATGAAGAAGGATAGTCCAGTAGAGAAGAATAAACCAATACAAAAGGTTGATTCAGGAGAAACCAAGAAGGAAATGAATAAGATTTGGATAAAGAAGAATGCATTAGAGGTTAAAGATGAGCCTGTACCAGCATCCGATGCAGATGTCTCCTCTAGAAACTAAGATGAGAGCTTTGGCTTAGTGGGAGGTTTAATGAAAAATCCTTTTCTCCCTTGCCAAAGGAATGATGTTGATGCTTCAGCACGAAGATATGAGATGATGGTTGACTTGCTTAATCTTTTGGTGAAGTCTGCAGTAGAAAATCTCCTAATGCAGAAGTTTGTGGATAATTTGTAGATGACTGTGAGTGGAGTGGAAGGTTTGAAAGCCTTGTCAGACAAGGAATTGATGGCGAATTAAGGATCTGAGAAATCTAATCTCGCAAGGAGCCGTGTGACAAACATAAGCATGAAATGAGTGAAAAAGGAGTGTCAATGTGCTTGACAAGAGTAGTGTGGAATTTCAGCACATGACTTGGAATGCCCTTCAAAAAATATATATATATCAATGAGGTAAATGCATCTAATATCAAGAACATCATTCCAGAGTTGTTTGCAGTATTTTGTGCAACATGGGTTGCAAAGTGAGTGGTTTTCAAGTATCTATTTCAGGCTCTTCTTGCATAGCCATTCAAACTGAAACCTAAAGTATGAGAACAAGTGAAAGACATGGCAGAAGACAATCATCTGGGAAATAGTTTCAGGAAGGGGAAATTGGTAAACGAGTATAGTCTTGATTGAAGGCCTTTTTGCAAATCGCAAGTTTGAGCGTCATCCTACTATGCATGCTGAATTGGACCTCGTAGAGAAAGAAGATCAATTAGCACATGAGGTTTTCCTAGAAAATGAATTTGATCAAGAAGCTTATTTGGATGTTTTTAAGTCATATTCTAAGCTCTTAGAGCATGAGACAACCTATGAAAAATAGTAGAAAGACATCTTTGAAGATGCTTCTTCAAGATGAAGCGAAAAGGGGGAATGACTCAGATGATGATGATGATGATTAAAGAAGAGGTAGTTGAGGAGGCACTAAGAATACAAAATGAAATAGAGATGAACTTGGTCAATTTAAGGTGCACAATTTACTTGACAATCATGGCAAGTGTTGATTTTGAGGAAGCTGGTCATAAGCTACTAAAGATCAAGCTTGAACCTAGTCAAGAGATGGAGTTATGCAACATGCTATTAGAATGTTGCAGTCAAGAGAAAATGTACCTTTGTTATTATGGTCTTCTTGGGCAAAGAATCTAGGAGGATACTACTTTCTCTTCCTGGACATTTATGAAAATTCTCTTCCAGGAGCTGGTAGAGCAATTAAGCATATTGTTGCTTAATGAGAGGACAAATGATCCGACAATGCAAGAGTCCTTTGATTTAAGGACAATCTCAAAATTTACAGTTTGCTAGCAATTTCTTCACTTCCATTAATCTTGGTGGAATCTCTGAGAGTGTACGTGAGTATTTGAAGAATATGCCAAGGCCTATAGCATAGTAATAGAAGTCTATTCCTGAGTCAGTTGAATTGACGTCTAATGATGATTCTTCTAGTTAATCAGATTCATCAGATTCAGGCTCTGAGAATTATAGTGATAGTGACAAAAATAGAAGAAAAAGGAATTGCTTTTTAGCAGTGGCTTTGTTGATTGTTGCAGTTAGGGGGAGTAAGTTCTAATGTTGGTTGTTTCTAAGGGGGAGCATGCATAGCAGTAGTAACCAGGTACAAGTTTGAGTAGTTGTCTAAAAGTAAGATTGAAAGTGAGATGTGTATCCCTTTTCCATTGATGTCAAAGGGGGAGAGAGAGCAATGTGAAAAAGAGAAAATTCAGTGGTTAGGAAGGGAGAGTAAAATGTGTAAAAGAAAGGGGAAGAGTAAGAAAGAAAAGAAGTCTGGTGTAGAGTTGTGTCTTGATGGTTTTTCACATTATGTGTTGCCATCAATGACAAAGGGGGATATTGTTGCAAGTATGTCTAATCGGTGTTGTCATTGATGTCAACATGCTTGTGTTGTCATTAGTGTCAACTGTGTCTACTGATAAGGTTGTTGTTGTTTGATTGAGTTGCTTTGTTGAAGATGATTTGGTTTCCTTGAAGAAGCACTAAAGATGTTAGGAATATGTTTCTGATGGTTGGTTTCCAAGTGCTTTTGAGAAAAAATTATTTAAAGGAAATAATGTGGTGAAGGGACATTTTGGCTTACAAAATAGTGTTCTAGTTTTTCTCTGCATTCTCTCTGTATTGAAGATCTATCTTTGCACTTTGGATATGTTGTTAAGGGATGTTTAGAGATGTTATATTCTAGAATTGGTGCTTCAATTTGATGTGCAGAGAAAGTTATGTTCACCAGTATGAAGACTATGTTTCTAAGTGTTGCAGAGGGGTCTGGGAGAAATGTCTTTGCTTGGCATTTCTCCACTAAGTGGATTTTGGTCTTGCAGTTTTGGATGCGTACTTATAAGGTTCTTATCTTTCTCCAGTCAAGGTTGTTCATGATTTGGTGCTTTAGAAGAGGACTTATCAAGTTGCAGTGTATGATAGAGATGTTTGAGTTTGTTTGGTAAACTAGATAAGATTGTGCGGACAGTGAAGTTGTTGCAAAAGAACTTGTTGGTTTTTAGGAAGTTTCAAGATGTTTGTGGAATACTCTAGATTGTGTTGAAGCCTTGCATGTGGTTTGAAAGTCATCTTTGGGTTTGAGGAAGTGTGTACTTAAAAGATCGTGGTGTTAACACAGGTTTGGCCAACCTTGGGTGTTTACACTAATTGCGGAGTTGCTTTGGTGATTGTGAAAGTGTGGAATAGCATGCTTGGATGAATATAGGTCCAAGATAAGATATGTGGTGGTCTGCCTTCATTCCTTTTCCACCATGGGAATGTTTAGGTCCAAACCTAATTTGGATCTTTTGTGTTAAGGTGTAATGCTGACCTTGGAGAATGTTATCAAGGTTAAAGATAGTATAAATAAGTGTCAAGGGATCGTGATTGTGTGAGTGTGCTATGAGTGAGATGTGAAGAATAGTGTGAATGAAAGGGTGATGTGACAAGTACCTTTGGAAGTGAATTAAATGAATACAGAGTAGTAGAGTCTGGTGTTTCATAACAGTGTGATGTATATTGTTTTGAACTTCATTGGAACTCTACTCCATGCATTTGTTAGATGCAATTATAACAGTTCAAATCTAGCGGTAAGCCATCTCTTCTATCTTATTCTTTCAGGACAGTGAGCCCTCTGGCAGTGAGCCTTTCTTCTGGGCAGTGAACCCTCTGGTAGTGATCCTTTTGTACTTTGGTGTTGATACTACTTTATATTGTGATCTAATCCTCACCGTGGTTTTTCCCTTCTTGGGTTTTCCATGTAAATCTGGTGTTTATGTGTTATGAGTTGTGGTTGTTTGCTTTATGCTTAATTTCTCTTGTTGGAATTAAATGTGTTAAATGGATTAAATGTTTGATATGTAAACAGTTTAACAGAATACTGATTCACCCCCGCTCCTCAGTATTCTGGGTGTTCAACAATCAGGTATGAATACGACAAAACCCCCCTTTTACTTGACTGTTATGGTAATTTTTCCTTACAGAAGGTAAAATTCTTGCTACAAGGGTAAAATCATAAAGTAAATTTTGTATTTCATGTTGATTATAGTAATCTTGAATCACTTATCTGATTAAGATTGATCTACCCTTCCTAGTTACCTAATCCAAGAACTAATTTTGGATACATGTATCATGCAAGACAAAATACAGAAGAGGCAAGCTCATCGCGATGAAGAATTAAAATCACTGATGTTTCCTACCACTGGGGGCATATGGAGTAAGTTTGGTTACACACTAGATACACATGGTGGGAAGACAGATCTTGACATCTTCAGAGCAAGAATCTAGGCTAATGAGGATGATGCTACGTTGAACAACATTGTGTCAACTGGAATGTATCATGCAGCTGGGTTTTGTATGCTACTAAAGCCCTAGAGTTGGTAATAGAGTGCTCCCAGAAATACAACCCTGTTAGTAGGAAATTTGAGCATCAAGGGCAAGTTTATGCTGACTTTTCCACCGAAGGCATAACAGATGCATTCAGGTTGCCCAAGGGTAGAGATGTGGTTGAAATAGATGTAAACGCATTGATTATAGAATATAATTCTAACCTTGCGGACTGCCAGAAAATCATGTATACATCTTGGATGCACCCAACAACTAGAGCTAAGGCAGTTGCTAAAATGCCCCAAAATCTGTACAGGTTTGATTTCAACCCAGAGGTATAGTACATGATAACCTTGTTAAGTAGAATGGCAGGAAAGGTGGACTCCGGGACACTAGAGCCATGGATGTTTTCCCTGATCCATTTGGTAAAAGAAAAGGGCAAGATAATGTATTGGGCAAGGCTCATTAGTGATGCACTCCATCAGGGAATGATATCGTGGAAGAAGAGAAAGTGGATGTTTTATATGACATTCTATGTGGTCTATGCATGTGCATACAGATCTTAGTTCCATGGGTTGCAGATAGTCGGTAGGCTAGGGCACCAACCGACAGATCAATTAGTGTGGGAATACTACCCAGAGTTGGAAAGGAAACAATCCATCTAGCACTATAAGGTAATGAATGATTGTTTCATCATCAATCTAGTTCGGTTGACAGAGGAAGATCGAGCTAAAAGGCTCTCCAAGCTGGAAGCTCAAGAAGTGATACAACCACATGGGTCTTGGTTCATCCAATTCCCTACCTTCACCTACATTAGAATGGAGGGATTTGAGGGAAACCCATTCATGTTTCCATGATGCCCTACAGATAAGGTATTACTTTTGGAAATCACAAGACAAATGATACCCTCTTATGAAGCATATGTTTGGAAGAACGAGAAAGGAAATGTCAGATTCCCACTAGATATCAATTGGTATACATGCTTGGATGTTAAGAACACCAAGTTATCTAAGGTTGAGTTGCAAAAGTTGCACTTACAGCTATTCCCTCTTACAAGGAGTTTTGACCCCTATCACCAGATGGAGAAATATACCTATCGTCAGGGCAAAAATTAAAGTCTAAAACTAAAACAACAAGATATCAAACCCTAACTAACACAATAGAGTACAAACTAGCATGAAAATCAAAACAAGAAAGCAAAGCAAACTGATCTCCAAGATAGATTTGATTTATCTCCATTGCTCTTCTCAACCTCGCATAGGCATGCAAGATTTTGAAAGATGATTGTGGGAGGAATGTTGGTTGCTCATTCCACCAGCATAACGATACTTGGACTAGATTGCATAGAAAATTTGACAGCATGAGGCTACTTGAAAACCAATGCATGCAAATGGCTTGTGAGAGGTTTGATTTATAAAAAAGGTTGATTCGAATGAATGGTTGAGATAGAAAGTTGTCTTGTGCTATGTGGACAGCTAGGATCGATTAGGGTTTCCCACTCCATGAGGAGTTGTAGTCATGTGACAAGTGTGCAAAGGAGGATAAAGGAGACCTAATTCAAATATTTTATTTGAATTATTTTTACATGTGAAGTGTATTAAGTGGAAGTTGTAGCATGTGACATGTGTGTTTGATTGTGATGAGAGGTGAGGGAATAATGTAAATATTTTATTTGAATTATTTGGAACATGTGAAAGGGGGATTAATTAAATAAATGGAATTTATTTAATTAATTAGAAAGTGGGATAAATGGGATTAGGAGTGGGATTAGGACAAAATGTCATATGATGTCCCTAGTGATGTGTCGACTAGGTGATGCAAGACATGGACAAATTTAGGTGTCTACATTTTGCCCCTCTTTGAGATGATGTTTGAGATGATGAGATTTATGTCGAGTAACATCATTTCAAAGAAGATAAGGTATGGATAGAGGAAAAGGATAATGATGGAAATATAGGATGATGATACCCCTTTAAGAGGATAGGCGAGTTGGACAAACACAGGTAGGCTCTCGAAATGAAAATGAAAGGGATTGGTCAAGGAAGAAAGACAAGGGATGGATAGAAGAAATGAATGATGTGTTATGCTGCAATGAAGGTGAGCAACCATGGAGTTTGATATAGCACTAGACATTATGCACCAAGGTATAAGGACCAAGGTGACGATGTATCTTGTGCACCCAATGTAATACAATCTTATCTAGACGTATGAAGAAGAAAACTTAGAGCATTAAAGTCCTAATGCACAAAAGGTATGATATGAACTTAGATGCAAAAGTTAATGCAAGAAGCCATTCCAATGTACACAAGATATGAATATTAGCTGGAAATGAGAGGGATGTGATATAAATGCAAGATAAAAATGATGACACACACAAGCAAGCATGCACAAATTATACAAAAACAAACAAAGTATGCCCCTGTCAAGCTGTAAACCAATGACTGATTGATTAATGATTGATTGATGATGTCTAGTGTCAAGAAATGAAACATGTCATATAAGATGCCTGGTCTAGTTTCGACAATGCAACATCCTATCTAAGACAATTGATTGATTGATTGATACTAGTGTTGTTGGCCATGCGAATCAACACCAAGGTTTGATTAATTGATTGGTTGATTGATTGATTGATTTGGTTTACGTCAAGATTAGGAACAAGACCATTGATTTGATTGGATAATTTGACTTGATTGATTAACTTGATTGGTATGGATTGATATGACTTGCATTTGGATCATTATTTGAAATTGATTTGATTGATGGAATGATTTGAAGAATTGATGTGATTTGAGTGATTTGGAATGAATTGTGATGAAAAGGGGGTACTCTCCCTTTTAAATCTGCAACACAAATACTCACACAAGCCTATGTAAGAAGGCTGAAAAATAAAATAGAACAGCAGAAAATGGAGAGAAGTCTGCAATATGTTGTTGTTATATGGAGCCTAATCAGACTCGGAGGTTATATTTACCCCACTTTTATCAGCGCAGTTTCCCCCCTAAATTTCTACGGGGTCAAGGGGCAGCACCCCTTGCGGGGGTTTGGGGGCAATGCCCCTTGCGGGGGTTTGGGGGCAACGTCCCCAAGACGGGGTCATAATGCACCGGGAGTTAATTTTTCATTGACCGACATAAGAAAACCCTATTTTGTAATCGACAAAAAGCTTGATAAAAAGCGGCTAAGGGTTGGGGTTTTGATATTGTATTGTAGCATTTTGCAGCGGTATTGAGTTGCAGGGATTGCTGATTGTAATCGGTTTGTTTTATTGGATAATAATATTGGACACTCTATTTGGTGGATGTAGCCCGAGTTTGGGTGAACCACGTTAAAACTTGTCTCTCGTTGTTATTATTTCTGTGTATTTCCATTTCTCTGTTTAATCTTTATTTGCATTTAATTGATATCTTCTGTCGGCTAACCCTAACATATGTATTTTATTAAATCTGAAAATGCATTACAATCTCCTGAAGCTTATGAGCTTCCTTGATTCATACATGAAAAATCTGCAACAAAATTCTTTTACAACATCCTGGACTCAATCCAGCAACATCTAGGTATGCAACCACAACTTCTTTAAAAGCCCCCCTCACCAAATGAGCAAGCATCAATATATAGAAATTGTGTGAGAAGAAACCACTATTGGTTTCTCAAAACAACCTCCACTAAACCACCAAGAAAACCTGTCACTTTCTTCCTATCACTGCTCCCTCATCTTTTTGAATTTTCTAAAATCATTTCTAGCTTTTGTGCGCCTCCTTCCCATCTGTCTAGATAATTTTGAATTTTTCTATTTCGATCAGAAATGAGAAATTTATGCCCATTTTACCGAGACTGGGTCTCATAATTACGTCCCAAACATGCAATAACATGCAAAGCTTGTGGCCAACATGCAAATGCATGCAAAGAATGCAATTGAACATGCAATAACATGCATACCAAATGGTCCCACCTAGAAATGGGATGCCCAAATGGAAAATTCCACCATTTGTGTCTTTGAAACATTTATGAGAGCATAATTCCTCAAAAATTACATTTACCAATATGCCCCGGGAAAATACATTTGTTGCAAATTAAAATATTAATTTCTCAAAGCCCACAAACATTATTGAAAACATACAACAGAAATTAATTTTTTTTGTTTTGGAAATGCAAGATTGCTCATACACCTTGGATGCTCCTGCATCAGACACCCAGGGTAGATTGAAATGTTTCATGAGTGAAACTCATTAACATTTGTAAATCATGTGCTTGTTCTGAATCCACTTCTCTCTCTTATCTGCCTGAATATGCTTCACTAGTTTTCTCTAGAGTTCAATGTCTCTTCCTTCTTTCATTTTTCCTCTTTTCCTCCCTCTTTCCACATAATCCAACTCCCACCAATATGCACTAGTAAACTATGGAAAATCATAATCTTCAATGTCATCTTCTTCAATAAAATAATCAAATTTATACCTGGTCTCCTTCCTTGAAACTACTACAACATTTTGTCCATCATATTCCTCCTTTGTAACATTGTATTCCTCTTTCACTATGTCTCCTGAAAGACAATGTTCAATTGCAAACTCTTTCTCCTCTACATTCACATCAATGTCAGTAAAATAACCAAGGGATTTAGATTTTCCATCCTGCAACAACAAGCTATTAGTTTTAAGATCTTCATCTTCCACAATCTCTTTATCAATCAAGAGATCATCAATCAACTCAACCTTCACCTGCTCATCTTCTTCTTCACTTGCACTTTCATTTTCCAGTGTATTTATTTCTACAATATCCTTCTCTTTATTGATCTTATTATCCCCAAATAAATCAGATTCAACTAAATTCTCACACAAATTAGATTTCACCTCTTTTTCTCTTTCCACTGAAACTTTCATTCTATCCCTCTTGAATGTAATCTGTTAGGTCTCAAAAATGCAGGTTGCTAATCCTAAGAGGATGCTAGGCTCTATGCTTAGATTTGCAACATTTTTGAACTAACGTGACAGAATCAACCTTTAGGGGTTGATGACTCCCTGCGCTTTAGGTCCTACTAAACCTAGGTGGGTGAACCTTGAAAATTAAAGTAGGTTGAGGATAAGTATTTTGACTAAGTAAATAGATCTATCTATAGTGGCAAATGGTGTAGAATAGATAAAAGCTTGCTAACTAATTCTAATATCTGATGAATTGTATAAGAAATATCAAGGTGAATTTTATGATTGTGTAAATAAAAGGATTTAAATGATGAATTGAAATAAGACCAGTGCCTTGTTGGGTAAACAGAGTCAAATGAAGGACTAAGACTAGTGGCTTATAGTGGGCAGTAATTCTAATTGTTTGGCACTTTATTTTAGTTTATAACTTGCATAAACATGCAGAGAGATGACTAACAAACTCTTCTTAATAATCCAACCAATATAATCAGTTTTCTTGTTACTCACCAAAAGGTAATTTAATCCTTTCTTGAAGGAACCAATTGAATGAAATATGCAAGATAACAAACAATATCAATTTGGAGACAAAATGGCAATCCTAATTATATGATTCTTCTTAGTAATCCAAACTAACACTTCCAGGTTCTGTGACTGATCAGAAGGCTTTTAATTCCTCTATGGAAACCAATTAACCCAATCACACAGATACAGCAAATGTGTATTGACAAATTAATTATATAGTTGATATATTAATTTGAATAACAAGGAAATACTGAAATGGAGACAACCATACAATTGAGTAACTTCAACAAACAATTGATGCCAGAATAAAACCACAGAATCAGAGAACTTTAATTTACTTCTTCAATAAGATACTTGCAACATGGTCTTTGAGAAACATTGTAAACTTTGTGTATTATATTCTACTGCTGATGATTCTCTGTAGATTCTCTATGCCTTGGTTTCCCTGATATATATGTGGGAAACAAAATTCAAGCTGAAACAGTATGACTATTCATGGATTGCACCTCTTCACATAAATGGATCATAATTAAGAAATAGACAAGCTTGATTAAGATCTGGATCCATTAATCTTCATAAAACACCCAAGACCATAGGCCTGGCAAGGTATTCCTCTCCATGTTACAATTTCTATCTAATATACTTCGCCTGTTCTCATTGCTGAAAGCAATACATCAACAAAATTGTATTCTTGTTTGTATCGACCCTTATATTTGCATTTTGTATGTTTTATGCATACACGGACTTTATCAAATCTATAAAATAAATTGGAATTAATTACAAATCTGGCCTTGTATACTTTTGGCTACATCCTCCTTTTGTATATCACATATATCTATCAAAACATGCAAACATGGACTCCATCAGTTTTATAAAATAGCTTTTTGAATTACCTTCGAGTTCAGCTTTGCATCACCTTCTTGTATATATCGAATACATGTCTTTCATATACAAGCGCAGACTTCATTGGATTTATGAAACAAATTGAAATTATCTTCGGATCCACCTTTGTATATATTCTGTTGTATTGCCTTTTAAATATCATATTCATATATCTCCAACATACATATGCGGTCCACACCTGATGTATACAATATCAAATCTCTAGTTATGTCGGATTTTGTATATTATTCTTTTGTATATTTTCTTTGTATATTGCCATTTGTATGTTATCTTGTTAAGCGCACATACAAAGCATCTTATACAAACCCTCTCTTTACCTTTTATCCCCAGCGATGTTTTTTATTCCTTTGTATATCGGGTATGTATATTATAAACATACAAGCACCCCAAACATACAAAGACTTTTCAGTACTTAACTTTCTTTTCGCATCCGGTTTGTATCTCTTATTTGCATCCTTTTAACTTGTATATCGACTTGTATATCGAAGATATACATTGTTATTTATACAAGCCCGAGATGCAAACGGTGGAGCCCACATCACTTTTCTGATTGTATCTTCTGAAATGCAACAATACTTGTATCCAATTTTAGATACAAAGCCGAATACATACAAAATCCTTTGTATCGCCTCTTCAGACTTATCATTTTTATAAACCATAGTTTACTTACTTTTTGGCTCCACGATGTATATAAAGTGCAATGCATCTTCCGATATACTTTAAGTCATGATGCATCATTTTAACCAAATTTCAACCTTTCTTGAGTTCCACATTGTATGTATAACCTAAAACATACATACAATGCATGAAACATACAACAATAAAACCTCATTTCATAATCTTTTCGGTTCCACGACATGCATATAGCTTTGTATATCATCTTGTATGTTTCCCTTTGCCAAACATACAAACTCAAAATACATTGATCGGTGAAACTTTAGGGTATCGGGAACTCCTTGATTTTTCTTTCCGATGCTTATCTCCTGCCGATGACTACTAATTCCCTCCGTTCCATTGAATGATCGGTGAGAGTCCTACCGAAATTTCTTATTGGTATGATCTACATCATCAGGAATTCTTGTAGAGTATTCACCGATAGTAATATCTTATACCGATCAGCGTGACTGGTAACTTTCTCTCCGACAAAAGGCCATCGTTATCATTTTCTCCATCAGTAACTTCTAAAATCTTCTCCCCGACCCTTATTCTCATGCCGATAGCTATGTCAACAAATTTCTCATGGATCGGTATAACTAGCATGAGGTCTTGCCGATGTTAAAAATTGAGGCCTTTTACATTATTCATGATAAAAGTCATAGGATTTTATGGGATATATTTGTTGTTTATTATGATTTTGGGTGAAATAATTTTGGTTTGGTCAGAAATGTGTGGGTAAGAATACAAGAAAATTTTTAAATTTTCCTGTCCCAACAATGGCTCTATCTAGGATGTATACTCCTTGTGAGTATACAAGAATTTAGATCTCTTGGGGAAGTAGACCATATGTTTTATTTATCTGGGTTGACGGTTTTATGAGAATGGGAAATGGAGGTGATAATAATGGGGAATTGGGATGATCCTATACTACTGTACATGGAAAAGATTTTTTTTTTTTTATATAGAGATTCATAGGACTGTCCATGTACTAGCATGTCCTAATCTCCTTTTGATTACCCTAGACTACTGTGCATGGAATAAAAGTATTTTGAGAATTTTTTAAGGGTTGTCCATGCACTGGCAACACTTAATTCTCTTTGTGCATGATATTCTATGAAAAGAAAGGATTTAGATATTGCCCATGCACAGGCAATTCCTACACTTCTCCAGACATGTTTTGTAAATAGTAAGAATCATCACCTCCTTTACCAGTTATAACAAAAGGACCTAACCATAGAGCTTCAAACTTTCCATGTTTTCCTTTGTCCTGGCACCTAGCATTCCACATCAACACTAAGTCATTCATCTCAAATTTCCTATATTTGGCCTTCTTATCAAAGAGGTATTTCACTTGTGATTCCAACTTAATATTCTGCCTTTGTGTTAGTCTCCTTGTTTCATCAAGTTCTGCAAGATGTTCTAATCTTTCCTCCATTGGTACTGAAATGTTTAAATCTTCCTGAAGAATAAATTTGTAAACTGGCATGAGATTTTCTAATGGTATTCTCGCTTGTGTTCCATATACTAGTTCAAAAGGACATCTCCCAATTACTCTTTTTATAGTAATCCTATCAACCCATAGAGCCATTCTTAACTTTGAATCCAAGCTTTCTTGTTTCCATCCAACATTCTTTTTATGATTTTCAAAAGGCTTTTGTTGCTGGATTCTGCTTGCCCGTTTGCTTGTGGATGATATGGGGCAGCATAGGACACGGTGATGCCATGTGTACCACAAAAATTTTTAAATTCATCAAACCTGAAACACATCCCATTGTCTGTGATTAACCTTACTGGAGTGCCAAATTTGAACATAATATTTTCCATCAGAAAGTTAATCACCACTCAATAAATCTGTCGCCACTAAAATCCATTTGTGTCCACCACTTGACTTCTCCGCAATTTCTCCTATGAAGTCAATACCCCACTGATAGAATGGAGCCTCCACCTGCATGGGTTTCAAGGGCAATGCTCCCTGATATTTCAACTTTCCTAAAAATTTCTGACATCCTTCACATTTCCTAGTGTAATGATATGAATCATTAAAAACTTTAGGCCAATAGTATCTAGCCCTTAAGATCTTGTGGGCTGTAGGCTTTGCTGAGAAATGACCTCCACGCATGCCCTCATGTAATTCTTTCATGATGTGTTTTGATTAATGTTCAGCTAGGCATAATAGTAGAATACCATCCCTATTCTTCCAGTAAAGATCTCCATCAATAAATACATATTTTGAGGCTTGCATTTTAAGTGTCCTTTTATTATCATCATACCCCTCAGGACATTTCATGTGCTTTAGATAATATGTGATGTCAGTATACCACGGAGTATGCTCAATGCTAGAACTTGTATTATCAACATCATTAGCACTACATATCTGAGAAACTTCAAGATTACTTTTAGCCATTAACCTGGCAAGACCTTGTCCTCTCACTAGTTTAGTAATCTGGATTTCAATATTGAATTCCTGAATTCTATTGATCCATCTACATCTTCTACCTGTGACCTCAGTTTGGACCAACACATATTTTACTGCAGCATTAGGCACATATGCTATGATTTCAGCTCCCACCAAGTATGGCCTAAATGTTTTAACTGTCTTCACCAATGCATATGCCTATTTCTCAACAATATCATATTTCAACTCTGTATTTTGAAGAGATTTGCTGAAAAATGAGATGGGTTGTTCATGTCCATCATTATTTTTCTGCAATAATACTGCTACAACTGTATGATAAGAGGCAAATGAAAATAGTTGGAATGGTTTACTGAAATTAGGGCATATTAGGACAGGGGCTTCTTTGATTTCCCTCTTAATAGTGGCAAATGCTTCTATTGTTTTTGTTGTCCATTTTATTTTTGAGTTCTTCTTCAACATCCTTGATATGGGGCTAACAATTTCTGCAAAATTTGATATAAACCTCCTGACAAAATTAATTTGGCCAAAAAATGACTGTATGACTTTCACATTTTTAGGAATAGGAACTTGGTCAATTGCTTTTACTCTCTCAGGATCTATTTTCACTCCATCTTTTGAGACTATGTGGCCAAGCAACTTCCCCTCTGTCACTGCAAAATGGCACTTCTTAGGATTCAATGAAATCCCATATTCTAGTGCTTTGATAAATATTTGCTCCAAATGTGCACAATGATCTTCAGCCCTTTTGGAGTATGCTGTCATATCATCCTGGTATACTATCATGATTTTGTTAATCAATTCAGCAAATGCCACATCCATTGCTCTTTGGAATGTTGCTTCGGCATTGGTGAGTCCAAATGGCAGCCTTAAATACACATATGTTCCTCATGGGGTGGTGAATGCAGTTTTAAATTGTTCTGACTCCTTGACCTTCACCTGATTATATCCTGAGAAGCCATCCATCATTGATAACAGTTCACATCTGGTGACCTTTTGTAATATTGCTTCCATATTAGGGAGAGGATAGTTGTCTCTTAGGGAAGATTTGTTCAAGTTCCTGAAGTCCACACATAATCTAATATCACTGTTCTTTTTCCTAACAGGCACCAAATTAGAAATCCAAGAAGAATGCCTGATGGGTTTAATGATAGCTCCATCTCTTAATTTTGTAAGCTCTTCAAACATCTTAGGAGCTGATGTAGGATTGATTGGCCTTTGTTTTTGTCTGAATGGTTTAGCATCTAGTTTCAATGGTATTTCATGCTGAAAAAGGTCCTCCCTATATGCTTTTAAATCATCATATGACCAGGCAAACACATGTCTATACTTCCTAAGTAAGTTGATGATTCTGCTCCTGATTTTTGGGTTAAGGTTTTTTCCAATATACACATTCTTTGGGGCTACTTGTGTCCCCAAATTAATCTCTTCAAGGTCATTATGCACCACTGGTGTGTCTTTCATTTTACATCTATCATGTCCATCAAATGCCTTTTCCAATGCTATGAGTCCCTTAGGTATTTTATTTGTTTTCAACTAAATTATCTCTTGACCAAAAAGGGTTTCCTTCCCATCATGTTCTTCTACAAATGCATTGAAATTAATCTCTTGATTTTCATAATAGTCAACACAATGCAGGAAGTTGATTATATCAGGATCATTGTCAAATACTTGCCAATTATGTACATTATCTGGGATAGTGGGTCTGGTTTTGAACTCAACTTCTGTAATACCTCCCAATGTGACATCATCTCTTTTCAATGTGATATTCGCTAGAAAATCTACCATAATGGTTTTTGACCTATCAATCCAGTTGATTGAAAAGGCATCAAATAACTCAATATCATCCCATACTATGTTTCTGTACTGTCTCAGCCTCTTGTTTTTCGACAGGTATTTCTCTCTCACTTGAGAAGTAACCAGTTCAGAATCACCATATACAGCTAACCTTTTTATCTTATGCTTGGTGGCTATATTTAAACCAATGAGCAAAGCTTCATACTCTGCTATATTGTTTGTGCATTCAAATGTTAATAGAAAAGAGTATTTGAAAGTTTTACCTCCTGGTGAAATAAATACCACTCCAGCTCCATTTCCTATTTTGCTGCATGCACCATCAAAGTACATCTTCCACACATCATTTTCTTCTTTTTTAGACTCAATATGTATTTGATCAGTGTTCTGTAATTTTGGCTAACTTTTCTCAACCTTGAATGCTCCCAAATCTGTATCACAAAAGAAATTTATTTGATGTTGATCCAAGCGTTCTATAATATTTTCATACCTTGGCTCCCTACACAGCTTGATTTCTTTACCTCCAACTGGTATTGTGGCATATGATAAGTCCAATTGGACATTCCCTCCTACCATTGCAACCCATTATCTTGATAGAAGCATTCCATAATATGGTGGGATGTCAACCACAGTAATATCAATGTTATAAGTTGCTTCAGGGTATGAGGCAAGTTTTATCTCCACATCCCTCATAATACCAACGACTAGTATGGATCTATTATCCATTGCATAACACCTACCAAATGTAGTATCAACCCACATTCCCAGTTCTTTCATAACTACTATTGGCATGATGTTCATGGCAGCACCTGAATCAATCATGCAATTCCTCACTATCCTATTTTTGATCAATAATGTAGTGTAGAAAGGGTCCACCTGTGAGGGATTCTTTGTCAATGTATCACCTAGGTATACCTCAGGCATTTGGAATGTTTCTTGATGAACATTGTTTGTTCTGTTTTCAGATCCTTTATGTTTTTGACTTGGTATATCTGAAATCGGTTTAACTACTATATTCCTATATTTGTCTATCTTCATCATTTCTAGAAGAGGAATTGATATTTTTACCTGAGATATTGCATGAGCAATGTCAAATGAATGGGCCATAGTCTGATCATTCTTTTTTGTCTTTATATTTTCTTTTTCTTGATTTTGTGATTTTTCTTTTGTTTTATTTTTATCAGCCTTTTCTGGTTCTTTGAATGATGACTTTGCATTATTCTTTTTGTAATTATGATCTTTTATGAATACACTCCCAGGTGTTCCTTGTTCAACATTCACTGTCCAGTTCCTTAAGTTATAAGCATTTTTAGCTTGAGCTATTGCAGCTATTGTAAGAGCCTCTCTTTCATTTTCAGTGGGCTTTCTCCATTGATCATATGGTTGATTGTTATAATAGGTAAGTTCCTCATAACCATCTTCCTAATCTGAGAATACTTCTTGTTCTCCCATATTAATATGATGTCTCTGGTTTCCCACATCATATTCATATCCCTCTTCCTCTGTAGAAGAATAGTCTTTAGTCAGCAAATATGGTGTATCTTACATCATGTTTATAGTGTGATGTCTCTGTTATAATTGTATAACATTTCTTCTTGTTGTATTGTTTTAGCCACCTCACACTATTCAGGTGAATGTGGTAAATTGCATACCAGACACCAAGGTTTATCTTCTACCATATGTGTCATATTTCTTTTTAGAGGGTCAAGGGTATCCTTGCCATAATGTTGCTTTCTGTTGTTTTCAATGGGTCTCCCATCTTTCCAATTCGTATTATATGGCATATCATGCAACCTGGGCCTTTCATGTCTATGCTGACCTTCTTGTTTAGTCTGCTACACATTTGGGTTTTGAGTATTTCTAGGGTTATCCCTCTTGCTGACCATACCTGTAGCTTTCCTATTGTTCTTAATAGTTAATGCCACTTTCTATGCTTCAGCCAGGGTTGCAACGCACTAGTTTCTAAGTTCATACCTTGTCTTGGGATCAAATGCTTTCAAATAAATGCTCAATGCTGCTGGGTCAAACAGTTTAGATCCATGTGGTATTTTGTTGTGTAATTTGGAGAACTTCAGATTGAAATCATACACTGATTCATTCTGGAATTTTTGGATGCTTACTAATTCATGTAATGCAAACTCAGGGGCATATTGATTACCATACTGCTCCTTGAATTGATTGTGAAAATTAGTTATGGAACTAATTGAAGCATCAAGTAAATTGTTAAATCGGTCTCTTGCATCTTCAGTCAGGGACATCATGAACAACCTCATTTTAATATCTTCATAGTCCATAGCAATATCTTGTACGAAAGCATTGAAGCTTCTGATGTGATCTTCAGCTGATACTACACTGTTCCCAGTGAACTTGGGAACTATATTTCTCCAATTACTGTCCATAGGATATGGATACAACTGATATCCAGTCAGATCAAATTGGCTACATGTGTTTGTGAGGTTTTGAGGTGGAAAATTCATGGGTTATGGGTTAGGATAGTAATTATATCCACCTAGAGGCTGATGATAAGCGTATTGCTATTGTGGGTTTATGTGGGTATTTATATAAGGGTTTTGTGGTCTATAGTATTGTTGGCCAGGGGGTGGGTAAGGATTAGCCATATGCTGAGAGGTGTTGTGTATGGGAGGTGGTCTAGGAACTTTAGGAATGGCATTTTGATGACTTCCAGAGACTTGTGAATTTGAAGCACTACCTGTATTTTGGTGTACATTTTGATGTGGATTCCTTGAAGTATTTCCCCTATGTGGAGGTACATATTTTGGGGGGGTTGTTTTAGCTCTACTCTTTATCTGTTGAATCTCTTGTTGCAACAACCTCTTAGTTTCCTCTATCTTGATAATCTCAAGTTTTTCCTAAAGCCTAAGTAGATCCTGTTGTGCTCTATTCACACCTCCTGAACTCTTTGGGCTTTCAGTTATTTCTTGAGTTGAGAACCCATGTCTTACCTCTTCTCCTTGCTGTAATGACATCTTAAAATCATATTCATCTTGCCTTTGATCGATTTCCCTCATGGCCCATGCTTCACACTCAAGCTGTTCTTGAGGATCAGGCCTATATTTAGCCAATATGTCATCAGCTGTCCCATTGAGATTTTCATTTGATTCATGCAGAGGTGTAAACTTATTGTGAATTGCAATATTTTACTCAGCATTATCTTCTTGAGCCTCGTGATTATTATTCTAGTGAGAATAATTTGATGTTCCATTTCTTTTGGAGATGTTTCTAATTGGTGGAGATGATTTCAATTTCTTGCCTTCCATCTTGGATCTCCTACCATCCATTTGGTATCAATTTTCTGTTATAACAGTCACTAGAGTCGCCACCTATTTTGTAAATAGGAAAAAGTTTGTAATTTATCTTTCTGGATTCTTCTTGCCAGCAAAGTTACCAAATTAAAGTTTCTGAAATGACTCTATAGAAGGAATGGTTTGTTACTAAGGTCTTTTATTTATCTCCCTAGCAGAGTCACCAATTTGTTAGGTCTCAAAAATGCAGGTTGCTAATCCTAAGAGGATGTTAGGCTCTATGCTTAGATTTGCAACGTTTTTGAACTAACGTGACGGAATCAACCTTTAGGGGTTGATGACTCCATGCACTTTAGGTCCTACTAAACCTAGGTGGGTGAACCTTGAAAATTAAAGTAGGTTGAGGATAAGTATTTGCCACTGTAGATAGATCTATTTACTTAGTCAAAATACTTATCCTCAACCTACTTTAATTTTCAAGGTTCACCCACCTAGGTTTAGTAGGACCTAAAGTGCAGGGAGTCATCAACCCCTAAAGGATGATTCCATCACGTTAGTTCAAAAACATTGCAAATCTAAGCATAGAGCCTGGCATCCTCTTAGGATTAGCAACCTGCATTTTTGAGACCTAACATAATCAGCACTGCTACAACTTGCATTACCAAATCAGAATCATCATCCTCACTCTCTTTTACTAACTCTTTAACTCCATAAGTCAAACAATTACCAATTTTATTACATACCTTACCCATTTCCTCTTTGAGTGGCTTCAACTTATGTCGAACTCCATCCTTCATTAGTGAGTATGTGTTAGCATACCCATCATGTGTGACCTTCCTATCAAATTGCCATGGTCTTCCCAATAACATATGACAAACATTATAGGCATAATATCACACAAAATCTCGTCATAATAATTTCCTATATTAAATTGTACCAAGCTTTGTTCGCTAACTAAAACTTTCTTGTCATCTTGTAGCCAGGCTATCCTATACGAGTGCGGATGTTTTCTCCTCTCTAGCTGCAATTTACTCACCATCTCTTCAGAAACAAGATTGTCAATACTACCACCATCAACAATCACATTACATGCTTTACCTTCACACTTACATCTTGTTCGGAACAATGTTATCCTTTGATCTGGTTCTTTTCCTTCGTTCATTAGGGCTCTTCTTGTAACAAGTACTTCTCCTTCTTCAGCTTCTTCGGAGTGTGATGACTCTATATCTTCCTCATTCACATTTGCTGCTCTAGCATGATGCTCAGGTCTCCTATTGTTCCTTTCTTGAATTTGAGGACATTCATATGCTCTATGCCCCTCTTCTCCACATCAATAACAGGTTCCCAGAAAGCCACCTCTTCCGGATCCTCTACCCGATCTTTCTCGACCTCTTGCATTTTGATCTCTTGAAGTGTAAATTTTTTTTGATTTCTTATTTTTGTCGTTGCTTCCCTGATCTTCAAATTTCTAATTTTCTAATTATTGTCTTGTTCCCCATAAGGCCTTTCTCTAGTTCTTTCACCACAATCTCGTTCTCTATGTTTGCTCTCAAACTTTTTATTCTATCTTTCTTTAACTTTCAATGAAAATTGGTAAGCATCCTCAATGGTGTTCATCCTAAACAATGCCAATTCATCTTGTATGCTTGGCCTTAACCCATTTAGGTAACGGGCTAATTTCTCCTTGTCTGCTTTAGAATGTCCTGTTCTGATCAGGATCTTGTGGAATTCTTCCATGTACTCTTTCACAGTTCTGGTTCCTTGTTTCAAACTTTGCATTTTCTTTAGCAACTCCAACTCATAATCCACTCGAATAAACTATCTTTTCATTTTATCTACCATTCTATCCCATATGGTAATTTTATCATTTCCCCTTCTTCCTCTTTCTAGCTGAATTTCTCTCCACCAAATACTTACATGTCCTTTTAACCTTGTCCTTGCAAATCTCACCCTGTGAGGATCTTCAATCTCTTCAAACTCAAAAAATTCTTCCATGTCATTAATCAAGTCTATCAATTCTTTTGGATTTAGGCTTCCATTGAAATTTGAAACCTCCACCTTTGGCTTCTTTCCAATCTGCAAAATGACTTTTAGCAATCTACTTTCTCCAGGATCAATTTCTTCCTCTTCTTGTTCTTCAAATTCTACTTCAATTTCTTCTTCACTAACATATTCTTCCCTGTACAAATCTTTTCTATGCATTTCTGCAGGCAAAGCATCCAATTGTCTTGGGAGAGCTCTAATCTCCTCTCTAGGTGGATCTCTTCCTCCACCACCTCTACCTCTTCCTCTACCACACTGGGCAAGTCTAGGAGGCATGTTGATCTTCACCCACAACTCACAAGTCCTGCTACAAGCTACCTCACGTTCGGTGATATGCTTACAAACTTAGGAACAACCTGCTCTGATACCACTGACGAAAAGGGAAAACTCTCCCTTTTAAATCTGCAACACAAAAACTCACACAAGCCTATGCAAGAAGGCTGAAAAATAAAATAGAACAGCAAAAAAATGAAGAGAAATTTGCAATAGGTATTTTATTAAATCTAAAAATGCATTACAATCTTATGAAGCTTATGAGCTTCCTTGATTCATAAATGAAAAATCTACAACAAAATTCTTTTACAACATCCTGGACTCAATCCGGTAGCATCTGGGTATGCAACCACAACTTCTCTAAAAGCCCCCCTCACCAAATGAGCAAGCATCAATATATAGAAATTGTGTGAGAAGAAACCACTATTGGTTTCTCAAAACAACATCCGCTAAATCATCAAGAAAACTCATCACTTTCTTCCTATCACTGCTCCCTCATTTTTCCAAATTTTCTAAAATCATTTTTGGGTTTTGTGTGCCTCATTCCCATCTTTCTAGAACATTTTGAATTTTTTATTTAGATCAGAAATGAGAAAATTATGCCCATTTTACCGAGATTGGATCTCATAATTACGACCCAGACATGCAACAACATGCAAAGCTTGTGGCCAACATGAAAATGCATGCAAAGAATGCAATTGAACATGCAATAACATGCATACCAAGTGGTCCCACCTAGAAATGGAATGCCCAAATAGAAGATTCCAACATTTGTGCCTTTGAAACATTTATGAGAGCATAATTCCTCAAAAATTAGAAAATACATTTGTTGCAAATTAAAATATTAATTTCTCAAAGCCCACAAACATTATTGAAAACATACAACAGAAATTAATTTATTTATTTATTGGTGATGCAAGATTTCCCATACACCTTGGATGCTCCTGCATCAAATTGATTGAGTGAATGGATTGGATGAATTGAATTGATGATTGATTTGAATGATTTGATAAGGATGATTGGATGAATAATGATGATGAATTGATATGATTGATTTTGATGATTGGAGGAATTTAAATGATTTGATTGGAAGAATTGATTTGATTGAATGAAGATTGATTTGAGGAATTGATGTGAATGAATTGATGATTGGAAGAAGTGATGAATTGATTTGATTGGAATGATGTGATTGATTAACTAGAAGAATTGATGGGATGAATTGAATTGAAGGATTGAATTGATGATTAGTTGAATTGATTTTATTGGAATGATTTGAAGTGATGATTGGATTGATTTTATTGCTTAGATTTTTGTTGGATATTTGATTTTTTTGTATTTTGAAAATGTTTTAATTTTTTTGGATTTTTAACATGATTTTTTTGTGTTTTTGAATGTTATATTTTTTTGTGTTTTTGAAAATATGTGATTTTTGGGATTTTTGAAATGTTTTTAGTTTTTTTTTGTGTTTTTAAAAATATGTGATTTTTTTAGATTTTCTAAATGTTTTGGTTTTTTTGTGTTTTTTAAAATGTTTTGGGATGGCATTGGATGACAATTTGGGTAGCCTTTATGCTAGATACCAATGACAAGGGAGAACCAAGTCTAGTTGCAAGGAAGTAGGTGGGATTGGATGAATGGATAAAAGTGTGGATGATAGCAAATGGAATGGATGGATGGGTGCATCATAAAGGAGCGAGGATGTGATCTCCAAAGGCTAAGTTGCATAGGAATAACATGCCCCATTCTAGGTGTAATACTTAGGATTTTTCATGACAAAGCTTATGACGAATAGGATAATGAGATTGATTTGGAAAGGATGAGGTATGTCAAGAGATACCCAAAACATATGTGAACATTTTGCCCCCATATCTTTATCAAGATCAAAAGGAAAAAGGGAGGATGAATGGACTCAATAGGATAGGTATGTGTATGATGGATAAGGATGGTAAGATAAGATGGGAAATGATAGGATGGAAATGGTAGGTTGGATGAGACAATGTGCCACCAAGTGTAAGTGACATAGAAGATCAACCTACACATAACGCTTGTTTGCCATGTTTTCATCATGGTACTTATCCAAGGCGCCACCAAAGGTGGTTTTCACTGTTGGACGAAGGAATTTCTCTTTACTTTTTTATTTTATTTTTTACTTTTTTTTTTGACTTTTTTTATTTTTGAATGGAAGAAGGGGAATATGGATAGGAGGGATTCACGTGTCTAGTTCCATGAAAGGTGATAGTCCCATTAGAGATGATTGTCATTGCATAGACCATGTCAAATGTCATTATGCTCAAAGATGTTGGTAAGGGATTGTATGAAAGTGAGATGGAGTAGGTAGATAGTGGATTATGATGTGGATTATGTAGGATGGGGGTAGTGGATTATGGTGTGGATTATGTAGGAAAGGTAGTGGATTATGATATGGATTGTGTAGGGCTTATGCAATGATGGATAGGTGAAAGGCTTATGAAAAGCATGGTCCATAGGGAAGTGATGAGGAAGATATGTAGGATAATAGTGGAATGATGGGGTGATGGGGGTATGGAAAGGAATCATGACCAAAGGTTGCACACACCATGATAAACATTGAAGATTTTGATTTAGAGGAGGTGTAGGAAGTAATGGCGATGTTTGCTTAGGAGATGGTTGATGTAGAAATTTAGGGACCCACATAGACTTAGTATTTTTATAATTTTTGCTTTTGATGTGGGATGGAGGAATTTGATATTTTTGAATGGAATGGAATTTTTGGATGGAAGAGGATGGTTGGGATTTTTGAGAGGTGGATGCCTCATTTGACTTGATTTTTTGTTTAGGGACCCAAACCATTTTAGTTTTTGACTTTTGTTTTGAAGGTATGAGCTTGGATGGATTTTTGAATGTACCTTGCTTTGATTCTTTGCATTTGTACCCTAAGGCATTAGGATCCTTAGGATTTTTGGATTTATGAAAGGAGGCATCCAAATGTTTATTTTTTAATCCCACGAACATGGTAGAAGCTTTATGCTTAGACGATGTGTGCATTTGTTGGTCATAATTAGGATTGTGAGGGAATATGTAAATGGATGGATTTGGCATTGGGAGAAGTGGTGGTAAAGTGGATGGAGGGATATTAGGAGTTGGAAGAAGTGGAGGTAAATTGGATGGTGGAAGGTGTATGGTCACATGCTTTTGACATTTGTAGGATGATGGAGGTGGAATGGCAACATATGTCTTGGGAATATAATAGGGTTTGTGATGGAAAGTGGTGGACTTAGGATGCATGGAGGAAGTACCAACATCTTTAGATTGTTTACCTTGGGGTGTATATCCAAGGCCATATGAGCGTGGGGGGACATTGACATGGATGGGCTCTAAAATACCTTATTCATGAAGGCCTAAGCCTTTTCCTTGATAGTTCATGTTTTGGAGTATACGATGGACAATGGGACTAGGTGTGTTTTGGACACTAGACTTGAGCTCATTATTGGATGGAGAAGGTGAAGTGGTAGACAATGGTTGTTGTTTTCCTAAGGAGGAACACTCGTGAATGAAGGTGGTAAGACCAAGTGGATATAATGGATTTGAAATGGGATTGATGGTGGATGATGATGAAGGATCATTAGGATCTTTATTATGTTGATGTAGATCCAAGTTATTGGTTTGATCTTCTGTGTTTTCTTGGGAGGCAAGTGTCTCATCATGACAAGTGGAAGTTTGTGCATCATGGATAGGTGGAGGAGAAGTTTCTTTGCTTTGAAGGAAGGCCATGAAATGGGATGAATTCTCAAGTAGGTCAACAAGACTTTCATTAGATGGAGTATGTAGGTCTTGGGTGTCTTGCTCATGAATGGTTTTGGGGGTATGAATAGCATCAAGTTGTTCATGGATAGGTTCTTCATCATGAATAATGTCTAGATCATGGAAAAGATAAATGTTATGTATGGGTTGGATGAAAGTAATTTGATCTTGATTAGAATGGGGGCTTGATGTTTCCCCATGCTTAGGGTTAGGCTCTTGACATACCTCTTGACTTTCTTGAAGGGAGGTAGATGTGGAAGACTCTTGGATGGACTTGAAATGCTCTTGATGGTCAACAACATGAGGGCATGATGGAGGTTGACTTGGGCTCATGGGGGGAGACTCTTCAATAGATTCGAGGGGTTGTGGATGACATGATGGAGTTGTAGGAACGGACATGGTGTTGGAAGGTTCCTTGGTAGGCTCAAGGATAGGACTTCGATGACATGGTTGACTCCTTGCTAGTAGCCCTTGGATCACATCCTTTACAAGTGGATGGGAAAATTTGGGGAACTCCTTAGGTTTACTTTTGAAATGTTTGAATTTAGAGCATGGGGTTGACAGAGGATTAAATAATGGTGGGGGTAATGAAGGGTTTGTTGGGTTGGAAGATGTGGGGACCAATGGATTAGGACTAGGACATGGTGTCTTTAGGATAGACCTTCAATTGGATGGTGGTATAATATACTTATAGGTGGGATAAGCTAGACTAGTGTTCCCCTTGTCAAAGGTAGCATTAGAACTTGAAGGCACTTGATCTTGTTTCAAGGGGTGACTTATGCTCACATGTTCTTGTTTGGATGTGACTTGATAGGTATATTGGTTGGGATTGGTTGATGTGGCGTTGACTTGATCAGGGGATGAATTAGGTTGGTATGAAGTGGAGGGGGATGACACATAGGATTGATGTGGAATTTGTTGAGTTTGTGTTTGTGTTGGTTGAATTTGACAAGTGGCTATGAATTGTTGGGCTTGGACTAGGAGGTGTTGTATTTGAGGTGATTGGATTCATTAAAATTATTGAAAGATGGCTTGAAGTCTTTGTATGGTTTGTTGGTCTAAGGGTTGGGGTACTTGGTGAAGTGTTTTAATGAGGTCTTGGAGTTCAGGTGCTAGGACCTTGTTTTCGAATGTCGGCATGGTGTCACACATGTGTTTAATTCTTTGCATTTCATTTTTTTCCTCAAGGCATGCATCATGATTCTTGTCATCATTAGAAGTAGGAGGGGCCCCTCAAAGTATGACCTTTGGTCTTGGATTGTTCTCAACATTAGGATTAGGGAGAGAGCCTCCTTGAATTATAACCTTGGGCTTAGGTTTTGTATCATTGTTTGAAATAGAGGAATGGCCTCCTCGAAGTATGAGTTTTGGCTTGTGATTGGTCACATCATTAGGACTAGAGGGAGGACCTCCCTTAAGTATAAGTTTGGGCCTGTGATTAGGATTAGGCTTTCTTAGGATTAGGACCATTTGACTAGTGTATGAATAGGACTAGAATGATGTGGCAATGATTAGGATGGATAGGGTATGACTAAAATGGGATTTGATTGGATAATGTGGAATAAATGTGTTGGAAAGAATGTTTAGAATGACTTGTTTATGTGTTTGTGTTTATAGCTTGATGTGGCAATTTGAAAGCAAGTTTGACTTTGAAATTTTGAATGTGAGAATGATTAAGAAAGTACTTGAAGACACATCAACAAGCCTATGACTAGTCATGTAGGTATGGCCAATTAGGTCTTACTCTAGGATGCACAAGTTGACTAAGGATGTCCCCAATATACGCAAGGTACGGGGGGCCAATTCTGTGAAATGAAAGTAGAATAGTGCCACATAGCTAGGAGAAAGGGGTAACCCACCCTTCACCTTCACTTCCCAAAGGTATAAAGTTCTTTGGGGCTTAGCCAATTGACAAGATTTTGACTTCCAAATAGGGTGTCTTTCGATTCACACCTCGTTGTTTATAGTCCACTGGAACGCTAGAGTTGAGGTCATCCCTTGGAGTGGTGTGTCTCCAAGCAGGCCTCCTAGGAAGGGTATGACAAAATCAAACCAAGTGGGTGTTTTTGATCTCCAAGATCACCTTGCGGTGTGAGGAGAGAGCATACACACACACACTTGATTCACACTGGCACTTGTTAATTTCCCCTTTTAAGAAAATTAAAATGTGTGGTGTGAAAATAAATGGATGAGAGGTGTTTTTGATTCTCAAGGTCGCACGAAGCGCATGAGAAGAGCATACATAGCACTAATCTCACTCAAATTCACCAAACAGTTCAAGCACTTGTTCTTTTTAATCCCAAGTCAAAATGTGTGATGGAAGACAGTGGTTTGTTTTATGCCCAATTTTGATGTGTGAATGAAGACAAGAGTTCTTTTTGAGCCCCAAATCAAAGTGTGTGATGCAAACAAATGTTATTTTTATGCCGAAATTGAAGTGTGTTTGCAAGCAATGATTGATAAGAAATGAAAGATTAGAAGGAATGCACCTAAAATTTTCACTTCCAATCTGCTGTGTATACTGATGCTGATGTTGTTCCAGCTTCGTGTGATCACCTACAAGCCCCCAAAACGAGAATGGAACAAGTAAACTTGCAAACAAATGTGTATTATGTTGAAATGAATCAAGCTAAAAAATCTGATCAAGATGAATGGCTACAATAGAATGATTGTCATGAATAGATTCTAGATGAAATTCTATGCAATTTTTAAAAAATGTTCGCTAAAATCTGATCAAATTTGCAATAGTTATGCTCGTTTGAAGTTTGAAATGAATGTTAACTTTGACTAAGAAAAAAGCCTAATAAACAACATGGTCACCTAATAAAATCTTCACCATTACATAGTTAACTGAATCATCTTTCCAATGAGTCCTTGTTCTTGAAATTTTGATGTCGTATGCCCGAGTTATGAGGAAAAGAAAAAAATGCCCCTTTATGGCTTAAGGAGGTGAAGGGGTCAAGCTGGCTGTTAGGGAAAACCGCTAGTGGCTAGCATTGTAGTGGTCACATGCTACATTCAAGCCTAGGTGGTTAGCTGGGTGGTTAAAGTTAGTGTTGGCGGCTAAACCCTCAACAGGGCCCTTGGTCCTCCATGTGACCGAGGGCTCGGTGAATGCAAAAAAATAAAAATAAAAAACACAAGGGACTACTAGCCCCCACACCTCCTTCATTGGTCACAGAGATGTGACCACCAGCGAAAACCTAGCCATGGCTAGTCAAGCATTGACCACACAGCTGGAAGGGTTTTTTAATGACCACATATCTCTGACCATTAATTTGGAGGTGACCATGAATTTTGAGGGGCGGAAGTCAAATGTAGGTGACCAATGATTGGATTGGGCGGTTAGAGTTTTAGGCGACACTAGGGTTTATCAGTGGATGAGTAGAGGTTTAGGCGCAAAGCTTTGGCAGAAGCTAGGGTTTAGGTCTGAGGAGCCCAAGCGGTTTAGGTCTGTGGATCCCGAGCGTCGCAAGGGAAGCGACGCGGTGATAGACTCGGCGGAGGCAGAGCAAGTCGTCGCTAATGATGGCGACCGAACTGAGCAAAGGGGGTGGCAATAGAGAGCCAGAGAAGTAGAGGTCAATGAAGACTTAGGGTTTATTGACTATGGGAAGCTTGGGAATCAAGCGGTGACTTCAGATTAAGGGAGGTGACCTCGAAGCACACACGGGATGTTGACCGCTAGAATGTAGGTGGCGACGAAGCTTTGAAGGAGTGGCAGGATCTTTGTAGGGTGGAGGTTGGAATTTAACACAGCAAGGCAAAGCGTTTAGTAGGGAATAACTAGAGGTCAGCGCAGGGGTGGTTCCAAGGCGATTAGGGTATATGCAGAGTATGGCGGCGACCAAGAGAAAAATGTAGATAGTTGAAGACCACCAAAAAAACCCTAGATTTTTCAAAACACTAAAACACCTGCAAAAGAAAACAAACATGGGTCAATCAGTGAATGCATATGCTGTTGTAGGCTGTAGGCGAGTCTGTACTATATGGCCTGTCGTGTTAAAAAAAATTCAAAAAATTTGTAGTGAGTGAAACATAGAGTGTTTTATGTCATTTTTCACCTGTGAGGCCTCCCAAATGCAACGGTGAGGTCTATTTCAGGCCTAGAGATCACCTACAAAAGTTGACTTCCAAAAATTGACAAAAATTGTTAGATTTGCAAGGATTCAAGTTGGGTTCACCATTTGTTGTCAAGGCAAAAATCAAAGTCTGAAACTAAAACAACAAGATATCAAACCCTAACTAGCATAATAGAGTACAAACTAGCATGAAAAATCAAAACAAGAAAGCAAAGCAAACCGATCTCCAAGCTAGATTTGATTTATCTCCATTGCTCTTCTCAACCTCGCATAGGCATGCAAGATTTTAAAGGATGATTGTTGGAGGAATGTTGGTTGCTCATTCCATCAGCATAACTATACTTGGACTAGATTGCATAGAAAATTTGACAGCATAAGGCTACTTGAAAACCAATGCATGCAAATGATTTGTGAAAGGATTGATTTATAGAAAATGTTGATTTGAATGAATGGTTGAGATCAAAAGTTGCCTTGTGCTATGTAGACGGCTAGGATCGAATAGGGTTTCCCACTCCGTGAGGAGCTGTAGTCATGTGACAAGTGTGTGAAGGAGAATAAACGAGACCTAATTCAAATATTTTATTTGAATTAGTTTGACATGTGAAGTTTATTAAGTGGAAGTTGTAGCATGTGACATATGTTTGATTGTTATGAGAGGTGAGGGAATAATTCAAATATTTTATTTGAATTATTTGGAACATGTGAAAGGGGATTAATTAAATAAATGGGATTTATTTAATTAATAGGAAAGTGGAATAAATGGGATTAGGAGTGGGATTAGGACAAAATGTCATATGATGTCCCTAGTGATGAGTCGACTAGGTGATGCAAGACTTGGACAAATTTAGGTGTCTACAAAACCAACATGAAGTTACAGCATGTCCCTCACATAGAAGACTATTGGGAAGATTGTATAGATGAGTAGGATGTGAGGAAGGGAGGATATCAAAGATTAACTCTCAATTAGGTTAGGACTTTGGGATGCTTGGAGGTACCACCACAAGTAAAATATGATGATGGCCAGGTCCTGGATCCTGAATATGATGAGAAATAGGTGTACAAAGAGGCCTTATCCCCTCCAGATTGGTCTCATTCTGAAGAGACTCCCTTGATGCAATCACCAAGAAGGTCATGACCACTACCCAAAGGTGGTGTTGGTTTCCAAATTTGCAGAGGGTTTGCCAGCTCCAATGCACAGGCTGATTTGGCCAACAGATTACGAGAGGTTGCATGAGCTGCCTCCCCTTCACTTCTGGTTCTGCCGCACCAAGGGGGGTATCCCTATAACTAAAGATGTAACCTTGACTAGACCAATAACACAATGATTTAGCTTTATAATAACAGGCAGAATACTCTCATGTATGGACCAAGATCTGCATGATAGATCACAAGGTTGGCAACATTCTTGGACATATGTGTCTGGTTGGGTATGAGAGTATGCAGAGAATCCTAATCCTATTCCTACAACTAACAGGTGGAAGAGATGAAATGGGTGGACATAATGTCCTGGATGCAAGACAAGGGGTTTTGGCTCATAACTACTGACCCAGGAGCAGACTGGTGCCTATCCATTGGGAAAGGAGTCAACTAGACGTATACAGCAGATGGTTTGCAACTTTCACTCAAGTTTTAGGGGGTTTGAACTGATGTTTGCCTTACAAACATCACCCAAGAATGGGTATCTAGCTGCCTCTACTTATAGATATCCCTGCTGACATGCAACCTTCTCCATGCATTGACCTAAAACAGTTTAATCCACTCCTTGAATGGAAGTTAGAGATCAAACATGTGATACAGAACCCTGTACCCTAGAATCTATGAAACCCTTAGCGACTAGATTCAAAAGAAGGAGAATAACATGCAGCAAATGGAGACAAGCAGATAGACACATGCAATAAGCATTTTTCATATAATATTAACACTGAAACTAAAAATATGTGCAAAATACATGCATGCTGCAACACAAAAACTCCAAAATGGGATGGAACAACCAAGTTCATGCCCTGTTCTTCATTATTTACACAAAAATGCCCCAGGCTTCAACAACCTTAAAAATGAGTCACACAGTCCCTTATATACAGCGAGGAAGGTGCACTCAGCATTAATTACATGGGAGGCCAAAAATCCCACTAGATACACTGCACTGAAAAGTGGCGCTCAAAATCATAAATGCAGCAGAGGGACAAGGAGGAGGGAACAGGGGAAATTGGGATCTGGGCCGCTGCCTAAAGATTTGCATCATAAAAATGGTGGTTGACCTGTCCATCATCGTCCCATACCTCTGCAACAATCACCATTAAAGTTTCATCTACCCGCAGCCTCAGGAAAGCAGCCACAACAAGTTTCTCCTGCCAAAAACAGTCGCAGATACTCGAGAAAAAACCCACGATGCAACTTTAAAACTTGGCCGTCGATGATTTCCTAGTCACTGAGATCCACGGCCCCAAAAAATGTTGAAAAGTTGCCCACCAACCAAATCGTGCCACGTAGGCACTTGCAGTTTCTATCGTTGATTCGTTTCACTTACCTTCCCCGCCGAGAGCTTATTGCTGGTACCTCACGCGGAAGCCAACCCGTGGCAAGCCCCGCGGCACCCTTGAAACCCATAGAAACTCCCTCGAAAGCTTGGCGGATGCAGACACATGGCGGGCTCCGCGCCCTCTTGAAACACACAAAGAAACTTTTTGGAACCTTGGCAGAAGCCAACACGTGGCGCCCTCTGCTCCACATGATTCTTAATACAGGGGCCCACTAGTAGCCTCGCCAAACTTAGAAACAAATAGAAACAACGTGGAGTCCAACACGTGTCGGCTTCCGTAGCAGCTACAAAAGACATGTGGTACGCTCCGCCCCTGCTTGGAAACCTTTTAGGAACTTCGACGGAGAGTGACACATGGCACTTTCCACGGGGCTCTGAGGAACATTTGAAATACTTTAGGACTCTCGCGGAGAATGTCACCTGGCAAGATCTACTGCAGCCTAGAAACCTTACTGGGACCCACCACTGCGTCAACACTCAGAAACAAAATAGAAACAATCTCAAAAACTGACACTTGTCAGCTTCCGCAGCAAACTCAAGGGGTACGTGGCATCTTCCGCCCCTGCTTAGAAACTTTTTAGAAACCTCAGCAAAGGCTGCCACGTACCAAGATCTGCAAAGCAGAGAAACTTTAAGGCTTCGGTTTGAAACATATGCGGAAGCTGACACATGTCATCATCTGCAACACTTGAGACACTTAACTGGGACCCACCCTGTCTATGCCAAACATTGAAACATGTAGGAACTTCAGCGGACAGCGACACTTGGCATCATCCGTGAGGCTTTGAGAAACATTAAGGGTCTTTTAGAAACACTGGCGGAAGCTGCCACTTGGCACAGTCTGCGGGCCTTTAGTTACTTTCTTTTGTGTTCCTCAGGTGCCTCCACGTGGTGCCTCCACGCCACTCTCAGAAACTTAAAGGAAACTCTATTGAAACTTTGGCTTCCGAAACATAAAAGAAACTTTATCAAAACTTCGGTGGAAGCCGACACGTGGCACCTTCCACGCATAGTTGGAACTTTTAAGGGGCTGCATCCGCTGCTGACACGTTGCGCTTTCTGTGCACTTGCAACACTTGAGACCTACACCACTTGAAACTCACTGGGGCCCACCTCCGTAGGGATTTTTGAAACACAAAGGAAACACCAAAAGGGTCAATGAAACACAAGCAGATATTGACACATGTCAAGTTCCGCGGCCCTCTCATGAAACATAAAAGAAACAGCCTCTGCCACGTGGCGCCTTCCGCGTTGAAGTTACCTATTAGAAACAAAAGCGCGGCATGAACAAGGGCTTGACACTTGGCAGACCCGCGGCACTGGCACAAGTAAACCCCTCTAGCCACACTTAGAAACATTCAGACACAGAAAATTGTGACCCGAAATAGTGACCCGATATGCATTTTTTATGCATATAACTCAATTTTAACATTTTCAGGGGCCGATAGGATCTCTCGACCTGCCACTACCATTTCGACCCTGCACACAACTGATTTCTTGCATTTTTTATAATTGCAGGGGCCAAAAATATTAAAACTTTTTGGATTTTCAGGGAAGAGACTTGACTCAAAACCCCATACATAAATTATTACTAACAGTGGCTCCGATTGGGGACACATGCCTCTTGCAGGCATGGTGAGAACCTCAGATCTCTGGGATGCAGACCAGTCCCTTATTCATTGGGCACAGAGTCACATACTGCACTGACCTGCATCATAAAACACACTTGATGGCCTAAGGCCACCAAGAAAAGGAAAACCTATATCTCCCCTTGTCAAATATCTTGTTTTCATCTACATGCACTGGATCAAGCCTGGAGATACTGTTAGGACCTACCCACAAACAAATCTTGTCATCTGCATATTCAACCTTCTGATTTAGCTTGTCACTATCACCCTTATGTAGACAATCCTCAGCATTATATGACATGTGGGTGTTAAATTTATCAAGCAATGCATATTCAAATGGTATGTAACACTTATCATCATCTGCATCAGCAGTATGCATTGCAACATGATCCCCTAGCTGGACTGAAAACAGGAAACACTCAAAGTCCATCATAGAGCTAGGAAAATCAGAGCTCATTTCATATGCTGGCCAATCAAAAGAAAAGCTTTCAAAATCATAGTTGTGCACATCATGCACACAACCAACAGCAGCACCAAACTGGAAAAGATCAGGCTCTGGCACCTCTTTACAATCAGGCACATTTTTACAGTCACTTACCTCATGTATGTTGGTTTCTCTTTCATCAAGATGAGAAACAGAATCCAAGTCAAAAATAGTGCTCAAACCTTCACCATACTCAGACAAATCCTCATCACCACATGTGTCATAAATGGGTGATCCAGGTGCATCAGTTTCATCATGGTATGCCATTTGTTCATGGGCAGCAGAATATGCATCTTCATCACCAATGGATTCATTTTGTGGAGGAGTATCAACCTCTATGTCATAAGAAAAACAGTGATCAAATGAAGAACACTCATGCTCTGCACTAGCACTTTTTTCAATCTCTGACTGCTCTTCATGATCTCCATGTGTTTGAAAAGAAGGCAGTGATTCACACATGGAACTATTTCTCTGTTTGCTTATATCTTCTCTGTCTTGAGTACAATATTCACAATTATCTCCACAAATCCATTCAAAAAGTTGCTCATTGCTGTCCACAACCCCAACATTATTTTCATAACTAGACACCTCAACCTTGCAATGGGATTCATCATTGATCCTTTCAATGGCATCCTCAACTGATATCTTTTCATTTTCACTTTTGTATTCACATGATGCCAGGCTCTCAAGGTCATACTGAGGATCAAAAGGGCTAAGAAGAAGTTTAGCCTTCTGACTGGCAGACACAACAGGGTTACTGCTTTTTAACTAGGCCTGCCTAGCCTCTAAGAATATCAACCTATTTCTTATCTCTTCTATTCTTTTTGTCAACATATCTTCCCCCTTTTGATTGAGTATGGGATAAAACATATTTGGATTCATAGAATTTTCCATCTTAGACATCCTATGATTGCCTAAGACCTAAGGTTTCCCCTAGCATCTAACTTATGCAGTAAACAACAAATATAAAGGGGAAGAAACTAGGTACCTTTTCTCATCCAGATGCAGAAATATGAACATCTTTGTCATATCACATACATCTATTTTTCATGTGCATTCAGATCTTTTTGCAGAGTCGCCACCTCTCCAAAGAGGACAAAATTTTCAACAACTGAAAGCTACTTTTCCAGGTTCATTCCACCAGCAGAGCATCATTTTGTTAGTGACTCAGATGGGCCACAAATATATCATTTTTTTATCAATCCATCACCAACAGAGTCACCAAAATCTATTAGTTTCCAAATCTACAAAGGGTTTGCTAGCTCTAATGCACAGGCTGATTTGGCCAACAGATTACGGGAGGTTGCGTGAGCTGCCTCCCCTTCACTTCTGGTTCTGCTGCACCAAGGGGGGTATCCCTATAACTAAAGATGTAACCTTGACTAAACTAATAACACAATGACTTAGCTTTACAATAATAGGCAGAATACTCTCATGTATGGACCAAGATCTGCATGATAGATCACAAGGTTGGCAACATTCTTGGACATATGTGTCTGGTTGGGTATGAGAGTATGCAGAGGATCCTAATCCTACTCCTACAACTAACAGGTGGAAGAGATGAAATGGGTGGACATAATGTCCTGGATGCAAGACAAGGGGTTTTGGCTCATAACTACCGACCTAGGAGCAAACTGGTGCCTATCCATTGGGCAAGGAGTCAACTAGATGTATACAGCAGATGGTTTGCAACTTTCACTCAAGTTTTAGGGGGTTTGAACTGATGTTTGCCTTACAAACATCACCCAAGAATGGGTATCTAGCTGCCTCTACTTACAGATATCCATGTTGACATGCAACCTTCTTCATACATTGACCTAAAATAGTTTAATCCACTCCTTGAATGGAAGTTAGAGATCAAACATGTGATACAGAACCTTGTACCCTAGAATCTATGAAACCCTTAGCAACCAGATTCAAAAGAAGGAGAATAACATGCAGCAAATGGAGACAAGCAGATAGACACATGCAATAAGCATTTTTCATATAACATTAACACTGAAACTGAAAATATGTGCAAAATACATGCATGCTGCAACACATAAACTCTAAAATGGGATGGAACAACCAAGTTCATGCCATGTTCTTCATTATTTACACAAAAATGCCCCAGGCTTCAACAACCTTAAAAATGAGTCACACAGTCCCTTATATACAGCGAGGAAGGTGCACTTAGCATTAATTACATGGGAGGCCAAAAATCCCGCCAGATACACTGCACTGAAAAGTGGTGCTCAAAATCATAAATGTAGCAGAGGGACAAGGAGGAGGGAATAGGTGAGATCAGGATCTGGGCCACCGCCTGAAGATTTGCATCATAAAAATGGTGGTTGACCTATCCATCATCGTCCCATACCTCTGCAACAATCACCATTAAAGTTTCATCTACCCGCAGCCTCAGGAAAGCAGCCACAACAAGTTTCTCCCGCCAAAAATAGTCGCAGATACTCGAGAAAAAACCCACGATGCAACTTTAAAACTTGGCCGTCGATGATTTCCTAGTCACTGAGATCCACAGCCCCAAAAAATGTTGAAAAGTCACCCACCAACCAAATCATGCCACGTAGGCACTTGTAGTTTCTATCGCTGATTTGTTTCACTTACCTTCCCCGCTGAGAGCTTATTGCTGGTACCTCACATGGAAGCCACCACGTGGCAAGCCCCACGACACCCTTGAAACCCATAGAAACTCCCTCAGAAGCTTGGCGGATGCAGACACATGGCGGGCTCCGTGCCCTCTTGAAACACACAAAGAAACTTTTTGGAACCTTGGCAGAAGCCAACACGTGGCGCCCTCTGCCCCACATGATTCTTAATACAAGGTCCCATCGGCAGCCTCACCAAACTTAGAAACAAATAGAAACAACGTGGAGTCCAACACGTGTCGGCTTCCGCAGCAGCTACAAAAGACACGTGGCACACTCTGCCCCTGCTTGGAAACCTTTTAGGAACTTCGACGGAGAGTGACACGTGGCACTTTCCGCGGGGCTTTGAGGAACATTTGAAATACTTCGGGACTCTCGCAGAGAATGACACCTGGCAAGATCCGTTGCAGGCTAGAAACCTTATTGGGACCCACCACCACATCAACACTCAGAAACAAAATAGAAACAATCTCAGAAACTGACACTTGTCGGCTTCCGCAGCAACCTCAAGGGGTACGTGGCATCTTCCGCCCCTGCTTAGAAACTTTTTAGAAACCTCAGCGGAGGCTGCCACGTACCAGGATCCACGAAGTAGAGAAACTTTAAGGCTCTGGTTTGAAACATATGCGGAAGCTGACACATGTCATCATCTGCAGCACTTGAGACACTTAACTGGGACCCACCCTGTCTGTGCCAAACATTGAAACATGTAGAAACTTCAGCGGACAGCGACACTTGGCATCATCTGCGAGGCTTTGAGAAACATTAAGGGTCTTTTAGAAACACTGGCGGAAGCCGCCACTTGGCACAGTCCGTGGGCCTTTAGTTACTTTCTTTTGTGTCCTTGGGTGCCTCCACATGGTGCCTCCACGCCACTCTCAGAAACTTAAAGGAAACTCTATTAAAACTTCGGCTTCCGAAACATAAAAGAAACTTTATTGAAACTTCAGCGAAAGCCAACACGTGGCACCTTCCGTGCATAGTTGGAACTTTTAAGGGGCTGCATCCGCTGCTGACACGTGGCGCTTTCCATGCACTTGCAACAGTTGAGACCTGTGCCACTTGAAACTCACCAGGGCCCACCTCCGCGGGGATTTTTGAAACACAAAGGAAACACCAAAAGGGTCAATGAAAAACAAGCGGATATTGACACATGTCAAGTTTCGCGGCCCTCTCATGAAACATAAAAGAAACAGCCTCTGCCACATGGTGCCTTCCACGTTGAAGTTACCTGTTAGAAACAAAAGCGCGGCATGAACAGGGGCTCGACACTTGGCAGACCCGCGGCACTGGCACAATTAAACCCCTCTAGCCACACTTAGAAACATTCAGACACAGAAAACTGTGACCCGAAACAGTGACCCGATATGCATTTTTTATGCATATAACTCAATTTTAACATTTTCAGGGGCCGATAGGATCTATAAGCTAAGTGATCAGGTGTTGTTAAAGCATAATATAATTTCAATCCAAACTATGCCAAAAATATTAGTATGGATAAATGATCTAAAATTTGAAGCGGATATCTTAAAAGGGTGTAGACTCAAGGCATTGCATATAAGCCTCAAAGCTCATGACCTCCTAATGGATGAAATGGAGATCCTAGAAGAATTGCTTAAGACCCTCATGGATGAGAAAGAAATGTATGATGAACAGGTATCTATAGGAGCACTTAAGGCTAGATTTGAGCTAGCTTTGAAGAGTCTGGTGGAATATTTCTATTTAGTATGAAAAAGGGGGAAATGATAAAAGGGTTAAATCCTCTTTTCACTACAAACATTCAAGGACATATCAACCAAGTTGAATCACACTTTTGCAAGAGGATTCACCTACAGGTTAGGCTGTCACTTGGAATGATGTGGAAATTCAGAGATTGTTAACTAATGTATCAATTTAATGCTCAAATACCCTTAAAACCCTAATTATGCAAAACAGTAAGTAAAATGATGAATTACGACAAATGCTTGTAGACTAAGGTAGTACGAAGAGATTAGTTACTGACTATTTTTTGAAGTTCAGGATGCGGAATACTCAGGGACATTGGCATTAGCACCCCTGTCCAAGGTAGTATTTTCTTCATGGAATCATGATCTCCTTCCGACACTGATGATCACTGTATTTTCCATTTCTATCCCAGGAGATGCAGAGGACACTAGCACTCAAGCCTGAGTCCAAGGCAAGGTGTTATTTAGGATGTCGGAGCCTCTTCAAATGCTGATTGTCATTGTCCCAATGATTTATGTGTTTTCAACATCGAAGGACACTGGCATTGGCGTCCGAGTCTGAGCAATACTTTTCTTCAGAGATCCAAAATTTGCACACTGTGTTACTGTTCCCTGCAACTCCAATCCATTTAGATGCAACACTGATAACCTATAATCACAAGGAGAGTGGTTGGGGTTTGTGGTGTTTAGAGGCTTGCCTCAGTCAAGCCCTGGAGAAACATTCAAGTCTTTCGAACACCGTTGTCAGATAAAGAGTGTATCCGTGTGTGATAGAGGCAAAACAAATTGATAAATGATTCAAACATAAAGAGATATCACCTTGGAGGTGTGGATTTCACATAGAGGAAGACTCTTCAACACATGAGAAGATGAAGCTAAATCTACAATCACAAACACAATAACAATGCTTTGCTCTGCAACAATGAATATCTTGAATGCTCTACAATCATAAGTTTTCCAAAAGTTCACAATCATCTTCTAGTTTACAAATGAAACCCTAAACATTCTTATATATGCAACTAAACACACTCCCGCTAAGAATTTTGTAATTCAAACTTAAGATGTCGGCATGGGACCTAATTAACGGTCACAAAACTGAGATTCAAATTTGGGATCTTCCTGCAATAGGGCAGGACAAGGGAGCTAGCACCCGTGTCCATAGGTCCTTTTTCAAGGCAGGGCTAAGTGCCACAATGTCCTTCATGCCCCATGTGACATGGGTTTCAAGCCATTTTCTTCTAGGAGTCAGAATGAACATGTAAGATGCAAAACAAGGGACCCGAGAGCTAAACCTAGGAGGGAAAAAGTTTAGGGAGACATTTTCCAACATAACATTTAGCCCCCACTTTAATGTATGTATAAACACAAGGCCCATACATGCATTAAAGTACAATCAAAACACAACAAACACACTAGGAACTTGAAGCTAATGCATACACAAAGATTAAGGAACTATTTCTAGCCCCCAGTCTCAGGTAGACATTAGAGAAAACACATTACAGACACACCAAACATAGTGAATATAATAACAGGCACGTAAAACATAGAGAAGACAGTTATAGTCACGCAAAACACGGAGAAGATGGTATTGAAGACACGCAAAACACAATGAATACAGTGATTATAGTGATTATTTCTTTTTCATTTTCATATATATAATTGAATGCAGATGCAAATACATGGAAAGTAAACACACCACCCAAAATATAGGAGGGACTCATCGCCACACGTCTTTAGACTGAATATGGGGCAACAGACATTCAATACAAATCTTAGAGTGTAGGAGGGACTCATCGCCACACGTCTTTAGACTACACTTGAGAACAAACATGTCATACAAATCCCAAAGCATAGGAGGGACTCATCGATACACGTCTTTAGACTATGCTTGGGAACAAACACACCATATAAAAGAGAAAACACACAGAAAACACGAGCGCTGTATAGCATGCCAAAGACATACTATACGTCTAAAACATAGTAAACAAGCGATGGAAGGAGCCTATTGCTATGTTCACCACCATCTCAGGCACATTATAGGCACACCTGATGATTAGGCTTATGCCACAACAACCACCAAAGACACACTTAAGGGAGGATACACCAACCCTACCTACTCAGAGGACTTTTGAAATAAAAATGATGTGCACTAGCTCAAGAGATACACCATCCCTACCTCCGCAGAGGGATTTAAAATAAACAGGATACGCACTAGCTCAAGAGATATGATATCCTACCTCTGCAGAGGGCTTTTTCATTGCAATATAAAATAAAGATGTGCACTCGCATGGAGATACAACATCTCGCCTTTGCAGAGAGCTTACAAACATGCTTCGTTAGTATCAAAATCATCAGATAGCTTACCTTATATATGCCCCCACCTTAAGGTGGTTGATATCATGTATCGATATCAAGCACGTTAAGGTAGAAAGAAAACACACAAGGGAACAAGTGCTTTCACAAAGCACATGCCCCCAGAAGTGACATGCACTTTACGATCGCCGAATGTTCCCAAAAATACACAATATCCTACAAGAAGAGAGATTAGAAATCTTTGAATAAGATAATAACCACATCACATGATAAAAGCTATGTGTGAAAGTAATCACATCAAGAGTCGAGGTTATACTACAGATTCAGAACCCGAGTATAACTATGGGGCTATACCGCAGAGATCTTAGAACCAAGTGTAACCAAGGCAAGATTCAAAGATAAACAAAGTGCACGGAGTAGATGAATTGTTATGGTTTTTTAGTGTGATAACACATCATCAAAATATCACACGGAGTGATTCTACTAGCCAAGCATAAGATAATATATATCAACCCCATCATCATGTATGGACTAGGTCCATTTTTACTTATTGCTAAAGGGACACGTGGTCCGTATCAGTCTTATTTTTTTCATCATCCACCTACTAGATAGAACCACTAGAGGAAGGTAAATAATAAATTAAGAGAGGAGAAACAAGTACCTTAGGGTTGTCACGTAGGAAGGTACCCCCAGGTCACCAACCGCAACACTATGCCCCTAGGACACAACACACAACAATGAAAATAGACGAGAAGCAAGATAGAATAATGATGATACGAATAGAAGAAGGGTCACAATAGAGGTGGTCTCCTAGTATCCTTGACCTTACAAGATTATCAAGGGTCATTCTAGGAGGCCTAAACAACACATAACACATCACGGGGGAGCACAACATGAGAGAGAAGGGGTTAGAAATACTTCCCTGATACAACCCAATGTTAAGAACATACATATCTAGGAGAAGGCCACCCTTGAGAGCAACTGTAATATTTGCTACAATGAGTGTGCCTTAAAGAGGGAGAATTTACCTGATTCATAGGGATATTTCCCAGTGGACAATACTTGTCTATTAGCTCAGGATATTTCACATGTTGATTTGGTCTTGTTGAGATTGCATTAACATTAAGTTTAGGATGACAAGAGGCTTTAGTGGGCTTCAAAGAGTGGTATCCAATACCAGCTGTATAATTAATTCCAGAAACTTGTAAAGGTACTCTAATTCCTTGATGATTTACACCACATCTATTACCTACATAGTCACAGTTGTTATAAAGAATTTTAAATCCACGACCATAGAGGGATGTCATTTATTTAGAAGATGGTGAAGCCTTGTACGTATCATAATCTGTAGTATAAGTAAAGGTATTGTCTTTATTTTCTACCAAGGAGACTTTAGGTTTCTCAGGTGTATCTAAAGATTGCTTAGACGAGATCGTTGCGACTCTTGATGTGTCAAAGTTATTAAGTTTATATTCCCCATTAAAGGAAGGAGTAAAATCTAATGAACCCCAATCGTCACCACAAAGTGCATTTGATATTTTAGAGTCTTGCGTTACATTATCTGTGGCAAGAGGCATTGATGAATCAACTCGTAAATTGTTTAATCTCATATGATTGTAAACTTGTTTTTGCATTTCAATATGTAAACAATTATCCAGTCCAAGATCGGCTTGTATGGTGTGGAGCTTGTTTTGATAGATAAACATAAGTGATCAATGGAGGGTAGACATAACTTACCCCATGGCATGGATCCACGGTATACCTAGAATCATATTATATGATAGCGAACTAGGCATAACATGAAAAAGGGTAGATAATGTCACAAGACCAACCTTTATAGGGAGGATTATAATACCTACAGATTGGCTACCTTTATTATCAAAACCACGAAGGCTAATCTTATCTAGTTTGATTAAAGATGTGTCTGTTGGGTGAATATTTTGTCGTTAACTCACTAACGGCAAAATGGGTATATCAGCCATAGCTATGATGAGACAAAGTCCCTCCTCTCAGCAAGGGGAGGTTCCCTCTAGTTATTTAACTATTACAAACAAATAACTTATAAAACTTATGTACACTAAATATTAGCTTTGGGGGTGTGTTACATTCATCCTTTTCTCTTCTTTCAGAAAAGATGTGTACAATGTTTCACTATAATATTCAATAATGCTTCTACGCTTAAACAATAATCAACAATATTCTTGTAAGTTGAAGCACAAAGTCTTTCAACTTACTTCACAAAAAGATTCACGAACCAAGTGATTAATCTCAAGTACAAAGTCTTCAAATTATCCCCAGAAAGATTTTAAAAGTAACCGTATCACCAGTTGGAGCACAAAGTCTGTCAACTAACAACACCACTGATTCACGTGAATGTGATTGAAAATCATAGCACAAAGTCTACAAGTTCTCAACACGATTCATATACAAAGTGAACAACTACAAGCTCAAAGTCTTTATAATCCTTCATCAAGAAACGCTTTCAACACACATAGATTCAAAGAAATAATATAACACAAAGTTTATATAACTTATCTTGAATGTCCTCCAATCATGATAACCGAGCACCACTTTATCCAATCAATCAACAAGAGAAATCAGCAAAAATGCCATATGTACATCCTCACTCATACAAATTCGATTCAACACAAAGTTTGATATCAAAACTCACCTTCTTTATTGATTGGAATTGATCATATAATTTGAACACAAAGTCTCAAAGTTGAGTCACAATTTGGGCAACACTTTGTTGCATAAGATTAAAGATAAAGATTTACAATAGAGGCCCTCTTTATTTATAGGGAGAGGCCTAGAGCAAAAATAGGAAAATCTAACTACTTTGACTTATTCAACAAAAGAGTCCTATTTGACCTAGGACTTCCTTTGTCTCACATGTATTTACATTTCGGAAAAATACATGTGAGTATGTCCAAAACTAAAAACAAATTGCATATACAAAATGGAAAATAAACTAAGGCATGAAGATGAATTTCAACTGCCACCATCATTCTTCTTCAGGGAATTATGGTACATGTCCTTTACTGCTTCCATCTCATAAATGTCTGGTCCAAGTGTATTGTCTGAAACAACATGAGTTTCGATGATGGTATCTTTCACCATCTTTATTGCCCCTTCGGTGATAGGTCAGTCATTTGGAAGATAAGCACCTTTAGATGACGTGATGACCTCGGCAAATCCCAGAAGAAGCTGCAACAAAAAGTCATGATCTTGCAGTTAGGGGAAAAATTGGCATTTTGGGGAAAATTGTGTAATGTTGATCATGTTCACAAGGACGAGTTTACAAGGGCTAGAGCGCGCGCAAGTTGAGAAATCAGGTGAAAGCGGGCCAAGGGCATCATTTTCAAGAATTTCCCAGTGTTAGGAAATTTTGAAGGAAGACATGCACTAGCGGCAAAAATAGCCGCTCCTGCATGTCGAAGTAATGCTTGACAGTGTAAGGGCGATTAATTATGCCGCCTATACAGGTTGGTGATTTTGTTGTGTGTAAGTCGGCCAAAATGGCCGCCTTTGCATGTAGGAAGATAAACTTAGGCAAAGGTTGAAAAGTCGATCATTAGGACCGCTTTTGCATGTATGAAATTTGTACAAGGTAAATCATGTCTCATGTATGGGCAGATGTTTTCACTGACCCTACATGTTTAAAGTTTGCAAAGGGTAAATCATATGTATGAGCGATCAAAAAGACCGCCCTTACATATGATTTACCCTTTGCAAACTTTAAAAATGTAGGGTCAGTGAAAACATCTTAGATAGGAAACTTAGGTCTTCATATGCCCAAGCGAGTAATTCCACCGCTTCTACATGGAAAGGGAAGAAACACACAAAAACACACGATAAGATGGCAGATTAAACCATCCTAACATGTCAACACCACTTGAAAGGTTTTGGCAGATAAATGGCTAATTCTACTACTTGAGCACATTTGGAAACTCAGAACAACCAACACAAGAAACGACTTTACAACCCAACAAATTCAAAGACAATGACAAGGAAAATAAAAATGAAAAACCCTAATAAAAAAGCAACTCATACAGAGAAGCTACAACGAAAATGCTTTTAGGGTTTACACAAGACTCTAGGATTTCATCACGAAAACACAAAAATGAAAGACAAGAAAATTGGTAAACAAAAAGATTTTAAAAAAAGACTTAAAAGCCCCTAAATCGAAAAACTAGAAGTGCAATAAATGTACACGAGTTTAACTTGAGACAATTAAAAGATGCACCAGCAGTGCTAATTACCGCTCGAACATATGTCAAGGGCAGTATGCATGGGCGGCAATTTTTGCCGCCTCTGCATATTGGGTTAAAGCAACACAAACATGCATGAGCGGTGAAAATCGCCGCTCTTGCATGTAAAACAACAAAAGGCTTAAACATGTAATGGCAGAAAAAATGACCGCTTATGCATGTCACACTTAAAATCTTCTAACTCTTTTACAATCAAACTTATTAATTTAACGATTTTGCTCACTTATTTGAATTTCGCAAATGTTGAAAAACCAAAACAAGGAGATGCTTGAAATGATTCTCAGGAGTTAGATGATCATGTATGAGGGCAAAAATTTGCCTTGAAAAATGTGCTTAGAGATGTAGGCTACAAAACGGACAAGTTTCGTAGGGGTCGTCCTACAAAATGAGTGCAGCTGATTTTAAGGACAACAGTGTCAATCTTGATTTTGTGTAGTAGGTCAATGCTACAAACATTAAGAGCTGATCCATTGTCAATCATGACTCGCTTCATTAACTTTTTATTTACCGTGACAAAGATTATAAGAGGATCATATTGGTTTTGAACTTCAATTGATAGTAATTCATGTGGTTGAAAGAGAATATCCATTTTTGTCGCATGCATACAATCTAATATAGCTGCTACGTCATTAGGCTTAGTAGTAGGTGGGACAATCACCTTTTGTAAAGCTTCTTGGAGCATTCCATGGTATGTAGGGGATGTTTGTATTAAATCCCAAAGAGAGATCTCAGCTGGAGTAGCGGGAAGCTACTCGACAAGATTATATTCTTGACTACTTTTATGAGTAAGATGAGGTGGCGAAGGGAGCATAGGTTGAGAACATGGAAGAGAGACAAGCACATGCGGTTCTTGCTTACTTTGTTTGTAATTACGGATGTTGTATGTGTGAGAAATCACATTGTGGTGTGGTTGTTGCAACACATTTTGAACCCCTTAATATCTTTAAGTGATTTGTCTTGCATAGTTTAAGATGTAATCAGGGGGTCTAGGTGGTTTTCGATCTCCTTGAACCGTAATCACTGGTTTTAAGCAAGAAGGTGTATTAGGTGCTCCCTGCACAACCATCCTAGGAATATTACTACAAAGTCTATTAGTGAATATTGAATTAACATTGTTCTCCTTTCAATTATACCCAACATCCATCCTAAAGGATTTAATGTGAGAGACCTTTTCTCATCCCCTAATGCTACATCTTGGCTAGGGAGAGCATTGAAATGAAGGAAAGGTAAGGTGTTGTTAAGAAGGTTAGGTGTTCTATCATTAATAAAGCTATCCATAGTCTTCTCATCTAAGGTTATTGGACATTCAACTATAGGAGAAGTAGGATAACTTATGGAATCATCATCATCATCATCATATGTTTTAGTTGTTAATTCCAAAGCATTAAGAGAACTTTCACACTCATCATTCCCAATGTGTTTTGTTAAATCTTCTACTACCAAAGGGTATGTATTCATGAGAGATATGAAGTTGTCAAAATCAGATACATAGTCAAGAATTTCAAATGAAAAGCATTTAAATATATCCTTATGATACATAGCTTGTATATAAGTGAGAACATGAGGATTCATATTAAGAAATTTGTAGAAATTCTCAAAGTTTTTGATATATGCATGTAAAGATACCAAAGAGCAATGAGATGAAAATGCCATAATGAAATGTCTTGTAACATCAATGTCCAATAAGATCTAGTAATATAAGACATGCAAAGTTTTTTGTTACTTGATACACCCTAGATGTGTGACTATTTCACTCCTAAGCACTTGTTTGAGGGAAAGGGCAAAAAAGACACACAAAGTCCTCAAAAAACACAATGGTTAGGAGGAAAAGAGTACAACACAATGAAGCCCAATTGATGATTTTATGTCTTTAGATTGAATGCAATGAAACAACACAAATTATGCTTGTTTATGCACCTAAAATGTTCTCTTTTACACCTTTTTTTCAATGCAAATGACTAAAGGATGAAGTGTTGTAAGGAAATTGATGAGGGGTAGTGAATAATAACCCTAATATCAATCCAATAATGCAGCAATATCCTTCACAACACACCTATAATGCAATTCTAGAGAGATGACAAGGCAAAATCTAGTGGAAATGCAAGGATTTTAAACCCTAGACATAATTTTTTTTTTTGCAAAAAAAGACACTATAATGAAACACTACAATTAGAAACTAGTCCTAAATGAGTGTTTAAAATAGTAAAATCTGAAACAAGATTTTAACCACAAACCCTAGCTAATGCAAAAACTAGGTTTTTATGAAAAATGCACAATTTCAAGCAATTTTTAACAATTTAAGCATGAAAATGCAATGCAAGTGATTAAAGTAATGATGATTTTTTGTAATTTAAATCAGATCTAATGAAAATAATAGAAATTAAATGGAATTAAATTAAATTAATACAAATTATGTCAAATGCAAGCCTAAGATGCTAATGTTTTTCAAAATTTTCAAATTTTTTGTAAATTTTCAAATGTAATAAAATGAATGAATGCAAATCTAGAGTACAACACTCAGCAAGGTGCAAAATTCAAATAAACATGGGTTCACCAAAATGTTTTGTAGGAAAAATAGGGGACGATGAATAAAAGGGTTAAATCCTCCTTTCACTACAAACATTCAAAGACATATCAACCGAGTTGAATCACACTTTTGCAAGAGGATTCACCTATAGGTTAGGATGTCACTTGGAATGATGTGGAAATTCAAAGATTGTTAACTAATATATCAATTTAATGCTCAAATACCATTAAAACCCTAATTATGCAAAACAGTAAGTAAAATGATGAATTATGACAAATGCTTACAGGCTAAGGTAGTAGGTAGAGATTAGTTACTGACTTTTTTTGAAGTTCAGGATGTGGAATACTCGGGGACACTGGCGTTAGCATCCCTGTCCAAGGTAGTGTTATCTTCATGGAATCTTGATCTCCTTTTGACACTGATGATCACTGTATTTTCCATTTCTATCCCAAGAGATGTGGAGGACACTGGCCCTCGAGCCCGAGTCCAAGGTAGGGTGTTCTTTAGGATGTCAGAGCCTCTTCAGATGCTGATTGTCATTGTCCCAATGATTTCTATGTTTTCAACCTCGGAGGACACTGGCATTGGCATCCGAGTCTGAGCAGTGCTTTTCTTTAGAGATCCAGAATCTGCACACTGTGTTACTGTTCCCTACAACTCCACTCCATTCAGATGCAACACCTATAACTTGCAATCACTAGGAGAGTGGTTGGGGTTGTGGTGTTTAGAGGCTTACCTCAGTCAAGCCTTGGAGAGACATTCAAGTCTTCTGAACACCGTTGTCAGATAAAGAGTGTGTATCCCTGCGAGATAGAGGCAAAACAAAATGATAAATGATTCAAACACAAATAGATATCACTTCAAAGGTGTGGATCTCACATAGATGAAGACTCTTCAACACATGAGAAGATGAAGCTAAATCTGTAATCACAAACACAATAACAATGCTCTGTTCTACAACCATGAATATCTTGAATGCTCCAAAATCATAAGTTTGCTAAAAGTTCACATTCATCTTCTAGTTTGAAAATGAAACCCTAAACATGCTTATATATGCAACTAAACACACTTACACTAAGAATTTCGTAATTCAAACTTAAGATGTCGGAATGGGACCTAATTAACAGTCACAAAACTGACATTCAAATTTGGGACTTGCCTGAAATAAGGCAGGACAAGGGCGCTAGCGCCCATGTCCACAAGTCCTTTTTCAAGGTAGGGATAAGTGCCACAATGTCCTTCATGCCCATGTGACATGGGTTTCAGGCCATTTTCTTCCAAGAGTCAGAATGAACATGTAAGATGCAAAACAAGGGACCCAGGAGCTAAACCTAGGAGGGAAAAAGTCCAAGGAGACATTTTCTGACATAAGAATTTCTTAGAGGCAACCATAGATCAAGTGATGGATTTGTCTATGAAGATGAAAGCATACAGAAAGTAGCTAGATAATAGGACTAGTAAGTGGGTATCCATAGATGGTCAGCTTAAAATGCAAGATTATGCTAAGAGCATAGCACAACAATTTGATAAAGTGGAGATAGACAAAACTATCAAGGCATATGCTGTGTATAAGAATCTGGATTTTGGAGGGATGATAGTTGGAGAGGATGAATCTTCTGATACAGAATAGGATAATCAGGGAGATGCAAAGGTAAAGATGTTGGGGAATATTCTATTGCTAGTTGTTCTCCATCCCAAATTGCCAACTGGCAATCACGTGCCACATTTTTTTGACTGTTGATATTTTTGAAGGAGATCCTAATTTTTTTGTATTGTAATTGATCTCAGGTCCTTATTCTATAAAAGGACCTAGATGATCTTGTAAAAAGAGAGACTAAATTGGTGAACAGTGTTGAACACTAAGTTTGTTGATTTGACAACTTTGTGACTCATTTTCATGGTTCTTTGTCATATTAATGTACATTTGCATATCTTTTGAACATATAATGAACATGAAGCTACAAATTATAGATCTATAGTAAATGTTGAGTAATCTTTGTTGATTTCTGGCATGTAATGTTGAATTGATGCATTCTTTTGAAGTGCATTCGACCGATTGCTTGTTGATTATCAAGTTTCCTTGAAGATTCCCACCTCTTATGTGTAACTGTGAATATTTTTGGTGAAGTATGAGTAGGTCTGCTTCATTTCATGATTATGTCTGGATATACATGTGGAATGCTGGTGAAATTTAGAATTCTTAGAACTCTTTCCCTTCTAACCTAATCTTTTGACTTTAATTATTTCACAAATTGTAGTGAAGAATCATAAATAATGATAAATCATATGCAGATAACCATAAATACTGATGAATTAACTACTTTAAAGAAGATCTTTAGGTAAATTTATAGTTTGTATGCAAATATTAGTTCAAAAATAGAGATCATTTCAGAAGAACTAATAAAAGCTAAGATCATCTTAGAAGAACTAATCCAAGTTAATCATGATTTCAAAAGAATTGATCAAAGTTATGTCAAATTTGTAATAATACATTTGAAATCTAGTTATCCACTTGAGAATTTGACATAGACTAAGAAGATATGTGCAGATTGAGTTAAATATGCAGGATATTAGTGGATCATGATGAGATAAGGATGAACATGACTTGGCAGTACGTAAGTCCCCAAAATGGAAAACAACATATCGCAACAAACCCTGAGTGATAATCAGATGGTCAAGACCTGACAATCGGAGACTTGAGACTTCATATCTTTAAAGATCATGTTGTCTTTCAAGATTAATAAAGGTTTGTTGTGAAAACTTTTATTCGTGTGCGTGTGAATAAACAACACATCAACAATGTGCACTAGTATAGATGAATCTCTATTGTAGGTACCAAAGTTCTAAGTGTTAGGAACTATTACATATAGTTCAAAGATTAGCATATATATTTACTTTACTAAAGCTATTAGATTATTTAGCTTGTTAAATAAGTTAGTTGGGTTGTTAGTCTATTCTATAAGTTTGTTGTAGTGTCCACATAGAATAGAAATAGTTTGATAGATTTGAGGGAGATGATAAGAGTGTGTTTCTTAAATAGTAGGATCACTAAGTTGTATAAATATGCCTTCAAATATCAATCTAATCAGTGACATAATCATTTGATTGTGTTAATTATTAGGATTAAGGTGTTATCAACCTTGTAAATTTGATTAATTAATTTTTACTCCTATTATTGTAATTGTAAATGCAAACATAAGGGAAGTAGAATCCACTAACTGCAGTAATTATTTAATTATAGTGACATGTAATATTTATTTATTTATCTCAGGATAGTAAACAGGTAAAAATGGGGCATACAAGTTTATTAATAGACTTATGACAAGTGTAAGAGATTCTTCCTAGATAGTAGCTTACACATAAGAGAATTGGTTATTCTTGGACAATTATGAAAGAGCATCTTATGTAAACATGTAAGAAGGTGTAAGAGGCTATTTTTGGCCTGTTGTTGACTTTCCTAGAGGTGGGTGTGGGATTTTTATCTGTCTTGGGTGAATTATTCAATGTGAAGGTTATGACAGATGTAAGACACTAAAATTAGCTAGATTCCCAAGATGGGTGCCATATTCTAGATGCTTCTTCAACAAGCTTGTAATTTCTATTTAATAGAAGCCAGAGGAAGTGCAGGATATGAGAGTTGTTTATTTTAAAAGTACATAGGTACAGTTGGATTTGGGTGCAGGATTGAAGTAAATTAATGTATTGTAATCTCTTTGAAGATAATACAAATTTTCCCTCTTTTCTTGTTGGAGTTTTTTACCTGAAAGGGTTTTCTCACATAAATCCATGTGCTATGTGTATGGCTCTTGAGTATTGTTAATTTCTTTGTTTCTTGATTCACATCTCCATTGATATTCTATAGTTTATATTTTAGATTTTATATCGTAATGGTTTCCTTCATTTCTAATATTTGGTATCAGAGCTTGGCCAACATTGTCTATTGGGTGGAAGTGTGAAGGTTTTATGTGATGTAATGGGAGTTCTATTTTGTAGATTTGTGTGTGTGAAAATCATGGCTACATCTACATCTCGGTTGGACATTGAAAAATTTAATGGTTCAAACTACAAGCTATGGAAGTTGAAAATGGAGGATCTCCTTGAAGAGAGGGATTAATGGTTGGAATCGGTTGAATGCACAAGACAACTAGGAGGGGGGTGAATTAGTTGTAGCTTAAAATTTCAAAACCCTCACACACATTTAGATCCGCATAGATTCAATTAACCCTTAAACTATTATGATGATTAAGCATGAAAAGCAAGTAACAGAAACTGAATCAAATCAACATCAAACACAAGAGAACACCAGATTTACATGGAAAACCCAAGAAGGGAAAAACCATGGTGAGGATTAGCTCACAATATAATGTAGTAACAACACTGAATTACAAAAGGCTTACTTCCCAGAAGAAAGGCTCACTGCCCAAAGAGAAAGAGAAAGAAGAAGTGGCTCATTGCCAAGATTTGAACTATTATAATTGCATCTAACTTATGCATGGAGTATAGCTCCAATGAAGCTCATAATACAGAACCAATATTCACCACAATTTCAAAATCACATTCGCAGCATCACTGAAAGATAGTAGACACCTTCTACTCACTACATCAAGTAATCTAACACATGAAGGCTTGTACTACTCCACACACTCAATCACACTGTTACTCACATCACATCCATCATGCACGCACCCAATCACAACCCCTTGACACTCATTTATACTATCATCAATCTTGAGAACATTCTCCAAGGTTAGCAAATCACCTTAACCTAGAAAATTCAAATTAGGTCTAGACCTAAGCATCCCCTCGGTGGAAAGGAATGAAGACGGACCATAATACATCTTAGCTTGGACCTAAATCCATCCAAGCATGCTACTCCACACTTTCATGAGCATCAAAGTAACTCTGTAATTAGTGTAAGCACCCAAGGTCAACCAAACCTGTGTTAACATAATGTTCTTTTAAGTACACGCTTCCTCAAACCTAAAAATGACTTGCGAACCACATGTAAGGCATCACCACAATCTAGATCATTTCATGAACATCCTAAAATCCAACAAATTCCTCTGCAACAACTTTCACCTGCTACACAACCTTATCATGTTTATCTAGTATGCTCAACTATCTCTGACATACACTGTATCTCTAGAAATTGACTTCCTGAGCACCAAATCATGAACAACATCAAAAGAAGAAAGATATAAACCTTATAAGCACAAATCCAGAACTACAAGATCTAAAACTTCTTTGCAGAGAAATGCAGAGCAAAGACATTTCTCCTAGACACCTCTGCACAACTCAGAAACATAGTCGACACACTGGTGAACACAATTTTCTCTGCACAACAAACCAAAGCACCAAATTTGGATTATAACACCTCTGAACAACATGTCCAATTTGCAAAGATAGATCTTCAGCATAGAGTAAACGTGGAGCAAAAGAATAGCACTACTATGTAAGCCAAAGTGCTACTTCAACACGTTGTTTCCTTTATTAATCAAATTTTCTCAAAAGCACTTGGAAGCTAACCAATAGAAACATATTCCTAACAACTTCAGAAAATATTCAAGGCAACCACATCATCTTCATCAAAGCAACTTGACTAAATAGCTCACACCATTGCAACAATTTCATCTCATAGACAATATCCACTCAACACTAGCTACTCATATTCTTGCACCATAAGCAACTCACACAAATGACACAGTTGACACCAATGACAACACAAGCTTGTTGACATCAATGAAAACACTGATTACACATACTTGCAACAATCTCCCCCTTTGTCATTGATAGCAACACATAATGTGAAAAAAACATCAAGACACAACTCTGCACCAAACTTATTTTCTTTCTTACTCTCCCCCTTTCTGTCTTTCTTTTACAACTCATACTCTCTTCTCTGATCACTAACTCTTTTCTTTTTCACATTTCTCTCTCTCCCCCTTTGACATCAATGGAAAAGTGCTATACATCTCTCTTTCAATATTTCTTTTAGACAACTGCTCAAACTTGTACCTACTTACTACTACTCTGCAACATCATTTACTTTATTGCTCTACATTCTCCCCCTGACTGCAACAACCATGACGACCACTACATGCCCCCCCGAGAGGTAGCCTCCAACATCAGTCTAGAATGAGAAATGAAACTTGAACTCCACTGGACTGATGCATCTCCTTATGCATCTAGTTTAAAGAAGGAGGGGCAATAACCCCTAACTTCTCCTGGAGATACTCAAATGTATCCTTAGGAAGAGCCTTGGTGAATATGTCAGCAACTTGATCCTTTGAAGGCACATACCCAAGCTTCACTTCATTCTCTTGTAACCTTCTCTCTCACAAAGTGATACCAGATTCAGATATGTTTTGTCCTTGAGTGCATCACCAGATTCTTTGAAATGTTAATAGCGCTGGTATTATCACAGAAGATAGGAATTGGCTCATCATATACAATGTTGATATCCTTCAAAGTTTGCTTCATCCATAACACTTGTGTACAATAAGATGTTGCAAAAATGTATTCTACCTCTACAGTGGATAAATATATTGAATCTTGCTTCTTGCTTAGCTATGACACCACTTTGTCTTCAAGAAAGAATGCACTGTCACTTGTACTTTTCCTGTCATCAACACATCCAGCCCAATCTGCATATGTGTAAGCACTTAGAGTAAAGTCATTATCCTTTGGATACCACAAGCCATGATGTGGACTACCCTTTAGATATTTGAATATCCTCTTCACTGTTGTAACATGTGACTCTCTAGGATCTTGAAATCTAGGCACAAGACAAATTGCATGCATAATATCCAGTCTAGTAGCAGTTAAGTATAACAATCCTCCAATCATTGACCTATATATGATCTGATTAACTTTAGGTGATTCATCATTCTTTCTTAGCCTACAACCAGTTGTCATAGGGGTACATACCGGTTTAGAATCTTCCATTCCAAACTTTAACATTTCCTTGACATGCTTTGATTGTGAAATGAAAATACCTTTAAATATCTGATTGATCTATATCCCAAGGAAAAACTTCATTTCTCCACACATTATCATCTCAAATTCTTTTTGTATCTCATTTGCAAAGATCTTACACATACCTTCATTTCCTCCAAAGATTATATCATTCACATATACTTCAACAATCAGAATTTGATCTTCACCTGCTTTGATGTACAAATTTCTATCTACGAAGCCTTTATTGAATCCTTGTTGTAATAGATACATGTCTAACCTTGCATACCAACCTCTGGGGGCTTGCTTCAATCCATATAGTGTCTTTTTCAAACTGCAGACCATGTCAAGTTTATCTGATAAATGAAATCCATCTGATTGTTCTATGTATACTTCTTCTTCCAACTCACCATTCAAGAAAGTGGACTTCACATCCATTTGATATACTTTGAAATCCTTATGTGCCACAAAATCCAAAAACATCCTGATGACCTCCATTCTTTCCACCGGAGCATAAGTTTATTCATAGTCTATTCCTTCTACTTGTGAGTAACCTTTACACACAAGCCTTGCCTTGTTTCTTACCACTTCTCCATTCTCATTTAGTTTGTTCTAAAATAGCCACTTAGCTCCAATCACATTCTTGTCTGTTGGTCCTGGGACAAGTTCCCAAGTCTGATTCATTTCAATTTGCATTAGTTCAAGTCTTCCATAGCCTTGATCCAATACTCATCCTTGCATGCTTCAATCACTATTTTGGGTTCAACTATAGACAACAAACATAGATTTACATGTTCTTCAATAGCTTTCCTTCTTGTCAGCACACCTTTGTTCTTGTCACCAATCATTCTATCTTCAAAGTGATGCTTCTACACATACTTGGGAGTTTTAGGAGTCTTTTCTAGAGCTTCAAGAGTCTTTTCTGAAGCTTATTCTTCTTCAATCTATACTTCCTTTTCACCAGCATTTTATTCTTCTCTGTAGGATGACTCATCTGATTCATATCCATCAACTTCTGAATTCCTTTGTAGATCTTCATCAACTTTGACATTTGCACTCTCAACAATCCTTCTCAACCTCTTATTGTAGCACTGGTAAGCTTTGATTTTAGTAGAATACCCAAGGAAGATACCTTCATCGGACCTTGCATCAAAATTTCCTAGATTTTCTTCATCCCTTCTGATATAACATTTGTTTCCAAACACTCTGAAGTACTTGGTAGTCAGAGTCCTTCTATACTTTAACTCATAAGGTATCTTTGTACTATTTGCTCTTGCCTGCACTCTATTCTGTATGCAAACAGCAGTATGAATTGCTTCTCTCCAGTAAACCTCCAGTAGGTTTGCTTCTTTTATCACTGTCCTTGCAGCTTCTTGAATAGTCCTATTCTTTCTTTCAACCACTCCATTCTGTTGAGGAGTCCTAGGGGTAGATAATCGCCTCTTTATTCCATAATTCTCACATAACATGTTAAACTCATTGGAGGTGAACTCTCCACCTCTGTTAGACCTCATACATTTAATTTTCATATCTATTTCATTCTCAACCATGGCTTTGAATGCTTTGGACTTATCTAGGGCTTCAGATTTTTCTTTAAGAAAAGTGACCCATGTCATCCTAGAATAATCATCAATCAATAGCATGAAATACCTGTCACCTTGAAAACTCCTTTCCTTAGTAGGACCACAAAGATCTATATGCACCAATTCCAAAAGTTTGGTAGAAGACTGATCCTTGACTTGCTTGCTTTCCAATCTGTCATTCCTTGTAGACAGCATTGATGGGCTTTGTAATCTTTGGCAGATCTCTCACGGCTTGAGCTAAACTTATCCTTACTAGACTATCAAAATTGATGTGACACAATATTCTATACCATAGCCAGCTTTCACTAATCTGTCATGAAGCAATAGCCATCACCACCTTTAAGATGATATACATTTCCATCTGTCCTCTTTCTAGCAGCTATCACAGTTCTAGAATCTTTTCTGATCTCACAACCACCATCCTGAAACACAAGATTGCATCCTTTGCTACACATTTGTCCAACACTCAATAGGTTATGCTTTAAACCCTTAATGTAAAGAACATCATCAATATTATTCTTTCCATCAAAACTAATTGAGCCTCTTCCACATATCTGAGCAGCTCTATCATCACCAAATCCGACTAATCCTCCATCATAATTTTCAAGTTTAACAAACTTACTTTTATCACTAGTCATATGATTTGATCATCCACTGTCAATGACCCAAAGGTTATTTTCTTGTGTAGTATGAAAAGTAGATATCAAAGTGCTTTTAGAATTAAGACTTACTTCTGGAGCCTTTTCCTTCACACATTTCCTAGAGTTAGTAGAAATAGTATCATCTCTCAAAGCTATGAATAGACATTCAATAGCCTCACCATTCTCAAAATTAGATTCATCATCAGATATACCTGCATTATCTCTAACATAGTAGCTTTTCTTAGGCACTCTACTTTTGTTCTCCCTATTCTTGCTCCTCAAAATTCTTTCTGGACATCTTGAAGCATAATGACCTATCTTGCCACAACTGAAACACTTGAAAGGCAACTTACCATTGTACTTACCAGTACCCAATTTCATTCTTCTTGCAAAATTAGCTTCCAAATCATTTGTATCCTCTTTATCTGATTCCACAGTCTTTTCAAATTTCCTGGCCATGAAAACAGTCTCATCCTTTGCACTACTTGTACCAAATTCTCTTATTTCAAAAGTAGTTAAGGTGCCAAGCAACTGATCTTTGGTAAACTGATTCAGATTTTGTAATTCTTCTATAGCAGAAACCTTGTGACTGTAAATTTTAGGAAGAGTTATGAGTACCTTCAATATCACTTCTTTTTTGTCCATTTTCCACCAAGACCTTTGATGCCATTGACAACTTCATCCACCCTCTATGAGTATGTTGTAATGTTTTCAGCTTCAGACATTCTTATGGTCTCAAACATGAGCTTTAAATTTTGCATTTTAGCTTGCTTGACCTTATCATTTCCTTCATGAATACTTTCTAGCTTTTTCCAGATTTCATTAACAAATTTCAAATCCATGACTTTCACCATTTCAGAATTAGAAAGACCACTTAAAAGAGCATACCTTGCTTTACCATTGAGTTCATAGGACCTGACCTCATCTGTAGTACTTAGACCATTTTTAGGCATTGTATATTGAGTCATTGCAAACTTTTAGGTGTCGTATCGAAGAGAAATTAGATAACCTTCCATCCTTATTTTCCAGAAAGCATAGCCCGATCCATCAAACAAGGGAAAATCCTTCTTGTGCGCCATCTCAGATCTACCTCAAGCAATTAAGCTCTCTTCAAAGGAACCTCGCTCTGATACAAATTGTTGAATGCACAAGACAACTGAGAGGGGGGGTGAATCAATTGTAGCTTAAATTTTCAAAACCCTCACACACATTTAGATCTGCGTAGATTCAATTAACCCTTAAATTGTTATGATGATTAAGCATGAAAAGCAAGTAACAGAAACTAAATCAAATCAACACAAGAGAACACCAGATTTACGTGGAAAACCCAAGAAGGGAAAAACCAGGGTGAGGATTAGGTCACAATATAAAGTAGTAACAACACTGAATTACAAAAGGCTCACTGTCCAGAAGAAAGGCTCACTGCTAAAGGGCTTACTGCCCAAAGAGAAAGAGAAAGAAGAAGTGGCTCACTACCAGGATTTGAACAGTTATAATTGCATCTGACTTATGCATGCAGTACAATTCCAATGAAGCTCATAATACAGAACCAATATTCACCATAATTCCAACATCACTGAAAGATAGGGGACACCTTCTGCTCACTACATCCAGTAATCCAACACATGTGTATTGCTCCACACACTCAATCACACTATTACTCACATCACATCCATCATGTACACACCTGATCACGATCCCTTGACACTCATTTATATTATCATCAACCTTGAGAACATTCTCCAAGGTCGGCAAATCACCTTAACCTAGAAAATTCAAATTAGATCTAGACCTAAGCATCCCCGCAGTGGAAAGGAATGAAGGTGGACCATAACACATCTTAGCTTGGACCTAAATCCATCCAAGCATGCTACTCCACACTTTCACAATCATCAAAGAAATTCTGCAATTAGTGTAAGCACCCAAGGTCAGCCAAACTTGTGTTAACACAATGTTCTTTTAAGTACATGCTTCCTCAAACCTAAAAAAAACTTGCGGACCACATGCAAGGCTTCACCATAATCTAGATTATTCCACAAACATCTTGAAACATCCTAAAATCCAACAAATTCCTCTGCAACAACTTTCACCTGCCACACAACCTGATCCTATTTATCCAGTATGCTCAACTATCTCTGTCATACACTGTATCTCTAGAAATCAACTTTCAGAGCACCAAATCATGAACAACTTCAAAAGAAGAAAGATATAAACCTTATAAGCACAAATCCAAAATTGCAAGATCTAAAACTTCTTTGCAAAGAAATGCAAAGCAAAGACATTTCTCCCAGACACCTCTACACAACTTAGAAACACAGTCCACACACTGGTGAACATAATTTTCTCTGCACAACAAACCAGAGCACCAAATTTGGAATATAACAACTCTTAACACCTCTAAACAACATGTCTAATCCACAAAGGCAGATCTTCAACATAGAGTAAATGTGGAGCAAAAGAATAGCACTACTCTGTAAGCCAAAGTGCTACTTCAACACATTGTTTCCTTTATTAATCAAATTTTCTCAAAAGCACTTGGAAGCTAACCAACAGAAACATATTCCTCACAACTTCAAAAACTCTTCAATGCAACCACATCATCTTTAGCAAAGCAACTCGACCAAATAGCTCACACCATTGCAACAATCTCATCCCAGAGACAATATCCACTCAACACTAGCTACTCATATTCTTGCACCATAAGCAACTCACACAAATGACACGGTTGACACCAATGACAACACAAGCTTGTTGACATCAATGACAACACCAATTATACATACTTGCAATAGAAGCATCAAAATAAAAGAAACCTAATGATGTCAGTCTAGAGGAGTGAGAAAGTTTGGACAAAAAGGCACATGGCACAATTCGGTTATGTCTTATAGATATTATTCTACTAAATGTCTCTGAAGAAATGACTACATATACTTTAAGGAAATGTTTGGGTGAGATTTATCAAGCTAAGAGTCTGGTAAACAAATTGTATTTAAAATGAAAGTTGTTTTCTCTTAAGATGAAGGAAGGTGAATCTATTGCAGAGCATTTAAATATTTTTAATTTAATTGTGAGTCAATTAGCTTCTATTGATGTTAAAATTGTAGAAGAAGACAAATGTATTATGCTTCTTTTTTCTTTACCTAAGTCTTGGGACAATTTCATTCTTACTATCACTTCTAACCTCGAAGATCCAAAGATGGATGCTATTGTTGCAATTCTATTATCACACGAAATGAGGAAGAAGACTATGGATATATTGGTGGATGCCCTTAATGTTAAGGGAAGGCATAAAAAAGGGGGGCCAAAATTATATTATAAGGGGGCTAAGGAATCAAAAGGCAGGTCTAAAACTCCTAGAAGGGTTGTCCCACAATATTGTGTCCCACTTATGGGACATCCTGATTTTTGCCTGAAATCACATATTTTTTAAGAAAAATAATGATTTAAGCCTTGAGGGATTCCATCTAAAGGGGTTTAATTGAAATGAATTAGATAAAACCCCCTTAGATCAAACCCCCTTGTATATAACCCTCCTAGTCTTAAATAAAACCCTCGTTGGAGTCTCCTCTGCACCTATCAAAATGCCAAATAAAAACCAACTTTGCTTCCCCTTTTGGGGGGTCAAATGAAGTCATTTAAAAATTATATTTTTTAATTATGTAGCCATTTGTATACACTTTCAAAAAATTATAATTTTGAATAATTTAATTTGATTATTATATTTATTTTCTATTTTTTAGTGAACATACATTTTTCATTGAACAACAAGGTCTCTATTCCACACAAGCGGGAAAATAAAAAATAGAGAAAAAAATTCTAAAAGATATTTGTGCCCTAGGTATTGATGTCCTTGTTTCAAAAAAAAAAGAAAATTAAATTTTGATACATACAAAACAAGTTATGCATTACGACATAAACCTATGTCCAAATTATAATTAATCTCACTTCAAAAATTAATTAAAAAATATGCAACAAATAATTATGAAAAAATATAAACCCTAGATATTGGTGTTACAAATCTATATTTTAAAAATTAGAATTTTATCCTTTCTATAAAAAAAAGTAATGCATTACGACATAAACGTCACATTTTAAAAATGTAAAAAATTCACAATTTTTTTTTAATTTTAAAATATATATATATTTAGAATCTACACATAAAATATCACAAATCACTAGTTTTGTATCATCTTCAAATTCTAAATGGTTTAACTACTATAAGTGTCATAAAGTGAAGATTTGGTTAAAAATATTGATTTCAATGTCCCACTTTGGCTAAAAAGTGGAACACAATATTGTGGGCTGACCCAAAGAGAAGAATAGAGTTAAGTGTTGCAACTATAGTAAAAGGGGACATTTTAAGAAGGAATGCAGAAACAAAAAGAAACAATGGGATTCCTCCACAGAAAATTCCTCCAGTGTAGGTGATGAGATTTTACTTTTTTTCTTGTAATGTTGTATTTAATGAACATTGGTTGGTTGATTCAGGATGCTCTTATCATATGACTCCTCATAAGGAGTGGTTCTCCACATATGAAGAATATGATGGATGTAACGTCTACCTTGGGACAACACTACATATCCAATAGTGGGATGGGGAAAGGTATTGTTGTGTTTCAGTGATGGGAGGATTAAAGCCCTCCCTAGAGTTTTACATATTCCTAGATTGGCTAGAAATCATATTTCTATTTCAAAGTTGAATGATTTAGGAATGCATGTGACATTTAACAAGCATGGTTGTAGATTAGTGAGAGGACGCTTGGTGGTAGCAAGGGGAACAAGGATGGGAACTCTGTTTAAGCTCGATGCCACTAGCATTTGGAAATCCACCTACGTGACAGAAAAATCTAAAAATGCATGTATGTTGTGGCACCGTAGATTGGGTCACATAAGTAAAAATGTTTTGAAAACTATTATCAATAAAAAGTTGTTGGACATTTTCTCTTATTCTGATGAGCACTTTGATTTCTATGAGCATTGTTTGTTTGGTAAACAAAATAGAGCATCATTTCCTTTAGGGAGTAATAAGGCAAAATATAAATTAGAAATTATTTGTACAGATGTGTTTGGTCCTATGGATAATGATTCAATTAGAAAATCATGGTATTTTGCTACCTTCATTGATGATGTATCTAGATTTACATGGATTTACTTTATGAAGCATACATCTAAAGTTTTCACTAAGTTTAAGGATTTTAAAGTCTTAGTGGAAAACTAATTAGGATTGAAATTAAAAGTATTGAGATTTGACAATGGGGGGGAATACTACTCTAAGGAATTTGATGAGTTTTGTAAGCATGAAAGTACCATTAGACAAAAGACAACTCCATATACACCACAACCAAATGGTGTTGCAGAAAGGATGAACTAGACACTTATGGAAAGAGCTAGAAGTATGTTGAGTGATGCACAATTGGATAAATATTTTTGGATAGAAGTTGTGAGTACCACTTGTTACTTGATAAATAGATCTCCTTGTAAGGCTCTTGATTTGACACCTTATGAAGTGTGGACAGGTAAGAAACCTTCTATTTCACATTTAAGGTTTTTTGGCTATGAGGCTTTTTTTCATGTGCCTAGGGAAAAGTGTTCTAAGTTGGATCCAAAATCACATAAATGCATCTTCATTGGATATGGTGAGAATTTTTAAGGTTATAAGCTTTGGAATCCTCTAACCAAGAAAATTGTCCATTCTAGAGATGTGATTTTTAGGGAACTTAAAGTTATTTCTGATCTTGTACAGCCAGAAGAGAAAGAAAAGAAAAAGATAGTGCATTCTGATTTAAAGCAAGAAGATGCACATCATGAAGAACAAAATGATGGATTTGAGGATGGAGAAGAAGAAGAAGAATATTCAAGTGAAATTTCTGATGAGGAAGTCTGTGATTACAGAAGAATTTGAGCATACAAAAGAACAAAAGGAAGAATCTCTTACTTTACCCTTGAGAAGATCCACAAGACAACAAAATCTAGTTGACAAGTATAGCCCACTTGATTTTCGTTGTGTATTTTCTTTATTGAGTACTAACGATGAGCCTAGATCCTACATGGAAGATATTCTTGCAGATGATAGTGAGTTTTGGAAACTATCCATACAAGAGGAGATGATGGATTTAGACTCTTGTGGTACTTGGGATCTTTTTCATTTTCTGAAAGGAAGGAAGGCCATTGGTTCTAAGTGGGTCTACAAAAATAAGTTTGGAGCAGACAGTTCATTGGAAAAGTGCAAGGCTAGACTGGTAGCCAAGGGCTACTCCCAAGGAGAGGGAGTTAATTTTAGTGAATTTTTCTCTCCTATTGCTAAATTATCTTCTATTAGATTTATTTTATCCAGAGTTACTAGTTATGATTTTGAAATTGAGCAAATAGATGTTAAGACCGCATTTTTGCATGGAGAACTGGAAGAAGAAATTTATATATGCAACAACCTAAAGGTTTTAAGGTAAAAGGAAAAGAACACCTAGTTTGCAAATTGAAATAGTCTCTTTATGGTTTCAAACAATCCCCTAGGATGTGGTATCAAAAGTTTGAATCTTTTATGTTGAATTTGGGCTTTATGAGAAGTGAAGAAGATCACCATGTTTACATTAGATGTATTGATGATCATATACTAATTGTTGCCTTGTATGTGGATGTTATGTTGTTTTTCAGTAACACCAAGGGTATGATTTGTGAGTTGAAAGATCAAATTTTAGGTACATTTGAAATGAAGGATCCGGGGGCAGCAAGATACATACTGGGTATGGAAATCAGGAGAGATCAAGGTAACATAAATATTTTGTTATCTCAAAGTAAGCATGTGAACACTATTTTGCACAGATTTAACATGCAGGACTATAAGCCAGTTAGAATTCCTTTACCAGTTGGCACTAAGCTTATGTTAGATATGTGTCCTAAGTGTGAAGATGCTTTTGAGGATACTTCTAATGTGTCATATTCTAGTTTTGTAGGAAGTTTTATGTATGCAATGGTTTTCACTAGGACAAATATTTCCCAAGCAATGGGAGTTTTAAGCAAGTTTGTGTCTAACCCTAGTAGAGAGCATTAGAATTATGCAAATAGGGTGTTTAGATATTTTTTTGGTACTTATGATTAATGTTCAGTTTATTCTGGTAATAGCAATGAAGATAAGATATTGGACATATAGGTTTTTGTTGATGCAAATTGGGTAGGTGACTTGGATAGTCGAAGGTCCACTAGGGGCTATGTGTTTACTCTATTTGGAGGAGCTATGAGTTGGATGAGTAAAAGGCAGCCCATAGTTTCTTTATCCACCACTAAAGCAGAATATATGGCTGCTACACATGTCTCTAAGGAGGTAATATGGTTACAAAGATTGTGTACAGGTATTGGTTTGATTGTAGGACAATTCAGATTGGTTGTGATAGCCAGAATACAATTTGTTTAGCCAAGAATCCTATGTATCATGCTTGGACTAAGCATGTGGATGTTTAGTATCACTTTGTTTGAGAAATGGTTGCAAATAGATAGATTGAGTTGATGAAGGTTAACACTCAATTGAATGTTATTTATTATCTTACCAAACCTATAAGCATAGAAAAGTTCACTTAGTGCAGGGAGGCCATGGGCCTTGTTTCATGTACTTAGTTGATTTATGTTTTCCTACGGTTGTATTTACAATGTATGATGTCAAGTGGGAGAATGTTAGGATTAAGGTGCCATCAACCTTGTAAATCTGATTAATTAATTTACTCTTATTATTGTAATTGTAAATCCTAGAGGTGGGCATGGGATTTTTATCTATCTTGGGTGCATTATTCAATGTGGAGGTTATGATAGGTGTAAGACACTAAAACTAGCTAGATTCCCAAGATGGGCACCATATTCTGGATGCTTCTTCAACAAGATTGTAATTTATATTTAATTGAAGCTAAAGGAAGTACAGCATATGAGATTTGTTTGTTTTATAAGTACATAGGTGTAGTTGGATTTGGGTGCAAGATTGAAGGAAATTGATGTATTGTAATCTCTTTGAAGATAATACAAATTTGCCCTCTTTTCTTGGTGGAGTTTTTTTAATCCGAAAGGGTTTTCTCCATGTAAATCCGTGTGTTTTGAGTATGTATCTTGAGTATTACTGATTTCTTTGTTGCTTGATTCACATCTCCATTGATATTTTATAGTTTATATTTTAGATTTGCAAGTTATTTTAGATTTCCATATTGTAGTGGTTTCCTTCATTTCTAACATTAATATGATATATTATATTGTTTATTCTCTAACCAAAATTTGACATGTTAGCATTAGTGCATGAAATATCAACTTGTAGAGGGATCATCCTATGATGGGGAATTATGTGGGTTTTATGAGTGTCTAAGGGGCAACTTCACCATTGTCAATTGCCAAGATGAATGTTAACATCTATCATCTAAGTTTTTCATTAGTTATATTATTTAGTCTCAATGTGATTAAAGTGATTTTAATATCATGTGTTGTATGAGTAATGGAACTTTGAGTGCAGTTATGTGCCATTAACAAAGAGATGTCAAGTTGTTAGAGGTAATACACACAATATTCTAAATAGAAGGGTAAAAATGACTTGGGGCATAATATCCTCCAAAGTAAGAGGCACCAAAGATGTTTTAGCAATGGTGGCAAATTTGAAGTGCAAGGTTGTTTAAATGAGGTGTGATGAAGAGAACCTAAGGCATGAACTATTTGGAGGTACTACCTATAGAATCCTAGTACAAAAATTTGGATGAATTGTTATGTGTGTGGTTTCCTAGAAAATCCTATCATGGCATGAATGAGAAAGTGTCCAATACACCTTTCATATTGTGGTTAATCTCATAAGGGACATGTAGTTGTAGAATAGTATTAATGGCATTGGAAGGAGGAGAAGCACAACAAAGAAGAATGGCATGAGATCTACATGGAAAGAGGTGTTTAGATAAAATAACAAATCTAGTGCTAAGCATGGAAGTATGGAGAAAAGTGTAACTAGCGGCATCTTAAGTGCCAATTTATTAGAGAATTTTAATATATAGTTTTGGTTAGTGCAAGTCATGATGGGCCAAACAACACACTTAAGTAAATGAAAATGTAAAAAGTAGATTTAAGTAACTTCAAGTAACTATTCAAAGGGCTTATCAACTAAAACTTAAAAAAATATAGTAATAGAAGTTGAAGCAAATTGAATGTAGTTTATTGACTACTACTTTTTTGAGTAATTTCAAATGAATTTGGTTAAAAACGAACATTTAAAAAAGACTACTAATTTTTTTGGAAAAAAAATAAAAAGTAGGTATCATTTTGTCCAACCTAATTTTGAGAAAATATCAATATTTTTCATCAAACCTTGCATATAAGTAAAGTACACATGGGTGGATGTGTCAAATATTTTTGTGATTTTTTTAATAAATAAAAATGATTTATTAAACTTTTAAAATGATTTTCAAAACATTACAAATTTTCATCCAACCTAACTTGGCAAAAAAATATGATTTTTTTAACCTATAGGAGATGAAGCTTAGATTATGATGCAGCTTTCATAATTAAAAAAATGATACATTGTTTGAAAGTTGTGAGCATTTTCTATATATATTCAAAATTTAGATAGCCTATGTACAAAATAAATATAGTTAAGTATTAAAGTTGTAATGAGAAATAAATTATATTTTTAAATTCTTGAGAATTTCCTCTACAAACTATTTTCATTTTATTAAATTTGATTTTAAAAAGTTACATTAGCTTCAAGGTTGAAGACAAGGAAGCCCCAATGAAGAACTCTCAACCCATGATTTGCAAGAAATTATAGGTTTGGGACTATCAAGCCCAATTCCAAAGTGATCCTAAGGCATTTTTGGGGGAAATCAGTTTTTGAGCCAAAAATAAATATTTGTTAGAAACAAATATCTATTTTAGAGATGGATATATATTGTGATCTCAAATAATAAAATTATTGTTGAGGACCCTAATGGCCCCACAAACATTCTTTGCTAAAAAATTGATGACTGCACAATGAAAGATAGAATTATATCATTTTGTATCATTGGTGGGTAAAAACATAAAGGTGTGTCTCACTTTTTGACCTAAGTGGGTCACTCAAATAAACATTTTTTTTATTTTTTTCTTTTACATCAATTATAGCAAGCAAATTGTTAAAAAAATGAAGACAATATATCTACCGATTTGTGAGATTTCCTATGTAGATTCTAAATCCTTTTTTTTTATATTTTCAAAAAAATAATTTATCTTATTTTAAAGTATTGTTCATAAATTATTTCTTATGTAGAAAAATGAGAAGGAAATGGCTCTCCGACAAGTTTTAAAAAAATGAAATCAGAGGCGATGGAGCAAGGTGACCTTCATGACAAATGGTGCATGCCAAATTGTTAGCATCCCAATGGAAAAGAGAGGTGGCTCCTATTAGGAAATCTTGGTTGGATCTAGTTACTTCTAATATTGATGGGATTTCAACCTTTGAAAGGGGTGAATCATTGGTCAAAGGTAAGAAAAAGACCAAAGAGTAGAATAATGTGGCTCCCTTATAGTCTTAACCCAAGGAAGATTGGGATCAAGACCCTTCAATAAAATGGTTGGTATAGATAGAAAGTCATTATAATTGTGGTTTTAAACTCTTTGGAAGTAAACAAAAATGTAGTGATTTTCCTATCTAGGGTATTGAATGGTATATGTAATGACAAAGGGCTTACTAGAGAATAAGTTTTGGATTGTGTGAGGTTGGAATGGAAAGTTGAGGTAATTTTTTTTGCTTTTCCCTAGGGTCACTTGATGATTCTTCCATCCCAATAGCTTCAAAGTGAGATCTTAGTGAAGATTGTGTGGTCATACTAGAGTTGGGATATATGGGTTAATCTTTGGAAGTTGTTTTTCTTTATTGCTCCCATTTATCCTCTATTAAAGTGTATGGGTATGCTTTTATAGACTCCAACTAGAGTATTGGAGTGAATTTTTTTAAAGGATATTGTTGGGGATTAGGGAAGTACTAGATATTGATCAAGGAACTTTAAATAATCTCAAACTTTATTTGTGTGAGTCTTGAATAATAGGGATTAGAATCTCCCACTGCCTAAAAGTATTTGCTTAAAGGCTAGTGGGAGACTATTCTTGTAAGATATAGACTACAAAAGGATTCCTTTCTAATGCTACAAATGTCATAAGATTGGTTATGTTGCCAAATTTTGCTACTCGAGCCAAATCTATGTTGTTGTGAGAAAAGTTCAAGGTTAATGGAAAATTAAAAAACTCTTTATAGTTTAGGAAAAATTACACATAGGCTCACAACCATGATTATTTTTTCTTAGTAGACCCATCCCCTCCTACCTGGCATTCCTTCAAGGAGAAACATAAAATGACTCTACTATGTGACCCTTCTATGGAAAGAGCCCCCGAGGCATTAGGTCAGTCCCTTAGGGCATGTCAAGTCAACTGTCATAATAATTCATCCCTTAACAAGATGGACACTTTGATTAGACTAAAGCAATCAATCTTTCACGAGGAAAACAACATCGTGCATCGAAAAGATAGCTCATCAAAATAGCCACACAATCACTCGCATGGTGATAATTGAATATCGCCATGAACAATCTAAATAGACAACCACATGGAACATAGTCAAAACTAGGCTTTACGCCTTAGGCAACATGTTTCATCCTTCAAACATTCACAATCATTACATACCAAGCATTCTTCATAACTTGTGGTATTCTCAAAACTAGACCACATGTCTTATACAGGATATCACACTCCTATCACTTGCCTTAGACAAGTAGGGGCATTGTCGAAACTAGACCCAGCGTCTTATATGACATACCTTCCATCCTGAAACCAGGCATCATTCAACCTATCGCAGCCAATCAAAACAAACACATGAACACTCAGCAAACGATCTACATGGTTCTTGACTCTAGGTCTTACCTGTCTTATTTGCTTTGCAATCTCGTTCTTATGCTTCTCAAGGCAGTCCCTAAGTGATGAAGAGAAGCAAGGATAGAGCAGGTCCTTTTCTTTGATTGTTGTTTGTGGCTTGTCTTGGCAACATGACTGGGGCAACTAGGTTTCTTGTGTGTGATTGGGATTCCATCGGGTGTGAATCAAAGACATCCTATGCATCAAAAGGTATACATGCTTCCTTGCATTAGGATTTACATACCCCACAGGTATCTCACTGCATGTACCAACAGGATACCACAGTTACTTAGTCTGAGTTAGGCACTCCTTGTCTATCTTGTGCCTGTTTGACAAGGGACCACACTTTACGCCTTGGCCTTTGACATGCCATGGTGATTGTCGTCCTTTGACATAATAAGCTCTATGATGATAAGCAGCCACTGCAAGGTAGAAGCTCAAAAATCTTTCGAGGCAAAATCAAGATCCATTCTTCTAGCCAACCCTCATCTTCCGCATTTCTCGTCTCCATTTCTTTTGATCATCTTTCGTCGTACTATGACACACCAAAAAGAATGCATTAAATCTCATAGATCTACATACATACACATGTTAGTCCATCATAAGCATAATACCATATCCATCATAAATATCATCATCATATTAGCTCATCAGTACTGCATTATAACACATAAAATCATCATTTGCATACATCTATCATAAAAACATTCAATATATACATATTTGCATCCATGTAGTATGCATATAGACATCACATAAAGATAAAATACCATCACATAGACATATAAAAACATCTTCACATAGGCACCCATAGGTCACATCATACATCGCATCATAAACATCATCATATAATTACATCATCTCATCATAAAACATAAATCACAAAGCATAACCATAGAACCATAAAAACAACATAATCATAAGCATCCATCACATCATATGCATGTAGAAATAAATAAATCATCATTATAGGTAAACTGTTGCACATCTATATATATCAAAATGTGTGTCACGGTACAATAATCAAAATCCATGTGTCAAAAATGGAGCTCGCGGGCTCAATCAAAAACTAGAGCACACAGGCTTGATCATAATATACATCATACATATCAAAATGGCCTAATGACTGCTATCATGGCCTCCAGATCCTGTCGACCCTGCAGAAGGACCCCTCTACTATGTCTCTGCCTTAGAACCTGAGGGCCTATCATATGGCGAATCCCTCCTCTGCGAGTGAGAGACCCCTACACTACTGTGAGACCTCCACAAGTGTGACCTGCTAGCACTCCTACTCTGGAAACTCGATGCCCTTTGATCTGCTGGAACCAATCCCTCGTACAACCTTCTATAATACTGAGCCTCCTATGTGGCTCAATACAATGTCTATGCAAACTCCACCGCTAGCCCGCCGATAGTAGCTATGAAATCAATGCTCTGCTACTCAGCTCTCTGGGCCCTGATGACGGCCATATCTCTCTTGCCTGTCCTTTGAGAAAGCTGACTCTCCACCTCCTAAATCTGCTGTCGCATCCCCTGCATCTGGGTCTGCATAGCCTCTATCTGTGCAGCCAAATCCCCTCCTCAGTCTCATGTATGCTCCTCTGCCTCGTCATCTCCAATCTCCTCAATGGGCACATCTTGTAGTGCCTCCTCCTTGACCCACTCCTCCTCATCATCATCCTCCTCCCCTCCCTCCACCTGCATCTCCCCCACAGCAGCAACTACCTGTCCCACTGCCCCCTCTCCCTCCTCCTGAATTGGAGCAAGTTGAGGACCTCCCTATCCATCTCAGCCTCTACCCTTGGCTCCCCTCCCCTGGCCTCCCCGGCCCCTGTCTCCTCTACCACCACCTGCTCCACCATCATCACCTCCTCCGTTGCCACCCCCTGCCACCATCCCCTCGGCCTCTGCCTCTACCTTTGCCCCATCCTCTAAACCTACCTCTCGGCCCCTGCCCCAATCTCTCCACTGATGCAGGCTCATTAGGATGAAGATAAGGAATTGGCCTATGGATGGCCCACCAAGCATCATATGCAGGAGTGGTACCTACATTGGTGATGTCATCTGCTCCCCACTGCACTAGTTGTAACCCAACAATCTCATCGATAGCCGTCTAAACTGCAATCATCAGCTCCCAAAATGGAATCTCCCAAGTGACTTGGGCAAACTCTGCAATGCCAGTAGGAGTATCCTGCTGCTCTCCAAACTATCTAAGCACCCACTCTGATAGATGGCGCTCTATAATATGTTGTCTGCACGATCTATCCAATCAAATATCTTGTGTCTGCAGAAAGGTAGCTGCTCAGCATCCTCTGTCCACCTGGGACAACCCCTATAAGTCCTCCAAACAAATGTGTCCATGTGATAAATGTCATGCCTCTAGTAATTGACATTGCCCATGCATATCTGTAAAACTGCCCCAGTGTAACAGAAAACATAGGGCAACTCCTCCAAAATCTCACGCTCCACTGGTGGCCTGCATATAGGAATGTGCTCCCAAGCCCAAATTATCAATAATGTCATGCCGCAGCTGATGGACTGCTCGCCACAATAAGCAACTCCGTGCAACTGGTGATACGACTGAGCCAAGAGGCAGGGTCCCCATGCATAAATTGTAGCATCTACCATCATACCCTCCAACATCTCCCCCCAGCCCATTGAAAATCCATGTCCGCGACGATCTGGACATACGAGACCGCCAATGCAGGTGCATAGGACCACAATCAACTGATCGTACCGATCTATCAAAGTGTCCCAATGAATCTCATGATCCTCAACTCCCAGGGTTGCATCATCATCTGTCTCAAACAGTCGACAAAGTGCAAGCAATCCCCTCTCTGGACTATAGATGACCTGATCTCTGTGAATCGGTAACCGCAAAATCTGCTAGACATCCAACAGTGTAACTATGGCCTCTCATGTCGGTAAGTGGAATGAGTTCGTCTTTGAGTGCCACCACTCAGCTAGTGTAGTCAATAGACCCCGGTTAGCCCTAATCATGGGCATAAACGCAACACCGTATAATCCTAGGGCATTGACAGATGATCCCACAACTAATACCTTGTAGGATGGCTCTCCCGCATATAAATCGGTGGCAACCTCACCTATATTCACACAGACTGGACACTATGTCAATCTCAAAACCCTAAGCAAGGCATTCATAGTAAAATAAGGGCAAGAATCAGGGCAAAATGTATTTCTAAACTGTTAAAAACACACATGCGTCGCACTGTCATTTGCATGTGTCACAGCCAAGCGCATGCATCATACTTCCTTGTGCATGTGTCGCACTTAGGTGAGTGCATTGCACTACTGGTTGTAGGTGTCAAACTTTGGCTCATGCGTCGCTCTGCTCAACCTATGCATCGCATTCAGCGTACACGAGCTACCTAAATCAGAGGCGTCACACCCCCTTGTGCATACGATTCCAGAAATCGCATGCATCGCACCAAAGCACAGGCGTCACACGCCCTCACACAGGTGTCGAACGCGATAGCACATGCGGCGCATAAAAGTGCACCGCATGCGTGCCCTATTTTTGGGCCCGTAAATTTAGCAAAAAATGCACAAATTAAAAGTGAGGGTTAGATACATACCATCGTGCCTGTCCCAGGCTGCCGTGGGTCCTAACCCTCATACCACAATGTAGGTGAAGTGGGACTAGAGACATACCGATAGGAGCTCTGCACAAAATCTCAAACTGGATGCTCTCCTCTCTCTGAATTCTCTATAGGCTAAGTGCATAAATGAGCTTTATGGGCCCCCCTAAGAGCTATTTATAGACCTTTTTGACCTAAGTGGGCCCCCGTTTGCAAAATTGGTCAACCTATGACCGATTTTTACACGCTTGACACCTTTCGGGATCAGTTTCTCACTCCTAAATCACTTTTTGGCATCATGTACACCCTTTCAAAAAAAATTCAAATTTTTTGAATTTTTTTTTAATTTTAAAAATTTTCCCAAGGGGGCATAAGGCCATCACGCCTCATCTGGGGCACGCTGGGGCATGTTTAGAGCATATTTCTCAATTTTTCTTTGACACAATGTCGAAATCGACATTGTATCAAAGAGGGGCAAAATGTAGACACTTAAAATTGTCCCAAGACTGCGAATGACATTTCGACACATAATTCATTCTAATTTCATATTCCACTATTAATTAAATAATTTATAATTATTTAATTAATTTACTTTCCCCTTATGCTTCTAATTAAATAAATTTATTTATTTAATTACCTTGCAATTTTCTTCTAATTTCTTCTATAATTATTTAATTATTCACTAGCCCAATATCCACCTTACCCTATTAATTTAAATAAATATATGTTTATTTAAATTATAGGTCCTGCCTTAATTAAATAGGTTCTACTTATTTAATTAAATCCCACTACATTATCCCTCTTCTCAAATAAATTAAATAAATGTACACAATTTATTTAATTTAAAAATCATATTACACCTCACCATTTCTTCAAATAAAAAATTATCCTCTGTCCTCTTGTGGCTAGAAACCCTAATCAATCTCCACCCTTCATCATATCAAAAGTTAAACTCTCAATCTCAGCCCTCCATTCAAATCCACTCTTCTATAAAAGCACTCTCCCAGCCTCATTTCTTCATTACACGCACTTGAATAATTTGAGCATCCTCTCTCTAATTTTTCCATAGCCATACTCTTGAGCCTCTCATTTTGTTTGTAGGTCTGCAAATCTAAGAGCAAAGTGCTACAAAATTTGGGAGAAACAATGGAGAATCTACACTAGTAATCTAGGGTTTCATGTTTTATGCTTGCATTTGCTTAATCTTAGGTTATTTAGTACTCCATTGGGTTGTTAGGGTTTGCATTGTACTGTTTGCAAGTTTTAGAATATTTTTCCCTGACATCAATGTCAACACCAATTTTGGCCAACCTGGTTGTTTACACTCTTTGTGGATGTGCTTCGTGGATTGTGAAAGCGTGTTGAAGCGTGTGAAGATGTATTTAGGTCCAAGCTAAGCTGTGAAGTGTTCTACCCTCATTACTTTGCTCCGCAGAAATGTTTAGGTCCAGACCTAATTTGAATTGTGTATGTTTGCCGACCTTGAAGATTGTTTCAAAGGTTGTAGAATGTGTTTCTGACCTTGATGAATGTTTCAAGGTTAATGATTGATATTAATAAGTGTAAAGCATTCATGTGTATGTGTGGTTGTGCGAAGATGATGTTCATGTTGTGGGGGCTGCAAAGGTGATATGTATTATGCTTCATTGGAACTAAATACAGGCATGTGGTAGATGCTATCATATCAGTTCATGGCAGTGAGCCCTTTTGGCAGTGAGCATTTCTTTGGATAGTGAGTCCTTGGGTAGTGAGCCCTTTGGCAGTGAGCCTCTTTGTAATTTGGTATTGATACTACTATATATTGTGAGCTAATCCTCACCATGGTTTTTCCCTTTTAGGGTTTTCCACGTAAAAATCTGGTGTTCTCTTGTACATGGTGTTGATGTGATTAAGTTTCTGTTATCTATTTTTCATGTTTAATCTTCATAACAGAGTTAGGGTTTAAATGAATTGATGTTGATATGATTATGTTTGTGAGAGTTTAAAGCTTTTGATACAACTGATTCACCCCCCTTTCAGTTGTCTTGTGCATTCCAACAGGAGCTAGTTGGTTTATGGCACATTGCTACTATGCCAGTGATCAAGGCACACTAAATGATGCTGATGATTTTAGATAAGTTCTAGCACTCTGAGACAAACACCTTTCATCTACCTACTAGGGAGATGATGGTTAATTGGAGGATATCTAGAGGATCCTCTAGATTCTAATTTGGGGATGGATTATTACTTCCAAGATAGGCACCCAAACAAGTCACTACTATTACGGGACTTTTTCCCCGTGAAAATACATTGCAATAAAATAATGTAAAATTAATTAACAAACATTATTGTTGTGAAAGGGTGTGGCTTTTGTAACCACCCTTTGGAATATTATATAAACCTGTAAATTAGTGGAAATGGGCAAACAAAAAAAAAATAGAAAAGAGAAAGGAAAAGGAATACAAAATTTGGAAGGCACACAAGAGTGAAGGTTTTTGGTTTTGGATGGCATTTAAACATTTGGAGAAGGGGCACATAGCGTGTGTCCAACTCTGGGTATAGCGTACACCCAGGAGTGTCCTAGCCAGAGCTGTGTTTATGTCATAAAGACAGGTTGGTTCTTTGCAAGAACCGGTTCCTCTGAGGGTGTTTGTGCCAGGAAAAGTCAGGCCCAGTAACCCTATCTCTATGTGCGGGATAGCTACTTCCAGAAACTATTAAAGATATGTATTATTTTCATTGTAGTATAATTTAATTATTCTTTGTGTTAATTTACCGTCTATTTTGATATCCACATTATTATTCAATGAATAATTATTAATGTTGTTTTCATTTATTAAAGTTCCATTAATGTATGTCTTTTGCTAATCAAAATTGCAACATTTATTTCATTTTTTCACTACTAGAAATAATTAAGTTATGTTTATTCATAGTTTGGAAAATAGTTAGGTTTCAATAGGTATCAGAGCCTTGCCGATCCCTTTAATTGGACTGCGTTTATTGGTACAAATAGATATATTAATTATTTAGAATAGTTTAAATTTAATTGCATTTATTACATTTAAGTTTTTTGACAAAGGGAAATTATATGTGAATAATTAGTTTGGGTAAAACAAAGTTTAACCAAGTTACGGTTCCATAGAATATTTTTTTACTTAGCAATTAAACGTTTCTTACCTCTCGATTACCCCACTCATAAATTAATTTCACAAGGAAATAGATTAAATTCACATAACAGTTGCTCAATCTTTTTACTTTTTGAATTCCCTCTGAAATAAAACTGGCAAAATTGTTGTAACCTTCAAATCTGAAACGCCTAAATTTAATTAGGTAAAACAACAACAAAATAATATATATATCATTCGAGTTAAACAAATAAACCACTATTGCTTGGATTACCTGCAAAAACGTAAAGAGTGAAATCTGATCGAACACATTAGAGACTGTGTTTTAGGATTTGGAGTTTTTTTTTAATTATATGGCAACTCCCTGAACCCTGCACATTATTGAATCTCTAGAGAAGCATTCAAATGGAGTTAGCATAATCTCGTTCCCAGCATTGTGGGGTTCCACGTGCATAGGCATTGCAATCAGTGTTATGATATTCACAGATCAATCATATCTTTTTTGTTCAAAGTGTAGTATCGCGCCTTACAGTATTTCACTTCCTTGAATGATTCTTAAATTATCAAAGCTCCTCTAAACTCACTGACAATTAAGGAATATCACCATTTACATTCGAAACTCTTAATAACTAGAAACGCCAGTTTATCCTTCAATAACGTGTCTATACTCAACAAGCCAGTTGCGCCGATTTGACGGTGGACTATAAAGTCAAATTATCATAGCGTCCTCATGGATCAAAATCAAATAGTAAGTTCTAATTTATAATGTTTTGCACTCATCGAAACCTTTGAGCATGAGTATTCATGTGCATGCATGTGAACTTGTTGCACAGTTGCATTAGAGTTTTTAGTATTATGATGTTATTGATATTGCTTCCTCGCATAGATTTGGACAAAGAATCTATCCCAATATTTGATCTTATAACCAAGGGAAATATGTAATAGAGTAGTTGTTTCAGTCCTAAGCAGTTCTAGAACATTAACTATAGTCTTTTCAAGAAACAAACCAAAGCATAAGAGCGTTTCAAATTTTGTGGACCCCAAAATCTCCATAAGAATAGTTGAAAAAAAAATGCATTTGGAACCCAAAGAGATTGGTCATAGTACCCAGATTCATTGAAAAGCTTTCAGACCATAAATCTTATGTTGTCCACACATTCTGCCTTCTTGTGAGAGAGGGGATGCCACTCATGAATAGATTATTTGGGGATTTAAACATAGAATATGTAGATCCAATGTGGATTCCTCTTTTGGCAGGGACTAGGAAGGTGCCCAACTAGGATGAGATTATTGCTTTTCAGTTAGAGAAATAGATACTAGAGCACAAGAATAGAAGTAAATTCTGCATGGCCTCATATTTGATAGATGGTATATATTTGACTTTAACTTTTAACCAACATCTTTTTCCCTAATGAAATCCTCAATTCAAAGAGTCTATTCATGTTCATTGTGCAAAATCGTATTAGAGGTGAGTTATTTCAACAGGTTTGGTTCGCACATTAAGTGAGAACACTAGGAATTTTTCCAAAGTTATCTATAATCATTAGTGGATATAGTTTCCATACATTCCTAGCAATTGAACTAAGGGAAATGAAAACAATGGATATTATTTCAATAAAGGTGAAAATCTAATGTGGGATGTAAATACACATTTATTATCCCCATTGCCTAAAATCTCTAATATCAACATCAAGAGTTGCCACTGGATTCAATTTAGAAGGATGCTCAGGATAATATAGAGATAATTGCAAAGTTAAGAGCAGCTAGTTTTCTTGAAGAGGATCCTCACATTTGTTGCACCTTCAGTTATATCTACACAATCATGAAGTATGTTTGTAGAAACGCCAACAATAAACGATTGTCCCCCCACTGTTTATGGTCTTCTAGAGAATCCAATTTTTTTATCCTCCTATTTTTCTTTATCACACATAGTTGCTCTTCAGAGGATGGTGGCCCAAAACAAAAATTGAGGAAGTCCATGTTGTCACAGAGACACCGACTCAGCCTATAACTGAAGTACAAATAGAAGATGTAGATCATCCTATGATGTCTGAAGTTTTTTAGTGTTTCCATGATATTTATTAGGCTACATGATGACTCTTTGGTATGTTCATCCCATATCCACTCTTTCTGCTGCTTTTCAAAATATATCTTAGATACAAGTCCCAACTGACATGCTTGGGCCCAACACTAGTCTGAGGAGTAGCTTGAGAAATAGAAAGTAGAAAATATCGAAATGGTTAAGAAAGGGTATCTCTAACATTGTGTTTGTATAAGTAGTGGGAACTAGTCTATCTTGTCTACACTATTTCTTGATTCATTGCAAATAGAATTTAATTTAGGACAAACAATAACTTCTAATGAACTATTAAGTGACATGATTGAAATGCAAATCTAAATGGCATATCATACTGATACAAGTCAGTGGTGATGACAACAAATGAAATGAACATAAGTTAAATTTCCAATCTATTTTTTTCTCGGCATATTATGGTGGATTTGTTATATTTATAAAAAAAAATAGGTCCTACACTATTCCTCTAATCATTTTGTTGTGACCTATAGTTAAATTGATTGATTCTATTCAAATGGAACAATAATATGTCTTAATAAAAGATATTATGATTTTAATGTGCATGAGAATACTATCCTTAAAAAGTCCCATAAAAAATCTATGATATCAATATTAGTGAATAATTCTAGCATGAATTGAAGTGTGCTTGAATTTTTCTAAACGATGTCCTAGAATTAGTAATCAATTGATGTCATTTTTAAAGTTTCTATGAATGGGTATGCATCTCTCTTCCCTTGACTTAAGATTAAGAAAAATAATATTGATCCATGATTCAAATACATATATCCCATCATATCAAGTCTAAGTATAACCTTTCTATGAGTAGTATGCATTATCTATAATTGAATGATTATATCTTGCTTGGGTAAGAAGATGAGCTATAAAAATCTATAAATATACATATTGTCATTCCTTACCTTCTCTTAGGAATGTTAATGATTGTCAAACCTCCATTAATTGGGTAGCAAGTTGATGAAATCCTTGTATAGATAGTATGATGTCTAAAAAGATTATAGATGGGTAAATTTAAATGATGTATTCTCTATCTTGCTAGACTGTAATTTGATCTTATCTATAGAAGAAAATATTTCAAGAATGATGGATGAAGGTTTTAGTTTAGTGTTTTTTGTTAAGCATAACTACCTTGGACTTTGATCCTACAAAAAAATAGGTCGGTGGGCATATACGAAGGGTGTCTAGGTAGTCAAGCAAGCAAGTGTGTGTATGTTTTCATTAGAAGTCATTATTATCTTAGATATTGAAGAGTTGTGCAATGCAAGAAGTCTTTTGAACATTAAGATTAGAGAGCCAATTCGAACTATTTCTAGTTAAGATGAGATCTAAAAAATTGACCAATAAAAAAAAATTGGGAGCTAAGATATAAACACTATGACTTGAAGGAAACCTATAAAGAAAGAATTTTGTTAAAATGAAGCATGAAATATTATGATGCATGATTGTTGCATATGTTTTCTTTGAATTATATAAAGTTAGTTAATTGATTGAATAAGGGAGTGATAATATGCTTAGTGTTACCAAAATTGACATCTAGATTTGTTATCCAAGTCTAACCTAAATTATATTGTGGGGCCATAACTCATAGGTCCCAGGATCATTTTCACATCCTAAACTTTAGAAAATATGGTGTTGTTTAGGTGAAATGAAACAATGTTGTTACAAGATATGAAACCAAAATGATTATCTTGACATCTGTCATGAGGACATGTTGGAATTTACAGGGGGGAGCCAATCCCAAACTCAACCCATTCTTAGATAAGATAAAACCTTTTTAATATACAAGTTCCTCAAGAATTTTTTTTTGAAAAAAAAAGAGCTAGTTTATGTAATGTTTAAATCATCAACATGTTTTATATTTTATAGAAATTTTTTTGTTGAGCTCATTGTTGTGAGTAAAAATCTAATCATCTTACACATCCTAGGCACATGGATATTTAATCAAGAATTCCTATGAGCTTACTATATAAGATTAAAATATAATCCCAAGGAAAGATACAAGATGAAAAAAATCCATGATCATAGATACTATAATTTAAAGACTCCAAGGGCATAGAAATATTGGTAACCCATCTTGTGAAATATTGAGTTTTTAAACATTGTTTGGAGATTTGGGTTTGGAAAATCAATCAAAAGACCTTGAATTGTGTCTTTAAGTATTTTAGTAAGTCATAATTATATGGTTGTGAGATTAATAGGGATGGAAAAGATGAAGACAGTTATTCAATTAACCCAATTACTTAAAGGAAATATCAGACCTAGTGTTTCTCTATGAAGTACTTTATGATGGTAATAGTTGTTGATGTTTTGTTGTTTAAGTTGCCTTGTAAGATTGTTTTGTACCATCTTTGTTTTATTGTACTTCATTATTGGGCTTGATCAACCCAATAACCTTGTACATGTTTTGATGTATTTGTTGCTATCTAATTGTATTTGGTATATGAAAAGAGGATATTCATGTAGTCCGGAATGCATGACTATCATCTTTGAATGTATTTTGGAGTATATGGGACTCGGTGATGAGTGATTACATAGTATAGGCTATGCATGTCATTCACTAGGTAAGTCCTATGTGACACATAATAATACTTTTGTGTATTAAAGTGACACCTAAAAGATCAAAATATTTGCACACTAAAGATAAGGTTACACATGAATGAAATATTTAAAGATTATTTGATAAGAGATTTAGTGTACTCTCTTGTATCAACTTCTCAAGTATAAATTCATGATCTATTTCATGTGAAAATATACTTATGGTTGCAATCATGTTATTGATTAACAAAGTATTTTTATGGGATCTAATTTTAGTTTTAGTTAAAATAAAAGAGTTATTGAAAAGATCTAAATTTTGAAATATAATTATAGATGTAGTTAAAATATATATTGTGATATTGACAGTAGTATATCCACACTTGCTTAACAAATTGTTTGTGCTGAGATATGTTGTAGATTCAACTTGAGCTATTGAGGATAACAGCTAAATTACAGGGGGAGAATTGTTAAGGGACTTTTTCCCCGTGAAAAATACATTGCAATAAAATAATGTAAAATTAATTAACAAACATTATTGTTGTGAAAGGGTGTGGCTTTTGTAACCACCCTTTGGAATATTATATAAACCCGTAAATTATGGAAATGGGCAGACAAAAAAAAATGGAAAAGAGAAAGGAAAAGGAATACAAATTTTGGAAGGCACACAAGAGTGAAGGTTTTTGGTTCTGGCTAGCATTTAAACATTTAGAGAAGGGGCACACAACATGTGTCCAACTTGGGGTACAGCATACACCCAGGAGTGTCCTAGCCAGGGTTGTGTTTATGCCGTAAAGACAGGTTGGTTCTGTGCAAGAACCGGTTCCTCCAAGGGCGTTTGTGTGGGGAAAAGTCAGGGCCAATAACCCTATCTCTATGTGTGGGATAGTTGCTTCCAAAAACTATTAAATATATGTATCATTTTCATTGCAGTATAATTTAATTATTCTCTATGTTAATTTACCATCTATTTTGATAACCACACTATTATTCAATGAATAATTATTAATGTTGTTTTCATTTATTAAAGTTCTAGTTATTGTATGTCTTTTGCTAATCAAATAAATTGCAGTGTTTATTTCATTTTTTCACTACTGGAAATAATTAAGTTATGTTTATTCATAGTTTGGAAAATAGTTAGGTTTCAACTACAAAGATTAGTTGGCTAGATGAATTTTCCATTACATAGCTTATCATTAGATTTGGATGTGTGTGCGGAGTTGGTAGAGGATTTGCCCCTCGTGATGATGGCTCTTGATAGTGGCATTCTATTTCCTAACAAGATAGGGAGATATTTTCCAATTGGATTTGTTGATTGTGTGTTTGATATGATAGAGGATGAAATTACATTTTCTTGGGGCCTTGTGTGCTAGCACAACCATACTAGTATATACACATGGTGACCTATAGAGGAGGGAAAAGCATAATATCAGTTACATTACTCTAGGTATGGGTGTGGGAACATATCACAATCAAACGACTAGAGGGAGTACAAGATTTTTGGGAGTATGATCATCCACATGTGTTCAAGTAGAAGATGTTCACCAATCAGTGCTGGGGAGGAACTGAGAGATCTGATGGGCACACCAACCATTCTACCTGTCTGTGCATTGGAACGAGAAGTGATAAGCCGTCAGCGATGAGGTGTGGCGAATGGAATGCTTGAACATTATGTTCCTGCACCATCCGTATGTAGAGGGGGTAAGTATCATCATTTGGGGGATAGCCTCTATTATCAATGAGCATTGGATGATCTACAAGATGGTTCTATAGTATGACATCCATACATGGATGTGGAGGGATGGGATGAGGATGATGACTACCTTAGCTATGCATAGACTCCTTGTTACATTCTCAGATGACAGAGCTTGGTCATAGAGTGCTATGGGCCTAATTGAGTGTTGTAGAAATTTAGGATTAGGTAGCTGACACCTAGAGATCCTCATGTGTTTGCATAGGGGGTATGAGAGACAAGGAAATGGGGTCTATCAAACCACTGATAACCTTGGATGCAACTTTGATTGATACATTCAAGTCAAGTACCAGTATTAAGTATAAATTGTTAACACACTTACAACTCAGTTACCATGAGTTAAGACATATTGCACTTCCATCAGATGAAGAGTGGAGCACGCTACAACATCTGATAAAATGATTTAGTAATATGTGTTTCCAATAGAGCATTGTGCGGAGTTGGTTTTGAGCAAGTTATTGTACATTCTAAATTTAATACTTCTAAGTATTCCTTCATTTGAAAATCAGTATAAGACTAAAATCCATTTATGTGTTCAAATTATCTATATTATTTAATTGCCTACTTCAGGAAAACTCTAGTTTCTACATACACATTAAATATTTGCTAATGATGTATATTAATATGCTACTATTGTTGATTACTATACATTTAGTTGAATGTTTGTAAAACTTAATAGTATCACACAATAATATGAAAATATTAATTTTTTAAATCGAAAATGAAAAATGTACATCACTGATAGAAAAATAAAATTAGAACATAAATACAGTATAAATACCTAGTAACTACTAAATCCCTTCAAATTGCCAAATCATCTCATCATCCTGATTCTCCTCCCTCTAACCATGATATCCAGTGTCATCCTGATCATGTTCTTCATTTTCTTCTATCTCCATATCTCCACTTAAGAGCATCTCATCAACACCACTACCACTACATGTGGTATTCATTGTGTCACTGTCATGTGTGCTATTATTGTTTGAAGTGTTGCACAACCCTCTTCTTTCACATAAGGACCTCCAGATTATGAGTGCCCTTTCAAAAGGAAAGCTCTAGATATCATGTCTATTTGTATACATTCTCAAGTAATTTTCCAAATTCTTGTCAATTTTGTTTCTTATCTTTGATTTCAAGAATCCCAATGCACTAAAAACTCTCTCATCCTACACCAACCCCAATATCATGGTTTGAAATAAATAAGCAAGTTTGAAATATTCTGATAATGAATCACACAATATTTCACTTTAACTTAAGGTTTCCCAAAGCTTTGTCATTGATCCATCTTGGTAGGGAGCCTCCATGAGTTTAATTGTTCCTTCATTGATGTTGCAAAACAAGTTTATTGCTTTGTAATCTTAGATTTATTTATAATTCCTTCTATTTGTTGTCCATCGAATTCTATACTTTTGTAAAAATGATTCATTAAGGTCTTTATCTTGTTATGAAAATCACTTGGCTGACAGTTGACCCAATATTGAGGATACACTACAGACATGGCTTCAAGCAATTAATCATGAGGGAATTGATCTCTAATCTTTAAGGAAAAGATATTTCATAATATTCTTTAAAGTAATACTTACAGAATTAACAATCTTGTCAAAAGATTCCCTTGTAACAGGTTCTCTGATACTACACCTGACCTTGTTAAAATGGTGCATTGGTATCTCAAATCCCTTTACAAAGACACATTAATCCCTGCTATCATTAAACTATAAAAAATTAGCAAGATTGGTCACATTTGTTATCAAGTGCCAGCTGCTAAATTTTGGACTTATGAAAGACTAGTCTGATAGATATAGATTATCGAGGGTCATGTATATCATTCTGCACAGTCTAGTATATTCTGAAATATACATAGTTCTTTCTTGGGCTTTTTTCACAAGCATGTTCATTTCCTCTAGCATGGGAAGAATACCAGCTAAAATGAGGAGTGTCTCTATGTCACTTAACCTATGTAAGAGGGACCAGGAGCGGGCTGTCAACTATGAAGTGATGATCGTACATTACTCCAATCAAGGATTGATATTCTGCTAAAAATCTTTTCGCTGGTTCATGCAAGGAGATCCATCTAGTATCAGCATCCTTAAGAATCTTGTTTCCTATAGTTATTCCCTTAACAAAATTTTGAAATTCCAAAAACCATTTGGGACATCGATAGAAGTATGAGTAGAGCTCGCAGACTAGATCTTCAACTTTTGATACTACAGGAAACTTGCTCACTATTTTATATGCTAAACTCATTTTGTGGGCCATGTAGTGAATGCCAATCATGTATGGTGAAATAGAAGTTTGTAGCTTTACACACAGACTGTTCCTATGACCTTGCATTACTGAAGCTCCATTCGCCCCTACACACACCAACTTTCTAGCAATTGTGCAATCATCCATACCTCCAATTTCATTCAAAGATTTCTTAACTAGCTCAAATAGATTTTGTGATGTTGCATTCTCCTTCATTTTATAAATAGAGAGTAGATGAGGTTGGTGGACATGATTTTCCACAGTATACACATGCATACATACCCAAGAAGTATTATCTATTGTTGTAACTTCATCTAGAGATAATGCAATAAAAGTTGACTCTTTTATTTTTTCCTGTAAATCATGTTTTTCCACCTCAACAAGACAACTTGCACATTCCCATCTCCTGTTTATTGACCAATATGTGTTAGGAAAGTTCGGAATACCCATAAAAGATAATAAACTATTATATTTTGGGTAGTCTTTCATAGGACACCTTCTAGTCAAAATATGAAAAATAACACCCAACTGAACAGTTTTTGCCATTTGTAATTCTTCCATCATCTTTCCAAATTGAGCTTCAATTGAATCTCCACCTGCATGAATCTTCACCTTTCTTTGCATATGTGCATCATATTTGAGGGTATTCTTTACATGAAGACATTCTTCCTTTGTTTTCCATCTTATCACTAATTTTTCATGTCCATCTATGATTTATTTTTCATAAACTTTACCAATATGTTTTTCTATGGTGTCAAGTTTTAGCTACAACATCTTGTCGCTACGATATTTCCAACTATAAATCTTGCATTTTGTGGGAGGTTCATCTTTGTTTGCATTCTCCAACGATTCAATGAATGGGTACTTTGACACCTAATCAATCTGAAAATTCCTAGACATATCCCACTCACGCCCCTCTGTTGATTTGGATTTTCTTTTCCCCTTGTGTGCACTTGCAGGATCTTCATCTTCAATGACTTCTATAACTTCATTATCATTTGTTGAGTTTGATTTATTCATATTATCATTCACGCCACCCTGGGTATTCCCTAGAACATCATCTATGGCAATTTTATCATTCCCACTACCTTGTGATGCAAGAGCATCTAGGTTCACATGCAATCCTCATCAACCAAAAAGATTTGTTTTACTTTCTTGTTGTCTATTTTGCTACAAGAGTTGCTACAAGAGTTGATTGATCAATTTCAAAGATTTTTCCTAAGATTTTGGCCAAGTGGTGACTTGATCTTAAAGAAGGCCCAAATGGGTATCTGCATCTCAAATTTAGTGAAAACCCGCTAAAAATTGAAGAAGTTATGCCTCAACGGAGTTTTTGCCTATCACCAGATATCATGTGACCTTCATTTTGTCCGTTGAGCAGTTTGGACCACTTGGCACTAAAATCAGATTTCACTGCAGTAGCGCTAAAAAGTCTCTGCACCAGATATATCCGGTGATGCCTCAATTCCCCACCGGACACTTTCAAGCACTTTGCGCTAAATATCTTTGCCACCAGATTAGCGCTAAAAATCCTTGTCATCAGACTTATCCTTCGACACCCAAAATCTCCGCAGATCCTGACGCACTTAAAATTCCCACTGGCAAAGGTTAAGGTATTAGTGCTAAAAGAAAAGTCCACTGAATCGGTGCTAAAATCGCCTTCAACAAGACCTACCCACTTACCCATGGTTTCCCCGCTATCCTATTCCGACTAATTTCCCCGCTGAGCTTCCAACTTCTTTCTAGTGCTAAAAAGTGTATGCATAGGTTATAGCCTGTAGTGCCAGAAATCTCTACCGATCCAATTACAAATGAATTCTCCACCGAAAGCACTTGAAGAGTCTAGCGCTAAAATTACTCCTGATTGGATTTGCGCTAGAAACGATGTTCACTAGACATATCCAGTTGGTGGCCAAATTCGCGCATGTCCAATAAGTAAGGAAATTCTCGCTGGCTCCAGCAACCCATAAAATCCCCGCCAGAAGTGAAGGCTGATTCGCGTGCATATCCACTGATGTGCATTTTCCCCACATGTCCGATGATGACCAAATCTCCCACTTTATCCGGTAAGGCTCGAATCTCCCGCTTATCCAGTTATGGCCCAAAAGCTCGCATCCAGTGACACACAAAATCCCCACAAACTGCACAGGAAGCGACAAATTTAGTTTTAAACACGTGTATGGAAGTTTCAAGGGCAAATCAAGATCTGACACGTCATGAGCAAGAAATGAAGTCAGTGGCCACCTCAAGGATCTATAAATAGGGGAAATTCATACTTTGAGTAGAGACTCTCCTTGATCAAATCTGTAGTACATTTTTGGAGGTTCCAGAAGATTCTCAAGATTTCAAGATCTATTTGGTTTGAATCTTGAAATGTTGTAAGGCTAAGGCCAATGCATGTATAATGCTAATTGTACTCATGTTGTAATCTTTCTCTTGCATATGAATAAGGGATCGTTTGTATTGTTGTCTTGTGTTAATCGTTCTCATTACTTGATCTGGTAGCTTGACAAAGCCCCTGGATCCTAACCTGCATTACCTTAGGTATTCCCTGGAACATCATCTATGGCATTGTCATCATTCCTACAACCTTGGGTATACCCTAGAATATCATCTGTGGCATTATGATCCAAGTCAATAGACGATATAGGTTCTGATTTTTTAGCTCCATCAGATGGACCGCCAACACTGCCAAAGTATGACTTTATGAACTTCTCCATTTTTATGACCTCCCTTTACAACACTTAGCCAACTTCTTCTTGCTCTACATCTCTCACGAATTGAAAGCTACAAAAAAATGTCATTTTGTTCAAGAAGGAATCATAGATGATAGAATATAGATCCCTGGGTCCTAGATTAAGATATCTCCCTAGTCCTAACTCCTACTCAATATCATATGTAATAATGAAACCAAACAAAGACATAAGTAATCAACATGAATCTTATATTATTACATAGTAAAGAAATGATCACTTACCTTTTAGTGACTTGCCAATGCCTGTAGCTATAACTTCTCTATGATCTGAAATGAATTGAGGATTCGAGAGCTCAGAGATGAACAAAATGTGTAAAGGATTCATTAGAGTTTCAAATGCATTTATATCAATCCATATTTGGTGAATAATGTAGGATTTTCAAATGGTAGTGTAATAATTTGGTAAATCCCGCATATTATTAATAGGTCACCTATAAATGTTGGGCGAAATGGACCTCGATCAAACACGTATGTTGTAATTTTCTAGGCGAATATGGCCCTGGCATTAGCATGGAATTATAATGGTATTGGCTAAATTGGTCCTCATACATGTAAACCATTTAATGCTATTGGCGAATATGTGGGTGAATTAAAACATGCCTCTGAAATTCCAGGTGAATCACCGTTAGAACCGCGTAGTATACCATGGTGAAAATACTAACTATAAATGACTCAAATTAATTGGGTGGCGAATCAAAATGCATTTGACTAAAAATTTGAAATATCCGATTGAATTGGTCCCCTACCAGTTGCAATGTATTTGCCAATTTTCAATTGGCGGATATGAACTATTAGCGAATTGGCGAAGATTCACCACTAAAAAAATTTGGTCATGAATACAAGATTTGTTCAATTATCTATAGTCTCCACATATTCTTATCTCACCTAATTTTTTAATTTTGAACCACCATTGGACTAATCCAATATGCTTCTTCCACCAGTTTTATGATCCCTATTGCTAACATTTTATCAATTTCTACTTTCACCCTTTTCTTCATATTTGGGTTTAGCCCATATGGCCTTTTCCTTACCCGTTTAATACTCTCTTTTAATTGTATTTTCATCATCCCTGCTTCTTCTTTGATTCCTTTCATTTTAGTGAAATTTCTTGGAAATAAGTCCTCAAATTCATAAATAATCTCAGTTACTTGTGTTACCACCTTATCATCCCAGTAGTCTCCTATTTTTGCTAACTTGGGGTCTCCCTCTTTTGCAATATTCCCTTCCCTAATCTTAAGAAGTTTAATGTAGTATTGTTCCTTTGGTTCAGTTAATAACTCCAATTCTCTTTCTCCTTCTTGGACGTCTATTTCTAGATCCTCAGTACCTTCATCATCTATTCTTGTAGTTTTATAGAATTTCTAACCACTTTGTTGTGATTGTTTTTCTATCCATTCTACCAGTTTCCATATTCCTTCAATTCTAGGAGGTGGTGTGTTTTGCTTCGGTTGTGCTTCCTCCTCCTCTATCATTTGTTGGAAGATTATTTCCTTCATTTTCAAAAGTGTGGTATGTATATATTTGTTTGGGCTATAGAAGGAAAATGTATGCATAAAGTCATTTTGTACTTCATCCCAATGGTTTTTTTATCCTTTCTTAGTTTATATACCAAGTTTGTGCTATTGGTGACAATGTCCAATAGAATAGATGGGTGTATACAAATTTCATGTGTTCCTATCTACCTTCCCATACTATTGTACAGATAGTTAAATGCTCTTGCAATAGAATTTGTTTGTCATACTTGGGTATGGCTTTGTATTCTCCTTCCTTCGGTAGGTATCTTATACTGATGAGAAGCTTAAATATGGACCAGTCTTTAACTATTTTTTATGAGTGGACCACCAATTGGCCGCATTGCATACCAATGTATGTTGTACTGCTTCTAGCCTACTTTGTTCTTCTAAAAAATTATCTCCATCTCGGATAAGTATATTTGTAGGTCTTTCACTCCTGAAAACTTAGGTAGTTTGATATGTGAAATTCCTCTCATAATGTGATTAATTTGTCTAGACACCCAAAATTCACTTGTGTTTTGCTCTTCATCTATGGTGCAGACCTTCTCTAGTAGATTTTCATTTAATGCAGAGGTTTGTGATAGGTTTTTCCTACTGGTTTTTAGCATAGGTATCCTCCAGAATCCTATCATTCTTCAAGTTTTGAGTTTCGGTTCATTTCTTATCCATGCTTCCAGAACTTCCTCACTATCAATACTCTCATTATCATTTCCTACTTCTATTTCTTCCCCTGAATTGGGTTCTTCTGTCTCATTTGTCTCTAACTTTGATATTGAGTAAATATTCTTAGGATAGTTATCATTGCCTTCCGTATGATTGGATTCTTCAATATGTGCTTCTTCCATGGGTGATTCTAAAGGTATGTATACACTTTTATTGTTATCCGCAAAAGATAATTCTTCTTTGCAGGAATCCACAATGTCATTTTCATCTACAAACCATCTTAATCCTAGTAATGCATTGAATGAATCCCCTTGTTCTTTCATGGCTACAATGACCAATTCTATGACATGTTTTATGCCCATTAGGTTCACTTCCATTTGTTTCCAAGTCCAGAGTGTTGCCATACTAGATCCATCTGCTAAAGTGATATTGTAGGGATTTTCAAACAACCTAGGTTTTCCTAGTTGTTCCTAGATCTTCTTGGTAATCATATTTACATCCGCACTCATGTCTATCATAACATGTTTGACCTTTTTGTGATTTATATGACCATCTACCAATAGTAGTTTTGTCTTCCAATGTCTATCTATTATGCCCATTTTCTGGATTTAATTTTTGGGTACTTTTTCCTTATTCCAATATTTGGCAAATTGCTTTAATTTCTCCATGAGATTGCATTGTTGCGTTAGCGCTGTGAATTGTTTGAGTGCCGCAACCTCTTCTTCTATGGAGAACTGATTATATTATTTGTATCTCTTATTCTTGGGTCACAATCTGCTTTATTTTCTGGACAATGTCATCATGTTTTTTCTTATCAGGTAAGAATGTATCTTCCTCTTCACTCTCTCCTATTTCTATTTCAGTAGTATAATATCCTGTTGTATTTGTACCTTGTCTTGTTACTATTGTAGCCTTTTCTTTCCCTTTAGTTTTGTTCATTTTAACTTGCTCATGCTTGCCTTCCTTATGTCGGCTCTCTCCTTCTAAAGATTCTGATGAAGATATATTTGTGTTACCATCTTTGTCTCTATGGCAAGTTCTTAATAATTGACCTTGTTCCTTAGGGACTCTCTGAATTACCCTGGCCCCTTTTTGTTTCATAGAGTTTTCTAGGTCATCACTTTTTGCCTGTTGTGGTGCATTTTGAAAGTATTATTGTGTTATATCACATGAGAATAGGTCATGCTCTGTACTATTACAAAATGTGAATTGTTTTCTCCTCTCTTCCCAACATTCATTGGCAATGTGTCCTAGTTTACCACATTTATAATACATTGCATCATCTCTCCTTCTACCTCTACCATGGGGTAAGTGCAAGAAGTTGGATCCACTTTTAGTGGAAGCCTTGGGGCAAAATCTTTTCAGAAATGATGGATTTTGGCAATATGGGTGACAAACTTTTTTTTAGAAATTTTGGACGAAATTAAAACCTATTTCAGATGATAATGTCTAGTTTTAATATATATAATTTTTTTAGTGTTGGACATATTTTTGTATTTATTTTTATTTTTTAAACAAAAAGCTTCAAATTTTTCAAATAAATGGAGTTTGGCAATATGGTTGACGACTTTTTTTAAGGATTTTTTAACAAAGTTAAAACCTATTATAGATGAGATTATGTAGATTCCAAATATGTAATTTTTTTTACAATTTGATTATTTTTCTATTTTTCAAATAATTTTTTATGAAACTGGTGCATAAATTTGAAATATCAGGTTTTCTTATTATTTTAATAACTTTTTATTTAAATTATTTTTTTAAAAACAAATTATACGTCAACAATCTTCAAACAATTCTTTTCAATTTGAAAAAAAAATCAAAAAATGATAAGTTTAGGTCATCTTATGCATCACGTACACGAGGGATTTTCAAAACAACAATTATGGCCAATAAAAAATTAATAAAAAAATATATTCAAAAAAAAATTAAAAAATATGATCAACAATCTTCAGTGTGTTACAAATCTTTTCTCAAAAGGATTTAGAAAAATACAAATATTTAGGTCAAAATATGGTTGACGTACACGTGCATGGTATGGTAAAAAAAGTGACTTTTAAATAGTGGTTTTTAGACATGCCTATTGAAAATCAATTTATATCATCTGGGTATTAAAATAAATTACATATTTGAAAACTAGACTCTGAGTACTACATTTCATATTACTGACTTTTTTTAATATTCAATCTTTAAGTGCTTCAAATTTTTAGGTCAAATGTGACAAATTCTGAAAAACAGGGAAAACACTTCCACTTTTTGGCCTCTCATCATTACTCTAATTATTTCCATATGGTGCATTGGAGTTTGAGTTTTTAACAGTGTTCATATTTCTTTGGTTTTTCCAGGTAGGTTTCTTATATCCCTGATCCTAAATGTATAACGATCTTTCTACCAAGCCTTTCACATATGCCATAGTATTGTTTTGTGCTTTATTCTTGTGGTTTGTTATACCATGACTCATTTTCATCATCATCTTCTCTCACCCTAAATAGTTGTGATGGGAAATCTGGTGTCTCGTGATCATCCCATTCACCGCATAATCCATAACATAATGTATTAGTTCTTGTAGGTAGTGCTTTTATATCTACCTTCATGGCGGCAACCTATCTTTCCCTTTCAACTTCAGACATTCATTTCTTATGTGTCCTTCTTTAGTGCAATAGTAACATCATATATTAGGCCTCTTTTCTTCGTACTTTGCTAAAATTTCTTGTTTTAGCTTCAATTTCTCTAATTCTATTCTCATTCTTTCTAATTCTAGGTTTTCTTTAGTTTTATCCTACTTGTGCCACGTTTGTTACTCTATGCAGCAGGCCAATATAACTGCTTCTACATAAGTTTTGAATATTATTCCAACTAGAGATGCTCTAACCTCAGGGCTTATCCCAGATATGAAACATTCAATCTTTTATCTTTCAGTTAATGGTTCTTCTAATTTGTGAACTATTTCTTTGAATCTTTTATCAAATTCTTTTATAGTTTCTTCATCTTTCTGTATTAACTCACTCATTTTGTTTACTCCCTTTGTAGGGATCTCCAGAGTTTCAAAGTTTTCCAAGAACTCCTTTTTAACTTCACCCAAAGTTTTATCATGTTTAGGACATGCCTTTCTGTACCATTTCAAAGCATCATTCCGTAATGTGCCAATAAAGTCAAATAGTCTAATTTCATCCCTGTTTATACCATTTCGATTCCAAATGGATTCCAAAACAAATATATGCTTTGTTGCTTCATTAGTATCCTTTTCAAACATTGGTATCTTAATTATGGCATCCATTTGTATTTTCTTCTATTTTTCTAGTACCTCCAGTGTTTTACGGTGGTTCTCGTCCTTACCTTTCTTCTTAGGTTTTCACCTTTGTATTAGGGCTTTGTGTTCCCTTCCCTTATCTCTCTGTAACTTGATCTCAAAGTAATCCTTTCCAAATATTTCCTCAAAATCTTTCTTAATTTATTCTTATATGTCTTTCTTATTGTCAACTTGATCCTCTATTGAAATTCTTCTTGCTTTATAAGGCACCCGGGGTGACTCTTGGTCGAGGGGGTGTATCTCTTCAAAATGTCTCTTTGTTTTTAGGGTACTATTTCATTTGTTAATGACATCATGTCTTCTGCAGGTGACTTTTCATTTAATTGTCTTATACTTTTGGAACTAATCTCCTCATATACTATATCTTCTTCTCTTTCTCTAACCTTCATTACACTTCTATTAACTAGATGGTCTAGGTAATCCACATCCAAATTCAAGGGCTGGAGGTTACATATAGGATTTAATAACTCTTCCCATTGTTTATCAACTCTAATTTGAATATTAACAAAATTAGGTTGAAAATTAGGTGTTTTACTTAATTATGGTAGGCCTAGGGTTTGATTATGTTCTTCCCTCCACAAGCTTCTTAACTAGTCATATGCCTCAATTCTTCCTCCTATATTTTTGAGAATCTTTGTAGCCCTGTCAATATGCATTATTATTGGTTCAGGGTCATTCATATCCCTTTGTATAAAATTTGTGGCAACCCCTATGGCTTCTTCATCCAATCTTTTTTTTCCTTTTATGTCTTTCTCTCCTACAGCACCCACCTTGGCGCGCTCAGCAGCACCCTCATTGGCGCACTCATCCAACTTTTCCTTTTCCTATGCAACTTCTCTTGATCACTTCATACTTGTCTCCCCTGCCTTTTCCATCCTTCTATGGTACCTTTCTTGATGTTCCTGGATCTATTTTTACCTTTCTTCCCTGCTCATCTCCATTCTAGTTAGTATAATCTCACTGATCTCTCTTAATCTTTTGTTATCCCCTTTTGACATGAGTATTTTTAATTTGCTATTACATTAATACTTATGTATCCTATGGTCATCTCAATTTGAAGAGTTACATATTTTCAAGGATCTTTTCAAATCCTCCCCCTTGTCCTTTTGTGATCCCCTTAAGTGTTTGTCCCCTCTCACAAGGGTAGGAACTTAAGAGAATTCACAGTCTTCTTCGTAGATCATAAAAATTGTTTATCACCTTAGTTTTCTTTCTTTGTACTACTCTGCACTTTTCTTTTTATTGTTTATCCTCTCTTTCTTCACTGTCCTTTTCTAGGGTCCCAACAATGGAACCAAATGTTGGCAAGAAATGGGAAGGAACCAATCCAAAGATCTGGTCTTCAGTCAAGTCTCTAAAGTCAATTTATACCCCAATCATACAATGAGAGAATTACATATAAACATTAAGGAATAGAGTTATGTGGTACCATCTAAGTTATGTAAAACATCCATACAATACATATACACATATCAGAACCCTTATGTCTCCTTTATATATATATATATATATATATATATATATATATATATATATATATATATATATATATATATATATATAATGGTTAAGTATACATTCATATCAGTGGGTCTGAGTCTCTAGCCTTATACATATTCTTCCTTATCTATCTCATTCTCATGCATACATACTATTGCTTACTTACATATCCATCCTATATATTCATATAGAGGTGTGTCCTTTCCCAAAATACCTCTTAGTGTGTCGGTTCTGTCCTCCGCATGCCACTTGCAGTAGGTTTAGCTACTTGCCATGTTCTCTACCAACAGGACCCAAAAACATTAAAATATTTAAGAAATTGACATTTCAAGACCTATAAAGTGACCCCTAATTCTCAATCTGAGACTATACACATAAGATGACAACTCATCGTCCATGCCAACTCAACAACCTTCACACAAAATTTAAAATCAAGTTAACATCACAAATAAATCACATTACAACATTTGCACATGAATAAAGACTTTAGTCCCCATTATGGACTAAGGTCAAGCATCACAATGAAATCACATGGGGTTTCTAGATGACCTCTGAAATTCCATTGGCCATGGAATGGTACCTGTACAACTCAATTGCACGTGTCAATATGTCCAACATGTATATATATCCGAAGCAACTTGAGTACAATTCCTAATCATAATTACATTCAATACAAACATCTATAATTCAATTGATAAACACAATCCATTTAAGTATCCAATACAAATCAATTCAATTTAATTCTCACTTCACAATATCTCATAGTGTAATCACATATGCATTACTCTAATCTATCAACATAGGTACTTAATTTCAATTCAAACAATTAGTTCAATTGCATAATCCTCAAGACATAATTAAATGACATATAATCAAATTAAAGCACACATCCATCCCATAAGTCAAACTATAATATATCTACCTCACAATTAGGTCATCATCACATACAAATTAAATCAACTAATCTAACCAAGATTCCAATGTCTAAAATAATCTGTCATTGAACCATAAGTCCAAAAATTATATAGTCTATCAAAAGGATTACAAGTCCATACACAAAATGACCAATATCTATGTATATCAAAACCATGTTAGATCCAATAATACCATTAAGTTTGTCACACAATGGTGGGCTTCATAACTCTAGTCCTAACATCATTGTCTAATATAGTCTATCAAGAGGATCATAAGTCCATACACAAACGTACAAAATTTAGGAGTATCAAAACCATAAAATGACCCATAGTGTGCAATTAAATCTATCACACAAGGGTGGGCCTCACAATTTGAGATTTTGGGTGTTTGAGATGACATTATTTTAAGGACTCGTTCTTTTTTATTTCCAAATGGAATTGTTTAGTGTTTGGATATTGATATGATGATGTCATGCTATATTTTTTTGTGCTATGACCATTTGAGTAAAATGATAGTTTAGCATGTGATTACAACTTGTGTATTCAAGTACGGTTATGCATTGAATCCAAATTGAATTGTATATCCATGGTGTGTGTGTGTGTTATATACATTGAATGGTGTTGTGGAACCATGTGCAACTATTGTGTAAACCATGTACAACTATTGTGTGAATTTTGGGTTTTTTTCTTGTGAAACCCTTATATGTGTATGAGATGTTGGAGCAATCAACCACCAAGATCAAATCTACAAAACCAAAAATAACCTTCTACACAAGAGATACAAGCAACAGCCAATGATGGCATGGTTCGGTGGTTAAGTCGCTCGGTTGTAGTGGCGGCCACCAGAGTTCAAACCCCCGCTAGGCCAACGAGCTCGCAAGGCTTTACGCCTTCGCTGGGCCAATGAGCTCGCGGGTTTGAAGTGTTCTTCCTAGGGGATGAGGTCCCCCAGTTGTGGCCTCACCGGTTCATTGCTCCGGGCAAAAGCATTCGCGTGGACCCGGAGGGCGTGTCGCACCAGCGTCGCCGGTCACGTTAAAAAGTTTACCAGGCGCATTTAAAAAAAAAAAAAAAAAAAAAAAAAAAGAGATACAAGCAACAAGATCACTATACTACCAATAATGATACAATAATATAGGAATACATAATGTACAGGAGAGGTCTTGCTTATAAAGGCAAGGTTCAAAGGTAGGACTAACTAGGATAATGACAAGTATATTACTCCTATGACATGAGACAATTAGATGATAAGATGCCAACTAAGGATAAGATCACATGAGAACTAGCAACATCTAGAAGATTCCTAAATCAACTTAACATGTGAACATGTGTGAATAGGTCCTAATTAAAAACTAGTTAGATAAAGTGTCTTGTTCACACTACAAAGGGGAAACCTGATAGGCAATACCCTCGTTCACACCAATATGAGAATGGTCTCGTTAGTGGTGTATTTGTGATCTTCTCTCTCCATAGCTCAAGGTTTTTCTAGAGTGGCATAGGCATCTATTGTGCTTGATGATGGTAATATGGTAGGGTGGTAGGTAGCATCCTACATTGGTCCCCTTCTTGAACATCTATTGGGTGCTTGTTCCTAGTTTGGTACATTGATTTATTTACATTTATGCCTTGTACATTAAGGAAAGGTTGAAATCATGTAATTAATGTATTTGATCTTGAAAAATTCCCATCCTTATACTTGTCAAATTTGGGGCTTGAAATTGTAATCTTATTTGTATTTTGTAATTGGATAGAAAATACATATGCAAGTGGGTATTTCCATTTGAGCATCGTAGATGATACTATTCTTGATTCTTAGAAAATCTGTAAAAGTAATTTTTATTTCATGGATGTGGTGTAGATCTTAATTGAGGCTCCATGGTGTGGTTGGTGCTCACCCAAATCTTATTTTCATAAAGTTGTGATGAATTTATTATGTCATTGTAGCAGGATTGATAAGCTTGTTCTCATGCATTGAATAGTTGAATTTATCCTTCACTGGAAGAAATGAATATAATTGAATTAATCATTAAGTTATGTTATTAAAATTAAATTAGCTTCATCATTGTATCATGTTCTTTATTAGTTATGATGCATGGAAATATGGGATCTAATTTATGTTTTGGTAGCATGTTAGAGTAGGCTTGTTAGCCATGTAAAGAAGAGCATTTATACTTGATTTTTGAAATGATGAATTTGGGTTTTGAATTAATATTTATGATGTTTCAGGATGTCATATCCCATAGATGTGATTCATTTTCACATAGATTTTGGCTATGTAAGTTATGGGTCATTTGGCATCTTTACCATTTACTTGCATTACTTGGCAATGTGTTGCATTTGAACCCTTATTACCTTCGTAAGTGTGTCAACTATTTAAACCTTAGTGTTAGGGGCTAGTTATGGTATAGGAACCTTAGAGCATCCTCTTGGTATGATTGAGGCCAAGTTTTGAGTCAAATGGAACCTTGTTGAACCAAAAGAGTGCTTCCCCTCTATCACCTATTTTAGCAATAAGGGCACTTTGAGATAGCTTGGACGATTTCTTATTGAAAATAGGGGAAATTTGAAGATGGTGGGCTCTTTTGGACCTTTTTTAGAAAAAATTTCTAAGGGAAGGTCATTCCCTAAGGTCTACCCTGGATGTCTATCAATTGGTTTGGTCAAGTTTGATGTCCTCTTGTTATTATTCTTCTTTTGTGATGTATACCTCATGTCATAAGAAAACAAGAGTCTCTTGTAAGACTGGGATGATTTCATGACTCTCCTTGCCATTTTACCTGTTTGAAAGTATTTTGCTAGTGTTATTGTGTTGATATTCATTGACCGTGTGTCATTGTTCACTAAATAGTGTCATTGTGTTCCTTGGTCGTGATGTTTATTTGATGACAACATCATGAATGTGAGTGTGAGATGTGACATGTTGCAATTGTAATGAGAAAATTTTGTTCATTTGTGTCTTATTTGCTAATGTCCTAATCTCAAAGTTGGGGCATTTCATTGACTCAAAATTAGATTGAAGGCATTGAGATGATCATTTATAGATTCTTCCTCTTTCATCTTCAAGGAATATAACTTCGTGTAGACACCTAAAATTGACTCGTACCATTCCTATCATTACCAGTCTCATATGTCAACCATTCTTCAAAAATTAATTAAATTAATTTGACTAACTATTCCTCTAAACTTAATTAAGTAATTTTTATTTAATTAACCATTCTGATCATTATGCCAGCATTAATTAAATAAATCAAGACTACTTATTTAATTAATCCATCATTTCAGCATTTTCCTCTATAGTCCAACCTTGATTAAATAAATCAACACATTTATTTAATTAAGTTCATCGTTCCCATTCCCATCTTCCAAAAATTAAATAAATATAAATTATTTATATAATTCCTCTGTTTTCCCTCTCCAATCATTAGTTGACTAAAAACCAATTAATTAGGTAACTAATCATTTGCACAATCCAAATCATGATTAACCAAGGCAATCTTGCACATGGCTCAATGCAAGCACATGACTCCAAAAAAGGATTTTTTAGATCTCCACCTCCATCTTCTCCTATAAAATCCTAGCCCTCCAAATCCCTTGGATCATGGACCTCATCATGTGCACCAATCACAAGGTGACATTTGGTAGCCTCTCATGCATCCTTGCCTCTCAACCAAACTTAGCCATTGATCTCAAGAATCAATCCCATCCATCGATCCTCCATCCTTCAAATCTATAAATAGCTCTTCATATGAGATCTTTTCATCAACTATTTGAATGTATTGTTATGTTTCTAGTTTGAGCAACCTTCATCCTCTCAATAACATGAATCCCATTGAGCACATCCACTTTGGTGCAACAAGAATTGGTGTTGGTGAGAGATTTCTTGTTTTTCATTAACTTTGCTAATCCTTTGCTTAATCTTGAGATGTTTTAATTTATTGAAGGTTTAAATAGGCTATTTTCATGTTTCCTATTTATGTTCTAACCTAATTTTATCACTTGCACTTCTTTTTCAAGAAAAATCTTATTTACAAGACTCTTAGTATAATATATGGTTCCTATTTTTTTCCACGATAAATATGTAGAGTGTTCTTCTAACACGTTCATTAATATAGAATTTGGAAAACATAAACAAATAGTACTTCTTGATTTCTTATCCAAACTACTTTAGTCTTCAAGAGACATACCTGTAGGTTTTGACAAAGAAGATATTATTGGTCATTGATCTCTCTCTACTTGGACGTCTTCTAACTTCAACTTCCATAAATCAAAGTTCTAAATATTGAATTTTTTAATTTTAGATCTCAACATCCTCACCACAAATCAAACACCACATGCATTCTCTTTATTCTCACAAGATCCTTCAAAGGCTCCCACTAAAACTAGTTATACACATACAACAACACATCCTGTTACAAAATCATTGAGGGATTCTCCATTGGAAATGAATGGCTATGACACCATGTATGACATGGCCTTGCCAAAATAACATGTCCTAATACCAAATGTTGGGAATTCAATCCATGTTGTAGATGTCTGATAGACTAGGATATTGGAATACCTTAAGATTATGTGATGCATACAATTATGTTTGTTATATCAATTCAATTTATCAACATTAAAGATGAACATGAAATTATATGAATATCACATAAACACAAGACACAATATTTAGGCGGGAAACCCTTGTGGGAAAAACCCCACCAACAAAAGGATACTAAAAATTATATTCATAAGAAATAGTTCCAATACAACTAGTCTCTATTACAAAGTATCTAAAGCTATAGATCACAACGTACAACCTTTTCACAAGCCTCACAACATCACCAAATCATCAAGTAATGATGCATCAACCAATATCAGCCTATTCTATCTATACAAGAAATTAAATATAAGTGTTCTCATATAATTACAACTCTCTAACTATCCAACTACCTTGTGGAATACTAATTATCACACAACCAGAACATGACCTTACCATGACATCAACATACCACACAATATACTAAACATAACTTCTCCACATGGATAATCACTACATATTATTGGATACTTTAGCACACACTTGGTCAAAGGTTGTTGACCAACTTCACCTAAACTATGTACATGTGTTCCTACACTATAGCCAAACACAAACTATGGCTTGTGGTAACAAGGACAAACATTTATTTCTTCTAACTATTATAGTACATCTAAGCATCCCCTAGAACATAACCATACCTTTATTCATCACTGCATGTACTACAAAAATGTCACATGTTTTCTTGCATTATCATACAAACTTTGGTAACTACTTAGACTAAGATGTAGCAAGTTCTTCATAAAATTCCTTATAGTTGCAACCATAGCAATGTTGAACTAAGATAACGCTTCATGCCAAATCACATCTAAAACTCATTATAACTTACCACATAACATTCTATAATCGTTTACCAGTTTTCAATTAAACACTATCAACAAGATCTTAACTAATCCAACAACTTATCTCACCAAGAGCTCTCTATAGATGAGCATCACGCCAAAGTTCCAATAATTGCATCATTTGAAGATGCAATAGGTGAGCTAATAGGGGAAGTTATGTAGAAATATATATTTTTAACATTGTATGTTTTAAAGTTTATTTAGAGATTCAATTTTGTTTTTGTAATTTTTATTTTATTTTGTGTAGACTTTAACATAAACTAAATGTAAATAAAATTTAACATACGAAATGAAATCCACCTAAAAAGATTAGCAATGTTATGAAAATTTGGTAGTTTCCATTTATTTGGATTATTAAATCATGTGATTCTCAAGATCGCTAGCTACTTTTTCAATCATATGAGATATGATTGAAGGAATCATGACATGATGTATTGGCATTTGACATTTTTCATACATAGTTTCTTCTAATTAAAGTAAGACATGATAAAAATACTTTTCCTTTCCCTTAAATAGATTGTGTAAAGTAATGAAGTTTAGATTTACATTTGTCAAGAACCATCATCTAAGTTATTCAAAAAAGGAATAGTTGCCCTTACACTAAGGTTTATTGTTTCCTCCACTCTTATGTGTGTTTTCTACATTGTGTATGACATTTTTTAAATGTTATAGTGGGCAAGTAAATTGTTATGTGTAACCCCACAAGGCAAGAACTGGGCGGGCATGGGTAACTATAAGCAAGGAAAAAGCTAACTAATCTGCAGAAAACAAACTACAGCTAACCTTAGCTCCCAATGGAGAGCAATCTAGCCTAGAAAATAGTCAAACACACATGAAAACAAGTAAAAATCTAAACTAGTATTGTCCTATCTCCATTGTTTTCCTCTATCTTGCATTATTGTTCTCAGATTTGCAAGTTGTTGCAAAGATCTTGAGAAGCTCATGTATGTGGATAGCAAGATATTAGAGAGTACAAGCTATGAGAGATGAAAAATGAACTAAGAGACCCAAAATGAGTTGGAGAAAAGTGTTTTATAGAAGAGGAATTTGAATGAATGGCTCAAATTTAAAGTTGACTTAGAGGCCAAATCAAGGGTGGAGATGAGTTAGGGTTTTCTCCCCACTAGAAGACAAAGTAGAATTTAAAATTAGAAGAAATTGGTGAAGTGGGATGGGATTTAAATTAAATAAATTTGTGCAATTTATTTAATTTGTTGAAAGGATGCATGTGAAAGGAGATTTAGTGAGGGTATTTAAACAAATGTTTTATTTGTTTAAATTAAAGAAAAGGGGACATTATGATAGTGAATGACTAAATAATTAATTAATTAAAATCAATTATTTAATCATAGAGGCAAATTAGGGAAAATTAGTGGATTGTGGAGGAAATTAGGGTTTAGCGAGGGATGGACACTTTTAGGTGTCTACAATAACATATACCAAGGTTAAGTAAAAAGAGAAAAAGAAGAAAATAAAAAATAGAATATCTCCATAGCCATTCCTATTAAGTTTGCATCTTATGTTAGTCAATCTTGGTTTAATTATATTGATTCTGGATTAATGAACATTTTATTTGATCATTTGTTACATAAACCCATATTAAAACTTTCTATTTTGTTGAGGTGATGCACGATGGTCCAAATGATTAGGACAAATCTTAATGTTTGACCCTATTTTGTCATGTTGGTCCCTAGTCTAGAACAAGATTTTATGAGGCCTACCTGAAAGTAAAAGAAAGTTTAAAATTGTTGATTAAGAACAAAAGAAAATAAAATAATGTAAAAAAATTAATTTATGGGTGATCTAGGTATCTCTACCATGGCTATGAATACCCTACGACATATAGATAAATGCTCAAAATTAGGCCAAAGGCATCTTCGTCAAGGGTATGGATGCCTGGTTGGCAGTAGAGTGATGTTTGGTAATTGGAAACATGTCTACCTATGAACACAAAGTATCATTTGTAGACTAATGTCCACTTAAGGATCAAATCAATTCACAATTTTGATTCCTTCTCCATATGGTTGACACTTGCAAGCTTAAGGTGGTAAATGAACACATGCACACATAATTTGATCAAGTGATCCTTACTTTGTCCATGGGTGATATTTGATTACTCTAGATTTTAATATCATTTATTATTAAGTGATTTGGTTTATTTGTGGTTTCCATTAACCAAAACTATGGATTCTAAACTCTTAAGGGCATTTTCCCACAATGATGGCTAATTGTTGAGGCAATGTGACCACAACATGGCCTAGTCTATATAAGACTCAAGGCCTCTAAACTTTGTATGCTTGATTTTGTTTCTATGCCTAGTCTTTTTGGTTTTGTCCTTTATTGTTGCATTGCTCTATTTTTTTGAATCAGAGATATGTTGTGATTTAGTGTTTTATTTAAACCTGGGGGTTGTTTCAAACTCTCATTATTTTCACTTCTCCCTCTCACTAATTGATTTCGTGAAATCTCTAATATCACCAATCCATTTTTTATTTATCTCTATTAAGTTCTTAATGTTTTCAAGTTAATATTCATTTTATAAAGAAAATTGAAACAAAATATATTAATAAACACTTGTAATTGTGAAATTTGCATACCCATGCCATTTCCCATTTAGTTTTATGCTTGTTTTGGGGAAATGTCTTGATACATGTACATATCAACAAATGGCTAATCTTGTGTGAATTTGGGCTCATTCTTCTAGAACTTATTTATCTCTATACACATATCCCACATATTTGTCACTTAACTTATCCTTTATGTACATACTCTGACACATTCACCCAATCCTTGCATTTATTACATTGATTCGTGCACCTACCCCAATATAGTCATTATCCACTCATATTTGACTATTCACCCACCTTGAGTCATTTCCATGATCATGAAGTTGACCCTAAGGTCTTTAATTTGATCCTTCTATTTTTAAAATTTAATTCCAAATTCTAGTCAATTGATACCCTTGATTTTGCTTCCCTAAGCCAACTAAGTGCATGTTGTGTGAAACTTGATATTGTGTGCTAGTATTTAAAGGAATTCATTAGCATTCATTTATCCTCTCATATCTCATATATCCTTTCTCATCCTAGAGCATTAAAGGAGCAATCAATCACAAAAAAAATCAATTTTGGTGCACTAGGAGTAACAAACCTACATACATCATTCTAGGGATCTTGTTGTTTTTAAGCATATACATATTTCTATGAGTTGAAGAAGGAGAATGTGTTTTGTAGTGATATAATGACAACCCTTCCAAAGGTATTTTAAAATACTACTAGGCGTGTAGCAAAGAAGGAGACAAAGTAACAAGAGGTGAATCCAACAGACTAGAGAATAGAGACATACATTATGCAAGGTTAGATCCAAACACATAGGACAAATCTATGATCATAGACTAAACCTATATGAACTTGACCCTATACAAAACATAGATTTAGTGTAGTATATATAAGACACTTTAATGAAAAAGAGATCACATTTCTAGTCTAGGAATAGTCAAAGTTCAAAATTTTTAGCAAATGACACTCATTCTTTAGTCATAGAGCTAAGTTTTTTGTTTTTCTCTTCCTTTTGCATTCATTGTTTTTTGTTTTTCTTCTTTTCCACCACCACTTTTGCTTGGATAATTAGAGTCTCATTATTCCATGGTATTATTTTTTCCTTTGTTGTATCTTATGTTACCTCTGTGGTTTGATGTGAGGCTATGTCAGGTGTGATATTCAAAAATTGTGGGTGTAAGTATGGTTTTCTTTCAAAATAGGCAACCATAATTTGCCCCAGTATTTGTGGTATCATGAAATCCTTATGTGTGTAGGGGTTTGTATTATTTATTCTATTAACAAGGAAGTCATATTGGTGTCCATTGTTTATGACTTCTTACATGTTTTGGGTCACTACTTGCACATTAAGGGCATTGTCTTCTCTAACATTTTTTGAATATCATTCTCTTTTAACCCCCCTATGGTTTTTCTTTCATTTGAAAGGATCAGTGATCTAATTTGAGCCTAGGAGGACAATCCATAACCTATCTAAGGGATGAGATATACTATAAATTATATAATGTGTAATGGAACTTGGAAGGAAAGATGTGGAAAACCATAACACATTTAGACAAAAAGAGATTAGTAGGATTACTACTTCTATTCATATACAAGAGCAGGGATAAATACATTAGTGTATTTATTACAAATAAGGTTGAGAATGATAATTCTCATGATCAAAAAAGGTATCTCTTTTGATATTCTTAGACTATATAGAGCAGCTAATGTGAGCATATTGGGTTAGAATCATAGATTCTCTAGACTAGAGTGCAAGATTACCAAGTTAGGTGCATTAGAGACTCTACTCTAATGGCTTCCTGCTATATAAGCTATACAATACCGTTATTTATAGTTGAGGCTAAAAATTGATAGCCACATAAATGGTGACAAGTGTCACATGAGTGTGGTCATGTGGTATGTGTGGATAGAATAGTGCCAAGTGTCAAACCTATATTGTGTGGAATAGACATGGCATGAGATTCTACCATGTGTTAGATATGTATGGTACTAAATACTAGACTTGTATGGAGCCAATTATTGTGGTGTAGGGTCTACAAGGAATTACATGTGTATGGAAGCATAACATGTGGATGTTTATGTTCAATTATTACATGTGTATGGCCAAATGTAAAGTTAAAAAGGAAAATCATACGCTATAACACATAATATGGAGGTGCATGTGTTGTAGTACGCAATGTGAAGAGGTATTAAGCTTATGTGAAACATGATGCTTGAAAAACTATAGATTTTTTGAGGAATTTTTTTAGGATTTCACTCAAAGAACTCCTAACTATTGAGTGTGGAACTAGTAAGACTAATGATTGTGTGACTATGTATGAAGTAGCACTATTGGATATGCATCTTTGTACAAGGAAACTAGGTTCTAACCTAGCATACACACAACTGTGCAAGAGTTACAAAGAAATTAATGTTGTTAATAATATAATGTAAAAGGTTGTGCTTAGATCATATGCCCTTTCTTGAGGATCCATGGTTGTCATTGCATTATATTACATGCTAAAGGAGCTTGTAAAAGATAACAATCTAATGAACCAATGTGTGCAATTATGCTTAGATCATTCACCCTTTCTTGAGGAGTGATGTTCCCCCATTATGTTCTAATGTGCCCTAAGATAACAATGCAAAATTGGGGTGTGGTCCATTATGTAGACACTAATTGAATGGTGCAAGTTAACTTGAGGTGCACAATGACATGCACTAATGGTGTACGTATTTGTTGATTATTTGTGTAGATTTGATGCACATGAGAGTCTATCTCTACTTAAGAACTATGGAAGAGACTTGTATATAACTAGAAATTGATTGTTCATCCTTTATTTAAGAATAAATGTCCCCGTTATTAGTATATCTTTGAAGTTTATAGGTGTATTGGTATTATTGTTATTGAATCGATGCTCCTGTTATGGATGCTTGTAGGTTCAAAGGAATGTGAATCCTTGTACTCTAACATTGAAAGGATAGGGTGTAGATGGCCTTGTGCTACCTTAGAAATGAATGTGTGGGCACTTCTTGTATATAAGAGTGGATTGAAAAAGGATACACATGTAAAGAACATGACAAATTCAAATAATGTTACTAATGTTTTGATGATGCTCATTCAAGGATGTGTTAGGAAAATTTGCATAATGCTAATTTTTGAGGTGATCTAGTTGAAGTAGTGTTGATATATTTTGTCTAGTGTGAGGTCTTTTCGGTGTTTAGTATCAATATATTACCCATATTAGAGTGAAGTTGATAAACTTGATATGATTGTAGTCTTGAGGAGAACTATGAAGCTCCCAATATAAACTTGAACTTAACCTACTATGAGCATTGAGTTGTAGGGGTGAGCAAGATGTATTTTGATGCCAAAGGATGCACATATGTGTTGATATCTGACATAATAAGATGTGAACCTATATTTATGTCAAGAGAGGAAGTAATCCTTCTCCACCTAGATGAGTTGATCCACTTGTAGTTTCCTTAACATGCATGTAGTTGGTTGTCTATACACTTGAGAACCAACAAATGGATTACTAATGGTTGTTTTTTCTATAAATATTGCATGGATGTAAACTCCAACACTCTCTAGCAATATATCCCTTACAGAGACAATGGTAACATGTAATTGAGGTGCATGTTGTAAGCCTTTATTGACAAGGCCTTTGCTCATTATGTATTTGAACAGTTACATGTTTTAAATAGGATGATGTGTACATTGAGGTTAGCACTTGGTGCAGTCTAGATGAAGGAGTCTTATCAGACTACCAACATCTAGCATCCAAACAACAATATTCACAATCACAACAAAAACTTGCAAAGCATTTTATTCAATTTAAAAATTTACAACATCACCAATCTATTAGGAGTACAAAATTTCACAATTCCTCAATCAGTCACTTCAAAAAACACAAACTTCTCTCCCAGAATAACCAACCCCTACTGAAAAACATTCATTCCCTTAAATACATTGAGTTCAAAAGAAGTTGAACCATTCTAGCTACTAAAGAGTTACAAAATTGAATTGACCCAACAAATAACATATTTTAGGCTTTAAGATAGTCATAGCTATGTCTTTCGGCACTTAAACATCCTTCGAACCAAAGAAATGGCTGAAAAATAATATATTTTGATGATTCGACACTTTACTAAACTTTTGAACCTACTTTGAATGCCATTTCGATGAATCATGCAATGCTTGTTCTAAAGCATATCATCATTTTTGCAACATTCAACTATTACTTAGAAATGATTTCAGCAAGTCAGAGCCTTTGGAAACCCCCCACCCCAAACTTCCTTATCAGTAAATTAGCACCAATGAGAATTTAGGAACTCTTTGTCAGCCTTCTCATTAGTTCATGAACTTAAAAATACTCTGACACGCTGTTATGGAAATTGCTTTCAGCACAAAGCCTCGTGTTTGAACTTAAAGAACTTGACGAGACAAAACTATACAACTTTGTCAGCATAATGAGAAGCTTAGGAACCTTAAGATTCCTAAAAATACCTTTCGATGAAAGAAAGAGTTCACATACTAGTCAATCCACAAAAACATTCACCTTTTGGTGATAGGAAGAGTTTGTGTATTGGGCATTTCACCGAAAAGCCACTTAAAATCCTTCCAACTTGTCCAAAACACATTTCAGTGCGTAGTGAAGTTCAGGAACTTCAAAGATTGTCGATAAAGAAAGCGATGAGCTCTTTTGGTAAGTGGCAAGGTTTAGGAACTCATATTTTTTCTGACAAGAGTTCATGAACTCATACTCTTACTAAAATGTTCTAGACTTAGCCTAATTTGCCCAAATTTTTGTCATTTTAAAACTGAAGATACTCATTGAGGACCTCTACAAGGTCATGTTATCAACTCTTGACCAAATCAATATGAAATTCATCCTAAAGCAAGTTATCAAAACCAACTGAAATACAACAAAATTTGAACTGAATAGAAAAACAAAAACCTTAAATATTAATGGTTGACATAGGATTGTTTGTGGACCTGGATGCTCTTGCATTAGACACATAGGGTAAGAGAAATGTTCCATGAGTGAGAAACTTGTTGGCAAGAGACACTGTGTGGCTTCATGAGTGTTGTCATTGATGGCAACAAAGTCTATCCCACACATTCGTAGTACATAGTATGCCTATACCGGAAGTCAGATTGAAGATTGTTTTGGTCCGGTGAACAAGAACAGAGTATGCAACAAGGTCCAACAATCAGGTCTGGATCTCTCAGATGATGTAACTCAACAAGTTACATATTTGGATAAGTCAAGAGGAGTATCATAACTACTATATTCCAGATATTTAGCCTCCAGTAGTAAATCATGGAAAAGATATGAGCATCTAAGCATCAGGTTTTAGTCAAGTAGAGTAGACAAAGGAAGAACTAACCGGCAGAGCATCAGACTTCAATCTGGATGAGTAAAGGGTGTTGATCAAGCTATTTGAGGGATCATACATTGTTGGCTGACATGATTAATGACTTCTATGTCTATATTTTTGATACGCATCACAAATCAAGCATGGATTCAGCCGACAGATCAGTAATTTGTAAATATCTTGAGTATTCTAGATGTCGACTAGAAAGTTGTTGAAATACTTGATGTGGATATATATACCAGATGGATTCTAGTATGTAGGTGTGTGTGTACAGATATGATGAAATAAAGTGCAAAGAAAAGTAGAGACAAGTGTGGAAGCAGCAATACAAGTCTGGTATGAGACAGAGCAATAGCACTAGAGCAGAGGAAGAATGAAGTGCATCAGATCAATATATTGTGCCTAACCGGAACTGAACTCTAGCATTTGTAGATGCCTCTCATCAGTTCAAACACCTAATTACCTTATGTAAGTTCTATAGACAATGAGTCTCTTGTAGGCAGTGTGCCTCTTGTGAGCAGTGTGCTCAGGCAGTGAGCCCTAATTAGCAAGTGCCATTTTGTGCTTCTTATTCTTTTAACAGAGAATACAATCTTGGGTTAGTCACCCCATGGTTTTTCCCTTAATAGGGTTTTCCATGTAAAAATTCTTGTGTTATGTGTGTTGATTTTATTTATGTTCTTATGATCATATGTGCTTATATGTTTTAATGTTGCACTAATTATTAAAGGAGAAAAGAAAGTTAAGATATTTGAGATAATTGATTCACCCCCCCTCTCAGTTAGCTGCCTTGTTTCCAACAATTGGTATCAGAGCTAAGTTCCTCTAAACAGAGCCTAACAGCTTGAGGAAGATCTGGGAATCCCAATGGATATCTATGATATGAAGGAACAACTTCAGTCTACCCTAGATGATCTTGAACAATCCCACTCTAAAGTTAATAACTTGAGAGAAAGACTCAAACAAGCTGATGATTTCATAAATGAGCTAAAAGAAAAATTGAGTATCTCTATGAAAAAGAGAAAGGAACTACTTCAAAAATTAGCAAGTCAGATTGAAGCCAATGATACTAATGAAGATCTGGATGAGAAAAACAAGCTATGTGAGAAACTATCAAAAGAGGTCATTATGGTAAGGCATGAGATGGAATCAGGGGTTATGAGATTCACCCAAGAAATTGAAGAGAAAAGGAAAATTGAAGATAATCTAAAATAATCCCTCAAGGAGAAGATAGAGGACTACCACAAAATGGACAGAATAATCAGGCATCTTGAATCTGATCTTGAAGAAGCTAGAGATAATGAAGAACAACTTGAGAATCAGATAGACACTCTTAAACAAGATCTTCAAACAGCAAATGAATACAAAGAGAAATTCAAGATAAGCTCAGCCCAACTTGAAGTTCTTGAAATCGAAAAGAGGGTAGATGATAAGCGTGGTTTGGGATATAAGAAAGGTGAAAGCTCTGGATCAGGTCAGAAGAATTTTGGATCAGGAAATCAAAGAAACAGGCCTAGAAGACCTCTGGTAAGGCAACCAAATGCTCAAATATATCCATCCTTCAATAGATACTACTTCAATTGTAACAACGTCGGTCATAAAGCAACTCAGTGCAAAAGGAGAATGAATCAGACTAATCCATCCTTCTCCGAACAATGTTTCAATTGCAAAAGGTTTGGTCACAAATCTCATGAATGCAGAAATATGCAAATAAACAATTCATTCAATGGTAGATGTTTTGCATGCAATAGGATGGGACATATGGCTAATCAATGTAGATCAAGAGGATATCAATCAAATATGCAAAGAAATGTTGTTTGTTACAACTGCAATAGATCTGGTCATATTGCCAAATTCTGCAAAAGTAAAAATTAGGATAAAAAGGGTCCGGTGCATCACAATCAAAAACAAGATAAGGGAAAAGACAGTGAATGCGGATGAAGTTCAAAGGGAGATGAGCAAGATTTGGGTTAAAAAGAGTACAAAAAATGTTGGGGATGGATCCGCACCGGAATCCAGTGCTGATATTCCTTCCAGAAACTAAACAGATGAGCTCTGGCTCAGGGGGAGTCACAAAGAAAAATAAATTCCCCCATCCAGTTAATTGGTGCCTAAATTTGGCACATGGAATGTTGTAGATTAAAGGGTTCTCAGAAAAATATCTAAATAACCCTCGGTAAAAATATGAAAGATCCGCATGAAGTTTTGCAAGAGTTTATTCATCCAAGATTGATTCGGTTTGGCAGCCATCCGGTAAAGCAAGATTTTTACAGACAGATCCGGTATGATTTAAAATTGAAATACTTTGATCTATAGATCCATGGCATGATTGGAGAAAAGAAGATAAATTGTCAATCCTCATTGAAAATGATTCTAAGTGCAACACAATGATTCGAAAAGATCTCTCTCAGAACAGGGTAATTGGATAACTTAAGTTGTGCATTTATTGCAAAAGGAAATTAGGGTTTGCGCAAGAATAAAAAGGGTTCTTTCACTCATCATTTGCATATTTACATTCGAGAAGAAGAAAAGAAGAGCTCTGCATCAAGTTTCTACAACTCTCTCAAAGATCAACTGCAAAATCTAATTCAACCAGCGATTTGTTCCAGCTCTTATTTTGAACCCTAAAGTGTAAAAAGGTACTTCCATTCTGAAAATCTCTCTCTGAATCTTTTGCAAGATGGCTACTCCAATGGTTGTAAAGATCACTGATAGATCGCGTCTAAAATTCAAGAAACATCCCTATAAATCTCTAGAAGTTGATCCTTTAGGCGCATTTTCTAGCATTCCACATGGGGTATTACACGTAGAAGATGTTAGGGTCTATATTCACGCCAACATTGAGGAATTTGGAGACTCTAAGTTGATGGACATCTATCATAAATAGTTAATAGATGAAAGTTTTGAACTCAAACCTCAATACAAGGCCCTCCGGGATAAACACTTCAGACATTGCATCCACTTTCCCTGTTTTGCAGAAGATGATTGGGTCCGGTATGTCCTTAGCAGAATGCATGATAATTTCATGTGGTTAATGAGGCCCTTCAAGATAACAAAAGATGTCATTAGGGCAGTAACTGGACTGCACTCATCCGGTGGGTTCCCTGCACTCAAATCTGTCAAGAACCAGACAATAACTGAAGCTACCAGATCTAAGTTTGACAAGAGAGCAATGACCATAGATGACATCATAGATCCGGATGTCAAATTTGCCTCAATGATAATTGGGTATAAGATCTATCATTCTAGCAGGGAAAATTATGTGTCTAGGACTACAATATATGCAGCATATCAGATGTTGAGGGAAAATGTAGATTATGACCTATGTGATCTTCTTTTAAGCCAACTGTTAGAAAACCTACAGAAGATCAAGAAGGATAATAAGAACTCCTTCAAGTATGGTTGTTTAATACTGTGTCTATTCTTCTACTACATGAATGAGTTGCCCGGATCAAGTGGTTGGGTTTGGGAAAATGACAAACCGGTTGCAATACAAATTAAAGACTATATGTATGGACTTGGTGATACTAAAGCACAAAGCATAGCACTCTGGGGTTACTTTAAAAACTTCCAAAGCATGATGCAAGCCAGAGAGAGGATACCTCAATCCATAGTTGAGAAATACAAGGATACAGTGTGTTTCATGGTAGATACTGATCAATGCCTAATGGAGGTAGTTGAGCCCAGAACAGTTTGGATAATACCAATGGGATACGAGGTCGATGAGAAAATCTTGGAGCTACATATTCAATACCTGTTGAGCCAGCCTAAGTACCCTGAGGCAGAAAGGTTTGGAACCTTTCAAGAACTAAGTGTAAAAATACATGTTGAGCTAAGACAACCGGAGATAAAGAGGAAAGTCAGAAGGGAAGTCAAGGAAATTGCCAAAATATATGGCATATCAAAAGAGGCAGTAGATGCAAACAGAGAGAAAATTGAAAGAGCTAAGAAAGAGAAACAAGAAGCAGAGAAGGGAAGTGTTCCGATACAAGCCTCCTCTCGGACTAGATCCTCCAAGAGCTCTGTACCTGCCACTCCTAAGAGCTCAAGAGCCACCAAACTGGAAGTCAAGACATCTAGAAAGGGAGAAAAGAACGAAAACAAAAGCCACAAGGTCATACACAAGTCACAAGGATGATGAAGAAATAGAGTCTGATGAGTAAATTAAGGAAATGAAGAAGAAGAAGAAAACATCTAGGGAATTCTCTGCCAGTAAAAACAAAAAAGAAAAGGTAGAAGAATTTGTTGAAAATCCCACTCTTTCCATTGACGATATCATCAAGGCAGTCACTGTGGATGGGAACCTACAACCAGTAACAAAATTCTATGATGAATATAGTGATACTGACAAGAGGATTCTGGAAGAAGCTACAGTCAGGTATCTGAATATTTACAATAAAGCATTCATTGAAATTATTTCATTGATTCCCAAAAGTCTAGAGAAGGTACTTGAACTAAGAAAAGAAAATGCAAAAGAAAAAGACTTAGAGATTAGGGAACAGATAGCAATTCAGCTCTATCCTTCTATTACTCCAAAGCAAATAGACATGATCTTTAAGGACTGTAAGGATGAATTCTGGAGCAGCAAGAATGAATAAACTTATGCTTGGAGAAACTGACCAAGTAGCGAGAGAAACAAAAGACATCCTCTGGAATGCCTTCAAAAGATTCAATCTTCCTATTGTAGAGGAAATAGATGAAGAACCTTCTACCATGGATGTTGAAAGATTAAATGCAGCCAATGAAGAATCTTCTGACAAAAATGTAGAAGGGTCAAAAGAGATAGGTGAAGAGAAGTCTAAGGCCTTGGATTCCTCTGTTCTGGAAGAGAAAGTTCATGAAGCAGTAAATACAAGTAACATCTCTCCTCCAGATCCCACTGTAGACATTCCAGATTCAAGAGCTAAAGGAGAAGGAAGAAATGAGAAGAAAGTGAATCAAGAAGAGGAGGTAAAGGGAAAAGAAGAAAAACAAGCAGAGAAGACCTTTGATGACAGTTCTGAGATCCCAAATAAAAAGAAGACTCGGTCACCGGCAAGAGACACTGCAGAGGCAGTAAAGAACTTCTTAAACAAAGAAATGATGGAGATAGATGAACCTAAATTATTCCAAGGACCACTAAATTTTGACTCTCTCTCTCTCCAGTCCAGACAATGAAAATAGCATCTTTTGCTCAAGCCAAAGCAACAGAAAAACTTTTGAAATCTTACATGGAAGACTGTGAGCTGTTGGAGATTGCATCTGGGATGCTAGAGAAGATCATGCCATCATTTCAAAAGGATCCTTCAGCCTCTCCATCCAATAACTTGAAATCTCTGGTAAACTCTGTTAGCACTCATTTTGAATCTTTACAGAAATCGGCAGAAGCAAAGGTCCGGAAGAAGTTTTTGGGAAAAAGATTCACTGAAGTACATGGACTCATTGCTAATGATAGGAGGACCCTAGACATTGGAATAAAGAGCCTTGAAAATGCTCTTAACGATGGTGGGGACATGTACAAATTTCTTGGCCCAAAGTGACAGAGAATATTGAAAAGAAGGTGAAAGAACAAGAAGGTAAATTGTCAAGTTTATCTCAGAATTTTGATCCCCTCACTACATCCTTAATGAATCAAGAATGCTAGGCCATTGTCATCATAAATGAAATAAAGAGGTTGAACAAAGAAAAGAAGGATATAGTAAACAGAATGAGTGAACTTAGAAGGATAATTATCCCTAAGTTAGAGGCAATGCATGAGGCCTTAACAAATGCTCAGACCACAGCTCGGACCAGTGATCCGGTAGATTTAAGAAGGGCAGAAGCATATGCATTTTTGTTGAGTGGTCACATCTCCATTTTGGACAGGATGAAGCAAAGCTGGGCCACAGAGTTTGTACAGTTGAAGGCCACTTTTGCGGACATACTCAAGTATATGTAATTATAATATGTATATATACTTATGCGGCCATGTATAGGTTAATTTTCACAAATTTTGGTGTGCGGATTCTGCCCTTTGCCATTGATGTCAAAGGGGGAGTGAGGAGTACTAAAAAATGTGGAATCTAGCTAAGGGGGAGCTCCGATAAAATAGTGCATAAGACAGAGCATCAGCCAAGGGCAAGTTTGTTGCGACACTTAGTCATTTTTCACTAAGTGTTGCCATCAATGCCAAAGGGGGAGATTGTTGCAAAGAGACACTGTGTGGCTTCATGAGTGTTGTCATTGATGGCAACAAAGTCTATCCCACACATCTGTAGTACATAGTATGCCTATACCAGAAGTCAGATTGAAGATTGTTTTGGTCTGGTGAACAAGAACAGAGTATGCAACAAGGTCTGACAATCAAGTCCGGATCTCTCAGATGATGTAACTCAGTAAGTTGCAGATTTGGATAAGTCAAGAGGAGTATCATGACTACTATATTCTAGAGATTTAGCCTCCGGTAGTAAATCATGGAAAAGATATGAGCATCTGAGCATCGGGTTTTAGTCAAGTAGAGCAGACAGAGGAAGAACTAACCGGCAAAGCATCAGACTTCAATCTGGATAAGTAAAAGGTGTTGATCAATCTATTTGAGGGATCATACATTGTTGGCCAACATGATTAATGACTTTTATGCCTATGTTTTTGATATGCATCACAAATCAAGCATGGATTCAGTCAACAGATCAATAATTTGTAAATATCTTGAGTATTCTGGTTGTCGACTAGAAAGTTGTTGAAATCCTTGATGTGGATATATATACTAGATGGATTCCAGTATATAGGTGTGTGTGTACAGATCTGATGAAATAAAGTGTGAAGAAAAATAGAGACAAGTGTGGAAGCAACAATACAAGTCTGGTATGTGACAGAGCAACAACACTAGAGCAGAGGAAGAATGAAGTGCATCAGATCAATCTATTGTGCCTAACCAAAACTAAACTCTAGAATTTGTAGATGCCTCTCATCAATTCAAACACCTGATTACCTTATGTAAACTCTGTAGATAGTGAGTCTCTTGTAGGCAGTGTGCCTCTTGTGAGTAGTGTGCTCGGGCAGTGAGCCCTAATTGGCAAGTGCCATTTTGTACTTCTTATTCTTTTAACAGAGAATACAATCTTGGGTTAGCCACCCCGTGGTTTTTCCCTTAACAGGGTTTTCCACGTAAAAATTCTTGTGTTATGTGTGTTGATTTTATTTCTATTCTTATGATCATATGTGCTTATATGTTTTAATGCTGCACTAATTATTAAAGGAGAAAAGAAAGTTAAGATATTTGAGATAACTGATTCACCCCCCCTCTCAGTTATCTGCCTTGTTTCCAACAAAACTCATGAACATTTGGTAAAGTTTGGAATGGGAATCCCATACTTCACAAGTTCTGAAGCATTCACCCAAGTTGCTTCATCTATTGTTCTATTCTTCTAATAGACTAAATATTCCCTATACTCCTTTCCCCTTGTCCTTTTGATCACTTGAGAGTCTACGATTGCATCTATTTCCTCAATTTGTTTTCCAGATAGTTGTTATACCTAGTCTAATTTATCAAATGAATATGAACCTTACTTCCTTTCCCACTTGTTTCTCCTTCATAATAACAATACAAGTTTGCCACATTGAATATGGGAAATATATCTATGCCTTTTGGCAACTTAATCTCATATGCATTGGATGAAAATTTTCTTATTACCTTACATGGCCCTATCCTTTTCCATTTCAACTTATTATATGTGCCTTGTGGGAATTTCTCCTTCCTTTCTTGCTCTCTTCTACTCATATCAGCGTGCTCTTTGTATTTTGTGGCACTCTTCTCCAAATTTTCCTTCACTTCTTTATTTAGTTCTTGTAGATACTCAACAGACTTCTCTGCAACAACGCTTCTTCCCAAATCTACACTATCCTTCAATTCATCAACACCCCTGAGACTATAACCATAAACAATATGGACTGGGATTTTCCCTACACTCCTATTGACTGAATTATTTTATGCAAATTTTGCTTGGTCCAATATCAAATCCCATTGATTGGGTCTGTCTCATACCAAACATCTCAACAAATTACCAAGACTCTTATTCACAACTTCAATTTGTCCATCATTCTAAGGATGATAAGCTGAACTAAACCCCAACTATGTTCCCAATTTCTTCCATAAAGTATGCTAAAAATGGCCAACCAACTTTGTATCCCTATAAGAAACAATGCTCTTTGGCAATCCATGCAACCTAACCACCTCTTTGAAAAACAATGTAGCTATATGTGAAGCATCATTAGACTTTTTGCACGGAATAAAATGAACCATCTTCAAAAATCTATCAACCATAACAAAAACTGAATCATTACCTCATTGTGTTCACAACAATCCAAGAACAAAATCCATACTTATATGTTCCCAAGGTCTCTCTGATATAGGCAATGGCTTATACAAGCCTGTATTATGTCTTGTTCCCTTAGCATGTTGGAAAATTTTGCAACTTTGTACTATTTTCTTTACATCTGCATCCATTTAGGGCCAATAATAACCTTCATTCAGCTGTGTCAATGTCTTGGCCACTCCAAAATGTCCACTAAGACCTCCCCTATGTTTTTCTCTTATTAAATTCTCCCTCATTGATCCCTAAGCTATGCACAATCTTCTTCCCTTAAACAATAATCCTTCTTGTATGAAATACTCCAACCATGGAGTTATGTCCTTCTCTACTGGAGTTTTACATGTTGCCCATGCTTTCTTGAAATTTGCATCCTCTTCATATAACTTCCTCATAGAATTAAATCCAACAACACTTACTCTCAACTCATTCAACAAAAAACACCTTCTACTTAATGCATCAACTGCCCTATTAGATTTTCCACTTCTATGTTTTAAAACAAATGAATAACTCTACAAAAATTTAACCCACTTCATATACTCTTCATTCAACTTACCTTGATTGTTTATAAATTGCAATGCATGGTGATCTATGTACAACACAAACTCCTTCAATAGAAAATAATGTCGTCATTTCTTGAGTGCCTGCACAATAGCATAATATTGATCATATACTAAAAATTTCCTTTTGGCTTCATTCAATTTCTCATTGAAGTAAGCTATCGGTCTTCCATCTTAATTGAGAACTCCTCCAATCATTGTCCTGCTTGCATCACAGTCTACTTGAAATATTTTGCCAAAATCAAGCAACGCCAACACTGGTTGTTCTGTCACCTTCTCTTTCAATAACTGAAAACTCTTTTCTGTTGCATCTATCCAATTGAATTCTCTCCTACCACCCTTCATGGTCTCTGTGATAGGTGCACATATGTTAGAAATGAAAGCAACACTACTTCAATGGAAATTTGATTCGAATAAATTTCAACAATCTTTCAAGTGTGTATTAACAATGGAGATTGTAACAAAACACAAACCCACAATACATAAATATACCAAAAGCAGAATGAAGCACATAACACAAGTGTTTAACATGGAGAAAACCCTTTCGGGTAAAAAACTCCACGAAGAAAAGAGGCCAATTTGTATTATCTTCACAAAAGGAGATTACAAATACATTCACTTCCTCTGTCCTCCAACCTTCACTCCGGTAGAACCTGGGTACCTGTAAACTGTTATATGCATCTCATCTACTATCCTATGGTTTATAAAGATTTTACATGACCTCAAGACATTAAATGACTTCTTACAAGCCCATAACACTTGTCAAGAGTCAACAATACAACTTTGGGCGTCCATGTCCAAGAATAGGCTCTTACAGGGTCATAAATGTTGTCATACATGCATCCTACACTTGGAAAAATGTGCCCATACAAGTTTGAATGCCTTGGGGCCAAAAATAGCCACTTACAGCATCTTATGACGTGTCATATGCTATTATTAGTGTCATAGATTCTTATGACAACTTACAGTTGTCATAGAATCTCTTACACCTTCTTATAGCATCTATGACATGCATCATAACACTAAAAATAGATTATTCCTCCACATGTGCACCCCACTTTGACCAATTACCATTTACCATAGTAAATGACATCCCGTAACTACCGTTGGTAACTCCGGGACTTACCATGCAGTAACTCCGTAATTACCGTGGACAGTAAATAATTTTTTACTTCTGTCAGTGAAACTTGTATATCCCTTATGGGTAATTACAAATTACAAATAATAAATGGAATAAATACAATATTGGGAGTTACAATGTTAATGGCACCTTATCCCAACATTCTCCCACTTGACATTATACATTGTAAATCCACCCATAGGAAATCAAATGAAAAATAATCAGGCACTAGAAACAAGGCCCATGGCCTCTTTGCACCACACAAACTTCTCTGTGCTCATAGGTTTGGTCAATGAATCTATAACATTCTCCTGAATGTCTATCTTCTTCAGCTCAATCTCTCCATTTGCAACCAACTCTCAAACAAAGTGATACTGAACATCAACATGCTTAGTTCGAGTATGATACATGGGATTCTTGGCCAAACAGATAGCACTCTGGCTATCACAACCAATCTGAATGATTTGACTATCAAAACCAATACCTGTACACAGTCTCCTCAACCAAATTACCTCCTTAGAGACATGAGTTGCAGCCATATACTCTGCTTCTGTGGTGGAAAAAGCAACTGTGGGCTGCCTCTTACTCATCCAACTCACTGCACCTCCAAACAGAGTAAACACATAGCCACTAGTGGACCTTCGACTGTCTAAGTCAACTGCCCAATCTGCATCAACAAAACCCTGTATGTCCAAAGATTTATCAATATTATCAGTACCAGAATAAACCAAATAATGATCAGGAGTACCTGCAAAATATTTAAACACAATCTTTGCATAGTTCCAATGCTGTCTACCAGGGTTAGACATAAATCTGCTCAAAACTCCCACTGCTTGGGCAATATCTGGTCTAGTGCAAACCATTGCATACATCAAACTCCCTACAGCACTAGCATATGGCACATTAGACATATCCTCAAGATCATCCTCAGTCTTTGGACACATATCTAATGAAATCTTAGTACCAATGGGTAAAGGAACTCTAACTGGGTTACAGTCCTGTAAACTAAACCTCTGCAAAATAGTATTCACATACTTACTTTGTGACAACCAAAGCTTTCTGTTAATTATGTCCCTCCTGATCTCCATTCCCAAAATATACCTTGCAGCACCAAGATCCTTCATCTCAAATGCACCTGAAAGTTGGGCTTTAAGCTCACCGACCATACCCTTAGTATTGCTGAAAAACATGTCATCAACATACAAAACAATAACCAGTATAGAATCATCAACACAATGAATGTAAACACAATGATCCTCCTCACTTCTAACAAACCCCAATTTCAAAACAAATGAGTCAAAATTTTGATACCACATTCTGGGGGATTGTTTCAGACCATAAAGAGACCTCTTTAACCTGCAAACCCAATGTTCTTTTCCTTTTACCTCAAAACCTGTAGGTTGTTGCATATAAATTTCTTCTTCAAGATCTCCATGCAAGAACGCAGTCTTAACATCCATTTGCTCAATCTCCCAATCATAAGCTACAGCAATGGATAAGAGAAATCTAATAGAAGTTAATTTAGCAATAGGAGAAAATATCTCACCAAAATCAACTCCCTCTCTCTAGGAGTAGCCCTTGGCTATCAGTCTAGCCTTGTACTTCTCCAATGACCCGTCTGCTCCAAACTTCTTCTTGAAGACCCACTTACAACCTATGGCCTTTCTTCCTTTGGGAAAATGAACAAGATCCCAGGTGTTATTAGAGTCTAAAGCCATCATCTCCTCCTGCATGGCTAGCTGCCAAGACTCACTATCATCTGCAGAAATAGCTTCCCTGTAGGATCTAGGTTCATCATTAGTACTCAATAAAGCATATACACAAAGGAAATCTGGTGGGCTATACCTATCAACTGGATTCCATTGTCTTGTGGATCTCCTCAAGGGTGGAGTAAGAGACTCTACTTGTTCTTCTGCATGATCATATGCACCAACTTCTTCTGTAACAACAGACTCATCTTCATCAGAACTAATCGAATCTTCTTCTTCTTCTTCTTCACCCCCCAATCCATCATTTTGTTCTTCCTGATGTGCATCTTGTTGCTCTAAATCAAAGTGCACCTTCTTTACCTTTTCATCTTTTTCTTTTGGCTGCTCAGGTTCAGAAATAGCTCTAAGTTCCCTGAAAATAACATTTCTAGAAAAGATAATCCTGCGGGTTAGTGGATTCCAAAGCTTATAACCTTTGACATTATCACCATATCCAATGAATGTACATTTTTCAGCCTTTGGATCCAACTTAGATCACTTGTCCTTAGGCACATAAACAAAAGCCTCACAGCCAAAAACCCTTAAATGTGAAACAGAAGGTTTCTTACCTATCCACACTTCATAAGGTGTCGAATCAAGAGCCTTACAAGGAGATCTGTTTATCAAGTAGCAAGCAATACACACAGCCTCTTCCCAAAAGCATTTATCCAACTGTGCATCACTAAGCATACTTCTGGCTCTTTCCATAATTGTTCAGTTCATCCTTTCTGCAACACCATTTTGTTGTGGTGTATACGGAGTTGTCTTTTGTCTGATTATACCTGCATGCTTGCAAAACTCATCAAATTCCTTAGAGCAATATTCCCCTCCATTATCAGATCTTAATATTTTAATCTTTAAACCTGATTGGTTCTCTACTAAGACTTTGAATTCCTTAAACTTAGTGAAAACTTCAGATTTATGCTTCATAAAATAAATCCATGTAAATCTGGATACATCATCAATAAAGGTTACAAAATAACGAGATTTTTTGATACATTCATTATCCACAAGTCCAAACACATCTGTATGAATAATTTCTAACTTCTCTTTTGCTCTATTGCTTCCTGAAGGAAATGATTTTCTATTTTGTTTACTAAACACACAATGCTCACAGAAATCAAAGTGCTCATCAGAATAGGAGAAACCATCCAACAAATTTTTATTCTTAATAGTTTTTAATACATTATTGCTTGTGTGGACCAATCTACAGTGCCACAACATACATGTATTTTTAGTAGTGGCCTCAGATACATAGGAGGCATTATAAACTGTAGTGGCTTCAAGCTTAAACAATTTCCCGAATCTCTTCCCTTTCGCTACCACCAAGTTCCTCTCACCAATCTGCAACCATGCTTGTCAAATGTCACATGCATTCCCAAATCATTCAACTTCGAAACTGAAATTAGATTTCTAGCTAATCCAGGAACATGCAAAACACCAAGGAGGGTTTTAATCCTCCCATCACTGAAACACAACAATACCTTTCCTTTCCCAACAATCGAATAAGTAGAGTTGTCACCAAGGTAGATATTACCTCCATCATATTCTTCATATGTGGAGAACCATTCCTTATGCGGGTTCATATGAAATGAGCATCCTGAGTCAACCAACTAGTGATCATTAGAAACAAGATTACATTCAGAAAGTAAAACTTCTTCACCTACATTCGAGGACTTATCCGAAGCACTCTCCCACTATTTCTTGGGATTTCTGCACTCCTTCACATGTCCCCTTTTACCGCAGTTCCAACACTTAACTCTATTCTTTTTACCAGGAGTCTTAGACCGGCCCTTGGACTTGTCCTTAGCCCCTTTCTAATCTCCTTTAGGTTCCCTTTCCTTAGACCTTCCCCTAATACTGAGAACATCCCCTAAACTATCTGAACTCTTCTTCCTCAATTCCTGTGACAGTAGCACTGAAATAAGAGCATCCAACTTCGGATCCGCAAGGTTAGCAAGGATAGCAAGGATAACATTCTCCCAAGACTCAGGTAAAGAACAAAGAAGTAAGATACATTTATCTTCCTCACTAACCTCAACATCTACTAAATCAAGCTGACTCACTAACAAATTAAAAGAATTTAAATGCTCTGCAACTGATTCATCTCCTCACATTTTCATGGAAAACAATTTTCTTTTTAAATAAAGTTTATTTACCATACTCTTGTCTTGATAGATCTCACCCAACCGTTTCCATAACTTGTATGCAGTCTCTTTGCGACATTCAACAGGATAGAGTCTGAAAGACACAATCGGATGGTTCCCCGTGCCTTCTTATCCAGTCTATCCCACTCATCTTGAGAGACATCATCAGGTTTCTTCTCTTTTTGGACAGCCAACCATTGGTTTCTTTCTTCCAACAAATCTTCCATTTTTAGCTTCCACAACTCATACCCCGTTCCATTGAACTTCTCAATATCCATTCGAGAGGTTGATGCAATGGTGGATATAACCATAATAACAACACAAGATCTGCAAAACAAATGCAACCAAATCTCCCACTGCAACTACAGCTTCCACACTACCACCCAAGAGTCAAAGTTGGCTAGGCTTTGATACCAAATGTTAGAAATGAAAGCAACACTACTTCAATGGAAATCTGATTCGAATAAATTTCAGCAATCTTTCAATTGTGTATTAACAATGGAGATTGTAACAAAACACAAACCCACAATACATAAATATACCAGAAGCAGAATGAAGCACATAACACAAGTGTTTAACGTAGAGAAAATCCTTTCGGGTAAAAAACTCCACCAAGAAAAGAGGCCAAGTTGTATTATCTTCACAAAAGGAGATTACAAATACATTCACTTCCTCTGTCCTCCAACCTTCACTTCAGCAGAACCTGGGTACCTGTAAACTGTTAAATGCATCTAATCTACTATGCTATGGCTTATATAGATTTTACATGACCTCAAGACATTAAATGACTTCTTACAAGCCCATAACACTTGTCAAGAGTCAACAATACAACCTTGGGCGTCCATGGCCAAGAATAGGCTCTTACGGGGTCATAAATGTTGTCATACATGCATCCTACACTTGGAAAAATGTGCCCATGCAACCTTGAACGCCTTGGGGGCAAAAATAGCCACTTACAGCATCTTATGATGCGTCATATGCTATTATTAGTGTCATAGATTCTTATGACAACTTACAGTTGTCATAGAATCTCTTACACCTTCTTACAGCATCTATGACGTGCGTCATAACACTACAAATAGATTATTCCTCCACATGTGCACCCCACTTTGACCAATTACCATTTACCATAGTAAATGACATCCCGTAACTACCGTCGATAACTCTGATACTTACCATGCAGTAACTCCGTAATTATCGTGGACAGTAAATAATTTTTTACTTCTGTCGATGAAACTTGTACATCCCTTATGGGTAATTATAAATTACAAATAATAAATGGAATAAATACAATATTGGGATTTACAATGTTAATGGCACCTTATCCCAACAACATATACCACTATAATTTCTGATAAACTTACATGGTTTCAAACATACTCCTCGATGAAGGCTAATCCACAATTGCTTTGACCTTTTCTAAATCCATTTTCAATCCCTCTCTGGAAACAACAAACCCTAAATATACCAACTCCTTCATGAAACTACACTTTTTCAAATTCACTAGCACCTTCTCTTCCTTCAATCTCTACAAAGTTGCCCTAACATAAAGCAAATGTTCTTCTTTCGTTTTACTAAAATCAAAATATCATCCAAATACACAATGACAAACTTACCAAGGAATGGTTTCAGCACTTCGTTCATCAACTTCATGAACGTACTTGGAGCATTCGTCAATGCAAATGGCATTACCAACCACTCATACAAACCATATTGTTAGCAAGAAATCTAGAGGAGATACCGGTCCGGAGATCTAGTCCTCAGCCAAGTCTTTGTAGTCAATTTATACCCCAGTCAAGTAGCTAGAGGTTAGCAACAAAACATAAAGAATAACCGAACAGAGCATCACATATACATCAAAATAAGATAACACATAGAGTTACCCGGTACCGGCAGACCTCCATATATATATAATAGCAATCAAATGTACACATCATATGTCCATCCTCTAACAGGTCTAGGTCTCTACCTCACCAGTTACATACATGACTTCTATGTCATTGTTTACATCAGAATATACTCATATTCTCCTATCATGCTTGCTTATATTCTACTATCTCCTATTTCTATCTATCTATTATATCTAGGGATGTGTCTTGTGTCAACTCCAGCCTCCACATAGTGCGTAGTCTCCTTCGGTCCGCTTTCCTTTATGCTCTATATCCTGCTAACATCATCCTTCCCACAAAATTATGTCTTGTCCTCAAGACATGCAAAATTAGCTGTTAGTTAGGACAATCTTATAGATTTGCTTGAGCTGAGTTAGACTAGTTTCCCACTGCTTCTTGGCTTTAGCCAACATAGCTATCTGTCCTTCTACTTTTATATGTGTTTCCTTTGCTTCTTCTATACTTGTCAGTATCTTTATGGACTATGTAGTTCGTTTGGCTTTTGAAAAGGTGTCGGTTAAATTAGCTAGTCTCAGGTTAACTACTTCCCTCAACTATTTTATTTGGCCCTTTATTTGATCCCTTTGATACTAGAGTTGTCGATGTTGATTATGCAATGTCTCCACATGTGCTCTTATCACTCCATCCTTATCCACCAAAGTGTCATATTGGGTTGCCACGTTTGTGATCTGCAGTTCTAGAGCATCCATTTGATCTTTGATTACTTTTGTTGACTATGGCCATTTTAAACAAAACTGGTATAATATATTAGCATCCACAATACTTTGTTGTACGTTCTTTATCTGTATTTCCAGCTGAGTATGTGCCTTGGCACACTTATTCATCATTTCTATTAATCGTTTCTTATTCAGTTGTTTAGTTACCTTCTTCTCCAGCTGGCTAGAGTACTCCTTAAATCCCTGTGTCAACTGTTTCAGTTGTTCTGGCAAGGGTAAGGTAGTATCTCTAGGTGTCTCTAGCATCTCCTTAGCCAATGTATCCACCGCATCCTGTAGGAGTTCACTCCCTTCCAAATGTTGCTTCAAGATTTCTGCTCTAGCAGAGGAATGAAATACATCGCCCAATTGTAGCTTCTATAGTGGGGATATACTGACAGGGTTTATTTGGCCCTCTACCACCGGTAATTGTAGCAACTATGGGGTCAAAATGGGTGTTATTTGTTTTTGATGTTCCAAAAATTATTTGATAGACTCAATTGAGGATGAGGAGGCCTCCAAAATATCCATATGTTCTGATTCCCTATGTTCCTCTGTGTCCTCCTCTCTTCCATCCTCTTTATCCTTTGGGTTCTCTGTTTGTTGTTTTGTATTCCTCTCCTCCATCCTTGTGTTCTTTGGAGGAGGTACTCCTGGTGTTGGAGCTTTTGGCAAACTGTCCCCTACTATGTTCTCTCCTCCTGTCGATATCTTCATGTTATGTGGAGGTGAAGGTTTCAGTTGTTGTTGTTCTTGCTCTTTGATAGCTTGGTATATCTTTGTTGTTACTTCATCTGTTTCTTTTTGTATTTTCTCTTCTTCTTTATTATTTCCACTCATGAGGGTGTCTACCCTTTGTTTCCTCCTTAACTCCATAGCTTGTTGTTGTATCAATTTATTCTTCTCTTCTGGTGACAATGTGTTGCTAAGCCTATTGATGGCATTTTTCCTTATTTCTTCCTCCAATTAGAGTGTCTTATTTCATCTTTCCCTCAATGCTTCTATTAAGCCCTCTAAAAATCCTTCCATTATTTCATCTAATGTTTTCTCCTTATCCCTCATATATTGTATCATAGCAATAATTATCATTTGTTTATTCTCTGCAGATGAATCTCTATAGAAAATAGCAATTTCTTTCAACATACCTACATTTTCCATGGTATTTATCAATGCCTCTAGGTTATAGAGCTCGGTTCCTCTACTTCTTTTTCTATTGGTTCTTCCTCCGATTTCTTTTTTTTTTTTCTTTATTTTTAACTTTGACTCCTGCTCCTCTCCTAAGACCTCTGCAAAATTGCTCTGGATCTCTACTATTCTCTTTGCTTCTTTGTTTTCTTAAATATCTTCCTTCTTTGTTAAAATTCTCTTGATTTTATATGGCACTCGGGGTGACTCATGGTTCAGGGGTTGTGTCTCTTCATAGTGTCTCTTCAAATTAGGGGATACTCTTGCAATTGTGAATGACATCATGTTGGCATCCAATGATGATTGAAATAATCTTCCAAAACCCTCAAAACTCCTCTCAATGTTTACCGCACCTTCTCCTCCTTTTATCTCCTTTATGCTTTGGCAAATTAACGCCTCTATATATTCCTCACCTATCTTCAAAATCTTCAGTGTTAACTCATATGTTCTGACAATCTGCGGCATAAACCCTGGTTCACTTGTTTCTTCTCTTTCCCTTCCACATTCTTCTCCGGCAGCACCCACAGTGGCGCGCTCATCAGCATTCTCCATAACACCCTCTATGTCTTCTCTTACCAACCTCCTTTCTCTAGTAGCACCCTCCTTGGCAAGCTCAGCAACATCCTTCATGACACGCTTGTCTTCTTCCTTCCTTTCGGTAGTACCTTCAGTGGCGCGCTCTTCAAATTCTTATGTCTTTTCATCCATGTCTTCAATTAGCCTTCCTTTCTCCATCTCTTGTGCCCTTTCCATTCTTCTACAGTAATGTTCTTGTCTTTCTTGAGTTTGCTTCAATCTCTCTTCTTTGCTTATCTCCATACTGGTTCTAATTTCTTCGCCAATCTCTCTTTTCCTCCACTTCTCCCCTTTCACCATGGGTTTTCTTGATTTGGTGTTCCATTAGTCCTCTTATATTCCATGGAATCCTTATTTGAAGAGTCACAACATTTGAAAGGTCCTTGCTGGCCCTACCTCCTTCCCACTCGCCATCCCCTTAAGTTCCTACCCCACTCTCACAGAGGTAGAAACTTAAGAGAATTTGAATCCCTCTGCAATTTGAAATTTTTTTCCACCGACCTCACCTTTTCTCTTTCTAGAACTTTGTGTTACTTCTTTAGATGTTTTGCCCTTTCAATCTGTTGGTACCCATTTATGTTTAGGGTTTTGAGCTTGAACGTTTGCAGGTTTTTTCATTCGAATCCGAAAATTTCTGAGTCATAGAGCCTTGCATTATTTTTTCTATTTTAATGGTGACCTTCTGTAGTGGGTTCCCGGTTATTAAGTTTCATCTTCATGCCTTTGTGCTCATTGGTTGACCGGCCCCCATGCAATGTTTTACCGTTTTTTCCATCACACTTCATGAAAATGCTAAGTTTTTGTATGTACAAGTGCATTATGCACTGGCGGGCTTGCAAAAATGCATATCGGCTTTCAAAAATGGTGAAGAAATGAATTATATGCATTTGGCATGCATATCGGGTTATACATTGCAGGTATATTCCATCGAGGATTCCGGCTTGTATATTGGGGTTTGTATGTTGTTGTATATTTGGATATACAATGGGTTTATACAAGCGGTGGATGTCAAAAAAGATTCAGATCAGGCTAAGTTGTGGTCGGGTCCATAGGTATGTGCAAAGGATTGCATGTATGTTTTGTTTGTATGTTCAAATATGCATTCCTAATATACAAGCTGGAATCTGGAGTGAACATGCAATCCAATTGATAAAGGATAAAGCCCGCTGCTTGTATGTATATTTTTACTTGTATATTGGCGTTGTACATGCCAATATACATTCAAAAGATGCAAAAGTAAGGTGCAAGCCGGATTTGAGAATTGTTTCAATTTGATTGATAAAGTGGCTAGCGTCCATGGCATGCATGTATATGGCATTGTATATGTCGATATACAAATAAAAGGAGATACAAGGCCTGGATTTGAAAATTTTTCAAAATCTGATGGATAAATGGTTGGGGTCCGTTGTATGTAAATCACATTTGTATGATGCGATATGCAAGGAAATGTACAAGCAAGGAGATGCAAGCCGGACCCGATTTGAATTTCAAAGCACCTCATAGTCATTTGAGGTCTGCAAAATGTATATTGGATTTGTATGTGCAGCATACAACCCGATATACAAAGGAAAGACATACAGCCTTGACATGAAGGAGGAATCAAATGCAATGAATGAAATTTGAGGTCCATGGATTGTATAAAGTGCTTGCATGTTCGCGATATGCAAGGGGCCGATATACAAACGATGGGCCCCGATGACTCAAAGAGGTTGTTGTATGTATATACATCCTACATATACAAAGATTTGAAAAGCGATTGTATATGCATTTGAGCATGCATATACAAGGGCGAAAAGGGCAAAATAGAGAGGGGAAAAGTTAGCGATAGAAGAGCAAGGTGCCTACGTGGTATGATGTCATTGGTTGGTGACTTTTTAGCATGTTTTGGAGCTATTGATCTCAGCGATAGGGAGGTATGATCAACGACCGAGTTTCAAACTACCAACGATGGTTTTCTTTGCATTAGTAGTCATGTTTTGAGCGAGAAAACTCCATGGACGTGCTGTTGCAACTTCCAAGAGGAGCTGTGGGTCGCTAAAACATTAATGGCAACATACAGAGGCATGGGTCGATGGTTGACTGGCCACCTACCAATTTTATATGGAAAATCCCCAAACAGTGGCACAGGGCTCGAGTCCAAGTCCTCCTCGCCACTCCTTCTGCCTACCGCATTAATGTTTTGGGCGCCATTTTTGTGGTGCACTGTATCTAGCAGACTTTTGATTTTGCCTTGTAATTAATGTTGAGTACACTTTCTTGTTGTATAAGCAGACTGTGTTACTCATTTATCGTTGTTGAAAAACTGGACAAATTTTTGTGCTATAATAGGATACAACTTCGTTGGTGACTCTGTTTTGGGAACCTTGTGAGTTTATGAGTTGTATGTTGTATGTTTTATGCATAGAATTCATCAATTTCATGTTGATTTAAATGAGTAATGCTTCATTGCATGTATTTTGTTATTTGTCTCCAAATTGAATATGTTCTTCTCCTGAATTTGAACAGCTAAGGGGTGTTAGAGATTCTAGGATAAAGGTCTCCTTTATTAAATGCTTAATCTTTTACTTCTGCTCAAGGAGTAGATTGAATGTTTTGGGTTAAGTGTTAGGAAGAATACATTGTAGTAAGGATATTAGTAAGCAGAAATAACTAAACACTTAGTCTTGGGTAGTGTCTGTAAGGCAGATATTACAAACCCCCCGTGAAATCTAATTATTGTCTTAAGGCTATGGTAAACATTCACATATATATATATCTATTGACTCCGAGCCCTGGATAGGCACCAATCTAGTCTTGTATTTAGGTTACAACCCAGAGTCCCAGTCTTGCATCCAAATATTAAACAAACTCAAACTTCAAATACAAACCTTTAGGACATTAGAAGTAGTTTAGGAATGAAATCCTCTGTCTCACAACTGAACATAGGCCTAAAGCTAGCCCCTTTGCACTTATCTCACAGTTTTGGTCTGCATAAGAGAGGATTTATCTGCTTTGTGTCAACATCCCAGCTAACTTATAGATGCATTTCATAGATGTTGAATAGGGAATACCCCCCTTGGTTCTGCAGAGCCTAAAGAAAAAGAGGAGATATCTATAGAGTCTATCTCTTGTACTGTTGGCCCCTGGCCCAGGAATCCTGTTGATCAATGATGGCTACCTTGTAGGGATAACCGGGAACAAGCATCCAGTCTGGGAAAAACACTAAAACAATCTTTGACTACCTTCTTCTAGGGTCCCGGCAACAAAACCAAATGTTAGTAAGAAATGTAGAGGAGATACCAATCTGAAGATCTAGTCCTCAGTCAAGTATTTGTAGATAGTTTATACCTCGGTCAGGTAGCTAGAGATTGACAGTAAAATATAAAGAATAACCAAACAGAGCATCACATGTACATCAAAATAAGATAACACATAGAGTTACCCAGTACCGGCAGACCTCCATATATATATAAACGTCAATCAAATGTACACATCATATGTCCATCCTCTGGCAGGTCTAGTTCTCTACCATACCAATTACATACATGACTTCTATGTCATTGTTTACATCAGAATATAGTCCTATTCTCCTATCATGCTTTCTTATATTCTACTATCTCCTATTTCTATCTATATACTATATCTATTATATCTAGGGATGTGTCTTCTGTCAGCTCCAACCTTTGCATAGTATGTAGTCTCCTCTGGTTGACTTTCCTTTATGCTCTACATCCTGCTAACACATACTTTATCTAAAAGGTTGTCTTCCGCTCATCTCCTTCTCTTATTCTTGTTTGGTGGTATCCACTCTTCATAAATTTTTATGAAGTACTTGGCTCTACTCAAACAATCCATCATATCATCCATCTGGGGTAATGAAAACCTATATTTTATAGTTATCTTATTTATGGCCCTTGAGTCTGTACACATCTGCCATTCTCAATCATTTTTGGGCATCAATATTGTTGGAACAACATATGGACTTAGACTTTCCCTGATCAGTCCCTTGTCCAACAACTCTTGCACTTGTCTATTGATCTCTTCATTCTTAAATTGGTGTCATTCTATATGGTTCTTTATTTGGCAAACTTGCCTCGAGTATCAAGTCCATACAATAGCTTATATTTCTCATAGGTGGCAATCCATCTGGTAACTCCATCATTATGTCTGCATAATCATCTAAAATTTCCTAAATTTCTATTAGCAGCTCTTCACTTCTTTCTGTTGTCATAGCTTCTACAGGATTAGGAATGAAATAATAACATGCTTTCTCCTCCTTCAACTCCTTCAAAAATTCCTTTATGGAAACCAGACAAATTCTGGGACTGCTCTCTACTTCTTCCTCTTTATCCTTCATTGGGTTCAAGATATATTATTTTCCTTCTTTCATTATCTTATATATATTGTCCTACCATCATGTACTACCTTAAGATCATACTGCCAAGGTCTACCCAAAATAATATGACATGCATCCATAGGCATCACATCACATATAATTTCATCCTTATAATTACCAATTTGAAAACTTACTAGACATTGTTCACTTACCACCAATTGATGTCCCCTTTACAGCTAGGAAACTTTGTAAGAGCTTGGATGCTTCATTTTCTTCAGCTTCAACTTTTCCACCATCTATTTACACACAAGATTGTCAGTGCTTCCACCATCCATAATTACTTTACAACATTTCCCACCTGATTTACATCTCATTTTGAATAAATTTCTCCTTTGAACAAGTTCAGGTTTTTCTTTCTCAAGGTTTAACAAAATTCTTCTCAACATCAAGGATTCTCCATCCTCGGGATTTTCTCCACATTTGGGTAAAGCCACACATTCATTTTATTCTTGGGCCACATTAATTCTTGCGTCTTTACCCTTTCCACTACTCTGTTGTATTTGAGCACACTCAAATTCCCTATGACCAATCTCTCCACATTGATAACACATACTAGTGAATCCTTTTCCAAAATATCCTCTACATCTGGAATAATCTCCTCTACCTCTTGAATAGTCTCATCTTCCTCTAGTATCTTGAGTGCTTGTCTGAGAGGTGTTGTCTTTGTTGCAAATAAGTGCCTAATCGGTGTTGTCATTGATGTCAACATATCCCTGTTGCCATTAGTGTCAACTGTATCCTATTTTGTTGTCTATTTAGAAGACTGGAATGTTGAGGATATTGAGAAAATTAATGAAAATCAATGTATGCGGACAATATGGTTGTGTAGAGGATTGTCTGTAGTAGCTGCAATTAAGTTTTGAGAGGTCCGCATGAAGATTTGAAGAAGCTATGTCCATCTGAGTAGAATCAGGTTTTGCTATGTTCAGAAGAGACAGAGTGACAATAAAGTGGTCTGGATTGCTCCGCATTGAAATATTATGATCTATAGTTCTAGAGGCATGTTTGGGAAGTTAGTGTGTATCATCAACTCAAGTGGTTTGTGGTTTGGAGGTCTGCAAGCAATCTTTCTAGTGTGACAGTCATGGAAGACAGTGCTCTTGAGGTTTTGAAGGGAGATGCAAGCAATTCTAATGATTTGGAGGAGTGCGGATGTCTTTGTTGAATTCAATGTGCTTATGGAGGTCTCTGGATCGTGTACCTTCTATGTTGGAGGTCCGCATTGAAGATTGAGCTCGTTGTTGAAGATTTCTTCCTTGGTGTTACTATTCTTCCTAGTCTTGGCAGACCGAATGATTCAAGCATGTTGCAGATGATCTAAGAGAAATTCTATGGAGCGAGGCGTATTGATCAAGGAAGATTTGAGTCCTAGTTATGTTTGGCCGACAGCATAGTGATTCGCATTAAGTCAGATGCTTGTAGTGTCGACCTTGATGTTTATTCCAAGGTTGATGAAGCATATAAAGGTATGTAGTTGAGTCATGGAAAATCATCCTTGTGCGAAATAATAAAATCTTAAAAAGGATTAAAGGTAGAGCAGAGAAGAGGAGGAGCAGAGGAATAGTTAAGGATGAAGTGATAGTAAAGAAGCATTTGAGAGAAGAGCAGAAGTTTTGTGAGCATTCAATGAGACTGATCCAAGCATGTTGAAGATGATATTTCTCATTTAAATCTTTCTTTACTAAGCATAAATTTCTATAGGTAGTGAGCCTCTTTTGAGTAGTGAGCTCTGGGCAGTGCACATGAAGGCAAGTGCCTTCCCATTTTTAAGTAATTTTAATAGGGTACGAATCTTGTGGGTTAACTCCCACCATGGTTTTCCCTTAACTGGGTTTCCATGTTAAAAATCTTGGTGTCAATTGTGTTAATTGTGTTTCTGCTCATGTGTTATTGTTGCATGCTTTAATGTTTACATCATTAATCTATTTATAAGTTATGAAAGAAGATTAAAAAGAAGAAAATGTTAATTTTGTGGGACAACTGATTCACACCCCCCTCTCAGTTGTCTGGCCTAATTCCAACAATTGGTATCAGAGCCAAGTTCGTCTAAAAAAAGCTTGACTGCTTGAGGAGATCCAGAATGTCGACTTACAAGAAGGACAGTCCGAGATTTGATGGAACAAATTACACTCTATGGAAGATGTGCATGCAGTTTCATTTGCAATGTATGGGTGATGCCTACTGGTTGATAACTGAGAATGAGTATAAGATTCCAGAAAAAGGTCCTACAACTCCAAATGAAATCAAAGATGTTGAGAACAACATTCGAGCTAAAGAAGCCTTGTTGAGTGCCCTGTCTAATACAAAAATGACAAATGTACTGGAATTGAAAACCACGCATGAAATCTAGGAGAAGTTGGAAACCCTGCACGAAGGTGATGAATATGTCAAATGTGCCAAGCTACAAAGCCTGAAGGGTAGATATGAAAGCTTAAGGATGAGTGAAGATGAAAATATCACCTCTTACATGCTAAAAGTGAATGAACTTGTGAGCGGTATAAGGTGTGCTGGTGGAGTATTGGATGAATCAGAGATTGTTGCCAAAGTGCTCAGATCCTTACCTCTGACATACAAGCATAAAGCTACTGCCATTGAAGAAATCAAAACTGTGACAACTGTTAGAAGGGATCAGCTAGTTGGTAAGCTTTCAGCATTTGAAATGAGTGAGTTTGGTGGTTCTCTTCCTAAGTCTGAATCTGCATTTAAGGCCAGTATTCATGGAAAACAAAAATATGATCTGGGTGAAAACTCTTCAATAAGATCAAACAGATTCGACAGAACAAGGATCTTGAAGATGATGAAACTAAGTTCGATGAACTTGAAGCCCTTTTTGCCAAAAGATTTCCAAGAGGATCTGGTAAGTATGAAGGAAAGTTGCCATTCAAATGTTTTTCTTGTAATAAGATTGGTCATTTTGCCTCAAGGTGTCTAGAGAGGAGTTCAAGGCCAAATCCTAACAAACCTAGAGTTCAGAAGAAATGCTACTATGTCCAAGAAGCTGGTGAAGGAGTCATAGATGATGAATCTGATCATGGAGGTTCCACTGAAAATGATTGGGTATTCATTGCTATCAAAGAAGAAGATTCGGTGCCTACTGAATCTGCTAGTTGTGCAAATGTGGAATGTGCCTTGACTGCTCAGTTTGTAGAAAAAGATGAATGGGTAATTGACAGTGGATGTTCTCATCGTATGAGTGGTGATAAAAGTAAGTTTGTAAGCTTTGAAAAATATGAAGGGGGAGTTGTGAAATTTGGAGACAACTCAGCTGGTAGAATCCATGGCAAAGGATCCATCTCTTTTGATGGTAAGAATAACACTAATGATGTTTTGTATGTGGAAGGATTGAAGCATAATCTTCTTAGTGTTGGACAATTGGTTGACAGGGGTTATGATCTCTGATTCAAGGATGGAAAATGCAGAATCTTGGAAAGCTCCAAAACTGAAATTGCATCTGGTACTCAGACTAGAGGTAACATCTTTCATTTAAGTAGTTTTGGCAAAAGTTGTTTGATTGATCAGAGTTGGTTATGACATAGGAGAATGTGTCATGTGAATTTTGATAAGATTGTCAAGATAAGTTCTACTTAGGCTGTGAGAGATCTTCCAAAACTTGTGAAACCTGCTGATAGCATGTCTAGAGAATGTCAATTGGGTAAACAGAACAAAATTTCATTCAAGAGTAAAGAACAATTTTCAAGTGGACAACTGGAACTTGTGCATATTGATCTATGTGGCCCTACTAGAATTAGGAGTGTGCAAGGAGATAGATATTTTATGTTGCTGATTGATGATTGATGATTACTCCCGGATGATGTGGGTAACCTTCTTAAAAGAAAAATTAGAAGCTCTAGACAAATTTAAGGTGTTTAAGGTTATGGTGGAAAATGAGATTGGTGAGAAAATAAAGTGTCTGAGATCCGACAGAGGTGGAGAGTTTACCTCCGGTGAGTTTGATACATTCTGTGAAAAGCATGGAATAAAAAGACAGTTATCTACTCCTTGGACTCCTCAACAGAATGGAGTTGTCGAAAGAAAGAATCAGACCATTCAAGAAGCTACCAGGACCATGATAATGGAAGCAAATGTTCCACAAGTCTATTGGAGAGAAGCTGTGAGTACTGTTGTCTACACTCTCAACCAGGTGCAAATCAAAGGCAATTCTGGTAAGACCCCTTATGAACTATGGTTTGATCATCCTCCTATTGTGAGATACTTCAGAGTTTTTGATAGTAAGTGCTATATCAAAAGAGATGAGGATCTAGGCAAGTTTGAAACAAGAAGTGATGAAGGGATATTTCTGGGTTACTCTACTCAAAGCAAGGCATACCGGTGCTTTAACAAAAGATTGAAAAAGATTGTTGAAAGTGCAAATATTAGAGTTGATGAGAGAAAAGAAGGACATTCCAGGTCTTGCAGATATGAATCAGATGATCAAGATAAAAGTCAAAGTCAAGAAAGACAAGTTCAAACCCAGACTCAGATCCAGATTGATCCAAAAAATCCAGTGACTCAAGAGGATAGTGCAGATGTTGAAGAACATGCTCAAGAAACAGAGGTTCAAATAAATCCCAAAACTCCTAGATATGTAAAACTAAATCATCCTGAAGATCAGATCATAGGAGATAAATATAAAGGTGTTCAAACTAGGAAAAGAATTGTTGAAGCTCAAGAGGAGATTTGTTTGATCTCAAAGATTGAACCAAATTCAGTAAGTGAAGCTTGCAATGATGAAAATTGGGTAAAAGACATGAAAGAATAATTAATGCAAATTGAAAAGAATCACACTTGGGATCTTGTTCCTAGACCTGAAGATAAAAATTTGATTAGAACTAAATGGGTCTTCCGGAATAAACTAAATGAAGATGGTGAAGTTGTAAGAAACAAAGCAAGGTTGGTATGCAAAGGATATTCTCAAGTGGAAGGAATTGATTTTGAAGAAACTTTTGCTCTGGTGGCAAGAATAGAGGCAGTCAGATTATTTCTTGCATTTGCTGCTTATAAAGACTTCAAGGTCTATCAGATGGATGTCAAGTCAGCATTTCTAAACGGAGAACTAGAAGAAGTCTACATTGAGCAATTGGAAGGATTTCAGTTGTCTGATCAGAGAGATATGGTCTGCAGGTTGAGGAAAGCATTGTATGGACTCAAACAAGCCCCAAGAGCCTGGTATGCAAGATTAAATAAGTATCTGCTAAAGCTAGGATATAGCAAAGGCACTGCTGACAGTAATGTTTACTTCAAGATTGATCATGAGCACATTCTAATTGTTGAGGTATTTGTTGATGATATCATTTTTGGTGGAAATGGGAGTATGTGCAAAACATTTGTTGATTAGATGCAGAGTGAATTTAAGATGTCCATGTTTGGTGAAATGAACTTCTTCTTAGGTCTACAAATCATTTAGTCAGATAAAGGTATCTTCATATCTCAATCTAAGTATGTGAGAAAATTGTTGAAAAAGTTTGGAATGGAAGATTCAAAGCTAGTAGATACACCCATGGTATCCGGATGTAAGCTGAGTAAAGATAATGACTCCTCTAAGGCAAATCAAAAAAGGTATATATCAATGATTGGAAGATTGCTCTATCTAACTCAGACTAGACCTAATATCATGAATGCAGTTGGACTTGCTAGATTTCAAGCTGATCCTAGAGAATCCCATGTTGTTGCAGTCAAGAGAATTTTCAGATATCTCAAAGGACACTTGATTATGGATTATGGTATCCAAAGGATAATGACTTCACTCTTCATGCATATACAGATGCTGATTGGGCAGGAGATGTGGATGATAGAAAAAGTACTAGTGGTGGTGCATTCTTCTTAGGAAGTAGATTGGTTTCTTGGCTGAGCAAAAAGTAGGAGGCAATATCCCTATCTACAACAGAGGCAGAGTATATAGCAGCAGTAAACAATTGTACTCAAGTTCTGTGGATGAAGCAAATGTTGAAGGACATCAGAATTGTGTTTGAGGAGCCTGTCACAATCTTCTGTGATAATTCAAGTGCAATAAGCATCTCAAAGAATCTGGTGTTGCATTCAAAGACAAAGCACATATCAATCAAGTTTCACTTTTTGACAAAGAAGGTTAATGAGAATGAAGTCAAATTGGAGTTTATTTCTTCAAAGGATCAGATTGCAGATATTTTCACTAAGCCTCTACCCAAGGATACTTTTGAGTATCTCAGAGAGAAGTTAGGGGTTATTACCCCTCCTAATTAGAACTAAGATGCACTAGGGTGCATCAGTCCGGTGGAATTCATAGTCATATCTTGTGATCCAGATTGATGTTAAGAAGATGCTACTCAGGGGGAGTAGTCAGTATGTAAATTTTGAAATCAGTCTGAAACAAAAAGGGGGAGAAAAGGTTGCAAACATGCGCCCTTTGCCATTGATGTCAAAGGGGGAGAGAAGTCATGTGAAAAACTAGTTGTTGAAAGAAGGGGAACTATTGCAGATGTGATAAGAGAAAGGGGGAGAAGTTCTTATCTTGATGGTTGAATCAGTTTTTCACATCATATGTTGCCATCAATGACAAAGGGGGAGATTGTTGCAAATATGTGCCTAATTGGTGTTGTCATTGATGTCAACATATCCCTATTATCATTAGTGTTAACTGTATCCTATTTTGTTGTCTATTTAGAAGACTGGAATGTTGATGATATTGAGAAAATTAATGAAAATCAATGTATGCAGACCATATGGTTCTGTAGAGGATTGTCTGAAGTAGCTCCAATTAAGTTTTGAGAGGTCCGCATGAAGATTTGAAGAAGCTATGGCCATCTGAGTACAACCGGGTTTTGCTATGTTCAGAAGAGACAGAGTGACAGTAAAGTGGTATGGATTGCTCCGCATTGAAATATTATGATTTGTGATTCTAGAGGCATGTTTGGGAAGTTAGTGTGTATCATCAACTCAAGTGGTTTGTGGTTTGGAGGTCCACAAGCAATCTTTCTAGTGTGACAGTCATGACAGATAGTGTTCTTTAGGTTCTGGAAGAAGATGCAAGTGATTCTAATGATTTGGAGGAGTGCAAATGTCTTTGTTGAATTCAATGTGCTTGTAGAGGTCTCTGGATCGTGCACCTGCTATGTTAGTGGTCCACATTGAAGATTGAGCTCGTTGTTGAAGATTTCTTCCTTGGTGTTACTGTTCTTCCCAGTCTTGGTCGACCAGATGATTCAAGCATGTTGCGGATGATCTAAGAGCAATTCTATTAAGCGAGGCATATTGATCAAGGAATATTTGAGTCCCAGTTATGTTTGGCTGACAGCATAGTGATTTGCATTAAGTCAGATGCTTGTAGTGCCGACCTTGATGTTTATTCCAAGGTTGATGAAGCATATAAAGGCATGTAGTTGAGTCATGGAAAATCATCCTTGTATGAAATAATAAAATCTTAAAAAGGATCAAAGGTAGAGTAGAGAAGAGGAGGAGCAGAGGAACTGTTAAGGATGAAGTGATAGTAAAGAAGCATTTGGGAGAAGAGTAGAAGTTTTGTGAGCATTCAATGAGACTGAACTAGGCACGTTGAAGATGCTATTTCTCAGTTAAATCTTTATGTACTAAGCATAAATTTCTGTAGGTAGTGAGCCTCTTTTGAGTAGTGAGCTCTAGGCAGTGCACCCGAAGGCAAGTGCCTTCCCATTTTTAAGTACTTTTAATAGTGTACGAATCTTGTGGGTTAACCCCCACCGTGGTTTTCCCTTAACCGGGTTTCCACATTAAAAATCTTGGTGTCAAGTGTGTTAATTATGGTTCTGCTCATGAGTTATTGTTGCATGCTTTAATGTTTACATCATTAATCTGTTTATAAGTTGTGAAAGAAGATTAAAAAGAAGAAAAGGTTAATTTTGTGGGACAACTGATTCACCCCCCCATCTCAGTTATCTAGCCTAATTCCAACAAGATTCTCCTTGTTTGGTTTGGCATCCTCTTCCACCACTAGATTGTCATTTACCATGAAAAAATCTTCCTCTACCTCTTGAATTATTTTATTTTCTTGCCAATTTCTCCTCGGCCTTCAAGGCATATTGGTAGGCTTCTTCAACACTTTGTATATTCACCATCCTAATTTCATCTTAAATTGAATAATATAAACCATTTACATACCTTGAAACCTTATCAACATCATCATCAACATGTCCAGCCCTGATGTTCAACTTGTAGAATTCTTCCATATATTGTTGTACATTCTTCTCTTTTTGCTTCAAATTTTGTAATTTCTTGAACAACCTTATTTGATAGTGGGTTGGCATAAATTTAGCCTTCAACTTAATCACCATTCTATCCCACAATTTTATCTTCTCTTTTCCTTTTTTTGTCTTTTTGTCTACACATGATCCCACCATAGGGATGCATGTCCCTTCAATTTTGTACAAGCAAAATTTACCCTCTTCAAGTCTTCTATTGATTCAAAATCAAAATATTTATCCATCTCTAAAATACAGTCGATTAATTCTTTTAGATTTAAATTTCCATGATAACTTGGTGGATCCAATCTGGGTTTACTACTGTTTCTTGACATCACTCGCAAAATCTTCTTTCTAGTTCATTTCCATCTTCATCCTCTATCTCAATTTCTTGTTCTTCATTCTCATCCTCACTAATGTCCTTCACATGCACTCCTCTTCTCTATGTTGCTTATGTAGCATATAATCTTGCCGTAATTCCCCTCAACATTTTTGCAATTTCACTAGCCCGTGGTGCTCCTCTTCTCCCACATCCTCTATGTGCCATGTCTCTTCTAAGTTCTCTGCAGTTGTAGGTCTTCTCCCTCTTTCAATCACCCACAACAAAATTCTTAGAATTATCCTCTTAAAATGACCAAAACATGCTCTGATACCACTTGGTGTAGTCTAGATCAAGGGATCTTATTAGACTACCAACATCTAGCAGCCAAACAACAATATTCACAATCACAACAAAAATTACAAAGCATTTTATTTAATTGAGAAATTTACAACAACAACAATCTATCAATAGTACAAAATTTCACAATTCCTCAATTAGTTACTTCTTCAAAAAACACAAACTTCTCTCCCAGAACAACCAACCCTTACTGAAAAACATCCATTCCCTTAAATACATCGAGTTCAAAAGAAGTTGAACCATTCCAGCTATTGAATAGTTACAAATCTAAATCAACCCAACAAATAACATATTTTGGGCTTTAAGATAGTCATAGCTATGTCTTTCAACACTTAAACATCCTTCGAACCAAAGAAATGGCTGAAAAATAATATATTTTGGTGATTCGGCACTTTACTGAACTTTTGAACCTCCTTTAAATACTCTTTCGATGAATCATGCAATGCTTGCACTTTTCCTTCTAAACCATATCGACACTTTTGCAATGTTCAACTGTTCCTTAGAAATTATTTTAGCAAGTTAGAGCCTTTGGGAACCCCCCAAATTTCCTGATCAGCAAATCGGCACCAGTGAGAATTCATGAACGCTTTGCCAGCCTTCTCTTTGGTTCGTGAACTTAAAAAATACTCTGCAACACTACATGGAAATTGGTTTTGGCACAAAGTCTCATGTTCAAACTTAGAGAACTTGCTGAGACAAAACTATACAAACTGATATAATGAGAAGTTCAAGAACCTTAAGCTTTCCCAAAAATGCCTTTCAGTGAAAGCAAGTTCACGTACCGAGCAATCTGTTGAACTTTTAGTGATAGGAAGAGTTCATGTACTAGGCATTTCACTAAAACACAACTTAAAATCCTTCCAACTTGTCCAAAACACATTTTGGTGCATAATGAAGTTCATGAACTTCAAAGATTGTTGATAAAGAAAGTGATAAGCTCTTTTGGTGAGTGGCAAGGTTCAGGAACTCGTAGTTTTGCCGACAAGAGTTCATGAATTCAGACTCTTCCCAAAATGTTCCAGACAACATAATTTGCCCAAATTTTTGCCAATTTGAAACTGAAGATACACATTGAGGACTTATACAAGGTCATACTCTCAACTCTTGACCAAATCAATCTAAAATTCCTCATAAAGCAAGTTATCAAAACTAACTAAAATATAACGAAAAATAAAATTGAATAGAAAAACAAAAACCTGAAATATTTTGACATAGGATTGTTTGTGGACCTAGATGCTCTTGCATTAGCACTGCCATGTTGTAGGAGGTGACTTGTTGTGAACTAGTTGATGCACATAACATTGTTGAAGTGCACACAAAGTCATTGCTAATTTAGATTTATTTGTCAAGCAAGTGGAACCACTTGAACTATTAGATGTAAGATGCAATGTCGAGCTTTGTTAGAGCTATAAATTATGGTGAGAAGAATATGAATCCTTCTTGTTTTGTGCAATCATTAGTGTATCCTATACTAATGTTGTGTGAGGTTATCACTAATTGAAGTGGGATAATGATGCCTTGACCATGACTGCCGAGGCCCAAGCCTTCACAACCCATTCACTTTAATAGCTCAACACCAATACCTTTTTGTGTACTTCTTAAAACTACCATGTGAGCTAGATGAGTCAAAATATTGCAAGGAATGACAAGAGCTTATTATATTTGTCATTGTTTATGCATTGTATGAATGATGTAGTTATGCTAAATTATGATAGTTCAAGTGCTTGGAACTATGTGCACTTAGATTCAAGTCATGTTAGTTAATCTTCTCCTTTGTAGAGACATTTCTTTAGATCATGTATGGCTTGTGTATTCCTACAATCGACTTGAGAAAGACTTTTAAGGATAGAACCAACAAGATGTAGGCTATACGCCTTGATATTTGAAAGTCGCTTCAAGATGTTTTGAAGCCTTCTACCTATGGTGGAGAGTTTCTTCTAGATGTTGGTTCTGATGTTTGAGATGTTGAATCATTATGAATAAACCTTTTTTCTCACTAGGATATTTTGGAAGGGGGCCTTCCATCTCATAGATTTGTGTTGTATTGCTCACTTCACCCATGTTTGCAATAATGAAGATGAGCTTGCATTTGGAATTGATTATGTGTTATTGTAGAAAACTTTTAAGCTCGAATACTAATGATCCAATTTAATCTTTAGAGATAATTGAAAGATAATTCACAACTTATCAAAGTAATGAAAATTTCTTAAATAGTACCATGAAGTGTAGAATGCGTAATGAAACTTTGAAAATAAGATGCAAAAAACCATAAGACATTAAGACAAAGAGAGAGATTAGCATGATTGGTACTTCTATTTATATATGATAATAAGAATAAATACATTACTACATTTATTATAGAGAAGGTTGAGAATGAGAATTCTCGTGATCAGAAGAGTAATGGGACACCTCTTTTGATTTGCCTAGATTATGCAAAGTGGAACATTAGATGCATGGAGTGTGTTGATGTGAGTATGTTGGGCTAGAGTGTTGGATTCACTGGATTGGAGTGTAGAACTACCAAGTTGAGTGCATCAAAGGCTCTAATAATGACTCTTTGTTGTACAAAGCGTATAGTGCTAGTTTCAGTTCACGTGATAAAAAAAGGGATGAGACACCTCTTCCATTTTTCCTAGATTATGTAGAGTAGGGAATTAGATATGTGGGCAATGCTAATGTGAGTATGTAAAGCTAGAGCATTGGATTAGAGTATAGAATTATCAAGTTTAGTGCATTAGAGGCTAATCTAATGGATCTTTGTTGTACATAGTATATATTACTAGTTCTTATAGTTGAGGTTGATAGATAATAATTGTTTAGGATGAAATGTGAAGAGGGTTTGGTTTTAATGGTCTGTGTTGATCCTCCTTTCACCACTAAACATTCAAGGACATTCAATTGAGTAGAAAGTCTACTATAGATCTCATGTCACTTGGAACATAGGGGAAGATTGGAATTGTGTGATTTTGTTGTTCAATTAAGCCTAATTATGCTCAAAACCCTAATTTTGTGAAATTGTAAACAAACAAACAAATTACAGAAAATGATCGCACACAGAGATATCAAATGACAATCAAATGCATACCAGATTTCAAAGTTCAATATCCAGAAAAGTCAGGGACTAATGAGTGGGCGCCCTAGTCCAGTGCCACGGTTTTTTTAGGATCAGGGAATCTTGTCTACAACCTGTTCCTGTTGTTCCAGAGATTTTCTAAGTATGTGTTGGGTGAATATTTTGTCGTTAACTTGCTAACGGCAAAATGGGTATATCAGCCACAGCTATGATGAGACAAAGTCTCTCCTCTCAGCAAGGGGAGGTTCCCTCTGATTACTTAACTTGTACAAATCAAACAACTTATCAAATGTATGTACACTAAAAACTATGTTGGTGGTGGTTCCATCTCATCTCATTCTCTTTTTTCAGAATAGATGTTTATACTTCAAACTCTTGATATAAAACTTACAAATTATCACAATATCACAGAAACACAAAGTTTTCCGTTACCTCACTCACTACTTGTAACCAGAACTCTTTGAAGCAGAATGCAGCCCAAAGTCTTCACTCCTCTTCAATATGATAAAAGTAATTCAAATATAACAACTTGCAGCACAAAGTCCCCAAACTGTTGTATTTTCACAAACATGAACATATAACCCACAACCGATTTGATAACACAAAGTTTATCAGAATCAAATTTAGAGCGCTCTTCAATCACTTGAAACAAACTCCACCGTTCAATTATTATCAATTAAGATTATGATAGCAAGACATAAGAACAAAACTATCACAACACAAATAATCCCAAGACAAAGATTGGAATTGAACTTGCTTTCTTGTATTGATGAATATTTGAATATTGATTTTCACAATAAGCACAAAGTCTTGATTTGCTTTTCAATTCGCCAGAGTTTTCTTGCAATAGATAAAAGATAATATTTACAAAAGAGGTCCCCTTTATTTATAGGGAAAGACCTTGAGAAAATCTAGGAAATCTACAACTACTTTGACTTATTCAAAAATAGGAGTCCTTATTGACTTGGGACTTCCTATTTTTTACATGTAATTGCATATCAAAAATGTACATGTAAAAATGTCCAAAACTGTTTTGAAAGTACATATGGAAATCAGAAAATAAACTAAGGGAAAAACCAGCTGCTTCAACTTGTGTCACCACCTTTTCTCACGTGGTCATCATACATAGTGAAAGTCGCCTGCATTTCAATGCTGTCTGGTTTGAATGTGTTTTTGAAGATCATCCTGGCCCTCACTATGGCATCCCTTACTGTAGTGATTGACTTGGCATGATTGGTTAACCTGGTTTTCAAATTATCCAAGGTTAACTGGTTGTCTAATATGCTATCCACAGAAGTTATTGAAAATACCTTGTCTTCAAATTCCTGCTGAAACATGTCCTCAAATTCTTTAACCATTTCTTCTGCAGAAAGAAACTGGTTATCCTGTGATACCAATTTACAAGGCAACTCCTCCAGCTTATGCAAAATGTTAACATCATTTTCTTCACTAGTTTCCTTTGCAGCTTCAAGATCCTTGATCAAATTTCTTAGCACATTGCTCCTATACATTAGAGCTTCCTTTGTCTCTATATATGAATCCCTGTTGGAAATGGCACCAATGGATATTAAAGTGCTCATTTTCAGCTTCCTCATTTCAACCCACCTATCATGAGTATCCTCTGTGTGCTCAATATCATGAGAGATGGCATCAATGAGATCGTTGAGTTCTGCTCTTACTTTCCTCATCTTATCCGTTTTCTCAAATACCTCCTTGAGCAAAGAGATTCCCTGGGCTCGCATCCTGTCCAAGTATTCTTCAAGTACTTTCCCTCGGAGGTGAGTCTTTTCCGCTTTCAGGATGACGGGGTCTTCTACAGATACGGCCTCTAGAGTAACTGCTTCTGAATTCAACGTGATCTTTCTTACCACTGCAGTCAGCTGTTCTGCTTTTGCCTTGTAGTAGTCTTTCATTTCTTTTTCCCTGTTGAATTTCTGGATCAGGATGTCCATGGCTGACTGCATATCATTTTTAGCGCTTTCATGGGTGATTTTGCCCAATTCAACCCTAGAAATAGAATAGTCATTCATGTCAAAATTTTCAACAGTTGCATCCTGTGGGGGTTTTGCTATCTCCAAAACTTTCTGCCCCTTTTCTTCAAGTACCCTTGAAAGGATCTTTGGTTTCTTTGGAGCCTTAGGTTTTGCAGGTGCCAGCTTAGTGAAATCAAAATCATCTGGAGAGATGACTTGCTTTTTTCTCTTTGGCGTGTAAGCTGACAACCAAGGTGGCAGCAGAGAAATATTCACATTGGAGTCCATTCCTACCACTGGTGTTACTGGAACTGTACTTGTGCTGGTGGTAGAGACAATAGGCGGGGTGTTGGTAAAAACCGCACCTGTTACATTGGCACTTGAAACTTGCTCAGTATTCATCACAAAATGATCAAACATAGAAGTATCTCCTATATCAAATGACGAAGAAGACAAACTAGGAATTGAATCAGAAGAATGGAGAATATTTTCAAAAGTGCCTCAGGGATTATCAAAAATTATTTTGGGAGGAGAAGGGGATTCAGAGGAAGGAATGATAATGGGGGAAGCAGGCACAGGGGGTGCAACAGGTATATTGTCTTGTGGAGACAAAGCCTCTTTACCTTGTTGCTCTGAATCCTTGTCTTCGACATCCATCTCTTCTGTAGCTGGCTCTTCAGTTGTTGGATCCTCGGCCGCTGGCTCCTCAACTTCCATATCTTTCGTTTCAGGTTCCTTCTCAACAACTTTTGCTTTCTTTGTCACAAATCTGATTTTGGGTTTATGTGTTTTAGAGGATGATGGAGCATCACTCTTATTCTTCATTCTGTTTTCAACCCTCTTACCAGTCTGCTCTTGCACTTCAGTTTCTGAACCAGTGAGGAATTCCTTCAGCGTAATTCCTTTATCTTCCAGCCACTTATTGGTGTTAGCCAATATGGGTTCAAATCTCTTCCTTATGGAAGTCGGCTCCTTTTGGGACCATTGGATTGGCGGTAGAGGAGTACCAGCTATCTGTTCTGCTTCATACTTGGCATCAACCAATTCGCCATCATCCACAAGGTCCTCTGGGATATCAGCAAGTCCTAGGTATTCAATTTGCTCTAGAGACAGCCTGCTATAGTCCATTTTCCTGATGTCTTCCTCTGTTCTCAAATCTATCCAGACATCTTCCACCATGGGTTCATGGAACTGTGTTTTCCTCTTGATTTTATCCTTTACACCCCGGTAATCAAACTTTGGTCTCCTCTTGAATTGCTTCATGGTGACCAACTGCATCTCTGTCTCCATAGCTCTTGCCTTTGCGGCAGTCAATACTGAGTATCTGCCGATTTCTACGGGAAATCTAAATCCGGGCTTCTTGAGTTCCATCTGTTTGTTATGCACGACAATCATTTGCCTGCACAACTCCATCAAGACCAATCTATCTGAAGGAAACCTTGGAAGCATATAAGGGTAGCCTTGGAAAAAGCCAACCCTCAAGTAGGAGAAAGATGGAAATTGCAAAAACATACAACCAAAACCATTAACCACTGTCCATGCCTCATCTGAGATTCTTCTCTGCTCCAGCTGGGGATTGAAAAGACACAAGAATACAGCAAAGAATGCATCATTCACTCTCCTGAAATGGTGAATTGAGCCTTTCATCGTTAGCTAAGAATAGTACTGGTATACTGGGACTACTCTTCTATCCCCTTCTGACGACAATCCTGGAAAAATCCTCATGGAGGCTGCAATGTATACCAGGTAGGAAGTCATGAAGAACTTGGAGGTAGTGGATACCTTCGTCAGCTGATCATGCAAAGCGTTACTGATTTGCTCTCCCCAGAAAATAACCTGCTTGCCTTGGAGTATGACCTTAATGAAGGGGTACATCCATTCATGAAATTGTGAAGAGGAAGACAAACCTCTTATCCTGCTGAGGAGGGTAATCAAGTCACCAACTTCTTCCACGAAATCACTTCGAGGAAAGCTGCGTGGCCATCTAGACAAACTTGACCTCGCAATCTTCAACCATTTGTTGTTGATTACTTTCTTTGCCTTCTCTGGATTCTTGTCATATTCCTTTTGAGCTTCAATGAAATCAAGCTTCAACACCTCTGTTGCAGGAGGACACATGAACACCTTGTCAATGAACTCAGGATCCAACCTGATTATTACATTACCACTGGCGTCCACCACAGCTCTGATATCTTTGTTGTAGAAATGGGTGCACTGAAGAACAAATTCTGTATTGTGAGCCGCCACTGGGAAGGAGGATACCAGATGAATATTACTTTCCACTATTTTCCTCATCATAGCACTGGGGTTGCTCGACTTGGTTCTCTCTACAAACTCAGCCATATCAACATGGCCAATCTCTGTATCTCTAATATCTTCAACATTAGAGTGGACTGAGGTGATTGGGAAAACACCTTGATATTTGTACTTCATAGCTTTTGCCTTCTTCAGGGACAAGTCAGTCATTTGGACGAACTTTTACCGTGAAGAAGTTTGACGTCGAAAGGAGCTCCGCAGAAGAAACTGCAACAGAAATCATGATCATGCAATCAGGGAAAATATGGGCAATCTGGGAAAATTGCATGTTGACGATCACGACTATGGGAGTGCGCTTGAAAAAGGGCTATAGAGCGAGCTGGCCAAGGATCAGAGGAGAAGCGAGCTCGGGAAAATGAAATTAGAAATTTTCCAGTGTTAGGAAAATTTGAGATATTTTTTTTGCACGGGCGGCAAAATTCGCCGCCCTTGCATATGAGGGTTTTGGTATATTTGCATCGGCGGCGAATTTTGCCGCCTTTGTAGTTTAAGAGAACAGTGAGATGGTTGGAGCGGCAAAATTTGCCGTCGATGCAGGAAGGTGTGTTAGAGTATGAGTGGCAATTTTCGCCGACGCTGCACAAGGGTTTATCGTTTTTGATGTTTTGTCGGCGAATTTCGCCGACACCACATGGGGAAGTTCTATTCATGTTTGAACAGCGAATTTCGCCGACTTTGCTTTGAATGGTAGGGTGAAGTCCGGGCGGCGAACTTTGCCGCTGTTGCATTGTAACGTGAAGTTAGCAGGTTTGAGTGCGAAAACCTGAGGAATCCACCGACTGGACACTTGGCTAGGGTCGCGTTGCTTTTTAGGAAGGCTCGGCGAAATCTGCTGATGCTACAACGATGGCATACTGCCAGGGTTCGGGGAAGTAGAAAACTTAAGGGTTTGAGGGCGAAAACCTAGGGCAGCCTAGGGTTGACAACACAAAACGAAAACCACAAACCTAGCAAACAAAAACGAAAACAAAAAATAAAAACTAAGAAACAAACGTTGAACGCGAGAAACCTATGCTAAACATTAAAGAAAAGGTAGAACGAAGAAACTTACCCGTGCTTAGATCCGAACCCTAAGACAGATGGCAGAGATCGATGACGCGGTCGAGCGGTGAGTAAGAAGTCTGGAGGATAGCTCGGGAAAACGAAATAATTAAACAACCCTCAAAACACAATATATAACCCGCGCATAAACGTTGGGCGAGTGGCACGAGTGGCCATTAATGGCACTGCGTGACCAAAATCCCGAGGATCTTGTGCTAGCGGGGTTTCCGGTCGTCGATGCAGGTGTTTGGTTGAAACATGCAGTGACGACCTAATTCGCCGGCTTCGGATCAAAAACAAAAGGAAGTATGTAGTGGCGGCAAAATTTTCCGCCTCTACATGAAAAAAGGAAAGCTTATGTAGAAGCGGCAAATTTTGCCGCTACTACACATGTTTAAAAAACAAAACGAATAACACATGAAGGAGCGGCAAAATTTGCCGACTTCGCATGTGTAGTAAAAAAAAAAGGTATGCAGGAGCGGCAAATTTCGCCGCTCTTGCATATCAAGAGTCAAAAATTTTCTAACTCGAAAACGACTAAAATTTAACATCCTAATCAATTTATGACTTGAATTTTCTTCGCCAATATTGAGAAATTAATTCAAGGAAATGTCACAAACGAGTTTCAAAATGTCAACTGACCTCGCACGAGGAAAAGAAAATCTTTTCTCAATTTGCGAGCTTAGAGTGTAGATTCACGAAACGGACAAGTTTCGTGGGGTTGTCTACAAAAACGAGCGTAGCTGATTTTGGGAACAACAGTATGCGATCTAGACGACTAATGAGAAGGCACCTGAGTCCAAGTCCCTATTTTCTTCTTTGATTTGTAATTCTAACAGTCTGCACTACTCTCCTGCAACTCCACTTCTTCTGCTTTTGCAACCTGTAACCTCCAATCACAGAAAAATGGGTTGGGGGTTGTGGTGTTTAGAGGCTTGCCTCAGTCAAGCCCCAGGGAGACATTCAAGTCTTTCGAACACCGTTTTCAGATAAAGATTGTGTATTCCTATGGGATAGAGGCAAAAATCCAAATGATAAATGATAGAAAACATAATTGATATCACCTTTTAGTGAAGATCTCATGGAAGGAAGATGCTCTTCATGCCATGAGAAGATGGATGCCAAATCTGCAAATATAAACACGAGAACAACAAAGTACTGCTCTTTAACACAATGATAGCTTTGAATTACTTTCATAAAATTACAATGCTCATCTAATTTCCATCTAGTTTACAAATGAATCACTAATCATGATTATATATGCAACTACAAACATTCCTGCTAAGAATTTCGTAATTCAAACTTACCGTGTCGGCAGAGGACCTAAATAACGATCATAAACCGACACTTTGAAATTGGTCCCAACCTAAAATAGGGCAGAACTAGGGTGCAGGCACCCAAGTCCTCCCCCTATTTCAGGTAGGATTATGTTAAGTGCATCCCCTGAGTCCCATTTTCCATGAAACTTCAGGGTTTTCTCATCAAGAGTCATCAAAATCATGCAAGATGCCTTAAATGCATTTTAAAGGACCCAGGAGCTAAACCTTAAGAGGAAAAACCCCCCAAGGTTACTTTTTCTGACATAACATTTAGCCCCCACTTTAATGTATGTATAAACGCAAGGCTAATACATGCATTAAAGTACGGTCAACAAGCACAGTAAACACGCCAAGCATGGAGAAGACACACCAATCATAGTGAAGATAGTAACAGGCACGCAAAACATGGAGAAGATAGTTACAGTCACGCAAAACATAGAGAAGCCAGCATTAAAGACACGCAAAACCCAGTGAATACAGTGAATTCAGTGAATACAATGATGATTTTCTTTTTCTTTTTTCATTTTCATATGTATGAAATGTAGATGCAAGTACAAGGAAAGTAAACACACCACCCATAATGCAGGAGGGACTCATCACCACCAATCTTTAAACTGCATATGGGGTAACAGACACGTAATACAAATCGAGCATGCCATACAAATCAATCATGCCATACAAATCCCAAAGCATAGGAGGGACTCATCGCCACCGGTGTTTAGACTATGCTTGGGAACAAACACGCAATACACACACACTTGGAAGACACAGAGAAAACATGGCAGGCAAGCGATGGGGTGTTCTTATTTCTAGGTTCATCACCATCTTAGGCACATAAAAGGCACACACCGATGATTGGGCTTCACCACAACAATCACCAAAGACATGCTTAAGGGTTGAGTTAGTCACAGAACCGCTCCCCGCTTCCGTAGAGGACTTTTAGAAAATGACAAGATGTGCAATCTCCATGAGAAATACACAATCCCTACCTCCACAGAGGGCTTAAGATAAAAGCGATATGTGCGATATCCCACCTCTGCAAAGGGCTTAAATGATTGCAATAGATTTCACACAAATCTCAAAGTACAGGAGGGACTCATCGCCACCAGTCTTTAAGACTATACCTGAGAACAAACACAATTTACTAGCATCTAGAACATACAACTTACCTTATATATGCGCCCACCTTAAGGCGGTTGATGTCATGTACCAATATCAAGTACGTTAAGGTAGGAAGAAAACACACAAGGGAATGCGAGCTCTCACAAATCCCATGCCCCCAAGGTGACATGTACTTTACGATCACCAAATGTTCCCACAAACACATTCCTGCAAGAAAAGTGTTAGCATCCATATAATCATGATAAACAACAATGTGTATGATCATTCACATAAAGAGCTGAGGTTATACTATGAATTCAGAGACCGAGTATAACCATGGAGCTATACCACAGAAATCTCAAAACCAAGTGTAACCAAGGCGAGATTCAAAGATAAACAAAGTGCACGGAGCAGCAGTATTGTTATGGTTTGTAAGTGCGATAAGACAACATCAAGATCACACGGAGTGATTCTACTAGCCAAGCGTCAGATAATATATATCAACCCCATCGTCATGTATGGACTAGGTCCATTTTTTGATTTCTCACTGAAGGGACACTTGGTCTGTATTAGTATAATAAGTTTTTTGTCATCTGCCCGCTAGATAGAAACACTAGCGGAAGGGAAACAATAAATCAAGAGAGGAGAAACAAGTGCCTTAGGGATAGTTACGTAGGAGGGTGCCCCCAAGTCACCAAATGCAATGCTATGTCCATAAGACACATCACACAACAGTGAAAATAGATGAGAAGCAATATAGAAGAATGATTATACAAATAGAAGGTCACAAAGAGGTGGTCTCCCAGTATCCTGGACCTTACAAGAGAATCAAGGGTTATCCCAGGAGGCCTAAACAACACATAACACATCACGGAGGAAACACAACAGGGGAGATAAAGGGTTAGAAATACTTACCTATAGAGAGATTCATGCTAGAGGTTATCAACAATTAGATCATCGTCTTCCCAATCTTGAATGCTAGAGCAAAGAGGTGTAGGTTGTTCCATTTGTATTTCTAATGTATTTTGATTATCTCTCGATCCTTGAAAGGATAACGGAGGAGGAACTTTAGCATAAATACCATCTCTCCATGGACAAGGTAATACTTCAATACTTTCCTTATCCACTTCTATAATAGAAATTATATCATCAAAGTCTAGATAGCCATCTTGATAATACTCATAATAAGCTTGTTGTTCTGTGAAATATCTTTTTGCATTCACCAAAACTTCATCTTGGTTGGTGAGAGCATTGGTGTGAGAGAAAGGTAAAGTGTTGCTAATAAGTGTAGATGTATCATTATCATCATCATCATCATGAGTTTTAGCTATTGATTCCAGTCCATTAAGAGAACTTTCATACTCATCATTCTCAATGTGGTATGTTAAGTCTTCTACTACCCGAGGTGTGTACTCATGAGAGATGTGTAATTGTCTAAATAATATCGAGGCATGACATTAGTTTGTATAATGAGTGCTAAACCTTGAATTATATCAACACCATCTTTTCCTTATTTTATCAATTCTCTTATGTTATGAATAACAGGTACAGATTGGTCCACTATCCTTTCATTTTCCATAAATGCTTGGAAATCGGCTAGGTCGTTATCAAGTTTGTTTATTTGATCATCAGATACATATGTTATCACATCAATAGGGTCCTCAACATAATGAGAGATTTGTTCTTCTATTGTATTTGTAGGAGGCATGATGTCTTGCAAAAGTTGTGTTTCTTCTATTGTTGGAAAGGTATCAGTGATTTCACTATCTTGTACTAGTATATCCTCATGGGAAGAATAATTTTTGAAAGAATGTCCAGAGGACAAGTTTATATCATCATCACATGTAGTAGATATAGGAGAAGTGTTATCACAATTATCTTTTTCATTGCTACTCATGGAGATGAACTCTGTTAAGCTTTCTAATATTGTAGGATGTTCACTCATTAGGGTTAAAAATTGGTCAAAATCAAGATCTTTGATAAATTCATGCAAAGATACCATTGAAAAATAACATAAAGGTGCCATGTGTATGTTTTCAAATTAGTATGAAATCAGATTTTTTAAAAAAATTCAAAAGTTATGCAAAAGACCAATGCAAAACTATGTGTAAAAATGACCGAAAATGCTTGATTTTTCAACTTTTTTCAATGTAAATAAGTGAAAGAAAAGGTGTTGTAAGGAAATTGATCAAAGGAAGAAAATAATATGTCTAATATCAGTCCAATAAAGCAATAATATCCTTCACAACACACCCTTGATCCAAACCTAGAGTGATGACAAGTCAAAACCCAGTGAAAATACACTAAAATATGCAATTTTTCACAAGTTTTCAATGCAAAGACCCAATAAAAGTGGTTTTGTACATTTTAGGAGGTGAAGAAGATTATAATAGTAATATCAGTCACCTAAAACCATAAAATCCATCACAACACTCTTAGAGTGCAAATTTAAGTCAAACCCTAGGGAAAATATAGCTAAAATATACAATTTTTCACGAGTTTTCAATGCAAAGACCCAATAAAATGGGTGTTGTAAAGAATTTTAGGAGGTGAAGCAGATTATAATAGTAATATCAGTCACTTAAAACCATAAAATCCATCACAACATGCTTAGAGTGCAAATCTAAGTCAAACCCTAGGGAAAATATAGCCAAAATATGCAAATTTTCACCAAATTTTAATGCAAAGACCCAATAAAAAGGGTGTTGTAAAGAATTTGAGGAGGTGAAGAAAATAATAACCCTAATAACAGTGAATTAGTGTAGAAAAATCCTTTACAACACACTTATGATGCAAATCTAGAGAGACGATAAGGCCAAAAACTAGTGAAAAAACAAGGTTTTCAAACCCTAGACATGAAATTTTGCAAGCAAACCACTATGATGAAAAACTACAGTTATAAATAAGTCCTAATGAGTGTTTTAAAAGGGTAGTAAAATCTGAAACAAGATTTTTACTACAAACCCTAGCTAATGCAAAACTAGGTTATATGGAAAAATGCACAATTTCAAGCAATTTTTTATCAATTTGAGCATGAAAATGCAATGTAAATGAATGATGAATGAAAAAATTCTGTATTTTAAATTAGATATGATGATAATGACAGAAATTTATTGAGATTAAATGCAAACTAATTCAAACCATTTGAAAATGCAAGCTAAAAATGCCAATTTTTTAAAAAAATTCCAAATTTTCATTTTTTTGTAATTTTCCAAATGCAATAAGATGAACAATGATATGAATGAATGATATGAATGGAAATCTGAAGCACAACACTCAGCAAGGTGCAAAATTCAAAAGAACATGGGTTCACCAAAATGTTTAGGATGAAATGTGAAGAGGGTTTGGTCTTAATGGTTTGTGTTGATCCTCCTTTCACCACTAAACATTCAAGGACATTCAATCAAGTAGAAAGTCTACTACAGATCTACTATCACTTGGAACATAGGGGAAGATTAGAATTGTGTGATTTTATTATTCAATTATGCCTAATTATGCTCAAAACCCTAATTTCATGAAATTGTAAACAAACGGACAAATTATAGAAAATGATCACACACAAAGATATCAAATGACAATCAAATGTGTACTAGATTTCAAAGTTTGATATCCAAAAAAGTCAAGGACTAATGAGCGGGCGCCCTAGTCCAGTGCCACAGTTTTCTTCAAGATCTGGAAATCTTGTCTGTAACCTGTTCCTGCCATTCCAGAGATTTTCCAGTTGTGGGATCTGGAGGACTAATGAGCGGGCGCTCGAGTCCAGGTCCCTATTTTCTTCTCTAATCTACAATTCTGACAGTCTACACTACTCTCCTGCAACTCCACTTCTTCTACTTTTGCAACCTGTAACCTGCAATCACAGAAAAATGGGTTGGGGGTTGTGGTGTTTAGAGGCTTGCCTCAGTCAACCCCAGAGAGACATTCAAGTCTTCCGAACATCGTTGTCAAATAAAGAGTGCGTATCCCTGTGGGATAGAGGCAAAAATCCAAATGATAAATGATAGAAAACACAATTGATATCACCTTGTAGTGGAGATCTCATGGAAGGAAGATGCTCTTCATGCCATGAGGAGACGGATGCCAAATCTGCAAATACAAACACAAGAACAACAAAGTACTGCTCTACAACACAATGGTAGCTTTGAATCACTTTCACAAAATCACAATGCTTGTCTAATTTCCACCTAGTTTACAATTGAATCACTAATCATGCTTATATATGCAGCTACAAACATTCCTACTAAGAATTTTGTAATTCAAACTTACCATGTCAACATAGGACCTAAATAACGGTCATAAACTGACACTTTGGAATTGGTCCCAACCTAAAATAGGGTAGGACTAGGGCGCGGAAGCCCAAGTCCTCCCCCCTATTTCAGGAAGGATTTATGTTAAGTGCATCCCCTGAGTCCCATTTGCCATGAAACTTCAGGGTTTTCTCATTAAGAGTCATCAAAATCATCCAAGATGCCCTAAATGCATTCTAAAGGACCCGAGAGCTAAAACTTAAGAGGAAAAAGCCCCCAAGGTTACTTTTTCCGACATAACAATAACCACATTTATGTTGTTCAAAAACTTAATAGAAATCTGAAATATATTTAGAAATACTCAAACCCATAAGATAGGGCAACATCATACAATAGCCACTTCAAGGGGGCAATCCTCCCAATAGAGCATAAACTCCAATAAAAATCTTCAAGATGCTTTGTACCTTGGGAAGTCATCACAATATAAAGGGTCTTGCTAAAGATAGTTACTACTATCCCATGCATATCGAATAAATAGTTTATTCTAACCAATTAGTGGGATGACTTACACAACATATGCATCCACACCTTTATTTAATATTACCTAATTATAGTAACACACCCCTAGGAACATAACATATGTTGACAAGTGTCACACATGTATGGTCACGTGATATGTGTGGACAAAGAAAGGAAGATGATAGAGGAAACACTTCCTACACTAATCAATGAGGAGAGAAATGCATTTAAAATATGATCCAAGTGTTTCAAAATAAAATATACACAAACAATATGCTATAATGACATAGTGTTTGTCCTAGGAAAACCCTTTCAAGAAAATACCCAACCTCTAAACCTTGAACCAATGTATTCACAATACCAATCTAGTTATAATGCATCAACATGCTCAAACTTTCACAGGAGAACAACCAACACAAATCTGGAATATTTTTGACAACATAATTCCTTTCAAGATTACATCATAATACATCTCCATCCTAAGCAACAATATATAGAAGATACAAAATAGGAAAGCATAAACCATGGGAGAATACCACCTGAAAAATGGCACCCAAATCCCCATGAGAAATTCCAATGCCTAACTCCCATGATGAGTCAACATGCTAATAATGGTAGATGCTCTTATGTTGTCATAATCCATCATAACAAAACTCACCAACTTGGGCCCTCCATTTTGGCTCTAGATTATTCCCATTCAAAGATGCCTTATGATGCATCATAACATGTGTCATAATATTGGTCAAGATTCTAATTTTAATCCCCTATAATCATGCTCTTACACATCATATAATCTATCATAAATGACTCCCATCTTATAATGTCATAAGATTCTCTTAGACATCATGATGACATTAGATGCTAGCACAACCTCTTACACACATTACAAAGTATTGACACGTGGCCAAGAATGCCACCTCAAAGTGGGATTCCCTCTTTCCTATATTGTGAGGACAAAATAACAAATAAATACAACTAATTAGTAAATATGAAACATTGGCATGCAAAGTTGGGACAACTTTCACAACATTCTCCCACGTGTTGAATACCTTTCAAAGAGCAAAGGGGGACTCCAACACTGAAATCTAATTATTAGGGGTTGTGAGGCCCATAGACTTATTGCACCACTTGAACTTCTTTGTGCTCACAAGCTTTGTCAACGCATCTACAACATTCACCAAAGTGTCAACCTTTTAAGGCATCATGCTTTTATTCTTCACCATGTCATGAACAAAATGATATTGAACATTTATATGTTTTGTCTATGCATGAAAAGTTGTGTTATTTGTCAAGCCGATGCCACTTTAACTGTCACATCTAATTTTAACTACTCGCTAACTTAGCCGAACATCTAAACATAATCCTGAAGTTACATTGCCTCCTTATAGTGATGAGTAGCTACCATATACTCTACCTATATAGTGTATAAAGTGACCACAACTTGTTGAGTGCTCATCCAACTAATCACACCACTGGTATATTTTCTGTTGTCCACATCTCCTACCTAATCCAAGTCAACAATTTACCTCTAGATTTCCAAGTGTTGCCAGTACTCACCATCTTTGTTGCAAGTGCCACCGATCTTGTTTTGCAATAAGTGACCCTCACTATGTTACAAGTTACCACCATGACACTACAAACAAATACCACTATGTTGCAAGTGACCACCACTATAATGTCCCAATCTTATGCTCAAGACATTAATAGAAAAATTTGACCGAACAAAATTTTTGTGATACAAAAGTGGCATTAAGCAACCACACTACGCTCTTACATACCCAATGTGTCATAATGACTGTTATGTCATAAAATGTCCCCTTGGGGGCTTTTTCCTCCTATGTTTAGCTCCCAGGTCCTTTAGAATGCATTTAGATCATCTAGCATGTTAATGATGACTTCTGGTGAAGAAACCCCTAAGTTTTGTGGCAAATGGGACCTAGGGGATGTACTTATGATGAATCCTACCTAAAATAAGGGGGAGGACTTGGGTGCCCATGCCCTAGTCCTGCCCTATTTTGTGTCAGGACCTATTTTCATGTGTCGGTTATGTGTCAGTTATGTGACCGTTATTAGGTCATATGCCAACACCTTGAGTTTGAATTATGAATTTCTTGGCAGGAAGTTGTTTTGCATATATAAGCATGTTTAGGTATTCATTTGTAAACTAGATGGACATTGCGATTTGTGATCCTATGCTAAAGTGATTCAAAGGCTTTCATTGTGTTGCAGAGCAGTATTGTTTTGTTATTGTGTTTGTTTATGCATATTTAGTTCCATCTCCTCATGGCATGAAAGAAGCATCTTCCTTCCATGAGAGCTACACCATCGAGGTGACATTCATTTGTGTGTTCAATCATTTATCAATTGGATTTTACCTATATCTCGTAGGGATACGCACTCTTTATCTTACAATGGTGTTTGGAAGACTTGAATGTCTCTCTGAGGCTTGATCGAGGCAAGTCTCTAAACACCACAACCCCCAACCCACTTTTCTGTGATTGCGGGTTATATGTTTCAGAAGTAGAAGAAGTGGATTTGTAGGGAGGCATTACAAACTGTCAGAAGTGCATAGCAAAGAAGAAAATTAGGGCTTGGACTAGGGCACCCGCTCATTAGTCCTCTGGATTCTGATGCGGTGAAATCTCCATGACAGCAGAATTGTGTTGCAGACATTCTTCAGAGATCCTGACAAAAATAGGTACACTAGACTAGGGTGCCTTCTCATTAGTCCCTGACTGTTCCGTTCACTAAACTTCAAAATTTGGTATGCATTTGGTTATCATTTGATACCTCTATGTGTGATCATTTTCCGTGATTTGTCGATTTGTTTACGATTTTACGAAATTGGGGTTTTGAGCATAATTAGGCTTAATTGAACAACAAATTCACATAATTCCAATCTTACCCTCTATTCCAAGTGATAGGAGATTTGCAGTAGAGTTCTCTACTCAGTTGAATGTCCTTGAATGTTGGTGTGAAAGGAGGATCTAACATAAACCCTTGAAATTGAACCAAGAATCCTCTCCCCCCTTTTCACCACTAAACATTTTGGTGAACCCATGTTTTTAAGGATTTTTATACCTTGTTGAGTGTTGTACTTCAAACTTGCATTCATTTAGTTTTGATCTTATTGCATTTGAAAAAATTATTTTAAAAAAATTGAAATTTTAAAAAAATTGGCATTTTTAGGTTACATTTTCAAATAATTTGAATTAATTTGCACTTAATTTCATTTAATTTTTGTTATTATTATCAGATCTGATTTAAATTATAGAAATTCATCATTCATCATTCATTTACATAGCATTTTCATGATTAAATTGTTAAAAATTGCTTGAAATTATGCATTTTTCATATACCCTAGTTTATGCATTAGCTAGGGTTTGTGGTTAAAATCTTGTTTCAGATTTTACTAATATTTTAAACACTCATTTAGGACTTATTTCTATCTGTAGCATTTTAGCATAGTGTCTTTCTTGCAAAACTTCATGTCTAGGGTTTGAAAACCTTCCATTTTTCACTAGATTTGGCCTTATCGTCTCTCTAGAATTGCATCATAGGCGTGTTGTGAAGGATTTTTCTACACTAATGGGCTATTATCAGGGTTATAATCTATTTCCACTCTTCAATTTCCTCACAACACCCTTTCTATTAGGCATTTACATTAAAAATTGGTGAAAATTTGCATATTTTAGGTGCATTTTCACTAGGTTTTGACTTGTCATCATTATAGATCCACAATAAAGGTGTGTTGTGAAGGATATTGTTGGTTTATTGGACTAATATTAGACATATTATTTTCTTCCCCTCATCAATTTCCCTACAACATCTCTTCTTTCATTCGTTTGCATCGAAAAAAGTTGAAAAATCAAGCATTTTAGGTCATATTCATACATAATTTTGCATTCATATACCATTGATTCTCCTCATCATTCATCTTTGGAAGATTTATTTGAGTACATTATAATTTTGATAATTTTTTCAAATTCATTAATAAACATCCTCAAGTCTTGCATCAAATAGCATACATCTATGGTATTGACATGTCCGTAAGCACTACCTGTGATATCCTTCGAACAATAGCCTATTTTGAAAGCTTTCTAACTATCATGGGTGTTTTCCCTTCAATCTTGGAAAATCTCACTAATTTCATTTCTGAAAATAACCATGGGGAAAGTGGTAGTGAAAACATCATTCCCTCTATCCCTTCGTTTCGTGATGACATAATGGGCATTCTTTCCGAGACCTATGAGACTGACATAGCCCTAGGTGATTCATCTAATAAAGAGGCTTGTCCCAACATAACCCAACTTGGTGAGGATATTTTGGCACAAGAAGAAGACATAATTGACACATTCCTTAACACTACTCTACCATCCCTTCATGTTCTCCCTGGCCAGGATGAAGCATTGGATGATGCAGATTCCCTTTGTGAACATTTGCCTCAACCTGTTGAAACGAAAAATTTAACAATTAATGTTCAAGAACTTCTCAACTACATCTTAAACAAAGAAATAGATCATGCACCTTTACCTGAACCCTCACATACCTTGGAAAATAATTAAAACTCACAAAACATTGAAGAACAAACTATTCCTCACAACCAAGGTATTCCAACACCCTATATATAGACTGAAATAGGCACTTTTAAGTTCCTCCACCACCTCACTCAACTGGAAAGGGTATTATAAAATCTCCTACATCACCACATTTAACTGACATAGAAAACTGTGATATTCCCTCTCTACCATCATTAATAGATACCTTTCCTACAAGGATAACCCCACAAACTCATGAAACTGTGGAAGAGAGAAGAAGAGATAAAGCTTTAACCATTAAAGTAAAGATCAAGATACATGATGACCGCTAGCTCAGTTGTCTCTGTAGGTAAGTATTTCTAACCTTGGTGGTCACTTATGTCATAGCATTATTAGTTCATTTGTGTGACCTCCCCTCTCGTGTTATGTTCTCCCCGTGATGTGTTATGTGTTGTTTAGGCCTCCTAGGATGACCCTTGATTCTCTTGTAAAGTCAAGGATACCGGGAGACCACCTCTGTTGTGATCTTCTATTTGTATCATCATTCTTCTATATTGCTTCTCCTCTATTTTCATTGTTGTGTGTTGCGTCTTAAGGACATAGCATTGAGGTTGGTGACATGGGGGCACCTTCCTACGTGATTGTCCCTAAGGCACTTGTTCTCCTCTCTTGATTTATTATTTACCTTCCTCTAGTGGTTCTATCTAGTTGGCGGATGATGAAAAACAAATAATACCGATAAGGACCAAGTGTCCCTTCAGCGAGAAATAAAAAATGGACCTAGTCCATACATGATGATGGGGTTGATATATATTATCCGACGCTTGGCTAGTAGAATCACTCCATGTGATATTTTGATGTTGTCTTATCACACTAACAAACTATAACAATACAGCTACTCTGTGCACTTTGTTTATCTTTAAATCTCGCCTTGTTTACATTCGATTCCAAGATCTTTGCAGTATAGCCCCATGGTCATACTTGGTTTCCAAATCCGTAGTGTAACCTTGGCTTTTTGATGTGATTGTTTTGCATGCATTGCTTTTGATCATGTGATGTTGTTATTGTCTTATGAAAAAGATTTCTAACCTCTTTTCTTGCAAGAACGTGTTTGTGGGAACATTTGGCAATCGTAAAGTACATGTCACCTCTGGGGGCATGGGCCTTGCGAGAGCTCTTGTTCCCTTGTGTGTTTTCTTCCTACCTTAACGTGCTTGATATTGGTACATGATATCAACCACCTTAAGGTGGGGGCATATAAGGTAAGTTGTCTGATGATTTTGATACTAACGAAGCATGTTTGTAAGCCTTCTGCAGAGGCGGGATGTTGTATCTCCGCATGAGTGCACATCTTTATTTCTATATTGCAATCATTAAGCCCTCTATAGAGGTGGGATATCGTGCATATCCTTTTATTTTAATCCCTTCTACGGAAGGCGGGATGGTGTATTTCTCGAGGAGATTGCACAATCCTGTCATTTTAAAAAAAGTCCTTCGAGTAGGCGGGGAGAAGATCTGAGACTATCCTAACCCTTAAGCGTGTCTTTGATGATTGTTGTGGCAAAGCCCAATCGTCAGTGTGTGCCTGTAATGTGCTTGAGATGGTAGCGAACCTAGCAATAGGTTTCTTCCATCACCTTGTTTATCATGTTTTTTCTATGTCTTCCGTGTGTTTTCCATGTGTTTTCCCCCATGTTGTAGTCTAAAGACTGGTGTTGATGAGTCCCTTCTACACTCAGGTTTTGTATGGTGTGTTTGTTCCCAAGCATAGTCTAAAGATTGGTGGCGATGAGTCCCTCCTATGCTTTAGGATTTGTATGGCATGTTTGTTCTCAAGTGTAGTCTAAAGACTGGTGGCAATGAGTCCCTCTTGCACTCTAAGATTTGTATTACATGCCTATTGCCCTATATGCAATCTAAAGACTGGTGGTGATGAGTCCCTCCTGAATTATGGGTTGTGTATTTACTTTTTTTGTACTTGCATTTGCATTCATATGGGAAAAATATAAATGAAAAAAAAAATAATCATTGTATTCACTGTGTTTTGCGTGTCTTCGATGATGTCTTCTCCATGTCTTGCATAACTATTACTGTCTTCTCCATGTTTTGCATTCCTGTTACTATCTTCAATGTGTTTGGCGTGTCTTCACTGTGCTTGGCGTGTTTTATGTGTTTTGACCGTACTTTAATGCATGTATTGGCATTGCGTTTATGCATACATTAAAGTGGGGGCTAAATGTTATGTCAGAAAATGTCCCCTTGGGGGATTTATCCCTCCTATGTTTAGCTCATGGGTCCTTTAGAATGCATTTAGATCATCTTACATGTTAATGATGACTTCCGGTGAAGAAAGCCCTAAGTTTTGTGGCAAATGGGACCTAAGGGATGTACTTATGATGAATCCTGCCTAAAATAGGGAGGAGGACTTGGGTACCCTTGCCCTAGTCTTGCCCTATTTTGGGTCAGGACCTATTTTCATGTGTTGGTTATGTGACCATTATTACGTCCTATGTTGACACCTCAAGCTTGAATTATGAATTTCTTGGCAGGAAGTTGTTTAGTTGCATATATAAGCATGTTTAGGCATTCATTTGTAAACTAGATGGACATTGTGATTTGTGATCCTATGCTAAAGTGATTAAAAGGCTTTCATTGTGTTGCAGAGTAGTATTGTTTTGTTATTATGTTTGTTTATGCAAATTTGGTTCCATCTCCTCATGGCATGAAATAAGCATCTTCCTTCCATGAGAGCTATACCATTGAGGTGACATTCATTTGTGTTTTCAATCATTTATCAATTGGTTTTTGCCTCTATCCCATAGGGATATGCACTCTTTATCTGACAACCATGTTCGAAAGACTTGAATGTCTCTCTAGGGCTTGATCGAGGCAAGCTTCTAAACACCACATCCCCCAACCCACTTTTCTGTGATTGCAGGTTACAGGTTTTGGAAGCAGAACAAGTGGAGTTGCAGGGAGGCATTACAGACTGTTGGAAGTGCAGAGAAAAGAAGAAAATTAGGGCTTGGACTAGGGCGCCTGCTCATTAGTCCTCCAGATTCTGATGCGTTGAAATCTCCATGATAGCAAAATTGTGTTGCAAACATTCTTCAGAGATCTTGATAGAAACAAATACACTGGACTAGGGCATCCGCTCATTAGTCCCCAACTATTCCGCACACTAAACTTTGGAATCTAGTATGCATTTTGTTAACATTTGATACCTTTGTGTGCGATCATTTTCTGTGATTTGTCCATTTGTTTACAATTTTACGAAATTGGGGTTTTGAGCATAATCAAGCTTAATTAAACAACAAATTCACATAATTCCAATCTTCCACTCTGTTCCAAGTGACAGGAGATCTGTAGTAGAGTTCTCTACTCAGTTGAATGTCCTTGAATGTTGGTGTGAAAGAAGGATCTAACATAAACCCTTGAAATTGAACCAAGAACCCTCTCCCACCTTTTCACCACTAAACAACAACCTATAATGACACACTTGGAATGCACACCAATGCATGATGTAAGGTGACACAAGTGAAAGACTTAATGGTACCATGGGAAAAGACACCATGGTTAGCATGGAAAATGAGACAAGGAGGAGAGTTAGGATTTCCAAGGTCATTGGAAAACCCCCACAACATCTCTCCTAGGACACCCCTCTAATATCGTAGAGTTATAGGAAGAAAAAAGCCAAAACTACCAAAAGTTTAGACTTCAAGGAAGGACTTGCACTTGGGTTGGACTTCAAAAATGGGCTACAACTTGCAACCTACAACAGTAGCTTGGGTTCAGATTTCAGGTTGTAGTTGCAGTCTAATCCTTTCAGGTTTTAGAATCCATTTGCATAACACACTATACAAAATGACAAACCAACCCCAAACTTCAACCTTAGAGTAACTTTTGATTTCATAAACCAGTTATAGTTTACACATCTACAAAGTGCAAAGGGATTCCAAATCCTAGCTCAGGTCAACCTCAGACTTTGGATTCCAATTATAGTTTACACATTTATAAATTGTAAATAGACTCTAAGTTTTAGACCTCCTATCCCTTTAGACTTTAGAGACAAAATGCAACTTACAACATGCAATGTTCAGCGGGACTCCAAACTTCTTGCAATTTTAGGCTTTGAAAGTTGAATGCAACTTGTAGTTTAGACTAGAAAACCCAGTTGCATTTAGTTTTATATTGTGTAGTCCAACTTACAAAAATAGAGTGTTGAAAAGGTAACTAAGGCATAAAATAACAAGTTCATTTTTTGCACTCAACGAGGCATAACTTCCTCAAATGTTGTGCTATTTAGAAATGGTTCAGGTCAAATGTTCAAGAGATTGTGAGATCCAACTTAAGCACATAAGAACTTCTTGAATGGCATTGTTCCTAAGAAACAAGGTGGAAAGTGATGTTTACTTCTAAAACTTAAAGCAAGGAAATTACAAGACTAAACTAAAGTAATGAGAAATAATTAGTATCACTAAAAACTCACCATGCCATCAAAATAGAGAAATTCTTGGCATGCTCTCCAAGTAGCTCATAGGTCCATGTGGTCCCCAATGATTGTACAATGCCACCCAACCATGTGGAACCCTTAGGCCCACCCCATTGAACTGAGAGATGGTTGTTGGGTATAAAACACACTCACACAATACAAGAGAATATGGCAACACATGTACACACCACTCAACATGTATAATATACCACATCCACAAGACGACCCTAGAATGCAACATATCACATAAGCATAAATACATGATCACAAATCATGTTTAATGAAAAATCTGACTGAAGGTAAGGATGAGAATCCTAGAGATAAGGAAAGGAGTGTCATCACAATAACATGACGACCATGCAAAGTTTCAGAGTAGAACTTCCTTATACAAAGCTACTCAATGACATTCACCAACTACCAAGAGTTGTGACATGTCCTTCACAATCGAGATTGAATCCATCCAAGGCATTCAATCATGGCATGGGCATCTTAATTAATCATTTTATTATCCCAAATTGTATTACATTATCACTTACTTAAAACTCTCCCCCTCTATCTTCAATTATCACTTTGGATTGTGGAAAGTGGTGAGAGCCACTCCTTTCCCACTCTATACCTCAATCCTAAAATTCCAACACTCCAAATTCACAATTTGGGTGTGGCATGGAATTTAATAGATTTTTTTTTCATAACACAATCCTAAAAGATATAAGATTCCCATTTATTAAGGAGACTAATTTTTTCACAAAATAAAACATTCAATTAAATCCTGAATTGTAATTTTCATTTATCTTCCAAAATGACAAAACCATAAAATATCTTGAATTTCACCATTAATAGAATTGGTTGCAACCTTCAAAAAATTTAATTTTTAAATTAAATAAAATTTGCAAAAATTAAGAATAACCTCTTATGCATAATTCACCCAAAAACAACATTCTTCAACAAAATTTGGGGAAACGAATTCTAGATAATTTGTTCCATAGCCATGGCTCTATTTTGGGCATTTTACAATTTTAAAACATAATTCAAAACTAGAAATTGAAGTATTGATTTTAATTCAATTTTATTCCTACAACAAAGAGGCCATATGCAACTGCCTATTGTGGGCGTGGCAATGGAGAAAATTCCATTTCAATTTTCAAATGTTAAAATCAATTGCAATGGGAGAAAAATACCTTTCTAACACAAAGTCACAACAATGGAGGAGAATCCCTTTTGAAGCAAGCACACAACTAAATAGCCTTTGCCACAAACAAGTAATCTTTGATTCAAGCCAAGCAAAATTCACTTCAAATAAATCACCAAAATTTCCCTTCAATCTCTCTAAAACTATTTTTCCATGGAGCAAGAAGAGGGTTTAAGCAAGAATTTCAAAAGTGAAATGAAAAATACAAGGCTATTTCCCTTTTATACTCTCAAAAGCTCTTTTTCCTTTTTATTTTCTTTTTCTCATATTCTAATAAAACTTTTGAAAGAAATAGGAGTAAAAGAAATCTTTATAACTTAAAACAATATCCATTATTCCTTTCCTTCAACTAACTCATAATTTATTTTACCCAATCACACATCGGAGTTAATATACTTCCAATAACGCAATACAAGATATTTAATTAAATGGAAGTATAACTCACTAGCAATTATTTTCTCTCTCTCTCTCTCTATGAAGCACTAAATATTTTATGAACGTGATAAACACACATTCTGCAATAAATAAAATGTGATGAGATGAGATAGAACAAACACATAAACGACCCTTCAATTTATGGGTTTGCACATAACATGTAGACTCCAGAGTTATAACTGATTCGGATCTAGATTCTCACAAGGATAAACAGGATTCATCTTGTACTCAAATTAACTAAGATAAAGGTAAAAAAACCCAATGTGAACATCTCCTATATAACCATTGTTGGGGAAACATGGTACCTACACACTTAGGTAAAACATTAGGCATACCTACACCATATAAAATAGTCGAAGCACAACATAAACACCCAATGTGGTATACTATCATATGAATCAACTAAACATAACATCTAATATGAATCATTAACCATGAACATAAAGACGCAATAAACAACAGTGCTCCAAAATACTATCCAAGTATAATAAACACATCTATACAATACATAACAAAAGCAGTAGAACATAAACATTGTAGATTCCAACATATAAGGTCATAACATATGCATCCATAGTCAGAAGTTAGATTCCAAGACAAAACCTCATTGGGAACACATCAATGGAATAATAAATCATCATCACTAATAATAGTAGCAGAACTAAAGCAAAGGTCAACTAATGACAAGGCATAAGTGTCAAAGGCATTACAACCATGATGTTGCAAATGACCATTGTGACACTACAAGTGACCCTAACTATGCTACAAATGACCTTGGTAGCAAATATAATACTCCTTAGTGCTCCACAAGTACCTAAAGACTCTCTTCACTATTGCCTAGTGCTTTTTGCTAGGATTAGCCATAAACTAGTTTAAGACTCCCATTGCACGAGTAATGTCTAGTTTGGTTCAAACCATAGTATACATCAAACTACCAACACTACTAGTGTAAGGGACATGAGACGCATCCTCCATATTTACAAGTGAACATGAACAGAACTTAACAATAACTTAGTCTCCACTAAAATAGGAACATTCACTAGTTTGTAATTTGCCATGTTAAAACATGGTAACACAAATTCAACATACTTACTTTATCCTAACTAGAGTTTTTTGTTCTTTATCTCTTATATCTCTGTACCTAAGTTGAACTTAGCAACCGCCAAGTTCTTCATATCAAACTATAACAAGAGTTGAGACTTCATGTCCTTGATCATCCCCTTACTATTACTAATTATCAACATATCATCCACACACAAAGTGATAACAAGGAAATGATCGCTGTCCTACTTAAAAAATACACAATGATTTGATTTGGACCTTACAAATCCCAACTTCAAAGCATATGAATCAAACTTCGGGTACCACATTTTGGAAGATTGTTCGAGACCATACAAAGATTTCTTCAATCTATAAACCATTAAATCCTTACCTTTTACTATGCAATTTGCTCAAGCTGTTTATGTAGATTTCTTCTTCCAAGTCACCATACAGGAAAGTTTTCTTCACATCCATCTACTCAATATTGAGATTAAAAGCCATTGCAATAGATAATAAGAACTAAATGGATGTCAAATTAGCAATTAGAGAAAAAATCTCAACATAATTAATTCCCTCAACCTAAGAATATCATTTTGTAACCAATCTTGCCTTTTACTTTTTAACACTACCGTTTGAACCAAATTTCTTTTTGAAGACCTATTTTCCAACATGCTTCCTCCCCTTCAGCAACTAAACTAATTCCTAAGTGTCACTCTTCTTCAATGCAACAATCTTGTCATCAATGGATAACTTCTAGGGCTCACTATCATCCATCGCCATTGCCTCAATCAGTTTGAGGCTCATCAATGTTAGTAATCAAGTCAAAAATACATCTAATATAAGGTGGGATAAACCTCTCTAGTTGCCTCCTCTATTGAGTTGACCTCCTCAAAATCTAAGGTGGAGGTTCTCCCTCCACTGAACTCTTTGAGCTCTTTGTACTTTCTTCCTCATCCGATACATCTTGAACTTGTGGTTTAGCCTTACGTGCAACTATCTTGATCTTTGGTAGTAACTGCACTATAGACTTACCCATCTCATCTAGTTTCTTAATTAAAGGAGTTCTAAGGTATGATCTCTCTAAATATTATATTCTGACTATACAATGTCTTCCCATTCATAGTATCCCAAATCTTGTACCCTTTCACACTATCACTGTAGCCGATGAATATACACTTCATTGCCTTATAATCCAACTTTGATTGCTTCTCCTTAGGCATGTGAGCATCTACCTTGCAACCAAAAAATCAAAGATGTTGAAGTGAGGGATTTTTGTTCGTCCAAACCTCCATAAGGGTTTTATCCACAATTGTTGATGTAGGAGATTTGTTAATCAAGTAACACATGGTGCTAACCACTTTTGCCCAAAATTTCTATTCCAAATCAGCCCCACTGAGCATGTTCCTATCCCTCTCTATCAATGATCTATTCATCATCTCTACAATTATATTTTTCTAAGGGGTGTATGAGTTGTCTTATGCTATGAAATATCATTAACTTTGCAAAATCTATCAAACTTAGTTGAACAATATTCTCCACCATGATCTTGTTGATAACTGAGAGGGGGGGTGAATCAGTTATCCTAATTATTTCTGCTTTCTGAACTTTATTAACAATCAATGTAATATTAATCCAAATGAGCAAACATAATCATGAAATGGAAATACACATGACACAGTATTTTTGATGTGGAAACCCTATTAAGGGAGAAAACCACAGGGTGATTAACCCAAGATTGTATTCTCTTGTTAGAAGAATGGAAATACAAAATGGCACTTGCCAATTGGGGCTCACTGCCCAAGCACACTGCTCACAGGGAGGCACACTGCCTACAAGAGACACACTGTCTACAAAAGAGTGTTATACAATACTTGAACTGATTGGTAGCATCCACATATGCTGGAGTTCAGTTCCAGTTAGGCTCAGTACACTGATCTGTTGCACTTCATCTTTTCCTCTTCTTTTATGTTGCTTTCCTTTCACATACCGGACCTTCCTTACTGCTTCTGCTCTACTCTACTTTTATTCACACATCAACTACACTACCAACACATCTCACAACTTAATCCATCGTGTATATATATCCACACAAGTGATTTCATTGCCTTTCTAGTCGGCACCTGGAATAGTCAATCTTTTCACAAACTTTGATCTGTCAGCTGAATCCTTGCACACCAGGTACTGCAGATCAATGATATACTTGTGGAAATCATTAATCATGTCAACTAAACATAATTCATGCCTTCATAACCTTTACCAACATCAGCAACACATCCGGAATAATGTCTGATGTTCTGCCAGTCAGTTCTTGCTCTGTTCATACTATCACATGAGAACCCGACACTCAAACATTCATATCTCTTTATCATTTTCACACCGGAGGCTCAAACCTTGGAATCTATCAGTCAAGATACTCCTCTTGACTTCCCCAAATCCGCATTTCACCAAGCTACTTTCTCTGAGGGATCCAGACCTGTCTGTCGGACCTTGCCACATGCTCTATTCCTGTTTACCAGACCACAACATTCTTCATTCTGACTTCCGATAGAGACATACCATGACCTGCAGATGTGTGGGATGAACTTTGTTGCCATCAATGACAACAATCATGAATCCATATAGTGTCTCTTGCCAATAATCTCCCCCTTTGGTATTGATGGCAACACTTAGTGAAAAATGACTAAGTGTTTACACTATGCTCCCCCTTGGCTGATGCTCTGTTTTTATATACATTTTTCAGAGATCCCCCTTAGTTGGATTCCTCATTTTTCACTGCTCTTCACTCCCCCTTTGACATCAATGGCAAAGGGTAGGGTCCGCACACCAAAAGTTTCAAAAAATTTAACTATACTTAGCCGCATATTACATACTCACATAAACTGAAGAATGTCTACAAAGGATGTCTTCAATTGGACGAGTTCTGTAGCCCAACTTTGCTTCATTCTATCCAAAATTGAAATGTGACCACTCAACAAAAACACAAAAGCTTCTGCCCTCTTAAGATCTGTCGGATCATTGGTTCAGGCGGTAGTCTGAGCATCACTTATGGCCTCATGCATGGCCTCTAACTTAGGGATAATGATTCTTCTGAGTTCACCCATCCGGCTAATTATGTTCTTCTTTTCCTTCTCAAAAATCTTTATTGCATTTGTGATTGCAATAGTCTGACACTCTTGATTGACTATGGAGGAAGAGAGAGGATCAAAACTTTGAGACAAACTTAGTAGTTTATCCTCTTGCTCTTTTATTTTCTTCTCAATCTCTATTGTTGCTTTGGACCATGAAATACAAAATTTGTATACTTTTCCGCCATCTATAAGAGCATTTTCTAAGCTCTTTATCCCAATATTCATATTCCTTCTATCATTAATGATCAACCCTTGTATCTCTGAGAATCTCTTATTCAAAAACTCCTTTCGGACCTTTTCTTCAACTGACTTCTCTAGAGAATCAAAATGTGTACTAACACTGCTGACTAGAGTTTTGAGATTACCGGAAGAGGAGGCTGTGGGATCTTTCTGAAACGATGGTATAATCTTTTCAAGCACTCTGGAAGCAGCTTCTATCAACTCACAGTCTTCCATGTGAGACTTTAGGAGTTTTTCTTTAGCCTTGGCATTAGCAAATGAAGCAATCTTCATTGTCTGTACTGGAGAAAGAGAATCAAAGTTAAATGGTCCTTGTAGAAGCTCCGGTTCATCAATCTCTATTATTTCTTTGTTTAGGAATTCTTGGACAGTTTTTGCAGTGTCTCTTGCCAGAGATAGATGTTTCTTCTCTTCTGCATTCTTAGGGTTGTCCCTTGGAGCTTTCTCTCCTTCCACATTCTTACCACTATCAGTTGTGGTTTCCTCTGTTGGGGTCTTCTCTTCCTCTGCAACCTTGGTATAGTCAACTTCTTTTTCCTTCACTCCTGCTTCTTTCTCCTGTATTATGTCTTCTCCTTTAGATCCGGAAGCTGTAGGGGAAACTGGAGGAGAGATATTTGTTTGTTCATGAGCCACCTCTTCCGGAATAGAGGATTCTGAGCCCTTGTCTTTACCAGAGTCCTCTGTGATGGGAATGTTGAACTTTTTAAGAGTATTTCAGAGAATCTCTTCAGTCTCTTTTGTCACTCTGTCGGTTTCACCAAGCATGAGCTGATTCATCCTGGCTTTGCTCTGGAACTCATCCTTGCACTCTTTAAAGATCATATTCATTTGCTGCGGAGTGATTGAAGGGAAGAGTTGAATGGTGACCTGTTCTTGGATCTCGAGGTCTTTTGCTTGAGCATTGTTCTTCCTCATTTCAAGCCTTTTCTCTAAGCTTTTGGGAATTAGAGAGATTATTTCAATAAAAGCTTTGTTGTAAGTGTTCAAAAACTGAACTGTGGCTTCCTCCAGAATCTTTTTATCTGCTTCATTATATTCATCATAAAATTCTATTAAGGGTTGCATGTTCCCATCCATAGTGACTGCTTTTACTACAATGTCCAAGGATAGAGTGGGTTTTTCAGCAAATTCCTCTTCCTTCTCTTCTTCTCCCTGACCGGTAGAATGTTCACCGGATGATTTCTTCTTCTTTTCCAGTTTCCTTATCTCCTCATCTAATTTAGTTTCCTCATCATCTTTTAGGCTAACATAGGACCTTGTTGCCTTTTTTTTGGTTCTCTTTTCTCCTTTTCCGAATGATTGTGATTTCGGTTTAGATGCCCTTGAGCTTTTAGCAGTGGCAGGTGCAGATCTCTTAGATGATCTACTCCAGGTGGAGGTTTCTACCGGAGCACTTTCCTTGCTTTTCTTTTCTGCCTCTTCTTCTCTTCCTCAGCCCTTTCCATCTTTTTCTTGTGGGCATCAAGTGCCTCCTTTGAGATGCCAAGGCCTTGGGAAATATTTTCTACCTCTTTTCTCACCTTCCTCTTGATTTCAGGTTCTCTGAGTTGCACATGAATCTTTACACTCAGCTCCTCAAATGTTCCAAATCTTTCTGCTTTTGAGTCCTTTGGCTGACTGAGCATGTGTTGAACATGCAGCTCTACAATTTGTTTATCAACTTCATACCCCACAGGCATGATCCAGACTGTCCTTGGCTCTACTGCCTCCATTAGGCATTGATCAGTGTCTACCATGAAGCACACTGTATCCTTGTATTTCTCAACTACTGATTTGGGGATTCTTTCTCTGATTTGCATTGTATTTTGAAATTGCTTGAAGTAACCCCACAGAGCTGTATTCCTTGCCTTAGCATCTCCAAGTTCATACAAGTAGTCTCTAATCTGAATTGCTACTGGTTTGTCATTTTACCATACCCATCCATTTGATCCGGGCAGCTCATTCATGAAGTAGAAAAATAGACATAGTATTAGTCCACCATATTTAAAGGAATTCTTCTTGTCCTTTTTGATTTTCTGTATGTTTTCCATTAGTTGGCTCAAAAGAAGTTCACAGAGATCATATTTTGCATTCTTTCTCAGCATCTCATAAGCAGTATATACTGCAGTTTCGGATACTGAATTCTCCCTACTGGAGTGATATATCTTGTATCCTATTATCATAGATGCAAACTTGACATCCGGGTCAGAAATATCTTCAATGGTCATTGCCCTCTTATCAAATTTTAATCAGGTGGCCTCAATTACAATGTTGTTTTTGATAGATTTGAGGATAGGTATCCCTCCGGAGGAGTATAAACTAGTTACTGCCCTAATTGCCTCCTTTATAATCTTGCAAGGTTTGTTCAGCCATAGGAAGTTATCATGCACCCTACTCAATACATATCGGACCCATTCATCTTCTTCAAAATAGGGGAAATGAATGAACTGATCAAAATGTTTCTCCTGGATGCCCTTATATTCTGGTTTAAGCTCAAAAGTATCATCTATCAATTGTTTGTGATAGATGTCTCTCAGTTTGAATTCCCCAAACTCTTCAATATTTGCATGTATGTAAACCCTAATGTCTTCTGTGTGCAAAATGCCATGCGGAACACTAGAGAATGCTCCTAGGGGATCTACCTCCAATGATTTGTATGGATGTTTCTTGAATTCAGGGTGGGGCCTATCAGAGATCTTTACTATATTCAGAGTATGCATCTTTCAAAGCTTTGTAGAGAGATATTGAGAACGGAAAATACCTTTTGCGCCTTTCGGTTCCACGTAGTTGGCCAGATTGATTTCTGGATGAATTGACTTCTGCAAATGATATTTGATGAAGTTGTGGAATTTTGTTGTAGAGCTTCACTTTTCATTTCTTCTTGAATGCAAAATGAACAAGTGATTAATGAGAAAAACCCTTATATTGCTCCGCAAACCCTAATGTTAGGTTGCAATAAATGCTTGACCTAAGTTATTCCGGTTTGCCTTATTCATGACTTGGAGAACCAGATCAATCTTGATCTTTAAACATTATGCGGATCTTCCAAATCTTTACCATAGTTTGTTTGGATGTTGCCCTTATGAACCCTTTAATCCGCAATTCTTCTTGTGCCAGTTCCAGCACCAATTGACTGGCTGGGGGAACAAGGTCTTCTTTGTGTCTCCCCCTGAGCTAGATCTCACTTCTTAATTTCTGGAAGGAATATCAGCACCAGAGTCTGGTGCGGATCTAACCTCTACATTCTCTATACTTTTCTTCACCCAAATCTTGTTCATCTCACTTTTAACTTCATCCGCATTCACCTTTTGTTTACCCTTATCTTGATTCTGATTATGATATACCGGACCTCTTTTGTCCTGATTCTTGCTTCTACAAAATTTTGCACTATGACTGGATCTATTGCAGATTTGGCAAACAACATTTCTTTGCATATTTGACTGATATCCTCTTGATCTGCATTGATTAGCCATATGACCTATTCTATTGCATGCAAAGCATCTACCATTGAATGATTTGTTCATTTGCATATTTCTGCATTCATAAGATTTGTGACCATACCTTTTACAGTTAAAACACTGTCTGGAGAAAGATGAATTAGTCTGATTCATTCTCTTTCTGCACTGATTAGCTTTGTGACCAAAGTGATTGCAGTTGTGGCAGTATCCATTGAACGATGGATATCTTTGAGCATTAGGCTGTCTTACCGGAGGTCTTCTAGGCCTGTTCCATGGATTTTCTGATCCAAAATTCTTCTGACCGGATCCAGAGCTTTCTCCTTTCTCATATCCCAAACCACACTTGTCATCTACCTTCTTTTGACTTCCAAGAAGAACTTCAAGTTGAGCAGAACTTATCTTGAATTTCTCTTTATACTCATTTGTTGTTTGAAGATCCCTTTTGAGAGAGACAATTTGATCCTCAATTTTTTCTTCATTGTCTTTAGCATCTTCAAGATCAGATTCAAGATGTCTGATAATTCTATCCATCTGGTGGCAATCTTCTGATTTCTCCTTGAGAGATTGTCTTAGATTATCTTCAGTTTTTCTTTTCTCTTCAACTTCTTGGGTAAACTTCATGACTCCTGATTCCATTTCATGTCTTACCATAATGATTTCTTTTGATAACTTTTCACACAACTCAATTTTTTCTTTCAGCTCTTCATTTACATTATTTGCTTCACCTTGTCTTGCCAATTGCTGAAGCAGCTCCTTTCTCTTTTTCATAGAGAGACTTAATTTGTCTTTTAGTTCTCTCATGAAATCATCAGCCTGTTTGAGTCTTTCCTTTAATTCATTGACTTCAGAGTTTGATTGTTCATGATCATCAAGGGCAGTCTTGAGTTACTCCCTTAAACCATATGCATCAATTTGAATTCCTAGATCTTCCTCAAGCTGTTAGGCTCTGTTAGGAGGAACTTAGCTCTGATACCAATTGTTGATAACTGAGAGGGGGGGTGAATCAGTTATCCTAATTATTTCTACTTTCTAAACTTTATTAACAATCAATGTAATATTAATCCAAATGAGCAAACATAATCATGAAATGGAAATACACATGACAGTATTTTTGACGTGGAAACCCTGTTAAGGGAGAAAACCACGGGGTGATTAACCCAAGATTGTATTCTCTTGTTAGAAGAATGGAAATACAAAATGGCACTTGCCAATTAGGGCTCACTGCCCGAGCACACTGCTCACAGGGAGGCACACCGCCTACAAGAGACACACTGTCTACAAAAGAGTGTTATACAATACTTGAACTGATTGGTAGCATCCACATATGTTGGAGTTCAGTTCCGGCTAGGCTCAGTACACTGATCTGCTGCACTTCATCTTTTCCTCTTCTTCTATGCTGCTTTCCTTTCACATACCGGACCTTCCTTACTGCTTCTGCTCTCCTCTACTTTTATTCGCACATCAAATACACCACCAACACATCTCACAACTTAATCCATCGTGTATATATATCCGCACAAGTGATTTCATCACCTTTCTAGACGGCACCCGAAATAGTCAATCTTTTCACAAACTTTGATCTGTCGGCTGAATCCTTGCACACCAGGTACTACGGATCAATGATATACTTGTGGAAATCATTAATCATGTCGGCTAAACATAATTCATGCCTTCATAACCTTTACCAACATCAACAACACATCCAGAATAATGTCTAATGTTCTGCCAGTCAGTTCTTACTCTGTTCATACTGTCACACGAGAACCCGACACTCAAACATTCATATCTCTTTATCCTTTTCACACCGGAGGCTCAAACCTTGGAATGTATCAGTCAAGATACTCCTCTTGACTTCCCCAAATCTGCACTTCACCAAGATACTTTCTCTGAGGGATTCGGACCTGTCTATCGGACCTCGCCACATGCTTTGTTCCTGTTCACCGAACCACAACATTCTTCATTCTGACTTCCGGTAGAGACATACCATGACCTGCGGATGTGTGGGATGAACTTTGTTGCCATAAATGACAACAATCATGAATCCATATAGTGTCTCTTGCCAACAAATCTATTCTCAACACCTTGATCTTTCTACTTGACTAGTTTTCCACAAGAGCCTTAAACTCCTTGAATTAACTAAAGACCTCAAATTTATGCTTAAGAAAGTAGACCTAAGTCCTCTTAGAGAAATTCTCAATAAAATAAACATAATATAGGGATTTTTTCAATGAAGGTACATCTGTAGGACCAAACATGTCACTATGAATAAGATTCAAAATCCCATGAGACTTATGTGAGCTTGAGTAAAACTGAACATGATTTTTTTACTATAAATAAAATGCTCACAATACTCAAAGTCAAGAGAATAATCAACCAACCACTCTACAAGATTTATATTTTTTAAGGTCCTTAGATGCTTCTCACCTATGTGGTCCATGTGCTCATGCCACAACATAGTCTTCTCAGTTGGTAGCTTGTTCTAGGAGGTGAGAACATGTTTACGAACACACACTGCATTTCTAAGTTTTGGATGTGCCTTTTCTACAAGTCCAGGTGCTACAAGTGCCTTTGCTTCAAGACTTGATGCTATGGGTCCCTTTATTGCAAGCATCGATCTTATAGGAATAGATGTTGTAGGTACCAAAGTTGTAGGCTTAGATGTTGCAATTCCCTTTGTTGTAGGTACTATTAAACTATTACACTAAATGTAGGTGCTAGCATCAAGGAAAAAATAGTTTAACTTGAACTCATTTTGCTAACACCATAGCTCCATGAACCATCTTACACCCACCATTACTAAAGACTACTTGTACACCCACATCATTCATCTTGCTAATAGATAACAAGTTTCATGCCAAACCTAAGATGTGTAGAACCCTTGAAATAACTTTGATCCTCCAATTGAAGAATTTTATCTTAACTCAATCACACCCAATAATATTAAAAAAAAGTTGTCACCAAGGTAGACCTTTCCACTGTCAAACTTCTCATAGTTAGAAAACCACTCCTTGTGGGGAGTCATGTGAAAAGAAGCATCAGAGTCAATCATTTATGCAAGGAAAGGGTTGCAACAAATGCATCTGATTCATCTCAAGAAGCTATAGAATCTAAATCATCCTTTGACTTATTCTTTTCTTTCTTCTTCTCCTTGCAATCCTTCTTGATGTGGCCTTTTTTCCATACTTCTAACATTTTACCTTGGATTTACTAGGAGAATTTGATCTCCCTCAAGACTTATATCTACTCTTATCCTTCTTCTTACCTTTTCCCTTTGACCATCCACAAATAACCTGAGATTCCTTGGTGGATTTAGAATCCTTCCACATCATCTCCTTTGATAGAATAGAAGCCACTACCTCATCAAGCACAAACTTTGGAGTATTTATTCTAATGGTCATCACTAGATTGTCCCATGAGTTTAGCAAGGAACATAACAAAACCATGCAATGATCTTCTTCTTCAATCTTCACATTGATAGACTATAATTGGCTTACAATAGTGTTAAGTGCATTTAGATGCTCAATAACTAAGTCCCCATCCCCCATCCTTAAAGTATACAACTTATTTCATAGAAAAAACTTGTTCACTAGGGATATTGCATGGTACAAATTTCCCAACTTTTTGAGAGGGTTTTAATAGCAGGTTCTCCCACAACATTTAGGAGTACTAAATCTACCAAACAAAGATAAATGAGACTTCTGGATTTCTAATCTAACACATCCAACTCTTCATCCTTCATTCTTGTAGGTTTAATTTTGAAGATTGCAAAACATAGATCTCTATTTTTTAACAAATCCTCTATCCTGAGCTTCCATGGCTTGAAGTTTGTGCCATTAAACTTTTCCATATCCAACCATGATGTACTGGCCATTTCCGTGAAATCAAAGATCTTTTGTGTATGACTCCCACTCAAACCAAGATTAGTCCAAAAATACTTTTTCCTACCACCTAAGAAATAGAGTTGATCAAGCTCTGATATAAAATGAAAGGAAGCTAATAACAAAAAAACTTGCTACAATCAATGAGGAGAGAAATACATATAAAATACGATTTAGCAGTTTTAAGAGAAAATATACACTAAAAATTATACCACAATGACATAGTGTTTAACCTAGGAAAACCCTTTCGAAAAAAAATTAGCCTCCAAATCTCAAACTAATGTATTCACAATACCAATTTGGTTATAACACATCAACAGGCTCAAGCCTTCATAGCAGAATAACCAACATGAGTCTAGAGAAACCACAAATGGTAAACCATAAACATAGGAGAATACCACCCACAAAAATGGTGCCCAAATCCCCATGAAAAATGCCAACACCTAACTCCCATGATGAGTCAATAGGACAATAATAGTAGATGCTCTTATGTTGTTATAATCCATCATAACCATCTCACCAACTTGGGTGCTCCATTTTGGCTCCATTATCCCCAACCGAAGATGCCTTATTATGCACCATAACTTGCATCATAAAGTTAGTTTTAATGTAACTCCCATATAATCATGCTCTTATGCATTATAAAATCCATCATAAGTAACTCCCATCTTACAATGTCATAAGATGCTCTTACACATCATGATGTCATTAGATGCTTTTCAAACGTCTTACACACATTACAAAATATCAATGCGTGGTCAAGAAAGCCACCTCAAAGTGGGACACTCTCTTTCCCATGTGAGGACAAAATAATAAATAAATACAACTAATTAAGAAATAGGAACCATTGGGATGCAAGGTTGAGACACTTTTCCCAACATATAGGAGGTTGCTAAGTGTCAAACTCATACAGTGTGGATTACATGTTTTTTGGGATGCTAACATGTGTCAAATAAATATGAGGGCAAATGTTAGACTTGTATAAATCCAATTCCTATAGCATAGGACTTGTTAGGTGTCACACGCATGTGGAAGCATACCATTTGGATGTTGATGTTACATATGTCGCACATGTATGGTCTAATACAAAGTTACAAAAGTAGACCATGTGTTGTAGTACATACTGCAGAGAGGTATCAAGCATATATGAAACATGAAGCTCTAAGGAGCTAAAGATGCTTTGAGGAAGCTATACAGGCTTGCACTCAAAGAACTCTTGAGTGTTGAGTGCAAAACTAGTAATGTCGATGCTTACAACGCATCACTACTGAATATGCATCTATGCGTAAGGCAACTAATTGTTAAGCTAGCGTGCACTTGATTACACAAGAGTTGTAGAACAATTTTGTTAATGGTCTAATGCATGAGGACGTGCTCAAATCACACACCCTTTCTTAAGGAGCAATGGTCCCCAATGCATTTTGTTATGCATTAAAGTAGCTTGTAGAAAGCTAATGACTTAATGAATTGGCATGTGTAATTGTGCTTAGATCAAATAGTGTTCTATACTAAATGCATGTTTGGAAGTTTGAAGTAGCTATTTGGGCTCACTTTAAAGGCTTAAATAATGATATTTTTATGAATATTGTCTTTGTTACTTTTAAAAAAGATAATAGTACAATATTCAAAAAAAAAAGATGGGTGGTAGAGGGGCACACCTATAAATTCTATGTAGGATAAAGTCCAATATGGAGACAATAAGTATCAAAGGGCCAAGACCAAAAATAAAAAAAAACACTAAGCAACTAAAGCAACATTAGTAGGAGGGGGTCTTTATCATCTAATTTTCCCTAAACATCACCGGGGATTGAACTGTCATCATGGACTTCCAATCAATGAGAGCACCCTCCTCCTTGGGAGAGCTATCTGTAGGTTATTGAGAATGAACATGAGAGATTGCCAGTTCCAGGTGAGGAAGCTTGCCAGAATCTAACCAACTAGGAGAACCACACCCATGAGAAGAGGCAAATGGTGGCCTAGAAGGTTGAAACCAATTGTAGGTTGCATTATCCCTATTTCCTACAGGTTGAGAGATAAAAGACTAAGATCCATGATCTCATCTGTAAGATTGGCTACAACAACCTTGGTACCCTTGAGGAGGGGAGGAGGAAGGAGGTGGGACTTTGGCAACAATGCATGGGGCATTACCTTAGTGATCAAGAAGCTCTTACAGATGTGCCACTTCAAGTGCAACCTTGATAGCTTGCACTTAAACTTTTATAAGCACATTAGAGAAAATCATAGCTTTAGTACATAGAGAGAACTGAACATCAGCTGAACAACCTAAAAAGTGAGCTAAATTTCTATCTTCCCAAATAATGAAGAGGATTTCCACCTTGAAACATGACAAATCTGGGTATATTTGAATGGGAGACAAGGCTATTCTCTTAACAAAACCATATGACATGAAAAGGAATTAGGTTGAAAGGGCCTAGAGAAATCATGAATTTAATTCCAAGATTCTTGAGCATTGGTGCAAAACCAAAAGAGATGCTTGAGAGTCTCTATTTATCCATAGAATGGACAACAAGGGTTGAGAACTCCTAGATGAGTTTTAAATGAGATCCAAGTGAAAGGCCTTGGTAAAGAAAGCTCTATGCAAAATGAGCCAATTTAGGCTCAACAATGGCTAATTAGATATATTGGAAATGATAGTGTTAAGTGCCAAGAGAAGTTGGAGCTATTGATGATGGTTTAACTAATTTGCCATGGGAAGATGAGGCGAAAGCCATAGGTATCCTTTACGGGGTCTATAATTGCAAAATGGTGTGTCAAGATACCATTTCCAATCTTTCCACCAAGGCTTGAAATACCTAACCCCAATTTTATAAATAATCTAGGGAGGAATAACATCAATCACAATCTGGAATGTCTCATGATCTTGATTAGAAAGCCTAAATTTCATCTTTACTTCTGGCCAAGAAAGAAAATTCTTGGTAACTCTGTTAATAAGATCAAGGAGGAATCTAATTCCTCATTTTAAAAACTTAAAAGCATGAACCCACGGAGCTTTAGCTAAAGGGTGGTCTTGAGAGGAGAGAATTTAAGACTACTAAATATATTGTTGATTGATTGAAAGACCATTGTGAAAATCATTTCCCACCCATAAATGCCATGGCTTAATAGATTCCCAAGATTTCCAAATGCTTTTGATGACAAACATGCCTTGAATATGAATAGGCTCCCTCGTAGTGAGAAGAGTACAGAGGTCTAACCTTTCCAAGTTGGTCACCCATAAGGCACACTAGAAAGAATATAATGCTTGATGTGAACTTTCCAAGCATCATTCCCTTCTAGGGCCCTGCTAATCCATTTAGCACATAAGGCAATGTCTTGATGATGGATTGAAAGCAATCCTAAACCACCAACATCATGGGGAATACAACAGAATTCCCAAGCAATACAATGAAAGCCTTGATGTCCATCACTAGAGATCTAGAGAAATTCTCTAAGAAACTTTTTGATTTTAAGATAAGAGGCCTTCAAAGGTATTGAGCAAGAAGAGTAATATACATGAGTGGTAACTAGAATTTTGGAACAAATTTGGAATTTACCAGCTAAAGAAAGAGGTTTGGTGATCCAATGGCTTAGTTTATTATTAATCATGGCAATAATAGCTTACTGAAAGGTAGAAAAAGAGCCTTGAAAAACAAAGGGAATGCCCAAAAAATGAAAGACTTCCTCGTCATCAATCCATTTCCAGGCATAATTGTCTAACCATCTAGGTTTGGGAAGAAAGGATTACCTGTAACACTTGGTCTTTTACCAAACTATAGGCCTAGAAAAACACATCAAGATCTAATGAAGTGTCTGTTTTACATTAGCTTTCTCCTCAATGAGGGTGAGGAAAGAATCATTGACAAAATGACCATGAACCAGTAGACTAGAAGAATTGGGTAAAGTAATGCCCTTAACAAGCCTTTGAAAGACTGCATTGGCCAATAAATAGTGAAAACCTTTACAAGCAAATAGATAAAGTGCTAGAGCTAAAGAACAACCTTGTTCGATGGATCAAAAAAGCCCAAACAACTTAGATCGCTAACCATTAATGGTAATGCAAGTCAAGGCATCAACAAACAACATCTACACAAAATGGAGGAAACAAGGTCCAAACCCAAGTGCTTAAAGCACGAAAAGAATGAAATGCCATTCAATGTGGTCATAAGCCTTAGCAAAGTCAATATTGATAAACATTGCAGGCTACTGAGAGTGGTAAGCCCATTCCATTCCTTCCCATATAATAATAATGTTGTCAAAGATGTAGCATGAATTGATAAAACCAGTTTGTTCAGGATGGACCAACTAGGGGAGAAGAGGTCTAAGCTTAAGAGCAAGAGCCTTGTTGATGATCTCGTATGAAACATAGCCTTGTTAATGATCTTGTATGAAACATTCAACAAAGTGATAGGCCACCAAGTTCATATTTCTTCAAAATCACCAGCTTTAGGTATGAATTTGATATTCCCTTTGTTAATAAATTTCCTAAAGATTTCTTGTGAAAGGCCTCTAGATAGACTTTGTGAAGGTCTCCACTCATTTTTTCCCAAAAAGTTTTATAAAATTTACAAGGAAATTCATCCAAACTAGGAGCTTTATCATTAGTCATTGAAAAATAGCTCCCACAAATCTTCTTTGGTGAGAAATTGATCATAAATAATATGTTGAGAATTGAAAACCTACCGAGGAACCACATTAAGGCATTGTTGCAAAGTAAATTTTTGAGCTACAGTATACTCTTGAACAACAAAGAATTGCTCATAATACTAGTATCGTTTAGGAAGCTCATTTCAAAGTTGATGCCCTTCCTTGGTTTGCTTGATAGTTTGAGATGTGTGACGAGCATGTAAAGCCTAAAAAAAATCCTTAGAGACCTTATCTCCAATCTTGAGCCAATGAAGTCAAGCTTTGATTTGGGCTCCTCGTGCAGAATGTGCATCTGTAACTTGCTTTTGGTGGTGAAGTTGATTCAAGTGGAGTTGAGTGGCTAAGTCAAAAGGTTTCACCTCCAAAGTGATGATGCCTTGGCAAAGCTTCGAGGCGATGGCCTCGTATGAGTGGTGATAGAAATGAGCTAGATGGCACCTATAAATATAGAGGAAAAGAGAGGTGCAGGTGATGACATCATTCCACCAAGCGATCCATTTTGTCTCATGCATATGATGTGGTTCTAAATTCCAAACATGTGGGTGTATGCATGGAGTTGTGGGACCAAAAAGTCACCACATGAATTTTTGGTCCCATGCAGACTATAACGCGAGTGCATCATAACGCGCTCGCGTTATTGTTGCATAAAAGAAAAAAACACATTTCCTTATAACCCGCGGCCAAAAACACAGTTTGGCAAGAAAAAACTAGTGACATAGTGTGAGCGCGTTCAAGGAAGGGCAAATCAAGCAAGTGCAAAGAGAGATCGACATTTTCATAGTGCCACCTCGCCAAACCCACTCCTAGAGACGTCATGAAGCAAATGTAGAGGGTCTAGTAGCCAAAGAAGGTAGGGTTTGATTAATTTTTGTGAGTTTAAAAATAATTTTGACTTTTACAATGTTTGATTAGTTTTTATATTGAATTTACAGTTAATGAGGCAGGACAAAACATAAATCCAGCTGAGGAGGGTCAAAACAACCCTCAAAATCTCCCACCTTCATGTCCTCACCATGAAAGAGATACACAAGAAAACTATTTAGGGCAAATAGAAGAAAATAAAAAACATCTTCAAACCCTAATTAAAATGTTTAACAGTCCAAGTGCAAGCACCAATCATAGGAGAGTGCTTGTGAAGTCATTAGAGATGATTGTTTATCACACCGAATCGGTGATAAAATAAATCACCGAATTTCATGACTATAGGGAGAGGTATCGGCAATACTATGCCGATAAATTATCTTATGAACAAGTGAAGAATGAAAAAATTACAAAATCTGCATTATGTTCACACTTTAACAATCCTAAAACTGGCCAAAGATTAGAAGAGACTTGCAAACGCTTCCCTATTCATTGGTGTACAAATCAAGATATATCCCAAAACTTTTAGGATAGATGGTACATGGTGTTTGACGAGCACCCATGCAACAACAATAAGGTGCCACAATATTTCTTGAGGAAACTCCATTGCAAGTTCATCCTCAAGAAGATTCCTAATTATTTTGACATTCAAGAGTTCTAGGGTAGATGTGGTGGCTTTACCCAAGAGAGGGAGGGGGCATAGTGAGACCAAAACTATGTACCTAGACCCATAATGAGGCCAGCACATGTGTCACTCCCTTCAACTTTGAAGGAGAGTGTTGAGGTGGAGACATTACATTCATTAGGTGCTCTCATGCAGTCTCTAGCACAACATGGTGATTATCTCACCCAGGCCGATGAGGGTGAGAGCAGCAGGCATCATTTGTCCCCACATCTATGCAGTTCATGTGGAAACCTATGCGATTATGGGAAGCAGGATTCATGGCACGACTCTCAGCAGGATGTTGTGATGCAGGGGCAACATCCAATGATGGACGCATCCATATTAGATGATCTTATTCTCACAGATGATGTCTTACAGCATACATTTGGTATTGACTCCCATGTAATTTTTTACAAGTTTCATCTTGATTTAATATATTCTTATTTGAAATTTGTAATTAATTTTATATGACTATCTATATTATAAGTCAAAATTAATGTATGTAATTGTCTATGCAATGAAATTCCAGGGTCAGAGTCTTCATCCTGCCTCTGTTGGCCGTCCATTGGTGGGTTATGAGAGGAGGTTGAGTTAGCAGGTATGTAATTTATCACATGAACGTAAATATAGTACATATATCAATGGTAATATTATTTAGTGACAATTTGATGATTTCAACAAGGAGCTTCACCAGCACCTCCACGGTTTCCTTGGTCCCTTGCACGCAAAACCACTTTTACAGAGGTAAATTTAACCATTTGTAATCATTATGCATTTAAATAATGTTATGTATCTATTTTGATGGAATAACCTTGAACTCTATTTTCAGATGCTAAATATGGAGACTCCTCATCTTCGTGAGTCAGCGTAGGCAGGCATTACTGCAATCGTGTTGTCTTCAAATCCTTTGATCGAGGTATGAGCTAGTAACATGTAAATGTCATTTTGTATTTCTTATTTTATCTCATGTAATTTGATGTACATAAATAATATTTATGTTTAGTCAATTTTGCTTCTTGATGCTTCTCACAGGAGTTCACAACTCCAACCCATCCAACTACAAATGAAGAGAGAGAAAAGATGATTGAGAGTGATCATCAAGTAGCGGTAAGTGATCAATTACATATGTGATGTTATATATTTCATGTTTTCTATATTAATGTGCATATCGTTTGATTGTATTAACAGGTGGAGCTGCAAAAAGCTCTATTGAGGAGGTCTACTTGACAGGGGAGAGAGAGAGAGGATGAGTCACTAATTAGCTCTCCATCTTCATGGCCAATCAAGGGTCGCCGATTATTTGATAGACGTCCATAGGAAACTAGATCTTGGGACATTTTTTGTATGCCTAGATGGCTTTGTATACATACTTTTGTATGGTACCAATGTATATTTTTGTATATGCCTATATGGCTTTGTTTGGACATGCCTATATGGCTTTATATATAGACTAGATGTTATGTTCATGACATTATGTATATGACAATTTATATTAAATATTTAATATGATGATCAATTATCATTACAGGAATTCGATTTTACACGTGCCAATTGCATTTGCTTGAAAGTTTATAAATCATTTTCAAATAATCCATTTTGTGCATATCTTGTAATCATTGCATTCCATGAGACTACGCATTTCTTTAAGGCATCATGTCAAACAGTTCACGTGCCTTGTCTATGCTTCCACACTTTCCATACATGTCTACAAGCGTTGGAAAAGGGGAGAGAGAACAAGGAAAAGTTGCAGCTATGTAGTTTTAAAATGTTTTCAAATCTGAAATAGAATGTGTAAATCTGAAAATTACTTTCAATTTAGATGTTAGAGTAATTCTCCAATTTAATCAATGTAGTAGAAGAAAATAGCTTGCAAGAAGAAGACAAGTATTTATGTAGAGAAACCCCTAAAGGGAAAAACTCCACACCAAAGGTGTTTATGCTTGTAATAAATCTCTTGTGAAAGATTACATTCAATACCGAAATCCTTTCATTCCTTGATGCACTTCAAAAGCTTCTTCAATCTTCAACCTGTAAAAACTTCAAAAAGCTTCTTGCGTTTTTCTTCTAAGTCAAAAAAAGCTTCTTTCTTTTTTTCTTCTAAGTCAAAAAAGCTTCTTGCTTTTTTTCTTCTAAGTCTTTTACAAAAACTTCTTGTTTTTTTCTTCTAAGTTTTTTTCACAATTCAACTCTCTAGAAAATGTATGGAGCTTTTTAATTAATACAGAAGCTTCTTAATTGGAAACCTTGAAACTCAAATTACAATCAATTGTAATTGATAATATGAGAACAAATCCTCATGCAAAACCCAAGCACCCAAATAGAGAAGACAGAAGTCAAACTAAGTCAAGCTTCCTGTTAACTGCCTATCCTAGATGTGGGTGCCCAAGTTTGCTCAAGTAAACTTAGCCAACATCAAATACATTTCCAAATAAAAGAAACAATAGAAAGTCCTCAAATTGGGTGTCCAAGTTTGCCAAATCTCTTTCTATTAACTGAAGTGATCAACACACACCAATCTCATGCAAATGACATGCAAGATTGATGTCTCCAAAGTTATTATGAATTACCTTGTTCTGTACATGCAAGTGACATGCAAACACCTGATTCAACATGCAATTGATACCCATTATCTGAAACACTGAGATGTACCATCCTGCAAGTTTTTGGAGTTAGAGTGTTCTACAAGCAGCCTCTCAAAAATGACATGCAACAACAAGCAAGATCATATAACTGACATGTAATAACATGCAAGCACATGCAAGTCCATGGGAGCAACATGCAACGACATGAAAGCACATGCAAGTGACATGCAACAACATGCAAGCACATACAAGTCCATAGAAGAAACATGCAACAACATGCAAGCACATGCAAATAACATGCAACAACATGCAAGTACATGCAACAACATGCAAGTCCATAGAAGCAGCATGCAACAACATGCAAGTAACATGCAACAACATGCAACAACATGCAAGCAACATGCAACAACATGCAAGTACATGCAAGCAACATGCAAGTACATGTAAGTAACATGCAACAACATGCAAGTGACATGCAAAAATATGCAACTCCATGCAAACAGGGCCTAAATTTGATGGTCGTTTGGCTGTATTTAGTCATTTTAGCTATAAAATACAATTAAAATTTTATGAAGACTGTATCAGTTGAAAGGTAAGATTTTAAGTAAACTGTCAAAATTTATATGTAATTTTTCTTATATATATTTTTAGTCTATATATATTTTCCTAAAATAGGTAGCCTTTAATATTTGAAAGGCAATTTCAAATTGATGACTGTCACAAAAAAATTGTTTGACAGGTAGGGTCGACTGTCAAATTTAAGCTTTGCATGCAAGCTTTTATGAACTCATGCAAGCAATATTCAATTCATGTATCTCTAACACTTTAGTTAACTCCAACATTATATCCATGCAAGGTGTCTCAACATTATCCATTCATGCACATAAAAAAGCACAACTCCAAGTCTAAATATAAGTCCCCATCAAAAGGGGATGCCCAAGTTTAACTTCCACTTACTAGGAGTTATCAAACTCTCAAAATAGACTTAGGAGAAGTCAAAAAAGTTTTCATGGCCCCCACTCCAAAAGTGGACGCACAAGTTTGAACCTATGAATCGGGAATTGATTGCAATAAGTCAAGGTGATATAATTAATAAATAATTAATCTCTCAGAGTCGTTATGTGTTGGGGAACACATTCCAAGAACTTTAGAGACACATGAATTGGTTAGGATTGCAAGTTAATGGCAACTTATCCCAACATTCTCCCACTTGACATTATACATTGCAATAACTCTAAATGATATAATCAAACTTTAAATCACAAGGAAAAACATATGTTGTCATTAATGTACCATTGATTCTTCAACATGCTTTTGTGCTCCAACAAGATACCTGTAAAAGCAACCATGATAACCATCATCTCAAACAAGAACTCCTCACATCATGTCACCCATGATAAACAAGAAACAAGCCAAGGTGAAACATATCAACTGTCACTGAAACCTGCACCAATCTCAACATGAACACAAGCATCAAATCATATGATAACATAAGACTCTGAGTGTCTGCCACAGTCATACCAAATGGAAAAGCAACCACAATAAGTTGCTAGCTCATCCAAAATATCATACTTCAAAACCAAGGAAAACAAACCATCATAGGTAGAACTTCATGCCATCAACATACCAACCCAAAACTGCAATCAAGTGCCTTTAAAACAAACCTGCTAATCATCCATCCTCCCATCTCAAAGCAACATACCAATGTACAAATGACCAAAGACAAGGCCAACAAACAAAATCTGTAATAACACTGAATGGATCTATGGATATTGACAGTCCACATCCAAGTTTTCAATGCAACCAATGGGTAAAGACAGCCCACTAAACTACACAACTCATAGATCCCAATAGTAAAGCATGCAAAATCATCTTCACATCAATAACCTGCAAACTGAGACAACCAAGAAGATATCGTGACAAAAAAGAGCATATATATCCAAGAACTCCCACTGCATGGGTAATGTCAAATCTGAAAATAAGATCAAGGCATTAACAAATCCTCCTATAGCACTTCTCTTAGAGGACATGGATAACTCCTCTTCCATATAGTGACAAAACATATAATGATATGCATAAAACATCTCTCATTAAACCAATCTCTGAATAACTCTCCCAAGTCCTCTTAACCAATGAATAAAAAGATCAAGGAGCTACCAAATTATTGTTAACAAAAAAACTTTTGACTCCAATTCAATCCTCAACTCCATAAACATGAGAACCTTTAAGAAGAAGACAATATACAAGGAAAGAGAGAAACTGCAAAATCATACCATGTCTTTATACCACACTAACTTGTGCCAAATTGTGTAAAGTATGATCTCTTTCAACGCTCCCAAACTGAAAGGGTATCAACATCTAACATCCAAATTATGATGAAAACATGGCAGTAATAGATGCTAACTTCTTACTAAAAGTAGATCAAACTAGCCAAACATTCCCACAACAAAGGGAATAAGCTAAAATACCACAAACCATTTTTGTACATCTCCAAAACAAATCCTCATAACTAGTTCCATAGCTCAAGATCAAATAATAATGAGAACAATAGAAATCCATAAACCCATGCATCTACTTCTCAAAAATCCTTTTCAAGACTAGTGTAAGAGAGAAGACAAGATACATATAAAGAATGCATATAATAATCAGGTGGGCAACACCTATTAGATCATTTACCTATCGAGTGGACCAAGAGTGGGATACAAGATTGTCCTTGCCTATAACACCAAGCAATAAAAGCTTATAATAAATACAACCTTCTCATAAGATCTATAATGGACTTACATTCATTTCCAAGTGTAGGCTTCTCAGTCCTTTTGTTGACATCTCATAATGAGAAATCTTTCCAAAACATATCTCTAAGTTCAAGAGATATCAAGCCTCACCCAAGTCTCTCTAGTATCCATGAGTTTTTAGCAATCAATCCATGCCAACTTCAAATGCAATCTGCATAATCATGAAGCTCCAAGCATATGATTAATACTTCAAAACCAAAGAGAACTAACCAAACCATTGCAAAATTTCAACTCTAGAATTAGGAATATATCATGACATCATGATCTAACATCTTCTCAAAAGAAGATCATATGCTCCAATGAACATATTCTGCTCCCAAGAGCACATGTATCATGCCAAAGCCTCTAACTCATGATCAAGAGTGCATCATGACATAATACTATGCATCCCCTAAACCAAGGATCATATATCAAAAATTGATAAGTTATAAACTCAACACCTCACCAAAAACTCCAAGAGTTCTCCATGGAAAACCAAGATGTCAACACCTCTTCAAAAACATGAAGATCTAACATCCTCCAGTCAATAGAACCAAAAATGTCAATGAACCCTTACTGCAAACTAAATGCATAATCCAAGAGCTTCTTATGACACCAACAACCATTGCAAAAGATCGCCCATCTTCTATAAAGATTATGCATGGCTTACAACACTGCAACAATGATAGTTTAGAACCAATATCTTGAAACAAAGAAGATAGGATACATTATGAAACTGCAAAAAACTCCCACTTAAAGTGATACCAAGTTATTCATGGTATCATGATCAACATCATTACCAAAACTCCACTGAAAGTGAAAAAAGCTTCTCGTTCAACATAACTTTACTTTTATAAATTCCAATGAATAACTAAATCAGGTACTCCAAACTACCCTTTTGTCTCAATACAAAAAATACCAATGTAATTAAGGTGACCAAGAAGAAGTCTACCAAATAGAACCCACATCAGCTTATTCACAAGATCTGGACACATGGAACATCTCCTAGGAGAAAAAACATGATCAGTGCTTCAACCTTTAATAACTGAAAAAATAGATTCAACCCCACATCAGTAACATGTAGAACAAATGTAACGAGGTATAACATGTAGATTTCCAAGACTCAAACACCAGGATCAACTCTAGCTCTGATTTACCAAATAAATCCTCATAGGAGAAACCATAGATCATAAGAACCCAACAAGTAGCCTTGCAAATATGAAATTGTTTCCATCCAGAAAGTATCTGAACACAATTTTCCACAGACCTACAAACCACAGATTTTGGTTAATATGTAAAACCTACTAAACCATATCTGTAAATCTAAATCCACTTAAACATCCAAACATTCACACCAATGAACACAATCAAATATGTCATCTGAAATAATGGAATATCACATATCTACAAACCTACAATTTTTTGAAACAGGAAAATTATGAAAACCTATATATTCAAGATAGCATGAATATGAGAAAGGAGAAACCAGGTTGTCCAGGAGTGCCCATATCATAAAAATACCAACTCCACAACCTCCATACAACCAGTGATAAATCATCCAGTGCTTTCATGTAACCATGAACCCAACATAAGCACTCCAAACTGTAGTCCAAGAAATGAGTGTTTTTCCATATGATTAAGGCACCAGAAGTAACCATCCAACATAAACACCCTTTGACTTCACATGACCACAAGGTAAAGGAATAAAACCACCAAACAAGAGAATATACACATATTGTCAAATTGGAGCTATAAATCACTACCACTAGCAATCGCACCTTGGTGTGCAATGGGTACGTAAAAAAGTTGTAGAAGTTCAATTGCTATGTCTTAAAGTGAATAATGATTGTCTCGTATCCTTATGGCCCATGTCATTTTTTGTTTTCTTGAGTGTCATTAATTAATCTTCATAATCTTAATGGATTTCAAGATCCTTGTGTTTTGCTTAGTATCTACTTCAAATGTGTGAGCTTTCATGTTTGGTGTCTAGTCTCTATTTGCATGCATCTCTTTTATAGATTCATGTTCATGCAATGCACTTGGGTTCATCTGCATTCCATTAGTCACCACCTATGCATATTGTTTGAAGCATGTATATGTGTTTATCACAAGCCTCATATTTCACATCTTGATACCTACATTGAATAAGCATTCTCTTGCAAATATAAGCATGGTCACCACCTATATCATGTTTATTTGTCATCTAGCCTACCATCATGCATCCTCTCATGGGATGGCACATGATACAAAGATAAATCAAACTTAGTGGCCCTCATTGCTTTTATAATTTCACACATTGCATAATTTGGAGCTCAAATAGATTAAAATAAAATTTAGACATGCTCTCTCTCTCTCTCTTCCCTTCTTTCTTCCTTTATCTCTATTTCTCTATTTGTCCCCCTCTCTCTAGATATTATATTACATTCAATATAATATATAATAATAAATATAACTATAATATAGATTTTATATTAAAAATAATTATATGTAATTAAATTATTACAAGTTACCACTTGGACAATAAGTGTGGAGACCTAATTTCTCTAGATGGAATTGTGGATAATATCTCGAGGTTTCCTTTATATGTGTAGGGCCTAAAAATTATGTTGAAGGAGTTATTGACAATAAAATGTATTGATAGTGAAGGTTTATAATCAAGCAAATTCATTGGTGTAGTCACGATGAATTATTGCCCCTTATTTTTGTCACAATTTTCCCTCCGTGATCATTGCCTCACGCCCCTCTATTACCTCTCTCCTTTTTTCCTTAGGAGACCTAGATGCCAGCTCGTGATGAGAAATGCCCATCCTTTTACATGGCCTCTTTCAACACATCTAAAACCATTTCTTCCAAATTTCTGTCGTCTCTTTTCCTCTCTAAAATTCCTAAGTACTCAATCCAGACCCTAAGTAAACAAGCTTAAAAAGTTGTTGAACTATAGAACTCCAAAATCTAACATTAAAAATTGTTACATATAGATCCTTTCAAGTTGAGATTCAAATCAAACCATTAAAGTGTCAAAATTCAACATGGATTCTATAAACATGATGGAAATATTACCATATAAATTCAAACTCAGATAAGAAAGTACATGGAAAAGAAAAAAGGTATAAATTTTGTAGAAAATAACAAATAAACATGCTAGAAAATAAATGAATAAGCATAAATAACTCAAGAATTTACCCTAGAAACCCTTGAGGGGAAAACCAACTTTTGTAGAGGCAAACACTTATATAACTTTGACGTAATTAATGAAATAAAAGATACAAGTGGATACAATAATGGTTGTTTCCTATTACTCAATCTAGCATCAACAAACTAAGAACAATTGAGTTTTCCAATTTCTCTTAATTACAATACTCAAATATTTCTTCCTATGCCAAAATGCATACTCTCCATCTCTATATATAGTTGGTTGTGATGTTGTCATGTTCCAAGGGCCTAAGAAGAATCCCCTAGAAGATGGAAGTGGAAAGGATAACATTTTGTTTTGTTTCTAAGTTTGCAACAATCAAGGATCATTTCACACATGGAGATTTGTCTTAGTAAACATAAATTCAAACCAAAGTCATGAAAACGTTCATGTTTCCTCTATAGTTCTTGTTTTTAATCAACTTGTTTCTTTTCTTGTATGATTCCTTAATCCAAATTATTGTTCACGTTTTATTTTCCCAATCCTTATAAATCAATATTACTCCTCTAAAATGGTTTGCATGCCACAAGAAAGTATCTACAAATCATTTTTTTGGGGTTGTAAAACTACCAAGTTCATTTGGTCATCCATTCACAATGACATACCTACAATTTTAAGAAATAAATTCTCTTAGAAGCCAAAATTTTATGCTTAAATGTTTTTAATAATATGATTGTTGAATCAAAATCTTTACTCTAACATCCTTTTTAGATGTTCAATCTATGCAAGTTTATTTAGATCTAACTCATTATTTGTAAATGTTAAACTCACCCTACAAATGAAATGATCCATAAATAACCTATTTTTTAAAAATAAGATCAAATAACCTCCTCTTTGAGAAGCTTGAGCTCTATCACAAATATCATACAATTCTCTTCTATCAAGCTAATTTTCTTATATTAAGAATGTTCATATTAGAGACTTCCAAGTATTGAGGACATATGGTGTGCTAAGGCAATTATGAGGACATATGAGGAGAACACATAAATCTTAAGGAATGGTAGAGGTCATTGAGGTCCCTAGCATAAAGGACACTATTACTAATGTTTAAGGACATTAGCATATATAAATTTTGTAAAAGGTCAAACATAATGCTCTTTATTTAATGACTAACCATGAATTTATTGTCGTGAAGGCCTCAATGTCTAATAGTAGACCAATATGACACTGAAGCTTTGTAATTACCATCTTTCTCATCTACCAAAGTAGCACCACTTCTGCCCTATTTAAACTCAATACTTGACCACCACCTTACTACATGGCATAGTAGGATCGTGAAGAGACCAATCATACCTAAATTTGTTGTGGATCACTTAAAATGAGCTCAATCCTTCACATGCTCTATAGGCTACCACCTTCACAATAATAATGTGAACTTGTTGGAATATTAAATGAGCAAAGATCACTTTGAGATTATTCCCTAACTTAAGAAAATAAAGCTTCTCTCATCGAGTCTTGTAAATGATGTGCCATATAAATACCTACACCACTTGTCACCACCTTCACTTGTCACATAAGCTAGCCATCTATAGCTCCAAACCCCTATGTAGATCATAATACACTCCTAATCACCTCCTAGTTAATTTTAAAAACACATCCCCAAACAAAATACAAACATCTAATATACGTAATGCTTGAAGATCTAGGGGGATTATACAAAAACTTACAATCTAAATTAGGCCATGTCTTTAAGCTATGACTATACATGTATGTATTCAATGCTTTGAATGCCTTCATTCACTATAAAGTCTACCATAATGTTAAGATTCATTTTACAATGAGCAAACTTGATTGCTTCAAAGGACTGTCTCAATATTAAGGCCTCTTCTACATATCGGTTTAGCTTCCAACTCAAACTCATTTCCTTTAGCATTGTGTTAAATACAAATATCAAATCCCCTTCCACTATCAAATGTTTTATGTTTTGTAACTTTACTGCACCTAACCCAACTATCAAGGCTTCCCATTTTGCCTCATTATTGGTACATATACCTAGAAATAGGGAGCTACCATATACTAATTCACCCTTTGAGTTGTGTAAAGTAAACCCTCCTCCTATTGGCTAGGATTCCCTCTTGCCACTCCATCAAAATTCAACTTTGAGTTCACTTCCAGAGGAGGGGACCAAGACATTGGACTCCTTTCATCAAACTCCTACATAAAATTACCTTGAGATTTAAGACTCCTTATCCCTTAAATAGGTAGATCATGAATTGAATTTTATTATTTTGGTATTTCCTTAATTAATTTTGGCCTTTGGTTTGGTTCTTATTGTGTACCATTTTGATGTTTTCTTGCTAGATAATGTCCTACTATAGTTTACCTTTATTTTGAGATTTGGATATGTTTGTGTCTATGAACCCATGTTTATAGTATATTGCATCCAACAACTATATTAGAAATCTTCAATGTCATTTCTCCAACTTTTACCTCTAAGCTCATCTCAAATTTGATATATTGCTTTAATCAAGTTAAATATTTCACATTGCATATAGATTTTATTATGTATATGCATATTATTTCTAGTCATGGATGTGTCTTGGGATTTAAACTACCTTCAATTTTCTCATCACATTTAGGTCTTTGATGGAGAAGAGTATGAGAGTTTGTAAACTTTTCTCCCACAATCCCATTTTAAAACCAAACTTCTTTCTATTATTGTTTAATTCTCTTTGGGTTTTGTGGATTTATTTATTGTAGTTGGTCATTTATCCAAATTTGTCCCTAGAGGATTGAAGTGTATGAATAAATCCCTCACATTTGATTTCATATTATACCTCAAAAACCAAAAAATTGACATTTTCTCCTTCGATCCCAATTGGAACTTGATCCGAGTATTAAGTCCAATTTATTTGTGGGATCACATCTCTTTTTAGAGTTGTTTGTTGGACTTGATAGGTCTTATTAATTCATTTTAATAATGAAATATTACATTTCGTAGGAGATTAGACTTCATTGAGTTACTTTTCTATATTTACATTTGATATCTGGCTAGAACCAATAAATAGGAAAAATAAAATATCATCGTGGCCTTTTCTAAACTATAAACCATTGTCTTGGCCTTTTCTAAACCATTGCCACCCAATTCTCTCCCCTTTGGGATAATTACAGTTGGAGCATAATTTGAGCTTCATTTGTTTAAGAACAAACTCATGATTGTAAATGTTTTGGGCATACATGTTGAAATGGATATTGTTACCTATCCACCAAATATCAAGGACAAATTCTGATAACTAGGCGAGTTGCCTAAACTCTTAAGCACCGTCATTTGGGTGCAAAGCAATAATACCAAGTGGAAAAGTTTTCAGATTAATTGGTTGATAAATTTCTATCAAACGTAATAAAGACATAAATTTCTATTAGATGTAACAACAAACATAATGTGAAAAAGTGAACAAACACTATGAAGCAGTGGAAGTTAATTGTTGGTTGCCAAGTCTACTAATTTCAAGTGGTTGATAACTTTGTAGTGGTAAGAAACATGAACAAGCATAACAGATTGGAAATGCACCTTACATGTCTAGAATTTGATGCCTTAGTGAACACTAATCTACACTTTACATGTCTACAAATTAAGTATATAATTCTTTTAAAAATAAATAAAAACTAATCTAATTCTTAAAAAAATACACAATACAATTTATTACACAATTTTAAGTGAAAAAGCAAAAAAAAAAACAACCAAATTAATCTTTATATATACTAAAATTATAAAAATAAATCCATTCAAAATAAGCAAAATATTTAAAATATTAAAATAAAAAAATAAAGTATATATTTTTCTAAACATTTAATTCTCCTCTCTTTATATCAGCATTTATGAGTTGTGGCATCTAAGTTGAAAGTTACCCAACAAAAGAAATTTAGCAAATATTAAAAAATGTCATTCATTCCATTATAAAAAACTAACTAAATGAAAATTAAACAAATAGCCCTAATGGATCCCCTTAATCATGGTAGATTATCCTCTTTTGGCATAGGTGTTTGCTTACTCAACATTTTGTAATTAGCTGAAAAGTAGAGATGCCTATATCTCTGTAACAGGTTGTATCCATTTAAGAAATAATTAAAAAAAAATTAAGATGCCCATCAATACTGGTTGGCTAAAAGGAAAAAAAAATTCCTTCATTAATATTTCATTCATGTATATAAAATCAAACAAAAGAGACACAGGTTATGCCATTTATTCCATGATAAATTTCTCCCATGATAAATTCCTTAGTAAAATTGGGATTCATTTATATAGAAACTTAAAAAAAAAAACTTAAAATCCTTGAAATAAAAAGCATAAATCAGGTGAAATTTATTTTTTAAAAATTGAGATAAATTCCTATAAGGGAAAATTATATGATATAGCCATTTAAATCTTTCCACAAATAATCCGACATTCATTCCATTGAAGGCAAACAAATTGACATAGAGTTCTAAAAATTTATTTTAAAAGAGTCATTCTATACGAACATAAATTCCCAAAACAAGATATCATTCCTTCGTAAAATTTTACCTAAATCCGCTTACAAAACTCGAAACTACCTTCCTAGATCTTGAGGCCTAATGCTAAAATTGAAAATAAAAATAAACACTTATTTGTTCCCTGCTGCCCAAAAAAAGCTAAAAAGACCTTGTTACCACCGCAAATGAAGCAATTTCGACAACAGCAATCCAATTAAAACCACCGAAATGAGCAAAAACAAACCCGAACTAGGTAAAGATATAAATGAATCGGATGGCGTAAAAATTCTTGAGTGACCAGAATATCGAAGACCAGACAACTAGTAAAAAATGCTTCGGTAGTAGTTCTTGAAAACCTCAGCCAGATTTCTCGTTGTGGAGTGGATTAACAATGCAGGTAAAAGAGTATATTTCGAGGATAAAAGGGGCTACCATAACCAGATAAGGAAATGAACGCTCGTGAACGAAAATGAAAATGGCGATCGAAAATGAAAACTGGCAATTGGAAAATCGATGGTGAAATCGAATGGATGAAGACACTTCAATCGTCTTGCACGCGTAAGGAGCAATGGAGGCTATCGATTTGTGAAATCAACTCATCTTTCTCACATAGGGAATGCCTTTAGCGTAAAAAGATCAACTCCATAAAGATCCATAACCTTGAGCCTCAAGAGACCAACAAAGATTCTTTTGACAATATCCATCTGAGAGGTAAATATCATGGCTTCCAAACTCACAGATTTGCAAAACAATGTTAACACATAGAACTTCTCTTGCAACTAAAATTCCTTCAATACTTCAGAAAAAGAATCCCTCTCTCATTGTAACCAATGACTTTGATACCACATGTTGGAAAAAGGGTGAGAGAACAAGGAAAAATTGCAACTATGTTGCTTTAAAATGTTTTCAAAACTGAAATTAATAGCATGCGTAAATCTGAAAATTACTTTCAATTTAGATGTTAGATTATTTCTCCAATTTAATCAATGTAGTAGAAGAAAATAGCTTGTAAGAAGACAAGTATTTATGTGGAGAAACCCCTAAAGGAAAAAAATCCACACCAAAGGTGTTTATGGTTATATTAAATCGATTGTGAAAAATTACATTCAATATTGAAATCCTTTGATTCCTTGATGCACTTCAAAAGCTTCTTCAATCTTCAAACCTATAAAAACTTCAAAAAGCTTCTTGTTTTTTTCTTCTAAGTCAAAAAAAAACTTCTTGCTTTTTTCTTCTAAGTCAAAAAATCTTCTTGCTTTTTTTTTTCTTCTGAGTCTTTTACAAAAAACTTCTTGCTTTTTTCTTTTAAGTCTTTTTCACAATTCAACTCTCTGAAAAATGTATGGGGCTTTTTAATTAATACAAAAGCTTTTTAATTGGAAAGCTTGAAACTCAAATTACAATCAATTGTAATTGATAACATGAGAACAAATCCTCATGCAAAACCCAAGTGCTCTAAATAGAGAAGACAAAAGTCAAACTAAGTCAAGTTTCTTGTTAATTGTTTGTCCTGGATGTGGATGCCCAAGTTTGCTCAAGTAAACTTAGCCAACATCAAATATATTTTCAAATAAAATCAACAATAGAAAGTCCTCAAATTGGGCGTCCAAGTTTGCCCAATCTCTTTCTATTAACTGAAGTGATTGACACATGCCAATCTCATGCAAACAACTTGCAAGATTGATGTCCCCAAAGTTATTCTGAATTACCTTATTCTGTACATGCAAGTGACATGCAAACACTTGATTCAACATGCAACTGATACCCATTATCTAAAACACTGAGATGTATCATCCTACAATTTTCTAGAGTTAGAGTGTTCTACAAGCAACCTCTCAAAAATGACATGCAAGATCATATAACTAACACGTAACAACATGCAAGCACATGCAATTCCATAGGAGCAACATGCAACAACATGCAAATACATGCAAGAAACATGCAAACACATACAAGTAACATGCAACAACATGCAAGTGACATGCAAAAATATGCAAGTCCATGCAAGCTTTTATGAACTCATGCAAGCAATATTCAATTCATGCATCTATAACAATTCAGTTAACTCAAACATTATATCCATGCAAGGTGTCTCAACATTATCCACTCATGTACATAAAAAAGCACAACTCCAAGTATAAATATAAGTTCCCATCAAAAGGGGACACCCAAGTTTAACTCCCACTTACTAGGAGTTATCAAACTCTCACAATAGATTTAGGAGAAGTCAACAAAGTCTTCATGGCCCCCACTCCAAAAATGGATGCACAAGTTTGACCATATGAATTAGGAATTGATTGCAATAAGTCAAAGTGATATAATTAATAAATAATTAATCTCTCAGAGTCCTTATGTGTTGGGGAACACATTCCAAGAACTTTGGAGACACATGAATTCGTTAGGATTGCAAGTTAATGGCAACTTATCCCAACAACAAGGGCAGTTGTAAATACAACATGTGAAAAAATCCTATAACCTTTATGATTTGATAGTTGTCCACACCATGTTCCCCAAATCCCATTTTTGCATAGGCAAGGAGGATGTTGGATAAGGTTGTGCAACTTGGTTTTAGACGTGCCAATTGCATTTGGTTGAAAGTTTCTTTTGTGCATTTGCTTGAAATTTTCTAAAGCCTTATGAAAAATCTATTTCTTTCATATCTTGCAATCATTGCATTCCATGAGACAACATTTCTTTGAGGCATCATGTGAAACAATTCATGTTCCTTGTATATGCTTCCACACTTTGCATACATGTCTCGTAAGGTAGTTGCAACTACAACATTTGACAAAATTCCTATATCCTTTATGCTTTGATGGATGCCTATAACGTGTTCCAAAGATACCATTTCTAAGGTTTTGGAATGTGGCTTTACACCCGCCAACTGCATTTGCTTGAAAGTTTCTAAAGCCTTATCAAAAAATCCATTTTGTTCATATCTTGTAATCATTGCATTCCATGAGGCGACATTTCTTTGAGGCATCATGCCAAATAGTTCACGTGCCTTGTCTATGCTTCCACACTTTGCATACATGTCTCCGAGGGCAGTTACAACTACAACATCTAATAAAATTCCCATATCTTTTATCCTTTGATGGATGTCCATTTTGGCATAGGTAAGGAGGATACTGGCTAAGGTTGTGGAATTTGGCTTTGCACCCGCCAGTTGTATTTTCTTGAAAGTTTATAAGCCTTATCAAAAAAATCCAGTTTTTGCATATCTTGCAATCATTGCATTCCATGAAATGGCATTTCATTGAGGCATCTTGTCAAACAATTCATGTACCTTGTCTATGCTTCCACACTTTGCATACATGTCTACTAGGGTAGTTGCAACTATAAGATCTGACAAAATTCCCATATCCTTTATGCTTTGATGGATGTCCATACCATGTTCCAAAGATCCCATTTTGGCATATGAAGGGAGGATGTTGGCTAAGGTTGTGGAATTTGTCTTTACACCCGCCAATTGCATTTACTTGAAAGTTTCTAAAGCCTTATCAAAAAATCCATTTTTTTCATATCTTGTAATCATTGCATTCCATGTGACGACATTTCTTTGAGGCATCATGCCAAATAGTTCATATGCATTGTCTATGCTTCCACACTTTGCATGTCCGAGGGCAATTGCAACTACAATATCTAACAAAATGCCCATATCTTTTATCCTTTGATGGATGTCCATTTTGGCATAGGCGAGGAGGATACTGGCTAAGGTTGTGGAATTTGGATTTACACCCACCAATTGTATTTGCTTGAAAGTTTATAAAGCCTTATCAAAAAAATCCATTTTTTGCATATCTTGAAATCATTGCATTCCATGAGATGGCATTTCATTGAGGCATCATGTCAAACAGTTCACGTATCTTGTCTATGCTTCCACACTTTGTATACTTAGGATAGTTGCAACTACAAGATCTGACAAAATTCATATATCCTTTATGCTTTGATGGATGTCCATACCATGTTCCAAAGATCGCATTTTGGCTTTACACCTCTCAATTGCATTTGCTTGAAAGTTTCTAAAGCCTTATTAACAAATCCATTTTGTGCATATCTTGCAATTATTGCATTCCATGAGATGGCACTCTTTGAGGTGTTTTGTCAAACAATTCACGTGCCTTGTCTATGCTTCCACACTTTGCATACATGTCTACTAGGGTAGTTGCAACTACAACAGATTTGACAAAATTCCCATATCCTTTATGCTTTGATGGATGTCCATATCATGTTCCAAAGATCCCATTTTGGCATAGGGAGGATGTTGGTTAATGTTGTGGAATTTGGATTTACACCTGCCAATCGCATTTGCTTGAAAGTTTCTAAATCCTTATCAACAAATCCATTTTGTGCATATCTTGCAATTATTGCAACATATATACTTTGAGCTTAATTATTGCAAAAATATACACAATAATAATTCCATAAATAAGGGTTTCCTTAAAAATCATTTTAGAGTTACAATAAAGCCATAGGTCTATCCTATAGCTCTTGCAAATATTCCAAATTCTTTTAAGGTAACATTTTTCTCATATGCACATACATAATTGCTATCCACATATTCAATCAAAGTAAAGCATTTTCACTTTGTTCTTAAGGGCTAATAACAATACATCTTATCAATGAGACTATACACATGGAACTAACAACCACAACAATATTCAAGAGAAAACTAGTCACTTTAGAAGGCACTCTACTTTTGTCTTTACCATCATCTACAAATTCATTCTGAGCAAATTAATAAAGGGTGTAGGGACAAGTTGATCCCACCTTGAGGTTTTTAACCCAAGATTGGCATTTTATATTTCTATTCCAACTTTATACTCCACATGAGAGAGAGAAGTTGAGTATAGGTATATTACACTGCACAGGCCTCTGGGGTTTGTCACTATGACTAACACAATACCATTGACCTTCACCATAATGCTCATAAGATAAAGTCCAAATGTATAATACTTCTTGAGACACCAAACCCTTGTCCACCATTCAAAATAAAACCTACATAATAATCATCACAGTCAACTTCACAAAAACCTACATAATATCCTTTATGCTTTGATGGCTATCCATACCCTATTCCAAATATCCTAATTTGGTAGAGATAGGGAGGATGCTGGCGAAGGTTGTGGAATTTAACTTTACACTTGCCAATTGCATTTGCTTGAAAGTTTCTAAAGTCTTTTCAACAAATCCATTTTTTGCATATCTTGCAATCATTGCATTCCATGAGAGGACCTCTCTTTGTGGTGTTCTATCAGAAAGTCCGCATGCCTTGTCTATGCTTCCACACTTTGCATACATGTCTACAAGGGCAGCTGCAATTACAACATCTAACAAAATTCCTATATCCTTTATTATCACTAAGATTGAACAATTATCATGTGAAATAGTCACAAAACGTGATAGCCAAAGAGATAATCCTCAAGTCATGATTATGAGACAAGGAGTGTATGTGAAAAGGAGGTAGTTTGAGATAAACTAGCAAATGACATCTAACAAAATTCCTATATCCTTTATGCTTGGATGGTTGTCCATACCCTGTTTGCAATATTGGTTGTCCATACCCTGTCCAAGACTAGTGATGAAGTCCTTTTGCAATCTTGAGTTCATGCTAGGAGTTTTGATCAATAGTTTAAGCCTTATGATGTATGACATTAAAACTATCTCTTGCAACATGGTCACATTTTTTGGAACTACAACATGTCCTTGTTTTAGGTATGCATAACTAAATATATCCTATATCTACATATAATACCATCTTGATGAGGGTTTCAAAAAAGAAATGACTACATAACTGCCCCTAAAACTATGGCAGTCCTTGACTATCCTCCTATGACTGTCATAATAAGCATAATAAGCCTCTCCATGACAAATCCTCAAAAAGATAATAAAATACAACCTCAAACTTGCATAATAAGCCTCTCCATGATAGTATTTGTGGATTTAAGGTTTAATATTTCTAAAAGTTTAACACTACTAGTTGTGACTTTAAGGTTGTTAGTATTGACTATAAGTACTTACAATTGAATGAAATGTGTTGTTTAGATCTAAAAAGCAGCCAATCATGTGATGCCAATTCATCGCACTAACAAAACATGACTTAATGCACAATTGTTAGAGGTGTGAAGTTACGATTGACATTTTGTAGACAATCTCTCAAATGCTTTAGTTTCATGCAGTGGAAAGGTGCTAGGAGTGACATTTTACATTCCATAGCTTGTGAGGCTGAACCAACTGCACCAACGTGTCAGGTTGGGTGGGTAAATGCTAGGGGAGGTCTCGTTTCATGTGACAAGCATCCTAGTCATTTGGGGCAATAGGCTACAGACAAGGTGCCTTAAGATCCCTAAGAGCAAAAAATTGCCAAACTATGACGGTGCAACTGTTAGAATTCGTGGCAGTTGGGAATGTTTTGTTTGGACCTACAGGTGCACGTGGGGTGCATCCACAATAACCTCTCTCAATTTTGGTCAACTCTAGTCTGTTTGACTGTGTTGAAATCAAATTCATTCTTGCAAAATGCTTCAGTTTCATGCAGTGGAAACGTGCTAGGAGTGACATTTTGCATTCCATAGCTCATGGGGCTAAATCGACTGCGCCAATGCATCAGGGTGGGCGGGTAAATTCTAGGGGAGGTCTCATTTCATGTGCCAAGCATCCGAGTTGTTTAGAGCAGTAGGCTACCGACAAAGTCACTTAAGATCTTAAGAGCAAAAACTGCCCAACTATGATGGAGAAGTTCTCAAAATTCATGGTAGTTGGGAACATTTTGTTTGGACCTACAAGTGCACATGGGGTCCATCCACAATAACATCTCTCAGTTTTGGTCAACTCAAATCCGTTTGACCATGTCGAAATCAAATGCATTCTTGCAAAATGCTTCAGTTTCATGCAGCACAACCTTGCTAGGTGCCATATTTTTTGTTCTGCTCCTCGTGGGGCCAAACCGACTACACCAACGTGTTGGGTTGGGTGGGTAAATGCTAGGGGAGGTCTCGTTTCATGTGCCAAGTGTCCCAGTCGTTCGAGGTAGCAAACTATTGGTGAAGTCGAAAGGTGTTAGGACTAAAATTTTGCATTCCACAGGTCGTGGGGTCGAACCGATTGTGCCAACACATCTGGTTAGGTGGGTAAATGCTAGGGGAAGTCTTGTTTCATGCGCCAAGTGTCCTAGTCATTCAGGGCAATAGGCTACTGGCAAAGTCCCCTAAGAGCAAAAACTACAAAACTATGATGGAGCAGTTCTGGGAATTCGTGGTAGCTGGGAACGTTCTGTTTGGACCTACAGGTACATGTGGGTCCATCCACTATAACCTCTCTTAGTTTTGGTCAACTCTAGTATGTTTGACTGTGCCGAAATCAAATGCATTCTTGCAAAATGCTTCGGTTTCATGCAATGGAAAGGTGCTAGGAGTGACATTTTGCATTCCATAGCTCTTGGGGCCAAGCTAACTGTGCCAACACGTCGTAGTAGGTGGGTAAATGCTAGGGGAGGTCTTGTTTCATGCGCCAAGTGTCCTAGTCATTTAGGGCAACATGCTACCAGTAAAGTCCCTTAAGGTCCCTAAGAGCAAAAAATTATCAAACTATGACAGAGCAATTCTTAGAATTTGTGGCAGCTGCGAACATTCTGTTTGGACCTATAGGTGTATGTGGGGTCCATCCAAAATAACCTCTCTCATATTTGGTCAACTCAAATCCATTTGACTGTGTCGAAATCAAATGCATTCTTGCAAAATGCTTCAGTTTCATGTAGCACAACTTTGTCAGGTGCCATATTTTTTGTTCTGCTCCTCGTGGGGTTGAACCGACTGTGCCAATGCATCAGGGTGCATGGGTAAATGCTAGGGGAGGTCTCATTTTATGCACCAATCATCCCAGTCGTTTGGGGTAGTAGGCTACAGGCAAAGTCCCTTAAGATCCCTAAGAGCAAAAAATTGCCAAACTATGACGAAGCAGTTCTCAAAATTTGTGGCAGCTGCAAACATTCCATTTGGACCTACAGGTGCACATGGGATCTGTCCACAATAACCTCTTTTGGATTTGGTCAACTCTAGTTTGTTTGACCGTACCGAAATCAAATGCATTCTTGCAAAATGTTTCAGTTTGCTAAACTTTATCGGTAGCTTACAGCCTGCAACGACCGAGACACTTCATGCATGAAACGAGACCTCCCCTCCTCCCCTGGCATTTACCTGCCCACTTAGACGTGTTGGTGTAGTTGGTCTGACCCCACGACCTATGGAATGCAAAATTTCAGTCCTAGCACCTTTCAACTTTGCCGGTAGCTTACAGCCCTGAACGACTCGGACACTTGGCACACGAAACAAGACCTCCCCTAGCATTTACCTACCCACCCCGACGTGTTGGTACAATTAGTTTGGCCACATGAGTTGTGGAATGCAAAATCTCACTCCTAGCACCTTCAAATTCCTTGTCTGGAGCTCCGTTCACTTGATCTCTTGAAAACCATTTTCTTAAGATGATGAAAAATCACCTTATTTCTTGATTTTATGGGTTTGGATTGCATAGATACACATTAATTACAGGGAGATGGCTCGCACGAGTGAGGAGGTTGAGACTAATAGTTAGCCATTTTTTGTTTGAATTCTAGTCGTGGATGAGATTGCTTTAAAACAAGATCAACGGTTGTCACGCATCCCTCATACATCGCCTTTTGCTTTAAGACCCTCCAACACAAAATGTGATGTGAAGAAACTATGTGATGAGCTGAGAGGCTGCCACATACTCTTTCTTCCCTTTTAAACATCGCCACCAACATTATTTCATGGTTATCACACATCGCTCTTTGGCTTAGTTCCAGTGATTAGAAAATGTGATGTGATGAGTTGCTGCGATGAGCTATTGTTATGACACCTGGCAGAGAAATATCTCTTAGTTTATACCTTTATTTCCAATGTTCATTGCACATCACCTTTCTCCATATTACTCCTCCATTCAATTTGTGATGCATTAAGGTTGTGCGATGAACAAGGATGATGACATGTGGTAGATATCTGGAGTACCTAGCGCATATCATGCTTTCCTTTATCCTCCATGATAGTAAACAGCGATGAAAGGGTTTTATGTGGCACAATAGGAAGTGGACACCTATATTCAAATATTCTACTAGCATATTCTTTGTTCCTTCCTTCCCTTCTCTTCTCATCACATGTCACACTTTAGACATGGGGCATTGACTATACAAATGCGATACAATGGAAGAATGCGATGAAAGACGATGCGACCACGTGGCGCAAGCAGGGTAGTGGATGAAAGAACTTAAGTGAATAATTCTGCACATGCGCTTTAAGTTTTTTTAAAGAGGGGACATCAGTAAGTAATAGGAGAAAGGGGGCACTTACTAGATCACATTCACAACTCAAACATAGGATAAAAGCCATATATTTTAGCAAGTGGAACATTTGATAGAATTTTTATGACAAGGGACCAGATGGTGTCACTAGGTGAAAGGGGTCGGTCAAAACATGAATAAATGGACACAAGTTGTAACTAAACCGATGGGGAACCAACTCAACTAGTCAATGCAGGATTAGATCAAATTACCTTAGTGACCAGAAGTTAGGTTTATTGCAAGTTCATCAAGCCCAAATAAACCCTAGACATTATTCTGATAAACCCTAACTCACATAAACTAATTAGAAGCTTAGGAATGGAAGAGTTAGGTGAAGGACCACAAGATTTTACACAAGTCCTATTAGGGCTCTTGAGATATTGTTTGCATTTAATATAGCTGAGAACGACCATGAGGCTTTGGACCAAAAAGACATCTCCCCTAGCATTTACCTGCCCACCCGGATGCACTGGCGCCATTCATTTAGCCCTAGGAGATGTCGAATGTAAAAATTTAGACATAATACCTTTCTGGTAGATGAAAATTCAGTACTATAAAGGTGTTCTCACTTGATCCAATGTCTTGTAGGGCATCAATTGAAGCTACCCTTACCGTTGCTATCAATTGTTAGCACCAAATGTGAAGAAACAAAATGAATATTTGTCAAATGTTAAACTCATTAAGACTCATTATGAAATAGTAACATCATTAAAACTCATTAAATATCAATTTGAAATGGTAAGTAAAGGACATATCATCATGAAATAATCATGAAAACCTACCTTACTTTCCTTCCAAGGGCAACTTCATAAGGATTATGCCTACCTCCATCGTACTAAATTCCTGCATGCAAATGCAATTGCACTATTTAGCTAAAATGAGTAGCTAAAATAAAGAAGGTGAAATGAGGATAGCAAAGAAAAATAACATATTTTTCTGTCATTCTACTAATTCAATCCAATGAACCATCCGGGGCTACTCTACTCTTTATTGTGTTGAGTATTGCCTAGTGGTCAGACTCACAAACCTTCCACGAGGTCATGTTCAATGGTCTACCCCCATATTTGATCAAATGAACATTTGATGCCATAACAAGGCTAGAATAATGAAGAATCTTCCTATGTGTGTCAAAGTCCTCGAACAACCACACATCAGACTTCTTCACTTGGTACCTTCTAAGCCATGTTCCAGTAACAACCACTGATCCTGTAGGGTACTCGATGTTTTCTCCATCTATAACAAGGGAATCTAATTTTTTTTTCCTCAACACAACAACACAAATAATAATCTATTACTTCTTCATTGTCTTCAACTACAATAACTGCATAAACATGCCCTGTATTGATACGTGCATTCAGTTTGATGAATATAGTCAACAATACAAGAAAAACTACAAAATAAGGAGGAATATTGAATTTTATTAAATTTGAATGCTGATAATACCTGATTGAACTAGATTTGAAACATGGTCAAAGTCAATCGATGATTCAATCTATGTGAGTTGTAGTGCTGTCAGTGGTCGATACATGTCAATTGGGCTTAGGCCTCTTGTACACCAATCATCGACCCACTCCTTTGACTCACAATCATACCAAGCTTCATATGTACATGAAGAACAAAAGCATGTCATCTACCACGTATGAATACTCCATGAACCTACATTAGAGCTTCTAAAAGAGTGTAGCTCACTCGATTTTGTTAATGTATAATAGTCCTCATATTTTGCAATGTTAGTATCATCAACCAACCAAAAATATCTACGAACTGTAGACTTGCCTTCATTACCTGGACCCATTATAGCATTACACCATTCAACAATAGATCTCGCATCTGTCAACTTTGCATTGTCTTTATCTTTCAACTCTTCTTGTGCCAATGCTCTCTCGATACATGCTTTTGCACCATCATGCTCCCCCTTTCCATGCCCAACCTCACAAAAATTCCACATGTGTTGAGCATCATTCATCTTATGCATCATGCTCAACTAATAGAACATCCGCGAGTTCTTGAATTGTGATGCACAATTATCTGACCATATGATATGATAACGAAATGATATGCTCCTGCTAGCCAAATCATGGTAGAACATATGAAAGCAACCTTGCATGAACTCTGTAGAATGTGTGCAATCATCACTAATATAAAAATGATATTCCCTCAAGATCTTCATGTCGTCCTCTATAATATCTTCTGCATGAATGAATGTTATTTGCACAAATATAGCAACATGCGTAGAGTTGTAATACTATGATTGCACCTCTTTATGTGGTTGTAGTGTGTAGTTCTTTACAAAGTCAACAACTGAAATGATGGTACCAAGTGGAAATGTGTCCTTGCATAACTTGAATTGCAAGTCCAACCATCAAGCTCTATGGGTATGCCTTGCATACTCATAAACTATATTATCTCACGAAATAGAGATAAATTGATACATTGGAATTTTTTCAATGACCAATTCACACCTTTTTGCTTCATTGCCATCTTTCAGACTATATGCCACTGTCTTGTATTTACCAAAACTTACTAGCTCATTTCCAATTGCACGTGTGTTGTCTATATGTTGACAAATTGACAAATGTTGCAACCCACCACAATGATCACACGTGCCATCCAAGCACAAGCTATTGTGGAATAATTGACCATCCACTCTCTGGCATAAGATGCTCAATATGAAACCTCTTGAAGATCTAGGTGGACACTTTATATTGCACTCCTGCAAAACATCGTTAGTATGCAAATCTACACATATATATCTATAAACATCATAATGATTAGAAAACTCAATATGTACTCTACAACAACAAGTTGTGCATGTGTGATTTATTTTGATATAAAAAGGCTTTACCATTTCAAAATACCTTTGACTAATTTTGACTTGAGGATACATGTCTTGAAATTTCTTGAAAATTTTATGTTTGAGTCACATCCAAAAAATGAATTGGATGTGGCTCATAGTTTCAATAACCAATTCTCCTTAAAACATCTCTTGCATTAGGAGATACCCTTGTGTTATTTTTCCAAAATTGTTCGATGAGCGATCTCAAGGCTTCAACAACAACTTTATCTTTCCGTGGGAGTCTCCCAGGGAATGAATGCCCACAATTCATTGGTGTTTGGGTCCTCAACTCTTTCACGTCTTCCAACGACTCTCATTAGAGTTTTTCTACTTATTTTCAATGCTTGACTTGTCTTTCTAATGAGGCGAGCTTTATTTGTTTGTTGGCTTACTATTATCGATGTAATGACACGTCATGTGACATTACTATCCTTGGTGCGTGAGGTGGAACCCACACTCTCAGATGCACTCATTAGATTCTTTACAATTGATTTTTCACTTGAGGCATCCGATGTTCTTAGGCCAAGAATCTTCATAATGGGCCTAAATTTTAGATTTCTCATCAATTCAACAAATAGTTGACATCTTTCGGTTTCATTTAAGTTCTCAAAGAATGATTTCCATATCTTATTCGTATATCTTTGGCAAGTGCACTTGGGAATCTTATCCTGCATGGGCTTAAAAACATTCTCATCAATATCAATTAGAAAGTTAAGCTTCCTATGCAAAATTCTAGGAGGCATTTTCATTGGTAAAGTTGACTCAACATTAGGAATTCCTTCAATATTGACTTAAGATGGGATAGATGACGTACCTTCAATTGGAGATGAAAAATATGAAAAGGCTTGAAGTTGAGATGGAGAATATGGTGTGCCTTCAACTTGACGTGTGAATGATGACGTGCCACCAAATTGAGAAGAGAATGAAGATGTACCTTCAACTTCACTCATGAAAGATGGAGTGCCTCTAATTTGAGAAGACAATGATGGTGTTCCTTCAACTTGAGTTATGGATGATGGAGTGCCTCCAACTTCGAGATTTAATTTCCTCGTTGAACGAAGGTTTTGCATTCATTCCCTTTGTGCCACCAATTCCATCTCTCTCTTAGCCTCATTAGATGTGTCATGTTCCTCTTCAATTGGCAACGGTGGAATGTCTTCTTGTATGGTTGACAATTTCTTACTTTCGTGAATTTGCCTCATTCTTTCTCTTTTCCTCTCATTCTCAACTTCACGCTCTTCTGGTGTTAGAGTCTTTACTCGTTTCCTTAGCATGATGATGATTTCTATATGCATCATGAATAAGACAATGATGATGTTAGAAGCATAATGAATAATTAGCATATAGAAATCAACATATGATGACTAATGAATAATCAACATATATGATGACTCAAAACTTGTTGATTTTGACATGATTAGATTCTAGAAGTGAAATGTGTAATGACAATCTAGGGCTAGATGTTCTTGACGACATAGATGAGCACATGTTGATTGTTGATGTTAATTTACAAATGGTGGTAGGCACAATCTCTAGGTTAGTTTCACATTTTCTTAACATATCTTCTCAAACACACTTTCTTAACCTCCCATGGATACACCTACTCAAGACAAGATAGAAGTTATTGGCACTAAGGAGAGTTATGACAAGCACATTGTGATGGACCAACCATTCCAAATGGAGACTCACAAGGTAAAACTAGACCTACCAGCATGTTAAAGGACAACCCAAATTCTTATATTGTAGGTGGTGAATTAATTAGAGTAGCTCATGAAGACAAGTATGAAGTCATCTCAAATTATTGATGACTAGATGAGCACATGTTGATTGTTGATCTCATATTCTACCATGATAAAACTCTTTAAATTTTAGCTCTTTTGTGTAATCCTAACTATGGTGCAATCTTGAAAAGTTAGGAGAATGTCCTTGGTTTGACTAGCAATGATGTGACAATTGGTCTAAGTGGTAAGACACTAATCAAGACTCCTTGCCTTCAATAGATATGTTTGAAATGTTAAGAGACAAAATACTAACTAATATTAGAAACTAGCTTTACGATGCAAGACTTGAAGAAAATCATGGTGAACATGTAAAGAGCATCAATTATAGTTTGAATTAGCTATTCAAGATACCCAAGGGGTGAAATCATCAAGAAAGGAGCAATTTTAAGGCTAATTATGATGACAGAGTTGTTGGTGATCTTTTGACTGAGTTTTATGATGACAAAAGACTAAAATATAGAGTTTATTGCAGCCTAACCAGTCTGATTTCTTCGAGAAACCTAGAGATGGTAGTCCAAAAAAATTAGAGGGTACTGAACATATGTGTGTATGTGTATAATTGATATACATATATTTGTGTACACATATCAATGTATGTACATATACATATATGTTTGTGTGTCAATTATATATATATATATATACATAAATGTGCATCTCTCTCTCTCTCTCTCTCTCTCTCTCTCTCTCTCTCTCTCTCTCTCTCTCTCTCTCTCTCTCTCTCTCTCTCTCTCTCTCTCTCTCTCTCTCTCTCTCTCCAATTTCCCTTTAGATCTCGCCAATTTTTCCCTATTTTACTATTTTCCACCTCTCCTCATCATTCTTCCCATCCAATGAACTTTTGTTTTATCTTGTTTCCATTTCATCCTCCCAATTTATATCCTCATCCCTCTTTGCATGTCCTAGTTTTCTTGTTTCCATGTTCTTTGGAGAGAGAGAGAGAGAGAGAGAGAGAGAGAGAGAGAGAGAGAGAGAGAGAGAGAGAGAGAGATGTTTTAGTTCAACATAACATGCTCGTGTTATGCTTTGCCTTAGAAATTTCCAAGCCTTAGGCTTCCAACCTAAAGGCTTGGACTATGTTTAGGTCGTCTAAGGACGCGTTTTTCTAGATTCTAACAAAATTCACATAATTTGGAGCGTGCTCCCCATCAGGATTGCACTTTTTCAATGAAAAGTTAAAAAAAATACCACCATAATCTTAAGCTCTCTGTTAGCTATCTAACCATATAATTCTTTTCACGTTTTGAGTATGTTAAGGATTTCATCTTTAATTTCTTTTGTTAGTGTATCCATTTTTGGTCAAAAACCAGTGTCTGGTATTTTTGACTTTTTTAATCGTTCATCAAAATTTCAAATAAGTTACATTTTTAGAAACTAGACTCCATTCTACACGTATTAAAAAAAATTGATTTTCAATTAGTTTTCAAAAAAATTGGGGGGGGCACGCTCAATTTTCTATTTTTCAGGATGTGTCCACTTTGAAAATTAGTAAAAAATCAATTATTCATGAAAAAATTATCATAAAAACTAGGGATAAACTACATGGTGTTAGCTAATTTCTCACCAAAGCAATTTTTGAAATACTGAAGAAAAAAAAAGTTTAACATTTTAGGGGGAGCACACCAAACGCTTTGTTATGTTTTTTTGAGAAAAAAAAGACCAATTTGTGTGCTCCCCCTTTTTGAACCCCTTAATCTCAACCATTTTTGAAAAAAATTAGTAGTTTAGAAACTAGATTCAGAGCACTATGACTTGTTTTTATTGTATCTTCAAATTTTGAGTGTAACTATCTTAAATTTCTCATCCAACATCAGTCTTTCCTGATTTCAAAAAAAAGTGGGATCTTAAGACCCCCTTTTGGTCCCTCATCTTTGTGCACTTACCCATGTTGAATATGGGTTGACGTGGCCTTGTGATTGAGCAGTGACACATTTAGAAAAAAATGATTCTTCATGGCCATGGGTTTGGCAAGTTTCCACTCAATACAAAACTGTATTAGAAAGTGGTATGAAAGGACAACGTTCGACATATGCTCCACTAGCAAAGAATAACTGCTGGGAAAGGAGAAAAAGGATTGAATTGTCAGCGTGGCTAGATCTAGATACTTTAGTATCTTGTTAGACCTTGCTTGAAGATTACTCCATGTGTACCATAACGTATGATCTTGGTGGTAGACAATATCAAGATCAAAGAGCCCTGATTTATTATGCATAAAAAACTAACCCTCTCTTTCACCAACTATCTAGTGCATAGGTAATGCCCCACATTTATCATAGGCCATTTCAATCATATTAAAATCCTTGCACAAAACCCAAGTGGCAAAAAACATTGAATTTGTAATCCATCTATAAAGAGTAGATCTCTCAACAACATTGTTTGAAGCATAAACATTAATAACTCCAAATGAATGATTATTAATGTTGAAAAGAGCCCACAATGTTTGATTGGTAGTTGGAAAACTAAGTGTTGATGCCACATAGGAGAGAGAAATGTGACTGTACACTCAAAAACATGACTCGATAGCTTGGGGCACTTGAGTCAGCTTTGGTGCGCACATGGACCCCTCTCCTTGCCATGGGGCGAACTCCAGGTCATCCTCGCTCTCATGGGAGTAGCCAATCGAGAGGAGGTGAGAAATGGGGGCAGTCTGGTTCGTTGAGAGTTGGACTTCACGGAGAGTGGTCGGTTGGTCTTGGGACCTTTCTTGTGTGTTGATTCTGATCTCATGTTCTGTGACTGTTGTGGTTGAAATAACTATATGACACAAAGGGTCACTAGTCCCTATTCTCTTGTTTGGATTATGAAGATTTCAATGTTGTGTAGGTTGATGATTGTTCTCGTTGATGCTTTTATTGAGTTGGAGTTGTTCTTCAAATTGTTGGATGATAACTTGTGTTTGAAATATCCTCAACATGTGTTGTAGTTCTTGAATTGTTTGTTAATCATCTTGTGGTCTAGGGTGAATTTCCTCAATCTCTTCGAGGATTGCCCTCACCCACTCGCCTCTAAGCCTAGGGCACATCCGTGAGCCCAAACCAAGATAGAGTTGATTGAAGTTTAACCTCAAATTGACTTAGGGCTTGACTTAGGGTTTGTTGACCTAAGGTTTGACTTTGCGTTTGACCTTCTGTTGGAATCAAGGGTTTGACTAATATTAACCAAAGTTGACCTAGTGTTGAAATCAAGGGTTTGTAATCGCTATGTAATGCTAATGTTTTTGTGCTTTTTGGTTTTTGGATGCATGCAAGCCTATATGAGTGTAAAACAATATTTTTGTGCTTTTTAGATATTTATGAAAATAAATTGCTTTTTCTAATCTAAGAATTGAAATATGTATGCAATCTAGTATGTAGTTAACTAATGCAATCTAATCTATGTTTTTATTTGATTTTTTGGATTTTTGGAAAAATTACTCTAGGAAAACGAAATTGCTTTGAAAACAAACTAATCTAAAGAACTATTGAAAGAAAACTAATCTAATAATGCAAATCCTATTTAGTCTATCAAGGAAATTACAATATTAAATTACTATTCCCAAGAGCAAATTGAGATTTTCTAATTACTATATAAAAAAAGCACCAAGGAACCTGGAATATGAGACGCGTGAGCCTCCACTATCCTCATAATTCCTTGTGTTAGAAACCTCTTTGTCCTCTTGTAGTAACGGGGATATCCTCTTGGAAACAACAGGAAAGGGAATGCAAAAAGAGCTTTTGAAAGCTTGAACATGATCTCAGTGTGAGCTTGTGAGCACTGTGGCTTGCGATTTGGGTAGCATACCAATGTGATATGAAGCCTTTAGCAAAGCTTGGATGAAATAACAATAAAAGCAAAAGGCTCGAATGACCTGTATGACCATATGAATGCTAGTTGGAGAGTAGAAACCTGCAAAAGACTGGATGCACAAATGAAATTGCCTCCCTTTGTGCTTGAGGGAGGGGGTATTTATAGGTTGAAGGAGGCTATGAGAGGTGGGAGAGGATGAAGATTTAAATCCATTGATTAGAGAGTTAACTCAGAACCAAGGAGTGATCTAGGCTAATTAAGGAGTGATTTAGCCAATATAGCTTATCACTAAAGAAGAAATGGAGTTAACAAGAATGCATGAGTTGACAAGTTGAGATAAAAAGGAGCTAATTATGCATGCTTGGAGGCTTGGAATAGATAACTCTATGTTTAGACCAAAAACCCATGCAAACCAAAAGATAAATGGGTCAAAACGAAGCTTTTTCGAATAAAAAACTCAAGTTCTTTCACGACTGGAAAAATGATAGGGTCGCCCATGGGTCACCCCTTTCACCAGTCCTATTCGCCTAGGGGCGACCCACAAAGGGGAGGTCCTAGGTTGATAAACAAGGTTGGAGATTGTTAGTTAGGTGAAAATAAGGTGAACTGCCTTCGAAAACTGGTCAAAACGGGGTCAAAATCCAAATCTTCACTTGTAAAAGTCAAATATCCCGGGGGAGATTTGTATAGGTTGACCAAAACTGAAAATTAAAAGTTAGAGATGGCCTGGGAGGTCCTCTAGAAGGTTTTTAGGGGTGGGAATCGATAAAAACACTAGGGAAAGGTCAAATCACAACAAATGGATGAATACAAGGCTTAGGGATGAAGTCACAAGCACCTGAAACAAGAATCGACAAGTGTCGAAAAGTGTCAAAAGCGGGGAGAAGGTTAGCACGACAAAGGGGAAACGACAAGAGGAGAAAAAACCCAAATCATACCAAGAGAATCGCTATTGAGAGGGCATTATTTCATTCTTCCATGCACGTTGCAAGGATTTTGAGTCATCATCGGGGTCCTCCGGGAGGCTATGTATGATTTTGATGCTTATAGTGACAACACCACCTTAACCGACTTCATGGTTACTACACAAAAATGACTAGAAGGTCAAATGACATGCCAAGTTGCAGAAAGAAAAAAAACAAAAAAATTAACCTCTTGTAAACAAAGAATGTCTAGACCTAGAAACTGAACTTGAGCATCTCAAACGAAATACTTCCATGGGATGTCTAGACCTAGAAACTGAACTTTAGCGTCTCAAACGAAATACTTTTGTGGAAGGTCCATTAGACCTCAAACATTCTAGGAAATGTAATTCATAAATGAGTATCGATATTCATCTCCTTATTATCCAACTCATTAAGAGTCAAATAACTATTTTGCAAAAAATCTTCCTCTAAATTGAAACTACCTATTCGAAAGGGAAGTTGGACAAGTTGCCATTTTTTGGCACATATTCTCCCTCTTTCCAATCACCTCGATGGGCTATGAGATCTTTGTTGTGTACCTTAGGGAGGAGAAGCATGTTGGGAAGTGTTGGCTACCAGTTGAGGCAACAATGACATTGTTAATGGTGCATGTACAAATTTTACCTCACCAGATGTCTCCCCGGAAGGAGAGATAATAAATTTCCCTATATTTGAAGGTTTTGAAATAATTTTCAAAGCCCAACCCCTAGAGCTTGAAGAAGGCTTAGGGGAGGGTCATTATTGCCAATGATCTTAGCTTTGTGGCTAACCACAATGGACCAACCTTCCTTTTTTTGCAGGAGGCAACAACCTAGAAGTAGGTTGTATATTAGACTTAGGACGGGGAGAAGGCAACAAGCAGTCCCAGATCTTATGTTTAGAGGATTAACACTAATAACAAGTATTAGGCATATTCAACTAAAGAACACATTCAGGGCATCTCATTTGTCCAATATGGATATCCACAGTCTCCTTTAGATCCTTGAAAAGGTCCACTTTTACACAAACTTGCTTATAGGGACAAGCCAAGTAGAACCGTTTAGGTTCGACACATACCAAAATGCTTAAATTGGATGCTATTTGGTTTAGAAATTTTCAGCATGGCAAGAGTAGATTAGAGAACTCAAACCAAATAGGGACTTGAAGAGCTTTCTAATAAAAAATGATGAAATCTTATGTCTAGGGTTTGAAAACAAGGAAGAGTGAACAAGCCAGGGGGCATACTTGAGAATAGCCTCAACATGGTTGGTTTTGGAAAAACAAAAAAGAAAAAAAAAACCTTTGGTAAGGTTCTACATAGCTTCAAGGTGAATCCTATGCAAGACCCAAGTCTTGTCAACCCAATCTTTGAGCATGCTTTCAAGGGGGACTCTTCCTACAAAATATACTATTGAGGTAATGTTTTCTAACCAGCGACATGCATTGTTAAGTTTTGGAATGGGAAGAATAACATCCGGGGATGTTTTAGGGGACATACCTTGTGGAACACCTTGGGAACAAACTTCCTAGGTTGCTTGAGCAGGGGTACCATTGTTATGAGCCGTCGAATCTTCAACTCCAACAGTAACTACAAAGTTATGAAAGGTTGAGATCGTTTAAAGGGAGAAAACATTTGCATACACGATAACCCAAAAGGTACCACAATAAATGCAAAAAAATAAGGCCAAATCATGCTTTAGATTGAAGCTAAAGTAGTATGACATCAGGAGGACCAAAACCAAGACAAAACCCTAGCCTATTTAATGATTTATATTATCATTCTTATACATCATCTAAACAACCTTTGCTTTTGAGGAGCAAAAGATATTGCTTGGCCTTCTTACTTAGATGTGCCTCGTTTAGACCTTGCTACTTGTGCTTTGCTCTACTTTGTCCTCTCCTTGTTGTTGAGAGTTCTTATTCGTGTCGTTGAAAGAGTTGTTAAGTTTAGGTAGTCTTTGTAAACACTATATATTTAGATTCCACATTTCATTCTTATTGTTAGCTTACAATAAAAAAACACTATTATGGAACATATGCATCACCCACTTTGATGACTACAATAAAATAGAATAGAAGGATTTTAACATCCATGAGGCCAAAAGGTAGCCTAAGGTACAATTGGACCAGTCATTTTATCTTTTTTGCAATGTTGATCTTTTGCTATGATTTAGCTTGATGATGAATTCTTTTTCTTTCTCAACCTTCTCCTTTTTATATAAATCCTATAAAGAAACAACTGCTAATGAATCTGCATATCTAGTTTGAATTTCATTGTATGCCTCACACTCCAACATAAAGTGATTCTCTAATTCAGCTGCCCCAATTGTGTAAAAGATAGATATCCTCTTCTCCCATTCTTCTTTTGGTCGCTTTCCTCTGCCTCTTTCAAGAGAGGGTGCCATCGATATTTTTCACAGACATGATACCTTTTTTTTGGGATGACTAAGTGTCTTATATTACTTTGTATGGGTTATGGAGTAAAAAGTATCCCTATGCCTTTTTACCTCCTAGTTTACCTCCTAGGTCCCCGTGTTAACACTTTGCAAATGAAATACTATTCCTGGAGCAATTTCCCCTAAAACCCATGTCAAATGGGACTTAGGGACTTGTCCTAAACCTTAATCTAGACCAAATTAGGGCCTTGGGACTTGGGCACCTGTGCCCAAGTCCAACCTAATTTGTTGGGATGAAATTTAAAGTGCGTCAGCTTGGGCCCTTTCAAAAGGTTTTCCTCTGTTGGCCTCTTCAATTTAAATTATGAAAGTTAGCGAGAAAGCATATATAAGTGAGTTTATGACTTCATTTTAAACCTAGATGGATAATGCAAACTTGTGATATTGAGTTAAGGGATTTCAAGGCCTTCATTGTGTTGCAGAGCAGAATTGTGTTGTTATTGTGTTTATTTGTTGCAGATTTGGCTTCATCAATCCATCTCCTCATGGTGTGAAAGATCTTCATCTCCGCGAGGGCTTCACCTCTAAGGTGACATCAATTTGTGTTTCAATCATTTCATTCCATCATTGGATTTAGCCTCTACCCTCCTTGGGCAGTCACTCTATCTAACAACAGTGTTGGAAGACTTGAATGTCTTTCCGGGGCTTGACCGAGGCAAGCTCCTAAACACCACAACCCCCAAACCCCTCTCTTTGTGATTGCAGGTTACAAGTGCGGGAGTTGGAAAAGTACAGGTGCATAGAAGTAGTTTGAAGGATAAAGATTCAGGGTCTTGCAAAAGTTTGCTGATATTTCTCCCTCCTGGACTAGGGCACCGGCCCTGTAGTCCTCCCGACGGGCTTGACCCTGAACTCAGGAGCTAGATACAGTCTGACATATCTCACTTCTCCAGATCTATAGAAAATTTCCCTATTAGACTTGGGCACCCGCTCCATAGTTTGCAAAGTTTTTGTTTTTGAAAACTCAACTTCTGGTATATTTCTAATCATCCCTGAGTATCTTCCTGTACGGCTTCCTATAACATTCTATCTGTTTGTACTTGATTGCTTTATAATTAGGGTTTGAGGCTTATTCGATTTAGGGTTTGGAAAATCTCTCAATCTAATCTATCTTTCCATACCATTCCTAAGTGCACAAACCTATAGTTGAGTCCCCATTCATTTGTAGTGACTTGGATCGGTTTTTGTCCTTGAATGTTATTGTGAAAGGGGGCTTTGATTTGATAGAATTTAACACTATTCACTATCTTCCCACTTTTCATACTTAACATTTTGGAGAACCTAGAATAGTGAGCATTTTGCATCTTTCCGAGTGTTATAATTAGTCCTTGCATTCATTCATGTCATATTAATCATCTTGTATGGAAAAATCTAGCATACATTTGAAAAAAATTGAAAAAAAAAACATTCTAGGCTTGCATTAAGGCATAGTTTTGCATATTTTGCATTGCATATGGTAAAAAGATTTAATTTTATGATACTTGCATTAGATTTGATCCTTATTGTAGTCATTCATCATTGCTTCATATCAAACATTGCATTTAAAAGTTCCATTTGCTAGGGTTTTGCTTAAAAAGTTGCTTTTTCATATAACCTAGCCTTTGCAAAAACTAGGGTTTGTAGTCAAAGTTTCATTTTTAGATTTTGCTACTCATTTTCAACATTCATTCAAGTCTAATTTTGAAGTGTGGTGTTGGATCATAGTGCATACTTTTGCATCCTAGCTTTCAAACTTTCACCTTTTACAATTACACATTGTGTATTTCAACACTAAGAGTTTTATACACATTCTTCAAACTTCTTTAAGCAAACTTTTAAATCATCCATCTTGCCTTGTTGTGTATCACTATTTCCATCTTACTTACTTGGTTTGCTATAAAATTTATGTGTTTTTCTCTTTCAAAACTTGATTTCCTCAAACAAGTGCTTTGGTGTGAATCAGTCTCACATACATGGCTTCTCATCACAACATCAATGCTATGGTTCCTCCTAGAGTTTATAGGAAGAGGAAGACTCCTGAGCCTAAATTAATCTTTACATCACATGATAGAACAATTGGAAGCATTGAGGGACCTCTTTACATCACCGTACATATAATGGGGAATCCTACAAGAGGAGCCCTTATTGATCCTAACTGTATAACTAATGTGGCTACTGAAGAGTTCCTCTATGCACATGATTCGATGCAAGAATCTTATGTGCCCACACACACGATGATTAAAACACATACTGGAGCTTTCCTCCTGGCCTTAGGGAAGATTACCTTATTGATCAAAGTAGATGATAAAGCCATGGAACCGTCATTCAACATCATTCCTACATCCGACCTATTTCGTGTGAAATTAGGCCATCCATGGCTCAAGTCCATCAAAGCAGTCCCCTCTACAATTCATAAATATTTAAAATTTCCTCACCATGGGAGAATGTATACCATCCACCATAGTAGATGGCAACCTATGGTCACTCGGAGAAACTTCAATCTCTATTACTTTTGGCCACAGCCTACTGAGCCTCCTCAACCACGAGAAGATCAAATCTTCCTGGGATACCAAAGATATAAATCAAAGTTGATAGTAAAATTGGCTGGACCTCCTATAGAACAAATCATAAGTAAAGAGCAACCTGAATTGAAAGAACCCCTTAGACCAAGAGGTAAGGGAGTCTTTGTCGAGGTTCCTCCTCTGTCATCCTTACAAGGATTGGGAGATACCCTTAAAGAACAAAAAATTTCATCACAAAAGGTTAATTTAGCACAAGCTTCCTCCTCTGAGATGTTAAAGACTATGGAAAATCACGATAATACTTATGCAAACATCACCAATAAAACACTAAGGAATAGGCAAGCAAGAGAAAGGAGGAGGAGACAAGCCTTAGCTCGACAAGCTATACCTCAACAAGAAAACATTCCACCAATGGATATTGAAACAAACAAGGAAGAGCTTAAGGTTGAAGAGATTAAAGACAATGATAAAGGTTGGGCAATTGTACCTTATGTACCTCTTTCCTCTTGCATTCAAGATTGGGAGGAAGATGATTTGCTTGACGACAACCGCTAGTTTGGTTGTGTAAACAGGTAAGTATTTCTAACCCTTTTAGCCATCTTTGTTGTAGCATATCTTTGCTCGCTTATGTGGCCTCCTATTATGTGCTGTGTTCCCCCGTGATGTGTTATGTTTTGTTTAGGTCTCCTAGGATGACTCTTGATACTCTTGTAAGTTCAAGGATACCGGGAGCCGCCTCTGTTGTGACCATTCTTCTATTTGTTTCTACATTCTTCTATCTTTTCTCTCCTCCTATTGCTGTGTGTTGTGCCTTAGGGGCATAGCGTTGCGGAAGATGTCTTGGGGGCATCCTCCTACATGGTGTTCCTAAGGCACTTGATTCTCCTCTCATTTTTTTGTTTCCAATTCTTTAGTGATTCTACCTAGTCGGCGGATGACGAAAATAAACAAATACTGATAAGGACCATGTGTCCCTTCAGCAAGAAAAACAAAAATGGACCTAGTCCATATATGAAGATGGGGTTGATATATATATCTGACGCTTGACTAGTAGAATGACTCTGTGTGATATATTATCATATCTCTTGTAACAAACATTTTACAATACTTTCAATCTGCTTCTACACACTTTGGATGGTTTTGTATCTCACCTTGTTGTTACACTTGGTCCTGAGATACCTGCGGTATAAGCCCAACGACTATACTCGGTTCTAAACCTGCCAATGTAGCCTTGGTCTTTGATATATGATTTATGCATGGCTTTCATGATTTGATTTGGTTGTTATCTTAGAGTAAGATTTTCTAACCAAAGACTCTATCTTGTTGATTATCTTAGCAAATCATATCGATATGTTTGTGGGAACATTCGATGATCATGGCACATGTCACCTTTGGGGGCATGGGCTTTGCGAAAGCTCTTGTTCCCTTGCGTGTTTTCACTCTACCTTAATGTACTTGATACTGGCAAGTAGTATCAACCACCTTAAGGTGGGGGCATATATAATGGTATATGTCTAATTATTTTAACATTGACAAAGCATGTTTGAAAGCCCTCATTGCGAGGCGGGATGGTGTACCTCTTGAGCTAGTGCACATCCTTTTAAAAAGCAAGCAAAAATCCCTCATCGCGAGGCGGGATGACGTATCTCTTGAGCTAGAGCGTATCCTTTTATACAAAGCTCTTTTGCGGAAGGCAGGATGGTGTATCTCTTGAGCTAGTGCACATCCTTTTATATAAAGTCCTCTGCGGAGGCAGGGCTGAATCTTGAGTCATCCACCGTTAAGTGTGTCTTTGGTGGTTGTGGTAGCATAGCTCAACCATCAGGTGTGTTTGGTGTGTTTAGATGGTGGGACTTAGCAATAAGCTCCTTCCCATCACTTGTGTTTGCCATGTATAGGACATATAGTGTGTCTATGGCATAATATGCGACACTCGTTCATTCTATGTGTTTTCCTTATATGTTTGTTGTGTCTTCCCCCGAGTGTGGTCTAAAGGCGCATAGCGATGAGCTCCCTCAACACTTGGATTTTTGTTTGGCATGTCTTCCCCTTGGTGTGGTCTAAAGGTGCGTAGCGATGAGCTCCCTCCACGTTTTGGGTTTTGTTTTGTGTGTTTTTGGCGATCTAAAGGCGCGTAGCGATTAGCTCCTTCCACCCCCTAGTTTAGGATTGGTTTTAGTTGTTAAATCAATGTATACTTTGTGTATTGCGTGCTTCCACTATATTCTGCGTGTTTTACGTGCTTCTTACTATCTTCTTTGTGTCTTGCGTGTCTTTCACGTGTCTTCTAGTGCTTACCTGAGATTGGGGGCTAGAAATAGTCCTCCAAGCTTTGGGTATGCCTTAGCTCTATGTGCTTGGCGTGTTTGATGTGCTTCAACTGTACTTTAATGCATGTATGGAGTCATAAGATCATACATACAATGGGGGCTAAATGTTATGGAGTAAAAAGTATCCCTATGCCTTTTTACCTCCTAGGTCTCCTGTTAACACTTTGCAAATGAAATACTAATTCTGAAGTAATTTCCCTTGAAACCCATGTCAAATGGGACTTAGGGGCCTGTCCTAAACCTTAATCTAGACCAAATTAGGGCATTGGGACTTGTGCACCTGTGCCCAAGTCTAGCCTAATTTGTCGGGATGAAATTTAAAGTGCATTGGCTTGGGCCCTTTCAAAAGGTTTCCCTTTGTCGGCCTCTTCAATTTAAATTACGAAAGTTAGCGGGTGTAATGTCCCCTTTCTAGTGGAACACTTGAACCTGAATATGCATTCGAAAGTGATTCTCAAAGAGACATTAGTAACATTAGAGATCAATAAACTTTAATGATAATATCTAATGAGATCAAGATAATATAAATATTTCATTCTTTGTCAAAAAGATTATTCATTTCTCATTCATTATTTGATGACTATTCTATAATATATTTCATAAGTACGTTAGGGTAGATATTAAACATATTTCAAGATTCATATCTTCCCCTCCTATTCTTCATCGAGGAATTATGCTTTACATTAGGGCGCGCTAAAACCCTCTCTGACTCATCTTTGGGAAACTAGTCCCAGCCATTGGGGCCCATACGGAATCTCCGATCTGGCTTCGGGAACTATTTCCCAGCCATTGGGATCGATATGAGATCTCTTGACCTAGCTTCAAAAACTATATCCCAGCCGTTGGGGTCTATACAGAAGATGGAATTACTTCGCCTTTCCCTACAATACATGTGATTCCTCATTGGATGAAGTAATAGGGGCTACAGAGATACAATCCTTATGCAATATTCCATTGTACCTATAGATGGAATTCTATTATACCATTATCATCATAATTCTTATTGCAAATCGAAGTACCCTTATATGGCATCCTTATAATTATTCATCATTGTTAGATCTTGAGTCTAAATATGGATATCAATTCGATTATGAATAAAGAAGACACTTCCTTATAACATATTCTTGTTCATCATCATTAGAACTAAATTCATACACATAAGACATTCCATGGATATATATCAATAAGATTATGATTCCCATTTTCATACATATACACATATATTTGTTCTTTCATATATAATAATTTATCATTTAATTTCCATTCTCACACATAAACATATATATTTGTTCTTTCATATATGATAATCTTATCATTTAATTTTACTAATCATAAATTAACAAGTTAAATACAAATACCTACCTTTGGCTGGTTGCTGTAGATTTCCTCCTGCTGAATGCTCTCCCTTAATTTCTTTTGGATTGCTGCTTGCTTCCTCTTTCTGATTGTAGGTTTGCGTTCCTTGTGAGGAGGGGAATGACCCCTTTTAAACCCCACGAGGGGTTTCCTCGTGATCAAAAGACACATCGATTAGTGTTTGAGGTGTCCGCTGCCTCAAACGTCACCTTTAAACATTTGATGTGTTTTGTTCTTTCTTTCTTATATGACATCGGTACTCTTTTAAGAGCCCGATCACTAAATCCATAATTGATTATATTTCAATATATATGTATATATATAATCTGATTCTATTTATTATATTGTTATTACATTTATAATGATTACTATCTATAATAAGAATATTTATATTATTTCAAATGTGTATATATATATATATAATTTATAATTATTGTGCCATATATATATATATATATATGTATTTATATATATTATAATAATATATATATATTTTATAATTGTTCTATATATATATATGTGTGTGTGTGTGTGTAATTTATGACACATATGTGTAATTTATGATTGTTCTTATATTATATATATATATATATATATATATATATATATATATATATATATATATATATATATATATATTTGTTAAATGATTGAGAAAGCATGACAATTAAATGTCACAATACGAGTATATGTATACATCATATGAATATATGTAAGTTGTCTGTAAATGGTAAAACATATACATAAGTCATAAGTAAATTGCAAAATATACACTTAGATATACATAAGTCACAAAGCATATACTTGAATACACATAATTCATAACATATAATGCAAATGTCATATAGGGGATATGATAGCGGGAAAGCATATATAAGTGAGTTTATGACTTCATTTTACACCTAAATGGACAATGTGAACTTGTGATATTGAGCTAAGGGATTTCAAGGCCTTCATTGTGTTGCAGAACAGGATTGTGTTGTTATTGTGTTAGTTTGTTGTAGATTTGGCTTCATCAATCCATCTCATGGTGTGAAAGATCTTCATCTCCATGAGGGCTTCACCTCTAAGGTGACATCAAATTGTGTTTCAATCATTTCATTTCATCATTGGATTTGGCCTTTGCCCTCCTTGGGCACGCACTCTATTGAACAATGGTGTTGGAAGACTTGAATGTCCTTCCGGAGCTTGACCGAGGCAAGCTCCTAAACACCACAACCCCCAAACCCCTCTCTTTGTGATTACAGGTTACAGGTGCGGGAGTTGGAAAAGTGCAGGTGTAGAGAAATAGTTTGAAGGATAAGGATCCAGGATCTTGCAGAAGTTTGCTGATAATTCTCCCTCCTGGACTAGGGCGTCCGCCTCGTAGTCCTCCCGTCAGGCTTGACCCCGAACTCAGGAGCGAAATACAGTCCGACATATCTCACTGCTCTAGATCTACAAAAAAATTGCCCTATTAGACTTGGGCGCCCGCCTCGTACTCCGCAAAGTTTTTGTTTCCGAAAACTCAACTTTTGGTATGTTTATGATCATTCCTGAGTATCTTCATGTATGGCTTCCTGTAACATTATGACTGTTTGTACCCAATTGCATTATAATTAGGGTTTGAGGTTTATTCAATTTAGGGTTTGGCAAATCTCTCAATCTAATCTATCTTTCCATATCATTCCTGAGTACACAAACTTGTAGATGAGTCCTCATTCATCTGTAGTGACTTGGCTCGGTTTTTGTCCTTGAATGTTATTGTGAAAGGAGGGGTTTGATTTGATAGACTTTCACACTATTCACTATCTTCCCACTTTTCGTACTTAATAGTATAAAGATTTATATTACACATATCGAAAAAAAAGATGAGTGGAAAAGTCACGCTCCAAAATCAAAACAAAACCAAACCAAACAAAACTAAACCTTATACGACAAATCTAAAGAAAAACAAGAAACAAGATTCCTCCTAAATAATAACAAAAAAATTAAAACACTAAAAAGTGAAAGATGACTACAATCCTCTCTAACTTTCACCCAAAAGTACATGTCTCTAAAATGAAGCCGGGCCAAATTCTTTAGTGTGCTTTGACGTGACGACGAAGTTTTCGCTAAAAAGACGGCTTTATATTTTTTTTTCAAATAAACTGCTACTATAGTCCCGTATAGAGTAATTGAATGAATGAATGATTTTAATAGCAACCAAACGGTATATCGGCACCATTTGATAGTAATTAGCATTTGCGCTTAAAACGTGCAAAAGAAACCACCGTATAGCTGCTGAGGGCGTCTATGTTTTGCAGAAAACCCTACTCTGAATACTCTGCTTTCTGAACGCTGCAGAATATAAACTCTCTGCTGAAACCCAATCACTGAAAACTGTTGAGACAAACTCTGAAAACCCTATCTTTATTGCTGAAATTCCATTCCTGCGACGCGAAAACTCTGAAAATTAGTGGTCGACATCTTTTTCTGCAATATAGAGAGAATAGATTAACGCTTCTCCTCTCCAAGTCCCTCATTTCGCTTACACAACTTCTAATTTTTTTTTCCTGATCTCTTCTTGCCTTTTGTCTTCTTCCTTTGCACACGTCAACAATGGGAGACAGTCAGTATTCATTTTCCCTCACCACTTTCAGGTATTTTTTTTCTTCTTATTTTAAACTTGTTTTCTCTCAGTTGTACCATTTCCTTACTGTATTATTATTTTTTAGTTTCGTTTAAATTTATTTTTGCCTAATACTGTGGTATTTGATGCTCACGAACAGCCCATCCGGAAAGCTTGTACAGATCGAGCATGCTTTAATGGCCGTTGGATCTGGTCAAACATCGCTGGGAATTAAAGGTATTTTGAAATTTGTAACGAGTATTTTAGTTTATAATTTTTAACTAAAGCTTTAAACGATTCAAGTCATGGCATAAACTTTTTTTGTTATTTCCTCGCTTTTGGAAATGGTAACTGTTGAGGCTCAGGTTTATGGCATAAACCTGAAATTGGACAGTATAAACAGAAGGAATAACATTATTTAGATTTCCCCTCTTTTGCAATTAATGCTCATATGTAACTATATGAAACAATTTGGTTTTAAGTCGTAGTCTAGGGCTTAAACCCTAGGAAGCCTTATAACTTAACGAGATTTTTCAATTGGCGCCCGTTGCCACCCATGTAAAATTCTGTATAAAGGTTTTTATTTATGCGTGTAAATTTTGAAACGTGTTACCAAGCATCGTGTGAGAGAGAAGTAAATATGTCCCTGTCACACCCTACTAGGTGTTGTATACAGTTTAAATCTTCATACAATTCTAGAAGTATTGTGCTTGAAAGCTCTACGGTCTAGATGTGCTGACATGTTAAAAAAGTATCATTTTGATTGTGGATGAAAACAAATACCGTCGTTTTATTGTCGATGAAAATTATCATATGCCAGTGACTAGGAAGACGGTTAAATATAAGAAAGTGTGGTAGCTCCAATAAGATAAAATGCTCCAAGTTGGGGAACAGAGTCTGGCCGGTTCTACTAGTGCTAAAGAATGTGGTAAGAGTCAAGTTACATTGCAAGTGTGGGGACCAGGCCTAGAATGAATACTGATGTAGGAAGCAACTTGTATTCCTGCTAGTAGCACAAATCATACCTGGTATGAAAAATCTGTGAAGTTGAGAAGAAAGCAAGGGGGAATGAGTTTATCAATATATATAGACGACCTAAGCAGGTCAATGGGACTCAAGTAGAACAAGTTACAATAAATATTTGGGAGTGCTAAAGCGAAAAGGAACTATGATAACTGATATTCTTTTGCTTTATGGCTTGTTGGATCTCCGGCTCTTGGTATATCCTCGATGACATATAGTATTAGATCAGCTGTATATTATCAAGTGAGGGGCTTCTTCTGTCTAGCTCCTGCCAGATTACCTGTCTTACCTGAAATCACAGGGAAAACTTCCAACTCTTTTCGCATGTTAGCTGAACAAAACAAGGATAAACATATACTTCTCTTCCTGCAAACACCTGTCAGTACTCTAAATCCTTTGCCTGAGAGGAAAATTAAAATACTTCCTCTTGCCAAACTTATCATTAATATTCAATCACATTTGCATCGAAGTTAATTTAAATCCCAAACTAGATGACTGATCCCCTGTTTATGCCAACATCTAATTATACATACTTGTAAAAATGCAAAATGTATGCCTAAGTGTGGGCATAAGTGATCGATCTAGTCCCTGATAATGATGGTGAACCATCTAAACTTTAACCCATCAAAGAAAAACGTTTTAACCTGTCAAATCTGTAATATCTCTCAAATGAGCTGGAATGGCAACCAAAGCTCGACTCGAAACCTCATTATTGCCAGTCTAATTCCCTGCCTGTATTCTTGCTCATCCATACCCGACCAAACCCAGAATATTTCGCCCAAAATCAGAATAAAACAGCTGATAAAACCCATAAAATTTCTCAATTTCTTATGTTGGCAAGACCTCAAGTTAGTTATACCGATTCATGGGAAACTTGTTAAAAAGCTATCGGCATGAGAATAAGGGTTGGGGAGAAGATTTCAAAAGTCACCGATGGAGAAAATGAGACCGATGACCTTTTGTTGGGGAGAAAGCTCCCAATCACGCCAGTTATAAATTCAAAAATAGCAAGTCGAAATGCAGGTAAAAATGCCAGGCCAGCGCCAATTTGTCCCAAAAATGCCACATCGGCATTTGAAACCGATAGAAACGGGCGGAATCTGGGAAAACGTTTCAGTATGAAAATACCGAACCCTGGCAGATTTCGGAGGGTTTCCAGGGCGTTCCTGATTCCGGGCCATACCCGTACCCGGAATCGCCAAGGTAAGGTGCCGATTCGGCTACTTAGCATATATGTATTCACAAGTAGTTCTGTCAAGACTCTTAAGACCCCAAAGCCACACTATAAATTTTCAACAAAACCTAAGTATGGAAAACTAAAGATTACACATAAACATATCAATGTTTACCAAACTAAAATAATCTCACACAAATGACATCACTTACAAATCAAGCATCTGATGGATATAATCTCCTTGAAAGTACATGTGATGTTCCTTACCTGTTCTGCCCTAAAACTTGCTGGTGAATGAGATTTAGGATTTCTACTTTTTGAAATCTTCTTGGAGTCGTACCTATAACAGCACATATATATACACAAAATCCATATTGCCATATGTCAGTTCTAATAGCTATTACCCAGCAATTCAACATAACCAGACTTGCAATTGGAAACACATAAGAAAGAAGCAACAGTCAGCCAGCCAGGGGAGGGAATCATAAATCCTTAGTAGCCTAAGGCCTACCACAGTCCTATTGACCAATCCCTTGACTCAGGCCTACGGGGCATATCATATTGCCCATTCCCTTGTCTCGGGCCTATGGGTCGTAATCCAATGTGGGACCCCCACCCCTCCTTGACCCAACCCTTGCCTCGGGCCTGTGGGGCAGAATGCCCAACCCTCGGTGGGCCTGTGGGGTGGAACCTGGGTGGGGTTTTTAGGTGATCTACTAAGACTTATGCATTCACCCCTCCTGGCTGAATCACAAACAAAATATATACAGTTTCCACACAGTTCCAAATTATACAATTTGCCTTTTATCACTACAAAATGAATCATATAGTAGTATATGATGCAGCATACGATATATCAGAGTGTAAACAGTTTCTAGCCAATTTCAAATATGCAGTTATTCTTTTATCTATTTTCATTCTGCTTTCATTATGCTATAAGAGATTTAAACAGAAATGTAGATGACAGGACAAAAACAATCATCAGAGAAGTTATATTTATTCACAGTCATCCTTCTTACAGTTTTATAGTTTTACGGCTCAGTTCTGATACAAACTACTGTACAATATAACAGCCATCATTTATATACACCTGCAGATGGAAATTAGTACCCAGACAGACCATAATGATCTACAGTTATTATCCTAATGAAAGTCACGATTGCCATGACACAGTTCCCTTATTTCCCAGGCCCGATTTCCTCATAGTGGAATGAATTAAACCATGTTTTATGCATTTTAAATGAGAAAGACAAAGCATATGAAATAATATTACTGTTGAATAGAGGGAACTAGATTCTAAGACTGAGTGAGGAATCTCACCTGCTGCAAACACCTGGATCCTTGTTCGTCCTTCGATGTGTTCTAACTATTTGATTTCCCCGCCCTTTTTATGGTATCGAACAAGGCTTTCCTTCAGATGCGTCCCATTGTGACTTATGCCCTTTACTAAATCGTTGTTCTTTAAGGAAGATTAAATTAGTTAATCAACAAACCATAAATTATGATTAGATTGATCATAATGTTTAACTAATAGGAATTGCAGTTATTAGACTTAATAATATTTGCAAATAAAGAAATGTATTAAGTATTTCTTTTCGGGCTTGTGACAGTACACCTGAAACATTCACTCAAATTGGTGTCACAAAATAACATGATAAGGTAAGCAAGATTTCCAACTTGTTCTTAAGACCAATTGATTTGGTTTGACCAACCATGCTGGCTTGCAGACCTAACCACCTAGACATGACCTAATTCCTTGAGCCTCACCTGATGTGGCCTGCCTATGTATCCTGGCTTCGAGCAATCAGAGGAATGCCATAGTTCACCCCACTTAGATAATTAAAACTCCATTCTTGCATCTGGGATAGGATTCCTAACCCCTTGTTTATGGGTCTCAATGAAGAGCAATAACAACATGAAGTGTACTAGGACAGATAAAATATCATAAGCACTACAGTTAAACTCATTGGTATCTCATACTAATAACATAAAGTTACAATCAGGTATAAACCTTGTTTAAACAAGTTTAAGAAGTGGTGACCTTTCTAAGTTTTGGGCTCTTTTCAAATGTAACACGATTCTAAGAACATCACTGTACAAGGGTAGCTTCTTAATGACAGAATATAAATTCCTATATTCCATCAATCCTGCCCATAGCAGAATCATACAACAACATAGTCATTCCTATCGTTCCTATATATCTATTCACTGAACAGAAGCAGTGGTGTGGAATATGTCTGCTACATGGAGGTATGTGCAAGAACAACTAATCTTGCAGTTACAGAAAAGAATGCACAAAAAAGTTATACCACAATGAGATGATCTACCATAGCACATGTCAAACTCTCAATAGTACTAGCATAAGGTACTTGAGTCATGTCTTTCATCTCATTGGGTGTTGATGGACACTGCTCTACAAATAACTTTGTTCCCTTTGAAATAGGAACACTCAAAGGCTTGCAAACCGACTGAAGAAAATTTCAACCAAGACAACTGTTGCCTAATGTCTTTAAACAATAATTAAATCTTTAACATTGCATCATCGCACAACAGGTAAAATTTCAAACAGTGAAAGCATACAACAAATACACGACAATTACACATTCAAATTAGCTTTTCATTCCTTCGAAAAACTTACAAGGAAACCTCTACAAACTGTTTCAATAACAGTTGCATGGTACTTTATCAGTGTGTTATTTTTCTTCTAGTTTGTGCCTATCTTTATACTATTTAGCTAAAAATCTAATCTTCAAAAAGCTCCTTATCTCGTAAAAGGAGACGAGTTTGAAGAGCTAAATCATTAATGTAGATCTACACCTAATTACAGTTAATTAGCTAAATAAAAGACTCACTTTTTCTCTTAAGTGAAATGCAAAAATAGAATAACTCGAACCACTTCTAGCACGTTCATATTGAACTTGCGCAAAAGTGCCAAATTGAGTTAGAAAACTCAACACTCCCTCTTAGCAAGGAAGGAATTCTGCACCAATCCAAGTTTGTCTCTGAAAGCTTCAAACTTCCCTTTTGCTAAGGGCTTGGTTAGAATATCAACTACCTGCAGATATGTGGAAATATACATGAGCTTAACTGCTTCCTTTTAAATTTTGTCTTGAATGAAGTGATATCTAATCTCTATATGCTTGGACCTGTCATGAAACACTAGATTCTCATAGAGTTTGACACAACTCTGATTATCACAAATAAATGACCGTGGGATCCAACTTTTGATCAAACAATCCTGCAAGTAACTTGCGAAGCCAAATGACCTCACAACTGGCAGTACTGGCTGTCATGTATTCTACCTCTGCTGAGCTAAGTGCCACAAAAGTCTGCTTCTTGCTGAACCAGGATATCATTGCTAAACCCAAGCTAAAGCAACACTCTAAGGTGCTCTTACTATTTGTTGCACTACCTGCTCAATCTGAGTCTGTACACCCCTGCAACTTCACTTCACCATCTCCAAGATATCTCAAAACATATTGCACTGTGCCCTTCAAATACTTGAGCACATGTTTTGTTGCTAGTGCTACCCATTCTTGGTTCTTGTCATGTTCCTTTTTCTAGAATTAAAAATTAATAATATTGGGCTGATCACTTTATATTAATATAGGTCATATGTAATGTTTTAAAAAGTGTTTTTAACATTATATTCAAATGTACTTCTAAAAAGGGACTTATGTTAAAGGGCCCTTGGTCTGTTGGTGAAGTTGAAAGGTTCTGAATGAGCCCACTAGGGATCAATTCTTGCTGAGTGCAAGGCCCTTGACACCATAAGGGATGAGGCCAAGACCGTGCCTTGGGCGAATTTGGCGGAATCGATACCCCTTAGTCCTTAGCTCTTAGTTGAAGAGGTTTGGCCTAAGGCTCGTGCTCCCGTATTGGGTAGCAAAACCGAACTTGTGGATGATCTCCATAAAAAAAGGGACCTCTTGATGTAATTTAAAAAAAATATTTTTAAATACTTAGAGGGAAAATAAAATAAAAATAAAATAAAGGGCCCGAAAAAGGCAACTATAAAAGAAGGACAAAGACATCAAGTAAATCATCCAATTTGTCATCTTGATTATTCCTTCTAATTTGGAGTTTTCAGCAGTGAAGTATGAAAACCCTTGGTGCAGGCAATCGAAGGATGAAAACCCTTCAGGTGGAAACTGGAGGACGAAAACCCTCTCGCTCTTCTTGCTCCATCAAGGGCGATTCCATTTAGGGATCACATTTGAGCTCATTGTTGATGGTTGTTCGATTTGGATTCGCATGCAAACTGTTACATCAATAATATTTCTAGAGTTGCATATTTCCAGTTTGGGTTTGGTGTTTTTTAGTTTGATCTGAGTTTTCAGATTTTAGCTTGTATGGGCATTGCCCATATTTCATATTGCAATAATAATCAGATATTTGCCGGTTTGGATCTCATTGTATTACATTTCATAATATCATTTAGCATTGTATGTTTGAAGTTATGCTGGCGTTTCAGCAATCTATGTAAGGACAAATAACAGTTTAATCTATAGTTGTCGGTAACAGTATTCTATTGACCATTGTAACTGATCCTCCAGTTAGAATAGACAAATTGTGTTGACTGTATTCTAATATCTTCGAAGACAATTCAAGGTGGTAATTGAATTTTGACAAACTCTAACACTTCGTGAAGGAAACTTTGGAAGGTTTGCAGGATCCATTTCCCTCAAATCACAAGTACCTGCTGCTTATCAGAATTTGCCACATCTTCCAGACATAACAGTTTGAAAAACTATCATCCAAGGCAGTGGGGTGCCATGACAATATCAACGAAGTGACATGTGATTTGGAGAGACTGTCGCACTCAATGAGGATGTCGTAGTGATTCCACTGTTGGAGCAAATGAGATTTCAGGTGCTGCCACATTGTTTGAGGAGACAATATATATAAACCACAGTCTACAAGGGAGTTGTGGATATTGCTAAGTGTTTTGGTTGGTCAAATCATCTGTTGAGAATTTTGTATCAAGTTGAATAGGGATCGAAGTTTCTATAGTATTGGCGCTACATTTTGAAAGCATTATATATGACTGATTGTGGTAATCCATAGGATTCACTATCCATAAGTGATATATTAAGATCATGGGAATCTTACAGTTCAACGCCAGCATAGTTACCGATTCATCATTGGTTGAGCACGGGGGAGTTGTTGTTGAGGAGTGTTCGTAAGAGTCCTTAACCTACTGAGTCTACGTATAATAAGTGATTTACATGCTATTTGGTAATAGCACAGGAGTCATGTATTAAAGAAGTTGCTGTAAATACTGTGAAGGGAGTTGCATACATCTATACAGTGAATTAGTGTCATCATTGACACATGAGTGACAACCGTTAGCAACAAGGTTCGAAATCTACTGGTATTATGTTATTTAAAGCATTTCATGCTTTGTGGATGGGGTGGTAAACGGTCAGTGGTGGTAAACTGTCGGTAGTGGTATCATTTTTCAACACAACAGTTGATTGTCAAAGCCATAGCAGTTAATGTTATATTATTGTTTAATCCTTATTCTAGTGACAGCTATCCATCATATAGCTAACAAAGAAATCGAATTCATCTTGTCATTTCATATCTGCTAGATTTGTGTAATTTGCATAGACAAATCTGTCTTAGGGTAATTTAATGGATGCCAGCAGTTGCTTGCCCGAAGACAACACTTGACAGATTAGTTGTTCCACACTCTAACTAGCAGCAAATCCAGAGAAAATTGTATGTTTGTTAAAATATCCGATTGAGGACGTTACAGTTTCAACATGAACTGACTCAAGGTGTTAATTGCAAAACATATATCTGGTCTAGTGTTGGCCATATACATCAAAGAGCCTATCAGTTGCCTATACAACGTGGTATCCACCAATTCTGAATTTGAAGCTGTCACCTTCAGATTAGTGATCATAGGTTTGCAATCCTCCATCCGGAATTGCTTCAGGATCTTAACTGCATATTTACGCTGTCCAAGGAAAATCTCCCCCACTTTCTGCCAAACCTCCAAACCCAAGGAGTAATGCATCGTGCTGATGTCCTTCATCTCAAACTTAGCAGATAAATCTGCTTTGCACCCTGTAATGAGTTGCTCTGCACCATTAAGAAACGGGTCATCTACATTTAATATCAAAATAAGCGGATTGGTCCCAAAAATTATATAATATAAATTAGGATCTGCTTCATTTTTGGTAAAGCCCATACTTTGCAGATATCCATCTATCTTGGCATACCATGTTCTCGGTGCCTGTTTGAGTCCATACAAAGCTTTCTTAAGCCTGCAAACATGGAATTCCTTTCCATATGCCTCAAAGCTCTGAGGTTGCTCTATTACACTTCTTTCGCAATGATACCATTAAGAAAAGCTGTCTTAACATCCATCTAATGTATCTTCCATCCCATAAATGAAACTAAAGATGTAATTGTTCTAATGGAAATGTATCTGGCGAATGGAGCAAATGTCTCCTTATAGTCTACTTCCTCTTTCTGAGAGAACCCTCTTGCCACAAACCTAGTTTGTATTAGTCAATGTTGCCATCTGCAACATGCTTGATTTTATAGAGCCACTTGGAGCTCACAACTGATTTCCCCTCTGGGCTTGGCACTATGCCACATACATAATTTTTAATGATGAATGTGTATTCCTCCTCCATAGCATCCCTCCAAACCTACTAGTCTACTGCTTCCTAGAAGCTAGAAGGCTCTAAATCTATGATGTTGCTCATTAATGCCATGTAGTTTGGAAACTTATTTGGAGGTTTGCTTTCCTTGAATGTGCTCCTAGGAGCCTCAACATGCTCCTAAGCATCCCTTAATGTTTGTGTGAACCATCAAGGTCTCCGAACAGAAGTAGAGTGGGCTGAAGTCTCTTCTAAAGTTTGTTGTTCTGAACTGGAAACAATTGGTATCTTTGGAGACAAAGGCAAAACTTTTGGAGCTTCTTGCTCCTCATCCTTTGTTACTGGAATGAGTTCATGAGACTTCTTGGATGCAAAGTCCTTCTCAAACTTTACATCCTTGCTGATTAATTTTTTCGTTATGCAACACCATTTTGCTGTGGGTTGTATGGAACAATTAGCTCCCTCTTGGTTCTTGCCTCCTTGCAGAAACCCTCGAATTCCTTGGAGGTATACTCACCCCCATTGTCTGATCTCCTCACCCCCATTGTCTGATCTCAAGACTTTGATCTTCTTCCCTGCCTGATTTTCAACTAGAGCTTTGAACTCCTGAAACCTGCTAGAGACCTCATCCGTGGTCTTTAAGAGATAGATCCAAGTCTTGCGAGAGAAGTCATCAATAAAGGAAACATAATACATGTTTCTTAAAATTGATGCTACCGACATTGGCCCACAAACATCCGAATGCACTAAGTTTAGAATTTCCTTTGATCTATGCTCATTGCTTGGGAAAGCAGCCTTGGCATGCTTGCCAAGGGATAGATCCAAGTCTTGCGAGAGAAGTCATCAATAAAGGAAACATAATACATGCTTCTTAAAATTGATGCTACCGACATCGGTCCACAAACATCCGAACGCACTAAGTTCAGAATTTCCTTTGATCTATGTTCATTGCTTGGAAAAGCAGCCTTCGCTTGCTGGCCAAGTGTGCATCCTCTACATACTCCCTGCTGTTTAATGTTGAATTCTAGAACACCTATGATAATCTCCCTTAGAATAGGCAATGCTTTGTGATGCAGATGCCCCATACTCTTGTGCCATAACTTGCACAGATTGTCATTGTTATGAACGAAGGCTAGAACTGATTCACCTTGTAACCTGTAAAGATTGCCTTCTTTAACCCCTATAACTTTTGCAGTATCTAGGTTAGATTCTTTCGGCTTGATAAGGACTTGCTGCTTTTATCTTCTATAACCGAAATTGAAAGCAAATTCTCCTTGAGACCGGGAACAAATAAACACCATAAAAAACTAAAGAGTTACTTGACTAGAGTTGAAAGGGAATTGTACCAATTCCTGCCATTGGATACTTGGCATCATCACCAAGCTCAACCCGAACTCTTGAGTTATGTTTTTCTAAATTAGTAAAATGCTGTCGGGCTGAGGCCATATGTCTAGATGTCCCATTGTCCACATACCAAGCATCCCTCAGAATCGTGATGGTAGAAAGACAAGATACCATTGAGAAATCCTTCTCAAACTTGGCAGCAAACTCGTTCATCTGAGTTTCTTTAGAGGCTGCCACTTGCTTTTGCTACTGCTTCCTTCTGCCCTTTTCTTGTTTGGACATTGTGATGCATAATGACCAAACTTATGACAAATGAAGCACTTGATTTTACTCAAGTCCTTCTTCCCAGAGAGTCACAGTTAGTAGTCCATGAATGCATTATCGATTATGGATAAAAGGGTTTTAATGAATAGTTTAGTTATTCAAAATACAAAACCTATATCATCATTGAAAGCTTTTGTGCAAGTAGAACAAGTTGTTTGTTACTTATTCAACCCCCATGGTTCCAAAGAAATTGGCTGAAGATGCCAATGTTGAGATCCGACTCCTTTTCACAGGATCCAAGCAAATCCTCTAAGGACAGCTACAGTTCAACAACCACTGCCTCCAACACTTTTTACCCAAACCCCAATCCACAGATAAGCAATACATACACAAAGCGAAAAGACCTGACTACATGCATGCCCAAAATATTAGACAGCTGCTGATTCCTTCCTAAAGGGGTTCACATTCCAACTTGTACCTGATTTACTTCAGTCCACCATTCTCATGCCAAGAAAAGTGGAGAAATCCTGAAACATGCATGTAGAGCTAATTCCTGACTTTTACTCAAGTTTTTCTAGGTTTAATCAACTGTTTCTTTTTTTATTTTAAATTTTTAATGTTTCCATAAATGTCTTTATTGCAATTGTCCTTTCTGCCTGGTAATGGTCAGTTAACCAGGACTTCCAACCCTATCATATATCCCACCAAAATAACTTTTCTTGAAATTTAATTTTCAAACAAGGGATTGAACTCGGTAACAAATTTAATTAATACAATGTAAAAAATCCTCTAAAAATAGGATTGAACTTGGTAACATTTAGAACCTTGGATCTCACAATTTTCACTGGTGGAATACAACCATCCATGGCCACAATTAATCTAATGGATCATTGCTGTAGACTTTCTATGCAATTGCTTATAACAGTGCAATCACCTATCATTCTTATTGGTACCTGCAACTCGCAAGAATATGGTTGTCAGTAATATCAACAGCAGGTTCAACCAAAAGGAAATAACAGTAGCCATCATATTTTCAATTTTTCATGTTTTCCTTTTTTGACTCAACTAAAATTTAGTGGTGTCAAAGGACATTACACATACAATGGAAACAATCCTTCAAAGGTATGGCCTCTGGTGGTTTTGAAAGTCCTGGCCAAGCCAGCAAGTATAATTGGTGTATGAGATTTTCTTTTTGGGTTGAAGGGGTTTTTTTAACTTCACCTGAAACATGTTGTTACAAACTTGTAACTCCATGGGTTTTGGCATGGTGACAAAGCTTGAAACTTAAGCAAGCCTTGGCAAAGAATTATGGACAGAGCCAGTAGAAGAGGCTGATGAAGAACAAGGTTCTAGTCTACATCTAAGACATGAGCCGAAGAGAGTAGAGAGCATCCTCCTCAATGGCTGCAATAGAGCCAATGCAAAGTCTGATGAAGGGATCATAGAATAATTCTTGGGGGAAGCAAGGTACACCATTGAGAGGATGTAGACAAGCACAGTTCAACAAATCATTGGATTTGAAATGGTTACAACAAGTATAGACGAAGATTTGTTTATGCACACTTTTTCCACTGGAAGATGATTTTAGGTTTATCTTTGCAGAGTTTAATGTTTTTGTGATGTGACATTTGGACGGCATAAATGTCCCTCATCGCCTCTATCTGTTAATTGATCAACAACTTAGAGCTAAACCTTGGAAAAGTGCCCTATGTAAGAATTTCTAGGAAGGAGATCAGTTAAGCCCTCTTCATATGACCTTCTGAAAATTTATTTCATTTTCTTTTGTGTTAGAAATCATCTTTGCTATGTGATTATAATTATTGGAAATTGTCTGATTTGAATGGCGGCAGGTAGTGTATTAGTAAAAGATGTTTATCAAAGAGAAAATGTTCCAGGGGGATTTAATTAGTTTTTGTCTGCTACATTGATCATGCACACACAAATTTCTGTATGCTTGATAGTATGCTTTTTTACCCAATTGAGTGTGTATAAGATTTGCATGATACACAATAGCATATAGGTTTAATATTTCATGGTAAAACGTAATCTAGCTAGAAACTGGTTCATTATAGTAATTTAGTTCCTGAAACTCTGCAACTCAAACATAAAACTACCAAATCTTTCATCTCATTTTGCAATCATCTTGTATTTTGCTTTTCAAATTTATTACTTAAAACGTCTCCCTTTTCCTGAAATTTTGTGAAAATGTGTTAAGGAGCCTGTCGTTACATAGACTGCTGTGCTTGTGAATTGATTTGCACGTGTATTTGCTCAGTCAATGGATGGTGGATTAGACACCTCTGACATTTAAAGAAAATTCATGATACAATCTTTTAATGCAAAGAAAGGCTTGATTAAATGCTAATGACAATTTGTTTCTTTCTGTGCAGCTGCAAATGGAGTTGTTATTGCAACAGAGAAAAAATTGCCTTCAATACTTGTTGATGAGTCCTCGGTAACATTCTACTTTTGATGTTATAATATTCTACGGCCTTAATGACATGTGCCTTTTTGAATAATTTTTATTGTTTTCAACCAAGCTTCAAGAATCCAGACACTAAACTGTTAAAAAAATGCGAGCGTCAAGGCCATAGAGTTGTAATTAAAGCCCAAACTATGTGTTTTTTTGGCTTTTTAGGGTTTAGAAAGTTATTTAAAAGAAAAAAATGGTTTTTGATTTCCAATTTTGAGGGGTTTTTGATGCAGCCGAGTCCTACCCAGTGAGTCTGGTGAGTCTCATGACTTGCAGCCGAGTCCATTGGCCTTGCATGGCCTCGCTCAGCTTGGGACTAGGGGAGTCTGCCAAGTACCCGGCGAGTATTGTAACTATGAAAACCTTTAAGGATATAGCAGTTACAAGCTTTAGAAGAGCCATGATTAAAGACTTAAAAGACATTTTCACTGGGCGCTTTGTTCATTGGGGTTATGGTTTCCTTGATTGATGTATGGTAGTTACTGGGCTTAAGAAAGCAAGGGTGAAAACAGTCATTCTTTGGTGCCCATCTTTATTACATGTGTAATATGACGGACTTAAATGACCTATAGAAGAGAAATTGGCTCGATTTTGCTCACTGAACCAACTTTTTCCCACGTAGGAGTTGCACAGATGGGAGAAGGTGTTTCTGTTGAAAAGTTGAAGTGATCAGTTCATGTCTGGCTGGAGTAGGCTGTCAGGGGCTTGCATTGACAAAACTATTTGTGTAAAATTATTTTATGAAGGTACTTTAGTGGTGTAGGGCAGGCTTGGAATTTGAATTTACTTTTACTCGTTAATCAAAATTTATTAACAGCTATGTTGTTCTAGTGTCTTGCTTTCTACATACGGAAAGTCAACTTTGGGTGAGTAAATGATTGCCATTCAGGCATGAACATGAGCTATTGAAGTAAGTATTATCACCAACCATTAGAATTTAAGAAGGATTATATTCTATCTATAATTTTCCCTCCTAATCCTTATTTATTATACAACACTAGCTATTTTTTTTTGGATAATATTACACAATTCTATGCAAATCTATAGTTTTCATTTTTCTGGATTAATTACCATTAAGTGTTTATGGGTAGTCTAAAAGTTAGACTATAATATATGGCCATAACCTTGAAACATGGTCTACAGACTGTCAATTTCCAGGCTGGGCGTGTGAATGCAATGACATGTGGAATGGTTGATGCAGTTTTATTGCTAAAGAGGGCATGCTGATGAGAATAATTCTTCATTGTAACAAAATTAACAACAGAAAAAGATTGTTCTATATGATCTCCATAATAAGGGAAGGATTGGGAAAAGATTCAATGCTTATTTTGACATGATCTGCCATATGTTTCCACTCTGCTTCCCTTCATCTTGACTGATTCTGTAACATCCAAATCCGAAATGACAAGTAACTAAGTTTTCACAACGGTAATTTTTTTTTCTAGGTAATCAAATACAAAAGTAACTCATCTATAATCCAATACAACATTTTTCATTTTATCATAAACATGATCTCATTTTCATAAAACTGAAAGAAATGATATACATTAAACACTTTGGTTTCTAACAAATGAAATTTTCTTGAAACAACAAATATTGGAAACATACCATTATCATGCATCTCGATTGTCGACCCATCACATTCAAGACTCGGCATTCCTCAGTATTTGGAAGAGAAAGTATCTTCAAGGAGCTTAACCTCCAACCACAGACCGTCGGTCTCCCGCACTCCTTCCTAACCGGAAGTGGCCCTACCCTACTCAAGAGGATAGACTTAGGATAACCATCGGTGTTTGCCATCTGAGCTCTGGTGTTGTAACCTACGTGTCTTGTTATCGTGCAGATCCCTAGATACCTTCTAGTCATGCACGACACTCCACAAGAAACGCCATCCAGTTACGGTGAACGTTTGATGCACTTGAGGATAGTACACCACCTTGGCCAAAGGATTTGTTTTTAAATTGGCGTTCTAAGAACGCATGAACTTGGTTCACCCACCCTACTCGACTTGAACTGGTCGAAATCCTACAGTTTCCTATTTGTATAGTTTGCACTAATTGACGACCTTGATGACCTTAAGGGTTTAGGATTTCCTCCTGTAATAGCGCATGGCGCAACATTTACTCTAATCCCGAGTTCATAGTTTCAAAACCCATTTTCATGTAAAAACATTGTTTATGAGCGCCCACTCCTAAGTGGTTTCATATTTGTTTACTCAGTTTCCAAATTTGCACAACATACTCAAATATCTAAAACCATTTCCCGTTATCCCGAAATTCGAGGATTCTAGACTCATATGGTCTACAAGGTAAAACGATACTAGTACCATCGCATGCAACGTAATCTCGACTCACATGCAGGTTTTCAACTCTAATTGTTCATTTCAGAACCATGACGGTTTCCTAATCATTACTAATACTTTATCTTCCTACTCCTCTTTCCGTGTCATTAGTTTCACATGGTTCATCAAGATGAGAGTCGTAAATAAAATATAAATGGTTTTGGAATCTTTCTTATGTCAATAGAGATGACCAACGCATGGTCGACCTCTAACTAAGGGTGTATGACGGATAAGACATCAGCTGTTTACAACTGCATTTTCCGGCTATCAAACATTCTAAATTTTACATCAAAACATGCTTAAAAACTGTGGTTTTGACTCCTACACAACATGCACGTGGAAGAAACGTGTTTACTTGCTGTGGAGCTATCGTTCATGGAAGGTAAATTACATCTTGCATCATGATGAGTTCGTTCCTAAATGTATATATGTTAGAGAACTGCGTTCTTTTATTATACTGTGTCATTCATGACAAGAACTGCTACAGTTTTTGAGTTCACGAATTCTAGAAGACAGCAATACTTCTATTTCTGAGTTTTCAAATCACAAACACTGCAATGAGACAGCAATACTTCTATTTCTGAGTTTTCAAATCACAAACACTGCAATGAGACAGCAATACTTCTATTTCTGAGTTTTTAAATCACAAACACAGCAATGATGCTATTTCATGGATTGACCGCACACAGATATCATACTAGGTTTACGTTGTTATTCATTTCTTCTCATTTTAAATGTATTTATCTTTCGCAAACATGAAACTTATTTACTTACGGGTCTAAACTGTGAGAAGAAAACAAAGGAAATGAACCTGTGGACGAAGATGGAGGTTGCTGTGGCAAATTCTACTTCTCCTCTTGGCTAGTCGTCCTCCTCTCTGCCCGGTAACCACTCAAGACAAAGGTAGGCTCCCACAGTTTCCTTCTCTGCCGATCACTACACAGAAGCTGCTCAATACTCCGATGTTCCCACAGATATCTCTCTCTGTCATTTTCTACTCAGAAACCCCTCAAAAAGAAATGAGCACTCTCTTTAAACACAGCGACCCATTCCACAAACTATCCTCCCCACTCTCCTTCTAACTACCTTCTCCCTTACGCAGGCCTCCAACCAACAACAACTGCCATTTATCTCTTCTTACATCGCAGCTTCTGCCCTCTCCGTCGATATCTCCCTCTATCACAATGCCATGACGGCCTCTAACTAGAACTCCCCTCTCCTCACTTCGCGAAGGAATCTTTCATTAAAGTTTCCCTCTCCTTAGAAACTACCACTCCGCAACTATCATCCCGTGCAGGAAAACTTACTAACATTCTGCGGTTTCTCCCACTCACTCCACTATCTTCCACGATGATGAAGCTCCTCGAACTGAGGTTTGTTAGCCTCATTCCAACAGCACACCTAAGATTTCGCTCCCTCAACAAAGAGACAGCATGGGCATTAAATTCAACGGTCATACTTCTATCACCATCGTTGAACTTTCTCTCTGTTGCCCACGGTGAAGGAACTTAAGACATTCTACAACTATCGATACTTGCCTAACTCAGGGAGGTCGACATTACTGATCTTACACCCGACTTCCCACTTATCACGACCAAACAAAAAGGTGATGGCTCCTATAGCGATAAGACTTTGCTAAAGGACATAGCAATTCCGTTCCTACTCGAACATAATGGCATCTAACTTTCCAAGACCAATTAAAGATGAATTGTGGAGTTAAGCTCGACACGGCGATGGTTAGGAAATGATTAGAGCATCATTTTGGTCGGAAGGAAAAAGAGACAAAGACTATCTAATTAAGAAAACTCAAGGTTAGATTGACAACAAATCGCGGTCAAAGCTAGAAGAAAAGACTCACGCTAAACGACGGCCATAACAAATTATTACACGCTATGGCTTCAAATTGACATTCGTCGATCTACAAGAAAAGAATAAATTCACAACACAAGTTCGACGCGTTTTACGACAATCACGACGGATTGATTGTAACTGAAACGAGTTCTTACAACGTTAGACGCACAAAGCCGACTTCTCGCATCTTTCGACTACGAGACATGATTTACAATTTTGCCACAAGATGGTTCACTAAATACTTATAAACGAAAATAATAAACGTCTAACTAAGTCGACTTGCTATGATGGACTTACAACGACATCAACGACTCCAAGATTCTATACGACGACTTTCGACTAGGATGTTATACTTTATCCTCTGACGTCGACATCTAGTTAACTAACCCAACTGACAACCAAGACTAAATTGATGGTTCCAAGGTTTATCTACCTGTTTGGCGTTCTCATTAACAAACACCCATGGTTAATTTCTAGAGTCTATACTCTCTCTCGAAGATACTTTCTCTTCCCGTCGAACATGGTCCACCTGTTCCTGCAACGACAGTCTCACATACAATTTTGTGGTCAAAGCACCTATATTCCAAATCACATCATAATATATCCAAAACATCATTTCACTTAATCATAAAGGACATTTAGTCTACAATATCATATTGATCGAAATCATTAGATTCCACAATTTCATATAACCACTTTGTAAAATAAATCGTCAGTTTCCATGTCGTCTACAACATATTAAATTACTGAAATTTGCAAGAAAATAAATAGCATAATTGTTTCCAAAAAAAAAGAGGGATGTAACAGATTCAATGATTCTCGTTATCTACTAGCACATGTGGGGAATCAGATGTACAGTAGCCAATGTGTCTTTATAGTTTGGAAGATTCTAGTTTTCTATGAATCTTGGAACAACTGGTTTCGTTCTCAAACCGATTTGTACTATGACACTTTTCTAACCTATTTTCCCTTGTCCACTTTATATTTTATCAACTGATGCAATGATTTGGGATGACATTTAATCTCCATCCTTGAGCCAGCCACCAAAGGGTATCATGAATGTGCATGTAATTTAACGAGAGCTATTCTAACATTATACAAAGTTATCTCCGATATTCTTCTCCATCCAACAAATCAGTTGATCCCTGGTGAAGTGGCATAAGGGAGCAACATCCAATGTAGGCCTTGGGGTTCTGTTATAGAACTTATTTTGTTGGCAGACAATCTCTGATCGATTAGCTATGGAACAATAAGTAGTTCAATTATCGCTGCTATGTATCTGTGGTTCAGGGTAGGCTTGGAATTTGAATTTCCTTTTACCTGTGAATCAAAATTTATTGATTGCTATATTGTTTTGGTGTCTTTCTTTTTACATCCAGAAAGTCAACTTTGAGTAAGTGAATGGTTGTCATTCAGGCACAAACATGAACTATTGAAGTAAGTATTATCAAGGAAGCAAAAATCGTTTGGGGAAAAAATCGGCAAATCAAAAGAATAAGATTTTTTCAAAAAATCGTGAAAAAATCGAGTAAAAATCGGAAAAAAATCGGATATATATATATTTAGAATATATTAATATAAATATTATATTTTAATATCATAATATATAACTATTAATAATAATATTTATAATAAATATTAATAATATAATATTTATATTAATATATTATAATATAATATTATTTTCTAATATTATAATATATAATTATTTATATATATTATATTATAATTATTATTATATTTTAATAATATTATATTTTAATATTATATATATTATATTATATTATAATAGATTAATATAATATTATATTTTTATATTATAATATAGTAATAATATAAATATTATATTTTAATATTATAATATATAACTATTTATATATATCATATTATATTATTATTATATATTAATAATACTATATTAAAATATAGCAATATAAATATTATATTTTAATATTATAATATATAAGTATTAATAATATAAATGTAATAAATAAATTCCATTAATAATGATCTTAAATATATTTAAGATTTAAAACTACATATGATATAAATTTTAATTAGCCGGCTTTTATATGTGAGCATTATAGTGCTCGGAATTGTCTCACGCCGTAAAACAAATTCACGTTGGAACTTTTTCTAACCTTGTCAGTTGTTCTATCGGCGGATTCCTTGAACCTGCTATGGGTGCAAGTGCTAGTTAGGCTTTTGTATGTGAGCTCGGAATTGTCTCACGTCGTAAAAAAATTCCACGCAGGAAAGTTTTCTAAACTCGTTTTTCCTATCCACCCGAACAGCCGAAGCTTGGAACAACAGCTGAAATAGTCAAACCGTAGTTATTCACGCAGGGTTAGCCGAAGCCCTAAATAGAGGAAAAAACGCGTTCAAGAAAGGTCAAAATGTGCGGGATTTTTGGGCGCAAAAAAGCTCTGCGACCAAGCACAATAAAATCGCGATTTTTTTGCGATTTTCAAACCATTTAAACCTAATTTTTTTAAAAAAAACCGTGGGCCGCAATTTTTACCATTTTCCGATTTTAACTAGGGTTTAAATCGTGAATGACGCCGATTTGTGATTTTTATAAAAAATCGCGATTTAAAAACTATTTCTGCTTCTATGAGTATTATCACCACCATTAGAATTTAATTATGCAGGTACCATCTACCAAATTTTATGAACGTATGTTATGAGGAAAAAGTAAACTGCTTTATTCATCTGATAATACACAGATACAAAACAATGTATATAAGCTCGGAGGAAGTTGATAGTTAGGGACTTGACAAGTATACCGACTTGACAGTTATACCGAACTAAATGGTTGATGAAACTGAACCAACTGAAACAATGTAATAAACGATGTATTACGCTAACATTCCCCCCCTTATTACATTGTTCCTGCAATAGTACCAAGGGACCCCCCCTGAATGCTAAAATACTCAACAACGCTGATTACACAATATGAATACATATTTTGTAGAAGATCTTCTCCCAAAGAACAAATCCTGAACCAAGCGGGGCTCCATCATGCTGTCTCATCTACCCTCGGAAAGGCATAGCTTCGAGCTATGTTCTTGAGCTCTTTAGTCCCAAGCTCTCAAATCACAGAGTCGAGAGTTATTCAACAATGAACCCTAAGAGATACGACAGATCTCTGCCATTGTCTAGTGACCGCGAAAGGATTCTTGATCATATACTCTTTGAAGCTCGCTGGACAACAATCCATATTGAGCTCAACACCAAATCCCAAACCTGTCTCCAAAACAATCTTCAAAAAACATACATTCTTCAAATCTGTCAGCTCTGTCAGCATCAACAAAGAAAAGCAAAACAAAACCAAAAATGCTTCTCATGCAAAGCATCATCTCAAAGCGAGAAGCTAACTTGAGATGATGGAAAATCCTCCATCCTCTGATGCCGCCTGCCTCCAATATGACCCTGCTTAAAGGGCGTATCCACAGAAATTAATAGTACCATCTAGTGGATCCTCATCCTCAATATCTGGTGGATCCTTATCATCTTCAATGCAAACAAAGTTTCCTTCATTTTTGACCTTTCCTTTAAGAACATCACTAGCTCTAGTTCTACAATCCCAAGCTGTATGACCGTTTTTCTTACAATAAAAACATTTGATTTTCTCTGATCTCTTGCAATTGCTTCTTGAGAATAATGCTTTCTCTTGAGGATCATCTTCTAAATCTTCTATTGTTCTCTTCTCTTCTGCTAGAAGAGCAGAAATCATACCTTCTAGAGTTTGTGAAGGTATTTGACTGTGTAAAAACAACATTGTTGTATTTTGAAGGCAAGCTATTTAATAGGATGGCCCTAGCATCATCATCATCTATTGTAACCTTAACCTCTGCTAGCTGTCTAATGAGAGACTACAAGTTACTTATATGATTTGACATTGTTATTCCATCTTCCATCTTAAATCTAAATAATTGAAGTTTTAGAGAAAACTTTGCAGTAACGGCTTTTGCTCCAAACAATTTATTCAGATTATCCCAAATTTCGGCTGACGATTTATCCAAATCAATGTGGTGCAATTCAGTGTCAGAAAGAGCAAGACCTATTATAGCCTTGGCTTTATCATCTCTACTACTCCAATCTAATAACTTATTTGCATCTGTAGGTGCTTTTTCCTTTCCACTTACTATTCCCCATAAATTTTTATTCATTAGTTGCATTTGAATTTTCATTCTTCAAGTATGAAAATTAAATCCAGAGTATTTGTCTAATGGAATCTCCATCTCAAAAATATTTGGAAAAGAAATAATGTGACCAAAAAAAATGCCTTATCACACTGACCTACAAATTTCAATTCACAGGCATATGCAAAATCATTTAAACATCTTTTATTATCCACAATACCTTGTCCATGTCTCCGAGGATGTCTTCTAGCACATTTTTGGGCCTGAGATAGATCAGTCTCTAAATTTCCACCGAAAAAAATATCTTCAGACTTTTTGCTATCTTCTGCCTTTCGTTTAAAAAACAGTCTAAGATCTCGACAGCATCTTCAAGTCTATATGGCGTGGATGGAGAATGAGTTCAATCTGCCATGAAACGACTGCAAATTCACCAATTCATGAAATGAACCTCTCTTTGCTGACGGGCCTGCAAACAGAACACGTCTGGCCTGCAACTTGGGCGCTTCCTCTTTGTGATTTGACTTCAAAAACTGCTGCTTCTATACGCTACAATGCATGGTCTTCTATACGCTGCCATCTATGAGAAGTTGCCTCTCATCCTCAGGCACAAAAATGCAGTGTGCTCTGATACCATCCAAGGAAAAAGTAAACTGCTTTATTCATCTGATAATACGCAGATACAAAACAATGTATATAAGCTTGGAGGAAGTTGATAGTTAGGGACTTGACAAGTATACTGACTTGATAGTTATACCGAACTAAATGGTTGATGAAACTGAACCAACCGAAACAATGTAATAAACGATGTATTACGCTAACATGTCAGTGGAAGAGGAGGGGAAGCAGAGAATAATTTATTGAAGGTACTTTAGTGGAAGTACCTTCATAAAATAATTCAAATTTTGGTATTATCTGCAATCTGTTTATGCTCTGCTTCCCCTTTTCTTGACTGATTCAATTATTCTCGTTATCTACCAGTTGATGTGGGGATTAGATGTACAATACCTAACATGTCTTCCTAGTTTGGATGATTCTAGTTTCTTACGAATCTTGGAAACAACTGGTTTTGTTCTCAAACCGATTTGTATTTTGACACTTTTCTGACCTATTTTTCTGAGTCTGCTTTATCTTTTATCAAAGAATCAATGATTTAGGATGAACACTTTGTCTCCATCCTTCAGCCAGCCACCAAAGGTTATCATGGATGTGCATGTGATTTAACAGGAGCTATGCTAACATTATACAATCTCCAATAGTCTTCTCCATCTAACCAATCAGTTGATCCATAGCGAAGTGGCATAAGAGAGCAACATCCAATGTAGGCCTTGGAGTTCTGCCTTAGAATTTATTTTGTTGGCAGACAATCTCTGATTGAATAGCTGTGGTTCAATAAGTAGCTTAATAATTGCTGCATTGAAAAGAGTGCAAGGCTGGGTATCTGTAAATCTTATCACAATATTTTTCAACTATATATTTCCATGAATGTTCCTTCCTTCAACTAATGATCATAAGTGCTAGCAGGTGTGGTTCTTAGTCCTTATCCCTTTTGGACTTGTATCTACTGGGAACTGCAACTTCCATGGACATCCTTTTTTTGGCTAAATGGTTATTTGATAACTTGCACTTCTTTGGGCATCCTTATAACGTAATTGCTGTTGCTATGAGCATCTTTGAAACTTTTTGCCAACTAAAAATAATAATCTGGAGATACATTTCATCTATTCTCAAGTTCTTTATAGCCACTCTTTCTCCATATCAGGCACCCATATTTCTTGTGAGTACCTTAATGACAGAGTTGACAAGATATAGTGGTACAATCATGAAATGTGACATGGTGCTTGCTCCTGGACATTTCTTGGGTGGTCCATTTAGGTAGTCTGAGGCTTTTGGGTGCAGTCATTCTTCACTTATTATCCCACCTAGGTAATCTTAGTTAAAAGACCTACTTTGCAAACAGATGAGGGATGTCCTAAACAATGAAATGGCTTGGAAGAATTGAGTACTTCGAACCAGCAAGATAATTACTATTTGAGAGATGATGCTGCATATGGACACTGCTAGGGGACAAGAGTCAGAATTTTCCATAGCAGAAGTTTAAAAGCATATTCAAAATATTACATTATCATTCAAAGTCGAAAGTTATCATATATTACTTTGTATGCTGTCAGGAAACAGGTCATATCTATCAAACTAGTTTTTTTATCAGAATTCCTGCATGAATGGCCATGAGAATAACTGTGACATATGTTTATGGATATGGTGGGATCATATTTGTCAACTATCTTTTGGGGGTAAATTCATAGTGTTGACATGCTCTGGGTTGGTTCAAGACACTAAATAAGGAGTAAAGATTAATGATTCTGGTGACTGCACTTAAGAACAGACATAAATGCCTCAAAAGCTCTTCTTCCACACTCAAGGGCTCATACCTAAGACTTTGATGCTTTCTTAGATTCTGAAAACCTAGAACAAAATTTATTTCTCTAAGGCGTTTTGATATTCTTTGTGATTCTTCCACTTAGCAGAATTGCAACAATCTAGATGCTATAGATTTGACCAAATATAGAGGAATGTAGCTCCTAAATTGTATGATATAATGTTGTGGTGTAAGGGTGTTTGCCATTATGCTGGTAAGTTAAAAGTTAAACTTGGCTGCACTTTGAACTTAATTAAAGCCTTGTTAACCTTTAATTTTCTTGACTGAATGGAGATACCTTTAGCACGGTTCCAGGATTTATTGATCACGATTCATTCGAAGCACTAAAACCTGAAAATTTTAAAATGCTTACCTCCGGATATGGTACCGTGTTGCTTAGAATGTGACTCAAATACAACATGGGTGAGTCATACTCCAGACAACACATGCTTTGCACCCTTGCTAAAGGCGTCAACCGAATCACTGCAGCTAGGCAGCGGTGATTGGGATGATTACTCTTTTGGGGTGGAAGAAGAGAGCTGTGCGTGACAGTGGAGTCGTGTTGTGTGTTGAATTTTAGATTGTTGAGTTTGTGTACCTCGTGATGAGACTGAGGGTTTCCTTGATGTTTTCTATGTTTGATTGTTTTGAATGTTGTTTGAATTGTTGACCTCGTGATGAAATTGAGGGGTTGTTTGATCACTTGGTTTTTGTGTTTTTGAATGTTTTGATGATTTTCTAAATGCAATTATTGCTAAATGAATGCAAGCTTTTCTTTTCCCAATTTTAAAGATGATCTAATTGCTATTGAAAGGGAAATATGTGTGCAATTCTATATGGCTTTTTACTAATGCAATGTAACTGTGTTTTTGTATTTTTGAGTTTTGAGTTCTAATCTAATCAAACAAATTTGTAACTATTCTAAGAAAAATAGGAAATTTATTCTAAGAAAAACAAATAATTCTAATCTAACTTCATCCTATCAAGAGAAAGACAAACAATGTTTTACTTCCTCAGGAGCAAGATGTGAGCTAATTACTATGAAAACAATACAGAACTTGTGATAATGGGTGCTAGTGCCTGGTATAAGTCCTCAAAGGTTTTGTGGTGACCATTTCTTCCTCTAGAGCAATGGGGTCCTCCTTTTGATGACAGGGATAGAAAGAGGGATGAGGACTTGAAGGAATTTGCAAAATTGGAAAAAGAAGCTCCAAGGCTTGTGAGAAATGAAGAGCATTTCGATTCTGGAGGGGTTGCTATAAACTTGGTAATACAAGAGTGAAAACAACCACATGTGGGGAAAGAAGTTGTGTGTAATGTCCCCTTTTTATAACCTTTCCAACATCTTTGTAAGCTCCAACTTTTCTGGAGAGCGCTAGTTTGACCATGTTGAGATTCTGACAGTGGCAGTAAGTTTGGGAGATCAAGATGAGCTCAATGGTGCTTTTTGGATGCAATTTTGACTCTCTATGTGCATTCCAAACTTTTTGGAGGAGACTGCTATTTTTGGAAAGCATCTATCTGCATATAGTTCAACATCTAAGAGCTAAGGATCTTTATGGTATGGTCAGAATCCAAATTTGAAGTCATTTTAATAGTTTTCACAACATTTGTAGTTGTGTGGAAAATAATTAAATGTTAAGTTGAAAAGTAAAAATTAAAAGACAACTTATATTTAACTATTTAAAAGGAGTTTAAAGTCACTTTTTGGAGGGAAAATAAGGGGACACAAATAAAAATATTTTATTACTCCAAAAGTGCTTTTAAAAGGAGCTTTGGAGAGGAGAAAGATCATTTTGAACATTTTATGAAACCCATGTTTATTTGGGAGATTGAACCAGGTTCATTCTTCAGCCAAAGGACGAAAACTCTTTTGGCCATCAGTTTTGCGTACGAAAACCCATCTAGTTGATTGGGTGGATTCATATAGAGTTCACCGTTGTGCTGAACGATTTGTGCCCAATTTTCTTTGTGTGAAGTTTGCAAGATTTCTTGGTGTTTTGGAGATGTGTATTGTAAAGCGAAATAATTTCCATTCAATATTTTGATTCGTTGAGGATTCCAGGTTGGGTTTTGCGATAAATCATTTGCAAGCAAATATTATCGATTTTTGGTATATGCTGAATAAACAGTCTCATTTAATTCCAGATTTTTGATTAAGTTTCATTATGAGGGTTTCCTGAAAACCATCAGAAAATACTCAGAAATTATTATTATTTTAGTGTGTGAAGTGGAAGTAAAAATGAAAATGAAAATTTTATTTGTTGAAACCCCAAATGGTTGCCGTACCATTTTGAGGTTTCCTATGCTTATGTGTGAACTGATCGTACATTCTAAAAAGGGCAGCGATCACTATATAGAGAAGGCGCTTCAATATTTTGGAAGGCTTTGAGCTTTATTATTCACATGAAACATTAATCACAGCCTTTGAAGTCTTTAGCTACTGCTGTACTAACTCATCCCAAGCTCAGTATTTTAGAATCTTCAAAGAAACTTCTGCATCCTCTTCTTTAGTGCCTATTTTGTCTAGGGCTGTGTGGGGAATTTGGTTGGGAGTTTGTGGGGCCCAGCATAGGTTGTGTTAATGTTTAAGAAGAGAGTGATAAGGAATAAAGTTAGCTGTACCATATTCTTGTGTAAAAAGCAGCCATACAAGTGAAGAGGGAATGTGTGAGAAGGATTTAGGGAAGCAATTCATATATGAAGGTTTATGTGGGTCCAAACACCCAGCTGCCCATATACTTGGTCTTATTTGTTGACTTTAAGAGGGATCACTGACTTATGGTCAGCTTTGTGTGCACAATCAGACTTTTGTATGAAAATCAGGATTTATTGGAGTCTACAACAGCTTTATGAGAAGTTAAGATATTTGTGCAACTACAACTGGAGGTTGTGTTTTTGTGCTGGAGCAAATAATATGTATTTTGGTTTCAATCATTGATAACTCAATGCAAAAAGTACATCAACATATGTATAAGCTTGGAGACAACAGTTACATCATCAGAGAATTCTGCTTTATTTCTACAGCAGCATCATTTGAGTTGGAAGGGGAAATCAATCCAAAATATATATCAGCTTGTGACATCACCACTCATTCTGGGTATTCACTTCATTGTAATTTCAGTTTGCATGATAAGTGTTTGACAAAATGTACAACTGATTATAATTTCTGAATTTGAATTCAATTGATGAGCTCTTGACAACTATTTCTTAAAATGTCTATGAATTACTTCATGAATGCAAACTGTTTGACAAAATGCCTGTAAGTCAATAATAAAAAATGGCAAGTGTGTTTAAAATATTTTGATAGGTACAATACAATGATGTTAGATTATGATTGTTTATTGATGACACGTGCAACAAATTAGAAAATATTCCCTTCGGGATATTACACTGTGAAGCTTTGCAAAAACAAGACAAACTAAAAGAAATATGCTAAGAGGCTCAAAGGCTTAAGAAGAAGCTTGCATGAGAAGAGGCTCTTCAACAATGAAGAGGAATGGGGATTTATAGGTTTAGAATCAACCCCAGTGGTGGTGGTGATTGGGTAGATAACTAGGATTGATTAGGGAGTGAATTAGTTCTAATTGGAAGAGAACAAAGGCTTGAGGGGAGATCACAACAAACTGATTGGAAGATGACAAAGGTTTGATTGGGAGTGAACAAAAGAGTGAGAGTTTAGAATCGATTAAGGGAAGTCAAGGGTCAGTTGTGCAAGGAGGGACTCTCAATCACAAGCCGAAAATGGAGGTAAATTGGGCTAAACTGGAAGAAATCTCGCATGACAAAAGATGACAGGGTCGCCCCTTTTCGTTTAGGCTCTCCTCTTTGGGTTTAGGGTTGCTCCTTTTGGGTTGAGGGTCACCCGGGTGACCCTATAGGTCATATGGAACTTTAGAGGGCTCGTTCAAGCACATATGAACTTCTTTTTGGGTCCTATTTTTTTGAAACTGCGTAATTTTTCAAGCACTACGCAATGGTGGTGTTAGTTTTTCTTGACAATGTTTTAGAATTATACTTTCAGCATATGCCTCATTTTTCTCGGGATATCTTGTTAGTCTCTCGAGCTACCCTAACCTATTGAGGATCTAAAAGGTTTGTTAAGAAATTGGAAAGTTAGTTCAAAGGTTGAAGAAGATGGTCAAGGGGGGGAAAATCATCAATCATCAATCATCAAGGCCCTAAACGCCTCCACTAGTGAGAAATAGTGGCTTCTATCAATAGAAATTGAGTCCAAACAGCTGCAGTGATTTCCCAGGCAAGGTGGTACAGCCTGGTGGTGTATGTACAGCAGTGAACCAGCAATAAACTCCTCCAAAATAACTCTGTTTCTGACTGTATGCCTTTGCTGAAGTAGGATGAACAGATATGAGTGTATAGATCAGCACTAAAATCCTTCAAACCTCCTCACACAGCAGTATGGCCATGCTGGGATAGTACGGCCAGCAAGAGGGATTTACAACAGCCTCCAAACCTTAAACAATCTTATCAAAATCTGCAGTCAACAACGATATCAGCTGCTCCAAACAAAATCTGCAAAAGATATCAACAATAAACTCCACCAATCTCTTCATTTGAACTCCATTGAATGCTCAAGTGCAAACACTGAATGCATTTGCCAACATAATATTTGCTAATGGAGGTTTTCGTCCCCAGAAGCCAAGAAGAACACTATCTTGCAGAGGTTTTCGTCCCAGCAAGACAATACCAAACCCTAGAGCCAAGCTCCAGAAACCCTCGAAGGGAAAATCTCAAAAGAGAGAAGAAATAATAATCCAAGCATATGTCAAATGAGGCACTTTTCCCTCTTTATAACTCTCCAAGAGGGGGTTTCACTTTTTGAGTGAAATATTCTTTTAATTTTACTTTTAATATTTCCTAAGGTGAGCACTCCATAAAATGACTTAAGTGACTTTTATAATATTTTATTTTATGAGTCACTTAACCAATAAAACCCAAAGTCCAATATTAAATAATAATATTAATTTACAGACTTTAAAACGGAGGCCCAAATGAACATGGAATTCGATGATCTATAGCTTGCTGGAAAGGTCTCGACAAGACGAAACCAACCCCATTCTGAAAATCCCGATTCGACACCGAACCCGAACTTACTAAAAATAGTAACGGCCATAAGCAAACTGAGCCACATAGAGGGTGCCAACTGGGTCCACAAACCATTTGATAACTCTGAGCTCAGTGCAACGTCTAGGAAAGCCAAATAGCTGATTGCCAAGTCACCAAAATAGCGCTAAACTGACACTTACTAAAAATAGCAGTGTTCCCCAAGGTCCAAAGAGAACCAACCCAGAAAAACCCAGAAAAACCCAGAAAGATTGCCGACATGCAAGCACTTACTATAAATAGTAAGTAAGGACAAGTTGTCTGAAATCTCTCCGGAAAGTGTTAACCAGCTCCACTGGATCACTCGAACACCCTAGTGACATCGAAATACTCCTTTGATTATGCTGTCACCAACCCAGAAAGTCAACTCTGACTGTGAACTGCAAGAGAACTCGAAAATGGGGACATTACAGCGTGGCTTATTTTTAACACCCCCCTTAAGCCACACTATAGGTGCTTGGGGCTCCTAGCCTAGCTTTGATACCAATTGTTGAGCTACAACTCATATGGACCAGCTAGGACATGAACTTAAGACCTTCCATTTGCTGCTGGAGTGCTCAAACAACTAAACTATTGGCCCCTTTGAGGCCAGTCCATCATTGGTTTGGGTGTGGCTTATTTTCAACAAAGCATGCATAACATTTCCATGGAGGACAGTTGAGAGGAACAATCTCATTTTCATTAAGTCATATTTGCACTCTTTATTTGCTATTTATTCACTTTATTTTATTGAACTAGGCCTAATATAACAAATGTTACAAAATTATCTCTCTCTAGGCCTGTAATTTTGTAACAATGCCTATTGTAGGCATTGGAAGTCCTAAATGCTATCAATATGGTTGTGATATTTGTCGATCAGGCAAACCTCTTAGAATTTGATGACAAGATCAAGCCACAAAATTTAAATTGCACATGACAATTAAAGACTGAAGATGGAACATGTGACTATTCCATTAGACTGGGAATGCAATTGCAAATGTACAAGAGAAGTACAATGATATACAATGGATGAGATGAGATTCTCATATGAGAGCAAGAAATGAGTATATATAGGATACACTGCCAAGAGATGTGAATGTACAACCAATGTGGGATAATAGGAAATGTAGTCACATGTGTAGTATATCAACATCAAACAAGGAAAGTACAAGTCATATGATGCAAGTGCATATTACCTCCCTTAGTAGATGCCTACTAGTTTGCAAATGAGACATTAGCTATTCAAGTAGAGACCTACCTAAGTAAGCTTATTCTACCTTTAGGTGCATACGATGCAATAAAGTAACTTTATGCAAGGAAAATAAAATGCACCAAACCCCTCCATAAGTGTAGCTTAGATGGGTAGAAAATATGTAATGGGTCCCAACAAATGATGTAGAAGCTCAAATCAAATGCATATAGAAAGGCAAACCCAAAAAGATTAACAATAGATATATATATTTTCTTTTATATTATCTTTATGCAAGCACATACATTTAAATGAAAATCAACTAGTCTAATACAATTCACTGGACACAACCAACATATAGATCTGAATTTCTTTGATTCTCCTAAACACTTTGCAATATGCAAACTAATCACCTTGATGATCTTGGACACTTTACTTGATCTTGTTGTCACTTTGTACCACTAATTGTCTTGAGGGTTTTTGTCCCTAAGAAATCAAGCTAGTACGCTTGAGGTTTTTGTCCCTAAGAAATCAAGCTAGTAAGCTTTAAGGTTTTCGTCCCAAAGCACCGATATTGTTGTAGGCGGTGTTGCTTTCCTAGGAAAGGAATTTAGTTTTTTGGTTAATTTTTAAAAGTGTCCACACTTTGTTCCGGTTTTGCTTATATTCCATGTTTCCTGCAATCCTAAATCAAAGTTAATCACACCTTAATTGGTGGGAGCTAACTGGATTGTTCATCCCCCAATCAATGGTATTAATTGAAAGTAGTTGAAGGAACTGATAGATACTGAAAGACTCAATTGCTGCCTGATTGAAAGACATAAGACTTAGGCACCTTATTCCAAAAAGTAACATTAATTGAAAGGAACTATAGTGTTGCCTATGTAATTGGTACTCCTATGCTACCAATACACTCATTCAACTAGCTGCCTTATTTCATTATTCCACTATCCTAATTGAACGTGCTTATAGTTCTATCTACTAAAAGTAACTATGGTGAAAGTAACTTAATTTTATAGATTAGAAAGAGGACATTAGAAATGTGTATCTATGTTAGGTACCCATGTACAAAATGCTCTCTCAGATGAATGAGAAGGATAAAACCCCATGTGAGGAAAAACTCCCTCCAGAAGAGAGAATATGGACTATGCAACCCCTTCCCAAAGCATAGTCTTTTGGGTGGATGGTAGATGCCTGGCAATGGATGTTGAAGATGATCCATGATTGTTGAACAACATTTCTCCCCTTGGGAAGAAATAAACTAAACGAAGTATGCAAAAGATCTTCCCATTCCTTTCAAGAACATGAGGGAAGAAGACAAAAGATGAAGATCTTTGGAACTTGCGTAGGTGTTGCTATGCTTGTCCCAAAAGGTGCCACAATCGAATTAGGAGTACCGAGCCTAATTGAAAAAAGTAGCCTCTCAAAGCCATGTGGAGACGGATGAAGAACAAGTACTAGAGATGTGGATGAGGCCTTATGAAAACTGTTCAAGACTCTCCAAGCTGCCACTCAACTTTGACAAACATTGATGAGAGAAATTAGGTACCATGTAAGGGCTTGATACAAATGCGCTCTCAATCAATGTAAGAGATCTAAAGCAACGAGAGCACAACACTTCTGCATAAGGTGTCAATAGTGACAAAGTCAAATTTGTGGACTTATGAACTACATAATGTGCCACAATAGAAGCATGTGTATGTGTAGAAAGAATAGGAGGGTTTGGATGTACCCTCGTGACATTCAAAGAAGATGAGACAACAATTGTTATGTAATTGTCATCGAGGAGGAATCTCAAGTCCTCAATGTTATGCTCCAAATTTGCAAGTAGGGACTCACAAAACAAACATCAAAGGTCTATCTAGTACATGTCCCAATGAGTCCTACTGCAAAGAACCACTATAAGCCCTCGATGAAGCAACTTTGAACTCCGAGAAGCAATAGGTGATAATGGTGAAATCTTAGTGCATGTCATCGGACTACATTGCTCATCCCACCATGTAGTGTCCACGTCAAATGCTTGAGTATGAACAACAATGAATCTTCTATTGTTGGAGTAGAAGAATCCTTAGCGTTAGAATGTTGTCTTGAAGATAAAGAAGACAAACCCTTTGAATTTGCAATAGAGTCAAAGAAGTTGAAGAAACGATTGAAGTCTTCAGAGGAGGAGAAGAAGCATTGGGAGAAGTTTATGACATCACAATGTTAGAGCTTTTCCCATCTAGCAAGCTACTTAGCTGTATCCGGTCATATGGTGGAGAAGCATCAAGGGGTAAAAGATAGTCTATAGCAGGATCTCTTGGGAATGGTTCATCTAGATCTCCATACATTTCCTATAGTTTGGTTGAAATGGCATGAGGACACTCAATTAGCAAGGTGGCCATCATGGTGTCGTTATCGACATAACAACTAATCAATCCTAGGGCATTAATTCTTGTCATCCTATACATCTTTCCACCAAAAAGAACTTGGTTCAGGAACAAGTCCATAGAGATGGGACAAGAGATGAAGCCACTTGAAATGGTTTAAGATTCTATCTCACAAAAAATTATAGTTGTTTCTATTCAATATGATAATAGAAGGATGAACTTCTGAAATACCCATGATTATCTTCTCAAATTAGTCATTCAATAGACCAATCACAAGATCAAACCAACAAAGGCAAATACAAACCATGAAAGCATCCCCCCTAAAATCATTTAATCAAGAGATACCCCCAACAAAAGATGATTGTGGCACTTTATAATTAGTGTGTTTACATAGATGCCTCAAGAGGCCAAAATATTGAAAATACAATTTTGATACATAATGGGAGATAACTAAGGATACCACCTATAAAAGGAGCTTGTATGAGATCAAATGGAGCCTTGGAAGTTCCCAAAATGAAAATTAGCCAACAACACCTCTTAGAAATTGCAATTTTTGGAAAATCTAGACACCAAAATCATGAACCATCTATACCATTGCGAAACTCTTTAAAAGTTACCTCAAATAAAAAAATTGCTCAAAAATCGTAGCCAAATTGATTGAGAACAGAGCTTGCAAAGTTAGTGCAAATATCAAAATTGCATTGGAGAGAGGGTATAAGTTGGAGAGGAGGATGTTGATGCAGTGCTAACGTCAACACGCTAGAAATTGCTTAGGTTATTGCGAAACTGCCTTTAGCCCAAAAAAAACACCATCACAAGACTACTTTCAGCCAAAAAAATATTCTAGGATATTCTCTCAAATTTCAGGACACCAAAATTGTCCTTTGCTTGTCAAAAAAATCACTCCAAAGGTCAAAAACAATTGTTTGAAGCTCAAAATTGGCATCTAGATTGGTAGAAATCGTGGTAAGGCATTTAATTTCTGGAGCTGGGTTGTTTGAAGGCTATTGGTGGGAGAATCCCTTGCCAGTATATAAGCTGGCTGGGTTTTTTTTAAACTTGCCAGCAAGGGGGGCATGGGGTCCCTTGCTTGTGTTGCCCCGTATGGGGGTTGCAGGTATTGGGTATGAGTGTACTGCCCTCTAATGAACAAAAAAAGGTTGTGAATCAAATTTTTTATTTATTTAGTTTTTAATATGTAGAAAAAATTCTTCTCCCCCTTGAACATACGGATTGTACTATGATTCTAATATTCTTGCATAGGCAGGAATATTGTAATGACAATGTGATCCATATGGCTGCATAGAAATATTCTAACGATGGTATGATCTATATGGTCAAGGTGGTGGAGATTTTTTTTGATGGCTTTGGGCAAAGTTGTCCAAAATTGACAAATTGATAGGTGATCGTAGGATCTTGGGCCTTCTAGACACAATGGCAGGGTTAGATTTGACTCAAAATGTTTCGAATGCTAAGTGATCGGTGGATGCCCAACAAGAAACCCTTCCTTCAAACCCTTGCAAGACCAACAATTTTAGATCCTCTAGACACATGATGTGCTCTATGAGTTGCTCCATCATTCATCAGATGTCCCTGCAAAACAATACCACAAATAGGAAATCCAAGATCCCAATCTCTTTTCAAACTTTTTTGAATTCTACAAATCATTCAAGGATGCAAGAGAAGAGCATACTAAGTTCTCAAAAAGATTTGCAATCCTCAATGTAGATGGGCTAGACTAGAATCACCAACCTCTCTAATACCATGTGAGATTTGTTGATTAGACAATCCTCCTAGAATCTGAGGACAAGATCATGCCACAAAAGCCAAATTGCACATGACAATCAAAGATTGAAGATGCAACATGTGACTATTCCATTAGATTGAGGATGCAACTGCAAATGTAAAAGAGAATACAATGATATACAATAGATGAGATGAGATTCTCATATGAGAGCAAGAGGTGGGTATGTATATGATACACCACTAAGAGAAGTGAATTTGCAACCAATGTGGGATAATATGAGATGTGGTCTTGTGTAGTACATCTCCAACAAACATGCAGAGTACAAGTCGCATGATTGAAGTGCATATTACCTTTCTTAGTAGATGTCTTCTAATTTGCAAGGGAGATATTAGTTATTCAATTAGATACCTACCTAAATAAGCTTATCCTATTCTAGGTGCATATGATGCAATAAAGTAATAAATTAAATGCAAGGAAAATAAAATGCACCAATAATGGCAACTTAACTAAGAGCGTTTAGTGTCACTATGGACTCCTCCCAATGTATTTTTTTCTTTACATGGAGAACACCATGGCTACAATTACACTGAAGTGCTATGCAGATAGGTACAACTAATTTAGCATTAAGAGAGCTTAATTGGAGAAAACATTTAGACCAAACTTTTGTTAGGCTTAAATGATATTGAGTGCAGAATAACACGTAAGGAGGAAATGCAGAATAATACTGCAATCATGTTTTAAGTTTTTTTATCCTTATCATAGTTGTTTTGGGAATCAAACATGAATAAAGGCCGTGTGTTACCACAGATTTATGGAGTAACACCTAGAGATCACCCCTCACCTGGTGCACACTTCTCTGATGGCAAATGTTGCAGACGAATGGAGTTTTTAAGAGTGAACCTGGCAGGATGTATTGGGTTAATTGAAAGAATTGGAGCAGATTGAGGAAACTAAAAGACCCAACCTCAATCTATATGGAGTTAATCATCACAATCATGAGGAAGCTCCAACAAAGCAACCCGTCCAAGTAGCATTAACCATGATGGTTAAGTTGTACTCATTCAGAATCAGTTTCTCTCTCAAGGTTGACTTTAGATTTCTCTTTTCTATTGAAGAGTTTGTGTTTCATGCTGCAATTATAGCTCAAGGGATCTTGATGGAAGAAAATCAATCATCATATTAGAAGGACGTCTGCTTCTGCCAGGCTGCTTTGGGATACCTCACATTACCAGGAGCGTAGGATAAGATGCTAAGTAACTCCATGTATATCCTCTCAGTTCCAGCCAATAAGTTACTCAGAATAAGAGTGCGTGGTATATACTTACACCTATAGATAAAGTAGGCTAAAATTCACACCATGTCTCATAAAACTAGCATTTAGTATAACTAGATTTTGCACTGATTGTATTGAATTCATCTTTAAAAAATGGTAAATGGTTTAATTTTTTTTTTTTTTCTGTTTATTTTGTTAATTGTGGTCATGCATTCTACCAAAACTACTATTTATGCAGGTTCAGAAGATACAACTTCTCACATCAAACATTGGAGTGACCTACAGGTTTTTATTGATCTCTATTCCTTCATTTTTGTATTCATAGTTTTAATTTCATCTCCTATTATTGTTCAGTCTCAATGTATGCTTTCGTACTTGTTTTGCAATTATTTTTTAACAATTTTTTTTGTTTGTATGCGTTTTTATTATACAATGTTATACCTCTAAAATGTTTTGATGCAGTTTTCCAATTCCCATTGAATATGTGAGTCCAGAATAGATTTGAATGAAAATGATCTTACTTAAATCTTGATTATGGTGGCATTTTTAACAAAATTACATGGAATATTTAGTTTTGGTGTGTGTAGTGGTGCAAAAGAGGTTGAGAATTCTATGCCAAGAATTTTAGACATATTTGTCACTTGTGGAGATATACTGATAGAAAGCATGCCGAAACAAGAGATAATGATGTATGCAGAAAAAAGATATCAAATCTCTCATATACAAAGAAGTAGAAGAGTATCGGCAATATACATGAGAAAGTATATTCAATATCTATAAGTGGAAAAAATGGCCAAGGTGATAATTATCATTTATGAATTATAAGTTAGGCCAGTGTGTAAGCATTTATAGGGCTCTTAAGTTCTTAACCTGATCTGTTACCTACAAGTTATCCCGATCTTGAGCTGCCATATAATCCCCTAGGATTTTTCAAAGAGGGCCACTTTAGGCATTGGATTGTCTCTTGGAATTGTACAGAGAAATTTGCAAGTTAAATCTTTATAGATTTTCCATTTATGGGCTAGTTTCTAAAACAACTTTCATACAAAATCACAATATTTATTTTATGATGCATGGATGTAGTGGGTATGCTATTGTTGCTATGTTGTTTGTGCTCGGGCATGCTATAAGGGGGCTTCTGATACTTATGTGGTTTGTGAGTTAATATCTCGTGGGTCAACATTTTGGGCCCTAATATTGGGGCCAATTAGTTGTTTTAGGACGGGTTCTTACTTCTTAATGTATAAATAATAAATATATACCATCTGTCAAGGGCATCAATGTATATTGCCATTTGGATATTATAATTCTGCAGTTGCCCTCTCAAATGGGTTTAAGAGATGGCCAATATTTGAATTATTGTGCTATCATTTGGTGGTTCATATTTGGTGGTGTTGAAGGTCAATCTTGGCACCTTGGCATCACTATACATTGAGGCACATTGTAGGAATATCACCAAGAGTGCCCCTTTCAGAGGGCACAACTTGGGGATGTCCCCATTGCATCCCTTATTCCCCCTCTCATTTGCATGGAAACACATTTGGTAGGGAACTCGGGTGGGGATGCATCCTTGTGAAACACAGATCATCATAACTAACCTGTGTTACTTGAACATGAGCTTCTGATGACATTGCCCATTCTGCCCACTTCAAAGGGCACAACTTGGGGACTTTCCCACTACGTTCCTGCATAGGTGACTGGAACATTGGGCTGCATCCCTGTGAGATGAAGGTCACAACCAAATCCATGTTGTCAGAAAGGTGCCTCCCTCCACTTGTCACATTGTTGTAAGGTTTCTCGTTTCATTTTTAAGTTATTAAATTAGGCTAGTTCTTGGCTTTGGCCCCCATTTACTATATTGTTATCTTTTCTCGTTTCCTGTCTAAAATGAAATGGTAAACATGCTAACTAGCTGTTATACGCTACTCAGGTGATTAGCATTGACATGGAGGAATAAATAACATGGTATAGATCTATGTTATAGGGTTTGCCAATTTTAATCCTTGAAGTTCAAAATTTGGTGAATTTTAAGGGAAAAAAGTTCTAGTTCGGCCTGAAATTCGTACAGAAAAGGGCTCAAGGTATTTTAATAAAAATATATTTTAAAAAAGTGTTTTTCATTAGGGTTTTTTGGATTTATTCTAAGTAAAAACATATTGCAAGAATGCTTGTTTTGACTTCAGCAAGTTATTGTCCAGCGAATCCTCGACTGTCTACACCTACTATTCAAAAATGAAGTGTTGTTTGATGGCTATTTGCTGCAGACGTGGTACTGGTGACAGTAGCACTGGTGTGGAACTGGAAGCACAGTTAGGTACTCAAATATGGTGGCGCTGGCGTAGAATTGGAAGCTTAGTCAGGCATTCGAATAAGGTGGCATTGGTGTGGAGCTGGAAGCACAGACTACTATTCAAATACTGTGGCACTAGTCTTGAGCAAAACTCGGAAGGCAATAAAACTCCAGATTTGTCTTTGTGTGAAGCATGAGCTCTGTGTTGAGAACTTGAGGCAACTGCGAGACGGTTGCAGGAGGGAGAGTTAGACTTCGGCCGCATCTGTTTAATTTCTGTTTAATTTTTGTTAATGTTTTGTTTGTCTTTATTTTATGCGTGTTTGTTAGAATTTGTCTTTTTTTTTTTTAAGGTTTTTTTTTTAATTATTTTGTTTTTATTTTTTATAAAATTTAATATATCAAATTTTAAAATGTGAATTTTTTTTTATATTAAGATTCAATACATTAAAATTTAACATTTTAAAATATTAAATTTAAAATTTTTAATTACTAATATATTTACAAAAGTACAATATTTAAATGAAAATTTTAAACTTATTTATATTTTAAAATTTTTAAAATTTAATATATTATTATTTTAGTTTTAATAATTACAATTTATATTTAATTATGTAATAATTTTTATTTAATATATTTAAATTATGTTTTTAATTAAAATAATTAAATTATTTTTTATATTTTTAAAAAAAATTCAAATTTATATTAGGCGAATTTAATCACGATTTTTTTTTCGAATTTTGTTGTTGCCGAACTTAATCCGAATTGTCAAACTCGGACATGAACCTTGTGACATGTATAGATAGACATGATTGACAGCAAGTCTGTGCATGGACAGAATTTTTTATGTCTTGCCAACTTCAGGAAGCATCTCTGAATATCTGAGGAAAATTTGAAGGGATAAATGCTGCAGTTTATTATGATATTGAAGAACACATCCATATATTGACACAAACATTACTATAAAAACATCTCAAACCATGATAGGAGGCTGGGCTCTTTTTGTTGAATGACATAGCACAAGTTTTATCAATTTGGATGTCTTTCAGGTAAAAGGCCAAATTACACATGAAAGTAAGCTTTGAGGGACATTAATAAATTTAATCTAAGATCATTATCAAGGGCTAAATGTTGTAAGTTCTAACAAAAAATTACACAATTATCATTATCATTATCAATTTGGATGTCTTTCAGGTAAAAGGCCAAATTACACATGAAAGTAAGCTTTGAGGGACATTAATAAATTTAATCTAAGATCATTATCAAGGGCTACATGTTGTAAGTTCTAACAAAAATACATCCCTTCTTATAATGCTTTTAATGCTTGGGTGAAGGACCAATTTTATTATTTTTTCTGTTAAGTTCGTTCGTTTCTATGTTGACTGATTAATTTCTTGTGGCAAATAGAAAGATGGAACGTTATCTTTGGCTTAGGTAACATCTTTGAATTCTTCCTCTACAAAGAGGTGTTTATTTTGGTAATGTGGGCTACTTATTTTTGTCTCTATTTCATTGTTTGCCTCCAGTGGAATGGGTCCCGACTCTCGAGTACTAGTGCGAAAAAGCAGGAAGCAAGCACAACAATACCATAAGTTATACAAAGTAAGGTTAAATATACTTGACATGGTAAACATGTATCTGTTAAAATTATTGTCTGTGGTTTAGAATTCTTTACCGACGATTATGCACTCATGTATTATTTTTCTGCACTTTCACAACCTTAGTACTAAGTTAAATTTCAAATTAAAAAATCTCCTAGTACTTAAAAATGAAGTTGAATGGTTGGAACTTGTACAAACATGTGATTATCAGATTTCTTAACTATATGTAATCCTAATAGTCAGGGCAGCTTTTATTGCTCTGTAATGCAGCCAATGCCAACTGTGTTTTCCTGTTAAAAAGCATGATGCAGAAGGAAATGTGTTGGAATGAACTTGAATAGATCTACTAAATCTGTGGCCTTGGGAGTTAATGTAATATGAGCACAATGTCAATCAACATGGCATATACATCTGCCAAAGTCTACTAATATTTGTGGCCTTAGAAGTTAATACAATATGTGCAAAATGTCAAACAACATGGAATATACATGTGCCAGGTGCAGGAATTTAATGACTTAAATGATGCAGAGAGAGCTCATGAGGGTGGAACTCATAACTTCAAACTTGTGGGGACGAGTCGCTAACCAAAAGACTGGAGAAGTGTCTGCTGCAAACATAAGGGTTCAAGATATCTTACAAAAATTGCACAGAAAAAAACTATGAATACTACGAAAAAAGAAACGAGTGTTTCAGATTCCTTATGGAATCTAACTCAAATGATTTTGTGCAATTGCATTGATTCCACTTAAAACCTGTTAGGGCTATTTGCATTACTGAATAGAACATTAGAATATGCGTTTCTGATACATTATTACTACTGTTAATGTCTTGACAGTATTGGGAATATTGTCCGGAGTGATCTGCTTGTATATAATAAATTTAAATTAGAAAGGGCAGCAAAAGTGCTCCAGGCGATGCATGTTAAAGGGTTAGCTTCTATGAATGTATTTGTTATTGAAAAATGAAAATCCAAGTGTTGGGATACAATTCATGACTTAGCTTGGGAATACACAAAACCTTGAGCATTATGGAGATGTTTGTACATCATTTATAAGTTGCAACCAAATCTAGGTTATGGGCACCAATTCTTTTAACTACATAGTTGCATTCCTCTGAATCAACTGTCTTTGGACGATGTTAAATATGACCCTACCTCATACCAAGAAACAGAAATGATAACTTTGTAATAAATAAGTTTTGTAAATGGGAATTGCTATGACCCAGAAAGTTTGTTTGCCATCTATGGGGATGAAGGAAATAACAAGGATATTGAGAGGAAATATCAAGAGAATCTTCATTGGAACATAGCACAAATTCATTTACACATAAAGCAGTAACTTAGGTCTATAATTTATTATTCTCAGATGCAAATATAGTAGATAAAAAGGTGAGAGTAAAGGTAGTCCTTTAGGTTACCACTAAGCAAGACTCCAGTTTAATGTAGGAGACCCCTTAGGCAAGCACTGCACAAGGGGTTGTTTTTCCATTTCCTTAATATTGTTTTGAAGGAAGCAACCCAACCCCTATCCGGATTTAAACATGTGACCTCCATTATAGAGTATACATGCCTTCACCATTATATTACAAAATTTTTAGCTTTTAACTTTTGGGAAGCAATGTACATTCAACAATGGAAATGTATTAACTTGCCTCATGGTTATATGAAATGAAAGAAGACAATGCTAGCTGCTAAATCCTCTCCAACAAGGTGCACCCAGCTACATGGCTGCTCCCAGGTGCACCAAGATCATCATTGTCATCATTTAGTTGCTCATATGCCTCCTAGGCTATCAGGTCAATGATATTAAACATTTTAATTCCTACTCATTTATTTTGCATTTTTTCACATCCACATTAACATATTGCATGTCTCTATGAATAAATCACTGTCTTCCATTGTTAAGCTTGCAAGCTAGTGTGTATGTCAGTTAAATTTGGCTGTCTTCTCAATAGTTTATTTGTATTTCCCCTCCTCAAATGAATAGTAAGTGTGTATTCCATTTCCAATTACAATTAAGAGGAGTTGGCAACTTTGGACAACTCTGATAATATTGAGAGCCCTATTGCTGACTTTTGTTTCATTTTGAGTCAATTCTAAATATGCTATTGTTAATTTTGCCAACAACTGAATGACAACTATGAAATTTTAGGAGCCCTATCACTGTTTTTAATTTTTAATTTTAAGTCTGTAAATAGTAAATACACTTTTGCCAATTTTTGCTGACTAAGTTGTGTGCCTGCAATATAATTTCCAGTTGCTGCCTTAACTTCAATTTGTTTGCAGAAGTGATTTTCAAATTGTGAATTTAGAACATTTCATTGATAATTGGTAAAATTTTCAATCTAACTTTCCTTAGTATTGTTGTTCAACCTCAGTTTTGAAGATGACTGTTTCTATGTTTTTGCACAATTGTTTGCAATTTTTTTTTTCTTGTAGTCACCTTAAATAAAATTGATTTTGAAATTGTCTTCCAGGGCAACATGTTTGTGATGCTCATGGTAAATGTTATTCTGTGCATCGTAGTTATCAGACATGAATTGGAGTTGGAAATAATGTTCACAAATGAGCAAAGCAGGTTAATGGCATTGAAATATATAACTAGGAACAAAAGCTAAATAAACGACACATTTTATGCCTAACCAACAGGCTTGCGATGTTCATGGGAAAACATAATTCTCTGGATTCATTATAATTATCTGAAATCAATTGAAGTTGGAAATAATGTTCACGAACGAGCAAAGCAGATTGATGGGACTCAAGTATATAGTGAGGAACAAAAGCTAGATAAGTGATACATTGAATGACCAATCGACAGGTCTAGAGGAGTAAATAAAATAGCTTCATTTATAGAGAACAACTTATCATCCTCACCACTTGATGTTCACATAAACCGTGTGCTGAAAAAATTCTTTTGCTGAATGGCCTATATTAAAAGATCCCTGGAAAGTAGTCTGCACCAGCATCAAATTATTTCCTAGGTAACTTAGAAGAGAAGCAGTCACAGCATCCAAGGCCGAGAAATGCCCGAACTGTTTAAAGATTACTGTCATTTTTCTATATCCAGTTTCCCTAAAAGGAGATTGCCAGAGACTGGGACTGACCCTCTGCTACATTCTTTACTATTCTGTTTGGGCTGCTGAATAATCTAAGTTGGTAGGCAGTGCCAGGTGGATGGTTTTCTGTCACGTTGTGAAGCATAAAAAACTACAGGTTGCTTGGCACTGGAGAGGATGAAATGAAATAATATTTATGTCCACAAGTTACCAAAGTAGATCAATGGTACTTGAAGGTATAGCTAGCAAAGAATCTCAGGAGAAAATAGAGTCTCTGAATAAGCAATAGAATCTCTTGTAGTTCTCATGAAAACTGAACATCTTCAAATGGAGTTTTGCTCAGTTTCCACATGCCGAAGCATTCAAAGTCTACAAATTGTGTTTTCTTGAGGGGTATGAGGGCCAGTCTCAATATAAATCTGGCATTGCTTTCACAATTATCTGGCCGAGGGAATGTAATGCCATCCGACCAGAGTGTTGCTGTAGATAATTTGGAGCAGTCAACTACCCAAGAAATATGTAACAAATGTTTTGCGAGAAAGGCCACTTTAGGAATAAGATTCTGAAGGGAGAACCATGTCACCTGGATTACCTGTTATTGAGCATTTGTGGCATGCAAACTGATTAAAAACTCTCTTAAAAAATGAATTTTAATGTTAATGATGTACATTTGGTTTTTTGAAGACTTTATTAGATTGAATTGTGAACTTTATAGCAAGTTCTTAATTTAATCTAATCACATTTTATGCATATATATTTGTATATAATCCTTTTAGAATTTAGGTAAATTGAATCACTATTTTTGTTTTTCCAATTGTGTTCATGCCTGTTTCAAATCTATAACAGTATTACCTAACTTGTGGGCTTCATATCAAGTTTTTTCTTGTTTGTTCAAGTTGCACACGATTTAATACAAATTTTCATTTAATTCCCTTTAAATAAGAATATTGAAATTTCCTTACTCGTGTCTCCAATTGTATTTGATTCTCTTCCAAATACGCAATGTTACTACTTGCTTTTAATATTGAAATTTCCTTGTGTTTCCAATTGTATTTGATTCTCTCCCAAGTACGCAATGTTACTACTAGCATTTATCTTCCAAAGCACTTTCTGAACTTCATCATTTTATCATGTCTCCAGGAGCCAATCCCAGTGACACAGCTTGTGAGAGAAACAGCAACTGTAATGCAAGAGTTTACTCAGTCAGGGTATGCTTACATGTGATGATTATTTTCTTATTCCATATGAAATTGATCCATGCACAATGTGGTTATACATTGCAACATCGTTATCATTCAGTTATAAGATTATTTTCTTAAACTGCAGGCACAGATTAAGTTCTTGGTACTTACTTTTAGTATCCTATAAATGTGATATTAAAATTCTGACTAACAACAGCACTAGCATCTCTATGCAGTGGAGTAAGACCCTTTGGAGTTTCTCTTTTGGTTGCTGGTTATGATGACAATGGTCCCCAGTTGTATCAGGTATTCCTGTTTAGCTTGTGAAGAATTTTTCTTTAAAATAATTTCATTCTTTTGGCAGTATAAACTAAATAGATACATTCATAATGCAGATCATGTTACTAGTTCATTTTTAAATTATTCATTCTATTGTGAAGTCTTTTGGATGAGAAGATGTATTTTAACCATAGCCTTGGAAAATATGTGCAACTATTTATACCTTCATAGTATAAATTCTGTACTTTTGAAAAACTCTGTAGATCCTTTTATCTGACAGTATTACACTCGTACGGTGCACCATTGAGTTATCAGCGACTAATACCATTCTATTTTGTGCGAAAATCTTATTTTTACTCTTATAACTTTATTTATTTTCTGCACTATAATTATAACTTGGTAGCAAATGGCTTACATGGGTTAGCTCTCGAGGATTTTTATTCTTGAACTTCATCAGCAGTATGAGATGTATTAATGGTGAATAAAACAGGTGGATCCTTCAGGTTCTTACTTTTCATGGAAGGCTTCAGCAATGGGAAAAAATGTGACGAATGCAAAAAATTTTCTTGAAAAGAGGTAATTTTGCTCTGGATATCTCCTGTATTATAAATTTATATTTTGTATTCATTAATTCTTTTTTAAGAGTTCCTTCCAATTTACCTTTGTGAATTGTGATGAGAATTGATAATTTCCATGTAAAGATGGCACTATTTTTGGCCTTGATTAATCACACTTAATTCCAGTTAATTTTATTTTGATGCTACTATATAAGGCTGTCTGTGGGAAGGCTGATAAATATCCTATGACCCTAGTTTGATGCTTCTGCTTATGCTACACTGGTAATTTTTGTACTACTTAACAGCCTGATGCTTTATGACAACGCTTGCAATGGCCAAGGAATATTCCCAAGAATAATTATTTGTGTTGGAGATTACTGATTAATCGAAGATGCTTTATAGCTCAAATGCCTGTTAGATTGCAAAATTTAGGCCTAAAAGTAGGATGGTTAACTTTGAGGCTACCATACATATAGCAATTGGTCTGTTATAATAGGCCATTGAAAGAATTAGATATTCAAGTCTCCAAAGCAAGTTTCAGCTACTACTGAGAAATTCTATGAGGATGTACATCTTATTTCAATTTTCTACAGTTCAAATGGTATTGTGGTTCACATGTTTTATGAATTGATGTAGATATACGGAAGACATGGAGCTTGATGATGCAGTGCACACTGCCATACTGACACTGAAAGAAGGGTATGCTAGTGGAGATTAACATTCCTGTTTGCTCAGCAATGTTTGCTGCCAGATTTAGTTTGACAGTTTTTTTCCTCTTTGTTGTGTAGTTTTGAAGGGCAAATTTCAGGAAAAAACATTGAGATAGGAGTTGTTGGCACTGATAGAAAATTCAGGTATGCATTTGGCTAGTTACAATGATTTTGTTTGAGCTTATACTCATTTTCTTTTTATATATTTTAGATTACAACAATATTTACAACTTATTGCGAATGGTTTTGCTGATGTTTGTCACAGAGTATTGACTCCTGCTGAAATTGATGACTTTTTGGCTGAGGTTGAGTAATTCCGTTTACTAGCATACAAATTCATTATGCAAGACATTGTATATCCGTAGGATATGCTTGTTTTGTACCAATGAGGATACAAGTTAAGCTGAGATTTTTTTTTTTTATAACAGAGGAGCAAAAAATGAAATTCTTGAGGGTTTATTTTAGAAAGTTAATGATTTCTGAGCATGCACGAAATTCTTGATGTTGGCAGCATGCTAAATTTGTATTCATGAATTAGATGTAAGATTTTTTCTTCACTACCGCTGTTACAGTGGACATGATCTTATTCACTTTATTTGAAGTCCTGGTCTATTGTGCAGGTCTAGCAAGGCTTTTTACAGGTCAAATAGATTGGAGTTCATGCTTTTTCTTTAAAGATTTAGTTTGCATCATTGAGCATTTTAGATGGGTCATAGTATAGGGCCACTGATAATGGAAAATGCTATTTATGAATTACGCAAGTCATGTATGTTAGATTGTAGAGACAAAGTGAATGAGATTTGAGGCCATTAGAGGTGAAAATTGAAGTTGGAGTGTGCCAAGTTTGGCTTGGATATGGAGCACAAAGGTTTGACACTAGAATCAAGACAAGAAGTACCCATACACATGTAAATTGTCAACCAGCTAAAAGAAACCAATTGATAATCATTGACACCAATCATATGTCATTAAGATTTGTTTGATTGGTCAAGTTACATAAATTCCTATATGTTTTAGATGGTAGATGTTTTTCAAAGGATCAACATTTGAAATAGCTTTATATTTATCTAGAAATTAAATTAAGGATTTACGAGAGTGTTTATTAGTCTTGCCGGGGGAGGAATGTAGCTTCTGCCCTAGACAGTTAGGTTGAATTGTTTTCTGTGCTACAAACAAATAGAAGTTACATATATATTTATTTGTATTTTGTAAATATAGTAATATTATATAGATATATTTTTTGGATTAAGGGTAAAGACGAGTTTTTGATAGGGGCCCCAACTCTTTTCACAATGGACACAAGAAGACCAACATAAACCTCATAAGAGCAGCTTAAGAGGGCAAAAGTTACAACATTGTTGCAATAAGTTGGGAACCTCGCAACAACCCAAAACAACAATTAAACCTAGTTAAACCGAAGGGAAGAATGCAGAGAAAAGAGAGCAACTGCCACAAACAATATTGTAGCAACAAAACATACATAAGTCATGAGCCTTGTAATAACATGGGACAATAGAACACGATAAAACTAAAGGGAAGAAGGTAAGAGAGTTGAGAGCAACTATTGCTTTCCGCTCATCTTATAGAAATTATAGGCGATCAACCACAAATTAGTTTTCCGACTTGTTAAACCCAATCACCTTAGCATTCTTTTGATTGTGGGTTCTCAAACTAGGGCCTTGTTGCAATGTGCTTTGTTGTTTCCTCAAACTTGGTTTAAGTATATTAATGCTTTTGGCATAGTTTTTAATTGTTGTTCCACCCACTTTACCATTATTTATGTTCTTGATAAATTGTAATTCTTTTTCTAGGTAGTTGATTCTATCTTCTTGCTTTTGCTTGTCTTCTTTCAGCTTGCATAAATCTTCCATAACATGTCATTGTGCCATGTTTGAATTACCCATCGAAATTTGTTGGGCTATATCACATGTACGGTGATGCAATAAAGATACCTTGAGACGTTTTTTTTTTGTTTTCCATAAGAAAACCACTTTAGAATGTAGAGGTGAATAAAATCTCATTTTGCATACCACCCTTCTTATCGACTAGTTGTTCAATAATAGAAGCAAACTCATTGACATAATTGACCCTATTGGAGCATTTAGGAAAAGCAGAGGTCGATCTAAGGATACCCCTAAACTTAATGTTTAACACCGTATCTTCCTCAATGTCTTTTTCTTCATACATTTTCTCTTGGATACCCTTAAACTTGTATAACTCCCCATCTTCCTTGATATCCTTTTCTTCAGACATTTTCTCCTTACCTTAAGCTATTGATTCCAATCCTCTAAAATAGTCCTCTTTAAAATGTGGGCCTTCTTTCTCTTAGGCTCTAGTCTCTCTTTGATAGGCCCCACCTTGTTTGCCCCTTCGAAAGAAATATTTGTCATTCTTTCCTCTTTGGTCTTTGCCTTTGAAACCCTTGAAGGGCCCAAGGACCTTGACAAAGAAACATCAAAAACTTTATTTCCCCCATTCCTCTCATGGGTCTTAGTAGCTACACCACCTCCCTCATCAAGGTGCCTTAACACTTTTGCCACTTTAGCATTTCTTTTCCTTTCAAAAAATGCCTTAACAACTTACCCTTCCCCCTCCTATCTTTAAAAGCCTTCATCGTTTCCATTGCCAACCTTGCCACTTGAGCGATGCAACCTTCTATAACATCAATCTGAAGGCCTCTTAACGCTTCCTAGCTTTCTACCCATTAGGGAATTTCGTTGAGATAGTAGGGTTGTCACCTACAACCTTATCCATATAGCTAGTGAGCCTCACTCTATTGAGAATATGCCAAACTATGGAGTTACTCGTGATATCATCATATGACACAAGTTTTGTCCTCACTCATCACCCTCATATCCAATTTACGTTGCACTCTACTTCTAACCAAATGCATCATTTTTCCCACTAGCAATCGTCTTAATGTAGCAAAAATATAGAAGAGATAAATGCCAAATTTTCAAAATTTCATTTGTTTTAATATAGATTAGTAGGCATGCTTTTTCTAGATGCAACTAAGTTTTTTTGTATCAATGTTTTGGATTATACTCTGTCTTGTCCCCAGGTTGAGGAAGAAAATGTTGAGTTGGATTGCATAACCAAGCTCTAAATTTTGTTGAGTCAAAAAATGTGAGGTTAAACGTCTTTTTCCAAATTTACCATTTATCTTTGTGCCCATCTTGGGAGAATGTCTTAATTGGCACAGTCTTAGTTTGAAGGTGGGTTCAGTCCCCTAGCTTTTTTGTATCTTTACACATTCTCATACATTTAGTTCCTACTTTATCTTCATGTGCACATGCTTTGATACACTTTCCCAAGCCTTGCATTTATCATATTTATCTATACGCCTACCCCTAGTGTAGTCATTATCTACTTAGATCCAATTGTTAGCCCACTTTAGGGCATTTTTGCAATTGCAGGTACCTACCCCTAGTATAGTTGTTATCCACTTAGACTTGATTGTTTGCCCACTCTAGATCCTTTTTTTTTTTTTTGCAATCATAGGGTCTACCATATGGTTGTGGAATTGACCCTTGCTTGTTTAAATTCAATATCAAAGTTTGGCCATTGGGTTCTTTCATTTTTCAACCTTAATCCAACTAAGTACATATTTTGAAAAATTTGGTGCTATGTGCTAGTATTTAATGCACTCAATGCATTCATTTATGTGCACAAAGATTATTTGAATATCATTTGTTTTCAAGGAGGAAACATTTTAATTGTTGTAATACAATGAATCTAGACCTACACAATCATCTTGGGAGCATTTGAATGACTAAAGAGTGTTGCTTTTGACCATTTTCTTGAATGTTTTGGGGGTTGACTTAGGAGATTGTGTCCTCTTACAATATTGATAACAATCCTCGAGTTATTTTCATTTACCACCAATCCCCAGATACTAGAAAAGATAGAAAAGATAGGTGAATTAGGCAAAGTGAAAAGTAAAATTCTATAAATTATCATATCAAGTTTGTGGTACATAGACACTTTTGCAACTATCGACTTGACCCATACCGGACAAAGAATATTTTAAGCTCGAGGTGATTTATAGACCATCATTTGATCTTGAGACTTAACAAATTCCAAAACCTTCATATAAATCATTCATTATTTTGTCAAAAAGGTAAGTACCATCATTTATTACATTTACTTTCCTAAAATAGTAGTTGTAATTATATGAATATTAAGAGAAATTTACATATAAAATGAGCCTCTTAAGGATACATCATAAAAATAATGAACTAACAAAAAATAAAAATAAAAATAAAAATAAAAATATAATCATTTATTTTATGACAATAAATTTTATAAAATCCTATGTAAGATTAATTTGACAAAAGTACATATGTTATTCCATCTCAATCATCTTTCTAAAAAATAAAGATTTTTTACTTTTTATTTTTTAGATTTATCAATCTTTGAGTTTTATTATTAGACATCATTGTATTTTTATGAATGAAAGAATATTTTTCAAAAGATTTGTTGGAATGATCTATAATTAAGAAAAAACTCACTTATTTAAAAAACATTAAAAATCATAAGATTTTTTATTTTAAATTTTATACTTGCATCTTTAGTCTCATAATTGTTTTCTAACTTTTGATTTTTATTTCTTATAATGATGCTACGGAAAATTCTTTGAAGATCATAATCTCTGTATTTAATCCTTTTTGTTTTCATCAATATAGTTTTTTAGTGTCCTCCACTCTACAATATTTTTTGTGTTATGTTTTTTTAATCCCATGTCAAGTGCCATTAAAATGCCAAAAATAGCCTTGGACTGTGGTTTTGATAGGGAGTCATAGCCTCGTCACTAAGGATTTCTCGTAGATCCAATCAGCCTTTGCCTTTCAATGTTTGTGCAACAAACTTTTAGTTTAGGAAGTGGGTGAATCCTTTAGGAAGTGGGTGAATCCTTGTGGTTGAGCATAATCTGTGAGAGAAGAGAGATTTCTTCTTATCACATTAGTTCCATAAGTTTGGACAAAGAAGTTCTATTCTTTTTGCTTATCATGCTTGATTCATGAAGTAGTATAAATAAATCTATATATTCAAATTTATTTAGAATTTTCAGTGTCTAATTTCATTGTCATCACAATAATGCAATGTTTGCTACATTTCAATCACATACAGAGTTTCATATAGAGAGGAGGGGAAATAGGGGTTTATAAGTATGTTGAAGAGCTATGGAGGATGAAGTAATCAGATGTGATGAGCTTTTTGCAGAGGGTGAGGTGTCGGGAATATCAACAACTTTTTGGCATAGTCAAGGTGAACAAGTCCACAAAGCTATTTTTAAATATCGTCCACTTCAATAGTCAAAGGTCAATTTTGGCCAATAAAAATAGGACAAATATTTACCCTTAAAGTGGTTTATTATTATCAAGTATTTTCAGCATATTTCCCATTATATATTTCTCTTGTGTGAGTAATTTTATTACAAGTGGTATCAAAGCATAATCTTGACATCCAAAAGATAAGAAATAAGGTAATTTTTTTCGATTTCAGATTGTGAAACACATATCTCTTTCAATTTGGCAATTTGGAAGATTGATCAAGGACATATCAAAGTTACTATAGTCTAAGTTTGAGGTCATTTGAAGCAATTTTTAATGTTATTGATAAATTAGGGTTTTCACTAAATTCACTCCCAAGTTTACAAAATAGTGAATTTCTTGGAGATTTTTTTGTGCAAAGTGAGATCTAAATCCAAGTAAGTTACAACAAAAACATTTGGTTATTTGGATTTGTGTAAGTAATTTTATTACAATTACAATGTGTTAAGGACGAATGAATTATTAGAGGTTTCATAGTATTGCTGATTTGAATCGTTTTATAATTTTTCCCCCCTATCTTGTATGATTTAAGGGTAATCCTATATGGATTTGATTTAATATACATAGGTAACTCGTAAATGATTGAGATGGAGTGTTGGGTAGAAAGATTTTATGCTGATTTGACTAGTAAAATGAGAATACCCATGCCCCAATGCTTAAAAAACAAGGTTATATGGCTATATATGTATGTCCACGTGTCTTAGTTTCATTGTCTAAAAATTCAAGTATGTTCTTCCATTTACATTTGGCATATGGTATGATATGTATTCTTAATTAATCTAGAAGGGATTATAAAATCTCTGAGAAGTGTTCTCAAAGACCCTTTACATCACATTATAGGTAATGTTCTTGATTGACCATGGATCATTAAAGTAGATCTAGTCATTTGTATCTTATCCAATAGCCCTTGTTTCTCAGCATAAAGTGCAACCCACTCATGTGTATGTGATTGCAAGACCTAGACATAATTATTCTTTAAGTCCCTTAAGATTGATAAACACTTAATTTACTTTTGCATATGTTTTCCTGTGTTGAACTTGAATTTGTAACCCAAAATAGATCACGGCACCACCAATTGTGTGCTTTTGACTCTCACCACTTGAACATTCACAACTAGAAACCATAAATTAATCCACTCTAGCAATACAATTAGTATTCTCATTATCTTGGCAAGCCTCATATGCTCATAAGTTAACATCAATGGAAAGCATTAGTTAGGAAAATCATTTGTGTGCTTGGCATTGTTGTTTCAAATGTATAAGGATATATGGAGTAAACCCTTAATTTGCATACATCATCGGGGAGAAAATTTGCATATTTTAGGTTGCATACACACCTCGTGATAAGCTTGAATAGAGGCTACATTGTAAACCAACATCATGGCCCAATGATAGTCTTTGAGGTCTTTTAATGCACATAAGGCATGGTTATTGAGGATAAAGTTATTGAACAAGGGAGTACCTTATTTTTAAATATCTGTTGCACACAACTGTCAAGCTTTGAGGATAAAGTTATTGAACGAGGGAGTACCTTATCTACCACACTGTTGATGCAGAACCTAGTGAACAACCATTTTCTATTTTTGGTCACATTATCAATATTAATAAGTTGTTCAAAGGAGCTAACTATTCCATCCCAAATCTCTTCCTCCCAGTACTCAAGCAGTAAGCTTGGAAGCCTCACCCAAACTGGGACAGTCCTTATGGATTCTTCCATAGGATCAAAACCCGCATGCCACCTCTTAAGGAAGAGGCCATAATTTCCCAAAAACCACGATCCCCCTAAGAGTGTATGAATATAATCTTCATTGAGAGAGAAAACAATCAGGAAGAGTCCCTTCACAAGCATCGAGATCTCTCCGAGGCCCTAAAGGCTCCACATTCTCTTGATCCAATTTCTAAAAGAATCCACGTTGGGCCTAGACCCTAGAAGTTTTCCAACTAGAGCAATCTTTAGATTGAACATAACTTTGTCCACAAGGGTGTGCGAGATCTTAAGCACCACATCATAACTTGAACCAAAGGGACCAAGGGTATAGAAGCGGGAGAGGGGGATCCACGGATGATTATGCCCTCTGAGTAGTCGTTGCCACTCGTTGTACCCATTGGGATCCGCACCACAAGCAAAGTGGGAGAGAGTCTCCCATCGTCCAAACCCAACAACATAGCTTCAACCAGAGAACCAACCAACTCCTTGGTATGTAAACCCCTCAAACAGTTCCTAGAAACATCTGAAGCCACAGTTGCAGCGGGAGACACATCAGGGGTAGGGTACATAGGATTGGGAAGCAAAAAGCCCTTGCACAAGCCCTAGGCAAAGCCTCCCCTACCACCATCGGCAAATGGTCACGAAACCTCCTTGTTCAACACCCTGGGCTCCTCAAGATACAACGCACGTCGAGGTTTAGGGACTGAGCTCACGCTTCGATAAGCATCCAGCCAGAGTTCGAGGAGACACACGTCCTCGTCATCAACAAAGGAGTCGCCCCAATCATCTTCTCGATCAGAGATGAAATCTACATTGCCCTCTTCACCCTCATCATCCTTGTCATCATCTTTGTTGCCTGCATCTGCAACCCCGCTGCACGCTTTCCCCTTGCTTGCTTTTCCGCTCTTCGTCATTTCAAAGTTCTTTGTGCCATTGTTGAGATTAATGCCGGGATAGCTTTTGTAGAACTTGATGGTCAATTTTTTCTTAACAATTAAATGGGGACTATTCTATCGACTCGAACCATGTTGAACGTTGGTGGAGAGCAGGAAATTGCTAGTTTGAACGATGCGGTGTGGGACAGATTGGTCGCCGAGACGGGTTCTGCTCATTTTGACCCGCCTGGTTCTGCTTTTCCCGGTGGTATAGCGCAAGCTGCTGGGTGGGATTTCCTTTCTAGTTCTAGGCCACCTTCTGCACAGAAGAACTTGGGAGGCCAACAGTCCCTACTGTGAAGTCGTCGGCTTCTGGTGATTCAAACGAGGCTACTCTGCTTCAGGCTTCAATGTTGGCTGCAAGTTTGCTTGTTGAGAATATAGGGTTTGGCGATGCTAACTTTTCTTCTGGCCGCCTTTGGAAATCATTTTCTGAAGCTATCCTCAATTCTAGAGCCCCGGCTCACTCATCATAGGCTAGGGTTAGGCCTATGCCTTGTGGCTGTTCTTCTCCTGTGGTGATGTGTGGCCCTGAGGTCTCTAAAAATGAGGGTTTTTATATGAAGCGTGAAGCAATCTGCAGGTCCAATGGTTTTTGGCCCTCTCTCCCCAATCTGCATCGTTGGGTCATGGATTCTTGGAAACCTCTTGTTGCTGATCAGATTAAGCTTTTCCCCAGCGTAAGGGGGTTTTTATAGCGACTTTTGTTTCCTCTAAAGAGAGAGATCTAATGCTGGAGAGGGTGTGGATGTGGGGTGATCACTCGTTGTCCATCAAACCGTGGGTTTGCTCCTTCAATCTGCTTACCGAGCCGCTGAATACCAGACTAGTATGGGTTTGACTTTTGAATCTCCCTCTTCAGTTTTGGGAGGATTTTTGCTATGAAGCCATTGGAAATGTTTTAGGGCGTTTCTTGATAGTGGACGCTAGGACTTAAAATTTAGGACATACTACGATTGCTCGCATATTAGTGGATATGGACATCTCCAAACCCTTTCATGGAGATGTTTTGATGGTTGAGGACAAGCCTTGGACGCAAATATTAGACTATGAGGGTCTTCCTTTTAGGTGCAAGCGTTGTTTCTCTATTGGTCACTTAGCCTCTGTTTGCCCCCATTTTTGGCGCAAGGGTGTGGCAACTTGGTGGAAGGATGCACTTGTTGATCATCTGACTGTCTATGCTTCTCCGAAGAATGGTTCCTCCCAGGTGGGCGAGCCTTCTTTGGAAGGTGACTCTTCCCAGGAGAATGATCTTTCTATGGATTCATTGTTGCCTACTGTGGAGCCCTTGGTGACTAGGACTGCTGTTGTTGTTCCTACCGGGTTTGCTCGACCCTCGCCTTTGGCTGCCTTTGTTGGGCCTTTGAATCCCATTTTGGCTCCGTCTGCTGCGGGTCCGACTTCTTCATTGTCGGAGCTGCCGATTTCTCACTTAATGCAAGATTTCTCATTGGCTTTGGTATTTGTTGATGGGCCCCTCCTCTCACCTCGCTCTGAGGTTTTTGACTCAGAGTTTTTTTGGACTGTTGTTGAGAGAAAGAAGAAAGGACTCCCTAAGTCTATCGCTGCTTTGCAACAAAGGGTTAAGGGTGTAAGGTTTTTGCCCTCGGTATCTAATGTTGTTTAGATCCCTTGTTTTGGTTTGCAGCTAGACTGCCGTTCCTCTGCTGTTTCTATTCTATTTTTGCTATTTGTGGGCTATTTGTGGCCTATGTTGCTCTGCCTTGTGGGCCTTGCTTGTAAAGGGTTCAATCCCTGGTTTGCTGCTTATCATAATAAAAAACAAACAATTAAATGGGTTTGCTTTCAACTAAATTTTGTAACATCTTTTGAAAAATATTTTTATAAGACCAAATGGATTTTATAATACTGATAATTTGTATAGGATTTTTCAATGCAACATTAGCCTGGTTCTATTAAGAAAAAATCTCCAAAATGCACACAATATAACTGCCAAGAATTGTGATGCATGGGCACAATATAAACATTCAAAGGTAGTCTCTTGAATTTATTTCCAATAACCATTCAAAAATAACTTTTGTCTATCTTTTAGTCTATGAAGACAAGAGAAAAGAAGCAGTCATTCCAATTTGAAAATAACTCTACCATATTTTTGTATATGTATTTGATGGCTATTTATTTTTTCAAGTATGTCAAAATGCAATTCTTTGACTTTACGAATGAATATAATTTTATAGTTTTTTAGATCACATCAAGACAACCATTTTGTTATTGATTAAACTAAGCTATGTTTTCTCCTATTTTTTAATTTATTCTAAAATTAAATACTCTGGGAAGCTACCTATCCCTGAAATCCTATAAATGGAGATGAATATTCTAATTGAAAATTTATAGACTAGTCAATTGCATAAAAATAAGTTTTGAATTTAAGAGCTCTTGTGGTAAATTATGAACACTCACTCAGGTAATACACGGGGTTCAAGCCCCATGAGGTATGTTGTGCTATTAGAGACAGGGTTTTGTGAAACACCCTAGGACCCATGTCATGCTATTCGCACATCATGTGCATCCCTCTCTTGGATTTTGGCCAATCAAAATAGAGCTTGGACTTAAAGATCATAGGCCATGGAAAAATGTAGAGTACTACTGGAAATAAACTCCCATTACAGGCTATCCTTGTTGAAGTAAATGTTTTAAAAATCAATTACTCAAATTGTAATGTCTTGAGAGAAATATCCTTGAAAGAAAATTGTAGTATATCAAATTCACTAGATGTTGAATGCATTTTAGAGAGGAAGAATGACCACATGCTTTCTTTTGTTAATGAGAGCCAAATGATTAGTAGCATAGGGTTGTGTGCATTGATCCACCTCACGCTTTAATATGTATTATAGACTTTGGCTTTCTCCCTTCTCTTTTAAGGAAGTTATTAGATTGACATTGTACTTGATTAGAGCATTGTATTGTTAGTTCTTTCATGTTTGCCTCTAGATGAGGCTATTTAAGGTTAGGATATTAAAGAAGTAAATAATCTTTAATGGCTTATGTTGGGCTAAATGTTAAAACTTTTCTAGGCCATCCTACCACATTTCTAGAGAAGCATTTCATTGATCCTTTTTCTTTATAAAAAATTTTCACATCTAAAACATGGAAGTGCTCGAACTAGTGTTCATGTTGTTATTCATCCATAAGAATACGAATGTAGGATTTTTGTCCAATCAAAATAGATTTTAGACTTGAAGTTTACAAGCATTGGGAACTATTATGGTACTGTGGAAATGAACATTGGTTTAAGATTGTTGTTGTTGGAAGTAAATGTAATTAAATTAGTTCAATCCTTTAGAATGGAGTTTCATTATATAACATAAATGCAACTACCAGAAAAAGTTATCAAATATAGAGGTTTGATACTTGTAAATTTATTTTTATACTAAGTAGTTCCTTGTAATGAGATAATGTAGATGCCTCTAAAACTAACTTCCTAAAATGTCTATAGGAATGCACATCAAGAATATTTATGAAGTGCAATTATAGCAAAAATACACAATTATAATAGCTACGTAAATTTTATTTAATACTTTTGATGATTCTTGTCCCGTGGCAACTTCGAGCCTGTCTTGACTTTGAAAAATGACATGGTCTAGGTTAACAGATGTGATTCATGTGTGTACATATATTAGGTTTTTAGAGAAGTGAAACTTATACATGGAAGATTTACTACATAAATTGCATAAAGAGATTAGAGGCAGGATATAAATTGATTTTAGGGTATATATTAATATTTTTTTTATTCAGGAGTAAAACAGGGTTTGAAAGGACTTGAAAACTTGTTACAATCACAAAAACGTTAGCCAAACATTACCTGAACAACAAAAAAATGGTAGCATAACTGCCCTAGCATATAAATGCTTACAAGATGAACAACCTAGAATAGAGAAAAAACAATAACAATAAAACAATAAAAAAGAGACCATCATAGCCTATGGAGAGTTTCTAAATGGCTTCTAACTCCTCTTGGTAGAAGCTCTCATGTAGGGGTATTTATTAATAGTTATATATAACTAACTATTAATATAAATATGCTCACTTACATTATATCTAGTATGTTGATGTACTATGAATATATGAGTGATATTAAAATATTGATAATTTAGATGGATATAATTGTGAACAAGTTAATACTCAACTTTTTGTCATAGACAATTATATTACTATCACTCATAATATAATTAGTATATATATCTTAAATACATCTATCTAAAAAATGCTAATAGATATCAATTTGAAAATATTATATATTTATATGTTACTTTTTGAATTTATGTTTATTACTAAATATTAATTATTTGATGTGGAGATGTTTGTCAAATTTAATTTAAGGGGTTTTTACGTACAAGGTGAGACACCTTGCTGTAGAATGCCTCTTGATGTCAGGGCCTAAATTTGATAGTCAACCCTACTTGTCAAGCAATTTTTTTTGTGATGGTTATCTATTTGAAGTTGCCCTTGAAATAACAAGACCTATTTTATTTTAGGAATATATATAGATTGTCTATCCAAAATTTCCCCTATTAAGTGATACAATCTTCCTAAAATTGAAATTATATTTTATAGCTAAAATGACTAAATATGGCCATACGACCATCAAATTTAGGCCTTGCTCAACCTAATAACCTTTATATTAATATATCTATATAATAATTTAAATATAATTCTAAATATTAGTAAGGTTATTATATTGGATACAACAAATTCTTGGTAACTATTATATTAGCTAATCATAATAATACTTCATAGATATTTCAAATAATAGGGTAAACTAATTAAAGTAGATTACATAATTCTTAAATATCGCTTTATATTTATGATTGAAGATTTATTTTATATAGTATTAGGAGATATATTCACACATGAGTAATTTGTTAATTTATTTGAAATATAGTTTAAGGTAATATTTAAATGTTTTTGATTAAGGGGTACATGTAGGTTTTCAAAGGACCTGAAATTCTTTTACAAAGCAATCGACAACAAACAAACAACCACCCCTTAGCACATCTACAACTAAGTTGCCACACAGAACAAAAATCCAACAACCCTCAAAACCATAGGGTTAAAAACCTACCCGACACTTGAACCTATCCTAGCATTCTGCATACCCTTTGCCCAGGCATGGGAACCTACAACAGATTCAGGAAGACATCTCTTCCTTATTTGCACAACTATCTAGTTAACACCAAACTCAAAATCCTCAGATCAAGGAGAAAGGAGAGGGAAATCATCTCCCTTCGCCTAATCCAATAACACCTCTCATGAAGAGGGAGAAAGAAAAACTAAAGATTCTAGATGTAGCCCATAAACTATAGTTGGAGCAAGAATGGGCAACACAACCACCCACCGTGGAGGGAATCAGTGAAGCAACCAAGTCTGAAGAAGCCACACTAGGGGAAACCCTCATAGGAGGAACTATAAGGGTCTCAATGTGGCCCACCACTAGAAAAGTGGGAGTAGAAGACCCCTCATCTTGAGAGTTGGAACCATTAGAAACAGAGGGAATTTTGCCACCACATAACTGAACCCGCATGCTTGTGACAAGAATGAGGACAACTAGAAACAAGGTGTCCAATGGCAAAGCAAAGCTTGCAATGAAATGGGAGACCCTCATAATCAATCGGTTGGGTCCAAGGCTTGTCCCCTACCATTAGGATGACATCCTTAAGGAGAGCCATAGAGATGTCAACATCCACCAAAAAGCAGGCATAGGTAGACTGGTCGATGTCAAAGGTAACTAAATCAACCTTCAAGAAACATCCAATAGAGTTTCTAGTAGCCTCATAACAAGAGTCATCCCAAAAGTGGAGAAGGAGATTGGGTAGCCTAGTCTAAATTGGTTGAATATGGAGAGATTTAGTAAGAGGGTTGAAAGGTGTTGTGTAGTCTCACAACACACCCCATTTTGCCTTGGAAAAATGAGGACCCAATGCTTTGCCTTGTTTGTTGGTTTGTTGTCCGCCTGGGCGGTAATGGTAAAATGTACCGTCACTCCCAAGCCAAGCTCAAGTCATAAATCTGGGTTGCAATTTATCCCCTATGAAGGCCATAGATGGAAAGAGGACAAAATTTTGGTCCGGTTTGCATCTTGAATCAGGTGAAAATTTGTCAAAATAAACAAGCTCAACCACTTAGAAGTTTCGGTTAATTGGACATTTTTGGTCAACTGGACATGGACATTGATGATCTAAATGTCATGTCCAGTCTCTATATCGGGTTCCATATATATATGAAAGTAACATCTGGATTCGAAGATGGAATTAAATATAATACAATCGTTGTTCGTGTGGACTAGACATTCGTGCGTCCAAAGATATCCATATCATGTCCCGTCTAAACCGAAAAATTTTCCTTAACCGATCATGGGCCCGTTAAACAAACATGAAATTTTAAATAGACATGACCAAATGATATGAATGTCATGTCCAGTCCAAGGGTTCGATCCGAGCTGTTGATTCAATCCCAATCGCATCTATGGCGCCCATGCATTATCACAAGCATAGTTTGACAAGAATAAGTTCACCCTGCACTATTGCGAGATACCGACACCTGTTGTGCGGGCCCACTGTCTTAGTTAACAGGAGGAAAATTTCACGTGTGCTTACATTAACGATAGCATGACTGCACAAAAGCTAGTTGCTAGAGCCAAGTCCGCTCTATGACGAGGCGAAAGGCAGCCACGTATCCATGTCCATATCCAAATGTCTATCCGGTCCTCAACTTTAATTTCCCATGCCGCAAATTCTTTTGGTCGTTGAGATTTGAATTTTAAAATAGAAATCCCCGCCATTTGTTGTTTTACCCATGTCTGAGCAGTAATTACCCACCCGACTCTAGTGAGCCTTCAATACACCTCATACTTAGCAAATTTTTATGGGGGATTAAGGCTAACCCTAGTGAATTTCTAAAAGTGAAAGCATTTCAAAGAGAGTTTTGAAGAACAGGGTTATAGAACGATACCAAAAGAAGCAATTTGCATAAGACAGGGTGAATTTAGCATCAAATTGAATGAGAAGCATAACAATGAGTAAATGAACATCTTTAGTATAAATGTACTTAAGGTGATATCTCGTGCATCAAGTATGTATGCGACAAAACCCATCTCTTGACAATTACAGTAATTCTATTTGTTATTAGAAGTTTAATCTCATTTACCAAAGGTAAACTCAGGATTTCTTCTTCGTATAAAATGATATCAAATTACTTCTCGAAGCTCAGATTAAAGTCTTTGCCCTAATTTCCAAATGTTGGGGTCAATTTTGGATATTTGTATCATGTAGGATACAATGTAGAGAAGACAGAATAGATGAGATGATGAAGTTACCCAGTCAATGTTTCCCACCCGTGGTGGAGTCTAGGTTAAGTATGGGCATGCCATGGATACCCATTGTAGAGCAGTGGATTTTGAGGCTTTCAAAGCTAGGATTTAGGCATGAGAGGACCACCCCATACTAAAAAACATTGTCTCCAGTGGGATGTATCATGCAGATGCCTTCCCAAACGTTACTGACGCTTTGGAACTGATAATTAAGTGTGCAAATAGTTATAACCCTATCAACAGGATGGTGGAGCAGTAAGGGCAACTCTATGCTAATTTCTCAACCAAAGGTGTTACTGAAGCCTTCAAGTTGCCCCTAATCCATGAGTTCTATGAACCAAATTTGAATGTTTTATCGACGGACAATAACTCCAATGTGGCAGGATGTAGAAAAGTTATGCACACTTCTTGGTTGGATCCAGAAACAAAGTTGAAGACAGTCTCCAAGATGCCACATAATTTATATAGGTATGACTTCAACTCAGAAACCCAATATATGATAGCCCTGCTAAGTCAAATGGTAGGCAAAGAAAGGTTGGGAAATTTTGACCTATGGATGTATGGTCTCATCCGCTTCGTAAAAGAAAAGGGTGGTGTGGTGCACTGGGCACCATTGATTAGTGACCACCTACATGTGGGGATGAACTCATGGAGGAAGAAGAAGCGGAGGTTTATCATGGCTTCCTATGTGGTATATTTGTGCACATACCGAGCTCAATTTGATGGTCTACACACAATTGGTAGGCTTGGTAGCAAGAAAGGAGATCAATTGGTGTGGGAATATTACCCACAATTTAAGAAGAAGCAGTCAATTGTCAATTACAAAAGATTAAATGACTACTTTATAATGTACATGGTCAGGTTAATGGAAGGAGACCGAGCCAAGAGAATCTTGAAGGAGGCCTAGGAGGTCATCACACCACATGGGTCCTGGTTTATCCATTTCCCAATGTTTTCATATAACAAAATAGAAGGATTCAAGGGGAACCCCTTCATGTTGCCTTAGTACCCAACTGATAAGGTCCTGCTACTAGAAGTCACCAAATAGATATTATACTCATATGAAGCATATGCTTAAAAGCATAATAAAGGGACTATGAATTTCACATTGGAAATGGGATGGTACACGTGTTTGGAATTTAAGCATTCCACACTCTCAGAGGCCGAGTTTTAAATGCTGAACTTGCAACCATTTCTCCTCACAAGAACCTTTGATCCTTATGATAGGATGGCAAGGTATGTCAGTAAGAGAATGCAACATGTTCCTCATTTGGAGGACTACTGAGGAGATTGCATTGATGAAGAAGATGTTAGGAAAAGAGGATACCAAAGGTTGACCCTTAATCAGGTCTGGCCCCTCAGGTGTTTTGAAGTTTGATGATGGCAAAGTTCTAGACCCAGAATATGATCAAAAGCAGATATACAAGGAGACTTTGTCTCTTCCAGACTAGACTCAACCAGAAGATATGTCCATTGAACTTATTTCAGCAAGGGTCTTGGCCACCACTCAGAAGTGGGTTGATGAAAAGGTCAATGTGCTGAAGGCCAAGGGCGTAGCTTTGACATTCAATAAGAAGAGAAAGAAAAGGGATAGAGGAGACATAAATTATGACGATTTCCTTATTACCAAGAGGTGAATCGTGGAAGCCAAATTGGCAGAGCCAGAAACTTTAGCTTCTGGCGAAGCTTTAATTGCAGAGGACATTATAGTCGTCACTATGCCATCTCCTCCCAGGGAACAACCCCTAAAGGCAATTGTTATGTCAACCCCAACACTTGAGGAGCATCATCCCATGGATATATTGCAGGGAGTAGTTATTCCTAAGTAGAAGAGGGGAGATCTGATGATCCCCATGAGGGGTACAACCATGAAACTAGTAGATACCCAAATCGGGCATATGAACCAACAAAGATGGAACTTATGTTCACTTCTAATCAGCCTCAGGGAGGAGTTCCATCGCTACAACTCACCTTTCAAACACATTTAGCATGACAAGTAGAAGGATATCAGGCTCATTTTGGAGGGCAAGTAATGGAACTACAATAGGGTCTATCAGCTCCACCGATTATTAAGGTAAAACAAGAGTTGGCTGAAGAGCTACAATTGCCACTAGGTCAGATAGTGTATTTGAATGATGACGAGGTTACCCATGCAGTAACCAATGATCTAGTAGCTTCTCTACTTGCATACTCGATGCCACCCCATTCTAAACCCCATCAAGAAGAAACTGAATTTGAAGAAATAGAAAATCCTAAGTCTTTAGAGGATCTAGAGGTAGAAGATATATCAGATACTAAAAGTTTCATATCCCTGCAAATGCCAGTGGATTAGCCATATGCACCAAATACAAAAGTTTTGACATAGGAAGAGCTAGAGACATTCCAGCAAGAAGTGATAGATAGATCAGCTAACGATGTCACTCCTTCTGAGAATCAAGAGGAAGTTCCCCAAGACATGCCTAGGGAAGGGGAGAAAGAACAAGTAGAGAAAGTTCAAGAAGAAAAGTGCAACATTCACTACCACTTGAAGAACAAGGCCCACAGGACCAGAGAGAAGAAGAAACTCACCAAAAGGAGGAAAATCTAGAGAAAAAATCTATGGAGGTGGATATAGGTACTGTTCAACAAGAGACCCTACAGTAGGAAATACCTCAACATGGGTTCACTCACCAGTAGACTCTACAATAGGATGCTCCTCAACATGAAATGTCTCAACAAGAGATTTCCTAGGAAGAAATGCCACCACAAGGAGAGGATTTTAATCAGGATACAAAGTTAGCAATGAAGGATGCTCACATTGAGCAACCCAATCAAGAAGGGCCTGCTCCAGATGTACGAGAGTGGCTAGTTTCAGAGGTAACTGAGCCTCTTGTTAATGTTATTCCTTATGATTTTAAATCATTATTTTCAGTAGAAGGAATAAAGCCCAAATGAAAGGCAAGGGCAGTGTCCACCATTAAGAGGGACAAGACAGGTCGTAGGACAACTCATTTAGTTGTGCCTATGGTAGATAAAGCAAATGGTGAAATCACAGTTAATGAATAATAGATTACCACCCTGGACTTGGGACATGCCACTGCAAAGCAAGAAATAGGTGAGCTCATGAGTAGTGTAGAAGCTACAACAGCTAGAATCCACAAGGATAAGTTGAAGAAAATGTAACTTAAAGGGCAAATTGTCCAGCTCCAAAGTTTTGTAAAGGGATTGATAGCCCCAAGGGTACAATTAGCATAGGTCCCAATTTGACGCTGGTGACGCAAGAGGAGATAAATGATCTGGATGCGGAGAAGCATCAAGCACAAGTGATGCAAGGTTGGTTCCAGAAGTTTCTAAAAGACGGGGAGGAAGTGATCTGAACCGCATTATTAAACTGGGATGACTTGACACTCATTAGGGGAAGAGCATATACTTTGAAGAAAGAGTGCGAGACAAGACTTGATCAGGATGCACAAGATCTTTGTAAGTTGAAATCCATTCATAAGTTGGATGTCAAGGTGTTGTTGGGTTGCAACATAGTGACGATCCAGACAATGCTGAAAATATTCGGATGGATAAAGGACCTGAGATTTGAAGCTGATATATTGAAAGGATGTAGACACAAGGCAGGAGATATAAGAACCACTACACAGGATCTCCTGATGGATGAGGTAGGGATTCTGGAGGAACTTCTCAGGACCCTAGTGTATGAGAAGGAGATATATGAAGAACAAGCTTCCATAAGAGAGTTCAAGGCTCGCTATGAGCCTATTTTGAGGGATCCCGTTGGGAATTTTTTAGAGAAGACTATAGATGAAGTTATGGACTTATCTACAAAGGTAAGGGCATATAAGGAGAAGCTAGATAGTTGGATAAATAAGAAAATATCAGCATATGGTTAACTTTAGAAGTAGGAGTATGCTAAGATGAAGACCCAACATGTTGATAAGGCTGATATAGAGAAGACTATTGTAGCATATGATCAATACAAGTTTCTAGATTTTGGAGGAAGAATAGTTGAGGAAGACATGGCCTTAGACTCAGAGTAGTCTATACCCTACAGAATCACATTTTTGTAATCACGAGATACAAGTGTGAAGAGTATTTGCCAGGATAAGTATCCTCATGATGGGTGACACACGTGCAGTGGCAGATACAGTAAGAATATTCTAAAGGATGCACATCAAAGATGCTGAGGAATATATCAGTTGCCAGATGTCATCCATTCTTCGATTGCCAACTAGCAATAACGTGCCTTGTTTTCTGACCATTGATCTATTGAATGGGATCTTGATTGTTGATCTTGTAGCTAATTTTGGGTCCTTGTTCTATAAAAGGATCCAGATCATTTTTAAATAGGGAGATTGGATTGATGAACTTTTGTTAAGCACTAAGTTTGTTTCTTTGCAACTTGGTGACTTACCTCATGGTTCTTTCTCAAGTTAGTGAAATATTTGTATATCTCTTGAGCATTACAATGGAATTGAAGATACAAATTATAGTAAAATTTTAAATCTTGAGTAATCTTTCATTGATCTCTGGTATGGAATGTTGAATTGCTGTGTCCCTTGGAGTACATTTAACCACTTACTTACCATTATCAATTTCCTATGAAGATTAGTATCTGTTATGTGTAGCTGTGCAAATCCTGGTGAAGTATAACTTGATTAGCTTCATTTCATTAAAGTGTCTGGATATACGTGTGGATCACTAGCGAGTTTAGGATTCTTAGAACTCTTTTCCTTTAATCTAGTTCTTTTGTCTTTTATTTTTACAAATTATGGTGAATAATTACAAATAGTGATATATCCAAAGTAAATGACAATAAATATCGATGAACTGCATGCTTTAAAGAAAGATCTTTAGATGAATTTAAAGTTTGTGTATAAAGATCAGTCAACCAGATATCAATTAAGAAGAATTGATCAAAGTTAGAAACATTTTAGAAGAACTGATCAAAGTTATGTCTAAATTCATGATGATATGCTTGAAATATGAATAATTACTTGAGAATTTGACATAAGTTGTTAAGGATGTGTGTAGATTATGCTAAATATGCAGAATATATGTGAATTTTGAACATATACAGAAGCAGATGACTTAAAGTGTGTAAGTCCCCAAAATGGAAACATCAAGACACATCAAACCTTGAGTGAGAACCAAGTGGTCAAGACCTGACAATCAGAGACTTGGGTCCCTAGATCTTTAGAGATCTTGAGGTCTTTCAAGATAAATAGAGGTTTGTTGTGTGAAATTTTATTTGTGTTAATGTGACTAAACACCGCATCAACAGATTTTCGCACTAGAAGGAGGGCCCTCTTGAATTTAGAGTTAGTAATTCTTTAAAGATCTTGTCAATATTCCACATCCTTAGCATGTTTACTGCAAATATCCCCAACATTTGACTATTCCAACACATCTTTACAAAGATCCATTTCTAAACCTCAAAGTTCACCCTAATCCCTCTAGTTGGCTCACCAACTTGTCACAAGGTCCCGATCCAGTGGCCCATTGCATGAATTACCTGGTGTAAGGCCAAGAACTCATTCAATCAGTGGTCAGCCAAGACATCCTATCCCAGTAGTGCCAGTAATTCCAATCCAAGCCCCGTTGGCATTCTTTAACATTGATTCACCTATCAGCTTTGCCGCATATAATGATATGTCAAAGAAACAAGACAAGTTGTGTCCAAAATATTATGTTCATTAAGATGCTGAAGATCATCTTAGAACCTTTAAGGAAGCTTGATTTAGAGCAAGGATTCAACATGAAGATGTCATGTGTAGACTGTTCCCATGCACTCTTGGAGAAGAAGCATACTGCTGGTATGTAAATTTGCCTCATAATTGTATCACAACCTAGCAATTGATGGAGCAAGCTTTCAAGGCTAGTTTCGGAGTCCCAGTTGATGCATCAACAATGTATCATTGCTTTACTAATATTAAAAGAGGAGAAGGTGAATTTATTATGACCTTCAATGATAGGTTCCAAAGAGCATATTCAAGGCTGACTACCCCTTATAATATTCCTCAAGCCACAACTTTGCTATTTTATTACTCCGCACTGGATCCTTTGACAACCATGTTTTTGAGAAGAGTTGATCCTTGTATCATGACTTTATTAGGTGTGTACGCAGAAGCAGCCAAAGTGAATACTGAGATGAAACAAGTAGGATACGATCCTTTATAAAGTATAGGACATCCTGTTGTCCCTAATCAGATGCAACAAATAAATGGAGCTCTGATGAATCACACTCCTAAATGATGAATCCTCTATTGGTTCCTTCGATTAACGCTTTTCAACCACAAGGGAATAATCAGATGGTTTTACACCCTAGACCTACACTTGCTGAGGTCCGACTAAACGGAAATGCTAATTCTTTCTTTCTCCCTGCTCAAGATAATGTAGTAGTGAAGGTTCAAAAAGAGAAAGAAGATATGAGAGAAATCACAACTCAGTTAAAAAGGTTGTTTACCGTAGTCACTCAATTGAGAAATCAGAGCTTTTATGCTCAAAGTAACAATCAGAATCTGCAAACTAGGGGATATAATGCACCTCGATCCCTTAGAGTCTGGAACACCAGATCGAACAATGGAAGTCTCCCTTCACCATTGGACAGTTAGGTTCTTACAAAACCTAAACAGACTACTAGAGTAAATCTAGTTGAAGCTGCATTAAACAATTGGTGTAGGATACACAATATTAGTGCACATGCTGAACTAGATTGATTCGGGATCGCCATGAGTATTTTCAAAGCAGAAGTACAAAATACTGAAAGACAGATAAGCTTTCTAGAAGGAAATGAGATAGTCCCTCTTAGATATGAGTCAACAATGATGTTAGAAAGTTTCATGTTCCTAGAAGAACAAACCAACACAGTTCATGAAAATTATACACTCATATGTGAAGAGTCATCTCTAGCATTGGAAGCTTACACTTTCCCTTTCAAAGGTGACAATGAGCTCGAACAAGAAGTTGATTAAATCCATGCCTTTTAGCATTTTCAAAGAGGTCATAATTATAACCTTGAGAATAACAACAATAACATATCATCAGAACCTTTGACAAGTTCTATTCCACCAAATAACTTAAATACACCTCCAAATATGTCCAACAACAATCCCTCACCTCCAAGGGTAGATCAGCAACAATCTTCTCCAATCTCAACTAGAGGTATGTCTGAATATTCTAAGTTAGATAAGTTAGTCAATTACTTAGCTGAAGAAATCAAGAAGATGAAAATAAGACTATCTTTGTCTAAACTACTCAAAACTCCAGTCATTAAGAGAGCTTTCCTTAAGTTATTGGAAGAATTGCCACCTAAGGAAAATGCTCCAGGTAATGTCTAGACTAGAGAACCTCCAAACAAAGATGTTCCTTATAAACCTAGAGATAAAGGTCAAGCCCATGCTGTTGATGCACAAATAGCAGTCTATAAGGAGAAAACTAAGTCTCCCCCTTTCCTCTAAACTTTAAGGATTTTTGGTAAGAATTTACACAATTGCCTAGTTGACTCAGGAGCATCCACAAATGTCATGCCATTGTTAGTATGTCAAATTCTAGGTTTGTCTCCTGCCAAGTCTCTAAATAAAGTCACTCAGTTAGATAAATCAGAGGCAAACGTCATAGAAGAATTGACTCAAATCCATATGCAGTTGGCCTCCGACCCAAGAGTCCAACATTTTATTGATATTCAAGTATTTGAAATCCTAGGTACGTATGGTATGCTATTGAGCAGAGATTGGTCAAAGACATTGAATGGATATATGACAATCGATTTCTCTCATATGTGGTTACCATGGAGAGGAATTCCAAATCAAATTTACATAGAAGCTGAGCCAAGAATGAAACATATGATCACTGAATATCATCAAAATAATCAGGTGTTATACACTGAGGTAGAACAAGGAGTATACTGTATCAAACCTCTAGAGGTCTGAGTCGAAGAAATACTGAAGTGTACTCAGACACATGAAGTCAATGAAGTAAATCATTTTACACTAGGAACTGATATCCTAATAGAATTAGATCATGACCATTCGAAAGATGATGAGGATAATCACTTAGGTGATTTTGAAAGACATCTGTCCAAAGAAATAAAGAGATGCTTACAACAAAAGATGCCTGTTAAAGAATCTCTGCTACAAGGATGGTGTAGATTGCATCAAGCGCCACATTTTGAAACTACTTGTGCACTATGTTTGGACATAGTTAGCAAAGAAGAATGTGCATGCTCACAGAAGAAGCTGAACTTACAAATGAGAGCCTCTGTTGAGGTAAAACCAGAGGTTAACAACACCAGTTAGGCTGAGAAAGACAAAGGTCCAGATGCACTTGAACTAAGAATATCGAAAGCAGTCCCCAATGACATTGATCTTTTAAGGATAAAAATGCCAGATGACAATATCCTCCCAATGATCAAAGATCCACATGTTCGTATCATCCCTAAAAAAAAGGTAGAAGCACAGTCTGGGCTTCAAGAGTTGAAGTTTGTAAGAAAAGATACCTCAGGAGATGATAAAAAGAAAATAAAAGATCTTGAGAAGGATTGTAAAAGTGATCACTCATGGACGCTTAAATTTGATGGATCGAGATTCAAACATGGAGTTGGAGTTGGAGTCGATTTGGTAAGCCCACAAGGTAAATCCTTCTTGGCGGCATATAGATTACAATTTCGTTGCACTAACAATGTTGTAGAGTATGAGGCATTGATACATGGACTCCTCTTGGCATTAAAGAATAAATTATGAATAATCCACATATTTGGAGATTCTGAGCCAGTTGTCAAACAGGTAAGACATTAATACACTTGCAATTATAAGCGATTGTCAGGTTATAGACACAGAGTCTGGGACCTGATCGAAGGCTTCAATGCCTTCAATATTACTCATGTATCGATAAAATTCAATCTTTGGGTGGATGCATTGGCTACTGCTACTAGTACCTTGGAGCCTTCGACATTATCAAGATTGAAAAGATTCTCAGTCGAACTGGTATCTATCCCATCAATACTAGACAACGTTACCAATTTTCAAATTTTTGATGATGACCAACATATCCTGGACTTCATTGCCAATCGAGATATTTTTGAAGCTTAGGTAATTGATGAGAAATATCATGAAGATCTAGAATGGGATGAATAATCCATCATTTATTTACAAGACAACAAGATCCCCAAAGGAATGATTGAATTGGAAAGGTTATTCGATATGGATAACACAGTGAAATAGAAAGATCTCCCTAAAACTAACGGAGGTGAGTATGAGCCTGCCAACTTAAGTGAAGGTCCAGAATCTAGGAAAGTCTTGATCAGGAAAGTTTGTACTCAGACAGAACATGAAGGAATAACACAAGCCTTGAAAGATTACATACATGTGATCGCTTGGACTCATGATGAGATAAAAACATATGATACATCTATCATTACACACACTATTCCACTAAAGCCAGATGTGAAGCCTTTTAGGCAGAAACAAAGGCCAATAAATGCTTTATTGGAACCACTAATTTTTGAAGAAGTTAAGAAAATATTGGTGGCTGGTATCATTTTTCCTATCAGGCACTCAACATGGGTAGCCAATCTAGTACCAGTTAGGAAGAAAAATGGAGACATCTGGCTATGCGTAGACTTTTGAAATCTAAACAAAGCATCGAAAAAGGATAATTATCCTCTTCCCTCTTTAGATGAGGTGCTCCAAATGGTTAATGGAGCCCAAATTATGTCCTTTTTGGATGAATTTTTAGGATACAACCAGGTCATGGTTGACAAATTTGATAGAATGAAAACCATTTTTACTACTAAGTGGGAAATCTTTGCATACATCTGCATGTCGTTTGGCCTAATTAACACTAGCACAACCTTTCAACGTGCCATGGACATAGCCTTCAGAGGCCTATTTGGCCAATGCATTATCATCTACATGGATGACTTAACCATGTTTTCCAAAGCCAGAGTAGATCACATTGCTAGGACATGTCATATAATAGAATATATCTATTGATCCAGACCGAGTCGGTTCTATTATGAAGCTCCAATTGCCAGGAAGTAAGAAGGAGTTGAAGTTATACTTTGGCAAGATAAATTTTGTAAGGAAGTTTATAACTAGTTTTGCTGAAATAGTAAGACCACTTAATGCAATGCTGAAAAGGGATGCTAAAATTGAATGGACACCTGAAGCTATAGCTGCATTTGAGGACATCAAGAAGGCTATCACCAATACCCCTATCCTAAAGAATCCTGACTACACAAGATCATTCTATATATATTCATTTTCTTCTGATCACACATGCACTATTGTCTTAACGCAAAGAAATGATGTAAAGGAAGAGAAGCCAATCGCTTTCATGAGCAGTCCATTCAGAGATGTTGAGTTGAAATACCTAGATGTTGAATGACAAGCCTTAGCCTTGGTCAAGGCAGTTAAGAAATTTTGACATTACATTTTGAGAAGTCAAGTGATTTCTGTTGTACTTGATTTAGCAGTTAAGATGCTCTTGATGCAAAATGAGCCCAAAGAAAGACGAGCCAAGTGGATCACTGTATTACAAGAATATGATTTAGACATTACTCCAATGAAACTAGTCAAATGATAGGCTTTGATCCAAATGATCGTTGGAACAGACCCTAGCTGGATTAGCCAACAATACACAGTCAATTCAGGTGAACAAAATAATTGGTATGCCAACATTACACATATCTTGATCACAGGCAAATGTTTGTCAAATTTGAGGGCATCCCAAAGGAGACCTTTAAAGATTAAAACCCAAGTATACATGATTAAAGGAGGAGTTCTGTTTAAGAGAAATCACAAAGGCATATATCTGCGATGCCTTAATTGATAAGAAGTAAGGAAGGTCTTGCGTGAGTTGCATGACAAATTCAGAACAACCCATGGGTCGTATCTAGCCACTACACATCGAATTCTTAGAGCTGGTTATTATTGGATGGCTATATTCAAATATACTATTGAGCATATCAAACATTGTCATACATGTTAGGTAGCTTCTAATAGAGAAAGGTACGCAGCTCAACCGTTACAACCAATAATGAAGGTACGCCCATTCGCGTAATGGGGAATGGATTTCATCGGTATGACTAATCCTCCATCATCAGCTAGGCACATGTATGTTTTAACTGTTACTGATTATTGTACCAGGTGGATTGAAGTTACTGCAACAAACTATGCACGATGGATATCGTGATCAAGTTCCTCGAAGGTAACATCATCACCAGATTCAACGTCCCATCTGCATTGGTATGTGACAATGGCCCCGCTTTCACTTCATTAAAGTTTTCTAATTGGGCATTTGAATATGGAATTACTTTGAAATTATCATCTAACTATTATCCCCAAGGTAATGGCCTTCCTGAATCCACTAACAAAAACTTACTGGACATCATTAAGAAATTGGTAGAAGAGAATCCTAGGGAATGGCATACCCTGCTAAAGTACACTTTGTGGGTCTATAGAACCGGAGTAAAGTCATCTTTAGAAAATTCTCCATACCATTTGGTTTATGGAGTAGATCCAATCCTCCTGATAAACTTGAAAATCCCTACCTTCCAATTTGCTTAAGAATAACTTGGTTTGGAGGGCAAATTAGAAGTTAGATTATTGCAACTCCTACACCTAGAAGAAAAGAGAAATCAATCCATAGACTGTTTCTCCAAACATTAGGCTATAGTCAAGCATTTCTTTGACAAAAGAGCCAAAATCAAAACCTTTTGGATATCTGACCTTGTTTTATCCTAGGATAAAGCCCACGAAAAGAAAGGAGACCATGTAAAATTTGATAAACTTTGGATAGGTCCCTTTCAGATTGTTAAGATATTAGGTGACAACACCTACAGATTGAAGACCTTAACTGGGGAAGATGTCCAATTAATAGTCAATGGATAGTTCCTGAAACATTATTTCCAAGCCTGATATTTCAAGTAGATGGAAGTCTGTATATATGTAAATATTTCTATACAACTGCTTTTTTCTGCCCGTCTAGTTGTTTTGGTTGCTTTCTATTTTGTTGAGTCTTTATTTTGATCAGGTGCATTAAGGAGCAGACTACCACTTTAGAAAACAATGGAATTTCTTGAATTTAAGAAAGAAATTCAAATTCTTGCATAAGTTGTGACTCCTACAAGGATGACTAGTCTAGTCCGTTTTATGAAATTACATTAACCAATAGCAATGCAGATTATCCAAGGGATCACACTAATGAATGCACTTATAGTTCCTTGGATCCTTCAAAAATAGTTGTGTTTACATTAAGTAAAAAATATAAAGGTTTTCCTTTTCTATGACTGTAATTCTCAACCTAATAGTAGGTGTCATAGCCTTGCAAATAAGCTGACAAGATATATCATGCAAATTCAAAAAACATAAAAAAAATTGAAAATCAACAAAGAGATTGAGTCTCTAAGGTCATCCAAATAACTCTATTGGGGCTATAGACACCTAACAGGAAGTAGAGCAATATTTGGGAGAATTACAGAGATAACCTTGTCAGGGCTATGGACGCTTGACTAGCAGCAAGGCTCTATCTAGGTTTGGCTTAAAAGGATAAACCCAACTATGTAGTTTAATGCAAATGACTCCTATTCTCTTTAGAGAATCCAAAAGGAAAAGAAAACAAATCAATCTCACACTAGCATTCTTTGTAAGATCTAGTTACGTTTAAATAAAATTTCATTTACTCAAGCTAGAATGATCAAGTCTAGTGGAAGTTGGAAATTTATGGCTGAATTTATCTTTCTTCCTTAAATTGTCTAAAATTTAATGGTTTTCTTTGGATGCAAGTTGTTGTGTAGTTTAACAACACGCCCCATTTTGCCCTGGCAAAATGAGTACCCAACGCTTTGCCTTGTTTGTTGGTTGGTAGTCCGCTTGGGCAGTAATGGTAATGTTTAGTGGAAAATTGGATTTGTTAATGTTTTAGTGTTTTGATGTTTAAATCCCCCTCTCCACTTTAAATTCAAGGATCTAGGGTCGAGTGGCGAGCACTATCATACCCTAGATCGCTGTGAGATGTAGGGAAACTTGGATTAAGGAATTTAATTATCAATTTCTCTTCTCTTATGCTCAATTGAGCATTAAAACCGTAATTATGCAAATATGACAATAAATTGACGAATAATGGAAAATGCTCTTGTAGACAGAAGTAAAATAGCAAATCACATAATACCTGTTTTCAGGGTTCTGAGACAGAATAGTCGGGGACACTAGAGCGGGTGCCCAAGTCCAAGGTACCAATTTCTTTGCGGGATCTGGACCTCCTTCTGGCACTGATGAACCCTGTATCTTTTGTTTTCAGAAACTCAGCTTTAGAGGACACTAGAGCGAGTGCCCAAGTCCTGGAAATGCTTCGGTGTCCTACTTTTCATCAGATCTCGAATCCTTGATGCTTGCCAATCCTTCCTGCAACTTCACTTTTCCCAAATGCGACACCTGTAACCTAGAATCACAAGACTTAGTTTGGGGATTGTGGTGTTTAGAGGCTTGCCTCAGTCAAGCCCCGGAGGACACTTAAGTCTACGAACACCATTGTCAGATAAAGAGTGCATGCCCTTGTGAGGTAGAGGTAAAAACCAAAGGAATCAATGATGAAAACACAATATAAATTCACCTTGTAGTGAAAATATCATGGGAGGGAGATGCTCTTCATTCCATGATGAAATGGATGCTCAAATCTACAAATTCAAACACACAAACCACACACAAACCACACAAGTCTGCTCTTGCAACACAATGAAAGCCTTGAATCACCTTGAGAACACTTGAATGTCACAATTTCCATCTAGTTGAAATCTAGTTTACAAATGAATGCCTAAACATGCTTTATATGCAACTACAAGCACTCCTGCCAAGATTTCAAAAATCAAAACTTACCGTTTCGGCAAAAGGACCAAATAACAGTCATAAACTGACACTTAAATTTTAGGCTTGACCGAAAATAGGGCAGGACTAGGGCGTGGGCACCCAAGTCCTCCCCCCCTATTTTGGGTAGGGTTAAGGTCATGGGGTCCTCCTAGGTCCACTTTGCCATGAAACCTACGCCTCATTCCATCAGGATGCCAAAATATGAACTAAGATGTCCTAAATGCATGCTAAAGACTTGAGAGTGAAACCTTATGAGGGAAAAGTCCCCAAGGGGACATTTTTCGACGTTACATTTAGCCCCCACTTTAATGTATGTATAAACGCGAGGCCAATACATGCATTTAAGTAAGGTCACAAAGACACCAAACACATCAAGCACAGAGAAGACATGCCAATCACAGTAACAAGCACGTAAAACATGGAGAAGACAGTTATAGTCATGCAGAACACAGAGAAGACAGTAAATGCATAGAAGACACATTAATGTATGGAAGACAGGCATGATTCTTTTCTTTTTCTTTTTCTTATATATATGAAATGCAAATGCAAGTACTGGAAAGTAAACAAACCTCCCATAATACATGATGCACTCATCGCGTAGGTCTTTGTATATATGGGGCAACACACACGTAAGACACGCAAAACCTCCCAAAATCCAAGATGCATATGGGGCAATAGACACGTCGAATAAAGCAAGCATGCCAAACACACACACTTTGAAGACACGGAGAAAACATGGCAGACAAGCGATGGAGTGTACCTATCTCTAGGTCCAACACCATCTCAGGCACATTACAGGAACACACCGATGATTGGGCTTCACCACAACAATCACCGAAGGCACGCTTAAGGGTTGAGTTAGTCACATAACCGCTCCCTGCCTCTGTAGAGGACTTTTGAAAATGCAACCCCACTGGCATCACAGAGACACCTTATAGTGAAAAGGAAGTGTGGCATACCACCCCACCTGCCTCACAGAGACACCTTACAGTGAAAAGGAGGTATGAGCTCAAAAGTATACAACCCCACCCACATCATGGAGATGCCTTACGGTGAAAAGGAGTTATACGCAATAGATAGATTGATTGATTGTAAACAAACTCAGGATGTCGGAAGTACTCATCATACTAGCCTACACCTGAGGAAAAGCACATTGCTAACATCTACAACAGACAACTTACCTTATATGCCCCCACCTTAAGGTGGTTGATATAATGCATCAATAAAAAGCACGTTAAGGTAGGAAGAAAACACACAAGGGAAAACAAACTTTCGCAAAGTCCATGCCCCCCGGAGGTGACATGTACTTTACGATTGCCAAATGTTCCCACAAACACATCCCTGCAAGAAACATGTTAGTGTCTACATAATCATGATAAACAACAACATCAATGCATATGATTAACCACACAAAGAGCCAAGGTTATACAACGAATCCGGAGTTCGAGGATAACCGTAGGGCTATATCACGAAGCTCTATGACTTGAGTACCGCCAAGGCTAGATTCAAAGACGAACAAAGGTGCATAGAGCAACAGTATTGTTAAGGTTTGTAAATGCAATAGAAACATCATCAAATTCACTACGCGAAAAGCACAACTACTTCCACTAGCCAAGCGTCAGATAAAATATACAACCCCATCGTCATATTAGGAACTAAGTCCATTTTTTGATTGCTCTTGAAAGGGACACTAGGTCCGCATCAGTATAAATGTTTGTCGTCATCCGCCTGCTAGGTGGAAACACTAGAGGAAGAGAAACAATAAATCAGGGAGGAGAAACAAGTGTCTTAGGGATAGTCACGTAGGAGGGTGCCCCCAGTGTCACCAACCGCAATGCTATGTCCGTAAGACACAACACACAACAATGAAATCAGAGAGAGAGTCAATTTAGAAGAATGATGATACAAATAGAAGGTCACAACAGAGGCGGTCTCCTGGTATCCCCGACCTTATGGGAGAATCAGGGGTCATCCCAGGAGGCCTAAACAACACATAACACATCATGGGGGAAGCACATCACGAGAAAAATAAATAGTTAGATATACTTACTTGTAGGGTCTTCATACTAAGTCTTATCATCAAGTAAATTATCATCATCCTCCCACTCCCTAATGTTAGAGGAAGGTGGGATATAAGGTATCATAGCCCAATTCATGTCTTGCTTATCATGTTGTTTATTGTTAGGATCATGTTTGTTTGGTTTAATGTTAGGATCAATGTTTTCTTGTTGAGATGCAAGGTAAGCTCGTCGCCTTGCCTTCCTCCTTTTTGTATGTTGACGTTGTTGTATTTTATGACTTAGTTTTTGTAACATAGGGCTTTGCTTTGTTATGGATTTTTGTGTTGTAGAGGAGGAAACACCAAGATCAAAGTTCATTTGTCTAGGTGGAATGTTTTCTTGTTGAAGCTTACTAGCATACTTATTCTCTATCCTCTTAGTGATGTCCAAATGACTTGAATATTCAAACAAAGGAGGGACATTAAATGTCTTCTCTTCCTTAGTGAAATACAAGGTGTGTGAACAATCAAATAAAGGAAGAAGGTTGGTGGGATGATTCATAGAGGTAGGAATTTGATTATTGTTAAATGAATGCTCATTTTCTACCCATGGAATGTTCTTTGTTAAAGGGAGCTCTTCATTCACTAATGCTTCATCTTGGCCAGGGAGAGTAGTGGAATTATTAAAGCTATCCATAGTCTTCTCATTTGAGTATTCAATTACAGGGGAAGTAGGATAACATATGGGATTATCATTAGCCTTTTCCTTGCTACTCATGGAGAAGAACTTAGTTAAGCTTTCTAATATCGTAGGATGTTCACTCATGAGGGTTAAAAATTGGTCAAAATCAAGATCTTTGATAAATGCATGCAAAGATACCATTTAAAAATGACATGAAGGTTCCATTTCAATGTAAGATCAAAATTTGAGAATCTTTTCCAACTTTATGCAAAAGTCAAGTGCAAAGCTATATGCAAAAATGACCTATATGCTTGATTTTTTATACTTTTTTCAATGCAAATGAATGAAACAAAGAGTGTTGAAAGGATTTTGATCAAGGTCAGAAAGTTATATGTCTGATATAAGTCCAAAACAACAATAATATCCTTCTCAACACACTCTTGATGCAAATCCAAGATAATGCCAAGTCGAAATATAGTGGAAATATGTCCAAATATGCACTTTTTCACCAAAACTCAATGCAAAAGAGCATAACAAAGGGTGTTGTGAGGAAAATGATGATGCATAGAAAATAATATTAGTAATAACAGCCAATTGATGCAAAAATACCCAACACAACACGCTTTTAGCGCCATTTAAGGTAAAACCCCAGTGAAAATATAGCAAAAATAGGTAATTTTTCACAGTTTTTCAACTCCAAGACTGAGCAAAGGGGGTGTTGTAATGAATTTTAGGAGGTAAAACAAATAATATAAATAATATCAGTCACCTAAATCCACAAAATTGATCACAACATGCTTGGAGTGCAAACTAGGTTAAACCCTAGGGCAAAAATAGTCAAAATGTGTAGTTTTTTACCGAATTTTCACTACAAGAGCCCGATAAAAGGGTGTTGTGAAGATTTTTAGGAGGGGAAGAAAATGATTACCTTGATAAAAACAAGTTAATTCAAAAATAATCTTCACAACACGTCTATGGTGCAAGTTTATAGAGTCGATAAGGTCAAATTTAGTGAAAATCATTGTTTTCGAAGCCCTGGGTTTGAGATCTTGGGAAAAAATGCTATGTAAATGTTTTAAAGTCTGATTTATGATGAAAATTAAATACTCTCATATCTGAAAATAATTTTCAAGCTTTAATATGCAAAATGCCCATGCAAATTTAATGAAAATGCATCAAAATTGCGAGTTTTTGTTGAAAATTTCTATGCAAAATTGCAAATATTTTAAATCTAAATGCAAATTTACACTAAAATGCAAGACTACATCTAAATTAAAATTTGAATGAGCCTCTAAAATCAGTAGAAAATTTTGAGAAAAGATTTTGCCTACTAACCCTAGATTTTGGAATTACTAGTTTATATAAATTGTCAAAATTTCTACAAAAACCTAGCAAATTAATGATGAAAATGCAAAGAAAAAATTTGAATTTTTGTATTTTTCTATGGTTTATATCATATATGATGCAAAAATCATTAATTAAGAAAATTTAGAAAGAATTGATGCAATTTAGTAAGCCCAACAATGCAATTTTTTTGAATTTTCTAAAATTTTCAATTTTTTTGAATTTTTCTCAATGCAATAAAATGAATGACTATATGAATGAATGAAATCAATCCAAATCTAAAGAATCACACTCAACAAGTTGTAATTTAAGTCCAAAAACATGGGTTCACCAAAATGTTTAGTGGAAAATTGGATTTGTTAATGTTTTAGTGTTTTGATGTTTAAATCCTCCTCTCCACTTTACATTCAAGGATCTAGGGTCGAGTGGTGAGCATTATCATACCCTAGATCATTGTGAGATGTAGGGAAACTTGGATTAGGGCATTTAATTATCAATTTCTCTTCTCTTATGCTCAATTGAGCATTAAAACACTAATTATGCAAATACGATAATAAACTGATGAATAACAGAAAATGCTCTTGCAGATGAAAGTAAAATAGAAAATTACAGAATACCTATTTTTGGGGTTCTGAGGTGGAACAAATGGGGACACTGGAGCAGGTGCCCAAGTCCAAGGTACCAGTTTCTTTGCGGGATCTGGACCTCCTTCCGGCACTGATTAGCCCTATAACTTCTATTTTTAGAAACTCAGCTTCAAAGGACACTAGAGTGAGCGCCCAAGTCTTGGAAATGCTCATGTGTCCTGCTTTTCTTTAGATCTTGAATCCTTGATGCCTTCCAATCCTTCTTGCAACTTCACTTTTCCCAAATGCGACACCTGTAACTTGCAATCACAAGACTTGGTTTGGGGGTTGTGGTGTTTAGAGGCTTGCCTCAGTTAAGCCCCAGAGGACACTTAAGTCTTCGAACACCATTGTCAGATAAAGAGTGCGTGCCCTTGTGAGGCAAAGGCAAAAACCAAAGGAATCAATGATGAAAACACAATATAATGTCACCTTGTAGTGAAGATATCATGGGAGGAAGATGCTCTTTATTCCATGATGAAATGAATGCTCAAATCTACAAATTCAAACACACAAACCACACAATTCTGCTCTTGCAACACAATGAAAGCCTTGAATCACCTTGAGAATACTTGAACATCACAATTGTCATTTAGTTGAAATCTAGTTTACAAATGAATGCCTAAACATGCTTTTATATTTAACTACAAGCACTCCCACCAAGATTTCAAAAATCAAAACTTACCGTGTTAGCAAAAGGACCAAATAACGGTCATAAACTGACAATTAAATTTTGGGCCTGACCCAAAATAGGGTAGGACTAGGGAGCGGGTACCCAAGTCCTCCCCCCTATTTTGAGCAGGATTAAGGTTAGGGGGTCCTCCTAGGTCCATTTTGCCATGAAACCTAGGCCTCATTCCATCGAGATGCCAAAATATGAACTAAGATGTCCTAAATGCATGCTAAAGACCCGGGAGCTAAACCTTATGAGGGAAAAGTCCCCAAGGGGACATTTTCTGACGTTACAGGTAAAATGTCCTGTCACTCCCAAGCCAAGCTCAAGTCATAAATGTAGGTTGCAATTTATACCCTATGCAGGCATAGATGGAAAGAGCACAAAATTCTAGTCTGGTTTGCCTCTTGAATCAAGTAAAAATTCATCAAAATAAACAAGTTTAGCCACTTAGAAGTTTTGGTCAACCAAACATTACTGGTCGACTGAACATGGACATTGATGATCCAAATGTCATGTCTAGTCTCTATATCAGGTTCCAAATATATGAAAGTAACATCTGGACCTGAAGATTGAATTCAATATAATATAATTTTTGTTCTTGTGGACTAGACATTTGTACGACCAAAGATATCCATATCATGTCCCATCTAAACTGGCAAATTTTCCTTAATCGGTCATGAACCCATTAAACATACATGATATTTTAAACAGAAATGACCAAATGATATGAATGCCATGTCTAATCCAAGGGTTTGATTTGAATTGTTGATTATATCTGAATCGCATCTACGACCCCATTGCCTGCGCATTATCGCAAGCACAATTTGCCAAGAGTAAGTTCACCCTGCACTGTTGCGAGATACCGACACCTATCATGCGGGCCCACCATCTTAATTAACAAGAGGAAAATCCCATGTGTACTTACATTAACGATATCGCGATCGAGCAAAAGCCAATTGCTAGAGCCAAGTCAGCTTTGCAATGATGCAAAAAGTGGCCATGTGTCCATGTCTATATACAGATGTCTATCTAATCCTTGACTTTAATTTCCCATGCTGCAAATTCTTTTGGCCGTTGAGATTTGAATTTCTAAATATAAACCCCTACTTGAACTCGTTTTACCCACATCTGAGCAGTAATTACCCACCCGACTCCAGTGAGCCTTCAATACGCCTCATACTTAGCAAATTTTTATAAAGGATTAAGGATAACCCTAGTGCATTTCTAAAATTGAAAGCATTTCAAAGAGAGTTATAAAGAATAGGGTTGCAGAAGGTCACCAAAAGAAGCAATTTGCATAAGACAGGGTGAATTCAACAACAAATTAAACGAGAAGCATAACAGTGAGTAAACAGACATCTTTAGTATAAACATACTTAAGGTGATATCTCATGCATCAGGTACATATGCGACAAAACCCCTCTCTCTTGACAATTACAGTAATTCTATTTGTTATCAGAAGTTTAGTCTCATTTACCAAAGGTAAACTCAAGATTTCTTCTTCCTATAAAATGATATCAAATTACTTCTCATAGCTTAGATTAAAGTCTTTGACCTAATTTTGAAATGTTGGGGTTAATTTTGGATATCTGTATCATGTAGGATACAATGCAGAGAAGATAGAATAGACGAGATGATGAATTTGCCCAACCAATGTTTCCCACCCTTGGTGTAGTCTGGGTTAAATATGGGCATGCCATGGACACCCATTGCGGAGCAGTATATTTGGAGGCTTTCAAAGCTAGGATTTAGGCATGAGTGGGACCACCCCATACTCAAAAACATTCTCTAGTGGGATGTATCATGCAGCTGGCTTCCCATATGCTACTAATGCTCTGGAACTGATAATTGAGTGCGCCAAAAATTACAATCCTGTCAATAAGATGGTGGAGAAACAAGGGAAACTCTATGCTGATTTCTCTGCCAAAGGTGTCGCTGAAGCCTTCAGGTTGCCCCAAAGCCATTAGGTCTATGAACCATATTTGAACGTTTTATCGATAGAGTACAACTCCAATGTGGCAGGATGTAGAAAAGTTATGCACACTTCCTGGTTGGATTCAGCAACAAAGCCTAAGGCAGTCTCCAAGATGCCACATAATTTATACAGGTATGACTTCAACCCAAAAGTCCAATATATGATAGCCTTGCTAAGCTAAATGGTAGGCAAAGAAAGGTCAGGATATTTCAACTTATGGATGTATGGTCTCATCCTCTTCGTAAAAGAAAAGGGTGGTGTGGTGAACTAGGCACAATTGATTAGTGACCACCTACATGCGAGGATGAACTCATGGAGGAAGAAGAAGCAGAGGTTTTTCATGACTTCCTATGTGGTATATTTGTGCACATATCAAGCTCAATTTAATGGTATACACGTAGTTGGTAGGATTGGTAGCAAGAAAGGAGATCAATTGGTGTGGAAATATTACCTACAACTTGAGAAGAAGCAGTCAATTGTCAATTACAAAAGAGTAAATGATTGCTTTATAGTGCACCTAGTTAGGTTAATGGAAGGAGACCTATTGATGATGTTTTCTTGACAACAACAACATTAGAATAAAACACCAAGTCCTCTATCCTCTCTTGAACAAAGTGTCTCGAATGCTAAACTATGTGATCAAACAAGAACGCTCCAAGGTTCCTTGTACGTGATTTGCAACGGATAGCCTCAGTGGTGTGATGTGATAATGTTGTTTACACAAAGGGACTTACGTAGAATTTATTCATCACTCCATTCAAATATGTACTCTTCCTTATTATGAAATGGAACTTTTCTAATCAGCTATGAAAAGAAAATGAAAAAGGAGAAGGGGTTAAGAAGGCTATTCCAAGGACAATGACGTGATGAACGATGCTATGGTAGACAAATTCCCTTAGAAACCAAATTTCACTTTGCCATGACAAGCAACAACTACATGAAATAGGTGCAATCTCCAAAGGATAAACCAAGGATTTTCATATTGTTGACACACTCCAAACTACCCACAACTGGCACAACTCAAAGGACCATCAACAATCAAACTATTTGCAAGATGTGGTTCAGGCTAACTTTACATGATGACTTACCATTGACAAGCCATCAAAAGTATGAACCAATAGGAATTTATCAAATATCATTGCATATATCCATTACATCAATGAACTCTATCTACTTTATCATCTAAGCTACTTGGAACCGCATCTCAACCATCTTGGAGAATAAGAAACCATGTGAACATTCCTTGATCGTACAAGATCACCATGCGAACAACAACAATGAGCTTGTATTGATTTAAGAAGTGTTTTATTTACAACAATCTCATATATCTCTTCAATGATTTCGAAGAGTTCTTTCTACTCTACTGCTATTGCCACAGTATCTATTCCTACTCTATCTTCCTCTAATGATTCTTCTCTAATGATCATTTACAAATGAGAGAAGTGAGCTTTAGATAGAGCTCAAGAATTACAATGAATGACCCAGATTGATTTAGCAATCACGACCGAGATTGAGACAAGCCAGTTTGTTACAAAATTTGCTATTTTTAGAACATGAAAGAGGTAATGAAGGCACGTTTCCCAATGTGATAAGCATCTTTGGAGCATCTTTATGGTGGGCCCTCCTGAATGAATGACATGGTGGAATGCGATTGGCCTGATGATATGTACATGCCACCTCAACATCTTCAAACGAACTAGTTTGGTTCACCTCATGTTCACTTACTTAGAATATTTTCTTCTTGTTGTCTAGATGTAACTCATGAGTCGCATTGATGATCATGCTCATCTCTCATCTTGTGATGTACTCTTGCAAGACTCTGGACTCTTGGAGTGTTGAGGTGGAAGATGTCTTGTGCGTGACTTCTTATAGTAGACTGGCATATGATGGATGCACATGAAATAGACTACTTTGGATGATGACTCCTCATGCGTGGCATTGATGTCTTCCTCATCGAGACATACGGAGTCTTCAAAGCAAGATGAACTTGATGTAAGAGCTCTCCTCCATGTGGTGATGATAACAAACTTGAGCAACTTTCCTCTACCTTCCAAACTTCTCATGTATTCATGAGCTCTTGCCATTCACCTCCTTGGACCCTCCATTACCTACAAAAAGAAACACATCAAACTAAGACTTGATATAAAGGATTTTCAATAACAAATTACATTCATATTATGCATGTGGGATTAAAAAATGACATTTCAAAACATACCCTTTCGCGTGAAATCCATGCCTAAGTGCCTAGGTAGGTTTAGAGGGGTAGTATGGATTATTTGATGTGAATTCCATGTCAGGGTGTGAAAGCCACCCAGGACGGGCCGGTTTAGGGGTGTCATCCGGAGAGTGTATTGTGGACAAGACCTTGTCCGGATAAAGGGCTCAAGGTCGCTTAGCATGGGCGAGTTTGAGGAAGGTGTGAGGATTTTTCATGACTTAGACAATTTTTCGCTTGGTTTTGATAACATAAGCCATCTTCACTTGCTTCCTTGATAATTTAACCTCCTTGGATGAGATGGACAACCTTGGGAAGAAGGCAGACTTGAAGAGAGTGCATGGAGTGAATGATGTGGAGAACATGCATGATGGTGGAAGTCACTTGACAAGGCAGGTTTGAAGGGTGTGCATGGAGAATGTGTTGTGGAGGAGGTGTAGTCCAAGCATGATGTTGAAGGCCGCCTAGCATGGGTAGTTTGGAAGGTGGTGTATGGATTTCTTCACTTAAACTTTACTTGATGCTCATTTCCTTCCTTATGAAGATCTTTTTCTCCAACCTCCAGACTTAGCCATTTTTAGGTGTTTGTGTGAAGTTGAAAGGTAAACTTACGATGTTTGATGATTCTATCCACACGTCTTGGTGAAACCCGCCTAGGAAGGGCAGATTTGGAGTGCTAGTAAGGATTTTTCCATGTGAACATTCTTTATCTTAACCTTGACATTCTTCCTCCATTTGCATAACTTCGTGATTTTTCCAACTTCCTTCTCTTGAATGATCACCTTCATTTGAGTAATGTCCTAGAGTGACTTGCATAGCCTTTTGACAACTTCTCCATGTGCAATGGTGGAGACCACCTATGATGAGCATCCTTGAAGGTAATGTGTGGATTTTACTCCAATACTTGTGATTTTCAATGATTTTCACCTCCTTATTGGACTTGCATGTGTGTGGAAGCAGATGGGTAGAGTTGGTAGGCAAATGATGAGTGGCATGAGTGCTCAAACACTTAATTCCATACTCACCTCCCTAGGCCTTCCATTAAACATGCCCACCATGAAGTCTTACATTTGCAATTCTTCAATTTCACTTGAAAGCTGTCTTAATCATCTTTACCTCATCATCTAGTAGCTAACTTTCTCCAATCTTTCCTTGAGTGGGTTAGAAGTTTGAGTGTGGAGAGAGTGTATGTGGATATGGATTGAATCCAAGACCTCCTCTCTAGGCCGCCCATGCTGGGTGGGTTTGGAGGTGAAAGGTGGAGGATGTCATGTGAATGACATGATGTTGTTCGGATGAAGGGCTCAAGACCGCCTAGGAAGGGTGGGGTGGAGGATAACACACGGAATTTTCAATTTAAACAACTTTGCACTCCTTTCAACTTGCTCATTTCACCTTTGCCATGTTCATCTTCATTATTACATTGATTTATGCTTGCAAATTTTATGGTTTTCACCCTTGAGCGGCTTTAGGAGTGTTGTTTGGAGGGTGTGTTGTGGATGAGACAGAGTCCATGGGCACCTCTTGAAGCCACCCAGGTAGGGCGGGTTTGGAGGTGACCCTTGGATTATTCCTCAAAATGTATTCAAATACCTTCAAACCTATGAACTTTCATCAAAACTTCATGATCTCCTTGCACTTGAACTTAAAATATTGTAAACTTGGTAATATTTCTCCTTGGGTGGGTTTGAGGATGGTGTTTGGAGAAACTCATGTGAATGACGTGGAATCCATGCTCACGTGAAATTTTTGCCCAAGATGGGCGGGTTTAGAAGGTGTGCTTGGAATGCAAGTCTTGTTGCCATATTGGAAATGTCTTGAATGGAAGTTTATTGAAAATATCTTTAAGTATAAGTCAGATATTGTATCTGACTTATACTTTAAATATTTATCAATATACTTCCAGGATGTTTGAGATGGGTCTCAGATCCATAGGATTTAACATGCAAATTCTAGATTTTGGAGGATCCACCAGATTTCAGACTTAGCCAATTTTTAGGATTTTAGGACATCAGGCTTAGTGATCTTTTATCATTCTTTCCAATTAATTCATCCTTGTTGGGAGGAGTTTAAGTAATGCTTGGTGTCATCTTCATCATTCTCATCAAGTAAACTTGCAACTTATGTTACCTACATCCCTGGGCGGTTTTGGAAGCAGTGCATGGATAGTTTCATGTGGGAGGAGACACAGTCCATGAGCACCTCTTGAGGCCACCCAGATAGGGCGGGTTTGGAGGTGACCCATGGAATTTGACTTGAAATTCACTTAACTTCCCTCAAACTTGCAAACCTTGCTTGAAATTCATCATTTCTCAGTGCCTTGTGCAAGACAACCTTGAAAACTTAACCAATTTATCCTTGGGCAGGGTTGAGGGTGTTAACTAGATAAATGCATGTCCAGGATGTGAAGTCCATGACCTCATGCCAAGGCTTCCTAGTCTGGGTGGGTTTGGAGGTGAGGCATGGAATTTTCATCAAAATCTTAGTTTTCGACTCCATCATCACTTCCTAACTCCCTTCAATCAGCAAAAGCTCGTGAAAATATCCTAACTTTCCCTGGGCGGGTTTGGAGGCTATGTGTGGAGAGATTGTCTTGGTGAAGACCTTGTCCATGACTACCTTGTGAGGCTGCCTAGTCTGGACGGGTTTGGAAGGTGTGCATGGAATTTCTTGCCTTAGTTAAATTTTGGATTTTCTTGAATGGAAGTATATTAAAAATATGTTTAAGTATAAGTTAGCTTTTGATCTGACTTATACTTTAAATATTTATCAATATACTTCCATGATGTTTGAGATAGGTCCTAGATCCATAGGATTTAACATGCAGATTCTAGACTTTTGAATATCCACCAGATTTCAGACTTAGTCATTTTTTTCAAGATTTTCAGGATATTAGACTTAGCCATTTTCAGGGTCTCAGGGACATGCATCAGGATGAAGGCATATAGACCTCTTGGCAAGAAATTGTTGAGACTTGGATACACAACCAAACCTACAAGCTCAGAGAAAAACTAAACCCTAAAGCAAAACGAAGCGAGAAAGTAGGAAAAAGAGGGGGTCCCCATTTGCAATGGGGCGATGTGTGATTACATCACAACATCTAGCACCAATCCGAATAAATGTTCTTGAACATTTCAAAGAAAAAGACTTAATCTAGACCCAAAAACTTTGGATAATTAGTCCTAATTCAATCACTTAGCTAAGAAATGCACTTGAAAGGGAAAAGAATGATGAATTGGATCAAGACACCTTGTTGTTTGATTACCACCATGTGTGCAATGTTCAACAAACATTGATTCTCCCAAGTATTCCAATGATAAACAAGAATCAACGAATTGAAACCTTCTGTGTACACCCACATGTTAGGTTGAACAAACATGAATACGTGATCAAAAAATCAGAATCAAAGGCTCAGAATCAAAGGCTTAGTACAACCATTCATAATTCAAAGACCCAAGTGTGTGCAATTACATTCATTTCTGTCCCTTAGAAGCTAAGATTATTTGATTTCACTTGTCTTAAGCTAGGTAAGTTCATGGGCGACAGACGAATGAAGGATATATATCTATATATATATATATATACACATACGAGCTAAATGGATAGTGATGATATGAAATTGAAATGGTAATGGTAATGGAAATGACAGGATGGATAGGTGGAATGAGACAGTGTGTCTCTGTGCATAATGCCTGTTTGCCAGGTTTTCATCATGGTACTTATCCAAGGTGCCACTAGAGGTGGTTTTCACCTGTGGACGAAAGGATTTCTCTTTACTATATTTTTTTTCTTTTTTTTCTTTTTTCTCTTTTTTTTTGTTTTTTGTTTTATTTATAAATAGGATGACAATTACACATGGCGCCTATTTGCCAAGTTTTCACCAAGGTAATGGATATGAGGGACTCAAGCGTCTAATTCCGTGGAAAAGATAGTCTATACAAAAACCATGTGGAGTCATTATGTTCACCAATGTTGGTAAAGAACGACAAATAGGATACAAATGATATAGAGGTGAGGGGAAATAGTGGACTATGATGTGGCTTATGCAAAATAGATAGATGGGCATATCCAAACATATACCAGGTAGGGGTGAAGTGTATTGGATGGCAGGAAATGTAGTGGAAACAGATGGTATGCATTGGGATGAACGACGTGGAATGAAATCACAATCAATGTCTGTATGTTCCAAACTAAACTCTGAAGCTTGCAAAGGGAAGGGTGATATATTTAGGAACGGGAGTGATGGCTAGTGAATGTAACTTCATAGTGACTTCATAACCCATGCAGACTTAGAATTTTCTTTTGATTTAATTTCGTGGTATGAAGTAAGAGATGGAATGGAAACGGGATGGAATGGGAATGGAATGACATGAGGTGAATGGAAATGGATTCTTCAGATGCAGAAGCCACTTTGAATTTGGCTTCTTAAGACTTAAATACCCAGACTTCTGCCTTTTCTTTTGGAAATATGGAATGACATAGCCTTTGAATATACTTTGCTTGGATTTCTGGCATTTGTGCTTTGAGGCGTAAAGATCTATAAGATTTTCAGGAATTTCTTTATTTCATGGGTAAAGGCATCCAAATATTTATTTCATGGAAATATGGGATGGGTGGATGGATTGCAAGCTTCTCGCTTAGACGACACTTACATTCATTGATCATGATTAGGAAATGGGTAAATGGATAAAGGAATATGGGTATATGAGTTAGGCAAATGGAAGTAAGATGGATGGCGGAAGGTGTGTGTGGCCAAATGCTTTTTTGGAATTTTCATAGTAACGAAGGTGGAATGGATACATATAACGGGTGGATGATGGAAAACAATGGATTCGTGTGGAACGGATGGAAATACCAATATCTTGACCTTGCTTCTTGTGTAGTGGCCAAGGTTATATGAATGGATATCGACATGGATGGACTTCAAATACCTTGTTCATAGAGGACTCTAACCTTTATCCTGATGACTCATTATTGGGAGTTTGAGGCAAAAAACAAGACTATATGGAGGATTCAGACATTAGACTTGAGTTCATTATTTGATGGACGAGTGAAATGGATGGAGGCTTTTATTGGGTACATGAAGTGGCATGGCGGAGCAAATGGAATGAGTAGATGGAGGTATGGAGAAATGCATACAATGGAATGGAGTGAAATGAAAATGCTTATCACGGAGTGCAGGCTTTTATTATGTAAGTGAGGTGATAATAGAATATGGAGCATACAGATAGATGCAATATAATGGAATGAAGTGGAATCATGAACTATCTCACTTAATTCAAGCTCACCAAGACTCACTTAGAACTTCGGGACTATTAAGATGTGTAAATTTATGAGGCCCTTAAATACTTCAATTCATGCTAAACAATGGATTCTTCTTCCAGTGAACAAGCAATCACATTGTTCAACACTAGCAATGGAGTCCACAATAAACTTCCAATTCATGACTCAAGTTTCTCAAAAGAAGACTAAGAGAAATCATTTATTCAATAGGAAAAGATATGTGTAATCGCAAGATATCAGTGTCAAGACACAATTCATAATTCCTTTCCAAGTCAAGCACAAATCCTAACCTCGTGAAAGAGTTAGAGAAAATCATCATTAGCTTCTAGAAAATTTCATGAGTAATTATCCAAAAAATGAACTTAAACATATACCAGATTATGTTTCTTGAAATTTTATCACCTTTTCACAACTTGGGAACCCTGAAAAACAAACCTAAACTAAAGCAACAACCTAAACTATGGAAAGCAAACAAAACCAAAAACCAACTGAACATAGCAAAATTACTCTAAAACAACATAAAGGAAAACCTACTCTAAGCAAAGCTATGTACAAAGAGTAGACAAGACTCAAAAGACCCAAATATATACATGATCTGACATGATTTCTCAAAATGAACAGCAAGAGTAAGACACATGTGATAGTTTGGATTTTAGCAAATTTATCCTTAAACTCAAAAATATATTCTCTCACAATACAATCCTCAAACTTAGAAAAAATCTTGCACAAAATCAACAGTTGAGGCAACTCATTGGGACCATGATTAATCCATATATAGGTTGTCTTTCCAAAATTTCCATAGTCAAATTCATATTCTTTAAATTCATTACTTGGAAATTCATAATCATCAAATTCAAAATCTTTCCAATTAATAGCAAGGAAAGATACAACCTGGTGTTCTTCGCCTTTGAATGGATATTTATGCTCATCCCCTGCCAACATGTCCAGAGGTTGAAGTTGGTGGTGGATCATCCCACTTGCATCTGCATCATGCAAATCAACAGTATAATCAATAGTGCGCATATCGAAATGAAAAGGTGAAAACAATTGAAATTCAGGAACATGGAACATTTCACCTGTTAGCTCGTTATAAATCTTCAATAAAGGGCTTAGCACCACCTCGAACTGCTTCGCGTAGTTGACCTTCATTTCATTAGCTTGTTCATCTTCTGATGGCTTTGGCTATAATGCCTATTGTACTTCATCAATAAAAGCGTCGAGCACCCCTCCGAATTGCTCTTCATTGTCAAACTTTTTGGTGATGGCTTGAAGTGCTGCTTGTAATGCATCCAATTGATTATCTTCCAACAACTCTTTTTGAACTTCTTGCAACTCATTCTCAAGGATCTCCTTATGTAGCATGAATGAGTGTTCATTAAGGAATTCTTCTTCTTGCAACGAACTTGAGTCACTTTCTTCTTTGATGGAGGAATCAACATCTTGTTCATCAATTACCTTCATTTGAATGTCATCTATTACCTTTTCAACTTCCTTTTCAGCAGGTTCTTTCTTACTTGGAAGAAGATATGCAAACTTGTTCTCTGCTTGATCATCAATCTTATTCGTGTTATCTTCACGTTTGAATAACATGGGAACATCGTCTCCTTTGGGTGATGAATTGATTTCTTGAAGACATTTGCTCCACAAGTCGTCTAATCTCAACTATACCTCGGACTCTTCCTCCAACCTCAATTGCTTCTTCACTTGATGAATAGCTTCTTGACAAGACGAACATGCGAGTTCTGAATGAGTGGTGTTATGAATCCTGAACCAACCACCTTGAATCAACATGTCTTCGGTAGGTAAGTCTATCTCAATACTTAGTTTCTTCTTGATCATTTCCTTAAAACTCATGAAGAACTCTCCTTCATCAAACAAGGCATTGGAAACCACCTTTGCAAGAACGATTAGCTCATGTACCTGTGAAAAAGAAAATTTCCCTTGTAATGCTAACTCCATCCTTGATAAGAATGTTAGGCAATAAAACTCCTCGTGTCCATTGATGTCGTGAATTCTACATCCCTTCCTTGATGCGAAGTCACTCAAACTCTTAGGATGAAGTTATGCATTCAAAGTCCACCAAAGCTCAAGAACATTATCTTGAGGATGATCCACCTTGAACTGCCTTGAAGATCTTGAGAAATCCATGACCCTTTTTTTTCAAATTTTTACTTTATTTTTGTATTTTTCCACAGATGAGAGATCTTGAAATCTCAAATTCTTCCTTGAAATCTCACTTTGGTTCCAATTCTACAATTTAGAGTTCGTCCGCGTGCTTGAAGCAATGTAATCCCTTGTTCATGCCCTCCTAGCACCAATTCTGTTGATGATGTTTTCTTGACAACAACATTAGAATAAAACACCAAGTGCTCTATCCTCTCTTGAACAAAGCGTCTCGAATGCTAAACTATGTGATCAAACAAGAACGCTCCAAGGTTCCTTGTACATGATTTGCAACGGATAGCCTCGGTGGTGTGATGTGATAATGTTGTTTACACAAAGGGACTTATGCAAAATTTATTCATCACTCCATTCAAATATGTACTCTTCCTTATTATGAAATGGAACTTTTCTAATCAGCTATGAAAAGAAATTGAAAAAGGAGAAGGGGTTAAGAAGGCTATTCAAAAGGACAATGACATGATGAATGATGCTATGGTAAATAAATTCCCTTAGAAACCAAATTTCACTTTGTCATGACAAGCAACAACTACATGAAATAGGTGCAATCTCCAAAGGATAAACCAAGGATTTTCATATTGTTGACACACTCCAAAGTACCCACAGCTGGCGCAACTCAAAGGAGCATCAACAATCAAACCATTTGCAAGATGTGGTTCAGGCTAACTTTACATGATGACTTACCATCGACAAGCCATCAAAAGTATGAACTGATGGGAATTTATCAAATATCATTGCATATATCCATTGCATCAATGAACTCTATCTACTTTATCATCTAAGCTACTTGGAACCGCATCTCAACCATCTTGGAGAATAAGAAACCATGCGAACATTCCTTGATCGTACAAGATCACCATGCGAACAACAACAATGAGCTTGTATTGATTGAAGAAGTGTTTTATTTACAACAATCTCATATATCTCTTCAATGATTTCAAAGTGTTCTTTCTACTCTAATCCTATTGCCACAGTATCTACTCCTACTCTATCTTCCTCTAATGATTCTTCTCTAATGATCATTTACAAATGAGAGAAGTGAGCTTTATATAGAGCTCAAGAATTACAATGAATGGCCCAAATTGATTTAGCAATCAATGGCCGAGATTGAGACAAGGCATTTTGTTACAAAATTTGCTATTTTTAGAACATGAAAGAGGCAATGAAGGCACATTTCCCAATGTGATAAGCATCTTTGGAGCATCTTTATGGTGGGCCCTCTTGAATGAATGACATGGCAGAATGCGATTGGCCTGATGATATGTACATGCAACCTGAGCATCTTCAAACGAACTAGTCTGGTTCACCTCATGTTCACTTAGAATATTTTCTTCTTGTTGTCTAGATATAACTCATGAGTCACTTTGATGATCATGCTTATCTCTCATCTTGTGATGTACTCTTGAAGGACTCTGGACTCTTGGAGTGTTGAGGTGGAAGATGTCTTGTGTGTGACTTCTTATAGTAGACTGGCATATGATGGATGCACATGAAATAGACAACTCTGGATGATGACTCCTCATGTGTGGCATTGATGTCTTCCTCATCCAGACATATGGAGTCTTCAAAGCAAGATGAACTTGATGTAAGAACTCTCCTCCATGTGGTGATGATGACAAACTTGAGCAACATTCCTCTGCCTTCCAAACTTCTCATGTATGAGCTCTCGCCATTCACCTCCTTGGACCCTCCATCACCTAAAAAAAGAAACACATCAAACTAAGACTTGATATAAAGGATTTTCAATAACAAATTACATTCATCTTATGCATGTGGGATTAAAAAATGACATTTCAAAACATACCCTTTCGCGTGAAATCCATGCCTAAGTGCCTAAGCGGGTTTAGAGGAGTAGTATGGATTATTTGATGTGAATTCCATGTTAGGGTGTGAAAGCCACCCAGACTGGGCGGGTTTAGGGGTGTCATCCAGAGAGTGTATTGTGGACAAGACCTTGTCCGGATGAAGGGCTCAAGGCCACCTAGCATGCGCGGGTTTGAGGAAGGTGTGAGGATTTTTCATGACTTAGACAATTTTTCGCTTGGTTTTGACAACATAAGACATCTTCACTTGCTTCCTTGATAATTTAACCTCCTTGCATGAGATGGACAACCTTGGGAAGAAGGGAAGACTTGAAGAGAGTGCATGGAGTGAATGATGTGGAGAACATGCATGATGGTGGAAGTCACTTGACAAGGCAGGTTTGGAGGGTGTGCATGGAGAATGTGTTGTGGAGGAGGTGTAGTTCAAGCATGATGTTGAAGGCCGCCTAGCATGGGTGGTTTAGAAGGTGGTGTATGGATTTCTTCACTTAAACTTTACTTAATGCTCATTTCCTTCCTTATTAAGACCTTTTTCTCCAACCTCCAGACTTAGCCATTTTTTAGGTGTTTGTCTGAAGTTGAAAGGTAAACTTACGATGTCTGATGATTCTATCCACATGTCTTGGTGAAACCCACCTAGGAAGGGTGGATTTAGAGTGCTAGTAAGGATTTTTCCATGTGAACATTCTCTATCTTAACCTTGACATTCTTCCTCCATTTGCATAACTTAGTGATTTTTCCAACTTCCTTCTCTTGAATGATCACCTTCATTTGAGTAATGTCCTAGAGTGACTTGCATAGCCTTTTGACAACTTCTCCATGTGCAATGGTGGAGACTGCCTATGATGAGCAGCCTTGAAGGTGATGTGTGGATTTGACTCCAATACTTGTGATTTTCAATGATTTTCACCTCCTTATTGGACTTGCATGTGTGTGGAAGCAGATGGGTAGAGTTGGTAGGCAAATGATGAGTGGCATGAGTGCTCAAACACTTAATTCCATACTCACCTCCCTAGACCTTCCATTAAACATGCCCACCATGAAGTCTTACATTTGCAATTCTTCAATTTCACTTGAAAGTTGTCTTAATCATCTTTACCTCATCTTCTAGTAGCTAACTTTCTCCAATCTTTCCTTGAGCAGGTTAGAAGGTTGAGTGTGGAGAGAGTGTATGTGGATATGGATTGAATCTAAGACCTCCTCTCTAGGCCATCCATGCTGGGCGGGTTTGGAGGTGAAAGGTGGAGGATGTCATGTGAATGACATGATGTTGTCCGGATGAAGGGGTCAAGGCTGCCTAGGAAGGGCAGGGTGGAGGATAACACATGGAATTTTTAACTTAAACAACTTTGCACTCCTTTCAACTTGCTCATTTCACCTTTGACATGTTCATCTTCATTATTACATCTATTTATGCTTGCAAATTTTATGGTTTTGACCCCTGAGCGGCTTTAGGAGTGTTGTTTGGAGGGTGTGTTGTGGATGAGACAGAGTCCATGGGCACCTCTTGAGGCTGCCCAGGTAGGGCGGGTTTGGGGGCGATCCTTGGATTATTCCTCAAAATGCTTTCAAACACCTTCAATCCTATGAACTTTCATCAAAACTTCATGATCTCCTTGCACTTGAACTTAAAATATTGTAAACTTGGTAAGCCTTCTCCTTGGGTGGGTTTGAGGATGGTGTCTGGAGAAACTCATGTGAACGACGTGGAATCCATTCTCAGGTGAAATTTTTGCCCAAGCTGGGCGGGTTTAGAAGGTGTTCTTGGAATGCAAGTCTTGTGTCATGCCCACATTTCCCATGTGGTCACAACACGCATCACACGTGTCATGTCCACATGTGTCATGTGGTCATGACACGAAATATCAAAAATTTTCTCATGCTTCCCTAGAAACCCCCTCGCACACGTAAGCGTGCTCGGTGGCGTACGCTTAAGGTGTAAACAATACAGTTGTTAGCAGGGTATTATGCACACATGCGCACTCCCAAACGCAAGAAGGCCAACAAGGGGGTCATCGTGATGCGGTTAACATTGCTACAAGGGTTAAACTTACCAATCTGCTAAACCCTAGATTCAAAAAAAGTCTGACAGCATAACGCCTCACGGGCGTGAGTGGGATTTATTACACTAACACTAATCTTGAAACGAGGTTTCTTGACTTAGGTTAATCTCACTATTACATTGGTACAACAATTGGTTAAGTTGATTGATCATTTTTCAACAAGGCACGATCATCTATTTTTCTTTCACGTTTTCTAAAATTTAATATTAATTTCTCCTCCTTCTGATTTTAGCATTTTCAACAAAACTTGTTCATTTGTCCTCTCTTCCGTTTCTCTGAAATTTAATTTTGATTGTATTTCTTTATGTTTATCCTGCTTTTCTTCATGTTTTCTATCAATCAAAGTTATCACTGAATCCTTTACATTATTCCTAATTTCTTTATGTTTATCCTGCTTTTCTTCACGTTTTCTATCAATCAGATTTATCACTGCATCCTTTACATTATTCCTAATTTCTTGGTAGATCAAATCACTTAAACAGGGTTTACTAACTTCGCTTGATCAAGTATCCTAGGTTTCCGCTCCGGTTCAATTTCAATGTTTTAATTAATTTTGCTAATTAATTTGTCCCTAATTAGGATTAACAGAGGGTTAAAACTTACTTAGTTCTCTTAGCCTATTTCGAAAATGCCTCGCATTTTCTCCTCTTTGTTTTCATTGTTATCTTTTCTTTCTCTTTGTCTCTCATTTTTCTCAATTGGACGTTTACTAAATCTACAGTTCGAGTTTTCAATGACCACATATGAAATGCATATGATGGCTTAATTGCATTTATAAAGATACGCATATCTATATAAATGCAAATAAGCATATATATATATGCTTATTTGCATTTATAATTATAGGTATATTTTTCTTTTCGTTTTCTTGGTATTTCATTTGTGATAATTGTTTAAACTTCCGAAATACATTTTCTCTTAAATAAAAATGAATATATTTTTCTTTTGTCGATAATAATCCCCTATTATATTTTTTTCTTTCTTCTTTAAAAACATGGCATCTTTTTTTAAATTTATAACAAATAATATATATATATATATAAATATATATTTATATATTTTATTGTATTAAATTATTAGGTTTTCTTTTATAAAACCTAAGCTATTTGTTTCATTACATATTTTAATTTGAACTTCACAAAGAACCCTAACATTTTTTTTTTGTGCTGGGCTTAAGCAGGGGCAATGGAGGCAATGGCAGCGGCGGCGGCCACAGTGGTGGTGACACTGGTAATGGGGCCGTGATAAGTGGGAAGCCATTATGAAGGGGAATCCGAACGGAGGTAGGGCGGCGGCGTGAGGGAAGCTGCAGGGGGTAGTGAGCGGAGGGAGGAGTCGCGAGCGGAGGGATCGCGGAGGCCGCATAGGCTTCGAGCTAACGGGGAGTGTGGGGAGACTGGTGGTGGTAACACAGCGGCCGCAGGGTTATAAGGGGTAGCGGGGGAGGGGTGTGGCAGTGCCCGCGGGAGGAGGCGGATCCACGGGGGGGAGGTTTTTCTATGTTAACGGGGGTGTGGGGAGGGGGCGGAACCCCCACCCACATCCCACTTAGTGGGGTGTGGGTGGGGGCTCCGCCCCCTCCCCACACCCTTTGCAAAGCCTGCGGTGGGGGTTCAAACCCCCACCATTATTGTAAATTTTTTTTTTTTTTTACTGTGTTTTGCAATATATAAAAAAAACTATGAACATAAAATTTATTCCCCAGTTTAAATTTCATTTATAACAACAATAAATATATATATATCCTTATTTAATTATATACATAGAAATTTACACAGTTAGCTTAAATCACAGTTTCAATAATAAATCACTTAACTGTAAATATATATATATATATATATATATATATATATATATATATATATATATATATATATATATATATATATATATATATATATATATATATATATATATATATATATAATTATTAAATAATTTCTGTCAATTAATTTGTAGGACAGAATATTGAAGTTAATCTATAGTGAGTTTTTATACAAATTTATTTTCAATGCAACTCAAAAATAGAAATTATAAATATAGAGTATTATTCAAGGATCATTAAATCTGATTTTCTCTTAATTAGATTTCAATTATAAGTCAAATGATTCAATTTAAACATATTAAGCATTTAATTTAAAGGGAAGAGAATTAATTTTATTTGCATTTATTCACAACAAAATTATATGCATGAATATATCCAAAATTCATTTCTTATATAGTAACAAGATTACAACTTATTATGACTCATTAAAATTAATATTTTCACTAAGCCTTTCAATGAAATAAATTTTAAACAAACTTGATATTTTCCACAACAACTAACTTTCAACTTTACTAATAGGATTATAAGGAAATAGACAATTCTAATATCCTCTTAAAAACAAAATTTCTTTTCCCTTTCTCATTTCAAAAATGATAAAAAATTTAATAAACACTAAAATTTGAAACTATTAATTCATTGAAGGAGGGTTTTCTCACAACACAAGAAGACCAAAATTACAAGAGAGAGAGAAGTTCTCTAAAAATCAACAAAGATGTAGACAATAATAAGTCCAAGCTCTTCTATAGAGCCTTAAGAGTAAAGGAAAATAAAATATTTTCCAAGACAAGTAGGCTTCTCTAATCTTCACATTAAGCTCCATGAAAACCTACATATCACACAAGGGAAGAAAACACCACACAACTTGCTCTCCTCCCTACCGTAGACCCGCAAGAGGGTCACCCCCGAGTTAGGGAGATTTTCCACACACCTAGGGAATCCAAACCACTTCACAACAAGGCAAAACAACATCCCAAAACACAAATACACCCATGGATAATTACACAACACAAACTCAACTAAAGTGAGTCAAAGAGGGGTAGGAGAGTGGACACACTCAACTCTAGAGTGCCACCATTCAAAAATATATCAACACAAATTTCTCATGGCCTCAAGCCAAAATTGTTAACAAAAATTTCTAAGGAGTTCATAATTTGGCTCTCAAGCCATATAACAAAATTTCTCAAGGTCACACAAATGCCCTCAAGGCTTTCAACATCCCAAAACAAGGAATGAACTCGAGGAGGATCACTCCTCCCCTACCCCACACTTGATGAGCATTTCTCCCAAGTAGAAGAAGCTCTGTCAACACCCCAATAAAAATTTCCCACAATAACCAAATTACAACACAAGCAAAAATGTATTTCACACATCCATCATGCAACAAATAGAAAATACAAGGGAAAGGCCTTGAAATCCAACCTTAAAAAGCCCTTTAATGGAAGTAGTTGATGTAGAGCTCCTCTAAAGTCTCCTCCAACCTAAGCCACCAAACTCCCTCTATCCTTTTTCTCCCAAAAACAATTTCCAATAATAAAAATCTTCGAAATTCAACAACCCTTCTCCCTATCCCAAGTGGGATTAAAATAACCCAAACCATGAGTTTAGACGAATGGGGAGGTGACACTTGTCACCTTCTCACTCTTCCTCCCAACTATTATTGTGTCCCAAGGGATGGGTGTTGACACATGTCACTCACCCATCCCCAAAGTCTTCCTTACCCCTTACCACATGTCCTCTCTCCAACACATGGGAGAGAAAAGGGGAGTTGAAGAGGGAAAGGGTGACACATGTCTCCCCTTCCTTCCCTCTCATGAAGGACCACAAAACTTCATGGGGACTCTCACCAATAGTGAAGGAGACTTGAAGTCAAGTCCTCCATAATTGGTGGATCTTGGAGTCATCTCAAGCCTTGGGAATGGAAAAGGGATGGGCTTGAGTGTTGGTACCACTCATCCTATCCCTCCCATACCTCCAAATTCGTCACTTAACTTCACTGTGAAGTTAAGGTGACCATACGGAGGTTAACCAAGGGTTACCCAAGTCAAAAGGGACCCTAGACCCATGGGGTATAACCCAGGGTCAATTTTAACCTAGTTAGGACACCCAGGGTCAAGTTAAAACATAAGAAATGGGTCTCAAAAATTTAAAATTTAAAAATAAAATTCAAAAACAATTCTTACAACACAAGTCATAATTCAATTTAGAAGAGGGTAGACCTAACCCATTCAACCTCATGCAAATTAACATTACGACAATACATCATACACAAAATTGATCTCGGTTCCTCATGGAACCAGATCGGCTTCACAAGGGATTACAACATAAGGTACGGGATGATCTCCAGTATCTGTGGTTTGTTAGCAAAACCTACGCACTCAATTACAAAGTTAATTTCACATATAAATATCATAGCCGAAGCAACTTAAAACATGCATTACCATAACATACCACAGTTCTCATAAGCATAAATGAAATCATATTACAATTTTCTGTCTAACATCACCTAATTAGTTTTCCTATAATGTAAACATCTATCTAACATCACCCAATTAGTTTTTCCTATAAAATAATAAAGTCTATAGTTCAGAAATCCGGGATCAACAGTCCCACAAATATAAAAGTATCAGCAACAGTAAGGTAAATAGTCACATGAACAGAATGAAAAATGTAGGCCTCACATCTTGTCGCCATATTGGAAATGTCTTGAATGGAAGTATATTGAAAATATGTTTATGTTTAAGTATAATTCATATATTGAATTTCTTATCCTTTAAATATTTATCAATATACTTCCAGGACGTTTGAGATGGGTCTCGGATCCATAGGATTTAACATGCAAATTCTAGATTTTGGAGGATCCACCAAATTTCAAACTTAGCCAATTTTTAGGATTTCAGGACATCAGGCTTAGTGATCTTTTATCATTCTTTCCAATTAATTCATCCTTGTTGGGAGGAGTTTAAGTAATGCTTGGTGTCATCTTCATCATTCTCATCAAGTAAACTTGAAACTTATGTTACCTACATCCCTGGGCGGTTTTGGAAGCAGTGCATTGATAGTTTCATGTGGGAGGAGACACAGTCCATGAGCACCTCTTGAGGCCGCCCAGGTAGGGTGGGTTTGGAGGTGACCCATGGAATTTGACTTGAAATTCACTTAACTTCCCTCAAACTTGCAAACCTTGCTTGAAATTCATCATTTCTCAGTGCCTTGTGCAAGACAACCTTGAAAACTTAACCAATTTATACTTGGACGGGGTTGAGGGTGTTAACTAGATAAATGCATGTCCAGGATGTGAAGTCCATGACCTCATGCCAAGGCCGCCTAGTCTGGGCGGGTTTGGAGGTGAGGCATGGAATTTTCATCAAAATCTTAGTTTTCGACTCCATCATCACTTCCTAACTCCCTTTAATCAGCAAAAGCTCGTGAAAATATCCTAGCTTTCCTTGGGTAGGTTTGGAGGCTCTGTGTGGAGAGATTGTCCTTGTGTAGACCTTGTCCATGACTACCTTGTGAGGCCGCCCAGTCTGGGTGGGTTTAGAAGGTGTGCATGGAATTTCTTGCCTTAGTCAAATTTTGGATTTTCCTGAATGGAAGTATATTGACAATATGTTTAAGTATAAGAAATATTGAATTTATTATACTTTAATTATTTATCAATATACTTCCAGGATGTTTGAGATAGGTCCTAGATCCATAGGATTTAGCATGCAGATTCTAGACTTTTGAAGATCCACCAAATTTTAGACTTAGTCATTTTTTTCAGGATTTTCAAGATATCAAACTTAGCCATTTTCAGGGTCTCAGGGACATGCATCAGGATGAAGGTATATAGACCTCTTGGCAAGAAATTGTTGAGACTTGGATACACAACCAAACCTACAAGATCAGAGAAAAACTAAACCTTAAAGCCAAATGAAGCGAGAAAGTAGAAAAAAGAGGGGGTCCCCATTTGCAATGGGGCGATGTGTGATTACATCACAACAAGACCGAGCCAAGACGATCTCAAAGGAGGCCTAGGAGGTCATCACACCACATGGGTCTTGGTTTATCTAGTTCCCAACATTTTCATATATCATAATGGAAGGATTCGAGGGGAACCCCTTCGTGTTGCCTTGGTACCCAATTGATAAGGTCCTACTGCTGGAAGTCACCAGGCAGATAATCCCCTCATATGAAGCGTACGTTCAAAAGAATAAGAAAGGGACTGTGAATTTCCCATTGGAAATGGGATGGTCATGTGTTTGGAATTTAAGCATTCCACACTCTTAGAGGTTGAGATACAAATGCTGAACTTGTAGCCATTTCCTCTCACAAGAACCTTTGATGCTTATGATAGGATGGCAAGGTATGCCAGTAAGAGAATGCAACATGTTCCTCATTTGGAGGACTACTAAGCAGATTGCATTGATGAAGAAGATGTTAGGAAAAGAGGATACCAAAGGTTGACCCTTAATTGGGTTCAGACCCTGAGGTGTTTTGAAGTCTGATGATGGCAGAGTTTTGGACCCAAAATATGATCAAAAGTAGATATACAAGGATCATTTGTCTCTCCCAAACTAGACTCAACTAGAAGAGATGTCCATTGAAGTTATTTCAGCAAGGGTCTTGGCCACCCCTCGGAAGTGGGTTGATGAAAAGGTCAATGAGCTGAAGGCCAAGGGTGTAGCTCTGGCATTCAATAAGAAGAGAAATAAAAGGGATAGAGGAGACATATTATGATGATTTCCTTATTACCAAGAGGGGAATCATGGAAGCTAAATTGGCAGAGCTAGGAACTTCAGCATCTGGTGAAGCTTTAATTGCAGAGGGCATTACGGTCACCACTGTACCTTCTCCTCCTAGGGAAAAACCCCTGAAGGTAATTTCCATCTCATCCCTAATACTTGAGGAGCATCATCTCAGGAATATATTGCAGGGAGTAGTTATTCCTAAGCAGAAGAGGGGAGCTCTGATGATCCCCATGATGGGTACAACCATGAAACCGGTAGATACCCAAGCTGGGGCATTTGAACCAATAAAGATGGAACTTATGTTCACTTCTGATCAGCCCCAGGGAGGAGTTCCATCACCACAAATTACCTTTCAAACACATTTAGCGTGGTAGGTAGAAGCATATCGGGCTTATTCTAGAGGGGAAGTAATGGAACTACAACGGGGTCTATCAGCTCCAGAGATTATTGAGGTAAAACAAGAGTTTGCTGAAGAAGTGAAAGCGCAAGAAAAGTCCATGCTGAGGAGCTACAATTTTCACTAAGTCAGACAGTTGATTTGACTGATGACAAGGTTACCCATGTAGTAACCAATGATCCAGTAGGTTCTCTACTTGGATACTCTATGCCACCCCCTTTTGAACCCCATTAAGAAAAAATTGAAGTCGAGGAAATAGAAAATCCTAAGCCTGTAGAGGATCTAGAGGTAGAAGATATATCAGATACTGAAAGATCCAGATCCTTGTAGATGCTAGTGGATCAACCAGATGCAGCAAATATAGAAGTTTTGACACAGGAAGAGCTAGAGACATCCCAACAAGAAGTGACAGATAGATTAGCTGAAGGTGTCACTCCTTTTGAGAATCAAGAGGAAGTTCCCCAAGACATGCCTAGGGAAGGGGAGAAAGAACAAGTAGAGAAAGTTCAAGAAGAACAAGTGCAACATTCATTGCCACCTAAAGAACAAGGTCCATAAGACTAGAGAGAAGAAGATACTCACCAAAAGGAGGAAAATCTAGAGCAAGAATCTATGGAGGTGGATACAGGGACTCTTCAATAGGAGACCCTACAACAGGAAATACCTCAACATTAGTTCACTGACCAGGAGACTCTACAATAGGATGCTCCTCAGCATGAAATGCATCAGCAAAAGATTTCCTAGGAAGAAATGCCACCACAAGGAGAGGATCCTAATAAGGATACATAGTTACCAATGAAGGATGCTCACATCGAACAACCCAATCAAGAAGGGCCTACTCCAGATGTACCAGAGTGGCTAGTTTCATAGGTAACTAAGCCTCCTGTTAATGTTGTTCCTTTTGATTTTAAATTATTATTTTTAGTAGAGGGAATAATGCCCAAATGAAAGGCAAGGGCAGTGCCCACCATTAAGAGGGACAAGACAGGTTGTAGTACAACTCATTTAGTTGTGCCTACGATAGATAATGCAAAGGGTGAAATCACAGTTAATGAATATCAGATTACCACCCTGGACCTTGGACATGTCATTGCAGAAAAAGAAATAGGTGAGCTCATGAGCAGTGTAGAAGCTAAAGCAACTAGAATCCGTAAGGATAAGCTAAAGAAAAGGGAACTTAAAGGGCAAATTGTCAAGCTCCAAAGTTCTGTAAAGGGATTGATAGTCCCAATGGTTCAATTAGCAGAGGTCCCAACTAATTTGATGCTGGTGATGCAAGAGGAGATAAATGATATGGATGCAAAGAAGCATCAACCACAAGTGATGCAAGGTTGGTTCCAAAAGTTTATAAAAGACGGGGAGGAAATGATCTGAACCACATTATTGAATTGGTATGACTTGACAGTCATCGGGGGAAGAGCAGATACATTGAAGAAAGAGTGCGAGACAAGACTTGATCAAAATGCACAAGATCTTGGTAAGTTGAAATCCATTCATAAGTTGGATCAAAATGTGTTGTTGATCCGCAACATAGAGATGGTCCAAACAATGCTGAAAATATCCGAATGGATAAAGGACATGAAATTTGAAGCTGATATATTGAAAGGATGTAGACACAAGGCAGGAGATATAAGCACCACTACACAAGATCTCCTGACAAATGAGGTAGGGATTCTGGAGGAACTTCTCAGGACCCTAGTGGATGAGAAGGAGATATATGAAGAACAAGCTTCCGTAAGAGAGTTCAAGGCTCAGTATGAGCCTATTTTGAGGGATCCCGTTGGGAATTTTTTTAGAAAAGACTATAGGTGAATTTATGGACTTATCTGCAAAGGTAAGGGCATAAAAGGAGAAGCTAAGTAGTCAGATAAACAAGAAAATATCAACAGATGGTCAACTTCAAAAGTAGCAGTATGCTAAGATGAAGACCTAGCAGGTTGATTAGGCTAATATAGAGCAGACTATTGCAACATATGTGATGAGGCCATGTTTTGTCTTGTTTCTCTTGATTTAAGTGCATGTTTCCTAAGACATTTCTAAACTTTTATATATAGTAACTATGTTTATAATCATCCTTAAGACATTGAAAGCACGAAGATGGGTGTATAATATGTTAATTAATTATGTGTGAATTGATGATTGCTCATGAAATATGATGGCACTCTATGATAATTTTAATAATTGTGCTATATAGATATCATGTGATGGACTAACCCTCCATGCAACAAGAATGTGGCTACATTTCATGAAGACCACTGGGTAGCCCACAACAAAGGAGGTGTTGATATCCATAGTAGATAGTATAGGCACCTGCAACCAAAGGAAGAAGACTTTGAATTGATTGGAATGAGTTATCCATAACTCTTCACTCTTTAACAATTATCCTTCGACATTTGATGCAATCATGAATACCGAAGGAATCTTAGATCATGCTTTGTGTTCTGTTTCTAGTCTTGACTATTCTTCATAAAGACTAGAGAGAGTTATAGTAGGACTGTGTTTTCTATTACCTTCATGACAGTTTAGTTTCCTATTCCTAGTTTCCTTTGTAATAAAGTCCTCTTCCTATGTTGTTGGATAATGGATAGTTATGGTATTATTGTTTAGTAGTTTTGTTCAAATAGACAAGTCTGATCTTGTCTATAGATAGATTAGACTTCTATATACAAGACAAGAAGGCTAGACAAAGATTGTGCTATTAGATTTGTTATTGTACTTTCCTCTTCAACATTCAATAAAGGAACACATGTTTTGAGTTAGTTAATGGTTTTCAGTGATTTAGTAGAGATCTAGTTAGATTTCGTGGGATCAGTCACTCAAGCAAGGGCCACTTGAGGTAATTGTGTTTCTCCTATATGTTCGTGTGTTTAGTTTATGTTGTATGTTTATGTGTATGTGATTAATGCATGTTGTAATGAGTTATGTTATATGGATTGGTTAGATTTTGATAATCTGTGTTGTTGAGTCAAGGTGATCACCGAATAATTATTAGTTGTTCTTTAATTTGAAATTATATAAGACTATTTGATTACAACCAATTGAATATCATTGGTTATTTCTTACCAACATTGCTTACTTAGAGTATTTGTTAATCCTTGCAATTAGAGTTGTTTACTTTTCAATTAGTTTATTCCTATGCACAACTCTAGATTAAAACTCAGGAATCCTTAACTATACACATAGTACGGTTATCATCCAAGAAGAATACAATTCCTTGGTTTGACAATTTAAATGTAACACATTAAGTAGGTTGCTTGATATAGGATCTGTTGGTCCATTGAGTTGTGTGCATGCCCTTTCTGCATCAATGTATTTGTTAATAATGGAGTTCATTATTTTTGGTGTCATTGCCAGGGATGGTGCTAAGGTTTAGAGTTTCTGAGTTATTTTTGATTCATGCTTGTACTTACTTTCATAGGATATAATATTTTTCAACATTTAGATTTACTTAGACATTCAATCTATCTCCAAACTATCCACTAACATGGTGCATGAATAGAGCTAATAGCTTATACATCATTGTATGCGGCGACCAAGAGACCATAGAGGGAGGTTTCTTCCATCCAGTTCAACAAAAGAAGAAGAAGAAGAAGAAGACTTTGAATTATCCTTTGGACTGGAGAACATTGAAGATTTTGAGGATATTGCAAGTTGGAATCAAGACACAATGATAGAGGAAGCAGTAGAAAACCTAGCTGAGCTAATTACCTTTGCCTTTCCTATTTCAAACCAGGAGAGAGATGACACCTTGAAGAACATTCCTCCTTCATCCCTACCAAACTTTCATGGGCTAATAATTGAAGACCTAGATACCTTTCTCTTTAAGTTTGATGTACTTTGTAGGAACTATGACTATACTACAAATGCATACAGACTCAAGCTCTTTCCAACCACCCTTAAGGATGCTGCATTGCAATGGTTTATGGGATTAGGTGAGAATTTAGTAACAACTTGAGCTACCATGAAGGAGAAGTTTCTACAAAAATAGTAGGATTATTGTCGTGGCAGAAATATGAAAGGAGATGACATCTTTAGAATGTCACAAAAGGAAGATGAACCTCTGGAAGATTAAGTTGAGAGATTTCAGTTTTGCCTCAAGAAGTCAAGACATAACCTCTCCCCAGAGTCACTCAAGTTGGTCTTCTTAAGAGGTGTGAGTGAAGAATGCATGGATGCACTAAATTTAATTGGAGTAGGAGACATCTCTCAACTTGGGTTTGACAAAATTTGTCAAATCTCCAGAAATTATTCATGCTCTACCTTGAATAAAAATAGAGGTTTGAGAACCCTGACTTTGAGTAAATCATCTACTAGAGTCTCCAAGGTAGAGCTCATCAATCTACTATCAAACATGAAAGAAGATATGATAAGCCATATAGCAACACAAATGGACACTCTGCACATAAAGAAGAAGCAAGAGGCAGCTTTGGGTGAATATTGTCCACACTGTCGATAGAAAAAGGCTAATTATTGATGCAAGGGTATTGCCAATATTTCTAAGGGAAAGAATGAGAAAGAAGATTTCTGAGCTATAGAAGATGAAGAAGGTCAAGTATTTTACATTGCACAACGAAGGCCATGCGACAGAAAAGACAAGGTAAGCCTCAGGACCCCTTGACCAATATTATGCCATTTGCATCATCTGCTTCAAATCCCTAATTGGAACAATGCACCTTGGTATAACCTACCACAACAACAATGGGTAACTATGCCTCCTAGATGGAACCAGTAGCAGGGGGTATGGCCACCATTTCAACCCTTAAATTATAATTCACAATGATAGGCCAATCAAAACCCATGGCCACAAAAGTGGTGTGGAAACCAACCTTGGCAAAATCTAAACATGAACTACCCGCAACCACATCAAGCCATGCCTCAACAACCTGCCATTATGCCAAATATAGCTTCACCTACTCCTGTTCCACCTAGAGCCACTCAATTGCCAGCCCAACCTGGACCTAACCCTAAGAATAAGCTTGTTCAATTGGCTTATACTAATGAATCCATCCAATACCCAACATATATGGTTGAGGTTAGTGATGTGCACCTGCACTCAAGAAAAATGCTTGCTGGACCTTCATCTCCACTCATCAAAGAACTTCCTAATGAGGAGCAACCATCTGTCACTGACAACCATCTGAACAACCAATAGAGGCCTTCTGAGAAAATCTCTCAACAAGACAAAATGATCACCAGGAGCCCTCCATTTATGGAGAGATTAAAAATGCACCTCCCACCAACTCCATCTGAACCTAACTTTGATTTTATGGGGCAGTTGAAAAATGTTTGTGTCAAAATTCCCCTCATCCAAGCTATCAAGGATGTACCCATATATACCAAGGCTATAGGGGAATTATGCCTTAAGAAACCAGGAAGGAAAAGGAAAGATCCTCAGACAGTACATGTTATAAGACAACTTGTTGATATCATGTTAGGTAACTTGGCTGTCCCAAGATATGCAGATCCTGGAAGCCCTATGGTTGATGTAAACATCAATGGTACCCTTATCAAAAATACCTTGATTGACCTAGGTGCAACCACCAATGTAATGACAAAGTAAACAATGAATAACCTTCAGCTAGATAACCTAATACCTACTCCAACAGTACTACAGTTGGCAGATAGGTCTACTGTCAGACTAGAGGGGGTTATTGAAGATCTTGTAATTACATTGGATTCAAGGGAATACCTTGCAGAATTTATGGTCTTACAACCCAAGGCCAACCTAGGAGGATATCCACTCATCCTAGGGAGACCTTAGTTGGAAACAACAAATGCCTTCATAGGATGTAGGTCAGGGAATATGATAATTTCCAATGGGAATATAACAAAGAAATTGGTCCTTTATCCACCTGCACAACCTTTGGCTGATATGAAGCAAACTATTTGGTTGGACCTAGAGGATACTGACCAATACTCTCTTCCGACATTAATGATAATTAAACGAAGCCCATTATTGGATATCCAAGATGAAGATGAAGTACTTTCCAATGTCATACAAAATAATTATGGAATGGTCCTATAGCAAGACCCATGTCTAGTATGTCTGACCTGCCCACTGCACAATATTCTACCTACAATCAACACACCCGCCTATGCTTCCACCAGTAGTCTATTTCATCAATTTCTACCACATATTTATAGTCTCAATTTATTAGGATTGGATATTGCCTCTGTCATGGCCTTTGCAACACCAATTGACATTACGCCAGGCAGGACACTTAACATCAACAGCGAATTGGCATTTGTTCAGAAGATTGAACTGATAAAAATGTTGCAAACTCACAAGACAACATTTGTAGGGGACTATCATGATATGAAGGGCATTGACCCTAACATCTACATGCATAGGATATACATTAATGAGGGGTGCAAGCCAGTTAGACAACCTCATAGAAGGATGAACCCTGCAGTGAGAGACATAGTGAAGAATGAATTACAAAAATTACTGGATGCAAGATTCATATATCCAATATTAGATAGCCAGTGGGTATCCCCACTAGTCATAGAACCAAAGAAAGGAGGTAAGTGGCAAGTTTGTGTAGACTACAAAGAATTAAATACTGCCACTAGGAAAGATCATTTCTCTCTTCCTTTCATAGACCAAGTCTTAGACTCCTTGGCTGGGAAAATATATTTTTCTTTCCTTGATGGATACAGTGGATATAACCAGATCAAATAGCCCCTGAGGACCAGGATAAGACCACATTCACATGACCATGGGGGATATATGTTTATTCAGTCCTTCCATTTGGACTCTGCAATGCACTTGCCACATTCCAGAGGGTTGTTTTAAGAATCTTTGCTAACCTTGCCCATGACTCTATGGAAGTATATGTGGATGATTTTACCACTTATGGAGATTCTTATGATGAGGCCCTAAAAAACCTTGAAAAAGTACTCCAGAGATGTCAAGATCATAACCTGTCCTTTAGTCATGAAAAATGTTTCATGATGATGCAAGAAGGATTAGTGCTTGGCCACTTTGTGTCCAAGGCAGACATTCAAGTGGATCCACACAAAATTGAAATCATTTCAAAATTGCATGTTCCTCAAAAATAGAAAGATGTTAGAAGCTTTCTTGGTCATGCAGAGTACTATAGAAGATTTATAAAGGACTTCAATAAGATAGCTGCCCCTTTGTTTGTCTTACTATCTAAAGATGTAGAATTTAATTGGACAACTAACTATCAAACATCCTTTGATAGTCTCAAGGAGTCATTAACAAAGACACCTATACTTAGAGGACCTAATTGGGTAGTACCTTTCCATATATACACAGATACTTCTGACTTTATTGTGGGGGCTGTGTAAGGATAAAAGGAAGGAAATTTTGAGTATGCAATTTAGTACATCAACAAGAATCTAGAAGGTGCTAAACTTAACTATACTTTCATTGAGAAATAAATGTTAGCTGTTATTTATGCAATCAATAAGTTTAGGTATTATATCACTGGTATTTGGTTTTTATTCATACTGACCATGCAACAATAAGATACCTAATGAACAAACCAGTGGTAAGTGGCAGATTGGTTAGATGGTTATTACTACTTTAGGAATTTGATATCACCATTATGGACAAGCCTAGGAAGGCCAATGTTGTTGTTGACTTCCTCTCTAGGCTACCTACTTGTAATGAGGATCCAATTATTGATGATTCTTTTTCATATGAGCACTTATTTGCACTTACTATACAAATTCCTTGGTATGCAGATAGAGCTAATCTATCTAGTTACAGGAAAAACATCTCCACACCTCTCACCAAGGGAGAGGAACCACCTAGTGGAGAGTAACTTTCCCTATTCCTGGGTAGCTGGTGGTTGCCTCTTCTACACAGGCCTTGATCATATCATGAGAAGATGTATTAGGGAGGATGAAGTATATGACATTCTCAAGGCATGTCATGATGAACCCTGTGGTGGACACTTCGTAGCTAAGAGGACAACAATCAAGATCTTGAATATAAGATACTATACAAAAAGATGTGACCGCTATCAAAGGATGGGCAAACCTATAAGAAGTGATGAAATGCCTCTACAACCACAATTGGTGGTCACACCATTTGACAAATGGGGCATTGATTTTATTGTAGGAGTCCAGGACAACACTGAGAGGGGGGGTGAATCAATGTTGTATAAGTTTTTCAAAACTTTTACAACTTTTAATTTACAAAACAAATAGAGAGAAAAACATTAATGATTTGTTGAGCTCATATGCACCAAACTAATAATGAAAGGTGTGGACAAAATTTTATGAGCAAAGCATTAATATACTCACACAGGAAAATAACATGAAGCATGACACAAGTTCTTCACGAGTGGAAAACCCTCTTGGGGTAGAAAAACCACTCAAAACTGCCTCACTGGCTTAACTGAAAAAACATGCCTCACTGACTACATATAGGTCTCATTGACTAGGCAAGCCTCACTGGCAAATACCATCACCATTAGAAGATATACACAAATTCAGAGGGTTACTCTATTTCCAGATAATTCATTGTTCTATCTCTACATCATTCAATTCATCTGTAATTTCATCTTTTACCTTGCCTTCAAAAATTAAAATTGATATCTGCATACATGCTCTGCCATCAATTAATTTTCAATTACCTTCTGTATTGGATTCATCTCAACTCAAAATCTCATTCTCATCATTATTTTGTTTTTCTGCCATCACATCCCTTTTATCTCCATATGTCATTCTTTCCATTACATTTTTTTTCAAGCACCTCTAATAAAATGATAAAAAGAATGTCTTTTGACATTCCTCTCCTTTGCAAAACAACTTCCATCCATTTCAATTCATGAAGAAATTGTAAAACTAAAAACATATTCATCTTCTTGAGTCTTTTCATTTTCCTCTCTGCATTCATCTTCTCTTTCAATCTGAAAATCTTTGTTCCCAAATGACCCTTCATATTTTTTCTTTCTTTACAAAATCCTCTGCAAACTCCAATCTCCAAAAACATAAAATTGTCTTGACATGAAAATATCATTTCATCTTGGAATTTCCTTCAATTTGCAAAATTAAATCATCTGCAAATAACATTTTTTTTCTTAATTTGCCCTAAAAAAAATATCTTCGATTTATAATGCACAAAAAATAACCCTTCATAATCTATAATCTTTGTTCATAAAAATCCACCTGCAAAAATCTTTTCAATTCTTCAAGGCGTGTCTACATTCTTCCTGCATAAAAAATCTTTTCTTTGCTTTGATAATAACCAACTCTACAAATAAAATATTTTCATTTTCATCCATAAAAATATACTTAAAAAATCTTACATATTATTCTCAAGAATAATATTTGAAAAATAAACTTTCCCCTCTATAAAAAATATTATATAATAAAAAAACTCCTCCTTTACTTTTTAGTGCCTCAAAAGACTCACCAATAAAATCATAAAAATAGAAATGAATCTTCCGGAATTTTCTTATGAAGATATCACCATCAAAAACTCTAAGGCCACGAAAGATGTTAAAAATAGAAAAAGATCTTTTAAAAATCTTTTAAAACTCATGGAAATCTCCCCTTATGAAAGAAGCTAAAATTAGCTTTAAAATCTCCTTTTCAAAGAAGTCTAAAAAAAATCTTTTATTTCTTTCCCCACACACATTCGTAGCCCACTCAAAATAGCCTTTTAAGATTTTTGGTGCTTTTTCGATGACTTATTTCTTTAGACATTGAATAAGGAGATAAACATAAAGTTTTTTTTTTAAATTTCAAACCATAAATATGGCATAATTCACACTCCTTAAAAGCCTTTCTTCTTGGCACTCAATGCAAATTTAAGCATAGCCTTTTAATGGTTTTTTTTAGCACTCATAAATAAGAAGACCCTTGATTATTATTATTATTTTTAGATCATATGATAGTCTATTCAAGGATTTTATTAGATGATTATTTAAGGCATATTTAAACCATTTCCTTGACTTATGACATTAGTCATTTAAATGAATACTTCTGCCAAGAACATTTTAGTCTCTGCCATCCTCTTATACAATAAATGTGTCATGAAGTAACAATACCACTGATCTCTGCAATTATGATGAAGACATATTGAAGGCATACATTCAACATTACTCCTCCAAAGCAACATATCAACAACCTTAACCTTGAGCATGACTTGAGATCCTTTGAACTGAGATAGTCATCATGATTCCATCTTATACGTTTGTTATGCAACTTACCGAAGACACATTGTACTCTTGTATCCTTGAAAATACCTTCTCAACATGAAGCATGATCATTAAGAAATGAACTTCATCTTAAACAATCTGCACTTTGAGTGTGAGTAAACAAATTGAAAACAACTTGTCACATGTGAGTGACCAATACAAGTGTTCTTGTTCAACCTTGAAATATGAACATTTACCTTTAACAACATACTTGATCTCAACCTAATAAATACATCACCTTTGAAAGCACACCAACATAAATATCTGCTCTTGCATTAACAAAGCATGATCATTTTGTGAATCAATCATCCTGCAAACAATATCAAGGCATCCTGATCAAACACATCCTTGATAACCATGACACGTGATCCAATCAACTCAATATATCAACCAAATAATTGATGAGCAACAATCCCATGCATATGCACACAACTCTTGTGACATCTCAACACCATGAAGACCCTTGTATATCACACAATCTACTCAACACCTTTTTGACATCAATGACTGGTGCAGGAGCACCCAATCCACAGTGGCCTCCATGAGGCATTTAATTGTTTTATGCTTATTTTAATGTTTCCAATAAGGTCCTAAATGGGCATTTAATGTAATAAGGTTTGTTTGACCATTTCTCTTATTGTAGTTTGTTGTTAGGACACTTATCGATCTGTAGATGTGAAGGTTGTTAGGTTGTTAGAGGTTGTTACCTCCCAGCCGCTGGGAATCGAGTCTGTACTACTCTTTGAGAGTAGATAAATACCCTAGTTGGGTCGATCTCAGACATAGAGGAGATAGATGTAATAGCCAAAAAATTGAATCAGTTATCTGTATTTCTGAGAGCAATAAAAGGATCTTGTTTGTGTTAATTTTCTGGTGTTCGATTTACTGGTGCAATCGATTTCTATTTTGCAGTCAATATGGGATCTTAATCCATTCCACCGGTTGGATTACTTCATAATCGGTGGAATGGCTGTGTATATTAGTTTATGATTTGGTTTTCTATTTTGTGTTTGTTCGAGTTTTACATGTGCAGGATCGGTTTGCAGCATGCATTGAGGAACTCTAGCATCCTCATGTGCTAGGTTCGTAAAGTTCAGAAAGTGTGTTTGATTACAGGAGAAATAGTCTGTGAAATCGTAAGAGTTTCAGCAGACCAGATCGGCGGGAAACTTGGTTGTTCCAATAGATATACAATCTGTGTGTATATCGCTATGTACTTGTTTAGTGTATCTTACAATTGTCTGTGCGAAGGTATCAGGGGGACAACTGGCAAGTGTCATCGAAGGGAGTTCATCGGCACATCGGCGTAGCGGATATCAAGTGCATCGATGTAAGGTCATATCGGCGGAGCAGTTAAATATTAGGCCGATGGTAGGAGGTCTAGCCGAAGGGGAATTTGGCATAAAGGGTTTCAGAGTGACAAGTGATATCGGGAGGGAATTCAAGGCGTTCGCCGATAGTTATATGTCACAGCGAAAGGGTTAACTCGCTAGTGTATCAGTGTGAGTCTGGCTATCGGACGATGGAGATAGGAGTGCGCCGATAGTATAGTGTGTTGCCGATAGGCAACCGATGAAGAGTACTTGCATCGGAATGAGATGTGTAATCAGAATAAGACTGTTTCGATGGGCCGATAGTAGTAACTCTTGCCGATAAAGGAGAAGTAAATCAGTTTTCATTGTTTTTGCATGTTTCCGTTGGCGGCTCTGCATCAATGACAATCAATCTCCATCAATCTCCCCCTTTGTCATTGATGGCAAAACTATATGATGCAATTTCTCTTTCTCCCCCTTTTTGACATCTGATGACAAAGACTATTATCTCCCCCTAAGAAAAATAACTCATATAGATCATTAGTAAAAGACTAGCAAAGTATGCTGATATTAATCAACTGTTTACACATTTCTTGGATCACAAACATTGTCACTAACCTTGTTATCTTTCATACCAACCAAGAATTTTAAAATATCCCTTACCCAAACCTTTGATACCACTAGTCTCAAAATATTTAAGCACTGATCATTATTGCAATTTGCTGTCCAAAACTTATCCTGAGAGCTCTGTCCATGTATATTTGCATACTGCACAACTTTTCAACTTGTGAGTAATAAGACACCATGTAGCATAGGACCTGAAAGAAACACCATGTGAGGCACACCAACCAAAGCATTAAACCATTGTTATAAATTGCCCATTGACTGTACCATATTCTACACAATACCACTTCTTGTAACAACACCAATCAGCACAAATCACAATCCATGATGACATGATAACTAACTAAGAGATGTTCTTGCCAAAAACTTCCATGATAAACACAACATAAACTTTCAACCTGCAACCAATCTTATTCTTGCACACCCTTTTTGACATGAAAAAGAATGAAGACCATCTAAAATGAATGAAGGCTATGAATACCATCCTGCACACCATGTCAAATCTGATAAAAACATAACCATTATCAATACCTTGTATGCATCATGAACCACTAAACATGTCACTCATCATGAACACCTATATTACTGACATACACTGAAACTCAATATCATCATAAACTTCATATCAAACATTATCAGACAAGCATGATAAACAAAACAAGATCATCATATTGATAAACATCAACTAATCTCCTCGTGTAACTTCTTGGGGATAATTGATATATCAAGAACAACTCCCCCTCACATCATACTGTTAATTATTCAAGTGATGATGTAACTTGTGCAAGATGCACAATTTTAGGATTTATCTTCTCATGACTTTGTTTCTGCTTCCACACTTTCACAGGTTCTTTCTTCCTCAAACCTTCTTTGTCTCTTTCCATTTCCAACCCATCAAATCAGGTGATACTTTTCTGCAACTATGTGCTTTGTGACCAAAAGAATTGCACAGATAACAAATTATATTGTAATCATAATCAAATGACTGATAATACCTTCTTAACATCCCTTGAGTATTTATGTTATGCTTCCATGCAGGATCATACCTCCCATTCATTTTGTAGTTTCTTTGTATGTGACCAACATTAGTGCATTTGTAACAAACAATATCAGTATTCCTTCTAAAATTAATTGCTTTGTGTCTAAAATGATTACAAGTATAACAAAAACTATTAAATGAATAGTTATACCTGTACATGTATGCTTGTCTTATAGGAGCATTTCTTCTAAAATTTCTTCTCCTTTGATTATGCATTTTAACAAAATCATCTTTGGTATTTATTTCAGCTTCTAACTTCTTTTTGTCTTCAGGAGCACTAGCATGAAGATCAATTTTCTTTCTAAGAGATTCTCTAGCTTTTGAGCACTCTCCTTCTTCAAATCCTAAACCAGTAGTGTCCTTATGATGCTTCTGTTTGCCCAACATCTCATGCAACTTGTTTGAGCTATCTTCAAACACTTGATATTTCTTGGACAGAATCTTGACACCTTCATAATTTTTTCTCGGATTAATAATTTCACCCTCTAATTTTAGATTCTCAATCCTTCTAACTTCAAGGTTAGATTTTGAAACATCAGCTATCCTCTTAGCTTCCTCAATTTCAGTCTTTATTCTGACAATTAAGTTGTTTGAATCATCAATTTGTGTCTTTAAACTCACAATTTGACTTCTTGCCCCTTCAAGTTCAGAGAATGCTTTATCTTTGAAGTCTTTTTCTTGTAGCAGCTGCAATTTTATTTTCTGATTCTCTTTCTTATATTTCTTGAGTTTAGTTAGAGCATATATGAGCTCTCCTTCCATATCAATCTCACAATCTTGTTCATCATATTCCTGATCATTATCACTTATGATGTGATCTTCTTCTTCAAAATCTGATTGAGTCTCATCTCCTTCATGTGAAAGTTTATCATCATTGTCACTCTTCTCAGATAATAAGTTATCTTTTTCTTCAGATGCATTACCTTGATAAATTTTTATCAACTTCTTCCACACATCCTGAGCTGTTTCACATTGCATAACTTGACAAGAAACATCATTAGATAAAGTAGACAATATTGCCTTCTTTGCAATATAATTACACTCAAGAGCTTCTTTATTATTTGTAGTAACACAATATCCATTCTCAACTGACATCAAAATACCATATCCTAAAGAGGATAAATAAATCTGCATTCTCATACACCAAACTGAGAAATTTGAACCATCAAAGAAAGGAGCTCCTAAAACTTTTTCTTCTAATACAATATCAAATTGAACTTGGGGAACATTTCTAACAGGTTCTATATCAACCTTTGAATTTGATAAAGATGGAGAATTTTGACTAGTCGGAGACTTGACAATTTTCTTGCTCTTATTTCTTTTGCATTTACCCATGGTACTCCACACACAAGACCTACCCAAGCTGATTAAGCTTCAAAAGGGAACTTGGCTCTGATACCAATTGTAGGAGTCCAGGACAACACTGAGAGGGGGGGGGGGGTGAATCAGTGTTGTATAAGTTTTTCAAAACTTTTACAACTTTTAACTTACAAAACAAATAGAGAGGAAAACATTAATGATTTGTTGAGCTCATATGCACAAAACTAATAATGAAAGGTGTGGACAAAATTTCATGAGAAAAGCATTAATATACTCACACAGAGGAAAATAACATGAAGCATGACACAAGTTCTTCACGAGTGGAAAACCCTCTTGGGGTAGAAAAACCACTCAAAACTGCCTCACTGGCAAATACAATCACCATTAGAAGATATACACAAATTCAGAGGGTTACTATGTTTCCAGACAATTCATTGTTCTATCTGTGCATCATTCAATTCATCTGTAATTTCATCTTTTACCTTGCCTTCAAAAATTAAAATTGATATCTCTGTGTGTATGTCTTCAAACTACATCTGCATACATGCTCTTCCATCAATTAATTTTCAATTACCTTCTGTATTGGATTCATCTCAACTCAAAATCTCATTCTCATCATTATTTTGTTTTTCTGCCATCACATCCCTTTTATCTCCATATGTCATTCTTTCCATTACATTTTTTTTTCAAGCACCTATAATAAAATGATAAAAAGAATGTATTTTGATATTCCTCTCCTTTGCAAAACAACTTCCATCCATTTCAATTCATGAAGAAATTGTAAAACTAAAAACATATTCATCTTCTTGAGTCTTTTCATTTTCCTCTCTGCATTCATCTTCTCTTTCAATCTGAAAATCTTTGTTCCCAAATGACCCTTCATATTTTTTCTTTCTTTACAAAATCCTCTGCAAACTCCAATCTGCAAAAACATAAAATTGTCTTGGCATGAAAATATCATTTCATCTTGGAATTTCCTTCAATTTGCAAAATTAAATCATTTGCAAATAACACCAATTGTTTTTTCTTAATTTTCCCTCAAAAAAAAAAATCTTCCATTTATAATGCACAAAAAATAACCCTTCATAATCTATAATCTTTGTTCATAAAAATCCTCCTGCAAAAATCTTTTCAATTCTTCAAGGCGTGTCTACATTCTTCCTGCATAAAAAATCTTTTCTTTGCTTTGATAATAACCAACTCTGCAAATAAAATATTTTCATTTTCATCCATGAAAATATACTTAAAAAATCTTACATATTATTCTCAAGAATAATATCTGAAAAATAAACTTTCCCCTTTATAAAAAATATTATATAATAAAAAAACTCCTCCTTTACTTTTTAGTGCCTCAAAAGACTCACCAATAAAATCATAAAAATAGAAATGAATCTTCCAAAATTTTCTTATGACGATATCAGCATCAAAAACTCTAAGGCCACGAAAGAGGTTAAAAATAGAAAAAGATCTTTTAAAACTCATGGAAATCTCCCCTTATGAAAGAAGCTAAAATTAGCTTTAAAATCTCCTTTTCAAAGAAGTCTTAAAAAAAATCTTTTATTTCTTTCCCCACACACATTTATACCCCACTCAAAATAGCCTTTTATGATTTTTGGTGCTTTTACCATGACTTATTTCTTTAGACATTGAATAAGGAGATAAACATAAAGTTCTTTTTTTTAATTTCAAACCATAAATATGGCATAATTCACACTCCTTAAAAGCCTTTCTTCTTGGCACTCAATGCAAATTTAAGCATAGCCTTTTAATGATTTTTTTTTAGCACTCATAAATAAGAAGACCCTTGATTATTATTATTATTATTTAGATCATATGATAGTCTATTCAAGGATTTTATTAGATGATTATTTAAGGCATATTTAAACCATTTCCTTGACTTATGACATTAGTCATTTAAATGAATACTTCTGCCAAGAACATTTTAGTCTCTGCCATCCTCTTATACAATAAATGTGTCATGAAGTAACAATACCACTGATCTCTGCAATTATGATGAAGACATATTGAAGGCATACATTCAACATTACTCCTCCAAAGCAACATATCAACAACCTTAACCTTGAGCATGACTTGAGATCCTTTGAACTGAGATAGTCATCATGATTCCATCTTATACGTTTGTTATGCAACTTACCGAAGACACATTGTACTCTTGTATCCTTGAAAATACCTTCTCAACATGAAGCATGATCATTAAGAAATGAACTTCATCTTAAACAATCTGCACTTTGAGTGTGAGTAAACAAACTGAAAACAACTTGTCACATGTGAGTGACCAATACAAGTGTTCTTGTTCAACCTTGAAATATGAACATTTACCTTTAACAACATACCTGATCTCAACTTGATAAATACATCACATTTGAAAGCACACCAACATAAATATCTGCTCTTGCATTAACAAAGCATGATCATTTTGTGAATCAATCATCCTGCAAACAATATCAAGGCATCCTGATCAAACACATCCTTGATAACCATGACACGTGATCCAATCAACTCAATATATCAACCAAATAATTGATGAGCAACAATCCCATGCATATGCACACAACTCTTGTGACATCTCAACACCATGAAGACCCTTGTATATCACACAATCTACTCAACACCTTTTTGACATCAATGACAATCAATCTCCATCAATTGGGCCCATTGTTCCTCCATCTAATAACAAATAATATATACTTATTTGCACTGATTATCTCACAAAATGGGTAGAGGTGAAAGCTTTAACAGTGGCCAGAGACAGTAAAGTTGCTACATTCCTATATGAGGAAATATTTACGAGGTATGGTGTCCCAAGGGAAATAGTAATAGATCAGGGACCACAGTTTACATCAGCACTAATTGCTAGTCTTATTCAAGAATATGAAATCAGACATAAAAAGTCCACTCCCTATCATCCACAGTCAAATGGCCAGGTTGAGGTCACAAACAGGGAGCTTGAGGCAATATTAACAAAGATAGTTGCATTATACAAGAAAGATTGCGCAGAAAGACTCTTTGAAGTAGTTTGGGCATATAGAACTACCTGGAAGACAACAACAGGGTACACACCTTATGAACTAGTTTATAGAAAGAAAGTTTTCCTTCCTATTGAGTTTGAATACAAAACATTGAGAACCGCTGGACAACTTGGGATGGACCTATCAACAACTCAAAAGGAAAGGTTGCACCAGTTAATGCCTTGGAAGAATTAAGGATGGAAGTAGTTCATCACACTAAGATAGTACAAAAATAGAGAATCAAATGGAATGATCAATATATCAAAACCAAGGAATTTCAAGCAGGTAATTGGGCACTCCTCTATGACTCCATGTATAAAGATCATAAGGGCAAATTGTAGACTAGATGGTTAGGCCCTTGTGAAATCATGAAAGTTTTTCCCAATGGTGCAGGCTAATTAACCACAATTGAACCAATTAGATTCTCACTTATGGTTAATGGACACAGATTGAAATTGTATAAGAAGCCTTTGAATAAAGCTACATTCCTACAACAATTAAGGGAAGATATGGATAATGAAGTTCCACATCAGTCTACCTTAGATGAGGCATGCAGCCAAGTTGTAGATGATCACAACATTCTAGCAGTAGATCAAGCTACCAACTTGACTGTGTTACCACATTAGGTTTGAGTTCTATGCACTTTGTACATAAATAAAACATAAAACATATAAAATTTATAAAAATTAAAAAAAATAAAAAACAAAAATAAAAAAATGGTGATACACCACACCAAATAATTCAATCAGAGTTCAGGCCACATCAACTCAGCTCCCATTATCCAGTTGAGCTTTCCTTTGGCCACCAGCCACTTCAATGAAGGGACCTATAGCCAAAGGCTCTTTGTTGTTTCACAGGACCCATACGTTTCCACATGTAGCAACTGCACTAGTCGTCATTCCCATGAGACCTGTAGCCACTACACCTGTAGTCATTGCACCCATAGCCACAACACATGGGACTTGTTCATTTCACATTCTGATTGTCTGCATGCAGCCACTCCTGCCTACAACACCTTTTCTCACAGCACCCGCATGTTGCCATCTTCCACTATTGCTTGTACCTTCATGTTACGTGTCGCACTACCAATGACCACTTCGTTCACACACTTCTTCAGCATCACATCAATTTGATTCACTCCGGCTCGTTCGTCGAGTACATCAACTCCAGTTGCCATGTCATCATTTTTTCATGCAACATTTCCAATTTAGACATCACCTCAAATGTATCTATCTAGCTATTTCTTTAATTAACATTTATTGTTGCTTATTTTATGACTTTCAAACTTCACACATTATTATTTTTATATCTTATATCCATTTGACTTGCTTTCACCCCGTTCTTCCGTACACTTACCCTGTCTTCTCATTTGAGGACAAATGACACCATAGTTGGAGGGGGATATTGCATACATAAGAATTATTTTATGTACATTTAAATCTCTTAAATCTCTTCCTTCATAATTATGACTATCTGTTGCATAACATACAAGCTAGCAGAATAGCAAATGGTAAAAGCAACTAGTAAGAAAAATTTGCCAAAGAATAGGGGATTAAGTTGAAGGAATTGAGTTTGTAGAGTGGAATTGGAGAGTTTCATGAGATATCATGATGGGTGGTGATCCGATTAGGAGAGAGCCTACTTTCCACTCAACATTATTGTCTGACAAGGATTTCAACAAGCAGAGTGGTTGGAATATTTCCTTAAGCTAACAGAGTATAATGAAGACATTACCTAGTAGTTCGTGGGAGCATTCTAGAATGAGGAAGCTACAATGAAAGGCTTGTGGGTTGACATGACTATAGTTGCCATAGCCGAGGTCACTGGGCTACGTGCAGTTGGAGAAGAATTCCCTGTAAGAGTTTATGCCATTTCAGCAGTTGGGCCAAATTCATACAACCAAGAGAAAGAATGGAATCTACATCTCAAGGTACCAAATGACTCTCTTTGCCCTAGTTATGGGCCTCTATTGTTACCTATATTATTAGATATCTTACCTGTGATGGGAGACAGTCTTTTCTTTATACTGTGCATTTCAAACTTTTAAGTCATCTCCGTTACGGGAGGGTAGTGAATGTTCCAAATTTCTTGTTCAATTTGTTAAAAAGGATGTCTACTAAATATAGAAGAAAAAATTGCCAGTCTTCATTGTCTCATCATGGCGAGGTTGTGCTATTAGTAAAAAGGAGTTTATCTATTTAGTACCCTGATATTTCTTGGGAACGTTTTCTTGAAATTAATCATGTTGATGAGGGACCTTTGAGGGTTGAACCGATGAAAGAAGAAGAGGCAGAGGCAAAAAATTTACAAACAGGGGAAGAAGAGGAAGCACCTGTGACCCAGAAGCTTCACCTACCCACTGCCATGCAAATGTTGAGGAACATCCAGCTCCAAGCCCTGATAATTCTATAGGTGAACCTGCTAGGTCTCCCACACCTGCAACTTCACCAATTTCAATCCCCTTGCCAGAGCATTCACCCTCACAGACTTCTAGCCACACAAAGAAAAAGTTAAAATGAAAACTGCAGCCTGGAGCTACCAGCTCACCACTTGTAGCACCTAAAACTGCCCATGAAACTATTTATGTCTCAAAGCCCACCAAGAAGAGAAAATCATCCTCTTCTTCATCCAAATCCAAGAAGAAACAAAAGGTCCCTACTCAATCACATAGGCGCTCAGACTGCCTGAAGGAGAAAGACCTTTCAGGGGAAAAACCTAGACTGAAAAGAAGAATGTGGTTGATATACACACTGATACAGACTCGAAAAGGAAGCATCTATTTTTTGATAGAGAATAGAAAAATGTGGGCCACACACTCATCCTGGAGACTAATATAGAGTCCAAGGAGGAAGATTCATATACAACTACGAAAAAGCATCAACCTCCCCCTGAAACTGAAAACCCAGAATTCTCAGCCTCTCCAGATGAAACTCAGGAAGAGGAATTGTTGTTGGACTCTAAAGATACAATAGAGGGAGAGAAGGATGAATTGCAGATAGCCCTGCAGAAAATTGTAGAATTGGAAAAGCAGTTGAAGGACTACCAACAAAAAGAGACAAGGTTAAATGAACATGTTAAGGAGTTGGAGGATCAGCTACATGTTTTTCAGAAACAAGGGTCAGGACTAGAACTTTTGGCCCAATTGGCCATTATAGAAACCAATAGAAGGAATCTAGAGCCTGTGCAATCAGAAGAAAAACCAGAGGAACCTGCTCCATCAACCTTATTTACAGTTACCTTGCAATTATGGAATAAGATAGATGAATTGGTAAAAGAACAAGGTGAACTAAAGGAGAAGCATAGCAAGGAGATAGAGGTGAAGAACACAGAAATAAAGATATTGAAATTTAAAATAGACAGAATGGAAGATATGACTATCCAAATGATGAGGTGTCAGCCACCTGCAAGAGTTTATGCCATCTATCTATAGGAGCGGTATTTGAGCTTTCAGTTTAGCCAACTTTATAGTGATGCCCCTGTTTTGCTTTTTACACCTGCCTTGTTTCTAACGTCCTACCAAAAAGCTACCCTTGAAATGCAAAATCAATTATGTGAATTCTACCTACATGAACTTGCCATTCCATATGATACCCAATGGAATCCCCTAGTTGTTATTGGGGATGTGTAATTGCCCTAGCCTCATTCATTCAAAATAACCATAGGAGAGGAGTGTTACAATCGCAGTATAACGAGAGAAAAATCACTCCCTCTCAAACTCAGGACATAATCCCTAAATCCTAAAAAGATAGTGGAGGAATGGATTGATCTAATTGAACATCTAGAGGTAGAAACCAAACTCCTGGAATGTAGAGCCATGGATTATAGGAAATTCAAGGAATTGGCCAAAGGGATTGGTAAGGAAGCTTTAGGTTTCTCATATAGTATGTGGAAAGAGTTGACACCATCGTTGCAAAGGAAAGAGCCTCATTCAGTATTCAACCTCTCAACAGCAATCAATAGGGCACAAAAATATATAAGATCATCCAATTAACATAGAATAAATTGGCTACCATTAGTATTGCATCCTCCCCTACTTCTTTATCCCATTCCACATTGGATGGGGTAGAGGATGAATCAGGCAATAGAATGGGCTAGGTGGAATAGGTTGGCAGAGTAGAAGGGCTTCTATCTCAAATAGGACAGAGGAGTAGAAGAACCTACAGATTACAGGGAGATAGCTCTTCAATACAATCAGAGACCTTGGTTGCTGGAGGACCATCAACATGTTTAGTTGGGGGGTATGATGAGGCCATGTTTTGTCTTGTTTCTCTTGCTTTAATTGCATGTTTCCTAAGACATTTCCAGACTTTTATATATATTAACTATGTCTATAATCATCCTTAAGACATTGAAAGCATGAAGATGGGTATATAATATCTTGTTAATTAATTATATGTGAATTTATGATTGTTCATGAAATATGATGGCACTTTATGTTAATTTTAGTAATTGTGATGTATAGATATCATGTGATTGACTAAACCCCCATGCAGCAAGAACGTGGCTACATCTCATGAAGACCACTGGGCAGCCTGCAACAAAGGAGGTGTTGATATCCACAATAGATAGTACATGCACTTGCAGCCAAAGGAAGAAGACTCTGAATTGATTGGAATGAGTTATCCATAACTCTCCACTCTTTGATGGTTATCCTTCGACAATTGATGCAGTCATGAATAACGAAGGAATCTTAGATCATGCTCCATGTTTTATTTCTAGTCTTGACTATTCTTCATAAAGACTAGAGAGAGTTATAGTAGGATTGTGCTATCTATATTACCTTCATGACAGTTTAGTTTCCTATTCCTAGTTTGCTTTGTAATAATGTCCTCTTCGTACGTTGTTGGATAATGAACATTTATGGTATTTATTGTTTAGTAGTTTTGTTCAAATAGACAAGTTTGATCTTGTCTATAGATAGATTAGACTTCTGTATACAAGACAAGAAGGATAGACAGAGATTGTGTTATCAAATTTGTTATTGTACTTTCCTCTTCAACATTCACTCAAGCAAGGGCCACTTGAGGTAATTGTGTTTCTCCTATATGTTTACATGTGTTTAGTTTATGTTGTATGTTTATGTGTATGCGATTAATGCATGTTGTAATGAGTTATGTTATATGGATTAGTTAGATTTTGATAATCTATGTTGTTGAGTCAAGGTGATCACCGACCAATTATTAGTTGTTCTCTTATTTGGAATTACATAAGACTATTTGATTACAACCAATTGAATATCATTGGTTATTTCTTACTAGCATTTCTTACTTAGAGTATTTGAACTTGGGTCTCCACAATGAGAACCTAACATGTAAGGTGCGGAAATTTACCATCTAAACATAATACTCAAAAAGAAAAGCATATTCCATAAGTAAGATAATCAATTATTAACAGCTTCTAAACATCCATAATAACATAGAATGGTAAGAATCCATGAATAAGTATAAATATTCATATGCTAGAATGAGTTACAAATTCAGTTCCATACACCCAACTTGGTGTTACAAACATCTTTTTCAATGTTACAAAAGGAAGTAATACATCAACATATCAATAAATCAGGTTACATATACAACTTGGCTATGCTAGCCATACAAAGAATAATATGAAGCAAATATCTATGTCAATAATAATATCTGAACTCGACTGCCTTGATCCTCTGATCATCCACCAACCGAGACCAAGAGAGTGGTTGAGGTACTTTTTCCACCCAACCACGAAGTACTGGACTTCCCCAGGTTTCTTCCTACTTGAAGAAAGCACCGACCCTACACAAGGAGCCTAGCAACTTGGAACGGTGTAAGTAGGAGGGAATCACTCGATGCGTGCCTATTGCTTGTATGCATCCTAACCTAGAATGACATAACTCTTGCAACAAGGATGTGGTAGAGACAAATATAACATATTTCTAGGCTTTTAAAACAATCCATTTGTTTCAATGGTACAGTAGCTTGGCCAAGCATATAAATAAAATGATAGTTTTAGAAAAAGTAAAACTATCGTCTCTGGGAGCCCACATTCGACATCCTGTCTCAACAGTTTGTACTTTCCCAAAAACATGCAAAACTCAGTTTCCTAAGTTTGGTTTTCCATAGTCATAAGTATCTATTTTGTATTCAATCATTATTTCCATTATTCAATTGATTTCACTAGTTTTCTTGTTGGAAAGTTTACTATTTTCCCTTATTTTATATCAATTTTTCCTGACACGTTAATTCTAGATGTGACGAATCTACTAGTTAAATACAATGTATTTCTTTCAAGGAATTTGATATATTGCTATCTTTGTCAAGTGAAATCACAAAATAACATTTATCAAGAAAACTCAATAATTCAAAAGTTCATACAAAATCCTTTTTTTACGGTGTAAATATAAAATAGAATGAATATTTCTTTTGCTGCAGTACAATAAATCTGATTTTAGATATTATATATATGTATATATGTATATGTATTTATGTATATGTATATATATATATACATATACATATATATATACATATGTACATATATATATTCATATAATTCAAATTTTCCCTCAGCACTGTAGTGTTGTCCCAGCATATAACTTTTCCAGCAAACACAGTTAAAATAAGAACATATATATATAAACTAAACATATCAAATGATATAATTGAACACAATCATAATCCATTCTGTTCCCAAACAATAAAAATTATAGTCAAATATACGCAAAGAGAGGGAAATTCATATATATATATATATAATCAAATGAGATAATAGCCGAAGGACTATCGGAGCTATGCGCAGATATACCAGTGAATAAAATTCATACCAAAACGCATTCAACGGATTCCAAGTTTGAGATTTCATACTTTGCAAAGAAGAACAAACAATACAAGTTTGAATTTAGATAATGGAAAAACAAAAAGGGGTTGACGCCCCCAAGTGGGGTCGCAATCCCTAAGGATTGCGGCACCATTTGGTGGCGCCGGTGCCACTTTCTCTAAATAGCGGCCACAATGCCATCTAAAACTTAAACATATTTCAATATTCAAAGAGTCTTCTCTAATAATTTAAATGCATTCGAACCATTATATTGACAGTCGTTCCAAAATATATATATTTCAATCTTATTACACACACACACACATATATATTTAGATAGAAAGATCATGAAAATATCCACATACACACATAGCTACAGTAAGATCTAAGATTTAAACAAGAACCTGGAATTCGCTCACTAATCCAATCGAATGCTTTATTTCCACAATTTCCCAAAAGCTCCCTGATCTGAACCGTTTCCCTTTTGTGCCGCCAAAATTCTTCCACAAATTCTCTTGTTTTGTATGTAGTTTTAGAGATGAAGAGCTAAATTTCTTTTGAGAATGCAAGATGTTAAATATGAGTTTCTGTGTGCAAGGATAAATTGCAACTCTTCTTTTATTGTTTCCTCTCCTCAAGCGTTTCGCTTTCTTGAGCTTTTATTTCCTATATTTAGTTTTTGTTTTTCTAATTTTTCTATTGTTTTTTCTTGTTTTCTTTTTGTTTTTGTTCTAAAATCATGTTTTATTTAATTTCTAGTTTTCAATTTATCTAAAAATATTATCACAAAATCTACATATTTATCACAATGTATCTATAAAACTAATAATTAAATAGAATATAATTATTCTCTAAATAAAAACAAATTCAATAACTAATTCAATTATTCTATTTTCTAAGCACTCACAATATTTAAATAACAATGAATTAAATAATCTAATTAAATCACCATTAACTAACTATGCAATAAAATCATATAATTTAAATTAAAAAAATGCAATTTAAATTAAACTAATAAATCATTCAATATGCAAACATATGTAACTACATGTCACTACGTGAAGTGTGTGAATGATATCCCTCCATCTTAACCCTGCCAGGATGCTAATCTCCTTTACCTCAACCACACCCTTGTCTTCGACAACCTACAATTCAGAATAAACTCCAATTTCCCATTAATAGGTTAGTAACCAATAGTCGAAGCATTACTAACATAAATATAACATTCATTTCATTTCATCTTTCCATATTAAAATAATCATCCATCTTTCAAAAAGAAATTATTCATCTAACCACATATTATTATTCATGAGATATTTCCATATAAAGTAATTCCAGATAGTAACAAAATTTGAGACGTGACACAACATTTTAACCAAAAGCAGAATTCACATATATATATATATATATATATATATATATATGTATTATACTCCTTAAAACAACCATATTTTGAGTGTTAAGAAGATAGATTTCAGATTTAGAAATTATTTTGAAAGTATAATATATTCATTATACATATTTCATATTAAGTGCTATACTCCTTAAATCAACTAGGTTTTAAGCTTAACAAAATAGATTTTAAATTATTTTATCTATTAAAAAAGCATATTAATTGTATATAACTTCATATTGAATTTGTATAGGTGTTACAATCCTTAAGCTAGACCTAAAGTCTTCAAGAGGATGTGTTTCTTCTCTAGGGCAAGAGGACACATTTATAGATTAAAAATAATAGAATTGAAAATAAATAAATAATGGTTGTAAGATTGAGTTCAAGGGGACAATCTATACCATTGAAATGATTTTAAAGGGGCCAATTCTATACTATTGAAATGATTTTTATATTATATTCACAAAATTGCATATAATTGTAATTTGTTCATGCTATATAGGTCCCATAGTTCAAAATTGGAACCAATCTAATATCAATAAACTAAAAAATTTAGATTGTTCTCTAGCAACTTATATTCAATTAGCTTTAATTAGAACTACAACATTGGTTACAACCTACTACACAAAACTAATTAGAGGAACACACAACTAAACAACAAAAAATAACTTACCACTAGAATGGTGCCTTCCTTCAATGCGATTGAAGGCAACATTTCTTGTGTTGGATAAGGGAGTAGATGAGATGGTCATTTTGGTTGGGACAATGGGTTTCAGATCTATAGAAGAGAATACCTCCTCCTACCTTGCTCATTCATTCTTATGTGGGGCATTAAAATGCACCCTAGGTTCTACTTCTCACAATTTTTTTTGAAGCATTCATACTGTCAACCATTAACTCATGCAATGCAATATGCTTGCCATGCTTATGAACTTGTATTTGTTAATTAAATTTAGAGTTTTCACATATTCAACTAGGGCCTTGTAGTAATATTTCAAGTTACACTGCTAATGCAAATTGAGCATTCACATCTTCGGTAACCTCATGTTCTTTTGCCTCACTAACCCATGTTCATATGATGGCCATCTTAACTTCATGTACCTACTCAATTATCTAATTGTAAACAACCTTATTGTGAACATGAGATGTCAATTTAAGATTAAAATCCTCCTCAATAGATGCCTTGGTCCATTTTACACTAGTATTTGTAGTCACCTTGGCTAAAATGCTCCTAACCATCAATGGTGTTGTTTTTGGTTATCTAAAAGGTGTTTCTCAACTGCCTATCAAATATAGACCACTTATATGGAAAGTCCCTGAATTCCATTCTTTAGTAGGCAAAAATGTGTTCCATCATCTATGTATTTGTAGTTGTCACCCTACAATTTTGTTTATAGGGATAACAAAGAGGTCTAGAAACCAAGATCGTACTTTTCCTTATGCCAAAGGGTTAGGGAATAAAACATGGATGTTGGAAGAATTTGCGTTGACATGCTTAGTACTTCCCTTCTTGGTGATCTTTCCATCAAATTATTTGACAATCTTTACAATAAGTATCCTAGTTGTCAAAGTGAATGTTGCAATTCTTCCATAAATCAACCTCATTTCTATAAGTTTTTTTTTTTACTTTTTTTTTATATTTCTTTTTAAAATTTCCCTCCAAAATGATAATAAGATTCCATTTTTGAACCTTAATAACCCCTCCTTCCATTACGGGGTCATAAATTTTCATTTAATTTTAGATTCTCAGAATGATCAAAGTCCATCCTAATCAAAGACATGATATTTTCATAGTCCACGTAAGTGATTACAAGTGCTTTTGATAATAACTATGTGGATGTTTTACATCAACATTTCATATCACACTTCATGATCCATCATTAGGATGAGGAAAACTAATATAGTAGCTTGCAAACTTTGCTCACTAAATAGATGGTCAGGTCGAGGGTAGGAGAGGAGGAAGAGGGAAAAAATAAAAGTTGAGATAAGAGAAAGAAGAAAGCATGATGAAGGATGAAAACCCACCTAAAAAAAATTCATAAAACAATAAAATTCAAAATCATTTAACGCTCTTTACAATACATGTCCTCGTTGTTGAAGTGGATATTACATTATTCCACCAAGCAATCTCATTTTGATCATTGATTTTCTTTTTCCTTTCCTTTTCCATTTCTTTTTAAAACTTTGCCTCCAAAACAATCAAATGTCACTTTTGAACCTTAACAACTCCTTCCATGATGGGGTCTTAAATTTTCATTCAGTTATTAGATTCTAGGAGTGATTAAAGTCCAATCTAATCATCTAGAAAGTTCCTAAAGGATACCATTAATATAAATTAATCTATACCAATATTAATTAGGTATTAGTTAATAAATCAACCAAATGATTATATTCTAGATAGCAATGAAAGAGGGAAATTTCTTCAAAGTTTTTGACCATATTTCAAGCTTCCCTCAAGATGTTTTCAATTTTTTAACAAAGGGTTTGGTCCTCCCTTATTGCATTGATGATTATAATTGTGAAAAATCACATACCCATGCCATTTTCTCTTATGTTTTGGGCCCACTTCAACAAGGTTGTCCTTTATGCATTGACTAGTGTGCAAGTTCACATATTTTTATATAGAAGTTGACAAATAACCTTATCATAGCCTCATTCCATCTCCACACATCCCAAGGGTCAAGACCAATTTGTAGTCGAGATACTATACATTACTTTGATTCAAATTCATAAATATTAAATTAAATTAAATCAATCCAACATACCCAAATTTAAACCCCAAAAATATTTATTTTCATTAATAGACATTCGATTTCCACAATCCATAATATTGTAACTGGATGCTTCTAGATTAAACTGTGTGATAGTATTTTCTCTCAACATTTTGGGTCACACTCCATGATCCATCATCAAGATAATAGAAAGCAAGAGAGGAGAAATAGAATAGATAGTTTACAGATCAAGCAGGTTAAATAGAAAGGGAGAAGAGAAGTGGCGCGGGGACCAAGAGACCACATGGGAACAACCAAGAATAAGAACTTAATCTTCTGCACAAGAAAATTCAAAGGGTCTCCACATGCCGAAGTACCAACCTAAACAAGCAAGCACAAATTAAAATGTAGATAAATAATAATGAAACACTCAACTTCAACCACCTACTATCAAATATATATATATATATATATATATATATATATATATATATATATATATAACAAAAAGAACATAAAAGAATACCAAAAAGTAAATATAATAACAAATTATTAGGCTACTATATATATATATATATATATGTTAGACTTAGGGCACACAACTGAGAGGGGGGGTGAATCAGTTGTGCAAAACTTTCTCCAATTAAATACTTAAATCTTCTTAGTGATTAGCAGTATATTAATCATGAACCATAATACATTCAAATCAAGAGCAGAAACACATCAACACATAAGACACCAAGATTTTGACGTGGAAAACCTGGTTAAGGGAAAAACCACGGGGTGATTAACCCAAGATTGTATTCTCTATTAGAATAATAGAAAGAACAAAATGACACATGCCAATTAGGGCTCACTGCCCGAGCACACTGCTCACAAGAGGCTCACTGCCTACAAGAGACACATTGTCTACAAAGAAATAAATATCACATACATGAACTAGAGAATAGCATCTTCACCATGCTTGAATCAGTTCCATTTAAGCCCAATACTTCTGCTCTGCCTTTCGCTCTCCTCCTTGCTACCACACTCTCATAACCACAAGAACAACTTTGAAATGACTTCGTAACCCCTTATTTATACAAGACATCAACTTAGGAATAATCATCTAAGTCGGCAAACATCTACCAGAACATCCACAAGAAGTGTAACTTATCTGGTCAGCCAGTCTCAAGAAGAACATCATCATCTGGAGGTTATTCTTCAATAGAAAGCTCCAACTCCAATGCGGACCACTAACATATGCTAGACACAATCCAAATTTCTTCACAAGGTTTCTTGAATCACCAAGAACATCCGCACTTCATCTGCATACTGAAATCCTTCTCTCTTTCATATGGAACCTCAAGAACACAGTCTGTCACCACTGTCACCAAAGAATGGATACTTCTGGACCTTCCATTCATGAACCAATCGAGTTGACACATCAAAAGGACTTCCTTAATACTCCCTCAAATCCGCAGAGAAGGAAACTGTACTTTCGGATCTCACCGGACCTGTCTGTGTCACTCTATTACCTCTGAACACCTACCGGAACTGGTTTTACTTGAGCAGCCACAACTTCTTCATATCTTCATGTGGACCTCTAAAATCTCTATTGGATCGCCTCAAGACACATATCTACAAACCCTTTAATCCGCATCCTCTGATCATCTTCCTATCTTGGACTTTTGCCTTATTGTCATCACTGTTCTTCACTGTTCCTGTTTGAGATTAATTTTCTCAATATCCTCAGCTCACGCCTCATCTAAACCTTATCATTAATGCAACAGGAGTATGTTGACATCAATGACAACACCAATTAGGCCCATACTTGCAACAATTTCCCCCTTTGTTATTGATGGCAACATAAGATGTGAAAAACTATTTTAACCATCAAGTCAAGAACTTCTTCTTACTATCATAGCTCCCCCTATCAGGAACAACCATTCACATGTCTTCTCTCCCTTTACTGCTCCCCCTTTGATCAGCAACCACTTGTTTTTCACGTGTCTTCTCTCCCCCTTTGACATCAAGGGCAAAGGGCACATACTTGTAATTTCCAACACTTTAGAATCATACCTGCTGCTCCCCCTAAGTAGCAACTCCCATCAATCTGGATCACAAGATATGACTGTGATATCCACCGGACTGATCCACCTCAGTGCACCTTAGTTCATCACCAGAGGGGCAATAACCCCTAACTTCTCCCTGAGATACTCAAAAGAGTCCTTAGGTAGAGGTTTAGTAAAGATGTCTGCAATCTGATTCTTGGAAGGCACAAACTCTAGTCCGACTTCATTCTTGTTCACTTGCTCTCTCAAAAAGTGAAATTTTATGGATATATGTTTAGTCTTTGAATGTGACACCGGATTTTTGGATATATTTATTGCACTTGAATTATCACAGAAGATTGTGATAGGTTCCTCATACTCCACTTTGATATCTCTTAGCATCTGCTTCATCCATAAAACTTGAGTGCAACTACCTGCTGCTGCAATATATTCAGCTTCAGTTGTAGACAGAGATATTGCCTCTTGTTTCTTGCTTAGCCAAGAAACCAATCTCTTCCCCAAAAAGAATGCTCCACCACTGGTACTTTTCCGGTCATCCACATCTCCTGCCCAATTAGCATCTGTATATGCATGAAGAGAGAAATCATGATCTCTAGGATACCACAGACCATACTCAACCGTCCCTTTTAGATATCTAAAAATCCTCTTGATTGCCATGACATGGGATTTTCTAGGATCAGCTTGGAATCTAGCAACAAGACCAATAGCTTGCATAATGTCTGGTCTAGTTTGAGTGAGATACAACAATCCTCCAATCATTGATCTATACTTTGTCTGGTCTACCTTAGGAGAGTCATCATCTTTGCTCAACTTACATCCGGTTGCCATGGGAGTATTCATTGGATTTGAATCTTCCATCCCAAATTTCTTTAACAATTCTTTCACATATTTGGTTTGAGAAATAAAGATTCCTTTCTTTGGTTGAGTGATTTGCAGACCCAAGAAGAAATTCATTTCACCAAGCATAGACATCTCAAACTCACTTTTCATTTGATTTGCAAAAGTTTTACACATACTATCTCTTCCTCCAAAGATGATATCATCAATAAACACTTCAACAATCAAGATGTTTTCATGATCAATTTTGAAATATAAGTTACTGTTAGCAGTACCTTTGTTGAAACCAATCTTCAAAAGATGCTTGTCCAATCTTTCATACTAGGCTCTTGGGGCTTGCTTCAATCCATACAGTGCCTTCTTCAACTTGTAGACCATAGCACCATGATCAGACAATTGAAATCCATCCGATTGCTCTATATACACTTCTTCTTCTGAGTCACCCTTTAGGAAGGCAGACTTGACATCCATCTGATATACCTTGAAATCCTTAAAGGCAGCAAAGGCAAGAAATAATTTGACTGCTTCAATTCTTGCCACCGGAGCAAAATTTTGTTCAAAATCAATTCCTTCTATTTGAGAGTAGCCCTTGCAGACCAATCTAGCTTTATTTCTGATTACTTCACCAACTTCATTTAGTTTTTTTCCAGAAGACCCATTTGGTTCCAATCACATTCTTGTTTCTAGGTCTGGGAACAAGATCCCAAGTGTGATTTTTCTCAATTTGCATCAACTCTTCCTCCATTGCTTTAGTCCAGTTTTCATCATTGCAAGCTTCATTTACTGTCTTAGGTTTAATTTTTGAAATCAGACAATACTTATCTGAGTTTTGAGCAATTTTCCTTCTTGTTTGTACACCTTTGCTTTTATCACCTATGATCTAATCTTCAGAGTGATTCAGTCTTACATACCTAGGTACTTTGGGAGTTACTTGCATTTCTGCTTCTTGATTAGGCTCATTCAAACTTATCTCTTCTTCCTGATTTACCGAATCAATCTAGATCTGAATCTCAGAAGAGGCTTGGGCTCCTTGAGTTAGAACACCATTTTGATCATCTTCATCATATTCATAGAAAATTGAGGGTTTTTAAACTCCTTCATCAACCTTCACATTTGTACTTTCTATCATCTTTCTCAGTCTCTTGTTATAACACCGGTATGCTTTGCTTTGAGTAGAGTAACCCAAGAATATTCCTTCATCACTTCTAGCATCAAACTTTCCTAGATCTTCATCTCTTTTAATGTAACATTTGCTACCAAAAACTCTGAAATACCTTACAGTAGGAGTGATATCAAACCAGAGTTCATAAGGAGTCTTACCGGTATTGTTTCTAATTTGAACTCGATTGAGAGTGTAGACTGCAGTGCTGACAGCTTCTCTCCAATAGATTTGAGGAACATTTGCTTCCATCATCATGGTCCTAGATGCTTCCTGGATGGTCTGGTTCTTTCTCTCCACTACTCCATTCTGTTGTGGAGTCCTAGGAGTAAACAACTGTCTCTTAATTCCATGTTTCTCATAGAACTCTATGAACTCACCGGATGTGAATTCTCCACCTCTATCCGACCTCAGACATTTCAATTTTAATCTGGTTTCATTCTCTACCATAGCTTTAAATATTTTGAATTTCTCAAGAGCTTCTGATTTCTCTCTTAGAAAGGTTACCCACATCATCCGGGAATAGTCATCAATTAGTAGCATGAAGTATCTATCACCTTGAATACCCCTGATTCTTGCCGGACCACAAAGATCAGTATGAACTAAGTCCAATAATCTGGTTGAAGACAGTTCCTTACTTTTGAATGTGACTCTGCTCAGCTTACCCAACTGACATTCCTTGCACAAGCTGTTAGTAGGTTTCACCAATTTTGGAAGATCTCTTACAGCCTGAGTATTGCTTATCTTGATAATATTATCAAAATTCACATGACACATCCTCCTATGCCACAACCAACTTTGATCAATTTGAACAAACAAGCAACTTTTGCCAGTACCAACCAAGTGAAATATATTACCTTTAGTTTGAGTACCGGATGCAATCTCTGTTCCAGAACTTTCAAGGATCTTGCATTTTCCATTCTTGAACCGGAGATCATAGCCTTTGTCCACCAATTGTCCAACACTGAGAAGATTGTGCTTCAATCCTTCAACATACAGTACATTACCAGTTTTGTTTCTTCCATCAAGAGAGATAGTTCCTCTACCTCTGATTCTACCAGTAGAATTGTCACCAAACTTTACCACTCCTCCTTCATACCTTTCCAAATCAACAAACTTATTCTTGTCACCTGTCATATGGTGAGAGCATCCACTGTCAATGACCCAATCATCCTTCTCTTCAATTTGGGCAGCCAGAGCTCTTTCCACAGTCTTATGATTGACAGATACAGAGGACATTGGATCTTCTTCCTTGATGGCAATGAACACCCATTCATTTCCGGATTTGTTTCCTGTCTCTGATTCATCATCTGTTACTCCTTCATTGTCATCATATTCATGTACATAGTAATAGTTCTTTTGGAACCTTGGCTTGTTAGGATTTTTCTTTAAAAACCTTTCCGAACACCTTGAGGCAAAATGACCAATCTTATTGCAGTTAAAACACTTAAAAGGTAATTTTTCGTCATACTTACCGGATCCTCTTGGTAGCCTTTTTGCAATAAGGGCTTCAAGTTGAGCAGTTTCTACTTCTTCTTCTTCCAGGTCTTTTCTTGTTTTTTCATACCATGACAGTTTCCTTGATGAGTTCTCTCCTAGATCAAACCTTTGTTTACCTTTTACAGAGGCATTGGCTTTGAATGCAGATTCAGTCTTGGGGGGATCATCTCCAAACTCTATCATTTCAAATGCAGCCAATTGATCTCTTGTTACAGTTGTATGGGCTCTGAATTCTTCAATGGCAGCAGCCTTTATTTTGTAAGAAGCAGGTAGGGATCTGAGAATTTTGCCAACAATCTCATTTTCATCCAAGACTCCACCAGCATTTCTAATTCCACAAACCACCTCATTCAATCTTGGCATAAAAGTAGTAATATTTTCATCATCTCTCATCTTTAGATTTTCAAATTTCCCTTTCAGACTCTGTAACCTTACACATTTAACATATTGGTCTCCTTCATGCAAAAGTTACAATTTTTTCCAAATCTCAAAAGCAGTTGGTAGGTCAATAACATTTGAGAGCTCTGAATCAGATAATGCACTTAGAAGAGCCTCTATAGTCCGCAGATTATTTTCAACATCTGTGATTTCATTTAGGGTTTTCAGACCACCCTGTGAAGGTACATACTGTATTGTAACCATGGTCCAGTACGCCATTCCCATACACTGCAAGTGACATTTCATGCGACCTTTCCAAAGAGAAAAATTGGTTCCATCAAACTTCAGACTATCCTTCTTGTAAGACGACATCCTGGATCTCCTCAAGCGGTTAAGCTCCTTTTAGAGGAACTTGGCTACCAATTGTTAGACTTAGGGCACACAACTGAGAGGGGGGTGAATCAGTTGTGCAAAACTTTCTCCAATTAAATACTCAAATCTTCTTAGTGATTAGCAGTATATTAATCATGAACCATAATACATTCAAATCAAGAGTAGAAACACATCAACACATAAGACACCAAGATTTTGACGTGGAAAACCCGGTTAAGGGAAAAACCACGGGGTGATTAACCCAAGATTGTATTCTCTTTAGAATAATAGAAAGAACAAAATGGCACATGCCAATTAGGGCTCACTGCCCGAGCACACTGCTCACAAGAGGCTCACTTCCTACAAGAGACACACTGTCTACAAAGAAATAAATATCACATACATGAACTGGAGTATAGCATCTTCACCATGCTTGAATCAGTTCCATTTAAGCCCAATACTTCTTCTTTGCCTTTTGCTCTCCTCCTCGCTACCACACTCTCATCACCAGAAGAACAACTTTGAAATGACTTCGCAACCCCTTATTTATACAAGACATCAACTTAGGAATAATCATCTAAGTCGGCAAACATCTACCAGAACATCCACAAGAAGTGTAACTTATCCGGTCGGCCAGTCTCAAGAAGAACATCATCATCCAGAGTTTATTCTTCAATAGCAAGCTCCAACTCCAATGCGGACCACTAACATATGCTGGACACAATCCAAAGTCCTTCACAAGGTTTCCTGAATCACCAAGAACATCCGCACTTCATCTGCATACTGAAATCCTTCTCTCTTTCATCCGGAGCCTCAAGAACACAGTCTGTCACCACTTTCACCAAAGAATGGATACTTCTAGACCTTCCATTCATGAACCAATCGAGTTGACACATCAAAAGGACTTCCTTAATACTCCCTCAAATCCGCAGAGCAGGAAACTATACTTCCGGATCTCACCGGACCTGTCTGTGTCACTCTGTTACCTCTGAACACCTACCGGAACCGGTTTTACTTGAGCGGCCACAACTTCTTCATATCTTCATGCGGACCTCTGAAATCTCTATTGGATCACCTCAAGACACATATCTACAAACCCTTTAATCCGCATCCTCTGATCATCTTCCTATCTTGGACTTTTGCCTTATTGTTATCACTGTTCTTCACTGTTCCTGTTTGAGATTAATTTTCTCAATATCCTCAGCTCACGCCTCATCTAAACCTTATCATTAATGCAACAGGAGTATGTTGACATCAATGACAACACCAGTTAGGCCCATACTTACAACAATATATCTGTGTGTGTGTGTGTTTGATAGTAGGTGGTTGAAGTTGAGTGTTTCACTATTATTTAGTTACATTTTAGTTTGTGCTTGCTTGTTTAGGTTGGTACTTCGACATGTGGAGACCCTTTGCATTTTCTTGTGTAGAATATATATTATAAATTCATTATTATTCAGTTACATTTTAATTTGTGCTTACATGTTTGTTCGCATTTAAGTTCATTTTTCTTTTTCTTCTACTCTTCTATGAGTCATGTGGTTTTTTCTTCTTTCATCATTTTGTGTTATCTTATTATGTTGTAATTTACTCTAATTGGGAACTTGATGTTTTTTCTTGTTTAGGCTCTCCCTTTTATAGATGTTTGTAAATATATTCACATATGCATATACACATATTCCCATACATGTATGCTTTTATGTTTATGTATACAGGTAGATACTTATATGTACATGTATACATACATATATATTCTTATATATTTGCATTTATATATTGTTATATAGATATATACAAACACTTGTGTTTTGTATGTATGTATATTTACATATCCACATAAATGTGTATATGCATATACATATATACACATACATGTATTCTTATATGTTTATGCATACAAGTAGATACTTAGATGTACATGTTTACATACATATACATATACTTATATATATGCATATATATAGTGTTATAGGGATTTATACTAACACTTGCATTTTCTTACTCTTAAATATACACTCTTATGACTCATTTTCATCCTTTTTATCCTTTCTCCTTTCAATCTTTGGTCTAATCTCTTTATTCATTTTTTGTGCATTTGATATTAGTCTGAATTTATATTTTTTAGGACTTATTGTTTTTGGAATGTTCTATAATTTGATGCTCAATCTTTATTCTCCTTTTTTATCTTTTTATTCATCTATTACGGTGTACTTTAGTTTTCTTCTTTATTTCGCTAATTATATATTTACAAATTTCGTTATATATTAGTAGCCTAATAATTTGTTATTATATTTACTTATTGTTATTCTTTTATGTTCTTTTTGTTATATATATATATATATATATATATATATATATATATATATATATATATATATATATATATATATATATATATATATATATATGTTTGATTGTAGGTAGTTGAAGTTGAGTGTTTCATTATTATTTAGTTACATTTTAATTTGTGCTTGCTTGTTTAGGTTGGTACTTGGGCATGTGGAGACCCTTTGTATTTTCTTGTGCAGAAGATTAAGTTCTTATTCTTGGTTGTTCCCATGTGGTCTCTTGGTCCCCACGCCACTTCTCTTCCCCCTTTATATTTAACCTGCTTGGTTGCAAATTATCTATTCTATTTCTCCTCTCTTGCTTTCTATTCTCCTGATGATGGATCATGGAATGTGATCTGAAACGTTGAGATGAAATACTATCACACAGTTTAATCCAGAAGCATCTAGTTACAATTTATTTTCATTACTATAATATTTATTAGATTCCATTCCACCACCAATTTTCTCACCCTCTTCTCTCCATCTCCTTCAAACCAAGGCAAATCCCCTTTAACTTCATTATTTGAGGCCATAGAAAAGAAGAAAGCTTTTCCATCACTAAAGTTGCCATTATGCTCTTTCAAGAGAAATCCAATTCCACCAATCCTCAATTCTATATTGGTTCTTAACCATACCATCAAAGTTTAATATATTGATGAGGAGGAAGGAAAAACTATCAAATCTATGTAAAGGTGTTGAGAGATATTATTTTTTAGGCACCCATATGTCACAAATCTAATAAAAAAGAGATCATAATTTTTATTTTTATTTTTATTATTTTTAAATGAAAATAAATTATTTATTTATTTTATATTTTATTTAAAATCTATTTTATTATTACGCCAAGAGGCTTCCTACATTCATAGCACGAATGGGAGCTAGAATCTTTATTAAAAAAACCAAATAGTCACTCTACAAATTAAAAAAAATTAAAAAACTAAAAAAAAAGGTGAAAGGAATAATAAAAATAAATAAATGTTGGATGAAAAGAAAGGTGGATGGCAGTTTCATAGAAGCCATCACTATGCACTAAAATGAAAGAAAGAAACGTTACATAATGGCATATGAAAGGACACACATTCAATCTATTTATATTTGTTAGAGGAAATGTGAACAATAGTATTAAACAACTAAATATCCAATAACTCAATGGAAGTAAGACAAATGCAAATAAACAAAAGATATACCTTTGCAAACAGATTTACCTCGTGCCTTCCATTGTTGCCTATCTTGCTTCAAATGATCTTGTTTGATTATGGAGCTCTCAGAATTTGTACTTCCTTGCTGTTAAGATGACAAAGCTTGAATGGCTATGAGGAGGATTGTGCAATGCAACTACAACGCAATAACTAAGATGAGGGATGGAAATAAATGATATGCAGCTATGGTGGATGATAATGAGATGATGATAATGCAATGCAATGAATGCGTTTTTCCAAAGGCACACTAGTAGGATTCCTGCAGAGTAAGATTACAAAAGCTTGAGATATGAAAATGAGGGAATGAGGGTTCCCTTTTATAGGATCAAGAGAGGCCAAATTCAAGTGTCAATAGATCCATGACTGGAGGAATTACATGTGATGTGTATGGTTGAGAGAGCTTGAGAGAATGTGTGCTAATCAGAAGAGGACAAGTGTCCAAGCCTCTTTCATGAGTTATGGGAGTTAACAGACTAGATTAAGGAGTTAACTGAATAGACTAACCAGTTAAGTGAATTGATTGATTAGATAACTAATTTGACTGATGAGTTAACAGATCTTGATTGGAGGAGAAATAGGACATGTGGGTGAGGGAATATTAGCTAGTTAAATATTAAAATATTTAATTATGTGTGCAACATGGTGAGGTGGAAAGGTGATGTGGATTTATGAAATTAGGACTTTGGCATAGAAGAAATTTAGGATTAATTAAATAATTTAGGATTATTTAATTAGATGAGACATTAGAGGAATTTAGATGATTTAATTAAATAAATTAATTTTATTTAATTATTAGAGGGATGTAACCATTTAAATAAATTAGGATATTTATTTAATTGATAAAAGAATGAGAATAAAATAAATATTAAAATATTTATTTAGTTCGACACGAGCCAATTTTAGGTGTATATATTTTGCCCCTCTTTGATGCAATGTGTTTTATCACGTTGTTTCAAAGAATAAAAATTTTTGTCAGTATGATATATGCCCCAGTTTCTGCCCCTAGTATAAGTTTAGTGACGATAGGATGCCCCCTCGGGAGATTGGATGAGAAGAATCTGATGACAGGATGACAAGTCCAATCTCATGATGAGATAGGCTGACCAGATAGATGGGAGAAGAAATTGGCTAACGACGGGCGAAAATCGATAATAACCATGCCCCAGCATGTACAAGGTTAAACTCTTCCAATTAGGGCTCATTTTGCTATATATAGGCATGTGGGGTCACAATCCTAGTCATCTGTACACTTATCTTTTGTGGAGAGATTTAAGGAGCTCTAGTGTGGTTGCAGTGCAAAGCAGTTAGTAGAGATGGACCGGATTCTGATAGTCAGCCACCGATTTGAGAGGATCTAACGATTCAGGCGGCCAGCAGAGTACGGACCCCCGATATGTATCCTTCGAAACTTGGTCAATTTTGCATTTATGGTGGTCAAATTACAGGTCAAAGTTGTCATTTTTGAATGTGTGGGTTTAGTGTTTTGGCTCAAATAAGCCATTAATACACACATATACTCCAATTCGTCTCATCTAAGTCAAGAATTGGCACATATGAGAAATTTTCACAAATGATAGGGAGTCTTGCGCAAACTAGGGTTTTCACGCATGTAAGTCTTTAGGTGCAATCAAGCAGCAGTCTTGCACATGTGTTTTATAGCTACGCAAACATTGTAAAAATGTACAAATAAGCAGTGTTTCAGTGCAATTGATTGGAAGTTGCACATTTGATGTGAAAATGCGCAAATGAGTACTATTTCTATGCAATTGCCTGAAATAGCGTAAATGATAGGGGATTCAACGCATTTAACGCAAAGAAGTGCATCTAGTAAACAGAGCTATGCATCTGATAGGTTTGGTAATATACTTAGCTGGTTTGACAAAGTTGACATTGTGAGCGATGTTGGTCAACTGATAGGTCATCTCTGAGATTGATTGAATCTCAGAAGAGAGGATAGGATATATTTCCTAATAGGTTAGATAAGTACTTTGTTTGATTTGATAAATTTGTGGCTTAGTTTGATTTGGTGTTTTAACGCACTTTGTTATCAATTTTGCATGAGATCCTAGATCATGTAATGATGTCACGGGAGAGATTCCCTCTGACGTAGTTGCTTAGGCCCTACTTGACTAATACTAGCCATTTGGTGCTTGGGTCAACCGGCTTATCGTATGTTTGCTTCATGCCCGAGATGCGGGCTAACCTCAGATTATTGACTGCTTTGGGTGAGAGGTACCACAGTGAGACGGGCACGTTTCACCTGCCCACTGGAGAGATGATGGTGACGCTAGAGGATGTTCACACCGGATTCTACGGATTCCTATTCAGGGTGAGCTAGTTGAGTATGAGTCTGCCACTGGAGCTAGATTGAGTGTAGACGAGTGTTCGATGACCTAGACTTGGAGGGCACAGAGATCAGTTGGGCAAACATTGCAGAGTACTATGAGCCCCTACCAACCATACTAGCAGGTTTTATCAAAGGAGTTGTATGCCCCGACAGGAGATCCTGTGGCTTCCAAGTTGGATGGGGACGGACTCTAGACAGGATGGTTCAAGAGGGGACATAGTTTTCTTGGGGTCCCTACATCTTAGCCCATTTGTACCATGATTTGCATCAGTTCGTATAGGATGGAGTTGCTAGTCTTTCCGCTGGTGTTTCGTTGCTTTAGATTTGAGTCTGGCTGCATATAGTGGTGTCACGACCGATTGGCATGGGAGTGAGGGGACATGACCAACCCTACTCTTATATGTTTTAGGAGACTCTTTCCCAGTCCAAGTTGGGAAAGTTAGAGTATTGGTGTCACACATTGGATAATGTGGACGAGGTGACATGGAGACCATACCTAGACTGTGAGGTGTCGGATGAGGATGCAATAGAGTTGCCTTATTATTTCCATACTCGATGGCTAATAGGGAGGACTCCCTACATACTAGAGCGCCACATTGTTAGCCATGTGTTCTGACAGTTTGGCAGGATTCAGGGCATGCCCCAGGGTACTGCTATTTTTGCTCAGACGCACAAGGAGCGTCCACTGTGGGGTCCCGTGGCATCATTTGAGATAGTGAGGACTGATTTTTTGCAAATTCCCTACCAGGCATGGGATATGAGGTGGCAGATAGTGGACACGGTATGACAGCGGACTTTGAGGCACATTTTACTGCCCATTCGCTTCCTAGATACCCTGGTCCTGGAGAGTTGGTTCCACGACTTGAGGATGATGATGAGGATGAGGACAACGCCCATCGACAGAGGAGGGGATGACGGCGAGGCGGGAGGGTGGCAGAGGTGGTAGAGGAGGAGGAGATGATGGAGGTGGGGGTGTGGAGGAGATGGAGGAGATGACGGGGATGATGGTGGGGATGATGGAAGTCAAAGGAGAGTGAGATATAGGAGAGTGCCTCACATGCAGGCATGGGAAGATGTACACTCACAAGTGCAGCTGCAAGTACAGGCACATGTACAAGCACATGCATAGGCACAGGGTGGGCAGGGTGATGGAGAGGCAGCAGCATTACAAGCCTAGGTGGCTTAGTTATAGGCATAGGTGGCATAGCTGCAGGGGCAGGATGGCGGTGAGATGGCAGCCTTGCGAGCCCAGGTGGCTCAGTTATAGGAGCAAGTGACACAACGACAGGGTGATGTCCGCACTGTGATTCTTGAGTGAGACATGACCATGTAGAGATATACTAGGGCAAAGTCCCTATTACAGTAGGTGTAGCAGATAGCAACCCAGGGTCCACACAACCAGATTGTGGCAGATATGGTTAGGGTGGGATAGGAGATACCCTATTGGAGAGGGATGTATGAGCAGGTTGTGCCAGTAGAGCAGAGGGTCAACAGTTTCCATCCTAGCTCATGTAGTAGGTCGAGGCGGACACAAACATAGAGCGTAGGGATGAGGCCACCACTTCCTTGTGGCCATCAGGGATGGGTCCGGCTTGTCCTATAGGGCCTCAACTTCCCCTGTAGCAGCCACAAGATCCAACCCTGTCTGGAGCCAGCTCCACATAGTCACTTGCTTAGACATGTATCATGTTATGCCAGTTTTTGTATACACCATTTTTGACCGGTTGAGATAGATACTTTTTATGACATCATTGTATACTTTGGAATTTTATTATTATTTTGATATATGATGATGATCTACATGAGTTCGACGCACTACATGCATGTGTTCTTATGGATGGATTTATTTATTATGCTTATGGTTGTATGTGATGCTTCTAACATGTTTATGCGACCCTGTGATGCACTTGATATCTATGTGACATGATGCTTTTATGCGATACATTATGGACATGATGACTTATATGCATGCTTATGATCCTATATGCTAATATGTTACTATGAACTAATGCACATTGTGGTGATATTGTAAAATGCAACACATGATGGTTTAATTACTTTATGTATGGATGATGATCTAATATGCAAACACTATGATATCTATGTTTTTGTAGATTTTTGATTTATGACATGTTATGGTAACTCATGCATCTAAAAGACAACATGATATGTAACACAAACATGATCTAAATGCTTACATCATTAATGCATTTAATGTGATGATACTATATGATGACACACCTACTTAAGACATGCAAATGCAATATGATTTGTTTTTATTGCCCCCAAGTATACTCAATCATAAAATGGAAGAACACTTAGAAGAAATGGACCTTAAGAATTGGGATAAATGGATAGCTTAGAAGAAATAACTTGGACAAACTGATAACTAAGATCTTGAAACACTTGGAATTTGGCCAAGGATAAAATGCTTATAATGAAATGTAATTTGATATGTATGGATGTGGATTTTTTCATCTACATATACAAGTTTTTGAAGTACTTTGTTTCATCATTGAGCTTTTAAAATGTTGTAAGATCTCTAGGTATAATTAAACCATGATGACCTAAATATTACTTACATGGATTTTGATTTAGCAAGTTAATACAAGCATCTAAGTATAAGTGAACCAAGATGACCTGAGGATTGCTTGCGTATCAACAGACAAGGATTACACCTGTTTCATGTTTAGACCTCTAATGTCCTCAATGATCATTATGTTGATCATGTCGTTTAGACAAGGCTTAACATTACTAAAGATAAACCCACAAACAACAGACAAATAAAATAATCATGTTCCATCATAGCATCTCTATTTTTTGACATCCTTGAGTAGCATAGGAGACATAATAACAAAAATCCTGATAATAAGATGTTTAAACAACCATTACAAACCTTCTTGCCATAGATATATGTTGTCTTGCAATAACTGATAGAGTCATGTTTGATGGTTTAGGTAGGCTAGGATTTTATCAAGTGTAGTTTAAACGTCTTCTTGCCAAGATAGTGTTTTAAAGATTGCTTTGTTGCATTGCTTGTTGTCTAGTGATAAAACCATGATCCGGTTTGTTATCCTCTGAATTGTAGCATTCAAAAATCTAATTCACTAACTAGGTCGAGAATTTGCCCCCAGTCAAGTAAAGGATCAATTTATTATGGACGAACTAACAATAGACATGAAGAAACTAGCCCTAAGGGACTGACCTGGTGCCTCGGGGGCTCATTGATAAATGGCCTTGCCTACGTGACGATGCAGAGGCAACGTAGTTCGGGGTGCAGACTATGTGGACCTAAGACCTAGGCGATGGGAAAATGGTGGAATTGGATGGACAAAAGGATGGGTGACATGGGATTGAATGGAATAGGAAAGGAGCCTTAGGGGTGCATCAATGATGGCCTTGCCTACGTGATAGCTCAGAGGTGATGTAGTTTGACAACGGTTCGATGGAGGGATTGGTTTATGACAAATAGCGTATGTTTCTAGGTTTTCACTACTTGCTTTTATTTACACAATAGTTAAAATACACATGATGCTTGTTTGCCAGGTTTTCATCATGGTATCTATCTTAGACGCCTGTTTACCAGGTTTTCACCAGAGGACGATTATTTTTGTTATTTTTCTAAATTTTTTATTTTTTTTGTTATTTTTCCATTTTTTTAGTTTTTTGTTATTTTTCCTTTTTTTTGTTATCTTTGACTCCCCTGCATTAGGGTTTTACGTGTAGAACTTGCAGAGATGCATGTTGTTGATGGGATCATTGAATAGTTCACCTTCTGATGTTGATAGCTAATAAGCACCTGATCCATAGGTAGCAACTATGACATAGGGACCCAACCAATTGGGTTCAAATTTCCCCTTTTTCTCTCTATTTTGTTGATTTCTTGGATTATCTCATAGAAATAAGTCACCCACATGGAAGACTCGTGGTTTGACCTTGTGATTATAACTTCTTGACATTCTCTACTGGTATGCCTTAAGATGGTTGAAGGCGTGTTGTCTTCATTCTTCTAGCAGCTCTAGCTCTTGGAGTCTTGATACTCCATATTCCTCATCATTAATGAGACCCTTTAACGACACCCTGAGGGAAGGTAACTCAGCTTCTATAGGCAAGATAGCTTCAGAGCCATAGACGAGGGTGTATGGTGTCGCACCTGTGGGAGTGCATATACTGGTTCTATAGGCCCACAGAGCGGGGTTCAATTGCATATGCCAGTCACGACCAGCATCATCGACAGTCTTTTTAAGTATCTTCAGAATAGTTTTGTTCGATGACTTAGCCTAGCCATTACCTTGCGGGTAGTATGGAGTGGGGAAGCGATGTTGAATGTGAAATTTATCACAAAGTTCTTTCACATCCTGATTCTTGAAAGGTTACCCATTATTTGTGACAATGGATAATGGAATACCATATCTGTATATGATGTAGTTAAGGATGAAAGAAGAAATTTGTTTCCCTATGACGTTGGTTAATGGGACGACCTCAATCCACTTTGTGAAATACTTAGTGGTTGTGATAATAAATTTGTGGTTGTTGGAGGATGAAGGGTGAATCTTGCCTACTAGATCATGTCCCCATTGGCAGAAGGGCTAGGGTGTCATTAAAGGTTGTAGCTCCTGTTCTAGTGCATGTATTAGGTTCCCGTGGATTTGGCATTTAGTGGACCTCTTCACAAATTGATAGGAGTCTTTTTCCATAGTTGGCCAGTAGTACCCGAGACGCATGAGCTTCTTCACTAAAGTAGGACCACTAGAGTGTGTCCCACGTGTTCCTTCATGTACTTCACTCAGAGTGGTCTGATATTCCTCACTATCCAAACACCTAAGGAGAGTACCATCTAAGCCTCGTCAATACAGGGTGTCTGTGATGATGGTATATCAGGATGCTTGGTGTATGAAAGTTCATTTTTGGTTGTTTGATAGGTCAAGTGGTAGGATATTCTCTAGATAGGTGTAAACGTTGTTGTATAAGGGAGAATCAGACCCTACGATGTGGTAATAGTGCTAGTTTCTAGGATTTCATAAGCAGGATGGGGGGCTGGCTCCACCAAAAACTCATAACGAGAATGATTTTCAGGTATGTCAAGGAGGGATGCAATAGTAGCCATCACATCTGCTGCTTTATTTTCCAATCTTGGTATTAGCTTAAAGGATATCACAACAAAATATTCCTTGAAATCATCCACCATATGCTTGTATGGTATCAGCTTCTTGTCCTTAGTTTGATAATCATCATTTACTTGATTAATGACGAGTTGTGAGTCCCCATACACATGAAGTTCTGTGACTTTCCATTCCACCGCCATTTTGATGCCAATGGCTAGTGCTTCATACTTGGCGACATTGTTGGTACATGGAAACAAAAGTCTGTATGACTTAGGGATTGTATCTCCATGTGGTGTTACCAACAAGATTCCTGCTCTTGGTCCATGTTGAGTATATGACCCATCAAAGTAAAGTTTCCAGGCTAAGGTGGTGATGTTGAAGATAGACTCATCCAGAAATTCAAAGCTTAATGGATTGTTGTTTGTCAAAGGTGCATCTATCAACTGATCTGCAATGCCCTGCCCCTTTATTGCTCTTCTATCTACATACTCAATATCAAATTCACTAAGTATCGTGACCCATTTAGATAATCTACCTATTAGGGTAACTTTGCTGAGTACGTATTTTAACAGATCAATCTTAGCCACTAGCTTGATAGAGTGTGAGAGCATGTAGCGTCTCCACTTTTGTGAAGCAAAGACAACAGCAAGGCATGCTCTTTCAATCGGTGTATACTACAATTCATAACCTACTAGTGTCCTGCTGATGTAGTAGATTGCTTGTTCCTTTCCTTCGTGGTTTTGTTGGGCTAGCAGAGCTCCAAGAGCTGTGGGTGTAGCTGAGATGTAGAGTAGCAATGGCTTGCCTTGAATTGGCGGCATCAAGACTGGTGGGTTCATTAGATATTCCTTTAGATGCTGAAATGCTTGCTCACACATGTCATCCCATTTGAATGGAATGTTTTTGTGTAAGAGATGTGTGAATGGATGGCACTTATCTGCCAGTTGAGAGATAAATCTTCTGACAGACTACAACTTTCCTTGTAGAGGCCGTAACTGACTCAGATTCTTAGGTGGCGGCATTTGCATGATTGCTTTTACCTTGGTCGGATCCACCTCTATTCCATTAGCTAATACAATATATCCAAGGAGTTTACCGGATGTGACTCCGAAAACACACTTTTTTGGATTTAACCATACATTAAATTGCTCTAGTCTCGTGAAGATCTTGTCCAAGACTTGTAGATGCCCTTCTCTGGTGACTGACTTGGCTAGGATGCCATCTACATAATCTTCCATGATGGTGTGCATCGTGTCATGAAAGATTGTAGTCATTGCTCGCTGATATGTTGCCCTCGCATTCTTTAGTCTAAATGGCATGACACACCAACAATAGGTACCCCATGGACATGTGAATGCTATTTTGTGCTGATCCTCCGGTGCTATTTTGATTTGGTTATAGCTGGAGAACCCATCCATTAATGACAGCATGGTGTGTCCTACCATTAGATTGACAATGATATCTATGTTTGGCAGAGGAAAGTCATCTTTTAGATAAGCCTTGTTTAGATTTCTAAAGTCATTGCAAATTCTTATCCTTCCATCAGGTTTTGAAATAGGTACAATGTTAGAAACCCATTCTAGATAATCAATGGCTCTGATGAACCCCGCATCTAGTAGTTTCTTTAGTTCCTCTTTGACCATTAATGCTATATGTGGGTGCATTTTTCTCAGTTTCTGTTTAACTGGCTTAGCTCCTAGAGCTAGTGAAAGATGATGCATTATAAGGTTTGGATCCAGTCCCAGCATATCCGCATATGACCAAGCAAAGTTAATTTGTTTCCACTTGAAGAATTCGATGAATTCTGGCTTTTCTTGTGTAGATAATGATTGTGCCATATGGATTGTCCTTGGGCTCTCTTCTATGCCGATGTTTACTGGTTGAGCTGGTTCAATCAATATTGAAGATCTCTCTTGATGTGCATGGTAGGAGAGAGTGTCAATCCTTTCATCTGTTGGCGCCTCAGAGAGGTTTTCACTGTCAGATGCATCTTTTCTTTTTACTTTTTCCTGATCTAACACTACCGTGGAGCGGTTTTCACCGTTAGATCTGCTTTTTATTTTTATATTTTTTTGACTGAAAGGATTGACACTCTCTCCAAAGTATGCCATGTCATTAAGTTTGATGGTGAAGCCAGCCTTGTGGTCTCCTACAAGTAAATGGTCCCTAAGCTCTAGATAATCGATGATAGCGTCATCATTTTGGAATGTATCTAGTTCAGGGGTAGTGTCCTACAAATCCTAGTCTATCAATTCAGGATGCACTAGGGGTAATGGATCATTTGGTTGGTCTGATTCAAGAGTGGTGATGGTTAGAATGGAGGAGTCATTTGAATAGGTAAAGGTATTGACGAGGTCTATTATGGTACTCTCCTCAAGTTGGCTCGTCAAGTGTGACATCGTACTCTCCTCATGAAGTTCACGTTCATCATATTGCAGATCAAACTCTAGTGATCTAGCCCTAGGGTTTTGTCCCTCATGCATCGTATAAATAGAGCTATACTGTTGAACCACGTCAACCTCTTTATCTTCACAAGACACTTCTGAGAGGCTGTCCCATTCATACTCATTGGAATCTATTTCACTCCATTCTTGTAGTCAGTGAAGTTGTTCTATGAAGTTAGTGATAACTACTTGTTTGTCTTTTGCTTGGAGTTTCTCCTTACCTTTGATCTTCTCTTTACCCTTGTATCCCAACCTAGTAGTGTATTGGGCTGTGGAAGTACAGGGTTGAATTGGTTCTATGATACCATCTTTCCTTAATCCTATGGGACCATGTCCTTCACATCCCATCCTTTGTAAAACAAAAAACCCTTGACCATATTGTATAGTGGGTAGCTTAGGTTGATGATCAGTTGGTGTGGTTTCACTATCTTCATCTTTGTAAATCCACTGTAAGAGATCTTTTTCATCACTCTCATCTGATACATTTCCCCATCTAATGAAAGGACCCTTACGAGTTTCTAATGACTTGGCCTTGTTCAGTAATGGCTTTCCATAGGATTTTGGTGATATAGGCAGCTGTGCTAGACAAAAAGATTGTTCAATGACATATTCTCAAACTCCCTTGTCCTTGACTTTGACTTTAAGCTCTGATGTTTTGGAGGTAGAAGCTAGAGAACTTGGATCCACATGGTGTGAAAAAGAGGAAGCTGCTTGATTGGTAGCGATTACAACTTCTGGTTTTGATTGGATGTTGTTGCAATACTGGAATGGATCAGGGTCCCCTTGTATGGTAATTTTTTGGCCATTGTGTGGGAACTTGATACATTGATGGTATGTTGATGGAACAACCTTCATTGCATGGATCCAAGGTCTTCCTAGAAGAATGTTATATGCTAGCTCCATGTCTAGAACTTGGCACACATCTCTCTCTATCGATCCAACTCATATCGACAAGACCACAATTCCTTTTGAAGTTCTCTCTTCTTCGTCATATGCCTTGATAGTTATTTTCTTTTTTGGATCAACGACATTTTGTGAAAACCCCAATGCAAGGCTTAACTTTAACATGCATATATTTAAACCAGCACCTCCATCTATTAGGACCCTTTTTATTTGGTGTTTGTGGATTTGGGCCTCAATGTGGAGGGATACATTATGTGGTTGGTTGATGACCTACCATAGCTTGGAATTGCTCTTGAGCAAGGTTTGTAGGAACAATTGTTTCTAAGAGGGCTTTCTCCAAGACGCCTTTTTGGGATGGGGATAAACACAATAACTCCAAAATGGATATGTGTGTAGGCATTTTATGGAGTTGGTCAAGGATGATGTATTGGTTTGATGTGGATGATGACTTGGGTCGAGCTCCTTGTAGAGTGATGTTTCCACAACGAGTGGTCACATTACAGTCAGGATTATTATTGATAGTGATTACATTGATGTGTGAATCAATGTGTGAGATATGATTGGCGGTGTACTCATAAGAAACGTTATTATAGTTTGCTTTGTCAGCACCGTTTGTGAGGCCTACCATTTTTCAATCTATTCATGTGACTATTTACCTTACTATTGCTGATACTTTTATATTTGTGGGACTACATTTTTCATTCTGTTCATGTGACTATTTACCTAACTGTTGCTGATACTTTTATATTTGTGGAACTGTTGATCCCGGATTTTCGAACTATTAAACCTTATTATGTTAAAGGAAAACTAATTGGGTGATGTTAGATAGATATTTATTTTATAGCAAAACTAATTGGGTGATGTCTGATTAATGTTTACAGTACAGGAAAACTAATTGGGTTATGTTAGAGAGGAAATTATAATGTGATTTCATTATATTTATGAGAACTGTGGTATGTTTTAGGAATGCATGTATTAAATTTGCTTCAGCTATAATATTTATATGTGGAATTAACTTTGAAATTGAGTGTGCAGGTATTTCTAACAAAACCACAGATACAGAAGATTATTCCACACCTTATGTTGTAATCCCTTGTAAAGCCGATCTGGTTCCACGAGGAACTGAGATCAACTCTGTGTTTGATTTAATGTTGTAATGTTGTCTTGCATGAGGTTGAATAGGTTAGGTCTACCCTCTTGTAAATTTGAATTATGATTTGTGTTGTAAGAAATGTATTTGAATTTCATTTTTTAAATTTTAAATTTTTGAGACCCTTTTCTTGTGTCTTAACTTAACCCTGGGTGTCCTAACCAGGTTAAAATTGACCCTGGGTTATACCCCATGGGTCTAGGGTCCCTTTTGACTTAGGTAACCCTTGGTTAACCTCCGTATGGTCACCCTAACTTCATAGTGAAGTTAAGTGACGAATTTGGGGGTATGGGAGGGATAGGATGAGTGGTACCAACACTCAAGCCCATCCCTTTTCCATTCCCAAGGTTAAGGATGACTCCAAGATCCACCAATTGTGGAGGACTTGACTTCAAGTCTCCTTCACTATTGGTGAGAGTCCCCATGAAGTTTTGTGGTCCTTCATGAGAGGGAAGGAGGGGAAGACATATGTCATTCTTTCCCTCTTCAACTCCCCTTTTCTCTCCCATGTGTTGGAGAGAGGACTTGTGGTATGGGTGAGGAAGACTTTGGGGATGGGTGAGTGACATGTGTCAACACCCATCCCTTGGGACACAATAGTGTTGAGAGGAAGAGTGAAGAGGTGACAAGTGTCACCTCCCCATTCCTCTAAACTCATGGAATGGGTTATTTTAATCCCACTTGAGATAGGGAGTAAGGTTGTTGAATTTTTGAGGATTTTTGGTTTATTGGAAATTGTTTTTGGAGAAAAGAATAGAGGGAGTTTGGTGACTTAGGTTGGAGGAGATTTTAGTGGAGCTCTACATCAACTTCATCCATTAAAGGGCTTTTTAAGGTTGGATTTCAAAGCCCTTCCTTTGTATTTTCTATTTGTTGCATGAAGGATGTGTGAAAATGTTTATTTTGCTTGTGTTGTAAATTTTGTTATTGTGGAGAATTTTTATTGGGGTGTTGACAGAGCTTCTTCCACTAGGGAGAAATGCTCATCAAGTGTGGGGTAGGGGAGGAGTGATCCTCCTCGAGGTCATTGCCTTGTTTTGGGATGTTGAAATCCTTGAGGGCATTTGAGTAATTATAAGTAAATTTGTCACATGGCTTGAAAGCCAAAATATGAACTCCTTGGAATTTTTGGTAACAAGTTTGGATTGAGGCCATGAGAAATTTGTGTTGATATATTTTTGAAGGGTGGCACTCTAGAGTTGAGTGTGTCCACTCTCCTACCCCTATTTGACTCACTTTAGTTGAGTTTGTGTTGTATAATTATCCAAGGGAATAATTGTGTTTTTGGGATGTTGTATTGCTTTGTTGTGAAGTGGATTTTGGAATACCCTAGGTGTGTGGATGATCTCCCTAGCTCGGGGGTGACCCTCTTGCGAGTCTACAGTAGGGAGGAGAGAAAGTTGAGTGGTGTTTACTTCCCTTGTGTGATATGCAGGTTCTTAGAGTTTATTGTGAAGCTTAAAGAAGATTACTTGAAACTTGGAAAATATTTTATTTTCCTTTACTCTTAAGGCTCTATAGAAGAGCTTGGACTTGTTATTGTCTACATCCTTGTTGATTCCCAAGAGGAGAGATTTCTCCTTCTATTGTTGTAATTTTGGTATTTTTGAGTCATGAGGAAATCCTCTTCATTGTAATTATAGTTTTATTTGTAGTGTTTATTACATTTGGTTGCCATTTATGAAATGATTAAGAAAAGAAAATTGTTTTTAAAGGACATTAGAATTGTCTATTTCCTTATACTCCTATTTTAAAAAGTTATGAATTAATTGTTATAAATAAGTTTGTTAATATTTATCTCATTACATGACTTGTGAAAATGATAATTTTAATGAGTTGCTTGAAGTTGTAGTTTTGTCATTATGAAAATAAATGAATTTTTGTTATAATCATGCATTTGATTTGTTGTGAAGGATGCAAATAAAATTAATTCCTTTTCCTTTAAATCAAAAGCTTACCATAGTTAAGTTGAATCATTTGAATTGGAATTTGAAATTAAATTAAGAGAAAATTTGAATTGAATACCCTTGTATAATACTTCTAATTATCATTTTTATGTTGAGTTGCATTTGAAAATATAATTGTAAGAAAACTCATTTTAAATTCATTCAATAATCTATCCTACAAGTTAATTGATATATATATATATATATATATATATATATATATATATATATATATTCTGTATTTTATAGTGATATGTGTTACTTATGAAACTGTGAATTTTATCACTATGAGAAAATTGTGAAGTATATATATATATATATTGATAAACGAAATTAAAATGGGAAATTAAATAATATTTTCACAGTTTTTTTTAATGAAATTACAGTCTTTGAGAAGAAGGAATGGTGGTTGGGGAGGGGGTTTGAACCCTCCCCACCACCGCCGCCACCGAAGTATTTGGGTATGGCCCCAATGAAACCGTGGACACCAGACTCTCCACGCCCCCGCCACCGCAAACCTCCGTCTCCATACAATCCACCCATGAACCACCACAACCCCCGTTAACTCCCCTGCGACCTGCGAACTCCACCTCCGCCCGTCCACCACTGTGGCTTCCCCCACAGTCCGCGGCCCGTGCACCTCTGTGCCTCCAAACACCCGCAGAGCCGACCTCTGCCCTAAGCACCGCCGCTACTGCCATCCATTGGACCCCTACACAGCCAATACAAACACACAAAAAAATTAGGGTTTCTCCAATGGCATTCAAAAGAAAAGATGGAAATATAACAATTTTCAATGTTATATAATGAATAAACATAAAATATAAGATTAAAATAAATGGTTAATATTAATATATATATATATATTAATGGTTTGCTAGGAATTTTGTAATTTAATTTAAATAACATTATATATATATGGATAATTTTGTAAAAAGAATAAATAAAATAGGGCTTATATTTAGACAATAATATATATTTATAATAATCCAACTGTAGGAAAATGTATTTCAGAAGTTAAACAATTATCACAAATAAAATACCAAGAAAACGAAAAGAAAAATAAACCTAAAATTATAAATGCAAATAAGCATATATATATATATATATATATATATATATATATATATATATATATATATATATATATATATATATATATATATATATATATATATATATATATATATATATATATATATATATATATATATGCTTATTTGCATTTATATAGATATGTGTATCTTTATATATGCAAATAAGCCATCATATGCATTCCATATGCAACCACTGTGAACTCGGACTGTAGATGGAGTAAACGTCCAATTGAGAAAAAAGAGAGAGAAAGAGAAAGAAAAGTTAACCTTGAAAAAACAAAGAGGAGAAAATGCGAGGCATTTCTGAAATGGGCTAAGAGAACTAAGTTTGACCTACCGTTAATCCTGATTAGGGACAAGTTAATTATCAAAATTAATTCAAACGTTGAATTAAACCAGAGCGGAAACCTAGGAGATTGTGTCAAGCGAAGTTAGTAAACCCTGTTTAAGTGTTCTGGTCTACCAAGAAATTAGGAATAATGTAAAGGATGCAGTGATAACTCTGATTGATAGAGAACGTGAAGAAAAGCAGGATAAACATAAAGAAACCTTACAAAACAGGAAAGAGAATGTGCTAGAAATACAATCAAAATTAAATTTCAGAGAAATGGAAGAGACGGCAAATGAACAGGCTTTGTTGAAAATGCTAAGTTCAGAAGAAGGAGAAATTAATATTAAATTTCAGAAAACGGGAAAGAGAACAGATGATCGGGCTTTGTTGAAAAATGATCCATTAATGAGATCAACTGTAAATTCATTATAATTAGGGAGTCGTAGGAAATTTGTTAACCCTATCAGGAAACCCCGTGTTAAGAGTAGTGTTAGTGTAATAAATCCCCCTCACGCCCGTGAGGCGTTATGCTGCCAGATTTTTCCAGAATCTAGGGTTTAGGAGTTTAGTAAGTTCAACCCTAGCAGCGACGTCAACCGCGTCGCGAAGACCCCCTTGTTGGCCTTCTTGCATTTAGGTGTGCGCACATGTGCGTATTACCTCGCTAACAACTGTATTGTTTACACCTTAAGCGTACGCCACCGAGCACGCTTACGCATGCGAGGGGGTTTCTAGGGAAGCATGGGAAAAAATTTATATTTCGTGTCATGACCACATGACACATGTGGACATGACAGGTGTGATGCATGTTGTGACCGCATGGGAAATGTGGGCATGACACCGTTATTTTTGATTAGATGATCCTCCTTTCTCATAGTGGGGAAGAGGATTTTTGAATGCTATATGCTCTTCATTACTGGTATGCCCTTCAATTTTTATTACTTTTTCATCAATAAGGTCTTGAACGACATGTTTTAGTGCTTGACAATCATTTGTTTTATGTCCTTTGTTTCTGTGATACTTGCAAAAGTTGGCATCATTCCACCAAGAGGGTTTAAATTTTGGTTCATATTCATGCACCGGTGGAAGTGTTATGAGGTTACCCCCAATTAACTTCCTAAAGGCGGATTCAAGAGACTCTCCTAGTGGTGTGAATTTTCTCCTAGGAGGAAAGTTGGTGGGTCTTTGCTCATTGCTTTGAGGCTTGTTGGATGGTGTATTGTTTTGTGGTTTTGATAAATTGAAGATTGGTTTCTTTTGCACCACATTTTTAGCATCCACCACACCATCATTTACAATGGGTTTGTCTTAGTCCAAAATCGTGACTTGTTTGCATTGTTGTTAGAGCTAGGGGTGTCTTTGTATAGCTTAATTTGCCCCTTTGTTATCAAGGCTTTCTCAATGAGTAGCCCCATTTCAATGACCTTACTGAAAGTAGTTGGGCATTGTATTTGGATTTGATAACTCAGTTCTGTGGTTAGGTTGTGCACAAACATTTCTATCATTTGTTTCTTTGGTATGTGGTAGGGACACTTGCTTGCAAGTTGTCTCCATCTTTGCAAGAAAGAGGCGAAGGATTCTCCCCCCTTTTGCTTGTTATTACAAAGGTCTAACATGGAGATTTCATGTTTGATATTGTATGAGAAATGAGTTACAAATTTATCCACTAGCTCATCAAAAGTGCAGATGCCGCGAGGTAGGCGAGAGAATCATTCCATTGCTTGGCCTCCTAAGCTTCGTGGGAATAGTCGCATAAGATATGTTTCGTTGTGTGCAACTTCTAGGCATGCTGCACTAAATTCCCTTATATGATCTCTTGGATCACCTTTTCCTTGATACTTATCAAATTTTGGAACCTCAAACCTTGAGGGAAAAGGTATCATGAGCAAAGATTTATAAAAGGGATATGGTGAAATATCCTCAAGAGAGTAATGTTTTGTTGTTGTCCCACTTTGGATGTCCATCAACTATTTTCGCAAGGCTTGGATTTGTGTTGTTAATGTGTCCAAGGGATTAGGTGTATCCTTAACCTTTTTTGTTTTAGAACCACCTTTGTCAATTTTGTCATTTTTGGAGCCATCTTTCGAAGACTCAGCTTCATTTGAGGAATTGTTCTCTCTTAGATTTGAGACATCAAAATCTGAGGGCAACTTAGCTCCTTGTTGAGCTAGCATAAGAAAGTATTTATGAGGATCTGTGGCAACTACCCTATCCATCATCCTTAGAAATTTTGGATCTTGAAGTTGTTTAAGGATTTCCTCTTAACTAACCTCCTCATCATCAGAATTATGCCCACTATTGTGAAGGGAACCCATGTTTTGCTTTTGTTTAGATTGAGATCTAGTTTGAACCATGTAGTTTTTGGATGCGAGAGAAGTTGGATTGTGAGACTTGGTGGGCTTGGTTTTGATGTTTTGGTATGAAAATGATTTGGTTGGATATGGCTTTGGTAAGATTTTGCTAAGGTTTTCTATTGACCCTATTTGTCCAAACAAGGTGCTCTTGAGCTAAAAGGTAGTCAAAATAGGGATGGTTGATCACTGCTATTTGATGTAGACTATTCTTCTATCAAGATACACAAGTATAGTTTCGATGTGAAGGATGATTGGAATCTTGATATAAAACTAACTAGATTTTTGTTTGAATTTGGGAGAGTCTCAATAATGCCTAGATGAAAATCTTGGTTTGGTTTGGACAACAAGATAGTGGTATGCAAAGGTGATGTTTGAAAATGGTGTGAAAATGGGACTGCAAGTTTGAACTTATTTTCCAAGTATAAACTAGAGCAAAAAGGGTATCTGGAAATGGTTTCAGCTTTGTCTCAAAATGTACGGAATAGCTCTATGTTGTGAATGCGCAGTGCCAGATGCGCAGGAATATTCAGCAAATGTGCATCTCTACACTGTGTATGGGCAACTCTGTATGCGCAGGACTGAGTTGTATATGCGCAAGACTGCATTGTAAATGTGCAGAAAGTGTATATGCGCAGTAAGACGATGTACATGCGCAACAATACTGTGTGAATGCGTAGCAGAAGTAAATGCTCAACAAGATTTGGTAATTGCACAGCACTACTGTGTAAATGCACAGCAATATGGTGTAAATACGCAGGTCTGTAGAAGTTTTGCTTTTTGTTGCAATTTGTCAATCTTAGCTTGTTTGCACGTTTTCCTAGGATGCTCTAAAGTTTGAAGTGCTGCTTTTGACTCAAGTTATTGCCAAAAAACACAGTAAGCAAGAGGTTGTCATGATCATTTGATTTTCTTCTTTATTTTGATAAAAATTTTGATAAATGAAAAACAAGCAAGTATAATCCTACGGATGGCAAGGACAATATTCGTTGACTTCCAACTTGGATTTTACTCCAGCCACTTACATAAAGACGTGATAGATAGTAACTTGGTAGCACCGGCTCCCCTCCACATCACTCACTTCTCATGCATACCAAGTTACAGTTCCTCCGAAGAGTTGAACTTTTTTGTCTCCACACTAAATGAGTGTATGACGTTGGACGGCTCCAGAGGATTATCCTCCTGCGTCAACAAATAGGGGTTTTTAGCTTTCTAAAACAATTGGCTTTTTAGTATGGACATCTGTTCGGGTGGTTACACGTGTGGTAATTCACTCCGTTAAGGAGGATTCCCAGCCTGCAGAGGTTACGCTCTATAGGGTTTTGGGGGAAACATTTGTCGGTGTAACACAAGGGCACCCATTGTTTACAATTTTTATCACAAACACAATTTATTTATAGCAACTTGGAAGTGGCTTGGCTTTAGTTCACTATCGCTCGAGGTCATCTCACTTGGAAGGAAGGAATTCCAAGGGCAGGCCTCTTCTAAAGGTAACACATATAAAATGATGAGTTTGGCATTTTGGTCACCCAAGAAAGGGGAGAGCATAGTCCTATCATCATTTCCAAGCACAAAGTACATTGGTTATTTATCCTCCTAGTTAAAAATTAAAAAAAACTAAGTGTGTTTACTCTACCAAGCACAATCCATTTGACAAGATAACAAAAACTTTGAAAAGATGGTCCATTTTTATCCCCCTAAACAAATCTATGTGAATATTGTTGTTGAAGAATGAAACAAATTACTTTCCCCTATTTAAGCTAGATGAGAGTTTGTAATTGTCATAGTTGCTTGAAAGATTTGTTCAATTTTATCCACCTAGGTTGGGACTATGTGCAAGTTGTGATGCAACAATACAATTTACTTCCTCCTAATTAGATCTAGGTGAAAATTTGCATGAAGATATCAGATTTCTTCCTCTTAATTAGATCTAGATGAAGTTATGATGCAGCTAAATGACTAAACCAAGCTCCTACACCTGTAAGATCATTGTGTAAAAGGCCTCCATTTGATGACTGACATTCCTGCAACCAAGGTTAGTATCGAAGATTTTACAAATTCAATACAATTCTCTGATAGGAATGAGATGCGCTGAAACAGAGAGTGGATGCGCAGAAAGACAGAATGAATGCACAGGAGTACAAATGAGTAGAAAGATCTAACATATGCGTAGGAAGAAGTTTTGAATGCACAAACTGAATGAATGCGCTGAAAGAATGGTCAGATGCGTAGAAAGAATCTTTATATGCGCCGAACTATCATTTTCATCATGGATGCGCAGAACTGGAAGAATGAATGTGCCAGCGCGACCTGTCACACCTGCAACTTGGCCAAAAACTCAAAATAGAGATTAAAAACAAGGCTAGGCCCCACGATGGGTGCTAGAAATGTTAGAGGAAATGTGAACAATAGTATTAAACAACTAAATATCCAATAACCCAATGGAAATAAGACAAATGCAAATAAATAAAAGATATACCTTTGCAAACAGATTTACCTCATGCTTTCCATTGTTGCCTATCTTGCTTTGATCTTGTTTGATTATGGAGCTCTTAGAAGTTGTACTTCCTTGCTGTTAAGATGACAAAGTTTGAATGGCTGTGAGGAGGATTGTGCAATGCAACTACAATGCAATAACTAAGATGAGGGATGGAAACAAATGATATGCAGCCATGGTGGATGATAATGAGATGATGATAATGCAATGCAATGAATGGGTTTTGCCAAAGGCACGCTGGTAGGATTCCTGTAGAGTAAGATTACAAAAGCTTGAGATATGAAAATGAGGGAATGAGGGTTCCCTTTTATAGGCTCAAGAGAGGCCAAATCCAAGTGCCAATAGATCCATGACTAGATGAATTACCTATGATGTGTACGGTTGAGAGAGCTTGAGAGAATGTGCGCTAATCAAAAGAGGACAAGTGTCCAAGCCTCTTTCATGAGTTATGGGAGTTAACAGAATAGATTGAGGAGTTAACTGAATAGACTAACCAGTTAAGTGAATTGATTGATTAGATAACTGGTTTGACTAATGAGTTAACTGATAACTAATCTTGATTGGAGGAGAAATAGGACATGTGGGTGAGGGAATATTAACTAATTAAATATTAAAATATTTAATTATGTGTGCAACATGGTGAGGTGGAAAGGTGAGGTGGAAGAATGAGGTGGAAAGGTGATGTAGATTTATGAAATTAGGATTTGGGATAGAAGAAATTTAGGATTAATTAAATAATTTAGGATTATTTATTTAATTATTACCATTTAAATAAATTAATATATTTATTTAATTGATAGAAGAATGAGAATAAAATAAATATTTAAATATTTATTTAGTTCGACACGAGCCAAGGTGTACACAATATTGACTCCTTAATTTTTTTTTACATATCAAATTGTAGGATTTAAAAAATAGGTGCCTCCAAAGATATTTCTGGTGTACTTTAGATATATTTTTTTAAATATAAATATACTAGTTAAATAGCATCACTAATATTATATTTATCATTAAATATTAATATTTTGATGTGTAAAAGACTGAAATTTTATAGGTAAAATGTAATATATTTTAATTTATTTTCAAATCTAATATATTATTTTTGTTATAAATTTAGTTTTTTTAAATTAAGAGAAGACAAGACTGGCCTCTCAGCTGAGCGAGTATGAAGTAACTTAACCTCCTGGAACAATGATTTTCATCCATTATAAAAACACCATGGCAAGTGAGTAGCTTGTGGTATAAACAAAAAGAAAAATTTCAAACCCAATTCAGGACAATATGTGGACTGTAAATTGCAGGAGGGAGCAAAGCAAAATGACAGCAGACAATTGAAATGACTGAGAATGAAAAGTCGGCTCTTTCTCCTCGACCCATTGCAATCACAATTTTTTCTTCTGAGGGTCATCACTTCCACCATTGTTAGATGGAAAACCCACACCAGAATCCCCAAATCGAAAATAATCAGCTTTTCAGGAGAAATAGAAGAAGAAGAAGAAGCAGCAGCAAAGGCAAGGGTGGAGCTGCACAAGAGCCGTGGGCAACACATTCTTACCAATCCCAGCATTGCGAAATCCATAGTACGGAAAGCAGGCGTGAAGAACACAGACACTGTTTTGGAAATTGGGTCAGGCACTGGAAACCTAACCATTGAGCTTCTTCAGGCGGCCCGAAAAGTTATCGCTGTGGAGATCGATCCTCGGATGATCGAAACCCTCAACAAGCGCATTCATGGAACCCAGATGGCTCAAAGATTACAGGTCACTTCACTTTTACTCTTCACTAAACCCTAAATTCTAAACCCCAAACCCCAAACCTTTGATGAGTACTTTCAGAGGCTTTTTTTTTTTTAAATTGTATATCATGGTGTTGCTGTTATGAAAACGGCTGAAATTAGATTTTCAATTTTTTTGGATCTTCATGAGCTGTAATACCTTGCGATTTTTCAAAATAGAGGGATGGTTTTTGATAAAATGTCTTTGAAATTTTATCAGACAGTGAAACAGGTTTTTAGTTAAGGAGCTCCTTGCAGTTACAATCCAATGCACTTTTTCTCATAAGTAGTTATCTATATAAGTTGTTTCATGCTCTGTGTCCCTTTGGCTTGGACTTGGCAGTCCATTTTTTATAGGTCTCAGAATCGGTTAAAAATGGCAAAGAGACTAAGTGAAAATTACCCACTAATTGACCAAAATCACCAAAAATGAGTTCATGTTGCAAATTCTGTTTTCCTCTTGTGGCTACTGCAAAATATAAATTCAGATGTTAAAAATGAGGGAGGGATGGGCAGTTTTGCAGCTTTGAGTTTTTTTTTTTTTTTCCCCTGTTTGGTGTGGTTTTTTAGCGAGTCGCAAATTTTCTAGAACTCACTTGGCTTGAAAGTCAGTGAGTTTATAACTATGTTTTCATCAGTTGACCATGATGTGGTTTGGGAATGCTTATACACAATTTTAAGCCATTTTCTGAACATGACAGACTCTAGAATCTTTAAGTCATTAATGGTTGTTTCCAAATTTCAATGATATTTCAGGTACTTATTTATTAGCATTATTTTTTCTAATGGACAGATGGTGCAAGGGGACATACTGAAAACAGAGCTGCCTCACTTTGACATATGTGTGGCAAACATTCCTTACCAGATCTCTTCACCTCTCATTTTCAAGCTTTTGTCGGTAGCACCCAAGTTTAGAAATGCTACCCTGATGCTCCAGAAGGAGTTCGCCATGCGCCTCCTTGCAAAACCAGGGGATGCTCAATTCAACCGCCTGGCAGTAAATGTAAGTCTTCTGGCTAAGTTAGAGCTACTCATGCATGTGAGCAAGAAGCACTTTACACCCTGCCCTAAGGTGGACTCGTCAGTTGTAAGAATTGAACCCAAAACTTGCCCTCCCCCAGTGAATTTGGGCGAGTGGGATGGATTTACACGGTTGTGCTTTGTGAGAAAAAATAAGACTTTGGGTGCCATCTTCAAGCAAAAAAGCACTGTTTTGCACCTAATGAAAAAAGCTAGCCTGTGGGTTGACAAGCATAAAACGCTAAATGGCCAGGACAGCCAGGAAAGCCCTGAAAATCATATGAATCCTACTCCAGATATATCTTTGCTTGGGGAGCTGTGCGATGACATAAGCGAGGCAGAAGATATAGATGTGCAGAATGAGATTGAGGGACAGAGTCTTGTTGGCTTGAAAGAGAAGATTGTCAATATTCTCCATGCAAATGGTTATGAAGAAAAGAGATCTTCTAAGCTTTCTGAGAACGATCTTTTGAGGCTTATTTCTTTGTTTCATAATGAAGGTATACATTTTTCATAGTTCATCGCATGCCAAACCAAGAAGGCGTTGAGCTGATATTGCTGACATGTTAAACATAATTTCCTTAAATGCTAAATTCTGTTTTCCTCATTTTTCATTTAAAAGGCAGCACACTTTAAAGGTCTAAACCATATAGAAACATGCTTTAAAATAAGGTATTACCACTTCACAAAGGTTATCTTTTTCGTTTGCACTAATGGAGCCCTTGATATGATCATTTATATATTTCTAACCAGCCACACAGGTTGTTAACAACATAGAGAATATTATTTGTTATGAATGTTGAAGATAACATGATTGGAATCTGCTTGCTCATAAACTGTTGGTTCAGCAAATTACAATAGCTGTAGTTTACTACATTTAGAAGTTTCTTTGTGTCTCAGGGATGGCAGCTATTAAAAATTTGTATAAAAATTAATATTTGAACTAAAAGAAGCTAAAAATTGTTTTAAGTAATACTAATAACTTGATCTAAATTCCATGATTAAACCAAGGGTGCACAGCCCTGGGTCCTCCATCTTGAATGCCCCTGCTGTCCCTGACGCTTGGATCCAGCCATCTCTAGGAAGTTTCCATAGAGAGGGGACATCACTTGAGATGTCTCCCTTTTGGGGGATGTTTGGCGATAACTTGCTGTCCCCGAATGGCTCAGAGGACGTCTAAACGTCTCTTGTCTAGGGGAGAGGGCCCCATAGTGGAGCGGGCTCCTTTAATTTAATGAAATAATATTCAAAATATGTGTAAAATATGTAAAAATATGCACCGATCAATGTTCAAATTATATTTGTTTACTCATTAGTATTTATTTATTCATATTAAGTGGCATAGAGAAAAGTTTCACAACGATTTATAAACATAAAAGCAACTGACATGACTTGTACATATACACTGTTGAGAAGATAGGATATTTTAAGATAATATATTGTCTATATATTAAAAATATAGGGTATTTGATAAACATGTACAAATGCAACAACCATCCATTTCATAGTACTATTTTGGTTCAACAAAATCCCCTATAAACAAAATATGAAAGTGTCCCATCATAGTAAATGATACGTCCCAAAATAAACTATTGTTTTCCAAAATTAGAGTCCTAAGTAAACAAAAGTCAAGGTCAACTATCATATCAAACAAACTCTTATGTCTCATATCTCCTCATTAAGTGCACACTTTCAAGTGGCATTCGACCAACTATTGGTCTCTTCTCGATGAATACCTATACCTGCAATCAACAACACTCGAAGGTGTAAGGCTCACCAAACAAGCTATCAAAACAAAAGGACAAAAATTAAAGACTTCAACCCAAACAAGCATTCAACCAAATCAAATCAACCAATTCAAGCAACACAATCGAAGGTTTAAGGCTCACCAATCAAGCCATTAAGAGAAAAGGACGGAAATTTTAGACTCCATGTAATGTCCCCTTTTAGGATATTCCTGGATTCTTTACCTGCATACAATAATAATCACTAGAAAGGGACATTAGATCATTATTAATGAGATCAATACTTCATAACATAAATAATGAGATCAAATCATCATAGCATAATCAATATTTAGTCCAATACATATATTAACAAGCAGAAAGTATACACACCATACACAAAGCAGACATATAATCATTTCAGGGTTATTCCCAATGGTCAACCACATAATGAAATTTTATGAGAAAGCATATAGGGCGTTGAGAGTCTGTCCTCCTCAACCAAGCCCAAGGGCGTGGTACATCCATCCTAGATAATTCCACCCCTTGGCCCACAAGTGGCAGGAACTCCCGTCCATTCAACTTGGGGTGGCCTACTTGATGAAGGGACCAGTGCTGCTGCTTGTCCCCTAATATGCATTTCACATTCATTCCAAATGTGATCGCTCATTGGATTAAATAAAGTACCTCTTGATAAGTTCAGTTATAATGTCAATATATTCGTGTTGTTATTGTATATGGTAGTGTTGTTGTTGTAATATAATATATATAAATATATGTTGTAACTGTCAATGCTGTTTGGATTTCTTATTTATTTATTTCTGAGTATGCCTTCTTTGTTGTTTACACTTGTTGTATAGCCAACATATATACTTGATCTATTTCCTTTTGCTTGATTTTTAATGACTTCCTTCCAATGAAGATGGCTTCCTTTGATTGCTAATTGATATCTTAGATATTCGCTGATTTGATTGATTCAATAGTAGAATTATAGAATGATAGAATGATGGAATAATAGGATAGAATAATCAAATGATAGAATGATAGAAGAGTAGAAGGATATAATAATAGAATGATGGAAGAATAGGATGATAGAAGAATAGCATTATAGAATGGATGCAATAAATAATTCCCTGTTGTTATCAATTATTGCATATATATGTCACTGCCGATGACTTCCTTGCATATTTATCTCTATTGTACACACACACACACACACACACTACAAAGAAAAATCTACAAGGAAGTCATCGGCAGTGACATATATATATATATATATATGCAATAATTGATAACAACAGAGAATATATATATTCCCTTAAATGATTTCCTTATATATTATATTTCATTGTCCAATTACATCCTTTCTCAAATCTATATAGTATCCATTTATTCTTTTGTTGTTATGCTTCAGATATCCGCTCTAAGTCAGTTGATAATACCTTCCCTTTCTCACACTTCACTTCCTATATTTATATCTTCATATTCCTCTTGAAAGATTGTGATTCCTTGAAGAGAACCAACACTTTATAATGGATGCATTCCTTCCCATAGAGGCATCCTTTTGTTAACAGTCTTAATACTTGCCATAACTTTAATCCCTACATTCTTACTTCTTCATAACCGCTGCCTTAAACCAATTATAACTGCCTTATGAAATGTAACATTGCCCATTCATAATCATTGCCTATTAATTCATTAATGATCTCTGCTCCATTATAATCGCTACTCTTTATGTTTAGTAATTATTGCCTCTACATCATTGCATTTAATTGTTGCCCTTAGCATGCTTTACATTGGGTTTGTTTATATGTATAAAAATTCCTCTTTATCAAGAGGAGTGACTCCTCCAAATGGGACGACTTGTCCAAAAGGAGGTCGGCCACTCATTAATAACAAATCCACATTAACATATAACGAATATCTCTCTCACATAGTCGGCTAGTATGTAAGTTTTATTGTCATTATGAATATGTTTTGGGTCGGCCAACAAACAACATATTTCTCTTTCATAGTTGGCTATCTTAAACTTGTCTTGTATATATGTTGACAATCCTCGTTAGCGATTTCTTAAGAAATTGACATCGATGACAATTAATCCAATAGTAAAAACGACAATGACTACTTAGAATTGTTGTGATCTCAGATTTACATTAGTAACCATGAATTATAAGCGGTGGTCATATTTTATCATGCATCAAATAAAGACTTGTGCCACTAACTTGCAACATCCAGGTAATGTCCCTTTAGCAACAACATATTTTGAGAAAGGGACATTTCACTCCAGACCAAACAAGCATTCAACCAAAGCAATCACCTTTGAAACCTTTGAAACTTATTACCAAATTCAAATTTTGTGACAACTATCAAATCAATCCATTTATTTACCATGAATCAATCCACACTAATCAATTCGAACCGATCAAATTAAAATGCACAGATCGCCAATATTTCCTTCTACAGATTCCTACATATACACCCATTTTTCTAGTTCAATTTTCCTACATCCCATACAAAAAAGTCCTGTAGAGTTCAAATTGCACAGTGCTATCAACTATCAACAATACTATAAGTTCACACTATACTTTAAATGCCTTCTTGTTCAATATGATGTAATATGTTGTTTTGCTTATACTGTAAATGCATATATTGTTAAGTGCAAATATCCCATTTTTTTCTTATACCGTAAGTGCAAATATGTTGTAAATGTCTATATTGTTAGTTCAAATATAATAGTGACTCTAATGCATACAATTATGTTGTTTGGCAAACATGTTGAAGATAACTTTGAAGAATAAAATATAGGCAACATGAAGAATACACTGTGACTGTATCAAAAATCTATAGTTAAATACCATTGACTAGAACATGTGAAACAAACATTGGAATTATCATCATGAATAAGAGGATGTATTTTTCTCTTTTAGGGAATGAGATTCATATTTTGAGTATACCATAATTAATTCATAGAGTCTGGCCTTAGGGTGGTCGTTAGGGATATGCTGAGTTGGTGGCACAAGTAGAGGAGTCCAGTTGGGTAGTTTGGTTGGGTATACAGGTGAGTGCAACCAGCAGTTTGAGTGTTAAACATGTACAGAAGGCTGTAGTGACTTCTACAAGCCTGCAATGTGCATCTTACCAATATTCAGTCCTTTGTTACAGACAATCTCAACATATACATTGAACAAGACTCATCTGTGGACACCTAAACACCAATTTCTTGACATATGGTTGTCAAGTATTGATTTCCAAATGAAGGTCCAGACTTAGAGGAGATCAATCAAAATAGCATATGATGAATCAATAGTTTGAAAATGTTTAATCAATCATTTTTTTAACTAAGACCTTTCCTTTGGGGATAAGGTCATGGAGATCAATATGCACCACTTGTAAGTACACTTCACACAGAGTTCTACAACAATGATGCATGAAAGAACATTATGATATCTAGAAATTAATGGGATCATAGTGAACAATTGTATCATTGTCATTCACAGAGTCCTAAATAGATTTGTATGCAAGTCATTGGAATTTGGTCATATTAGGGACCTCTAGACCAATAGAAATGATTGTATTCTTGAATGTTGTTATTGTTCTTTATACACTTCACTTATCAAACTTGACATTATGATAGTAAACTTAAAATCAACATTCCATGGCATCACATGTGTTCTAATAGTGCTTCCACCACATGAGACATTTAGTAATTAATAATTATCAATGACAAATAGCAGTAATATGGAAATACTCACTGTAAACATTTTCAATACAGACTCTTAAACACAAATACATCAAATTGTCAAACTTTCAACATCAAATTCAAAATAATTTTATGTTTAAAGCATCACTATGAACTCTCAAACTCAACTTACAAGCTGCATTTTCAAAGGTGAAAAAACGGTATAACAAAAGATCTATTGTTTCTGAAAGATATTGAAAATTTGTTTTCCTTGCTCATACTATTAAAACCATTTGAGTTGATTGTTACTCTTTGTTGTTAACTTCAATTAGAAAGTTTAAACTGTCAACCTCACTGCACGCGTGCCTAAGTAAACAATATTTCTCTACCTATCATGTACAAGCCCAAGTGGAACCTGAAAGTTAGGTTACACCACCCTGCATGCCTCTCTCCTAATCAACATAGGTTCGGTAGAATGTCCAATTTAATGCTTAAGGCTCTTTGTTTCGTTAACTTTGTACTGTAAGATTCCAAAGATTCCAAATTTCAAGAATGGTGTTCAAAGGTGTTTGTTCCAATGTGCAGATGAAGAATAGAGCTCAAATGTGGACCCGACATGGCACAAAGAGACTGAGGACAACCATGCCTCCACAAAAAAGAGGGCTTAGATTCCCACTAGATGAAGAGACTTAAGTTGGTGACAAGAGCACTCCCCAACCAGTTGAGGCAGTTGTTCAAGTGAATGTAGCTACTAGAACCATGAAGGTTTCGATGCAATGTGAGTGGACTAAAGAGGACATGGACTCGGCTATTTAAGATGTTGAGGATAATGGCATTGTCAACAAGGAGTGTATAAAAAATGGGGAATCCCTACCACCACACTGAGCAATTGGTTAAGTGGAATAACTTCAACTTCCAAGAAAGGTCCACCTTCAATCTTGACAACAAATGAAGAGGGTTTAATTGTCCAGCAGTGTAAAGAGACGGCTGCAGTGGGCCATGGGCTTGAGATTATCAATCTCAAGGATGAAGTTGCACAGATCTGCCAGACACGACCAACCCCATTTAAGGATGGGTTGCTTGGTATGTCATGGTGGATTGGTTTTAAAAGGCGTCATCCTGAACTAACATTAAGGACATTGGAAGGCTTTGATAGAGATAGAGCACTAAACCTTAGGCTTGCAGTTGTATCTGCACTCTACACCACACTGTCCAAAGCGTACAATGCCAATCCATATGGACCTCATAGAATATGGAATTGTGATGAAAATGGCATTCAAGTAGGGAGAAAAGGAGCCATGCAGGTCTTGGCTAAAAGAGGTAGTAGAAGTGTTTCATATAATGAGTCTAGTTATTAGCTAATTTTCTTATGGTTTTATGCAAGTTCGTAGACATTCTTAGACATTATCTTATACATAGTCCTACATTATGCTATCTCTTATGTTCATTATGCAAACCTAAACCTGATTATTAAGTATATGGAAATATGGTTATAATATGATGAATATTGCATGATTATGTGTGGGAATGTATGAATTGTAAAGGATATATGTGCTTAGCTATGGTTGTTAGTATTATGTGCATGTTTTGTGAACTAACTCTTGCAGCTATAGAAGACGGACTGTAGCCCGCAGCAACTGTAAGGTGCAGCCCGTAGCCAAAGAGTTCCCAGACAGCAGAGTAGGGAAGGTTCCAGAATAAACTGAGCGCAACAACTACAACATGGAGGCACTTGATGAAGATGATTATGCATCGTGATGACAATTAATAAAGATGATTAAAGGAGAAGAATTTTGTTGCAATTAGGAGTCTAACGTGACTGATTCAACCAGTCCACGTTCAAGTTCTGTTACAACAAGAGTCTCAATTTCACTTGGACTCTTCTTTCTTTCTTTTTTAGTTATTGATTGCTTGGCATTTATCACACTCTGGTATGTAGGGAGTGGTGATTTATGATTTCAGTTAAGAGACCTTGTTTTAATAAACTCCCCCATGCCTATATGTATGGCTCGATGGTTGAGGTAGTTTAAGTTTTGAAGTTAGTAAGTTGTTCAGTTCACATATATAGTTACTAGATCTTTTTCCAATTAGTTACACGGACAATGTTTATTATTTGATGATGAATTCATGAATAAAATCTTCCAGCAAAATCTCATGTGATATTGTAAAGATTGTGCAATGAATGACTTGGAATTAGTATGATTGTGTTAATCTAAGAAACTAAATTTGAGTTAGATTAGTGGAGACAGTCACTTGAGCAAGGGCCACTCAAGGTAATTGTCCCTCACTTCATTTCTTGTATGTTATCATTGTTGTAACAGTTATTTCATTAATGCATGATCAATTAGATTCTTTGAGTTATTCTAGTTTGCTTAACTTGTACTCCAGAGTGTAGGTTAGATTATCAATATTAAGTTAACCCTAGCATTCATTCCTTGACAGTAATTAGTTATAGCCTTATATTGTATGTACCCATAGCAATAGTGCTAGCATTACTTTCTTTACCATTGTGTAGTTTGAGATTTTCTAGCAAGTATAACACTATACTAGGATGAGTTAGGTAGTCTTAATCTTTGAAAGCACATACAATATGAACACTTGTTAGGTAGTCTTAATCTAAATCAACTACTCTGGCATCAAGACTTGTCTAAACTCATATTACAAAAGTTATAATAAATAATTTGAAGGTTGTCTCAAATGGATAATCACTCACCCTCATCTAAGGCTTATCAAAGTATATTGTAATGCTTAAATTTTATTTATGGTATACTTAGTGAGCATCTCTACCAGAAATACATTTAAAATTTTATAACTTGTCAGATGTATCTCCTTAGTTTCTAACTCCATAATAGATGTGGAAATGAGTACTTGAATTATCTATGCTATTCTTTGTGAAATGTGCTTCATAGAAAATAATGTAATTAATGTGCATTCTCTTTGATTCCAATTTATTTTTTCTTTTAGTATAACCTCCCATCAATCTTCTAATTCACATGGTTCTTAAGATATAACTTATGCATTCCCTTTAAAGAAGTATTTAACCATGTTGTCATAAGTCAAAAGCATTTAAACTAACTTTAAAAATATTATGCTTATCTCTATCATGTCATTTACTTATTAACCACTCTCAATAATTAAAAATGGTAATTACAGTTATATACATGCATTCACATATGTACATAGATAACATACATTTCCCCACTTAACATTCTCTCTTTATTCATTAATCAATCTTATTACATTATGCAATATTACACTCTCCTCTTTATTTGGTTCTATATATTATATTATCCTCAAGTTGATGTAGTCCCAGATGGACAGTCTAATGAAAGATAGACCAACCATGTAGCCCAACCCTAGACCTAAGTAACAAAAACTGGGATCTAATCAAACAACAGAGCAATTCAAAGTACAAAGAAAGATGAATAGAGGAAATTTTGTAGGGTGAACCCACAATAGTGAGTCCCAATCAAATACGAACAATAATACAATTAATATATATGACTTAAATTTAAATCAATCAACCATGAAAAGATGTGATAACTTGAATACCAAGATAATTGGTTTCATATTATACCAAAGATTCAAGATACAAACATCCTATTTGAATATAAATGAACTAGATAGAAGAAACTTGCTAAGTTTGAGACCTAAATGATGATTAAACTCACATACAACTTGTTAAATACAATTACAACTAACTATAAATCTAATGATACCAAACTCACATGAGTACCAAGAAACTTAACTAGGGTTTCATAACTTATCTCTACAAAAAAGAGCTTTCATTAGCTTCAAGAATAATTATTCTATACTGACAAGGCCAACCACATGAAGGTGAAAGCTCATGTGGCCTCACCTAAGACCTAAGACGTGCCTAAGACACTTATTCTAGATACCTTATACTAGTAGACCTAAGACACCTAGGTTCTATACTTTATTCTAGTCTAAGCCTAAAACATGTCTATGACACCTATTCTTTACCTTATTCTCTAAGTATCTACCTCAAACACCTAAGGCACCTATTCTATATATCTTAGATCTAGTAGAGGTCTTTAAGATACATGTGACACCTTTTCTAACCTTGAACTTATAGTGGGTCCCTAAGACACCTAACTTAAATACTACTCATACTAAAATAATCTATTATGTCATAATGTAGAGATCATACCTAGAATGAAATAATAACTTAAAATCCTCTGCTACATGATTGCAAAAATAGATCTCCTGCCACAATGAAATGTAAAAAACTTAGAACCTAGACATCATGAATTCTAAAAATTTTAAGAACCATTTAAATTAAAACTAAATGAACTATTGAAGCATAAATTAAAATTTAAAAGTTCTACAAGACACCTAAACTTCTAGTAGACCTAAGACACCTAGTATCTACCTAAGGTAATATTCTACCATAGTAGGTCTAGTGATTACATGAAATGAAATGAAAGTTGTTGTCCACCTTTTTCATACCACATCGATTGGTTCAACTCGCTCTTCAATAACATGTAATATTTTCTCATGCTCATCTCTATCTAGTCTCCACTTACGATGTCCAAATGCACATGGAACAAGATGAAGAGACATGCCCGTAGAAATTACTAGGTGGCTATACTGATACACCATGTTGTGAGATTGGTAATCAATAAAATGAATCTCATTTTGAATGATTTTGACTTGTTTTAAATATGTTCCTTGCACTACAATTGAACTTGTGGGAAACATCATTCCATCGCTTTTATCCTCTCTTTTGTGCAACATAACAAATAATAACTTACACCTTCTATGTTTCCATCCTTTGCTATGATTGCAAAAACATCTCCTACCATAATGAAATGTAAAAAAATTAGAACTTATCATGAATTCTAAATTTTAAGAACCAAAATAAAATAAAATTTTATCAACATATTAAAATTAAAAACTTCTACAAGTTTTGATATATATGTACACCTTTTTTAATTAATCCTGAAATGTGGTCATAATTAGCTAAAATCAAAGGAATATCTTCAAAGATTTTATCTTCATCTTCATCGTATGTGTCATTAACAAGAGACACCAAATTTCGTTCACTAACATATCCATGTTGTTGGCTCTTGCAATTCTCATAATCTCCCAATATGAAGTCATAGCAGAAGCAAGAGTAATCCCTATTACACCATGTGTGGCTATCTATACTCATGACACAATGAAAATACTTTGTTTTCCCTACCCTCTTACATCCATGCATTGTTCTTCAATCCACACCTAAAAATTCTATATATACATCAAGCATGAATTACAATTATAATTTTGTCAAAATTGCAAAATTGTAATCACAATCAAATAAAATAAATATTTAAGTAACTATTAAACAAGTCAAACTTTTTTCAAACAATACATACCTAATATCTCCAAGAAAACTCTATTTGGATGTGGGTTCATCCCTAAAGATGTATCAATCTCTCATATGAAGTGTTTCTTATACCATTCAACAACATCATGTGCATCATTTATACAATCTCCCTCATAATTCATTTGATGTTTTCTTAGAGAATGTTTGATGCAAACTCTTGCACCATCATGTTGGTCATTTCCATGGCCACTCTCAAAGAAACTCCAAATGTGAGGTATATTATTATGTTAATGATATCTACAAAGTGGAAAAAATGGCCTTAATGATTTGAATTGTGATGCACACCCATCTGACATACAAAATGTTTCTCAATTTTCACACTCCTTGCCAGATCTTCAAAAAACTTCTTGAAGCAATGTTGTACAAAATGTGTTTCATTCTCTTTATCGTCACTAATATAAAAGTGATATTCTTTCTTAATGACTCAATGTAGATATGTACTCTCAACACCATCCAAATCTAGTTATGCATGTCAATAACACACATGCACCATAACAGTCACTTGCTCTGAATAATAATATTGTGTTTGAATTTTTTTATGGATAAAAAAGTAATTCTCTGCAAAGTCGACTACTGATAAGACTATTCCAGGTGGGAAAGTATATCTCAACAACTTAAACTCTTTTGCTTGCCACTTAGCAAAAAATGCATAGTGTATGTATGGTTGTATCAATTTAAGGAAATTTTCCATAAATGTTCCAATAGGTACTTCCTCTTCTATGTAATCTAACGTTGTGGCTTCTTTCTCAAATTTTGTTTCATACTTTATGTACTTGTACTTCTTACAATTTACCATTTTCGTTTTGCCAATATCTTCATTTTTCAAAGGCAATTTTGCCAAATTTCCACATGTTTCACAAAGTCCTTTTATACATTTCATAGGATCATCTACATCATCATCAAATTTATCACATAAGATGGATGATATAAACTCACTTACCCCTTTAGGAGGTGCAATTTCAACACCATCACTTTCTTCTTTGATCTTTCAAAACACTTGATACTAAAGATAAAATTCAGTATGGTGACGACAACAACAATTTTCAAGAAATTTGTTTGGCTTCACATGCCATGGCCTTAACATTTCAACATCGTTTACCTAATCTTTATATGAGGATTCGCATCACAAAATGTAACATATATCTCATGTTGTGTTATGTATAACCAATGTTTTGTATGTAGTTCATAATCATTTGGCCTAATCTTGTGTTTGAGAACATCTCTACTATTTGATGGAGGATGAGTATGATCGTGCCAAAAATTTGAGATCAAATTCCTAACACCATATTCAATCTTGTTAGATCGAGGAGCCCTACACATCAATGCCCAATTGCCTTCTACAATACTATCATCCAAAACCTTTCTCATTTTCACATATCTTGTTAGTGTCTTTCTACTTAAGCCAATTTCACTTGAAAATGAAAAAAATTGATGCTTTCTTGACATTTCTAGACTTACAATAGAGGTCAGCATCACTCTTCTTGAAATGCTCTTATCAACTAATTGAGATTTTTTGTCAATGGAACTCAAACCTCTTGTGACATTTTAAACATCTTTTTCTAGGTGTATTTTCCTTTTTTTGTGAATTCTACACCTAACAATTGTAATGGCTCTTTCAACTCATCACAAGTAAGTATGCTTGATAATAGTTGGGTTTTACCAATTGTATCGCGATGTTTAAAATGCTTCTCAAGTATTTCCTTTGAAATTCTATTCAACGACCTCTTAGTAACTTGACTAGGTTGTTCAGCATAAAATTTTAATTTCTCTATATCATTTCCAACTAAATGATCTATATTTCTCTTAGAAAATTTTCCCTTAAACCTCTTTAATTAGATTCATATACGTATTTGTAGAGGGAAGTGATTTTGACCCTTGTCCAATATTAAATGATCTATGAGCCTCCTCTCCAACATCAATGGGTGGTTGGGCCTCCTTGCTGACATCAATTGCATGTGTTTGGGCCTCCTCTTCTCCAGTATCTAAATTAGATTCAACTTCCACTCCAGCGTATGTATGTTGAGCCTGAGCTACACATATCATATCAAAGACAAAAGTTAGTATATATGTGTGTGTGTGTAGACACCTAAAATTGACCCATTCCCAGACCTACTTCACATTAATTAAATAATTCATAATTATTTGATTTATCAATCACAATCAATTTATCCTCCATATTAATTAAATAATCCTGATTATTTAATTAAATCAATTTGTCCTCCATATTAATTAAATAATTATGATTATGTAATTAAATCAATTTATTCTTCCATATTTAATTAAATTATAATTCTGATTATTTAATTAAATCAATTTCCCTCCACATATTAATTAAATAAATTTAAATCATTTATTTAATTAAATATAATATTCCATTTCTTCAAAATAAATAAAATTTAATATTTTATTTATTTATCCATGTGCATGGAATTAAATTATTTATTTATTTAATTTCCTATTATTCCCTCTTATTCATAATTCACTCGCAATCAATTTAGATAACTAATCAATCAAATTAGTTAACTAAACTAATCAATTAATTTAGTTGACTAGTCAATCAATTCACTTAACTACTCAATCAATTTAGTCTTCTGATCAATCAATTCAGTCAACTCCCCAATCAGATCTGTTAACTCCCTTGACTAATCAAGGAGTCTGGACACTTGTCCTTCTCTTATTCGTGCACATTCTCTCAACCATCCTCAACCGTTGATCTTTCTGATCACCCTCAACCGTAGATCGGATATCTCACAAGTCTATAAATTGAGCTTCATTCTCCATTTTTTATCATCTCTCGTTTTAGTAAACTTATGTTGTCGCTATCATTCTCAGGAGATCACATTTACGCTTGGCAATGATAGAGCAATCCACATAAGGAAAGAGCAAGGAGTAATCAACACAAGATTTGGGTGCTATCTTAGTACGCTCGATCAATGTGGTTTGTTTGTGTATTTAGAAGGTATAATTGCATTGTTCGATATTATTTTCTTCAACCTCTCTAAATCGGTCGAGTGGAAACTATACTTTGACAGATCGTACACTCAGAATGGTTCTGGAGCAGGGATTCTCTTCATCACCCCACAAGGTGATTGTATCCCTAAATCATATCAGCTTGCTTTCCCATGTACCAACAACATAGCCGAGTATGAAGCATTATTAACAGGTCTCTGAATGGCTATCCAGTGGAACATCAAACAACTTCAAGTTTACGGAGATTCTCAACTTGTCATTCGCCAAGTCACATATGAATATCAAACTAAGGATGACAAGTTGATGCCCTACAAGAAAATGGTCGACAACTATAAAAAACACTTTTGCAGTCTTTCCTTTGATTAGATCCCAAGAGTCAACAACAAGGTTGTTGATGCAATGGCCACTATGGGTCTCTTCTAGACATGCTGACCAACATACAAAATTGTGAGTTCTTGGTAGAATAGTTGTTGATACCGTCTGTTGATATTTCGCAAACCGAAATCATCTGTGAGCTTGTTGGTCCCAACTCGATGTGGTATCAGGATATATCCAACTAACTTCATAACAACACCCTCCTATCCAATCTAACATCAACACAAAAGAAAACCTTCATCCGTCAAGCCTCCTATTTCACCATCCTGGGAGATACACTATACCGACGTAGTCTTGATGGTATGCTCCTAAGATGTTTAAACTCAGAAGAAGCCAAAACCACTTTAAGAGATATACGTGAGGGTATCTGTGAACGCATTCCACTGGTCCCAACCTAGCAAAGAAGTTTCTCAGAACTGGATATTTTTGGCCCACAATGGAACAAGATGCCAACCAGTTTGCCAAGAAATGTCTTCAATGTCAACAGCATGGAGACTTGATTCATGCACCTGCTCATCAACTGCAACCAGTGACCACTTCGTGGTCATTTTCACAATGGGGTCTCGACCTTGTAGGCAAGATACATCCCTCCTCTTCGAATGGCCATAAGTTTATAATTACCGCCACTGAGTATTTTACGAAGTGGGTGGAAGCTATTCCCATGTCTTACATAACCGGTAAGCAAATTGCTAAATTTATCCTAAACTATATCATCTGCCGATATGGAATCCCCATGGCTATAGTAACCGATAATGGTAAACCATTTAAAAACCAAGATGTTCGTGCCTTATGCACGCAATATCGTATCCAACATCAGTTATCTACACTGTACTATCCCAAAGCAATGGCCAGGCTGAGGCTTCAAACAAAACAATCCCTAAAATACTCAAAAAGATAGTCAAGGAATCCGGTCATGATTGGCATCTCTAGCTTAATCCCACCCTCTAGGCCTATCGAACAAGCATCTGAACCCCAACTGGAGCCACACCCTATGCTTTGGTATATGGAACATAAGTCGTTTTACCTATAGAGGTCAAGATCCCATCACTTTGTGTCTCCCTACAACATCTGATAGACAGAGAAGAGTACAGAGTATCCAGGCTACATGAATTAGACCTTCTAGATGAAATACACCTTGCAGCATTAAATCATCAAGTCTACCAGAATCGACTATGCTACAGCTACAACAAGAAAATAAAAGAAACGCGGTTCCAAGTAGGTGATCTAGTCCTGAAGGAAAATCAGAGAAATTTGCAAGACAGAGAAAATAAAGGTAAATTTGAACCTAACTGGTTAGGGCCTTTTGTCATCATAGCATCATATGGATCAAGGGCATACTCCCTAGCAACACCTGAAGGAATTCCTCTTGATGAACCCATCAACAGTGTTCATCTCAATAAATTCTATGCCTGATCCGTGAGAATATCCTAGCAGCAAATAACAAAAAAAAAAAAAAAATAAATAACAAAAAAATAGAAAAAATAGAAAAATAACAAAAAAATCAAAAAGATAGAAAAATAACAAAAAAATGTTCATCCTTTGGTGAAAACTTGGTAAACAGGCGCCTTGGATAAGTACCATAGTGAAAACCTGGCAAACATGCGCTATGTGTAGGAGTCAGCACTACCATCTATTCAATCTTCCCATCCATCTATCTCATTTTTCGTAATAAAACCCATCCATCCATAATAAAACTTGTTGACCATAACATTCCCATTTGTCCATCTATCATGGCTTAGGAATTGGTTAGTGTCAAGCGTTCTATCCATGTCTCATCCATAGTCAGTTTAACTCATAGTCAGTTCCATCCATGGTCAGTCATCTTTCTCCTTAATAAAACCCTTTACTGGAATGGGGACAAGTTTCCTTAACCTAAGGCTAGGAATGGATCCTCGTTTACATCAAGTGCGGTTTTCACACTTTCCCTCATCATTCGAAAACCATCATCATTTATCGACAATATCCATCAACACTTTCATTATCCATCCTCACTTTCATCACACGTCATCAATCAACACTTTCATCACACCACCTAGAACTACATATCATCATCATCATCATCGTAATGTGCCTTGATCCCATGGATACAGGGTGTGTAGGCAATTTGGAATACGAAGGAAATATCCAATACTCGGACATATATGATTCAACCCATCCTCCATCTCAACCCATAATAAATTCATCTTTGTCACTTCATCCATTTTTACCACAATACATCATATCCATTTACCACTTAGACATGACTAACTCAAGCAAGACCAACAGTGTGCATCGTTTTGGAAGCTAAAAGTACTTATCAAGTCTGAAACAAAAAAAGACTACTCTTAAAATAGTAATATGTCACCGCATACCATTTGCCTATATCTAGGTATATCCATACATCTTGGATCCAAAGCCTTTAACGGATACATCTTTCTTGCGATAAGGCCTCAAATCTTTCTAGAATACCCGCTTTGGCAAGAAAACATGTTGGTTGTCTATCTGTGTTATCAGTTGGTCATTTTTTCTTATGATTTATCTTTTGTCCCTTTTAAAATACACATTCAAAATTGCCCCAATCTTTTTATATCTTGGTATGTGGCGACACTGTATAAATTGGGGCATAGTCATTGCTTTCGTATGTTGTGTTTGAGGGATGATTTTATTCTCCTATTAGGTCTAATATCTATCTTGTGTGTGATGGGATTAGCATTTTGCATATCAATATCTTTTACATCTGAGGCTCTGCAAAGACCTTCTTTGTATTAAGACTATTCTATGCTAAGACTATTTTCCATTCACTTATCCGGCAAGGTTCTATTATACCTAGAAGTAATAAACTCAAATCGTTTGTTTGTAGAGTCAACTGTCTTATGCATTGGATACATGGTCACCCTGGTTCTTATACCTTGGTGCATAATATCCTTATGTTGTATCAAAATAAAGGATTGCTCTATTATACATATTAGTTTAACTTCTCCCATTTAATTATTTATTCTATCTTCATCATTTGATTATCAATCATGTGTTAATCATTTGTCCGTCATAATTCTCTTTGTTAATCAATTGTTTCATCATTTTCATCATCACGTGATTATCTTTGTTTAGTTTAATCAATTGCTTTATCATAACTACTCATAAATACATCATTCCATCATCTATCCTTTTATCCTCCATTTTTCTCTATGTTGTTCTCCATCTTCTATCTCCTTATTTTCTTCATATCCATTCATTTCGAGAGCACACCCGTATTCTTCCAATTCATCTGTCCTCTCGAGGGGGCATCATTCAACCTATTAATTCATCTACTAGGTACTTCTTCTACCTGACTGGGGCATCATCATTTCTAATCCAATCATATTGTTCTTCTAAACCAAAATCTTCTTCTATCCAACATAGCACTTTGTTTTAAACTTCTTTGAAATGATGTTACTTCGCAACACCATCTCAAAGAGGGGCAAACTGTAGACACCTAAAATTGACCCATTCCCAGACCTACTTCATATTAATTAAATAATTCATAATTATTTGATTTATCGATCACAATCAATTTATCCTCCATATTAATTAAACAATCCTGATTATTTAATTAAATCAATTTATTCTTCCATATTTAATTAAATAATTCTAATTATTTAATTAAATCAATTTCCCTCCACATATTAATTAAATAAATTTAAATCATTTATTTAATTAAATATAATATTCCATTTCTTCAAAATAAATAAAATTCAATATTTTATTTATTTATTTATCCATGTGCATGAAATTAAATAATTTATTTATTTAATTTCTTATTATTCCCTCTCATCTATAATTCACTCTCAATCAATTTAGATAACTAATCAATCGAATTAGTTAACTAAACTAATCAATTAATTTAGTTGACTAGTTAATCAATTCACTTAACTACTCAATCAATTCAGTCTTCTGATCAATCAATTCAGTCATCTGATCAATCAATTTAGTCAACTCCCCAATTAGATCTGTTAACTCCCTTGACTCATGAAGGATCCTGGACACTTATCCTTCTCTCATTCGCGCACATTCTCTCAACCATCCTCAACCGTTGATCTTTCTGATCACCCTCAACCATAGATCTGATATCTCACAAGTCTATAAATTGAGCTTCATTCTCCATTTTTTATCATCTCTCGTTTTAGTAAACTTATGTTGTTGCTATCATTCTCGGGAGATCACATTTACGCTTAACAATAAAAGAGCAATCCGCATAAGCAAAGAGCAAGGAGCAATCAACACGAGATTTGGGTGCTATCTCGGTACGCTTGATCGATGTGGTTTGTTTGTGTATTTGGAAGGTATAATTGCATTGTTCGGTATTGTTTTCTTCTTATTTGCATACTCAAATTTAGACCATCACAATATATATCAAAAACTATTTTTTATTTAAATCAATAAGCATTTTAAAAAACATGAGTTTTTAATAAATTTTATTTTTTCATTCTCTTTCATATAAGATTACATCTAGTGCATTGTCTTTCCATTTACTCAATCACAAAACTATGAAATTAAACCTATTTTTCTAACATCATTTTCCTCCTCTATTGAATTTAGATTCCATAATGAACTTTTGGAAGGAAAAAAAAGTGGCAAAGAAGTAATAAGATTAGACATATCCATTAGATTAACTAAGAGCAGTAATAAGATTATGTTGGACAAAAGTTGTTTCAATCCAACATGTGTAGGGTCCTCTAATGTAGTGGATTCTCTAAAAATATTTGGTTTGATTTGCACGCATGATGATTGTAAAATTAAGTACACCCTCATAAAGCATGTTCACATTTACATACATTATCCTCATATACATCAAGTAAAACCTATAAAAAATCCTTATGTTGTTCTTCATCGTCATGTATGTCTAGACCATGTGTTTGTTTAGTAGGAGGCATATAAAATACATGATAAGAAAATACAAAAGGATCCAAAGGAGGGCCTCCATAAAAACTTGTAGTATATCATCTTGATGCATTTAAAAATCCATGGGATCCATTAAGGAAGGGCCACTAGAAGAGGAAGAATGGGCATCATGAATAATTAGGCCTTAATGGTACAAATTGATCTACATAAGTACATGACGAATTATGGAGGGTTGTATAATAATTATGACACGAATCAATCAATTGCTTAGCTTTATCAACCAAGGTGCCACCAGGTGCATGAATCAAAGTACTATCATCATGTATGTAACCATGTAATATAAAGATATGAATGACCTAGAATGTGTAACTTTACATCTCCATTACCACTGAATGACTTTATCATAAGCCCATTAGAAAATTTCGTCATATTTATCAAAATCTCAAATATCACTAGTTCACATCATCTTGAAATTCTTAACATTTTAGTTGCTATAGGTGACAAAAGGTGAAAAATTGTTAAAAATGTTGATTTCAATGTTCCACTTTGGCCAAAAAGTGGGACACACTATTGTGGGATCATCTGCCTGCTAATTCCTCTTCTTCAGACTTGACATGGGTTGCTTCCTTCATGGTACACTCCCCCCAATTATGTGTCATGGTGGGATTCTTGCTCCTAACTCGTTGTCAGCGTTATTGTGGCATGCAACTTCTTCTATCAATCTCTCTCCCTCTCAACGGGAATTATCTTGAGTGGAGGTGACGATTGAGGACTCCCCTCTCCTCTTGCCTCATTTAAAGGATTTTGATAATGATGTATCCTGGACGATTGTCCAAAGATAGAAGAGAGGTCTTCCCAAATTTGTCACTGAATCCTATTCTTGGATTAGGGGTGTACGGATTGAGAGGTCAAGATTTGATGTTGTGTAGGTGCTAACCCTTTGGTGTTTTGCTTGGTTGTGTTTCTGTTTTGGCAACGGGGTTGATGTTGTGTTGTTTTACAGTTGTATTGTTTAGTTGACTATCTGGTTTGTTGTTTGTGTTCAGTTGTAATGTGACTTGAGGATCTTCTCTTTTTGAACCAGCTTTTCTCTACTTGAAGATCTAGACACTTGATGGTATCTTGCACAATGATGTTTTTTTGGTTGCAACTATCAATGATGACATGCACTTGTTGTCTATTGACCCAACAGTTCATATGGAAGAGACACTCACATTCCTCTGAAGTATAAATTGTCACACTACTCATGCTAAGACATTGTGCCTCCTAATTGTATCCTTGGGCTACACAAAATCTGATGGTTTGTGTAATGAGAGATTGTGGTGTGTGACATTTAACATCACTATGGGACTTGTGTGATGGCGATGACACCATTTATCACCTTGCTTGGCATGGATGATATTGTGGCTTTAAAATTATACATTGATGATTTAGAGTTATTTGTTGTTTCCACTAGGGGAATTACGCTTCTACACAGAGGGCTTGGAAGTGGTTTCTTGCAATGACTTGTACTTGCACAAAGAAAACTTAAAGTTTTACTTTGGGATCTTGGATGCTTTGAGGAATGCTTAACCCAATGTTTCCAATGTTATAAACTCCATTTTGCATGGATGCAAGGTGATAATCCACTTATGTACTTGAGCACTTGTGTTTCTTAGGACTATCTTCATGCGAGTGTACAGAGTAGTCATAGAATTCGATGTAGCTTTCAACTACTTGCTCCTTGCATTGATGCAACTCCTAAAATTTCATATAATCATCCTCATAGTATCTAAGGGGTAGTATTCTTACTGCAAAACACTAATAAAGGAATCCTTTGTCCGAATTGGATCATAATCCCTCTTGCATTGTGTGCTAAGCATATGCCACTAATGGGACACTACAATGGATGTCTTTAATGTTGCAAAATAAACCTTCTTTGCATCTACGAGTGATTGACAAAAAAGTACAATTCCATTTGTCACACCCAATTGTCCAATGTGTCAATTTTGCCTTCAAATGTCAAGAGGTCCAAGTTGACTTGTACCTTGAAAGGGTTTTAGGGTTGCATGGGAACAAGCAATTCAGTGCATTCTAGCATCAATTCAAATTGACATTGTATGACCCAAAATCGGCTCACAAGATTGTTCTCAAATTGGTGTAATGAGGTGGCAACTAACTACTACGAACGTGACAAGGGTTGATTGTATTGGTCATTCTGTTGATTGTTAAGATGTTTGACTTCGTTGTTTTAATTTGATTGTTTTGTTTGTGATGATTGTTTTGATTTCAAGAGTTAAGTGTTAGTCACTTGCTTCATTTAGATTGCATGTAAAAGTAAATGTTGTTTTGTTATTTTGTTTATTTTGGATGTTTTTAAGTTTTTCAGATGCAATAGATTCAATCTAAATGAATTTGTTTTTAGTGCCTTTGACTTTTTAATGTACTAAACTTTTTAATCAAATCAAACCAATAACAATCAAATAGTTTAACTTAATAAATCAACTAATTAATCAAAATCAATCCATCAATGCAAGTTTAATTAATCTAAATAAAAGAAAGCTTCTTTTTTATGTTTTTCCCTCTTATGAAGCAAGCTTCTTTTTGTGTTTTTCCCTCTTATGGAGTAAATGCAACAAATTGTCTATGAGCTAGAAATTAACTAACTAATTAATATGGGTGTCAAAAAATGAACAAATAGATGTTAAACCCCAATTTCTTGTTACATAAGTTAAACTATTAGTGGGAATTGTGATGTTTTAATGGTCAATTCATTATTTATGGTTGTTGGCATAGATGATACTTATAGATGATAATTAATGCTTTCCATGTATAAGATGGCATCCTTCATTTATTTTAAGTACAAAAGATAAAAGTTATAGACATTATTTTTTAGAGTACTAGTGCATAATAAATGGGTTTGAGAGAAGAGAGGTCAAGAATCCCATCCCAAATTGTGAATGAATTCCTTACACTAAAGTGGCAACCATAAAGCCTTCGATTCTTTTTAAGGGATACATACATTGGCAAGGCCAAAGGATTGGTTCCCACATGAACAAGTTTGGATCTAAAGATTTCTCATGATCTAGAGAGCTTAACCTACTTAGTGCAAGAATGTAAGTTTGTGACATAAAGTTGCTGTCATTTCCATGGTTTGATAAGGTTACAAAATTAGCATATTTCTAAATTGGAATAAACTATTACAATTAAAGAAATATTGAGTGTTACAATTTAAGTGGACAAATGTCAATAAGAAAGTTAAGAACTAGGAACTTAATAATTAATTTGGTCATTGTATTCAAATCTTGGTTGAATAAATTTTTTTATACAAAAATTTAGAAAGACTTGTCATATGAAGGGGGAGAATTTAGATAGACCATTAAAATTTCTATAGAATTATTCATTCATATAAATATATATAAACAAATATATCTCAATATTTGAAAGATAAGTTTAAATAGATAATTGTGAGAGTAGATATTTGTGGAGCTAGCGAACCCCATGAATATTGTATTTTTCTGCAGATATCTTAATTTGTAGCTTTTACTATATAGAAAAATAAAAATAAATTATCTTATTTTAGAAGAAAAATAAAACAAAGGAGGGAAGAAAATATATGCAGCCACATGGCATATTGCTGCTTATTTTCAGCCCCCTTTTTTTCCACAGCTTAGGAAGGGGTCCCATGTAGGGCTTAAATTTGACAGTTGTATAGCTGTATTTGGACATTTTAACTGTAAAATACAACTGAAATTTTGAAAAGACCATATCATATGAAAGGAGTGATTTTGGACAAACTGTCAAAATTTATATAGGATTATGATTATATATTTATTTGGTTTTTATATAATTTACTTATACTAAAATATGTCATAGTATTTAAAGGCAGTATTTTGAAGGCACTACTGAATAGATAACTGTCATAAAAAAATTGCTTAACAGTCAAGGTTGATTGTCAAATTTAAGCCTCTCCCATGGAGCTGCTAGAGGATCTATTTTAGTGGAGGAAGAGGTCCCATGAAACCAAAAAAAATTGTTATGGCATAAATTAGAATCTTTTCCTCCAAAATAGGAGCAACTATTTTTTAGGTGGTTGATTTTAAACAGGGGCATTTGAGGTGGGGCTGAAACTTTCCTCCACCAGCTTAGGGATTTTTCTCACTTTTTAGGTTCTATTTTGGAGGGTTCTATCAATTTTTAGGTTTCATTTTGGAGGGAAATTTTTTTATTGGATTTTTCTATCACTTTTTAGGTTCCATTTTAGAGGGAAATTTTTTTATTTGATGATTATTAATCTTTTTATTTGTAGGGCCTGAAAAATCTCTGCTAAATCAATTAGCATAAACTAAAAACCTCATGAGACCAGGGGCATCCATAAATTTTGGAGTTTAAAGTTTTAGCCTATCTACAACCACAAAATTGATGGGACTGCTTGTTTTAAATTGCTCCAAAACAACATGAAACCCCTTTCTTAGGGGAAAAGACCCAATAGGTGAGATAGTTCCAATGGTTGAGATAGGCGCTGTGACCTTAAGGCCCAATATTTTTTGAAGTTTAGTACTAGTAGTTGTGACTTTAAGGTTGTTAGTGTTACTATAAGTACTAATAATTGAATGAAATGTGTCCTTTAGATTTAAAAAGCAACCAATCATGTGATGCCAAATCAGCGCACCATCAAAGGGGGTTTTAATGCACACCTATTGGTTCAACTTTTTTTGGGGGGAACTATTTGACACCTCAACAAAAAGCATGCTGATGTGGCATCATATTTGATGATGTGGCCCTGAAACCTTAGTTATAAGCAAGGGCATTGCCAAGTAAGCTATTGTAAAAATTTTGGAGTGATTCGAAATTGCCACATATGATTTTGAGAGGCGTGAAGTTAAGGTGCACAACTACTGGGTCCTCTCCCCTATTTGCAATTCCTAAACATAGTTGCTCCACAAAAATAGAAAAAAATTCTATATATCATTTTCCATAATTGTAAATTTCCATGGGGTCACCACTTGGCATTTTCAAAAATTTTGGGTAGATTACTTTTTGGCCTCATCTGTACCACCGTGACGGTTACGTACGTTTTCATCGACCCTTGCCTAAAAAATCGCCCACCTGTAAAAACTAGCAGTTTTGACTGTATCAACTAACGAGTATTTCTGGCTATCCAAGCTTTTGACAACTTATCCATCATGCCCCGGCGCTCTTACCCCTTGAGCTTATCCCTTTATTCTAAAAAAGCATTAGGATTAAAGCTGCTTCATGCAAATGTAAGGAAGGGATAAGCTCAAGCTGTAAGAGCGCTAGGCATGATAGATGAGAAAGTGTTTGAAATTGGTTAACATAAGTATGGCATACCCAACAGACAAGGCTGGATGCAAAAAGCAACCAAAGCGAATTTCCAAAGGAGTTTGTTTATAATATAAGCCTGGATAAATAGCTCTGATATGTTTTACAAAGTCTCTTTTGAGGAAAATAGGAGCTTTGAGGAGTTGTTGAAATAAAAGGGCTTTGATCCTAATAATTGAAACTTATAACTAGTTTGATTCTAAACAAATTTCTGTATGATGCTTTAGGGAAGTTTTGTGCAAGCTGATATAATGAAATTGGTTCATATTAGCTTTGTATATTTGGGGGTTAGCATTTTGGGTTAAATAAAATAAGTATATAGGAGTGAAGTAAGAAATCCATGATTGTATTGGAGAAGAGTTTTAGTTTTTGTAATTTTTTCTCAAATAAATATATTGCATATTATTTTTACTTTCTTTTTATCTATTATCTATTATTGTTTCACTACTTATTCTATTTGTATAAATTTATCAAGCCTCTTTTTCTCAATAACAAAGACAGAATGTCATTAAATTACATAAGATCAGATTATTTTCAGAATTATTAAGAATAATGCAACAAATCTACATGCTTACAATCAAAACTAAAATGCAAAAGTAGAAGGGACAGTAGTAAGGCTATGACAGAGGCTGGGCATGTGTGGTGTAATAAAAATAGGGTATATATTTGAAAAAAACCCCAATTGCATCCAGATCCTGTCGGAGTTGGTGCTCAGTAGGTGTTATGTCTATGACAGAAAATGTTCTCACTTCCTAATTCTTCTTAAGAAAGAAAGAGGACCAAAGGCCAATGCAGGGATCTGAGATCTTGAGTTAGAGAACTCAAGTACAAAGACCTGAATAAAACTTCTATTACAATACGATGAAGGTGAGACTGGACAGATCCAACATAAGAAGGAACCTAGACCGTTGCGTCAGATCTCAGATCTAAACTGGTTAAAACCCATGACAGAAGCATTCAATGCAGCAGATGGAAGGGGGAGGAGACTAGAGGGCTATAGCCATCCATCGGCTCGAAAACCTAAAACCCATTTCTAAAAATCGATAAGTGAAGAGACGAGTTAGAGAATACAACATACCGTTTTAGAAAGCCCCTGTAATGGTGTGGGAAAGACAAGGGTGTGCAGTGAGGAGTAGAGGAATGGGTGGCATGGGGAAGATTTTAAATCAGATACAGTAATCCAACATAAAATTTTCCCCATCCTCCCACGCCTGATTCCCCTCATCTGCAAGGCATCCTTGTCACACCCACAATGGATCCTCCTCTTCTTCCCACAGTTAGGGTAAGAGCAATGGCTAGGGCAAGGCCGAGGCTGAGGCTATATATAGAATCGGAGCTTAGCCTATGGCCCATTGAGCAGGGCTATTTAAAATTTATATGTTGGTTTTTTAATGATGTCATATAGATAAGTTAGTGAGAAGATTTTTTAGCCCCACCTTACAAGCAACTTTAAAAATCTAAGAGTTAAAATGTAGGGGTTTTCATTTTCTAGGATAAGATTCTAATTTATAATGTAGTAGTTAATGTAGTAGTTATTCCCTCATATCAGAGGCTCTGTTATGATTCATAACCATAGATCTTGAGATACCTTCTCTTTTTAATATGTTGTTCTAAAGTAATGGCTATCAAGCATGCACCTATGAGTACATCATGACTGAATGTACATCCATGCCCATCATTCAAATTTACTACAATCAAGATTGTTGGCTATCTCAAATACATAATATTATTGGTGGTAAACTAACCTACCTTGTGTGGTGAACAAAATCAATTTTCTTAATATCTAGTACAAAATGAAATGATAGCAAAAAGTGGATTTTTTAAATCTCTTAAATGTAGATGGCAATAATATTTTTCAAATGGTATAAAAAAACTAACTTAAACTAAACCAACAACCATAGTCATTTGAATTTTGATTAAAAGACTATCAAAACCAAAAGTTAAAGCATATAGCCAGATCCTCAAAAAATATGGGTGACATTGGATCACGCCCCAAAGTCAAACTAGTAGAATTTGGCACAAAAATAACCATGTGGCTACTAAAAGGAAACAACCACAAACTAAGCAAGTTCACATTCTCACGAGGGAAATAATCATCAAGTCGCTAGTTGAGCAAAAATAAAAAGAAACCAATATGCCACAAGGGCAACACCAATATTGGGGTGAGGGAGGGGACTCTTGCCTGTATGGGTTATCCCACCCATTAGGTCTAGCAAATATATGTCATCTTCCATAGGCTCCCAACCAATAAGAGCAACATTGTCACCGTCCTAGGGATCCTCCTGTGCTTGATTTTGTATAGACCTTAGCAGAGAAATGGCAAGCGCTAATTAAGGGAATTTCTCCTAATCAAAAGGAGCCCATCCACATTGTTGAAAGGACATGGAGGAATGATGTAGAGGCAGATATTACCGACTTTGGCAATTAGACGACTGACATGGAAGCAAGGTCCAATCGGAATGTTGCCTCACCGACGATGGTGGTGGAGTGGTGGCTCTTTAGTAGTTGTGTGGGTGGTGATATAAGGACTCTAAGTAGCTACACCTTTGGTCCTAGTGGGGGGACTTGGCAAGGTAAGGTTGTGAAAGCAAGCCTTGGCCACTGTGCAAGGGGCATTTCCCTAGTGTTTCAACAAAGTTTGAACATGTTAGACTTCTAGTGTAGCCTTGTTGGCTTGGATTTAAATCTGGATAAGCACATTAGAAATCACCAACAACTTGGAGTGAATAGAAAAATTAGTATCCATATCAAAATGAACAAAAATAGCAAAAAATCTATCTTTCCAAATGCATAAAAGAAACTCCAATCTGAAAGCATGCCAAAGTTACGAAAATTTTGTAGGAAACTTGAGCTCATCACCCAAAAGGACATTGTGTCAAGTAAATGGTTTAGGCCTTAGAGGCCAAACAAAATGTGTATCCATTGCCAAGCTTTTTGAGCACAAACACAATACCAAATAAGTTGAAGGAGGGTTTCAAGTTACCCACAAAATAGGCATATTGGGTTATAAATGCCAAGTGTATCAAACAAGTACCAATAGGACGACCCTGATAGAGCAAGCACCGAGCAAATTGTGCAATTTGGGCTCCACAAGTGCATTCCAAATAGTTTGTAAACATTTTTCCCAAATGAAACTTGGAGGTAGCATATACTATTGGTGTAAATAAATATTTAATTAATTGCAAAGTTCAGAGACATTCATTCTTCTTTCTATATTTTCCTATTTGGAATGGGAAAACATTTTGCACACATCTACAATTTTATTTCTTCCCAAGGGGAGGAATGTCGTTCAATGTTCTTGGATCTTCATTTCCATCCTTTGTCGAGCATCTACTAGCACTGCAAGAGTCATCTTGAGGAGCGGCTACATGGTCTCTCTTCTCATCTCTATTTTGGGAGGGAGCATATCCTTGCATGAGGTTTCATCCTTCTCACTTCTGGGGAGGTCACCAAACCTTCTCTCTACATCCTCTCTTATTAGGGTGGTACATATCCATTGATTGTATCTTCATGATGGATGTAGTCCTTGGGGGGTCTTGATGTTGAGTCCTTCCATCAATTATTTTATGTTTTCTTTCTTTTGGAGAGGAGTTTTCTCCTACTAGATTTTTCTCCTTTTCTTTGTTTTTGAGAGACTGTTTGTACATGGGTACCTAACATGGCCTTGTAGTCGGGACTCATCCTTGCATCATTTCATATTTTCACATTTCTCACTAAGTTGCACTTAAGGGGGGTGTTGGTGTAATTAAATATTTAATTAAACACTTTATTAAGTTTACTTAGGGATTTTTAAGTCACCTAGGGTTTTCTTATCTTGCAATATAAAAGAAGTATCTCATATGTAATTATGTCATCCAGTTTCATTATTGCATTCAATATTGTGCAAATTTATCCTTTGTGCTTTTTTTCTCTTATAGAAGGCAATCTTAGGTTTTCCAGGTGATCTTAGTAGCTTGAGTCAATCAGTGACTTACATAAACCACCTATTATTCATTTTAGAAACCATGGGTAGATGTGTTTAGAGCCACCTATGACCTTTCTTTAGAGTATAATTACGAAATGGAGTGTTGGCATACCACTTCTGATCCTTCCATGAAGGCCTGATGAAGTGCATAGAATTTTTGTGCATGTGCTAAAAGGCACTACCTTAATTATACTTGGGAAGGTTTATTGGTCAACTTGGCTTAAATTAGACTTGGCCTTAAGGCAAAGATAAATAAATGGAGTTAGCCTTGACTAAAGATCCCAAAGATGCCTAATTCTCCTTCTGAAGAACTTGAAAGAATGAATTAAGGAATATCTATCAATGGCTTATCTTAAAACAAGATGATGGGAGACCACCATTTAAATTGTTAGTTAATGGATAAGCCATTATATAATCCATCCCCATTCTAGAGCAGCCAAGGCTCAATAGCTTTCCAAGATTTCCAAATACTTTTGGTGACAAAATTGCCATTGATTTTTTAGGCACTGGAGCAATTACAAGAGAATAGAATCCAAGACCATTCCAAGCTAGACACCTATAAGGTGAACTAGAGGTAATGTAATTTCTTGACTAAATTTTTTAGGATTCATTGCCATCACAACTTCTGACTATCCACTTAGCACAAAGAGAAATACCATGTCTATTGACATCAATAGAGCCTAGCTCACCAAAGTCTCTTGGCAAGCAATAAAGATTTCAAGCAACATAGTGAAACCATTTATTGCAGTTTGAATTGGCCCAAAGAAAAGCTTGTAGGATCTTATCACACTTGTGGTATGACACTTTGGAGGAAACCCAACAAGAGTAGTATACACATGTGACAATAAGAACTTTAGAGAAATATTAGAGTTTACCTACAAACGAAAGGATCTTAGTGATCCAATAAACGAGCTTGTTTCAATTCTATCAATAACATATTACTAGAGCTTGGTTTGATATGCTTAAAAAGAAAAGGGAATTCCCAATAATTTAAAGATTTTGTTATGGTCAATAGATTTCCATCCAGAGACATGAAGCCAATCAAAGGGTTGGGGAACGGATTGCCTATAACATTGCATCTCTTTCCACTAGATACTAGAGCCTAAAGCTAAGCAAAAGGTGTAAAGACACTTGAAATCTTGTTGACTGCTAACCTCATCTTCAAGGAGCATTAGCAAGGAGTCATACATAAAGTCACCATTGACCAATTACTAAGAATCAATTCTAGGAAGGGAAATTCCTTTGACATGTCACTATGAAATCACATCAGCAAGAAGATAGTCAAACACTTTAGCTGTTAGCACGTAATGTGAAGGTGCAATAGTGCAACCTTGCCCTATAGAATAGAAAAGGTGAAAGTACCCAAATTTAACACCACTAGTGGTTAGGCAAGTAGAAGCATCTATAAAGAGAATTTGGATAAACTAGATGAAGATGGTACCAAAGGCAAGAGCCCTGAGCATAGAAAGTATGAAATGGCATTCAATTTTGTCATAGGCCTTTTCAAAATCAATTTTGATGAAGAGTGCTTGTTGGTTAGACTTGTATTCCCGTTCCATACATTCCCAAACAACAATAACATTGTCAAGGATGTATCTACTTTGAATAAACCTAGTTTGTTTGAGATAAACCACTAATGGGAGGAGATGTCTAATTCCCATGACTAAAGTCTTGGCAATGATTTTGTAAGAGACATTCAAGAGAGTGATGGATCTTGTGTTGAAGATTATCTTTCGATCACTCACCTTAGGTATAAACTTGATATTTCCCTTGTCACTTATGGGGCCTAGAGATATGGTATAATAGGCTTCTAGATAGACTTTGAATAAATCATGGTTAACATCATCCGAAAGGATTTTATAAAATCTACATAGGAAGCCAACGTATTTAGACACTTTATCATTATCCATCCCAAATGCAATTGAGCAAAGATCCTCCTAGGCAAGAGTTTTCCACAAGCTGCAACTTGGTCAATGGTGAGTTTGCAAGGGATGACATCCAAGCATGTCTTAAAAGCCTCTTCCTTTTCAAGGGAGGAGACATGAGCTTGGAAGACCTTGGTATAATGCTAAACAAAAACATAGAGAGAATCCAAAAGTGTGGAAGGACATTGGATAACGTCTTTGATGCACTTGATTTTTTTAGTTAACTTTTTAGGTTGCAAGGTCTTAAAGCATTCTTTGGAGACATGATTGTCGACTTTTAACCAATGAAGTATAGCTTTGATTTGAGCTCCCTTAGAAGGATAGGCATTAACCATTTGTATGAGGTGGCATTACTTGACCACTTGAATTTGGAAGGGTTTGTGAAAAGGCATTTCTTTGAGCTTATCGGTTAGTTAGTTGAGCTTTAAGGACATGGCCACATAGGATTTATAGTGTATCTTTGCTAGCTAGTGACCAAACATTCTCAAAAAAGTGGGTAGTATAGGTCATAGTGTCAAACTACTAATCAATCCATCCATTACTTCCTTTGAACATGGAACAAAGTTCTGGATGTGTTAGATACAAGCCAATGTGGACTTATGCTAGAGAAATGACATGTTTAAAAAGAATCGAGTCTTTTCAACCTTAGGAGTGTGAAGGCCCCATTCAATTTTAAAGTAGATTAATGAGTGCTTGAAAAGAACACAATCTAGTAGGGGTTCCACCAAAAGCAATAGCTTGAAAAAGAGAATTATGATTTGTTGCCCAAGTTCTAGTCATTGTCCTTCAACATCAACATTGTCCTTGTTCAAATCAAACTTAGTCTTTGTCGGTCTTTAATGTGTCCTTTACTGAGTTTTACTTCCAAGTCAAAAGTTTTTATTTTTCCTTTATCGATGATTTTATGCTTTTCCTAACCTTGTTGGTCGGTTCGTTAACCTGATGATTTAGCGATAGAGAAGAATCTTGGGCCAAGTTTTTCCTTTACTATTGGCTTTTTATGTAGATCTTGAAAACTAAGCTTTCTTTTCTTTCTTATCGGCAAAACTTTGAGTCCACGAACTTTGTCAGGGAAATCATTGGTTTCTGAACTTTCCATTTTCCTGATACATATTGTTTTTCCTTGTAAGGATGTCTTCCCTATCGGTGTTTGTCATCTTTTGCAAACCTAACTTGTGTTTTATTCTTTGTCACTTATTTCCTCAAGTTTGTGATTTTCCCTATTAAGCGACACTTTCCTTGCGTTAAGTTTGTTTTGTGAAATTGTCATTTTTTCCAATAAAGGAAATCAAAGTGAGTGTTTATCGGTCACTTTGATGGTTCTCGAACTTGTAAGTTCACCGATATGTGTAATTGCCGATAGAAGATAATACAAAAGAAATTGGAGAAAAGGATGGTTCGTGAATTTATCTGTTCGTCGATAAAGGAGATTTGCCGATGTGAAAAACAATCATTTATAAGATGAATGCCTTGGTTTGAAAAATTAAAAGTTCACCGATTTTAAAGTTTGTGATGGTTTATTTTTCTGATAAAGAGATTCTCAGAAGGTTATGTTAGTTCATGAAGTGGTAAAATGGCTGATAAAGTAATCCAATATGTGAAGGAAAACATTTATTTTGAAAAGCATTTAATGAAACCTTTTACCCTAATTGGTTTATTTTATATACAAGTAAGATTTTGTTAAATGCATTATCAGTGTTGCGGTTTGGAGCGATTTATGGTTTGCTTTCTCTCATAGTTATCTAGCTTCCAGTCTCAAGCATTGTGGTTTAATAAGGTGAGTATATTGTCATGATACCTATTTCAATTTAAATATTGCATCATTGTCATTGGCAGAAGGGGTATTTGTATTGTCGTTATCTTCTTTCATGACTAGTGAAACCCTCATTCTTCCAAACACCTTCTATAACCCTTCCCCTCCTATCATAAGCCGACTACTCTTGATAATAGTTAACAACACAACTAAGTGGTTATTAAGATTTGCTAAGATGAAATACAAATACCAAGGCCTCGACATTTCCTTCATTATAGATAACCAACTTTCTGGCGTGAAAGACACAAACTTCGGTCACATTGAACTGAAGGAATTTTGAGAAAGGATGAACGTTAACCCTAGGGAGCCCATAGAACAAAAGACTTTCGAAAGTGGTTTATCTCGCATGGGAGGTTTTCCCTTGACTGTGCAATGTCAAGATTTAGTGTTGGCTTGTATTAACGATTACCATGATGAATCATGGCAAATAAGAACTGTTAGCAATGAGGTGATAATAAAACTGGATGTCGAGACCATCAGTAACACTCTCATGTTTCTAGTCTAGGGGGAGTATGCTAATAATTCAATGGATACTGGATGGAATCTCTATATTGATGGGAAGAAAATGTGTAAAACAACCATTGTAACTTCATGGCTCAAGAAAGAGAAGAAGGGAGGATCACCACTTCCTAAAAACATGGTTAGAGCTTTGTTTAAAGATGACATCTCAGATATAATAACATTGTTACACAGAGTGGTAGGGAGTGCAGACTCAAATGAATTCTTAAAGTGGATGTGTTAGTTTATACTAGTCATTCGTACAGGAACGCAACACATAGACTTGGCCAAGCTCATCAGTGATCACCTAAACAACCAACTGGCAAACTTTTAAAAGAGAAGAAACAAATTCCACATGTGTTCTTTCCTGGTGTATCTCTTAGCTGGAACTTAGAGGGTTTGGCCTAGTTTGAATACCACAGGCACATTTGACAAAGATACACAGGTGTATGATTATTTCACTCAGTTGCAAGAAGAATCTAGTAATTAAGATTATAGGAGGATCAATGATGCTTTCTGCATGTTTTGGTTAGAAAAATATATGGTAACCCTGAGTTGAGGATCTCAAAAGAAGCTGCAAATTTGATAATTCAATTTGGCAGCTATTTCATCCAATTTGACAGATTTACTTATTTCAAAATCGATGGTTTTGAATTTCTACCTTTGAAACTGCCAAGATATGCATTAGATTATATTGTGTTTCTGGAATTGTGCAGGCAAGCATCAATAGCCAGCAAAAGGTATCATGATTACAAGAAGAAGGGGTATCCTTTCCCCTTGAAACTAACTCATTACACTTGTAATAAACCTGAAAATGCTAAGCATGTTAATAGGTTGCTTGCTAAATTCAATCTACATTCTTATGAATCAAGAAGTTTCTTTGATAGCAAGGACTTTGTAAAGAAGAATTTGTACCTTCTTATGCTACGAGAACATCGTCTTCATTTAGAAGACTTTTGGGAAGATTGTGTAGATGAACACAAAGTGAGGAGAAGAGACTAGTCAAGGTTGACTTTAGATCATATGAGAGCTTTCAAGATCAGATGGGATCTTCCCAATATAGTTGATGATTATTCTAACATGATTGATTAGGGATATTATGTTGAAAGTGCTAAACCATTGCGTAAGATCAGATGGTCTGAAAGAGAAATATTAGGTATTTTTGTTAGATCTTATTTTGTATTAAATAAAATTTAGAGGTGGTTGAAATCTAAGATGAATGGTCATGTTGCAGGTTCTCCTTCACATAAGGAGAACACAATGGGAGATCAACAAACTTCTCCAATGACCTCTGCCTAGAACACACCTACCAAGACTCATTCTACAAGATCCCAGTCTCCTACAAAGGATGGGAATGATGGAGGTGAGGACCCAAAGAAGAATGCTAAGTTGAAGGGGCAATGTAAGGGGACAATTAGCCTCCCAAGAAGAAATTGGAAATCAAAAGGCCTTTGAATCCTTATGTTGAAAGTGTATCAAGATAGGAACAAGTGTAACAGGATCAAGGAGATAAGGTGGTTTCTTCTCCACCACATCAAAGCATAGTTCCCCCTTCTTTTATGCAGACTCCTCCACCTAGTTCTTATGATGGGATGTCTTCCCCACCTTCACCATCACAACAGCATAAGATTGTACCCTGTTGTTGAACACATTGAGATGTTGAGAGGGGGGGTGAATCAACATATACAAAAACTTAACTACTTTATTTGCAAAACAAATTAAATTACTTAGAGAACAGAAAGTAAAGCATGCACCACACTAATCAACACATTGACACTAGGATTTTTACGTGGAAAGCCCAAAATGGGAAAATCACGGTAAGTGTTAGCTCACAATATAATGCTCATTGCTATAAAAGTTTACAACATTGTTTTAGGGCTACAACCCAAGGAAGCTACAACTCCCTGATGACTTTGTTTTAGGGCTACAACCTAAGGAAGCTACAACTCCTTGTTGACTTTGTTTTAGGGCTACAACCCAAGGAAGCTACTACTCCCTGAAGAAAGCTCATTGCTACAAAGAATTACAATGATACCTTAGCTATGAACTGCTATGAGAGAAGTATTTGACTTATGATAATATTGCAATCCCCTTTCCTGCACATTACTCCATCATACAAACTTTGTACACTTCATACTACTCATTCTACTCTATCACATTTGCACTCCTTAATTCACTCCATAAATAAATTTGTTCTTCTATATATATACTCTGCAACATCTCAAAACATTAATTAGGTCAGCATCAAAAGACCTTTAGATCAAACGTGTAATATTGTATGAGTTGTCTTCAACATATACATTGTATTGAGAAAATGAGTTGTGGATCACAACACTTCATAACAGGATCCAAAAAGCATCACTACGCATCCTCTAATGCCAAAGCAACCAATCAGGATCCACTACATATGAAGGAAATTGATCTATCGGCCCAAACAACAGTACCGCTGCTAATTGATCATCTTCACATCACCGGGGAGAAGCCAAAAACATTATGTGGACCAAGATTTCAACCATGTATCTTCTCAACACTATCCATACACCATTCTCCTGAAGTATTTAATTAATATATGCATCTGTAAAACAAGAAACATGTTGAACTGATGAAAATAGGGCATTTTGGACTAACTGTGACACCTTAAAACTTGGGATATTGCATTGCAGACCACCAAGTCAACTAAAATACTCATGAATGAACTTGTACAACATTATGAACATATTCATAGATCTGCACAATCATATCTATCATTTCTAAAGGAATGCAGAGACATTTGACTCAGTTGTACTATGATCAGTATTCATGTATAAACATAACTCAAGGTGACTTGAGCACCATGTGCGGTACATGAAATAAGAGAGAATTACATGTGGTTCAAACCTAAGATACTATGAAGCATGTGGAGTCTCCACAGAAATGCATATAGCTGATCTATACCTTCTCCATCTTCCACAAGTACTCAAACATGTTTTCTATAGAGTACTTCTGCATCTGAAACTGTTTGTATTACTTCTATCATTTGAAGGCTAACCTTGTGGACCATAAGAACACCTGATATTGCAAGGTAGTGTGCATTAAACATCCCCAAACATATTTGCAAAACTACATGGGCACAACTTCTCTTCTAGAGGAATGCGGAGCATTCCAACAAGTCTCCACCATTACTTTACAGTGTCAAGTTTTAGTTTGAAACTCTGTCGTTGATAATTTCTTTTCTGAAGGTGTAATGAGTTGAAATCTTGGATATAACATGTTCATATATCAATCAACTTATCTTCAAAACCGTAAGACTAAATCTTGCACTGCGAAGGAATTCGGACCAAAATATTGTAATTTTGCCTTAGGATATACACTATGAAAGTCTTAGCCAAACTTCTGCAACTTGTCTCTAAGTGTGGTACCTTAGACTTATAGGATGTCAATGTAGACATATAGAAAACATATTAGGATAGGTATACTCTCCTCTGCATCACCCTTAGACACCAGATTGATCATTGTATCACACTTAGACAACATTTCTTCATCTGCAAGGTCTTTCGGACTGACCTACCTTAACTATGTTGATTTGAGTCAAACTGTCTCTCTCAAATATTTCACTGTCCATCAGCTTTAGGTTGACACATATAGAGTTGACATCAATGACAACACATATTGCCAACAATCTCCCCCTTTGTCCTTGATGGCAACACCCAAAAATATGTCTACATACACTCCCCTTAGATGCATATTCCTCTCTATCCCCCTTTGACATCAAGGACAAAGTGCCTAACATCTTATATCATCCCAAAACTATAAAAACTCCCCCTAACTAAATGATTTCTACGAACAAAACTCCCCCTGAGATGAAAAATCCCTCAAAAATAGATACTATGTACATAGTATGATACTATTGTCCTCCGTAATTCTATATACATCAAAAAAATTCTTATCTACAATACTCTTGCAACTCATTTAGAAGGTAGAATGGCTTTGTATATTACCTTGAGTTGTGTAAGAGTAAATACCCATTTTGCTTTTTCTGAGGCAAGAATGTGATTTTGACATTCAAATTGCATGCATAAGTCTTTAGCCTCATCTATGTTACTTGGTGTCTTCATCTTCTGCTCAATCTTTTCAGCTTCACCTAGCAATTCAAATAATGAAGCAAGTCTCAGATTTACTGCTTCCCTTAGCTGACCAAATTGCTTCTTTATCTTCTCTCTTTGGTCTTGTAGCTGTGACATTTATGCATGAAGGTTTTCAACTTGTGCCCTAGTTGCTCCATTCTTATCTTTTGACAAGTCATATATTTCGGCCAATTTGGAGATTTGTGACTCAATGGAGTCAATCTGAGCTTTAATGTTCTTGGTGGAGTTAGGTCATTTAAAGCAAAATAAGTATAAAGCAATAGCTTCATCAATGCATCCTTTGAACATTTTCAAATTTTCTTGTAGCTTATTGTGTGCATTGGCACACTTATCAGATATCTCAGCCAACTTTTTATCTTTCATCTTCCTTAATGATTCTTGTTCTGCTTTCTTTTCAATATGAGAAGAATGACTCTTAAAAGAATCCATTAATAGCTTCACCTTTTTCTCTGGGGGCAAAGAGGAGTCAATGATTACCTCTGGTAACCTTCTTGAATTAGCTTCACTGCATCTTCAACTAAATTGGTTTTCTTTAGATTTTCTTGCAGGAATTCTTTTCTTATTGAAGCATGCAATATATCACTAAGTTGAATTTTGTGAACAGGTGAAATGTTTGACAAGTCTACTTGCCCTTCATGAGTAGGAATTTGTAGAAGTTGTGGTGTAATCACTGGATGGAATTGCATTTGCAAATCTAATAGGTCTTTGAAAGAGTCTGACCTTGAAGAACTTTGACCTATATCCCCAAAGGTGTCCTTAACTTCCTCATTTTTCTTCTCCTCCATTTCATCCTAATCTTTTTCATATTGTTTCTCCTCACTCTTCCCTGGAACTTTCTCTTCTTCCTCCTCAAGGTTATCCTCTTTCCTTTGTTCATCCTTCCCTGTATCCTCCAGAGGAGGATTGTTATGTTTTGTACATGTATTTGTGTTCACCAGATGGGGGTACTTCTTTATCTTGACCCTATGTATTTTGTGTCTCAGTATTATCTGGAGGGGATATATTCATTTCACCTTGATCTCCTAAGTTTTGTGTTTCTGTCTCTTCCAGAGGAGGTGTACCCACATTACGTAGCTCCTCTAAATTTTGTACTTCCATGTTATCCTTTTCAGTCATTTTGCCTCTATCCACTTTGTCATCAAAGGCTGACAGATCTATATCCTAAAGAGGTACATCTAGTATATCTAGAGGAATTTGTTCCTCAGCTGTCGCCTTAGCATTCCTTATTTCCTCAAGAATTTTTTGCAATTTTCTCTAATGTTTCCTTATCCAGTCTCTCTATTTCTTCCTTGTCTTTTCGCATCAGGATATTTATTTTTCTTTTTGTTCTGACTTCTTTTGCTTATTTTTGAGAAACTTTAACTTTATCTCCATCAGAAATAGATGGACCAACCTTTTCAATTGCATGTTTTCTCGTCTCAGCCTATTTTCCCATGGCTTCATTTCTTTTATTGGTGAGTAGGTCTGCAAGGCTTATAGGAAGCTGATCAATGAACTCAATTAGGGCCACATTAAAGGCCATCATGTACCTGATTATTTCTTCCTCAATCATAGCTTTGTCATCAGCTGACATCTTGTCATAGAGATCTGCAACTTGTTTCAAAGCACCATGTTGTACTATAGAATTCACAGTGGCCTCAAGCTATAGAGGCTCATGCTCAAATTCTTCTTGAGATGTTTCTTTTGATTTATTTTCTTTTCCTTTTCCTTTTCCTTTGGTGGTTTTTGCTTCTTCCTCTCCTTCTCTTTCTCTTTTCCTTCTTCTTTCAAGCATACCAGATTCTTCCTCTTCTTCATCATCATCTTCATCACTTCTATGTTCACCAGATTGATATTTCCTCTCTTTACTTGGACCTTAGGTCTATGTTTCTTTGTCTCTGTAGTCTTGGTCTATTTCATAACTTCAGTTGTAGTTCTTTTCCTGTTGGGAGGTATAGGAGCAGGTCTGGAGGATTTTGAAGAGGTAGCAGCAGCAAAGGTAGACCTACTTGTCCTTTTAGGTGCTTGTGTAGAAGAAGAGGTTTGGACTTCTCCTGCAAGATCCTTAGGAGTGTCAAGCATTTCCTCCAATTTTGATTTCATCTTTTTTGCTTTTTCTTTCACATCTTTCATGATTGTTTAGTTGGTGATCTCATCATAGGTTCCAAATCTTTCAACAGCTGGATCCTTGGGGTTGCTAAGTAATATATCAACATATCCAACCAAATCATATTCAAACACCTCATAAGGAAAGGTGGTTATTCATAAAGTTCTTAGCTCTACTTCTTCCATATAGCAATTGTCTTTGTCCACCATGAAAGTTATATCACTCTTGTATTTTTCTACTACTTTTCTTGGAATCATTTCCCTTATTTACATGTCATTTTGAAATGTTTTGAAAAATCCCCAAAGCAATGTGTCATAATTTTTGTGATAAAAAAAGCTACGCATATAGTCCTTCATTTGATGAGCAACAGGGGTATTTACTTTCCATACCATATTCTTCATTGAAGGTAATTCCCTCAAGAAATAGAACATAAGACAAATGATTAAAGAAACATACTGGAATTTGTACTTTTTCTCCTTGGTTCTCTTCAAATTGTCGAACAACTATTGCCGCAAGAGCTCACAGAGGTCATAGTCCTTCCCTTCTTTCACTATCTGATAAGCAATGTAAATGGCAATGGCAGTAGCAGTCCCTTCACTATTTGTGTAGTACACTTTGTAAGCAATGCCCATAGTGGCATATCAGACCCTTAGGTCTTCAATGTCATCCACAGTTAGGGTTCTCTTATCAAATTTTGCTCCGGTAAGTCTCATCACTTCCTCATTCTTTACAGCTTTCAATATAGGCACTGGTCTGGAGGAGAACAATCTGGTCACAACTCTAATTGCTTCCTTTGTGATCATGTGAGGTTGGTCAAGGCAAAATAAATCCTCATGGATTTGACTTAATGCAATCCTAACCCAATCTTCTTCATAGCGGAAGTTGGGGAACCTTCCATATGTCTAGCCCTTTTGCCTTAACATTTGAAAACTCTGGCTTCAATTGAAAATCATCACCTAGCAGATGATCATTCCTGAATTGTTCTAAGTTCAAGTGATCATACTCATCCAGCTGTGAGTGGATGTATATCTAGACATCCTCTGTATGCAACACATTAGAGGGAACGCAAGAGAAAGCTCCATCCTTGTCAGTCTCAATGGATTTGTATGGGTATTTCTTGTATTTTGGTCTTGGTCTCTCCAAAAGATCAACTACTACTGGTGTTGCCATGATAATTCTTTCAGAAAACTAGGGTTTAACTAGCAAATTTGAAGAAAACCTGATAATGCAGTCATTAGGGTTTACACACAAGCTCTATTGGAGATCTTCTTCACTTCTTTGCTATTTCACACTTGAATTTGTTCAAATGAGATCAAATTTGATCAAGTATCGACTAAATAGGCTTCTCACCAACCTTGGTTGCTCCGCATTGATTGCATTTCTTTGTTCTTGTCCTAATCAAATTTTTGCTAAATAGAGATCTATGATCACTCAACAATCCTCCACAAAGAGTCCATTTGCTCTAGAAATTTGATCAAACTTCATGATATCACTAGACAGACATATCCATATCATTTTTGGCCATTATGATGAAGATTTCAACATCTTATGCATTCAGGGGTTTGAAAATGTTTGCATTTGTAACTCTTCCTGAACCAATACTTCCTCCTTTTTAGTTTCTAGAGGATCCATCTGCACCAGGCAGATGTGTTGATCCTTCCTTTACTTCATTTCTTCCTCCGTGTCATGTTCATTTCCTTCTTTCACAGAGCAACATCAACCTTCCTTTGAGGAGCCGAGGACCTTACACTCTTTCCCCTGTAGAACCTTGCAATGTGTCCTAATTTATTACAACTGTAGCAGGTGGTATTGGATTGCAGAGCATAACCACCTCTTCTCACATTAGATATGCAATTAGCAGCCTTATGACCATATTTGTTGCATGTGTAGAAGTTACCATAAAAGAATTGAGGAGTCCTAACATTGTTCTTATTCATGAAACCATTCCTCATCACTTTGCTTATGTAATCATTAGTCTTATGAACAACTTTGTTGCAAGCACAACATTGACCATCGGATGAATGAGAGTTTATAGCATTGTACCTTGGAGGCCTAAATGAATTTTGATTCATCTTGCTTCTACATTTAGCAAGCTTGTGACCAAACTTATTACAAGCATAGCAATTACCATTAAAAGCTTGAGAGTACCTAGTAGTTGTTTGTTTAGGAGTAGGATTTCTAAAATTCTTCTTCTTATTCTTTCTAATTCTCCAGACAGGAGTGAAACCCTCTTCTTTTGCATATCTGGAGGCATTCTTCGTAGGATCTTCAGTGCAGGCTTTTTATTCCTTTGTTTCAGACTTTCCTTCTACTTTGAAGTTATCATACAAGTTTGTGGATTCAGTAATTATAGGACTTTTCCCATTTTCAAAACCAAGACTAGATATTTCTTTTGATGGCTTTTGAGAATTAATCAATTCATCAAGAATCTCAGAACCTCCTTTCAATTTTAATCCTTTGTCAATTTGTTCTTTTGTTTTTTCTAGTTCTTTCCTTAGAGTGACAACTTCTTCCTCAAGTTTTGAACATTCAGCTGCTTTCTCATTGAGCTTCATATTTAGGCAATCATTAATCCTCCTGCCTTCTTCAACCATGACTTTCAATTAAGAGATCATATCTTCTATCTCCTTGAGTTTAATGTTACCTCCTTTATCTCCTGCTATTTGAGATTTTAGTTTGCCAATTTCTTCTTTTGATTCTTTCATTTTTGTCTTCAATTTCATAATTATCTCCTTTGATTCTTCAAGCATGTCATCATATTCCTAGTTTAATTCTCTATCTTTATCCAGATCTTCAAGTGTTGACTGGAGTTCTCCTTCAAGGTCTACCTCATCTAGATTTAAGTCCCAACCTTCAAGTTCCATTGCTTCTAGATCTAGTTCTGGAATAAATACATCATTATCCATAGCTCTAGATTTCATGTGTTCAAGTGCAAGATCTACCTCAACTGTTAGGCTTCTCAAAGGTACTTGGCTTTGATACCAATTATTGAACACACTGAGATGCTGAGAGGGGGGGTGAATCAGCATATACAAAAACTTAACTACTTTATTTGTAGAATAAATCAAATTACTTAGACAAGAGAAAGTAAATCATGCGCCACATTAATCAACACATTGACACCAAGATTTTTATGTGGAAAATTGAAAATGGAAAAAACCACGGTGAGTGTTAGCTCACAATATAATGTTCACTGCTATAAAAGTTTACAACATTGTTTTAGGGCTACAACCTAAGGAAGCTACAATTCCCTGTTGACTTTGTTTTAGGGTTGCAACCCAAGGAAGCTACTACTCCCTAAAGAAAGCTCACTGCTACAAAGAATTACAATGATACCGTAACTATAAATTGCTATGAGAGAAGCATCTGACTTATGCTGATATTGCAATCCCCTTTTCTACATAATTACTCCATCATACCGACTTCGTACACTTCATACTGCTCATTTTGCTCTATCACATTCACACTCCTTGATTCACTCCAAAAATGAATTTTTCTTCTATATATATCCTTTGCAACATCTCAAAACATTAATTAGGTCAGCATCAAAAGACCTTTAGATAAAACATGTAATATTGTATGAGTTAGCTTCAACATAGATGTATTGTATTGAGAAAATGAGTTGTGGATCACAACACTTCATAACAGGATACAAGAAGCATCACTACACATCCTCCAATGCCAAAGCAACCAATTAGGATCCACTGCATATGAAGGAAACTGAACTATCGGCCCGAACAACAATACCACTACTAATTGATCATCTTCACATCACCGGGGAGAAGCCAAAAACATAATACAGACCAAGATTTCAACCGTGTATCTTCTCAACACTATCCATACACCATTCTCCTAAAGTATCTAATCAATATATGCATCTGCAAAACAAGAAACATGTTAAACTGATGAAAACATGGCATTCCAGACTAACTATGACACATCAAAACTTAGGATATTGCATTGCGGACCACCAAGTCAACTGAAATACTCATGAATGAACTTGTGTAACATTATGAACATATTCTTAGATCCATACAATCATATCTATCATTTTTGGAGTAATGTGGAGACATTTGACTCAGCTGCACTACGATCAGTATTCATGTATACACATAACTCAAGGTGACTTGAACACCATGTGTGCTACAGGAAATAAGAGAGAATTGCATGCGGTTCAAACCTAAGATACTATGAAGTATGTGTAGTCTCCAAAGAAATACATATAGCTAATCTATACCTTCTCCATCTTCCGCAAGTACTCAAACATGTGTTCTATAGAGTACTTCTGCATCTGGAACTATCTATATTACTTCTATTGTTTGAAGGCTGACCTTGCGGACCATAACAACACCTGATATTGCAAGGTAGTGTGCATTGAACATTCCCAAACATATTTGTAAAACTGCATGGGCACAACTTCTCTTCCGGAGGAATGTGGAGCATTCTAGCAGGTCTCCACCATTGCTTAACACTATCAAGTGACAGTTCAGAACTCTGTCATTGATAACTTTCTTTGTTGAAGGTGTAATGAGCTAAAATCTTGGATATAACATGTTCATATATCAGTCAACTTATCTTTGAAACCCCAAGACTAAATCTTGCACTGTGGAGGAATGCGGACCAAAATACTGTAATTTTCCCTTAGGATATACACTATGAAAGCCTTAGCCAAACTTTTACAACTTGTCTCTAAGTGTGGTACCTTAGACTGAAAGGATGTCAATGTAGACATATAGAAAACATATTAGGATAGGTATACTCTCCTCCACATAACCCTTAGACACTAGATTGATCACTATATCACACTTTCACAACATTTCTTCTTCTGTAAGGTCTTCTGAACTAACTTGCTTTAACTATGTTGATTTGAGTCAAACTGTCTCTCTCAAATCTTCCACTGTCCATTAGCTTTAGGTTGACACATATGGAGTTGACAACAATAACAACACATATTGCCAACACTTGTACACCCCCATTTGACTTTGTACCAAATATGGTGGCCGATGTCTTTCCTATTTTACCCACTCCCACCTGGTTACGAGAAGAAGTTAGTAATAAGAGGAAGTACACTCAAAATATTGACATTGAGTTTGATGTAGTGGCAAGATCACTAAGGTTAGAAACTCCACCCAAGAAAGCAAACAAAATGTCAAGGCTCATGGTTGATCCTATAAGAAAACATCAATATGTGGAGATGGCAAAGCCCATGGTTGAAAAAGATGAAAAGGATCTTTCGGTTGTTAACTTTAATGTTAGCAATGTGGGTCTGGGGCCTCCTTCAATGCAGGGTGATATTCACAGCACCAAATTCCACAAGGTTACAGGAGAGGGAGAAAGAAAAGGAATTGTTAGAAGAGCAGGTGAATATTCTCACCTCTTATAATGGATCAATTGTGGACACTACTACTCAGCCATTGGATGCAACCATGGACACCCCTGTTAAGGACTCTCCAAAGGGTGTAAGTACAAAAGTTGAAGATCAAATAAATAGGTATAATTTTTTGGAAAAGACGAATGAGGAATGGGTTGAAAAACTCATAGTAGAGGGTTTATTGTATATTCATGATGTGATTCTTTTGTTTACAAAAATATCTAATAAGCAGGCTGAGATTTTGGTTGATCTGAAGATAATAAAAAAAGAGGAAGCAATGCTAAATGTGGCCAAGAATCGACTCCAGGATATGGTCAATATTGATTCTAGTGTATTGGTCTCAGAGAATGTTATTGACAAACTAGAGGAGAATGAATCACTGAAATGGCTAAATGCCATCGATTGGAAGCTAGTGATGACAAAACAATGTTTGACATACTTGAAGAATATTGCTAAAAATAACAGGTCATGTTTACTGGATCTCAAAAGTTACTCGGTATATCTAGGAGTTGATATATTTGATGAAACATAAATGAATTTATTGGATGTTGTTGTTTCCAAACAAGTTTTCAAGGATTTGTTGGCTAAAGAACTCAAAAATAAAGAGAATCTTGATGGCAACCCGATTGAAAAGTTGTGCAACATGTCCGCATATCTTTTGAGTTTCAAGAAAGACATTGCGAAAATTCATAGGAAGTATGAAGATGCAAGCAATGTTTTATTATTATGGAGTAAAAAGTATCCACATGTCTTTTTACCTCCTTGTTTAGCTCCTAGGTCCCCGTAATTGCATTATACTTTCAAAATGTTTATCCCGACACAAAATTACCCGACAGCCAAGTGAAATGGGATTATGGGCCCCATGATTTAACTTACCCTAGACCTAAATGAGGCTAAAGGCCAAGTCCCTCACTTTAGGTTGGGTCTAATTTAAGTTTATGTTGGCTTAACACCTTTAAAAAGGTTTCTCCTTGTCGGTTCTTTTAGTTTAAATTTATGATTGGGAGCAGGAAAGCATATATAAGTATGTTTTTGAGTTCATTTGTAACTAGGTTGAAAAAGGCATAACTTGAGATCTGGAAGAAAAGCAAGCAAGAGCATTCATTGTGACTCTAGAGCAGATTTGTGTTGTTATTGCAGATATGGAGCTATCATCTATTCTTCCTTAGGATTTGAAGGATCTTCATTATTCTAAGGATTCATCACATAGGTGATATCAATGTTTGTTTATCATCATTTGAATCATCTCATTATCATTATTTTCAGCCTCTGCCCCCATGAGGGCACAGACTATTTATCAATCAACAGTGTTGGGAAGCTTGAATGCTATCCCAGGATTTGACTAAGGCAAGTCCCTAAACACCATAACTCCCAAACCCCTTCTTATCTTCTTGTGTGTAGGTTATAGGAGTGAGATCTGGAAAATATAGAGCTATAGGAAGACTGAGTGCAAATCAGGGTTTCAGGATTTAAAGACAGTTTCAGATTTTTCTATCACCAAGGACTTGGGCAGTATCGCCCATGTCCTCCTGCCCTTTCTAAGTTCAGATCTGGCATCAGGACAACATTTACAACATCTTTCCAGTTCACAGTTCTGGCAAATTCTTCTAGTCAAGACCTGGGTGGTCCCACCTTGGTCCTTTGACACCTCTTCTTTCTGGAGACATGCTTTATCATCTCCCTGATCATCCTTGTACAATTAGTTTCTAGATATCTGTTGTACTTTCTCTATTATGAGCAGATCATTATAGAGTTAGGGTTTCATGCATTGTTAACCTAGGGTTTGATAAAAAGACTGAATTAAATCTGATCCATCTATAGCATACACAAGCACAAGATCTATAGCTAAGTCCTCCAATTGGTAGTAATTTGGCTCGCTCTTGTCCTTGAATGTTATATGGAAAAGGGTTTGATCCAGTGTGCATTATAGTTGTCATCATTCACCTTTTTCATACTTAACATTTTGGTGAACCCGTAGCTTCGAGTATTTGCACCTTCTGATTGTTCAAATCAGATCTTGCATTAATTTATTACATATTTCTCATTATTCATTTGAAAATTTTGCATAATTTCGAAACAAGTGCATTATGGCTTCTTCTAGTTGTTTCTCTTTGGTATCTTTGCATGCATATATCAAAGATTTTGAAAGTTTTTACAAATTCATTAATATGCATACTTATGTTTTAGACCATATAGCATCCATGTCTGATATTGATATCTTTAAATGTTCTTTAAATGAAATCCTTGATTGTATATCTAATTTTGATAGCTTCATGACTCTCATGGGTGCATATCCTTTGATATTGGAAAACCTTACTAAAATCATCTCCATGAATTGTCATGAGAAAGATGATGGTGATAGTTCTTCTACTTATACCACAATTTATGATAATTTCATGTCTATTCCATGTGATGGTGACCTAGCTTTGTCTATTTCACCCTATGATTTGGATCCCTCTCCTGAAGTTGTTGCCACTTGTGAGGACATTATGGCACAAAAGGATGAAATCATTGATACATTCCTTAACATCACCCTACCCTCTCTTCATTCCAATGCTCTCTATTTGAAAGATGAAGCATTAGTGGATGAAGAACATCTTCTCAAAAGGATCCTCCATGGGTAGATAATGGGCGTTCATCTAATAAACTTAAATCTTCTATAGTACATGAGGCTTCTATGGCTCATCCTATGGTTCTCTCGCCTTTGATTGAATGTTCAAGCACATTGGATATATCTAAGGATGTGAAGACCATGGATAGTTCTCCTTTGGTTGCATGTTCAAACCCCTTGGACATGACTAAAGATACAATCATCAACAATGCTCTTAACAACACTTTACCTTCCTTTCATTCCAATGCTCTCCCTTCAAAAGATGAAGCATTGGTGGATGAAGAAAGGTCTCTCACATTAAATCCTTTGGGGATGGATGTTGAGCTTAATCAAAGTAAAAACAATGTTAACTTAATCATCATTAATAGACTTATTCAACCTACTAAGGGGATAGTGAATAAGTGTACTAATGTTCCTAAAATCATTGTGCATAAGGCACCTAAAGTGCCTTCTCGCTTCAAACCGGTGATTATAGTTCAAGGTGCTCCAACACCACCTCGACTCCCAAGTTACATTCTCAATTATGTAAAACAAATTACTTGAGGAAATCAAGTGTATCAAAATGTGTTGCAACAACCCAACTACAATGTGGTTTCTCACACATACAATATGTGAAATAATAAACAAAGTAAACAATAATCGAACAGTCTGATCACTTTACCAACTTGTCAACCTATGCTTCCTCAACCACCTCATCTTACTCATAATGTTGGTCAAGATTATGATCTTGTTGAGCAACTTCGTGCTACTCCCACTAAGATCTCTCTCTGGGAACTCATGCAAACATCGCCTACATACCACAGAATGCTCCAAGAAGCTTTATAAAAGGTGATTGTACCACTCGTTGTTAAGCCAAATGATGTAGCAGCTCTATTAGATTGTATGCACGTGACAAAAATAGCTATTCTGTTTCAACAACATGAATTACTATAAATTGAAGTCCAAAACCAATATGATCCTCTTGTAATATCTATCATAATAAATAACAAGTTGATAAAGCGAACTATGATTAACAGAGGATTGGATCTTAATGTTTGTAGCATTGATGTGCTACATAAAATCAAGGCTGACACATCTTTAATCAAACCGCATAAACTTAACATTTGTGTCTTTGATAATGTTGGTAGACAATCACTAGGTACCATAACTTTACCCGTAAAGGTTGGACCTATGACATTATCTACCCTTATCCATGTCATGGCCGGTGCGCTTTCATATAACATCATTCTTGGTAGACCGTGGATTCATGCCATGGGGGCAGTTCTGTCTACCCTTCATCGATCAATAAAGTTTATTTATGCAATATAGGAGAGAGTTGATATTGGTTCATCATCTTTTGTGTTACCTATTTATTCTTCTTACGTTGAATATCTAGATCTTGAGTCCTGAGATTTATAATTCTTTTGTATCGGATGTTGATAACCTGCCTCGTATATTCACATTGTCATCTATGTGTCTTCATTCTTAAGTCTGAATCTGATGCAAAGGTGGTAATTTAATAATTGATAATCATTTACCAGATTTCTTCCATTCTTATGTTTGGACATGACCTGGAAACTTCATAGTTGAAAGTTGTATTTCGTTTTCCTGCAGTGCATTGGGCATTGAGGGTTTCGTTGCATTTCTATACTTGTAAAAAATTCACCTTTCCAGCTTTCAGGTCAAAATCGTACCCAGAATAAATAATTTTATCATGCGAAGGGAGTCGCCCCTTTTTCAAACACAGAGAACAGTTACAAACCTCCATTTGTATTATGTTCAACTGTTAGTACATTTGTCACCTTGTAGTTAGGAAAATATGTATTTAAAAAGTTAGGTGACAAAATGTGTTCACTAACATGATTGCATCAACATCATAGCACGATCAATCCTCTTAATAACTATTTTAGACCTACTACACAAATTAGACTGTGTACCAAATTGGATATATATTTTTGGCAACCAAGATTTGGGTCATAAAGGCCTAATTTGTTGTGCATGTAGAACCACATCTCTCTTTCACCAATTGTCTATCTTATTGGTAGGTGGCCTTGTTTATCTAATTCCACATCAAACATATTGCAGTTGCCATTACAAACCCATTAGGCTAGAGTAGTAGTTCATATATATGCCACCACTAAAGCAACATCCTTCTAGCCACACCATTTGAAGCATAGACACTGATGAATCTAAAAGCTTTGTTATCAATATTGAAAAGGACCCAGAAGGCTCTATTAGATGGGTCACAGTAGTGGATAACATAGTGGGAATGCCACTTGACATCAATAAATCTTACCATGCGACATCAAGCTTGGTCATGATTATTACCAAAACATATACTATTTGGCAATATGTCATGACACATGACTAAAAGGAAAAACCCAACAACCTTTATGTCCTAATGATAAAGAATGTCCAGAGGGCTAAATCTCTATCAAAAATCCTATAGCATGAATTTGTATTTTGGTTCTGTCAAACTTCTCACATTCCGTGAGATGTAGTTCATGAAGAAAGAGGGTCTAAGGAAATTTACTTGGATTCCAATCCTTGTAAGGCAACTAAACTATTCTACTCAAACCTACACTATTTTTTAGGAGAGAAGGTTCTAAACTCCATCTATCATGTCTTAGGGACATATTCTTCTTCCTCGACCTCTAGGGGTGGAGCACATGACTACCTTCATCTAGTTGTCAAGAAATTTATACTACGAACTCCACCAAGGATAGACCATTTATAGGGAGTAGAGTGTTTTACTTTCAAGGTTTACTAACCTCTTTGAATGAAATTATAGAGGGACATGTGGGCCCTGGTTGTGTAATATCCACCTACTTTATTTTATCAATGTCTCATGGCTAAGAAGGTCCAGTGGAATTTGTTGTTTTTTGTTGGTTTAAAGCTGGGAGAGACCTCGTTGTCATGGCCTTGGTGATTTGACCATTGTTGGGTCCACTGATGTTGGACTAAGACCCTTTATGGGTGCAATTGTGACTATTTTTATAGTTTCCTGCATTAGTCCGTCCATCTTCAATGTTTCTTGCCTCAACAACTATCTTGGAGGCTAGTTTAGGCTTGTGGGTAACTAGAGGGTAGTCTATAATTTTATGAACAAAGGCTTAGCATTGATGAGATATCATTGAATCTCTCACTTTGTTAGATAATTTATCTCTTTTCAATCTAGATGTTGTCTAAAGGCTATTTGCAATAAGGAATTTTGGAAGTCCAACTAGGAGTTTTCTATTCTAGAAAATGTAATTGTGCACACAAAATTGAAATAACTAAATTTAAATTACTCGATCAAGATACTAATCCAAGAAAGAAAATGCTTATTCTTTGAAAGGAAATTGCAAAAAGAAAACTATTCTATGAAACTCAGTGCTTATGCTAATCAAAATTGAGTTATTTAAAGTAAAGGTTTTTATAATTTTTATGCCTTTCTTAAATAATGGTTTGCAAAAGAGAACATTAAAACATAACTCTCAAGGAAAAATCACTTGAAGGATTGATAGATTTGCAGGTTAACAAAACACTCACTATTGAAATGAATGACACACATACTCATAGTATCACATTCACACATGCAACTAAAAGAACATAGAAAAACTTATCTATAGAAACATAAACTTCATTCTCCTTTCCTTGGGTGAGTGGCCTACTACTCTAGAAGCATGAGAGCATTCAATGATCAGATTTAATTACTCAAAAACTCATATGGATACTAAAAACTACATAACCATCATTGTATTACTATTTGTTGAAGAAAATTGCATAAACATTAAGAGGTCTCTACTCATAAAATAACTATCTCCACATAAAAATAACTAACTCCTCTTTTGGGTTTGGCAGGTTCATTTAATAGTGGAATGCTACTAAAATCCCTTAAAAGTTGCCTAGAATAACTCTCCTACTCGTACATCCCAACATCATACTCATGCACATTCTAGTGTCTTTGTTACACAAGGACTCTAAAATTATAATTGTGATTGGATATTAAAGAAAACAATTTCATCCTCATAAAAGTGGAAAATAACTTATATGTAAGGATTTTCTTATTTGCAAACTATAGATATGAAGAAAAAGGGAAATATACCATGGATCATTATTGTCCTAAGATTATTGACGGCATGTTGAAAATATCTTAGCACACAAAACTTTGTACTAAAATTTATAAGATAGTAAAAACAATATCATCATATCTACTCATGCCCTAATGGTTGATATCTCATTTTTGGAGTTTGTGTAATCCGTTGGGCTATATGGAAAGTTTCTTGAAAATATTATTTGCACCCATTCACTATTGTTTAGTTAATTTTTAATGGATTTTTGTATACTCTGCCCTTGAAATAGTTTTCAAGCAATGACTTTCAAATGTGTAAATCTTTGTAGGTTCAATACTTGAGGATAGTGACTATTAGCAATTGTATTCTCTAGTATTTGAAAAGATGCCTGAATTCAATAAACATATTTATCTTTGTTGATGGTATATTGAATGGAGTTAAAAATCATATAGAATGTAGTGACTGATAAGTGATAGGTTTTGTATATGGTTCTCTATGTAATGGAATCTAACAAGGATTTGTGTGTGTATGTTGTAAGAATGAAATCCTACTTTATGGAAATTTTTATAATTAGAAGTTTAAGATTGTTTTAAATAAAGGGCCTTTGGGATAAGAATGTCTTCTTGTAAGATAAAATCATGAGAGATATAGGGTTTTGTTACAGATCATGTGGGGTTATGGATCAGCTCCCTTGGTGTCTTTTGATCGGGGAAAGTCTTGAAAGAAATTAGGTTATTTTTCCTTCATTGTACATGTTTTGTTATGGATTTTGTAAATATTAGTTAAGTTATTCTACTAGAATTATAAAGGAACCTTATACTCTATTTTTAGGCTTGGCTATTGTATGTGAAGTTTCGATGAATTCATTGGTATGGTCATTATTCAATATACCTAAACTTTATTCCTTAAATAGTAGTGAAAGTTTTTGTGTCATGACAAAAGTGCATAAGTAGTTAATGTTTTTAGCTTGTATATATCTGAATTGTACTATGATAAATCTAATTTTCATTGGTAGTCACATCTAGAAATGAAAGAGTTGTGGCATGAACTCTTGAATATGTTAAACTATCTCTAGCTCTTTGTAAAGGTTAGTGTGTTTTAGAAATTCAACTTGTAGACACCCTAAAATGACCAAGTCGCCGCATCACTTACATTTCGTCATTTCTTCCTAATCACTTGCATTTCCCACATTAATTAAATAATCTAATTATTTAATTAATTTCACCAAATTATTCTAAATCACAAAATTGCGACATTAATTAAATAAATCTTCGTTATTTAATTAATTAAATCAAATTCCTCTATTATTCTTCCACCATTAAATAATTTATATTATTTAATTAGATCATTATCTTCTATCCAAATCCCAAATCGACATTAATTAAATAAATCCCATTATTTAATTAATTTATCACAAAATTCCCTCTTATCCAAACAATTAAATAATTCCTAATTATTTAATTAAATCAAATTCATTCTTCCAAATTTAAATAAATCAAATCAAATTTTTTTAAATCCTCTCATTCTCCAAAAATAAGATAAATCAAATATTTTATTTATTCTTTCAAATCATGCACAACAATTAAATAAATCTATTTATTTAATTTACTTTTTTATCTACAAATATCTTTCAAATCTTCTAAAAATAAGTCTTCTTCTCCATGCACACACAATTAAATAATTTATTATTTAATTTCTCTCAAATCATGCAAAAGCAAATCTTAAGTTAAGTTATCTATTCACTCAACCTTGTTTTTATCAATTTCTCTTAAATTAGAAAAAAAAAAATTTAATTTATGAAAAGCATGTCTTATCTTTAAAAAAGAAAGTGTTTAACTCAAATAAAACAACGTTTGTGTGACACTTGTCTTCTTCTTATTCGTTGCACGTTCCTCAACTGTTCTCCTCCGTTGATTCTTCTGAATTATCCGGACTGTTGATCGATCTTCCTTGAAACTTATATAAACCCCCTCATCTCCTTCATTACCTCTCTCTCTTCGATCTTATTCTCGGGCATACTTAACAGCGCTTTGAGCATACATCGCATCGATTGAGCAACTTTATGATCTCTTAACATTGATCTTTTGAGCACCACACTTGCTTGTTGCAACTATGGTTTCGCAGCAATATTGAGCAATCCACATTCAATCCAAAGGGAACAATACAAATCTTGGTAAAAGATTTCATGTTTTATTGATTATTATTAATGGCTTTTATTTAGATTGGTTCTCTTTATGTTTTGGGTTTTTGATTTGTTTAGTTTAATTTAAATCAATTTTTCCTCATACACATTCTGGCACGCCCGGTGGGACCCATTGGTCCTGATCTAATATCAAATTCGTGGAATTTTTAGTTTGATTTCACAGGTTTTTTTAACTCTTTTTTTGAGAGATCCAAAGATAAATTTTTAAAGGAAGCTTGCTGGGCAAAAACGGACATCACGGTTGCGTTTGGAACGATCGAGAGGCAAAGAAAAACATATAATTTGGCCTATTTCGGTGAAGGTGATTTTTTTTACCTCGGGCACGCAACCCGAGGCCGTACAATCATTGTGACTTTTTTGACTTTCCAAGCTTCATAACTTTCACAAACGGACTCGGATTCAGGTGATGTTTTTTTTTAAAAGTTGATATTTTTTTGTCCTCTACACAGTGATAATATTTTTTCAAGGATTTTCTGAGATTTATTTTTTAAGACCACTCATTGGCCTATTCTTAATCTATAAACTCAAACACTTGCTAACTTTTGAGTTTGTGTGGACCTAATATCACTTGTTGCAGCTTCTTATCACTCACACAAAGCAAATAGGTTTTCTAACATGTTCATGTAGGATGAGCGTTGAAGAAATTTTGATTTATCTCACTAAGTCTTAGAAACACATTGCCTTCTTAAGTTAATTGAACAAATCTTTTTTGGCAATCTAAGTCTTAGGAACATACTGCTTTTCTTAAGGGACAACGGACATGTATGCAAAAACACTTCAATTTTCTAAGGGACAATGGACATGAATGCCAAAACACTTCAATTTCATAAGGGACAATTGACAACTACAAATGTGTGTGTGCCTAATTTAGTTGCACCTTATTTTTTTTATAACGGGACAATTGAACCTTTGTTTGACGTGCTTGCTCTTACATTTCAGTAATTCCTTTAGAAGGGCCTGTTTTTGGATTGCGCTTCATCCAAAAGGGACAACCCTAAGCGGAGTTTTCCTTTGAACCGCTATATAAGAGGGATAAGGCGAAAGCCAAGTCCTAATCGACGTCAGCCTTACCTTGTGGTGCCAAACTGAAAAGAGGTGTACTAGCTCTTTGTGGAAACAATTTTCACATTGAGCGAAGTGTTTGATACTCTTAGTAGGATTGGTTAAAACTTTTAGTAGCTTATCGCATTGCTCGTAAGGCGTTGGTCCCTCAAAGTTACTAAGAACCATTTTAGATAGTGACTACCCGACCTACCTCCGAACATTGTGGTAATCATCAGTGTAAGGGGAATCGATTTAAGCCCTTAAGACACTCACCATTGGCTCCCTTGAGAAGAGATAGTATTCCCTTGGCCATAAAGCTCTTGTGACCTACTTGAGCTTTCCAAGGGGAGGGTGAGATATCCCTACCTATCGTCTCTCGCAAAGATACTAAATATTTGACACCTTTATGGAATGATATTTTTATCAATGGAGTATTAAGCTGTGCGCTGATCTACTGCAATGAAACCTTGTCTCTAAGGAAAAAAAAGTGCTTGTAATTGATTGCAATTGTCTCATACCTGTGGAAACATTGGGCTTTTTGTGAGCCTCGAACATACACTATCTGTTGTGTCAGTCCTATTTTTGGTTACCAACTGTGTTTGCTATATTTTCTCTTGCCAAAACAACCAAATCCAATCAGAAACAAAAAAAAAAATTATCAGACACTACTTCAGCGCCTTTGGTATTACAGCAGCTTACCCTTGGTGGTATAGTAGCTCACTTTTGGTCTTCGTATCTCACCTTTGGTATAGCAGTACCTCGCCTTTGGTAGCTCAGTCCATCGCCTTTGGTATAGCAGTAGCACGCTTTTGGTTACACAGTCCTGCGCCTCTGGTCAAACAGTATAGCGCCTTTGGTCCAGTTACTTGTGCATTAGAGTTTGTCTCTTCTTTCAAAAACACCAGGCAGAATCTCTGCATTACCTTTTTAGTGTATTCCATGGTAACCACTAGGCTCTAGCAAACTATGAAGTCCAAGCAAGTTGTCCCTAAGAAGCGCAAATCGCCTCCTCACATACCGCAATCAGGTCGTCTCAACATTACTCCCAAGGTTACTCCTAGAACACTCGCGGCAAAACCAATCAACTCTTCGAACATGCCACACGTCGACCAACCAAGCAATTCCCAAGAAGGTAGGGTCCCTTTGGTAAGTACACCCCAATACACCACCGGCTTGCCTCCCGATTTTGTCCCACAAGGTTATACTGTAGATCTAGCCCCATCTCAAGAAGAGCGACACTTTGAAATAGGTCAATCCTCTCAAGAAGATGAGCAAGATCTTGATGAATTCATGCAAGATCCTAGGGCCATAGCCGCCATTGACAAAATCCTTAGTGAGAACCAAGATCATTTCTTTCGCTTGCTAGCAGAGCAAGGAGCCAAATTACCCACAGGTTTTGATCTATCCACACTTAGCGAGCCTAACAACAACCAAGACACCATACAAGAAGTGCAAACCATGTCAACAATGACCACGCCTTTGTCGGAACCAAGCTCGCAGTATAAGAATCCCCTCTTTCAAAACCCAACAGGAAAGAGGAACACTTCACCGCTTCTGACTCCTATGGAGATCCACAAAAATCAACAAGAAACTATCCAACGACAAGCGAAGTTAGCTAAGCAAGCCACCTTAGCTCGATCGAGTATGCAACCACCTCCTAAAGTGTCCACACCAATCGCAAGTGGAATCTTAGTTACCCCATCACGAATAGGTTTCCCACCAAATTACAATCTGGGGAACAAATATGTAGCCATGCAACAAGGGTCTCAACACATACCACCTCCCATATCATCAAACCTCCATGTCTCTCAACCAATTAGAGTCATGCAACCCCCCCCACAAAATTCTTCTACTCTCATCCTCAATCAACCTCAACCATCGCAAATCACTTCTACCTATGTCCCTCCTCCGTTACGTTCATCCTCGCTAAATTTCTTTCACACATTGCCTAGCCACCCTCAACATTCCCAACATCAAGTTTCCCAAAGCTATGTGCCGCCATCGCAACCTAATCAAACACACTTTAGCTTTCCTCCACCCAATTCTTTTCCTCAACCATCACAAAGCCAACATTCTTACCTAGTGCCACCCCCACCTCCTCCTCATCAAAACATCCAATTCCAACCCAATCTCAACCCAATGTACAACACATACGACCCCAACCAATCTTACGACCCTTATAACACCAATGCTCATGGCTTACACTACAATCTTCCATATGGGCATCAACAACCACTTCTTGGACAACAGGAGATGCTTACAACTCCTCCCACAGCGATGGAGCTAAAAATTGTGGAAGTGCAACAATAGCTATCTAATCTTACATTTGGCCACACCAAGAAGACCTTCTCTTTAGAAGAAGTGTGTCCTTATCCTTTTGATCGGTCATTACCAATGATCCCTTTTCCTCAAAATTTCACTATTCCCAAGTTCGATAAATACAAAAGAAAAGGTGACCCAAAAGACCATCTCAGAGAATTCTATCTTGCTTGCTTTGAGGTATCACATAACGACACGTATCTTATGCATCTCTTTCCTCGCAGTCTTGGAGGTCAAGCTATAGAATGGTTCTCACACTTACCTACGGGTATCAAGTCTTTCAACGAGCTAGCAGATAAATTTACCACCCATTTTTCTTACAACGCAGAGCATGAGATTTCCATGACCGATCTATGCAACAATAAACAGAAAAATGGTGAAACTTTCATTTCTTTCCTCCAACGATGGAGACAAATGGCTAGCAAATTCCCTTTCGAGATTATGGAGAAACAGCTTGTTAGCATATTTGTGCAAAACCTCAACCAAGAGTTAGGTTTCCATTTGCAAATTCTTAGTGCTACAACCTTTGATGAAATCACATACAAGGGAATCAACATTGAAAAAGCCCTCATTGCTAAGGGTGTGGTCAAAATCTTCAAAGACATGAAAGACAATGGTCCTCATCAACAATCGAATGATAAACCTAAGTTTTGGAATAAGAACAAAAACGTGGTCAATGATGGGGTGGTCGATTCTAAACATGTCCAAACGTTGCAAACACCGCTGCAGCTCTCCAAACCAAGTCAAGCTCCACCTCAACAACAACAACAACAGCGGCAACCATATCACAATCAACAACAACGACGACAGGAGCGACCTCAACAAGATTACCTGCCGCAATGCCAATTCACTCCCTTGGGAGTGCCTACAGAGTCAGTCCTACAACAGATCTTACAGAAAGGACTCATCACCTTACCAGATGCTCCCCCATATGGTGAACCTGTTTACAAAACTACGCGGTATAGAGAAAACAGATATTGTGAATTCCATAGGAGCAATGGGCATCGAACCACATCATGCATGAAGCTCAAGCACTTAATCCAAAATCTCATCGAAGGTAACCAAATCACTTTTGAGAATGAATCACTAGTTCAACACACAAACAAAGATCTCGATATGTACAAGGAACCATTTCCTCATCATGGTCCACCTCCTCCTCAGGATAGAGGTAAAGGTATCAATCATGCTTCCACTTCCTTTGATTCCATTGTAGGTCGTTTTGAAGAGAGTCGAGTGTCTACCCTCACAATCAAAGGAAAATCTATAGATTGCACTGTTACAACTCACCGTGGTCGTGTCACCATTCGTGGTCCTACACCCAGTCTTCTAGCTCAATCTGATTATAATCTTGTCGAACATTTAGGGAAAATGCCAGCACAGATCTCTATTTTAGACCTTCTACGGTCATCACCTGCACATAGAGTCGTGCTAGAAAAATCCCTCCAAGAGTCTTCGGTTCCTAACAACATAGCAGTTGCGGATTTCCAAGCTATAGTAGGTAACATTGCTTCACCCTACAATGTGGTCTTCTCTGAGAAAGACCTCCCTTCCCATGATCTGTGTCACAATGATGCCCTTCATATTGAAGTTCTCATCCATAAGCGCAAAATCAAACGCATCCTCATAGATGGTGGTGCTGGCCTCAACATCTATTCTTTAAAGTTACTTAAGCAATTGGGATACTCTGAGGATCATGTCAACAATGATCAAAGTATTACGATCAAGGGATATGATGATGCAGAACACCGTTAAGAAGGTGTTATCCACTTGCCTATACAACTGGGCCCTGTCATGCTTGAAACCAAGTGTCAAGTCCTTGTTATTGAACTACCTTACAGCATTATCCTAGGCCGCCCATGGATCCATGCAATGAAAGTTGTTCCTTCCACGTATCATCAATCTCTAAAGTTCCCATACAATGGTACGGAGATCACTATCCCAGGAGACCCCAATCCTTTTGAATTATGCCGTGTCTTACAAGACAGTTATAAGAATTGCAACCAGGTGCCTAACAATGAAAAAGCCCTTGAATCCCCACTATATGTTAATCCTGAAACTCTGATGCAAGCCTCTACAAGTAACCCAAATCCTCTACCTGAGATCAAGGCTCACATCCATGATATAGGCTTTGGATCTTATGATATCTCAAAAACTTGTTGTGTAGGGTGGATGCCTTTATCTCCAAAATCTTACGGCCAACCACCCATTGCCAAAGTAACCAAAAAAGCAGCTATTCCTCCCCCAGGATTCCTAACCCAATTCCAATAGGGATGGTTATTGGAAGAGGAAACTATTGAGGATATTTCTTCTTGGCTCTATAGGGAGAAAGAACCAGTCACAATACCAGTCAAACAATACGGCAATGGCTTAAGAATAGTAAAAACAATGGGCTATAAAGGCAAAGGTGGCCTTGGGAAACAAAATCAAGGAACTATGGAACCCATTGTTGTGACAAAGAAACTAGACAAGAAGGGATTAGGATTTGGTAAGAAGGTACCACACGCCTTGGACATTGAGTATATCCTCGACGAGGTAGCTAACAATTTTCCCGTCAGTTCAACGTCTACAGAGGATATCATCGATGACTCTTCCCTCCATATGACCAACCTATTTGCAGAATCCTCCATTTTTATGCTCTCCTCCGTATCCTTAACCTCCACCACCAGCACCCAGAACGTAACACTTGTCTACCCTGAACTTATTGATTGGGACCAACAAGGGTCCCCTATTATAGATGTATTTTAGAATGACGAAGCTTTAGCTAAGTTCATGGGACTTCAGGAAGGTATCCCTCTTAGCGATCATAAAGCAAGTTTTGTAATGGAATTAGAGCCAACAACTTATTTTGGTGAGAATGCCAAATCCTCCAGTCGCAAAAGTAAAAATAAAGAAAGATCTTTAGGTGAAAACCACACTGTGGCACCTCCTGATCACAAAATAGTAAAAACAAAGGACGTATTCAAAGGTGAAAACCCAACTGTGGCACCTGTGGATGGAGGATTTGACCTTCCCCTACCAGCTAAGTATCAAGAGAAGTCAGCTCTCCTAGTAGAAGATTCTACAGAGATAAATCTTGGCACAGAAAAAAATCCAAAGACCACATTCCTAGCAGCATCATTATCAGAAACAGAGCACAAGAATCTTAACACATTCTTCTTATAGAGAACCATCAACTTTGCGTGGACCTATGCTGATATGCTAGGGTTAGACCCTAAGCTAGTTGTTCACTATCTCACAGTTGATCCAAAAGTCAAGCCAGTCAAGCAAAAGCTGAGAAAGATGCACCCACAAATAGCTCTCTTAGTAAAAGTGGAAATACAAAAGCTGTTAGATGCTAAGTTCATACGACCTATTGACTATTCAGATTGGGTCTCCAACATTGTACCTGTATCTAAACCCAATGGGCGCATCCGCATGTGTAATGATTTCAGAGACCTTAATAAGGCATGTCCCAAAGACGACTTTCCACTACCGAACATTGACATTATAGTTGACTTGACAACAGGTCACGAGATGCTTTCTCTCATGGACGGATTCTCTGGCTACAATCAAATAAGGATAGCAGAGGAAGATCAGCATAAAACAACCTTTACTTGCCCTTGGGGTAATTATTGTTGGTGTGTCATGCCGTTTGGTCTAAAGAATGCAGGGGCAACCTATCAGAGAGCAATGACAGTGATATTCCATGACCTCTTTCATCAAATCATGGAGGACTATGTGGATGACATACTAGCTAAATCTTCTAGGGCAGATCACATACAGGTTCTAGGGCAGATCACATACAGGTTCTAGGACAGATTTTTGACAGGCTCAAGAAATATCAAGTGCGCCTCAATCCAAAGAAGTGTGTCTTCAGTGTAACATCAGGGAAGCTATTGGGATACATTGTATCTCGTAGAGGCATCGAAGTAGATCCCGCAAAAGTAAAGGCTATAGTAGAGATGCCTCCACCAAAGAACCTTAAAGCATTAAGGAGCCTTCAAGGAAGGTTGCAATCCATCAGGCGTTTTATCTCACAGTTAGCAGATAAATGTCAACCATTTTAACACTTGCTCCGAAAGGATTTCTCATTTCAATGGAATTATAAGTGTCAAGCAGCATTTGATCAGCTCAAAGAGTATCTAGCTACACCTCCTGTATTGGTTCCACCAGTTGTTGATAAACCTTTGATATTATACATCTCAACTACAACTTCGGCCCTAGGGGCCTTGCTAGCACAACATGATGAAACAGGAAAAGAGCATGCAATTTACTATATCGGTAGAACTTTGGTGGGATATGAACTCAATTATACACCAATGGAAAGAGCATGTTTAGCAGTAGTGTTCGCCTCCCAAAAGTTGCGGCATTACATGTTGAACCAACACACAATTCTTATAGCCAAAATTGATCCATTGAAGTATCTACTAGCAAAAGCAGCTCTCACAGGCCGATTAGCTAAATGGGTCATGATCCTTAGTGAATTTGACATTGAGTATGTGGATCGTAAAGCAATCAAAGGACAAGCTCTAGTAGATCAACTAGCAGAAGCACCCATGCAAGATACACACCCGATGGTAGCAGACTTTCCGGATGAAAATCTCTTCACTCTTTCCAACTCAATAATGTGGAAGTTGTACTTTGATGGTTCCTACATACATCATGGATCAGGTGCCGGCATCTTGTTCATCACACCTCAAAATGACTACATTCCAAAGTCATATCGGCTTGCATTCCCTTGCACCAACAATATAGCCGAGTATGAAGCACTCCTTATAGGTCTCAATACAACAGTTCAATGGGACATCACATAATTACAAGTATATGGAGACTCACAGTTAGTCATTCGCCAAGTCAAGGATGAGTACCAAACAAAGGATAAAAAGTTGGTCCCCTACAAGCAACTAGTGGATGCCTACAAACCACACTTTTCTAGCATCACATTTGAGCAAATTCCAAGAGAGCATAATAAAGCTGCGGATTCTATGGCTTCTGTAGGGTCACTGATTGACATGCCTGCAAATACACAGAAGTGTGAATTCTTGATCGAGCAATTGTTGATACCAGCCGTCGATGTTCCTGTTACTGAAATCATCTGCGAACTTGTTGGTCCCAATTCCCCATGGTACGAATATATCTATGAATACCTCAAGAACAAAACCTTTCCCCCTGACCTATCATCCACCCAACGCAAAACCTTTATCCATCGATCCTCTCATTACATCATTCTGGGTGATACACTATATCACCGAAGTCTCAATGGTATCCTCTTATGATGTCTTAACGCGGAAGAAGCCGAAGCTACCTTACGAGACATACACGAAGGTGTCTGTGGTGTACATTCTACCGGTCCTAATCTCGCTAAGAAGATACTCAGAACAGGTTATTACTGGCCTACAATAGAGCAAGATGCTGCATAGTTTGCTAAGAAGTGTCTACAATGCCAGCAGCATGGAGATTTGATTCACGCACCAGCTCATGAATTACAACCTGTGACAACTCCATGGCCTTTTTCTCAATGGGGTCTCGACCTCGCAGGACAAATCCACCCTTCCTCTTCCAATGGCCACAAGTTTATCATTACCGCCACTGAGTATTTCACAAAGTGGGTTGAAGCCATTCTCATGACCTATATCACCGGTAAGCAAATAGCCAAGTTTATCCTAAACTACTTCATAAGCCGGTATGGTATTCCCCAAGCCATTGTCACTGATAATGGGAGACCATTAAAGAACCAAGATGTTCGTGCCTTATGCATACAATACAACATCCAACATCACTTTTCAACTCCCTACTATCCACAGAGTAACGGCCAAGCTGAGGCTTCCAATAAAACTATTCTCAAAATCTTCAAGAAAATAGTCAATGAAGCTGGTCGTGATTCGCACTTGCAACTCAATCCCGCCCTATGGACCTACCGCACTAGTATCAGAACACCAATTGGTGCCACACCCTATGCCTTGGTCTATGGCTCTGAAGCCATCCTACCTATAGAGGTCGAGATCCCATCCCTCAGAGTATCCATGCAGGACCTGATCGGCGGAGAGGAGTATCGCACTTCCAAATTAGCTGAGCTTGAACTACTAGATGAGAGGCACCTTGCCGCACTTAATCATCTCCATGTCTATCAAAACCGCCTCCGGCGTAATTACAACAAAAAGATCAAAGAAAGACAGTTTCAAGTTGGTGATCTTGTACTTAAAGAGAATCAGAGAAATCAATCAAATCAAGAAAAGAAGGGCAAGTTTGAGCCTAACTAGTTAGGTCCCTTTATTGTGACAGTAGCATATGGATCAGGAGCTTATACTTTAGCTACACCTGACAAGTATTCCTCTGGATGAGCCACTTAACAGTGTCCATTTCAAGAAGTTCTATGCCTGATCCTCAGAGTATTCCACAAAAAAAAAAATCTATCCTCTGGTGAAAACCTAGCAAACAGGCGCCTTGGATAAGTACCATAGTGAAAACCTGGCAAACAGGCACTATATGTAGAGTCAACATCCATCATCTATCGAGTCCTGTCCACTCCATGTCCAGTGCACAAAGCACGTCTTTCCATCCATCCATAATAAAACCATTGACCTTGTTTGCATTTCCATCTCCCTATCTAGTATAGCTTGGAAATTTGTCAATGTCCCTCATCGTCATCCCACATCTTGATCTGTGTCTACAATTAACACTGTCTTGTCCTAGGTCAAAGTTTTCGGTGTCTTCTTCGGCAGTCACCCGTACAATTTCCTCTACCAGAATGGGGGCAACTCTTTCCTTAACTTAGGTCTAGGATTGGTTCCTTGTTCGTGGTTTGCAACGCATACTTCAATCTCTTTCTCATTGTTCACAGGTAACACCCTTTAACGGACACATCGCTCCTACGATAAGGCTGTTATCTTCTCAATACTTTTCCCACATCATCACACCAACCAAAACTACATATTATCTCTTCTCAGTCTTAAGGTACCTTGATCCCATGGATATGGGTATGTAGGCAGTATGGAATACGAAGGAAGTTTCCAGTACTCAGGTACATAAGATCTCCCCCTTCCACCTTGGCCCATTTCATCACTCTATCTAGAACTACATATTTATCATTTTCATCTTCCATCGTAAATGTGCCTTGATTCCGTGGATACAGGGTATGTAGGCAGTCTGGAATACGAAGGATGTATCCAGTACTTAGGCACACACGATCCATCATTCTTCACCCACCCCAATCCATCGACATGTCACCTTTCTAGTCTTCCGTTTATTAAAATCCATTCACCTCGACTTGACTAACTCAAGCAGCAAGCTAGCGCATCCTTTCAAAGCAAGAGTCCTTAACAAACCTAAAGCAAAGCAGCTTCCTTCTAGAGTCAACTACTATCTTGCATACTGATTGCCAACATCAGCTAAGTCCCGCTTAACCAAAGCACCAGGTCCATAGGCTTGTCTTCTGCGAAGTGTTCCATTGTCGAGACCAACACACGCGTCTCCTGCAGCATGTGGCATTTCTCGCAGCAAGATATTGTCTTTTTAGGTAAATAGCCCCCTTTAACGGACACAGAGTTCCTACGATAAGGCTATTATCTCTCCTATCCAATCTATCCTGAGCAACCTCTTTGGCAAGAGAATATGTTGGCTGTATGTTTACTTTGTAAGTCAGTCAATTTGTTTTATGGTTTATCTTTTGTTCCTTTATCCATTACCTATTCAAGGCTACCTTGATTTATCTATAGTCTTGGTATGTTGCGATGTAGTACGGATTAGGGGCATAGTTATTGCTTTTGTGTGCCGTGTTTGAGGAATGATCTTTAGCATCTTTCTTAGCATTCTATTTATCTTGTGTGTGTTACAACCTAGCATCTTACATATTAATATTCTTCTTGCATTCACATGTATTGAAGTTTATTTTATGTTCAAGACTATGGCTCATTCACATGTTCCAACAAGTTTATATTATGTCTAAGGGATCTAAGTTCAAACTGCTTGCTTGTAGAGTCAACATCCATGCACTTGGATATTACTGCACCTTGATCTTTTATACCTTGGTGGTGAACTATCCATGTGCTATATCAAAAATAAGGATTGCTCTTTATAAACAAATGTGAAACCATTGCAACAAGCTCATCAATTTACACCATCCATTTTTCCATGGCCTTATATAGTTTTTCAAGAAAAGATCGATCAACTATCTTTCTCTCATGTTCTCTTCTATCTCCTTTCTTCTATCTATCATCAACCCAACCTCGTTTGTCTCCAACAAATCTTCTAGTCGAGCGTCAACACAGTTCTTCTGTTAATTCCCTATCTTTCCTCTCGAGGGGGCACCCTACACCAGCTACGCTGGGGCAACTACCTACACTGAGGCATCAAAAATTGTATCATGTCTTCAACAATCGTTTTCTTTGACGTAACGCCATAAATTGTATTGCATCAAAGAGAGGCAAAATGTAGACACCCTAAAATGACCAAGTCGCCGCATCACTTACATTTCGTCATTTCTTCCTAATCACTTGCATTTCCCACATTAATTAAATAATCTAATTATTTAATTAATTTCACCAAATTCTTCTAAATCATAAAATTGCAACATTAATAAATAAATCCTCGTTATTTAATTAATTAAATCAAATCCCTCTATTATTCTTCCACCATTAAATAATTTATATTATTTAATTAGATCATTATCTTCTATCCAAATCCCAAATCCACATTAATTAAATAAATCCCATTATTTAATTAATTCATCACAAAATTCCCTCTTATCCAAACAATTAAATAATTCCCAATTATTTAATTAAATCAAATTCATTCTTCCAAATTTAAATAAATCAAATCAAATTTATTTAAATCCTCTCATTCTCCAAAAATAAGATAAATCAAATATTTTATTTATTCTTCCAAATCATGCACAACAATTAAATAAATCTATTTATTTAATTTATTTTTTTATCTACAAATATCTTTCAAATCTTCTAAAAATAAGTCTTCTTCTCCATGCACACACAATTAAATAATTTATTATTTAATTTCTCTCAAATCATGCAAAAGCAAATCTTAAGTTAAGTTATCTATTCACTCAACCTTGTTTTTATCAATTTCTCTTAAATTAGAAAAAAACTTTCTAATTTATGAAAAGCATGTCTTATCTTTAGAAAAGAAAGTGTTTAACTCAAATAAAACAGTGTTTGTGTGACACTTGTCTTCTTCTTATTCGTTGCACGTTCCTCAACTGTTCTCCTTCGTTGATTCTTCTGAATTATTTGGACTGTTGATCGATCTTCCTTGAAACCTATATAAACCCCCCTCATCTCCTTCATTACCTCTCTCTTCGATCTTATTCTTGGACATACTTAACAGCGCTTTGAGCATACATCGCATCGATTGAGCAACTTTACGATCTCTTAACATTGATCTTTTGAGCACCACACTTGCTTGTTGCAACTATGGTTTCGCAGCAATATTGAGCAATCCACATTCAATCCAAAGGGAACAATACAAATCTCGGTAAAAGCTTTCATTTTTTAGTGATTATTATTAATGGCTTTTATTTAGATCGGTTCTCTTTATGTTATTGGGTTTTTGATTTGTTTAGTTTAATTTAAATCAATTTTTCCTCATACACACAACTCATGGGTTTCTTATGTATAAAAATATTTTTCGCATTCATGATGAGAATCTAACATAATGTTCTTGAGTTTAAACACTCTAAAACTTGGTTGAATACTTTAGTGTGTAAGAGTCAACAATGGACTCAAGGAAACAGGATCACCTGCAATCAAAACAACCTTCCACAATAAGAGAGAAAAGCAATAACAATGCTTTATTGCCAAGGAAAAATAATAAGGTACAAGATATACAATATATGACCCACACATAATGTGCAATGAGATACTTTGCTTATATAAGCAAGGTTAGGACCTAGGACAACATGAGATCATGACAAGTGTTTTAATCATATGACATGAGACATAAATATTAAATGCCCTAAGTAAACTTTACTAGACAAGAGTGAATACGACCTAATATGGAACCAATTAGGTAATATACCCTGTTCACACCAACACCCACCTTAAATGCAACTTAGGGAGAAGTAAACAAATGCAAAGATGCAAAAATGGGTCTTGGCTACAAGGCCATGTTAGATACCCCATGTATAAAACATCTTTCACAAATGAAGTAAAGGAGAAAAACTCGTAGGAAAAAACCCATATTCAAAAGAGAGAAAACATGCAACAAACATGTACAAGTGATGGAGTGATGAAAGAAGGAATCAACACCAAGACCCCCCAAGGACTACATCTATCACAAATATAAAATCAAAATCTCCCTCATAAGAGGGAAATATTGGAAAAAGTAAAGATCATCCACATTTACATAATAACGAGAATACAAATATTGATCATATTATTGAGTTGAGATCAAAGTATTACAATATGACTTTTTATAAAGTCTTCCTAGTAGATAACTTCTCAAACCACCATATGGGAATAACTCCCAACTAACTACTAATTAACATAAGTCACTAAGGTTTATTAATGTAAACCTTAATTTTCCCACACTCCCCCTTAAGGTTTACATTACACAAATAGAACATATAACAAAACATATTGATTACACAAAATAAATACACATTCTTGAGAATATTTATCTTTGACGAAACAAATCCTAAATTAGGTGGAACTCCATCAAGTTGCCTCGTAACCCTCAGAAGGGTGTAGCTCTCGAGTTAAATTCCTGAGTTCTTGGATTACCACCTCCCTAAACTCCCGAATCATAGATCCCCCAAATTATTGGACAACAATCTATTGCTCCATCAATTTGTCTCATGACCCTCGGAGGGGTATAGTTCCCCAGATCCACAGACTCTTAAACAATTTGGACAACAATCCATATTGAGTTCACCAAATCACTCCTTGTCTTCAAAAAATAAACTTCACAATATATGTATTCTTCAATTTTGTCAGCATAAAAAAGACACATAAGAAAACATATGCTTCTCATACAAAGCACCATCTCTGAGCAAGAAGCTAGCTCGAGATGATGAAAAACTCCTCCAGCCTCCGGTGCCTCCAGCCTCCAATTTGACATTTGTCAGTCCTTACCCTCCAAAAGTAGCACCATAGGAAGTACTACAACCTCTGAAGGCCCAATCAACACAAAACTAGTCTTATAAACCATCTTCTCCATGAGTAACAAGAACAATGATTTTTACTCCCTCCAAAAAATCTCTAAAACTCAGGCAATAATATGTTCAGTAGATATAAAATGACAAGAATACCCTTTTTTGCAAAATTAGAACCTAACACTTATTTTCCATTTACAAAACACATTAACCTTATCACTCTAAAGTATGCAATTTTAACTTTTACAAAGACATCCTTATATCTCCATTTACAACCACTTAACCTTAAGAGTATTGAAGAAACTGACTTTCTCAAGCACCATACATGATAAGTTGGTCCCAAAATTAAAAAAATGGATAGATAACCCTAAATGTCACCCATTAAAACAAACAACTTACAGGGACCCACACTTCCATTTTGCAAGGATACAAGAGACTAGGGAATAGAGAAAACTAAAAATGATATAGAGGAAGAGCGTATTGTAGGCGAGCAGGAAGAGATTAAATATAGCACCACTAAACTTTTGAAATATTAACAACAATTCAATAAATAAATGCTTGAAAAAATAGACTTAACTCATTCTCTTTTCTCATATTGGTGCTCATCAGCAAATGATTTATATGCACAACAATATTAGCATATCATGAGACACTGTCTTATTCTTTCATATGGTCAGACACTCAGCGGACTTCCACCAAACTTCTGCACTTGACATACATGTAAATATCAACGCCTTTCTACAAATGTCAACAATGAATCCTGAATCCTCATTCACTTATGTTCTTCTATACACACAACATTAAAATTATGTTGAGATTGTGCAACATTGGAAATCTAGTTTATCTGTTATCTCAAGCCTATCATTACTATTTGGAATCTCCACAAACCATGGAATCTATTCAATGTTGTCTCCACATACAACCTTCATACACCCAGCAAGACTTTTCACCAAGTTAAACGCCTTCATCATACTTGCATGTTGGATTTCATCATACCTGCACGCTTGGACTTGAATATGGGATGACATCTACATATCAATAATTCTTCATACAAGCACGGGAATAAAATTGTTCTCATACCATATTGGAAAAATCAAAGATCATCCACATTCACATAATAACGAGAATACTAATATTGATCATATTATTGAGTTGAGATCAAAGTATTACAATACGACTTTTTATAAAGTCTTCCCAGTAGATAACTCTTCAAACCACCATATGGGAATAGCTCCCAACTAACTACTAACTAACATAAGTCGCTAAGGTTTATTAATGTAAACCTTAATATTCCAACAAGAAAGAATTATACTAGATATCTCCCCCATAAAGAAGTAGATCCTTTGCCAGTGGTGAATGCATGAAGACAAAAAACTATCCAATGCCTGCAAACAATGTTTCTCCCCTGGGAAGAAACTAATCCACTAGTGTATGTAGAAGAAACTCCAACCCAAAACAACAGATAAGGGAAGAAGTCTCATGAAGTATGATGTCTCTAAAAACTGCTCAAGTGTCCACATGTCACAATCAATAGATGCCACAAAATTAGGAACTTCATGCCTAATCAAAGATTGTGACAATCCAAGACAATAAGAAAACTAATGATCAACAATCTCCAAAGACAAAGATGGTTTGACAACATACATGCTATAATTGCCATCAAAGAGGAGAGATAACCCCTCAAATGTGTCCTCCAAATCAGCAATGTGAGACTCCACGAACAAGAATGATATGTCTGCAAGATAAGAGTCCCAATGAGGTGTTGGGATAAGGTGCCATTAACCTCGTAAATCCCAATATTGTATTTATTCCATTTATTATTTGTAATTTATAATTACCCATAAGGGATGTACAAGTTTTACCGACAGTGGTAAAAATTATTTATTGTCCACAGTAATTACGGAGTTACTGCACGGTAAGTCCCGGAGTTACCGGCGGTAGTTACGAGATGTCATTTACTATGGTAAATGGTAATTGGTCAAAGTGGGGTGCACATGTGGAGGAATAATCTATTTTTAGTGTTATGATGCACGTCATAGATGTTGTAAGAGGGTGTAAGAGATTCTATGACAACTATAAGTTGTCATAAGAATCTATGATGCTAATAATAGCATATGACACATCATAAGATGTTGTAAGTGGCTATTTTTGGCCCCAAGTCATTCAAGCTTGCATGGGAACATTTTTCCAAGTGTAGGATGTATGTATGACAGCATTTATGACCCCGTAAGAGCCTATTCTTGGCTATGGACACCCAAGGTTGTGTTGTTGACTCTTGACAAGTGTTATGGGCTTATAAGAAGTCATTTAATGTCTTGAGGTGGTGTAAATTCTATATAAACCATAGCATAGTAGATGAGATAAATATAACAGTTTATAGGTACCCAAGTTCTATCAGAGTGAAGGTTGGAGGACAGAGGAAGTGAATGTATTTGTAATCTCCTTTTGTGAAGATAATACAACTTGGCCTCTTTTCTTGGTGGAGCTTTTTACCTGCAAGGGTTTTCTCCACGTTAAATACTTGTGTTATGTGCTTCATTCTGCTTCTGGGATATTTTTGTATTGTGGGTTTATGTTTTGTTACAATCTCCATTAATAACACACAGTTAAAGTTTGCTGAAATTTATCTCAAATCAGATTTCCATTGAAGTAGTGTTGCTTTGATTTCTAACATGAGGTAGATCTAGAAAACAATAAACATCTTCCTAATTAGGATTAAGTGAAGTCTCAATCAATGAATGTGAAGGATCAAAAAGTGTCTCTGTAGGAGAAGGAGTAGAAACTTCGTCATCCTCATCATCTAAATGTACAAGGTGTTCTAAAGAAGCAAACTCCTCATTTGTATCATAGTCTTATGGTATATTATATGAATCATAAAGATGTACAAGACAATATTAAACATGATCACCCGGGAATGGTTGAATATCAAGATTTGTTGCAAGGTGTGACCCTTGGTCTTCTTGTTCAACGCTGCGGTGTGGTGGTTTGTGACAAGGGCTTAACCACCTCCCGTGCTTGTTAAGTCAAGTGGTTGTATCGGGCATTAAAAGGTCGATCTTTTGGTGCAACGGCAACTAACAATTAGTATCAGAGCCAAGTTCCTCTAAGAAGAGCATAACCGCTTGAGGAGATCGAGGATGTCATCATACAAGAAGGATAGTCCGAAGTTTGATGGAACCAACTTCTCTCTTTGGAAAGGTCGCATGAAATGTCACTTGGAGTGTATGGGAAAGGCGTACTTGTCCATGGTCACAAAAGCATATGTACCTCCACAGGGTGGTCCGACAACTCTAAATGAAATCACAGATGCTGAAAACAATCTGCAGACCAAAGAAGCTCTTCTAAGTGCTTTAACTGACTCAGAACTCTCAAATGTTATTGACCTACCAACTGCCTATGAGATCTAGGTCAAACTAGAACTTCTGCATGAAGGAGATGAGTATGTTAAGAGTGCAAGGTTGCAGAGTCTCAAAGGGAAATTTGAAAGACTGAAAATGAGAGATGATGAAAATATTACTACCTTTATGCCAAGAGTAAATGAGCTGGTGTGTGGAATCAGGAATGCTGGTGGAGTTTTGGATGAAAATGAGATTGTTGGCAAAATTCTCAAATCCCTTCCTGCTGCCTATAAAATCAAGGTTGCTGCCATTGATGAATTCAGAGCCCATACAACTGTCACAAGAGACCAATTGGCTGGCAAACTGGTTGCATTTGAAATGACCAAATTTGGAGATGATCCCCCCAAGACTGAATCCATGGTATGATCAAGCAAGAAAAGACATGGAAGTGGAAGAAGCAGAAACAGCTCAACTTGAAGCCCTCATTGCAAAGAGACTACCAAGAGGATCCGGTAAGTATGAAGGAAAATTACCCTTTAAGTGCTTCAACTGCAATAAGATTGGTCACTTTGCCTCAAGATGTCCGGATAGATTTACAAGGTCAAATTCTAACAGACAAAGGTTCCAAAAGAATTGTTATTATGTTCATGAAGAAGATGATAATGAAGGAGTAACAGATGATGAATCAGAGATAGGAAACAAATCTGGAAATGAATGGGTGTTTATTACCATCAAGGAAGAAGATCCAATGTCCCTTGAATCTGTCAATCATAAGGTTGTAGAAAGAGCTTTGGCTGCCCAAGTTGAAGAAAAGGATGATTGGGTTATTGACAGTGGATGCTCTCACCATATGACAGGTGACAAGAACAAGTTCTTAGATTTGGAAAGGTATGAAGGAGGAATGGTAAAGTTTGGTGATAATTCTGCTGTTAGAATCAGAGGTAGGGGAACTATTTCTTTTGATGGAAAGAACAAAACCGGTAATGTACTGTATGTTGAAGGATTGAAGCACAATCTTCTCAGTGTTGGACAGTTGGTGGACAAAGGTTATGATCTCTAGTTTAAGAATGGAAGATGCAGGATCTTTGAAAGCTCCAGAACTGAGATTGCATCCGATACTCAAACAAAAGGTAACATCTTTCATCTAGTTGGTACTAATAAAACTTGTTTGTTTGTTCAAATTGATCAGAGTTGGCTATGGCATAGAAGGATGTGTCATGTAAATTTTGATAACATCATCAAGATAAGCAATACTCAGGCTGTAAGAGATCTTCCAAAATTGGTAAAACCTACAAATAGTTTGTGCAAAGAATGTCAGCTAGGTAAACAGAGTAGAGTCTCATTCAAAAGCAAAGATCAGTCCTCTACCAGATTTTTGGAATTAGTTCATACTGATCTATGTGGTCCGAAAAGAATCAAGAGTATGCAAGGTGATAGATACTTCATGTTACGAATTGATGATCATTCTCGGATGATGTGGGTTACCTTTCTGAAAGAGAAATCAGAAGCTTTTGAGAAGTTCAAAATCTTCAAAGCTATGGTAGAGAATCAAACTGAATTAAAACTGAAATGTCTGAGATCTGATAGAGGTGGTGAATTCACATCCGGTGAGTTCATAGATTTTTGTGAGAAACATGGTATAAAGAGACAATTGTCTGCTCCTAGGACTCCACAGCAAAATGGAGTAGTAGAGAGAAAAAACCAGACCATCCAGGAAGCATCTAGGACAATGATGATGGAAGCAAATGTTCCCCAGATATTTTGGAGAGAAGTTGTCAGCACTGCAGTCTATACTCTCAACCGAGTTCAAATCAGAAGCAATACTGGTAAGACTCCTTATGAACTTTGGTTTGGCATCACTCCTACTATGAGATATTTCAGAGTATTTGGTAGCAAATGTTACATTAAAAGAGATGAAGATCTAGGAAAGTTTGATGCTAGAAGTGATGAAGGAATTTTCTTGGGTTACTCCACTCAAAGCAAAACATACCGGTGTTACTATAAGAGATTGAGAAAGATAATAGAAAGTACAAATGTGAAGGTTGATGAAGGAATTGAGAAGCCCTCAAGGTTTTATGAATATGATGAAGATGATCAGAATGATACTCTGGTTCAAGGTGCTCAATCCTCTTCTGAAAGTCAGATTCAGACTGATCCGGTAAATCAGGAAGAAGAGATAGGTCTGAATGAGCCTGATCAAGAAACAGAAGTGCAAGAAACTCCCAAAGTTCCAAGGTATGTAAGACTGAACCACTCTGAAGATCAGATCATAGGTGACAAGAGCAAAGGTGTGCAAACTAGAAGGATAATTGCTCAAAATTCAGATGAATATTGTCTGATTTCAAAGATTGAACCTAAGACAATAAATGAAGCCTGCAATGATGAAAACCGGACCAAAGCAATGGAGGAAGAGTTGATGTAAATTGAGAAAAATCACACTTGGGATCTTGTTCCCAGACCTAGAGACAAGAATGTGATTGGAACCAAATGGGTTTTCCGGAACAAACTTAATGAAGTTGGTGAAGTAATCAGAAACAAACCCAGATTGGTCTGCAAAGGCTACTCTCAAATAGAAGGAATTGATTTTGAAGAAACCTTTGCTCCGGTGGCAAGAATTGAAGCAGTCAGATTATTTCTTGCATTTTCTGCCTTCAAAGACTTCAAGGTATATCAGATGGATATCAAGTCTACCTTCCTAAATGGTGATTTGGAAGAAGAAGTATACATTGAGCAACCAGATGGATTTCAATTGTCTGATCATGGTGATATGGTCTGCAAGTTGAAGAAAGCACTGTATGGATTGAAGCAAGCCCCAAGAGCTTGGTATGAAAGATTGGATAAGCATCTTGTGCAGATTGGTTTCAACAAAGGTATTGCTAACAATAACTTATATTTTAAAATTGATCATAAAAACATCTTGATTGTTGAAGTATTTGTTGATGATATCATCTTTGGAGGAAAACATAGCATGTGTAAAACTTTTGCAAATCAAATGAAAAGTGAGTTTGAGATGTCTATGCTTGGTGAAATGAATTTCTTCTTGGGTCTGCAAATTACTCAAACAAAGAAAGGGATCTTCATTTCTCAGACCAAATATGTGAAAGAATTGTTGAGAAAATTTGGGATGGAAGATTCAAAGCCAATGAATACTCCCATGGCACCCGGATGCAAGTTGAGCAAAGATGATGACTCTCCTAAGGCAGATCAGACAAAGTACAGATCAATGATTGGTGAATTGTTGTATCTCACTCAAACTAGACCAGATATTATGCAAGCTGTTGGTCTTGTGGCTAGATTCCAGGCTGATCCCAGAGAATCTCATGTCATGGCAATCAAGAGAATTTTTAGATATCTAAAAGGGATAGTGGAGTATGGTTTGTGGTATCCTAGAGATCATGATTTCTCTCTTCATGTATACACAGATGCAGATTGGGCAGGAGATGTGGATGACCGGAAGAGTACCAGTGGTGGAGCATTCTTTTTGGGAAAGAGATTGGTTTCTTGGCTAAGCAAGAAATAAGATGCAATATCTCTGTCTACAACTGAAGCAGAATACATTGCAGCAACAAGTAGTTGCACTCAAGCTTTATGGATGAAGCAGATGCTAAGAGATATTAAAGTAGAGTATGAGGAGCCTATCACAATTTTCTGTGATAATTCAAGTGCAATAAATATTTCTAAGAATCTGATGTTGCATTCTAAGACTAAGCATATATCTATCAAGTTTCACTTTCTAAGAGAGCAAGTGAACAAGGATGAAGTTAGATTGGAGTTTATGCCCTCAAAGGATCAGATTACAGATATCTTTACTAAACCTCTTCCTAAGGAATCTTTTGAGTATCTCCGGGAGAAGTTAGGGGTTGTTGCCCCTCCGATGATGAACTAGGATGCACTGATGTGCATCAGTCTGGTGGATAGCACAGTCATATCTTGTGATCTGGATTGGTGATAGGGAGCTGCTACTCAGGGGGAGCAGCTGGTATGATTCTGATGTGTTAAAGTTGCAAGTATGAGCCCTTTGCCATTGATGTCAAAGGGGGAGAGAAGACATGTGAAAACACAAGTGGTTGATGATCAAAGGGGGAGTAGTAAAGAAAGAGAAGACATGTGAAGAGTTGCTGCTGATAGGGGGAGCTGTGATAGAAAGGAGAAGTTCTTGTCTTGATGGTTTTTCACATCATATGTTGCCATCAATGACAAAGAGGGAGATTGTTTCAAGTATGAGGATAACCAGTGTTGTCATTGATGTCAACATACTCATATTGCATTAGTAAGAAGGATTGGATGAGCTGTGTGCTGAGGATATTGAGGAAATTAGTCTCAATCAGGAACAGTGAAGAATAGTGATGACAGTAAGGTAAAAGTCCAAGATAAGATGAAGATCAGAGGATGTGGTTTAAAGGGTTCGCAGATATGAGTCTTGAGATGATCCAGTCAAGTTTTCAGAGGTCCGCATAACGATCTGAAGAAGTTATGATTGGTCTAGTAGAAACGGTGTCGACAGATGTTCAGTGGTGACAGAGTGTCACAGTTTGGTCCGGTGAGCTCCAAAATTTTATTATCTCATTTTGTGGATTGGAGGTAGTGTTGAAGAAGTCCATGTGAAGTGACAACTGGATTTGTCAAGTCGATGCCTTATATAAATAAAGGATTGTGAAGTCATTCCAAAGTGTGAAGAGTGCGGATGAGTGTGGCATAGCAAAGAAGAAGAGCAAAAGGCAGAGCAAGAGTTTTTGGGCTTAAATGGAACTGATCCAGGCATGGTAAAGATGTCAATCTCTAGTTCAAGTTTGTGATACTTGATTACTTTGTAGACAGTGTGTCTCTTGTAGGCAGTGTGCCTCTTGTGAGCAGTGTGCTCGGGCAGTGAGCCCTAATTGGCATGTGCCATCTTTTTCTTATTCTTCTATCAGAGAATAATACTTGGGTTAATCACCCCGTGGTTTTTCCCTTAACCGGGTTTTCCACGTCAAAATCTCAGTGTCTCATGTGTTGGTGTTTATCTGCTCTGGTGTTTATACTTTATGCTTTCATGAATGATTAATTGTTATGCTATTGAATAACAAGTGGATTTAAGTGTTTGAATTGAAAGCAAGATTAGGATAATTGATTCACCCCCCCTCTCAGTTATCAACAATTGGTATCAAAGTCGAGGTCACGGGTTTAAACCCCGCGCTTGCGCTGGGGGGGATTGTTGCAAGGTGTGACCCTTGGTCTTCTTGTTCAGCGCTGCGCTGCGGTGGTTTGTGACAAGGGCTTAACCGCCTCCCGTGCTTGTTAAGTCAAGTGGTTGTATCGGGCATTAAAAGGTCGATCTTTTGGTGCAACGACAACTAACAAGATCTCCATATATCTCCCAAATTTTGGTCCATAAAACATGATGTTTAATGTGCAAAAGTGCACTCTAAGTGTTATCATCCACATGTGGTAACCAATCACTCCTATAACATGATCTTTTTTGGAATGCCAAACAAACTTCTTCCAATAAGTACCTGGTTGAGAAACAAGACCATATAGATATGGCAAAAGATGAAGCCAACACAAGTGTTTCAAAATGACATCTCTCCATTGTTTATAGTTCCCCCTTTTCAAGATGATTAGAGAAGGATGAAATGAAAAAAACATAATGAACTAAGATAGATCTCCAATTTTACAAAGGCATGAAACCCTCTAACTAAAATTATGAATTCCCTAATAGATTAATACTAAAATTGAATCCCCCCAAGCAAAAACAACCATCAATTTCAACAACTTTTCCAAGCAATGAATGAAAAGTACCCAATAGGCCTCAAATTGAAAATCTAATGTCTAAGGCAAAATCTAGAAAAAATGATATGGATAGATTTGTAGAGCTCATAAATACCTTTCCAACACCTATAAGAAGTTGAAAATTTGACATCACAGGTGCAAGTTATGAGCTCGGAGGCCCAGAAACATAATCTAGACTTCAAACAACAAAATCTAACACTTGTAGAAAAATCAACCAAAATTACTTGTACCACTATGAAGTGCTCAAAACTAGATTTCTGATGCCTATTCATTTGTGAAAATTTGTCATCATGGTGAAAAGTTATGGCTCTGAAAAAATAATTGCCCTGTTAGGGCATATAGAGGGGCAAAATTGGGCCCTAGTGGCTTGTGGGTGGCCCGGCAGCGACGCCTAGACTGAGCTCTGGCGATGGTGGTAATTTTGAAGGGTCCTATGGTAGCTATCACTAGTGGAGGTGGCAAGCGCCACCCATCAGTTAAGCCCTTTGGAGTTGGTTGTGATTACGAGCTAGACCCCATGTGATTAAGGGCTTTGGCCTATTGAGTCAATTCTCCCACTCACCTTTTAACCAAAGGTCATGAACCGTTGTGAAAACAAAATAACCACAAAATAAATGATTAGACTGTTGGTCAAGGATCAAAAAATCAGTGCAAAATAATGACACTTGACGTACCCTCTGATGATGCAGGCAAATTGATTTGACTGCTATAATAAATGATTATCCTCTGATTAAAAACTTTGATCACTGGATGAAGACACAAAAAGAATATGCAAAGAATATTATTGAAAATTCTACAAACTGTTGACACAGAGGCAACATCAGATGGTACGGTCATGTACGACAGTCCATATAGTATGAATCCATACTAGTTGTATAGAATTTCTACAATAATTTTCCTTCAAACCCTTAAAATGGTTGAATTTTAACTTTCTCTGAAATATAGAGTGTTATATGTCCAAAAAACTTCAAACGAGTCTTCTTGACACAATGGCGAGGTTCGTTTTGCACTAGGATGCACTAGAAAAACTTCTTGGAAAAGAATCCAAAAAAGGGAAGGAGATCACAGAATTGAAGCTTTGATACCATGTAGGAGTCACTTAGTAGACTCAAGGAAGCCCATGATCACCTGCAATCAAAACAACCTTCCACAACAAGAGAGAAAAGCAATAACAACACTTTATTGCCAAGGAAAAATAATGATGCATATAAGGTAGAAGATATATAATATATGACCCACACATAATGTACAATGAGATACCTTGTTTATATAGGCAAGGTTGAGACCTAGAATAACATGTGATCATGACAAGTGTTTTAATCCTATAACATGAGACACAAATATTAAATGCCCTAAGTAAACTTAACTAGACAAGTGTGAATAGAACCTAATATGGAACCAGTTAGGTAATATACCCAATACACACCAACATAATGGAGATTCCCTATGTATATGTACTAATTGTACTATAATGACTTTCATCTAAAACCATTGTACTTTGCAAGGTTTAGTGGTAGTGACTTATATTTGTTTGATTTTTGTTTAAGGTAAAACTATGGCTTTTGTAGTTAATCTCATACAAGAGAATCTTGTTAGGTTTAAGTGACTTTGTATATTCAATATTTATCAATGGAAGAATCAATAGAAAAGATTTAGAAATAAAAACAATTATAAACTAAACCTATTTTAATTATTGTTCAATCAAAGAATAAAGTTTTGTAAACTTATATGAGTCAAGTTTTACAAGGAAGATTGCTTTGTGGTAAATCTAACATAGTATTATCCTATAACTACAATCAATTTGGAAACTCTTAATACAAATATCATAGGACTTGATAGTCTGGTCATCATAAGTCATGATGGAAAATAGAGATTTAAATCATGAGTACGTAAGTGCGAACTTCAATTGATGTGAGAATGTGATCAATGATTGCTAATATTATGGGTAATCTTTATTTGGACTAACAAGTAGATTCTTGGAAAGGATTGTAGTAGTGGATATGAATAATATTGTACAACATGCAATAAATATGATTATTGATTTCTTTTAATATGGATGTTATCATAAAATAAGGTTCTTAAATCTTGAAAGAGTAAAGGCCAACCATAATGCATACGGAGGGTAGCATATCAATCCCTAATTGGATGGTCGATGATAACAATGAGGAGGTCTTGGAACAATGGGGTTCAATCTTATTCAAGTAACACTTAATGTAATTTTGAAAAATAAATGTTATGTGGAAGGCATGACATGTCTTCATACAAAATGTTTATATCTAATTAACACTTGATGAGGTGAAAAGAACATGAGAGTTTGGAAAGGTATAACATGTCTTGCTACAACTTGAACTTAATGCTTATCAAGTAACACTTGATAGGATGAGGAACTCATGATGATATCAAGTGACACTTGATTCATGCATATCTAATTTGCCTAATCAAGTGATACTTGACCAATGCAAGGATTTTGAAGCTTTAAAAATTGGGGTTATTATAATTATGTCCTAGGTTAATAGTGTTTATTACAAAATTTATCATGGTATCAAAGTCACAATGTCCTAGGGTTAGTCCAATTTTATTTTTTAGAGTTCTTGGAAATAAGTTTCTAGCATATTTGATGAATGGTGGAGGTAAGCTCATCATTGTGTCCAGAATAGTAAAATTAACTAGAATCAACCCTTGGTTTATTTAGATCTAACAAGTGGAAGATTGCCAATGAAAATCAAGGTTTACTTTTTTTTTCAAAGATCCTTTGTAAGGAACCCCTAAAAAATAAACCACAGGAAGCAACAATTTACTGGGATTGACTATAAACACACTATATTTGGCCACTAGCTCCAAAAATCCACCTAAAAAATTCTCCTTCTTGATATACTTGTACGCATTTCAAAATACATGAGACTATTAGCAGTCTCTATGGTAAGTGTTATTAACTTTGGGGTGAATTTAAAGTACCTAAGTGCTCATTTATCTATATGGTGCATGTTGCTCCTATATTCATTAAGCACCACTTCCTTGGTTATATAAAGCATATTTGTATTTTTGTCAACCACCATACTTTACCTTTGGTACCTTGATTTTGCATTTAACTTGCCAAATCTTTTGACTTTTGGGGATTTGAATGGATTAATGTGCATTTGATGCAACACTATATATACCCTACATATGTATATTTTAAGTATAAATTGCTTAAATTATGTTTTACATATTATTTACCATACACACATTTCAATAGTTAGTTTTTGACTTTTGGTAGCATCATATTGGTTCAAATTTTGCAAGAATATATTTTATTTGGCCATTAGAATGTTTCTCGAAAACATTTTATTTATCTTGTCTTTTTACATTTGATTGGGCATAACTTTTGCTCTATGTATCATATTTTTTACTTCTTATAGGTGTTAGAAACTTTGCAAGTTAAACTAATTTATTAGTCTCTCCCTATAAGGCAAGGGATTATTGTTTTCACTTTGCAAAATCTTAATCTTGTCTAGGAAACAGTGCCTGCCAAAAAAATTGTCATGTTCTATAATGTTTGATAGTGGTAGCAATTTTCCAGTGTTGTTTTCCTTTTTTTATTGGCCTATGTTTTTCTAGCAATCTTTTTTATTTTTCCCATTTGCAAGAATGGGCTAAAATATTCTACCCAATTAAAAACCAACAAAGGTGAAAATTTAGAGGGTTTGTAATGTTCTCCAAGGATGCAAACGTGGCATTGTTGTGAGTTCCAAGTTCTCCTACAAAGGCTTGTTGCAAGACAGGTGTGGATGTAGTTAGCTACTGCTTAGGGTTTGTGCAAAGTATGTGTTGCAACTTGTTGTGATATGCAACTCCTAAAATTTGGTTGATGCTATATACATAAACAATATCAAGGAAGCAGTGTACATAGCTGGATTTCTGTGAACAAGAGAGATTTGGCATAGGAGCTTGTTGCTATATATTGCATTCTATGTAGGGATTTTAGTTTTTTTATATGTTATTTTAAAGGCCCACGAGATAAACACCTCATTGTGTTGTGATAGGTGTCCATGGTGGGCTTTTAGCTTTTGCAAACTTAAAAATTATGCATATTTTGTTCTTCATTTTTGCAGTCTTGTTGTATTTGAAGATTATTTTTTAATGGGTGTTTGCTCATGGTTGGACTTATTGTTGGAGCTTTGTTGTATTTGAAAATTATTTTTTCCTATTTATTTATTTATGGGTTGACCTGTTATTGGCTATAGTTTCTTATTATTTCTTTCCACAGTCAACATCTACAGTAAACAAACCAAAAAAACTAAGTTGTGGGCCTATATTAATCTCCCAGTAAATTAAGTTTGAGAAAACCTAGGTACTTTAGCTTTAGAATCTTGATGGCATCTGTAGTAGAACTTTTGTTGCATGCTTAGGTTGAGATGAGACAATCCACATGCTTTGCATAACTATAGCATTTAATGAATAATTCATACCTAAACCCATGTGATTGTTTTCCCTATTAGTCATTCTTGGTGAAATGAAGAAAAATTTAACAAAGTTTGTTGTAAGGAGGGGTGTTTCTTGGGATTCATTCTTCTAAAGTTGGGTTTGAGAAAGTTTAGGTTTGTTGGTTATAGATAGATTAATGTTAAAGTTTGAGAATTGCAATTATATTTAGTGTGGATTTGATTTTCTTGTAGAAATGAGGAGAACATTCAACTAAATTATTTGATAAGATAGTTGTGGAATGCAAGAAATTCAAAAGGATGGTATTAGTATCAAGGTGGCTCTATGGCACAAATTTAAAGTTTTATATGTAGAATTATGCAAATCTTTAATGTATTACAAATCTGGTGTTGTGTATCAAAAGCTAAACCATATCACAATGTGTCTTATTTTGGTTGTTATTCCAAGCTTTGTCATTCTCTAAGAGTGTTCCAGCATTAGTGACCAAGGTCATGCCAGTACCTTTGTCACTAAGTGCCACCACATGTTGAGATTTGGGATTTGTGGTTTCAGCAATGAGTTAGCTTGGATCATAATGAAGTCTGTGGAGGGTAATAGATGAAGTTTGATCAACTCTTTAGAGACTCTCGTGATACTTCTCCCTAGATATTCAAGTCTAGGAATGGGTCTAGGAAGAGATCATTGGAAGCATTTTTAATATAGTTTTTATGTAGGTGTGGCTCTATAATTAAGTTTGAGTTGAGCGTTTCCGCCTGGAGCTAGGAAATACATTGTTCCTATCAAGCTCTAAAAATGTCCCTTGGATTGTGTTAATCATATTAGTGGGTGGACTCTTTCTTTAGAAGCATCTTTAGCAAGTAGGTAATAATATATTTTTTTATTTTAACTAAACACATTTGAACATTGAGTCTCAAAAATTTACTTATAGGGATAGTTCATGTGCACGCATACAAGCCATGCATAGTATACTAGGCGATTATTGTTGGGAATAGTCCCTTGTTATGTCTAAATAAATGTGAATGAGATGTAATAAGTTTATGATGAAAACAAAGGCAGGCAGATGCTTGCCTGCATTGTGAGATTTGTATAAGTGATTGGACTATGAATATAGTTGGTTGCTAGGGGCACTAGCAAAATAGAGAGAGACCTTAGTTGAGGCATGATGTTTCTTAATAGTATGATGTCAAAAACTTTTTATAAAACTTCATAAATGTAACAATTCTTTCATGCCTGGTATGTTTAGTTTTGTAACTTCTATGTTGTTTATAGTTGCAAAAGGCTAAGCTTCAATGATTGCAAGGCCATTCTTATGATTAAGGTGATCTAGGTGAGGCTCTAGATGTAGTACATACCTTCCAAATCATTATGTGGAGTATGGTTGAAAATCATGTTCATTGCACCAACTATGGCATTGTGTAGATTTGTCTTCTTATTTTCAATCGAAATGGTTTAGTTAATATTCAATTAATCTAAATGCTATATTTGAATGCTTAAATAAAATTTAGTAAATTCTATTATTTATTTTATGTATTATTAAGGACGGATAAGTTTAAATGATGAAATTACATAATTACTCTTGATAACGACCACGTTTTACGTGAAAATATTTTAATTTTAGAATATTGCATAATAATTAAATTTTAGTGATTGTAGGAACAAGCTTCTACTTGGTTTTGAAGAGAATGGAAGCACAATAAATGGGTGGTTGGGCTACTCCTATGTTTTTTCTCTCTCTGGATAGATTCAACTTCTAGAAAAGGTATCATTTTGGTTTGCTTGTAGTGTTGTTTGCAATCCGTTTTGTTTTATAACCATAAGCCAAAAAATTTTGGTGGACTTGACGGCAAGCAAAAACTAATACTTACATCTATCATTGTATTAGAAATTAGAGAGAAGTATATAAAATATCAAATACTTCCTTTTGTGTGTGCTACTAACCGAACAACAAATTATTTCATTATAACATACAATCTCAATGATTGTACAAAAACTATATCTATGCATGTATAATTGTATTTACTTGTAGTAAAACTCGGGCACTAGCCTAGTCTAACATTTGTTTGATATTAATTCTGAACACTCTTCACTACAAGATATCAATGATTAACCTTGTCAACTTACATTTGTGTATTTCTTTTAATTAGGCCACCATTCTTGACTGAATAACTCTAATCCTTCTATTATACAAGAGGACTTTTTTCCCCATAATATTTTAAAAATTCCTAAACATGGGCAAAAATCCCCTTTCCATTATCATTTGATGAATGTCATGGGTCCATACCCTATTACAAAGCTCTATTTTGCCTATTCTCACAAGGCATTGAGATTGTTTCACCTAACTCAACAAGGAATCTAGATTGATCAATTTCCCTATTTGATAACATGCTACCAACATATGCCAAAACAAGAGTTCTATAATGTGGTATGGATATCCATTAAAGGATACTAGAAAAGAGAATTTTGCAATGTTTCTAGGACATGGGGATGTTAAACATAATTTTAAGATGGAAAAAGTATTCCAAAATTTTGGAGATAACTATTACAAATTATCTAAAAAAAGCTAGAATACTTACAATCACTAAAATAAAAGAAAAAATTGTTTTCCTCATACTTTGGGGGTAATTAATTTTTTTTAAAAATGGTTTTCCTCATATTTTTTTAGGTAATTGAAATTCAAGTCTTGATATGTTTTTGAATTTTAATTAATTATTATTTATAGTCAAATGTGCATCCAATATGTTGGATAGACAAAAGGAATTTTTATATGGGTGACACCTATGTACACCACATCATCAGGTTGACCCTGCCTATAATTTTTTGTTACAGGTATCCACTCAAAGTTTTCCTTCGAATGTTAAGGCACACCATATTTAATAAGGGTCATGTAGTAAGTAGTCCTTTTCATTGGCTTATGTTTCAAAATTAGTATTTAATTTAGTCATGTGTTAATACTTAATAGTTTGGTTAAGCTATAAACATAATCCTCGTTAAACTGGAAAGATTTTGAGTTATTGCTAATAGTGTCCACTATTCAAAAAAAAATTAGAGAAACACATTTGTATCTTAAATTCAACAGGTAGAGATGGATTTCTTACATAATATAATAGCAGAAACCATTGTCATGTCATACTGTGAATGGCAATTGTAGCCCCTACCCATGTCATATTCCAATTTCCTAAGAGACATTCTAGCCTTTTAAGAGGTCCTAAAAAATAGAATTATTGCGACCAAATTTAGTTTACAAAATTGGAAAGAAATCTATTTTATTACTAACAAACAACTAGAACCAAGGCGACACTTGTGCTATGGTGATTTTAGATTTGACACTTTAACAAGAATGTTGGCTACAAGCTCTCTTGCACAACAATCCCTCCTCAAGAAGCAATGCAAAATCTATTGCTTGTCACAATATTGTTGTGTTCATGGTTTCATTGCTATGTCATATAGTTTGGTTTCAATTTTAGGATGATTAGTGTTAAATAGTCTAAGCTTGGACTTGCATGTGAATGAGATTATTTAAAAATGTGTGTTCATTTCGATGGTTGAATACAGACTATTATTTTGAAGATCACACATATAGTGTCTACATCCATGCTCTTGGGGGGTTCATAAATTGAGTGTAACTAAAGAACTATTTAATAGTAGGTCCCTATGATGGTTGTTGTGTTTCTTAGTCAAGTCTATTTGTAGGTGATTTGTCATAGTAGAAATCTCATCTATTTGTTGCTCATTGTGTGACTAGTTATATCTTAGTTACATAACAGATTTCAAACATTACATTATTCCAGATTTTATAGGATTGGAATTCTAGATTTCTATAATCGACCCAAATGATATTACATAGTTCTATACTATTGTTACAATTTGGAAATCCCATATTTGTTATCTAGGGTGTTAGTTTTTATATTCATATTGGTTTCAACTATTTTAGATGTATATTGATTTTAGAGGTTTTAAGTTCGAAATCCCATATTTGCTTTAAAGAGAGATATATAAGAGCTATGAACTATATATTCCCTCATTTTTCCAATTTTCTTCCAGATTTTACTTCCAAGTACTAGTTTGTTAATTGCTTATTCTCTTCAAATATCGCTTGGATTTGAGGATTGACACATCCATGGTGTTGTCATTTTCTTCGCGTGCCTTTTAAAAAATAGTAAACAAAAAAATTAAAATACAAATCATAGACATTTTTCTAAACCAAAGTGCAATTATAGATAGAATTGGGTTTCTTTCAACTATTTAAGTTTGTTGTTTCATGCCATGGTGAGGCTGGGTGGGCTGGAAATCCTCAATTGAGTATTTCTAAGTAAACGTAGGAAGTTTCTCTATGGACCAAGTGCCTTTTCTTTGATAAATAATTGAACATATTTTCTTTCAGAGGTTGAGTTTTTGTAACATTTCTAATCTTGACCAGTCTTACCAATTTCTTTTGTAAACATTCTATATATTAGGAATTCACAATTTGCTAGTTGGATTTGTTGTGACTCAAGGTTTCCCTCCACTACCCACTTGTTATCATGTCAAATCCCTTCAAAGTAAAAATAAAACTTTGAATTACATTTGGTATATTTGTTATTTGAATTGAATGAACAATTAATGTTGTACGGGTTTCATAAAAAAATTCCACTATTGACTGGTTGGAATTTGTTTGTTGCAATGTTGTTACAATATACTAGCTACCTTAGGCTAGGACCATGTTGACATTTCTTTTGAATCAGCATTAGGGATTGCCAGTTCTAATGCACAGGCAGATTCAGCCAACTGAATACAGGAGGTTGCGTGAGCTCCTCCCCTTCACTTTTGGTTCTGCCGCACCAAGGGGGGTATCCCTATAACTCAAGATGTAACCTTGACTAGCTCAAAGATAGAAAGATCTAACTTGACAACAACAGGCAGAATACTCTCATGTATGGACCAAGATCTGTATGATAGATCACAAGGTTGGCAACATTCTTGGACATGATGTCTGGTTGGGTATGAGAGCATGCAGGGGGTTCCTAATCCTACTCCTACAACTAACAGGTGGAAGTATGAAATGTTTTAGTTTGAATTTTGGATGCAAAGCTGGGCATGGTGTATAACACAAGAACACAGCATGATTGGTGCCTATCCAGGGCTTGGAGTCGGTAGACATACAACTGTGAATGATCAGCATGAATAGCTAAAACTGGATTTCAGGGGGATACACATGATATCTGCCTTACAGATATCTCCCAATGAAGAGTGTTAAGTTATCTCTACTTAGGACATCCCTACTGCAGTATACCCTTCCCAATGTTCAACCTGAAAACAGTTTAATCTACCCCTTGAGCAGAAGTTAAAAGATCAGACATTCAACATAGGAATTCTATGCTCTAGAATCTAAACATTACACAAATATCCAGATTCAGAAGAAGAATACATGCAATACTGGAGACAGAATTAACACAACACATGCTAAGATAGCATTACTCATATAAGATCAACCATGAAATCAGTGGATTCATGCCAAATCGTACAACAGGAGATACATAAACTCACAAGTTTAAGCTGTACAGAGCAACCAGATCAGCTGGTTTTGGATTACAGAGCCAAAAATCCTCAACTTTCAACAACCACAAATGAGCAACACAACCTGCTTATAACAGCCAGGTAGGTGCTCAGCAATTAATTACATGGTTGACCAAAAATCCCGCCAGATACACAGTATCAGAAAGATGGCACTCAAGCACTACCAGATTGGTGCCCAAACTTGAATGCAGCAAGTAGGGGAGGAGACAGGAAGATTTCTCGAGCCCTGCGCCACTGTCCGCTGATGTACACCTTCAATCGGGTACCAGATCCGCCCACGCCATCGCCCATACCTCTGCAACAATCACCATTAAAGGCGCACCAACCCGCGGCCTTGGAAAGAACATCAGACAGTCAATCGCAACCATTTCCCGCCGAGATTCATCATCATGATATTTCGAATATGCAGGATATCAATTATCCCACATGCACCCCGCAGCAACCTCATTAACACTTCATATACTAGGTCATGAGCATATATGATGTCGGTGCTTTTGCTCCTGACGACACTAGTATAAGACTTCATCATCATCATCCTCCAGCAGCATGATATCCTGTTGCTTGAAATATCACCCTGACGTCAGCATCATATTGCAATATAACCTGCATGATAATCGGCACAACCTGATCCATCGGAGGAATATCCTCCTGCTGAGCTTATACCAAAAGTCTGGCCGATGAACATCCTGATGACATCATCATCATATCCTGCTGACGTCATCATCATATCTGCCTACTGCGGACCTCCTCATATCCGGATGACGTCATCATCATGTTTGCAAATATCGGGAGATCTCCTCAAGATGATCAGTGTTAGAAATATGACCCCCCCGGGACCTTGATGACGTCATCATCATATCGACATCAGGATGATATTCGGAAGACAACCGGATATTTGGAAATATCATCCTGATGCACGAAAATCATGTTGCACTGTAGCTCCACTATAAGATCGGGGCGATTGATGAATATGATGATGCTTGAAAAGATCACCCCCCACTAGATAATGCACGAAGCCAACAGGCGGATATCTCCTTGATATCAGCATCATCATGACGCTGGAACAAACATACATCCGGGTGATATTCAAAAATGAAAACATCACCCCCTCCTTCGGAAATATCACGATGCAGATAGGCAGAGAAAAAGATATCACCCTGTCATAAGAATGACGTCAGCATCATCAGGATGACAAAACAACGAACAAGAAGTGATACAACATCATCAGGATGATATTGACTAAGATCATCCTGACGTTGAAAATATGATGACCCCAGTGAATATCGGGTCACACTTAGAACTCTTCAACAACATCATCAGGATGATCATAACCAAGATCACCCGATGATAAAAATATCACCCCGGCGAAATATCATGAAGGCAGAAAATATGATGACCCCCGCAAGCAACACGGTGATAACTGGAAATATGATGATGATGATGACGACCCTTAAGAAAAAGCAAGTCAGGTCGAACAACTTAGAGAATAACCCCTTCAGAATATCGGGGCAACATCATCATCATGTTTGGGCAAGGTGATAAATGGAAGATCACCGGATACTTGAAAAATCACCCCCGCAAGCAAATCAGGGCGCACTGTAGCTCATCAGCATCATCAGGATAATAACCAAATATCACCCGATATTGCAATATGATGATGACGATGAGAAACCGGTCGACGGAGAACATGATGATGCCGACCACCATCAAAGGAAATATGATGATGATGACCTCCTCTTCAAAGAAAATATGATGATGAAGCTGAAAACTGCTGAGGAGGTCCAACACTTAGAACATTTTTTGGATACTTAGGGAGAGTGCCTGAATGAAAATTGCTCAAAAAACTACCAGTCAATTCAGGCACTAACAGACCATTTTTAATACATGTATTTATGATTTTGTTTCTATATGTTGACTACATGCCAATATCATTGAAATATAGATGCAAATTGCTCTCTGCTACTTTGATTTATAGTTGTAATTGAAAATTAGGGCAAACATATGGCTATCATTTTGAGGTTAACTTCAAATCCGAGATTACATGATCGGTATACCTCTTTATTTTAATATTTTTCTGTGTTGCAATTCATAACTACATATCAATTTCATGGAGCAACACTAAAAGATTGACACCATACTTATTAAAATTTTCATTTCCATTCTCCTGGATCTATTATTCAAGACAATGTCCTCCTCTCTCATTGTTGTTCTATCTTCATAGTGAAGATCTTTATTACTTTTTAACTCATTCTACTGAATATTCTACATTTATGGACATCTATTGGGAAGCTAATTTTTCACCCTCCTTGTTTATGATTGGTCCCAATTTCTATTGTGGATCAACACTTGATGTCTAACTGCAATCCTCTCGACTGATGTATTATGAGCAAACATAAATGTTCAATGCTAGTTTAAGGTGGATAGAAGCAATTTCTAGACTATAGAAATATATAGTTACTTTCTGGTATATTATGGGTAATTACCCATGTTAGTATACAATTGCTTTTGTGTTTTATGGGCTCTCTTTGCGCTTCATTTACTATATTTCTTTTCAAATGCTTGATAATTTTTGCTTCAATAATTGTTCCTTAATTTTGTGTTGTTTTTTGAAGGGTGCCTTAATGTTGTGTTAATTTTTTTAAGAGTGCCTTAATCCTCTAGATATGTAGACATAGCATAACTAACTTAGAAGGATTATTTATTTGCCATGTTGGACTTTAAAGTCCACATAAGTTCAAATGATGTAATGTATAGTTTATATGAAAGATGCTCAATTTGAACCACTATAGTATATAATGTTTTCTTATAGTAGGGTTGCATGTAGTACTTGAGCTAAAAAAAAATTATCTCATATATGGTTTGAATTTGTCCCACGATTATCATTTTGTAAAGATGGGAACGACATAATTAGTGCTCAAATGATTGTGAATCTCTTGAGGCTTTTTCATAGCCACCTTGTTTTAAGATCATGTCCCTAAGATGATATCATAAATAATATTCTCAAATATAAAGTGTCTCATAAATTATGTTGAATTCCTACTAGATACACCCATGGTAGACTAGAGAAATATTCCAATGTTTCATGCCTCTTGTTTGCGTTAACATAGCCTCAGTGTATAGAATATAGAATGTTATAGCCTTGCTATATAAAATATAGTAGTAGGCATTATTAGAGGTCTTCATTTATTTATTTATTTACTTCTTTTAGATGCTCCACAATGTGCATCAACGTCTTGTTTTGCACAGAGGAAATTCAAGATTGAACTAGTTCAACAACTTTAGGAACGGGTTATTGATTCTCATCTTTGACTAGTTGTCAAGTAAAAATATGTGTTTGCTGGTTGATATGTATTTCCCTATGGGGTTGTCATTTCATTGTATATGCACAAATTTAGGCATATTTAACTATGATGATTTGACATTGGTAAAATCTATATGAAATCATATCCTGTGGAACTACCTTGTACACTGGTGATATTGGTGATGTGATAATTTTATTATTGATTGGCATGTCCTACCTATTTGGCTATATATGTATGATGAATTTCAAGATATTTGCTTGTTTCCTTTGAGATATCACTTTAATATTGCCTTGTTTAAATCATATATGCTATAATATATTTCTTAGTTTTTTTTGTGTTCTTAAACTATAACTGTTTGTACCAAATGTATTGTTTTTTCATGTAAGATGTTAAAGTGCATAGACATATTGATCGATCTCTTTGTTCATGTATAAAATGTTAAACCTACATAAACATACCAACAAAGATTTGATCTTTTGTTGGAAAGTATTTTATATTGTTACATTAAGGATGGTTGGTTTAAACACATCCTATAAATGTGAGCCAAGTAAAATAATGAACATAGACATAGGTAAGTGGTGTGTTTGCTTCCTTGTGGTGTTCTTCATGTGAATTTTCTAGTTCCTTCATTTTGAAGTTGGTATGGTGTCTCTAACAGTTTGTTTTGATCTTTGAAGCTTGTTGGGGGTTGTTTGGTGTTGTCTTGCAAAAAGGTGATTGGTCATATAGGTTAATAAGATTAAGGGCAGATGCATGTTTCTTTGTTGGTCTTGACTATCTAAATAAATGTTCAACATATTGGACTTTTGCATATGAAATTTGTGTGAAAAAATAGTGCCTATGTAACTAGTAAAGATAGCTTCATATCTTGTAACATGGTTGTTAAATAGCTGATGGAATTAGTACAATGACTTTTCATATGTAGGAAAAATAATTTTAGTATGTATAATAGATCTGCCTTTAACATAGAGAGGTTTAAACTGTAATCTTTATTCACATGTATAATAGATGCACTTTCAACATATAGAGCTCTAAAGGTATTTTTTAGGTTGGGGGTCATGTATTATTTGGAGATTGTTATGGGTATAAAACTTACTGGTGTTTTCAGAAAAGTGTGTAGATGTTAGGTTTGAGGGGAGAAAAAACTTAGACTTGTAGGGTTAGGAAATTATAGAGTGGGTGGAGTAAAAACCAATATTGTAACTTGTAACGATGAATGTTTTATCCTCTACACATATTTTGTTTTTTGTAGCCATGAGCCATGCTAAAAAGGTCAAAAGAAAGGCTAGTTGAAAAAAAATCTCTCGAGCTAAAGTTTCTAAAGGTGCAATGGGGCCCTCCAAGCCTTATTTAAGCATGGTGGTGTAGATACCATCAAATTCTAAAATTCTTACCGTGACCATTAAATAGTTGAAATTGTATCATGACAAATGTGGTGCAAGGTTTTCTATAGCTCAAGCACTTGAAAAGGAAAAACGAGAGAGCATGCACATTAGATGTGTAAGCCATTAATGGTTAGATACTTCTTGTTTGGGTGTGGGCAAAATGCACCCATCTTATTTAGGGAAGTGATCAATGAATATGAGTATGTTCATGGAGGCGGTGTTGTTTGCAATGATTTTCTTGAGGAGGACCCTAAGGAAGAGTTGTTAGGGGTGTTATGAAAAAAGCTAGTCCATTGATTTTAAAAAATGATTTTTATTGTCCATTTCATTAGTCTAGGTCTCTTGCATTTCTCTTCAGACTAGCCAGACAATTTATTGACAATGTTCAAGCCATTTTAGCTTGGTAGTTTTTGGCAATAATCAATTATCTCTACTAGGAAGACAGTTTTGTTTATGTAGTAATCTATTAGCTCCCATGCTTGTTCCAACATGTAAACGGTGTCGATTCTATTTTAAGAATATTACAAAACTAGTTCTACTTATGTGGTTGATTTTACTTATATTATTGTTGGTGTTCTTTTCGATTTCAAAAAAAAAATTCGTTGGTGTTGAATAGCAATGAAATATGAATGCAAAATTCATAAAGATATGTAGTTTAGTTCAAAGGTGGCATTTCGCAACTGGTTGCATATAATGTATGACCTTTTACAAAAACATATTAATTAATATTATCAACAACAAAACAATTTGCTCTTTTATTTTCATAATTGGTATGATTCAAATACTTTTTGGAATTATGAAATCATATCAAAATATTGTACAATAAGTTGTAAAAACTCCAAAACAACAACATTTTTTAGCTATTGTATTTAACTTCGTCAACCTAGTCACAACCTGACTGTAGCATAGGATCTCCTTCATATTGAAGCTAGCTAAGAGGTTGATGGTATGAACATACTACCATTGAAATCACAATGCATACCATGAAAAAATCATGTCACTTTTTGAATTGCATTGGCTCATGTGCTTCTAATTAAATCATGTAATAGGTTTTAGTACTATTTTTCCAATGTTACAAAACTAGTGCTACTTATGTTGTTGATCTTGCTTTTATTGCCCTTGAATCTATTTTTAATTATCGTGACAAATTTTGGGGTCTTTACACCTTTTCCTCTAAAGTGGGGTAGTGGTTGTTTGTTGGTTTTTTCCAAAAGGATGTGGCATGACTTGTTTTGTTGCTGAGGGTGATGTTATATTGGGAATTGCCCAAGACATATTTTGACCCATAGCTAGATATTACATTGATTGTATTCAAGATTGTTTTTTAACTTCTCTTCACTAGTCTCGCACCCATAATTTAGCACTTGTGATTAATTTTCGCATGTTAAATTTCAAAGCAACAAAACGTTTCATTGACAATATCCAAAGCATTTCTGCTTGGCAGTTTTTGACAACAAGGAACTATACATGCTACCAAGATATTATAGTTTGTACAATCTTTATTGGTTCCTATGCTTCTAGAAGCATGTGCTAGGGTCTAGTTGTCTCTTGACAACATTGTAAAAGTAATTCTACTTGTGTGGTTATTTTTTCTTATATTAGTGTTGAAGGACATATTTGCTTTTGTGACATTTGCCTGGGTTGAGTTTTGGGGGTTATATATATTCTATAGGTTCTAGTTGTCTTTTAATAGTATTGCAAAAGTAATTTTGCTTGTGTAGTTGTTTTATCTTGTATTAGTGTTTAGAGATAGATTTTCTTCTATGACATTTGTGTGGGTTGACTTTTGAAGGTTATATATAATGGTTTATATTATGTTGGTTTTATCCAATTCTATTCAAGGTTGATTTTGCAACTAATTTATCACAGATGAGGGTTTGCTTCTATTGCTTCTACATAGTACAGAAGAAAAAAGCTTGTTGAATAAAAAATTGAGTTTTAAATGCAGTTATTTTAGGGCATTCTGACTTTCATTTAGCATTGTTGGCTTATTATTTTTGCATTCCTTTCTAAAGTTTATCACGTCAAGAGGGTTCTACACTCACAGCAAGGGCTGAAAAATTCAGATTCTAGTAACCAGTAAACAAAAATCTAAAAAATAAAAAAATAGAAAATAAATAAATCAAATTCAATGCATGGTGGTGGTGGCATGGGAGAATAAATCAAATCAAATCAAATCAAATTCAATGCATGGTTGTAGTGGCATGGGAGTTACAAAAGGTTTCCCTATTTTTTTAATCAATTTACTACACATAGATAGAAATAAGTGCCTAGATATCTCTAGGCATACTTTAGATATATTTTTTAAATATAGATATACTAGTTATATTCAACCAAAATGTAACAGTATATGCTTAATACATATGCATCTATACCAGTTCAAACCAGTCTACTTCAGTCCAACTTAAAACAGTATATTTTTAAATACATATATCATCAACTGCTGATCAACAGATATTAAACTATCCTAGTTTATAACTATAAACTATAAACAAAAAACCTGCATACTGTAGTATGAGATTAAACTGGGATCCATTGTCCCTCTGCAACTTCCTTCTCTGCATCCAGTCTCCTGCATCGGCTTCATTGAATCCCAACATCTTTTGTCAGAACTAACTAGGGTTCCAATTCCCTTCTGCACCCTCCTTTCCCGCATTGCCCTGGGATTGAGTCCAATTTCCAGCGTCCTCTGCCGTCCACCCCAACACCTGCTTCAAGAACACCAATGCCTTTTCAACTTTCTGTCTGCGGTTGTAGTAGTCACTTTTCCTGTTTGAAACGATAAATGGGTGCCAAGCCACCAAATCCCCTTCAAGATTCAATCGACGAAAATCTTCTGGAAGTGGCACCCCATTGCCACACCTCGCGATTGCTAAAACTTCCTCCAATCCTCCAAGAAATGAACGTTTAATGAAGGCTTTTGCAATCTTTCCCACATCCTCCTTTAACTCTCCATGATCTAGCAGAGAAGCAATAAACATAGAAGATACATCAGAATTTACTCTGTACCTGTGATTCGCATGAAGAAATTCATCGCCGAGTATCCACTGGAAAGCCATCAACAGAATTCCATTTTTAGTCTTGAAAATGGTTCGCAGCCTCTGCTCTGAAACTGGCCTGAGGAACGCTATTTGACGTTGCGAGCATGTGAGACGGATAGGAGTGTCCATCCTCAACAATTCTCCCTTCCCTGCAACTTACTTATATCTCCAAAAGCTTTAATGGCTACCGCCTTCACAAAAAACTCCCATTCTTAAACAAACTATCATCTAGATTCAACTATCTTCAAATGCACGCTACCTCTGCCAAATATCTCTTCGTGATTAATGAAATCGTCCGGGGAGAACTTCAGCGTACTTCAAACTTATGATCCTTTCTGAAGTTTTGTCGCTCTGCATTATCTAGGGGGGATTTAAAGTGCATTTCTTTCCCATTTTTTATTCACTTCAATTTTTAGTTCTATACTTAAATGAATTTAAATTTTTGGTTGTCTATAGACATTTTAATTTATTTGGAGGTCTGAATTCTTGGTTAGAGATTCAAAATAAATTGTTCTTCTTCACCATTCAAATGAATGTGTGAGAGTTTATCTTAATTTTAAATTCAAAATATACTGACTGATTTTGTGAATCTCTCAATACTTTTTTATTTTCAAGAAAAATAGGCGATATTGAATTTTGATTCTAAAGAAAATGATAATTAAATGTTGTTTACTCAAAAGAAAAATTATTTCTCTAAAAATATATTAGCTTTAGGTACTAATAGTGCCCAAAAAAATCTTTTACCAACATATTAGAACCATTTTTGAACAAAAAGCCTAAGACTTCATGTTCAAAACCATTTAAAAACCCTTGAAATCATCCCCTATGGCCATTTTGTAAAAGCTTTTAACACTTTTTATTAAAAAATAAAAATCTCTATTAGCTTTCTATAGCCAACTGATCTCTAACTTAAAGCATGTGTTGAAATCCTACTTTTATCACTAATAGGCTAGTCTTATGACATTTGCTACTTACTCCCATCTTTTATGCTTTGGGTTTTGAGAGTCTAATTTTGTACATGGAATTTGCTTATTTCTTGGAACAGAAACTAAGTCCAACAACTAATCATCCATCATGCAAGTTTTGTTTCCCTTTCAGATTCCCTCCATCCAATTTAGATATTAACATGTGCACTATTGATCATATTGCATGTTGTTTAGCAATTATCATTAACTTTTGTGTGTTGGCACCATCCCATTAGTCTAAGTCACCACCATGGTAGGTCCTCTATATTATATGTTTTCCTTTTATTATGCGCCATACATAGGGTTTTCATTGACCAACGACTAATTCTTGCTTGTTGACTAATCAAATATCAAACAAGTTTTGAATGCCCTCTATGCACTCAGTAGATTTTGTAGTCTTTTGAGCACTGTGTGTTGATCCAAATCAAGACTCGTGTTATATAAAGCTTGGCACCAAGAAATCATGGTTAGTGATGTAGTTGGCCTTACCTCATTTGTCACTTGACATTCCCAAAATAATGGCATGATGATAGTCTTGTTTCAAGGGATGACAAATTGCAAAGTGCCATAAATATCAAGTATAATGTTAGTGTTAAAAGCTTGCTATGAATTCAGAATTGCCAATGAATGATATGCTATTGGATAGTGGTTGATTTGAGTAGTGTGAAAATGAGGTTATTGCTTTTTTAAGATAGCCACCATGTGCTTGTTATCGAATTAAGAATTCATTTCCAAGGCTCTTGTGAGTTGTGAGTAAGTTGTTGCAATTCAAAGGATTTAACCATCGACTTAACTTCCACATGTACAATGTTGAAGCATCATTAATGTTGTTGTTCTTCTTTGTGCTATAAGAGTTCTCTATCAAAATAAGTCTGAATTTATCAAGAGCTTACTTATTTTCTCTCATATGCCCTAGCCTTTTGTATCTTTTGATAAATTCTAAAGCCATTGAAGTATAGTTACTAGAGTTATTTGTCAATTGGGGAAGAGGATTCCATTCAAGGAAATTGGTAAGGATTTGAATTATTTGGAGAGAACATTTCTATCAAAGTTTTTTGCTAGTAGTTGAGTCCTTCAAATTGTTCTGGTCAATTATAAATCAGTTGTCAAAGTTTCTAAAGCCTTTCCAACAAATCAATTTTATACATATTCAGTAATCATTGCATTTCATGAGATGAAATTTCTTTTGAGATGTTCATTTTCCAAGTGAGAATATTTTTAGGATGTTGCAGTTAGGGAACCATTATAGAGAGCTGGTAGATATGATTGGAAAACACAAAGATTGGCTAAATGTCTTCAACATTGATATTTCTAAATAGCAACAAGATCCAAAGAATATCAATATGTAGCACCGAAGGTAGATTATAATATGAAATTTCATCATGGATCATATTCTTTATTTACAAATATTATTCAATACATGGCATCAAAGTACACAACCCTTAGAATTGTAAGAGTTAGCTATGAAGGTAGCCACCCAAGATCTAGGAGCTTCAATGAAAGAAAAAGAGAGATCCAAAATGAGCATAATTTTATTCTATCAAAGAATACAAGGGTAAGTGCAAGAAGATGGGGGGCCAAAAAGGGGTCTTAAGTGGCCACTTTTTTTTTCTGAAATCAAGAAATATTGGCCTTGGATGAGAAATTGAGCATAGTTACACTCAAAATTTGGAGATGCAACCAAAACAATGTTCGTAGTGCTCCGAGTCTACTTTCTAAACTACTATTTTTTTTTGAAAATGGCATAGATTAAGGGGTTCAAAAGAGGGAGCCACAGAAATTGGTGTTGTTTCTGTCAAAAAAACATAGCATAGCATGTTTTGTGGCTCCCTCAAAAGGTCAACTTTTTTTTGGTATTTTTAAAATCGCTTTAGTGATAAATTAGCTAATAGCATGTAGTTTATGCCCGATTTTTCTGATAATTTTTTGATGAATATTTGATTTTTTACTAATTTTTAAAGTGGACACATCCTAAAAAATAGAATTTTGGCCGTGCTACCCCTATAAATTTTGAAAACTAATTGAAAATCATTTTTTTCTTTTTTTAATATTTGTAGAATGGAGTCTAGTTTCTAAATATGTAATTTTTTTGAAATTTCAATGAATAGATAATTTACAATGAAAAAAAGACCAAACAATGGTTTTTGCCCAAAAACGGACACACAAACAAAAGAAATTAAAGATGAAAGGCTTAAAATTGTTAAAATGTGAAAAAAATCACATCGTCAAATAGGTAAGAGAAAGCCTAACATTACCCAGGTGTTCGATTTGTTTGACCTTGAAACACGTGCAAATCTGAGGGTTAGCACGAACGAAATTATGTGAAATCTTGAAGAATATGGAAAAACACGTCTGTGACTGTTTAAAAGGCACTCCAAGCCTTTGGGTTGGAAATCCAAAGCAAATCCCAAGCCCAAGGCTTGGGATTCCCAAATCAAGAGATAACGTGAGCGCGTTATAACATGCTCGCGTTATGTTTTGCTTTACATTTTCCTTTTTCGCAAGTCTATTGTTTGTCATGTTTGACATAACGCGAGCGCGTTATGTTCCCCTTAGAAAAAAATTATGTTTAAGGCTATTAATCATTTATGTACGTATGTATGCCTATATGTATGTATGTATCTATGTATCTATGTATGCCTATATGTATGTATGTATGTATGTATCTATGTATGCCTATATGTATGTATGTATAGTGTCGAGGATAGAGGAGGGTAGAGATGGGAGTGAGCCAGATAGGGGAGGAGAGGGGTGGATAAGGATTGAGTGATTAAGGTTTAAGGTTGAGGGTTGAGCGTTTAGGGATAGGATTTAGAGTTTGGGGATAAGGGATTAGATTTTAGGACCTTGAGGGATTAGGGTTTAGGGTTGAGGCTTTAGGGATACAGTTTAGGGTTAAGGGTCGAAGGATTAGGTTTAAGGTAGAGTGTTGAGGGTAGAGGGATTAGAGATAGGGTTTAGGGTTGAAATTTTAGGGTTGAGGGATTAGCGTTTAAGGTATAGTTTAGTAGTTTACTCACTGTGGATGTACCATACGCAAAGCTTTTCTCATAGGGTTTAAGGTATAGTGTCAAGGGTTGAGGGTTTATTGATAGTGTTTAGGGTTGAGGGATTAGAGTTTAGGGTTGATGGATTAGGGTTTAAGGTATAGTGTTGAGGGTTGAGGGTTTAGGGATAGGGTTTAGGGTTAACGGATTAGGGTTTAGGGTTGACGGATTAGCATTTAATGTCGAGGTTAGGGTTAGAGTGTCGAAGGTAGAGGGATTAGGGATAGGGTTTAGGGTTGAAGGTTTAAGGATTGAGGGTTGAGGCTTTAGGGATGAGGGTTTAAGGCTTAAGATATAGTGTCAAGTGTTGAGGGTGTAGGGATAGGGTTTAAGTTCTAAGGGTTAAGGGTTGAGGGATAGGGATTAGGGTTTAAGGTATAGTGTTGAGGCATGATGATTTAGGGATAGGGTTTAGGTTCGAGGGATTAGGGTTTAGGGTTGATGAATTAAGGTTTAATGTTGAGAGTTGAGGGTTGAGGGTTGAGGTTGAGGGATAGGGTTAATGGTCAAGGGATTAGGGATAGGGTTTAGGGTTGAAGGTTTAATGATTTAGGGTTGAGGCTTTAGGGATGAGGGTTAAGGGATTAGGGTTTAAGATATAGTGTCGAGTGTCGAGCGTGTAGGGATAGGTTTTAGGGTTTAAGTTTTAAGGGTTAAGGGTCGAGGGATCAAAGTTAAGGGTTGAGGGATTAGGGTTTGACGTTGAGGGTTGAGTACATTGAGGTTCGAGGGTTAAGGGTTTCGGGATAGGGTTGAGGGTCAAGGGATTAGGGTTAAGGGATAGGGTTGGATGGTTTAGGGATAATGGATTAGGGTTTAAGGTATAGTATCGATCCCATTGAGGGTCTAGGAATAGGAATAGCGTTTAGGGTTTAGGGATGAGGGATTAGAGTTGAGGGATGACGGATGATAGATTAGGGTTGAGGGATTAAGGTTTAGGGATAAGGTTTAGGATTAGGGTTTAAGGTATAGTGTTGAGGGTTTAGGGATAGGGTTTAGGGTTGAGGGATTAGAGTGAAGGGTTGAGGGATTAGGATTTGACGTTGAGGGTTTAGGGTTTAGGGATAGGGTTGAGGGTTGAGGGATTAGAGTTAAGGGTTGAGGGATTAGGGTTTGACGTTGAGGGTTGAGGGTTGAGGTTCGAGGGTCAAGGGTTTAGGGATAGGGTTGAGGGTCGAGGGATTAGGGTTAAAGAAGAGTGTGGAGGGTGTAAGGATCAGAGATAGGGTTAGAGGGTTTAGGGATAAGGGATTAGGGTTTAAGGTATAGTATCAAGTCTGTTGAGGGTTCAAGAATAGGGATAGCATTTAGGGTTGAGGGATGAAGGATTAGAGTTGAGGGATGATGGATTAGGGTTGAGGGTTGAGGGATTAGGGTTTAGGGATGATGGATTAGGGTTGAGGGTTGAGGGATTAGGGTTTAGGGATAAGGTTTAGGGTTGAGGGTTGAGGGATTAGGGTTTAAGGTATAGTGTTGAGGGTTGAGGGTTTAGGGATAGGGTTTAGGGTTGACAGATTAGGGTTTAGGGTTGATGGATTAGCATTTAATGTCGAGGTTAGGGTTAGAGTGTCGAGGGTAGAGGGATTAGGGATAGGTTTAGGGTTGAAGGTTTAAGGATTTAGGGTTGAGGCTTTAGGGATGAGGGTTTAAGGCTTAAGATATAGTGTCAAGTGTTGAGGGTGTAGGGATAGGGTTTAAGTTTTAAGGGTTAAGGGTTGAGGGATAGGGATTAGGGTTTAAGGTATAGTGTTGAGGGTTGATGGTTTAGGGATAGGGTTTAGGTTTGAGGGATTAGGGTTTAGGGTTGATGAATCAGGGTTTAAATTTGAGAGTTGAGGGTTGAGGGTTGAGGTTGAGGGATAGGGTTAATAGTCAAGGGATTAGAGTTAAATAAGAGTGTCGAGGGTAGAGGGATTAGGGTTTAAGGTATAGTATTGAGCCCATTGAGGGTCTAGGAATAGGGATGGCGTTTAGGGTTTAGGGATGAGGGATTAGAGTTGAGGGATTGGGGTTTAGGGATAAGGTTTAGGCTTCAGGGTTGAGGGATTAGAGTTTAAGGTATAGTTTTGAGGGTTTAGGGATAGGGTTTAGGGTTGAGGGATTAGAGTGAAGGGTTGAGGGATTAGGATTTGACGTTGAGGGTTGAGGGTTGAGGGTTTAGGGTTTAGGGATAGGGTTGAGGGTCGAGGGATCAAAGTTAAGGGTTGAGGGATTAGGGTTTGACATTGAGGGTTGAGGGTTGAGGTTCGAGGGTCAAGGGTTTAGGGGTAGGGTTGAGGGTCGAGGGATTAGGGTTAAAGTAGAGTTTGGAGGGTATAAGGATTAGGGATAGGGTTGGAGGGTTTAGGGATAAGGGATTAGGGTTTAAGGTACAGTATCGAGTCTGTTGAGGGTTTAGGAATAGGGATAGCATTTAGGGTTTAGGGATGAGGGATTAGAGTTGAGGGATGACATATTAGGGTTGAGGGTTGAGGGATTAGGGTTTAGGGATAAGGTTTAGGGTTGAGGGCTGAGGGATTAGGGTTTAAGGTATAGTGTTGAGGGTTTAGGGATAAGGTTTAGGGTTGAGGGATTAGAGTGAAGGGTTGAGGGATTAGGATTTAACGTTGAGGGTTGAGGGTTTAGGGTTTAGGGATAAGGTTTAGGGTTGAGGGCTGAGGGATTAGGGTTTAAGGTATAGTGGTGAGGGTTTATGGATAGGGTTTAGGTTTGAGGGATTAGACTGAAGGGTTGAGGGATTAGGATTTGACATTGAGGGTTGAGGGTTTAGGGTTTAGGGATAGGGTTGAGGGTCGAGGGATCAGAGTTAAGGGTTGAGGGTTGAGGTTCGAGGGTCAAGGGTTTAGGGATAGGGTTGAGGGTCGAGGGATTAGGGTTAAAGTATAGTGTGGAGGGTGTAAGGATTAGGGATAGGGTTGGAGGGTTTAGGGATAATGGATTAGGGTTTAAGGTATAGTATCGAGTTTGTTGAGGGTTTAGGAATAGGGATAGCATTTAGGGTTTAGGGATGAGGGATTAGAGTTGAGGGATGACATATTAGGGTTGAGGGTTGAGGGATTAGGGTTTAGGGATAAGGTTTAGGGTTGAGGGCTGAGGGATTAGGGTTTAAGGTATAGTGTTGAGGGTTTCTTTCGTCAAATGTAGATTTATGGGTTCGATTATATTGATTGCCTCTCCAATTTTTGGGTGTGGATGTTTTGGAATCAATCAAGAAGTCTTCAGGAGACTTTGTGGAAGTGGATTGGAAATCGCTTGATAGAACCCCTACTATTTATGCTTGGATAAGGATTTGTCACAAACTAGAACTTCTACTTCCAAAGAAGATATGTCTTTCTTCCTCGATGGGCATTTTCTATCAAGAACTTGATTATGAGGGCTTGCCCCTTCATTGTTATGCCTATCATATGGCAAAGCATCTGGCAAGCTCTTACAGGAAACAGGAAAAGTTCTCCCTCAAAAACCTTGTGGTCATTCAAGTCTGAAGGGGAAGGTTTGGAAAGAGATGTGATCAATGCAAAGGATGTGATCAATTTATAGCAGGACAAAACGTGAGCGCGTTATAACGCGCTAGCGTTTTGTCTTGCTATTGAAATGGTAAAAAAGTGTTGACCCCCATGATCCAGACCCACATGCTCTATTTTCTTACTGATTCTGCTCGTGCTCTAACAAAAAAAGAAGTGCTTTCATTCTATTGGGAAGTTCACATGCACATTTGACACATTGTACCACCTTTGCATGATCTTTCCACCACCTTTTCTGCTTTGCCAACTTGAGAAAGAGGAAATAACATAGTTTTCACACCAAGTTTGATATATATCTATTCAAGTTTCAATTTTTGTAGTGTTGCAATGTTAATTGTGAATCAATTTTAGGAATTTAACATTATAGATTAGTTAATAGTATTGTTCTTAGTAATTATATTTGAGTGTTATTCAATTTAACATTGAAAAGGAAGCAAGTGGTGAAAAACTCAAATTGTTGAGGAGTTTGATGCAAGAAGAAAAAAACACTACATAATTGGGTACTCTCTCCATTCGAGTCTTCATTTTTTAGGTATGTCAAGTCTTTACATGCATGTTCTTTACATTTTCCTTATTTCAGATTGAATTACTTTATCATGCTTTATCATACATGTTTAAAATAGACACATTCCCAATCAAGAAAGCAGCCTACAATCTCACATGATGCCATGTATATTTTCTACACTTGGGCTCTTTAATAATTATGTGTAATAAACAAACCTTAACATACCATGATGTCAAACTATACAAGAATAAATCCTTACAACATAATAAAAATACAATCCCACTATTATCTTGTATTCATTTCTTAGGAACTAATATTGGTCTCTTTATCATGCTATAGACAAATTCTCAGTCATGCCGAGGAAATGATCAAGAATTAAACCAATATAGGAAGAGATAGAAGCTAAGAATGCAAAGAAAGCAGTGGCTATGAGGGAACTTCGTGAGAAGAGGAAATTCGACACGATAAATGAAGACATACCAATTGAAGAGGAACCACAACCATCACAAAGCGATATGGTATTGGTGGCACAAAGAGAACGAATGCAAAAACTTCGTGGTACGAGAGATTTCAATACCATAGTTGGAGACACGTCCTCTACCGCAAGTCAACATGTAGGGACACCATCTACCACATCTCAAGTTGAGAGTACATCATCACTCACATGTGATGAAGGAGGTACGCCATCGTTCCCACCTCAACCTCAAGGTATGTCATCTATTCCATCTTTGATCGAAGGTATGCCATCTAACCCATCTCATTTCAATGTTGATGAAATTCCTAATGTTGAGATGAATTTACCTAACTTAACACCACCTAGAATTTTGCATAGAAAGCCAAAGTATTTGATTGATATTGATGAGAATATTTTGCAGCCAATGGAAGGTAAGATTCCAAAACGCACTTGTAGAAGATATGCTAATAAGATTTGGAGATTGTTCTTTGAAAAGTTAAATGATACTGCAAGATGTCAACTATTTGTTGAAATGATGCGAAGTATAAAGTATAGGTCTATCATGAAAATTCTTGGGTTGAGAACATCAGAGGCTTCAAGTGAAAAATCTATTGTCAAGAATCTAATGAATGCGTATGAGAGTGTGGGTAACACCTCACGCACAAAAGATAGTAATGCAACATGGCATGTGATTACATTGACTATAGTAAGTAGTCAAACGAGGAAAGCTTGTCTCATTAGAAAGACGAGTCAACAATTGAGAATTAATAGGAATTTTTTATCAAGAGCTGTTGGAAGACGCCAAAGAATTGAGGACACTAATGCCAATGAATTATGGGTGTTCTCGAGGAGACTACCACGAAAAGATAAACCAATTGTTGAAGCATTGAGATCACTAATTGAAGACTTTTGGAAGAATTACACAAGGGTATCTCCGAATCAAAGGGATGTGGTAAGAAGGAGAATCGGTAGTCAGAACCGCGAGCCACATCCAAAGCATTTTTTGGATGAGACTCAAACACAGTTTTATGTTAAATTTCTAGAGAAGTATCCTCAAATTAAAATTTGTCAAAGATATTTTGAAATGCTAAAACCTTTCTATGTTAAGATAAATCACACACGCACTACTTGTTGTTGTAGATTACATATTGAATTTTCTAACCATTTTGATGCTTATAGGTCTATATGTTTAGATATGCATACTAACAATGATTTGCTAGGTTGTGCATACTAACAATGATTTGCAGGGTTGTGCCATATGTGCCCCACCAACATCTTCAAAAGACTTCATATCAAGAATTTTATGTGAAAGAGAGGAAGGTCAAATATTCTACAAGAAATTATGCTTGGATGGCACATGTCATCGTTGCGGTGGCTTGCAACATTTGCCAATATGTGAACATATGGAAAGAACACATGCGGTTGGAAATGAACTAGTAGAGTTTGGCAAGTATAAAATAATGGCATACAATACAAAAGATGGTAAAGAAGCAAAGAGGTGTGAATTGGTTATTGAAAAGATTCTAGTGTATCAGTTTATGTCTATATTTCGTGACAGCATAGTGTATGAGTATGCAAGACATGCCCATAGAGCTCGATGGTTGGACTTGCAATTCAAGTTATGCAAGGACACATTTCTGGTTGGTAGCATTGTTTCAGTCGTCGACTTTGCAAAGAACTACAGTCTACAACCACAGCATGCAATCACAATATTACAACTCCACACAGGTTTCTATATTTGTGCACATCGCATTCATTCATGTGAATGATAGTACAGAGGATAACAGGAAGATCATAAGGGAGTATAATTTCTATATTAGTGATGATCGCACGCATTCTACGAACTTCGTGCAAGGTTGCTTTCAGGTGTTCTACAATGATTTGGCTAGAAGGGGCATATCGTTCAGTCAGCATATCATATGGTCAGATAACTGTGCGTCACAATTCAAGAACTCGCGAAATTTCTATTGGCTGAGTAGGAGGCATAATTTTACAGGTATTCAACAAATGTGGAACTTTTGTGAGGCCGGGCATGGAAAGGGGGAGCATGATGGTGTAGGAGCATGTATCAAAAGAGCCATAGCATGAGAAGAGTTAAAGTATAAAGACAATGCAAAGTTGACAGATGCAAAATCAATTGTCAAGTGGTGTAATGCTTCCATGGGTCCAGGTAATGAAGGTAAGTCTTCAGTTCATAGATTTTTTTGGTTGATAGATGATACTAACATTGCACCATATGAGGACTATTGTACACTGACAGGATCAAATGAGATGCACTCTTTCAGAAGCTCAATTGCAGGTTCATGGAATATCCATACATGAAAGATGTCATGCTTTTGTTCTTCCTATACAATTCAAGTCTAGGATGAGTGCGAGTCAAAGGAGTGGGTAGACGAATGGCAGTTAAGTTATCTTAACGCACTTGACACGTATCGACCCCCGACGACACTGGAACTAACACAGATGGAATCATCAGTTGACTTTGGCCACATATCAGATTTAGTTCAACCAGGTAATATAGGGCACGTATATGCATCTAATTTCATCTAGTTCAACCAGGTAATGTCATCTTACTTTGTAGTGTTTTTGTAATGTTGACTAATTTCATCTAATTTGCTACACATATCAATGTAGGGCACGTATATGCAGTTATTGCAGATGAAGATAATGAAGAAGCAACAGATTATTACTTATGTCGTTGTGTTGAGGCCAAAAAGAAATTGGAGGCCCCTGTTACAGATGGAGAAAACATCGAATACCCTACAGGCTCAGTGGTTATTACTGGAACATGGCTTAGAAGGTACCCACATAAGAGTGTTAATATTTAGCTGTTTTAGGACTTTGACACACATCGGAAGATTCTTCATTACTCGAACCTTGTCGTGGAATCCAATGTTCATTTGATAAAGTATCAGGGTAGACCTTTGAACAAAATCTTATGGAAAGTGCGTGAGTCTGACCATGAAGCAATACTTGACACAATAAAGAGTAGAGCAGACCCGGATGATTCATTGGATTAATTTGTAAGTATTCACATTGATTTTGTAAAGTCATGTTACATTGAGTTGTAGATATGCACATTAATTTGTAAGGTTTGTCTTCTTTTTTATTTCCTCCTGTATTTTTACACATATACACATTTTTACATCATCATGTTATGCATTTTTGGTGTCCTGCTCCTGATGTGACCAAACTCATAACTCACCCTATTTCCTCTAGACACCATTTGATGATCTCTCCAACACTCTGGATCCAGGGTGCCCAATCATGTTGATGACCTATATACCATTCTCCCAAGGCACTCATAATGAATGAAAAGAAGACCAAGGGTGCCCAAGCTTAATAGACTTATTTCTTTCAATTTTGATGATCCAAACTTGCAAAACGACATCCACTTTCATGCCTTTAGATCTTCCTTCACATACAGGGGACCAAATCAAGTTGAAAAATCTACATAAGGGCGCCAAAATGGATGAAAGGAGACATGAAATGCGCCTTAGGACTCCATGCTAAGGTTTGAGCCATTAAAGTCTCTTGATATTAGGCGCTCATGATGATAAAACTTAGAGCTTTTTCCTTTCCTAGGCGCTCATCTAAGATTTTTGAATGATAAGGAGCACCTCAACCTCTATAATGTACATTGGGTGCCAAAATCAAGGTGATTTTAAGTCACTTTGAGTCATTTGGGGTCAGTTTGAGTCTTTGAGTCATGTTGCAAAAAAGTGTCAATGTTGTCAAGTTGCACAAAGCAACTTTTACATTTTTGGTGTCCTACTCCTGATGCGACCAAACTGACTGTTCCAAAGCGTCCAGATGGGTACATTTAGGCTAGGCATGGTCCTGTTTTTCACCCAAATATCTCGAAACAGTCTGAGCTACATTGTACCGACGATATCCCTGAAGAGTCCAAAGTGCAAAAAGGCAGCAATCTTTGACGAGATGTTACTTGAAAATTGTGTCACTTAGAAACATTTCGTCTGAGGCAACGTGATCACATAGAGTGCCTCTACAATAAATTCTCTCAGTTTTTTATATCTTTGAGGCATTTTCCTGTGGTGAAAGGTTTTCTGCTGCCCCAAAAATCGTCAGAAGGAGGCAGTGTAAAGTTGCAAATGGGTGTAACTTTCGTCCTGCTCCTGATGCAACCAAACTGACTATTCCAACACATCTGGATGGGTACATTTAGGCTAGGCATGGTTCTATTTTTCACCCAAACATGTCGAAACAGTCCAAGCTACATTGTACCGACGATATCCCTGAAGAGTCCAAAGTGCAAAAAGGCAGCAATTTTTGACGAGATGTTACTCAAAAATCATGTCACTTAAAAACATTCCGTCTAAGGCAACGCGATCACGTAGAGTGCCTCTACAATAACCTCTCTCTATTTTTTATATCTCTTAGGCATTTGCCCGTGGTGAAAGGTTTTCTGCTGCCCCAAAAATCGTCAGAAGGAGGCAGCGTAAAGTTGCAAAGGGGTGTAACTTTCGTCTTGCTCCTGATGCAACCAAAATAACTATTCCAACGTGTCTAGATGGGTACACTTAGGCTAGGCATGGCCCTATTTTTCACCCAAACATGTCGAAACAATCCGAGCTACATTGTACCGATAATATCCTTGAAGAGTCCAAAGTGCAAAAAGGCAGCAATCTTTGACGAGTTGTTACTCAAAAACTGTGTCACTTAGAAACATTTCGTCTGAGGCAACACGATCACGTAGAGTACCTCTACAATAACCTCTCTTGGTTTTTTATATCTCTGAGGTATTTGCCTGTGGTGAAAGGTTTTCTGCTACCCCAAAAATCGTCAGAAGGAGGGAGTGTAAAGTTGCAAAGGGGTGTAACTTTCGTCCTGCTCCTGATGCAACCAAATTGACTATTCCAACGCGTCCGGATGGGTACATTTAGGCTAGGCATGGTCTTTTTTTCCACCTAAACATGTCAAAACAGTCCAAGCTACATTGTACTGACGATATCCCTGAAGAGTCCAAAGTGCAAAAAGGCAGCAATCTTTGATGAGATGTTACTCGAAAACTGTGTCACTTAGAAACATTCTGTCTAAGGCAACATGATCACGTAGAGTACCTCTACAATAACCTCTCTCGATTTTTTATATCTCTGAGGCATTTGCCCGTGGTGAAAGGTTTTCTGCTGCCCCAAAAATCGTCAGAAGGAGGCAGTGTAAAGTTGCAAAGGGGTGTAACTTTCATCCTGCTTCTGATGCGACCAAACTGACTGTTCCAACGCGTTCGGATGGGTACATTTACGCTAGGCATGGTCATGTTTTTCACCCAAACATGTCAAAACAGTCTGAGCTACATTGTACCGACGATATCCCTGAAGAGTCCAAAGTGCAAAAAGGCAGCAATCTTTGATGAGATGTTACTCAAAAACTGTGTCACTTAGAAACATTCTGTCTGAGGCAACGCGATCACGTAGAGTACCTCTACAATAACCTCTCTCAGTTTTTTATATCTCTGAGACATTTGCCCGTGGTAAAAGGTTTTCTGCTGCCCCAAAAATCGTCAGAAGGAGGCAGTGTATTAAGTCAGGATGAAAGCCTATTCACTCTAGGCGCCAATCTCAAGTTGCACAATCATGAATGGGCACCTAGAGCAATAAGGCACTACATCATGGTTCCAGGACCTTAAACTGGTGCCCAAGCATGTAGGAGGAATTTTCAAGGAGCCAGAATGTTTTTGAAACTCTCAGGAACTAGTCCAAAGACTCTATGGCGCCATCTTGATACCATTGAGTCAACTTTGGAACTCAAACATATTGAAACAAGGTCTAGGAAGCTAGGCGCCATCTCTTGCCAATTCAACCTCTCAGATGCGCCAACATTGGAAAGACTCTTAATGAGCGCCTAAGTTTGAATTGATCTTGTGATTGAAAGTTTGGTGATGTATTGGTGCAAGATGATCTTCAGTTGAAGCAATCTAAGTTCCAGGAAGGGTTTAGAAGTTATCAACCTCTTCACTAAGTTAGGCGCACTTTACAAGCTTTCTTACCCAAGAGTTGGACCTTATTAAGACAAGGCGCATCTTAACCTCCGGGACTTTTCTAAAGAAGCACTTCAGTTTATTAGCACTTTTGGACCTTGTTTTGCATTCTGAAAGAGAAGGCACACTTTGGAGCCATTTCTAACCTAGATTGACGCCTAGGTATAGTCATCTCTCTGGAGCATTACAATGTGTTTTAAAATGAAGGAGGGCATTTCATAAGTTGGGGAATTGATCACTGAAGACCTTGGAGTGTTTGAATTACTCTAAGCAACAAGGCGCATTTCCATGGAGTAGCATACTCTAGATAGCGCCTAATGCCATCAAGGCGCAATTCCACCCTCACTTTGGTGCCTATCATCAAGAAGGGGCATTGGGCATTCCTTGAGCAGTTCTGAGCATTTGAAGTTTGTGAAATCACCAAGGAATGTTGGGCGCCATGTGTATCCTCAACAAGCTTGAGTTTGCGCCTAGACAAGTTGGCGCTTATTCATGTTTTAACTTCCCTCTTGAAGCGCCTAACTTGGGAAAAAGTTATCTTGTTGTTAGTCAAGTGTTTGATGTGTTTTGGAGACTCCAAAAGACTTCCTCTTGCTAGGCACTCTTCTTGGCAACTACAACCTTCAACTGGCGCCTAGATCCTGAAGAAAAACACTTGCAAGTGTGGGCGCACTTTCCTTGTGATGGAGCATCAAACTGGCGCCTAGAAATCATAATGCATGAAGTGAGCGCCTAGGATCCTATTGGTCCAATAGGTAGTTTTGGGATCCGTGTCAAGTCATTGGATTAGGTTGCCAACTCAGAATGATTTTCATGCACTTAGACTTCAAGGTGCCAAAACTAGTAGGAAAATATTTGGGGGGAAACCACGTTGATAAAAGTTGGGTAAATTTAACCTCCGAGTCTGATTAGGCTCCATATAACAACAATATTTATATCATGTCCCTTTGCTTTATGAAACAAGCAGTATGTGTCAAGTCATAGGGATAACACTTTGGTCCTTAGAAATTTCTCTGTGACTTTTGATAAGATTATCTACTGTTATGTGGATGCTTGATAGTATTATCCTGATCCATTGGACTAGTGTGGCTATGAGGTTGGAAAGTGTTGCAACCTCCATCCTTTAAACTTCTCCACCTTGTTATGGGTTGTTTTGAGTATTTTCAATTGCTTTCTCTTCGAGAATATTTTCTAATGATACATGATGTGTCATAGATCATTCAACTTGATAAACAACATGGAGGAATTCTCATGCTTCCTATACTTCTTGCAAGTTTCTTTATAGATAGCTCACATCATTGTCCATCTAGGTGGTCATTTCCCTAAATATTATGATAAGATAATCCTATTAATGAACTTTGGATTGAATGAGAATCAACATGCTTTGTCTTGACTAGAATAGTTGGGATGGACAAAAATCTATTGATTCTAGGTTGGGTTGTTAAAGGTCAAGAAGTTTTGGTGTCTAATGCCCTCTAAATATAAATATTCAAAATCATAGTGGTTCAATAAGTTACAACAAACAGTCAGGTAGACAATAGACTATAAGGAACAAGGACTACACATGAATCCAAAACAACACCAGTCAATAAGGACATCACAAGTAACTCAACATTACTTCCAGAGGCGTTCACAAAAACAAAGGGCAGAACACAACTAGAGAATGCTAGATTGTAGTAGGGATGAGTGTCTGATGCAAAGCACACAGTGGAAGCATAGAATTATCAACTTTTGAACCTTCAAACTCACTATTGGCGAGACAACATACCATTGGCGAGCTTAAAATTTCATCAGTCGATAGGCCGATGCTACCATGACTCTGTTTGATTTCACTTCTGACAAACATCCCATCATTGACTCTTATCGGTCAGACAGATCGCCATCGGTGACTTTATATCCTTTCACACTGATGTCTTTGTCACTTCGATACGAGACTCTAAGTCCCTCGCCTATCGATAGGACTTAATACCATCGGCACACTCAAAAAATCTTTTACCAACACATTGATCTCACCAATGACAACCTTCGGACCACACCCGTCGGTGAGACTCCAAACATTGGTGAACTCTAATCTCGTTGGGCCGATACACCGATGGATTTTGACTGTCGGTGTGACCCCCTTCATCGGTGAATCTCTCAACTGCTCTTCCGATACGCCGATGGGATTATCTTCCGATACACCGATGTCTTCGACTTCAAACCACACTCGTCGGCAAGACAGACCACTATCGGCGAAGCCTAACCAAGGTCTGGCGATACGCCAATACGACCAACTCTTGACATCGATACAATGTTCTTTTGCAGGCAAAGGGCGCCTAGGCTTATGGGGCTCAATTTGATGTATTTATTGAAAGCTCAAGGTGAATTGATGCGTATTGAAAATGCCACTTAGTCCTTCATTTGCATTATAGGCACCATTTCCTATTGAATTATATACTCCTCCTCATGCTAGGGTGCCATAATGAAGTGGTTTAGACAATAGATGCGCTTCACTTACTAGAGGCTTGTTCTCCTTCCACCTTAGGCGCATTTTATGGTGGAACAGGTGTCAATGGGCGCCTTGTCTTAAATGAATGCTCTCTCTAAGTTGGGTGCCCTTTTGAGGCTTTATGAGTTGCAAATTGTGCCTTAACCCTTCATGCTTGTTGCTCAATGTTTGAATGTTTAAGAAAGTCTCCTTTAGGCGCTCATCTTAATGACTTTTTCTCAAGGCACAATCATCCTAATGACTTGGATATTCATCCTAGTGTTTCAAGATATCAGGCTACCAGACTTAGTCATTTTTAGGATCTCAAACATAAAGAATAACATGATGATTCATTTTTTTGTATTGCATATAGTTGACATTCTATGCTACTCATAAAGAATATTAATATTTTTTGTTCAACATGATGATTCATTTTTTTTTAAATACAACTTTTATCTTTTAGTTCCAAAATGAGGTTTAGGTGATACTTGAATAACAATAGCTAGCTTATTGGATCAACAAACATCCTATGTAATACAATTGGACTTTAAATATTGGAAGTAGCCATCTACAAATATCCATTCAAACGTGGATTTATAATGCAAGTATGGATGCCATCAATAAAAAAGATTTGTATTAACCAAATATCCATATAGGCATACATCAATATCTGTCGATATAAGTATAACATATATACAAAATAGCCATATAGGCTTACAAGAATGCCATATAGGCATACAACAAAGGAACACAATAAAAAGTCATTCCCCTCTGGCTGGTGAAGAGAATAGATCACGGGCACCCTTTGATCTTCTAGGGGATGGAGACGCGCATGTGGGTGGTCTACTATGAACTCGAGGGCTGCTCCTCCTATTTAGTTCTTCCTACATCTTTACCTGTTACAATAAAAAGTATAGACATTAATATATAGAAATTACATGTTATAAAAAATGAAACATTTAACAAAACAATCACTTACCGCTAACATATAATCTGTCTCCTCACTTGCCTCAGTAGCAGGAATAGGCCGTGGTGATGTCATGTCCTATAGAAACCATCCAGATAGAAATTAAACTTCAAATCAATAATCTTTTGATTTTTCAAAAATAGACAACTATAACAATGAATGTAAATTGAAATTTACTAATCTGCCTCATACCCCTGTCAATGCCGTGGAGCTATGAATCGCAGAGGCCACACCCTACTCCATTGCCCTATGAACATGGGGAGGTGTCTCCGCAGCCTGCATCATCTGAAAATAAAACAACATTATTCAATTACGAAAACTATAATAGTGATGCAAATCATGGCTCCTAACATACACACCCGTTCATCTAAACATGGAAGTACACAGAATAAAGCACACAAGTCACATACAAAAATCTAGTAAGTACAATTCATTCATTAAACTATTTATTTTATTACCTCCGTAAAGCTTTGAAGTCCACCACCGCTGGCAGGGGTTGTCGTGAAATCTACAGTATTAACCTATTCAACATCTAAAATCAAATATTAGAATACCATTCATATAACGATGCTATTCACATGTAATATTTATAATTGTTTACTAGTTACATACCCCGACAATAGATGATCTAGTGTAAAATGTAGGTGGAGAACCACTGAAAACTGCATCGATGCTATGACCCTGAAATTTTATTAAAATCATCAATTTAAAGCATTTCAAAAATGAAATTTAATAAATTAAATTCAATAAACTTGCTAATATTTACCTGAGTATCAAGGCCGAAAGTCTCACTCAGAGGGTATCTGTCATCACCATCTGCTCAGCTACAGATGTAGCCTGTGCACCTGCGTCTTAACTATCCATGGGGTCATAACCATAGGTTGACCCGCAAGTCTGACAAGTATGGGGTAGGACCCTACTCCTCGCACTATGCTGCAGGACCAACATGCTCTAGGTCAAGGCACTAATGGACTAAAGTGTATCGACCTCAACGCTCTCCTTCACAATGGAAGGGATAGAAACATGCTCGTGGGCTGGTCTACTGATTACTCGTCTCACTACCCGTTGTGAGTCAAGACGTGCCCCTGGTCTATCTTGTGCTGACCCCCTAACTCTACCCTGGAAGTCCCGCATATCAAAATAGTTTGGCACTTTATTGAGGACAAACTCGCAGTAGAGTTTCCTCAAAAAGTATTGTGGGACCTCATTATTATTGCATGGAGGATGGTCAAAAACTATCCACCACCTCTGCCCAAAATTATTCCTTATCGCTTGGTTGTTGCACCGGGAACCTCTTGCATGTAATGGGTGGAGGTTGATTTGTTTGTGGGTTTGTGAAAATCAAACACAAGTCTAATTTTGTGATTTGTAATTTTTTCACATCTTAGTATGACAACTTGTCTGCATAATAATCTCTAAACTCTCTCCTCTTATCCGTCCAACTAGTTATTTGCTTGCTAATTGAATCTACATTTGATAACATAGATTCAAGAGATTCAGCAAGCATGGACCTATGCAAAGTTGAAGTGGAAGGATCTTTCAACCTTGCAATTATATCTTCAATTTCTTTTTTGTTGTTTTCAATTTGCCTCATTATATTTTCTTGTGTTCCAAGGGCATGTCGAGGAATGGATGGAGGAGGTTGTTTTGCAGGATTTTGTGGAGGAGGAGGAGGAGGTGCATTAACATTTCCTAAAAATTAACGAAATTTACATCAAAAATCAACTCAAACCTACCTATTTAGAAACAAATTCAAACAAATAAACAAATAAAACTCACTCCTTTGGCATGCTCGACGTCGTGGAGGCATTTTGGCGATGAATTGCAAAGATTTTTGTGTTGAATTGATATCTCTAAAACGCGAGCGCGCTTCCTAAGGTTTGCAGGCCGCGGGTATATAGGAGGAAAAAGAAATGAAATGAAGTGCTTTGCTCTTTTTATTTATTTATAGGAAGTAATAATGCGCTCGCGTTATAACGCGAGCGCGTTATGGTTTGGTTTTGACTAGCCTTAGACTCGTCATTACCAAACCATAACGCGAGCGTGTTATGTATTGTTTTTTTTTCAAAACAATGTGGCCACTTTTTGGCCCCCCATCTTTTTGCACTTACCCACAAGTATGAAATGTACATGATGGACCTTGCGTATAAAGGCAAGGTTGAGAGATAGGACCAACTAGGAGGATGACAAGTGTCTTAATCCCATGACATGTGACAAGTAGATAAAATCACGTGTACTATAAACTTCTAGAAGGATTTCTAGATCCCAAAGTCAACTTAACATGTGAACGTGTGTGAATAGGACCTAACCAATGACTAGTTTGATAATGTGCCTTGTTCACACTATAAAGGGGAAACCGGAGTGGAAATACCCCTATTCACACCAACATCCCCCTTGAGTGCAACTTAGGGAGAATGAGAAACATGTAAATGATGCAATGATGGATGCATGGGTCCCGAATACAAGGATATGTTAGGTACCCATGTACAAACAATCTCTCACAAATGGAGTAAAGTACAAGTAATCTCTCACAAATGGAGTAAAATATAAACAATCTCTCACAAATGGAGTAAAGGAGAAAAACCCGTAGGAAAAACGTCTCTCCAAAAGAGAGAAAACAAGAAAGTGAAAGAAGGAACAAGAACTCAACATGACCCCCCAAGGACTACTTCTGTCACTAATATTCAATGAATATTCTCCCCCACAAGAGAGATATAATGAGATGATAGATCCCCCCACTAAGAAGTAGCTCATGTGCCAATTGTGACTACTTGAAGACAGAATACAATCCATTGCCTACACAAACAACATTTATCCCTTTGGGAAGAAATAAATCCAATGGTGAATGTAGAAGCAACTCCCACAATCTAAATGAAAAGGGAATTCAAATCCAAATGCTTGTCTTAGAATACAACTCTAGTGTCCTTGTGCTGGAAAAAGATGTCCTCTCCAAAATAGAAACTATCTACGCAATCAAAGAAGTGTAACCAGGAGAGGAAGGATAGTGAATTGCATCTAAAAATAATGAAGATGAGATGACATCATTGTCATCAAAGAGGAGAGATAATCCCTCAAATGTGTCCTTCAAATTTGAAATGTGAGACTCCACAAACAAGGATGGAATGTCTGATAAATAGGAATCCCAATGAGGTGGATCAGGAAGACTAAAATGATCTTGTTGCAAAGAATTACTGGAAGCTCTCAAAGAAGCAACTCTAAACTATGAAATAGCAACAAGTGATAATGGAGTAGTGATCTCGATAGGAGGAGAAAGAGAAGCAAGAGAAGTCTTTATGTCATTTGAACAATCAACACTTGCTAGATATTTAAGCTCCTCTTATGTATCATCATCAAAGAGTATATTATCTGCATCACCAATGGGTATGAGGCAATCTGATGCAGAGCGGGTGCACAGTGGAAACAATCACAAAATAATCCCTTCTGTCAATATCGGCAAGAGTCTGTCAACATCTTACCGAACTATGCTTCTTTATCCTTGTCGGCCTTCCCTAGTTCTTTCTTCCCGATGGTCTCCCTCTCGCTGAAACTGTTATGTTCATCAGCCAAACACTTGTTATCAGCCTAGCTTTCTCCTTGCTCACCGAAACCAAAACTCACACTAATATGTTAACACTATCGCTCAGACTCCCTACTTCTTACACCGATGGGCATCTCATACCGATATACCTAACACCAACTTCTCCTTCGACAAGACTGCCTCTATCGGTGAAACCTTCTACTCACTCTCCGATGGTTCATCTCTTCCCGACCACTCAATCCTTAGACTCCCTCTATCGGTGAGACATTCACAATCAGCCACAATGAATCTCCCTCCGCCGATGTGCTGATGAACTATCCATTGGTGACACCTTCAGTTGTCACCCCCATACAACTCAATCGGTGAGACTGTACACTATCGGCTCAACACAATTCCGTCCACCCGATGACTCTTACATACACAATTTGTCTGACGACATACACAAGATGGTACCCAGATACAACAACGATATACACAAAGAAAATACCTTCATACAGTTGCGATATATACAGGAAATGTATATTCGCCAAATAACACAAACTTGACTAAACAAGACTTTTCATACATACCACTTTCCACTGTGCATACACAGAATGAGGCTCGTAGCAGGTGCGATATATTCATAGACTATCTTAGACATACAATCCGTGATATACTTCAAATGTATATTTGAATTTTTCCGCCAATGCCCTTCTCTAAGACGGATTCTACAATTTCTACATTTCCATGTTTATCTAACAAAAAAATTAACCAAAAATGGGAAAACTATTTTACAAGTCCATTCCACTGATTTCACAGAAATCCACCAATGGAATGGATTTAACCTTGCATCACAGCAACAGAATAAATAAAATTAAAAATACAACAGTTCTATACAGATAATAAATAGAACAATTCGGTTCACCAAGATTTCACATAGGATTCAAAATTTACAGAATATAATTTGCAGAATTTTCTATTCTTTCGTTCCAACTTCTTACATTTGAACAGTTTCAGACAGAAAAAGTGAAAGGGCCTCTTTTCTCGACCATCTCTCCCCGTTTTTGTTAACCCCCTCCTCTGTTTGCGAGATTTTGATTTAACCAAGATTATTAGCAGAAACCCTAATTAATCTCATGACATCTGTTTTGTATAAGATAGCAAAACTCCTAATGACAAGACACCTTGTTTAACCCTTCACATCACCCAATATGTCTGAAATGTAAATTTTAATGTTTACAAATAGGAGATGCCAACATAAAATGTCAAATTTGACTTAGCAATATAAATGCTACTCTGCAACATGAAATGTCTAATCCTTATTAAAACCTTATTGTGCATATTTATCCTGTTGAAGTGGTGCTCCTGCACCATACTCCCCACCTTGAAAAGAACTCATGTCCCATGAGTCAAGTCTTTGACTGAATCCATCTTTATCTCATGCTGTCTCATTTCTGCCCCATGATCTCTGGACTGCAACCTGCTACCATGGAACCAAATACTCATGCCTAGTACTGTAGGCTCTTCTCACACTTTGCTGGTCATCCTTTCTCACTATCATCTCTGTCTAAACATCTGCATTGGAAACCTCCTGTACTGCTATGGTAGAATGTGTTTGTCTTTCAACTCTTAGAGGACAAACGATAGTCCCTACTATGATGGCATCCTTGTCTTTCCAATCAGCCTGTGGTTGTGTACAAACCTACTTCGTAACCTGCTGCTGATCCACCTGATCCCTGTCAGTCAGAACTGAAATTGTCTTCAAACTGCGATCTCCTCTCCTTGAGATATCCTCAACTTCCTTTGATTCAGCTGTAGGCATCTCCACAAACTCTTTCTTTCCCACTAAAATAATTTTGGCTGTCTGCTATGCTGCAGCATCCTCCTACAATGGTATCAACACAATAGTTCTCCCATCCTTCTTGATGGTGTAGGTGTTAGCATATCCATCCTACAATACTCTCCTATCAAATTGCCATGGCCTACCCAAAAGTAGGCGACAACATTCCATGGGCAATATGTCACATAAAACTCTATCCTGATAATCTCTAATCTGAAAATCAATATATGCCTGTTCATATACCAAAAGTGATTGACTGTCACTTACCCACGATGCCTTGTAAGGATTTTGATGTGGAATCCTTTCCAGTTTCAACTTATCCACCATTTCCTGAGATACCATGTTATCTGTTGAACCAGAATCTATTACTACCTTGCATATTTTACCTTTGCTTTTACAATTGGTCCTGAAAAGTGCCCCCCTTTGTATCATCTCCTTGGATGTCCTCAAGAGCATTCTCCTAAGCATCAATGATTCTCCCTTCTCAGGATATCCATAACTATCAAGAGCATCCACACTTTGATAAGTGTTTGAGCTTTGCACACTGTGGCAGTCAGACTCTTGGATCAGATTTGTCCTTCTTTCCCCCATTGAACTTGTTGCATTTTTTGGACATCTGCTGGCTATGTGGCCTTCTTGATTGCAATTGTAACATCTGAGAGGTCCTCTACCCCTAAAGTTTCCTTTTTAACTGTAACTTCCCCTTTGAGTTTGACTGCTGTCTCCTTTGCTGTTCTCTTGATTGGATTCACTTTGGTGTCCAAATCCATTTCCTCCTCTTTGATTGCCTCTGAAAGGACTTCTTCCCCCTCTTTGCTGTCTTCCGCTTCCTCTGTTCTGCTGTTCTCCTTTTCTTTTCAATTTCTCTTCTACTCTCAGCACCACTTGGAAACACTTGTCAACAGTTTCTGGTGTCAAGATGGTAATCTCATCTTGTATACTGTACTTCAGGCCATTAATATACCTGGCAACTCTTCCCTTCTCATCCTCAACATGCCCACACCTTAGAGACAATTTATGAAATTCCTCTGTATAGGTGGATACATCCATATCCTTCTGCCTGAGGTTCTGCATTTTTTTGTATATCTGCACTTCATAATCTGCTAGTAAGAACTGAGCCTTGATCCTCTCTACCATCCGACTCCAGGATGAGATCATGCTCTTGCCACTCTTCACCCTTTCTCCCTGGGTGTAGTTCCACCACGTGAGTGCAGCGCCTTTCAATTTTGTTTTTGCAAACTTGACTCTTCTATTCTCCGGTACCTCCTTGTACTCGAAGTAGTTGTTCAAAGCCTCGATCCATTCGATGACTTCTTCTGCATCCATTTTTCTGCTGAACATCAGAATCTCCATTATTGATTCAGACGACTCCTTACCAAGTGATTTTATGGCCTCCAGAAATTATTTCTGATCTGCAGATATATCTGTCTGTCCTGAGGTTGTTTCCTCTTCCCCATCTTCTCCATCAAACTCCTCGTCTTTTTTCTTTCCTTTTCCTAAGGTTTTCAACTCAGCCTGGAGTGCTTCCCTGACTACAATTTTTATCATATCCTCTATCTCCTTGAATTTCTTGGCCACTTCAGTGGTCATCCCCTTTGGAGGCATCTCGCTAGCCCCTTCTTCGCTTTCTCTGTCTGACATAAACATTCGCAGACAGTGCCAACACTTTTTGCAAATCCTTTCGTCCAACAGTAGATCCTGGAGATGCACTACCACTCTTTCTCACAGTGGTTTCACTCTGCACCCTCTTCCAGTCAAATCTCTATTGGTGAATAGTCAAGACAAACCTCAACATCATCTGCCCACACACTACAGGAACAAGATTCAATTACCTTTAGAAAATTAAATACTTAAACACCTCTGCCCAGAGCTTTTGCTAGCTCTAATACCAATTTGATGCAGAGCTGGTGCACAGCGGAAACAGTCACAAAATAATCCCTTCTATCAATATCGGCAAGAGTCTGTCAATGTCTTACCGAACTATGCTTCTTTATCCTTGTCAGCCTGACTTACCTTGTCGGCCTTCCCTGGTTCTTTCTTCCTGATGGTCTCCCTCTCGCCAAAACCGTTATGTTCATCAGCCAAACACTTGTTATCGGCCTAGCTTTCTCCTTGCTCGCCGAAACCAAAACTCACACCGATATGTTAACACTATCGCTCAAACTCCCTACTTCTTACACCGATGGGCATCTCATACCGATATACCTAACACCAACTTCTCCTTCGGCAAGATTGCCTTTATCGGTGAAACCTTCTACTCACTCTCCGATGGTTCATCTCTTCCCGACCACTCAATCCTTAGACTCCCTCTATCGGTGAGACATTCACAATCAGCCACAGTGAATCTCCCTCCGCCAATGTGTCGATGAACTATCCATCGGTGACACCTTTAGTTGTCACCCCGATACAACTCAATCGGTGAGACTGTACACTGTTGGCTCAACACAATTTCATCATCCTGATGACTCTTACATACACAATTTGTTTGATGACATACACAAGGTGGTACCCAGATACAACAACGATATACACAAAGAAAATACCTTCATATAGTTGCGATATATACAGGAAATGTATATTCACCGAATAACACAAACTTGACTAAACAAGACTTTTCATACATACCACTTTCCACTGTGCATACACAAAATGAGGCTCACAGCAGTTGCGATATATTCATAGACTATCTTAGACATACAATCCGTGTATATACTTCAAATGTATATTTGAATTTTTCCGTCGATGCCCTTCTCTAAGATGGATTCTCCAATTTCTACATTTCCATGTTTATCTAACAAAAAAATAAACCAAAAATGGAAAAACTATATTACAAGTCCATTCCACTGATTTCACATAAATCCACCAGTGGAATGGATTTAACGTTGCATCACGGCAACAGAATAACTAAAATTAAAAATACAACGGTTCTATACAGATAATAAACAGAACAATTCGGTTCACCAAGATTTCACATAGGATTCAAAATTTACAGAATATAATTTGCAGAATTTTCTATTCTTTCGTTCCAGCTTCTTACATTTGAATAGTTTCAGATAGAAAAAGTGAAAGAGCCCCTTTTCTCGACCATCTCTCCCCGTTTTTGTTAACCCCCTCCTCGGTTTGTGGGATTTTGATTTAACCAAGATTATTAGCAGAAACCTTAATTAATCTCATGACATCTGTTTTGTATAAGACAGCAAAACTCCTAATGACAAGACACCTTATTTAACCCTTCACATCACCCAATATGTCTGAAATGTAAATTTTAATGTTTACAAATAGGAAATGCCAACATAAAATGTCACATTTGACTTAGCAATATAAATGCTACTCTGCAACATGAAACGTCTAATCCTTATTAAAACCTTATTGTGCATATTTATCCTGTTGAAGTGGTGCTCCTGCACCACAATCCATAGTAGGATCATCTACGAATGGAGAGATATGAGAATCTCCATAGATATCCCAAATCTTAGTCCAAAGTGTGCATGAACATTCAATGTCTAACATAGCCCACATAGTGTCATAATGAACATGAGAACAAATCAATCCTACAATATGATCATTAGTATTTTCCCATGCATTTTTCTTTTGAGGTTATCTGGTTCAGGTATGATTCCAAAAAGATAAGGTAAAAGATTGAGCCACTTGCAATGTGTGAGGATGCCTTTTTGCCAAGACTCATAATTATCCTTTTTCAAATTTATCACATAAGGATGAATAGAAAAACCCATGATATCTCCTCAAATGATTAGAGACCAAAACTCACATGATTACCCCCCAATTTCACTCAATCACGAGAGCCCCCAACAATGTATGGTCATGGAATTTTATACTTAGTGCAATTACAATTGCCACTAGTCAAAATTAGTAAAGTGAACTTTTGTTCTTAGTACATGCAAATGCCAAAATAGACCTTAAACTGAAATTATAATTTTTGTGCAAAACGAGATCAATTTGATTATAGATCTAAGAAGTACATGAAAAGTATGCACTTTCAAACAAAATTTGACCAAGAATGTTACTGTATCATCCCAAACAGAACCCTGGAAGTTCCCTAAATGAGAAGTACTCAGCAATAGGTGTGAAAATTTGTAATTTATGGAAAAACCAGGCACCAAAATCAAAATCCAACTACACCACTATGAAACCTACAAAATTCTTTCCTAAATAAAAAAATTGCTCCAAAAAAAGTTGAATGGCGATCAAGAGGCCAGATCTTGGTTGCACCACCTGGTTTGGTGGTGGAGTCATGGGCCTTCGCCTAATACTAGAAGGGCCACCAGATTGGCACCGGAGTGGCTAGCTAGGATTTAGATTGCAGTGATGGTGTGTGTGGCATGGGCAGTGTCACATGGCACATCTAGAGCAATGTAATACCTTTGGGTATTGCGGGCTCTGTAGTGAATTTCCTTTGTTTTTTAATTTTTAAAAAACCTTTAAAAAACATAATTAATTTTTTAATACCTTCGTACAATTCACCTACACAAGCTAAGATTCTACCTCCACCAGATAATATTCTAAGGAATATTTTGCATAGAGATTTGTATGGTCGAGGAGGGCAAATTTTTTTTGATGGCTCAGGGCAAAAGTGTTGGATTTTGATGAATTGACAATTGATTCTTAGGTTCTTGGGCCTTCTGAACATGATAGCAGGGTTAGATTTGACCCAAAATGATCTAAAATTGTAGCTACCTCCTAGATCTAGTAACCACCTCCCAACTTCAAACCCTTGTAGATCTTGCCTCTATTGTCCAATTTGGACAAATCAAAAAGCTAAACTAACTTTCTTGGATACCTTGAACTCAATGGTGAGCTTGGAATAGTAGCAACATGCTAAAAAATGAGCCTGTAATACAAGACCACAAAGAGGAAACCCTCCCAAATTTGGTATTTCTATCAAGATTTTCTTATTCTCCAGGTCATCATCTGATGCAAGAGAAGAACATATTCAACTTTTCAAGATCTACCATAATTTGCATCCTAGATCTCTCAAACAAATAGTAACATAAATCAATCCTACTAGCTTTGATACCATGTAAGAGTTGGCTATGAAGGTAGCCACCCAAGATCTAGGAGCTTCAATGAAAGCACAAGAGAGATCCAAAATGAGAGAATAATTCTATTCTATCAAAGAATGCAAATATGAAATGTACATGATGGACCTTTCTTATAAAGGAAAGGTTGAGAGATAAAAAGTTAACTAGGACAATGATGAGTGTCTTAATCCTATAAATATGTAACAACTAGAGGATAAGATCACATGTGTACTAGAAACTTCTAAAAAGATTCCTAGAGCCCTAAGTCAACTTAACATGTGTACATGTGTGAATAGGACCTAACTAATGACTAGTTAGATTATGTGCCTTGTTCACACTATAAAGGGGAAACCGAATGGGAAATACCCATGTTCACACCAACAAGAATTATCCTATGTCATGTACAACCATGTAGGAGGCTATGACAATAGGCAAAATCATAGTTTGTGCATATCATTTATCTAAAAAACTTGTTTAGCATGGTGTATCAGGCTTCTCAAAACTTCTAGAGCCCATAACTTTTGATCTAGAGGGTTGATTGGGCCCCTTTTTACAAAATTGTAGAGCTCAAAAAGGTCCACATGATAGGGACCAAGGTACTAGTGTTGAAGAACCTAATTTTTTTTATTTTAGCCAAAAACCAACTTTATATCCCATAAATTGAGTTTTCTATTTTTTCAACATGAATATTGCACTGTTTGTAATCTTAAAATTAGTTAAAAAGGTTGAGACACCTTTTCTAACTATTTTGTGGTTAGTATAATACTCATTTAAAGAATACTCTTAAAACTAGTTTTATTGTGCCTTAAGGCTTTGCAAGTGATAAGGCGATAAAAAAATAACTAGGATGATTTGAAAAAAGCTTCCCCAAATATAGAATTAGGGATCGATGTTGGAGAGGGCTTGAGATGGAATAGGTATAACATCACCACCTCAAGGAAGTTTCATAAACAAGCCTAGGGGGAGCCCATATAAGAACTCAAGTGGTCCAAGTAAATATCCAACACTATATATAAGAGGCAAGTTTTATATGGTTTGCTTCATAACATGTGGCTCAAGATTGTTGGGATGTATATCCATGTTCATTTTGTGGTCTAAGTAACCATTGTGTGGCTAATTATTGGAAGAATAAGGACACCAAAGCAGAGCCAAAAACCTCAAGGAGGAATTGTAATCTTTCTAAAAACAAGTGTATTGGTTTTTGCACTCCTAGAGTGGGCACTAATTGCAATACATGGAAGACTTCATTCTCAACTCCATCCAAAGAATCACAAGAGGGAAGAGTCACCCGTAAGTAAGGAGGAGGTTTCCAAAGGAAAATCAAGGGCACCACATGCAAAAGACACGAAGAAGAAGAAGTCCAAAGATGATTCCCCATTCCCATTTCAAAAGTGTAGTGGTAAGAAATCTTTCCTTGATTTTTAGGTTGAAGGAATCCATTGGCTATAGTTGTAAAGATAGATAGCATGTTATCCTCCAAAATATTATTTGTGTTACACTTGATGTTAATAAAAGAAATTAACTTTATCTTTGCAAGAAGTCAAGGAGTATGGAGGAGCCACAAGGAGTCCATAGAGCACAAAGGTTATACCTCAGGTGATCACCAACTACTGAGGCTCCTAGTGTTAGCTCACTTGGAGAACCTTCACATTGTTGTTTAACAATTGAAACACAATGGAATGTATAGTATGAACATGTTTATTAACTAGAAACAACATTAATTACAAGATAACATAGCACTCAACACAAGAATGAACATAAACACCAAGTTACGCCTAGGGAAAAACTAATTTGGGTGAAACTCAAGCAAGAGTGTGCTACAAGCACTTCATTCACTATATTATGCATTAAGTACAATGATTAAATTGTGATGAAGGCTAATTGGATCCTATTTTACATTCCTCAATCTCCTTCACCCCTGTTTGTCCACCTTGAAACTAGGAAACCCCACACTTTTCCACTTGCTCACAAAAATGTAACATAATAGAAAGTTAAACACTCAATCCAACCCTTGGAAAATGATATTTTTAGTAGTTATGGTCCTCACATGTGCCTCCATTACACCAAAATGGAGAAAGGCATGAGAAATGAATTAATTTAATGCCAAAAACTATTTAAATTCTCTTCACTATCTGTCTCATTATGCATTCACCGCTTTAGATAGTACAAATTCACTAAGGTATTCTCTCATTCACCATAATATATAGAACAAATTCCATGGTATTCCAATGTTCACTACATGAAAAATGAAGTGCTCACCACTTGTACAAAGTGTTGAATTCGCTATTCTTCACTTTGCGCTCACTTTTTATGCCAACAACTTTTACATAAACCCTTAGAAATGTTGTAGGTCATCCCTAGTGGCCTTCAATGCAACTCCCCAATTGTCATGAATCAAGAACCACTGGTTTTACCTTAGAGGAGACTCTTAGTCATTTGACATTTTTTTACACCTGAAGTGATCATTCATGACCCCTATCATCTAATCTATATTGATCCGATTTCAAGATCATGCCTCTCACCAAGAGGGTTTTATCCCCAAAAGGTTAGGGATGAATTAAATATGAGAATCTCCTTCTCACCTCTTCATTCAAACCCACTTGGGCATGTTAAGTAGTTGTCCTTTGAGACATACCAACCATGTTTCTTGCTTGGCACACTTGGTCTACCTTATCTTCTTATCAAATTTATTGTAAATTTCCATCTCCTTTATCTCACTTAGTATAAAATCTTCCATGGATGACAAAACAATGTCGTCATCTTAATCCAACATCGAAGGTTTGAACAAGTGCAACTTGTCAACATTAATCATTGAGAATATAGATTAATGTATTTGGGAAAGTCCAACCTATAAGCATTCTAACCCACCTGTTCAATGATCTCAAATGGAGCATTTATCATGGGTTTAAGATTTCTTGAAGTTCCTTGATGCCTCTCTCTTCCCAACTAGATCCACACTTTGTCTCCAACATGGAAACTATGCTCCACCTTATGGTAATTATGTTAGTGCTTATATTTGGGCTAAGATTCATTGAGTTTCTCTTAGACCGGGAGATGCATTTGTTTTATTTTTCAATGAAGTTTTTAGCTTTCTCAGCTTCTAAATCCTCTTTTTCCACCCCTTCCTTTAAATGTTCCCAACATCTATCAAATGAGCTAGGTGGCAAGTACCCAAAACATGCTTCAAATAGAGATAGATTGGAAGATGAGTAAATATCTTTGTTGAAAGAGTGTTGTATGTGTGTCGAATACTCATCCTAGTCCTTAGGATAATGTTTATTATAACCCCAAAGTAGTTCTTCTAAAGTTCTATCCACAACCTTAGTTTGTCCATCTTTTTTGTAGATGAAAATTCTTAGCCCTATTAAACATTATGTTTGTTCTTTCCCACAACATGTACTAAAACTTGCTCAAAAACTGAGCATCTCTATTTGGTACAGTGCTCTTGGGTAGCCTAAAGTGAATTGATACATGTTTGAAAAACAAACCTGCTAGGTCACTCTTGGGTAGTGTCTTCTTGTAAGTCATCATCACACACTTTTTGACTGAAATTTCCACAATAAAAAAAATATAGTCATGCCCAAGCTTAATTCTTAGAACACCATGCACAAAGTCCACAGAGATGCTCTTTCATAACCTCTTGGGTACAAAATGGTTGGTGTAACCCAATATTCTAGTTATTAGGCTTACTCACACTACACAATTGGTAGCTCTTAGTATTTTTTCCATATATACTTGTAAACAATGCCAATATGCATGCAACTGAAGATGCACTAGATAATCTAAGTTACTCATAAGTGACCTATAACTTGTGAATTATGGGCCTCTCTCATGATCAAGGCTCTTCATGCTTTTGGCACATAGGGTCGACCCACTTTGTAGAGAAACCCTTCTTTAAGTAGTAGTCTAGTTGAGGCTAAAACCTCACACCCTTACCTTTTTGTGTTGACTAATATACCTTGTTGAAATTAGCATCATCCATGTAACCTTTAGCATAAAATTCATATACAAAAGGATCTAACAGTGACAAAGCACTTATTGTAGATTGAAGGGAAAACTAAAGAGCATACCCGCCACCTTGTTTGTAACCCCTCACTTGTATTTGGTCATAAGATGGAATTATTGTAGGAATCCCATCAACTTATAATGTCTAGACTATTGTAACATAATTTGGGCTTGTAAGTATTACAAACACTTGTCACTAGTATGCATAATCATCTCCTTGCTTGTGAGGTAGTGCTTCCACTTCTTTTCTACCAAAACTAAGGCATAAATATCCTTGTCATAAGTAGCATAGTTTAACTCAACCCCTTTTTAACATTTCTAAATGGTAACAAACAAGCTCCCCTCCTTGTACCAAGACCACACCCATGGTATAAATGCTAGCTTCTATTTCTACCTCATATGATTGTTGTAAATGGGAAAGTGCTAGTACAAGTGTTGTGCTTATCTTATGTTAAGCTCTTCAAAGGTGCATTAATGTTTTTACCCCATTGAAAGTTCTTTTGATTTTCCATAACTGAATGCAAAGAAGTAATTGTGTATGAAAAATCCTAACAAATTTGTGGAGGTATTGAGCAACAACAACAAAGCTTCCAGCGTCTAAAATGACAACCGACTTTGGCCATTTCATTACTACCTCAACCTTGGAGAGATCAATCCTTATCTCTCCACCACCCACAACATTTACAAAGTATACTAAAGAAGTTGCATACTCAAATTTTTTAAAACTTCAAAAATAATTTATTCTCCCTAAGAATTTCAAACACCCTTTCTAGATTAGCAACATGTTCTTCATAAGACCTAAAAACTAAGATGCCATCCAAATGCACTATAACATAAGAACCAATTAAGGGTCCTTAATATCTCATTCATTAGGCACGCGAAGGTGGCTAGAGCATTGCTTAAATAAAAAAGAAGAACCAACCGCTTCAATAGACCTTGCCTAGTTTTGAATGTTATCTTCCCAACATCTTCTTCTTTGATTCTAATTTGATATCCAAATTTGAGGTCTGATTTGGTGAAGAACTCTAATCTAGTAAGTCAGCAATATGGGGCAAAATATTTATTTTTTATAGTGATTTGGTTCGAGCCCCTATTATCCATTAATATACACGAAGTTCCATCCTTTTGGGTGTTATAACAACGGGAGAACCACAAGGGGATGCGTTGGGACTTATCACTCCTTACTCCAAAAGTTTCTTTAGCTAATCTTTAATTGAATTTGCCTCTATCACGCTTTGACAGCACAACCTAATCTTGGACAAATAATAGTCTAGTAATCAAAAAAACAAAAAACACTCGGAAAAAATTCTTAACCAACTCACGTGTTTCATGATATTCACGATGAATATACCCCATGAAGCCCATCTATCTCTACCCTACCATGCTCCCCTTTTGCTCTTATACCCAAGAGCATATTTCCCGCTCGAATCAATCAAGCGTTTAACATGTCAAGTACCCACTTTCGAGACTTTTTCTTTGTTCATTGAAGCATTCAAGGTGTAAGGACTTCCATTCAACACCAACCTATATTGATTGGGTATCCTAAACTAGATGGCATCCTCTATGTATAATTAGCAATCGCACCTTGGTGTGCAATGGGTACGCCAAAGAGTTGTGGAAGTTCAATAGCCATGTTTTTAAGTTAATGATGATTGTCTTGTATTCCTATGGCTTATGTTCTTTTTTTGTTTTCTCAATTGTTGTGAATTAATTTGCATAATCTTAATGGATTCTATCTACTTCAATGTGTGAGCTTTCATGTTTGGTGTGTAGTCTTTATTTGCATCCATCTGCTTTCTAGATTCTTGTTCATGTAGTAGACCTGGGTTCGCTTGCACCTATGATTAACATGTTTAACAAGCATTGTCTTGCAAATATAAGCATGGCCACCACCTACATCATGTTCATTTGTCATCTAGCCTGCCATCGTGCATCCTCTCATGAGGACGTCACATGGTACAAACTTAGTGATCATCATTAGTTTTATAATATCACACCCTTGCATAATTTGGAGGTCAAATGGCTTAAAATTAAATTTAGTCATGCTATAATTTTAGATTGAGATTTCCTAATTGTTTAAAAATATTAAATTTGAAGGGAGTTTTTTTTTTATTTGTTTGAATTTGAGGATGATATGGGAATAATGTGGAGACCTAAAAATGGGTGTGCATTCTATGTCATGGGAACCCGTTGTGTTCAACTTCCTATAGAAAATTGTAGGAAGACTCATCACATCAAAGGGAAGATTTTGGGCAAGACCATAAAAATTTAAGAGAGATTTTGGGTAGGACCATAAAAATTTCTAGAGAGATTTTGGATAAGACCATAAAAAATTCTAAAGAATTGTTGTTATATATCTATTTGATTTATAATGTTTTTTAAGTAAATAAAATATGTTTGGTATTTAAAAGAATTATAGTTATATATCTATTTGATTTATAATATATTTTAAGTAAATAAAATATGTTTGGTACTTAAGAGAATAAGGAAAAGAATATACCCATGTCTTTAAGTGAATGATGATTGTCTTGTATCCTTATGGCCCATGTCATTATGTAGCATTTTGAAGAGAGTATCTCAGGTTGTTGAGAGATTTCTCATATTTAATAAATCTAATGAATCAAAAATCATTATTCATCCACTGTCACCAGTTGAATAAACTTTTTTGGAGCATCATCTTTGTTGGCTAATAGATCCACAACGTTAACCTTTGCCATGGGTATCACCACTTCCATACAACATAAGTGACCATTCTCCACCATCTAACAAAAATTGTGGGTTTATACTACTAAATCATGGCATTTCAACAATTTGATTTATTTTGTCATATTTTAGATCAAGTGAATAGGCAGTGAAAGGAGAGAGCCACCATGGATGAAACACTACTTATAAATGAGAAATGAATATATATTTGTATATGTCCATCTCTCCCCTTCTCTAGAAATGAATTCGACAAAAGAAAGACTTAATGAAATGATAATTCAATTGGAGGTTTTGATCTAATAATAGGTGGAAGTCCCTATACTAATCTGACAAGCAACAACAGGGACACAAGGGATGGGCTAGAGGGAAAGCATTCCACTATTTTATATGAATTTCCATGGATTGTGAATAATGTAAGGCATGCAATGCATTGAAGTGTACCTTGACAAAGTAATGAAACCTTCATTTTGTACTAATTTGCAATTCAATAGATATAAATTCATTATTTTTCATAGCCAAGTTCATGTCCAAATAGAAGAGACTACTAAAAACAAGTATTGAAAATTATGGACATTATTATTATTTTGATTATATGTAGCAAATTTGTTTGTACAATGAACATGGGACTAATTGCAAGTATGGAGCAAATTTATTTGTACAATCAGCATGGGAATAATTTTAGGCCTGGATGTTGCCAATTACAATCCTAGCATTATTAGTTTGATTAGTCATGCTAATCATGGTTTCCTTTTAAAAGGATTGAATGAAAGGATAGAGGATGTGCAAAAAATCAAATTTGATAAAAGAAAACACTTAGATGTAGAAAAGGATTATTATGAAACCCATCAGAACAAAGAAACATAGAGAGAGATAAAGAGAAATAGAGATGGAGGGAGAGGTTGAAATATAGAGAGGTAGATAGATAGAGAGGGACATAGAGATATGGAACTGAGAGAGAAATATAGGGAGAAAGAGAGCAAGGGAGAAAAATCTAGATAAGAGAGATAAAGTGATAGAGTAAGAGAGATTAATAGAGAGGGAGATTAATATAGAGAGGGAAATAAAGATAAAGAAGAGAGATAGAGATACAAACAAAGCTCAGATGGAGAGAAGGAGAAAGAGAGAAAGAGGAAGATAGAGAAACATGGAGATATAGAAAGAGACAGTGAGAGAAAGGGAGGGGGAGAGAGGGGGAGGGAGAATATAGAGGAATAGATAGAAAGGGGAAGAGAGTGGGGAAAGACAGAGATCTATTAAGAGAGGGAGAGGGAGATATATATATATATATATATATATATATATATATATATATATATATATATATATATCCCTCCCTCTATCTCTATTCCTCTTTGTCAATATCCCTCCCTCTATATATCTCTCTCTCTCTCACCATCTCTCTTTCTTTCTCTCCCCCTCTATATAGCTCTCTTTCTCTTCATCTCTATCTCTATCTCTCTCTATCTGTCGATTTCTTTTTATCTCTCTCGGTAATATCCTAAATGGAATATATCTCATATTTGATCAAATTTAATTTACTCTAGCAATTTCAATATTAATTCCACAAATCAGAAAATTCAAAACTAGATATTATTTGTGCAAAAGTTATGGATATGAGAGCTACTATAATGTATAACAAATTTATGCTAGGTCTTAGTCCTAGAGGAGCACAATGTATGTTTAAGAGTGATACTAATATGATTTTGTTGTGGTAGAAATGAGACGTTTTGTACTAAGATGAAACGTTCATAGTTTTTAGCATGCTTAATTCTAGTTTATTGGTGTCTTGATAAATTGTATTGAAAGAAGTACTATTGGTTTAGGATATACATGATTTGCATAGATTACAAATTATTGATATAAAAGTAAGAGATACAAGCCACCTTTCTTTTGAAGAGATGTTGTCTTGTTTGGGTTAGCTAGCAGAAGATATCAATGAAATGCAAATAAAGATTAAACAGAGGAATGAATATACACAGAAATAATAACAGCGAGAGGCAAGTTTTAACGTGGTTCACCCAAACTTGGGCTACATCCACCAACAGAGAGTCCAATATTATTATCCAGTATTTAAATCAAACCGATAACAACCAGCAATCGTTGCAACTCAATACCACTGCAAAATGCTACAATACATCGACAGAAACCCTAACTCTTAGCCGCTTTTATCAAACCTTATGTCGGTTACAAAAATAGGGTTTTTTAATGTTGGCCAATAGAAAAATAACTCCCGACACCTTAATAAAATAATAAAAAATCGTTGGAGGTTTTGGGCATGCTGCCCCTCGACCTTGCCCTGTATCGCGATAGGGGCGCTGCCCCTTGACCCTGTTAAATAATTTGGGGGGAAATTGTTCTAATAAAAGTGGGGTAAATTGACCCAACTTTTTAGGATAAGCTTGTTTTCTTTATAATTTTTTTTAGATATAACATAATTAAGTGGTATACCCAAACAATTCAAAGAAACTTCTACAACCCTAGTTATAGAGAACAAAGAAAGGATATCGATCCCCTTTAGATAAATAGGCTTCAAAACAAAAAGATGGTATCCTACAATGAACAATTTTAAATCTATGGAAGTCAGGTGACTCACTAGTACATGAAAGAATTTAAATGTTTGGTTACAAAGTCTCCTTCATGCATCTTTAAAGAATACAAATATATTTTTAAAAATAAGTTATTTACAAGACACTTTGTTTGATATAATGCAATAATTTTATCTCGTAAACCTTAGCAATGCTTGAACTAAAAAATTTATCAAGAGTGAATTAGAAAGTCACAACCTAATAGTAGATCTATTTCTCAATGCGTAAGATTTTGTACCTTTGAATACACTAACTTGGGTGCTACACTTATATAATAATTTGGACAAGTGTCTCTCTGACCCCTTCTAGAGTTAGTGCTTGATAGACCATTTAATACCGAGCAAATTAGATTGGTTGTAGGTTAAATTTTGTATGCTAAGAATTGCATGGCACATGACCATGTAGTGGGGTCACTATTATGGCACATGCATGCTAATGCCAAAGGCTAGTTAAATAAGTCTTGTTCTCTTTTATCAATATTAATGGTAGTATCCCATTGGTTTAGCTTATGTTGTGATATCCATAGTGGCCTTATGTGTCTCCCTTTCTCTCTCTATCTTTCCCTCTTCCTTTTTATCTATCCATCTCTCTACATTTCTCTTTGCTAAAATTGGAGGATAACACAAAGGATTAAATGTCTATGCAATTATGCTCATCCAAATTTCATTTTTTTTAATTTGATTGAATTTTGTTTACATGAATTTAGTGTAAGTGCTCTCGTTCGACTCAATTTTCCTTGAATAAAGGAAAAAAGGAAGAGAGAGACACAAGTTTAGGGGATAACCTCAAAAAAATTGTGTTAAATACTTCTTGATAGATAGAAAACCGGATATTCTTCTTGTTCAAGAAACCAAAACATCAAGTGTTGATGTTTCCCTAGTTATTAAAAGAGCATGACCATCGAGTGAAAGTATGGTTGTTCCTTCAAATGATGGTTTGGTGATTTAGTTACAACTTGGTCCCCTAGAGAGAGAGAGAGAGAGAGAGAGAGAGAGAGAGAGAGGAGAGAGAGAGAGAGAGAGAGAGAGAGAGAGAGAGAGAGAGAGAGAGAGAGAGAGAGAGAGAGAGAGAGAGAGAGAGAGAGAGAGAGAGAGAGAGAGAGAGAGAGAGAGAGAGAGAGAGAGAGAGAGAGAGAGAGAGAGAGAGAGAGAGAGAGAGAGAGACCCTTGATTTCCTTCTCTTTGCTCAACACAAGTGGCATTTCTATACAAATTAATTTAAATAATATTTTATTATAAATATATAATGCTATATATGTACTTAATAATTTGTATTATATAGAATATAATATTTGATTATAAATATAAGTATAATATAAATTTTATATATATAATTAATATATAATAAAATGACAAATATTTTGGAATATTAAATATATAATATTTAATATAAATATACGATGTTCCAATATATGATTATTTTTAAAATATATTAAATAATTAACAGTGTATATATAATTTACAATTAAATATTTAATATAAACATACAATTTAAAATATAATATTATTGTAAAAATATATTAAATAATTGACATTATATTAAATATACTATATAACAATAAATATAATTATAATGGATATTCTATATAAAAGAAATATAATTAAGTTATAAATAAATATAAATACGAAATAAATAATATATTTAATTTAAATCTTTAATAAATAATAAATATATAATAGTTATTTAAGTCTTTACATAAATTAGTAATGAAAATGTGTAAAGAGGGACCCCTACCATGGTATAGTCACAATGATAAAAAAAAATTAAATCACATAGCAGAAGTCTTTGAGCTGGCCGACACAAGTCTATTTAAGGTGATGCGTTCAATTTTATAGGGAACCCAAGGTGTATGCAATTTTTGTTTCTAAGGAGATGGGATCCCACTTTCCATCACTTCACTTACAATAAATACAAATTGTAATTAAATATAATCTTAACTTTAGAATGAATAATATTCCAATGTAAGAAATTCGTAAATCATTTTTTTAAAATAAAATGAAACTCAGAAGGTTCATCGTTCCTAGTAGTTGCAAGCCGACAAATTTCTGGTGTAATAACGCATGAAACAAAACAAAAAACAATGCAAAGGAAAAAATGGTGAGAAGAAAATGGGAAAAAGCGACGACGAAATCAGACGGCCAGCAATGACTCAATCGTCTTGCATGCCTCTGCTTCGATGCTAGCTGTAGATCTCCCATGTCAAGTATCTCTTCACCAAAGGGGAACACCTTCGGCATAAATATGGACTTAAAAATATAACCCCACATACACCAAGAAGGACAAAATCAACCAAAACATCATTTTTGAAATCAACACCTATGCAAAAGATCAAATTACATTATTTCTTGGCAATGATATCCACCCTTTGATCAAGCCATCTAAGGGAATATGGATGAGGGTAGTCCATAATTTGTAACCTGATTTCACTGACCAACTTCTAAGAAATAATTTCCTGAGCTTCTCATCTTCCTTGGCTTTGGAGTTTCCCTACTATGTATGCCTCCTTATGCACCACACAAGATATCTTCTCATTGGAGTCAAAGTCACCCTTGATTTCCTTCTTTTTGCTCACATAAGTGGCATTTCTATCATTCTTCTTATTCTTTCTCTGTGAAGGTGCTAGTTTGGGGTGTAATTTCCATCACTTTTCCTCCATATGACTATCTTTTTCATAGTGTGAACAATAGAATTTTCCTTTGCCTTACCTTTGTCCTTTTGGACTATTGTATTGATGCTTTTCTTGGATTTACCTTTGTCATTATCCACATACTTTCCACCTATTTGTTGTTGTTCCTTTTCTTTATGATTCTTGTGGAACAAAGATGATTTCTTCTTATCCAGTTCTATGTAGCGTGCTTGATCACATGACTCATCAATGCTAGTGGATATGATCAATAATCTCAAGTAAAACTATAGGATGTGACATTATGAGGGCATGCAAAGGATAAGAGAGAACACGCAGGTTTATAAGTACCCTTGTTGCATATCTATGAGAAGGTGATACAACTACATGAGAGTTATCATAAAAGAGGAAAACTAGGTCCTCAATAGTGTTATCCAAATCTCAAAGATGAGATTGTAAAATAAACGTGAGATGCTTGATAAGTATGCATCCTGGTGAGGTGTATTTGGTCAACATGAATGATCTTGCTAAAGAGAGTCACTGAAAGCCTTCAGAGAATTACTGAGTTCTAAAGAAGTAGGAGGAGGAGTTTGTATTCATGTTGGTAACTTTAGGCGAAGAATGATCAAGTAAGTAATAATCACAAGTAGATGGAAGTTCAAACAAATTTCCACTCAAGTTAACTAAGGAGACATCCCAAGTAGATGAAGGCTCTAATGGATCTCCACACAACTACGGGATAATGAAACAAGTAGTAAAGGGCACTCTAAGTGCTCTATGTGATGTAAGAACTTCTTAGAAACAATAAGACACAAACATCCAAAAACTCTATCATTATTGTTAAACAATTTATCTCTTTTCCAAATATCACTCAAGGCTGAGTAATGAGATTGGTCAAGGAGACAGGGTAGAAAAACTATCTAGCGAAGTAGTCTTCTATATATTCTTGCTAGTATTTATAGATCTAGTCATTGAGAATAACTATAAATTATATGGGTCGATGCTTATAAACAATGATTGAAGCCCTCCATATTCTAGAACTTTATATCAATTTGATTTTACACAGCCCCCATCAAAGATTTTAATGCATATCCCAAGATTAGTTAATGAAAGTACCCCCAACAAGTACAACTTAGCACTTTGCGATAAGTGTGATTATAATGACCCCAACCAACTACTTACAAGATCATAGTGGTTTCACAATTTAAAAAAACTATAGATCTAGTAGAACCCAAATTGCACCAATAGTTTCTACTAAAAAACATTACACACTTAAAAAATATAGCACTCAAAGCCAAGTTATTGTTCAAAAGTTATGACTTTTCAAAGTTTGATATCTTCATGCGAGAAGAGGAGGATCTAACTAGTTATCTTGTGCCTTTATCTTGTGCCTATGTGGCACCGAGGTGGTAGATATGTTGAATAGTTCCTACATGACATCAAGACAACATGTATGTTGATGTTGCACCCATGTGGTTGTTGATGTGGCGTTGACTACACAGTGCTAATGTTAGTAGACAAGTGGTAGGTGACTAGGTGCAATACATGGGTACAAGGTTGATGATGTAGGAAGGTGTAGTAAATTATGCAAGAAAGTGCTTGCAATACTATGGTGCACTTAATAAATGTGAGTGCTCCAATAAAGCGTGGCACTCCCTTTTTAATAGGAGCACTCATTATTTTTTGAAACCTTATTTTTTGCCAAGCAAGTGTACTTCCTAGTTTTTTTGAACTCTAGGCATTAACCTTTCTTGGAACATGTAATACGCATAGAGAAAATAGGGTTCCTAGAGAGTGAATCTAATCTATGTGTGTTTATTGTTGTCCTAATAGGTTGATGCCTTTTGGATGCAATGGTATAGCCTATTTTCCACTAGTAGACTTCCTGTAATAAATGCCTAAAAAACTAATGCAAATATTAGTGACCCTATTGGCAAGCTTCTATTTGTCCAATCCAAATGAAGTGAAAGCTAATCCTAGCTAATTTGATGCTTTTGGATACTATGGTAAGCTCAAAATGACTCCACCATTCACCATATATTCAAGCAACTAAGATCATAGTGCTCTCAATATAGAAAAAAAAATTATCTTAAAACATCATGACTCTAATACCATGATAGATTTACAAAGCAAAAAAAATCCAAAACCATAATGCTTAGAAATTAGCTATATTAAATACTAGTTGCCCAAAATAATAAAAGATTCAATTTAACAACAATGGCTATTATGTTCTCATTGATTAGCAGTTCAAGGAAAAAACATAACATATAGTCTCTTGGATGGATGAGTCATGGTGACACATGGCCATGACAATACGAGCTAACTTAATCAAGATAGACGTTAGCTCAACCAAGTAGAGGTAGAGGTGGCACCTAATCACTGTCAATCAAGAATTAATGAGGTAGAGGTGGCACTTGATTACCTCTAGTCAAGGATGACACACATCTTTATTAACTACCTATTAGAAAAATATATTTACCTATGTAAACTTAATAAAATAAGTGCAAGAGAATATCACACCAATAGGAAATATGGCTTAGTTGATTTATGGGGTGATGTTAAACTTGTTCGCTTTGTCTAGTTGAGATTTTATGATAGAGATTTTGGAAACTATGAATTGGAATTAGATCAACAATTAGGGACTTGTGACAAAGAAATTCAAAAATTTATGAAGCTTGGAATTGGGCCATGCCTAGAGTTATATCCTTGGAAACTTTGCTCTTGCATGATATGTTAACCACTAAATTTCACCATTGCAACCTATAAAGTTGGTTGAACTATGTTTTTAGAACTTGTGCTAAAAAGCAACTTTGGAGAGCTTCTATAGACACAAGAAGGCTATTGACTTCCTTGATAACAATTAAACCTTGTGGAATATATGACAAGATAAAAGATGTGCAAGGTAGAGAATTTGAGAATGTTGATGCAATCAAGATTAGTTTGAGACTAAGTTTTAGTTGTGATTGCAATTTTCTAATAGTTGATGTTGTCTTGATATTCAATGATCTGTTGATGATTATAACGATCCAGGACAATGCTCTGAGATATGGTTTAGATACACAATTTGAGACCTTTATTGTGTAAACTAATAGGTAATGATCATATTCCTAGAAAGTTAGCTTGAGAAAGTGGGAGACTTGGATTTCAAATGAGAAGTCTATGGACATAGTTGTATCAAGGAAAAATAAACCTTAGGAAATGTACCCGTCTTGATATAAAGTAATAAATTTAGGAAATAAGAGTAATGGTTGAGGATTACAATGAATACAATATAATAGAATAGAATAGAAGGTTTTAATGCCCATGAGGCCAAAGGCAACATATGGTACAATTGACCTAGTCATATAAACTTTCTATAATTTGCTAACCTTTTACTATTTATCTTGATGATGAATTCACCTCTTTCCTCAACCTTATCCTCTTGAAACAAATCCTACAAAGAAACCATTGCTAAAGTATCCATATATCTAGCTTGAATGTCACCATATGCTTTGCACTCCAAAATAAAGTGCTTCTCTATCTCTACTACTTAGATGTGCAAAAGATACACATCCTTTCCTCCCATTGTTCTTTTGGCCTCTTCCATCTGCCTATTTCACATCAAAGGTGATGTGAGTTGGTCTTCAATTAACCTGATGGTACCATGTTAAATTTTTCATGGTCTTGGTCATTTGAGATTGTGTATTAGGTTTGTAATTTAGGATTTTAGTAAAATAATGCAAATCCATATTGAAATCCTTGAAGGAACCCCTGGACCTCTTCTGCTTTACTTCCTGCCGTACAATCATTACCTTTTCCCATAATCGAAGAAAATTATATTTCAGGTTGCCAAGTGTTTTCATGTCTGTATCTAATTTTAGCAAAACCTAAACCATTTTGAAAATAGATTTTTGTGCTAGGTGTCAAATACTACTAACCCATTTTGGCAGGTAGCCTCAGTACATGCATTTCTGCCGATCCGCTGATGCTCAATATAGATTACAAAAGACGATGGCGGAATGGCAGAATGACTGCTAGCTCCTAAGGAAGTATTACATGTCATGAATGGTGGGCCCCGTCCCAAGTTAGAATGATTTTTAAATATTTCTGCCATTCTGCCAAACTTCATTCAAAGGCCTCAGCCAACATACGCAGAAAGGCAAAAATGTGACATCTGCTTGTTGCATAGGAAAAGGGATGTCCAGCTGGAGGGAGGTGTGTTCTGACACCGTGGGTTTTTGGTCCTCCACCATTCCGTTGGGTTGTTGATTAGTGTGCCTTGCTGAATGGCAGAATCATAGAAAGTTGACATGTGGCAAAGATGACATAGTATTTGCGGGTCGCTATTTCCAATATATAATAGAAAATGTGAAAAGGGACATTCTATTAAATAATGCAATAAATGCCTCCGGACGTGTCCGTACTATCTAATCCTTGGGATTGATCATGATCATTGGGTGTCTGCCGGAATCATCAAATCTGACGGTCTGTATTCAAATTTCCCAAAGTGTAATCTTGCATGATCTAGTTCATCTAAGACGAAATGAAGGCAAATATGACTACTTCTAGTTCAGGGTGAATGTTATTAATATAAAAACATATCTTGATTCCTTTTACATCAGTAAATTCGCAAAACATTGAAGCAATGGAAAATTGAAGCTAAAAATTGATGCAACATTCCGGCTATCAGGTTCGAAGTAGGCTGCCTAAAACTAGCTCGATGAGTCGTTCGCTCTTCTCATCTATATTTTGCTTTTTCCATTAGGGTTTTCCCTCTGATTAAAGGAATTGCTTTCTGTTATAACAATTGAGTTAACCTTTGAAAACCAAAAAGAGAATCCTTACCCCAAGTCTTCTATCCAAATAATGGCCTCATCTACAACCCAGGCTCCCTCTACCACTCAGAAATGAGCCTTACATGAAGACATTCTGACACAACTCCCAGGTTCTAGTTCGCAAAGGGTAAGGGTGACTGGCTTGGAGGAAGGTGAGGGATTAGTTGATAAATATGCTAATTGTACGGATGCTGAAATCCTTGCCTTTGGTTGGTCCCTTTTCTGCCACTGGTGGGGCAAGAGAAATGCCCAAGCACCATTGTCATATGTGTGGGAAAGTGGCCTGGGAAAGTTAGTGGTTACCAATGTGTTTGAGGATATTGAGTTGCTCCAGGCAATGGAAACTCACTATGATGAAACCTCCAAAACAATCAGGAGTAGTAGCGGAGGAATTTTTGTGGAAATTAGCAGAGAGGCCATTGCCATAGTTTTTGGATTAAACTTGGCTGCCTCAACAAAGATTGATAGTGATAGATTCAAAGCCCTATATACAAAGGATAAAAGCAACTATAGAATAATATATTTGCCTAGATTCAGGGTGAAAGGGTTGAATGGTAAGTCAGTAAAGATCCCTTTTAGTGAGGAAGAACCTTTCAAGTTGATTACTTTTGAATATTATTTTGTTAATACTTACTATGCTCTTTGTCAAGTGCTAGGAGAAGATAAGAGGGAGTGCATCCCTATTGATCTTACTTACATGGCCACATACATCCAACATTCGTCTCTGAATATCTAGTTTGATTTCACTTCTTATTTGTCTTATTATATCCATCAGGGATTGGTAGATTTTAGGAGCAAGAAAGAACCAATCAAATTCAGATGGTTCTCTTTACTCTGTCACATGTTTTTATATCAGGGAAGAACTAAAAAGGTATGGCATCCCAAATTGATGGTCAACCCTGTTGATAATAGGGGAAATGAATTGCTTATCCAATGTTGGACTCACATTTGGGACAGACATGATACCCATTCTAATTGCAGGTTTTTCAGAGATTACTTTGTGGTTACAATTTTGAGACATTTCCAGCCATCTATACCCAGGATTCCTGAGCCATTGATGAATTTTCTCAGACCTGAAATTAGAGTTTCCCCCCTTGATATCAAGCATAATTGGGGTGATTTCATCCCCACGAGGAGGGTACTATTTTTAGGATCTATGGCACCCTTGTTGGCCCACATTATTTGCCCAGGTATGTGCCCTTAAGGTTGGGTTTCTTAGAGATCATTTAGCAATTGGCTGAGGCACAAAATTCTCACTTAAAAGGACAAAGGAAAGGGTCTTTCTTTCCTTTCTTGACTGTATTTTCAGATTTCAAATTAAATAACACTGGATTTGATAGGCTAAATGAGAAGTTACTACCTTTCAGAATGGCACAAGAGAAACCTAGATTTTCTGATCTTGAAGGGTTTATCAATGGTATTAGAAAAAGTATCAGCAGGTCTTATTGTCCCCATTGTGTTTTCTTTCCCAAAGATGTCATTAGAAATTCTCTCTCTGATGATGAAGTGAAAATGAAAAAGGCAAAGTGGACTTTATATACAAGATATGTGGAAAGAACAAAGAAGAAGAACCCATTCTTTAAGGGACTTCTCCGAGAGATTAGTGACCCTATCACCAGAATAAAAAGGATTCTGTCTCAAATTGATGAATTGATTAGTATGCAAGATCCTGATCCTGTTCAGGTCCCTATAGAGGAGAGACCATCATATCAGCCCCATGTTAAGAGCCAAATAAAGTATACTTTTCAAAGGAGGAATAAAAGAGATCAGGGTGAGCAGCAGGCCTTTCCTCTGACTCAATTAACATTATCTCTAACATCACCTCCCCAATCTTCTTCATCTGTACCAGTAAATGAGAGTGGATCTCTCCTTGAAGAGCCCGCCCCAAAGAGAACAAAGATTGAAGTAAAACCTCTGGTGGATTATGATGATGACGAAGAAGGCATGGAAGTAACAGAGGAAGAGATACAAACTGAAATGCCATCCCCTAGCGAAGATGTGTCAAAGGAAATACATTTGAATAGGATTCCTGATATTACCTTGAAAGGAAATGACATCTCAGATGACGTCAGGATTATGACCTACAAGAATTTTATTACTGATGATGATTTTGTTAATTCTAAGGAATTTCAAGAGTTTTTGTGGAAGAACAAAAAAGATGAATATGAGAAAAGGCTAGAAAAAGAATTGTCCCGTTCTCCTCAGGAAACACATGATTAGGTGTCTATCAGGCTACTCACACAAATGAAAGAAGAGGTTAAAAACATCACTCTAGATCAGGGCAGGAAAATGATTAGAGACAGTGGGATCTTATTACTCCCTGAATGGGACATAGCCTCTGCTATTATTTTGGACATTGTAAGAAGATAGGATAAAGAGGTTTTTTCCATTGAAGAGGAAGCTGAAGCTGCATTAACAGGAGCTAAGTTTAATCCTAAGTGGGACACTTTAGCCATATGGGCCTTAGCACCCAATACCAACAAACCTCTAATTGTAGAATCTGATAGAGATTTCAAAGGTGGCCTAATAATAAAGAGAGTCTCTGAAACCCCTGCAAATGAAGCATCAGAGATGGTGTTGTAAGTTGTTCAATTCAATAAGGCGACCACAAGTGTTCTTCAACAAAAATATGATGACTTGTTTAAAGATTGTATGGCCATATTGCCAGAGTATAACATGCTGAAACAAATGGAGATACAGTGGACGCATCAGGCTTCAACATCTACCTCACCACAAATAGCACCAGTTGTTAGGGATTCCAATTTCCTTCTCCTTGGTTCGTCTTCTTCGTCAAAGTTAGATCTAGAAAAGGAAATTGAAAACTTAAAGAAGCAGATTGAGCCATTTGAAGACATTTTCACATATGCTTTTGATAAACAACAGGAGGATAACCGGTCTATTGTTTCAAGGATTTTGGAGTTATTAATGAACCAAGTGTCTAGCCAGGCTGTCGTGATTCATAAGTGTTACTATGATTTGTCAATGGTCATCAAGAAAATTAGGGATGATAAGGAAAAAATGATGCCTTTATTTGATAAATGGATCCCTAGGATCATATCTTTATTAGGCATTTGCAAAGGGGCCAATCATGATCCTAATGCCCCCAAAGAAGTTAAAAAAGTTTATGCAGCAGCAAAGGAAGCAGGAGATCTACAAGCATTCATAGACCACCTTGAGGAGGAGGCGCTCAAATTGATTCAAGGGTTTAATAGTGACCAAGTTGGTATAATTCCTCTAATAAGGAATGAAGGCGGTGACATTAAGGCTGCTCAATTATGGATCCTCCAGTTCAACAACATTGTCCCTATTATTTCTTTCTTTATTTGTCTTAATGATAAGATAGATATCCCCATGTTCAGAACTAGTATTGACAAACTGTGGGACTCTTGTTAGTTAGTAGCTGATTTCACAAGGGAAGGGCATTCGGTTGTGGCTAGGTACAGTAACAAATATTTATCCTCTGTGGATAAATTAATCAATTTCCAATGGCCCACGGAGGACCAATATCAAGAATGGGATAAAAAATATAATGAGGTGCCTGATATTTGAAGCATGGATGGTGGGATCTTTTTGAAGAGTATGGACACCTGTGTGTTCTGAAAAGAAAATATTTTGTTCCCTTATGTAACTATCGTTTGTTTCATAAGGCAGTTGAAGATATGATTAGGAGGTAACAATAGGCCAAAGTTTGTTATATTTTCTCAAAGGCACAATTCACAAGGACTGCGAACCTCATATACAATATTGTAACAACTTTTATCCTCATAGCAAATATCTGGGAGGAGTCTGTTATTTTTGAGAAGTCTATCAAAGCTTGAAGGTGACATCTGTTTCTAGGTCTGAAGCTTGTTTTTGCTCCCTTGTTCTTATAAAAGGGAATTTAGGGCCTAGTTACAAGGATCTTGGAGAATTTTCTGTAGAACAGTATATTGTCATAGCAACTATAGTTCTTCTATTTTTAGGCATGTTTTCAAGAGGATAAATTCATTTGTATTTGCAATTGTTAGCATAAACTCATATTAACTCAATATTCTGAATATATTGACAAACGTTCATGACATATTGTCTCCTCCAGTTGTGTGCTTTATTATGTTTTTGAATAGATTGATAAAATTATCAATGATAGTCATCTTCATAGTCTTTCCTGTGTAAGGATATCTGCTTCGACAGGCTTTTACTCTGAGAGTAGATTAAAAATGCTTGAAGGAGGATATTGAATATAATAGAAGTATACACAGATAACTAAGTATGAATGTTACAGTCTACTTTCAAGGTGTGATGATGTAATGCATCATTTACAATATTCTCAATAGAGTTATAATTGTGACCTTATGCTGGATTCATTTATATATGTTTTTGACTCTGTAACCCTAGATTTAGGCACTGATCTTTTGACAGTTGTCCTCAAGGTTTTAAAATCTCCCTGATTATTTGCATATGAATCTAAGAATAGTTTTCAGGTTCAGTTATTTTTTTGATTAAGTTATATCTTGCATGTTCCTCTACAAAGAATAAGATAGAAGCTTAAAGAATCTAGCCAATCCTCACTTTATCATACATTCTTTCAAGCAGCCTATAAGGAACATATCTGTGATCTAAACAAGGTTGACAATCTAATATCTCTAGAAAACCCTATCCCTTTTGAGTAGAACGCTGTTATCCCCAAGAGAAGAAGGCATCAGTTAAAGAGAGATAGCCATGGAATTAGAAATAAGTCCATCTATATAGGAACACCCTCCTTGGTTTCACAGAGCCTAAAGTGTAGAGGTAGAAAAGGGGGATTGAGAAAATCTTCTCTCCCTGATCACTTGTTCGTTGGCCAATCCGTCAACACAGATTGATCATTAATAAGTGGCTATTTTATAGATTTATTGCGAGAATCAGGGTGGGAATTTAAAACAACCAACATGACCTATGAGCATCTTTGCTCTCCAATTAATATTTGCTCCTAAATGAGACTTTTGGTGGTGATCATATGAAGAATTAAATTTGAGGTAAGATAATATTTCCTCTTTATCCATAACATATTTTTCCACATCATTGCATAAATTTTTTTATAACAAATATCTTAATGTCTTTATTATTATTCAGGGATGCATTCAAGTCAATATTCCATTTGTTCATCTACTTATTGTTTTGTTTCATCCATGTCTTCTTTCTCTTGTTCAAAACTTCTTCAGTGACAACCTTAAATCACCTATCTACATTCATTGGTTCAATTTCTTTTCAGATATCTTAGGAGATAAACTATATCACCTACCTCAAAGGGAAGGTACTTATTTTTGCAAGAAGAACCTCATAAGTATGAAGTTTTATCAAGATTCAACTACGTAGTTTTTTAGTTGAAACTTGTTAAAACATCATAATTTGGCACATTGCAAAAAATACCTCCTACTTGTCAACCTCATAAGTAATTGGGGCTTTTATTTTGAATTTACTTGTAACCAAGTGCTTTTGAATCCACTCTATTTGTCTCCTTTTCAGTTCTAATGTGCTACTTCCCACAAAGCACCATTGGTATCCCTAATACCCTGAATAAAAATTGAATAGTTTTCTAGTCTCATAACTCAACTTCTCTACTTTGATTTTGCAATGCAAAAATGCTCTCTAACCTCTCGAAATCTCTTTCTGCATGTTTCCCAATTGAGCTTATTGTTAAAGTCTATCTCAAGATATTTTTACTATATTATTTCTTCCAAGGAACCCCTTGCAAAATAAAATTTAGCTGATTTTTTTCCTTTTGATCGGAGAAGATCAAGACCTTGGTCTTGTTGGTGTTTACTTAAAACATGCCCACTTCCTTGTAAAAATTTTCCAAGACCTTTAAGTGCTCTTTTAACACTTAAATAGACCTTGCAAGTAAAATGAGATTATTTGCATACAAAATAAACGTCATTACATACTCGCCCAAATTCTTCTAATTTGTCAATATATAAACCAAATAAAATAGGAAATGATTGGCATCCTTGTTTAACTATATGAGGTAAAATGGGGTAGCAAACTAAGTGGCTTTGATCTTGGGGAAATTCCATGGTTAAGTGTGTTTGAATCAGAGCAGTCTAGGATGGGTAACTTTCAATGGAGTCTTGATATTTCACACTTGCGAGCATCACCTAGATACAATAAGTGCTAAGTGGATCATTTATGCTCATAAGAGATGTGTTCTTGTGAACTGCTACTCATAAAATATGGGTCAACGAAATTGACTCAAAAACTGCAAACTTTTACGCATAAAATATAAGTCAATGAGGTTGACTGAAAAACTATGCAATTGAATGCTCATAAAGCATCGCATAATTTAACAAACTAAATCACCCCTTCTTCATTTGACAGACCTAAAGAAATAAATTAAATGCTAAGATTATACAATTTATGATATCAAGTAAAAGTACAAAAAAAATTAGTATTTTAAAACAAGATCTAAATTTGAGAGTTGACCCTACTTGCCAAACAATTTTTTTGTTACAATTATCTATTTGAAGTTACCTTTCAAATGTCAAGACATCTCATTTTAAAAACCATAGATTAGATATATATTTAACTATAATTTTATATAATTTTTGGTGGTCTATTCAAAATCTTCCCTTTCATATAATACAATCTTCCCCTTTTTTTTTGATGGAAATAACCAAATTACATAGATATCGGCATCTCCGCTCTTTTATCAAGCAATTACAACATGATGAGTAAGCATATATCTAAACCAGAAGTCGTTCTTCGGCTAAGCTGCCACGAGCAAGGGGAACCAGTCCATCAAAGTCACCCAAAATTTTGATTGTATTTTATGACAAAAATCTCTAAATACAGCCATACTGCCATCAAATTTAGCCTCCGCTTTAAACACGGTCTCTCCGCACAAAATGACGTGTCATCACACCATGCATCTGACGTGGCTAACTGACGGGGCCTAATTCTAATATATTTCGTGCGCCAGGGAAAGCCACCTTTCTCTCGCGTGCTTTCAAGGTTTTCTTTCCCCCGTCCGCAAATGCTTGAACTTTGAGGGCGCAAATTTAACTGAGGCTTAAAAATCACTCCACGGAAAAAATTGTTTGAAGCGAAGAAATTGAGTTCTGCAAGAATGGCGCCAAAGAAACAGCAAAAGGGGCAAAAGAAGGAAGGAAAAACTGGAGGATCAAAATCGGGTCCAAAAGTTCAAATAACAGCACAAAATGAAGACAAATTACGCAGGCTGCTGCAAAACAACAGAGCATCTCTTCCCGCAGTCGGCGGAGGCAGTAGTAGCGGCGGAATGTTGGAAGCGCAGAGGGCGAAAAGGCTTCGTAATATTTATGACAAGCTCGCTTGTGAGGGTTTCACTTCTCTCCAAATCGAGCCAGCCCTGTCCGCGCTTTCTGTACGCCTTTCTTCCATTTTCTATGCTTTCTTTGTTTTTTCTCTACTCCCTTGGCATTTTAAAGAAATATGAAATTGTTTTGGTTTATTGTAGACATAATATTTCCACAGTTGTGATGCTTTCTGGAAAAACTGTGGCTTTTTTAATAGACGTTTCCGATCACATTCTGTAATCCATCAGGAAGAAAAGAAGAGAATGAAAATTATACTTGCATGTTTTGGTTTAATTATACTTCAACATTGCCTTTGCCACTTTAAGCCATGACAAGGCCAGAAACTCTCAGTCAATTTTAAAGAAACCTAAGTTGCATGACGAGTCCTTTAAGTTATCTTTCCCATTCTAAATTGCTTAAGGAAGAAATGGAGAATATTGATGTCACATTATCTAATATGTCCACAGACGACCAGAATATAAAAAATACTGAACAACGAACTGTATCATGTAAATGTCCACGGAAGATGAAAATAGGTCCTTGGACTTAAAATGCGGTCAGGATAAATAGCAAGAAGACAAGTGCCAAGACGCGCCCGAGATTTACTCCAAACACATGGAAATGATACGTAGTCAATATAGACGAGATTCGAGAATGAATTTACTGCACTTCTCACTTTTCATTTTTATTTACTGCTACTGGTCTGATGCTCTACCAGCTGAGAAATACCATATGAGAGCTCTCAATTCTCCATGGTCGAATCCCTATTCAATTTGCCCTACTATAATAGGGGGGGTATAGATGGTATCCGTCCCTTCATTTCATGCTCTTGTGGAGTTATAAATAAGATGTTACACACATGATTGAGTCCATGAATCATCTCTATCTATAATCTGATTTTCTGACCTTTCGCTTTTGGAAAACTCCCTCTCAATGCCCGGCACACATTTTACAGATATATTCCGACACCACCTAGAGGCATTGACCTATCTAGTTCAGTTGAGTCACTGTTCACCAAGGCCTACTGTAGGCATTTTGCAAGGCATCTACCACTGAGCAAAGTACAAAGAAAATATAAGAAATGGGGGATTTACTGAGACAAAGCTATACTAAGGAAAGGTGAATGATAACATAAGCTTTTGCCACTCAAAGGGCAGGTTGAATCCATGAGGGCTGCTCCTGCAGGAAAAAAAATATAAAAGGGGAAGTCAAAATAGGAACCACCATTCGTCCCCTATACCAAAATCCCATTCATCCCCTATACCAAAATCATAACAGAAGTTCACGAATAATGCCAATGATGCTTCTTAGGTCAACATCAGAAAGGGGTTCCGGTCAAGATAAGTCTGTCACACTATCCTTGGAGGCATCATTGAACTTCATTCAGAAGATGAGGGAGCTCAAAGCTGAAATTTTACCAGTGAAGATAAAGAAGCTGGTATTACAGTAAATGTTTTACACCTTTTGCACCTGGTACTCTGGAGTTTTGCATTTAGTTGCTTCAAGAAAGGAACCATTAATAAATCTAAAACTGTGGAAGAATGTAGGGATACCTAGAGCCAGTATTTCTCCGAGATTTTGGGAAGGGGGGACACAAGCACAGGTTTTGGTGACGGCAAGTTTGTTTTCCCAAAATTTGGGGATGACTAAAATAATATATAAAAATTAATATTTGAAAAAATCAATTAAAAGGAGTTTCAATCTATCATTTATGTAAACAATTTAACAATCAATTGATCCAAAATACTATAATATTCAATTTCATCAAGTTTACAAACAAAGTTCAATAGGCCAACGAATATTCTAGTTCATTGTTTGATGCAAATGCCATGGCATGCTCCTCATCACTGAATTTGTAGACTCATTTGGCCCCTGAAACTAGACATCAACCAGCCTTGGCAGCCTGATCATCATTAATTTGCACCGGCTACTTTGGTTCTACATTGCATTACGCTGCTGGATTCTCCCTGCACTCATTCGTCTTGCAATCCATGAGATGCAAGGCACCGTGTACAAGTTCAAGCTTCTATGCTTTACTAGAGATATATTTGTTTCTCTTGATAGAGTGGATGAAGCTGAATGTAGATCAATTACTCTTAACCATAGTTTGAAAACTCGGACTCGGTGACACAAAATTTTGGCTCGGACTCGAGGCCCGGCAAGGAAAAAAAAACATAGTTATTCTAGAAAAAATATAAACTAATGCATTTAGAGAACACATAAATCTATTCTGATTATCAACTTGTCATAATTCAAAGATTACATATTTCATATGACCCATCAAATCAATAAATGTCATAGTTCCATGGAGTCTCAGAATAGGGGGACCAAGGGCTTGGATTTGGGGGCAACAAGGGGGCAGTGGTAGGCGGGGGTTTGAGCATTCGAGACCATCTTTCATAATTTTATCACTATATTTTCAACTTTTCTCCAGCACAAAGTCCTCACTACCAAATCTGCATTATTCCAATCACTTTTCTCAGTGTATTTTGTCATGTGGATGCCAAAGACGTTTTCTATTGGGTGAAATAAGATTCTAAAATGTCAAAAAATGAATTGAAACAATGAAAATTGTAAGGTTTTTTAATTTATTTTGAAGCCAGGCAAGTCCATGCCCGAAACTCACGAGTCACCCTGAAAAACTCAGCCAAGTCTCGGGAAAAACTCGTCAAGTACTCAGCCTGATTCACCCCCTGACTCGACGTGCGAGTCGGCTAACTCGGTGCGGCAAGCAGGAAGACTCACGACTTGCGTCGAGTTGGCCGAGTACTCGCCGAGTCTTCAAACTATGTTCAAGGCCACAAAAAAAGTGTTTCCATAGGCAATTCCCACCTAAATTAATACTTTTGTTGAAATCTAATCTTGTTGCAAGTTGTTGTAAAGGGAACTTCTTATTGAATGGACCCTTGGCAAAATCTTCCAACAACTTGGAAGGGCAATTGAAATTCACAACACTGCCAAGCGAACTACTCTAAGTGCTCCCCCTTCCCTCTCCCACATCTATATTGCCAATCTCTGGATTCCCAAGTGCCTCCTCATCCTCACTTAAGTTAAAGGAACTTAGATGGACACAACAAAAAGAAGCTTAATGTAAAACTTACTTTAGTACTCGAGACACAAGGATTTACCTTCTATTTTTCTTACTTTAGGTCACGTGAAGTGCAAAAGCAGACGATGCACAAAGTTGCAATCCTTGTTTGAGTTACCTAAGATATCTAAGACATTAATTGAGTGGCCCAATCCAACTAAAAATTAACTAGTTACCAAACACAAGGATTTTCCTTTTGTTTTTCTTTCTTAAGTTTGGACAATGTGCAAAAGTAGAGGATACACAAAAGTTGGAATCCCCATTTGAGTTATCTAATATTTTTATTTGATTAGCTCGTTGTAACTAATTATTAAAAACAATCACTAGTTGTACAAAGACAAGGATTTTCCTTCTATTTTTCTTACATTAGATTGCATGAAGCGTAAAAGCAGAGGATTCATAGAAGTTGCAATCCTATTTAGCATTATAACCAGCTTGTGATGATTCATCATTAGTTGATGAGTCACTCAATAGACAATTGGTGGGTAGTTTGATACATCTTACATCCACACAATTGGATCGTTGTTTTGTCATCAGTCATCTCTTTTGGTTTTTGGTACAATTGAAGCTTGTTCATTGATAGGCAAGAAAAAAAGTGTTATGATATGTAAAAGGTACTCTTGACTTTAGCATTCTCTATTTGAGGACATATGGTTTCAGTTTGACAAGATATAAAGAATCAGGTTGGACTGGTTCATTTTATACTTGAAGATCAACTACTTGGGCTTGGGAGTCATTTCATGGCAAAGTAAGCTTCAACACACTATAACTTTATCTTCCACTGAAACAGACTACAAAGCAATGGTCAGTGCTACTTGTGAAGTGGTGTCAAAGGTACTCTTGACTTTGGCATTCTCTATTAGAGGGCATATGGTTTCACGTTGACAAGATATAAAGAATCTGATTGGGCCAGTTCATTTTATACTTGAAGATCAACTACTTGATCTTGGGATTTGTTTCATAGCAAAGTAAGCTTCAACATGTTGATGATTGTTTTTGGACAAGTCAACAATTAGAGTGAAATACTAAGTATCTGACTCCCTCTTGAGCAAAGCCTCTCGAATGCTGAACAAAGTGATCAAACAAGATGACTCCAAGGTTCCTTTTTTATGATTTTGTAAGGGATAGCTCAGTGACTTAAGATGATTTTGCTGGTAAACACAAAGGGACTTACGCAAACTCTTCTCCTTTCATTCAGCTTGTTCCTCCTTTCAATGTGGATGATGTATGTACAAGGTTTCAATAATGAAGAAAAGTGAAAAGGTAAGGGTTTAGGAAAACTAATCTAAGGTCAATGAAGCGATGATGATGGATTGAACAGACAAACTCTTTAATCAAACCTAACTCCACTTCGCCAAAGATGCCTACAACTACATGAAGTTGGTGCAATCTCCTAAGGGTACGCGAAAGGTTTTCAAATCATGAAGGTTCATATGAGCACCCATTAAACGGCGCAGCTCAAACAAGCATCCATAATCGAACTTATACAAATTATAGCTCAGACTAGCTTTACACAACACTTCATTAGCGATGAATGTTAAAAGCATGAGCTAGGAGTTGATCAAATATTCAGATACAACATACATTACAACAATGAGCTTCTAACCTACTTTTAATCTACTTTGAAACACCTCTCCATTCTATCAAGATACCAGAAAACCATGTTATTTCACAAGATAACACTAAACACCAAGTGAACTCCAATGTTCTTTGCATTAATCTTGAAAATATTTACAACAATTTCAAGTTCTTTCAGAGAATTATGAGAGCCTCTCCTATTCTACTCCTACTTGCCTACAATCTAATTTCTATATTTTACAAATGAGGCAACAAGGCCTTTATATAGTGCCCAGAATACAATGAATGGCTGAGATTAATTCAATAGCCAAGGGTCTAGATCATGCCACCTCACAGGTAGTTACAACAAATTGCTATTTTTAGTATAAAAGAGGGAGGCAATGAAGGCACGTTTTCCAATGTGATAAGGTAAGGCGAAATTATTTAAAATATTCTTCCACATAGGAATCCCTTTGGCTTCTTTCATTAAATGATACATTGAATGCATTAAATAATGCGGCTAATCAAAATTGAATGATGTGTACTCGCCATATAGATGCTACTTCAGCATACTTTGAAAATGGTATCTCTTTATGTGATGTATTCAATGTAATTGCTTGAATTTGTATGTTTAGGAATACAACTTGTTGATCTTTGCCTTGTACATCTCCTTGCAATTGGATGTATGATACTTGTAGCTCATTTGATTAACACTGTGATTCCTTCTTCTCTGCAGGTAAGTTGATATGATGATCTTCTTAAAGAGTGGATGATGTTGCTTCCTTCATGACATGGAGTAGAAGACTCTCTCTTGGACTTGAAGGTTGAATGAAACTTGAAGTTGAATAGATGAAATGTCTCTGACATGATGCTATTGCGGATGAAGTAATCCTTCATGATAACCTTTGAAGTGGCTCCTCTGGAGTGTAGATGATAACACTTTCTTTGGATGTGGAGTAGATAACCTCTCAAAGAGACTTTGAAGCTTGATGAATCTTGAAGATTGGGAGTTGACTTGAAGCTTGGATGGATGAATGTTTCGAACATGATTATCCTTGATGAAGTACACTTGAATTTGATGTGATCTAACATGATGTCATGGATGTAGGGGACTTGAACTTGATCCTTTAGAGTAGTGTTCCCTCTACAACTTGAAGATGACTCAGATGCTTATCCTTTAGATGATTCCTTGGCTTCACCAACACCCCTTCCTTCAATGATGCAACTTGATGATCTTGAAGCATTCTTTAGATGATGACTCCTCCTTGAAGGTTATTCCAAGCTCCTCGCTCAAAGGTGACTCCTTGAACAACTCCTATCCTTTTCGATATACCTACAAGACAAGATAAACAATATATCAATAACTTCTTAAGATAAAACAACTTGAAACATGTAATAAACCCCTTTCAAGCTTAGGCGCTATTATAGGTGAAAGAAGAGTAACAAAGCGCCTACCCACATTTAGTCCCACATTCATTATTTTAACGATTTCAAACAATTACAATAGTTTAAAAAAGGTCAATCCCATTTGAGAAATTCATTCAAAGATGTATTTTAATGTAATTGCTTCCAAGGCGCCAATTGAGTTGGCAGAGGCAGGAATGGGTGCCTTGAAGGGGTTTAATGTTTTCCTATGTGATTGATCTACCTCCTTTGACATCCAGGCGCTCAATGTGTGATCTTTTGACTTAGGGCGCTCCATCTATCATTTCCCTCAAGGCACTCTCTTGGAGTGATTCCAATCTCACCCACAAGGCAACCCTCCTTCCCAGATTTAAGGCGCTAATACACCAAGGCGCTCAAAATAGAGATGGGAAAGACTCTTAGAACTTTGAGTGCAAGATATGATTCTCACTTGTCTTTAGGCGCTAAAACCTCCATCTAGGCGCTACATTCCACATCTTCTAGAGCTTATTTTATGCTAAGGTGCAAATTCTCTTCTAGGTGCCTAATTAAGTGTCTTACCTCAATTCCTTTAAGCATCATCCTGTGAAAGTTGCTAGGCGCACTTTGGGTTTGATTCATGCTATCACTTTCATAGACTTCACTCTAACCTCTAGGTGCTTTACAAATCTTCCAAGGTGCTAAAGTGATCTCCACCACCAATCCATTCCAGGGCGCTCATCTAGGAAGTTAAAATGGGCAATCTCTCCTAAGGCGCCTAATCTCAACATTCATTATGCTCTTTTATCCTTAAGGCGCCCATGGTTATGATTTCTAATTCCTAAGGCGCCTAGAATGATTCCCTCAAGGAAGAGCGCCTTGTTTCAACATGATCTCAAGTTGCTTTATCAAGGCGCCTAAAATCAAATCACTTAGGCTTCAAGGCGCCAAAACCATACAACTTCAACCCAAGGCGCTCAAAGTGGTTTGCTCTTGTGTTCATCTCATGTCAAGGCGCAATTCCGAAGTTGGTTGGAATGATGGGAGGCGCTCTGAGTTGCAGGCGCCATCTGGAGTCATTGCGAGTAGAGAAATGCGCCCAGAAAAGGAACTCCAAGTGAGTAAGGTATATTGAAAAATTTCTTATACTTTAAATATTTTTCAATATACCTTTCAGGATGTTTGAGATAGGTCTCAGATCCATTGGATTTAACATGTAGATTCTAGATTTTTGAGGATCCACCAGATTTCAGACTTAGTCAAATTTTCAGTGTTTCAGGATATCAGGCTATTAGACTTAGTCATTTTTAGGATCTTCTCAAACATACATCAGGGATTTCATACTCTTTCTTCCTAAAGCGCTCAAATTCACTGATGGGGTCCAGACAACCATTCTTCCTTAGGCGCCCATTTGACTTAGCATATTTTCAAGATCCCAAGCCTTCTTTTACAAGGCGCCCACTTGAGATTGGGAGAATGAGTAAGGGCGCCTTTTTATCTTTCATATTGCTCACTCAACGACTTCAATCTAATGCCAAGGGTCTAATGGTTGACTCCATCACCTTCAAATCACTTGATGAATTACTCCTTGAGGTTAGGCGCTCATTGGGTTAAGAATACTTACTCCAAGTTTTAGGCGCCATTTTGAGTGTTGAAGGGCGCCTAGAATCAAGTGAGGTGATTTGCAAATCTAAACATCTCCCACCTCCAGAGAGTTATCCATAATAGGCGCTATTGGATGATGATATTGGCATGAATTAGCGCCTAAGTGAAATGAGAGCCCCTTTCACTTTCAACCTCTACAACTTGCACTTGTAAAGTACTTTACACCAAGGCGCCAAAGTTCTAAATTCCTTGATGCTAGGTGCAAATTTGAATGTTTTGATAATTTCATCTCAAGAACCCCTTAGGCGCACATCTCTACCTTGGCGCTCACTGAGGTCACTCAACTGCAAATTGGTGCCCTGATCTTTCATGATGTTGAATAAAGGCAAAAAATGCACTTAACCTTATTGAACACGCTTCATGACTTCCATCAATAGTATGGTTAATGACAACTTCAATCTTGGCGCTTTGCTCAAAATGTTGGTAAAGGTATGTTATTGCGCCTATCACCTAGGATAACTTCAAGGCGCTCATTTCAAGTGTAAGTTGATGTGATTTTCCAGAGTTCTCCTTAGGTTGTCTTGATGATGAATTGGCGCCTTGAACCATGGGATGAAGGCGCCCAAAATTTGTGTAGGAAATGCACTCCTTATTGCTTGCATTCTTGAATTTGTCACTTGGGCGCCCAAAACTTCTAGTTTCCTTCCCTTCACCTAAGGCGCTATTCATGCTCTCTTCTACTTCAAAGCGCCCTAGGTGATTCACCTTCAAACTTAGGCGCATATTTAGCCATGACCTGAACTTACCCCCTACCAAGGCGCAATTTGGAGCTTCATCTACCTTAAGGCGCCACCTGTCACTGTCTTAAACTCCATCCTCACATCAAGGCGCCTAAAACTGGCAGGAGCAACAAGGAATGGCGCCTAAGTCTTCTGCTTCAACTCTAGGCGCAATCTTGAGGTTGTCTAGAGGATGGAAGGCGCCCTGAATTCTAGGCGGAGTTTTGAGGTGACCCTGGGGCAATTTCGCGCCCAGAACTGACAGTGCCCGAGGTAAGGTATATTGAAAAATATATTTAAGTATAAGTTTAGAGATTGAATTTCTTATACTTTAAATATTTTTCAATATACCTTTCAGGATGTTTGAGATAGGTCTCAGATCCACCGGATTTCACATGCAGATTCTAGATTTTTGAGGATCCACCAGATTTCAGACTTAGCCAATTTTCAGGATCTTCAGGATCAGGATACCAGACTTAGTCATTTTCAGGGTCTCAAACATCAGGATTAGGTCATCAAGGGGCTCTAAGACTCAAACACCACTAACTTCATCATGCAAAGGACATCATCCTGGACTTAGCAAAGCACTGGAATTCAAAAAAAAGGGGGTCCCCATTTGCAATGGGGCGATGTGTGATTTGGTCACAACATCTAGCGTCAACCCGAATAAATGTTCCTGAACATTTCAGAGACAGACTCAATCTAGACTCAAAAACCCTCAGACACTCCTCTCCTACCTATCAGCCAGCTAGACAATGAATTCAAAAGGAAAAGAAGCATAGATTGGATCAAGACACTACCTCTCTGATGTGTGATTAAAGATAAATTTCGATTAAAACAGTTTCTTAAACATTCCAAAGATAAACAAAAATCAAGTTTCAAAATTTCCATGTATACCCACGCACTAGATCAAACAAACAAAACTACATGATCACGGAATCAAAACCAACTGCCAGCACGACCATCCATATTCCAAAGATCCAAGTGTGTGCGTATGAGTTCCTTTCCCCCCGTTAGCAACTAAGCTCATCTAAGTTCCTTTACATTAAGCTACATGATTAGTACACACCCCATGAACTACCTGGACATTGCCCTGCTGCCAACGAGCGTCTATAGCCCTGACGGGTTTGTCTCGCAATTCCACTCGAGCAGAGCCTCACTGCCGGTCAGGCGTCCATAGCCCCGGTAAAGATTACTCGATTGTCCATCTAACTAAGTTATAGTGTGTGATTTGTGATTTTTGCATTTCTTTGCTTCATTCTTTGATATTCTATTTCTATTAAGCTTGAATGTGATAGAGTACAATGCAGTACCGCTACCCCTGCAACACATGCTTTTGATGGCAATAGTTACGTTGATAACTCAGCTAGTGGGTGTGGACTTGCGATGGCGGCAAAGGTGGACCTTTAGATTTTTCACTTAATGTAAGTTCACCAAGACTCCTTTAGGTACTTCAGGATTTTTAAAGTATGTAAGGTATAAGATCTCAAAATACTTCAAGTAATACCGAACAACTGACTTATCCCCAATGAGCAAGCAGTCCTGCTATCTGACACTAGCGATGGAATCCACGGGAAATCCATCAATCATGACTTAAGTTTCTCAACGGAACAAATAAGAACTCAAACTTTAGATTTGTCATTTTAGAACATTATGATTAGAAGATAACAGTGTCAAGACACAATAGATGATTAACTTCCAAGTCAAGTTCAAAGTCCAACAAGATGATAAACTGAAAGAAAAACATCTTCAGAATCTAAGACCTTCATGAATGGATGTCTAAGAAATGAACTAACATGTTATCCTGAATTGAAACTAGAGTGTGTATTTAGGATAACATCACCTTCTCACAAATGGGAAACCCGATGCGACAAACAGCTAAAAACAAAATGACTTAACACCTGCAGAAAGCAAACGACAACAACAAAGAAAAACAAACCACTAATCTATGAAAGCAAATGACAACCAAGGAAAGGAAAAGCAACAACAAGCAAGCAACACGAAAGCAAAACTAAACCAACACTTGAGTCAAATGACATCAAGGAGCAAATTTATTTTAAGACGCAACATGAAAGAAAACCCTACTCTAACCTAGTTATGTATAGGCAACAGAGATGCAACACAGGACACAGAGTATATACATGCCCTAACATGATTATTCAGTATGTATAGAAGTAGCAATGCAGCAGTGATAGTTCTCAACCGGGCAAATTCATCCTTGAACTCAGACCAATGACCCTTTAGGGGACAAACCTCAAATGTAGGAAAAATTTCTGGAGGTATGATGATCAATTGAGGGTTCTCGTCGGGACCATGATTTATCCAAATGCAGGTTGTTCTACCCAATTCGCCATAATCAAATTCATATTCAACATGTTCAAGATGTTCAAGATCATTATCAATATTATCAGTGCTATCAATGCTATCAATTAGAAGTTCATGATGTTCAAATTCAAAATTTCTCCAATCAATAGAAGGGAAAGATACAACCTGATGTTCGTCGTTTTCAATGAGACATGGCCTACCAATCGTTCGATCATACTTTACACATCCATCATTGATGGTAGATGAGCTTCTCGTCTTCTTCGTATTGCATGATTTCATTGTCCAACTCCTTTGTGATCTCTAGTAATGGTGTCAACAACTTTTTGATCTCAACATCCATAGCAGCAACATGCTCTTCAATTGTCTGTCTCTTCTTTGGCTTGATATCTTCTTGTATAATGATGGCAGCATCGAGCGTCGACCCGAATTGCTCTTGTCTATTCATGGGCTCTTCATCTGCATACTCTTCAAGAAATTCGCCTTCGTCAAATTCAGGTTCTAGCCACAAGCTCGAACTTCTTTCTTCCTTAAGTGTCGCTTCAAGTGCTTTAACATCTTCTAAACCCTGTGTACAATCCTCTAATGCTTTTGATAACCTCTGTTCGACTACTTCTATTTCTTTAGGATTGATAAACTCATATTCGTATTCCTTCTCACTGGTACATTGCTTATCAAGATTCTCTGTAATGAAGACTTCTTCTTCAAGAGGTACACCAGCTTCTACTTCCTGCATGGCTTGACGAATTGCTTCCCAGCATTTTTCACAAGTGTATTCCAAATGATCTATATCATGCACCCTACACCAATTTCTAGAAAGCAATATGTCGTCGACACCTAAATCCTTGTCATTCTTCAATTCCTTCTTGATCTTCTCTTTCAGGTTCTTGAATGCTACACCATCAACAGGAGTATTAGGAGCTATCCTTGAAAATACTACTGGCTCATGTACTTGTAAGAATGAAATTTTCTTTTGCACTGCTAGATCCATCCTCGATAAGAATGTTATGCAATCTACTTCTCTATGACCACTTGTATTATGAATACGACATCCATACTTGCACTCGAAGTCTTTCAAACTCTTGCCACCAAGACGCTTACTCAATGACCACCATAGTTGGAGAACAATCGGAGTTGAATTTGCAGGATCATATCCAACCACTTGCTGCATAGTCAAATTAGAATCCATGGTTGGGAACTCCATCTGATTTTTTTTTTTTTTTTTTGGATTTTCAACTTTTCTACTTTTTTGTATTTTCTAAGATTTTCTACTTTTTTTTTTGGTATTTTCTGGAATATCAATCCACAACTTTGGAGTGTCTTGTGCTCTACTTGAACTGAAGAATATCCAGGTTCATGCCCTCCTTCTAGCGCCAAAAATGTTGATGATTGTTTTTGGACAAGTCAACAATTAGAGTGAAATACTAAGTATCTGACTCCCTCTTGAGCAAAGTCTCTCGAATGCTGAACGATGTGATCAAACAAGATGACTCCAAGGTTCCTTTCTGATGATTTTGTAAGAGATAGCTCAGTGACTAAGTATGATTTTGCTGTTAAACACAAAGGGACTTACGCAATTGTTCAAATAAGCTGTTGTTTCAATGATTACAGAAGCGAATACTGGAGAGTCTAAGTACTACAACTGATGGCGTATGATTTGGCAATTGATGTTCTTGATTCTAATTCTAACTGAATGAAAAAAAGGACAAAAGGTGTAAGGTTTAGAAAGGCTAATCTAATCCTAGATGTAAGGATGATTACTGCTTCAGGTGAAACCAAACTAGATCCTGCTTCGCCAAGATAGACAACTACACAAGATAGGTGCAATCTTCTAGGGTGTTACAAGATGTTTAAATCACTTATGCTCATGAAAGTTTCAACAAACATAAAGATCAAATTGATGTCCAATTTTGTTCAGGCTAACCATGCACTGCAATTTGCAAGCCACAAACTACAAATGGTATGAACTTATAGATTTCACCACAAAGCAATAAAGAAACCTTCCATTGACTAACATAAACTTAAAGAAAACTTTCGCTTGAAAATCTAAACCATGCAACACTCAGAAACACAAATAGAATCACCAAAGCAATGAATCTTTTATTATCTCAGAGAGCTCTTGCAACAATTTCAGAAATTTCAAAACGTACAAATGAGAGCAACAAGAGCCTTTTTATAGACCTCAAAAGGAATGAAGGGTCAAGATCGGTCGGCCAAGCCAATGGACCAGATCAAGCCACATCACAAGTAGTTGTAACAAACTCCTCTTTATTAAATGAAAGAGGCCAGCTTTATTAAATAAAGGAGGTTATCTTTATTAAATGAAGGAGGCTATGAAGAAAGGAACAAAGGCACGCCTCGCAAGAAGGTAAGAATGATATGTCGTTATCTTATGAAGAATCCCCATGTGAATACCCATCACTAGAAGCTTGGCATTCAATGAACTTGGACACTACTTGCTTGACTTCCTCCACAGGTACACTTGGCGCATTCTGAATAGTTCCTTCAGCTTCAAGTACATCAATTGTATAAAGGCCAAGTGTCCTTTCCCAATCAGTTATTCTTGCTTTGTTGTCGCCAAGGTGGACAACAAGTGAAAATATACTATCAAGTCTCTCATCTGTAACATCATTTTCTTGAAAATAGAAAACTTGAACTTGTTCTTTCAGATTCTCAAGAGTCATTCCCCCAAATGGATTACAGATCTTCATTAAAGAGGCATGTATTCCATCCTGAATCCTTTGAAGCATACTTCTAACTCTCGACATATCTATTTCTATCTTATCCAGCAACTGTCCTTTGATGCGAAGGCTATAATACCAGGAAGAGAAGTTATATGTTTTACCTTCATCAATCACTTCAGCATGTAACAACTCATCAACTGATGTTTCCATCAAGCTTTTCAAGTGTGACAGGTATTGATCCTTGAGGTCTTTGAATTCAACACAAGATGTCATAAGTGCAAGCACCCTCTCCTTAAGACTAGTAATCTTATCACTCACTTGCATAATGTCTCTCAGATGTCTAAATGTAGCCTCCTTTGATCTTTTCATCCAATCCTTCATTCTGTGAGATGAAGACTTCAACTCTTCTAGGTGTTCAACTGTTTCAGGAGGAAGGAGAGATGGAGGTGTAGTTACTCTTTCCTGCTGATGAATAGGATGCACTAAATGCTGAATGTACTGCTCTAAGGCACGACATCTTTGCTCAGCCTTGATTCTGTCTTCTGTCTCTTGTCTTATGATAGCTCGAGCATTATCAATCGAATCCTGAAGCTCTTCTTCAACTTGCATTCCAGTCAAAGGACCCAGATTGATTGTATTGATGTCATAATCATCAGGTGTTACATCCTCTATATTCTTTTCAAGCCTAGGAACTGCTACATGTACTTTCCTTACGCCTGTTTCATCTTTAGTGATCTTGGAAAGGATATTTGCCTTCTTCTTCGGTTTCTCCTTCGACATATCTAAGAGTAACTCATCAACTGGAAGGGGAGGACAGTTCTCAAGTTCACAATTCTCTCTGATTCTTTCCTGTAACCATTCTGGCAGTGATGAAAGATCTTGCTGCTGTTGTAATTGTCTTCCTTGTGCAGGCAATGATTCCTCCTTAGCCTCATCCTTATCTTCAGTATTAGCTTCATCGATGATCTCGGTATCATGTGGGCTAGAAGGTACTTCTTCCATTGGAGCTTCTGGAACTACATTCTTAGCAGGTATCACTAAGTCTTGGTTCAGTGGGATGTCCCTTGGCTGTCTAGAAGAAGCAGTCTCAATGCTTATCCTTTTCTTCTTTTTACTGGATTCTCCCTGAACAATCTCAAGCTGTTTCCTTTTCTTTCCCTGTCCTGAATCTTTCTCACTTCCTTTGCTTCGTGAATCTTTACTAGGTGCTTTATGTTGTTCTTGCTGATCCACTTCTCCCATCTTAGTATAAGTGAGTCTCTTACCTTCATCAAGTAAGGCTTGTACTTGTTTGTCTATTTGCTCTTCAGTGATAGCAATAATAGACCTTATCACTCCTCCATCATCGACCTTTTCTCTATCCGTCCAGTTGACTTCATAAGGCAAATTGCGGATTTTATCATATTCATCACCAAGAAGAGCTCTTTCACCTTCTAACTGATCAGGAATTCTTAGTACCTTTGTAGCTCTTATCAGGTCCCATTTCAATCTTGAACACTTTTGCATCCTGATGTCATCATCATCTATAGCATTAGCCCAGTGATCCTCCAGTTGTTCTTTATGTTTGTAAGAAGAATAAGACTGCTTGATAGCTCCATGTGGATCAAAGTTTTCTCTCCTCGAATCATGTGGATGCAGATGATAAGCCTGAAGCTCAACTTCTGAATGCTCAGCTGCCTGTAATGATGGACAAGAATAGTACCTACCTAGCTGAAGAGGAAACTGAACTCCTGCGTTCTTCCTTGCTTTCTGCATCTTATGAAATTCCAACAGTTGTCTGGAAACCTCTAGCAACACCATCCTGTTTGAGAGGTATCTAGGCAGTCTATATGGGAATGATGTAAATCCTTGAATCCTGATATAGGTGAACTTGTCATACTGGATGTAATACCTTCCATATTGCTTAATGAAGTTCCTGGCAGCACCTGTTAGTCTTCTATGCAGTTCACCTCTTAACTTCCTCACTATGAACATGGCGAAAGCATCATTGAACCTCTTGTAGTGATTGATGTTCTTCAGATGGAGCTGAGGATAACACTGATGCGAGAGAATCTGTCCCGGCTTTGCACCTACTTGCCCTTTAGCTGTTAGTCCTTTGTAAACTACATTTCTTGCCAAGATATACACAAGGTATGAAGTCATGAAGAAAGACTTCGTTTCATCAAAGTTTTCAAACTGTTCATCCAGACAGTGGCTTATAAGGCCAGCCCAGTCAATCATCTTGTTCTTTGTAAACATATGATCAAAATAGGTCTACATCCATCCTTCGAAAGTAGATGATTGTGGCCTACCTGTTACTCGATTCAGGAACATGATCAAGTAACTTATCTCTTGCTTGAAGTCAGCTTTGTGATACTTAGGGTCTTCTGAGTTGTATATCTTCATCGAAGAATCATTCATCCACTTCTCCCTGATTTCTTGCATGTAGACCTTTGAGTTGCCTTCGAACGTCATCTGAGCAGTTGTAGGGCATATGAAGACTCCTTTCGCTTTCGGGATGTTGAAGATCTCTTGAATAGCTTCCCTCTGCAGGTAGGCGAGAACAGTTCCATCCTTTGCTATACTCTGTCTTTTCTCTTTGTCATAGTGCTGAACACACTCTAACACTAGCTCGGCGCTTGGCAAGGCAGGTGGAAACCAAGCCGCTTGTACAATCCCGCTCTTCGCGATGGCTTTGATATCTTCATTTCTGGTGATGGCGAGCAAGAAGTCTTTCACCTCCTCCAGGTTGACATGTCCCATGTTGGTGTCGCTGACATCCTTCCACTGCGTTTCTAGCTTGGACTCCGGTATGCTGGACTTGGCATCCATCTTGATAAGGACTTGTCTTTCTTTGGCCGTCATTCCCATTTACCTACAAGCAAGACGCGAATAAGTGGATTGAAATAATAGATTTTATGAGTCTTCTACATCACTATTATCATGTTATCATGTCTTAATCAATTTTTCAAGTATAAGAGGTTTTACGAATGAAAAGCAACATACTCCAAGTCATTTTTCATCTGATTTCTGAATATAAATCTGCAAATTTAAATAAACACAAGGTAATTTATAAGGTAGAAGTGATCAAGACGTACCTTATGTCCAATTTCTGCTTTAGAAAATGCAAATTTCTGGGTTAAATGATGCAAATCAGTCAAAAAATGTCAAAAAATCAGGAATAGAAATATGAAATCAGGCTTCTAAAAGCAGGTCTGCCCTGAAATTTCTGCTCTTTCTTCAAAATTTGTATGTTCTTGAAACACTTCACTCTCTCCCTTTACTAAATTTGCTGATCTATTCAACAAAATCGCTGCTCTTGGTAGAAATTTGCTGCTCCTTTATGATAATTCGCTGCTTCTTTGGTGGAAATTCGCTGCCCTTAATGATTGTGAATGATGCAAATAGGAGTGAGCGCCTCCTTATATAGGGGTATTTGCTTTAATTAAATGAGGTCGGCTAGAGGCAAGTCGGCCTAGTTTGCATTAAATATTGCAAATTTTGAAATTCAAAACCCTTGAAGTGACCCTCTTGGAGTTGTGGACTTTGAAACTTTGAAGATTGAGAGATCTTGACTTGAAACTCGGATGGATGAATGTTTATCCTTGATGAAGTACACTTGCAAGATATTCCTCGGAGAACTTGAATGGATAGATGCCTTGAAATCCAACATGATGTCAGTGATGAAGAGTATTAACATGTTGGACTTGATGTGACCTTTTAGAAAGGTGTGTCCTCTGCAACTTGAAGGTGAATTAAGTACTTGCTCTGAAAATTCCTTCAACTTTAGGCACTTGACACCTCAAGGACTAATGTGATTCAACTTAGATCCATCTCTCCTAGGCGATAGAAACACCACCTCCCACTCTAGGCGCATATATTGGATCTCTCATCCTTTGCATGAAGGCGCTTCAATCACTTCAAAGCACCACAACTTGGAGATGATCTATTTGACCAAGGCGCATACTTAGGTCTTTGCCACTCTCCAAGGCGCATATCTTTCAATACAAAATCATTTGCTAGAATTAGGTTTACTAATCCAATACCATCTTGAGGAAGGCGCACTTCTGAGGTTTCTTGCAACATCAAGGCGCCAAAATCACTTTAAAGTGCTTCAACATCATACCTAAATGCTAACAACCCTCTGATGTCTACTAGGCGCATTCATCTACCAAAGGCGCATTCATACTTTTAAATGAATCTTCAAGGTGTTCATCTTCCTCTCCTCAAGGCGCAATCATCACTTGATGACTATTTGAAGGGCGCTCCAAACCATACCAAGGCGCTCCAACATCATCCAAGGCGCTAAAACTTGTGAAGGCGCACTTTGATAACTCACACATGTAGAACTTAAGGCAACTCAAGGTGCTCTTTACTCCGGAGGCTGTTCAAGGCACAAAGATCTTCCTAGATCAAGGCGCAAAACTTCCTTCAAGACACTTCAACACTTGTCCAAGGCGCCAGAATGGTTGTCTCAAAGAACTCTCTCCTTCCTGGGTACCTTGTCTTCTAAGCACCTGTACTCTTTCAAACTTCTGTGAGCCAAACTCCACTTTGGGCGCCAACTCTCTTCATCATTTCTACTAGGCGCACATTGCATACACTAGGGCGCTCTATCTTGGATCAAATCAAGGTATCTCCTCAACAAGGCGCTCATATGGTACCTGTCTGATGGCGCACATATTGTTTTAGGCGCACATTTATCTCTGGAAGCTCAAGGCGCTCAAGGCGCACATACCCTTCTCTAAGCTAGTGTACACTTATTCAAGGCGCCTAAACTCCTCATTACTTCCGAGACTTACTTCCAACTAGGCGCTCAAATGATTTCACTCTTCATGATGGCGCACTTCGATGTTTGAGGTTTGATCAAGACCTTCAAGGTGACTTAGAATCCTAGCAAAGGCACACTTTGATGGCCAAACTCAGTTCATTCAGGCAAGGCACACATACTCCAGAGTTTCAAGGCGCATATTCACTCTAAGGCACTCTCACTTTGTCAAGGCACAGGAGTCTTCAACTTGCTAAAGGGTAGAAGTCTAGGCGCATATCTGACTTGAAGCTCAAGGCGGTCAAACCCTCTTGCTCTGGAATTCCTTCTAGGCGCAAAAACTCACTTATTCAACCAAGTCATTCAAGGCCCCATTCATTAAACTCATCTTCCATGATATTCCTATCAAGGCGCATATCACTTCTCCCATGGGCTCTAGGCGCTCAGTTGAGTGTTTCAATACTACTTAGGCGCCAAATTCATTTTAATGTACCAAAACACAAAGAGCTTTCAAACACTGGGCGCTCACTCAGAGATGCAAAAACTCAAAACTTAAATCTTCTGACCTTGGGCGCTAAATTAGAAGGTTTAGGCGCACCAACTTACATCAAGGCACTCAAATTTACTCGTTCCACTCCAAGGCGCCTTCTTCTATGAGTCTATTTGATCATCTTCCCTTTGTATCCCCTTCTCAAACTCCTAAGGCGCCAATACCTTCTCAAGGCGCTCATAGACTCCTCTAAGGTGCTCATCTTATGAGTTTCAATTCTCTAAGGCATTCCAGTTCACATACCCAGACTTCAAGGCGCTCATCACAGGCAATTCAACTATCAAGGCGCTAGAACCTTTTGACTTCACCATCCAGATGCAGAGGTCTTCCATCAAGGCGCAAGTCCTCTGAACTTTTGGCTTCATCAAGGCGCTTCAAGCTCATGGCCTTCCTCCTCCAAAAGGGCGCCTAAACTTCAGTCATTAAGTGATATCTTCTAGACACTCTCCCTGTGATGACTTAGTACACCTCTACTCATAATGAGTCTTCCCTAACAATCTAATCCTTCTCATTATTACATTCAGGATCCTATGCAAAGCCTCTGAGCTCAAAAAAAACAGGGGGGTCCCTATGCCTAATGGGGTGATGTGTGATTTGGTCACAACACAACACATTATAACTTTATCTTCCATTGAAGCAGAGTACAAAGCAATGGTCAGTGCCAATTGTGAAGTAGTGTGGTTATGCCGAGTTTTGAGTGATTTGCAACTTCCTCATATTATAGCGAATCCACTTTTTGCCATTCAATTTTTTCAAATTCAGATCTTTCATTCTTCTAAGTTTCTAACAACATTCGTTCTTCTAACAATATTCTGAGTTTGTGGGTTTCTGGATTTCCTTGTAGCATGACTGATCTTCTCTTCTTCCTGTGCACCTTCCAGGTTCCATATTTCCATTTTGAGTGATAGTAATGGAAACTTTAACACTTCAGAGCAAGATCCCATAAATCATAAGCTTAAAAGCACCAAGTGGAAGGTGCAGACTAAGAACGAGCTAATGGAATAGAAAATACATAACTGGGAAGGCAAGGGCAGTAATCAAGGAGATGGAAACATTGACAAGACTATGTTAGCACATAGATCTGCAAAAAACAGTAACAAATACTAGGAATTTTGAGTTGTTGTTCCTGATGTTGCAATGCCTTTTTGATGGATTGGGCTCAACATTCATCTGATTCTCCACATTCCATTCCTATCCTGGATGGATTTCACTCTGGCTCCAGTATTCAGATTCCATGGTTCAGCAGAGGCAGTGAATCGCTGAGAGAGAGGTCTCTGCTTGGTCATTGTTTTGGTAGCATTAAGTTGCTGGAATTGCTGGTGAAGAAAGTTATTGTCCTTTTTCAGCTTGTCAGCTCCAAGAATCCTCTCGATAGTCTAACCCTGTTTCAAGCCTGTTGATAGCAATAAAGAAGGATATAAAGAAGAATAGCCAGTCCTTCATCAAGCTTATTCAAACTGTTGATTACACCTCTCCAATTCTCTTTTAGGCCCTGCAAGTCTTGCATCAGCAAGGTCACATTTTCTTGATTGAAAGCCTGTTGTTTGTTTTGCTATTTCATGATTTTCATTATGCCACTCAAAGTGTCATTTTGATTTATATTGGCCAGTGCCAAATGGATAGTTGTCTCAGAGTAAAATGGATGTTTGGCTTGGTTTTTCTCCCTTTTATTGGCAGTTTTCTCTTTGTTGGGGGATTTTTGATTCAGCAATCAAAATGTGAGGAGCAGGTTTCATGGGTTTGGGATGAAATAGAGTGGAGGAGTTCTCCATTCTGGGAATAATATCCCAAGCTTGAGACATTTCAGGAATGTGTAATTGTTGCGAATGACGTTCTTTATCACCTCGTTTTTTGCAAAGTTCCATAAGGGATTAGTAAATGCTACCCTTTCTGATTTTTGGCATTTTGGAAGTTTATAGGTTCTATATTTGCCTTTGAGCTTTCCATCTTTTCAATTCTTCCAAATCCATTTCCTTCGGGTCTTGTCCTTTGTCAGTTTTATCTTTTCTAGATTCCAAGCTGCTTGGTGGAACTTGTTGATTCAAAGTTTGTCCAGGATTGTGCATTTCCACTAGTTCAGAGATCTTCCCATGTCTGATTTTACCCCCTTTTACAAGTCCTCTTCACTCTGGATGTTGGAAGACACTTTGACTTACAAATAATACTATCTAGAACATCTAATGTATTTAACTGATCTGAATGAAAACAACCCTTGAATGAACAGAATATGTAGCCTATGTTTGCATTGGGCAGGAGAAGGTGAACTTTTAATATGCTGTGGTTCTTTTTATGGCGTATCACATGAAACAAATATTTGATTCCCTTTATTCTTCCCTGTGATTCGATATATATAAGTTCTTTGTTTGTGAAAGCACATTAATTCTGTAGGGGCAGGAGGAACCTACCTTGGAAGCAGCTTTAGATTGGTTATGTGTCACTAATCCTGGAAATGAAACAAAAATTCGTCTCGGTTTACTCTTTTATGTGATTCTAGATATATGAATTATCAGTTAAAGGTTTGTGAGCAACTTCTTATCCTGCAGGAGCAGGAGGAACCTACATTGGAAGCAGCTTTAGATTGGCTATGTTTCAATATTCCTGGAAATGAGCTCCCTTTAAAGTTCTCAAGTGGGTTTTCTGTTGGAGAACATGAAGGTATAGAAGTTTCACATCTTATATATCTGGTTTTCCTTGCTTTATGTATTTTCCTGAGTCTGGCAATGCAATATTGGGAACGTGTTTCTGTAACTGGTGCAGAAAGATCCATTAATGTGATTTCAACTGCTCGCGTGGATTGGACGCCTTCTCAAGTGCTATCCGAAGAGAACAGAGAACCTGCTTCTGTAATTGCTTTCAAACCAAAAATAAATATAGAGGAGGAGCCACAGAAACTACTACAAGCTGAGGGAGCAGATTGGATTCGGCATTACATGAGTCAACAGGCAGAGGTATTATTAGTTTTCGAAAGTTTTGAAATTGTCTAAAAAAGAAGAGTATTTCACGTCTGTAATGTATTTTTCATTAAAACTATTTTGCTTAGGAGTATTTTTTCAATTATGCTTATTTGTATATACTATAGATATTGCCTAGAAGGTTGTCTCCTTAACAAATGCCAAGCTAGAAGTAATCAAGCAAGATAACAGTTGAGCGTAATATGTTTATAAAGATGATGCTTGTAGAGCTAAATAATTCTTTTTATTTATCCTAGCTGATCTCATCAAATTAATCTGAGAAAGGAAACTATGTATTATTTGTAACCTTTAGGTCTTAACTTTTAAGTATCTACCATCTCTGAGTGAGTATAAATAATCTGAGGATGGGTAATGTCTTGATATAATGCTGGTTTCCTCAAGAGGGTTTGACTATCTATTCCTTAGTATCTCAAGCATAAACAACCTTCTCAATCTTTCGTGGTAGCTACTGTGTCATTTTAAAAATATCGACTTTCTATTGGTTGTAATTTTGAAGCTCTGTATTTTTCGGTAACTGCTTTATTTGAAGTCAGATTTGAAAATCAAGTTTCCTGCAAAATATTGTAAGTTTTAAATTAGATCCAAGGGAAGAACAGTTTCTGTTCATCATGTGCTTTGATTTGTACCCCACCATTTTTTTGATATAGTTATATATCAAGATATTTTCTATTACATTGATATGTTATATTTATTAGTATATTAATGCAATAAAGTGTAATTAATTAGTTGGTAGTTAGGTGTAGTCATTAAAGCAGGTAGTTGAAGTAGGTGATGTACCATTAATATGGTAGCTGTAATAGTAACTTTTATAACTTTATATAATGTTGCTTTCACTCATTGTGAAGCAAGCCTTTTAGCAATTTCTCTCATCTCTCTTCTTTGCAACTTTGCTAACATTGGTATTAGAGCCAACAGGTTAGGGTTAGGATTTGTACACGCAAAGGAGGTCGGGAAGAGGTTGTGCAAGGTCAGCCAGGAATCACTAAATTCGTGGGTTTAAAAGAGGCAAAAAAAATCGTGACAAGGGCAAAATCGAGGCCTAATTTTTTTTTTTCCAAAAATTGCGATTTTTTTCCTTCTGTTTTTGGTCCTTATTTCTGGTAAAATTCATGCGGTTCTTTCTGCTAAAAATTGCGCTAGGGTTTGAATCGAAGTCGCGCCTCTTTTTTTTTTTAAAACCACATCCTTTTTTATGCCCCAAATCAGCAAAATTGTGCAGGTCTTTTTTGACAAAAATCAGGGTTTTTCTATATGTGAAAATACTAGAATCGTGTCTATTTTCACATGCGCGGCTAGGGCATGCAAAAATACCAGCAAATCACCATTTTTCAGTTGTGGCCTACGGTTTTGAAGGGCAGTTTTTTGATTAATTTTTGCAAATCTGCGATTTTAGGGCACGTTTTTTGGAAAAAGAACAAACTGCTAGGGTTTTTAACCCTTATTTCTGCGTGCAAGTTAAATTTCAGCGGCTGCTAGGGCACGACATTCAACAAAGATTTTTGGGTATCCATTTTAAAATTTTTTTCGCCAGTTATGTTTTTTGGGTTTTGAAAATTTCAGTTCAGGGGGGGTTTTAATATCCGGGGTGTCTAAATTTCAAGGGTTTCAAAATTTGCGGGATCGTTTTTTAAACATTTTTGGGAAAATTTTCTAGGTCAAATTTAAAGGGGTTGTTCAAGTCTTGGGAATTAATTATTTTCTGGGATAATGGAAAACATTCAAAATTTGGTGTTATTGGAGGCACAAAAGCTCACCGGGAAGAACTAAAATATCTGGAGTCACAAAATACTCATGATCATTGAGTATATGATATGTGACAGTATTATTCTTGAGACCGAAACTAGGACTGCAATCAACTCATATGACTTTGACAAGTGTCACAGGGAAGCCTTATTGCTACTCTAGTGTTCAGTGTCAGATGAATTAATCCTTGAAGTCCGAAATGAAACATCTGCAGCTACACTATGGAATCACCTCAAAAACAAGTATTAGGTCTCTGAGAAAAGTCGGGTTTTGTATTTGAAGAATTTGTTATTTGCTACAAAACTGCATGAGGATGGGTCATTGTCAGAACATCTCCTAAAAATCAAGGACCTCAGTGATCGGCTTACTACTATCAATAAACTAGTGGATGATGAAGACATGGTTGCTCTGACTGTTAACAACTTGCTGCCCTCCTATGAGACCTTTGTGGAATCACTTAATCTATTGGTTGAAAGTTAAACTTTGACTTTTGATAAGGTGAGTCAGTACCTCTTGCAGAAGGAGCGAAGACAAGAGCAGATAGGGGATTCTACATCCGGGTCCGTGGAAAGTGCTTTTGTTGCTCAGTTTAAGAGCAAACCTCAGAACTCATTTGACAACAAACCTTAGAATTCTTTTGGCAACACTTCTTTCACTTCGTCCAAGAAAAAGGTGAAATGCTTTTATTGCAATAAATTCGAACATGTTAAAAAGGAATGCAGGAAAAGGTTATACAATCTATCTTGAAAGAAGCATGGTGAAGCTAATCTAGTTGTTGTTAAGGAAGAGCATTGTTTAGATGATGAGTTTGCACTCATTGCATCTCTTTTAGACAATGTTGATAGCAGATAGTGGTTTTTTTGATTTAGGAGCATCCTGATATTTCACGTGTCACAAAGACTGGTATGTAAAGTTTACTGCTGATTCTAGTCATAAAGATACAGTTTCACTTGGTGATTGATGAGGGTCGCTGTAGTCCTCATCATTTAATTAAAAATGTCAATCCAAGGCGGTGTCCATGGCGATATGCAAGAGGGAGAAGAAATCATTTGCATGACATTCTTTTCCTACAAACAGAATAAACACACTTTGCTGGAAATAAATACACTTGTTGGAATCAAACCTAATCTAAAAGCTTGTAAATGAAAATGTTGGAATGAAATCTATCCTAAGAAACTTGTAAAGGGAAATATTGGAAATGTAAAGAACAGGAAATTGAAAGACTGCCAAGAAATGAAACTATCCGGAGCTATCCAGAGCTATTGCTGCTAAAAGACTGAACTATATTATTTCATAAAACTCTTCTCATTTGATTCCTTGATTACAATGCATTTATAGAATGCTTATTCTCAATTAATCCGCCAAGAATGTGGATTTGAGATCCTATTTTGGGGGAGAAAAACTAAATCTTCTTCCTCTGATTTCGCTGTCTTCATTCACACCACTTTTGTTTCAGTCGATTTTAGTCACGAACTGCTCATTTATTTTAGCGAATATCTTAAAAAGGTTTTTGGGATTTGTTCCCCTTGTTCCCAGCTTTCTAGATCATTTTGAAATTCCAGATTTCGTTAAGAAACAAGGGAGATATCGCCGTTTTACTGAGACTGCATTTTTTTAACTCCCTCTTTTCGTGCTTCTTTTTAGGAAGTCTGTTGGCGTTTCAAATTGACGGAATTTAATCTTTAGAATACTAATTACTGATTACAAGGCAAAACATGTAATAACATTAATACATGCAATGACACTAATTAAGCAAAATATATGCTTTTATTTAGCTAATAGATGAGACAATAAATTGTCTCATCATCTCCCCCACACCTGAAATGTTGCAGGTCCTCTTGCAACTCAGTGTGAGCTTTTGGAGCCAATTTCTTCACCTTTATTGCAATTGCTCTGAAGATTTTTCTGAGAGGTGCATTGGAGATGCTTTGAAGAAGTTCTGAGTTACTCTGGAGCTATCTAAAGCTTGTTGTCTTTCCTCCATAGTCGTTTCTGAGTTACTCTGGGGCTCCTCGGAGCCCTCTGGAGCTCTCCGGAGCTAATTCAGAGCTATCCAGAGCTAACTGTTTTTCCTCTTTTAACGGCTTCGAAGAGATCCAGAATGTTCTAATGATGGAAATAGAGCCCATGGATAGCTATGGAGAGATCCAGAATGCCTCCAAATGCCAAAAGAAATCTGCAAATGCTTTTGGGAGCAATTTTTATGTAGAAATGCATGTTTTTGAGCTTTAGAGAAGAAGACATAGCATGTTGAAAGCACTTATTTGCAGAAAAGAGACCTACTCTATCCTACTCTACTTATTGATGTAGAGATAGGTTACACAAAACCATTAACTGGTTGTGGAAAATAACATCATTTTCTCAAAAGATGGATCCATGCATTCAACATTTTGAAAGAAGAGGAAAACCATGAGAAGATGACTGAATATTTGAACTCTGATGCTTCACCTTCCTTTGAAATGGTATCCTTCTCCATAATATATGATTCGAGTAGATGCATGGGCTGATTGGAAAGATCATGCAATCCTTCCTCACATTTTGCTGCATGCATAACTGGATGCAGCTCCTTATCCTTAAAATATCTGATCGGACAGCCCTCCTTGGACTTTGAAGGTGTCCAAACAATAATTTTTTTCTTGCTGGGGCTTGAAGTCATGGTCCTCTAGTTGAGGAGATTACACAAAAGCTATCACCTTTGCATGCAAGAACCTCTTCCTTTGGATCTGTTGTTTTGGGGGAGAGTTTCTAAAATAATAAACGTAAAAAAAGACTTGCCAAACTAATTTTTTCTTTTGATCTGTTGTCACCAGATCAACAACTCCCTAATGACACCTATCCCCGGCAACGGCACCAAAAATGACGAGGGTCGTTGCAGTCCTCATCATTTAATTAAAAATGTCAATCCAAGGCGGTGTCCATGGCAATATGCAAGAGGGAGAAGAAATCATTTGCATGACATTCTTTTTCTACAAACAGAATAAACACACTTTGCTGGAAATAAACACACTTGTTGGAAAACAAATTGTTGGAATCAAACCTAATCTAAGAGCTTGTAAATGAAAATGTTGGAATGAAATCTATCCTAAGAAACTTGTAAAGAGAAATACTGGAAATGTAAAGAACAGGAAATTGAAAGACTACTAAGAAATGAAACTATCCGGAGCTATCCAGAGCTATTGCTGCTAAAAGACTGAACCATATTATTTCATAAAACTCTTCCCATTTGATTCCTTGATTACAATGCGTTTATAGAATGCTTATTCTCAATCAATCCGCCAAGAATGTGGATCTGAGATCCTATTTTGAGGGAGAAAAACTAAATTTTCTTCCTCTGATTTCGCTGCCTTCATTCACGCCACTTTTATTTCAGTCGATTTTAGTCATGAACTACTCATTTATTTTGGCGAATATCTTAAAAAGGTTTCTGGGTTTTGTTCCCCTTGTTCCCAGCTTTCCAGATCATTTTGAAATTCCGGATTTCGTTGAGAAACGAGGGAGATATCGCCGTTTTAGTGAGACTGTGTTTTTTTAACTCCCTCTTTTCATGCTTCTTTTTAGGAAGTTTGTTGGCGTTTCAAATTGACAGAATTTAATCTTTAGAATACTAATTGCTGATTACAAGGCAAAACATGTAATAACATTAATACATGCAATGACACTAATTAAGCAAAATATATGCTTTTATTTAGCTAATAGATGAGACAATAAATTGTCTCATCAGTGATGGTAGATCACATGTGGTCGAAGGGATAGGAGATGTTAGGGTTGTATTAAATGATTCTCTAAAATTTCTAGTACGCAATGTTCGATATGTTCCTGCCATAAACAAGAATTTATTATCTATTATTTAGCTTACTGAGAACTCTAACATTCAAGTCAGGTTTTGTGGAAAGAAATGTATTGTATCTGATGTGAAACGGGACAAGGTTGTTGCCATAGGCATTGGGCAAGGAGGCCTGTATAAGCTTGTTGATCTTGCTACAACTAATTTGCATGCCTTAGTTGTCGAAGACAATACCAACGTTCTTTGGCATGAAAGGTATGGTCACATGAATCTTCAGTATTTGGCCAAACTCAACAGAGCCGATATGGTTCACGTGCTGTCCCCTATACAGGAAAAACAAGATTTGTGTTGGGTGTTTTGTTGGAAAGTAGAAGAGGAAGCCGTTTCCTATAGAAGGTGCATGGCATGCTAAGGGTCTTTTGGATCTCAGTGATCCAAATCTTTGTGAGCCTTCCTGGAAGTCTCCCACTGTCAATGGATCAAGGTACTTCCTATTATTGGTGGATGATTTCTCCAGAATGATGTGGGTTTACGTCTTTACGTCTTAAAGAAGAAGTCTGAATGCTATGGTGCCTTCCTCAAATTCAAGGCGTCGGTGGAAACATTCATAGGTTGTTAGATCAAGACCCTACGGTTCGATAAGGGGGGGGGGGGGAATTCATCTCCACTCAATTCAAGGAATTTTAGGAAAAAGAAGGTATTTAGCACCAATTAACAACACCATACACTCTGCAACAAAATGGAGTGGTTGAAAGGCGTAACAGGACCATCATGGAAATGGCACAGTGCATGATGCATAGCAAGAACGTTCCCTACAAGTATTGGGAAGAAGTTGTGAACACAGTGGTTTGCATCCTAAATAGATGTCCATGCAAAGCTTTGCAGAAAATTACACTGGAGGAAGCTTGGACCGATCACAAACCTGAGCTAACTTCTATTCGTACTTTTGGTTCAGCAACATACACTTTAGTACCTGAACAAAAAAGGCATAAATTAGATTCCAAAAGGATTAGGTATTTCTTTGCTGGCTATAGTGAACAGTCTATGACATACAAACTTATTGATATTTCCACTAACAAGGTCATTGTTAGTCGGGATGTTGATGTAAAAGAAACAGAGCAACATTTTTCAAATGTTCAGCAGGAAGTTAGTGAAGACATTGAATCTAGTATTATGATACTTTTGAAGGAGGAACCTTCCAGTTCATCTGGTCAGCTTGTAAGTCAATTTGTGGTTGGTTCTACACTGCTTGTCTATTAGAGACACAACTAAAAATGCATCCAGTCCAAGTAAGACTCTCGTTGAGAACTTGCCTTCACAACATTCACCTGAGACACACCAGAAACCTAAATGGTATTATTGCACTATGGAAGGTGTATGTGTGGATGAACTTCCTCAATCAAGTGAACGTCCTCGGAGAAAAGGACAAAAGATAATTGGTTCAGCTGTTGAGCATAGTCATTTTGCCCTATCTTCTAATCTTTTTCAGGTTTTTGAACCACAAAAGTTTTTTGAGGCACAAGGGAAACTAGAGTGGGAAGCTGCTATGAAGGTGGAATATGATACATTGATGAAAAATTAGACTTGGGAATTGGTGGAATTGTCTCCAGGTGAAAAGACCATTGGCTGCAAATAGGTTTATAAGGTCAAATGCAAAGCTGATGGTTCATTGGACAAGCACAAGGCACGTCTTGTTGCTAAGGGATATTCGCAACAAGAAGGTATAGACTTTGAAGAGACGTTTTCTCCTACTGCAAAGATGGTCACATTCCAGTTACTTCTCTCCATTGTTGCTCAATTTGGTTGGAAGGTATATCAATGTCGTGATCCACCAATTTCCAATTAAAGATTGGAAATTATCTTCATGATTTTCAACTAAAATTTCTAATAAGGCTGCCTAAGAAGAAAAGACAAAGTAGCCATAAAAGACAAAGTATAAAAGAGGACAAAATCTGATTTGGCACTATAAGACAAGTGTCATATAAGACAAATCATATAAAAGACAAAACAAAAGCAATAAAGACAAATTCATGTGTAATGGAGGATAATCGATCCCTCTAGAGGAGCGCCGATCTCGTGGAGGTTGCTTATGGTAAAAAGTAAACTAATGATTAACAAGTTTGAAAGGTTACGGGTCATGAAACAAGATGTCTCTTGATAACATGCAACTTGCCAATGTCTTTATAAGGGACAGAGCACAATGTAGATCGGCATCTTACCCATTGGAATCATCTTAGCAATTCCAATCATATCTACCATTCGATAAGCAGCAGCGAATTCTAATCTTTGCAAATCAAACTATCTATATCATTCAATATTTCATTTGTGAAGGCGGCGGAGTATAATCAACTCAACCAATACAAGAGCAACAGTCATCCATCTAACACAAGAACAACATCTATACCAGATCGGGCATTGATATCACTCAGAATTATATTCATCTTATCTGGCGAATTGAAGTTATCACAACAGATTGATTACATTGAATTGTGACAGCCGTTTAAAGGTATGCAATAATGCTCTTTCCCATATAATGCCAAAATCTGATATATATGTTATGCGTTGTCTTCTATGAATAACGTATGCTAATTCCAATCCTGATATATATGTTATGCTTTGTCTTTATGAATAACATATGCTGAGTACTGATTATTATAAGGATAAGGAAATATATCTTGCTGACTGTATTATCAATTCATATATGCATTAAAAGTATTGTTCACATCCCCGATTCTTCATATTATAAACATAGATAGACTTACAAAGATAAATGATTGTGTTTGTGATTAATGATCGATGTTAACCATGAAAGAATGTACATAGAATAATAAGATTGATCTTAGATATGTGATCATGAATATGCATAGAAAGAATAGATTAATATGATAAATGAATATGGTTATGCATAAGGAATCAATGATGATAATGGAATATGATCATGTAGATATATGATTGGCCAATTATGATATAAGGCCAAGATGTCCTCATTATAAGGCATCAGGTGCAAAATGTTAATAAGGACTTGGAAATCATAGGATTGTGCCATATCCGAAAGGAGGATTAGCCTCATCATTAATCATCTCGCCATCCTAGGTGTATGGGTAAGTTAGGAGAATGTTATTGGACCTAGGTAACCCCAAGAAGATGAAGTACCTCTGGGTGTGAGGCGAAGTCTCTTGGGCCAAGTGTCAAAGTACCTTCGGGTGTGAGGTGAAGCCTTGGGCCTATGGTATGATGAGCTCATCAATGTGATTTGTGCCCTATGGTGGGTGACTCTCCAATAGATGAAGTATGCTCGGGTGTAGCATGAAGTCTTTGGAGCCGATTGGTGAGGTGGGAAGCCATCGGGCCTTTGTATGGGATGGTTAGTGTCTCCTTAATGAACCATGCCTATGGAGTTAGAGATGGATTAATGATAGGGCGTCACATGATCCTCTCGAGGATAGAACATAAGGCCTATGAATATGAATATGAACATGAATATGAATGAGTATGATTATGACTATGAATATGAATATGAACATGAATATGAATATGAGTATGAATATGACTATGAATATGAATTATGTGATTATGGGATTATAAGTTCAAGGATAAATGTGGAAAGAATATGGATCTATATTAATTGTGATATGAAAAGAGAAAAATTTGGAGTAGTAATGCTTCCTTTTTGTAAGTTGAAATTGTGCAAGGTTGAGAACAATTTGAGCTTACTAGAAGGGGACATTACAATCAAATGGATGTCAAAAGTGCCTTCTTGAATGAGGACTTAGATGAGGAAGTTTATATGGTGCAGCCTGAGGGTTTTTAGGTTCCTAGACATGAACATCTGGTTTGTAGGTTAATTAAGTCCTTGTATAGACTTAAGCAGGCTCCTCGAGCTTGGTATTTTAAAATTGATAAACATTTAAAAGATATTGGATTCAAAAGGAGTATTTCTCATCCAAATCTTTATGTCAAAAACGATGGTAATGAGATTGTAATTGTTATTGTATATGTTGATGATATTGCCATCACAAGTAGCTCAGACATTGCAGTTCAACAAGTAAAATCAGAATTGTGTGCAACTTTTGACATGTTAGATTTAGGCCTCCTACATTATTGCCTAGGGTTTGAGTTTTGGCAATCTGATCAAATATGCTACAAGTATTTTGGAGTGTTTTGGGATGGCAAATTGTAACTCATCTTCTACACCTATGGAGGTCAGGCCGAAGTTGTTAACCTTCGATGATTCACCCTGGGTCGATGAACCACACTACACATAGTTGGTGGGCGGCTTGATATATCTTACAACCACTAGACTGGATCTCTGCTTTGTTGTTAGCTATCTCTCTCGGTTTTTGTCAAAATCAAAGCTCTCTCATTGGATAGCCACAAAGCGAGTTTTGCGATATGTCAAAGGTACTCTTGACTTTAGCATACTCTGTCAGAGGATTGAAGATTTTGGATTAATTGAGTATACAGACTTCGATCGGGTAGGAACTGTGGATACTTGATGGTCTACAACTGGATACATCTTCTCCTTGGGGTTAGCAGTAATTTCTTAGCAGAGTAAGCTTCAACAGACAATAGCTCTATCCTCCACTGAAGCTGAATACAAAGCAGCTATGAGTGCTAGTTGTGAAGTAGTTTGGTTATGCAGAATCTTAATAGATCTTCAGCTTCCTAAACATACTCCTACACCATTTTTCTGTGATAATCAGGGAGTATTGAAATTGGTTAAGAATTTAGTGTATCATGCTTGAACCAAACATATTGAGATTCATCATCACTACATTCGGCAATTGGTGGACTGTGAAGATATCTCCCTCCATTATTGTTCTTCTCAGGAGTTGACTATTGTTTTAATGACTAGACCACCTGCTCCTGGTTACTTTGTCAAATTTTGGGACAAGCTTGGTGTTGTTTTTGGTTTAGTCATTAAGGGAGTAGGGGTATTGGTATATTACTGTAATAAAGTGTAATTAATTAGTTGGTAGTTAGGTGTAGTCATTAAAGTAGGTAGTTGCAGTAGGTGATGTGCCATTAAATATGGTAGCTATAATAGTAACTTTTATAACTTTTATAACTTTATATAATTCTGCTTTCACTCATTGTGAAGCAAGCCTTCTAGCAATTTCTCTCATCTCTCTTCGTTGCAGCTTTGCTAACATTATTATTACCATGACTTGATAAGCATCGTTTGACCTTTATTACTAATTTCAAGTTTTTACCTCGTTGAGACTTAGAACTTCTATGTAAATGCCACACACAAAATGTTGTTCTAAGATCATGGCCTTACATGTTTGGAACACTTCAAATTCTGAAATTTAACATATAATTGAAATTTCTGATAACTGATATGAATAAAATGGTTTGTAGGTTTTTTTCTTGGAAAATTCTCTTTGTAAGGTGATCTTCCATTTAGATGCAATGACCAAAGGGGGATCTCTTTTGTCTAGATGCTCGTCTGCCCTGAGTATGCTGCATTTAGAGTTGGATGCAGTATAACCAAATTTTAAAACTTTATCCCTGAGATTTGAACCTAGGGCTCAACCATGAAATCCCCGATGATTTACCACTTAAGCTCATCCCACTCGAAAGAAATGGTTTGTATTAGTGGAGTGTATGACACTCTAAGCATCTGTATAAGGTCCGATGCCTAACAAAACCAGTGTATAATACTACAAATAAGTGCACAGTGTAATGTCCCCTTCTAGGAACAATACTAATTTTACCCTAAATGTAATGTCCTCTTCTAGATTTGCCCTAGATTAAACCCTACAATCACAATTAGGGTCAGGGAGATGACTTACAAGTACTTATTTCTTCATTATGCTCTTGAATATGAATACATTTATTCACTCACTCAACTCAATCATAGTGGGGATGGCAAGACACTGATTGGTACACAATACCTCCATGCAGGCCCTTACGGGGGGGCATGGCAGGTTGCTACTCAGTGCCTCTCCATACAGGCCCTAACGGGGGGCTTGGCAGGATGCAAGCTGTCAACAAGGCCTCCATAAGGTCCCTCTAGGGAGGTATGGCAGGGGGTGCTGATCAGTCTTTCCTCCAAACAGGCCCTTAGGGGGGTATGGTAGGATTGCCTTCCATTATCTGCTTGTCATCCCCCTATGATGGGTGAGTCTATTCATGCAATTCACAGTAGTAACAATAAATCATTTGATAGATACTATTCTGACCTGTTACACAATTTCCTTCTGATGCTTAATAATATAATTGCCTTGTATAAATATATCTGTTGCAGATCGAAAGTCTGCTATTTATGAATAAGTCCGATTACTTGTTTAGTCGATCGGATGAGACTGTTATCTTTTATCTTATACAGCAGAATATTTCTTCAATTCCCAATCTATGTTCCTCCTCCCTACAGTACCTACTTTAATAGCTATCAATGGAGATACCTTTTAGAGAGGGGATGCGTCTGTTCTGCAGATCGCATCCCTTCATTATTGGTCGCTGCCTTTCCCAGGCTGATCGCAGCCCTTAGTATTCTTTACTTCCTTTGAATTAGTTTTATGCCTGTTAATTATTTCAAATGCCCACGTTGGAGTACAACGATCTTTCTTAAATGGGAATCGTTGTTTATATTGTATTTACCGCTGCCTCCTCTTAAACACATTACTTAACTATTTAATAGTCATCACTTACGTCAGTGATCAATGCTGAGTAATCTTATAGGCTTCGCTGCCTATCATTAGTGATTCACTATATATTTGCTATTCTTTCTTTTATGGGGTCGATCCTTTGTTGATCGCTGCCTCCAATTTTTCTATATTTATTTTCATATTAATAATTACATTTATTATATTATAATATATGATAATAATATATATGTGTATTAAATATAAATACAGACATAATTATCTCTATTCAATTTGACTAAGCACTGTACGATGTTTAAATCTTTAATTTATACAATGCCTTAACATCAGGACATCACACACAGATCGTTATGCCTAGCAAAACCAGTGGTGCAATTTTAGCTTGTGATTCTGGCAGAGAAGAGATAACTATAATGATTTAGAAATAGGAGCATTACTAATTCTAACTATTAGTGGTAGTTATTGATCTTAAATAGAAAAGGGGTTCAACAGGCATGTTGACCTTCTCTTACAAGATAATGTACCATTACTTATTTTCTGATTGTTTTCTTTGTTCTGACGAGGAATGTGAATCAATAGTCTCTCAGAAGGAAAAACATCTTTCAGCGAATTGTCTCTTAAGAGGAATTGTAATATGCAAGAAATGAGCTCTACAATTTTTAAAATAGAAGGGTAGTTGAGAGGAGATATAATCTGCAATGGAGAATATCTAAACAAGAAAAGTATTTAGTTGAAATGCTTTCTCTGTCTTGAGATATACTTCAACTTTTCAATAGATGTCTTTTAATTTTTCCTCTCTGCATAAAAAATGTATGTTTGGACTTATTTTTTTGATGTTCTCTTTGTCCATACTCCTAATGCAGGAGGAATGTGAAACTGGGACCAGTGACGAGGAGGCTAGCAATGGTTCAGATTGGGAGGTACCATTTAGACATTTAGGATTTGTTATATGGAGAATGAATATCTAGCTTGTGAAACTTCCTATGTTTAATTATAATATTGATATGTGGATGGTTTGTTTTCTGTAGATGTGGACTGATTCAAGTGAAAGAATAAGGCGCAAGCAGAGTCGATCTGTATGAACCCATTCAACCAAATTCTGTGTTTGTTTGTCTATCACATATCTTTTGGTTTTCTTTAAGATCATGTATTTGCATAAATTAAGCATATGATCAAAATTCAGAATGAGTGCTAGATTTCCAGTCAAGTGAGATGTTAATGATGTAGTATTGGTTTTCACATCTATAGGTTTCCTCCTGAGAAGGAATTTTGATTACTCAGGAGTCACGGACTTTTGGAATCTAGCTTCTAGGTTATTCAGAAGTCCAATTTTGAAAGTTTTGCAAAAAACTATTGTTCAAAGGATCCAAAGTATGCTCTAAGAGTCTTTGGAGGAAACTTTGTTTCTGCTTTCTCTGGTATAAAGATGTTTTTAATGTTTTTTGTTAGTTAAAGACATACACTGAAAGGGAAATTGCTGGACTGTAATGTTTTGACCAGAAAGGAATGCAAATAAAGCAAAAATGTTGTATCACATATTTTAGTTTGTAACTTATTGACAAGAACTAGATATTTCACGTTTTTCAGAGATTCCCTTGTAGATTGTTTAGATATGCACACTTTTGACTGGATTGTATTGTATAGGTTATCGATCCAGCAACACGTGCTGTCTCTGCTGCTGCAGAATTTCAGGCTGCTAGACAAGCAGCCATGGAAGCTAAGGAAAAAGGGGATAAGCAGAAACAGGAGAAAGCAAGCCGTCTGATACGTGAACTTAAACAAGAGATGGTTTCTTTAGGTTAATTCTGAGTTCTGAGTTTTTTCAATCTATGATTACAAACCAATATGTCTATGACACTTTATAGAATGTTAGTGATTATTTTATCTGCTGTATTCAGGATTATCTGAAGACATATTGAGCACAACTGTTCCATCTACGAGACCTACAACACTTGATAAAGAAGAAATACTGGATTCACACTTTTCAATGAGAGAAAAATTTCCCCTTGATGAAAGAGATAAAGAGACAGCTACAATTTTCTCCCTGGGTGTTTCTTCAGATCATGAAGCAGAAACCAAAAATACAAGTGCATTGGGTTGCAGTGCCACTGATGGAGATGCAATTACCCAGGAAAGTGACCTTGTCAATACAGAGGATGGAATTCTTTCTCCTAGCAAAGTGAATCCAGTTTTAGAAAGGATCACAAGTGAAGGAGGAGAAGAGGAGCAAGAGGCAGTAGAGATGCTAGGTTTATTTAATGAAGAAGCTTCACCAGATGAAAAATTGCCACAAGCTATTCTGGAGATTAAGAAAAAGGAAAAGGCTATTGCATGGGCACAAGGAAAAGCTTCAGAGAAAAATCAAGACAGGTGGAGAAAAAGTGGGAAGTCTTCTAATGAGGTACTAGGCACAATTTAGATGCAAAAGAATTCACTTATAATGATGTGCTTTTGCTGTTTCCTTTTCCAACTAGCTTTACTCTATTAATTGGTTAAAGTTTCATATCCAGCGACAGCTGAATCCCATGGAACTTTTGCCATTTAAAGGAATCAAACTTGTCTTTGTTGGGTATTGGCAATGACATAGGATACAAATATCAATTTTGAAGGATTTTTGTTTGTCTTGATGCTGCTTTCGTTTTAAACAAACTAATTCTAATTTGTTAAGCATTCCTGCCCTTTATTACTGTCTGTTTTTCCCAGTGGCTTAATATGAGATAATGTTCTCTGCATTAAGTTTTTATTTTGCTCAACAATTTCTTCATTCCATTTTCTGTATTCATTGGAGTTGCTTAAGTAGCCAAACAATATTCAGCATATCAACTGATTTTAATTCAATAGTATTAATTGTTCAAATGTTTTAAGTACATGGAATTTACCTTCAATGTTTGGTTACAAGAGTAAATGGTAAAATGATTGGAACTGGTTTTATCTCTTGCTTTAAATGAATATATAACTGCACCTTCTTATATTTTAAATATATTTTAATTATGTAATATTTTTTTGGATACTGTAGGAGGATTTAACAAAGCAGCCTAAAGCTGTTCTTCAACAACAATGTCAGAAATGTGGATGGGGAGCTCCAAAGTATGAAAAGATTTCAGGAAGGGGAAATGCTTATTCGTACAGTTTGAACATCCTTCGTCCAACAACAGGGCGGGGAAAAAACAAGAAAGTTGGGGGACCAATAAATTTTCAGCTTTCAGATCAAGAAATTGTCTTGGAATCTGTTGATGTATGTATTTTAGTTAGACTTGCTACTTTCTCTGTAGATTTCGAGGATTTTTCTTTCAGCATAATTTATGAACATGAGTGTGTTTTTCTAAACCAGAAAACTGATGCAAGACAATTTCCAGTACTATGGTGAAATGGTGTTTGTTGTTACACCAGAAGTTGTGAAAATGGTAGATTAGGGTGTGTTTCCTATGTGCGGCTTTATCTTCCAAGGCTTCCTCACTTAGAACAACAATGGGAGGAGATGAATGCTACTCAAAATTGGAAGAAAACTCTGTTGTTTTAACACATTTCCCTGCTTCCTTTCTGTGAATGAAATAATCAGCTGTGTATGATGCATTCGGGCCAAAGAGTTATTTTGCTGTGTCAATTGAGTTTATCTTTTGTGAGTTGGCGTATGGAATGTAATGCCCCCTTTTAATAATTTTTCATATTTTCTGAATTTTTTGAAACAAATAACAAACTGTAACAACAAACTGGAAAGGAAAATTAATGCTGATCACAACATCCACATGCTGGAAATTTCATTTCAAACCCTCACATGCTTCAATTAAAATTGCAGATCTGAATTATGTGAGCCAAATTGGATCAAGTACAATGTTGCTATAAACCCTAGGTCATCAAGGATATTCAAAAATATTTACGACAACAATGTAAACCCTCTAAAAATTGATTTTTATTTGATTTGCAGCAGCTGGAAAAATTACATAATTGATATGATGCACTGGAAACACAATTACAACTTTACAAATAATTTATTCTATTCACAAACAGGCTGGAATGCTGGTACAGACCCCCAAATGGTTGGAAAATCAATGTAATAACAATTTAAACCTGTACAACCACCTCCCAATTCAATAATGACATTTTATGAACTGCTGTACGGCTGGTGGGAGGTGTACGGTTGTGGTAGGGGTTGGTATGGATGCAACTGTTAGAAAATGTATTCTAAAATGTTGATCGCCCTCCAATGGTTTGGTATGATTGCCTCAAAAATGCAATCAATGACCCTAAACAATAGCAATAGGTGTATGAAATCTTGTAAATCTGCAAATAGATGGTTATGCCAACTTCGTCAAATGTGGCACTCAAGGTAGAATGTAGCAATGATGATGAACAACACCTCACAAAACTGAAAATCAGCTATCTAAGTGATTTGCTTGCAAATATCAATCACCAAACCTAAAAATATGCACAAATATCCAATCAGCTCAACATGCAACTCCAGTGTGGAATTGCCAATGTTGGAGATGATGGTTACCGTCCTCACCTCCAAAGTAGAAATCCAACAGAGTTTTCATTCTCAAAGATATCTGAAACAACTAAGGGTTTTCATCCTTGGATGAGTAGAAAGAACACAATGCTCAACTCCAAAAAGTAAAAGAAATGCCAAATGAACTCTTGATGATCCAAATGAATCCAAGCGCCTTCTTATAAAGCTTTCCAAATCGGGCCCTTAATTAAGTTTCCCTTCAATTAGTATTTAAAAATACTTTTTATTATTAGTGTTTAAAAACACTTTTTAATGAAATAATATAATATTATATCGGGTTGCCCCATAAATATAAAATTACCGGGTGCAACTTAAAAATAATATTATAATTCATTTCCCTTGGTTTTTCCTTTAGCTTACGGGAAATGGAATAGGCTAGAGGTCTTCTCCATGGCTCTAGTTCGAAAAAGGGGACATGACAGAGGAAAGAGGCCACAAAGAGGAGTGTTGAGGAGAGAGGTTTCGTCTTTACAAACGATACCCAGTAGAGCCATTTCCTATAGGAAGTTGTGAAGGATCTACTACGCTTTAATCGGAAACCCTAGCTTAGACGGGTGAGATGTGGTCAACATCCAAGCCTTGAATTTGTTCTGAAGCACATCAAAGGGTTGCAAGCCAACAAAAAGTTGTGCAGTCTTGTAAGGAGAATGGGAGGCAGTGTGCGACTGTCCCAAACTATTACTTTGGGTAGGATTCATGGCAGCGAAGGAAGAGTTTGGAGGCCTAGAATTCCTAGAGCAAGGGTTATAAAAGTCGGCAGCCGATGCAACCCCAAGCAAGACAATAAGCGGTCCTCTTGATTTATATGAATCTTTGTTGGGAGTTGTTGAGGACTTGGCAACATTCGGTGAACTAGAGGAGACCATGCCAATGCCATTGGGAGTTGCGTGCATAGAAGTTGTAGAGGGGCGAAGCTTGTTCGAGAGCTTTGAAGTGCCATTGCCCTTCCCAACACATTCTGCAGAACCTTTTGATCTATAAGTGGATGAAGTTAGGTCAGCAACAGGAGAACATAATTTCAAGAGATTAGAAGCAACAAAATACATATGAACAATTTAAATTAGAAGCAACAAAATACATATGAACAATTTAAATTTAATGTTTATTTTATTTTTGTAATTTTTGAGTGTTTTTTGATTTAGTATTAGATATGGCCCATATATGGGCTTATATACAGATACAACTGGATATGATATTTGTATTTTATCTAAGAGTATCATATTCGTGTCGTATTTGATATGCATATACATTTATCTAGGCAGAGGAGGGGAATTATGTGACAACTTTGATTTTAAATGTGTGGTGTGAACAATAAGACTTTAATAGAATGTACTATTACATAACAATGATATTATATGATATTCATTTACAAAATAAGAGATATTTCAAATTTGTGAATCAAAATAATGTCAATAGAATGTATCAACATATACTATTATATTAGATAGTGGAAACTGGAGGCTCTAGGACCAAAGTCCATACTGTAAGCAGGTTTGTATCAAGTTTATGAGATTGTAGACCACATTGACTATAGGTGTTTACATTTACTATGGGTGTTCATTTGGAAGCCATTATTCAAGAAATCAATCAATTATTGTTGAAATTTGACTGTATCTATTGTTTTCTTGGGACTTCCAAATTATTTTATGTTACAAGTACACAGCTTCATTTTAGAGATTACCCTTAGCATGATTGATGTTGTGGATCTAAATGGCTTAATAAGCAATTTGTACAAACCCTCCTATTCTTAAGAGTAGTCTTCCATTCATCCCCCTCTCTAATCTGGATTTGATGGTATTCACTTTTTAGGTCAATCTTTGTGAAGAATTTTTCCCTCTCAAGCGATCCATTCATTGGAAATCGATATTTGATTGTGAGCTTGTTTATAGCTCTAGAATTTGTACACTTGCACCATTCACTTCCCTTCTTAGGTGGATATACACTTGGTTTCGCACATGGGCTCAAATTGGATTTGTTGGTTCATTTCTTCATTCTTGATTGGTGTCATCCCGTAGGTAGCCTTGTCGGGCAAACTGGCCCTTGGTATCAAATCAATATGATGATCTATGTGCCTCTTGGGCATAAGCCCATCAGGGACATGACTAGTCACAATATCTTTAAATTCTTTGAGCAACTTTATCACCTCCTTAGGTAGCTCACTAGCCTCCTCTTGAGATTCTTCTTATGTAGGCTTGGTGATGAGCATCAAACCAACCTCTTTTGTACGAATCCCATTGAGAAATTTCTTCCCATTGACCAACACCACTCTAGAATTTGGAACACATTCCTAATCTTGCTTTTTAATTGGGCTTAGGATCTTTTTCTTACCATCCTTGGCAAGAGTGTAGATCTTTGCTCTACCATCATGCATAACTTCTCAATCAAACTTCCAGGGCCTCCCAAGCAAAAGATAACAGACATTAATAGGCATGACAACAGACCATACCTCATCACTGTAGGATCCATTCTAGAAATTTACAAGGCATTGGTCCTTTACCCCCACATGACGATCCTTTTGAAACCTTGAAAATTGATATAAGTTTGGGTTTGTTATTCTCTTTAAACCAAACTTTTGCACCATTTCCATAGAGATTAGATTCTTAGGACTGCCACCATCTATAATAATTTTGCAACACTTTCTCTTGGACTTACAAATAGTTGGAAAGAGGCTTCTTCTCAACACTATTTCATTGTTCTCTTTAGGGGGTTTCAGCGAGATCCCTTTCATCATGAGGCCCTCCCCTTGTTCTAGGTCCTCAATGGTTGAAGCAATTGATTCTTTATTGGCTTCGGCAAGATGAAAACCAACTTCATTTTCTCCATGCCCTTCTGTTTGACTTTGAAGGCATTGAAAAACTGTATGACTTGTTCGGCCACAATGAAAGCAAGCTCCAACAAATCCTCTTCCACTTTAGCCATATCGACCCCTCCCTCTGGAGGGAGTTGTTCTCCTTTGCTCATAATATTGGGTTTAAGAAGTGCTAGCTTCTCCTTGTCTGCTATTGCCTTTGTTGGAATTACCTTAGCTTCTACCTCTGGAAAGTCCTCTTCTCCTACTTTGTTGTTGCTTGAACAATTTCTTCTCCGCCTTCAAGGTGAATAAATAGACTTCTTCTACCGTTTCAATCCTCAACATGCTCATTTTGTCCTAGATATTGAACCTTATTCCATTTACAAACCTGTTGATCCATCTCATGGTGGCTTGATTAGGTGACAATCTTGTAAAAGTCTTGTGTAATCTTTGACACTAAGCTCTAGTGTTCCACGGGGACCTGTCCCCCCCCTAAAACTACCCGTCCCCCCGTCCCGGACGTTTTCGAGACTTGGGGACGCCTGCGAGACGTCCCCCCGCCGTCCCCCCATCGCCGCCGGTATGCCGGAAACTTCACAGAAACTTTGGGTACTTCTAGCTGTCCCCGAGACGTCTTGGGGACTTCTGGACGTCCCTCGAGCGTCTCGGGGACTTCTGGACGTCCCCCGCGCTGGAGGCAGCACAAAGTGTTTTTTTTTAAAATTTTTTTTGGTTTTGCCTTGGACTTAGAGCCCAGGTCCGAACCCTAAGGAGGTGTTTGACCATTTTAAAAGCTAAAAACTCTCATTAAACTCTCATTCTTCATTTTATTTGCTCAATATGCCATTTCATGTTTTGCAACAGCTAGGTGAAGAAGAGGAAAACCAGTGAGATGAGTGGGTGAAAGAGTGAGTTTTGATTTTTGCATTTTGTAGTTTGTACTTATTTTGATATCATCATATGCTACTCATTGTAACCATCTTTAAGACTTTATGATACATTGATATGATATTATGATGTGACATGTTATATTTTCCGTTTTTGATATAATAGAAACTAAGAAATCTCAAATTCGACAATTTCATTTGTCTTTTAGTAATAGACTAATAGTATTCAAGTATTTAAAATGTTAGTATTTGCAATTTTGCTGGTTTACTAATTTGCCATTTGAAATGTTACTCTTAAACATCTTTTTATAACTAGTTATTCAAGTACCATATGTATATCAGCGCCGCGCCCCCCCCGCCGTCCCCAAACTTAGACCCTTTGTCCCCCCGTCCCTGAGACCCGTCCCCGACAGGGGACCTGTCCCCGTTAGGAAACTCCGTGGAACTATGCTAAGCTCCCTTTGCCTTAGATTCAGGAGCTTCTTCAACAACTCTAACTGGTAGTCTTTGGGTTGAAATTTCTCTTTTAGTTTGGCTACTATCTCATTCCAATGCCAAAAGAAATCTGCAAATGCTTTTGGGAGCAATTTTTATGTAGAAATGCATGTTTTTGAGCTTTAGAGAAGAAGACATAGCATGTTGAAAGCACTTATTTGCAGAAAAGAGACCTACTCTATCCTACTCTACTTATTGATGTAGAGATAGGTTACACAAAACCATTAACTGGTTGTGGAAAATAACATCATTTTCTCAAAAGATGGATCCATGCATTCAACATTTTGAAAGAAGAGGAAAACCATGAGAAGATGACTGAATATTTGAACTCTGATGCTTCACCTTCCTTTGAAATGGTATCCTTCTCCATAATATATGATTCGAGTAGATGCATGGGCTGATTGGAAAGATCATGCAATCCTTCCTCACATTTTGCTGCATGCATAACTGGATGCAGCTCCTTATCCTTAAAATATCTGATCGGACAGCCCTCCTTGGACTTTGAAGGTGTCCAAACAATAATTTTTTTCTTGCTGGGGCTTGAAGTCATGGTCCTCTAGTTGAGGAGATTACACAAAAGCTATCACCTTTGCATGCAAGAACCTCTTCCTTTGGATCTGTTGTTTTGGGGGAGAGTTTCTAAAATAATAAACGTAAAAAAAGACTTGCCAAACTAATTTTTTCTTTTGATCTGTTGTCACCAGATCAACAACTCCCTAATGACACCTATCCCCGGCAACGGCACCAAAAATGACGAGGGTCGTTGCAGTCCTCATCATTTAATTAAAAATGTCAATCCAAGGCGGTGTCCATGGCAATATGCAAGAGGGAGAAGAAATCATTTGCATGACATTCTTTTTCTACAAACAGAATAAACACACTTTGCTGGAAATAAACACACTTGTTGGAAAACAAATTGTTGGAATCAAACCTAATCTAAGAGCTTGTAAATGAAAATGTTGGAATGAAATCTATCCTAAGAAACTTGTAAAGAGAAATACTGGAAATGTAAAGAACAGGAAATTGAAAGACTACTAAGAAATGAAACTATCCGGAGCTATCCAGAGCTATTGCTGCTAAAAGACTGAACCATATTATTTCATAAAACTCTTCCCATTTGATTCCTTGATTACAATGCGTTTATAGAATGCTTATTCTCAATCAATCCGCCAAGAATGTGGATCTGAGATCCTATTTTGAGGGAGAAAAACTAAATTTTCTTCCTCTGATTTCGCTGCCTTCATTCACGCCACTTTTATTTCAGTCGATTTTAGTCATGAACTACTCATTTATTTTGGCGAATATCTTAAAAAGGTTTCTGGGTTTTGTTCCCCTTGTTCCCAGCTTTCCAGATCATTTTGAAATTCCGGATTTCGTTGAGAAACGAGGGAGATATCGCCGTTTTAGTGAGACTGTGTTTTTTTAACTCCCTCTTTTCATGCTTCTTTTTAGGAAGTTTGTTGGCGTTTCAAATTGACAGAATTTAATCTTTAGAATACTAATTGCTGATTACAAGGCAAAACATGTAATAACATTAATACATGCAATGACACTAATTAAGCAAAATATATGCTTTTATTTAGCTAATAGATGAGACAATAAATTGTCTCATCAGTGATGGTAGATCACATGTGGTCGAAGGGATAGGAGATGTTAGGGTTGTATTAAATGATTCTCTAAAATTTCTAGTACGCAATGTTCGATATGTTCCTGCCATAAACAAGAATTTATTATCTATTATTTAGCTTACTGAGAACTCTAACATTCAAGTCAGGTTTTGTGGAAAGAAATGTATTGTATCTGATGTGAAACGGGACAAGGTTGTTGCCATAGGCATTGGGCAAGGAGGCCTGTATAAGCTTGTTGATCTTGCTACAACTAATTTGCATGCCTTAGTTGTCGAAGACAATACCAACGTTCTTTGGCATGAAAGGTATGGTCACATGAATCTTCAGTATTTGGCCAAACTCAACAGAGCCGATATGGTTCACGTGCTGTCCCCTATACAGGAAAAACAAGATTTGTGTTGGGTGTTTTGTTGGAAAGTAGAAGAGGAAGCCGTTTCCTATAGAAGGTGCATGGCATGCTAAGGGTCTTTTGGATCTCAGTGATCCAAATCTTTGTGAGCCTTCCTGGAAGTCTCCCACTGTCAATGGATCAAGGTACTTCCTATTATTGGTGGATGATTTCTCCAGAATGATGTGGGTTTACGTCTTTACGTCTTAAAGAAGAAGTCTGAATGCTATGGTGCCTTCCTCAAATTCAAGGCGTCGGTGGAAACATTCATAGGTTGTTAGATCAAGACCCTACGGTTCGATAAGGGGGGGGGGGGGAATTCATCTCCACTCAATTCAAGGAATTTTAGGAAAAAGAAGGTATTTAGCACCAATTAACAACACCATACACTCTGCAACAAAATGGAGTGGTTGAAAGGCGTAACAGGACCATCATGGAAATGGCACAGTGCATGATGCATAGCAAGAACGTTCCCTACAAGTATTGGGAAGAAGTTGTGAACACAGTGGTTTGCATCCTAAATAGATGTCCATGCAAAGCTTTGCAGAAAATTACACTGGAGGAAGCTTGGACCGATCACAAACCTGAGCTAACTTCTATTCGTACTTTTGGTTCAGCAACATACACTTTAGTACCTGAACAAAAAAGGCATAAATTAGATTCCAAAAGGATTAGGTATTTCTTTGCTGGCTATAGTGAACAGTCTATGACATACAAACTTATTGATATTTCCACTAACAAGGTCATTGTTAGTCGGGATGTTGATGTAAAAGAAACAGAGCAACATTTTTCAAATGTTCAGCAGGAAGTTAGTGAAGACATTGAATCTAGTATTATGATACTTTTGAAGGAGGAACCTTCCAGTTCATCTGGTCAGCTTGTAAGTCAATTTGTGGTTGGTTCTACACTGCTTGTCTATTAGAGACACAACTAAAAATGCATCCAGTCCAAGTAAGACTCTCGTTGAGAACTTGCCTTCACAACATTCACCTGAGACACACCAGAAACCTAAATGGTATTATTGCACTATGGAAGGTGTATGTGTGGATGAACTTCCTCAATCAAGTGAACGTCCTCGGAGAAAAGGACAAAAGATAATTGGTTCAGCTGTTGAGCATAGTCATTTTGCCCTATCTTCTAATCTTTTTCAGGTTTTTGAACCACAAAAGTTTTTTGAGGCACAAGGGAAACTAGAGTGGGAAGCTGCTATGAAGGTGGAATATGATACATTGATGAAAAATTAGACTTGGGAATTGGTGGAATTGTCTCCAGGTGAAAAGACCATTGGCTGCAAATAGGTTTATAAGGTCAAATGCAAAGCTGATGGTTCATTGGACAAGCACAAGGCACGTCTTGTTGCTAAGGGATATTCGCAACAAGAAGGTATAGACTTTGAAGAGACGTTTTCTCCTACTGCAAAGATGGTCACATTCCAGTTACTTCTCTCCATTGTTGCTCAATTTGGTTGGAAGGTATATCAATGTCGTGATCCACCAATTTCCAATTAAAGATTGGAAATTATCTTCATGATTTTCAACTAAAATTTCTAATAAGGCTGCCTAAGAAGAAAAGACAAAGTAGCCATAAAAGACAAAGTATAAAAGAGGACAAAATCTGATTTGGCACTATAAGACAAGTGTCATATAAGACAAATCATATAAAAGACAAAACAAAAGCAATAAAGACAAATTCATGTGTAATGGAGGATAATCGATCCCTCTAGAGGAGCGCCGATCTCGTGGAGGTTGCTTATGGTAAAAAGTAAACTAATGATTAACAAGTTTGAAAGGTTACGGGTCATGAAACAAGATGTCTCTTGATAACATGCAACTTGCCAATGTCTTTATAAGGGACAGAGCACAATGTAGATCGGCATCTTACCCATTGGAATCATCTTAGCAATTCCAATCATATCTACCATTCGATAAGCAGCAGCGAATTCTAATCTTTGCAAATCAAACTATCTATATCATTCAATATTTCATTTGTGAAGGCGGCGGAGTATAATCAACTCAACCAATACAAGAGCAACAGTCATCCATCTAACACAAGAACAACATCTATACCAGATCGGGCATTGATATCACTCAGAATTATATTCATCTTATCTGGCGAATTGAAGTTATCACAACAGATTGATTACATTGAATTGTGACAGCCAGTAGAGCCATTTCCTATAGGAAGTTGTGAAGGATCTACTACGCTTTAATCGGAAACCCTAGCTTAGACGGGTGAGATGTGGTCAACATCCAAGCCTTGAATTTGTTCTGAAGCACATCAAAGGGTTGCAAGCCAACAAAAAGTTGTGCAGTCTTGTAAGGAGAATGGGAGGCAGTGTGCGACTGTCCCAAACTATTACTTTGGGTAGGATTCATGGCAGCGAAGGAAGAGTTTGGAGGCCTAGAATTCCTAGAGCAAGGGTTATAAAAGTCGGCAGCCGATGCAACCCCAAGCAAGACAATAAGCGGTCCTCTTGATTTATATGAATCTTTGTTGGGAGTTGTTGAGGACTTGGCAACATTCGGTGAACTAGAGGAGACCATGCCAATGCCATTGGGAGTTGCGTGCATAGAAGTTGTAGAGGGGCGAAGCTTGTTCGAGAGCTTTGAAGTGCCATTGCCCTTCCCAACACATTCTGCAGAACCTTTTGATCTATAAGTGGATGAAGTTAGGTCAGCAACAGGAGAACATAATTTCAAGAGATTAGAAGCAACAAAATACATATGAACAATTTAAATTAGAAGCAACAAAATACATATGAACAATTTAAATTTAATGTTTATTTTATTTTTGTAATTTTTGAGTGTTTTTTGATTTAGTATTAGATATGGCCCATATATGGGCTTATATACAGATACAACTGGATATGATATTTGTATTTTATCTAAGAGTATCATATTCGTGTCGTATTTGATATGCATATACATTTATCTAGGCAGAGGAGGGGAATTATGTGACAACTTTGATTTTAAATGTGTGGTGTGAACAATAAGACTTTAATAGAATGTACTATTACATAACAATGATATTATATGATATTCATTTACAAAATAAGAGATATTTCAAATTTGTGAATCAAAATAATGTCAATAGAATGTATCAACATATACTATTATATTAGATAGTGGAAACTGGAGGCTCTAGGACCAAAGTCCATACTGTAAGCAGGTTTGTATCAAGTTTATGAGATTGTAGACCACATTGACTATAGGTGTTTACATTTACTATGGGTGTTCATTTGGAAGCCATTATTCAAGAAATCAATCAATTATTGTTGAAATTTGACTGTATCTATTGTTTTCTTGGGACTTCCAAATTATTTTATGTTACAAGTACACAGCTTCATTTTAGAGATTACCCTTAGCATGATTGATGTTGTGGATCTAAATGGCTTAATAAGCAATTTGTACAAACCCTCCTATTCTTAAGAGTAGTCTTCCATTCATCCCCCTCTCTAATCTGGATTTGATGGTATTCACTTTTTAGGTCAATCTTTGTGAAGAATTTTTCCCTCTCAAGCGATCCATTCATTGGAAATCGATATTTGATTGTGAGCTTGTTTATAGCTCTAGAATTTGTACACTTGCACCATTCACTTCCCTTCTTAGGTGGATATACACTTGGTTTCGCACATGGGCTCAAATTGGATTTGTTGGTTCATTTCTTCATTCTTGATTGGTGTCATCCCGTAGGTAGCCTTGTCGGGCAAACTGGCCCTTGGTATCAAATCAATATGATGATCTATGTGCCTCTTGGGCATAAGCCCATCAGGGACATGACTAGTCACAATATCTTTAAATTCTTTGAGCAACTTTATCACCTCCTTAGGTAGCTCACTAGCCTCCTCTTGAGATTCTTCTTATGTAGGCTTGGTGATGAGCATCAAACCAACCTCTTTTGTACGAATCCCATTGAGAAATTTCTTCCCATTGACCAACACCACTCTAGAATTTGGAACACATTCCTAATCTTGCTTTTTAATTGGGCTTAGGATCTTTTTCTTACCATCCTTGGCAAGAGTGTAGATCTTTGCTCTACCATCATGCATAACTTCTCAATCAAACTTCCAGGGCCTCCCAAGCAAAAGATAACAGACATTAATAGGCATGACAACAGACCATACCTCATCACTGTAGGATCCATTCTAGAAATTTACAAGGCATTGGTCCTTTACCCCCACATGACGATCCTTTTGAAACCTTGAAAATTGATATAAGTTTGGGTTTGTTATTCTCTTTAAACCAAACTTTTGCACCATTTCCATAGAGATTAGATTCTTAGGACTGCCACCATCTATAATAATTTTGCAACACTTTCTCTTGGACTTACAAATAGTTGGAAAGAGGCTTCTTCTCAACACTATTTCATTGTTCTCTTTAGGGGGTTTCAGCGAGATCCCTTTCATCATGAGGCCCTCCCCTTGTTCTAGGTCCTCAATGGTTGAAGCAATTGATTCTTTATTGGCTTCGGCAAGATGAAAACCAACTTCATTTTCTCCATGCCCTTCTGTTTGACTTTGAAGGCATTGAAAAACTGTATGACTTGTTCGGCCACAATGAAAGCAAGCTCCAACAAATCCTCTTCCACTTTAGCCATATCGACCCCTCCCTCTGGAGGGAGTTGTTCTCCTTTGCTCATAATATTGGGTTTAAGAAGTGCTAGCTTCTCCTTGTCTGCTATTGCCTTTGTTGGAATTACCTTAGCTTCTACCTCTGGAAAGTCCTCTTCTCCTACTTTGTTGTTGCTTGAACAATTTCTTCTCCGCCTTCAAGGTGAATAAATAGACTTCTTCTACCGTTTCAATCCTCAACATGCTCATTTTGTCCTAGATATTGAACCTTATTCCATTTACAAACCTGTTGATCCATCTCATGGTGGCTTGATTAGGTGACAATCTTGTAAAAGTCTTGTGTAATCTTTGACACTAAGCTCTAGTGTTCCACGGGGACCTGTCCCCCCCCTAAAACTACCCGTCCCCCCGTCCCGGACGTTTTCGAGACTTGGGGACGCCTGCGAGACGTCCCCCCGCCGTCCCCCCATCGCCGCCGGTATGCCGGAAACTTCACAGAAACTTTGGGTACTTCTAGCTGTCCCCGAGACGTCTTGGGGACTTCTGGACGTCCCTCGAGCGTCTCGGGGACTTCTGGACGTCCCCCGCGCTGGAGGCAGCACAAAGTGTTTTTTTTTAAAATTTTTTTTGGTTTTGCCTTGGACTTAGAGCCCAGGTCCGAACCCTAAGGAGGTGTTTGACCATTTTAAAAGCTAAAAACTCTCATTAAACTCTCATTCTTCATTTTATTTGCTCAATATGCCATTTCATGTTTTGCAACAGCTAGGTGAAGAAGAGGAAAACCAGTGAGATGAGTGGGTGAAAGAGTGAGTTTTGATTTTTGCATTTTGTAGTTTGTACTTATTTTGATATCATCATATGCTACTCATTGTAACCATCTTTAAGACTTTATGATACATTGATATGATATTATGATGTGACATGTTATATTTTCCGTTTTTGATATAATAGAAACTAAGAAATCTCAAATTCGACAATTTCATTTGTCTTTTAGTAATAGACTAATAGTATTCAAGTATTTAAAATGTTAGTATTTGCAATTTTGCTGGTTTACTAATTTGCCATTTGAAATGTTACTCTTAAACATCTTTTTATAACTAGTTATTCAAGTACCATATGTATATCAGCGCCGCGCCCCCCCCGCCGTCCCCAAACTTAGACCCTTTGTCCCCCCGTCCCTGAGACCCGTCCCCGACAGGGGACCTGTCCCCGTTAGGAAACTCCGTGGAACTATGCTAAGCTCCCTTTGCCTTAGATTCAGGAGCTTCTTCAACAACTCTAACTGGTAGTCTTTGGGTTGAAATTTCTCTTTTAGTTTGGCTACTATCTCATTCCAATGGTTGATCCTTTGTCTTCCACTTCTGGTTCTTTTGCTGTGTACTTCTCTCCACCAAAGGGCGACATGCCCCTTTAGCTTGGTCTGTGCCATCTGCACTCTTTAAGGACCTTAAACATCCACATACTCAAAATATTCTTCCAACTTGCTGATCAATCTATTAGCCCTTGCGGATTCAAAGCTCTGGAGAAGTTAGGAGCATCCAACTTTCTGCTCTTCCGATTCTGGCAAGGGCCCTCTAGAACCTATCTTCCCCTTTGCTTAAGGGTGGTTTATCTGTCCTTGCTCTCTTTTCTCTCTTTTCTTCTGTCTCACTGTCTTCTTCATGTGTAGGGCCTCTTTGATGGTTTCACTTCTGGTTCTTTTGCTGTGTACTTCTCTCCACCAAAGGGCGACATGCCCCTTTAGCTTGGTCTGTGCCATCTGCACTCTTTAAGGACCTTAAACATCCACATACTCAAAATATTCTTCCAACTTGCTGATCAATCTATTAGCCCTTGCGGATTCAAAGTTCTGGAGAAGTTAGGAGCATCCAACTTTCTCCTCTTCTGATTCTGGCAAGGGCCCTCTAGAACCTATCTTCCCCTTTGCTTAAGGGTGGTTTATCTGTCCTTGCTCTCTTTTCTCTCTTTTCTCTCTTTTCTTCTGTCTCACTGTCTTCTTCATGTGTAGGGCCTCTTTGATGGTTTCACTCTATTGCAGTAATTCGAACTTGAAGATTTTGAAATAACTCTTCCATCCTTGCCAAAGCGACTACTCCTATTTGTCTTCTAGGAGGCATGATGACTCAAACAAACCTCTGCACGGTGCACACTTAAAACCCAATATTTAACCCTATAAATTATGACAAGGCTATTACATACACACTTTCTCCACAAAGACTAAAGCCACTCTGATACCATTTGATGCAATCAAGGATAGGGAGCCAAATGAAAGACAACCTTGGCTTTGCAGTGACATCAAACAACACTACTTGAACTTAGAGAGATTTACACAAGAATATCATAGGCATATGCAACATGATTCAAATCTGATTTTAGTGATCAGACACACAATGGATTCAACTCAACAACCAGATTACAATGACAAAGCTCAAATTTTTGTTCATTAACATATAGAAAATATTAGATCAATTTCTGGGGAAATTTTGGCAGAGTTTCCCTTGGAATCACGACTTTTTAGACCTGCAAAACTTCCTACAGAAGACTCTAACAACAAGTTTAATCCATGAGCTCCAAATGACCTGCAAACAATGAAGACTTCCACCCTCTATAACCTGCAAACAAGCTCCGTGGAAGTCCCCTCTCCAAATTCCTACAATACATCAAGTTTTTTTTTCAAAATGGAATGCCGCACTCAAAAATGGAGACCAAAATCAGATTTTAACTCCCTCCTCCCAAGATTGGAACACCATAATGTCAATTTTTCTCAGTTGAAGTGCCCTTTTGCATAGTAATCAATTATTGGCTAAAATTAGCCAGTTGGGGCACCCTCCATGCTTGGTCAAGATGCCAACTTTGAAAGTTGTAACTCTTGGCTAAAAATAGCCAAGATTGAGTGCTCCATTTTTTAAGGCTAGTTTGAACAAGTCAAAGATGCCTCTTACATGTAACTACTCATCTGTGACACGTTATGATGCTCTTACAAGTTATAAAGACTGTTGTATGTAACCACCACATTTTAAAAGGTGCCATAACTTTTCATTGACCTGCTTACAAGTGTTAAGGGGGATCTCCAAGATTCCACCAAGGGAGACACCCCAAATACAAGAGAATATTAATTAAAATTGTATGAAATGAAATTCAAGAGATTTTCCATCCATTAGGAACCAAGGTCTTTATTTGCAAATCAAAATTAAAGAAAAAATATTTTTTTGATGATGCTGATTGCCAGAACCTGTGATTCTCCTGTCCTTTATGCTTGTTATGAGATTGACTGTTCCTTTTTTGGTTATAGGACTTCCTTTTTTGTTTATAGGACTCCAATTTGAATAGTTGATGAGCTGTTATGTTCTCTGATTTAAGGCTTAGCATAGTGAAGTGGTAATGAAAAATTAGATTTTATGTTAATAATATTTTAAAGGTATAGTTATGGGAAGGTATCTCCAAGGGGTGTTCTTCTTTGAAGGTACCATTTTGTTGAATACTTATAAAGATATTTCTATCATTTGATCATCAAGTTTTAAATACTTATATCATTGTTATATTCCTTTTAACATATATGCTGTGTAATTCTAATTGTTAGTTGCTATTATATGTGTGTGTGATTGCTGGAGTACTGTATAGATATATCAATTAGTACTGCTGTGCAGTTGGACTGTTTAGGCCTTGAATGGATTTACAGAGATATTATGGACAACCATGGTCTAGGATGTGAGATTGCAATATTTGGACATTATTTTCATATTTGTTATCTTTTCAGAGTTAAATTTATGATCAACTTAACATCAAGAAGGAATAAATGACCCTGTTGCTTTGGATTCTGGTTCTAGAAACTGGCTTATTTAGATTCTTTAGCCGTTAGGCTAGGTTGATATGCAGAGGTTTTCATTATATTTTAATTTTTAGAATATAGGAAATTTTTGTCGACTGCTTTTTACCAAACATGTTCTTGTTAGGTTCACCCACCTCAAAGTTATGACAATTTTTTTTACCATTTATGTTTTTTAGGGTTTTCTATTAAGCTGCAGTAGTCTATTTAAATGTTTTCATTATAATTTAGTTTTCAGTTAGAGTTAAGTTGATCAAGCATATCTTTAATTTATTGGCATTTACATTGCAGGATGCACAAAATGGAGTTGCAACATTGGCTTTGTTTCGCTTATTTCCTGAGTTACCTCTGTATCAAGTCCTTGGAGAACCTTATCGTTCCCTGTGTTTAAAGTGGCATACAGGTTTCCATTATTAAGTTGTTTTTTCTTTTTTTTTAAAAGCTTTTTTCTAAAGTTTGAGTTTTATTACATAAATTATGTTAGTACAAAATAACAAAATTAATAGAGAGTTTGTAATGCCCGAAGCTTGTGCTCAAGACCATAGTGGTAAACAAATGGACAAACAAAATTTTCAAGTTGCAATTACAACACCTGCGTGACACAATTGCACTCACACACTCTAGGAGTGTCATGACTCAACACGACAACACACATAGAGTGCAGTCAATGCACACCTATGACTGCACAAGTGGATGACTTACTCGGTCATGTGACAACTGCCCCATGACGACCCTGTGAGGAGGTAGAGTTCTTCTATCTCTGATGATCAGATCCAAGACCATGATCTACATCACCTGCACATGGAAGAATAGGGTGAGAGCGACACAACATCTCAATCCTCCAACTCTAATTCAACACAGCCACACATCCACAAAGATGTGGAAATGACATCCTAACCTTTGGTTCACTCACACAAGAGGGAGGATGAATGGGAGATCCGAGATCTTGCATAGACACACACTAGGCTAGTCATTCATACACAAGACATGACTCCCAACACAAAAAGATGCAAAACTAGCAAAGTACACAAAGTACCATCCAAACCAAGATCACAGGTAGTCAAGGCAGACCCTAGGGTACAACTTACCTTTAGGAATCTTTTTCAAAAAAGCTTGGGAAGTGTGCATGGCCTGCAAGTCACCCCAGTTGGCTCCAGATCACCCTATTGCAAGTCCAAATCACCCAAGCAAGTTGCAAGTCGCTCAGGTGGCCCTCAAATCGCCCCTTTTGCTAGGACAAGTTACCCTTGGCAAAACAGGTGATTTCTTGACAGCGTATAGGGCCTAGAGTGAACAACGAGCTTCCTAGAAGCATGAAAATTGGTTCCAAGGTAGTTGAAAGGGTCCCCTACAAGCCTAAGGTCATAATTCACACTCAGCACTAAGTTACCACCTTCCAAGACAAGACTCAAGGGCACAAAACTTGAGATGAGCAGGTCTAGGCCTAGACAAGCCACTAGTAACCTACACTACCAAAGGCGTAACTTTCACATTAAAAAGGCTGTTTGTAAATGTGTGGAACCAATCATATTCACTACGCCTAAGGTTCATTTGCCATGTTATACATTCATATAAACCATACATTCAATTTTAACCAAAAGCATGCCATTAATCAAAACATTGATGACATACATCAAATATGACAAAGCAAGAATGTTTGATCCTGCAACCATTGAACACACACACCAACCAAAACACATATCATGCAAACACACCAAGCAAGTAAATATGAGGGTTCTACCAACACAATATCAATGTACAAGCATGGGATACAATACTCCAATTGAATCTAAAATCCAATGGAACAAAAGGGAGAGGTACTAGGGCTAGAACAATGGAGTGTCATCAGAATGGTCTCATGACCGTATGGACATGAGGAGTGTACCCTCTTATCTACTATAGGATATCCTCACTGACTTCAACAAACATGACGGATTGTGATCAAGCCATATATGATTGTTCCACGCCTTCGGAAATAGGATCAGATTCCTTTTCATTAGTCTTATAAATGTTTTTACCCCATTTAGTTTGAATCTCCTATCTTTTGATACACACTGAGAGGCCACTCCATCTTCTAACCTAGTCAGCTCCCTACTATCCAAAGACCAACAATGATCAAAAGATGAGGGCACAAAAAATGAGGCCGAAAACCTTGACACTCGTATCCATTAAGTAAGCAATCATATTTCTATGATGAGCCTTCACGTTCCACAAAATAAATAGTTGAAACATGGTCTAAAATCAAATTTTACTATTTTCAAAATAGCAAGCACCAAGCAAAACCCAAATCCACCATTGATGAATGCTTGGAAATCCTTCAATTTTTGAATTCTAAAATTTCAAGAAAATAAGAATACCCTTATGAACATAACATGCACAACATCATACTTTTCACATCACATATGATTTTTAGGAAAATTTTGCCAACGTTACGACATTATTTTGTATTTTTCAAAAAATGAAACAATACAAAATAGAAACATCTACAAACTAACTATAGAATCATCAAACAAATCCTATAGAAGAATGTCATATGCAACCACCTAGTGTGGGCATGGCTAGATGAGAAAGCAAATCATTTGATTGCATACAATTCAAAGAGGGAAAATACCTTGTTTTAGCAAACCCCAATATGAAGATATTCTTTTTCTTGCACACAACACCTAACAATTCTTTTGCCAATCCACTCCAAGATCAAAGCAAGCTTTCCAATTCCACAAACACTACTCCAAAGCAATCCTCAAGCAATTCTTCTCCAAGCTAGAACTCACACAAACCTGGAGGAAGAGTCCATAAAATGAACAAGTGTTTTTAATTTCCTTTTGCTTCTCCTTTTCTCTAAAATCAACCCCTTGGGCTCTTTCCCTCCCATTCACATTCAAGCAAGATATTTTAAACAAGCTATTTGCACAACAAGATATTTCAACTTAGATATTTCATTTCAATATTCCCACTTAAGGTATTTTCAAAAAGGCAATTAGATAGATGATGCATAACATATTTTCATTTCAAATTATCTAATGTATTCTATTTAAATAGCTATTAAACTCTCGTCAACATGCAATGATACAAATGCATGAAACCTTTTACCAAGGCATATTAATAGACTTTTTCGACTTAAGCATAAAGGATATTCCGAAAAAACTTAACCCAAGCATTCAAAAAGGCAAATAAGTGCAAGTACTAGAAGAGCTAACTAAACACATGCAAGATAACCACATGCTTTATGGTTTTTGCCACAACGCAAGGTTTTAGAATTGACACCGATTTGGATCTTGGTTTGACAAGGTTTAACATAGACTCATCTCATAACTCGAATGAGCAAGATGGGGAAATGCATGCAAACATGTTTATTCAAGTCGAACAGTCTCCAATTAACCACTGTTGGGAATACCGTTGCTTGCACATTCAGTTAAAACATCAGGTGCATTTGCACAATACAGAATAGCCGAAGTACATCATAAAAACATCCAATGTGATATAAGCTAGTAAGCAATATAATATCAAAATGTGATGGACATCAATCACAGATAAACATAAAGCATCTCATAAAATCTCATAATATCTACAATGCTGAACTAGGTACCATAATCACATATCAACATATAGAGGAAATAGTGAAGCTGAATCACAACTATAGGTTTGAAAATAGTGAAGCTGAATCACAACTATAGGTTCGAACATCAGATCATAACATATGTATCCACAATGCACAATCGACAAAACTTGACGGCGATACAAAAAATCATTGATAATAAAGTATCAAGATCAAAATCCAAAACCAAGCAGCAGAATAAGGCACATATGGGCCTGACAGAATTACTACCCCTCACACCCAAATGAGGAGAGCAACCATTTTAAATTTACCCTTGACATATTTAGAATGGAGTACTTCCTATGCAAATGGAGCTTAGAAAACACTTGAGTACCTACATCATCCTAATGATTCTGACAATCAATATTATAAAAATGTCTCTTAATACCTCTAATAGCTGCCTACATCTTACTTTCCAAATAAAATTTAGGGTTGCAAGTCTAAAAAATACCAAAGAGATCAAGAAGCTTTCTGTCAAAACCAAGAGTTTAAAATTAATTGCTCTCTAATGAATGTGGCAGAAAATAATGCTCTAAAATCATTGAGAGTTTTGGCAAAGCTATCAAGTAAACTATAATGTTAAAAGGTGCACACAGTGTCATTTTTCTGATCTTGGGCGTTGAGTTGATCGAAGAGTCTTATTTTTGATAAACAGTGCTTACAGGCCAAACATTCAAACAAAATTATCAGCCAAGAACACTTTTTTTTAAGGTATACATGGTTATCCAAATGGAATTGATTCTTCTAAGACATCTATCTTAATCATCTTTTATTGCCACATTATATTAAATTTATTTACTATACTGATGATGAGTGATGAATGAAGCAATATGGTAAGTTGTAAAACAAAATCTACAGTTTGCAAATACAATAGAGACGTTCATAAAGGCTGAGCTTGGCATTCATTATATTGGAAGATTTAATACATGAAGTCTTCACAAATGACCAAAAGTACGTTTAAGGGACTTGAAAACCACATTCGATTATAGTAGAAAAGTGCTAGGTTAACAGGACCCTAGGGTATAAAAATAAAATATGAAGCATTGATGAAAAGTAATCATAACAAGAGGGGTAAGCCTAAAGAGGGTTAACTGTAAATCATGATGGTTAAGTACATGTACAAATTGTCGAGTGAGGGAAGTGTTTCTCAATGAAGCATGGAGGAGATGAAGATGAAAGCCAGGGACTAGGACAAGAGATAAACAAATTCACATATATGTAGCAAGGCTTGGGCTAGAATAAGCAAAACCATTATTATCTATCATAGCAAAAGTGCCAATGCAGGATGTGACAATGGTCATAGGGAATGTCTAGGGTTTGGGGGCTAGGTTGGACAATCCTAAGAGGGAATTGAGTCATTGACTATCGAGTACTCTCCTTAGAACCTCTCTCAACATCCATGGCTGGTGAATCTTGCGTTATAAAGAACATAGTAGTGTACTTTTGCCTTGAAAAAGAACAAGGAAGAATCCCCTGCCAAGCATGGAAAAAGTAGGGCTTTTAACTTTGCTCCAATTTTCTTCAATCCATCTGTGAAGCTTTTCTGCTCATGATCCTGCAAACAATGGATCTTCCGCCCAGATGCTTGGCAACAGGATCAATATTTTTATGAAGAAGATGAAGGTCCACAGAGATGTTTGCAAAACTTATTGGGATATCACCCAAGGAAAAAGGATTAAGACCCAGCTGATCCAAATTTCCATCCACCTGTGAATGCTCCTGCTGTCCTTTTTCAAATAAGTGCTCCTCTTAAGAAGAACCGCCATCAGAATTTTGACCATCATCAACTGGGATCAAGGGCTGAGAAGTGACCGTGACAAAAGGTTCTTTAAAAAGGATAGGGCAATAGGTATCATCCTCCCTAAGGAGCTGAGCCTTGCAATAGGGACTGCAGCTGTGGAAGGGGTTAGGAGTGCTTCTACAAGCTTGATAATATTTATGCTCATCTTGCTTATCCTCCAAAGAAACAGTCTTCTCAGCCAAGCGTTTCACCCAAAGGATTCCTCCATTATCAGAAAGCCCTCCAATAGCAGAGGCCTTCCCAACAAGCTTAGGTACCTGGCATGCAAAAAGCCGTTATAGAGAATTTTTTTCTTATTTGCTAACCTTTCTAACTGCTACAAACCCTTGCCCTTCTCTTCAATGACAACCAACCCAATCTTTCTGACATTTGCAGCCAAATCTTCAAGCATTGCTTCCCCTTCTGCTTCTTTGTTGCTGCTATCTGCCACTTCGTACATCTTTACCCGGTTTTTAAAGTAGTTGATATAATTAATAAATATTCTATTGTTTGCTCCACTGTTACTAGTCTGGTACAACACACTTAACTCTTCTGGTTAGAACCTTGGGCAATATCTTTACATGCCACATATGGTAAAACAGAGGCCATCCATCGTTATGTCAGATCAATATTTGAACCTCTGGAAATCAATTTAATATATACAACATTGATATGCTTGCCAGGGGATTCAAAGGCAAGAGAAGCTACACATATTTTAAACCATTCTGTTTACATAGTGTTCTAGGTGCATATGTAAAATTTAATTGGGCAACTACTTATTCTGGAGATTTCCATTTTTCTTAGACAATGAAGTGGTTTCATGAAAGGCCTGTTTGCTTGTCTGAAAGGCTTTATGAAAGTGCAGTCCTTCGGTGGAGGACAGCAGGTGCTGTTTGCTGCATAATTAATTTCAAGAAATCAGACAATTATGGATCACTAGTCCCTGATTTACCCCCAGGTTTATTTGACACTGATCCTAACACCTCTTTCCGTGCGCTCCTTTGTTTTATCTAGACAATGTCCAATATCAACAACTTACCTCCAGTAACATTATCAAAGTCCAATGTGTTTTTTTTTACACTAAAGTTTGTCCCAAGGACATTCTCCTTAGATGCCCTTTGTCTAGCCACTATCTAACACAATCCTTAAGTAGACTGCTTTCCAAATGGCTGCTTCCCACCAAAGAATTCATCCTCCCTTACCTGTTTGTTGATGAAGACACTTTGAAATTGTTTTTATTTGCAAAATCTCTTTTGGATAGCCTGTGTAGAAGTTTCTGTCTAACATTTCGAGTGAGCTACCTCACTCATCATTGGGGAAACATGAATTGTTGTTATTGCTTCTCCACACTCCATTGAAGCTATGTAAGAAACACTGACTTAAACATTGTACTCACAAATAAGAGCTTGTTATGGAGGAGAGTACTAGAATAACATATTGTTTGAAGAGCTAGAGAACTGGGAAAACTATGCATTGGTATAGAATTTATCCCTTGCCTGTAGGTTGATGAAGTTGCTGTGAAATTGTTGTTATTTGCCAAAGCTCTTCTGGATAACCTGCATATAAGTTTCTATCTTACGTTTTGAGCAATTTACCGCACTCATTATCAGGGAAACATGAATTGTTGTTGTTATTGCTTTCCCACTCTCCCTTGAAGATAAGTAAGAAATGCTGACTTTAAACATCATTCTCACCTTCTCCTCATCTTGAATGAAGTTAAGCCAAATAAGTGCTTGCTATGGATGAGAGTACTCAAAAACATTTTGTTAGAAAAGCTAGAGAACTGGGAAAAATATGCATCGGTATAGAATCTGTTTAGCTATGCCATGATCCTGGGATTACATCTTTTTTTTTTGTCAGACTAGGTAGATCACTGGACCTTCTGCTAGATTTTGTTCCAATTTAGATCAGAAGGCAGGTTTTGACTAACAATTATTCCAAGGGCGATTTTCAACAATGAAAACAGTTGTCAGGTTAGTATCAATCGATTCATTCAACCATGTTAAAGCCAGCTCTTAATCATCATTCAATGATAGGGAGATCATTACATATTCACTCAAAGCTAAGCCCTCCCTTGTGAAGACTTAGGAGCATAACCTGACTATAATAAATAGAATGGCCTACATACTATATACCAAAGGCATTGGTTTTTGGACCTTGCCATCTAATCGCAGGGCAATTCCACACAAAGAATTTGTGTACAGTTGTTTTCTATAGCTCTTATATTGTGCATTTTTCTATTATTTTATGTAGAATTTTTGAGATGTTGTAACTCAATTTTCAATTTTGTGTACATTTCTATTAGCTAGTTTTGCTATAAAATAAGTATGAGTTTGTTATTTTTGCCATTTATTGCCATGCATGTAGCAGATGAAGGAACAAACAAGCAAGAGGATGATGAAGATGCTCGCAGAGCAATTTTTGTCAAAACGTTGACGAAAGCTGATACATCTTGTTCGAAATCCAAGGATGAGAGGATGGAAGAGCCTGATCATGAAGAAGCTCTTTTGAAGCATAGCGAAACAATTTTGACATATAGTTCAGATTCAGTAGATGAGGAGAGTAAGTACTTCATTGTCAAGTTATCTTCTGTATGTCACTAATAACTATTGACAAATAAAAGCCAATCTTTTGTTGGTTTTTTAAAGAGAGTGAGGAGAGTTTTTATATCAGTGTTTGGAAGAATTGTCAGCATTTACAACATTTTCTGTTTTTCTGAGTAAAATTTGTGGCTTCTGTAGGGGCCTCAGGCCAATCAAAATGTCTTTAAATACTACATTTGAGTTCTGTTCAGTGACCAAAAACTGGTGATGAAATATGAATTGCTGCCAGCCTTGAGTAATTACCATAAAACTTGCTGGACTGAACCAAAACCCTGGAGAGGCTACTACTAAGAGCAATAAAACATAACACTTCAATCCCAAACTGAAACACAAACAATCTATAAGTCCAAACACATGACAAGTTTTATGTCCTCTAATTTACAGTAGTTTGCTTGGAAGAATTCTGAGAACTGGGCTAACCATACAAGCTATTATTAAAACTAGCGTTTGTTTCTATAATGGTCGCTATTTCATCTCCTGCTTTTTTGCGTTTCTTGCTGTAATCTTTTTACAGTCTGTCGTCTATTCTTAGACTTTGTATTCTATTTATTGAGCTTCTGCTCACCTTTGTAAAATAACGAATTCCTTAATACAAAGATAATCAGTTACCTTCTGTAACATGGTATCAGAGCTAGGTTTCTTCGAACCTGGTTAAATGTTATCCAGTTACTGGCGAGTGGATTTTGGCACTAACGGCATTTGGTATGTGTTCATAATCATTCTTCTGGAGGTTGCGCGTCCTCTTCACAGGTTTGTGTTTTGTACCCAGATGATCGCTGGTTTTTGTTTGCAAAATCCTCAGTCGCTATTGAGGTTTCTTGGACGCGGTTTTTTTTTCTTCCCATTCGCGCTTGGATGCGTCCTCTTCGCGGTTTGTTGCTGTGGACGCGACTTTCAGTGACCGCGATTTTCCGTTCCTGTGGTTTCCTGTTCGCGGGTTTGTTGCTGTGGTTTCCTGTTCGCGGGTTTGTTCGCGGGTTTGCGGGTCTGATCCTCCTATTTCCTGTTCTTCCGACGGCATTTGATTCTGAAGGTTGCTCAAGATTCGAAGTTTCTACTTCTGGTCGTAGTTCGTGATTCTAGGGCTTTTCTTCCTTTTTCTGGCAAAATCTTGACAGTCGTGGCTGCTGTTTGAAGGTTAGTTGATGGTCTGTGCCCCTGAATAACCATCACCTTGGTAGTTTCAAACCCTCAACGGACTTCTCTTGAAGGAAGGGTTACCTGAAAATCAAGATTTTGTACGCCATTTGTATAATCTATTTGCTTTGCGCTTACAGTGCGTAGACTCTTCTTCTTCCTCTTTTAACCGAAGGTTTTGTACTCTGGGTCCCTCTGTCATCAGCAGGTATGAAGAATTTTTTTTATTTTTTCATCTTGAAATTCGTGATCGGATTATCGAGTCAGTTTCCATGGTTTGAGATTTTTGCCGTCTGGCTATTGTCTATTCTTCGATATCTTGTTTTTTATGTCTCAAAATATCTCTCGACGACGTCTTTTGTCATGCATCTTGAACCAATGAAATCTACCGGCTACGCCTTTATGGCCAAGCGCCCTGCAGATCATGTCAAAACCTCTGCATGGTACATTGACTCAGGTGCCTCTCGTCACTTTACACATCAGCGAGACTGGTTCACGGAATACACGCCGTTCAAAGATTCTGTCATTTTTGGAGGAGGCGAAGAATATGCTGTTGCTGGAAAAGGCACTGTTCAGATACAGTCTGGAAGGAGAAATCTGATTTTTCTTGATGTTTACTTTGTACCTGGCATGGAGCTGAACCTTCTCTCTGTCAGTCAGATCATGCGACACTCACCTCATCTGGATGTTATATTTAGTATGCACTCATGCCGGATAGTAGATCGTGAGACCCGCATCACTGTTGCTCAGGCTCTTGAGGATCATGATCTATATAGACTCATGAATTCTGGTGATTCTCCAGAGCGAGCTATGGTTGCCAAGAACACTTCCATCAGTAAACTTTGGCATCAACGGTATGGGCATCTCAACATGCACTATCTCTCTCAGCTAGCTAGGGAGAATCTGGTTGGTGGTCTTCCGGAAATTCAGACTCAACTTCCTGGCATCTGCGATGCATGTCAAGCTGACAAACAACATAGGACTCCATTTCCTGACGGTGATAAATGGAGAGCATCCAAGGTTTTGCAGTTGGTTCACACTGATGTATGTGGGCCAATGAACACTTCTTCAGTCACTGGGTGCAAATATTTTCTACTGTTTGTTGATGACTTCAGCAGAAAGATGTGGGTATATTTCCTCAAAAGAAAATCCGACGTGCTCAGCGCATTTCAGCAGTTCAAAGCCTTGGTGGAAAAAGAGTCAGGGTGTCCTATTGTCTCTCTTAGGTGTGATAATGGGGGGGAATTTTGTTCTTCTAACTTCACCCATTTCTGTGCTACACATGGCATCAAACGTCAGCATACTACACCTTACACACCCCAGCAAAATGGTGTTGTTGAGCGTTGTAATCGCACTATTACAGAGATGGCACGCTCTATGCTCGAACATCGAAGTGTTCCTAAGAAGTTCTGGGCTGAAGCAGTCTACATTGCTGTCTATCTTTTGAACAGATCTCCCACCTATGCGGTCAGAAAAATGACTCTTGAGGAAGCCTGGTCTGGACGTCAGCCTCACGTCACCCATCTAAAATTTTTTGGTTCCACTGCTCATGTTTGGATTCCAGATGCCAAGCGCACTAAACTAGACGCCAAGAGCCAGAAACTCATGTTCATGGGGTACAGTGAAAATCATAAGGCTTACAGACTGATTGATGTAGATACTAATCGTCTCATATTCAGTCGTGATGTAGTCGTTGATGAGACTACTGGGCCCTTTTTGCTATCTTCTTCATCTCCTCATCCTGAGGATTAGCTCTTGACGGCTTCAGACCTTGGTGTGCACATTCCTTTCGCTCCACCTGATGCGCGGACTTCGGTAGTTTTGCCCACACTACAGCATGATGTTCCCCCACCCGCCTCTCCTTAGGATACTCTGGATCATCCTGATCTTGTTTCTGCCACTCCTGGTGATGCTAATGTCTCTTCTTCAGATATAGGTTCATCTACTCTCCGGCCTAAATGGTGGGCCAAAACAATTGGTGCTCTTCATGATAATGAGCTCATCGAGGGTAGATCTGCTAGAAAAACAAGCAAGCAACAAACTACTGTCAATTTTGCTCTCATGGCAAATCTTCACAGCATTTCAGAACCCCAACATATTCTGAAGCCCAAGGTGTCCCTGAATGGGAAAAGGCTATGGATGCTGAGCACCAAAGCCTTCTGAAGAACAATACTTGGGTTCTTTCTGATCTCCCTCCTGGGACGAAGCCCATTGGGTGCAAATGGGTCTACAAAGTCAAGTACAAGGCTGATGGGACTCTCGACAAATATAAGGCCATGTTGGTTGCCAAAGGATACTCACAAAAAGGTGTTGACTATGAGGAGACTTTTGCTCCTACAGCCAAAATGAGTACAATTCGTCTTGTTCTTGCTTTGGCAGCTCAATTTGGGTGGAAAGTTCATCAGATGGATGTTAAGAGCGCCTTCCTCAACGGCGATTTACAGGAAGAGATCTACATGACGCAACCTCCTGGGTTCAAGGTTTCAGGCAAAGAACACCAAGTGTGTAAATTGGTCAAAGCTCTTTATGGCCTCAAGCAGGCCCCAAGGGCGTGGTACATCAAGATTGATAAGTACCTCGTGGATCGTGGTTTTCAGAGGAGCCCCTCAGACTCTAATCTGTATGTCCAACAATATGTTGATGATAGTCTTTACATTGTCATCTATGTCGATGATCTAATTATCACCGGCAGCTCTGAGCAGTTGATTCAGGGGATCAAACATGATCTTAGTCAGACTTTTGACATGACTGATTTGGGACTCCTACATTATTTCCTAGGTATTGAGGTTTGGCAGCTTCTTGACCACATATTCATCTCTCAGTCAAAGTATGCACGCGGTTTGTTGGCCAAATTCCGGATGGCAGACTGCAAACTTGCTACTACTCCCATGGAAAAAGGGGTGAAACTCTTAGCTACTTCCGATTCTCCTGTCGAGAATGAATCCGCATTCAGGCAATTAGTGGGTAGTCTCATCTATCTTATTGCCACTAGACCTGATCTTAGCTTTGCAGTCAGCTATATCTCTCGTTTCATGACAGCTCCTAAAGCTGAACACTGGGTCGCCGGCAAGCGTGTGTTGAGATATGTGCAAGGTACTTTTGACTTTGGCATTCTATATGGCCGATGTACAGATCCTTAGCTGATTGGTTTTACAGACTCTGGTTTTTCATTCTTTCGAAAAACTTATAAGGAAACCTCTACAAACTGTTCCAAAGACAACTACACAGCATTTTATCAGTGTGTTATATTTTTCTTCTATCTTGTGCCTATCTTTATACTATTTTGCTGAAAATCTAATCTTAAAAAAGCTCCTTATCTTTTGCAAGAGATGAGTTGGAAGATAAGTCCAAACCACTAATGTATATCAAGAAAGGGCACCACTTCCCCTTCCTGGATTATATGCCAAACAATCTGGTCCTGTCTGAACTCCTCCACTGTGGTTGGCTCAATCTTAACAATCTCTCCCCCCATCTTCGCAGTTTGAGTATCACACAAGTTGCAGAGCTTAAGGATGCTAAGGTTGATGCTTTTGTGATTATCAAGTAACTCAATAAAATGGAAAGGCCGCGACATAAGATCATTAATCCCAACATAATTATTGTGGCGATATGCCAAACCTATACCATAATGCAAAATCACCTTGGGAAAAGATCTTGGCCGCCACCTTGTGCGGCCATGAATGTCACCCACCACAGAGATGAACCAAATATTATTGCCCGCAGGCGGATCCATCCTACACATCATTCGTACCCCTGCCAGGGGCCACAACGGCGTCCTTTCGGCCCCACTAGATCTATCCCTCGCTTCATTACCAAAATCGAGGCTCTTTTGCCTAATGACCTGTCCACCTGTCATCTCGTCAGCAAACCAATCATCAACCGGACCTTTTGCCCACCGGCAATACTCTCGATCTCTGCCGACCCTCATCACCGGGCCTTTGGCCCGCCGGCTATACTCCCGACCCTCGCCTTGTGCCACCTAAGAATGGTCAACTGCCACTTTAAAGCTCTCTTGTTCCCACCTAGCTGGTTTTGAAAATTTAAAAAATTCTACCCACCTAACTTGTTGATCCAATCAATACCATCTATCCCGAATTCGTGCCACCACCCAACCACAAAAAGAGGATGGTCATGGCCACGAACCATCTAGTTCTTGTTATCTTCATCTTTCTTTATGAGAGCATGAATCTCATTGGGCAGGCAAGTCATACTCCTCCAACATCGCCATCCTTTGCTACCGATTGCTAGGTTTGCCATAGCGTTGGCTACCACATTCCCTTCCCTGTAAATGTGAGAGATCTTGAACTCCTCAAACCCATTGAGCAACAACTTAATATCCCCCACAATGTCAGCTAAGTTCCATCCAAATTGAGCCGAGCCCAGGGCAACATTAACAATTAACATCGAGTCTCCTTCCACATGAAGACATCTGATGTTCAAGGAGATAGCCAACTTAATTCCCCATAGCAAGGCTAAAGCTTCAGCCTCATTATTGCTCTTAAACCCAATGCTTTCGGAGTAGGCAGCCACAAAGGCTCCCGTGTCAGTTCTTATGATTCCTCCACCGCTGGCCACCCTCGGATTCCCCTTAGCAGCTCCATCAAAATTGAGCTTAACCCAACCTTTCTAAGGCTTGACCCACCTGGTATTAGCCCTAGCAATCCTTTTAGAGACATCTATACGGCAACTACTAGGGCTAATGTTCCAGTGTTTTAACAGACATTGGTCTTCTCGTCCCGAGGGCTTATCAGCAGCTTTGAAGTTGCAAGAGTTGATGTTCTCAGCTAGCAGTTTGAGGTAAGTCTGGAAAACTTCCACCGGTGTTCTGAATTTCTCTTTGAATATTTTGTTATTACGTTCCTTCCAAAGATTCCAGGCCAAGTGGGGAGGTAATTGTAACTATAGCTCCTTGGTCACGGGGAGCACTAGACTAAAAGGGGGCCTCCAATCCCAGATCAGGGCCACAAGATTACTATTCAAGGTCCAACTTATATTAAGCTTCTGAAAGACCAAGCCACAAACCTCCCAAGCAAAACTGCAGTGATGGAAAACATGATTGGGTGTCTCTTCTTCAGTCCCACAGAGGGCACACCTGTTAGGCATTTGAAAACCCCTCCTTTTCAGGTTATCTATAGTCAAAATTCTATTGTGCATTAGAGTCCACCAGAAGAAATTGATTTTAGGAAGAAGTTTAGGAATCCAAACTCTCCCTCATAACTTATCCTCCCCAGGATCTAACAGCAGACCATAAGCACTTTTAATAGAGAACCGACCTTTACAATCCTTGTCCCAAATCATCTGATCCTGCTTAGGGAAGAGAGGGAGTCTAAAGTCCTCTAGGTCCTTTTGAAGTTGAATAGCAAGCATCCTGCCCTCATCATGTTCCCGGACACAATCTGTCATATCCCAAATCAGGGCCGCAAGATTACTATTCAATGTCCAGCTTATATTAAGCTTCTGAAAGACCAAGCCCCAAACCTCCCAAGCAAAATTGCAGTGAAGGAAAACATGAATGGGTGTCTCTTCTTCAGTCCCATAGAGGGCACACCTGTTAGGCATTTGAAAACCCCTCCTTTTCAGGTTATCTATTAGGCAAAAGAGCCTCAATTTTGGTAATGAAGTGAGGGATAGATCTAGTGGGGCCGAAAGGACGCTGTTGTGGCCCCTGGCAGGGGTACGGATGATGTGTAGGATGGACCGCCTGCGGACAATAATATTTGGTTCATCTTTGCAGTGGGTGACATTCATGGACGCACAAGATGGAGGCCGAGATCTTTTCCCAAGGTGATTTTGCATTATGGTATAGGTTTGGTGTATCGCCACAATAATTATGTTGGGATTAATGATCTTACTTCGCAGCCTTTCCATTTTATTGAGTTACTTGCTAATCACAATAGCGCCGACCTTAGCATCCTTAAGCTCTGCAACTTGTGTGATACTCAAACTGCGAAGATGGGGGGGAGAGATTTTTAAGATTGAGCCGACCACGGTGGAGGAGTTCAGATAGGACCAGATTGTCTGGCATATAATCCAGGAAGGGGAAGTGGTGCCCTTTCTTGAGAGCATGATTGGGCATGACGAAAATTTGTTGCGCCAATTTGCAGAGTCGTGGAATGTGGACACTAGAGAAGTCCGCGTGGGGGGTATTGGCTTCCAGGTGTTTGAGGAGGTGATCAGCTAGGCCACGGGGCTCCTTACGAAAGGGAAAAAACACGCCAGACGTAGCAAGGTGCTCGACCCTGAACACATGGGTCTTTTTTTCAGGGAGGGGGAGGCGGCCGTGAAGCTGCATGGTGGTTTTGATAGGGAGAAGCTGTTGGAGCCTTGGGGCCAAGTTTGTTTAATGCTTATGAAGTTCTTCACGCTGGAAGGAAGGTTTAAGGTATTTTACCATTATCATTATGCCCTTCTCAATCACTTTAGAAACAAGATGGAAATTTCAAATTAGCTTTCCTTTTTTTCTTCAGTCCTCCCTGGAAAATTTGATTAAGTCTGATAGAGAGCTTAGGGCTAAAAACCCCGGTCACCCCCTTGTCCCTATCCATCAGTGCCTCATTCTAAGACTCTACCATTTCCATCTTGCCCTGTGTCCCCCGAAGCAGATTAAGGTCAATTTGATTGAGGAGCCCCAGACGCTTGTCTCTCCTAGCTCCAAAGGTAAGGTGAAAATGTGTGTCGGGACCCCCAAGATCTCTAAAATGGCCAAGGGGGACCTCTGCAAGCCCCCATTGGGGACCCCCTCCCCTGAGTCTAAAACAAAATTAAGAGCTTGAGCTCTTTGGTCTCCTTTTGTTTCGTTCTCTTCATCTTATCTCTTGTGATGCCATATGCAACTCATCTTGCTCCACGTATTCTGCCCAGCACAACTTCTTTCAGCAGACTGCTCTTCCATTGAACCTATGCTTTCCACTTGTAACTCAATGCAACAAACTATGTTAAAGGGTATCAGATATAGAACCTCATTGCTGGGATATGAAAACATAATTTTGAAGCTCTCATCCTCTTCCAATGGCGTCTTTCTTTTGCCTGTGGTTTATTCTAGCTCACCATCTGTTGTCATCTGTCATATAAGGGAAAATGAAAGAGCAAAGTCATGAGAAGCTTGAAGGAAATCTGAATTGAATTAGGTTTTGCTTGCTCTCTCATCTGGTTAAAGGTTTTCATATATTTTGAGTACAGAGAGTTCAGATTCCATATATACAAGGACTGATGGCTCATTTGTACCTTTTATCTCCCAGTTTTTGCAGTGACAGCATGGTAGAAAGTACAATCAGGCTATACTCATTTATTTTTGTCTGGACTCATATTTGGACTGTGTCTTATCTCAAGGAGTGTTTCTTTTGTTTACCTTACCATTTTCTAAAATACTAGTTTCACAAGAAAGGAATTGAGTTTGGAGGAAACTAACTTTTGTGCTATCTGTTCATATTGAATGCGAAACCCTGGGCATCTGTATTGAAATTTAAACATTAGGCATTGTGCCATAGAATACTACAATATTTAAATGCTTGTAAATTAAAAAAGGATCCTGCTTATAGGACTAGGGGATGGATAACAAAGTGTGCAATGCGTTTATGTTTTCTCATAGTTTATGGTGAGAGGAAAACATATAAAGCTCTTATTTTTAATCAGGTGGTAATCGTTTATTCTTATAATGTGAGCTTGTTGGTTTTGTCTTTTGAAAAGTGCTACCATACTTTGTCACTTTGTGCTTGAGTCATGTTTCTGTTTTTTCTCAATCTCCTTTGACTTATGGAAAAACCATTTTTGATAGACATTGATGGGAATGTGGAGTTTACTCTGGGTATTGCTTGGGTTTATAGATTATCAAGTACATCAGAAGCCATTGTGACATTAGAGCCTACATTAACTAAATATATATCTGCTGAATGTTGACGTATCAGTTTTACCTGGCTGGGCAAATATAGCATCTTATTTTATTCATGATGATCACGCCATATATATTTGGAATACTACCTTTAATGAAGTATCTGATTACTTTAGGGTTTAGTTTGAAGAAAGGCAGGAACATAACAACCTATACTTCCTGATTTCTTAGAGGAGGTCATGATGTAAATTTATCTCACAGGCTACAGCTAATCACGTTGGTTCTTCTTGGAAGTCCAAAAATTACTCTCTATGTTACTTGTCAAGTAAATAGCAGATCATATCCTTTTGTAGAAACAATTCTTTACATCCTATCACTTTAACTAATTCGGTTATGTTGGTATCCATGCAGGACTTAGATCTCAGAGAGAGGCTGAAAGCTACTTTTTGAAGCAGGAACTCAAGAGTAAAATGAAGATGGAAAAGTACAAGGTATGAGCAGATAACTTGAGTTTGGATTGTGTTTTGATACACACTTCTTGTATGCTTTTGTATAAGAGGACTATGTTTTGATAAATAAGGGCGGGTGTGTGACCACTATCTAGTATTAGAGATATTTAATACTTACTTTTGTTAATAAAGTCATTTTAACGACTTAAAATATATTAGTCTATTTTTAATATTAGTTTATTATTTTTAGATAAGTTAACATGCATTCGACATGCATGATTGTAACTTCACTTCAAATCCTATATAGAGGTGAATGACTTTATAATCGTGGCATTGAATGTAATAGAATAATTTTTTGTTTTATTTCATTTTCCGAAACATGGTATCAGAGCAGGTTAGGAATTCATGGGCATAGGGCAACAAATGGCGGGCATTGCAGCTGGTAAAATTCGTGAGTCATGTTCTATGAAAATTGTGTGCCGTTTATACTCTAAAAATCGCGCCAAGGTTTAGTTAAAAGAAATTGTACCTCATAACAAAAAATCGCAGGTTTATGTTTTGATGAAAATTGCGACTGGATTTTGAAAAAATCGCGAATTTTTATTTTTGCAGAATCATGCCTTTTTCTATGCAAAATCGCGCCTCCCAGAAAAGAAATCGCATTCATTGTTGACTGGTCGCGGGATTTTTTTTTAAGGTTTAAAGACTGCAAATCACGTTTTTACTAGCAGATTTCCTAGAGTTTTTGTGGTACGCAGGTAGGAAAGGCGTTTCAGAAGCAAATCACACCTTTGTATTGGCGGATTTATCAAAAATCGTGACTTCATTTACCCGATTTCACCAAGGAAAATTGTCTCTTTTCACCAAGGAAAAATCGCGCGAGGGCAATTTTTTTTTGGCTAGGGCACGGGGGCTTGCTGAAAATTTTTCTCATATTTCTTTAGCGACCTAGGGTTTTGCATAGCTAGGGCACAACAAATCTAAGCGGCTAGGGTTTTCTATCCAAATCGTGGATGTTTGTTTATTTTCCGGAAATGGAATTTTCATTGGATAAATATTCCGGTTTCAACTTCCACACCTGGAAAGTTAAAATTTAGATGCAACTAATGCACAAAAATTTGTGGGGGATCGTAAATGGAAATGAGAAACTTCCTATGGATGCTAGTAAGGTACTAGAATGGCAAAGTAGAGATGATAAAGCCAAAGCGATTATTGGTCTTGATCTCTCCGATTCCGAGTTACATCGTATAGATCTCGCAAAATCATCTAAGGAAATATGGGAAAATTTGAACACGTTTGGAGCAAAAGTGGTTAATGCTAAATTTTCTTTAAAGCTTCAGCTTTTCATGTTCAAGATGACTAGCGGGGTCACTATGTCAAGCCATGTAAACAATCTGAGATCTCTTCTTTGACAACTAGCAAAAGTCAGTGCTACAGTGGATGATGATGATGGTAAAGCCATTTTATTGAATAGTTTGCCTTCAAAATTCAACAGTGTCATCTTTTCTCTTAATCAACTTTCTACTAAAACTCTGGAAGATATGATTTCATTTCTCATAGCTGAAGAAAAGAGGACTATTGCAGGAGATACAGAAGATGAACCTCAAATTGAGATAGCATTATACTCAAATTGTAGAAGATCAGATAAGGACAAAAGGGGGATAGAATGCTATTATTACAAGAAAATGGGTCAGACAACTTGGAACTGTAGAAATCGAGCAACCGATGTTCTCAAGGGTAAGATCAGAGAAGCTAATGTAGCCATTGTTGAAGATCCTCCGGATGTTGATGATGGTGGAGAAGTTTCTTTTTATGCATTTTGAAGAAGCCTGGTTAGTATTGATAGTTGCCCAGTTAGCTTGGGAGTTTGTGGATCTGGGGAGTCATACCCTTACGAGGGTCGTGAGACAACATGATGGAGCTATGTGAGTGTAGCTGGTGCAGGAGCACCAAGACATCAGGGTTTTATTTGATCTTCAAGTAGTTGTTTTGTTTTTTAAGGTCCTTGAGACCATATTAAATGTTGTAAGAAGGCTTGATAGCCATGCATGTAAATGGACTATGTCCAAATGTCTAAAAGAATCTATTGTTATGTTGTAAGCCCTAGGTAGGACAGTCATGTAGTAATAGGCAGTTACAAGAGTCAATTTTGTAAGCCTTTGTTGAGGCATATAGGATAGTCATTTAAGTTTTAATGTTTGTAGGCCTTTAAAGGCATGTCATGGATTTAAAAGTTTGTTAGAACCTTGCCAAAGGTTAATCCAAGTGTTAAAAAAATGGCACTCTAAACCAAACCGGTCGGTGGAAGAAGTCAGTTTCTAAAAACAGTCAGCTAGTGCAGTTAAAAAAGCAAGAAAAAACTCGATGGTTTGGGCAGTTATCTGGGATCCCAAACGATTTCATGCATTGTTGAGGCTTATTTGAAGCCAAGAAGGTTTCCATGGTAAGGGACATTAAATAGATTTGAAAGAAATAACAAAAACCATTGTTTCCTGCCTATTTTCTGTATTTTCTGTATTCCAATGCATTTTGAGCCCGTACTACTGTACTGTACGGCATTGTTGGGAGGTGTTAAATGCTTGGAAGTGAAGGTGGATGTATTGACTGTCTTTTGAAGTGAGCTTGAGCCTTGGCAACGAAGGAAGATAGGTTATGATTGCTGATTGCTAAACTGCCCTTTTAACCCACTGTTACAGTCAAGAAATTCACTATTTTTCTGAGAAATCCGTACCTGTACGGAACAGTCAAAGCCTTAGTTTATAATGGATAGTTAGAGGGTTGAGTTAACTTTGTTTTGAAACTTATTTGGGCTCTTGAGATCCATTTTTACTTCTGTATTCCCTTTTTTGTTTGAAAGTGGTTTAATAACCCTGAGTTAGGTTCTGTCACCGAATTCCTGATGCTTTGCTCATTCCACTGAACCACCATGTCTTATAATCAGTGGAATGAGTCATGTAGAGTCTACTTTAATGGCTTGTGAAGACCTTGGAGGCAGGAGAATGGGTTTGGTCTGAGTTTACCTTGTAGATGATCCTGCAGTGTTATGTCTTGGGATGGAGTAGAGGACAGCAACAAAGAGAAGAACACAGGTATGTTGGCATGTCATTTGTTTTGTCAAAGAAGACAGTAGATGTTTGGCAAGTTATAGACTTGATTAGTTGTATGAGATAGGGTTTGTCCCAATAGAGATCATCACAAAGAGGATATGGTGACTGTCCTCCTCATAGAGCAGTGAGGTTGTGACTGTCCTTGAAAGGTATGGTAGGAATTGCTGTCTTGCAGGGTCTACACAGTGGAGATGGTGGAATGCTAGAGGAAGTTAGGCATCTTGGAAGGTGTGCCCTGAAGTCCTTCACCTTGGACCATGAACATATGTAGTTTGAATAAGAACCCTGCCTTGTTAGAAGCCTGAATTCTGTTAAGAGCCAGTGAATAGTGAAGAGTTGTTGCCTTGAAGCTTTCAAATGTCCCTTGCAGTGATAGATTGTTTGCATCAGTTTGAGTGCTCTGCATCAGTAGCTCAACATGGATTGTTGTCCAATGGTTTGGGGGATTCATGATTTGGGAGTCCGGGGAGGTGGTAATCCGGGAACTTGGGAATTCAACTCGGGAGCTATGCCTTTACGAGGGTTACGAAGCAACTTGATGGAGGTCTACCTGGTTGAAGAACTGTTTTCAGAGAAAAGCTTTTGAAGAATTTATTATTCTGAATGTTTTAGTTTGCTTATGTTAGTTTGTTTTGTTTTAGTGCAGTAAGTCTTAAGAGGGGGTATTAGAGATATTTAATGATTACTTTTGTAATAAAGTCGTTTTAACGACTTAAAATAGATTAGTCTATTTTTAATATTGGTTTATTATTTTTAGATAAGTTAACATGCATTCGACATGCATGATTGTAACTTCACTTCGAATCCTATATAGAGATGATTGACTTTGTAATCGTTGCATTGAATGTAATAGAATAATTTTTCTGTTTTATTTTGTCTTCCGAAACATCTGGAATGATTGGAAGTGAATCTGGCAATGTTTTCCGCCATTGTTATGCTGTAAAGGTAAAATTTGAACATTTTAAAAATATATAGATAATTGGTGTTAATGCTTGACCTTCCACACCTAGAAATCATGGCAAAAAAAATAAACTATTATAACAAAAACAAGTAATCATGCATGCATTTTGTGCAACCAGTAAGGTGGCAAAATAAAACTATAACTCAATGTGCTGATGACCAATTTTAAGTCATTAAAACTGTGGTGCATCGCTAGGAATACCTTCCAATATGAGTTTCCAATAAGTAGCAACTTCGCAGAATGTTTTTGAGAAACATTATGACTCATTTACACAACATTAAATAAATAATTACAAACTCATGAACATCCCATACCTTTAACAGTATCTCTAATTTTTATTCATAAATACTTTGGTATTCATAACTACCCATATTTATTGACCAATCCGAATTATCACACTGAAGATATTGAAGACACTAGCTCAACTAGAGCTTTCTTCCCTCATTTGTGCTCCAACTCATCAAACTAGCAAAATGGAAGTGTCCTTTCCATCACTGAAATTATTAAAAGATGGATTCAGACATTCTGTTATATGACTCCGTCAAAGAGGAAAGAAAGAAAGAAATAAATTATATTAGTGTCCACGGATGACCAAAAGCTCCTTTGATGTTTTTCCCTACCAAGGGTTCATTAAATAGACGACATCCCTCAATAATTTGTAATGCATTTCTATTTTAATAATTAGTTTCTCAATTGATAAACACCTCTTTGTTCCTCCCACTTTGTTTAGGTTTTTGTCAAAGAGGTCTTGATCCAGAGCCTAGGTGTGCCTAAGGTACAACACACTCCAATGGATTCAAATGTGTTCTCAACAAAAGCAAATGAAAGAGTGATAAGTACAAATGCCAATTGAAATTTTATTGAATAAGAGACTTCAAGAACAATAAGATACAATGCTAAAATTGTAAATTGCCAGATTGTATTATTTAAAAGTTATCTATGAACTCCAAGAGATTGGATTTATGTCAGTCGACATTCACTTTCTGTATTTACTTTACATCTATCAATTAATAATCACAGCACATTAATATATGAATGTGGAAGACGAAGGGTTGTCATCTACGAGTTAATTTTCTTTGTTTTATCATTTTTGGGAAATGCTGTAGAACATCTACATAGAACAGGGGATACGATTGGAGTTGTGTGACATAAATGCAAAGGAGTTAAAAGAGTTTTGTGGTCTGACATCGTTTTGTAGGAAAGTTTTTAAGGCTTGTGGTGTAGGCATATGACATGAAATATCACCATCCCATTGCATGCTGATCAAACTGCCATATCTTCCTGAATTTGTCATTGCAACAATGTAATATCCCTTTTAAGGAAAATTCCAATATTCTGATTTTTGTAAATTAAATATGCAATTCTTCTTTTATTATTTTCTATTGCAATATTTAATTAAATAAATTCTAATAAATCAATGATACTTGCAGCCAATGGAAATACTGGATATTATGATTTATCCAATAAATCTTACATATAAAACGAAGTTGAAAATACTAATATAAAATTCACAACATAAAACAGAAACTGAAACTGAAATTTATGTTGCTCAACATCAAATTAAACTCTCTTCAAATGAGATAGCACATGCTCTAAATTGTACGGCTTCATTAAAATCTTCAAAGAAGCTGCAATTCCTTATAAAATTGATGTGCCCCCCTTTCATATGGGATGGCTGCATAGAATTTAGACTTGATAAAAAGCTGCGACCTCTTTCTAATTTGTATGGAATCTTCAAACTAGCATTTAATTCATTTGATCATCATTTAAAAGGATGGCTTGCCTTGAATTGGTACGGCTTGCCTTAATGACTCCAAAATATTAAAAAGAAATCACCAATTAATTCTGGAATATATATATCATTTGGAATTTACATTGCTGAAAATACTGAAATAACCACTCTGTAAATTTATGATAAAAATCACTACTGAAACTCTGGAAAATAATAACCTTCAACTGTAATACCCAAACCTCTGAAAACACACAAACTAAGAAACACAAACCACAAACACTAAAATTTGGAATTGCCGTTGAAACTTTGTGCAATTCCTGGGTGGAATTACCAACTGGAATCCCAGGAGTTTTTGTTCTTGAAGTTCCAAACATAGTTGAAAAACTTGGACTCGGCAAAAATTCGGCAGACCCAAAATTTTTAAAAACTCGGGACTTGGCAAAAACTTGGGGAAAAACTCGGCAATAACTTGGCAAATTTATCAAACATTTAAAAATGCATAATTTTTTAAAAATATTATTAAAAAAAACACACATTTCTGAAATTGTAGAATGCATTGCTGATTTCCTTCATATATAAATCAAAATTAAGAGTTTAATACATATCATAGACAAAAAAAAGAGTTCACCTTTCGAATACATATGAAATTTCAGTTTGATAATACATATCACAGACCAAAAAAAGAGTTCCATTATCACTAGAAAATATAAATCATATATTTCTTCTACGACTAAAGCTCAAAAGAGTTTTGTTTCTCTATGTGGGTGGTGCGGAAGTGGCTAGTATGGCTGGGGTATCCTCAACAGGATCCTCATCTATAGGATCAAGCGGTACATGTGAGGAACCCGTCCCTGATGGCACATCAATATCATCATCTGAATCTGTCTATGAATCCTCATATGTTGCGACATTCGCTTGCCATTCAGCTATATCCCTCTCTATAGTAGCTATATCATCATCATCACGTGATGGATCAACATCAACATCCTCAGCAATCCAATCTGAATATGGATTAATGTCGTCAAGGTCCAATGCTTGATATGATTCCTGGCCTTCTACCTTCTTCTCATGTAACCGAAGGTTGTACCGCACATAGACAAGGTCATTCAAGCGCTTTTGAGTCAACCTGTTGCGCTTCTTAGTGTGAATGGCCTCAAAAACACTCCAGTTGTGCTCACAATCGGATGCACTACAAGGCTGGGATAAAATCCAGATGGCTACCTTTTGAAGATTAGGCATTGAGGCACCATAATCTTCCCACCATAAATCTGCAAGGATAGCATTTATAACTTTGTAAGGATTTTAGTAAACTTAAAAATTAAAATAATAGTAAATTAAAAATAAACATATGTTTTTTACCTGGTTGTAGAGTGGATCTCCTACGAATGGCATCTCTTGAAGAAAAAAAGGGCCCATCCGCACTCTTATAGGCCTGTAACTCATCGAGTATGATGTCTCAAAGGTTATCATCAAAGACCAACCTCTCAATACACGTGTTCAGGCCAAGCTTAACCTTTGCATCTGCTTTGAATGAAGAGAAGAAAAACCCGGGGTTTAAATAGTAACCAGCAGCATGAATATGTTGGTGGAGTTGTCGATTCCACCTTCGATCAATAATGTGCCATATGGGTTCATATTTTGTTTTATTCGACCCATACAAATGTTGAATTGCCTCTTTGGCCTTATCCATGGCCTCATATAGATACCCTATGGGCTTTTGATCCCCATCCACCAATCGTAGAACCCTAACCAACGGTTCAGACACCTAAATCAATAGTGGATGAAAATAAAATTAGAGAATTATAGTAATTGAAATTCAACAAATATAAATATAATTTTTTTACAAAATCAGCAAATTTTAACATTAGCAAATAAAAAATTAAATAAAAATTAGTGTTTGAAAACTTACCTTTATGATCTCCATGACTTTTTCCATGCCATTATCATAAACTGCCTTCACGACCCTCTCTGCTTTCGGCTTCCTATGATAAGGACTCTCCAACCACCTTTCGCACACAAACATGCGCTTAAGGTGGGGCAATAATGCTGCTATACTCTGCAAGCTAAGGAAATTAGTGGCAAAGTGTGTGACTCCTGATCACGTGAGCTCCTTGCCACCAGTGTACTCTCTCATAAGATTTAGGACCCATGTGTGGTTGTAGATGTTTTTTGTGATATTTCTTGCCTCTTCAACCACATTCTTCACCCAGCTTAGTTTTCCAATGTCCTCAAGAAGAAGGTCAATACAGTGGGCAGCACAAGGGCTCCATAAAATTGTTGGATGCCTCGCCTCTAAAAGTCTATCGGCTGCCACATATGCAGCTACATTGTTAGTCGCTATTTGGATGACACGTTCCACTCCCACCTCCATCACCACCTCATCCAATATGTTGCACAAGGTTTCTGCATTTTTTATCTCAATGGAGGCATCAACTGACTTTAAAAAGACTAGCTGCCCCGTTGAAGCCACTAAAAAATTGATGAGAGTCCTGTTCCTGGCATCTGTCCATCTGTCAGATAAAATAGTGCAGCCTTTTCTTTCCCAAATTTTCCTCTGATCCTGTACTAGTAGATGTGTGTGTTCGACCTCCTCCTGCAACAATGGGCCACTCAACTCATGACGACTTGGGGCCTTGAACCCCTTACTTGCCATAGTCAATACAGTGACCAAGTGCTCCCAATAAGGACTCGAAGCGACATTGAAGGGAATATTGTTGTAGTACGAAAATCGTGCACATGCCAACTTCGCCTCATTATGCACCTCTCTATTCCATGTATTTGCAAGACCATCCAATGAAGGTTGCGCACCAGAAGTGTTCCGAGGAACAAAAAAGCTATCAATCCCTTTGCCTGATCGTCGTATCTGTGGCCCAATGGAAGGCGTAGAAGAGGCCTCTACAGTTACACCTCGATAATTTGACCCTGTAGAACTGAAATCTCGGTTTGGGGCTGCCATTGCCTCTGCTTCTCTCTTTTTAGCTTCTTTCTTTTGCTGATAATCCATAAGGAGGACTTGTGCCTCCCTCTGAACCTCCAGAGGTGCATTGTCACATAACAAAACATCATTGCAAGGGACCTGTGCAAGGTGGTATTTAAGTCGATTAATGCCTCCGGTCAAAGGTTTAGTGCAATGGTTACAAATGACATTTCCTCGCTTTGGACCTAGTGTCCCATGTTTCCAACAAGGGTCCTTAGGTTTGCCACCCGTTCTTCTACCTCCAGTTCCACTTGCGGAAGCCATAAGTTATAACCTGTTACCTATCAAAAGAGAGACAACAAAAAAAGTTCAATTAAAGATTTAAATTTCATAGTAACACAGTTGATTGTTGTATAGCTGTATTTTGACATTTTTGCTGTAAAAAACAATCGAAATTATAAAAAGATTGTATCATATGAAAGGAGAGATTTTGGACGAACTGTCAAAATTTATATAGGATTATGAATCATGATGATATTTAATTTTAAAAAACATTTGAAATTTTAAAAGACTGTATCATATGAAAGGAGAGATTTTGGACGAACTATCATAATTTAAATTTTATATAGGATTATGATATATTTATAATATTATATTATAAAATAGTAGAAATTTTAAGAAGACTGTATCATAGTTGGAAAACTCGGACTCGCCGCGGACTCGGCAGCCCAAAATAGGACTCGGACTCGGGACTCGGCAAAAAACTTGGCTAGGACTCGGCAAAGAAGAAAACCGTAGTTTTACAAAAAAAAAAAGAAGAAATGATCTTCAAACACTCAATATTTGAAATTTCATCATTCATGAACCATAATCATACGATTCATACACATAGTTTCAAACTTTCAAATGTATAACAAGTAACAACATCATAAGTTTATAAATGTTTACATATAATGATGTCAAAATGAGAAAAACAACCAAATAAAATCTACATCTTCCTCTTTCCTCTCCTAATGTAACTCAATTTTTGAGGCCTCGAACTAGGTGCTACAGTTGTTTCTTGTTCTTCAAAATCAAAATTGTCTTCGTCATCCTCCATTTCATCCAATTCTGCTGCTTCTGCTTCTACTTTTGCTCCTCTCTCCAATTTTGCAAGATCTTCTTCAGTAAGGAGGACATCATCATCATTTTGTTCATTGGTAGTCCATTCACCATATGGATCAATATCATCTAAGTCGATGGACTCATGTGAAATGCCCTCCACCTTTCTAGTTCGAAGGCGAAGGTTGTACCGGACAAAGACAAGATCATTGAGCCGCTACTGGGTCAACCTATTTCTCTTCTTCGTGTGAATGTTCTCAAATAAACTCCAATTGCGTTCACACCCAGAAGCACTACATGGCTGGGACAAAATACGGACAGCTATCTTTTGAAGATGAGGCATGGCAACACCATAATTCTCCCACCATAAATCTCAAAAAATATTTAGAAATATAAGAATTAAGCAAAGAAATATAAGAGTCAATTTTCTATTTTTTTCTTGTAGTATTGAACTAAATTTTTTACCTGGTTGTTGTTTTCCTCTCCTATCAATTGCTTGAGATGAAGAAAAAAGTCTTCCCTCTGCTCCCTTATAGACCTTGAAAGGATAAAAAATAAAATTAAATCAAACATAGAAAATTAGTTACTATGTATGTAAAATGCATGTTTCTAGATAGTCAACGACTCAACATTGCCAAATTCATAAATAAGATATAGCAAATCTCACCTCCAACTCATCAAGAACCTTGTCTCTCAACTCAGGTTCAGGTGCCATCTTATCAATGCATGTAATAACACCTGCCATGACCTCCTCATCAACCTTAAGTGAATTAGAGAAGTAGAATTTTGGATTCAAGAAGTAGGCCAAGGCATGTATTGGCTGGTGGAGTTGGTTTGTCCATCTACGATCAATGATGCGCCAAATGATTGCATATTTCTTCTTGTTTCCGCTGTAGAAATGTGAAATGGCCTCTTTGGCCCTATCCATGGCCTCATAAATGAAACCCATTGGCATGCCCTCTCCATCCACCATACGAAGAACCCTTACCAAAGGTTCTGTCATCTAAAAAAATGAAAACAAATTATAAATCATTACAAAATTAACCTAAAAAAAAAAAACAGCAAATAGACTCTAGAGTATCTTGTATAAACTTATAAAGTTTATGTTTGTGTTTGTTACTTACCCTAACCAACTCCTCTGCATTTTTCTTGAATGACTCATCAAAAACAATTTTTACAATCTTCTCAGCTTCAGGTTTTTTGTAAAATGGAGACTGCATCCAAGTATCAGACACAAACATCTGTATGAGATGAGGAATGGCACCAAGAGTGCTTTGCAATGTGAGGAAGTGACTAGCAAATCGTGTCACTCCTGGTCGCACAAGATCCTTGCCATTTGTGTGTTGTCTCATCAAAGAAACGACCCAAGTATGGTTGTAGAGGAATTTGGTGACATTTTTAGCATCTTCAACCACACTTTTCACACATCCAATCTTCCCAATGTCCTCTAACAACAAGTCCAAGCAATGTGCAGCACAAGGACTCCATGAAATTGTAGGATGCCTCTCCATAAGCAATCTACCTGCAGCTACATATGCAGCTGCGTTGTCCGTGATAATTTGGACAACATTCTCAACACCAACCTCCTGGACCACCCCATCTAATAAATTGCACAAAGTCGCAACATTTTTGACTTCATAGGAGGCATCTACAGACTTTAGGAACACCAATCCACCATTAGAAGCCACTAAGAAGTTCAGGAGAGTTCTATTCCCTCCATCTGTCCATCCATCTGATAAAATGCTGCATCCTTTTCTCCTCCAAAATTTTTTTTGTTCCTCAACCACAAGCCGTGTATTTTTTACTGCATCCTCTAGCAATGGCCCACTCAAGTCGTGTGCTGTTGGGGTCTTAAACCCCTTGCCTGCAACTGTCAATGCATTCACCAAACCTTCCCAATATGGGCTGCTCGCCACATTGAAAGGTAAATTATTGTAGTACCAAAAATTTGCTGCTGCCATCCTAGCTTCCTGATGTTTTTCTTTATTCCAACCGATACCTTCAAGTGAAGGTTGTGCTCCTGGAACATTGCGTGGAATAAAGTAATTCGGTCCTGATGGAGGCATTTGACTAGCAGTAGAAAAAGAACCACCAGGAGTCTCACCAAAAGATGAATGTGCTTGACGGATGGTTTGACTTGGATCCGATTGCGTAGAAGTGTGAGACGGAGACATCACTGCTGCTATTGCTTCCTTTGTTTTTTGCCTTTCTTCTTTTCTCGTCTCAAAACTAGGAAGAAGGGCCTTCATCTCTCTAACCATCTCCGGAGTTGAATTAGTGCATATCTCCACATTTTGTTCAGGTATTTTGGCAAGGTGGTATTTTAATCTATTGATTCCTCCTGTCATCGATTTACCACATTCAGTACAAGTGACATCACCCTTTTTATTTCCCTGTACTCCATACTTCCATGCTCGGTCTCTTCTTGATGGCCTTGAAGTTGACATTGCTGTTTTAACATGAAAAAAAAAATCAGTAGGGTTTTCAATTTTGTGAAAAATCAGCAAAAAAATGATAATCAATCATTTGAAAAAAAATAGAATTAAAAAACAAGCTAAAACTACTAAGAAATACATTATGAAGGGAAATGAAAAAAAAATTGCCAGCATTTCCCCTTATTTTTGAAGATTTTTCGATTTTCAATCAATCAAAACAAAAAAAAAAGAGAATTAAAATCACTTACCTGGCTCTATTTCGATCTCCTTAGCTCGTAATCTCCTCTTCTCCAGCTTCTAATCCACTATGCAGACCTGTTGTGTGCCTCAAAGAGTGTTAAAATGAAGAAAAAAACAAAAAAAAAAGAGTTTGAAGTGTTTCTGGGCATTCAACTGACAGACCGAGAGTGCAGGGTCGGGACTCGGGAGTCCTATCCTGGGACTCGTGCAAGTCCCAGGATAGGACTCCCGAGTCCCAGGATAGGACTCTTTAAGACTCGACTCGCGAGTCCATGGCGAGTCGACTCGGCCAGCCTTAGGACTCACGAGTCCGCCGAGTTTTGGCGAGTCCTAGCAGAGTTTTTGAACTATGGACTGTATCATATGAAAGGAGAGATTTTGGATGAACTGTCACAATTTATATAGGATTATGATGATATTATAATATCATCATAATCCTATATAAATTGTGACAGTTTGTCCAAAAGGAGAATACAGTCTATTTAAGTTTTTAAATTTTAACTATTAAATATTTTATAAATCAAAATTTTAAAAAGACTATAATATGAAAGGAGAGATTTTGGATGAACTATCAAAATTTATATAGGATTATGATGATATTGTAATATCATCATAATCCTATATAAATTTTGATAGTTCATCCAAAATCTCTCCTTTCATATGATACGCATTCGCTGAAAATCTCTCCTTTCATATGATACGCATTTGCTGGCGGCTATAATATCATCATAACCCTATATAAATTTTGACAGTTCGTCCAAAATCTCTCCTTTCATATGATACGCACTTGCAAAAATTCAGAATCGTTGTTAAAAACTCCAAAATCTTTTGCATCGTGTTACCTTTCGAATGCAGAGAGGTCGCCGCTGCTGTCGCGCTAGGGTTCGTTCGTGACACGCGGAATGAAGTTTGGAAGGGGCGGGCGTGGGCGAGTAAAAAATAAAGGCTTTATTTTTTAGGTTTTACTTTTAGCGTTTTTACTTGCCGCCCAAAATGGCGAGTTTTTCATCCAATGACGCGCGATTTTCCTGCGTTTTTGGCGAGTTTTAACATAGAATGCGCGGCGAGTTTTTCCTAAAACTCGGGCCGGGTTTGTTTGATAAAAACTCGCGGTGCAAAACGACTCGCGAGTTCTTGCGAGTCAGGCGAGTTTTGTGTGAGTTTTTCAATACTGGTTCCAAAGACCTCAAGGGTTTTCATCCTTTGATCTTCTGGTAAAGATGAACATAAATGCTCAATCTTTGCAAAAGGGGTTTTTTTGATAATATCATAACATTATGAGGAATTTCCTTAGTTTATAAATCTTCTCTTTTCTGTTTTCCTTTTTTCCTCAAAAGTTTCCTTCTTGCAAGATCTCTTAAAATCTTATCAAAGGTCAATATCTCATTAATATGATCTTTAATAAAAATAATAATAATACTTAAGTTATCCTATTTTAATAAATAAGGATAAACTTAAAACATTATTATTAAAAATATTTTAATTAAGTAATATTAAGTTGTTACTTTTTAATAAAATAAAAAGTAAATCATTAGACAACTTAAAAATATTAACTTTATTATTTCTTTCCTTTAATGGAAAAGAGGACATGACAAACAATTTGTGAATAGTCTTGGCAACATTGAGTTGCAATGAACCATTTCCCTTGGGAAAGAATATGGCCTTATTTGGTGATCTGATAAAGAGAAATATCTTGATTTCTTATGCATTCGACCTTGGTGTCAATAACTTGATCGCATGTATTGGGGTGTTGCAATTAGGATTGGCCTTTGATAGTTGTAGTTCTTTTCAACACACAGTGTATCCAACAAAGGTCAAAAGTAACGGAGCAAGAGGTTTGCATTGAAAGCTGGGTGCAGAACGAAATGAGTTGGAAGATTAATCTCCGACTTTCATATTAATGGTGTACAGGCCATACGAAGAGGACATATCTTGCTGTAAGGCCTTGCAAGTCTTGCTCCTGCCAATAAAGCCTTACTCTATCACCAACCTCGGAGGTGTATGGCACTTGATATTGGTCATGGCATTGCTTGTATTTGACACTAAAATTTTGCAATGGTTTGCACCTGCTACTGAATTTGCTTAATAAATTTGGCAGCTTTGTCAAATTCCTTTTGAGTTGAAGGAACTGGTACTGTGGATGGTGTCATATGATAAGTTACATGAATGGGTGACAATTGTTGAAAAATGAAAACGCATGCAGAACTTAAAAGGGTTGTACTGATTAGGGTTGTGCAGAGCTTTGTTGTAGGTTCGCTGAATGAAAGGATGACTTTCATCTCAAGTGCGATGCTTCTTGGAGTTGTACGCATGGAGAAGATGCAAGATCATCCTGTTTGCCCTTTAATTTGAGGATGCAATGCAGTAAATTTTGTTAATGTTTTGTTTACGATTAACTCAACAATCTTGTGTCATCACTATATTTGATGGAAGATAAAGAAAGTGAAACCACACTTTCTAAAAGTATAATTGAGTTGTTTCTAGAGCTATAATGTTCTTTCGACATGGTGAAAGAATTTCCATCTTTGAGGATCTATTAATTACTATATAGAGACAATCATTACCATGCTTTAAAGTTTATAGTAAGTAAACCTGAAAAGTTAACTATGGAAAATGTTTCCCATGGCTTGTTTGGTATTGGAAAAGGAGTATACATTCGTTGCTTCTTGTGAACCGTCTTGGCAATAGCAAAGGCAATATAGGTTTTATGTACATTATACCATTATATCCAAAATGTGGCCAAAAGAAACACTTCTTGAAAACCCCAAGAATCTTTTGAACTCCAAAATGACCTGTGACCTTGTTGAAATGAACTCCCATATTAGCTTTTGGTACTCTGCCTCATATGACACACATAAATGTCTGAAATTGTACAAGTGTTAATTTTGCAAGTATTAATATGAAGTTTTCTTATCTCTATTCAATGCCTGATAGATACCTGCAAAGTCTGAATAAGTATTAATATGAAGTTTTCTTATCTCTATTCAATGCCTGATAGATACCTGCAAAGTCTGAATAAGTTTTTTACAACTTTGTTCAAGTGTCGGTCTCATGTCCACTTGCGTCAAGCATAGGGGAAGTGACTGGAATGGGAGTTCACTCAAATAATCTTGTATTGGATTGGCCTTACCCTTCTTATGCATGATGCTCCATTAGATCTTTTGAAGATATGAAGACCTCTTTTGATCTTGCTTTTGCCACTACTTGTTTTAATTTAGTAAGAATTGCAATGGCTTGTGATCTATGTAGATGATGGTCTTCTTTCTCAATATGTAGTGTTTCCGAACATTCTTCAAATACCATGTGAGTGAGTCACCAACTTGCAAGTAGTAGTGGGTCAAAACTAGCTGGTGAGTTACTCACCCAGTAAGTGCAGTCAAGTTAGTAGCGAGTACTACCGGGTTTACTTGCCAAAAATCTCATTTTTACTCGCGAGCCTGGCCCGCAAACTCACCCAATAGCATTTCACACTGGTCCATGAGTTAAAACAGCAAATAATGGCCTTTTTTGTCACCATTTTGACATTTGCTCAAGTGTTCTTTGCATCGATTTTCAGTTGATTTGTGTTGTACCCATGGGAAATTCTTCATATACTATCATTTTTCAAGCCAAACACCATTGTTTTCATATAGTGGAATCAGTACAGCAATGGGTATCATGATAGTAGGTTGCTATTTTACTACTTACTGAAATAACCCTTAAGAACATAACCGTTCACAATGCAACAGAATTGGCACACTTTGTGTGAACCCCTTGTCACTGAGGACAGACTCAAACTAATGTTGAGAGGTGCAGAGCTGAGTGGGGCAATTGAAGGAAAAGAACAAGATTACATGCCTGTAGGAGAAGTGGTGACTCCATGTTAGATGTAGTTGCTAGTTCTTTAATGTCTTCTGTTTAGTGTAGGCAGAGCTATTGCAAATGCCAGCAGTTGGGCGTATTGCACATGGGCCTGCTTATTTTGTCTCAGATATTATGTGAATTTGGAGGTTGCTAATGGAGTTCAGAATAAGGAAAACAGAACAGAAGTTTAAAAAACCAAAAATCGCCATTCAAGCCAGCAGTGTTTGCCAACAGCAGTGGTTGCTCCTCAAGACAAATCGCTACATTCCTGGTGCAGTTGGAAGGTCTGATAGTAGTGGATTTATGCTGTTTTAGGTGTTTGGATGTCAATTCATGTTGTAAGATGTCCGTGGAGGCCTCAAGGAGGCAGTAAGCCTTGTAACCAGCATTTGGAGATAATGGCCTGAGGGGATTTGACCCCACTTTTCTGGAGTTTTCACCCACAATGGGTTTCTCCAGGTCACTCGTGTCATGCTTCATTTTCATGCCATGCATGCTCCCTTTTCACTGTTTGTTATCTTTCTTACTGCTGATTTGTTAAGATAATTTCATTTTTAAGACTTTTAGGACTGTCGTATGCAAGTTTACGCACAACAAGTTTATCAGACTTTAATTAATTGGAGCACTGAATATTTGTGTTGATAAAGAAAGGAGTGGAATACTCATCCTGATTATGGATCAGCCACTTTGCATCTGCTATGAGCATTATGGAAGGTATCATCGTGTTTGAAAAATTCTCAGGCGACTTTCATTTGAGATCTTTTGTTACTGTCCACACAGCAGGTATATTGCTTCCTCAGCTATTTAGGCCATGTATGGACAACTTTAATGTTTGTTACTCTATTTCTTTGTTTCCAAAGATTGTGTATACCAGATAATGAAACATCATCTTCACACTGTGAGAATCTAGGTCTTTGTTAGAAGTGGGTAACATATACTTTTTTTAATAGATAAAACTGTTAAGATTCATCATAATCAATTTGGAGGATAATAATTTTAACTTTTACAAAAAATAAATGTTAAAAACACATTATCTAGCCTCACTGTTCATGCACTTATGCTCTTGAAATCCATGTAGATGATCCATGTGGCTTCATAAACATGTGAAGTGGCAAGAATTATAAATAGAACTGGATCAATTCTGTTTGGAATATGGTGTGATTAAATTCCAGAAACTTTAATATGATTTTCACTGAAATATGTGTAAGTTTTGAGTCGTAGGAGACCTCCTTCCTGTCAGCATGCAATGGTTAATGTTAATGTATTGGATTCTAGTCCAGAAGCATGACACAAGAACTTCCATGGATTCAAACATGTTATTTTAATTTGGAGTATCTGGTTATTCTTTAAAAGCAAGCCTTACATCAATTTCAGAGAAAATAATTTGGTAGCATGTATCATAACATTTGCTGCTTTTTCATTATCTCTCCAATGCTATATTCTTTTGCATCTGACTGCTCAATGGTTTTCCATGGAGTGATAGTAACTTTTCAAAATTTGGGCATCTAAGATAATTTTATTTACAATTATATTTTTCGTTGAGATTTAAGGTGGTTCTTTGGTATTAATAGATGATGCTGGAAGCTAGGAGAGCTCTTCCTATGGCAGAGTCGAAGACACAGTTTCTTGAACTATTGAGAGAGAATGATGTTGTTGTTGTCAGTGGGGAGACTGGGTGCGGAAAGACAACTCAGGTATGCATCTTTTATAAACTATTAATCACATTCTTTCTTTGATGATCTGATTATACCTGTGTTTTAAACTCTTAAGCATGACATGTTTCTCTTTGAATTATGGCTCAGTCTGTCAACAATTCATGGCACTGTCTCAAGGTTTTAGTTTGCTGAATGATGCAACTCTGAGGTCAAGATGTCCACTGAGATTCCTTGGCCTGACAGTTTATGTGGATAAAAGTTACTGGCTAATGTTCATGGACTACTGGTTCCAAGGAGCCCAGTTTCACTATTATGCTCCCAGGGATTAAAATTTTCATGAAGCGAGTCATTGTTTAGGTAGATCATTAACTAAATTTCTGAGGTGCCTCAATCAAATTCAAAGAAATGCTAAGTTAAACAAATCATCTAGGCCAACATTCACACCTGATTTTTCTAACAATCCTATGTTGAAGTGGAAGCTAATTATGCCATAATTTTGACAGAAAGCACATGGAATTCATAAACTCCTGTAAGTGGAGTAGATTTTTGTTGGATTTGATAGTAATCATGATATCAAATTGAAGTTGAAATTTTATTAGTGCCCTAAAGTGACCAGAATGTTAGGAATTAAGTAATACACCGTAGTTGGCGGATAAATTATTTAAGGGTGTTTAGTTAATAGTTTTAAATTTTTGTTTAAATCTATTAGTTAATCATCAGTAGTTGTACAGTGAGGTTGTAACAACACCCACGTAGAAAATAATTTAGTAGGGTTGTTTCTTAGATTTTAGGATCACAATAAAGGTATGTTGTGGCCGACAAAGTATGTTTTTGTATAAATATTTTCCATTGTGTTTAATATAATTTACCTGATACTTGCATGTAATTTTTTCTATCATTTGGTATCGGAGCATCTCTGATTCAACCCATGTGATGAAATATTGATTGTTGCCAAGGGGCAGCCCCGTTTTTGTTTCCCTGATTGATGGTAGCCCCATTTATTTTAATTATTGCATGCATATATAGTGATCAATTAGATTAAAGTGATTTGTTAGTTTCTTGTTTGATTCATGTGAGATATTTTGTTCTTTGAAGTGTCACAGAGATGACAGTATCTCACTTTCTGAGAAATGGATTCTGATGAAATTTTGGTAGTATAAGTAAAGTTCTATTTCAAAGCATTTGCCAAAAGGATTTAACTTCAGATCATCTGAATTGGAAGGTTTAATTGTTTTTTAGTAAAAAAGACATTTAAAGTCGTCTATCTAGATTCTAAACCATTTCGTTGGAAACTTTTTTATATGGGCGTGTTTTTGGTAGAGCATGACACCCCTACAATATTTTTGATTGAGGGGGAATGCATATTCCCATGGAGATAACAAACATAAGGGAATATACTCTCAAAACCATCAACGAGCTTCATGCAACACTCTGTGGTCTGTTGATGTGTTTTTTATGCACAAGGCAACATGCAGAATAAAATACTAAGTACTCTATCCTCTCTTGATAAAAGACACTCAAAGGCTAAGCTACGTGATCCAGTGAGATGACTCCAAGATTCCAGATGCCAGGTCTTGACAATATGTTGGATATAGACTCAGTATGTATATGATGTGATTTGCTGTGAACACAAAGGCACTTACGCTGGATTTATTTCTTTACTCATTCGACTTATTACCCCTTTTCAGGGAAAGAAACCTCCTAGTTCCACTCTACAATGAAAATGCAAAAAGGTCAAGGGTTTAGAGAGAATCTACTTTACTTCTAAGGACAATGAGACAATGAACGATGCCAAGATAGACAAATTCCTTATAACAAGCTCCACTTCACCATGATGAATTCAACAACTATGTAGAACAAGTGCAATCTCCCAAGGATGACTAAGGATTTTCATATTGCAAACACACATTTGAGTACCCATAGCTGGCGCAACTCAAACAAGCATCAACAATCGAACTATTGCAATAAGTTGAGGCTCAGGCTAACTTTGCACAACGATTTGCCAGCGACAAACCATCAAAAGTATGAACCTAGGAATTCATCAAATATCTTCACAATGCATTCACTATGTCAACAAACTTTCTAATATACTCTACTTCTACTTGGAAACACATCTCAATCATCTTCAAGAAATAAGAAACCATGCAACGTTCCAAAACAACACAATTGTCACCAAGCCTCAATGAGAAATGTATTAATCTTGGAAGTGATTACAATAATTTCAAGTTCTCTCGAACAACTTAGAAGAGCTTCCTCTACTCTACTCCTACAACTACTCCAATTCTAATGTATCATGATCACAAATGAGGCGAATGAGCCTTTTTATAGTCCTCAAAATACAATGAAGGGCCAAGATTGATTGGGCAACCGATGGCTGAGATTTTGCCACATCAACAATTAGTTACAAAAACCAGCTATTTTTAGCAAAAGTAAAAGTTGACACAACTTGTGTACATAAAAACCCAAAGGCAATGAAGGCACGTTTTCCAAGATGATAGAGATGAAATGGAATCTATGAAGAATATTCATGTGGGACGCCCTTCTTGTGCTTATCTTCTTGCAAATGCAATGAACTTGGACAAGTGACATGGCGAGCTTTGATTGATCCATGATGTATAGACGCCAACTCAGCATTTCTTGCTTAATTTTCAAATATTTTCCCAATTTCTTGATGCTATTCCAAATTTTATCTTCTTTTCTTGACAAAGTCTTGAACTTGAATTTTTACTTCTGGAGCTTTCAACGTGAAACTTGGAAATTTTGTCCTTGTTCTTCATTCCTTGTAGCCTTTGCATTCCTTGGTGTAACTTTTGGATTTCTTGATAATCTTTTCTCATTTGTCCAACTTTCTTGTGGTGCTCATGTAAGATTCCAGGTCAGGACGCTGAAGTAGAGGAGATGACTTGGAGGTGAATTCCTAGAGTAGACCTCATGATATTCGCTCTTGATCTTCTTCTGGTGCATGAAGTGGAAGGCTCTTGAAAGTGGAAGTGATCTTCCAGATGCTTGGATGATGGAGCTTAGAAGGTGATGGACATTCTTTCACTTCGGCGATGAAGTTCTCCTTTGGAAGTAGGATGATGGTGAGCTTGATGAAGTGCAGTAGAACTTTCTTCGTTCCAGTGATGAAGCCGTCTTTGAATGCAAGGCGGATGAGCTTGATGATATCTTGACCCTCTGAACGCTCCCTTGGATAGCTCGCCTCCGGATTCCCCAATATCTGCAAGATAAAAATTCACAAGTCATAGTACTTGAAAACATTAAGTCAAGTTCATTAACGCATGTGAAGAAATTGAAAGACGATTCATTGTATTTCACAAAATTTTATCATCATCTTAGAACAATCTCATTCCAATCAATCTTGAAGTAATCTTGAGCAATCTTGAAGCATGGAAGAGCATGATGAAATAAAACTTTAATTCTTCTTTTCTCTTACTAAATTCACCTTCCTAAAGAGGAATTTTGCTCTTAATTCGCTAGTCTGCTCCTAAAATCTGCTTTTTTGCTTTGAATTTGAATGTGAGAAATGAGGATTCAAACCTCCCTTTATACCGCTTACACCACCTACCTTTCTCACTAGGTCGGCTTGCCTTTTACATTGATTTTTCTTTGTTTAAAACTAATTTTTACTCTCCCTAGGGTTGACTTCTTCTCTTGATTGGCGGGTTTTTACCGAGTGCATGGATAGATGAGTGTGTGGCGGCTTTTCCATGGGTTGTTGGAATCTGCGCCAGTTTTGGGTGGATTTTACATGTGCATGTGGAATTTCCACTTTTCTTGAGCGCATATTCCTTGGGTGTAAGGAATTTCCTTCATTTTTCTCTTAGATTTTTTCCTTTTAAAACTTTCAAACTTGGCAAATTTCAAAAGGTTTTGCATTGGATTTTCATGAATTTGAAATGTTCTTCAAAAGATTGTTGATGATGCACCCTTGATTTGAGCGCATTTTCCATATGCAAGTGGAATTTCCACTTTTAGGCGCATTTTCCTTATGCACTTGGAATTTGCGACTTTCCATGTCTTGTGCCAACTTGTGACTCCTTGATGATCTCAATGTTTTCTAAGTTGAAATTGTGAATTTGGCAAGCAATAATGGAAACCTCAAGGATTGAATGCCCATTTATCCTAGGCGCAAATTCCATGGTAGCATGGAAAATGCAATTTTGGCAAAAAATGATGACTTTTCCAAGTTTTCAATGCAATCTCAATTATCATGCTAACCCAAAAAATGCTAAAACTTTCGATCACCAACCAACTCTCGGAGGAGAAATAATGAAATTTTCAATCATTTTTAGCCTCTAAGAAAAAGTGCAATTTCCACATGTGAGTGGAAATCCCGATTTTGGGAGCAATTTCCTCATACCCTTGGAATTTCTGACTTTTCAATACTTAGTCATTTTTCAGTACTTGAAATCATGTATATTTCAAAATATGTTTTTTGAAATATACTTTCAGGATGTTTGAGATAGGTCTCGGATCCATGAGATTTAACATGCAGATTCTAAATTTTTGAGGATCCACCAGATTTCAGACTTAGTCAGTTTTAGGAGTTCAGGATATCAGACTTAGTCAATTTCAGGATTTCAGGACATGCATCAGGATGAGGGCATACAGACTCCTTAGTGAGAATATCCATCCCTTACTCAAATAATTCAATCACTTCCTAGATTTGAGCAAGAACTTGGCGAAACTTGGACAAATAATACTACCAAACCTACAAACTCAAAGAAAACCAAAACACTTAAAGCAAAACTAAGATAGAAAGCGGAAAAAAGAGGGGGTCCCCATTTGCAATGGGGCGATGTGTGAAAACGTCACAACATGGTCCATAGGATCATTGGAGCCTATCTAGTTCAGTGAGTCAATCTCATAGGATGTTGGAGGATAATTCACTGTCTTGAGTATGCTACTATCACGAAGCCTAGTTCAATGTTTTGGTGGCAAACTACAACAAAATAATGATAAATTTGAAGATGATGATGATGAAGTCCGTACTTCTACTCATAGTAGCAAAATCGACAAACCAAAAGATAAAGAGTTTTTCAATTAATTAGGAAAAAATTGGGGAAAAATCAGGTTAGGGTAAGGGAAAAGTTAGAAAAAATGGCCACAAAAAAATCTTCAATAACTCGTCGGAAATAACTTCAACAGAGATAGAAATTTGTATTTGGAACAAATCTCACAAATTTGTCAAATAACTTTCCAGGCAAGCAAATATCCCCATAAAATTTATTGAACAAACCCTTCAGCACTACTCCTGAAATCTGCAATGTGTCACCAGAATTAGGAAGTGCTTTAGTATCCAACTCAAAGAGTGGATTATCAAAAGATGACTCTGCATCCATCTCAAAAAGAGGATTATCAGGAAACTGAAAATTACCTCTACCTTCTTGCTCAAACCCATCTAGGTGATCCAAATCTGCACATGCAACTTCTGAATTCTTTGGGAAGACCTCTAAATCAAATTCCTCTTGGAGTGAGTCAAGCTCAACACTTGCTTGATTTCTTTAGCTCTTTCTTCATTCCCTTGCTTCTTGAATTGCTCTGCAACATGAAGCTGATTTTAAGCTTCTAGTAATGTCCCTTGGACATTTTCTAAAGAAAGCTTCGTTGATTTAAGCTCAAAGGTCAGCTCATCGACCTTTTTATCCTTCTCTTGGTATGCAACGAAAGTCTCTTTTACAAACTTAATGGCATGATCTCTGTCAGTAAGCAAATGCAAGTAATCTGATTTCATATTTCTAAAGTCCCTTTGATAGTTTGCAGATTTGATGAAATAGCTCCAACCTGAATGCCCTTCTGTCTTTCTTCAACTTGAGTCTTCCACAAGGGATCTTCAATTAAACTGTGTGTGCTATCAAATCTTGATAAAGCTTTCACAATCTTCTCTTCTGAAACCAATAATTGATTCTTCAAAAGTTGAAGCCCTTTAAGTCCTTGTTCAAAATCAACAACAAACAACCTTTTTTCTGATTTGTTTTCAGAAGCATGATTTTCAAAATCAGCTTCTTCTATAACTTTCCCCTTGCATATTTTCTGATTTGAAGTTAGGACAGCTCTTTGCTCAAGCAAAGAATATTCATTAACATGCTTAACACTGGATTTTGTTACCAATAAACCTGGATCCCATGGCATTATGAATTGATTTCTTTGATCTGAAATGTATGCTCATTGTGTTCCCCGTGAATGGTTGTTTCCCTAAACAAATCACTTTCTAAATCAAATAAACTGAAGCTCAGGAACACTCTCCTCCAAAGGTTCTATTTGGAAGTCAAACTGATATGCATTTGGCATTGGAGACCTTCTCTCAATAGTTGAACTGTCATCACTAAAGTGATGTAAGAATTCATCACTATATACTGATTTGAAAACTTCAACATACTCAACTTCATCATGCTCTTTTTCTGAAAAAGCATTAGTGATTTCAACAATTTTATCATTTGCAAACCTTTCCTTAGTGACATCAAGGTTGCCATAGGTGTCATAAACTCCACTGGATTGATCTGAATTTGTAACCAAGGTTGCTGTTTTGACATTTTCTTCAAGCTCAATCCTATCATTTGTAGCTGCATGTACTTCTATGAAGTTATTCTGGTTTTTTGTCATGCATGTCACCTGAAGTAAGTCATTTTCTTCTTTGTAGGAGAATTCTTCAGCTATTCTAACAACTTCAAAAATTTTCCCATCTTCTTGTCTACATGTAGATACATCATGTAATCCTCCTTCCTCAATCCTATCAACTGATAAGTATGGCTTTAATTTCTGCTCACATTGTTTGAAAACACTATTGATCAATCCATATGCAACTGAAGAAGTAACCTGTTCTTGCCTCCAAACAACCAATAACATAGATAAGATTGGTTGGGTGATATCATCACTTTCATTAATAATCAAAGACATAATGGACTGCATAGAAGATATAACATTTTTCATATGATTCTCACTAACAGCAGCCAAAAATTGATGGAACATATCAAAAATAAGATCTTCAGAATGTAAATCAATCAAAAGAACACATGATCTGACTTTTGCCATAATTTCTAAAATCTTAACCCTCTTTTCAAAATAAGGGCTTCTGATATCTTCCAAGCCATGAAAACTTTCAACGATCAGCTGAAATATCTCCCTCATAATTTGATCATCATATGGAGCTTTAAGAGCTGTTATTCTTGTGATTTCACTGATGCAAGTGACAACTGCAAGTCTCACATCATTGTCTGGGTGTCTCAACAGCTTTGGCTTAACCAAAGAATACATTGATGGAGTCATAGCTAGTTGCATTATATGAGAAGGTGACTGATCAACCATGTATAAACATTTCTCTACTTCCTCCAAAGTGCTGAGAATGACTTCCTTTGACTGAGGTAGGTGTTCAAGTTTCTTAACTGCATTGTAAAGCTTTCCACACAAATTTTCTTCTTTTCTTTGCAAAATCTGATTTTGTGGCCTTCCACCTCTACGGGGCTTGTTCCTTGCCCTAAAGTCCATGAATTCTACAATGACATTTCAATGTGAAACTTTGCTCCCAATGCATGGTATTCCTTCAAAACTTCCCAAAAAACTTCACTGAGTGGCTCCATAATTTACAACCACTACCAAATTTCAAACCCCAGAGTTATTGAACACTAAAAAACAACTTATGAAACTTTATCATGCAACCGAAGAAACTGCAGCAAATGTTAGAACCTCAATAGGCTGGCAGGAAAAAACCAGCTTTGATACCACTGTAATGTCCCACCATAATTTTTTGCCTATAACCCACAATGTTATCTGATTCTATTATGCAGGAATTTCGTCAAACACTTTGCTACTTGGTAGTTTTGATGTAATGAGTTTATCATGCATATAGAAATATATTCCAACCATATTTGCACAATATTGTCAAAGGGAAATGAATAGACATTTTGTCAAACAAATGTCATGCATAAGGAAATGAAATACCAAGACAATTCTAACCTCAATAAGCACATCCCAGCAATATATTAATGTTTTCTTTCACTAACAAGTTTGTTGTTACAAGTAGCAGAAATAATGTAGCTTGAAATACAAAGCTCTCTAAAGTAAATTTGCACCAAGAAGCTGTTGTCATAAAGTTTCAGACTGCTGTAGCATATCCATGGTGTTGCCTGTAGTTGTGTGTACTTAGAAAACTACTTGATAGCACCTCCAAACTGTATGAAACTGCTCCCAACAGCAATGTCTTAATGCAGTGACTTCATCTCTATACCCAGCATAAAGCGCTAGGCTCCTATAGGGCCACATCCCTCCTTGGAAGCCCTCTACAGCTGCGCCTAACCTATTTGCTCCAACAAATCCAGCAATCAACCACAAATTGCCCCATAAACCTCCACGCGAGTCTTCATCCAATCAACTTCTCAACATACATCGGCAAAGACTCTAAAAAAGGCAAGCGATTTCTCCTTAAGTCAAAACGTGACTTCTATGTGAGGTGCAATTTGCTTCAGCACAAAATCTTCTTTCAATCCTCTCAAAACAAATATAATATTGGCACAATCTTCATTATATTTGTTTTAGTTGTGACAAAAATTGTACCCTCAAATCTTCTAACGGACAAACATTCAACACACAGACAATCTCTATATGAAATTGCTCCAAATCTTCAGTATTCAGCACAAGCGTGAAATCTGTGTGGTTCCACCAGTATTAACCAGGGAGGATCTTTTACCATCGAAGCTAATCTTCTCCAAGAGGGTTTTCGTCCTCAAGAAGGCTGAGATGAAAAGAGTTCAATCCCACAAGGGTTTCATAAGAGGAAATAAAATAATCCGCATATCTGAAATGAGCCCCTCAACCTCCTTGTATAACTTTCCCGAAGAACTTTCCAACAACCTTATTTTTTAAATTCACTTTAATAAAATAACCCCTTTTTGCTCCAAAAGACTCTTTTAAAGAAATAATAATAATATTTGATGTGCAAGGTCCCCTTTTTTAAGCATCCATGATTTAAAACTTTTGATTACCTTTCTAACGAGCTATTACACTAAGTTGCTTTTGAATTATTTCATAAAATTAGGCAACCTTAATGAAATAATTAAATAAATGCTCATTAAGTCACCTGAGTTGCAGAAACCACTGAAACATCATCAAAACCAAAATCTGACTATACTGGAATGATACTGATGATGAAAGATGATAATCGGAACTGACCGGGTGACTTACTATAGATAGACACTCTCTCCAAGAAGTTTGGAGAACACCCCGAAAGCCCAAAATCATTTCTGAAAGTGTCATAAGGGTCCTTAAGACCAATTGAGCTCACTGCCAATAACAATCGCCACTGCAAAACACAACCTGCATGCTCCAAGAACCTTGGAGTTCCCTTCTACATACACTGATAGCTTCGGTCAAAACCGAGAATTGGACAAAAGCTCGCAACCCAGTATTACTAAAAATGGGGACATTACAAATGCATTTATGTTTATAATACATTCTTGAGGGTCTTGATCCATGCTTCTATTGGGAAGAAGGCAGCCTCCCTGAAGCATTGCTGGTAAAAGATCTCTTTGGACCCTATTGATATGCCCTTGCCCTCATAAAGGACGTTTTTTAACTGACAACTTGAGACTCCTTTGTTAGCATATCTTGGATGATAATTTGTGAATCACCTTCAAACATTTGCTCTATGGGTGGCCTCAACCAAGCCCCTAGCTTTTTTAATGTTATTGGTCCCTCTAGAATTGTGCAGGGAAAGACACCAACAAGTGTCCCACAATCATCTTAAACAACATCCCCAGCTTTACTCAAACTATGGTTGCCGTAGGGGCACTGTCAGAATTTAATGCGACTCAAACACTTGGTCTTATAGAGGTCTATTACACTAAATTCTGCAAACCATTTTATTAGGGATGGAAATAAGAGTGCAATTCTTGAGCTTTTTAGTTTTCTTACCTCCTTTGATAGATTTTACAATTTGTTGTTACTATTTTTGAAGTACCTTTCTGCAACTTAACCAAAATTTGTCTGAATGAAACTCTTGTTTTTAACATTTATGCATTTCTGGCCTTACAAGTGTGCAATGATAAAAGGATAGGGTGCCTTACTAGAGTGTTTGGAACCTACATCACAACCCATTTTGGACCAAGAACCTAAAAGATTAAAACCGTTCTTTGGATCATTTGAATGTTTGAAGTACCTAGGCCCAAATCTTAACAAAATTGAGCAGTGGAGTACATGTGAAGAGTTTTCTTCCACTTGGAAGTAGAAGACACATTCATACAAATTCTGGAATCCCCTTCTTTTGGAAATGGTCCTAGGTGGGGATTTTTTCTAGAGAATGCAGCCAAGTAAAGGCATTTGGTCTAGGCAGACTACTGTTATTCCCAATTCTAGGTGCTGCCTAGGATTGGAGCCAACCCGATTTGATGATGATTTTTTTGATAGCAAGAGCTGACATAGTAGTTTCTAGAGGAGTTGCTTAAAGATTTGTTTTAGGTCAAGATTATTTCAAAATGGGATCACAAAGTTCATTATTTGGGAGGATAAGGCTTCAGTGCCTTAAACAAACTCAATCTAGATTCTTGTATGATTTTCCTATCTTCCTTTTGGGCCCTCTGTTTGTATTGTTTCCTAACAATAAAAAATTTTGGACCTCACTCCTGGATAAGCCTATCTGCAAGGTTAACAAAAAGTGGCAAGGAATTTACGGCTTTGCTTCCTGTCAATAACCCCCCCCCTCCCAAAATCTGCCTGTTTTCATTTCTGGTTTGCTAAGTTAAATGAAATATGATTGCACTTTGACAATGCCTTATGAAATTTCAATTTGTGTAGCCTTTGGGAAGGGCATTGGAGATGAAGATCTTGGATGAAGTGAGTTTATCTAGATTATTTTTTTTGAGGATTTAGCTCCATGGCCATTGATAATACTATAGCAATATTCCAGAGTAGTTTGGCTCTGAGGTCTGTATTGGTAGAAATGTAGCAAATTTTGTGACAGTAGTTTGACAATGTTGTGTGATATTTCAAATTGGGGAACCTTTGCAATGGGCATTGGAGGGGAACATCCTAAAAGGATTGGGGCTATTCAGGTACTATTTTTGGAGGACTATTCTCCATAGTTGTTGATATTTTGTAAATATCCTCCAGACTAGTTTTGGCTTCAAAAGTCATATAGGTTGATTTGAAATCTTTAATCTATTAACCTCCAACTTCTCAAAGTTTACAACTTTGATCACTTCAACAAAAGATTTTTCCTAGCTTCCTCAATTCCTTGCCAGAGGAAGTTCCTCATAATCCTGTTCATCTTAGAAAGAGTCAGACTGGAAGTTTGAAAACTCGCAGGGCAGATTTTATGAGCTGAATCTTCTCTGCTAAGGAAAATTCACCTTCTGAGGAGGCCAATCTTGCTTGCAATCTGTCCAACAACTCATTCAATGAGTGGGTACTATTCATTCGCTAAAGAGAGGATCTGTGAGATTTTTGTTTGTTTAAAAAATGTTATCATTACTATGAGCATCCGATCAGCTAACTGCTGTCTTCTGGGGCAGACATAAAAAAGGATTTTAGATTTCTCATTCGTTGTACCCATACAATTGTTTTCATAGAGTCAAGTTGAATGAAGGTCCTTTCTTGTCTAGTGAATCAGTGTCAGATCCTTGCTTATCATGGTTGTGAAAGTCAGTTAGGGATGATCAGCAGTTCAAGAACATGAATTGGTGATCGATAAGGCCCAAGCATGAGCCCAATTGTATCATTCCCAAGTTTATTATAAAATCAGACCAGCAGGGTTCACAGTAGGAGTTGTTTCAGATACTTACAGCAGGTTTTCCAATTTTTGAAGAAGATTTATAAAGCATTCACAGCCACTATACTGACATATAATGGTCTGCTACCTTCATTTTGCATCATCTAGGGTTTATAGGAAATTTTCATAAAAAGAGTTTAGGATTCCTAAGGCATCAATCTGCAATTTTGTTTCAGATATTGAAAATGTAAGAAGAGGCCACTTTGACCACTGGTGTGCACTTTGGTATGGACTGCCCAGTATCTGCAAAAAGCCAAACGTGGCCACTTAACTCAGAAACATTTGCTCAGAGAGAAGTGCAAACATCTCCGAAAGGAGAAAATACGGTCATTTATACTTAAAAGGTGTGCCATAACAGTACATGAACAAAAGTTGTCCAGACGAAATCAGATCAAATACTGCAGAAGTGTGCACCATATGGAGGAGGGTCAAGCTTTTTCAAACATTGAAGAAGTCTGTGTAGACTGCTAGTGTACAAGGGTGTTTGCCCTAGTTTAGAACATAACAAAAACAGTCTGTGGATAGAATCTGCAAAATACTAAAAGTTTGACATCTGAATTCCTAGCACACGCCAATACATTTTATGGACAGAGTTTTATAAAGACAAAAACAGTCCAATAAGCCCTAGGATGTGTGCTTTGATCACTGTTGTCCAGAATTTCCTTGATCTTCAAATCTTAGGTGTGCACAGTCATGGGTTTTGGACGAGTTTAAATGCTGAAAAAGAAAGGTTTAAAACACAAAAAAAGAGATCAAAGTCACTGCTGGTGCGTGCCTAACATGTTTTTGTCAAAGAAGGGTTGACACAAGGAGTGACCATTTAGTCCTTATGTGTGCGCCACTGCAACCGGGGGTCTGATTTTAGGCAAAAAATAAAAGGTCACTTGTTGCTGAAGCACGTGCCCTATGTTACTTTTGATTTTAGGGCTACGTCAACTGAAACCACTTTAAATGAATCTGTTCTGCTGCAAATTTCATCGGTTTTACTTTACATCAAGTTTGAATTTTACTTGCATCTTAATTCTATTAATTTTAGTTTTATCTTGAATGCAGCAACTATGGTGAAATATGCCATATTAAATACAATTTTTGTAACTATTTTTTAACTAAAGCTTTCAGATTCCCATGGGTACTCATTTTAACAAATATTTGGATTCTATTATTTTTCATTCTCTTTTACTTCTTTTTTTAATTATTTTTCTGGTTTGTTGTTGTTTCCCTGATGGTTGACAATATTTCTGCTTCAGGTTCCACAGTATATATTAGATGACCTGATTGAGGCAGGACGGGGGGGATTCTGTAATATCATATGCACACAGCCACGGAGAATTGCGGTATGTACTGGAACTTTCTGCATGATTTTTGATTATACAGAGTTTGTGCACTTACCTACTGTTGACTGTGAACTTTTCAGACTAAAATTATTCATCTTTGTACATTGCTGGCTAGTGCAACTTGCTTGTGAATAGCTATCTTTTTCACATATTGACGTGAAACCTAGAAACATAGTAGTGATAGTGCAGTCTAAACTCTAAACATTTGATTTGGTGGGATTTTGGTCTATAATCAAAGGCATTATGTGTGCATCGACAGCTTTTGATGTGGCATTTTGTTTGTTGTCCAAGGTCTCTTTAGCATTTATTTCTCGTCTCAAGTTACCTAAACATTCAATAAAATGAGTAGGATCCATAAAAGGGATTGGATAAACTTTTCTCAAGGATGGGAAGACTAGGTCTAACCTCTTACTACCTACATAATGGATTTGTTTATAATTTAAGGAGAGAGAGAGAGAGAGGGATAATATTTTATCATCATTTTGATTGTTCTTCTCCTAAGTGTCCTTGGGGGTAAGAATTAAATTGTTAATACTTGTTATTTAACTTATTTTAATGGCTGGACATTTGATTGCTGATAATGGCACTAGACTTTGGGCATGACACCAATAGATAAGTAGGAGGTATTTTTCGCAGCATGTCAAATTATGATATTTTATTTCAGGGTTTAACTGCGTAGTTATTGAGTCAAACACATGACCCATATTTCATGAGTAGTGGTTCACATGAACCCATCTCTCATGTTAATGAATGGTCCACTTAGCACTCATTGCATCTAGGTGATGCACACAGGGGTGAAGCATCGGGACTTCCCGGGAAGTCACCCATCCCAGTACTACTCCGACACCAATAATTTAGTGGAAGGACTAGCAATGTTAACAGGATTGTAGTGGGCCCTAAGAAAACAGTGGGAACAGACGTAGGTAGCAAAAGATTCACAAATTATTACCAACAGTATGAATTTTGGAAGGATTGTCTTGGCTGCTAAGGAAATTGTGCAGGAAGCACAATGACTTGCTCAAAATTTTGAAGACGTATCTTTCGTGCACATCCGGAAAGAAGAAATAAGGTAGCTGACAGCACCAATAATTTGTATACAGGCCTTAGAGAAAATTCAGGGATGAGATTAAGACTCGTGGACAATAAATTCCCAGATGCCACTCAAAAGCTCATTGTAGCTAATGTGATGAAAGGTGGCTAAAAAAATAAATTAATAAAAACTACAATAAAAAATAATAAATATTAATATGTATTAATAATTTAATATATTAACTCATAGAAGCAATAATTGCGAAAAAATCGTGAGCAATCACAAATTGCCATGGTTCGTAGTTTTTTCCCCTAAAAAGTTGTGTTCAACAAATTTTGACTGATTTTTTACAATTAATCACTATTAAATTGCAAAAAATACGTCTGAATTGTCTACTCCGATTTTCAATTTTTTTGACCAGCTCACCTTTCTTTTGCACTAGGGTTTTACATGCGTTATAGTCATTTGTTTGGACGAATTTTACTTTGTTTATTTGACATTTGGAAGGCCTATTTCGCATGGCTAGGGCATTTTACTCTTTCTCCTACTTATGCCGGATTTTACCTGCATTAGACTGTTTTTTTTACTGTGACCTTGACTAAAGTGATGCATTTGCATTGTACTGTGACTTCAAGTACGGCAACTGTCAACTGAGTTACTGCCCATCTTTCATACTGCAGCTCATGCCTTGATATTCATTTAAGAGGAAAAAGGTTCAATCAGGATAATTTCAAGTTAATAGTTCATGCTTTTTATCTTGTCTATTGGGAAATATCTTTGACTCGAAAGAGCATGGCATCATGTATTCATATATTGAATGTTCACGATTTGCTTCTGTTTTAACTTTCAAACTGAATGAATGAGATTGATCTTGACATAGTTGCTGTTGATTGATATTCAAATTGAATGAATGAGAGATTGTATTGACCTTGTGTTTAGAATTTGGCAATGTTGCATGGACACGGATACGGTATCTGATACGGATACGACTATTTTTCAAGACCCCCTAATATGGATACAGCTAGATACGGTAATTTTATATATATATATATATGAATTAAAAAATATTTTATTACATAATGTATTATTATATTAAAATATAATTTATTATTAAGATATATTAATACATTATATAATAAAATATGAATTAAAAAATATTTTATTATATAATGTATTATATTATATAATATATATTTTTTTAAAAGGGGTAAAAACTTTATTGAAATTTAGAAAAGAGCATTACAAAACATCAAAGGGCCAAGGCCCCGGGAATCCATAAGAAATAGCCATACAAAGCATGAAACAACATCATCCTTCACCAATACCAATCCCATCCTCGGCAAGAATCCTCACCAAGTCATGTTGGAGCTCATGAGGAACCTGCTCCCACTCATCAATCTTCCAGCCATCTAAATGCTCAGAAGCCCACTTAGCCAAACAATCTGCTGCCCTATTCTACTCCCTTGGAATATGGACAGAAGACACCATCTCCGTCAAAGAACTTATCTGCAGAATCTGCTGCACCATCATAGCCAACTGCCAACTAACATCAGATACCTTTTGTTTATTCAGCAAATTAATCAAACCCTGTGAATCAGACTCACAGATAACCTTGCGCCATCCCAAAGCATAAGCCCTCTCCAAAGCGTAGAGGATTGCCAAACCTTCCATAAGGTTGATAGTCTGCAATCCTTCATGAACAGAAAAGAAAAAAACCACCGATCCCGAAAAATCCCTGCCAGCCCCACCAATCCCAGCAGGCCCAGGATTGCGCCTTGAAGAACCATCAGTATTGAGCTTCAGAATGCCAGCCGGAGGGAGTAGCCAACTCCCCACCCTTTGAACTTTCTTTTTCAGCCACCTTCCTCTCCTGACACAAGCAGAAGCTGGAGACAACCCCTAAATACCCAATCTATCCACCAGCTCAGCATCCCCTTTCTCCAAAGGGAACACCACATCACACTTAGCTTCCACCGTCTCCCGAATCATACCCATAATTTTGTGCCAAACTTGTTGAATCAACAACTTCTCACCTCGAAATATTCTTCGATTCCGTTCCAACCAAATCTGCCATAGTATGAAGGAAGGCCCAACATACCACACATTTTGCAAGAAAGAGGCCATAGAAGGAGGTCTACTCGGACTACTCCAAAAATCCACCAGGGAGGAAGCATGAACACAGGGGCTTTTCCAAACTTCCCACCAAAAATGCCAAAGCTGCAAAGTCAAGGGACAACGGAAAAACAAGTGAGAGGAGTCCTCTCCACATCCACACAAAACACACATAGGACCCTGAAAACCCCGCTTCCGAATATTATCCCATGTCAAGCACCTATTCCAAGCCAAAGTCCAAATAAAGCAGTTACACTTCGGCCAAGAAAGCTTATTCCACACTTTCTTCCACCAGTGAACCTCCACCCCATCCAGCCGGTGAGATAACAACACCTGATATCCAGAAGCAACAGTATAGACACCCTTAGGATTAGGAGACCAAGAAAGAACATCCCCTTCCTGGAGGGAGCTATAGCGTCTACGAGAAAGGATACTATGAAGCTCAACACACTCCTCCATACCAACAACAGGCCACTCATCAGGATTCTTCCATCTCGCCACCACCAATTGCCCATGAGAAGATAAGGACTTGAAGTCACTCACCCTTGACCATCCTGCCTCACAGAACCTCTGGCACAGCTTCACCAAATTAGGAAACTGAGAAACAATGGAAGGAAAACCATCCCAAGAATCAGACCAAAAATGAGCTTTCGTCCCTCTTTTACAAATCCAAAATAAGCCATCCTTGACCAGAGCAGCCCCTTTCTTGAGCGTACTTCAAATCATCGAGCCTTTCCCCACCAGGGGATAACGAGGAATATCAATCTGAGGGATCCCCGGGAAATATTTCTCTGTTAATATCCTAGCCCAGATCCCATCCTGCTCCACACACCACCGCCAATACAATTTAGTAGCCAACGCCATCCCTGACAACGATGACTGCCTTAACCCAAGGCCGCCAAACTGCTTTGGGCTACAAACAATGTCCCATTTGACAAGGCTCCATTTAGAGGACAATAAGCTACCAGCCCATAAAAACTGTCTTGCTAAGGAATCCAATTCCCTAACAAAACCCAAAGGGGCCACCTGAATCATACATCTATAAATGGGGAGGGCCTGCACCACAGACTTGAGCAACTGAACACGACCCGTAAAGGACAACCAACGATGGGTCCAATGATTAACTTTCACACGAAATTTATCTAGAATATTCTGCCAAGAATCCCTGGGTAGTCTTCCTACAGAGATGGGAATACCAAGATAGGTCAAAGGGAGAACCCCAGTCTGAAATCTCAAGATATGAGCAATTCGCCTCTGAATGGAACCCAGAGTATTGAGGAAAAACATGGAAGACTTATCTTCATTAATCAATTGGCCCGAAGCTACAAGATAAATATCCAACACCTTGCACAAATTTGAAGCTTCCCTAATTGTAGCCATACCTATCAAAGCAGTGTCATCTACTAACTACAAGTGAGAATATGGAGGTAAACCACCTCCCCACCCCCACCCCCACCCCTGAATGAAACCTAACTCCACATTCCTTCTTATCAAACGTCCCACACCTTCAACAAGAAGAAGAAACAAGGAGAGAGGGGGTCACCTTGCCGCAAACCCCGAGAGGCACCAAAAAGCTCAGAGTGCTCACCATTTATTAACACAGAGAAGGAGATCGAAGTAACACAACTCATAACCCAATAAATCCACTCATCCCCAAAACCAAAAGCACCAAGAACCTTCTGAAGGAAGGACCATCGAACTCTATCATAAGCCTTAGCCATATCAAGCTTGATGAACATCGCCTTATCTTTGGAACTGGCCATAGAGTGAATGGTTTCAGTTGCGATAACAACCCCATCCAAAATCTGCCGTCCCGCCACAAAACCACTCTGTTCCTTAGAGATCAGCACTTTAAGCCACTTTTTCAACCTATCAGCAATCAATTTAGAGATAATTTTATAAATCACATTGCAAAGAGAGATAGGACGAAATTGACTTATCTGCCCCATCACACTTTGGGATGAGAGCAAGGTAGAATTCAAAGCCCGTAACATCTGTTTATTCTTATTAGACTCTTGAACAACCGCCAACACGTCCAACTTGATAATCTCCCAGAATTCTTGAAAGAACTCAATCGGGAAACCATCAAGGCCAGGAGCTTTCCCCCTCTTCATTTGAAACACAATCCCCTCTAGCTCCTCAATCGAAATATCACTCATAAGATGCTCATTCATCTCCCTAGATACCAAAGAAGGGATACAAGAAAGGACCTGAGCTTCCTCATCAGAACCCCCCTGCGAGTCCTCCCTGAATAATGAAGCAAAATATTGCATAGCTTCACGCGTGATTTCATGAAAAAAAGAAAGAGTTTCACCCTTGTTATTCACCAGAGCAGAAATAGAATTGCCATGTCTCCTGGCTTTCACCGAGTTGAAGAAAAAAGTAGTATTTTTATCCCCTTCATGAAGCCACTCAATCCGAGCCTTTTATTTCCAAAAAACTTCCTCTCGTAGCTCACACTCTTCCAGTGCTTTCAAAGCCCTAGTGTCTTCCCGCAGCAGGTCCTTAGTCACTCCATCCTCCCTGATCAACCTCGTAATACCATCCAACTTAGTCTAGGCAGCAGTCTTGGCATGGAAAATGTTTCCAAAGCATTGCCGATTCCAACGTTTAAGCTAATACTTGACAAATTGAAGTAACTTAGCAAAAGTATACATTACTGTCCCATAAGCAGGTCTACCATATCTCCACCACTCAGCAACATAGTCATGGAGAGAGGAGTCACGCAACCACATAAGCTGAGGAGTCACGCAACCACATAAGCTGGAACTTGAAAGAAGGAGACCGAGGCACACGAGATGAAGAAATAGCCAGCTTGATAGGCCAATGATCTGAGCCCCTCCAATCCAAAATTTTAGAGCTAGAAGACCACAACCCACCAACCCAGTAGCAAGAAACCAGAAAGCGGTCAAGTTGTTCCGCAATGCAATTATTCTTGATCCTCCGATTGTTCCAAGTAAACTGGCCATTAATGGGCTTGATATCAACAAGATTTAAAGCTGAGATGTTATCCTTAAGTAGCAACGCAGAAGGCTCAAGCCTCGCAATACAACCCCGCTTCTTAGCCAACTCAGAAATAGCATTGAAGTCTCCAGCCATAATCCACAGATGGAAAGGAACCATGCTTCGGACAAACCGGATATGGGACCACAAAAGTTGCTTACCCTGAAGTTTAGTAGGTGCATAGATATTGGAGAAGAGAACAGACTCCCCCGTCTCAAAACAAGACGCAATCATAGAGATAGAAGACTGAAAGGACAACCACCAAAGAGGGCGGATCTTCTGAGGATTCCATAAACAAGCCACTCCCCCAGCAGACCCTTGAGCACCAATACACTGGCACTCTCCACTCCCCCACAACTTAGGCACTAAACCAAACATACACTCCACCGATAACTTAGTCTCCTGCAGGAAAAGAACATTAGGAGATTGACTTCTAACCAAATCACGAACAATTTTTTGTCGAGGGCCACTGTTCAAGCCCCTTACATTCCAGGATAGAACAATCATTTCAAGGGGCTCGAAAAATGAGAATCCAGAGTCTTAACAGACTCTGACTCTACCAAAGTTTCCCCTGTTAATTTAATCTTTTCCAAATCCTTTTTTCTACCAAGCCTGGAAGACTTCTCCCTAGCCCCTTTTTTTGGATCCTTTTGATGAAGACCAAAATGAGAAGAAGAAGACTTATTATTCTTCACCCCCTCAGTACCTGCATTCGAAACAAGAGGAGATCCATCCTCACCACCCTTCTTCCCTACTATAATAGAAACCGATTCCACCTGGACTTCCATTTGAACATCTGTGTCCATTTGCAAAGCCCTATTATCCTGCAAAACCTGAGTAGCTTCAGAAAGAAGGCCCTCCTGTCCTGTACCCAAAGCACCCTGATCCAGATTCACCAAGCCCGGATTCACTTCCTGCTGGCTGAGATCATCTAAAACTTCAAATCTGTTGAAAGAATCTTCATCCTGCCTTTCCTTCAAAGTCCTCTTTTGACCCCGATTCCTGTTTCGAGCCTTGACAAGAACGAAACCATCAGCCCCATCCACATCACCAGGAATGGGTTCCTTCCCCTTTTCAACCCTAGGGGGATTGCGGGGAGGCTGAGAAGGCTGGGAATCCACAGGCCTAGCCTTTGGGCATCTCCTCTGCAAATGTCCATATTCATGACAGAGACGACACCGAAAAGGAAGAGTCTCATAGTCCAACTGCTGCACCCAAGAGTAAGGACCCGCACACATATCCACCGAATCTGGCAAAGGTTTACTTAAATCAATCTCAACACAAATACGAGCAAAAGTCATCACCTTTTTAACTTGAGTCTGCTGTGAAGCACCAACTGGTTTTCCTAGCATCGAAGATAGCAAGTGCAAAACATCATCCCGCCAACATTCCACAGGAAACCTCGGAAGCTGAACCCACACGGAACCCGGTTCGGAAGCTCTTCAGCAGGATTGAAGCCCGCATGCCAAGGTTTAATAAATAACCCAATCTGATTATGAAAATAGGGGCCTCCTTCAAAGGTCTTGTTGCGATCCGCCAAGCAATTGAATGAAACCATGAAATAGTTATTTGCTAAAAGCATAACCTCCATTTCTCCCTCTGGCATCCAAGTCTGTTGGGCCCACGATTCAAGAAATTGTAATGAAACATGCATCCCCATAAACTTGCACAGCAATGCATACTTCGAATAATATTCAATATCTTCCGCAATCATCTCTAGCGGGATAACCAATTTTGGCCTCTCACAACGTTCAAGACATCCATTGATCTTCGTAATCCGTGTACCACCAGACAAACCTGAACCAACCAACCCCGGATCTGGTGAGAACAAGTTATTATTAAAAACCTTCGAAGCTTGCGAAGGAGAATTCGCACCAACCGCTGCTGAGCGAAAATCCATCTTGGGACTAGCCCCTGAAGACTCCCCGATCGGCATTGAAACTAAACAAGACCCAAGGCGGGCATGCAAGCCCCCGAGAAAAAAAGAACCACCACTAGGGTTTAACCGACCCACCACCTAGCACTACCTTCGAATTGTAGACCCCAACCAACCAGGCACAAAAACCCCACCCGCGGCCTCCAAACAGGGACAAAACCCCCGCACGCTCAGGGAGAAAGAGACATCGATGCAGATGAAAAAACTTTGCACTGATAAAAATCACAACCCCAGATCTCCCCAAAATGCATGCACTCCCCACACTTCGCACGACCAAGAAAAAACCCATATTATATTATATAATATATTATTATATTAAAATATAATTTATTATTAGGGGCGGGGGCCTTGGCTCGATTGGCTAAGTAATCCCGTTGCGGTAAAGATGGTCACGAGGTCCAGTCTCCCCCCCGTCCCCATGGTACCGGAGGGCGTGTCGTGCCAACGTCACCGGTCACGTGAAAAAAATTTACCAGGCACAAAAAAATTATTATTAATATATATTATTAATACATTATAGAATAAAATATGAATTAAAAAATATTTTATTATATAATGTATTATATTAAAATATGATTTATTATTTTATAATAACATATTAGCAGTATTAATAAATATTAAACATATTAAATTTAAATACACATTATATTAAAATTTAAAATGAATATGCTAACTTCAATATGTGCCGAACACGGTGCCTTTACGGCAAATATAATCTAATATATGTATTTGAATAATATATATATTTTTTTTGTTAGGTAAGTCCAACCCATTATTGGGGGTTGGGTCCCACAGGCTAGGAATTTGCCTTATTATATTTTAAGCTGGGTTTCATAGATGTGTACCTTTGCTTTTTCGTTCTTACTTGGGGGCTAGGATTACTTACCGTGCTTCACAGTCCGATTCACCTTTTTCCTTAAGTATGATTCCTTCTAGACCTTGCCATGTCTCGACCAGCTCCCCAGTAAGAAAGTTGTTGGATTGGTCTTTGCCATGATTTGCTAACTTGTTTGCAGCCTTGTTGGCCTCATGGTAGATGTGCTTTATGGATAGAACTTGTACCTCTTGCATTAGATCTTTGAATATGGAGATTTTTGGCTGTAGGTGCCAAATTCCAATTTGGCCTCTTGTGATTGCACCTATGCTTATTGTCGAATCGCAGTCCAGGTCAATGTTTTTCAATCCCTTCATTTTGCATAACATGAGCCCTTGCAAGATGCCTTCAATTTCTGCCTCATTATTTGTTGATGGGGGCAGTTTTATGGAGCTTGCTGCCAATAGCTGTCCTTTCTCGTTTCTTATGATGCAACCTGCTCCGGATGGGCCAGGGTTACCCTTGGAGGCCCCATCGGTATTTAGTTTGAGTCTTCCACTAGGTGGAGGGCACCATTTGGCCTTGTTCCTATCTGTTTTTTTGGTTGGGGCAAATTGAAAGAATTTGGGGACTTTCAACTCTGACCAACTTTTCATTAATTTTTCATCCCAGAGTGTGAATGAGGATTTTTTTAGTGCCTTAATATCTGCATTCAGTTTTTCTGTGATGTTTTTTTCAATTACAGAAATTACTTCCTCTACCTTCATGGATTTTTCCTGAAAAATTCTTCTGTTCCGTTCTTTCCAAATGTTCCATAGTAAAATGGAGGGGGCTGTTTGCCATATTTGGCCCTAGAATGTGTCTTTTTTCAGTATCGGCCAGCTTGCTAAAAAGTTCCTTATTTTGTTGCCTCTTGGAGCTGCCCAGCCAAGTTTCATTTGTAGCTAATCCCAGCACTCTTCTGAAAAGGGACAGTTCAGGAGTAGATGATCTGTTGTTTCTTCACTTTTTTGGCACATGATGCATCTATTTGGTCCTTCAATGCCTATTGTTCTTAATTTGTCACCTGTAATAATTCTTTCATGCATAGCAGTCCATGTAAAAGCCCGTCTTAGGTAGTACCGATTTGCCCCAGCATAACTTCTTAGGCCATTCACAATTTTCTTGCTTTATTTGGATTTGGTATCCCATTTTGGTAGTCTAATTGCCTGATTTAGCCCCACACCATACAATTTTGTCTGATTGATTGTTGAGGCATATATTTCACTCTTGAAGGACTGCAAGTAGCTTCTCTTTTGCTTCTTCATTCATTTGGAGGTCTATGGGTATATGCCAAGAGCTTTTTCCTGTCTCTTCTGTTTTGATATACCTGTGAAGGAGATTATCACTTTTGTTGATTGTGGAAGGAATCTGAGGGGCGATCTCTTGATATTCCTTTAAGGGTTTGTACCCCGCCATGAATCGTTCCAAAAATCTGCTTTGTTGCCACTATTTACCTGCCAAGTGATGTGATCTGTAATTACTTGTCGTGAGTTTAGCATGAAATTCCAAATGTGGGAGCCTTGGCAAGCATTTGCAATAGTTAACACTCTTTCAGGATCTGAGCTATCCAATTACTTTTTCTGCATCACTCTACACCACATTAAGGACGGGTGCTGATACATTTTCCATATTAATTTTGCTCCTAGGGCTGCGTTTTGCTTTCTTAAGTCCCTTAGCCCTGCACCTCCATCAGCTTGTGTTTTGCAAGCAGTGTCCCAATGAATTAGTGGGATTTTGTGCTGGTCGTTTGAGCCTTCCCATAGGAAGCGTTTTAAAGTACTTTCCAGCCTCGAGGCAACTTTGGATGTTAACTGCATGCATGACATTGAGTATGTGGGAATAGCTGATAGGACTGCTTTTATCATTGTTATTCTCCCTGCTAATGTTAGCCATTTGCCTCTCCAGTTCAGAGCTTTGTTTTTGCACTTTTCAATTTTTTGTTCCCATAATGCTGTCCTGACCATACCTTTGAACAATGGTACTCCCAGATATTTGCATGGTATTTTATCAATTGAGTATCCCAACACCTTAGCTATTCTTTTTTGCATTTTGTTCTTTGTATGAAAGAAATAGATTTTGGATTTTTCCATGTTTATTTGCTGCCCCGTCGCGTTGCTATAGTCCTGAAGACATTCTTTTATTTTTTTTTGCCTCTTGTATAGTTGACTCCCCATATAGTAGGGTATCATCAACAAACTGTTGGTGGGTAAGAGCTTCCACCCCTTGAGCTACTTAAATTCCTTTCTAGGAGCCTTGCTCATGGATTGAGGTAATGTATCTGCTTAATGGTTCGGCCATGATGACAAAAAGAAATGGGGAGATGGGGTCTCCCTGTCTAATTCCATTAGTGCTTTGAAAAAATCCATAGGGGCTATTGTTTACTAGTATGGAGTATCTAGGTGAAGATATACATTGATAAATCATTTGTAACCAGTCCTTACAGAATCCAAACTTCTCCATGATTTTGATTAGAATTCTCCATTTGACCTTATCGTATGCTTTACTAACATCCAGCTTGATCAACATACTCTGGATTTTTTCTCTATTTATTGTATGTACTGCTTCATTGGCCAGAATGATGCTGTCCACTATATCTCTCCTGGCGTGAAGCCGCTTTGGTTTGGAGAAATTATCTTGTCCAGAACTTTCTTGAGTCTATTTGCTAAGGCCTTGGATATGATCTTATAAATAGTATTGCATAGTGAAATGGGTCTATAGTCCCCAAAGGTGACACAATCTTCTTTTTTTGGTATAAGTACCACCATTGTGTTGTTCAAATCTTTGACAAACTTTTTGCTTTTTCTGAAGTCTTCTCCTATTGCCCAAATTTCACCTCCTAGGAAATTCCAGCACTTTTGATAAAAGAATGCGGGGTACCCGTCCGGCCCAGGGGCTTTATCAAGGTGTAACTGAAATGTTGCTTTCTTGATTTCTTCTTTGGTAAAGGGGTCTATGAGCATTTGATTGTCTTCATTGGGTATTAGTACTGGTATGTTGGATAAAATCTTGTTTGTGTTTAGAATATCGCTATCTCCTAATGGGGCCAGAATGTTTTCATAGTACCTGACTGCTTCTTCCTTGATAGCAACTGGCTCATGAGTCTAGGTTCCATCTTGACATTGGATGCTTGATATTATTTTGTGGGCCTTTTTGATCTTGGCTGTGTTGTGAAAGAATTTTGTGTTGGTGTCTCCTTCCATAAACTAGACCTCTCTAGACTTGGATCTCCAATACTCTTCTTCTCTTGCTAGAAATGTATTTGAATAATATTAAATTTAAATACATATTGTTAAATTGGAACAGTATATTTTTTGAAATGATATATTATATATGTTAAAAATATATCTTTTACGGCGAAGAGGGGGTGCGGGTGCCAGAAGGGCTAGAGAATTTGCATCGCTCAACCTGAACTCAATACAATCCGACATGGCAGGAGGTTGACGTGCATTCCATAGAGTTCAGAATCCATGGACGATGGGACGCCATCATGGAAAATTGAAGAGCGTCGAACATAAAAGGTTTTTTTGGTTTTGTTTAAACATTTAATGCGGATACGGGATTTTTTTTTGGAACGACGAATCCAGAAGTATCTGGTGCGGCGCATAATTTGCCCTAGTTCCGAATACAGGCGGACACGGTATCTGTCCCATATCCTGGCCGTATCGTACCTGTGTCCATACTGGACACGTTGGTACGCGTACCAGGGGAAGTCGGGGGCGTATCCAGCAACCCTGGAATTTGGTAATGAATCAAAAGTCATAAAACAAGGCATGGTTGACATGGGAAATGTTGTGATTATCTTGATTCATGGTTTTTATTCTATGTTGAATGATAGCTAAGTTTTAGAGAGGGGTTATTGATTCTCTCTTGAAAATAAAAAGAAACTACCCAAGTGTGATCAACAACCATTAAATTTTTGTAAAGAACACTAGTTGCTTATGGTTTTTGAGAAAGGGAAACATCATATTCCTAATTCTCATGTTGAAATTATGAATACAATCTTAAGGTCCTGAGATGAATAATGAAGAAAGGCTCTCCCGAAAATTACATGGATGGAAAATACCATCATTCCATAGCTCCATCATTATGGGCTACCTTGACGAAACTATAATTTGTTACTTTTCTTTTTACCTTTTAAGGTATATCATATCAAGCCAAAGCCAGCAAAATTGCATTCCAAATCTTTATCAATAAAGGTTCAAGAGGTTAAAATGTTAGTTTGATATTCATGCCATCAATGTATGTATTTATCTTGTGAAGTGGCAATGGTCATCTCAAGAACTACGAAACACTCTTAAGAACCTTAGGTAATTTGGCATACCTACTTAACTATCAAATGGTTCATTCATTTTAACTAGCAATATATTGAGATTCAAACCAAGAACATGATGTTCCAAATAAGGAGTGCTTACTAATCTATTAATCACCTAATCTACATGTAAAAATGTTAAATAATCTTTTTATTTTAAAATGCAAAAAATTACCTTTACCATTAAACTTTTCAATCTAAAAACGACTCTTCACCAAAACACAATGAAATCAAACTTAAAATAACAATTTATCTCCTCAACTCATCTTCCCAACAAATAGTTTACAGTTTTGCTGCATGTTCTCCCAAAGCTCATTGTTGCCTCCATTCTCATTTTCCATCTTCCCTATGATGGCTATCAAGGTTGCAAACTCAAGGCTAATAACAAATAGCAGTTTATTTTCGAGAGAGAATCAATAACCCTTTTCTAAAACTTAACTATTGTTCAGCATATAATAAAATTCATGAATCAAGATAATGACAACGTTTCCCATGTCAATCATGCCTTGTTTTAAGACTTTTGATTCATTATACCAAATTCTAAACACAAGGTCAATAATACTAACAAGGTATGGTGGATGCTCTTGTAGCTGTAGGTCCTTGATTAAAGCCCCATCATACGAGGCATTGAGGGTGAATATGCTCAATGACATAGTACAAGATGTTAAGGATGTTGTCAATGAACATTGATTAGAGTGGGCAAAGATTGGATGCACTGTAATGTCATATGGGTGGATGGATAGAAGGAACCAAACTCTCATCAACTTCCTTGTGTCTTGTGATATTGGCATGATCTTTTTGAAAAATGTGGATGCATTAGATACGATCAAATCTATGGCTGCATTATTCAAATTGTTTGATGAGGTGATTATGGATGTAGGATCACCAAATCCAGTTCAATTTATTACAGACAATGCAACTACTTGTATTGTTGTTGGAAGACCCTTGATGGACAAGTATTCCTCTATGTTTTTTAGCCTGTGCGTAGACAATTGCCTTGATCTAACCCTAGAGGACACTAGAAAACTTGAATTGTTTAAGGGGGTACTACACAAGGATCGCAATATTACCAAATTCATTTGCAATTACGTGAAGGTGTTGTGTATGATGTGCTCCTTCATAGAGGTCAAGGAGATTGTTCAACCCAGGGTGAGAAGTGTAAACACTAAATTAGAATAGTTATATTTTGATTATGTATGGTTTGGTTTTGTTGGTTAGTTGTGCTCCCGACCGTTGTATGCAGTTAGTGGTGGTTGCCGACAGATGGCAATAACTAACAACCATTGGCCACCTTTATATACTAATGATGTTATGGTAGAAGTGACCACATTATGCGATAATTCCTTGCATACTTGTGAAGTGCATAATTCTAAGAATAATAGTGATATCATTTTGATGTGCATATTCTATGAAGCACTGGTTATGAAGCTTTTACATTTCTTGCATAGCATATTTTGTTTGCTCTGTACAATTTGAGCATAATCACCTAGGCAGTAAACATTTGGCGCTGTTGCCTACAAGAAGTGGGGTTAAGAAGTTGGATTGCATAGTCAGGTTGAGTAGTTGGGTGACCAAGATGGCCACTTAAATGGGACAGCCGATGGAAGAACCGGAACCTAATGAACACTGAGAAGATAATTGAGAAGACGATCTTATGCAAGACCTCGTACATCTAAGGGACATATCGGTTAGGGAGCATGTGCGGAGGGAAGCAGACGCTAGAGAAGTACCATAAGACAAAATCTGGGACAATCTAGTAGTAAACGACGAAGTTGACAACCTTCTCAACCGCCTCCCAAGGATCCTTGCAAGGCATTTTAATCTTACAAGATTTGCGAGCCGAGAGAGAAAGGGAACAATGTTGGCAACAAATACTCCAACATTACGAGGAAAGGAATAAATGAGAAGAAGAAGAGCGTAACACCAACCAATCACCAGAATTAATGCCCTTATACCCGAACAAAGATGGGAAGAGAATACAAAGAGGTTAGGAGACATTAGAGCAAGAGATCAGAAGGTCCCTGAGTATAAGGGAACAAACCGAGCGAAGGAGGAGACTCAAAAGAATAGTTGAGGAAATTGAAGGATTACTGCTTGAAAGTTGGAGCCCATCCCAAGAATGGAGTAAGAGCTGAAGCATCAACCGAAGTCGTAGTTGGGAGGAGAAGACAACTCTCACAGCAAAGCAACGCATGCTCGTAGAGTGGGAAGAACTAGCAAGACACCTACCGCTCTCGGACAAAGCGAATCTTGTTGACCAAGTGGACAAAATAGTCTTACGACTACCACTTGATAGGAGAACGTGGGAAGCCATATGACTACCACCACCTGATGGAGAAGCGTAGGAAGTCGGGAAGAAAGATTCAGTGTTTGATACATGTGAGAACAACATCCCAGGCATTGAAGAATTGGTAATTGGAGGATTTGAGCCTAAAACTCCAGGACAAAGGGGGAGCACAAGAAAGAATCCGAGGGCGACAAGAGTGTGCGGATCATTGAGGCAAGAGTAGAGGATTCATACGTGGCCTAGAGTGCAAGAGAAGCACCAGGATGTATGTGTGAAAACTCTCCAACCAGGCTCCACGCACAAAGGTTGCGGCAAGGAAGGAAGATGGTGACTCCCCTAGCAAATTCGAGTGTAGAGAGGCAGAAGCTTCCAAAATTCTTGGGAAATGGATTGGAGGATCCATTACAACATTGTAAAACGTGAGAAACAATATGGATAGCAAATGGACATGATGACAAATCCTAGTAGGCATGAGTTTTCCACAGTCCATAGAATACAAATAGAAATGCTTTTGGATTAAACTGTGTTTCTTTGCTTCAACGTTTCGGATCACACTCAATGATCCATCATCAGGTAGAGGATGTTTGTGAATTTTGGATTGCAGATTTGCCTCTAAAAAGGATGAGGGGGAATTAGGGTTAGTTGGGTGGTTGCAAAATTAATAGAAATTAAGAACAAAGAATTAGTACATAAGACAAAATAGGAAAGAAATAAAGAAAGGTCCTACTGGTTGCAGTCATTTCCAGCAACCTTGAGGGGTATAGCCATAGACTGGTACACAAAACTAGAACCAAATGCAAAAGCTAGTTGGAGCGCACTAAAGAAAGCATTCAAAGAGGAATTTAAACTAGTTTGAGATGATAATTAAATTGTGGCGGAGATCTATGACACAAAGCAAGGTAAGCATGAAAATATTAGAGCCTACAATCGTAGGTTGAAAGAACTGTAAGTAAAACTAGAGAAAGAACCCGTCGATGGCCTAAAAAAGCAGTGGTTCATTGAAGGGTTAATTCCCCCGCTTAGGAAGAAAATGAAGGTCGTACCACCCTCATCGTACACCAATGTGTACAACCGAGCGATGGATATTGAGAGCGAAGACAAGATGTCCTCACGGGAAGAAAAAATAGATGATGATGAAAGCTCGAACGACAACGACAACGAATCCAAAACCATACAAGCTCTCTAGAAGGATATGATGAGAATGATGAAAGAGTTGAAGGCAAAAAAGGAGGTCAGTAAGGAAAGGAAGGAGCAATGGTGCACATAGTGCAACAATGAGGGCCATGTTAAGGCAAAGTGTCCCAGGAAAATGTTTTGTGACATTTGTCAGGTCATGGGACATTCTATTAAAGAGTGCCCTTATAATTTAAAGACAAGGAGCACACAAGTGCTCTTTACACAAGGCGAGCAATCCACCCCACCGAGTACACCTCCGAAGCAGCAGAATAATAATGCATCACCAGGCGAGTACGGAAATCAGAGATGGAACAATAGATTTAACAATAGTAGTGGGGGGAGCGACGCAAAAGGGAGGCCGATGATATAGTGTCATCAATGCTGCGAATGGGGACACTTTGCCCGAGAATGACAAAACAACCAAAATAAGGCAATCATGATGTGCAAATGGTGTGGACCAGACAATCACGAAGATAATGACTTCCCGAAAAAGAAAGGCAGTATTAATCTGATCGACATAGAAGAAGAGGAAGTTTTTGCCATCACCCGAGCATAGATGAAGAATGCGGTATATCTAGACCCTCGTACGGAGAAGGAAAGACTTCGAGAAGCAAGGATGTAGGTTGAACAAGCCATGGAGAAATAGCGAAGATGTTCAAATGAGAAAGCAAGTATGTCCACCCGATCATAGTCCGATAAAAGTATTGCAAAGTAAGTATTACAAACCATTGTACCAATAAAAATGGTGGATCTTCTAAGGAGCATGCCGCACCTAAGGGTTGCAATCTCCAATGCGGTAGACGAAGAACGAACGAATGAGAAAACTAATAAAGACAAAAATGAGTATTTCATAGTGGAGCTGCCACCGCCCGACAAACAAGTTATTGACACAATGTTGTTGGCAATAAACGTGGGGAAAAAACCAACCATCGTGCACATGCAGATTCTTGGGAAGAGTCTGACGAATATGATAGTTGATGGAGGCTCGGGAGTAAATGTGCTACCGGAAGATACATGGAAAAGCCTCGACAAACCTACTCTTTGGCCACTGACCTTCCAACTGGTAGGAGCCGACCAAGACGGAATCAAAGCACTCGGAGTATTAATGGCACAAAAGGTAACAATTGGTACTCAACATTTCTTGTTGAATTTCGTAGTCATCACAGTACACAAAAAGGCCTATGATGCACTTCTTGGGCGAGGATGCCTGATAGCCGGAAGGACTGACCACAACTGGAAAAGGAATACATTATCAATCGAAAACAAAGGGAGAAAGTTTATCGACTTAAGAACTCAAGTTGTGAGTGAAGAGATGGCTTCCTCTAACTCTGACTCGAATACAGGGGAAACATTGACAGGAGAAGCAAGAGGGCCCATGGAGCCAATTGACGAAGGGGTGTTGGAATTACAAAAATGTTTCGAGGATGAAACAAGTTCTCTCAGCAAGCTTTTTAATTAGCAATTTGAAGAGTATGAGGTATTCCAACTAGAATGTAATATGATCCAAATAAGGGAAATTGAAGATAACTCTTGGACGATGACAAGTCGTATGCTTGATGAAGGAGACCCTCGGACGACAAGTCGTACGCTCGATCAAGAAGACCCTCGAACAACAAGTCGTATGCCCAATGAAGACCCTCGGATGACAACAAGTCGTACGATTGAAGATGATTCTCAGCCAGAGGATTCTCAGGCAATAACAAGCCGTAAGATTGAAAACGACTCTCAGACGACAACAAGTCATACGCTTCCTCCAACGTAGTAAGAGTATGTTGTACCCAATCAAAATTTTTGCTTCATTAAGGAATTTTGAGCAAGTCTAGAAAATTTTTCGTCAAGAAGTCAAAAAAGCAAAATTTCTAAAAATAGACGTCAAATTAGGTTTTCTAGGTTTCTTGAGATACGGATGCTAGCAAAATTTTTCTAAAAATAGAAAGTTTCTAAAAATAGAATCTCCGATTCAGGTGTCGTGCCTGATTCTCATTGGTTGATTTTGCTTCACGATCGCCGTGGTCCAGACGGAATCTGCAAAAGGTCAAGTTTTCTTTACTGGGTCAATTCTGCTTTTTCAGAAGGCGAAGTATGAGCTCTGAAGTCATCAATAGAGGAAGTTCATTTGCCAGAGCTCGTTTTCAACACTGTTCCGACGACGCAGAATTGACGAACAGTCGTCGATTCGACGAAGAATGCAAAATGGAGCAGGGTCAATCCAAAGTGAGGAGAAAAGTTGAAAATCATCAAATTTGACCAAGTTTGGGAAATCCAGGCGCCCTTGGAGGCTGGGGGCGCCCATCTTTTCCAGTGTCAGAATTTTTTTCGCATTTTTCGAGAAACGTCAAAAAGTTTCCGTCAGCCCGCTCCCAGGTGGATAAAAGCAGTCAAACTCAGTCAAAAGGCCTGTAAAAGCAAGAGATTCATCTTAGATATGCTCAGGCTATCCAATCTACCCTCATCTTGATGCCTGTCCCTGGAATCCTGAAATTGACTAAGTCTGATGTCCTTAAGCCCTGAAAAATTGACTAAGTCTGATATTTGGTGGATCCTCAAAAATCTAGAATCTGCATGTCAAATCCCATGGATCTGAGACCTATCTCAAACATCTTGAAAGTATATTTCAAAATATTTAAAGTATAGGAAATTCGGGATGAGGAAGCAGGGGAGCACGCTTTTTCAGGGTCCTTTTTTCTAGTGGATCGTTTTTCAGAAATAGGGCCGAAGCTTTTTCAAATTTCATCGAGATGGGTCCATCCAGAATTTCATCCTCTTGAAGATTGGGAAATTTGCTTTTTTCGGGAATCTACTTTTTTTGCTGCTTTTTCAAGAAATCCTCCGCTTTTTCAGAATCCGACAAACTAGGTTGCTTCAAAACAGAATTATCTGCAAAACCCATGTGTCAGCATTTTTCGCTCAGAATCTGCTTTTTAGAATAAATCAACAAAAAAAATCAATGGACGACATCACCATAAAGCAAGAATGTAGATGAGAATGTGACTCAAAAGAAAGCAGCTTTAAATCAAATGCTTTTTGTTTTAAAGCATTTGCTTTCATCCTAAGCTCATCCATTCTATATTTAGAAAGAAATCACTTTGTACTAGTTGGAATTTTCTTTGCTTTAAAGCATTTGTTAGTTGTATCTTTGTCTTAGAATAGAAATAAAGCTTGCGAGTTGGCAAGTTAGGGTTAATCAAGGAGATTTTAGGGTTCTCTACTCCTTTGATTTTAGTATAAATAAGGGCAGCCTTGCCCATTGTAAGGGAGCTACTTTGGTGATAGCAAATTTGTTGTGCCTATTCTAGCCTGTAGATTTTGTTATTCTAAGTGTTTGTTCACTCTGTGTAATCTGTCCTCCAGTGTTTGATCGCTTGCTGTATGCCTGCCTTTTGCTACAGTATTGCTGTCTTGTAGTTGTGTTAACTTTATGATATTGAATAGAAGTCTCATGCCTATTTTTGCTCTGATATTCTATCTCGGATCATCACGTTTTGTCGTCAGATGTGTGGTTTGTGTAACTTTTATTTCAGCTTTCATCATTAAAGTACAATGAGTCTTGTGATGTAAATCTGAGAGAAATTTACTTAAGTTTTTGTGTTAAAACAATCATTCCTTGTCCATTTTTAATCCCTTTGCTCTGAATTTACTTAGGAGATTAAAAGCGTCATTAGTTTAAGCCTAGTTGTAGTAGAAGTTTTAAAAAGGAAAAAACCTCTTCTGCAGCGTTTAGAGTTTTATAACCTTGTGCTCGTAGCTGAGAATCAAAAAGAAGATAGGCAAAGTTTAATTTATTTATCTTTTCAGCAAACATCAGCAAAAAGGGAACTCCCCTTTCCAATAGGAGAGCAGTTTATCTGTGCATAGCTGTCCGTTTCCAACTCGCATTCCAGAGGTGCGAATTGAAAAGCCAACAGAGTACAAGGAGGGAGTTGCACGATTGGATGACATGTTGGCACACAAGTTTGACCGAGACAAGGTAATCAAGTACGAGAAACTGTAATAATCCACGCCAAATTTTTTTGAAATGAAGTTGCAACAAATAAAATAACAAAGGCCTCAACACGTTCTGATCACCTAGTTCCCAGTGTGGGCAAGGTGAGAGCATATGGTGTTATTTGGATCTTAACAAACTAATATTGCAACAAAGTAAACATCCACTTATTCAGTGGGTAGATAAGAAATAACATAGGCACATCCACTTATTCAGTGTAGCCAAAACATGAAACAATCAATTCCCACTAACGGTATAACCTTCCAGGGAATTACAATCACTAAAATGAAATATAATTGTTTAACACAAGGATTGTAATATGCAATATAAATATCTAAACCAAATATTCAATCTGCCCACTGCTGCAAACACAAAATGAACACAAACTTGTCAAAACCATCAAATTTCATCATATAATGATTTTGGATCTCTGTGAGGCCAACACACAATCTGATCTGCATCAACTCACTTTGAAATACCATGCAAACTGATCACCCAACCAACTTTGCTGATGAAAACTTAGAACAAACAGCCCCTGCATGCTGCTGTACGGATGGCCCAGAAGAGGTATTTTTCCCTCAAAATTATGACAAACCCCATCAAACAACCACAAAATGGTACGGAATCACCCATGGAAGAGGTGCCTAGCAAAAGGAAGACATATGTTCAGATTTGAGGCAGCGAATCTCCTAAAAACTCACATGCCCAACAAGAGGATGGTACGACCTGCTGTAGAAGGTACGACCAAGATAAATCAGCAATAGTTTAACTTCAAACTTCCAAACCCTCACAATATCTGATTTAAACAGGGCATTTAACATTGAATGCAACAACAAACATGAAAATCTTCATTAAAAACTTCATTAAAAACTTCATTCTTCAGCTGGTACGGCTTCATGCAGACGGTACAGATAGCTTGAAGGAAAGAACAAACTCCAATGATCAGCAAATAAAATATTGATTAAAACCTCTTCAATCCACATAAAGGTTAGCAAGCAATTTCACAAATATTTGCAATCCAAAAGAACTTCAGAAAAATCAAAACAATCTCCATTTCAGCTCATATGTGATGTTTGTATGAAATCACCATTACTAGCTAGGGTGGATCTTTCACCACCGAAACTGATCTTCTCCAAGAGGGTTTTCGTCCTCAAGAAGGATGGAATAACTCTCAGGTTCAATCCGGTAGCATAACAATATCAAATCAATAGCATAAACTCCATAATGAGCTCTAGGCCTCCTTTTATATCCCTTTGAGGGAAATATAATATTATTTCTTTTTGTCTCTGAACTATTCCGAGCCAAATTTTTTTTGAATTTTTAATAACAGTTTACAAACCAATGCACCCGTTAAGGTTAGCAGCTAAACCAAAACGATGCTGAAGCAACTCTAACCAGAATGTACACCAGGATCCCGATGTGGGCAAGGTGTGAGCATTGGTCAGAGGATCTTAATCAAAATGCTTATGCAAGAACTCTAACCAAGATGCGCCGGCGAACGACGAGCATGTGGTCAGAGGATCCCTACAATCAATTATACTGAAAGCACACTCGACACCAAGTATGTGCTGCTCAATCCGATATAGAAACGAGGCGACCATATGGCGGAGATAACTGAAATTACAATGCTGGAAAGAGAAGTAAGCTAAAATGTTGAAAGTACTCGACACCCAGAATGTGCTTTCTAACCCGGGATGGGAAAGGAGCTACCATAGGGCGGTGATAAAGGAAATACAGTTGCAATTACTGAACGGAAAGCTGAGCATTACAAATTATGATAAGCAAGAATAATCACTACTGTCAGTACTACTGCCAGTTTACAATATGAAAGATAATGTCTTGCTATCAAAGTGAATCAACATACAAATAGAGCTGCAACAATATAAATGAGTTTCCTTTACTGAGTAATAAAGCTTAGATCTGAAATTGCACTAAACAGACCAACCTCAAAATCTGATTTATGACAGTCCTGTTTTCCCGTGCACGAACAGCAGCCCTGTAACTCACAAATCCATTCACAACTACCTCCAGAGTCACTCAAATCTCACGAAACAGAATGCAATATGACTCTAAGATGATGGCGCCCAAGATTGGCACAAGAAACTGACTCAAAAAGCTGATATGAATTAATGGCACCATTCCCAAGAAAGGCAAATGGTACGGCCCAGCAAGAGGGGCGATTTCCTTTTAAAAATCACAGCCTTCAAAATAAAATCTATAACTTTGGGAATAGGGTCGCCCCTTACAAACAGAGAGAATGAAACAATACCCAGAAGCAATATTTTTGTATTTTTTGATTTACGAATAAAAACAACAATCTGCTGTAGCTAAAATGCAATTTCTGGAAAACCTCTAATATGCAAAACTGAACTAACAAGGCACAAGCTGAATACAATGCTCAAATCCCCAATGCAACTCACAAAACTAAACTAATTCACTACTAGTCGCTATCTTTCAAGCGATAAGCAATGCCTAGCTAGGAGGCTTACATTCCTCGAAGCAATCCCAAGGCCAATCCGGCAGCATAACATTATCAAGTTTTTCGGATCCCCAAATGAGAGCACTCTTCCTCCTTTTATACTTTTCCAACTGGGAGTCTCTAAAATCCTCTTGCATATGGGATAAAACATGAGAGGGAAAATAATATAATCCTCTTCAATTCTTTTTCAACCTCACCCTTAAAGTCCCCTCTTTTAAAACAACATTAATATTAAATAATAATGTTTAATTTACGGACTTTAAAACGGAGGCCAAGATGATGTCGGAATTCAATGATCTATAGCTCGTTGGAAAGGTCTTGACAAGACGAATCCAACCCCACTCTCAAAATCCCGTTTTGGTGCCAATCCTGAACTTACTAAAAATAGCCGTAACCAACAGGGACTAAGAAGAACAAACCCGGAAAGAACCTGCCAACCAAACCACAATCCACGAACAAAAGCAACCACCAAAACATGAAACCCCTAATTCAACCCCCGAGTAGCCTACGGGTCTCCGGAATAGGCCAACGGTCAACTGTACAAGATCAAGCTAGAAAACGGAACATTACAGTCTCTTCATATTTCTCCTCAATAATAATTCTCTTTTTTGACTTTATTCAAATATTTCTTTTTCCAAAGTCTAAAAGCTCACTTTATGTGCTCCACCAAATAATACATACAATTCCCTTCTGATGAGCTATTACACTTAATCTTTAATATTTGCAAGTTAGGAGACTTAAGTGAAATTAACAATTAAATAGCTCAATAAACCACCCAACTTACGAAAAATCCCAAACTGAAGAAAATTGCAAAATGAACCATACCAGCATGATCTTGAAGGTTTGGGATGAAGAATGACGCCAACGGGGGTGACTTACTATAAATAGATGGATTCTCCAAGAAGTTTGGAGAGAAAACTAGGAAGCCGAAAAAACTTCAAAAAACACCATTGAGATCCTAAACACTAATTGAGCTCAATGCCATGAACCAAACTCACAACCAAGCAAATCCTAGTTCTCCAAGAACTTTGGGGTAGACTCGGACAATCGGAATTGTAACCGAGAAGCATCATTAAACTCATCTGGAACTTCCATACTCGTTGCCATTGCCCAAAACTGAATATGACCAACCCAACTTTCTAGGAAAGTTGGAGTTTTGCATGAAGTTGGAAATGTCCCAAAAAGGGACATTACAGGAATCGTCGACAAGTAGGTGATTATGGTCTGAGATAACTGGGACCTAGTGCTAAAAGCCGCAACATTCAAAATATTTATGGAATATAAAGACTTGTTCGCTTGGACATACAAGGGCCTAAAGGGAATACCTCCATAACTATGCGTACATAGAATTCCCCTGGTTCCTGACACACACTCGGTGAGAAAGAGACCATACCGACTGAATAAGAACTATGCGGAAAAAGTACAAGAAGAGATCAGGAAGATGCTAGAAGCCGAAATAATATTCAAAGTGGAGACGAGCGAATGGGTATCCCTGATCGTGATTTCACTCAAGAAGGAATCAGAGCAAATCCGAATGTGTAGACTTCAGGTGCCTGAATGTAGTCACCATCAAGGACCCATTCCTTATTCCATTCACGGATTCCATCCTAGAGAAGGTGGCCGGGTGTGAGATCTATTCCTTTATGGGCAGGTTCTCCAGATATAACTAGATTAGTATAGCAGAGGAAGACAAGTTGAAGACTACCTTTGTGGTGGAGGATGGAGTGTATGCCTACAATCGGATGTCGTTTGGGTTGTGCAATGCTCCAACCACTTTTCAAAGAATAATACTTCACATCTTCGACAAGATGTTGGTGGGGAACTTCAAGGCATTTCTTGATGATTGATCAATCTACAATGACCAACAAATCCATTTGAAGGATCTTATTGAGTGCATGGAGCACTACAGATCCGGACGGTTGGATCTAGATTCGAAAAAATGCCGGTTTATGGTGCCATAAGGCAAACACCTAGGATACATCGTCTGTAAAGAAGGATTAAAAACAGACCCAGATAAAATACGGGTGATCGTACAAATGGAAGCACCCAAGGACGTCACCAGTGGCAAGTCGTTCCTTGGGCATGTGGGCTACTACCGATGATTTATAAAAAATTTCGCACAAGTGTCCTACCGCCTAGACATGCTCACCAGGAAAGGAGTGGCATTTATATGGTCGGGAGAGTAGGAGAATGCCTTCAATGAATTAAAGGTACGATTGATTAGCTCACCTATTCTTGCTTACCCGAATCGGGATAAGGAATTTCATGTTCATATCGGTGCATCAAGCTATGCAATCGGAGCCACATTGGCACAAGTTGGGCCTCAAGGGCTCGACCACCCTGTATTTTTTGCCAGTTGACTACTATCCAGTGCCAAATAAATTATAGTACGACTGAGAGAGAAGCACTCGGAATGGTGTACTCAGTTCAAAGGTTTCGACATTATTTACAGGAAACACCTTTTACATTTTACGTTGACCACAGGCATTGATGTACCTGGTGAACAAACCAATTATACAGGGACGAGTTAGCATATGGCTACTGTTGCTTCAGGAATTCACATTCACCATTGTTGTACGACAGGGAAAACTCATGTCATAAAAATGGATGCTTTCCTGTGCTCACCTTGCCACTTGTATGCTCTGGTCGGCTATGCCGCCTTTCATTTTCTAGCAGTGCATTGATACCGTTTAGTGTGTTGTCCAAACATTGTATGCTGACACCTTGCCCACATCGGTATTTGGGTGATCAGAAATTGCGAGGATTGCATTTGCATCTTCTATTATTGCAAATTTTTCGAAAAAAAAGAGCGGGCTGTTTCAATTTCACATTTGAAAATGCAATGAACCATAGAATGTAATTGCAACAACTCAGTAAATATATGAAATGCATCACAGGTGAGATCCCAAATAGCAATATTTGATTTTTATTATAATATAGAATTGAGACCATGAATGGAACATGTTGATATCATATCTACACATTGAAAGTTGAGCCAATCTGATGACTACCAGAGTCCAATTGAATTTTGCAATCTTCGATAATATGAAAATTTGCTTGCAAATATAAATCGTTGAATCGCCAATAGTCAACCCAAGTGCGATCCTTGAGTGGAATCGCCTCCAATGAGCAAGAGGGTTTTTGTCCTCAAGCTCGTTATGGAAATCGAAGGGTTTTTGTCCTCCGATCACTTGCACCAACGGTTTTCGTCCTTAATAGTTGGAAACTCCAAATCGAAACAACAAATCAGATAATCGGATTGTGGATGATTTGCTTGATGCCTTTGTCTTTCTTTTATAGTTGCCTTTTTTGGGCCGTTTATTTTATTTTCCCTCCAAGTATTTAAAAATGCTTTTAAAATTACATCGATAGGTCCCTTTTTAGAATTACATTTGAATAAATGGTTAAAAATACTTTTTAAAACATTACATAGGACCTATAATAATATGAAGTGGTAGGGCTCAATATTATTAATTTTTAATTCTTAAAAGGGGACATGACGTCTTGACCATGATTATTTGTGGTAGAACTTGATAGAAATTGACTACGGTTAGAAATTGACCATTGCTTTATAAATAATCTACACTGATTGAAGTTTGGCATTATGTAGATTGAAGTATGATAGTTTGGCCTTTGCCTTACATAGAGGGGTATGTTGTGTAATGGTAGATGATGACTTATGTTAGAATACTGAGCATTGAGTACATAGGAAGGGGTAATACCTAAGGGGTTGGTAAGTTGCAACATCCAATATATTGTGACTCGGGGTTAGCTCCCATATAATGATACCCAAAAGTAACTTAAGATTAAGTTGTTACGTAAAACTTTCCAACAAATTGTTAATTAATACAAACACCATTTTCTCATCGATGGTATTATACTTTGTAAATGTCACATATCATGGGGATCTTATGAGTTTAATGATGCTCGGCATTTATATCAACATCATACACAGGTTGATTCACACACATAGAGAAAGCATTGCTTAAAGACAGATGATAACCATTGTATTAGAACAGTAAGCATGGAGAACATAGATTCTGGCAGCACATGTAAGAGGCTGTAAAGCAACAGATTACGCAATATGATGTGTGTGCGGATATTGGCTCTATGCCTCTTCATTTGTTGACATAAATGGAAGATGGTAGTCAGGAGTCAGAACTATCAAATTAACTGGTAATTAACACTTGAATATTGGTTACACATAAATGTCATAATAACAAAACATCACATAACATCTAATGTAGCCACTAAGTTGTTGGCTGCTAAACATAATTAATCAACTTTAAAAATTATGATAAACTCGTTAGTATGTGTTCTATGGCATACATTTGGATTTGTGTGTATCTTTAGTGCTTACATTTATACATATGCTTATCTATAGTGGGATCAAATGTGAATGTTTGATTTGCAGGCAATTTCTGTTGCAGAAAGAGTGGCAGATGAGAGATGCGAGCGACCACCTGGATCTCATGGATCTTTGGTTGGCTACCAAGTTCGCCTTGACAATGCTTGGTAATTCCTTTTCTCCTGATTATTTTTCTTTTGATTGCAACTTATGGACTTTTAGGAATATCAGTGAAGTAAAGAATTATTTCATTTCTTTTGTCATTTATTTGAACTAAGAAGAATTCTTGACCTTCCCATCTTACAAATAGATTGCATGGTGTTGTTATCTGATCTTGTATTGTTGCTTTGTTCCTTATTACTTTGACTGAATCCAGAGTGCATGGAGGCATGAGAACATGTATAAAATGAAGATGAACAAGAGGAGTGTAGTTGTGATTGGCTCTATATTTATTGGAATTGAAAATATTTGAATTACTTCCTATTTGAGTTCCATGATTTGACCCTGTGGTTTTTTAAATATAAATTACAGGATGTTAGTGGTTAAGGTAAAGCTATGAGAAACACTAGGATTATTTGTTAGGTCTTGTTTCTGGTTTTACCACTTATTGTGTTAGTGGTTTAAGGTGGTTCTTGAACGTCTTTTCTTTTTAATATATTTTTAAGGAATTTTACTTTGGTTGTTATTTGAGAACAATTTGCTTCAAATCAGAAAGGTTCTTTTTGCAAAATTGTTGACAATAGGACAAGAATTCTCTCTATTATTTTTTGAAACAAAGTTTACCCATATAAGCCAACTGATACAAAATGTAGAATAATCATTCTAATAAGGCAATAAGGTCGGTAGTAAGTACGATAGTAACAACTAACAAAAAATCCAACAACATAAGTTCATATAAGAAAAAAATACCTGACAACTTGAACGGTTGTGCTTTGTAGGATTCTCAGTTATCAGCTGGAGATTCATCATCCTTCTATCAGATCTTGTTGTTGTATCTCCCAGTGTTCCACATCAAAGTGTCCCCACAGGTCAATTCCCTAGGAAAAATCTCATCTTGGGATGTCCTTGATCTGTCCTCTTTGAAGGGAACAGGTTGGCGACGTCCTCACCATGGCTACCCTCTTATCCCCCACGGCAACTCATCCTCCCCCTCAAAGACACACAAACACTATTGACTAATATACTAATATCTGAATTTACGGAGGGAGAACTACAATTCACTTTAATTCATTTATCGTTAAGATCAATTTGCTCTCTTTCTTACTGCTAATGGAAGACAGGAAAATTGTTGCAAGCATTGTTTGCATGATTTGGAATATGACATTGCTGCATGAGATGGTTCAATAGTCTTCTTTTTGAGTGTAATCTGTAAGGTTTGATCTTTAAGTAAACTTTATGTCCAACTAGGAAGGATTGAGTTTAACTATGTTGATCTAGTGTATCTTTGATCTCCTATTATCAAAATTTCTGAAAACCCTAGTGGCAAAGGGTTTGTTAGAATAATGAATGCACGGAGTTAGGGAGAATTTTGTGGCACACACTTCAATGTGTGTATGCCTTTATTTATAATTGTACGGGGAAGTTACACTGTCTCATATGACAGACAAACTTTGTCTTCAAATGTATACAAATAAATCTTCTCCATGATAAATTTACATGAGGCAACAAAGAATGATTGACAGCAAGAATACACTTTTCAATAGTGATGGCTTCCACTCCCAAACCATCATGTCTAATGCATCACAGGGCGGGATTATTGTTACTCTGATACCATATTGAAAAATGGTAGAGCATACAAAATAAAAACTCCAGAATACACCATGATTGCAGACTATAATAAAATGATATATTATTCTCTGGTATTCACTCATTGTATTACATATCTTTATAAAGCCCAATTGATTTCTCATATAATAACTCCTATGTAACTACTCTACTCATCCGCCTACCAGAAAAATCTCCCAACTTAATTATTTTCTTACATGATTATTTGTTTATAAATTAACATTAACATGCTAACATGTTAATTTATGATTTACTTATCTAACCTATAGATGTAATATATTTCAAATATTTTGTTCATTTTTTTGCCTTTCAGCCTGCAGGTAGACAAATTTTATGACTTTCCTTGGCAAACACTAACAGCATAGCAGTCATTTTTTGATGACCAAAAATTAGGGTATGATGGCACAGGTTTGGCATTGCTCCTTCAAATAGTTGTTTCCCTTATTTTTCAGTTGCAACGTGACAGAGGTAGAGTTTTTTTTCCTAACCTCCTAAACTTAATTCCTAACTCTCTAGTCACTTATACATAATGCGATAGAGTTTGAGCCTTGAACTTGATGTAATTTCAATTCCGAATAATCTGATTTGTAGCAGCAGACATTTATATTCAGAAATCAGAATTATATGTCATTTGTTTTGTATTTGATTGGTCATATTATGTGGTAGATTGTATGGTTGATGTTATCTTCGCAAAGGTTCATGATTGGCATGTATATTTGAGCAATTGGTATACATTTGTTCGCTGTACAAAACGATTTATAATTCAGAAACAGAAAAATCAGGTTTCAGACCTAGGGTTTGGAAAGATAAAAATCAGAAATTTAAGGCAGATCTGATTAGGGATCTTACACGAGATGTCTCCATACCCGTCTCCAGTATGAGAGACGTGTCCTAGGGGGTGGGAGATGCATCTCTCTGCTACCCTTACTGTTTGTCTTGAAACAAAGGGCTTAAAAATCATTGCTGCGGACATGGTCTATTACCCTATCTCTGTGGACTCTTTTTTGAACCGAGTGACATATATCAGAAGGCTGAATGTGTTGACAACAATGAACAAATCCTTGGCATCATTTGGTTCATTGTTCTTGAGGATATTCTGCTTCAGATTGAGCACATAGAGTGCCCTTTCATTGCTTGGACCATCATCCAACAACTATATGGAGATCTTGAATCACCATTTGAAAGTGATGCTTCCTTGAAAAAACTTTCACATGTAAATGATATTGAGACACCTATTGATGCCCCTTATATAGATTTTCATACTCACACCCTTGATGTGAGTAGTTCATGGGATGACTACTCGACAGATCTTTTAAGTTTGTTGAGTCCCACCTTTGAGATCTAATGGACACCATTGAGGTCTTGATTTTTCTCTTTGATGATAGTGCTCCAGTAGCTGCATCATCATCATCTTTGGCACCTATGCTACACTTGTTTCTACATGGTTTTGAGATATCTTCTTTAGTTAAGCTTGGGACACTTGATTCTGTCTTGGCACCTGTTAGCATTGACATGGGGACAACTACATTGTTTTCAGAGACATACATTTTATGTTTTGTTCCCTCTTTTTCCTTCATGGATTGGGAAGATCTTCTACATGCATCTATGGGCCTACTTTTTCATATGGGAAGGAATGTTGTTTGGTGAACATGGATCTTCATCAACCTTCTTTTTTATCCTTTTGTCTTTGGTGCAAGAAGCAACATGGTTGGGGGAGATTCATAGTCTCTCTTCACACTCTCTTCTGGTGGGGTTCTCATTTTGGGGGACTTCTCTTTGTCTTGATTTTTGTGGGTGCGGGGTGGGGATCATTTTGTATATGTGTAATTGACATAGCTACACATTTGCTCGGATCCATCTCTACCTTCCTAAGTTGCACTTGAGGGGTGGGCTATTGGTGTAATATTCATAGTATGTCCTTTTCATGACAACTCAAATTGGAATAGTGTGGGAGGAAATCCTCTCTTCAAATTTGTAGGGGAAGCTCTGTGATCTAATCTACTTCTAAAATCTAAACAATAAACAAGCTTGCTACTCATGCAAACTATACAATTTTATTATTTGGAGTTTTGCATGAAAATAAAATATTTGAAAGCAAACTCAACCTATCTTTTTGATCTCAGAGGTTAGAGCACAAGACTTGAAAAGTTCTTTATCTCATCACGACAGTTTTCTGCTATGCTGCTAAACAATAATACTATCGATTCAAGTGGAAATCAATAGACTCATATTAACAAAAGTATTGATTAAGCAAGGAATCTAATGTTAATGACTTGAAATAGAATGCAAGATTGAAAAGAAGTAATCACTTAGAAGCATGCAAAGCTACTTTAGAGAATGAAAGACAAGTGCTACACAAAGTTAAACATGAGTGATTTTATTACTACCTTAAAAATTTCTCATGTTACAACATAATGATTTAACTCCAAAGTATGAATGAGAATCTCACCAACAGAAGTTTGGCATAAACTCTCATTACCAATTATGTGCTCAAAGCACTTATTTATAAGCTCTCAAGAAGAAGCTTTTAGGGATAAAATAATAAAATAACATTCCCAATAAAGCCTTGCTTTAAAGCAATCTAATCCCTATCTGCATAAATGCAATGTCTCTTTTTAATTAATTAGCTTATGTCGGCCCTATCCTTATTTTCCCTATATATAAAAATATTTTAATAAAGGGGCCATGGTTTAGTAGCAACAAATAAAATAATAATTAATAATATGGGGGTGTGGGTTTCCATAGAGGTTGTTGTAACCCCTGGGACACTTGGTAGCTTTTTCATGACAAGTGTTATGACAAGTAATTAATGAGGAGTTACAAGACAAAGTGGGGGTTTTTTAGGAAAGAATCTCCTTAATATTTTAATTGCTATCTTTAAGAGGGAAATGAAGCCTGCTAGTGCTATATATTGAGGAGCTTGTTGGCCTTTGAAACATCTGCCAATTTATTCAGTTTTATTTCACATAGTTTGAGCCTTGTGTTCAGCTATAGGATTCGAGGATTAAAACCCTTGGAATCTGGAGATCAGAGAACAAAACCCCTTTGATTTCCTAGAGATTGGAGGAAAACCCTTTGATTTCCCGTGGACAATCTCACAGAGATGTTGTATTTGTACTCCAATGTTTTGTTTGGATTTTAGCATATATTTTGGTACTTGCAACAAGTTTTGTATTTCTGAAGTTTCAACATATTGTGGAAGTATATATTTTGTAATCATTGTGTGTTATTCTTTGAAGCTTCAACATATCTATACTATTTTTGCAATCCATTGTTACATTCTGGGCATTGTTGTTATTGGAAATTATATATGTATGTATGTATATATCATTATTCATCCACCGTATGCTCTCACCTTGCTCTCATGGGATCTAGGTGATTAGAAAGTGGTGAATAATAATATTTATTCATCGTATGCTCTCACCTTGCCCTCATGGGATCTTGGTGGTCAAAAAGTGGTAAATATTTTATATTAAAATCTGTTGAGGATATTACAATAAAAGAGGAAATAAAACTACTTTTAGAACAACTAGTTCTAGACCAATTAAATAAATACAATTAGCCTAAAATAGACTCTCATCTTTGCTGAAAAATAATTATAGGCCAAAATTAGAAAATAGTTATAAATAACTATTTTTAATCGTCGACATCTAATTCTACGTCTAAATTTGATATATCTGAATGATCCATACATAGCAGAATCAAGAATTGTTTTGTGATTTTGAATTAGAAGAAACTTGCTTAGACAGGCCATCAAAGCTTTAATGCTTGCTTTATTCTTAATATAGGCTGACTGGAAGATGGTGCCATCCTTTTTAAGTGTTTTTTTTCCTTTAAAACTTAAGATAGGCATTGGAAACTTCAAGCTGGGTGACTGGGTTTAGGATCAGAGTTTTTAGGTGGCAGCGCCACTCAAAAAACATGACATGTTTGCCCTTCTTATATTAGTGGTGGAATTCGTAGGTGGCTAGGCCACACCAAAAACATGCCACCTTATGATTGTTGTCATTCACTTGATGTTAGGCACTAATTTCCTTTGGCTGTGTGATCATGAAAAGGCGATTTGGCAATGTGAAGTGGCTGGGAGCTGGTCAAGGTGCGCTTCATTATGTTCTCCAACTGACTTAAGTGATTGGTGGGATTTTATAACATGTTTGCTAGTCTTTAAACCCCTAGGCGGAATTTTGTGTTGGCGATGCCACTAGAAAAGTACGCCATCTAGTATGTTTATCAAATGTTTCATCTATGGTGTGGTTCACTTAAGTCCTTGCCACTTAGGTGCAATTTTCTTTTGGCATCTCAAATTGGCACTAAACTTCATTACTTATTCTCCTTGTTCATTAGGTAGGGTTTCATAATGACATCGCCACCTTTAGGTGCTATATCTCACTAGCCTAGCCACTTAAAAATGCCTCTATGGCTGTAATTTTACTTACTTATTTTCTGGGCAGAATTTTGACTTGTCTTTGCCACTTTTCAAAGATTGGCACAATTTTGTTATGGCTTAGCCATCTTGAACTCGCACTTCATTTGATTTGGCCTTCATCTTGTCAAGGCACGACTTTGCCCCGACATTGCCACCTTAGAGGCTAGAATCACATCAACTTGGTGATTTGAACATTATTCAACCTTGGCATACTTGCTTTGTCACTTCACCACCCTTCTTCATTTAGATTCCAACCTTTGACATTTCATCCTTATATTTTTGTGTTGGAGACACCAAACTATTGAAATTGATCTTTTGTATTTGGCATTCCTTATACATAAGCAATTTACAAACATTGTAAGTTGACAAAATAGACCAAGACTTGGTAATTTGTAGGAAGGATAACACGAATGACATTGATGACATGACAAAAATGACATGGTTACTAACTACAAACTTAATTGATGACAAAGTTTCGTAGGGGTATTGACATACTTCATCTAGTATAGGATTTTATCCTTTGTGTGATATTGCACCTAGTTATTAAGTTTACTTGGAATAATAGGATTATTTCATTTATCCTCACCTAAGTAGCTAATAATGACATGTGTACACCTTGATTTGAGGTTATCGAGGGCCACAACTACCTCATCATGCTCGATTGATTATAGTTTAGTGCACCACCTCTATCTAAGCAAGAGCTACCTTGTCTTAGTTGACTGATTTAACTCACCTTGTGATTGGGAGTGATTGAGAGTTAACTCCCGACCTCTTAAGCATGTGTCATCGTAACTCATGCATCTAAGAGGCCTATATATTTGTACTTTACTCTTTGTATTGTGGCTCATTATATTCAATATAAAATTTCTTTATTCTATTCCCTGGTTTTGTATTAGATCATAGACATTAGGTCCTAGGTAGATTTGTTGTGTTTATCACAAATGATAAGACTCCAAATGGATTGGTTTAGCCTAGCCTCTGCTAGGGCTTCTACTTTTGAATTAGTGTACCATTTCCTAGGGCATCCTTGCTTTCGTACCAGATGTTAAAAGAATGAATGCACAAAGTTTTAGAAAATTGTTTGGCAAACACTTCAATGTTTGTGTGCTTGTACTTATAATTGTATGAGGAAGTTATATTGGATTGGTGGTTTCATGCTACATTGTGTAAGTTACCTTTTAGACATAGCTAATGTGATGTTATTCCACCATTATTAACATAACCAACAAATCTCTATGCATGCAAAGTATGGTGTAACATTTTATTATATTCAATAGGGTTTTGAGAACCTCTGCTTTTTGTCTTGGGTGATGAAGTGATGTAAACTGAATGGAATTTAATGATGTTGGCAATGTTATTAATGTGAGCACGAAACTCCTCGAATTTAAGTTGGTACATTGATCATACAAGTACTTGAACTTAGCTCTATTTGGAGTTTAGGGTTCCTCATTTGAGCTTTCCTTACTGAAGACTGCATAACAATGATTATGTTTCCTAATTAATCTCTTAAGTTGAATATGTGAGACTAAGGGCACGTGTAGATTATTTTTGGTGTCACAAATTTCATTTTCATATGTTTTTGGAGTTGTATGTCATGATCATTACTATGCATGAAGATGCCATTATCGTAGATCTAATTAAAACAAAGATCACATCATATTTTCTTGTATCAGGATTATATGATTTGTTATTGTTAGATTGTCAGTTTTCTATTTTAATGTTGGGTGTACATTTTCGAATTTGATAATTATAATTTGCTTTGTTTGCTGGAATTTGATCTCAGCCTTTTGGCTGTAATGGGTGGAAATCAAGTTTTTGTCATCTTCCAAGTCTTCTAATATATAGGCATCTTACCTTTTACTGCTAATAGGACAGAGTTCAGCGAGGTAAATTATTTTGAAGAGTTCCTTACTGGTTTTCTTGGGTTTAATGTATTAAGTATACTTGTCCTTAAATCATATGCCATAAAATCTAGTTCTTTGTAGTGGGGCAGTTATATTGTTCATCTGAAACCAATTTTCTTAGGAGTGATATCCTATAAACGAGACATTATTGTTTGCTTCTAGGATTCTTGTGGTCATTTCACATGGTTATTTTTGTACTTATGTTGGGGTACATAAATCAAATGTTGCATCTGACATGTTTAGAGTTTTTTGATTGGAAACAGAACATCTCACATATAGGATCTTATGTACTGTAATCCTCAACATTGTCGATTTGCCTAATTGCTAACCACTATATAAAAGGTTTTAAAATCTCATTTTATACTGCAAATTTCTTAATCCTTAACTTGACATGTACATCTTTGTGGGTTGTGAAATTTGGCTTCTCCTCTTTTTATTTTTTGTTCAGCTTTAATGCAATGCTTTAGATTCATCACATATGCAATTAAAGTGGAATTGTACAAAGATAAATATAATATTGTAATTAAAAAAGTCATGCTTGGTTCATTTCAGGAATCCTAGAACGAAGCTATTGTTTTGTACAACTGGAATTCTCCTTCGAAAGTTAGTTGTGAGTTCAGTCCTGTTTACATTTGATGTTTATAAAAGAATACATTTACTATGTTATTTGAGATACCTGATTCTAATTTCTTTGTACTATTTTGTTAAAACTGCTATATGAAACATCTATGAATCTGGGTAATCATCACAGTCTGTCAGCTAGTTAACCATTTTTAACAAAGGAGAAATAACATGCTATTACAAAACTTTTTCCTTCTCTTACAACTACTGAAATTATAAGTTTCTGCATCAATAAACTGTTTGAGTTTAGGTCTTCTCCTAAGGGGCACCTATCTCTATGTACTTATTTATGGGTGCACACAACCTTGCACACCTCGTGCATTAATCTATATCGAGCCTGTTTGGTCTCTCTTTTACCAATGACTTAGATGCGTGTGTATACATGCTATGATCATTGTTTGTATATCATTCCATTCTATTATATTCAAAGTGACTCTTTTAGACCATTGGAACCAATGTAGCAATTTGTCCCTTATTCTTAAGTGCCCTACTTACATGGAGTTGTTTCTTTTGGCTGTTAGCTTATGTTGCATTTGTTTCTTCTGCACTAATCTTCATAATTTCTACATGGTAACAGAGTAGGTGCAATGAAGCTTTTAGTCAAAAAGAGAAAGTTGTGATTCCAAGCTCTAAAAACACTTTTATATCAATTTGGGAGTATTCTGCTCTACGAGGTGCATATCGTCAAATTGTGAAAATTTGCCTACAAAACTGCAAATTTTGCAAAACAATAGTAGGATTTCATTTTTTGTTAATTGTAAGATTTGTCCTTTAGGGCAGCTTCTCTCTTGAATAAATTTGACATCCATTTGGCCATCACAGGGTATTTAGGAGCAAGTTTTACTATTTGGGGACAAAAACTTTTTGAGGTCACGACTTTCACATATGAGTGTTTTCAGCTTGTTTTTTTCATTGTGCAAAATTTTCCAAGATCTATATATGATGTAGCTATTGTTGGCTAATTTTGCATTAATAATCATAGAGAAGATGGAATCAAGCATTAGCATGAAGAAACTCCAGGGATCTAACTATGCCTCATGGAAGATTTAGATCAAAGCATTTCCCAAGACAATGTTTATGGATGTACATCAACAATGTTAATCTACCCTCAAGAATCTTAGTCAAGTTGAAAATCAAAGGGAGAGAATAGAGAAAGAATCAACAATATTCTCACTCTTGCAGTGTATGATTGGTCAAGGTATCATCGTGTAGAAGAAAATGATCTTGCCAAGCTATGGGAAAGGTTCAAGAACTTGTTCGGCTTTCGTGACACTGCTCAAATCAACCGCTTCGAAAGTCAGCTGTGTATTCTCCAACTCATTGATATTGATACTGTCGGAGAAAATATTGCTCATTTCAATTGGAGACATGTTGACATCAAATCTGTGAGAGAACATAACAAGGACTTAGATCTTGTAAACATTTTTATTAATAATCTTTGTATTGAATATGAAAACTTTGTATGCAAGTTTGAAATGTGTTGCTTTTTATTGAGATGCCTTACCAAGCCTTCCTTCAAGTAAGCGTGTTAAACTCTCATTCAGTTTGAAGCCTCACTACAAAACTTTGGGAAATTGTGCTCCACTAGGCCCATGCAGTCAAGCCATCAGAGACAACTTCGTGCACCTCTTTAGAAGAATTTAGGTTCAAGCATCAAGGCTCATGGAGAGATACTCTTAAGAAGAAAAGGTGCAGTTAGTGCAACAAAGGCTATAGTGATGAGAGAGATTGTCGATTGAGAATTTGAGATCTAGAGGAGCATGCTGAGCAAACTAGTTTAGGCATGTTTTTGGTCAAAACTCAGTTTGCCTTTCATGTTATGTGCCATCCTTGGGTTTCTTCAATGTAGCTAATCAATTCAGAAGCAAGCCAACATATGAATATGCATAGAAGCTTGCTCTCCAATTACTCATCTTGGTTGGGGCGAAAATGTCACTAAAGAAGATGATTCAACACTCCTTGCCTCCAGCAGCGATCGATTCTCCATTAGAAACACAAATTTGAGTGAGATACTTCACATTCCAGCTATAGGTCCTAACTTGCTTTTTGTGTAATGCATCACACACGACAAGAAGTTTGAGTTTGGATAAATGGGCTGTCAAGGATATAGATTATGACTACAATCTCAACGATTTTGGCAATATTGGAGGATGCTGCTTTCATCCTTTAGGATCTTGGGGAGATACAAAATAAGACTTGATTAGGGACACATTGAAGTCTCATAGCTCAATAGTCTAACTTTTAGGAAATAACAAACAATCTCCACATTAATCCTATGAGGAGAGTGTTACAAGTTTGTTAGGCGTACTTTACATTAGTTTAGTACTTTTGGCAAAATATGTTTTGTTAGTGGTTTCGGGAAGTATGTTATGTTTTAGTTTCGGCGAGTAGTTACTCCCGATCGGTACAATGGTTGGCGACGGTTGGCAACCGTCGGCCAAACTATATATGTTCTTGTGACGCCATTGTATGGGCATGGAGTTTTTGGATTGTATTGGGACTTACTGTTCTGAGTAATATATGCAGTTGATCTTTTAAGTACCAATCCAGGTTGTTATTCTTTTTGGTTATTATTCTCGTACAATGTAATTTATTTCAGTGCACTATGATAATGCAAATATCCTTCTTGGTTACCCTGTCTGAAACCAATTAGACCACTTAGGTGGTAAACATTTTGGCGCCGTTGCCTAAGTGAATCCGGTGAAACATCCAGACAGGAGAATGGCAGCATAATGGGACAACCGGTCGATACCGACGAAGAGGTACGAGACAGAAAGCACGTAGAAGAAATAATACAAGAAATTCAAGAAGAACGCGAGGAAAGCGATAGAGAAGAGAATGAACCCAGAAGTCGGGAAGATGAAGTAACTCAGGAATTAGTCAAACTGTGGTTACTATCAGTCGGACAATACGTGCGTGACGAGTCTATCCGCCGAGAGGTTCCACAGGAGGTTATTTCAGAGAACCTACGTGTTAATAGCGAAGTGAATAATCTTCTGGACCGCATTCCTCGACTTCTGGCAAGGAACTTGATAGCCTTCCAAGATATTCGAGAAGAAAGAGAGAGGGAAGTGCGACGACAACAAATTCTCAGAAGATATGAAGAACGTCTGAAACAAGAAGAGGAGGAACGGGACGGCGATCGCCGTCGCACACCGTACAATTGAGAAAGGGTAAGCATAATTAATGCCCATACAACTGAATAAGGACAAGAATAAATTACCAATAGGGCACGCAACACCAGAAGAAATAGTAAGAAAATCATTAAGACTAAAGGAACAAGAAGAACGTAGAAAAAGATTGAAGCAGATTGTTGAAAAAGAAAATGAACAATATGAAGGGGTAGATCAAGGAAGTGATGAACATAGTTTTAGAACGCCAATAACCAATAAAGGAAAAGAAAATAATCTGACAGAAGAACTAGAAAATAGTATACGTCGGATTGTGGCATTGTCCATTTCAGACGAAAGGCCGCGGAACAGAGGACCTGAGCCCGAAACCCCTGCCCAGAGGGAAAACCAAGGAGAGCCAGAGGTAACTCGAAGTGTAGAGGATGCCGGAACCGGAAGTGGGAAGGAACCGTACGTGGCCGGCAGTGTCGGGGAGACACCGGAACGACACGGTAGAACCAGTCCAGTCGGGTCAAAAACACAAAGAGGGTACCTCGGGAAAAAGATGGTGACCCCACCGGCAAGTGAAAGGCAGAAGTTGCCGAAGTTCATGGGGAACGGGTCAGAGGATCCTGTCCGACACTGTAAGACGTGTGAAACCATTTGGGTGGCAAACGGACAAGAGGACGAAGATTACTGGGTAAAAGCGTTTCCAGCGACGCTAAGAGGTATTGCCATTGACTGGTACACAAAACTAGAGGCAGCACAAAAGACCTCATGGGACGAACTCAGGAAAGCCTTCGCGAACGAATTTAAACTTCTCAGAGACGACAACGAGATTGTCGCTGAAATCTACAGTACCAAACAAGGGAAGAATGAAAACGTAAGGGCATATAATAGAAGACTCAAAGAGTTACTCGGGAAATTGGAAACACAGCCAGCCGATGGACTGAAGACAAGATGGTTCATTGAAGGGCTAGTTTCGTCATTAAGAAAAAAGATGAAAGTGGTGCCCCCATCGTCGTACGCAGAAGCATACAATCGGGCAATGGACATAGAAAGCGAAAGCAAAACATCATCCCGAAGTAAAAGAAGAACTGAAGATGATGACAGTACGGGGGATGACAGCAGTGAGAACGAATCGAAAACCATTCAGGCACTGAGAAGGGACATGATCCGCATGATGAAGGAAATAAAAACAGATAAATAGACAACGAGAGAAGGTCGAGAGTTATGGTGCACAGAGTGCAATGGCGAGGGTGACATAAAAGCAAATTGCCCGAGAAAATTATTTTGTGACATCTGCCAGGTAATGGGACATTCAATCAAGGAATGTCCATTCAACTTGAAAGCAAGAAGTACCCAAGTGCTGTTCACCCAAGGAGAATCATCAACTCCGCCGACCACACCACCGAAACCTCAAAATAGTCCGAACGCATCCCCGGGAGGATACAGGAATAACAGAAGGTTTAACAATAACAGCCCCAGAAATAGATTGCAGTACGACAGCAAGGGGCGACCAATGATACAGTGCCGGCAGTGCAACGAGTGGGGACACTTCGCCAGAGAATGCCCCAGCAACAATCAGAACACAGTGAATGCATTGTGCAAATGGTGTGGACCTGGGGATCACGAGGAAAAAGACTGTCCGAAGCAGAAAGGAGTGAACCTTTTCAATCTCAGGGAAGATGAGGAAGAAATCCGGGCTATCACCCGAGCACAGTGGAAAAAGGCCACTTATCCAGATCCCCGTACGGAAAAAGAAAGACTCCGAGAGGAACAGAAAGAAGTGGAAGTTGCCATGAGAACCGAACGGAAGAATTCAGACAAAAAGGCGATACGATCGGAATCAGATAAGAACATAGCAAGTCAAGTATTGCAAACTACCGTACCAATCAAACTGGCAGACCTTCTCCAAAGCTTACCTCAGTTAAAAGTAGCAATATCCAAGGTAATGGAGGACAACCCGCACGAAGACCAAAACCTCACAACGGAAGATGTTATAGTAGAACCACCGCCAACGGGAGAACAAGTACTCGACCCGAGGTTGCTGGCGATTGATACTGGGAAGAAACCGGCTGTAGTACGCATGGAAATCCTTGGACAAAATTTGACAAATACTATAGTCGACGGGGGATCCGGAGTAAACGTACTACCAGAAGCGACCTGGAAGAGCCTCGGGAAGCCTACTCTATGGCCACAAAACTTCCAGTTAGTGGGAGCCGACCAGCACGGGATCAAGGCGCTGGGAGTGCTAATGGCTCAAAAGGTAAGAATCGGTACCCAGCAATTCTTGTTAAATTTTGTAGTCATAACAGCACAAAATGCATCATATGATGCATTACTCGGCCGAGGATGGCTAATAGCCGCCAAGGCCAACCACAACTGGAAGAAAAACACTCTGTCCATAGAAAATGGACGTAGGAAGTTTGTCATTGACTTGAAGACACAAACCGTCAGTGAAGAGTTGGCGTCAGATTCTGACTCGGATGGAGCGGACTCGACAGTAAGTAGGAATGGGCCGATGGAGCCCGATGATGAAGGGGTGCTGAAATTACAAGAATGCTCAGAAGATGAAACAAATTCGTTCAGCGGGCTATTCCATTGGCAGATGGAAGACTACGAGTTTTTTCCGCCATAGTGCAACATGATTTCAATAAAAGAAATCGGTGAAAACCCGAGAACGACGAGTGAGCAAAAAGACGACGGTGAAACATTGGAACGAGCAAGTGAAAAGGGGAAGGAAGTAGCCCACATGTTCCCAGCGGCGTACGGGGAATATAAGGAAGGGAATGCAGAAGTAGACAGTACGCCGGCACATCAGTTTGAACCGGAAAAGAAGATTATGTACGAGGAGTCGATAACGAAGAAAGTTAATCTCGGCGAGGAAAGTGACCCGAAAATAATTCTGGCCGGTGACGACTGGAATCCCGTACTTAAGGCAGCAGCATTCAGAATCTTCCTAGAGTACAAAGATGTATTTGCCTGGACATACAAGGACCTGAAGGGGATACCACCAGAACTGTGCGTCCACAGAATTCCACTCATACCAGGAGCACATCCAGTACGGAAAAGGCCATACCGCATGAATAAGAACTATGCGGCAAAAGTACAAGAGGAAATTGAAAAAATGCTTGAGGCAGGAATAATATTTGAGGTGGAAACGAGTGAGTGGGTGTCACCGATTGTGATATCACTTAAAAAGGAAGGGGGACAAATCAGGATTTGCATAGATTTCAGATGCCTCAATGCGGTAACAATCAAAGACCCCTTCCCCATCCCATTCACAGACTCCATTTTGGAAGAGGTGGCCGGTCACGAAATATATTCCTTTATGGATGGATTTTCGGGATATAACCAGATTAGCATCGCCGAGGAAGACAAACTGAAAACAACATTTGTGATTGAAAATGGAGTATATGCATACAACCGGATGCCGTTCGGTCTGTGCAATGCACCAGCCACATTTCAGAGGATTATCCTACACATATTTGACAAAATGTCGGTGGGAAACTTCAAGGCATTCCTCGATGACTGGTCAATTTACAGCGACCAGCAGACACACCTTAAAGCCCTCACCGAATGCATGGAGCGTTGCAGAGCCGCACGGTTGGCCTTAAACCCGAAGAAGTGCCGGTTCATGGTGTCCCAAGGAAAACTTCTGGGCCATATCGTATGCCAAGCAGGATTAAAAGCAGACCCGGACAAGATTCGGGTAATTGTAGAAATGGAGGCTCCAGAAGATGTCACCGGGGTGAAGTCCTTTCTCGGCCATGTCGGTTATTACCGAAGATTTATCAAAAATTTTGCCCAGGTATCACAACCACTCGACATGTTGACAAGGAAAGGGGTGCAGTTTGTCTGGTTGGAGGAACAACAGAAAGCTTTTAAAGAACTAAAGACAAGACTCATCAGTACACCTATCCTAGCCTATCCAAACTGGGACAAGGAATTCCACGTGCACGTAGACGCATTAAACTTTGCAATTGGTGCCACTCTTGCACAGGTCGGATCCCATGGGTTGGATCATCCAGTATACTTTGCCAGTCGGTTACTCTCCAGGGCGGAACGGAACTACAATACTACAGAAAGGGAGGCTCTGGGAATGGTGTACTCCGTACAGAAATTCAGGCATTACCTCTTGGCAACACCATTCACTTTTTATGTGGATCATCAAGCTTTAATGTATCTAGTCAACAAACCGATTATTCAAGGCAGAATCAGTAGGTGGTTGTTGCTACTACAAGAATTTACTTTCACCATTATTGTACGACCGGGAAAAAGCCATGTAATTGCCGACCAGCTCTCAAGGATCAAATCCGGAGAACCAGGAGATGGAATCAATGAGGACTTTCCGGATGCCCACCTATTCCACATTGCTGCCTTGCCGCCATGGTACGAGAAAATTGGTGAGTACTTGTCCACTTCAACGTTCCCGCTAGAAATGTCTACAAGTGAACGACGGAAGATTGCACTGAAGAGTAAGACATTTCAACTGATAAACGGGCTGCTCTACAAAATGGGCCCCGATCAAATCCTCCGGAGGTGTGTGATGGAAGAAGAGATAAGGGGTGTATTGGCAGAAGCCCACGAGGGACTGGCAGGAGGACATATGGGTCTCGACGCCACGGCACGGAAAGTCCTACTCGCCGGCCTATGGTGGTCGATGTTACACACAGATGCCCGGGAATGGGTAATTCAATGTGACACTTGTCAGAGGGTAGGAAAACCATTGAAGAGGGATTATATGCCACTCTGGCCATCACAACCTCAAGAGCTTTTCGAAAGATGGTGGCTGAATTTTGTAGGACCTCTGAAGGTCAGCCAACTACACCGATGTCGGTACATAATAGTGGCTACAGAGTACTTAACGAAGTGGGCTGAAGCAAAGGCATTGGAGGATAATACTGCAGTAAGCACGGCAAAGTTCCTATACGAGCAGATTGTGACGAGATATGGAATTCCAATTCAATTGACGAGTGACCGTGGGGGACATTTCGTCAACCACGTTATCCGACTCATGACTACGGAATTCAAAATCCTGCACACCCTGTCAAGTCCGTACTATCCAAGGGCGAATGGACAGGCAGAGTCAACAAATAAGGTACTCGTTTCGGTAATCCACAAGTCATGTGGAATCGAAGGATCGGACTGGGAAGAAAGGTTACTGGCGGTGTTATGGGCTTACCGAACCACTTATAAGGTAACGACTGGACACACACCTTTCCAGTTGATGTATGGGCAAGAAGCGGTAGTACCAGCAGAGTACTTTGTCCCAAGTCTGAGAATTGCAGTGGAAAACAGACTAGGAGATACTGAGAGCCTGGAGGAAAGACTATTACAGTTGACTAAATTGGACGAGAAAAGAATTTTGGCTCAATGGTCGACGGAAATCATGCAGAAACGCCGGAAGTATTGGCATGACAAACACCTACGGAAAATGGAGTTCCGGCCCGGGCAGTTAGTCCTGAAATATAACGGCCGTAACGAAATCAAACCTGGGAAGTTCAAAATTCGGTGGTTAGGACCGTTCAGAATACGGGAATTGATGGACAATGGAGCTATAAAGCTAGATAATCTCGATGGAAGTCCAATCAGCGAAGCAGTGAACGGATCGAAACTGAAGATTTACAAAGAGAGAAAAACAGAAACAATACAAATCAATATGCTGGGATTTGCATTAACAAACCACAGCGTAAAGGAGGAAAGAGGCAAACAACGTGAGGAGACAGAAAACAAAGTTGACGGAATGGTATTTGCAAGTACTCAGTTTGAACCAGTCATGGGATTCTTTGCACCAAAGCCAGTGCGGATGGTAGCCCGAGAGGGCCAAATCGATGAAGACTATGGTGGTAAATGGATTAACAAGAACTACCCCGAAGAAGAGGAAGAAGAAGAAGAGAATTGGAACAACTGGATAAAAGAATGCAATCAAGTGCGGGACAAATTTGAGTTCCTACTACCAAAAGAGGTCAGGGAACCGCCAAGAAGGAAATACTTGGCGGAAGCAATGTTCATTACAGAGAGATCACCCTACTGTGATGAAGTCTGGGAATTAAGAAGGTAGAATTGGCCAGTTGGATTACCCCACATACAGCTTCCAAGGAGTCGGCTCTGGAAAGCAAAATATAGATGCAGGAACTTGGAATGTGAAGATGAACGAAGACGGAAAAACATTTCAGTGGGTCCAGGAGCCAATGGGGTGGAATCTGACATGGGTAAGAGATCAATCAACGATCTTCGACCAGATATGGGAATTAGAGGAAATTGATAGATGTTGCTCGAACGATTGCCTGAGACAGAAAGGCTACATAAACTGCATCCTCCGTCAGCTCACAGAAATCGAGATCCTGGAGAATTGGGAGGACGAAAAGTTCCAGAAATCTGGACTCGGCAAGTCAGGTAAGGGAAAAAGCAAAATCGAATAGGAAAAAAAAAAATAAAAAAATAAAAAAATTTTAAAGGCAAACCATACGGAAAGGCCGTACGAATCCCATAAAGGCCGTACGTGCCAAACCATTCGTACTATTGCTGACTGTACGAATCAGAAATCCCTTTGCTGCCGTACGAAGCCGTACTAAAAGACCGTACAGAAGATTGAGGAGGCCGTACGAAAGGACAAGGAGTTACCGTACGGACTGAGCAGGCCGTACGAAGGGAAAAAGGAGAAATTGCCGTACGAACTGAGCAGGAGCCGTACGCCGTACGATTTGAAGGAGAAGTTGCTGCCGTACGCCCTACACAGTCGTACGGTCCTGCCGTACATCCATAATGCCAACCGTACTAAAGCATTAATTGCTGGCCGTACGGTAGAGTACAATTGCTGTCCGTACGAAGAAAAATTGCCAGGAAAGGGTCTGTCGTACGAATTTCTACCGTACCATTCTCGTCAGTACGAATTTTTGTTCTGTCTGGTCGCTCTGCTGTGGTGCCCGTACGGATTCTCCTGAACCGGTAGTGCAAGTGGAAGAAAAAAAAAAAAAAAATAACGGTCCAGAGAAGTATAAACATAGAGATGTCAAACAGGATTACTAGAGCACTGGACAGGGGAAAGCAACTGCAGATAACAGGTCGGGCCGAAGATAAACAGATGGCGGCAAAGGCAATCGTGGAAGAAAAACCAGCACAGACACCACAAATTGACGTGGGTTCATCAGCACAGAAGAAGCTGTCAAAAGGGAAAGGGAAAGACAAGGACAAAATCACAGTGGATTCCTTGCAGTGGGAAAGTCTTACGGCGAGCGAGTGCAAACAGTGGTGGAACAGCCATGCGGACGATCATCCTCTCAAGAAGGCACTGCAGAAGGCACAAGTAGACAAGGTAATACAAATGCCCTATTTCAATTTCCGAGAGTTTGAGGCAATATTGAAGAACATGGTGGCGAATTACAATCCCCGAGCAAAACACACGATCATCAGGTTCATGAATGTATCGGTCAAAATTACATTCTCGCCACAGGACTTCGAGAGAGTGATGGGTGTACCGCGTCAAGGATTTACAGTCGGCAAACAGAAAATGACCAGAAGACACAAGGACAGCATTATGGCAAAGGTTTGCAGACCAGACCTGAGTGAGAAAGAAAAGAATCAAATAAAAGCTGCAGGAAATAGAGGACTTCGCCGAGATCACTTGGCGGATGAGGAATGGCGGTGCATAATGGATGTCATCCGGGGGTGGCTAACGGGAGCGTCACGTTCGTCAGACATTCCATTTTGGATGGCAGATTATATGATTGGCCTTAGCCAGGGCGCAATGTACAATTGGGCAGCAGTTCTCTCCGACAGGATTCACGAGTTCATGAAAATGACTCACAAGTCATTCTACATGACTCAGCAGGCCATTGCACTGTTCCTAGACGCCATCTGCACTCACGTCCCCTCATTGGCGCGAACTCCGTTTCAGCCAGATGCACAGTATGACCCTACATGGCCGACCGTCTTCCGATGGACAAACCTGAAGGCTCCTGCACAGGGTGGGAAGGGAGAAGAGTCTCGGAGCAGCAAAAAGAGAAAGCAGCGGGAGTTATCGGAGACTTCGTCAGAAGCTTCGTATAGTGCACAAGGTGCCGAGGGGGATTGCATTGAGGCCTCGTCAGCCTCAGCCACTCCTGGCAACCCTGCCAGCCCCAGTCCTATAGTACCAGTAGGGGAAAACAGATGGGATTTTTCACTGGCAAAGAAGCATGCACACTTACACTTGGACACACGCACTCAAGCAGAAATTCCAGTTCGGCCTAGTACCACACACGTCTCTTGGGGGCAGGTCATGAGGATGAAGGGAGATAACACCGTACCAGTTCCCCTCCCATCAGGGCAGATTACTCCATTCGAGACTAGATCTCCAGAGAGCATAGCACATGCATACAACTCACTACAGGTAGATGCTTGGCTTCAGCTACTAGGCATGCCTTCAGAGTTGGCAGACATTCCTCCTCTAAGCCCCACTCGATCTTTCCTACCGCCACCTGCACTTGAAGGTGAGATGGTACAGTTCGAGGAGGAGAAAGCAGTTGATGTTGCCATCACGATTAGTGACTCGGAAGCCAAGGGGGAAGGCACAGCCACAGGCAGCTCAGAGGAGGAAGGCACGAGCAGGACAGAGAGTGCTGATGATACAGAGGATACTTCTCGTTCGGTTGAGCCAGCTGGGTTGACAGTACATATGGGTGCGCCAGATGAGAGTGACCCACTCGGTACCATTCTCCGGTATGCACAGGATTTGGGGTCTATGGGAACTATCCTTCAGAGGGTCTCTGATATTGCTGCCAGGGTCAACCCCCAATACTCTTCGCCAGTAATACGTGCAGAGGTACAACGAATTGAACATTTTGTCAAGAATGCTGAGACGGAGTTTGTACGGGTATTTTGGAATAAGGGTTGGCCAGAAGTAATTACCGAGGAGATGCAGAGGGCATGGAAACCAGAGAGACCAGACTTGGGAGTGGGAGATGCAGACAGTGAGCTACTGGGAGCCCTTCATAGCATTGAGGACCAGTTCAGAGCTTTGTACTATGCTCGACAGGAGGATTTTCAAAAGACAGAACGGTGCAACAAACGGCTGGCGGAGGCTGCAACTATGAGTAAGCAGCTGAGGGAAAAAATTGATGAGCAACAGGTGCACTTCCAACGGCAGTTGGCACAGGAAGCCGAGCTCACACAGTCGGAAAGGAACAAGGCTGAGGCACTCAGAGTCGAACTAGAAACCACAAGGAAGGAGTTGGCCGAATCTCAGGCGACACAGGAGAAAACAAAACAGCAGTTGGCCGAGGCTGTCCAGATGGTACGTCTCACCAGAGACAAGCACATCGTAGCCTCAACACATCTGAAACAAAGGACTGAGGAGGTTTACAGACTTCGGCGGTTAGTTCAACCTCAGCAGGGGACTCCTGGATTGGCACGGACAGCATCCACACCTCCAGGGACGTCCACTGACCCTCCTACTTCCTAGTTCATTTGGGCTCTTGTTTGTAGTCGTCTGGAAGACGACAAGTTTTTGTTGGGGGGATGATGTTAGGCGTACTTTACATTAGTTTAGTACTTTTGGCAAAATATGTTTTGTTAGTGGTTTCGGGAAGTATGTTATGTTTTAGTTTCGGCGAGTAGTTACTCCCGATCGGTACAATGGTTGGCGACGGTTGGCAACTGTCGGCCAAACTATATATGTTCTTGTGACGCCATTGTATGGGCATGGAGTTTTTGGATTGTATTGGGACTTACTGTTCTGAGTAATATATGCAGTTGATCTTTTAAATACCAATCCAGGTTGTTATTCTTTCTGGTTATTATTCTCGTACAATGTAATTTATTTCAGTGCACTATGATAATGCAAATATCCTTCTTGGTTACCCTGTCTGAAACCAATTAGACCACTTAGGTGGTAAACAAAGTTTTCAGATCTAACAAAATTTCAGCAGCATAACAGCTTGTAAACAACACTTGAAAAAGAACTAGAATAGATAATGAAAGAGAGAAGAAAAAGAAGCACATCCCACAAGATCTTGGGATAACTCACTAGAAAAACCCAGCCTCTAAAGTACCACTCATTATATTAATGTAGTGAGAATTCTATCCCTGCTCTCCAAGAGAAAATTACTATCTCTATGTAATATCCCCAATGGAATATTTTCTAACTTCCACAAAAATCTGATTTTTTCTTATTGAGTGCAATATTTAAATAAATAGATTCTGAAATTCAATAGTACTTGCACCCAATTAAGAATTGTGAAAAAAATGATTAATAAGGTGTTTCTCGAAATTTTGAAGTTAGAAAATTTCAAACTTCCGGAGCACCACGAACCTCTGAAACTGCCCAATCACGAAAACGATTAAATCTAAAAACATGTGCAAGCTGGTGAGAAATCCTTTTGTGAGTTTGATCCTAACTTCATTCTACCCGATGTGACCAATTTTCGTGCCAAAATGCCTTACCGTTTGAAAGATTTTAAACCTTTGATTTTCCCGCCAGCGATTTTCAAATATAGCTAAATTTTGATCTCCTGGTTGCTGGAGCTAAAAAGGTTTCTGGGTTTTGCTCTGAGTAGTCCAATCATGTTACTGTCCGAATTTCGTGGAAAACGGAGCTTTCTTTTGAGAGATACAGAGTTTTTTGGCTTTATGACAAAGCTTGGTTTCAAAGGTTCTAGGTTTTAAAGTTTTATGGAGATAAATTTTGGAGATATTTTCATTTGTGAAAAAGCGAAAGTTATAAAGTTTCATGGTCTAAAGGATGAATGACTTTATTAAAGTCGTATATTTTTAGTGGCACCAAATTTTTCTCACTTGAATATTTGAAGACTTTGTGAATGGAGAACTCTGTATTGTCAGAGGTTTTACACGCTTTTGAACCCCTTATATTATGAGTACAAAAGTTCTCAAAATGGACGATTTCCCAACTCCTTTGTTGTCGGAGATTTCAAGAGTTTTTGAACTGCTTCTTGCTCAGGGGTTTTTAAGGTTCTTGAACTCCTGTTTTGATCAACACCTCTTGAGGCTACAGGGTGCTCTCCGCTTACTATGCGCTCATAAGACATCTGGCATCCCAAGAGGAATTCGTGAGAAGATATATTCTTTTCGTGGTTGCATTTCTGAGCGTTCATCAATGGCGGGAACAACCTCTATTTCGCCGGCATGTCTTGTTCAAGGAAGAATGTTGATGGCTGTTGCAGGAGAGAAGATATCTGTAGTTGAGATTTGGGATAACGATAGTGGGAAGCAGAATGCCTTGAAGAGAAATGCAGTCTTGAAGGATGCCATGATTTGCAGGTTGTGCACAAAATGATTTCATTAAAAAGGCCGCATAAGTTTTCAAAACAAAATGCAACTGGCGGATATGAAACCAGACTCCACAACGTTTGCCAGCATCTTCTCGGCCTGCAACCTACATTGAAGGGGGATATGGACGACCATTAAAGCATAATGCTGGAGCACAACAACTTTTTTGCAGAATGCCACAACGATTTGTCATATCATGGAATGCAATGCTCGCACAATACAAAAGCATATACAAGGGCCGTGGGCAATCTATAGAAGGTTGGGATGAGTTGGGCTGCAGTGCTACCAACAGAAGCTATTTTGGCTACTCGCATGTTGATCAAATCTATAGATAAGGAATCACAGTGGTATTTACAGGATCATTCAATAAGCATGAACCTTTGCCATCGTTATGAGAAGACGTAGCCAAAGGATAAATTGGGGTTGTGCATATTTGCCATCGTTTTTGCATGCTGTCCTCACTCTTAAAGCCCAGGGATGTTTCAGTTAATAGGAGCTTCTATTTAAGAGCTTGTATTACTCATAGCACAAGTGAAAGCTAATGCCATGGCAATTATGCATATGCATCTCCGGACACAACTAGTAAATCAAGAATATTAGTAAAACAAATATGACATGTTCAATTGAATAGGTGGGAGAGTCTGGGCTTGAAGAGAAGCGAAAATGGTTGAAACAACGTTAATTTTTTTGTGTATGCAAGTGCATGGGATGCTCAGAGTTGAACGTTTCAGATCTTTACTTTTCTTCATTTCGATGTGCAAAGGATGATTGCCAAGGAGTAGTTTTGGATGAAGAGATTACTAAGTTGGAGAAAGTAGTTGGAATTGATGTTGTACCAGATGTTAGTGTATGTGCAAGGGACCTGACATTGCCTACTGATTAGCAAAAGCAATAGTCAATAAATGCAGTTGCCTCTCTTCTTATTGCACCAGAAAATGTGAGCTTGAGGCACATTAATCCTGGTCACTGCTTGAGGTGTGGATCTCCTTGTGATCATGCTCCATATATTATCCCAGTTTGTGACCTGATGAATATTATTGGTTATACAACTGGAAATATCAAAAGTCAAGAGAATCAAGGCATATTGTTTTATTATAAAGTTCTTTCCATAATGTTTCAACTTATTTATGAGTTAAGCTACTTTGTGCACGGAAAAATAAAAGTGATTTTATCTATTGTAACTCACATCAAGGAGTTACGAGAGGAAAGAACTACTATTTTTCATCTACCATTGTTTTTTTTAAGAAGCGGTTACCAAGAAGGGGAAAACTTTTATCTGTCATTTATAATTATTTTCCAAAGAATTAGTTACGGGAAACCGACGAGTCTCCTTTTGGAGGGCTATTTATTGTGAAATTTTCAAAATTCAAAGGATCTTTTCTAGCTATTTGAGAATAGGGGAGCAACTTGGCTTCCTTTTCAACACAGTTTTGTTGTACAGGGGTGTTGAGTTTGTGAACTCACATTTTGGCATTGGAGAAATAAAGGAGATATTTCTGATCTGTGAATTTGGTAATGATTTCCTTTGATTGCAAATGAACTTTGAGTCTTTGTAATTGTTCTTCAATGTTTTATCTTTTATACATATTGTGCATGTGTTTATTTCTGAGACTTTGAATTCAGATTAACCCATCTATTGAAAGGGAGTCTGGTGTTCATTCTTTTCCTGATTATCATTCATGGGTGTGGAATAGGTGGGCTTTGTATCATTTATTTGCATCCTCTTCACTCTAAATCAATCAATCGCATCTATTTTCATGGTTATGGGTAGATGTTAGTTTTTCCTTTTCTGCTTCCGGGTTAAAAGTGTACCCTGTTTTCATTCATTGCACATCATTCAAAGGTAGCTGCACCTTGTAAAATAAGCAGAGAGCACTTGCAAATAACATTGCAAGTGACTCAACTGTTGGTCAGATTGTCATTGGTGTGGGCAAATGAGTATAAAATCAAAGTGACAAATCTGTTAACCAACATAAGGTACAAGTACCTTTTACACTATTTTTTTCACAACTGTGATTATTTTTATATATTTCGATCAATAAAAATAAAACAGAAAATAACCCGAATTGGATCTGATTTTGGTGCAGATGACCTTTGCTCTTGTTGTTGTCAAGTTGGATGCAATTGGTGCTTTCCCTTTGCTACATCCCTTAAGTGAGAAGTTCATCAAATGTATGTGAAGAAGCTTTTCTTTATGTGAACGTATAGGAGGAGATTTTCATGGAACAACCACCAAGTGAAGTTAGTTAAGTTTGCTAACATGATCACTTAAATGTTCTCATTGAAGTAACCCCCTACCGAAACAATGTTAAAGGCTCATTCTTGTAAATGCACACCTAAAATTGAGTTTCAGAAGCTAACCATTGAAGAAAAACAAAGGAAGATGCACTGAAGGACTTGACCTCTCAAAGTGATTGGACGTGAAGAGAAAACACGCAGTAGTGATGGGTTCGACTGAGGTTGAACACATATTAGTAGCTCGACTGCAATCAAACTTGTCTTTGACAAAATTTGGTGTATAGGATGATTCTGACTGTGGTTGAACATGCAATAGAAAATGACAAAGGCATAGTCTGCAGGGTTTGGGGGGCGAAGGACATGTCAAAAGATTTTTTTTCAGTTTCAAGGATGCTTGGGCTTCCTCATTGTCTGTTCTTGTGTCTCTTTCTTGTTAAAACCTCTAAGATAGGCTATTGTAATGAGGATCTGGATTCTTTAGTGTTCTCAGCAAGTTGGTTGTAGAGGTTAGGTTGCTTCAGCCTATGAGTCTTAGGGAATCATAGAAAGATTTTAGGAAGTGTTAGAGCTTCTATGGTGTTGGGACATTGCTGTTTGTGCAAGAGAATTCGTTGAAGATGTATTCAAAGGCATTAGATTAGTGTGTTGCGAGTCTTAGCAAGGACTTGTGGATTTGAGTCTGAGACAATCATGGTGAGTTTGCAGCCAAGATTGTCAGACTCGGTTGAGACTGACAGTTGAGACTTGTGAGTAAAAGGTTATGTTGGTTCAACCTATGAGTTTTAGGGAATCATAGCAAGATTTGGGAAGTGTGAGAGCAATGATGAGCTTGCATGGTGTTGGGACATTATTGTTTTGTGCAAGAGAATTCCTTGAAGGTGTATTGAAAGGCATTAAATCAGTGTGTTGAGACTTGGTGAGTCTTAGAAAGGACTTGGGGATCTGAGTCTGAGTCACTCATGACGACTTTGCAGCCAAGACTGACAGACCCAATCGAGTCTAATAGTTGAGACTTGTGAGTCTTGGCTTTTTGACTTGGCTGAGACCAACAGTCAAGGCTTGCGAATTTTGGCTCTTAGACTTGACCGAGTTTGACAGTCAAGACTCATGAGTCTTGGCTCTCAGGCTTGGCGAAGTCAATTAGAAAAAAAACTGAAGTTTTAAAAAATATTATTCAGAACATTTTTTTGACATATTTTAATTGTTGAGTTTTGTCATGTTTTGGCTAATTTTTTCCACTGAGTCTGAGTACGAGTAAAAAAAAGCTTGCCAAGTCCGAAAATCAACTATATGCATTAAATCTCTGTAACAGCTCATGAGATAGTGGCTTGAGGAGGAGACTTCTCACTCTCGTGGAGTTTTTCTCCTTTTTTGGGCTTCTCCAGGTCATATTGCTGTTGTCTTTCATGTTTATTGCTGTTTTAATGCTCTTTACTTGTGTGTACATGCTTCTTTACATTATTTGATTCTTTTATCAATTCTAAATTACATATATAGAGACTGCTTTTCTATATTTCTGCAAAAGGAACGGCAACTTATAAAATCAATTTGCACTAAGGAAGAATTGGATTTTTGTTGGTGAATTATGTTGTGGAATTTATGCACTAATTATGGCATGAGTTCTATGATTTTTTGCTTCCATGGACAATTTATAGTCAAGTGATTGATGTTTCTTACTTCAGTCTGTATAGACAATGGGATCCGAATCCTTCTTGACAACTGATGTCACTTCTTCCCCAAACTCTGGTGCATCTTATGGTACTTATCATTACCCAATCTCTACATTTAATGAGTCAATTTGTGTTTCTGACACATGCATTTGACTGATGTCGGTGTCAGTTGAATACCTTTTCTTCACAATCTTATGGATCTGCTTAAATCCCTTACCTTATGGTTTGCTGTTTGCTTAGTCTTTGGTGCATGCTTCCTAGGCAGTCACATCTGTTAATAAATGCTGATATTTCTTCATGCTGCTATCTCAGGTTCACCATTGATACCATGCAAATTTCTAAGGTGTTAATTCTGCAGCTTAGTTGCAATTTAAGAAATCCATATTGCAGTAAAAGAAAATAACAGAATGTAACAACAGATATATCCAGCTAGGAAGCATTTGACAACAACAAATAGCAAACGAATGATGATGTTTCAATACTAATAAGAGTGAATATGAATATGAGTCTAAGGTCATCATCAATGTTAAATTTTTGATAATGCCTTTCCATAACCATAATGATAATTAATTATATTAAATGATGTCTTTAGACAACTTAATCATGATCAGTTTGTGTGGTAATAGCTTATCTAACCAACTACTCACTAAGCTGCCTAAGCTGTATATACTCCTTCACCAAGTTGTGTTCAGTGCAAGCATCAACATGCAAATTCAATAAATTTTTTAGCATAGAATACACAGTATTTGTGTTGCTTAGGTAGTGCTGCAAATGCTCAGGGCATTGGAAGGAGGGTGATTCAAATTTGCTGCCTGCCAAAGAGCATTTGGAAGCTTTAGGAAGCCTTCGCGTATTCCATGGTTTTATGTGGAAAGTTGAAAAAACTTGTTATAGTGGTGATGCTTTAGTTATTTTATTATTTGTTGGAAGGGATTATAATATATATGACAGTTCTTTAAATTAATCAATTGTATTGTTGAACCTGTAGGGTGACCGCAACCTTGAAGATGTATCCCACATAATTATCGATGAAGTGCATGAACGCTCAGTTTTGGTAGGCCCTAATTTGATTTTCTGATATTTGTTTTATATAACTATGCTAGAAGTAGTTTCTTAAAATACTCATAGTTACAGCATGTTATTGATTTTTTTTGATCCAAGATATCAATTTATGTGCCTATCAAAATTGCTGTTTTGTGCACTGGACATAAATTTGTCTTTTTATAGATGCAGCTTATTGATTTTAAAGTTGAAGAGAGGGATAACTGAATATTGCATGTTAGTTATTCAGTTACATGTATGATTTTATCGTCACATTTCTGTCTTGTAATTTTGGTTCAAGTAGAATAAAATCATGGGTAAATGAATTGCATTTACCAAGTGGTACTATATGAGTGTAAAGAACAATAGACATTATTTTAAATTTTTTCTCTTCAGAGTTCAAACAAAGATAAGAGCATGAAAAATACAGTTGTAGATACAACAAATATAAGCCATGGAGTGTTCTTGATGTGTGAGAGTTAATGATAGCGATATAACTGGATTTCTATAGAGAAATCAGAATAATCTGCGGCAAGAGTTAAGAAGTGCATAAACCCTAGGGAGTTTGTATGTTTATGGATGAGTCAAAAGATCGCAAATAACAGATAGGTTTGGAGGAAACCTAAGATTGTTAGAAGATCAAATAATTTAGGAATAGATTGCAAGATTATATATTTATATATACACACATATACATGCTAATATACAAATATGTGTACACACACATATATACATGTATATGCACAAATATGTGTGTACATACATACGTACAAATATGTCAGTGTACACACACATAATAGTTATACAAATATGTAAATACACACATATGTGTGTACACACACACACACACAATGTATACAAATATGCATACACACATATATATGGACCCATCTGTATGCACAAATATGTGTGTGTACATACATACATACACACACATACATACATACAAATATGTGTGTGCACACACACACATGTTGCACCCATATAAATTTTTTGCATTTTGTCAAGTTGTAAGCGACAATATAACTGTTTCTCATTCATAAGTGAAGGTTGTGTCTTTGTTTGCAATGGTCGTCAATGTGACCGCATCATTTTTAGATTTTTGCAGAATCAACGAGAAGAGTTATCTAGTGCATCCAACAATGTGAACACAAAAACATAGATAATGAAGGAATGACAAAGTCGTTTTGAGACAGAGAAACAATCATTAGGGTTTTTGGAATGAGTCCTGACAAAAGGAAATGTACTCTTTGATGATTTGAGGTTGGGAAAGGGTAGCATGCCGAAGAGAGAGAATGTCACACTTGAAGGTCACAAACATTCAAAAATGACATCCAGGTGCCTAGGCACATGCCAAGGAGGGTAAATGTCATATTTTGGTGAATTTCAAGTAAAAAAGACAATTAAGTGGGAAAAGTGCAATCTCAATGACAAATTAGAATGTGAAAATCACTTAAGTGACTTAACATGCACTTTTTCACCTAAGTGGCAAATGTCGAAGTGAAATTAGAAGGAAAAGTGCATCCTACCTCCTTGGGGCGCCCAAATTCACTTAAGTGACATAATGTCAATAGAAAAACATAGGCAAAAAGTGCAGTCAAGTCCCAAAGCATGTCTCTAGCCACTTAAATGTTAAAATGTCACTTGCAAAACATGACAAAAGTCCAATGGAGGACTGGAGGGTACCCAAAGTCACTTAAATTGCAATGTATCAATGAGGAATTAGAACAAAAGTGTTCCCACGTGCTCGAGTGCACCCCTAGGAGGTCAATAGTCAAAATGTCAATGAAAAATTAGAAACAAAAGTATACCATGATGTCCAAGTGTGCCCAAGACACTTAAGTGTTACATTGCCAATTGAAAAACATAAGAAAAAGTGACTCATATCTCCCAAGCACGCACCCAAGGGGTTGGATGCCAAGTTGTAAATGATCAAACAGGTGGAAAAGTGCTTTAAAGTCCCCTAGCATGACCTAGAAGGGTTGGGTACCAAAAGTGAAGTTGAAAACATAAAGTGAAATGCATATGGAAGCCAAAAAGTGTGCCTTATGAGAGAGAGGAGGGAAAAGCAACTTCAAAATTAGAAAAGCATTCTTCCTCTCCCAAAAAAACACTTGCCTTGATTTATTGTGTCATTTTTAGAGCAGTGGTTTGAAGGAGAGTGCCATTGCAGAAGGAGTTTGAGCATTTGAGTGAAGGTTAGTGGTGGATTTCTTGAGTTTTTTTTGCGAGCACCGAAGGGCAGCATCTTTCCTTCATTCTTCAACCTTCATAACAGGTATTTGGATTCTTTCCTCTCATTTCTATGAATTTCACTAGGGATTTTAGTGGCAGATTTACAGTGGTTTTCAGTGTTTTTCATGGTCATGTTTTGTAGTTTGTTAGCATCAATCATCAAGCTCCCATATGCCAATAAGAGCCGCTACAAAGAAGATAGGGTTTCAAGGATAAATTAGGGATTCCAGTAAGCAAAACAACACATTTTCAAGCTCCTTTATGGTGTATGACAGTCGCGTGTTTAACTTTATATTTCATGTGGCAAAGACATGTTGGTAGGGTTTCAAGAGGCAGGTTTTGTAAGATTTTAAGGCAGTTTTCAGTCATTTAAGTTGGCAAAATAGCAGGGTTTTCATGGTGAAATCAGTCAAGACATCCTTCAAGTTCCATTTGTACCTCACAAGGTGTGATAGCTCAGACAGCAGATTGAAGTCCCAAAATTGCAGGTTTGCAACATATAGCAGCAGGGCTATGTTACCAGTTTGCTAGGTGCAGGCCCAGGATTTGGGTCCGATTGGGGATCTGGGTCAATTTGGCTGGGGATTTGGACAGGGGGCGTGTTCTCAACTGCAGGTTTGCCCTGGATGAACCCAAAATGAACCCACATTTTTTTAACAAACTGTGCACCCGTGATGAGTTACAGAAGGTTGGTGTTGGTTGCTTAAGGTCGGGCAGCCATATGTCATTCCATTGGAGCTGCTGTAACAAAGAAAGCTATTTCATTGGAGTTGTTTCTTCCTTGTGTCATGGGAGAGCCAGTCTGAGTCTACTCGAACTGCTCTGCCAAAAACCATTGCACGGAAGGCTTAGCATGGGAGTATCTCGGGACATGTTAAACTGTTGCCTTTTCAGCTTGGATCTCTGGTTTTATACAAAAAATTTTCAATACTGTTTTAGATGTTATTTTATGGAAGCTGCCGTTGTCTTTTCTGCTTCATATACAAATGTCTTCACTGATGGTTGCTGTCAATTTTTAATAAAGCAGTTTCATGTTGAACATTATGATCTCCGGCTACAAGGTTGCAAGTGTTCTACTTTTGCACATGATCTGGTAGAAAGCATGGATTTCTGTTTCCCCAAGTATAGTATATCTTCTCATATACTTCTTTTTTATAAAATAAAATATTTTATCATCAAGAAAGGTAATAAAAGTTGCATGTCATACATCCTTTCTACAAACAACACCAGAGAAAGAGAGTCTGGACACCTATATTTTCTCACATACTAAAGAAAGTACTCAAATCATCTGATATCGTTGCAGAGGATAAAGAATCAAAGATGGGAATGCACTATTTAACTCTCTTTTGATGTATTCAGTCACCAGTGTCTTCTCAGCTTGTCTATATTGAAGGAGGTGTAACCAACATAAAACTTGTGGGCAAACTAGATGCTATAGATTATTCAGGGAACATCAATTATATGTCATAGGAAATGTTGACACTGTTGCAATAGTGAATAAAGATGCATTGGTATTATTGCTTTGTTTAAGGATAAAGCATAATGTTCCTTTCAAATTTCTCATTTTTCAGAAAAAAAAGTGATTTGAAAAAGTCAATGGCTAAAATAGCAGACCAAGAATGCACATGTATTGGGAAAATGATAATAATATGCTTGCACAAAACTACCTACTGTCCAGAATTGCGTCATTTAAGCATTGCATTCCCTTTGACATTGGCTTGGTCTTCCTTACAATTTAAATTTAAAATATATGGTAGCTTAACGTAAGTGCTTTTTCTTTGAGTTGTCTTAGGAGCTTCTTCAAGTGTTGCGTGTGATTTGAACTAACCTTTTGCAATAACAGGGGGACTTTCTTCTTATTATTTTGAGAGATCTACTTGAGAGGAGATCTGCTACCAAATCTAGCAAATTGAAACTTATACTGATGTGAGTTTTACTTTTTTCTTAGTTATTGATGTTAGATAGTTCTTTGGTGAAAGAGTTTTATGCTTCTATTTTCTGCCTATACTTATGGATATAGGTTTCTTTTTCCTTAATAGGTCTTTGTAATATGTTTTATATCAGGTCAGCAACAGTTGATGCAAGTTTGTTCTCACATTATTTTGGGGATTGTCCAGTTATAACTGCAAAAGGTCGTACACATCCTGTGACTTCTTTTTTCCTTGAAGATGTTTATGATAGACTTGAGTATCGTCTGGCTTCAGATTCACTTGCAAGCCTAACTGGCACTCCAATGCCGAAGAAGGTGGTACCTTTAATGACCTGAGTGTTAGCCATAATCAAATTTAAGCCTGAATGTTGTTTTCCTGGTCAAGTTTTGATATAGAGGCAGTGTGATTCTTATACATGCTTCACAGTATGGTTTGGTATGCAGAAAGAAATTTGCAGGTGGTATCAAGGAGTATTTAAAATTAGATGTATCAGTTATAAATACTATGACATTATTAGTAGTTAGGGACAACAAATCAGTTACTACATTTGTAGTTGTTGGTGCCAAAAGTCACTTGTTTATGAGCAAGATCTATAAAAAATTGAAATCAGGGTGAACTTTTACACCTCTGATTCCTGCTGCGTTTTCTTTCTTCTCTCTATTTTTTTTAATTGTCCTTTCATCCTGGCCTGATATCTTGGTGCATTTTTGTTCATATATGTTTCATTCATGTTATATCCTCATTTGCATTATTGATGTCCATAGAGCTCACTTCTTGTATTGCAGTCCTAAATGATTTTACTTTACTTTGTAGTTTCATTGCATGCTTGTTGGGTGTAATTTATCTTTTGTTGTCAAGGTTGTTGGTTTCTTCTAACAGTGAACTGAGATTCATATCTGGATTTATTCACCAATAATAGGAATTAGTATCTTAGAGTACAATAAAATGCACAGGCCAATCATTGTATAATCTGTCGTTAAGAGATACTTCAATCTTAAACATCAGAAAATGGCATCAGGAACTGTAGGAAACAACATTAAAACATCAGTTTGAAAAAACAATATTATAATGTCAAAGATTTGGCTGCTTGCCTCTGGAGATGATAGGAAAAGGCATTTGAATTGTCATTTGTCTCACAAGAAACAAGTTCTGTTTCAAGCCAAAACCGGTTTATAGTTCTTTTCATCAAAGATGAAATTTTTAGAAGTTGGAAACATTTATTGGAAAGGGAAACCAATGGCTAGCCTCTTGGAAACAGTCCCAGTGGCTGAAAAAGATTATCCTATATCTATTTGCTCCCTTCTTTTCATGCAAATAAAAGATAATGTTGGAATCTCCATCAAGTATCCCATGTAATATTTGGATTTTCTCTTTGTCTATCTGATAAATTTCTCCAACACAATTCTCTCGTTTGGAAGGAAGTAGGAACGTGGATGGTAAACAATGCAAAAGATTGAATCTAGTTCTAGTGGGTGGAGGTGCACAAAAATGTCCCAATTATTTGTTTGGTAGGACACAAGTTGTAACATGTGGGTTGCTTAAAGAATGGGAGTAAATGGAGAATGTTATGTGGAATCAACAAGAATTCATTGAAACTGCTTTAGAAAAGATGATAAATACAGTAGTTCTATTAGAAATAAACTTGGTATCTTGCATAATAATCATATTTGGCTTAAATTAATCATTTTTCCTCTTCAAGATTTGTATTTTAAGAGAGGAGTCCAGAGCTCATATTCCGTGGTTATGCTGGTGCTAACACCTTGGATTTCATGGATTGTTCTGCCTTAGATACATTAATCAATGTGTTCTTTTTGGACTGCCAAAAATTTCAGTGAGATGTTTTCTTTGTTTTGGAGTAAAATTTTATAGTTAAATCTTAGTCTTGACATTGTTTTGTCTTGGTCCTTGCCAGTTTTGTGTGAGAAGTTAAGCTGAAATTTGAAGCATTTGTGACACTGCCTATCAGCCAATCATGGGTCATGTCAGTTCTATGCATAAATGTATATTGTTAGAGGATGTTTTATTTTCCTTGAATTGTTCCATTCCATATTTCTCTTTGGAAATAAGATTTGGTTTGCAGGTTTAATTGTTACAGGATTAGATACATTGGTGGTCCTTGTAGGGCTTTGAGTTATTCTGCAAGCATGTTTGATCAATATTTGAGATACCTACCATTTCCTCTTGTATAGTAGCAGCAATTAATTCAGATGCTTTATCATATGTTTTATGTAAAATTTCAAATGGGCTAGGATTACCCTGGGAGTCTTGATTCCTTGTTGAAGACAATGATATTTTTTTTTATTTTTTGTTTGGCATTCTTGTCTGATTTTTATGCTTAAAGATAATATGAATAGTGCCATATTCGACTTAGGTTGCCAAGGTGGTGAGGTAGGACTCTGGAGGGTTCATAGTAGTTGGCTGAGGAGGTTATTTGCACAAAACATGGAAATGCTAAGGGTTTCAAAATGGAAATTGTAATGGACACCCTAGTTTTTTCCAAACATTGTTAGCTGAAACCAAGCACAAACAATATTCGGACCACTTTCTGATCACCAAGAGCCTGAGGTGTGCAAGGTGAGAGCATATGATGTTCGAATTCACACTTCAAATCATTTGCTTCTATATTGAATGCAATGCAATGATTACGTACACACCAGGCGTCCACAACGACCACATGCCTCGCTTGTTCAGCGAAGTGTGTAATGTGCAACACAAGCATGCACTAGGCGGTGTTGCTGACCACTTCTACACTTCTAGTGCATGTAAGACAAAATGAATATGCAAGTACTTGCACAGAGTAAGTCTTGATTAAGACCAAATTGGTCGACTATACCAAACTTAGCCAGTTATGATTTGCTATAAGGATTGGCTGTAAACCATCCAATTTTACAAAATGAAGCATGCAAAGACATCCTCCGGCGGTACTACCTTCTGGGGTTTACAACACATGAACAATAATACTTTTAACCATCATTCTTGCTGATCATATAATTCTAATATAAAATTCAGGCTGCTGTTACAACTAAATCAGATCAATATATGCTCAGAAAACAACAAATTGCATAAGGGAAATCATGTACCAATGCTCTGTAGCTGATGGTTGATGTTGTGAACACTGTAGAGGCTTCCCTACTGTTGGTGATGGTCTGAAATGAAGTTAAACTCACTGATACTCTGCTGTTACAACCTGTGCCCACTATTGCAGGTCTGAAAATACATAACCAGCACCACATAAATCATTCACCCAGCCCCATTCAATGACTTCTCCATCCTTTAAGCACTGCAGATCCCCTCTTGACCTCTAGGCGCCACTTTTCAAAGCATAAAAGACACCAAAAGTGGAGCACTCCGCTTTTTTGTCCTCACGTCCCTCTCTTGCACCTGTACGACCTGCTGGGATTTTCCATTTTCTTTGGCTAAGTCTTCAATAATCACCTTAACCTAGGCGTCTAGGTCCTCTATGAAATATCATTGCAAATTTAAAGCCTTTCGTTCAAGAATAACACCTCAGCAAGCAATTTTGTACGACAGCCTGCTGGAAAATGGTACGGCCCAACTGAGGAATAAACCTTCAAACACTCCCACAAATCAACATTAAATCACACCAAAATTTATACTGTAAACAACTCAAACCAAATCAACTTCAAAACACATAAATACTCAATCTAGTTTCACTGCAAATGGACTCTATTGAAGCTCGTTGTGATTTTTGAGATAAAATCACCAATTATTCTATCTAGGGTTGGTCTTTCACAACCGAAACTAGAAGAAGAATGAGGTATGCAACCTCGCAGGACAAATCTTGGAAGCTCTCCACATAAAATTCTTATCAGAAATGCATAAAATTGAATGAGCGTTCAAAACTCCATAATAAGCTTCCCTTGAAATGCCCAAGAAGAATAAAATATAATATAACTTTATGGGTTACATGGGATATTTATTTCCCACCAAAATGGAATGCCAACTTTATAACTCCCTAGGGAACAACACACTTGAAGATCACGTTTAATCAAACATTAAATAACTTTAAATTCACCCCTTATAACTCCTAAGTGAGTGCCACATTAAGGGATGCATAGACATTATAACTTCAAACTTATATCTCCATGCGCTCAATAAAACACTTATATTCACCTTATAATTAACATTACACTAACTTGCTAATACTTATTCCAAACCTTAGGCGACCTTAGTGAAATATTAATTAAACTGCCAGATAATAGTCCCAAGCTACGGAAAGCATAGAAATGCACTGATCAAATAACTCTGACCATACCAAAGTGTAGTAGAAGACTTGGGACGAAAATTAGAGGCCATCAAGTGACTGTCTAAAAATAGTATGTTTCTCCAAGAAAGTTGGAGAGCACCCGAGAGATCGAAACTGAATTCCAAAAGCATCTATGCACTCCAAATGACTAGCAGAACTTAAATCCACAAACAACTGCTCTGCAAGATTGAGCCGCGACCATTCCAAGAACGTTGGAGTTTTCCCAAACATGAGGAATAGCCTCCGGAAGACTAGGAACAAGCATAATGTGCACAAAAGAGTCTATGCGCCAAAAAGGGGACATTGCAGTTCTCCCTCCCCAGAATTGCTTGCCCTCAAGCAATTTGCGAACCATAACCAACAGAACCATCATGAATAATGTGACTCCAGGATCCCAAATTAGTCTAGGAGGTTTGTGAACCCCCAAATACAATGTGCCATGTTGTGTCACAACTGCAATTGTAACCTTCTTCATATTTCTTGCAAAAAGGAAAACAATCCTTTGCAAGAATTCAGCGAACACTTCATCATAACACCCCTTGGATTTAACATGCCTCCTCTGAACCTTTCTAATATAATTGTGAAGACTCGTGAGAACTCTCATTGTTCTTACTCCAAGAATCTTTGAATGAAGAACCAACACATGTGGAAGTTCGCTGTCTTGAATGAACTCCAAAGGTAAACTATCATAGTTTACATCACAAACCTTCGTATGATAAATTCTCAGGATTTGGAAGGTCTGAAAAAACACATACTTGTTGTTCATGACTGAAATCAGCGATGAACAATCTGATTTTAATACCCTACACAAGGAAGAACAGATGCACCAAAGGAATCTCTAAGAGTGAGCATGAAAAGTGAGCATTGTATTGTTTAGAATCACCTCGGAAAAGGTTGGAGGAAACTTCCAAACAACCTCCAACTGTGGATAATCACTTTCCTTGACACCAATGTTTTGTCAACTTTCATGAATGTGAGCAGCCCGGAAAGTGAGGTGGCTGATCTGCAACCAAACAACAGAGTTGTAGCTGATAACTTGACCAATTCCAATCCAAGGAACGTCTCTTTGGTCACCGTAACCTTCCAATATACTTTGTTGGTGACCTCTATCATGTATTCGAAGTAAGGAAGCAACTCCACCATGCTTGTGACGCGCAACTTTGCTATTCATGTGGGCTTCATCTAAAGACCTTCTAGTGAAACCAAAGACCTCTTTTCCAATGAGGATGGCTTTCACACTTCCAATCCAAGTGGGTTGGTGCCTACAAATTCTACAAGTGGGGATTGGTGTTTCCAAAGACATCATCCATTAAAGAATTTGAAGGTTGGTGCTTGTCAAAAGAAGAGATTGGCGTCTCTTGCTGAGTTGGTGCTCAATTGTGGGGATTGGTGTCTCCAGTGGGTTGGTGCCTACAAATCATATAAGAGGTGATTGGTGTCTCCTGTAGGTTGGTGCCTACAAAGATTGTAAGAGAGATTTATATAAAATCAATATTTTTCCATGGTTTTTCTTCCGTAAGGGTTTCCACGTAAATCTTGTGTTCTTGTGTTGCATAATCGGTAGATCTTGTGTGATTGATATTGTTATGGTTGTTAAGTTTTGAAAAAGTAAAAAGATTGTATTATACCGATTCAGCCCCCCCTCTCAGTATAATCGTGTGCTCATCACCCCTTTCCATGAAGAGACATCAAGGTATATATTTGGAATGTGAAGTGTGGTTGAGTGAGGTGTGTGAAAAAATGTGATACCATTCTAATACAAGCAGATTTTTAAAGGAGAGTACATGTATGAAAAACGTTGCATCAGTTACAAGCAGATTTTATGAAGGAGATTCAAATGATCATCATCCATTGAGGAAGCAATATTCAAGATGGTGAAAACTTTGTTCATTTGGAGGTTGGTGCTTCCTAATAGAAGAGATTGGTGTCTCTTGCTAAGTTGGTGCTTAGTAGTGGGGATTGGTGTCTCCAGTAGGTTGGTGCCTACAAACTGCTTAGTAGTGGGGATTGGTGTTTTCAGTGGGTTGGTGTAATATCCCCAATGGGATCTGCCCTAAAATTTTGATTTTTTATCTCTGCTCAAACCCTAACTCAGAATTCTGAATTTATTTTTCTGATTATAAAACAAATATGACAGCGAACATATAATGCCGAGTAATGCGAAATAAACATGCCAAAATATACTACAAGTCGCTGATCATATCAAACATGAAATCCACCATGAAATACACAATATATGGCCATCAAATGCATCATATACATCTGAGTTTTTGAAGATAACTTCTGCTGTTACAAATCTGAATGTAATGACTGAAAATTACATCACAATCATGGGCTAAACATGATCAAACATGGCCCGGAATGCTGCTGTCCAAATCTGCTCTAAACCTGTAATGTCCCCTTTTAGGATTGCCCTAAATCTTGCCCTAGAATCACCAGTTAGGGTTATATCTGTTGTACCCAATCAATTTTTTTGCTTCATTAAGGCATTTTGTAAGAGTCTAGAAAATTTTTCATCAAAAAGTCAAAATTTCTAAAAATACAAATTTTCTATTTTTAGAAAGTTTCTAAAAATAGACGTTAAATTTAGGTTTTGTGGGTTTCTTGAGATACGGATGCTGACAAAATTTTCTAAAACTAGAAAGTTTCTAAAGATAGAATATCTGATTTAGGACTCTTGCTTGATTCTGATTGGCTGATTTTGCTTCACGATCAAGGTGGTCCAGACGGAATCTGCAAAAGGTCGTGTTTTCCCTATTGGGTCAATTCTGCTTTTTCAGATGGTGAAGCACGAGCTCCGAGGCCATTAATGGAGGAGGTTTATCTGCCAGGGGTCAGTTTCAAGTTTTCAGTGTTGTTCAGAAGGCGAAGAACTGCTGAGCAATAGACAACTGACGAAGAACGGAGAACGGAGCAGGATGAATTTGGAAAACGTAGAAAAGTTGAAAATCATCAAAAAATGACTAAGTCTGGGAAATCCAAGCGCCCTTGGAGGCTGGGGGCGCCCAAGCAACCCAGTGTAGGATTTTTTGCGTTTTTTGAAAAACGTCAAAAATGCCTCGTCAGCCCACTTTTAGGTGGTCAAAATCATTTGAACTCAGTCAAAAGGCCCGTAAAAGTAGGGGATTCATCTCAGATATGCTCAGGGTATCTAGTCTACCCTCACCCTGATGCTTGTCCTTGAAATCCTGAAATTGGCTAAATCTGATGTCCTGAAGCCCTGAAAAACTGACTAACTCTGAAATCTGGTGGATCCTCAAAAATCTAGAATTTGCATGTTAAATCCCATGGATCCGAGACCTATCTCAAACATCCTGAAAGTATATTTCAAAATATTTAAAGTCATACTTAAATATATTTTGAAATATACGTCAGGCATGGACCTTCAAAATCTGGCGGAATTGAAGATTTGCGGATGAAAATTGAAATATTCCAAAATTTTTCTAAGGCATGGAATCTTAGGCGCCCCAGGAGGCTTGGGGCGCCCATCATCTCTAGACTTAGTTTATTTTTCATGTTTTTCCGGAAATGAAGAAAAGTTGAAACTATCGAAAATTTGACTAAGGCATGAGTCCACAAGCGCCCCTGGAGGCTAGGGGCGCCTAGGATCTCTAGAGATAGTTTTTTTCATGTTCCGCTAATGTCATCCATGACAGTTTTTTTCATGTTCTGCTAATGTCATCCATCAGCCGCTTCCCGATATTCCTCCGACGACGGTTTCTAGAAGTCAAAATAGCAGTCAAACGTCGTCAGATCGTCAGTTCAAGGTTGGGGATGAAATCAGAGTTGATAAAGCTTCAAAATGCCGTGATCAGTCAGCTTTTTCAATCGACGGTGACAGTTTGCCGTCTTGTTAAAGTTAGAGGCAAGCCATACTGGAGTCAGAACGAATGCAAAAGTTTCAAAACGAAAAGAAAATTTGGCTAACACTTTTGCAACCTCGCGTGTTTGATGACATCATCGAAGAAGCAATTTTTGATCATCCTCACATGTTTAGCCATAGGCAGCTATAAAATAGGGATTCTTCCTATTCAAGTATATCTATTTGGATTTGTGCTTTAAAAGTTGCTTTCTTCATGGATAAGATTCAAGCTTTGTGCTTTCACAAAGAATGTAGCTTTTTTGTCTTAAGTCCTATAAAGACAAGTTTTTGACCTCCTTTATTCATTATTTTTGCAGGTTGCATCTAGAGGAAGAAAACATCTTTTTCTTCTCATGAAGATTTGAGAACCCAAACGGAGTGCTTATTTAGTGTTCTTTGAGGTTTCGGGATTGGGAAGCACAGAGGCATGCTTTTTCGAGGTCCATTTTTCTAGGGGATCACTTTTTAGAAACAGAGCAGGAGCTTTTTCAGTTTCCATCGAAATGGGTTCATATGGAATTACATTCTCTTGAAGATTGGAAAATTTTGGTTTTTTCGAAATCTGCTTTTTTGTTACTTTTTCGGGAAATCCGCTGCTTTTTCAAAATCTGACGATCTGGGTTGCTTCAAAACGGGATTGTCTACAAAACCCATGTGCCAACTTTTTCTCTCAAAATCTATTTTTTTAGAAGAAATCAACAAACAATTTTCAGCTTTTTGCGCAAAATATTTCCAAATATAGGCGTGTTCACAGTCATTCTTCAAGTTTTTCAGTATGCAGTACTCTCCAATAGAGATCAAGCCTAAAACGACGTTGGTTCATGATTACCTAAGAACTTTCGAGACAGATTTGCATAAGGTGCTTCTAGTGTTCAATTTGCATGCTTTAGAAGATGCAGGAAACATCGCTATCAGGAATCTGAGTCACTCCGGGTTGCTTGTAGCAGCTTCTTTCCCTGTCACAGTGCAAAGCATTGAATTCGTAATTGCTTGTACTAAGCATTACAATTCAGTTACAAGAGAAATCCAATCAGCAGATGGTCGTGTGCTCTGTAGCCTCAGGCCAAATGACATTGAGAAATGTTTTTCAATACCAATATGGAAGGAGAACTTAGTCATTTCTATTGAAGAATGCAAGAGGGTGTGGCACAATGATAAAGAAAAATATCGGAAAAAGATTGCTTGAAAGTGGCTGAAAGAAAAGCAGAATGTTTTGCCAAAGTAGAAGATAAAGCAACCCTCAAGGCTAAGAATAGGCAGTTGCGGCAATATATTTATATCAGTGGATGATGTCACCAACGGGGCAACGATATAGATAAGGATGGGACTCAAAAAAACAAGCTTTAACTCAATACTTTTTGTTTTAAAGCATTTGCTTTCATTCAAAGCTTATCCATCCTTAAAATAGTAAAAAATCACTTTGTAATAGTTGGAGCTTTCTTTGCTTTAAAGCAAATGGTTTTAAAGCAGTTGTTAGTTGTAATCTTTGTCTTAGAATAGAAATAAAACTTGCGAGTTGGCAAGTTAGTTAGATAAAATGAAGGAGATTTTAGGGTTCCCTACTCCTTTGATTTAGTATAAATAAGGGCAGCCTTGCCCATTGTTGGGAGGGGAACTGTAATTGTGATAGCAAAATTTGCTGTGCCTATTCTAGCCTGCAGAAATTGTTATTTCAAGTGCTTGTTCACTCTGTGTTATCTGTTATCCAGTGTTTGATCGCATATTGTATGCCTGCCATTTGCTTTGATTCTCTGTCTCACGATCTAGTTTTGTTGTCAGATGTGTGGCTTGCGTAATCCTACTTTCAGTTTTCATCTTAAAGTACAATGAGTCTTCTGATGTGATCTGGAAGAAGTTTATTTGAGCTTTTATGTTAAAACAAATCATTCTCTGTTAACTTTTGATTTCTATGCTCTGAATTTACTTAGGTGATCAAAAGCGTCATTTAGCTTAGGCCTAGTTGTAGTTAGAAGTTAAAAAGGAAAACCTCTGCTGCAGCGATAGAGTTTTATAACCTTGTGCTCGCAGCTGAGAAGCAAAAAGATAGGCAAAATTTAATTTATTTATCTTTTAAGCAACCATCAGCAAAAAGGGAACTTCCCCTCATAATAGAAGAGCAGTTTATCTGTGCATAGCTGTCTATTTCCAACTCGCATTCCAGAGGTGCGAATTGAAACGCCAACAATATCTTACCAATCAAATTTTGGAAGCAAGATAAATCCTAGTTTATGTAATGTCCTTAATAAGAATTACACTAATTTTACCCCATACTATCAACTTTCTAAGCAAACAATGGGTTTAGAGAATACCTTGTCCTAACTTAATCCTTGCAAGAAGTTAGAAATCTTAAACATCAGTAAGCATAAAAAACAATTTAATAAACTCAATTGAATCTTACCTTGGGATAATCAACCATGGGGGAGCATGGAAGAAAGTGACTCGATGGGGTGTCTTAGCCTCTCTAGGCCTAAAGGCAGAACCCTTTGTACTAAAAGGCAGAACTCCTCTGGCCTCATGTGGCCCATGCCATTCATATGAGGTGGCGTACCTAGTGAGGATTCTAATTTATCCCCTCATCTTGCCATTTTTTCCCATTTCCTCATGATTGGTCTCCTTATATTTCTATACCATGATAGGGAAGTGAGGTCTCAAAAGGGTGTCTTGGTAATCCATCTCTCCTAGGCCCAAAGGCAGAACGCTTCACTAAAAGGCAGAACCCGTTTGGCCCATGTGAACTTATCATTTCCCATCCTAGGTGGTGTATCTAGAAGGGGGCCCCTCCTGATAGCACAACTCTCCTAGACCCAAAGGCAGAACCCCTTTGGTCCATGTGGGCTCATTCCATTCCCTCTTGGGTGGCGTATCTAGAAGAGGGCACCTTTTGGTAGCACGACTCTCCTAGACCCAAAGACAGTACCCTTTAACTAAAAGGCAGTACCCCTTTGGCCCATGAGGACTCATTCTATTTCCTTTTGGGTGGCGTACCTAAGAGAGGGTCCCGTATCCCTTTTGTACTTTTCCTTCCTCCTATCGTGGTATAGGTTTATGCATAACAAACTCTTATCAATTCCACATTCTCAAATAATCATATCAGCAATACATAATAAATTATGAAGATGACATCATAAATACAATATGCATGATCTATATTTAAATCCATACATTCATGCTCATATAAATTCTACCACAAGCAGATTTCAGATCTCCCTCTATACATTATTCCTTTTCTTTTCTTCTTATGCTCGGATATATATATTCTGAAAATGTATATTGTTTTCTTCTTGATGATCCTTTCAAAATAGATCAATCCTCCCTTTATATCTTGATTTTGGAGGGAGTCACACTCTTTCATAGTTGCTGCCCTTGAAAGAGTTATAACTGTTAATACCATAATAATATCATTTGCTGTTTGTTCAAATAACTAATTCACTGCACTTTTATATCAATCGCTGCCTTGTTTCCTTCGTTAGTTTTTTAACTAAATCACTATCATAATCGCTGCAGCTTCTTTGTAAATCTGAATCATTTCTCCTTATAATATTTGTTACTTCCTTAGTTAGGAAGTTAGGAATCGATGCTGGGGAATGAACCACAGCCCTTGTTGCCTCTTATATAATCTCTGACCCTTAGTATTATTAATTGCTGATCTTAAGTCTTATATGCATCGCTGCCTTCAATCAATAATATTTAGTATTTATATTTGATAATTATAATTTATTATATTATAATAATAATAATAATAATAATAATAATAATAATTAGTATTTATTTTTATATTGATAATCATAACTCATTATTATATAATAATAATATATTATATTTATATTATTTATATTTTATGTTTATATTTATATAATATATATTATATATTATATTTTTTTTTGATCCATAAGAACGATTTTTGTATATATTAAGAGCCAAAAAATTACAGAGAGATGGGCTACCTTAGCTATACTGAGAGTCTTTTCCCCATATCCTACCCTACCAAAATTGACCACGCAGGGTCCCAAACAGAGAGTAAAATGGCCATGCAAGGCCAGAATTAACCCAAGAAAATGGCCACGCAGGGCCCAAAGACCTTCTCCCTTAGACTTAAACATATACACAAAAGACTATGATCACGACCAGACCAGAGGAAACTGAAACCAGGAACATATAACTATCTCCCCGCTGAGAACAAGAAACCAAAAAACAAGGAGAATAGACCATTTTAAACTATAATATAAACATCACATTGCAAACCAGATGGAGACTGCAACAGCAAATCGCATGAGTCCTAGATTGAAGGCGTAATCGCGGAACTCTTCCATCCACTCGAAACCCCCAAACGGCTCAATTTGCAATTGTTTTTTCAGAAAGCTTAACCCCACTTCCACCTGCTCTCTATGGGCCAGAAGGGCCATTCCTTTCAAATCCAGGAGAAAGGGGTAGAACCGGACTACCTCGTCCGGGTCTTGGAGCAGATCGATATCAGCTGGCCGCGGGATTCCTACCCCCAGGGAGGCTGCTTTCAAGATGTCCTTCAAACCCATGATTAGATTGGCCTTGAAAAGCTTCCTCACCATTTGTTCTGCAACTTCTTTGGAGGTGCCTGCATCTAAAACAACTGTGAGAAAGCGGGAGGCAATGGTGGTGTCCATTCTATAAAATTCCCCACCCTCAACAAATCCCCTGCCTAGGATCACTTTAACTGTTGCTAGGGTGAATTCGTCATTGATACAAAGTACTCTCTTCAGTCTCTGATTTGAAATCTTCCCTTTAAATGCCAATTGCCTGACTGCACTCTCTAATTGTATCGAGGTATCCATGCCTAAACATACTAATCCTTCTGTCGACACTCGGACCACAAATCTTGTTCTATTTGCCATGGGAGTAACAGTGGCTCTGTGGCTATTCCTAAATGGGAGAAAGCTTTTATCCTTCAACTCCTTCTCGACCCTTCAAAAATAGAACCATCTAGATAATGGTGTCAAGCGCAAGTTAGATTACCTTCCCATGATTAAACTGCAGTTGTGAGGTGGCAGAGGCTGCCGCAATAATCATTGATTTGATGTGATATTTAAAGCTTGGTATCCCATCGATCTGCCCATAGTCTTAGGAAGAGTCTTGCCACCTTGTCTGCCTAGTTGGCATATCGAACCCCAGACCAAGTTGTGTGGAAGGTCTCCCTCCCTGCCACCCATGGGCTCGATCAAAGTAGTCAATGTGATCTTTCAATGTTGAAGATTTCTTTTATGTTCCTCCCATTTGCACCTATATTCGATAGGGCATCTACCTCTGAATTTCCTTCCCTAAAAATATGCTTAATAATATCTATATTTATGTTTATTATTTATAAATACAAAATATTTGCATAAAAATATTATTTATTTTATGTATACATAATTATCATTTGAATTGACCAATTTTCAAGAAAGCAATCGTATATCATGATGTTTAAATCTTTAATTTAAATAATGCCTTAATATCGGGACATGACAAAACCCTAGGTTTGTACATACCAAAAGATGATGATTGATGCTCAAACAAACCCTCCAATGGTGGCGCTTGGAAGGAAATGGCGCTAGGTCTAGGGTCTGGAAACCCTCAATGGATGAAATCGCTTCCTTCAAGACAAATTCGCCCTCCTACAAGTGTGGCACTCCAGTTTAGGGCAAAACCCTAGTGCAAAATGAACACAAAATGCCACAAAGAAGTGCTGCTCCAAATCTGATCTGCAAATCTGAATATGCAATAATGCTCCAAACCTCCAATGAAGTGCAAATAGAACTCCGTTATGAGTCCTCCACAAGATGAGCTAGGTTTTCGTCCAACTCATTGTATTCGCTAGGGTTTTCGTCCTTGGAATATAGCTCAACCTAAGTTGCAGCCAAATGAGAAAATCTCAAGAAGAAATTATGATATGAATGGATGATAAATTGATCTCAAATGACCTTATATTTATAGCCAACTTTCCTCTCATTCTAGCCCTAGCCGACCTCATCTTGGCAAAAATATAATATTTTATTTTGTTTTTCTCCTATCTTGGCCGACCTCATGCTAGGCGCCAAAAACAATAAAATATTCTTATTTTATTTTCATTGTCTTCTCCAAGAGGAGCGAACCTCTTTTGGCACTTTTTATTATTTTTTAAGACCTCTTCCTAGGTTGTCCTCCTTCAAAGAAAATTATTTGGATTTATTTTATTTTTTCTATGGCATTACAAAAACACCCAAAGTCATTTTCCATCCTTTATTTTCTTCCTCTTGGGTCGCTCACCTCCTTGACCATTTTATTTAATTATTTTTCCTTCACCAAATGGCTCACAAAAATATAAGAAGTCACTTCATATCTTCAATTTGCCCAATAAAATTGATTAAATATAATATTTAATCAATTAAGTCATTCCCTTAGCCCTTCGGCATAGCCTACGGGAGTAGGATAGGCTAACCAACTCTATTAGGTGATCATTTGGAAAATGGGGACATCACAGTTGGTGCCTACAAATCTTTTTAAGAGAATTTTATTTTTCATGGCTGGATTTGGATAGTAGATCCAAGCAGTCTTTCCTTGTGGTTTTCTCCCGAAAGGGTTTCCATATAAATCTAGTGTTCTTAATTGTTAGATCTTATGTGATTGCGTTATTATGGTTGTTAGTTTTTAATAAGTAGAAGATTGTCTTATATTGATTCACCCCCCTTCTCAGTATAAGTGTGTGCTCATCAGTATGCCCTAAGTAAGCTTAACTAGACAAGTGTGAATAGGACCTAATGTGGAACCCGTTAGGTAATATACCTTGTTCACACCAACACCCCCCTTATGTGCAATTTAGGGAGAATATGAAACATGCAAAGATACAAAGATGGGTTCTGGCTACAAGGCCATGTTAGGTACACATGTACAAAACAAATCTCTCACAAATGGAGAAAAGGAGAAAAACCCGTAGGAAAAAACCCTCTCCAAAAGAGAGAAAATATGCAAACAAACATGTACAAGTGATGGAAGGAGTACTCATGAAGACCCCCCAAGGACTACATCGATCACGAAGATACAATCAATAGCTTCCCTATAAGAGGGAAAGAATGAGACTACAAATGCCCCCCACAAAGAAGTAGCTCCTATGCCAATGGTGAATGCCCGATGATTAATGTTGAAGAGAATCCAAAACTTGCAAACAACATATCTCCCCTTGTGAAGAAACAAATCCACTTGTGTATGTAGAAGAAACTCCATATCCAAGAAGAGAGATGAGGGAAGAAGTCTCATAAAGGATGCCTCTGAAAACTACTCAAGCGTCCACATGTTGGAATCAAAATATACCACAAAATCAGGAGCATGAATCCTAATCAAAGAGTGTGACAATCTAAGACAAGGTGGAAAATCATGATCAACAATCTCCGAAGACAAGGATGGTGTGATAACAGTTGTGCTATAACTGTCATTACATTGAACCTTTCTTTTCAAGTAAAATAATAATAAGTTGTCTTTTTTATAAAATAAAGTCATTGGGACAACTTAAGGTATTATTTTAATTATTTCCTTAGCTTAATTGAAAAAAAGGGGACATGACAGCCAGAGAGATTCATTGGTGAGAGGTGACCATTTTTACAGGCTGTTCGAAGGGGGGGTAGAAGCAAGTGAAAACAACAAAGATCAAGTGTTCGAACATACCAAGCATAGTCAACATTGATGGTTGAATTATAAATTTATAACAAAGTTAAGGGGGTAGAAAGCTCAAACACATGAGTTATGGTAGCACTCTACAAGGGCCACCAAGAAAAATAGCAGAGCATTCCAATATATTTATTAGATGCTAAAAATCACCACTTTGTGCAATACTTTAGGAAGAAACCTTTTTCGCCTCTTTGGCACCATGGTATCATTCTTTGTAGCTACAACAATAGTTGCCACTGTATAGTCAAGGTGTGCTGCTTGTCTGACTTAAGGAAAAGTTTCATGGAATGGAGACGAACCAGGATGATGCCTGGGCATTGTTATTGGTACTGAGGTCATGCCCACCCATTTATTGGGTTGGTCTAGAGAGATTGGTTTGTGAGTGTTGATAATTTATATAGAGTGTTTGAAGAGTGGGGATAAGCAAGGGAAAACACCAAAGATCTAGTGCAGTGGGAACCAAAGGTACCAAGCATAGTCAAGATTGATGGTTCAACTATCACATTGTTGAAGGGGTAGAAAGTTGAAAAATATGAGCTATGGTAAAAGGTCCTATGAGAACATTTAGCAGAGCACTCCAATATATTTACTTGATGCTAGGCTAGCTTTTGATAGCAATTATGAAATAGATTTTGATCCATTTATAATTGATGTGCTATGGGGCTAAAACTATTTATCCATCCAATTACTTAAAGTATGGACTCCAATTTGACTAGGTAAGGAGACATGAATTAATCAGAACATATTTATGGGTCGAATTAGGCATGTCTATGCATGTTCTACAACTTGGAAAATGTAGACAAAATGCAAGCTTTCTTGAATGTTCTCAAGTCTCATGCATTATGTCTTTGTTCTTGAGCAGGTTTTAAGTTTTAATTGATGCTAGAAGGCATGCCCAACCTATGCATGAATCATTGCATTTGAAGGTATTTTGACACATAATGATGCAACTGGAGCACAGCAATTCAAAGAATCAGAAGACAATTCAAACTCTCCTTAATATATGACAGCATCAGGCTGTGTGGAAACAAATCATTATCTTGTGAAATAGTAGAAAAAGGGCTTTTGCCTTGGCATTATGGCTATCATCTACCCCAGCTTCAGCAACTGTTTAAGACTCAACCTTTTATACAAATTGCTCAAATGTTGGACATAAACAAGGGGAAACCTCAGACAAGATCAAGTATGGTGTGTAGACAGCAAAATAGTTAAATAAACAAATGATATAATTAGTTGTCGGCATCAACCGACGGGTCGGGTAGTTTGGAGTCGGTACCAACGGTTGGCATCACAACCACCCTTGGTCGTGAGTATTTAAGTCATCAATGCATTGTAGTCGGATATCGGTGATTTTGCAATAGTTATTATGCAGACATTGGAGTCACAATGAATGTTTATGTTCTGTCATGACATTGTAATGTTCTGTGAATCAATGATAAATATAGTATTCCATTCCGAGTACTCTTGTTCTGGTCATATGATGCACTATACTACTTCTTATTTCTGTTTACTTCATATTCTGTGAAACACACCATATTGCGGTAAACATTTGGCGCCGTTGCCAGTTCGAAAACGGGTTGAGGGTGACAAGGCGATGACAAGTTGAGACGTCCGATGCCATTAGACAAGTGACATCGTCTGAACAAGCCGTCGGGTGTAATTAGCATCAAGGAAATGGCAGCGTAATGGGGCAACCAATTGACACTGACGAGGAAGTACAAGACAGAAAGCATGTAGAAGAAATAATACAAGAAATCCAAGAAGAACGCGAGGAAAGCGATAGAGAAGAGAATGAACCCAGAAGTCGGGAAGATGAAGTAACTCAGGAATTAGTCAAACTGTGGTTATTATCAGTCGGACAATACGTGCGAGACGAGTCTATCCGCAGAGAAGTTCCACAGGAGGTTATTTCAGAGAACCTGCGTGTTAATAGCGAAGTGGATAATCTTCTGGACCGCATTCCCCGACTTCTGGCAAGGAATTTGATAGCCTTCCAAGATATTCGAGAAGAAAGAGAGGGAAGTACGACGACAACAAATTCTCAGAAGATATGAAGAACGTTTGAAACAAGAAGAGGAGGAACGGGACGGTGATCGCCGTCGCACACCGTACAATTGAGGAAGGGTAAGCATAATTAATGCCCATACAACTGAATAAGGACAAGAATAAATTACCAGTAGGGCACGCAACACCAGAAGAAATAGTAAGAAAATCATTAAGACTCAAGGAACAAGAAGAACGTAGAAAACGATTGAAACAGATTGTTGAAAAAGAAAATGAACAACATAAAGAGGTAGATCAAGGAGGTGATGAACATAGTTTTAGAACGCCAATAACCAATAAAGGAAAAGAAAATAATCTGACAGAAGAACTAGAGAATAGTATATGTCGGATTGTGGCATTGTCCATTTCAGACGAAAGGCTGCGGAACAGAGGACCTGAGCCCGAGACCCCTGCCTAGAGGGAAAACCAAGGAGAGCCAGAGGTAACTCGAAGTGTAGAGGACGCCGGAACCGGAAGTGGGAAGGAACCGTACGTGGCCGGCAGTGTCGGGGAGACACCGGAATGACACGGTAGAACCAGTCCAGTCGGGTCAAAAACACAAAGAGGGTACCTCGGGAAAAAGATGGTAACCCCACCGGCAAGTGAAAGGCAGAAGTTGCCGAAGTTCATGGGGAACGGGTCAGAGGATCCTGTCCGACACTGTAAGACGTGTGAAACCATTTGGGTGGCAAACGGACAAGAGGACGAAGATTATTGGGTAAAAGCATTTCCAGCGACGCTAAGAGGTATTGCTATTGACTGGTACACAGAACTAGAGGCAGCACAAAAGACCTCGTGGGACGAACTAAGGAAAGCCTTCGAGAACGAATTTAAACTTCTCAGAGACGACAACGAGATTGTCGCTGAAATCTACAATACCAAACAAGGGAATAATGAAAACGTGAGGGCATATAATAGAAGGCTCAAAGAGTTACTCGGGAAACTGGAAACACAGCCAGCCGATGGACTGAAGAAAAGGTGGTTCATTGAAGGACTAGTCTCGTCATTAAGAAAAAAAATGAAAGTGGTACCCCCATCGTCATACGCGGAAGCATACAATAGGGCGATGGACATAGAAAGCGAAAACAAAACATCATCCCGAAATAAAAGGAGAACTGAAGATGATGACAGTACGGGGGAGGACAGCAGTGAGAACGAGTCGAAAACCATCCAGGCGTTGAGAAGGGACATGATCCGCATGATGAAGGAAATAAAAACAGATAAAGAGATGACTAGAGAAAGTCGAGAGTTATGGTGCACAGAGTGTAATGGGGAAGGTCACATAAAGGCAAATTGCCCAAGAAAATTATTTTGTGACATCTGTCAGGTAATGGGACATTCAATCAAGGAATGCCCATTTAACTTGAAAGCAAGAAGTACCCAAGTGTTGTTCACACAGGGAGAATCATCAACTCCGCCAACCACACCGCCAAAACCTCAAAATAGTCCGAATGCATCCCCCGGAGGATACAGGAACAACAGAAGGTTTAACAATAACAGCCCTCGGAATAGATTGCAGTATGACAGCAAAGGGCGACCAATGATACAGTGCCGGTAGTGCAACGAGTGGGGACACTTCACCAGAGAATGCCCCAGCAACAGTCAGAACACAGTAAATGCATTGTGCAAGTGGTGTGGGCCTGGTGATCACGAGGAAAAAGACTGTCCGAAGCAGAAAGGGGTGAACCTTATCAATCTCAAGGAAGATGAGGAAGAAATCCTGGCTATCACCCGAGCACAGTGGAAAAAGGCCACTTATCCAGATCCCCGCACGGAAAAAGAAAGACTGCGAGAGGCACGGAAGGAAGTGGAAGTTGCCATGAGAACCGAAAGGAGGAACTCAGACAAAAAGGCAATACGATCGGAATCAGATAAGAACATAGCAAGTCAAGTATTGCAAACTACCGTACCGATCAAATTGGCGGACCTTCTCCAAAGCTTGCCTCAGTTAAAAGTAGCAATATCTAAGGTAATGGAGGACAACTCGCACGAAGACCAAAACCTCACAACAGAAGATGTTATAGTAGAACCACCGCCAACGGGAGAACAAGTACTCGACCTGAGGTTGCTGGCGATTGATACTGGAAAGAAACCGGCTGTAGTACACATGGAAATCCTTGGACTGAACTTGACAAATACTATAGTCGACGGTGGATCCGGAGTAAATGTACTACCAGAAGCAACCTGGAAGAGCCTCGGGAAGCCTACTCTATGGCCACAAAACTTCCAGTTAGTGGGAGCCGACCAGCACGGGATCAAGGCGCTGGGAGTGCTAATGGCTCAGAAGGTAAGAATCGGTACCCAGCAATTCTTGTTAAATTTTGTAGTCATAACAGCACAAAATGCATCATATGATGCATTACTCGGCCGAGGATGGCTAATAGCCGCCAAGGCCAACCACAACTGGAAGAAAAACACCCTGTCCATAGAAAATGGACGAAGGAAGTTCGTCATTGATTTGAAGACACAAACCGTCAGTGAAGAGTTGGCGTCAGATTCTGACTCGGATGGAGGGGACTCGACGGAAAGTAGGAAAGGGCCGATGGAGCCCGATGATGAAGGGGTGCTAAAATTACAAGAATGCTCAGAAGATGAAATAAATTCGTTCAGCGGGCTATTCCACTGGCAGATGGAAGACTATGAGTTTTTCCCGCCACAGTGCAACATGATTTCAATAAAAGAAATTGGTGAAAACTCAGGAACGACGAATGAACAGAAAGACGACGGTGAAACATTGGAACGAACAAGTGAAAAGGGGAAGGAAGTAACCCACATGTTCCCAGTAGCGTACGGGGAATATAAGGAAGGGAATGCAGAAGTAGACAGTACGCCGGCACATCAGTTTGAACCGGAAAAGAAGATTATGTACGAAGAGCCGATAACGAAGAAAGTTAATCTCGGCGAAGAAAGTAACCCGAAAATAATTCTGGCCGGCGACGACTGGAATCCCGTACTCAAGGTAGCAGCGTTCAGAATCTTCCTAGAGTACAAAGATGTATTTGCCTGGACCTACAAGGACCTGAAGGGGATACCACCAGAACTGTGCGTCCACAGAATTCCACTCATACCAGGAGCACGACCAGTACGGAAAAGGCCATACCGCATGAATAAGAACTATGCGGCAAAAGTACAAGAGGAAATTGAAAAAATGCTTGAGGTAGGAATAATATTCGAGGTGGAAACGAGTGAGTGGGTGTCACCGATTGTGATATCACTTAAAAAGGAAGGGGGACAAATCAGGATTTGCGTAGATTTCAGATGCCTCAATGCGGTAACAATCAAAGACCCATTCCCCATTCCATTCACAGACTCCATTTTGGAAGAAGTGGCCGGTCATGAAATATATTCCTTTATGGATGGATTTTTGGGATATAACCAGATTAGCATCGCCGAGGAAGACAAACTGAAAACAACATTTGTGATTGAAAATGGAGTATATGCATACAACCGGATGCCGTTCGGCCTGTGCAATGCACCAGCCACCTTTCAGAGGATTATCCTACACATATTTGATAAAATGTCGGTGGGAAACTTCAAGGCATTCCTCGATGACTGGTCAATTTACAGCGACCAGCAGACACACCTTAAAGCCCTCACCGAATGCATGGTGCGTTGCAGAGCCGCACGGTTGGCCTTAAACCCGAAGAAGTGCCGGTTCATGGTGTCCCAAGGGAAACTTCTGGGCCATATCGTATGCCAAGCAGGACTAAAAGCAGACCCGGACAAGATTCGGGTAATTGTAGAAATGGAGGCTCCAGAAGATGTCACCGGAGTAAAGTCCTTCCTCGGACATGTTGGTTATTACCGGAGATTTATCAAAAATTTTGCTCAGGTATCACACCCACTGGATATGCTGACAAGGAAATGGGTGCAGTTTGTCTGGTTGGAGGAACAACAGAAAGCCTTTGAAGAACTAAAGACAAGACTCATCAGTGCACCTATCCTATCCTATCCAAATTGGGACAAGGAATTCCACGTGCACGTAGACGCATCAAACTTTGCAATTGGTGCCACTCTTGCACAGGTCGGATCCCATGGGTTGGATCATCCAGTATACTTTGCCAGTCGGTTGCTCTCCAAGGCAGAACGGAACTACAGTACTACAGAAAGGGAGGCTCTGGGAATGGTGTACTCTGTACAGAAATTCAGGCATTACCTCTTGGCAACACCATTCACTTTTTATGTGGATCATCAAGCTCTAATGTATCTAGTCAACAAACTGATTATTCAAGGCAGAATCAGTAGGTGGTTGTTGCTTCTGCAAGAATTTACTTTCACCATTATTGTACGACCGGGGAAAAGCCATGTAATTGCCGACCAGCTCTCAAGGATCAAATCCGGAGAACCAGGAGATGGAGTCAATGAGGACTTTCCGGATGCCCACCTATTCCACATTGCTGCCTTGCCGCCATGGTACGAGAAAATTGGCGAGTACTTGTCCACTTCAACGTTTCCGCCAGAAATGTCTACAAGTGAACGATGGAAGATTGCATTGAAGAGTAAGACATTTCAACTGATAAACGGGCTGCTCTACAAAATGGGGCCCGATCAAATTCTCCGGAGGTGCGTGATGGAAGAAGAGATAAGGGGTGTATTGGCAGAAGCACATGAGGGACTGGCAGGGGGACACATGGGCCCCGACGCCACGGCACGGAAAGTACTACTCGCCGGCCTATGGTGGCCGACGTTACACACAGATGCCCGAGAATGGGTAATTCAATGTGACACTTGTCAGAGGGTAGGGAAACCACTCAAGATGGATTATATGCCACTCTGGCTATCACAACCTCAAGAACTCTTCGAAAGATGGGGGCTGGATTTTGTAGGACCCCTGAAGGTCAGCCAACTACACCGATGTCGGTACATAATAGTGGCTACGGAATATTTGACGAAGTGGGCAGAAGCGAAGGCACTGGAAGATAACACTGCATTAAGTACGGCAAGGTTCATATACGAGCACATCGTGACGAGGTATGGGATCCCAATTCAATTGACGAGTGACCGCGGGGGACATTTCGTCAACCACGTCATCCGACTGATGACTACAGAGTTCAAAATCCTGCACACCCTATCAAGTCCGTACTATCCAAGGGTGAACGGGCAGGCAGAGTCAACAAACAAGGTGCTCGTTTCGGTAATCCACAAGTCATGCGGTATCGAAGGGTCGGACTGGGAAGAGAGGCTACCAGCAGTGTTATGGGCTTACCGAACCACTTATAAGGTAACGACTGGACACACTCCCTTCCAGTTGATGTATGGGCAAGAAGCGGTAGTACCAGCAGAATACCTGGTTCCAAGTCTGAGAATTGCAGTGGAAAACAGACTAGGAGATACGGAAAGCCTGGAAGAAAGACTATTCCAGTTGAATAAACTGGATGAGAAAAGAATTTTGGCTCAATGGTCGACGGAAATTATGCAGAAACGCCGGAAGTATTGACACGACAAACACCTACGGAGAATGGAATTCTGGCCGGGGCAGTTAGTCCTCAAATATAACGGCCGTAACGAAATTAAACCGGGTAAGTTCAAAGTTCACTGGTTGGGACCGTTCAGGGTACGGGAAATACTGGACAATGGGGCTATAAGGCTGGACAACATTAACGGAACCCAAATCAGGGACAGTGAACGGAGCAAAACTGAAGAAGTATAAGCAAAAAAGGGAAGAAACAATAGAAATCAATATGTTGGGATACACAATGTTGGAAGAGACAACGGAGGGGACCAATGGAGTATGTTTCCGGAGTGCACCATACGAACCTGTAACTGGGTTTTTTGGACCAAGAACGATGCAAACTGGCATTCGAGAAGGGATAATCGACAGCGACATCATCGAAAATGGCGATGATGACAATCAGAATGAAGAGGAACAGGCGTGGAACCGGTGGATAGCCGAATGCAATAAGGTAAGAGATAAGTTCGAATTCTTATTACCAAAAGAAATAAACACCCTGGTGAAAAGGTATGTAGCAGAGGCCATGTTCATAATTGAAAGATCACCCTATGAGGATGAAGTCCTACAACTAAGGTTGAAGAACCAAGGGACTCCATATGTCCAGATTCCAAGAAGTCGAATGTGGAAAGCGAAGTTTAGGACCAAGGGTATAAGGATGAACAGTGACGGAAAAACATTTCAGTGGACCCAAGAACCGATGGGATGGAACTTAAGGTTGACACAAGAAAAAAATACAGTGGTGGATCGAATATGGGAACTGGAAGAAGTCGAACAATGCTGCTCCAACGATTGCCTCCGACAGAAAGGGTATATTCAGTGTATATTCCGCCACATGACAGAAATCGAGGTCATAAAAGACGAAGACAAAGTCGAGGAGGCCGTCGTCGGAACCATACAGCAGCAAAGAGGTAAAGAAAAAATAGAGTAATGAAAAAAAAAAAAAAAAAATTCAAAAAAAAAAAGGCAGGCCGTACGACGTACGGCCAGACCGTACGGCCAGGCCGTATGACCATACGGCCTGACAAAATTTTTTTTTTAAATTTTTTTTTTTTTTAAAAATAAATTAAAAAAAAAAATTATAAAAAAAAAAAAAAAAAAAAAAAATTAAAAAAAAATTCCGTACGACGTACGGCCTGACCGTACGACGTACGGCCAGACAGTACGCCGTACACCGTACGGCCAGCCACCCCCACCCCTCTTTAACAACTCAACTCCCAAGTAGCAAACAGAAAAAAAAAGAGGAAAAAGAAGAAAAAAAAACAGCAAACAGCAAACAGCAAACAGCGAACAGCAAACAGCAACATGGAAGGGCCGTACAGGGAAAGTACAGACCGTACAATTGCAGCAGTACAACGTACTTGGCATTCGTACTTGGCATTCTCGAGGTCTACCATCGGGGGAAAAAAAAGCATCGGCTTGGTATCGGCACTTTAGCACTCAAATACCCAGCATAGGAATTGTTAGAAAAATTGGATAATGGATAAGGGCAAAAAGATTGCAGCCTACAGACCAAAGATTGCATCGGAGGAGAGGAAGAAACAAAGTGTGGATACCGGAATGAAGGCCATCGCCTGGAAAAGCCTGACAGGAAACGAATGCAAACAATGGTGGAAGAATGCATCGGAAGACAATGTGCTGAAGGTAGCATTGAAACATGCCCAAGTCGACAAAACCATAATGATGCCCTACTTTAATGCCAGGGAGTTCGAGCCGTATTTAAAAGCTATGGTAGACAATTTCTGCGAGCAGTCCAGCAGGTCCATTATCGAGTATCGGGGCCATTCAGTGACTGTATCATTTTGGCCACAGGATTTTGCCAGAGTGATGGGGGTTCCAGCCGTTGGCCAGAGTGTGGTAAAACCGGGCCGGATGACCCAGCATCACAAAGAAACCCTCATCCAGAGGGTATGCCGAAGTGACCTCTCAGACAAGGAGAAAGACACAATATGGAATTCAGGTAATCGGGGATTGAGGAAAAATTTATTGGCAAATGAAGAATGGAAATACATCATGGATGTCATGAAGTGCAGACTGACGGGTTCCAGTAGGGCATCAGACATCGCCCTATGGATGGTTGATTATATGATCGGATTGCGTGTTGGCAAGGTCTACAACTGGGCGAGGTATTTGACAGAGAGGGTGAGGGAATTTTTATCCCAGCGGCATAAGGTATTCTATATGACTCAACAGGTCATTGCCCTTTTTCTCGATGCTGTCCATACCCAGGTGCCAGCAGACAAATGGGGGGGGTTACAACCGACAGCACAAGTAGAGCCGGGATGGCCGACAGTCTTCTACTGGAAGGGACTCGACACAGCTCACGGAGAAGAACCTTCACGACGGCAAAAAAGGAAAAGGAAGCAACAGGAAACATCCACAGAAAGTGAAGAAGAAGAAGAAGAAGAAGAGGAAGAAGAAGAGGAAGGCAGGGGACAGTCACCAGGGGTAGAAAGCGACTCATCTATGGATGAAGTACCGGCACCAAGAATGACACGGAGTGTGGTGAGGGAGGCAGCCATAAGGGATACTGAGGAAAACACAGCAGAAAAAAGGGGGCAACCGAAAGGAGTTTTGGTACTTCCAAAACTCAAATCGGCAGCATTCACACTACCAGTACCAGCACAGAGTACCGAGATACAAGCACAAGGCACAGCCACACTGCCAGTGAGGCTAAGGTTGCCAGCAAGAGTCATACCATCAGCAGCACCTGTGGTGACGACTTCACCAGTGGAACCCTCCACAGTAGGGGGAATAGCCACACCACAGGTAGAGGTACCACCAGCAGGAGGTCAGGACAAAATAGATAGTTGGTTGAGTGATATTGGCCTAACAGTAGCATGCCTGAGGTACCTTTGCTGAGCCCACTTCACTTCGGGACGGAAGGTCAAGAAGAAGGTAGCACACCAAGGGGGACAGCGAGCCTAGAGCAGCTTAGCGTTACTGGCCAGATCACTCAGCAGGGCAGTCTACCACAACCAGTACCGGCTACACAGGAGGTAGGGGAGCCTTCCATGGGCATCATGAGTTCCCCGGCGATCACCCCAGTGACCACTTCACCAGAGGAGGAGGAGGGATTTCCAGAGGGATTGACCCTCACACTTTCTAGACCTGACCCCTCCGACCCAATAGGTACCATTCAGAGGTACATGGAGGACTTGGAGAATATGGCAGATTATATGGGGGAGATAGCTGATATCTCCAAACAGTTGAGATTGGGACGATCACAGGTAGTGGCTCAAGAGGCCAAGAGAATAAGGAACTTTGTTCAACAAGGCTGTGAGGAAGAGTTTGCTCGCCAATTCACAGCGAGAGGTTGGCCAGAGATCGACACTCAGGAGATGCATGACCGATGGAGAGGATCACGGCCAGTGGTAGGAGGAAGGGACGCAGAAGTCATAGAGTCCCTATTCACCATAGAGAAGGCATACAAGCAAATATTCTATGAACTGAAGAAAAAAGAGGTGATGTGGGAAAAGAAGGAGAAGGAGAGTGAGGCAGCCCTACAGACAAAGAAGAAAGAATTGACAGAGCACATTCAGAGGTCCCACCAACAGTTAGCACAGCAGACAGAAGCCACAGAAACAGAAAAGGCCAGGGCATCAGGCTTAGAAGCCAAGTTGAGGGAGATGGAGGCTAAGATGAAAGATATGGGAGCACAGCTTGAGGCAAAGGAGGCTGAAGTAATGAAGGCTAAAGCACAGGTCATGGAAGCCGGTCACATGGTGAAGGCAGCAAGGGAGCGGGAGCTAGTAGCCCAACACCAGCTGCGACAAAGGACCGAGGAAGCCAGGAAGCTGCAAGTGCAACAACGATCAGCCACCCCAACCTCGTCCGTACACCCAGGGACGTCTTCCCAACCTCCACACTCTCAGTAGGATGGTTAAGTTTTGTCATAATTTTGTCATTTTGTTGTGAATGTCGTCTGGAAGACGACTAATTTTGAGGGGGGGATAGATGTAGACAGCAAAATAGTTAAATAACAAATGATATAATTAGTTGTCGGCATCAACCGATGGGTCGGGTAGTTTGGAGTCGGTACCAACGGTTGGCATCACAACCACCCTTGGTCGTGAGTATTTAAGTCATCAATGCATTGTAGTCGGATATCGGTGATTTTGCAATAGTTATTATGCAGACATTGGAGTCACAGTGAATGTTTATGTTCTGTCATGACATTGTAATGTTCTGTGAATCAATGATAAATATAGTATTCCATTCCGAGTACTCTTGTTCTGGTCATATGATGCACTATACTACTTCTTATTTCTGTTTACTTCATATTCTGTGAAACACACCATATTGCGGTAAACATGGTGGAACTGATGGTATCAAACATGGATAAGATATTATATCTATGACAGTGCCCCACAAGGCATGCCAAGAAACTCTAGCAGAGCATTCTCTTTATGTAGATATAAATATTTCATGTTAGAGATTATCAAATATGCTTGGTCTATTCTCTATTGAAAACCTATGGGACTAAAAGGACATATCCATTCATTTACATCGAATAACGTATGAGGTGTTAAAGTATGGACAACAACTGGCCATGTAAGGGGCTGCATATGAATGAACATATGGATAGTTGGTAAGTAAATAATACACAGCTTTGTATGTAATAGAACATTGAAACGGCAAAATATTAATGCAATTTTTTTTTGTGTTCTCAAGTCTTAAAAGATATTCTCTCTTTGTTCTATAGCTAGTGCTAAGTTGTACATTTAATTATTTCAATTGGCACCATCCATATTAGTTTATCAGTGTCTAATATATTTCTTTTGAAAATGTACTGGGTTTATAAGAGAAATACAAATTTCAGACATTTCCTTACCTCTGTATTTGCTTGCATGAAGGTTGCCAAAAATATAATTAAAAATAGCCGTGGAAGACAGAACCTTGTAAAATCAGGATGGGGTGATGAAAAAGTTCTGGAGGAAGATATTGTGAACACAAACTATGATGAGAATCTTTACCATGCATACAAAGAACAGACACGGAAAAATCTGGTTTGAAGTTTCCCTCAATACATACTTTTGAATAGGCGTTGAACAAGTTTCATTTTAAGATACATGCAATGGATCATAACTTTGTAAGTATGTTTTTGCAGAAAACTCTAAATGAAGAAGTGATTGATTATGAGCTCCTTGAAGATTTGATCCGACACATTGATGAAAATTATGAGCCTGGAGCAATACTTGTGTTCTTACCAGTAGGTTTTAACAAGTCACCAATGATTTTTTTTTCTTTTTCTTTGTCCTTTTTGTTAATTTTTGTCATTCTGGTGAAAGGATAAGCAAACTTGCTAAAATAATTTTTCTTCACGTGCACCTTCTGAAGAGCCAGTATAAATTATCCTTATATTTCCTTTGATTCTATCTTTGTATGCTTCAAAGTTCAAATTATCCTTTCCTTCACGAATTGCTTCCTGTTAAAAGTTATAATATTAATGATATCTTTGTAAGGAAAATAGGCCACACTTAAATGTTTTATACTTCTCCCTTCTTTGTTTTTATGTGTTTCAGTACACAAAACCACATGCCAACTCAATCTCTTTGGCAAACTCTGTTTCTATGATGTAAATGATGACCTATAGCCTTATAGGTATCTGAATACTGATTCAGATTCAAGTTTGTGTAGTTTTCCTTGCAACTGAATAAATTTGAGATTAGTAACGTCTATTTTTCCATGGAATGTTTCTTAACCTACACTGTTGACTTGTAGTACAGTCAATGCATGCTGCATTCAAAATGTATGAACTACTACTTTAGTGAGAATGGTTTTTGAGTTCTTCAAAGGTGAATTTTGTTATAGCTAGTTTATGGTCTCTACTATAAACATGGCACAACTAATCATATGATTAATCCAAAAGAAAAACTAAAAGTTTACATAACATTGCTAAAGCTCTGCTGCTCTCATGCTCCTTCACCCCATTTCTAGTCCTCATCTCTCACTCTCACGCAAAAGCAGCACTCTTAAGTATTCAGCAAATTCTCAGCCAAGGCTGAGAGACCAATAGTAGCTTTCCAGTGAGGAGCCTATGGCCTCATATATCCCTCACCCTCAAAATCTAAATCCAATTTTCAGATCAGCTATCTTGAATGAGCCTAGTTGGTTTTGCAAGGACTTGGTCCAATTCATATAACATCATTTTCATAGGACCATACTAAGGCCCAACTTTTCAACAAATAAGTGATATAGTTACTACCTTAGGATGGAAAACCCAAACTCGGATAAATGTTTCAATGGATAAAATGGAAAAGAAGCTCTGGCTGCTTAAGGAGAAGGCCTTGATTTTGCCAATTCATGGGACTTTTCTTGGACCCACGACACTAAATAATTGGGTGTAGGGGAAGTTGAAACCAACTATTTTTGTGGACATGTTGGTGATTCCAAAAGGTTATTTCATGGCCATATTCTCTTCTAAGAAGGAAAAGATATCAAGATTTTAAAGGAGGCACATGGTTCATGAAAAAACATGGCCTTTTTATGAAATGTTGGTCCCCTGCCTTCAATCTAACTGAAGATCTATCAAGCACAGTACCTGTTTTGGAAAGACTCTGGTGTTATGAAGTGAGTATTGGAAATAATCATCTCTCAAGAAATGTGGCAACACATTAGGGGAGTACTATGAAGCAAATAAGGGTAGGAGAAAAGTTCATAAAATGGAGAGAAAGGTTTGTTGTGCTTTTCTAATTCAAATGAAAAATGAAATAGGTGAATACATAAAGAGAGATAAGTAAATGAATGCTAGCTGATCTTTAATTACAAGGTTAATCGAGTGCATCCTCCCTTATTACTAACTTTTAGTATTGTACATTTATTTCCTATGTCAATGTACTTCTTCAAGTACATGAAGTACATTATAACTATTAACTAAAATCCACACTTGATAGTCATATATAAAAATATGAAAAGTTTTTCCCTCAATTTAATAAATATATCAATATAGAGAGTTTTTGTAAATTTATTTATTGATACTTCTAAGTTGAACAATATATCATCCCAATAATTACCTTTTTGACCAGTAAACAAATATAATGTGATTGAATCTTTGTGTGATTGGTACGTGCTTGGAAAATCCAGATGTTTGACCTGATTGAGCACACCCTGATTATCACAAAATATACACGTAGGCTGCTGTTTATGTAATTGTAGATCAGCTAAGATCCTTTCCAAGCAAACTGCTTCATGCAACTAAAATAGTAGCTTTGTATTCTATTTCTGTCAAAGACAAATAAACAGTCTTATGTTTCTTGCTTACCCAAGATATTGCACCTGATGAATGTCTGAACATATATCTTATGGTTGACTTCCTATCATAAAACTCATTTGGCCCAATCTGAATCTATGCAACCAACTAGCTGAAAATCATTAGAAGCACCATACCAAATTCTGAAATCCAATTTGCCTTTAATGTACACCAATATTGTGCAGATCTCTACCTGAGGATTTGGTGAGGAGATCAGGCAATATTGTGCAGTTGCGCTGAGGCATGCCAAACTTCCCAAACGTAACATTTCTAAAGTTGAGTGTCTTGCCTTTAAGAGGTTGGTGAGCAACAAAGATATTGTCACGTACAAGGCGGACAAAGCGAATACCACTGTTATCATGAACAAGCAAGTCTATGTTTCCAAGATGCTTGATTACCTTTCCAATAGTTGGAGCTATAAAGCTGTAGCTCTCAATCCCATTTCCAAGATCATAAAAAATGTCAAAACTGCCATTGCCCTCTCTTCGTTTGATGACATCATGAAAAAGCGACTTGTACCGAATAAAAAGGTCATCCCTTATATTTATGGTACTCCAAAAATTCACAAGGCTGGCATCCCACTTAGACCTATTGTGGACAACATTAATTCCCCGACTTAGCTAGTGGCTTACTTGGTTAAGATGATCTAATTGCTAGTGGGTAAGTCTAGTTCCTTCATTAAAGATTTTTCTTGGTTTGTTGAGTTCATCAAGGACAAAAAGGTAGAAGATGGTGACATCTTGGTTAGCTTTGATGTGGTTTCCTTGTTCACCAAAGTGCCAGTTAGTGACTCCATTGAAATTATCAGGCAAAAGACTAATGATGAGATTGCTTCCCTCGTAAAGTTATGCCTAAGTTCTACATTTTTTACCTTTTAGGGAGTTGTCTATAAATAGTTAGATGAGTTTTCCATGGGATCCTCCTGTATCCCCTATCGTGGCTAACCTTTATATGGAGCACTTGGAATAGATTGCTCTTAATGTCGCCCCATACGAACATATGTTGGTCTCATGGTCTCGAGAAATTAGAAGAATTCCTCTCTCACCTTAACAACATTGCTGATTGTACCTCCTTTATCAAAGAAGTTGAAATTGATAACCAACTCCCCTTTTTGGATATTTTGCTCATTAGAAAAATTGATGGTTCCTTAGCCCACCATGTCTTTAGAAAAACCACCCACATTGACCTCTACCTTTACTCGTCTTCTTATCACCACCCAACCCAAAAAGCCAATATTTTAAAGACTATCCACTAGGGCTTATGGGATTTGTGACGTTGATCACATTGACCAAGAGATCTCCCACCTGACCCAAGTTTTCAATGGAATGTGTATAGGAGCAAACAAATTGTGAGAGCTTTTAGGCAAGCCAAATATTGGAGCAATTTTAAACCCAAGGAAGATAATGCTCCAACACCAAACATCACACCCACTTAGAGGATTTGTAGGTTTTGGTGAAAGAAGATAACTATTTCAAGAGGAAGCTCAAAGAAGCAATAGAAATTGGCAACTGTGCCACTAACCTCAATCATGATGATAGGTGGAGTTTGAGTTTTTCTTGGCAACCAATGCTTAATTCTTTTAGAAATCACCCTTCCCCTTCTTGTTAACTCCCTCCTTTGTCCTCTCCCTCTTGTTTTTCTTTGTGTTGCCAATGGGTCCCTTCTTTTTGTTTACCCTAGGGTTTCTTCTCATTTGTCATCCTTGGGGCCCCACTTGTCTTCCTTTCCCTAGCTTCTTGTAAAGAAATCTTTTTGTTTCGTTGCCTTTGTCTGTCTTGTCGTGCTCATGCTTTTTTGGACCTACCATACTTGCTTGTTTTTCTTTGTGTTTGTCCTTTGTTGTGGTTTCTCGTTCGTCATCAATTATTTTTGCCTTCCGTTTATTTGTTTATCGGGCTCTATCTTCTCTCCTTTTTCAGTATTGGCTCTAGAGTTTAATTTCTTTATTGTTTCTTGGCCTCTTGCCTCAATATTTGTTCGTTATGGATAATAATTTCTAAAAATCTTTTTAAAAATATTAATATTTACTAATTTAATTATTTCACATTCTCCAATATTTTCTTATGTCCTTGAGTTTTGTTTTAGCTTTTAATATAAAAAACTCTAATTTAAAAATTCTTTTGCTATCAAGTTGAATGCATTTGGTTCTTTTCATTATGACTATTAATCTTCTTGGTACCATTGTTTTCAACCAATTGATAGGATTTCTAGATTCTTGCTTGGATTCCTAAGCACCATGTAACTTATATGTTTGTTTTGCTTCCTTTTTTGTTCCTTATAATTCTTTAAGGCTGGCTATTTTATTTGTTCTGCAAAAAATTTTATTACTAATTTCTATGTACTTTTAAATAATAAATATTAATGCTTTTGCTTTTATCTATGTTATTTCTCATTACTATTTTCTTTGATTTTTCCCATTTGTGGTAAACCTATTATTTCACAATGTAATGTTCCAAACTAGATATTTTGGCAACTTGACAATAATGCATGAATTTCCAGCACTTTTTGATCACCAAGATACCAGAATGGGCAAGGTGAGAGCATATGCTGACTTGAATAGCAAATTAAATTTTGTATTGTTGGTGGCAGGCCACACAACCCATGCATGCAACTATAGAAATCAATAGCTATTCTGGCGGAGAACCATATAGAATGGTATTACATATTACTGGAGGATTAGTCAGGATGACCTAACCAACAATGTGCTGCAAATCAAATATTGAAATTATACAATAACTGCCAAAGCCACTTTCTAACAAAACAATAATTATGGCAGAAAAATGTTACAGTTAAACCCTGGCAATAATTTGTTCTTCTGCAACTGATATAAACAACAAATTGTATGATCAACAAAATGATTGTATTCTATCAATTACCAAATGTTGTTGTAAGCAATGGGGTTAGTAGGAAACCCTTGCACCAATAATGAATGCAGACAAGAAGTGTCATGAACTTACATCCCAAAGATTAGATCTGGAGTAATGTCAAGTTTGTTAACGACCCATTGTTCAACAACTGAGATCAACAATGAGACGGCCTGCTGTACTATTGTACAATCTGATAATAACTTTGCTCAACTTGTACTGCAGATAGGATAGTCCTCTACAAATTGGTAAATGTGGTGCTTTTCCTGTACAACAACTATGTGGTATGGCTGCTCAAAGGATGATGCACAACAGATATTGATGTCTTCTAAATAAAAACTTAAGAGTATGACCTACCAGCTAGATACCAACAAGAAGTTATTTAATACTGCACTTATTATTAAGTTGCTAGCATGCTAGGATAATGGTACGATCAGAAATTAATGAAACAACCGTTGAAAAGAGTATGATGTAATGTCCTACCCCCTTATGTTTTCTATTGTTTAGTTGTCACCTGGTGCGTTTTATGTTTTTTGCATTTTTGACATAACACCATGCATGTACATTTTTGAAAATAACAAGAAATAGAGATACCCAGTTGCTTAAATTGAAAGGAAATGCATAATAGAGTAATATTAAGCAATACCCATATAAAGGAAATCTAAGAAGATTGAACAAAGTTCATACCCTTTGGCTATTATGAAAATATCAGTCTGAAAATGGACTGTTACAGCAGTTTAGGATGCACAAATCACCTCCGTACTGATCACCCTCGGACTATTACAAAGATATAGTAATGAACAGCAGATTAATGGAGTTTTGAAGTCACAATAACCACTGGAACACACCCAAAGTCAGATCGCTGGCCCTCACTGGCAGACCCACACCCCCTCCAAGGTGGTACGGCCTGTGTAAGAGGAACAGCAGTAACTAATGCTATAAATCTGCCCAAACATTGCTGGAAATCCAATGTCTTCAACAGGGTCCTCAAAAGGTGAAGAGATACTACCAAGAAGTCTCCACAAAACTCATAACATCTCCTGTATGGTACAGCCTGGCCTTGGAAGATACTGCCTGATTGGTGCAGCAATATCCACACCAAATAACATCCAAATCTCTGTCCAAAACTTGCAATCTGCTCTTAGATATTCACTAACAATTACCAAGTCGATAGACTCAAGATATCTCAATAGAAATCATTCCGCAACAAGCTGACTACTTGCAATGAAGCTCATGGTAACCCCTGAAATGAGGCCACTCAAACAACACCCTGGGAGTGTCTTTCAACTCCGTAGATGCTCCAAACTATGGAGGTTTTCGTCTCCAAAGTCGCTGGCTCAAAACCCTTGCTCACAAGAACAAAGCTCAGACTTAGAAGAAAATACAATAGTGAATGAATGTGAAAAGTCACTTTTCCTTTTGTTATATTCCTCTTCTTTCTCCAACGCCCTTTTGGGGAATTTTAATATTTTCAACTTTTCTTTATTTCCCCATGCCTTGGGCACCCACATGAAATATGACTTTATTAGCATTAAAATATTTCATTAAGTTCGCAATACATAATAAAGTCACTTTAACAATAGACATATTAAGTTATATCTTCAATTTAACTTAAATATATCGATTATTAAAATAATATCTCGAACGGTCTACACAAGCGTTCCGTAGTACCGCTGAGCTGGCCAATGGAACGTCGACAAGATTTAGGACCGTTGCACCGACTCGCTTTGAGTTCTGTGAGCCCCTGCAAAATATAATAAGTTTGGCCAAATGGCCCAAACACACTCTAGAAAGTGCCAATTGGTAAGTCCTGCCAAAAGGAATCCATCTCATCACTCTGTAACTGCAAACTGAGCTTTTGTGAGCCATGTGACTATGGGTCCCCTAACCACCCTTACTAGTCTACAGGAACCCGTGTAGTAGACTAGCCCGATGCACAAGTGCTGGCCTAGGAAGGGGACATTACATATGATATATATTATATGGTAATAATCACGGTAGCAGGGAGATGCGTCTCCTGCTACCTGGGACGCGCCTTCGGGACAGGGATGCGACTCCCGTCTCTGAGATGCGAGAGAGACATCTCGAATCCCAGGAGACGGCGAGCCGAGTACCCCGCCCCGTCTCCAGGTACCCCGCACGGAATAAAGGGATCTTAATATGTTTTAAAACAAAAACCAGTGTTGCAAGGAGACGTGTCTCCTGACCCCTGGGACGCGTCTCCGGGTCGGGGACGCGCTTCCGAGAACCGGAAGCGGCATAGAGACGTCTCTTGCAACAGGAGACGCGAGGCAAGGTACCCCAGGCGTCTCCCGACCCCGGACAATAAAACACGGGGCTTCCAGAAAGTTTTTTTTGATTTTTTTTCCTGTCTTGTCATAAAAGTTAAACGCGATGGCCCACGGAGAAGCATTTCACGAAATTGTCACGCGACGGCCCACGAAGAAGCAGTCCATGAAAGAAACGAACGCACACGGCACCATAAAATAGGTAGGCATTTCCAGACATTTTTCTACACATGGCTGTTTTGGGTTTGTTTTTACATGGCCGCTGTGTTTGTTGTTGACATGGCTGCTGTTCTGCTGTGTTTGTTGTTGTTAATATGACTGCCGCTGTGTTTGTTGTTGACATGGCTGTTCTGCTGTGTTTGTTCTTAGCATGGCCGTTCTGTTCTGCTGTTGTCCACACACACACACACAGTGTAAATTTCTGATTTTCATTTGATATTTAAATGTTAGATTTTGATTTGATTTCACACACACAATGTCTGATTTTTATATATTTAAATGTCTGATTTTGATTTGATATTTAAATGTTTGGTTTTGATTTGATTTTTCTGTTTGCATGTCTGGTTTTGTCATCTGATTTTCACATTTCAATGTCTGGTTTTGCCACACACGCACAACTGTCTGATTTTTACATTTTAATGTTGTCTTCTTTTGCCATGGTTTGACATCTTGATGTCTGATTTTTGCACACGCAGCTGATTTTGAGATTTTAATGTCTGATTTTGTTCTGACAGGCTGAGATATGTCGGGTGGGGGAAAGCAAGCTTTGTACCCATTGTGGAAGTATTGCGATCGCATTCCAGGGCCGAAAGGGTCGGGTGGAACAGCCACTATCAAATGTAAGCTTTGTGATATTAAGCCATTTCAAGGTACTTACACGAGGGTGAGGGCTTATTTCCTTCACATGCCTGGAAAAGGTGTTGATCCTTGTACAAATGATGTTGAACGGCATGACGCTGTTAGGGATCAAGAAAGGGCTGATGGGAAAGTGTCTCTTTTGAGCTCTCATGCTTCAACAACAGGGGCAACTGGTGCAAGTCAATCTCAGAATAGAGAGTCAGAGGTGGATGTGTCTTCTCGAGATGTGACAAGACAAGATTTAGCAAGGGGATATTCTCGCAAGAGATCACACATTGACATTGGCAACTCAAACCCCATTGGAAGATTATTTGATGTGCAAGGTCGAGATGCAGTTGATGAAGCGATTGCACGCTTCTTTTATGCAAATGAATTCCCATTTAATGTTGCTCGCTCACCTTTCTACACTGAGATGGTCCAAGCCATCAACAATGGACCAACTGGATATAAACCACCTGGGTATGAAAAGCTTCGCACTACTCTAATTGATAAAGAAAAAACTCGATTAGAGCAACAAACCGCACCATTGAAAAGAGTGTGGTCTATAGAAGGATGCAGTATTGTGATGGATGGGTGGACAGATGCTAGAAATCGTCCACTACTTAATATCATGGTAACATGCAGCAAAGGGCCTTATTTTTTGAAGGCAATAGATTGTTCAGGGCAAGAAAAAAATGCAGAGTTCCTTCAAAACCAGTTGTGTGAGGGCATTGAGGAGGTGGGGGCATCACATGTAGTCCAAGTTGTTACAGATGCTGCCCCTGTTTGTAAGGCAGCAGGCATGTTGGTGCAAAAAAAGTATAGGCATATATTTTGGACACCATGTTGTGTGCATTCATTGAATAATGCACTCAAAGATATTGGCAAGTTCCAGTGGATCTCAGATCTCATTGAAAAGGGCAGAAAAATACAGATGTTCATATGTAACCATCACCACACACAAGCCATTTATCGAAAATTTGCCAAGGTGGAACTTCTCAAACCTGCTGATACATGGTTTGCTTCTTATTTTATTCTTCTTGACCGTCTCCAAGAAGTCAAAAGAGCTTTGTGTGCCACAGTAGTTAGTGATGCATGGGTAGCTTGGAGACAATCTACATTAGATACTGCAGTTGAGGTGAGAGGGTATGGTCCTTGATGAGCGTTTTTGGGCTGATGTTAGATTTGTTGTGGACTTTATTAAGCCCATATGTGAGGTGATCAAATTTGCTGATTCAGACAAGCCATGTTTGGGAGAAATTTATGAAGAAATAGATTCCATGTGTGAAAGAATTAAGAAAATAATAGATGCAAGAGATCCTTCTCTATATCCCTTGCTAGAAGAAAAGATACATGGAAGATAGAACAAACTTAACACACCCCTTCATTGTGCTGCATATGCCTTGAATCCTAAATGGTATGATCTACAAGCAACCAATAAGAGGGCTCCATATGAGGATAGAGAGGTAATGAAGGGATTTGGGCAGCAATAAAAAAATTTATGGCCGAGGTGAGGATGCTTCAATTATGAGGACTCAATGGAATAAGTTTTCACGTGGGGCATGGTTGACTTTTCTTCCATGGAGCCATATATGATATGCATGCAAAGAAAAACCCTGTAGAGTGGTGGTGGAACCCTGAATTGCAATCATTTGCAATAAGATTGCTCTCACAAGTAGCCAGCTCTTCATCTTGTGAGAGGAATTGGAGTACTTATGGTTTTATTCATTCACAGAAAAGGAACGGTTAGGGTCAAAAAAAGCGGAGAACCTGGTGTACATTCATAGCTCACTTCGCCTTCTCTCTCGTGTAGAACCTGGGTACAAGGAGGGTCCTTCAGCAAATGGGACCAAATTTCAGCTGATGGAGAAGCTGCAGCCTTGGTTGATGAAACGGTTTGAAGCAGATGGCCTCAATGATTTACCCCCAATTCTACTACCATCAGAGGAACCTGAGCTTGAGAGTGATGAGTATTTGGAGAGCATCATAGCTGAGGACCTAGAGATGGATGACAATGTGACATAGAATGATGACATAGATTGCTGATTTTTGTTTTCTATATGCATATCAGCCTACTAGGCTATCGACATTTTTGAATTTCAATATGTAATATCGATATGTAGTATGAACTCTTTGACATTTGTGTGTTTAAACTTCAAAGTTAATGTTAAACTTTACTAGTTCTGTTGTTTTGAAAGTTCAATTTCATGATATTTTCAATTTTAATGTTAGCATATTAATATATTTTTAAAATTATTAAATTATATTAAAAAAAAATGGGCGTCTCCAAGTACCCCCGTCTCCTATTTTTGAAAAATAGACGTACCAGTACCGGTACCAGTCTTCCGTACCAGTACTAGTACAGTCTCCGTGCAACCTTGACAAAAACATTGTTGTTTGTTCACGCCACGGCTTTGGGGAGAAGGGTTTTATCGCTCCTTCAGATGCCCTGCAACACCCACGACGCCGTTGGAACACCTAGTTACTTTTGAAGGCAATACTGCTCTGCACATTGCTGCAAAGGAAGGCCATTAGGAGCTCGTTCAATGGATTCTTCAAAATGCGAAAGGATGTATGTTTGGAGTCACAATGCTGATCGCTATACGCCACTGCACAAAGCTGCGAAGGGTGGAAATTGTGAGATAATTAGCACGCTTCTCCGTTACAACAAGTGCCAGTTACATTGTTGTTTGTTCACGCCATGGTTTCAGGAGAAGGGTTTTATCGCTCTTTGAACTGCTTTTCTATTTTTTTATTATATAGTATTTCACATTTTAAATTTTAACACATATTTATAAATAATAAATATTAATTATTAATTGGTTATATAATATATATGTTAAAATTTTAAATTAAGTTTTAACATTATATATGTGTGTTAATATTAATAGTTATACATTTATTTATTAATTATATATATATATATAAATATAAATGTATATATATAAGTATTAAATATATAGAATATATATAAATGTATATATATAAGTATTAAATATATATAAATATATATAAATGTATATATATAAATATTAAATATATATAAATATATTTATTTATATAATATATATGTTTATATATTTATTAATATTATATATATATATAGCGTCTCCAAGTACCCCTGTCTCCTTTTTTTCAAAAATGACGTACCGGTACTGGTACCAGTCTCCCGTACCAGTACCGGTACCAGTCTCTTGGCAACTATGGTAATAACATTTGTTGTTGTCTTAGCAAACATAATAATGATTTAAAATTGAAACCCTACGCACATAAATATGCAAATCTTTATCAAACTAGATATCAACCAACCAAACTGCTGAAATCTAGAAACTCATGAAATAAGTAACTATTGTAGTGCGGAACTACAATAATACAGATCACTATAGGAATCTTCACAATCTGAAAATTTTCACAAATCACTCAAATCCACAAGAAAATTTGACAAGCCTACCTACCAAACACCAAAAGAAGTTGGAAACATTCAAACACCAATGTGATCACTGAGTGGAATCACCTCTATTGACAAGAGGGTTTTCATCCTTTGCCCGCTTGGAAACCAAAGGGTTTTCATCCTTCGATCACCTGCACACCAAGGGTTTTCGTCCTTGGAGGCAAATGGATGAACACAAGGTCCAAGCTATTGAAGAATCAAATTGATAAAACATTTTGAATACCTTTTCCCTTACCAACCTCTTCCTTTTATTAACCCTTATTTACTAATTTTAGCCTCTTTCTAGAAGTGACTAGAATTTCCTTTTCTTTTAATTTTATATTCCAAATAGTCCCTTGGTTCTAGCAACACCATTTTGTCATCACCTTAGGCCCTAGTTTTAAAAACACTTTATAATATCACTTCTAGGTACTTTATTTTTAATAATAAAGCATAAGTCGCCCTTTATGCAAAGTTATAACATAAAGTTATTTGGACAACTTAAGTTATATTATTAAATTATTCTTTAGCTTAAAAAGGGGATACGACACATAACTCTCAATTTGAATATATATAATTTAAAAAATAATCTATAAGTCCAATAAGTATCTTATTCCAATATGTTAGTATGAACAAAAGAATAAGATGAGAGAAAGGTGTGTTGTCTCAAGTAGAGATCACCACCTTATACTATTGAAGGATGTCTACAAATAGCAGTTGCAATAGCCATAATGAGGGTAGATACATAGGAGCAATTACTAAAGAATATTATAGACAAGTGTTATAGGAGTTTGCATTATTATATTAAATAATAATATTCTAATATTTGAATGTGCCTCTAATGAGTAAACCAGAAACAACACCAAGCTTGTCCCAAAATTTGAGAAAATGTACATGACCAAGATGTTTATTCATTAAATCAGCAAGGTGCTCCTTAGAAGTGGTAGAAATGAAGAGAAAAACCTTCACAATCTATTAGTTGTTGAATATAGTGACGATGAATCTCAATGTGTTTGGTGTGAGCATGATATATTGAATTCTTCACTAACTTCAATACCCCTGATTATCACAAAAAAAGGGGGTTGGAGAATGTTGAGGAAGCTGAAAATATGTGAAAATTCTACATAACCAAATTGTTTTACAACTAGCACTCATAGCTACTTTGTATTTAGCTTTAGTGGAAGATAGAGCTATGGTTTATTGAAGCTTAATTTGCCAAGAAACCACTCTTGAACCTAAAGGGAATATGTACCGAATAGTAGATTGCTGAGTTATCAACTGAGCCTACCCAATTAGAGTCTGTATATCTAATTAAACCAAAATCTACTGCCCTTTGATAAAGTATGCCAAAGACAAGAGTACCTTTGACATATTGCAAAATTCGCTTGTGGCTATCCAATGAGAAAGCTTTGGTTTTGACAAAAACTGAGAGGATAGCTAATAGAAAAATAGAGATTTAGTCTAGTGGTTGTAAGATATATCAAATTGTCCACCAATAGTATGTAGAGTGATTCATTGATTGGGGATGAATCATTAGAGGCTAACAATTTCAGCCCACCTCCATAGGTGTAGAAGATGATTTACAATTTGGTCATCCCAAAATGCTCCAAAAGACTTGTGGCATATTTGATTTGAACCATGAAGATATGATGATTAGATTACCAAAACTCAACTCTTGGGCAATAGTGTAGAAGGCTTAGATTAGACATGTCAAAAGTTGCACACAGATCTGATTTATCTGCTGAACTCTCGTGTTTGTGCTACCTATGATGGGCAATATCGTCAACATATAACGATAAAAATCACAATATCATTACCATCACTTTTGACATAAAGATTTGGGTCAAAAAGAGTACTTCTGAATTTAGAATCTAGAAGATGTTCATCAATTTTGAGATACTAGGCTTGACGAGTTTGCTTAAACTCATACAAGATGAGATGAACTCCCTCAATTGTTTGTTCCATTGATATATAGAAGACTGCGAGGTTTTGTAGTTGAATTGTGATAGCATTGAAACTATGGAGATAAAACTAGAGGTTTTTCATAGAGATGACCCTAAAAACCTAATGATGTTGAGTTTGTTTTCAGCATAAAAATATAGTCGGATTAACCTCCTAAGTTTATAGAAAACAAATTTAAGCTAGTAAATCTTGATGATAAGCTAGCCATGTGTTTGAAAGTGTAGCTGACATGAAGTTCCAAGAATCGACTATGGTAAATGTGAATGTGGGATTTGAAAACAAAATTAGCATATCAACTAGGCTGTTGGGTCCCAAAACGGCCAATCCCAATCCCTAGAACACTTACTCAAACTTTGAGGCCAGGGATGTTGTCAAGGAGGTGAAAAGGGGGTTTATCAACAGGATGAAGGTGATTAAGGGCCAATTGGTAGGAGTGGGTAATCCCCTCTTGGCTTTTGGTTCAACTAGACCATGGAGGGTTTTCCGAGAGGTATCCCTAAGCAGGGATTAACTATCATGCAAGATATTTACTGGACAATAACAAGGGTAGTGATACCCAAAGTGCTATTCTAGACCTCACAATTGTCATTGGTTTGGACAAATGCTCATTGCCTCAAATAACTTCTCTTTAAGTTGAAAATAGCATCATTGCAGCAGTGCAAGATGCGGGTATACATGCATGTTCTGAAAAGATAAAATACAACCACTGTCCAAATGATATAACCTGAATTCAATACAAAAGAAGGATGCATACAGAACTGTAACTACACTTGATGTATTGTTTTGATATTTTAATGGAGTGTAGGTGATCACATGCCTCTCAAACTGGTGCCTATCTAATGGGCTGCAAAGTCTCGTGTTTATCAAAGGAACACAATTACAAGGAGATGTATGACTGCCTATCTGAAGATTCAGATGTATCGAAATCAATATCAAACCATGAAAATACTTATTAATCCAAAACCATACAACATTCATCCATATGCAACACTGAAATAACCATTTACAAGGCTTGAAATGTATTAAGAACTGTAACATTCATTGAAATTAGAGAATACAATCACACCACAAAACGTGGTAAGGGAAAACCCTAACAACACTTAATTCCTAAAAGAACACTTACAATAGTGGAGAAAAACACAGATTGAAAAACTACAATATAATCCACATATACCTTTGTCAACTGTTTTCTGAAGAACTAAGATTGGTCAATGGATGAAGCTCTAACTGCCTTGGACGCCCAACACCTGGAGAGAGAATTTTTGCCCAAAATGACCAACTCTTTGAATGAGTTTCAATCTTCTATTTATAGCCTTTGCAACTCGAATCTGATGATGGAATGGGCGGGAAAACCCTAAGAAGGCCACCACCTGCAATAAATGCATCGTTTTCAACCACCCATTTTGCAGTAATGGCGACCTACCAAGGTTTTGCATCCATCTGGGAGCTGTAGGAGATAGTTGCTTTCCATTTTTTACACTTTTTGGCGAATAGCGGGAATTCGTAGTGGTACTGGATGTGGGACTTTCGGGTTTCCCGGACATGTCCAAACCTCCACTAAAACTCTGTCGAAGACAAGGAGATAAAGGCTGGCAGAACATCTGGGGGTTATAGGATATGGCGGGGATTTTGAAGGATTCAGGATACATCCTGATGGGTAGGAGATTAGCACAAAGGGAGAGAATGATGAATCCGACAGAGAATGAGAGTACTGGATGGCGGAAGTTTGGCACTAGATAGGATATGTCCTGATGATGGGTGAAGATCCGCCCGAAAGGACAAGATGAGATGGCGGAGGAATGAAGGGGATTTGGAAGCGCTTAGCTAAAGGGAAACAAAAACTTGTGGACCTGGAGGGTGGAACTGGGTACATCCATGTCCAGGGGGAAGTTCCACTATATCTTGATGGGAGCAAAAGTTCTGCCAGGAATAGCATGCAGAGGGGTGGAGGAAAAAGGATGGTCAGGAGAGTGTGGAAGTACAGGAAGGATATGGATACATCCTGAACAAGGAGAAAGTCCCGCAATGTCCTGAGGAGCTAAAGTTCCACCAAGAACAAAAGGATCAAGGAAATTTAGGATTTTTTGCAGAGTTTAGACATCATTCCAGGCACACAAAGCGAGGCGAACATACAAGGACCTCCATAGGAAAAAATTGAAGAATTTGACAAGATATTGCAATTATGAGGCATGAAAATAGGAGTCCCAACATGGGGTACAACTTCTTGAATACAATCACCCTGAAAGAATAAAGAGTCAAGGTGCAGTGATGTATTAAGTTTGAATAGAGAGCACTTGTACAAAAGGGGAGGAAGCATTGGCATGCCAAACACCTTCAAATAATGAATATCTTCATTGTATGGTCCTTAATGTCAATATCGTATGCTAATGTTGATCATACTTCCATTGTCAACCGTGCCTCCATTGCTGGTTGCATTTCCATTATTTGTCATATTTTTATTGTTTCTTGCACTTCTGTTGTCACTTGTATTCCATTGTTGGCCGTACTTCCTTTGTTGACTTTATGTCCATTGTCGGCTATGCTTCCATTGTCAAATATCCTCCCGTTATTGATCATCCTTGCATTGTCAACTTTTAATGTCCCCTTCCTAAGCACTGACAGTTTGATGAGAGTTAGCCTATCACTTGGGTTCCCGTAGGCTAATTTTGGATGGTTAGGGAGCAACACAGTTCTTGGAGACATCGTGGACATGCTTATGTAGCATTTCTCTTGTTGGAATTGAGCTCGGATGGCGGTAAGGATTGCAATGACACTTTTAGATGGTGTTTTAGACACTTGGTTCGTGTTCCACATTTTTAGGAGCCAGTGTCTATTTTTAGTAAGTCACCATTTTACAACACCGACACCGTTCCTTGGCATCAATTTCATTCCGACACTTTCGGTTTTTGATTCCAAGGCCCCGACGATGCTTTCCATAGGGACGGTGAATTATTTTAATAAATACTTAAGTTATTAAGTTCCCATTAAAATAAAGTTAATTGTTTGTTATTAATTATTTAAGGTGACTTTACCCCTTAATGTTGAGCGCTCAAAAAAGAGGGAAAAATGCATTTAAAAGATATATTTAATATTCCCAAAAAGGTGTTGGAAAAAGGAAGGAAATAAAAAAGAGTTTGAGGAGCTCATTTGGTTATGGGTTGATATTGAAGGAATGTTATGCTGTTGGTTTTTATCTAGGAATTGTGAGGACGAAAATCCTCAGAGAATATCATCAACAGTGGTGAAAGATCCTCCCGGGTTGATTGCTAATAAGCTCACATAGGGTCTATGCTGGTATTCATTGTTTTGGCATTGCAGATTTGACAGGAAGGGTTTCGTTGTAAAATGTCAAATACCTTTCTAGAATGACTGAAATTTTTTGCCAACTTTTAGATAAGATTTCTTGCACAAATCATCAAATAAACATCACCAATGAACAATGCAATAATAGAACATCAAACCCACATCATACTTGCTTATTTGAAACCTTCATATGAGAGATACAAAAATGATAAGTGGCTGATATGAATTTCAGTCACAGTCTGATTTTATATCAGACCTTATTACATATATATAAAATGTCCAATTACACCAAATTTTGCATAGGAACAATGCCCAATCACTCTAGAACCAAGCTAGCTATCAAATGATGTTATAACAGCCCTGAAAGTACATGAACAAATGATTGATAGAAAACTTTTGTAGGCTGATATGACTGCTGAAAGTGATGATTTTGCTCAATCAAAGTTTTAGCAATGAAAACTCATGAAAGCCATCTCCAAACTTGAGCGATGGATGCTTAGTTTGGTCTTCTATCAAATGCAACTCTTCAAATATCAAAGCCCTTGTCAAATCCACTTCAAAAACCCTGTAAGTGTCCAAACAATTCGCTGTCATAAAAATCAGACTTTGCTGATATGAAATCAGACCTTGAAAAATATGCAAAAGTCACTCAATTCTCACTACAAACTCAATCAACTACCTTGGTAGTCACTCCTATACACCAAGGGTTCCATTATTGATGTCAAATACTCTTCAAATCGTTTCAAATAACCTGCAAATTCAACTCTAATGATGAAATCTGAATGATAACATCTCACAAATTGTTATGGGAACATCACCACAACACTCAAGGGAACATCTCCTTGAAAAATAACTAGAAAATGCAATTTCCAGCTAAAAGAACAAAATGTAAAAACTTACCAAACGATCATTAGTTGCAAATTGAAGTTCAAGAGGCCTATTTATCCTCTCCAAGGATAGGCGTTCCTTATCTTTGTCAAATTGGAATGAAGCTTGGAGTCCACCAATCAAAATTGAGAGTCTTGAACAATTGTAAATGAATGACATCAAAGAATGCAATCATTTAAAAACAATCTTTAATTGTTTTAAATGAATTATATCTATCTTCAAGTGGATCGATCCCTTTGCATTGGAATGCCTCTCTATCATGGATGGCGGCTATGAATGAGAACAATCAAACATTTAAAATTTTCATTTGGCATTGAATTTCATTGAGCGATCCACCTCAACATTGGCGTTTGGCATTTAAAAACCTTTCAAGGCATAAAGTCGATCCAATGCAAACATTTAATAACCTCCAATTCCAATCGCCCTCATGACACCATCGATCCAATGCAATTATTTAATAAATAAATCTTGCATTTAAAATATCCTTTCACATGATCGGCGGCCAGCTAGAAGTCATATGCAATCATTAAAAATCATCAACCAACCTCTTTCAATACCAATCGCTCAATACAAGGCATGGGCGAATGACTCCTCATGGCGTTGGAACTTGGCACTTGATCCAATGTGAATGCTCTACAAAATGTGGGCGATCATCTTCTAGATAACCGTTGGCTCGATAGACAATGCAAAATGAAATATAAATCAATGAACCTCATAGAATGTTCCAATCGATCCCTTATCCTTTGCTTTTGATTTTGGTTTGGACCTATATCTCCCTTGGGCGAACACATCACCTTTATTCATATTTACAACTCCATAGAAATCGATTAAAGAAAACACATTTAAAGATTCCATTTTCTAAAATCCATCAAATGAAATGAAGTGAAAATACAATTTCAATATTGCATTTTCCAATTAACCACATACTAGTTGAGCTAACATTCCGAATCTCCATGTATAGACACATACCAACTTTCCGGTTCTCCATGTATAGAAATAAGCTCAAACTAGAAGTTCATTCCCTTACCAATGCATTAGCCTACGGGAATGGGTGATAGGCTAATCGTCAACTCCATGTGAAGTCACTCCAGAAATGGGGACATGACATAAAATCTTTGAGATTCTATGAATAAAGATTTAAGGAGTTTGCTGCAGATTTGTTTGGTGTGGTCCATGATGCAGATTTTTGGTGATTTTCAGGTTTATTGACAGCCATTGGAGGGCTTATTATTTGCTGAAAACAGGGCCGTACCATTCCAAGGGAGGGCGTGAGCTATTTAGGCCAGGTCGCCTAGCTTTTTGGGGGTCTTTGGGCTTGATTGGAGGCGCCTGGGGTTCCAAAACAAAGCGCCATCATTTGCCAATGGGAGAAGAACAGATTGGGTGATGTTTGGCTTCATTTCCAAGCTCTAGTTTGCTGTTTCAGACTGCATATCAGAGCTGTAGCTTTTGCAGCCTTCTGGTTATGTTATAATATTGCCATAATATTGATTTACTCATCTGGGTATGTTAAAGTAATGTTAGAATATTGATTTCTCCATCTGGGTATTGTCATTTCCTATTATATATCGCTGTACAAACACTGTATCAGATCTGTAACTTGCACATGGGTGTTTTAAAATATTGATATTTCAGTGATTTCTTCTTCTAGGTATGTGTGGAAACGATTATATTTTTCTGCACCCTCATGTTTGTCATTAATTAAACACTAAAACAGCATTAGGGTTTCATGAGTATGATGATTCTATGAGTTTCCTGAATTTCTGTGTAGTTGTGTAGCTGTTCAATTATATTTCAAAAAAAAAATTAAAAATCAGGGGTAGACATTACACAACTATGCTTCCATTGATGCTTACTGTACTTCCAATGATGTTGACAATATGCATATTGTTGCTTACCATAGTATAGTTATCCTATGGCCATTTATTTCTGTAATATGGCTTGCTACAGTACATTATGCTTCTTCACAGTCCTTTATCCATCATATATTCCTCGCAACCAAGATCACATCAGTTGCTTGCTTTGATACTCCCACCATCATCCAGCCACATTCATTCTCTGAGCCTATGATATGGCAATATTTGCCCCCTTCACTATGGTCTGCTACAATTGCTACTGTCCAGTGTATGCTTGCTCCTATTGTATGACCTATGCCTGCTCCTAGCATACAGCCTGCGAATCCTAGCCAAACAATTATACCTTATATGCATCACTCTCCTATCCCATATGGCCTACAATTTCTACTCTACCATCAGTTCAGTCTGTTGCTGCATAATCTACAATTTGGTATGCTTTGAATTGGTAACATATGACCATCAACAATTGTGTTTGTCAGAAAAAAATGCATGTATGCTGTTAACCTGACAGTATGGCAATATAAGTGCTAGACTTATTCCTATAGCAGCATGTAGATCCATATTTTATATGATTATCAGTGAGAATTTGGAGAAGACAATGTCTTTGTAGCAATGGACTACAGTATTTTTTGATTACAAAATTATACAACCAATTTATTATGCAAATCAGGTTACAGAATTTGTGTGTGAATCACACTCTGGGCAAAGGCAGTCACATAATCTAAAATTTTGTGCTTATTGTACTTGTTTGAAGCGTAGATGGAAAATTTGTGGATAATCGCAAGTCAGCAAGGAAAACAAATGACACGCCTGAGAGTTGTGGGTCGAGTTTTGGCTAGTGTGCATGTTTTTTGTGCCAAAACTTGGTGAGCCTTGAACTTGGACTCATGCATCCTTAGTGCAAACCCGTTTGAGGCCAAAAAATGAAAAACAGCAGCAGTCCAATCAAATAAAAAAATTTGCAAAATTTTTCACCTTTAACATTTATCTTTCTATCTTTTCCCCAAATCCTCTCAACAATGGATGCATTCTCCTTCTTTTTCACCACCGTCACTACCTTTGCCAGTAATGTCTGTTATGCCGATACTTCTTTTCACACATATTATAGTGATTTGTGACTTAACACTACCCATGTCTCTCTACTCTCTTGGTATGTCTATGGATATTCCTTCTACTTGCTCCCCTTCCATTTCAGAGGGAGTAGCATGCAATACTCAGAGATGCCTGCTGGGCCATTTCATATATTTCTTGAGGGAGGGTGTGAAGTGCTAAGACTTCTGTTAGAGCTGGGAATAGACTTATGTGTTCTCTAAATGCATCAATTTCTGTTTTTTGCATAATTATGTACTTTCTTTGGCGGAGTCCGAGTCAAAAGTTTGGGCTTTTTGAGTCTGAGTTTTCCAACTATGGTTTGAAGAAATTCAGTTTGGGACAATCTTTAAAAACACTAGTCTGGGGAAGATATTTCTCGTGAATTTCAGCTTTTTGTTTGGATGGAAGAGTGTTTGGAAGTTCTAAATAATATCTCCTCCAGGAATGCCTTCTTTCTTCTATTCCTCATCCCATTTTTTAAATTTGAATTGTTTTAAAGGGGACTCCAGCTTGTTTAAATAGGTGGACAATGTAAATATGGTTATCATCATATAATAAACTAAATATTTTATTGGTGAGTTTTTTACGTTGTTGATTGATTGTGTTAGCATTTTATTTCGCACCTTCCAGTGCGATGCAAAACGGAACAGATGTGCATTAAAGCCACTCGTTCCCTGTAAACTAAAACTAACTTAAAACTATACAAAATGTACTTACAATTTACATACCTTTTACAATGCTTTCAGAGGTGTTTTTGTGTTCTTGCTGAATAAAATAAAAAAATGCATTCTTTCTGGGTTTGCAATGTGCAAAAGGAGGAAACACACTTTCAATCACGAGGCAAGAATTTTGTGCTTTTTTGATTGAAACTATAACCTACGGCTACATGTTGCACTATTCAGCTAAAGACAGATTGAGCAGGACAAGTGCACATGGATTGGATTGATTAACACATAAACACATAATCATGAATACCATGATTAAATCGAATATAAGATGGTACAAAGCCACGACTTATATCTTCAATTTCCTCTGTGACACAAAGTTCACAGTTTCATTGAATCGACTTAATTTTTCAGTATAGATGATGACACATTTCAATAAACATTCATTAGCGAAATAGGCATCATAAATGTCATTGAACAAATAACATAATCACAATTACGTTGAACATCAGATAATTAGCAATTTCAGCGTAATGAAGACATGAGAATTGTCGTTTTATTGATGTTCATTCACTTACAATTGATTTCTCTAACTCTAATACTGAATACTGCTCTGACAATGAATAATACTCTGATGATGAATAATGAATTTCCACTGTCAGGGTAAGGCTCCTATATTAGTAAGTATTGTACTAAACACTACTTATGCAATAAAAGCATTAGTCTCTATATTCTCTGTATCTTGTACATTGGTATGATGTCTGATTCCAATTATTTTTCCGTACTGCAACTCATAGTTTGGTAGTGTAGATTCTGTGGTAAATAAAGAAAATGCTTTTGTATGACCCAGCCAAAAACCAAATGGGTGAATTCATGCAAGAAAGTGGGGGGGCCCAGCCTGGCCAAAAAAGTCAGGCCACTGCAGCTATAAGTCCAGGGGCAACAAATATTTAAGGATTTTACTGCTCGGTGCCTATCTATAGGCCCCAGGCCAGGTAGGCTGGCCCCAAACTGGCAAGCTCCAGACCACATGTAGGAGGGAGATAATCCCTGCAAATAACTTCGAAGTAATCACTCGTGTCGTAGATTGGTCACAGAATTCCATGTCTCAAGCTTATTGACCAATCTATGGCACCAACAGTTTCTTTATTAATGAGCTGTTCTCTTTTGTTTCTGCTTGAAGAATACAGCTATATTTATAGTTATGGTATATGTAATTCTCTGGTCAGTCATTGTCTTCTTATTCATGTGAAGATTGCTTTTTGTCATGCTTTTTATAGTGATATAGATATAGATTATAGCTGGTCTGTTGGATAATATGTTGTTTTTATTCATGTATTTCGACCTTGTGTTCTTTGTTTTCTTATTAACCAGACCAGTTTTTTGAAGGGCATGGCTGAAATTCAAACATTACTGGATCGTTTAGCTGTTTCACACCAGTTTTGTGGTGAAGCATCAGAATGGCTTCTTCCATTGTACTCATCCATAGCTGCAAGTGAACAGCGAAAGGTGTTTTTGAGTCCACCAGAAAATAGACGGAAGGTATGTCTTCTGAAACTTTAATTTCCTCATTAGACTGAACAAAATTGTCCCACAACTGTGTATTTAGCTTTTCTGAAAAAATGTCCTGAATAAATCTGCCATGAGTGGGAAACCCATATCTGTATGTCTAATTTTATTTTTATCAGTCAGTGATCTACATATCATCATCTTTTTAAGCAATACTGCTATAAATTTAGCTTGCATGACAATGCTTCTCCAATACATTTGCTTTCCAAAATGATTGTATTCATACAATATCGTGTACATAATTCTTTTCTTGTTTTTATTTCTATTTACAAAAAAGATATATTTAGTCTTCTGCAGTGTGATTATTTATTCACTGCTAATGAGTTTTATAATCTTGCAGATTGTGGTTGCGACAAATATTGCAGAGACGTCCATTACCATTGATGATGTTGTTTATGTCATTGATTGTGGCAAGCACAAAGAAAACAGATATGACCCCCAAAGGGTAAATTAGTTTTGTGTTTTAAGTTTTCTTGTGTTTGTGAGTACTTTTGAATTTCTGTCTTTCAAGAAAAAGTTTAGAACAGCTTAAAGAACGAAATGTATGTTATATTAGCTCATATATATATATTAGTTTTTTCTTTCTGGAGAATTGTGTTGCAATTTACTAGTTGCCTCCTAGTGAAGTGTGTTTGTGTATGTATGTATGCATATCAATATGTATCTGTATGTGTGTGCATGCATATCATAATGTTGAAACTCTGAGTTTTCATAAGTACTTGCAGAGCTGTAGTTCAGGGCATTGGCTACAAGTCTGCAACCTTAACTTGCCATGTTGTCTAGCCAGGCAGGACTCACATCTTGTTTCTCAGACTTGGTGAGTCTGAATGAAAAAAATGCATTAAAATAAATACTTTGAAAAAAAAAAATTGAAGGTCAGTTGGGTCTTTTAATTTTCCTTCGTTTTAGTCATCCAATTTGTGTTTTCAATCCCATAGAAACTTGATTTCTACCAACTTTTGTGTTAACTTTGAAAATTGCTATTTTGTATGTTTTAATTTAAATTTCCGAGTGTTGGTTGAGCTTTTTCATTGCATCTGAGTCCGTGTAAATTAGCTTGCTGAGTACCAAGTTTGAGCCTCAACGTTATTTATTGTATGTCTATATATATGTTTTTAATAAAGGTAAATAATATATTTTTAGGACACTAATAATCCTATGTAGTTGATTCTAGAAGCAGGTAACAGTGATACACTGCAAACCAGACAATTTCAAATAAAAAATATTATATTTATATTATCAAAAAAAGGGACAAGTGCCACAATTACATGAAGAGATAACCATATTTACGTATCTTGCTATTGAAGCAAGATACATTCTTAATAAAAATCACGTAAAGCAATCTAAAGTTCTGACTAAGAGTGTTAATGTTTTTTAATATTTAATGCATGATTTATTTTCTTTTTAGATTGCACAAGGGATTTACTTTTCCTTTTGGATTGCACATAGATCTTCTTTACCTTCTGTGTTGCATGTTGTTTTCAAAGATATCTTTGATCTTTTTTTAGTTTCTTGCACTACTTGCCATTTACAGAGCTGCTTTCAAATCCTCACTACATTCTAAAATTTCCTTCTCCCTATCTCACACTCTAATCATTCCATGTAAAAGCAACCTCAACGATGGTTTCCACTTGTATTTTTTTCTTGTCTTGTTTCTTCCTTTCTTGTATTTATTTGGGTCTGTTTTTCCAATTCTAGAGTATGGTTTAGTTTGCCTAACTTTAAAAACCAGACTTCTGTGTGTTCCTTGTTTTTTCCATTCAATGACAGTGTTCAACCTATAACCATTGTTTCCACTTGTATTTTTTTTCTTGTGTTGTTTCTTCCTTTCTTGTACTCATTTGGGTCTGTTTTTCCAATTCTAGAGTATGGTTTAGTTTCCCTAACTTTAAGAACCAGACTTTCATGTGTTCCTTGTTTTTTCAATTCAATGAGAGTGTTCAACCTTTAACCATGGTTTCCACCTGTATTTTTTTCTAGTGTTGTTTCTTCCTTTCTTGGACTTATTTGGGTCTGTTTTTCCAATTCTAGAGTATGGTTTAGTTTCCCTAACTTTAAAAACCAGACTCTCCTGTGTTCCTTGTTTTTTCCATTCGATGACAGTGTTCAACCTTTCTTTTGTTTGTCATGCATCCTATCGTGCTCTATGTACTTCTCTTGTACTTGAGTGAACTTTCCATCTTAGTATCATCAATAATTGCTTTCTCGTTTGGTTCCTCTTGAACTCATGTGATAAGCTCCTAGGAAATTGCAAAAGGGATTCCCTCTTTGATGAACGTGCTTTATACTATCTCTGTTTAATTTTTTCCTCTGTTTTCTCTCTGACTTTTTAAACTTTACCTTGATTTGCTTCATTTTCTACCAAAATTTCTCTTTCCTGACTTTTCTTTTCCTTCTATTTCTTCCCCTTTGCTTTTAGTTTTTTACTACATACTTTCTTTTTGGGTTTTGGAAACCTTCCTTACCCACTTTAATTTTAACATCTTGGTGATTAGTGATCGTGAAACAAATTGTCATAGTGACGGCAGGCTCAAAAATGGAAGGGAGTGCTTTTGTCACCTGTCGATTGCACCCATTTGGTGTCTTCTAATCACAATGTAAATCTCTTTGGAAGGGGATGGTCCAGATCCAGATCTACACATATCCTTTGCATAATTGGCCATCCCTATGTCTCTTGTGGCTTTTGATGTCAAAATAAATCTACCAATAAAATTCACAATACTGTTGAAAACATTGTCTGTCCAAAATTCATGTGCCTATGTGCAATCTGATGCAAACAGAAGTCTTGATGGCATTTCCTCCATTGGTAAAAATCCTAGGTTCCAATATTCCTTGAATAGGCCTGCATTTCATAAGATTTAATGGACATCCTTGGAAGATCTTTTAATGATCACTTTATGAGCAAAAACAATAGTAAAATACCCTCGTGGACATGAGAGGATCTCATTTTTGCCTTGAGTTTCTCAGCTTCCTTGTTCTCTTTCATAAAGACCTTTAGGAGATAATTGCAAGTCCTCTATATGTAGGCATCATCAGATTGTCTCCTAATTTTGCATGATCGAATTTACAAACTGGGCTTAACTCCATTGCTTCTATGCATGTGCTCTTGGTGCACATATCTGCTTTCTTCTGTTTTTTGTTTTTTTTTTGCTTCTTTAATGACTTCCTCTAAACCATTGTTTGGCATAATTTTCTTCCCTCCTATGAGGCTTTGATATAGGAAGGGCTCGGGGAGGTATGATGTGCCCCCTTGCGTCTTTGTATCCTAAATCTCTTCATTTGGTCTACAGATTCTCTGGTCAGCTGAGAAATATTCTAAAATTACTAAAAAATCCCCGCAACTTACATGCATGCATGAAATTCTAGATGAGACACTTGTCTATATATATAGTGCTTGGTGATAGTTTTACCATTGATGAAAATTTCCAGCAAACAGAGAATTGAGATGTGAGTGCTGGCTGTATTTTTCTGCCCTTTATCCTTGCTAATACTTCATCTTTCTGGTAATTCAGAAAATGTCAAGCATGGTTGAAGCATGGATTTCAAAAGCAAATGCCAAGCAGAGATGTGGAAGGGCAGGACGCGTCAGGCCTGGAATCTGTTTCTGTCTTTACACTCATTATCGTTATGAGATGCTTATGCATCCATTTCAGGTTTTGGCCTTCTTTATGTTGATGGGACTTATGATGAAAGCACTTCTAGGATATTTTTGAGGTTCCTCATGTTATTTTCCTGTTTAAATGTAGTCTTTTAGCTAGATAGTGCCAGCATTTGTGAAATTTGAATTTAAGCACAATGGGGTCTCATCACAGGTTCCTGAAATGCTGCGAGTGCCATTAGTTGAGTTGTGCCTGCAAATCAAGTCTCTTTCTTTAGGAGATGCTGCCTCCTTCCTTCAAAAGGTCCATTCTGATCCTTATTGATGTCAATAGCATAAACACAATGGCCAATGAGAAATACTCACTAAACATCAGTTAATTCTATCTAGGTGTTTACATCAACTCAAAGGGTACTTAATATCTCTTTCTATGCCCATGATTTTGTTTTATCTGGTCATTTTCCTTTTTTGCAGGCTCTACAACCTCCAAGAGAAGAATCAGTGAGGTCTGCAATTGCTACATTATATGAGGTAGTTTACTATCTTGGGAGTGTTTTCCTATGTCAAATAGTGGTTCTCTTCAAATTCTCCAATAAAAATGAAAATAATTATAATTTAAAATAGAAGAAGTTTAGGAGAATCCATGGTTACAGTCTTTGCATGTGATTGCTTCTATTTGTTACAAATCACAGTCTACAATATTTTATTGGGCTTTTGAAGGTTTTTATTGGTGCTTGCATAATGTATTTGTGCGAAACATACTTCATGCTTTCTGTCAGAGAATTGCTTGTTGTAAGACCTTTTTTCGCCTTCCTGTGTCACTAGTATAATTGGCAAGTGAAATCTTATTGCAATATTGAAAGCAGAACATAAGTGTCGAGAAAATAATATTTTGAGAAAGGTTCAAGCTAAGAATTCCACTTCTTAGATCTGAATTATATGGGACACTACATCCTCATGATGTAGTAACAAACACCATTCTTGTTATGAACTGCCTTCATATACCTGCACACTTAGTATGTTATGGGATGAGAAGATTAGCTTTTGATAATTGCCAAAATAATGTAGGACTTGTGCAATATCAGAGAATGTAACAAAGAAACAGAATTGTAAGATTTTGATGTTTATTGTTGCATTAGCAACTAGAGGCTTTTATAGATTTTGTGTCTCATGTGATTTACATACCTATTAATGGCTTATATTGACGTATGATAACGAATTTTAACTATGCCTTATGACAAAATATCTATTTTCCTTAGGGATGCGTCTTTTGGGGATTTCCACCCAACCCTACACTGGGGATGCTTTAGGGACATGGCGATGGGAAGGAAATGTCCTTGGGGTCATCTTCTACAAAAAAACTAAAATTTGGAAATGTTTCTGGTACTTGAAACAAATAGTAGGGGATGGTAGGAAATGGTAGGGGATGGTTAGTGGATGTCTAGGTGTGCCCCGACCATCCTGGGAATGGCTAGCCGCCCCTATGGCCAAGCCTACAAAACTTTCAATTAAAAACAAAAGACAAAAATGAAAAAAAAGGGGTTGGGGATCAACAAGGACCCCCACACTCCTTTACAAAAACCCTAAACCTAAAAGAAAGACACTAGCACCTAAAAACAAAAAACTCCCTCATTTTTCCATTTTGTATTTTGTGAGAGGAAGACAAATAAGGAGAACAACAATGAGAAGAGAAGAGAACAATGGTGAGATGAAGACAAGAGAGCATCTAAACTACATCATTTGAGATAAGTTTACTATCCATTTTCATTTTTTGTATTAGCATTCACTTGTTGCACAACAACTGTAGACTTATTGCCCAACAATTGTAGACTTATTGCCCAACAATTGAGGATTTTGGACTGTCATGTTCCTCCCGCTTAAGTCCAAGGTAGTATTATTTTCATAATAAAAGTGTTTATTAACACTACTATAATAATATAATTAAATAATATTAATTATTTTAAATAATAATAATTCTTTGAGCCGACTTGTGCTTATTTTTGGTTGGCGCCAAAGAAGGAAATTCAAATTTCCAGGCTGACTTGATCTTGTTGTGCTTGGCTTCTTGTATAAAGGTAGCTTCACTCCTTTTTGTTTTGCATCCGATTTTTGATAACACATCTGCATTTTCGAAATCTCATTGCCGTGAGAAATCCTTTACTTGGGACGGAAACCTCAAGCAAGGAAATTACCAGGTTGGACGCCAAATCCATCTTGGTTCTGTTAGTGCAATTTCTACTCAGGAAGTTGCATTGACCTTAACTAAATTTATTCATTTCAGGAGCTTGAAGATCATCATAAGTGGAGCAATTGTTAGGAGGAGGTGTCTGGGATACCCAAGCATTCAATATCTTTTATATATGCCTAGGGAGCAGGATGTGACCTGGGGATCCGAGATACACCAATTTGCCAACGCTGGGATAGTTCTAGATCGGGTCTGAGCAGAGCGCTGTTTTAAAACTTGTGACCACCATTTGTAGCGCTAGAAGATATTTGGAATCGTTGCTGAGTTGAGTGGGAGTTGGGAAGGTCTGCAAGCGCCACTATTACCATATACCAACCCCTGGGCCGCAGGCCACTACTATCATGGTCAGAACTGCAGGAGAGGTTTTGCATCGAGGGACCACTTCATACTGTGCAAGACAGAGATCCAGATGGGATAGGGAGAAATCAGGCCCAGGATTATGGAGTTTGATCAATCAATGAGGTGTAAGGAATTCTATTTGTAACTTATTAAAGGGTGCCAGATCTCTAATCCGTATTTCAGTCATATCCTTAATTTGGGCTATATCTCTGAATATCTACAAACTGAGTGTACTGTTCATCATATTCAAGCATTACTTTCATGTCCTGAATACTGTACTGTGGCAATTATAGTGATGTTTGCACTGAATACATTAACCTTGTTATGAAATTAGGATAATTCTAGATCTCTGTATTTATAGAATACATTCAATGGCTTCCAAGGATATTACAACACTATTCATGTTCACCTTCTGGGAAAGCGTTTGAGCTCGAAGTTCCTATAATCCCTAGCGCAATGGTGCCTGCAACAAGAATATCATTCCTCGCCCAGATTTGAAGACAAATTGCAGACCAATCTTTTAAGTCAGAGCACAAAACTGTTGGATTGTAATGGAATTGCTACATTGTATCTTGGTGAGAGTTCCCTGTCTACAAGACATTCATTTTTGCTGAGTTGGTATTTCCAGTTTAAGTCCAGTGAACAGGATCTGTGAATTAAGATTTAAACGTTGAGGTTGAATATTCTATGAATCTGGTTTATCTCCTGAAGAGCTGAGTATACATTGATTTCAGTATTCTAAATTGTGGCATATCATAACATAACTGTTTAAAACAAGTTAACTGTGTTGACAATAATTTGGAAGCATGTATTTAAGCAATCAGGCAGATTGAGGGCAGTTATTGATCAGTTTATTTGAAATGTTCATTGAGTTGATTGTTGGAGAAATCTGTGGTAAATCAATGTGTAAGAACCCCTACCAATTCTGATCCGATTTTTGCCCTGCTGTTCTGATTTTTTGATTTTGTTTTTGAGTGTTTTTGGTTTGTGTTTTTGTTGTTTCAATGCATGTAGGGTTTTGCAATGATATGGTAATGAAATTGAAACATAATAGCATTGAAATTACACAAAATAGATGACTGAAAATGATTGGATCAGCTAGTAATTTGATATGAAATAGGTATCTTTATTGACATAACTGAATGATGTTCTTTGCCAATTACATTCATGAAATGAAGGCTGATTACAAACACTCCAATCTGATTATAAAATCAAACTAGTGAAAGCGTACAAATATGACCCAATGATCCACAATTCAACCTCAATCATGCAATGATGTCATCCTCCAACTGTAGCAGCCAACAATGATGAGATCCAATGGCAAAGATGACTGAAGCACACTGTCCAAACCCTGATTTCAGACCTGCAGAAGTCTGATTACAAATCTGATCACAAAAATCTGCCAAATGATGCCCTAGAATATGGCGATTGAGGCTCTAAAGGTCAGCGCGCCTTGGGTGAGATCACTAGGGTTTAGTATGCAAAAATATGACCATTAATACCTTCAAACCCTCAAATATCCAGTCTGATATGAAATTGCAGCTGACTGATATAAATTTCTGAATGCAAGGAGTTGGAATCCTTCACCAATGAAGCCACCAAATGATAACAATTCAACGCCAAACCCTAGCCGTGGATGTGGAAGATGAAAATATGCCAAAATATCCTTCAAATCTGAATTGTATTGCCTTCAATCTGCAAACAAACTTCAAACCCTAGCTGATTATGTCATGTCCCTTTATCGCTAACTTATAATCGAATCGATTATGTATTTTTCATTCAAATTAAAGATATGAATGGCATTAAAATCTATTATTATATCTGTAAATCGTAAATAGAATACATTTAAATTAAATAATAATATATTATATATATATTCAAATAAATCAAATATATCTTTAATATTTATTATAAATTAGATATTATACTTAAATTTTGTAAATTAAATATTATTATTTATATTTGAATAAAAATCTATTATTAATACATGTAAATGGAAGCAATGAATATTATTAAATAAAGCAAAGATATTATTATATTAATAAAGATATTATATTACATCTATATATATTAATAAAATAAAGATATTATTATTATTCATTATTATTATATAAGATATTAATATTAAGGATATTAAGATGAGCGATCTACTTTATATTAAGAAAAGACAGCATTAAGAAAATGATAAATAAAGACCACGATTATATTTAGAGGAGAAAGACATACGAATAAGATAATCAAGGATCTCATTGGAATTGGCCCCCACTTACTATTCCCCTCCCCTCAAAATGGCGGCAAAATTTGACTTAATATATTTACCCACGGTTCGAGGTAAGGCAGAAATTAGTATTGAAAGGAGCCCGATCATATGTGATTGTGAATAAGAAAAAAAAGATCCAACGAATTTGAAGGAGACATGCGATTTGTAGTAACATATATAGTATATAAAGGATATTACCTAGGCTCCCCGGGGACGCGTCCCCTGCCCTTTTCAGCCCGTACCCATACCGGGGACGTCCCGAGTATGCGGGGATGGCCAGGAAACATCCCCTGACCGTCCCTGTTTCCCTGGGGACATCCCCCTTTTTTTTAGGTACGACCGGGCCATCCCCCGACCGTACCGGGGACGGCTACGGCCAAGCAAACATATAACTCAAAAAAAAAACACACACACACTTGTACCATTTACAAAGATTGATCTGATTTGTACCATTTATAGAAATTTGTATGGGGTGTCTTTTGAAACAATATCCAAATTAAGTAGAAAGACTACAAAACCCTGCCAAGAAACCTGCAATACATTAGGAATTGGTAAAATAGTCTTAGTCATAATCTACAAAGGAGTCACCTTATATTGCTTTCATGTTTGGTCAGAACAAAAGCTTCATGTTTTACCATCTAATTATAGGTTTCTTCTAATTCCATTTCATCCAAATCACAAAGAAAATGTTTTAAATACCCATCTAGAAAAAAAATGTTTTTAGGTCAACAAATAATCCATGGAACCCCAATAAGATGGTATTGCTAGGTCATAAACTGCAATTGAAAAGTCTTGGGTCTTTCTCCTCCTTGTCAAGAACAGGGGCTTTATGCTGACTGGTATGTTGCCTTTGAATATGAATAAGAAAATCCCCAAATATTCTTAAGCTGTTTGTGAATGAAACAATGGAAAATATTCCAACACATTGCAACTATGTCAGATAAATTACCATCTTTCTTGTAGGTATTGAATAAGTCATTTTGCGTATAAATTGCATCAGAGACTTGGAAAGCCCTCTTCAAAGGTTCTGTACTCCTGCCATGGTTTGATTTGTTGTTCTCTATTTCCTTTGGGAAGAGAATTAAAACATAACATAATAGTATAATTTGTTACAAACTCTTTCCTTTATTTTGATGAAACAGAAGATGAGTTTAGAATTTGCTTTATCTTGTTCATATATTTGTGAAAGATAGTCCTTTGAGACAAGCAGGGCCATGTGTAGAGCCCATCCACTTCCACTGGATGATGTAGACCCTCATGGTGGCAGTGATTCGGACTCAGATTCCGATTTTGATGCAGTATTAGGAGAGGCTGATTAGGGACAGCCATATACTCTCTATGTTTTTGTCATTTTGTTGTTGAAACATTTTGTTGTTGAAACTTGAAACTTGCAGCCTTTGAGCATTTTGATATAATATATATGTAGATTGTCGTTGAAAACAATTAAATTTGGTTTATTTGTTTGCCATTTCTCATGTGACAAGTTGAAAACTAAGTTTAAGTGTAATGTTATTGTTATGTATGCATGTTTTAATGTTCTATAATGTCTATAATGAATGCCTTATCAATGTTATCATCTAAATATTTGAAATTTCCTTATATTTAAAAAAAAAAACTTATTTTTTTAGTAGCCGTCCCTTGCCGTCCCCTAAAATATGGCAAAAAAAAAATGCCATCCCCGAAACTCGTCCCCTCGTCCCCGCCCATCCCCGTCCGTCCTCGTCCCCAGTACTTGGGGGAGCATAGGATATTACTAATCAACAAGGCAATCAAAAGATACGAAAGGTATCTAAAGGAAAGAATATCAAGAGCGATCTTATTAAAGTAATTGCTGTAACTAACAATGAATCATTTAAGGAAAGTCATATTCGTTGGAAGGGGTATACCCCTTACCAATAGTCATGTAGTTTAAAAGGTATAAAAGGTGATAGGGATGACCGATGAGAATTATCAAGCAAGCATCTCATCTCTCATCAATCATTGAACATTCAATCATTCCATCAATCTAAAACATCTGATTTGCATTTAATCATTCCAAAAGCAATCTGCATTGAATATCCTACATCAATCAATCAGCATCAAGTCTGAACATCCAGCAGTCTAAAACAATCGATCAGTTCTGCAGTTACTAACAGAACAACAATCATAAATCAATAAAAGATCTACCCAAAAGGAACCAAGGTAAATTAAAGGTACAGCAGAAAGGTAAGTGTTATTAAATTTATTTAATCATTGATTGTTTAAGTAAATAATAAATATAGAGAGTTATAAGATTATATATATGCATAGTCTAGAATAGATCTATATACATGTCAATCACATCATTAGAATTACACAAGTATATAAATATATATATATTATAAAACTTGATAAGTGATGGCATAACCATCTCATCACTTCTATTTCCTATAACCATAGGATAGGTGGTCTTGTTAGGGAGAGGCGGGTAATTCCATCACGATGGATTGGAGAGGGTTTAACGCGCCCTAGACAAGGATGCTAGGGAGAGGCGGGTAATTCCATCACGATGGATTGGAGAGGGTTTAACGCGCCCTAGACAAGGATGCTAGGGAGAGGCGGAGTAATTCCATTCCCGATTGCATTGGAGAGGGTTCAATGCGCCCTAGACAAATAATTTCCCCATCCATGGTTAAGGATTAGAAGGGAGATGATATGGAAAGATGAATTTAGATTGTTACTTATATTTTCCTCTAATACTTCATCCTTAAAGGAATATTAGGTATTGTAGGAAGAGGCGGAGTAATTCCATCCGTATATAGGCCCCAAGGCTGGGACGTAGTTCCCCAAGGCTGGGTCAAGAGATGGTTTCCACGTGCCCTATAGCCTATGTCCTTTGATGAAGAATAAGAAGGAAGATATGGATCTTGAATTATGTTTAATATTTGTCTTAACATACTTAGAGAATATAGTATAGAATAGTTGTCAATAGTGGATGATAATCATGAAATGAATAATCAATTAACAAGGAAATGATATATTTATATTATCATTGATCTTATCTGATCTTATCATTGAAATTTATTGATCTCTAATGTTTGTAATGTCTCCATGAGAATCACTTTGAATGTAGGTTTAGGTTTAAGTGTTTCCTTTAGAAAGGGGACATTACAGATTACAAATTGTCCTTTCAAACCCTAGCTGGTTGAAGCTCCAAATTATCAAAAAACCTACAAATAAGCTCAATAATAAATCTCGAATGGATCCATCTCTCAATGTGGGATGGGTTTTCGTCCAAACCACTAATGTCTAAGGGTTTTTGTCCTTAGAGCAAGCTGAAACGAAGTTGCAGCCAAGAGAAACTCTCCAATTATCAAATTGCCAATAACATGAATGATGAAAATGACCTCCTTTTATTTTTTCTCACTTGGGCACCTTAATAAAATATATTTTTATGTATTTTAAAGTACACCGCCATAACAAAATATTTTATTTTATTTTCTTTTTAATTTTCTCACTTTGGGCGGCCAACTTGGAGAGAGAAAATAATAATAAAATAATATTATTTTATTATTTTTGTTTTTTCAACTTGAGTGACCACTTATGGGAAAATAATATAATATTTTAATTAATAAATAATTATATATTTGCTTTTTATTTTATTTTCCATTTTTCCCATATTTTTTCCCATTTTTCTATTCTCCATTTGGTTGCTTTTCTCCTTGGCTAATTATTTAAATATTTTTGTCTTTTGCACAATTATTACAAAAATACCAAAAGTCATTTGCCAACTTTGTTTCATCAATAAAAAATAGTTGAGCTCCATAAAATCAACATTCCATTCTCCAAGCCTTAATATGACCAAAGCTCAACCAAGACATTTAAGCTCAAAATGGGGACATTACACAATGTGATATTAGAGGTTAAACAATCGATTGGAAGTCAGAAATGGTAAGCGGGGATATGACATGGACATTACATTTTGTCATTTTAGTCTTATTCTTTTTGAAATTTTTGTTTATATATATGTTTGCTCCTTCATCTTACTTGTGCGGGTCATTAGATATGGTGATATAGACTCTCCTAGTCTTGGAGAGACTTATGAGACATTTGACAACATGCTTGGGTAAATGAAACAAACAATTCATAGTAGAGATGTTGATTTGGGGTTATATGAGGAGCATATTAGGCCCATTGTAATGTGGGAGTGGAACACTATGAACACCTTGATTCATATGGCAGCCTATTCTCTAAATCCCAAATGGTATACACTATAAGAACCCTGTCTAGATCTGAACTGAAAATTTGCTTGCTAGCCTGAATTTTCTGATTTGTTTTCTGGATGTTTTTCTTGGTTTTTTGAAGTTTTGTCCTCACACACATGTTTGATATGATATGAAGATTGAAAGGTTGCAATATGACATTCATATAACATGCAATGATGACTGAAATGAATTAAACCAGCTCACATACACATACAAAAACACAATAGAACATACCCGGATGAAAGCTTGTCCACTTCATTGAAATGATGTTGGCTGATTACAAACAGAGATGGTCTGATTTTTGTTTCAGACTTGCATATGTATGCAAATATGATCAATACATGATCCAAATCATCATATAATGACGCAACAATGATCCAATGATATCCTCCTTTGATGGCCGCCTTAGAAATGATCAAATCTTATGAAGAAATGAAGCCAAACTCAAGATGAATCGACTGATTTGAAACTTGTAGGTGCTGATATGAAATTTGAAGCACAAACCCTAACCAAAACAAGCTGGAAACTCCTCCAAACCTTAACCAAATAATGTCAAATTGAAGCGCTATGATCCTATGATGAAAATATGGCAAAGCCACATCAAGCCGTGGCCGGAAACACTCCGATCTGAAGTCTGATATGAAATTGCAGCAGTCTGATATGAATTTCTAAATATAAAACAATTGATTTCACCTGTCAAACCCTTTAGAAAAAAAAGAAATATTGACCTAGTAGTTGTTGTTTGTTTGTGTTGGAAAAGGGTTCATGGTTCGTCAATTGTCAAAAAAAAAAAGAAAGAAAAAAACTTCACTTTTTAACTGAAAATGCTCGGCGAGGTTTGTGCTTTGCGATTTTTGGCGAGAAGGCATGTTTTTTGGCTTTTTTTTTCTTGAAAAAACTGTTGTGATTTTTCCTAAAATCTTGGCATCGAGTTTTTTGCGCGATTACTCGACAACAGAATCTTTAGGTGAGTACTTGCGAGTCCCGTGGGTACTTGCTGAGTTTTAAAACATTGTATCAAACAGCTTTACATGAGCACAAAGTTTCATGGGTTGTGGATGATAGAGTGTAGTTGCAGATTCAACATTGAGAGAGGGAGGCATGTTGATAGAGAATCTAGGAGTGGGAAAATCTAAGTGGATGAAAACAAATATAGGAATCAACTTAGTTGTGTGGGAAGCCTTCATATGCTGCACAGTTGTTGCACCCCTACGAAATTCAATGTTAACATTTGTCCATTTGTCATCAAATTAATCATTAGTTTTGTGTTGATCCAAGTCATTTGTGGTTTCTTCGGTCGGTTTGCAAGGTCATCTTGTCATGGTTTATCTGTTTTAACTAATGCTTTTGTAGGGTAATGATGATCACCACAAGTCTGGTAATAAGCTAACGGTGATGTTCAAGATAGTGTCATATATGTATCATGCCACGTTTTGGTGGTCAAATTATGAGAAAACCATGTCTGGACAATTTGAGATAGGGATGGGCTTTGCTGATATGCCAGGGTTTTCAACATCATAAAGCAGAAAAAACAATAGTCCATTTATATATAACAGCAGTGTTCAAGTTGCCTATGACAGGGTTCACCATCTTCAAACAATGAAAGTTAGGGATTTCAGTTGTTTGTAACATCATCTTGATTTGGCATGATGGTAGTCGCCATATTCCTGTTTTCATATGTATACCAGTCGTTTGACAACTAGCATAGTGAGGAATGGAGGGTGCTTTCAGTGTAAATCTCTTGTTTTTTATGAAGTGCTTAGCTATGGTTTGAGATTTTTGATGTACATTTGCCGATTTAACTCTCTAGTGCTTTTCTGTTTTGATTTGGTTTCAGTCATCTTATGCTTAAGTATTGCAGTGATATAGCTGTTTAAGGGTCTGTATTATTCTTTTATGCCTTGTCTTAGATTTCTTCCCATTCAACTGTCTTGGTCGAACTGTTTCGGCTGAATCACTCAAAATGTGCAAAATTTTCTTAATACTCGAACTCTTTTATATTGCTTGCATAGTTTTGCAATCATTGCTATTTAGAGGGCAAAGCTTCCTTAATGTTGGTGCCCAAATTTGATATGCCCAGATTCCCAAAAAATCCCGAGTCTGGTGCCCCTTGTTGCAGTTGTCATGTATAGCCCATCACTGATATCCGGTTTGAGAAGCCTTCAATGGGTTATACCTTTATTAAAATTTTCCCTAGAATTGTTCCTTGGCCTTCCCACATGCCCCTCCTATGCTGACATTGTAAAAAATCTAAAGAAAAATCTAAGTCTGGCTCTTCCTTAACCGTTTTTGGCCTTCCTTTGGTTTTGCCGGAACCTTGGGATGTCCTGGGTCCTGGAAGTTTCCCCGCCCTTGGGCTGTTGGTTCTTTGGTCCCTAGTTCCTCCCAAACCATGGACCCCGACAATGTGCCTTTTAGTGTTCTATTGTTCATGTGATGACAACATCAATATCCTTGAAAATTTCTAAGTGTTGGGCCCTTTTTGTGCTTTTTTGCCCGTTTTCGGGTTCCGGGGGTCCTTGGAACCTTAGAACCTTGTCTGCAGTTTTCAAAGTTCCTTGAAACCCCAAAGCCTCACTCTTTATCTTTTGGTGCCAGAGTTCCAAGTTTCCCCGAAACCCCGCATTCCCTACCTTCTGTGATGTCCCCATTTCTGTGATGGCCATATTTGATATGGCTATCATATTCCAAGGGAATATTAGCTGGAACAAGGAGTTAAAAGACTTAAGTGGTTCTATTTTTAAATTAACTTTATAAAGTGTTCTAATTTTGAATTATTTTATAAAAGTATTTTATAAAAGTCACTTAAGTGGGTCCTAAAGCACTTTATATCATAAAGTGACATTGTGTACATAAAAACCATCATTTAATAAAGTTAAGTGATTGTGTACACAAAAACCATCATTTTATAAAGTTAAGTGATTGTGTACACAAAAACAATCATTTAATAAAGATCAAGTGTGATCGTGTACACAAAAACCTTCATTTAATAAAATTAGGTCAGACCTGATTGAAGAAGGCTTTATAAGGAGCAGCTAAGAATCATTTGGATATCAATTGAGTTTATGTGTTTTTTGGATTGAAGACAAGTTCTTGGTTTTAGCTTGAGTTCAAGGAGATGTTCCCTTGCATTCATGGTATCAAGGAGATGATCCCTTGGTAATTAATGGTTTGGAGATGATCCCTTACCATTCAGGAGGTGAAATTACTTCAGATTTCACAATTGGGCTTCAAAGCATTGTTCCACATTTCTTATGTTGAGTTCATAGATTGATATTTGATATTGGGTCAGAGACCATTTGTTTTAGTTTCATTGAAGACATTGAAGATTTGATCAAAGGTAATTGTTGAAGACTCATGAGCATTCATGGTATAGTTTCATTGCAGATTTTGACATCAGCACCACCCTAAGGATCATAGGAGAAGAGTGGTAGTTTGAGAGTCATTGTAGCAGTGAACTACATCATCTAGAGACCACTTAATATCAGATCTGAGTTGTAGAATGCTGGCCGAACAGATAAGAGGCATCAAGAGCTTTCCTCTCCATCATTCTTCATTGCTAGGGTAGAGCGAACAGCATAAAAGGAGGCAATCAGACTTGTGGCTTATCTCCAACAGCTATTTGTAACATTTGAAGACTTCATTGAATGCAGTGAACATTGTAGGAGGATCAGCGATCTGTATAGAGACGGATTAGAAGGCAATAACAGTGGCAGTTTGCATTTATTACAGTCATAAGTGACAGTGATCTGTTTAGAGGCATTTGAATATCATAAAAGGTCAGGCGCACAACACTGCAGATCAGCGATCATCATCATAGGGTTTGCATCAGCATTTGTCATAGTTTGAAGACTTTCATATCAGATATGAGCAGCAGAATTTTGCACCATCATTGAGCATCTCTTGGTATTTAATATTCATCATCCACCTCTGTTATAACAGCAGTGCATGCCAGTGTAAGTTGGCTATCTTATGGCCATGAGAATGATGTAATTTGAGTCTTGAGAGGACTAATTTATGTAACAGCAAGTTCTGATTTAATCTATGATCCATTGCTATCATCTTTTATGAAAGTTTGAGGTGCAACTTATAAGGAAGAAGACTGGAGATTTATAATTTATTTGCTATCACTTTGTACTTGTTAGTATATCTTTCCTGCTTGTAGAAGCTAAATTGAAAGGTGCAGAGATAAAAATCAGTATATAGTCCTAGGGTTTGATTGAAAAATTGCAAGATTCAGAAAAAATTATCAAAGCTCATTTATAAATCAGAATTTTAGCAAATATCTTAAGTGGGATATTACACCTTCCTCTTTGCCTTTTCGGGTTTTCCTAGAACCTTGGAACCTTGTTCATAGGTCCTCTGGTTCCCTGGTTCACTGAAACCTTGAAAGTCTGAGTTCCCCGCTTTTCCTTTACCTTTTCGGGTTCTCAGGGGTCCTTGGAACCTTCATTCCTGGTTCCAACATCCTCATGTTCCTTGATTTCTCGAAACCCCGACTTCGCACTCCCTTCATTCTTTGGTCTTGAGGTTTCAAGTTTCTCTAGAACCTCGGTCCTTGGTCCTTGTTCCTTCTCAGACCCCGGGTCCCGGCCTTATCTGCACTCTTTGTTCTTGGTTCCTGATCCTTCTTGGACCCCGAGTCCTGGCCTTCTCTGTGGTCTTCGTTCTTGGTTCCCGATCCTTCCCGTACCCTGTACCCCGGACCTCGGTTTTCCCCATTCCTTTGCCCCATCTTGAGGTTCCAAGTTCTTTCGGAACCCCGGATCCCACCCCTCAACTCTTTGGTTCCAAATTCCTCTTTGGTTCCACATTCCTCTCAGACCCCGAACCCCGGTCTTCCCCATGTTCCTGGTTCCATGCTTCAGGTCCCTCTTGATTCTCGCTCCTCTTCTGCCCCCCTGTCATTTTCGGGTTTCTTGACCTTGAGGGAACCTTGTCACTTGGTTCCGAGGTTCCCTAGAACCCCGAAACCTCGGGAACCTATGTTGTACACTTTGGTACTGGAGTTCCAATGTTCCTTGGAATCCCAAAACACTAGGAAAGTTCAGGAATGCGTTGAAACGCGACGGGACGTGCCAACAACTCCCAGGATCGCCATGAATGGTCAATTTGACCTCTACAACAACTCATTTTGGGTGGAAGACTTCTTAAACAACTTAGGGCATGGATCTAGATGCTATAAATGCAAAATTTTGCCTCATTTCACGGGTTGGTTGCCTAACCAATTTTTGGATGTGCATCTACTCATGGTGGTTCTAGGGCATCAAACTAAGCTGGTCTAGTCTGCATGGGAGTGGATTTTGTTCTACAACTCGTAGGAAAGATCTTCAATGCATATTTCATGTAATGGTATGTCTCCATGGCATTCTGTAGTGATTCAGGGGAATATGTAATTGTAGTTGTATATTTTCGTTTACCACATTTGCTGGCATGATTGTAGTTTGTCTTGCCCTAGCGACAAATATAGGGGTCAACTGTATGTTGGTTATGGTTGTGGTTGTTTGTTTGTGCTTCATTTGATACCTCTAGGAATACCCTCCTTGGTCTAGCTGAGCCCAAAGTGCAGGAGAGCATACCCACTTTTGTCTGTTGGCCTTAACCATCCTCGATTTGTGGATGGGCCCTTGTTCTACCTTCTTGATGACACCCCCTAGCCTTGAAGGTATGAGCATGCTCTAGGATTTTGGACTTGCGGTTTTCGGACGGAACACTCAATTCAACCATTGAATATGTGACATAATTAATTGAACTTGATGATTTCTCTCAGGAAGTGGTTCCCTAGGATCTTTGCCACTTTGGACTTGGTGATCAAATCTATGTTTACTTTGAGGTGATTCTATGTTGCTCCTTTCATCATTTGCCTTTTGTTGATACATCACTTGGATGAAATGCTAGAAGAAATTCTCTGACATTTCTTCCATCCTTCTCTGATGCTTAGCAATTCAAGAGTTTGATCATCTTTACTCTTTATCTCTCCTTTGTTGAGCAACTTACAAAACATTGTCAGCCTTGATAAAAGCAGACCAACATTTTGACAACTTGGCTATTTGACCAGAGGATGCTTATCTAGGATTGATAACACGACAAGAATAGCATAATTATTGACTACAACCTTGACTAGTGAAATTTTAGTATGGGTACTAATTTTGGTGCTACACTATACTATGGGTATGAACATTATTATATTTGATATTTTCCATAGCTTACGATGTTCATTATTTTGGCTTGATCTTTGTTGTAAACATGTGATATCACTCTTTTTGTGTTGGTCTTCGCTTGCATCTTCAGCAACTTTGTGCTTGAGGAGTCATCTCCTTAGAGGGCTATTTGTATTTGCACTTAGTTCTTATTGTTTGTGATTCAATCACATTGTGATTACCCCTCTTGTTTTGTTTACATTTTGTTTGTGCTTTGTCTGCTATTACCTTTCATAAGCTATGGTCATTGTCTTACCTTAGTACTGTTCTACAAACATGCGATCTCATTCTTCTTTTGTCATTGTCTTCACATGCATCTTCATCGATGCCGTGCTTGAGGGGTCATCTCCTTAGAGAGCTATTTTTACTTGCACTTAGTTCTTATTGTTTGTGATTCAATCATATTGTATTTACCTCTCCTGTTTTATTTACATTTTGTTTAAACTTTGTCTACTATTACCTTTCATAAGTTATCATCATTTTTTACTCTAGTAGTGTTCTACTATAACGGAATGTACTTTTTGAATTGCAATTACTTACTTTGGTCATGTGAGGATATTAAAGTAATCTTTTTCTAAGATTATATAACTTCCTATCTTACAGAAACAAAATGACTTTAAAACACCATATTTTTGTGAAATCTTTTTTTTTTTTTGGTTAACTCGAAAATAAGTGTATGTATTGGTTAGGTTTCTCCGCCACTACATGAAATGTCTTATAATATTTGAGTAAAATAAGGGCTGAAGTACATAGAAGCTTTCTTATTGTCGTGAATCAAACTTGGTCAAGAGTAACTAAAAAGCCTTTAAGCAAGGACCATATTCAACTGTGAATGATATTAGTATTATACTTGTATTTTGGTCCTGCAAAATGTCAGTGGAAATGTAGACGAAAGCTTTGAAAGACACCAGATTCGATTGTTTATGACATCATGTATTTGTTAGATTCACAAAAATGTGTTTGTTGTTTGATTCTAGAATGCTTTTCTCTCAGGCAGCTACTGGGCTTTGCCCCTGGATTGCGTGACACATGTCCATAACCATAGGTAATTTATAGATGAAAATTTCCAGCAGATTTTAGGTTAGTTAATAGCAATTGACAAATGAACTGATTTTCTTGTTTCTTGGGTGCTTTGTACAACTCAATGATGTCATTTGTCTTGCAGTCAAATTCCTTGTCATTTTGTTCTTTAAAATCTAGATATAAGTTTTGTGTAATTATATTTAGCAAGAAGATGCCTAAATCCCCTTTAAGGTATGTTATATGGAATATTTAGGAGTCCTATTTCCTTTTAATTCGTTTTTTGTTATTTGTGAAAATCTGATATAATTTCTTTCCTTTTTGTGATTTGTAATCATTTCAACAGGTATGTATGGGGTCTTGATTAATTTGACATGATTCCTTCTAAGTAGTGTGACTAGGTGTTACCATGTATAATGCTAAAAATCATTCATATTCCTACCAACATAATTGTACTTTGTCAGTCAATGTTAGAACTTCAAAAGCCAACTTGCACATTGTATGTGTAACTGACTACCTGAGAAATTCGGATTATGATTGTAATTTGGTATGACTTAGAACAACTTATTACCTTTTTCAGGTTGGAGCTCTTGAAGGGAATGAAGAGCTAACCGCCCTTGGATATCATTTGGCCAAACTACCAGTGGATGTGAGAATTGGCAAGGTTTATTTTCTAATTCTTTTCTTATGAGTTTTTCTTCTGCAATTTTGTATATGTGGGTTCCATCTTTCCAAACAACTGGTAATTTTTTTTGTCCTGACATTCTTCTAGGTGCAAATGTTTCTGATATCTAGCCTTTCCACTTTTCTGTTAGGAGATCCCAACCTGCATATTAATGTATACTCTGGTCATGAGGCATGCTTTAAAGAGTAGATTCCCAAAATGTATAGGATGTAGATGAAATGATCATAGAAATAATGATTAATTTTCAGTATTCTCTTTTTTGCTATGCTGTGCCTGAAACGTTGGCAAGGTATTCTTGTTGCGCACACAGGAACAAGGTCATGAACACATGCCATAGAAATGAAATGTTGTTTTAAGATAAATATCGACTGTCAAATAAAGAATGCCTAATTAGTAGAGGATTTATAATTCTGAGATGATCTAGACTTTATTTTTTTCTTGGAAATTAATGCCAAACCACCTTGTTTTTTAAATGTGATAAGATTTTCTGTAAAATCCCTAACCAAATCTGCCCTGAATTTCTGATTTTTAGTGACATGACATTTTGTCAAACACTTTGCATGCAAACTGGTTATGACTGATTTTTTCTGAGTTTCTTTGGTTTAGATGCTTGTTTGAATGAATGTTTGATATGTTTTCCAATTTGTCTCACAAATACATTGCAATGAACAAGAATACAAACATTTGCAAATGATATTTCAACAATATAAAGGACTGATATAAAGTTTGCAACAGCAGATATAGGGTTTATTCAAATTGAAGATTTGAATACAAACTTGATAGTTTACATCAGCATTTCAATATCTAACATACCCGGAATTTATCTTCAATACATGATGCTTATTTGATGCCAAGATACCAATGAGTAATGGCTGATATGAATGCTGGACTGCTGCAAATTATTTCTGATATGAAGTTGAACTGCTGTAGCAATGTACCTTTCACCAAAACCTTGTCCAATGGGCAGCGATTATGCTCTAGAGGTCTGCGAACAGAAATGGTACTTTGTTGAAGCAGTTTGGTGACTCCAAATTCCCATGATTCCTCCTCAAAACAGCTGCGAATCCTCTAGACAGGGTGGAGGCTAGGGTATGGTATATGATGCCCCATAAATCTGAAATTGGCTCCCTTGGAGATGGCGCTCACCCTAGGGTTAAATCCTTACTCCAATCCTCAATCAAAAACCCTCCAATCTGATGTAAAGTCCGAATTAGACTTGCAACAAACCTGCATATAAATTTCACTTACCAAAATTGTATTTGGTCACAAATCTTACAATTTTGTCCCTAAATCTCCTCCACCAATCTGCAGAAATATATCTTCTTTGTAGCTCAATCAACTCCTCCAAAATCACCTGTGAAACACAAATATGAATCCTGGAATGAATCCACCTCAAGATGGAATTGGGTTTTCGTCCAATCCACTGATATCCTAAGGGTTTTCGTCCTTGGAATATGCTGAACCTAAGTTACAGCCATGAGAAAATGTACAATGAAAATGACAAGATATGAATGATGCCAATGACTTAACTTTTTGCCTTCTTTTATAGCCACCAAATAACCTCCACCTTGGCCAACCTCCTTTTGGCAATTCACTTTATTTTATTTTCTTTATCAAGTGGCTCACTTAAATAATAAAGTCATTTAATTTTATAAATAGGTCCAACTTAATTAATTAAATATAAATAATTCAAAACTGACTTAGGATTACTTAGTATTTAATTAATTATATTATTTCCTTGCACTCCTGACTTAGCCTACAGGAATAAAATAGGCTAGCCGACTTTGTTGGGTGATCATTTGGAAAAAGGGGATATTACAATCCTCCCTTCTCGGAATTGCTTGCCCTCAAGCAATTGCAAACTTGGATGCTGCAAAATCTGTTCACCTTCCTAAGTAGCATCCTCAAGTGGCAAGTCTCTCCATCTAACCAAATACTCCTTGATCACCCTATTCCTCAACCTACAGTCCCTAACATCCAGTATAGTATCAGGAACAAGTATCAATTTTCCCTCATTGAATGGTGGAAGCTCTGGAGAAGATGTAATGTGCTGCTCGATTGCCCTTTTGAGGCAAGATACATGAAATACATTATGAATTCGGCTACCCTTGGGCAACTCCAACTCATATGCAACCTCTCCAACTCTCCTCACAATCCTGTATGGGCCATAGAACCGAGGCTTTAGTTTTTTTGCACCACTCCTCTTCAGTGTAGATTGTCGGTATAGCTGTAGGCGTCAGAAAACTAGATCACCAACCTCAAATGTCCTCTCCACCCTGTGCCTATCTGCATACATCTTCTGCTAATTCTGAGCATGGTGTAGATTATCCTTAAGCGCCTTAAGGATATCCTGACTATTCTGCATCATCTCTCTAGCTCTGGGAGCTCTACTGTCATCAAATGCTAAGTCTACAAAAGACAGCGTCATAACCATACAAGGCTCTGAAAGGAGACATGCCTGTTGACATGTGATAGGTGGTATTATAACAATGCTCTCCTAAATACCACCTGATCCAAGCCTTCTGCTGCCCCACAACATAATTGCGTAGATACCCTTCCACCCATTTGTTCACAATCTCTGTCTGCCCATCTGTTTGAGGGTGGTAGCTAGTGCTCGGGGTCAACTCCGTACCTGCCAATCTGAATAGCTGCTGCCAAAACATACTGAGAAATCTGCTTTCTCGATCATTGACAATAGTCTTTGGAAGTCCATGAAGTCTAAACAATGTCTCCATCCTCTTATGAACATGATCAAAAAGAGTTAGAGCTGCCACAATCATACCTTCATTTACTCGTAGTTGACCTTCCAAAGGATGACTTATGAGACCCGACATTTCCATGCAGAATTTCTGATTGGTTACCATGATCATGCCTCTTCGAATCGGCTCCCTTCATGGCATCATTATACTCATGTGTGGAGACTAAGTCATCATTATGCTCGGGCAAGGGGTCACCATCAAAGCAATGGTTAGAGTCCTCTACATCACGGTCTTCCATAATAGGTGAAGCAATTATGACCTCCTTAACCTCCAAGGGATCATTGCATTCTTGCCAATCTAAATCGACCTTAACAACATCTCTTTGTTCAACACATGGCAACATTTCTGAATCATCCTCAAATGTCTGAACAATATCCAAGCCAACATGATGTAATGATGAAGCAACACTTGGAACATCCAAAGAACTCATACCTTTATGTAGTTGTCCCAACCTTGTAGTTTCGGCAATCTCTATGATCATGTGCTCCTCATGAAGTCTTAGGTGTTCGCCACTTGCAATGCGTGATGCTTCCTCGCCCATAGCTTCATGATGCAAGTCATCAACAATTAATCCTTCCTCTTCCATGGTGGCCTCTTCATCAACCTTGTAGTCTACACGGCAACCTTTGTGTTCTTCAGTTGTGGCTTCATTAGGTAATCCTCTTTTATTCTTATCCTCATAGTGCTGCAAATCTTCTTCCTTTTCTACCTTTTCTCCCACGGGAACTTCGGATTTGTAACCTCCTTTGATTTTTTCAGCTTCCTTTTCTAACATTCTTTGTATTCTTTCATGTATTTGCCAAAAAGATGCATACGCAAGATTCCGCTCTTCATCCATGATGCAAGGCAAACCCATAGTAACTCTCCAATCAAACCCTCCAGGCTGGCAGGATCATGGCTTTGATACCACTGTAATATCCCAAATGGGGATATTTTGCCCTAGTTTGGATTCCTGGGCTTTCCAAATTAGTTTTCTGAGTTCTGTCCTAAAATTTCTGTACTTTACTATTCTTCCCTAACCTTAGTTCTGCTCCAAAAATCAGACTTGAAACAATTGCATATATTTACCATGAATCACACCTAACATCAACATAAATGCATCATATGATTTGTCCAACAATGCAAATGATATTCACCATGGATTACACATTGAACACATCAATTTACATCACCACAATGAACATGAAGTCTGCTGTAATAAATACTGTAAATATGAAGTCTTGAGTACACAATATGATGATGGCAACCAGCCAATACCCCAGCAACAAATAGATACTAGTGCCAATAATTACATACTAACATTATGCATAAATGAACTCCAATAGAGGGAAAATTAGGGGCTGCAAGTTTGTTGTAAATAAGTCTGCCCAAACCCTAATTCAATGATGTTAGTTGATTGCTGCTCCAATATGCTCAGATCTGCTGCTATAAAAGATGATCAGATTCTGCGCTAAATGATGATCTAGGGCAAATGGGTCTGCTCCAATGGAATGCAACAATTCAACCCTATAATCCTCCAAAAGCTCGAATCCCTCCTTCAATGCAATTCACCCTTCTTCTAAGATGAGGCGCTCCACTCTAGGGCAGCCTTCTTTCCAAATGATGAACAATCTTCTCCAAAGAAGTGCCACAAAATATTCCTCAAAACAGATCTACTATTCTGCTCCAAATAATGAAGTGCAAGTTAATTCCCGTTATGGAATCCTCCAACAGGATAGTGAGGTTTTCGTCCAATACCCTTCTCAAGAGATCACTTTCCAAGATGAATGAATAAGATGTTTGAATGATGATCCTCAAATGCCAAATGATCTTGCTCAAATACACAATTTGTCTTCCACCTTAATGGCCGACCAAGGATAGGTACTATTTGCTTTTTGAATGATGCTTTTTCCCTCCAAGAGGGCCGATCAGCATTCCTCCACATGGGTGCTCATAATAAAGCAAATTAAAGATTTGTTTATTATTATTTTATTCCCACCTTCACGTGCAAGCATAGGAATATTGTCATGTTTGCTGGGCACCAAGATAATAATGAGAAAGACGACCTCCATGAAGTATGCAATATAACCATGAGTGAAGGCATAAGCAAGATACCCGAAAGATATCACCAAAATGGCATCCGCATCAACAATAACATCTCTTGGCAACGCAATGACATGTCTCCATACTCCTAATAACAATTTCCACATTTGTGACTCCTCCAAAACCTCCTGAGCATGTAGACAACAACTCCTTAATGGTGACCTTTCCAAGAATGGGGACATTACAAGCCTGAAAAACTCTTCTACCTGCAATCCTTTCTTCACCACCAAACCCTCATCATTGAAGTTATGAGTGGCCCCATTGTCAACCAAACATGTGACCCGTTGTCCCTTTAGGGCTCCTCTTACTCTAAAAGGATGATACTTAGGAGCTCCTGACAATGTAGCAATAGTACCATGTACTGTGTCACCTGTAGCTATAGCATCAAGTACTAACTGCTGCTCCTTATTCTCACTTTCCGAACTATTGTGTTGGACTCCATCATCAACAATGTCGGAAGTGACCTCTATGTAATGGGCTTTGCCTTTCCCAAGGCGTCTATGAGCAGGCTGCCAAGGTTCCTTGCATGAGAAACACAACTTCTTCCTCCTTAGTTCATTCTTGGCTTCTATGTCTAGATTTGTCCTTTTAGGCCATTCCTTCAGAAAATTCCTCTTGGGATCCTTCCTTAAGGAAGAGAAGGGTTTGCTTTGGAAGAGAAGGGTTTGCTTTGAAACTTGTGCTTATAAGGTGTTGAAAATTGCATACCTTTAGCCCTCCTAATAGCATCCTGCAATGAAGGTGGATCTAGGGCTTTCACCCAACCATGAAGAGGCTCCTCTAAACCTTCAATGAAAAGATAAGTCAATTTGCTCTCTAAAACATTCGGAACCAAGACTACAAGCTTTTGAAATTCAGATATATAGGCATGCACTAAATCCTTCTGTTTGAGTTGGGCCAACTCTCTGAAAAATTGTTTGGGGTTAGTCTTTTCAAACCTGTCAATTAGCCTCTAAGTGAAATCTGCATAAGTAGTGATAAGGCTATGACCTTGTGTAACCATCCCCATTATACCACCAATCATGTGCATCTGCCTCCAATTGTAAAGTAGCAAATTGAATTGCTTCCTTCTCGAACATAGGGTTCAAAGTGAGATAGTTATACATCTTTTGAATCCATGCACGTGCCGTGCATCTACCCGAACCATCGAAAGAAGTAATAGTTACCTTCCCCAACTTCCTTTGCAATTCATGGTTGTGATTTCTCTCTGCTCTAGGCCTGTTCCTATACTTCAATTGATAGAAATCCTGTAGAGACTTTGCAGCTTGAAACTCATCACCTAGAGATTGCCATTTGTTCATGCAATCATTAAAGCTCTCACTTGCAACCTGCTGTCCACCCTCTTGCGCTCCTTTCTGATCCAAGAAAGTAGGCATAAGAGGTCTACTTACGGAAGCTTGAGTGGTTCTAGTGTGAGTGTTGGTATTATTTCTTAAATTGTTAGCGTCCCCATTGCTTCCATTGTTTCCGCCTACATGTTGATAGTCCCTATTATTCTGATTTCCATTGTTGTTTGCCATGCTATGCTGCACAAATTGGGACAAAAGCTGCATTAGGTCACGTTGTCCTCGAGAAATATCATTGAGGATGTCTCTAGTGCTGGGATCCTCATGATTCTTGTCACCCATGATGTCTTTTTCTTTAGAATTTGAGCCAATAAACTGCTGCCTTCTCCTGTATGTGATGTATTCTCTATCCTCAGGATTCATAAATCAACATTCCTGTCATATAAACCCTTCAGGCTGGCAAGGTCACTTACTCTGATACCATTGTAGAATCCCTAACCAAATCTGTAATGTCCCCTTTTCACAATCCAAAAATCTCTCAACCTTGTTCACAAATTTCAACTTGCAAAAAGAGAACATTAGTACATTTTGCATTTAAAGCCACCTATATAATTTACATAATCACATTACTTTTATCATTTCTATGATCAAATGCCAACTCATAACTTTAGTGCATCATTGGTTACTTTCAATATACATTACTATCATCAATCTGTGATTACTTTTAATGCATATCACTATTACTAATCTTATGATTGCTCTCAATGCACATTATCTAACATTTATATTTCACATGTTATTCTTATGATCACTATCCATATGCCTTGTATATCATTAATATTTCACATGTTATTCTCATGATCATTATCAATATGCTTTGCATATTCTCTATCATGACATTTCACATGATCTATTATTAACTCATGATCTTTATCAATATATATTGCATACTTGCTATCTCTTCATATGTCACTCATTAACAGCCTATGAGAGATGAGATGAGAGTTGCCGTTATCCACCATGGGGCTCTAATGTCTCCTATCTTTAGACTCAAGTAGTATCCTTAATACTTTTAGAGTCAAGGCCTCTCTGAGACTCTTTGGTACTCTTATGATGCCTTACATCAAAGTAGCTAAGGCCATTACATCACTATCCTTGCACTATGGGTACCTTATACCACATGTGACAAGGCCTCTATGTGATAAATATCCTTTGCACTATGGGTACCTTATACCTCATGTGACAAAGGCCTCTAAATACCCATGAATGGCCTCTTGGCACTTTTCTCTCATTCTCTCATATGAGGTTAATAAGTCACATATTGTTATGGATAATTGTATACAAGATACATCATTATGAATAACTGCATATGATTGTCTATATACTACATTGTTAGTGATGATTGTATATAAGTCTCATTTCTATTATAATGATACATGTATGAATAACAACAACAAAGATATATAAATAAATATTCATACATGTATGGTTATGATAGTCCAATCAGAATATAGAAAGAATGATAATGTATAGATGCTTACTGCTGATATAGCTTCTGGACTGTACTTGCTTCAATTATCTTGATGGGGGATCTGATTATAATGTCAGATATATTTCTTAAATGCTGTTAGTACTAATAGATACTCATGCTATCACTGTATTATTTATTGGTGTTCCTTAATTGGTGTTGTATCTGTTGAATCGCTTACTATATGATATTTATTTGATGATCTACAAATGAATGAAGTATGTTCGATGGTCTGAAAGAGAATGATGTTCGATGCCTTGAGGAGAATGATATCCACTGCCTTTATACCATGCGATCTGCCTTTTGGGAAGTGGACGTGCCTTTTGAGAGGAACGAATGTCTCTTCAAGAATCGGATCCTTTTTAGAAGATATAATAATTATTATTTGTTAGTTTTGTTGTCTTGCTCTTATTTTGTCTTGATTCTTATTTTGTCCTTTTCCCTATTTTGTCTTTTTCTTCTTGGCCTCAAATTTGACTAAGTATGGGAAGGTAGAGAGAGTGATAGGGAGAGATTCTCAATGCTATTCTTTCCAATCTTTAATTGGAAAATATCGAGTCATGACAAAATCTTCCCTGAATTTCTGATTTTTAGTGACGTGACATTTTGTCAAACAGTTTGCATGCAAGCTGGTTATGACTATTTTTTCTGAGTTTCTTTGGTTTAGATGCTTGTTTGAATGAATGTTCGATATGTTTTCCAATTAGTCTCACAAATACATTGCAATGAACAAGAATACAAACATTTGCAAATGATATTTCAACAATATAAGGGACTGATATAAAGTTTGCAACAGCAGATATAGAGTTTATTCAAATTGAATATTTGAATACAAACTTGATAGTTTACATCAGCATTTCAATATCTAACATACCTGGAATTTATCTTCAATACATGATACTTATTTGACGCCAAGATACCAATGAGTAATGGCTGATATGAATGTTGGACTGCTGCAAATTATTTCTGATATGAAGTTGAACTGCTATAGCAATGTACCTTTCACCAAAACGTTCTCCAATGAGAAGCAATTAGGTTCTAGAGGGCTGTGAACAGAAATGGCACTTTGTTGAAGCAGTTTGGTGACTCCAAATTCCCACGATTCCTCCTCTAAACAATTGTGAATCCTCTAGATAGGGCGGAGGCTAGGGTATGGTATGTGATGCCCCTTAAATCTGAAATCGGCTCCCTTGGAGATGGCGCTCACCCTAGGATTAAACCCTTACCCCAATCCTCAATCAAAAACCCTCCAATCTGATGTAAAGTCCGGATTAGACCTGCAACAAACCTGCATATAAACTTCACTCACCAAAATTGTATTTGGTTACAAATCTTACAATTTTGGCTCTAAATCTCCTCCTCCACTAATCTGTAGAAATATATCTTCTTTGTAGCTCAATCAACTCTTCCAAAATCACCTATGAAGCACAAATGTGAATCCTGGAATGAATCCACCTCAAGATGGAATTGGGTTTTCGTCCATTCCACCTATATCCCAAGGGTTTTCGTCCTTGAGATATGTTGAACCTAAGTTGCAGCCACAAGAGAAAATCTCCAATGAAAATGACAAGAAATGAATGATGCCAATGACTTGCTTTTTGTGAAAGATCCCTAATGGATATTTGACTGAAATTTTAAAGCTCTGATACCATTGAAAGATCCCTAATGGATATTGGACTGAAATTTTAAAGCTCTGATACCACTGAAAGATCCCTAACCAATTCTGATCTGATTTGTACCTTGCTGTTCTGAATTTTCTGATTTTTGTTTGAATGGTTTGCTTTGTGTTTTTTGTGTTTTCAATGCATGTAGAGTCTTTCCATGATATGTTCATGCAAAGGAAACATAATAATATACAAATAACACCACAAGGTCGACTGAAATTGATTGGATCAGCAAGCAAACTATATCAAATTAAAGATATGAGTTAGGTGACTTAATTTGACATACTCGATTATTGAAGCTTGCTAATTACAATCGTGAGATGATGGTTGATTACAAACAGTTAGGTCTGATTATAAAATCAGACTTATAAAAACCATCATTCACCTTCAATTCCCCTTTCAAGTGACATGACTGATGAGATTCAAAACCTTCATGCAACATTTCTGATTTGTCTTTATGACCATGCATCTCCAATTCGGTCTTCATCATGACAATTCTTTACTATCCACCTGTGTGAAAGCTAGGTCTTCAACCTGTGTACTCGAGGGATCACCATCAAAGTAATGAGTAGAGTCTTCTACTTCAGGAGTCTCCCCAAAAGCTGATTTAGGAAGTGTATGAACAACTACATCCCGTGACTCCAAATCAGTCCTATCCAACTTTCTTTGTTCATTGTATGCTGAGATTTCTGAGTTGCCATCATACATTACTGATTTTGCACTTTCTATGATAGAAAACTCTTCTATCTTGTGATCATTATCAAGGCACATGTGTTCCTTATTGATTGTTTCAAAAGTTGTATCCTCCATCTCACTACTAAAATCTGCCCTTTCATGTAAAAACCACCTCATAGGTGTGACGGTCATAGATGACTGTTTTCTTGATTGGCCATCTTCTTCATCAAATTTCTGTTTTGAAGCTAAAACTATAGCATCACCAACAAGTTCCTTGAATTCTTCTTGATGAGCAAGAGACATAACAACTGTCATTAATTGTTGTTGGGATTGCATATAAGACTTTTTGAGATCATTCACGCCATTCATAAACTCCATAAATCTATCATTCGAAGTCAAACTACCCTTCTTTGATGAACTTGAACTTCGTCTAGCCACTGTTGTCACCTGTATGACTGAAACAAATTCTGATTTATACCCTCAGGCAGGCAAGATCAGGGTTCTCTGTAATATCGCTGAATGTTCACATGCAACTACTGCGTGGCCCATGAAACTAACATGCAAGCATCTGGGTAGTCTCGAAACTGACATGCAAGTATTGGGTACTAACATGCAACTGAAATTTTTGACATGCAATGCTAAAACCCCAATAGGCTGGCAAGATAACCAGCTCTGATACCACTGAAATATCCCCTATCGAGATTTTGCTCAAAACACCAAAAGATTTCTGATTTTTAACTATGTTCTAATACAACAATATAATGCAGCAAAATAGAAGGTATTGCAATAATAATTTTCAACTCGAAAATTGAACATTACATAGGGAATACTGATTGAAAATTCTAGATTTTTATATCAGCTTAAATACTCAGTATTTTCACAAAATATTGACAACCCAGTTCATAAAATATCCCCTATTATCTAAAACAACAATACCCAGAAAATTTACAAGAGATATGAGCAAAAAGGCAAAGACCTAGTTCATAGAATAGCTCAAAACCAATTACAGAAACATACCCATATTTATTTCTTCAAGTGAAAGTACTGCTGTCATAATAATCATAATAACTCCAACAAACAAGGGCGAACAGGTCTAATCTGTTGCTGTTCCAAAATCTGAATATTCTTTCAAACCCTAACATACAAACACCAAAAATCACCCTCCAAAGCTGGTCGCTCTTGCCCTAAAAGGTGGCACTCAAATCCTAGGGGAAATCCCTGGCCAATATGCAACAAATCTTGCCAAATGATGTCTCCTTCAAATCTGATGTAGAATTCTACTCTTCTTCTCCAACAATCAACAATGAAGCACAAATAGATCCTCGTCACGGAATCTCCAATTGATGAGCTAGGTTTTCGTCCAACTCACCTTGAAATGCAAGGGTTTTCGTCCTTGATTTCGTAGCTCAACTTCCGTTGCAGCCAAAGAGAAAATCTCTAATATCAAATGACAAATACAACCATGATCCAAATGACTCCCAAGCACCCCTTTTGTAACCCACAAGTTGGGTGCCCAAATTCACTTTATTTTATTTTGCTTTCAAGTCCACCTCCATAATAAAATAATACTTTATTTCTTTTTTTTTTTTCCCTTCCTTAACTTGGCATTAAAATATTATTTTATTTGTCGTGTTACTTTATTTTTCCACTTTTTCCTTTTGTAAAGTGACTTTCCATTCTCCAAACTTTAAGTTATTTTGCCAACTTTCCATTCTCCAACTTTAAGTTATTTTTATAGTTCTAAAAGTAACTTTATTATTTTATTTTCTTTTATTTTGGCAAAAAGTTACTTTTTAAATAAAATAATAAAATAATCACTAGTTGGCATAAAAGGGACATTACAAATCCTCCCCACTCAAGATTGCTTGTCCCCAAGCAATTACAAACTTGCATCCTGCCAAATACCGTCAAATGACAAGTATCTCCATCCAATTGAATATTTTTTGTTTTCACAAAACCTCATCCTGTGGTTGCAACTTCCCAAAAGAATACAAAGAATGCAATGCGAAGTGAGCTCCTGCGGCGAAAACCATACGCACTCGAACTCAACTCGGCTCCATCCTCCAAGGAATGCAATGCTCTCAACCACAAACACCAAAATCTCCATGTCCTCAAAAGCTTCATCCTCAATGAGTGCCAAGTCCAACCAAGACCAAACACCATGCCAAATCCAAGCCCTGAAGAAAATCATGCCTGTAAACAAGTGATGGAGAATGTGAAGTTTGAAACACAACCACTTGTCACCAAGCTTCTGTTGCTTCACATTGTCAAAAACACCATCCACACTTCATGAGTTGTGAAGCAACTCATCTAGATCCCAAGTGTCAAGCCTGTCACCACCTGGATCCCAAACCACCCTGTCATCACATCCTGCAAACATGAAGAATTGGAAGCATCCCAAATTGTTGACAATATAGAACCAATCTCCGACTCCTATATATCTCCCATGAATGTGAAGAATACCCAACATAGGTGCAAGAAAGTGTATAACTGCTTCACCTAGATTGCTGATGTAAAACAAAATAACAGCCTTGTGATTGAAAATCAGGCCCTTGTGGATGCAACTAACACCGCCAGGATCATAGGGTAATAGAATATCACCCCTCTGTCGTTCTCCAATGGTGAGGAGATGATGCAACTCCTCTCCAAACTCTTGAATAGTTGTCTTGCGTCCAATGTCGTAGTCTAGCTGCAGTGCAAACATTCTTGCCTCAAGATCACATGTCATAGCAATGTCTCCATACCGAGGCTACTGAGCCAACTACCTCTCCAGAGTATGCCAATCACATGCAAGTGTTTCTATGTCAGGCATCCCAATTTTCTGAAGTAGAGCAACTGCATACTCCACCCAATAGTCCTCATCAAAATGAGACTCATCACAATCAAACTCCTCAAGTGTTCCATGAATGATCAAAGACTAAAACAAATCTGCATCATTGATGTCTCTATTCACATGTGCAAACATAACACTAGTGGCTGATCCACAAAGTGCATCCTCCATAATGCTATCCAAGCTTGTGATGTGACCATTCAATTGGCTCTCCAAAAGAAGTGACACCAAGTACCGGTGAAGCAAGCTCTGTGAACAAACAAAGAACTCTGAACCATACCTCAATCCTAACTTCTCCATCGTACAAGGCTCGTTCCTTATATGCCACATGTCCTGAATCTTCTTTTCGTCTGCCATGACATGCGGTACTAACTTGGTCCTCACGTGTCTCAGACACACAGATAAGACCTCATGTTTGTCTCCCAAATGAGGGCCAACCATAGAAGAAATCTTTTCACTGCCATCCTCATGGGTAGGATTATGCAAATACCACAAATTGTTGTTCCAAATTAGAAAATCTGGACAACTTGCATACCTTTCCATAGTGTCTTCACCCAAATCACCAGTGCCAAACTTGGACGATTCTTCAACATTATTCTCCTCGTGAAGTGGTTGTTATGGATGAAGGAATAGGACTGCTGCCATGAATTAGAAAATTAGACCTACTGTCAACTCTTATCATGCCATCCTCAAGCTCCTCAGTCGCATCCTCTTCCGTGTTTTCATATTCTACAAATGCAGTTCCAAAAAATAGCTCCAACTGAAAAGCACTTGTCTCCAAATGAAAACCAAGTGTGTCATGTGCCATAACATATGTCCCATGGCTGCAAACTGAGTCATTATGGAATCTGAATATCCCTACCAATTCTGATCTGATTTGTACCTTGCTATTCAGAATTTTCTGATTTTTGTTTGAATGGTTTGCTTTGTGTTTTTGGTGTTTTCAATGCATGTAGGGTCTTGCCATGATATGTTAATGAAAAGGGAACATATTAACGTACAAATAACACTACAAAGACGACTGAAATTGATTGGATCAGCAAGCAAACTATTTCAAATTAAAGATATGAGTTAGGTGACTCAATTTGACATACCCGATTATTGAAGCTTGCTAATTACAATCGTGAGATGATGGCTGATTACAAATAGTCAAGTCTGATTATAAAATCAGACTTATAAAAACATACAAAGTGATTCAATGATCCACAAATCACTCCCAAACCTGGAATAGCTTCAAACTCCAACTGTAGCAGCCAAGTATGTTGAATTCCAATGACCAAATAACTGGAGCAAGCTATCCAAACCCTTGTTTAAGGCCTGCAGAGATCAGATCATAAATCTGAACACTAAATGAAACCAAATGATGTCCAATTGGAAACCCAGTATAGATTTACCTGTAATGTGAACTGGGTTGTCGTTCAATCCACTGTCCTCTAAGGGTTTTCGTCCTCAGAAGAGCTGCAACCTGCTGAAAACTCTATCCAGAGCTCCAAACCTTCACTTGTGTTTTAAGAAAATGATGATTGAATAACAAAAGAAAGCCCAATACATTGCTTTATAGTCTCCATCCTCCTTTTTCCTCAAAAACGATAAAATATTCCCTCCATAATGGGATGCCCACCTTAATAAAATATTCCTTCCATAATGGGATGCCCACCTTCTCAAAAAACAATAAAATATTCTCCATAATGGGATGCCTACCTTAATAAAATATTCCCTCCATAATCGGATGCCCACCTTCTCAAAAAACAATAAAATATTCTCCATAATGGGATGCCCACCTTCTCAAAAAAACAATAACATATTCCCTCCTGATGATCCCTAATGGATATTGGACTGAAATTTTAAAGCTCTAATACCACTGAAAGATCCCCTACCAATTCTGATCTGATTTTTATATTTTGATTCACAAATAGATGTTGTGCACACTAATGAATTCTGATTTTCTAACTGCTGTTCTGATTTTCTGAGTATGTTATCTGATGTTTGTGTGGATATGAAACGGTTTTGATTGCAATATTCACATACCGAATGAAGAGAAATATACCCAACAAATAAACATTGCAATACCACACCAAAATAAACTTTATATCTCAGTAAACATAAATCTGATTACAGTTTCAGAGGTCTGATTTCCACTAAATCAGACTGTAATAACACTATTAAACCCAATACATATGAAATAATTGAATACCCAATATGGTAAACACATACCCGGAAGCCAACGCTTAATTTATGGAACATTTAGTTGCTGAAATCCTAATTCCCAGCTAGGATTTGACTGAAAATGACTCCTATTTTGAACAGCCAGCTGGTAAAGGTACTGAAATGAGGATATATGCTGATAAGAAGACAACCCAATCTGCCATTATACCCTGATTATCCACTGCTGCAATCACTCCAACAGCAATATCAATCATCATTTTCTAAAAACACAAATTCAGGTTTGGAGCTCTGGATAGAGTTTTCAGCAGGTTGTAGCTCTTCTGAGGACGAAAACCCTTAGAGGACAGTGGATTGGACGACAACCCAGTTCACATTAGACGGAAATCTACACTGGGTTTCCGTTTGGGCATCATTTGGTTTCATTTTGTGTTCAGATTTACAATCTGATCTCTGCAGGCCTTAAACAAGGGTTTGGACAGCTTGCTCCAGTTATTTGGTCATTGGAATTCAACATACTTGGCTGTTACAGTTGGAGTTTGAAGCTATTGCAGGTTTAGGAGTGATTTGTGGAACATTGAATCACTTTGTATGTTTTTATAAGTCTAATTTTATAATCAGACTTGACTGTTTGTAATCAGGCATCATCTCATGATTGTAATTAGCAAGCTTCAATAATTGGGTATGTCAAAGCCAATGCTTAATTTATGGAACATTTAGTTGCTGAAATCCTAATTCCTAGCTAGGATTTGACTGAAAATGACTCCTATTTTGAACAGCCAGCTGGTAAAGGTACTGAAATGAGGATATATGCTGATAAGAAGACCCAATCTGCCATTATACCCTGATTATCCACTGTTGCAATCACTCCAACAACAATATCAACCTGAAATGAAGTCCAATGAAACCCAAATGGAAACCCAGATTTATGATCTGATCTCTGCAGACCTTAACCAAGGGTTTGGACAGCTTGCTCCAGTTATTTGGTCATTGGAATTCAACATACTTGGCTGCTACAGTTGGAGTTTGAAGCTATTGCAGGTTTGGGAGTGATTTGTGGATCATTGAATCCCTTTGTATGTTTTTATAAGTCTGATTTTATAATCAGACTTGACTGTTTGTAATCAGCCATCATCTCACGATTGTAATTAGCAAGCTTCAATAATCGGGTATGTCAAATTGAGTCACCTAACTCATCTTTAATTTGAAATAGTTTGCTTGCTGATCCAATCAATTTCAGTCGTCTTTGTCGTGTTATTTGTATGTTAATATGTTACCTTTTCATTAACATATCATGCCAAGACCCTACATGCATTGAAAACACCAAAAACACAAAGCAAGCCATTCAAACAAAAATCAGAAAATTCTAAACAGCAAGATACAAATCAGATCAGAATTGGTAGGAAATCTTTCAGTCGTATCATTAAAAACACAATTCAAATTCAGACTGACTTGTGTAAGTGGTATCATTAAAATCATACTTTTAAAAGCATACAAATGTAATCCACTGATCCACAAATCACTCCCAATCATGCAATGGCGTCAACCTCCAACTGTAGCAGCCAAGTATGATGAATTCCAATGACCAAGTGATTGAAGCAAGCTGTCCAAACCCCTGTTTTAAGGCCTGCAGAGGTCTGATCGTAAATATGAACACAAAATGAAGCCAAATGATGCCCAAACAGAAACCCAGTGTCGATTTCCCCGTAATGTGAATTGGGTTGTCGTCCAATCCACTGTCCTCTAAGGGTTTTCGTCCTCAGAAGAGCTGCAACCTTCTGAAAACTCTATCCAGAGCTCCAAACCTGAATTTGTGTTTTTAAAAAATGATGATTGAATACCAAAAGAGAGCCTAATACATTGCTTTATAGCCTCCATCCTCCATAATAGGATGGCCACCTTAATAAAATATTCCACCTCCATAGTGGGATGCCCACCTTCTCAAACAACAATAAAATATTCTCCATAATGGGATGCCCACCTTAATAAAATATTCCACTTCCATAATGGGATGCCCACTTTAATAAAATATTCCACCTCCATAATGGGATGCCCACCTTCTCAATCATCATTTTCTAAAAACAGAAATTCAGGTTTGGAGCTCTAGATAGAGTTTTCAGCAAGTTGCAGCTTTTATGAGGACGAAAACTTTTAGAGGACAGTGGATTGGACGACAACCCAGTTCACATTAGAGGGAAATCTACACTGGGTTTCCGTTTGGGCATCATTTGGTTTCATTTTGTGTTCCGATTTACAATCTGATCTTTGCAGGCCTGAAATAGGGGTTTGGACAGCTTGCTCCCGTTATTTGGTCATTGGAATTCAACATACTTGGCTGCTATAGTTAGAGGTTGAAGATATTGCAGGTTTGGGAGTGATTTGTGTTTCATTGGATCACTTCTGTATGTTCTTATAAGTCTGATTTTATAATCAGATCTGACTGTTTGTAATCAGCCATCATCACATGATTGTAATTAGCAAGCTTCAATAATCGGGTATGTCAAATTAAGTCACCTAACTCATATCTTTAATTTGATATAGTTTGCTTGCTGATCCAATCAATTTCAGTCGTCTTTGCGGTGTTATTTGTATGTTATTATGTTACCTTTTTATTAATATATCATGGCAAGACTCTACATGCATTGAAAACACAAAAAACACAAAGCAAACTATTCAAATAAAAATCAGAAAATTCAGAACAGCAAGGCACAAATCAGATCAAAATATAAAAATTAGATCAGAATTGGTAGGGGATCTTTCAGTGGTATCAGAGCTTTAAAATTTCAGTCCAATATCCATTAGGGATCTTTCAGTGGTGGATATCCATTTATTTATTTGTTTGAATGGTTTGCTACAGTTAGAGGTTGAAGCTATTGAAGGTTTGGGAGTGATTTGTGAATCATTGAATTTGAAGCTATTACAAACAATGATGGTATTGGTCACACACTTGATGGATCAGCTACACGTGTTATATCCAATTGTGTGGACTGGAACATTATTGATTTCAATTTGGTTAGACATGCATCATCTACAATGGAAGGACAATTGTTAAGAAGATATGAGGCATTTTGTCTTAGAAAGCTGATTAGAGAGACTAAGAGGTTGCTTACTAAGAAGATCTTGCATTTTGATAATGTTTGGTTTGTCCTGCATACTACACTTTGGAGTTTGCTAGTAAGGGACAGCAATCTTAAATCCAAGCTAGATGGTGGTAACAAGAAATATAGCATGGTAGACATTCATGAAAAAATAGATAAGCATGAGGTCATGGTGTCTACAGTGGGAACTTCTACTTGCCAACAATTTGAATTTATAACAGCAGTGGGAAAGGAACATGAATCAATTTATATGTTGATGCCTCACCCTTATAATGTTGATATTTTGATTGAGTATAAGGATGGCATAGCTTCAAGATTTGATATGCTACAAGATTGGGCTGCCAAGTGTATGCAAGTGTGCTCTTGCATTGAAGTTTTCCAGGGTAATGAAAGAAAAGGTACAATCAGTCCTAAATCTCTGGTTTGGGATAGTAGCATTATACTCTCTCATTTACATGAACCTGCAACCCCTATTCATGAAGTAATTGGTGGCAATGAGTTTCCAAATGATAGCTTGCATGATGCATTGGTTAAGTATGGATATTTTGATGTTGTTTCTTCCAAGAGGACTGAATTTGTTTACTTTACAACAATAGGCATAAATCAGTCCAAAGAAACTTATAACATACACAACCCTATACATGATGAGAAGCAAAATTTCTCTAATTCTGAGTTTAAAGATGATGTTATTAACATTAAGAAGAATGAAGTGGTGTTAGGTACTCAATGGTTGAAATCTCTTGGAAGGTTTGTCCAAGACTTCAACAAGATGGTGTTAGAGTTTACTCACATGGGTAAACATATTGTGCTTAAGGCACTAAAGAATGAGATTAAGAATGGGACAGCTAAGAGTATGTTCAAATGCTCTAACAGTGATGACTTCAAAGGCATGGATAAGAATGAAGAATTCAGTCCTAATTTTCCGACTTTGAACAACAAGGATATATCCTCACTTTTTAATTATATTGCAGCTTCTAACCATTGGGAAAGGAGTGATATTGATTCTATTTTAATTGGTACAAAAGATGCATGCATGGGTCATGGTATTTTATATGATGCATCTCATTATAGGACTGATCTTAAACACTTTGGAGAAACTGAGATAAAATGGTCCCAAGAAATGATTGAAGGATGGCTTGACAAGGCAAGGAAAGCTAAGTTGATAGCACAACAAGCCAAGCTTTTTCTTAAACAAGTTTGTGACACTCACCACTCCATGGAAGATGATAAGCAAAGGTCTTCTAATTCTGAAATTGCAGTTGATGTTGATCATTTCGTTGATGGAGATGTTGATTTTATTGATGACATTTATAGTGGATCAGCCACTCATGAGTTATCTTTGGTTAGTGATGAAGGCATCTACGATATATCTTTAGAGTTTCACCTATTCCCAATGATATGATAGTTGTTCATTGGTATGATGGCAGCATAATCTTCATGGATTCTTCATTGGTAAGTGGTCCTATTTGGGTTTCCATTTCACTTTCGGATTTAGCATGGTCTGCAACAGCTATTGAGTTATCTTTGAGGAGTGTTGATGGCATCTATGCTACACCCTTGGGTTTGTCACCTATTTCTCATGACATGGCAGCGATCTATTTGTTCATTGGTGACTTCATATTCATAGACTCCTTATGGATTAGTGGTTGTCCTAGTTGGAATCATATAGCACTTCCTGAATTTTCATGGTTTACATCAGCGACTGAGTGGTCTAGGAGTCTGTGGAGGTATGTCTTTTGGATGGACATGGTGTATGAGATAGATTTCTTTGGTTTTCATTGGTTTGGTGACACCTATGATATCATTCTTATCGTTGGCCTGGGTTACATCAGCGATGTTGAGAGACTTCATGTGTTGATGTATTGGCATGTGACAGTTCATTTATACATCTTTTTGCTAGACATTCTTCATGGTGACAGGATGAGATATCTCTTCTTCATCTTTTACAACAGGTTCTATATTTTTGTATGGAATCCAGGTATTGATTTGATTGGTGCATTACTTCACATGGATTTCATCGAAGTTGTTTCATGGCTTGTGGTACGATATTGGTTTCATCAGAGTGGAGCAGCGGGTATGTTGGTAGGATGGACACATTTTTGAGATGACATCTTTTGTTATTTGTTCGTCTATATTGTGTTGGTGACATGTGGAACCATTTGGGTTATGATTGGATGGAGACTCTTGTCATTGGGCAATAATTTTTATTATGCAGATTTGTTATTGCTTAAGGGCAAGCAATCCCGGGAAGGGAGGATTGTAATGTCCCCTTCCTAGACGGCACATAGATGAGCAGTGGTTGGCCTATTACCAGGGTTCCCGTAGGTCAGCGAGTGGTTAGGGGACCTATCCAGAGGCAGTGGAGCTTTGCTGGGAGTCTTTCGAGTCTTCAGTTTGATGTTAGATGATGAATACAGGAGTTAAATTGAGAATATTAAAAGTTTGCCTTAATGTGAATAGTGAATAGTGAATAGTAACAGAATAGTGAAAAATGAATAGTAAAAGTGAATAGTGAAAAATGAATAGTAAAAAGTGAAGAGTGAAAAGTGAGGAGTAAAAGTGAAAATATCCCCATCCTAAAGACCCTCAAGGTGGGTATTCCATTATGGAGAATATTTTATTGTTTTTTGAGAAGGTGGGCATCCCATTATGAAGGTGGAATATTTTATTAAGGTGGGCATCCCATTATGAAGAATATTGTATTGTTTTTTTAGAAGGTGGGCATCCCATTATGGAGGGAATATTTTATTAAGGTGGGCATCCCATTAAGGAGGATGGAGGCTATAAAGCAATGTATTGTGCTCTCTTTTGGTATTCAATCATTATTTTCTAAAAACACAAATAATAACATAATAACATACAAATAACACCACAAGGTCGACTGAAATTGATTGGATCGGCGAGCAAACTATATCAAATTAAAGATATGAGTTAGGTGACTTAATTTGACATACCCGATTATTGAAGCTTGGTAATTACAATCATGAGATGATGGCTGATTACAAACAGTCAGGTCTGATTATAAAATCAGACTTATAAAAACATAGAAAGTGATTCAATGATTCCACAAATCACTCCCAAACCTGCAATAGCTTCGACCTCCAACTGTAGCAGCCAAGTATGTTGAATTCGAATGACCAAATAACTGGAGTAAGCTGTCTAAACCCTTGTTTTAGGCATTCCATTTTTAGAAAATGATGATTGACTACCAAAAGAGAGCCCAATACATTGCTTTATAGCCTCCATCCTCCTTTTTCCTCAAAAAAAAAAAAAAAATTCCTTCCATAATGGGATGCTCACCTTTTCAAAAAACCAATAAAATATTTTCCATAATGGGATGCCCACCTTAATAAAATATTCCACCTCCATAATGGGATGCCCACTTTCTCAAAAAACAATAAAATATTCTCTATAATGGGATGCCCACCTTAATAAAATATTCCCTCCATAATGTGATGCCCACCTTGAGGGTCTCTAGGATTGGGACATTTTCAGTTTTACTACTCACTTTTCACTCTTCACTTTTTACTATTCATTTTTCACTATTCACTTTTACTATTTATTTTTCACTATTTTGTTACTATTCACTATTCACTATTCACATTAAGGCAAACTTTTAATATTCTCAATTTAACTCCTGTATTCATCATCTAACATCAAACTGAAAGCTCGAAAGACTCCCAGCAAAGCTACATTGCCCCTGGATAGGTCCCCTAACCACTCGCTGACCTACGGGAACCCTGGCAATAGGCCAACCACTGCTCATCTATGTGTTGTCTAGGAAGGGGACATTACAATCCTCTCTTCCCGGGATTGCTTGTCCTTAAGCAATAACAAATCTGCATATTGAAAATTATTGCCCAATGACAAAGAGTCTCCATCCAATCATAACCCAAGTGGTTCCACATGTCAACCACACAATATAGATGAACAAATGACAAAAGATGTCATCTCGAAAATGTGTCCATCCTACCAACATACCCGCTGCTCCATTCTGATGAAACCAATATCGTACCACAAGCCATGAAACAACTTAGATGAAATCCATGTGAAGTAATGCACCAATCAAATCAATACCTGGATAGAGTTTTGGAATACCAATATCGTACCACAAGCCATCCATAATCTCACATGCAAACTGATTCTTGGAATACTCAACAATTAGTTGAGACTTCGAATCTACCGAAATCTCACTCAAAGAGCAAAGTGCAGCCACTGTAGGTTTCCTAGAAAGTGCATCAGCAACAATATTCTTTTTCCCCTTGACATACTCAATGTTAAAATCATATGTCTGTATCTTGCTGACCCATTTCTGTTGGCGCTCATTAAGCTCTTTCTGCTCCAAAAAGTATTTCAAACTGTTGTGGTCAGTTCTCAGCACAAACTTCCCACCCACCAAATATTGCCGAAACTTCGCCAAAGCATGCATAATGGCGAGCATTTCCTTGTCATAGGTGGAATACAATCTCTCATTATCCCTCAACTTCCTACTCTTGTAGGCAATGGGATGACGATTCTGCATAAGGACCGCTCCAATACCCTCTCTGGATGCATCACACTCTAACACAAAACGCTAAGAGAAATCTAGAAGTGCCAAAACTGGACAAGTGCTCATGACCTGCTTGAGCTTATCAAATGCAACCTGTACCACCTCTGTCCAAATGAATGCACCCTTTCGTGTGAGATTTGTCAAAGGGACCGCAAGTTGTGAATACCCATTCACAAATCTCCTGTAATAACCACATAGGCCTAAGAAACCCCTCAACTCTAAAATGTTCCTAGGTGGTGGCCAATCAAGGATGGACTGAATCTTTTCCTAATGTAGCTTGACCCCATCACTACCAATCACATGCCCCAAGTACAAGATGTCTGTAAGTCCAAGTTCACATTTGGACATCTTGGCAAATAGAGACTGGGCTTCCATAATGCCAAGAACCTCATCCAGATGCCTCATGTGCTCCTTCCAATTCCTGCTGTAAATCAATATATCATCGAAGAACACAAGTACATACTTACGTAGCTGCTTATTAAATATATGGTTCATGCATGATTGGAAAGTAGCAGTTGCGTTAGTAAGGCCAAAAGGCATCACCAAGAACTCATAGTGCCCATAATGACATCTGAATGCTGTCTTATGTATGTCCTCACGCACTCGAATCTGATGGTACCCTGATCGAAGGTCAATCTTTGAGAAATACACCGCACCATGAAGCTCATCCAATAACTCATCTATGCGCGGAATAGGATATCTGTTCTTGATTGTTTTCTTGTTTAATGCACGGTAATCAATTCATATACGCATAGTGCCATCCTTCTTTTTCACTAACACCATAGAAGAAGCAAAGGGGCTAGAACTAGGTCTGATGTGCCCCATATCTAGCAGCTCATGGATGGTCTTCTCTCTTTCATCCTTAAATCTCTTAGGATGACGATAAGGAGTGGTAATCACAGGCTTGGTGCCCTCCTCTAACTCTATCACGTGCTCAAATCCACGGTCAGGAGGTCTACCAGAAGGAATATCACCAAATACTACTCCATGTTTGGACATCAATGTGGAATGGCTGGTCATTCTATGAAGAAGGTGACTTGGATGAAATAAAATATTGTGCTGCCCACGCCACATCTCCATGCCTGAAAATGGATTCCATCCTACGTGCTGAAACCACCATGGGTCCACCATCAGAAAGAGCCTTTAGCACAATCTTCTTACCCCCAACCATAAACTCCAGCTCCCTCCTCTGGAAATCCTGTATATACCTGCCAAGTGATTGCAACCATTGGACACCTAGCACTGCATCAATGTCACCCAAACCCACAACATAAAAATCATCGGTCAAGGTGTAATCTCCCAACTGTATACTAATCTGTGGAACTACCCTGGTGCACTGCATAGAAAATCCATCTGCTACTGTCACATTGAAACCAGGAAAATCCTTTGCCTGCAATTCTCACTTAGCAACCAGTCCCTCATTAATAAAGTTGTGCGTGGGACCACTGTCAACAAGGCAAGTCACACGTTGTCCCTTAATCACTCCCTTTAAGCGAAAGGGATGGTATCTGGGGACTCCTAAAAGGGCGGCAATGACAGGATTGGGTGCATCTGATGTGTCACCCACTCCAAGCTCCACCTGTGGGGCCTCCTGTTCATCCTCACCATCGCTGCCCTCTAAATCAGTATCCTGTATATGCTCATCCTCCACATCAGACACAATCTCAGAGAGATGCACTTTGCCCTTCCCAAGGCATCGGTGTCCAGGCTCCCAAGGTTCCTTACATGTGAAGCATAGCTTCTTCCTTCTTAACTCATTACGTGTCTCCTGGTCCATCCTGGGGGGAGGTGGTGCACTCCTATGTTGTGTCGAAGATCTTTGAAAAGGCTTGGAACCTTTGGAGAATTTCTTATTCTATTGATAAGAAGTAGGAGGTGGTGAAGTATCAAGGTCTAGGGCAATGTGAATAGCCTCATGTAAAGTCTTAGGCTTAAGAGCATTGACCAAACCCCGTAATCTGTCATGTAATTCTTGTATGAAGAGCATCACTACACGTCTTTCTGGCATCTCAAGAACCATAATAGCAATGCGTTGAAACTCATTACCGTAAGTTTCAGCATGTCCAGTCTTTCGCAATAGTGCTAAATCCCTGTAGTACAACTCAACATCCTTACGGTCAAATCTGGCAATCAGCGGCTCAGTGAACTCCCTGTAAGAATGAATAAGTCTATGGTTTTGGGTAACCAAACCATGATGCCACCACTCATAAGCTACACCGTCCAAATGTAGTACTGCAAACTGAATGGCCTCGTCCTCAGGCATCGGCTTAAGTGAAAGGTAGATGTCAAGCTTGTGCACCCAAGCTCGGGCAGTGATCTTCTCACTACCATCAAAGGAAGATATAGTGAGCTTGTTAGTAGCTCGATGGAGCTCACTATTATGCTGTTGCCCCCTACCACCATTGTTTCTCATGCTATCTCTACGCTGGGAACAATACTGATGTAAAGGGAAGGCCTCTCTAACATGTGCTGGAAGACGTGTCCACTCATCATTTGCTGCCATAACAGTATCCTGGAACTCCACACCCTCAAGCGGGTCAACTTGGGGTGGCTCATCTCTAGGAGGAAAATGAGGCTGCATGGGCCTATCAGCTGTGCGTGAATGAGTCCTGTCACGCCTAGGAGAACCAAGAACACTATCCATCGATGAGGGAGCCCTACTACTTCCACGGCTGTCTGCAACTGAAATATACCTGTCAACCCTATCACGTCTGTCGTGTCTGCCATGTCTATCCCTACGCCGACCCATATCCATTCTGTCAAGGGTATTCTGAAGTCTGTCTAATGCCTGTACAATCCTTGGTTGTGTATTAACAAGAGTTCTGAATACCTCACGATCACGGTCAATATCCTCCTGCGGATTTTGTCTTTCCCTTTGGCGAGGACTTCTACTGCCCTCATGGCTATCCCCCATAGCTGTACCCTAAATACCAGTGTCAACCCCTAATTTTATATGTGTTCTTCTACGAGTATAATACCTGTGTGGACCAACCTCTCTAGGATGCATAGAGCTGAATAGAGTTTACCATAAGGAGCTCTGGATGCATAGAGCTGAATAGAGTTTACCCTTAGTTCAAATTTGTTAGCCATTTGGAGAAAGGAGCATAATATCTCACCTATGGCTTATGAGTTCTCAAAAGTGTTGATTGAGCAGAAAATTGAAAGGTTTAAGAAACAGAGGACTGAAAAAGAACTAATCTCTATGGGCTTACAGGTTACAGGATCTCCCAAAAAAAGTAAGAACCAAATGAGGAGAGAGCAGATTTGTTTCACATGTATGAAGACTTGGACACTTGATCATAATTGTGGGGTTAGTGAGGAAGATAAGTCAGCCAAAGAAGTTTGGACCAGTGATGAAGAAGATAGGAATTCCACAGTTTTGTCCCAACAGAATGACACGAATGTTTGTAAAGAAATGGAATTGGAATCAGCGGTGGATACAGAAAAAGAAGATGGAACAAGCAGGAAAGAGGATGGAGAACAAGTTGCTTCAGGAGAGAGGTACTCTAAGTTTTTTGTAGGTTTTGAGATCGATGTAGATAAACTTTGTAAAGAGATAAGTCCTCTTGATTTATACTCTCCATTTCTTCATGAAGAATGCATTAACACTTGTTATGAAATTGCTGATATTGTTCCTATTAAAAATGATCTAATACTAGACGGGAATAAGTTAGAGTTCCAGGGTACTTCTAATGAAGAACATGCATTTTCTTATGACAAAGATTCCCCTGAGAATGGTAACATAGCAGTATCAATGACCATGCATTTAGATCAGTCCAACAATGAGTATGAGACCTATGAAGACATTTATAACACTACTGAAAGATTTGATGAATCATGTAGTAGTAGTTTACTCATATAGGATTGTGTTTTTGAAGCTCAGCATAGTGGTTTTGCTGAGGAAGTGAATGAAGATAATGTTGCTTATTTGATGAACTCAGGAATGGCAAACATGAGCAGCTATGAAACATGCCAAGAAGATGACACTCTAGGGACTGAATTGGAAGGCAAATCAGAAAATGTCTTTCAAGATGAGGCTTTTGAACTATATGATTTCAAGAATCAGCTGAAGGTTAGTGAAAACTTGATTGTGGCAGCCTTGGTTCATTATGACAATATTCATAGGGACATTGAAGGTCTTCTTTGGGAAAGTAAGAGTAAGGAAAAGAAAGGAGAAGGGGCAAGTGGATTCAATAGCACCCTCTTATGCAAAGTCAAAGGAGCATTAGAGAGAATGAAATCTGATTACTTGCAGTTGCTCAAGGATAGGGATCTTGCAATCAAGTTTGCTGAAGACAGAGAGAAAGAAGTTGATGACTTGTGCTTGCAACTAAGTATGGCTCATGGTGCATTATACAAAGCAGAAGATCAATTTCCTATAGCAGCCACCTCTATGAAATAGAAAACGAGCAATAGAACTACGGAAATCATGCAACTTGTAGAAGGGATCTATGCACTTGGTAAGGATGAAATAATGTTTGATGATTCCACTAAACATAAATTAGACAAAAATTTGAGATTGGAATACAAATTTGAGATAGACTTGGTTAGGGAGATCCATTTATTTGAGATAGATCTTTCAGTGGTATTAGAGCTTTAAAATTTCAACCTCTAACTGTAGCAGCCAAGTATGTTGAATTCCAATGACCAAATAACTGGAGTAAGTTGTCCAAACCCCTGTTTTAGGCCTGCAGAGATCAGATCGTAAATTTGAACACAAAATGAAACCGAATGATGCCCAAACGGAAACCCAGTGTAGATTTCCCTCTAATGTGAATTGGGTTGTCGTCCAATCCACTGTCCTCTAAGGGTTTTCGTCCGCAGAAGAGCTGGAACCTGCTAAAAACTCTATTCAGAGCTCCAAACCTGAATTTGTGTTTTTAGAAAATGATGATTTCCCTGTTTTGTGAACTGGGTTTTCGTCCAATCCACTGTCCTCTAAGGGGTTTCGTCCTCAGAAGAGCTGCAATCTACTGAAAACTCTATGCAGAGCTCCAAACCTGCAATTGTGTTTTTAGAAAATGATAATAGAACACAAGTGAAGGTTTGGAGCTCTGGATAGAGTTTTCAGCAGGTTGCAGCTCTTTTGAGGACAAAAACCCTTAGAGAACAGTAGATTGGACGACAACTCAGTTCACATTACAGGGAAATCTACACTGGGTTTCCGTTTGGGCATCATTTGGTTTCATTTAGTGTTCAGATTTATGATCTGATCTCCGCAGGCCTTAAACAAGGGTTTGGAGTGTCATTGGACTTCATTACAGGTTGCTATTGCAGCTGGAGTAATTGCAGCAGTGGATTATCAGGGTATAATTGCAGATTTGGTCTTCTTGGGTCTTCTTATCAGCATATATCCTCATTTTAGTACCTTTACCACCTGGTCGTACAAAACAGGAGTCATGTTCAATCAAACCCTAGCTGGGAATTGGGGTTTCAGCAACTGAATGTTCCATAATTTAAGCGTTGGTTCCCGGGTATCTGATTGTCATTTGGATAGTTTAATACTGCATCCCATAGAGGTCTTTTGGTTGCTGTTATAGTCTGATTTAGTGGAAATCAGACCTCTGAATTTGTAATCGGACTTGATATAATCAGTTTAAAGGGGTCCTATTGATGTGCAAGTGTTGTCTTTAATTTATTCAATAGTTCTATTCCATTTTTCTATGGTTTCCTTATGATTTGGTTTCCTTATTATGGAGGGAATATTTTATTAAGGTGGGCATCCTATTAAGGAGGATGGAGGCTATAAAGCAATGTATTGGGCTCTCTTTTGGTATTCAATCATCATTTTCTAAAAACACAAATTCCGGTTTGGAGCTCTGGATAGAGGTTTTTGAGCAGGTTGCAGCTCTTCTGAGGACAAAAACCCTTAGAGGACAGTGGATTGGACGACAACCCAGTTCACATTAGAGGGAAATCTACACTGGGTTTCCGTTTGGGCATCATTTGGTTTTATTTTGTGTTCAGATTTACAATCTGATCTCTGCAGGCCTAAAACAGGGGTTTGGACAGCTTGCTCCAGTTATTTGGTCATTGGAATTCAACATACTTGGCTGCTACAGTTAGAGGTTGAAGATATTGCAGGTTTGGGAGTGATTTGTATTTCATTGGATCACTTCTGTATGTTCTTATAAGTCTGATTTTATAATCAGACCTGACTGTTTGTAATCAGCCATCATCACATGATTGTAATTAGCAAGCTTCAATAATCGGGTATGTCAAATTAAGTCACCTAACTCATATCTTTAATTTGATATAGTTTGCTTGCTGATCCAATCAATTTCAGTCGTCTTTGTAGTGTTATTTGTATGTTATTACGTTACCTTTTTATTAATATATCATGGCAAGACTCTACATGCATTGAAAACACAAAAAAACACAAACCAAACCATTCAAACAAATATCAGAAAATTCAGAACAGCAAGGCACAAATTAGATCAAAATATAAAAATTAGATCAGAATTGGTAGGGGATCTTTCAGTGGTATCAGAGCCATAATCCTGCCAGCCTGTTGGGTAATGATTGCATTCAATTGGTGTGTATCAGTTGTGCACAAGTCAGTTTGGATTTGGTTCTTAGTTTGGGATAGTGAAAAAGGTCATCATGGCAAAGTTGTTCAACAACAAACAGGCGTGGAAAGAATTTGAACAAACGCAATACAAGATCATACATACATTGGAGCGTTTAGATGATTCATTTTCTAAGTTTAGTTCATACAGTTTTAATCATGAGGTAGCATCCATTTCACATGAAGGTAACAGTGTTAGTGAGTCTTCCTATGTTGGGGCTCAATTTGAGAGTGTTACACATGACATATCTATTGTGTATTTAAGCCACAAAGGTCCTGATTTTGTTCACTATACTGTGGAAGATGTTAAAAGGACACAAAGGTTGTGTGATGGATGGTCTAGAAGAGCTAATGAGGCCAAGATGCTTGCTGCCCAAGCAAGACAACATTTACAAGAGGTCAAAGAAAGATGCAATCTGATAGATAATGCAAGAAGAAAAAGAGAATCACACATTAGTTCCTTATTTCTTTCAAAAGAAGAATGTGTGGATGTTGAGTATACAAGGGAAGAACTTCTTGAGGTAAGCCCACAAGAAGAGCATGTTGAGTTGTGTGAAGAAGAAAGGAGGAATGATTTAGGATATCCAGTTTGGGCATCTACTTTACATCATCAGGTCTATTACTTTCCTCTTTTAGAGAGCTATTTGAAGGCTCAAAACAATGATGGTATTGGTCACACACTTGATGGATCAGCTACACGTGTTATATCCATTTGTGTGGACTGGAACATTATTGATTTCAATTTGGTTAGACATGCATCATCTACAATGGAAGGACAATTGTTAAGAAGATATGAGGCATTTTGTCTTAGAAAGCTGATTAGACAGACTAAGAGGTTGCTTACTAAGAAGATCTTGCATTTTGATAATGTTTGGTTTGTCCTGCATACTACACTTTGGAGTTTGCTAGTAAGGGACAGCAATCTTAAATCCAAGCTAGATGGTGGTAACAAGAAATATAACATGGTAGACATTCATGAAAAAATAGATAAGCATGAGGTGATGGTGTCTACAGTGGGAACTTCTACTTGCCAACAATTTGAATTTATAACAGCAGCGGGAAAGGAACATGAATCAATTTATATGTTGATGCCTCACCCTTATGATGTTAATACTTTGATTGAGTATAAGGATGGCATAGCTTCAAGATTTGATATGCTACAAGATTGGGCTGCCAAGTGTATGCAAGTGTGCTCTTGCATTGAAGTTTTCCAGGGTAATGAAAGAAAAGGTACAATCAGTCCTAAATCTCTGGTTGGGGACAGTAGCATTATACTCTCTCATTTACATGAACTTGCAACCCATATTCATGAAGTAATTGGTGGCGATGAGTTTCCAAATGATAGCTTGCATGATGCATTGGTTAAGCATGGATATTTTGATGTTGCTTCTTCCAAGAGGATTGAATTTGTTTACTTTACAACAATAGGCATAAATCAGTCCAAAGAAACTTATAACATACACCACTCTATACATGATGAGAAGCAGAATTTCTCTAATTCTGAGTTTATAGATGATGTTATTAACATTAAGAAGAATGAAGTGGTGTTAGGTACTCAATGGTTGAAATCTCTTGGAAGGTTTGTCCAAAACTTCAACAAGATGGTGTTAGAGTTTACTCACATAGGTAAACATATTGTGCTTAAGGCACTAAAGAATGAGATTAAGGATGGGACAACTAAGAGTATGTTCAATTGCTCTAACAGTGATGACTTCAAATGCATGGATAATAATGAAGAATAGTCGCAATTTTCTGACTTTGAACAGCAAGGATATATCCTCACTTTCTAATTATATTGCAACTTCTAACCATTGGGAAAGGAGTGATATTGATTCTACTTTGATTGGTACAAAAGATGCATGCATGGGTCATGGTATTTTATATGATGCATCTCATTATAGGACTGATCGTAGACACTTTGGAGAAACTGAGATAAAGCAGTCCCAAGAAATGATTGAAGGATGGCTTGACAAGGCAAGGGAAGCTAAATTGATAGCACAACAAGCCAAGCTTTATTTTCAACAAGTTTGTGACACTCACCACTCCATGGAAGATGATAAGCAAAGGTCTTCTAGTTCTGAAATTGCAGTTGATGTTGATCATTTCGTTGATGGAGATGTTGATTTTATTGATGACATTTATAGTGGATCAGCCACTCATGAGTTATCTTTGGTTAGTGATGAAGGCATCTACGATATATCTTTAGAGTTGTCACATATTCCCAATGATATGATTGTTGTTCATTTGTATGATGACAGCATAATCTTCATGGATTCTTCATTGGTAAGTGGTTTTCCTATTTGGGTTTCCATTTCACTTTCGGATTTAGCATGGTCTGCAACAGTTCATTTATACATCTTTTTGCTGGACATTCTTCATGCATGGATTCTTCATGGTGATAGGATGAGATATCTCTTCATCTTTTACAACAGGTTCTATATTTTTGTATGGAATCCAGGTATTTATTTGATTGGTGCATTACTTCACATGGATTTCATCGAAGTTGTTTAATCCCTTGTGGTACGATATTGGTTTCATCAGAGTGGAGCAGCGGGTATGTTGGTAGAATGGACACATTTTCGAGATGGATCAGCCCTTGTTGATAACCATCCTTTCATAGGAGAAGATATGATTAAATTGGTGGAGGGTAACTGACTTGAGTATGAGGACGTGTCTGCCTTTCTGAGGTATAATGACAGCCCTATGCCACACCATGATATGGTAGCGAAGAGGATCAACATTAAGACATTTCATGGAGCGACTCACGTAGGACCAGCATTTGATGAAGAGCATGCATCCTAGAACATGAAGGTCTTTGAGCGAGATAAAAGGACTACAAAATGGTATGATAACAACTCTAATTTTCTGGTTGGGGACAGTAGCGTGATACTCTCTCATTTACATAAACTTGCAACCCGTATTCATGGAGTAATTGGTGACAATGAGTTCCACATGATAGCTTACATGATGCATTGGTTAAGCATGGCTATTTTGATGTTGCTTCTTCCAAGAGGACTAAAATTGTTTACTTGAGAACAACAACCATAAATCAATCCAGAGAAACTTCTGAATACTGAAAGATCCCTAATGGATATTGGACTGAAATTTTAAAGCTCTAATACCACTGAAAGATCCCCTACCAATTCTGATCTGATTTTTATATTTTGATTCACAAACAGATGTTGTGCAAATTAATGAATTCTGATTTTCTAACTGCTGTTCTGATTTTCTGAGTATGTTATCTGATGTTTGTGTGGATATTAAACGGTTTTGAATGCAATATTCACATACTGAATGAAGAGAAATATACCCAACAAATAAACATTGCAATACCACACCAAAATAAGCTTTATATCTCACTAAACATAAATCTGATTACAGTTTCAGAGGTTTGATTTCCACTAAATAAGACTGGAATAACACTATTAAACCCAATACATATGAAATAACTGAATACCCAATATGGTAAACACATACCCGGAAGCCAACGCTTAATTTATGGAACATTTAGTTGCCGAAATCCTAATTCCCAGCTAGGATTTGACTGAAAATGACTCCTATTTTGAACAGCCAACTGGTAAAGGTACTGAAATGAGGATATATGCTGATAAGAAGACAACCCAATCTGCCATTATACCCTGATTATCCACTGCTGCAATCACTCCAACAGCAATATCAACCTGAAATGAAGTCCAATGAAGCCCAAATGGAAACCCAGAGTAGATTTCCCTATTCGTGAACTGGGTTTTTCATCCAATCCACTGTCCTCTAAGGGGTTTCGTTCTTAGAAGAGCTGCAATCTGCTAAAAACTCTATCCAGAGCTCCAAACCTGCAATTGAGTTTTTAGAAAATGATAATAGAATACCAAAAGAGAACCCAATACATTGCTTTATAGCCTCCATCCTCCTTTTTCCTCAAAAAACAATAAAATATTCCTTCCATAATGGGATGCCCACCTTCTAAAAAAAACAATAAAATATTTTCCATAATGGGATGCCCACCTTAATAAAATATTCCACCTCTATAATGGGATGCCCACCTTCTCAAAAAAACAATAAAATATTCTCCATAATGGGATGCCCACCTTAATAAAATATTCCCTCCATAATGGGATGCCCACCTTGAGGGTCTCTAGGATGGGGACATTTTCACTTTTACTACTCACTTTTCACTCTTCACTTTTTACTATTCATTTTTCACTATTCACTTTTACGATTCATTTTTCACTATTCACTATTCACTATTCACATTAAGGCAAACTTTTAATATTCTCAATTTAACTCCTGTATTCATCATCTAACATCAAACTGAAGGCTCGAAAGACTCCCAGCAAAGCTCCACTGCCCCTGGATAGGTCCCCTAACCACTCGCTGACCTACGGGAACCCTGGTAATAGGCCAACCACAGCTCATCTATGTGTTGTCTAGGAAGGGGACATTACAATCCTCCCTTCCTGGGATTGCTTGCCCTTAAGCAATAACAAATCTGCATATTGAAAATTATTGCCCAATGACAAGAGTCTCCATCCAATCATAACCCAAGTGGTTCCACATGTCAACCACACAATATAGATGAACAAATGACAAAAGATGTCATCTCGAAAATGTGTCCATCCTACCAACATACCCGCTGCTCCACTCTGATGAAACCAATATCGTACCACAAGCCATGAAACAACTTCGATGAAATCCATGTGAAGTAATGCACCAATCAAATCAATACTTGGATAGAGTTTTGGAATACCAATATCGTACCACAAGCCATCCATAATCTCACATGCAAACTGATTCTTGGAATACTCAACAATTAGTTGAGACTTCCAATCTGCTGAAATCTCACTCAAAGAGCAAAGTGCAGCCATTGCAGGTTTCCTAGAAAGTGCATCAGCAACAATATTCTTTTTCCCCTTGACATACTCAATGTCAAAATCATATGCCTGTATTTTGCTGACCCATTTCTATTGGCACTCATTAAGCTCTTTCTGCTCCAAGAAGTATTTCAAACTGTTGTGGTCAGTCCTCACCACAAACTTCCCACCCACCAAATATTGCCGAAACTTCGCCAAAGCATGCATAATGGCGAGCATTTCATTGTCATAGGTGGAATACAATCTCTCATTATCCCTCAACTTCCTACTCTCGTAGGCAATGGGATGACGATTCTACATAAGGACCGCTCCAATACCATCTCCGGATGCATCACACTCTAACACAAAATGCTGAGAGAAATCTGGAAGTGCCAAAACTGGACAAGTGCTCATGACCTGCTTGAGTTTATCAAATGCACCCTGTACCACCTCTGTCCATATGAATGCACCCTTTCGTGTGAGATCTGTCAAAGGGACCGCAAGTTGTGAATGCCCCTTCACAAATCTCTTGTAATAACCACATAGGCCTAAGAAACCCCTCAACTCTAAAATGTTCCTAGGTGGTGGCCAATCAAGGATGGACTAAATCTTTTCCTGATTTACCTTGACCCCATCACTACCAATCACATGCCCCAAGTACAAGATCTCTATAAGTCCAAATTCACATTTGGACATCTTGGCAAATAGAGACTGGGCTTCCATAATGCCAAGAACCTCATCCAGATGCCTCATGTGCTCCTCCCAATTCCTGTTGTAAATCAATATATCATCGAAGAACACAAGTACAACACTTACGTAGCTGCTTATTAAATATATGGTTCATGCATGATTGGAAAGTAGCAGGTGCGTTAGTAAGGCCAAAAGGCATCACCAAGAACTCATAGTGCCCATAATGACATCTGAATGCTGGCTTATGTATGTCCTCCTCACGCACTTGAATCTGATGGTACCCTGATCGAAGGTCAATCTTTGAGAAATACACCGCACCATGAAGCTCATCCAATAACTCATCTATGCGCGGAATAGGATATCTGTTCTTGATTGTTTTCTTGTTTAATGCACGGTAATCAATGCACATACGCATAATGCCATTCTTCTTTTTCACTAACACCACAGAAAAATCAAAGGGGCTAGAACTAGGTTTGATGTGCCCCATATCCAGCAGCTCATGGATGCTCTTCTCTATTTCATCTTTAAATCTCTTAGGATGACGATAAGGAGTGGTAATCACAGGCTTGGCGCCCTCCTCTAACTCTATCACGTGATCAAATCCACGGTCAGGAGGTCTAGCAGAAGGAATATTACCAAATACTACATGTTTGTCCAATACTGTCTGGACATCAATGTGGAATGGTTGGTCATCCTGTGAAGAAGGTGGCTTGGATGAAATAAAATACTGTGCTGCCCACGCCACATCTCCATGCCTGAAAATGGATTCCATCCTACGTGCTGAAACCACCATGGGTCCACCATCAGAAAGAGCCTTTAGCACAATCTTCTTACCCCCAACTATAAACTCCAGCTCCCTCCTCTGGAAATCCTGTATATACCTGCCAAGTGATTGCAACCATTGGACACCTAGCAGTGCATCAATGTCACCCAAACCCACAACATAAAAATCATCGGTCAAGGTGTAATCTCCCAACTGTATACTAATTTGTGGAACTACCCTGGTGCACTGCATAGAAAATCCATCTGCTACTGTCACACTGAAACCAGGAAAATCCTTTGCCTGCAATTCTCACTTAGCAACTAGTCCCTCATCAATAAAGTTGTGCGTGGCACCACTGTCAACAAGGCAAGTCACACGTTGTCCCTTAATCACTCCCTTTAAGCGCAATGGATGGTATCTGGGGACTTTTGAAAGGGCGGCAATGACAGGATTGGGTGCATCTGATGTGTCACCCACTCCAAGCTCCACCTGTGGGGCCTCTTGTTCGTCCTCACCATCGCTGCCCTCTAAATCAGTATCCTGTATATGCTCATCCTCCACATCAGACACAATCTCAATGAGATGCACTTTGCGCTTCCCAAGGCATCGGTGTCCAGGCTCCCAAGGTTCCTTACATGTGAAGCATAGCTTCTTCCTTCTTAACTCATTACGTGTCTCTTGGTCCATCCTGGGGGGAGGTGGTGCACTTCTATGCTGTGTCGAAGATCTTTGAAAAGGCTTGGAACCTGTGGAGAATTTCTTATTCTGTTGATAAGAAGTAGGAGATGGTGAAGTATCAAGGTCTAGGGCAATGTGAATAGCCTCATGTAAAGTCTTAGGCTTAAGAGCCTTGACTAAACCCCGTAATCTGTCATGATGTATTAATAAAAAGGTAATATAATAACATACAAATAACACCACAAAGACGATTGAAATTGATTGGATCAGCAAGCAAACTATACCAAATTAAAGATATGAGTTAGGTGACTTAATTTGACATACCCGATTATTGCAGCTTGCTAATTACAATCGTGAGATGATGGCTAATTACAAACAATCAGGTCTGATTATAAAATCAGACTTATAAAAACATTCAAAGTGATTCAATGATCCACAAATTCAGGTTTGGAGCTCTGGATAGAGTTTTCAGCAGGTTGCAGCTCTTCTGAGTACGAAAACCCTTAGAGGACAGTGGATTGGACGAAAACCCAGTTCACAAAACATGGAAATCTACTCTAGGTTTCCATTTGGGCTTCATTGGACTTCATTTCAGGTTGATATTGCTGTTGGAGTGATTGCAGCAGTGGATAATCAGGGTATAATGGCAGATTGGGTCTTCTTATCAGCATATATCCTCATTTCAGTACCTTTACCAGCTGGCTGTTCACAATAGGAGTCATTTTCAGTCAAATCCTAGCTGGGAATTAGGATTTCAGCAACCAAATGTTCCATAAATTAAGCGTTGGCTTCCGGGTATGTGTTTACCCTATTGGGTATTCAAGTATTTCATATGTATTGGGTTTAATAGTGTTATTACAGTCTGATTTAATGGAAATCAGACCTTTGAAACTGTAATCAGATTTATGTTTAGTGAGATATAAAGCTTATTTTGGTGTGGTATTGCAATGTTTATTTGTTGGGTATATTTATCTTCATTCGGTATGTGAATATTGCAATCAAAACCGTTTCATATCCACACAAACATCAAATAACATACTCAGAAAATCAGAACAGCAGTTAGAAAATCAGAATTCATTAGTTTGCACAACATCTGTTTGTGAATCAAAATATTAAAATCAGATCAGAATTGGTAGGGGATCTTTCAGTGGTATTAGAGCTTTAAAATTTCAGTCCAATATCCATTAGGGATCTTTCAGTATTCAGAACTCCAATATCCCTCCCAATTCCTGCTGTAAATCAATATATCGTCGAAGAACACAAGTACATTAAGCCAAATGTAGGTACAAATTCAATGATTCACAAGTCACTCCCAAACCTGCAATAGCTTCAACCTCCAATTGTAGCAGCCAAGTATGTTGAATTCCAATGACCAAATAACTGGAGTAAGCTGTCCAAACCCCTGTTTTAGGCCTGCAGAGATCAGATTATAAATCTGAACACAAAATGAAACCAAATGATGCCCAAACGGAAACCCAGTGTAGATTTCCCTCTAATGTGAACTGGGTTGTCGTCCAATCCACTGTCCTCTAAAGGTTTTCGTCCTTAGAAGAGCTGCAACCTGCTGAAAACTCTATTCATAGCTCCAAACCTGAATTTGTCTTTTTAGAAAATGATGATTGAATACCAAAAGAGAGCTCAATACATTGCTTTATAGCCTCCATCCTCCTTAATGGGATGCCCACCTTAATAAAATATTCCCTCCATAATGGGATGCCCACCTTAATAAAATATTCCACCTCCATAATTGGATGCGCACCTTCTCAAACAACAATAAAATATTTTCCATAATGGGATGCCCACCTTAATAAAATATTCCACCTGCATAATGGGATGCCCACCTTCTCAAAAAACAATAAATTATTCTCCATAATGGGATGCCCACCTTGAGGGTCTCTAGGATGGGGACATTTTCACTTTTACTTCTCACTTTTCACTCTTCACTTTTTACTATTCATTTTTCACTATTCACTTTTACTATTCATTTTTCACTATTCTGTTACTATTCACTATTCACTATTCACTATTCACATTAAGGCAAACTTTTAATATTCTCAATTTAACTCCTGTGTTCATCATCTAACATCAAACTGAAGTCTTGAAAGACTCCTAGCAAAGCTCCACTGCCCCTGGATAGGTCCCCTAACCACTCGCTGATCTTCGAGAACCCTGGTAATAGGCCAACCACTGCTCATTTATGTGCCGTCTAGGAAGGGGACATTACAATCCTCCCTTTCCGAGATTGCTTGCCCTCAAGCAATAAAAAATTTGCGTATTGAAAATTATTGCCCAATGACAAGAGTCTCCATCCAATCATAACCCAAATGGTTCCACATGTCACCAACACAATATAGAGGAACAAATGACAAAAGATGTCATCTCAAAAATGTGTCCATCCTACCAACATACCCGCTGCTCCACTTTGATGAAACCAATATCGTACCACAAGCCATGAAACAACTTCGATGAAATCCATGTGAAGTAATGCACCAATCAAATCAATACTTGGATTCCATACAAAAATATAGAACTTGTTGTAAAAGATGAAGAAGAGATATCTCATCCTATCACCATGAAGAATCCATCCATGAAGAATGTCTAGCAAAAAGATGTATAAATGAACTTTCACATGCCAATACATCAACACATGAAGTCTCTCAACATTGCTGATGTAACCCAGGCTAGCGATAAGAATGATATCATAGGTGTCACCAAACCAGTGAAAACCAAAGAAATCTATCTCATACTCCATGTCCATCCAAAAGACATACCTCCACACACTCCTAGACTGCTGAATCGCTGATGTAAACCATGAAAAATCAGGAAGTGCTATATGATTCCAACTAGGACAACCACTAATCCATAAGGAGTCTATGAATATGAAGTCACCAATCAACAAATAGATTGCTGCCATGTCATGAGAAATAGGTGACAAACCCAAGGGTGTAGCATAGATGCCATCAACACTCCTCAAAGACAACTCAGTAGCTGTTGCAGACCATGCTAAATCCGAAAGTGAAATGGAAACCCAAATAGGACAACCACTTACCAATGAAGAATCCATGAAGGTTATGCTGCCATCATACCAATGAACAACTATCATATCATTGGGAATATGTGACAACTTTAAAGATATATCGTAGATGCCTTCATCACTAACCAAAGATAACTAATGAGTGGCTGATCCACTATAAATGTCATCAATAAAATCAACATCTCCATCAATGAAATGATCAACATCAACTGCAATTTCAGAACTAGAAGACCTTTGCTTATCATCTTCCATGGAGTGGTGAGTGTCACAAACTTGTTGAAGATAAAGCTTGGCTTGTTGTGCTATCAATTTAGCTTCCCTTGCCTTGTCAAGCCATCCTTCAATCATTTCTTGGGACTGTTTTATCTCAGTTTCTCCAAAGTGTCTACGATTAGTCCTATAATGAGATGCATCATATAAAATACCATGACCCATGCATGCATCTTTTGTACCAATCAAAGTAGAATCAATATCACTCCTTTCCCAATGGTTAGAAGTTGCAATATAATTAAAAAGTGAGAATATATCCTTGCTGTTCAAAGTCAGAAAATTAGGACTGAATTTTTCATTCTTATCCATGCCTTTGAAGTCATCACTGTTAGAGCAATTGAACATACTCTTAGCTGTCCTATCCTTAATCTCATTCTTTAGTGCCTTAAGCACAATATGTTTACCCATGTGAGTAAACTCTAACACCATCTTGTTGAAGTCTTGGACAAACCTTCCAAGAGATTTCAACCATTGAGTACCTAACACCACTTCATTCTTCTTAATGTTAATAACATCATCTATAAACTCAGAATTAGAGAAATTCTGCTTCTCATCATGTATAGAGAGGTGTATGTTATTAGTTTCTTTGGATTGATTTATGCCTATTGTTGTAAAGTAAACAATTCCAGTCCTCTTGGAAGAAGCAACATCAAAATGTCCATGCTTAACCAATGCATCATGCAAGCTATCATTTGGAAACTCATTGCCACCAATTACTTCATGAATAGGGGTTGCAGGTTCATGTAAATGAGAGAGTATAATGCTACTGTCCCCAACCAGAGATTTAGGACTGATTGTACCTTTGTTTTCATTACCCTGGAAAACTTCAATGCAAGAGCACACTTGCATACACTTGGCAGCCCAATCTTGTAGCATATCAAATCATGAAGCTATGCCATCCTTATACTCAATCAAAGTATCAACATCATAAGGGTGAGGCATCAACATATAAATTGATTCATGTTCCTTTCCCGCTGCTGTTGTAAATTCAGATTGTTGGCAAGTAGAAGTTCCCACTGTAGACACCATCACCTCATGCTTATCTATTTTTTCATGAATGTCTACCATGCTATATTTCTTGTTACCACCATCTAGCTTGGATTTAAGATTGCTGTCCCTTACTAGCAAACTCCAAAGTGTAGTATGCAGGACAAACCAAACATTATCAAAATGCAAGATCTTCTTAGTAAGCAACCTCTTAGTCTCTCTAATCAGCTTTCTAAGACAAAATGCCTCATATCTTCTTAACAATTGTCCTTCCATTGTAGATGATGCATGTCTAACCAAATTGAAATCAATAATGTTCCAGTCCACACAAATGGATATAACACGTGTAGCTGATCCATCAAGTGTGTGACCAATACTATCATTGTTTTGAGCCTTCAAATAGCTCTCTAAAAGAGGAAAGTAATAGACCTCATGATGTAAAGTAGATGCCCAAACTGTATATCCTAAATCATTCCTCTTTTCTTCTTCACACAACTCAACATGGTCTTCTTGTGGGCTTACCTTAAGAAGTTCTTCCCTTGTATACTCAACATCCACAGATTCTTCTTTTGAAAGAAATAAGGATCTAATGTGTGATTCTCTTTTTCTTCTTGCATTATCTATCAGATTGCATCTTTCCTTGAGCTATTGTAAATGTTGTCTTGCTTGGGCAGCAAGCATCTTGGCCTCATTAGGTCTTCTAGACCATCCATCACACAACTTTTGTGTCCTTTTAACATCTTCCACAGTATGGTGAACAAAATCAGGACCTTTGTGGCTTAAATACACAATAGATATGTCATGTGTAACACTCTCAAATTGAGCCCCAACATAGGAAGACTCACTAACACTGTTACCTTCATGTGAAATGGATGCTACCTCATGATTAGAACTGTTGTTGCAAAAATCAGAATAGGTGTCATACCTTGGTGTCATGTTTACAACATCTCTAGTGGGTTGATCCATGATTGTAATCTGTTCCACTATGTGATCAATATGAAGACTCAATGGTGTACTATGTATCTCCTCTTGATCCAAAGTTTTATCTTCCTGTGTAGGTGATATGACATTATGGGAATCAACTATCACACTAGAAGATGCCTTGTGAACACACAAAGAATCCATACCATTGCTTTCCAAATCACTAACATGCTCTGTGCTAGCCTCTGATGTAGAAGTCTCAAATGAAACCTCATGCAAAGATGATGTAGACAAATCATTACCCAAATCTGTGCTAATGTCTTCTTGAGTCAAATCAGCATGTCTATCAAATTCATAATGTAAATTTTTGCATACCTTATTGGAACTTGAAGACACTAAATCATTCTCATGAAGAGTTGTATCACCCATATGTGAAGATTCTCTATCCATTCTATGTGTAAACAGTTCATCAACTATAGTATGATATTTCTTCCTTGCTTGTGGCCTTTTACCCTGGCTAGTAGAATAAGATGATCTTTTAGAACGTCCAAACTTAAAAAATGAATCATCTAAACGCTCCAATGTATGTATGATCTTGTATTGCGTTTGTTCAAATTCTTTCCATGCCTGTTTGTTGTTGAACAACTTTGCCATGATGATCTTTTTCACTATCCCAAACTAAGAACCAAATCCAAACTGACTTGTGCACAACTGATACACACCAATTGAATGCAATCATTACCCAACAGGCTGGCAGGATTATGGCTCTGATACCACTGAAAGATCACAACTCACAATTGCTCTGATACCATGTTATTTACCTTGGAGGAATACCACTGAAATATCCCTAATTGATATTGGACTGAAATTTTAAAGTTCTGATACCACTGAAAGATCCTCTACCAATTCTGATCTGATTTTTATATTTTGATTCTCAAACAGAGGTTGTGCAAACTAATGAATTCTGATTTCTTGATTGCTGTTCTAATTTTCTAAGTTTGTTATTTGTTGTTTGTGTGGATATGAAATGGATTTTAAAGCTCTGATACCACTGAAAGATCCCTAATGGATATTGGACTGAAATTTTAAAGCTCTGATACCACTGAAAGATCCCTAACCAATTCTGATCTGATTTGTACCTTGCTGGTCTGAATTTTCTGATTTTTGTTTGTATGGTTTGCTTTGTGTTTTTTGTGTTTTCAATGCATGTAGAGTCTTTCGATGATATGTTAATGCAAAGGAAACATAATAACATACAAATAACACCACAAGGTCGACTGAAATTGATTGGATCAGCAAGCAAACTATATCAAATTAAAGATATGAGTTAGGTGACTTAATTTGACATACTCGATTATTAAAGCTTGCTAATTACAATCGTGAGATGATGGCTGATTACAAACAGTCAGGTTTGATTATAAAATCAGACATAAAAAACATACAAAGTGATTCAATGATTCACAAATCACTCCCAAACCTGCAATAGCTTCAACCTCCAACTGTAGCAGCCAAGTATGTTGAATTCCAATGACCAAATAACTGGAGTAAGCTGTCCAAACCCCTGTTTTAGGCTTGTAGAGATCAGATTGTAATTTTGAACACAAAATGAAACCAAATGATGCCCAAATTGAAACCCAGTGTAGATTTCCCTCTAATATGAACTGGGTTGTCGTCCAATCCATTGTCCTCTAAGGGTTTTCATCCTTAGAAGCGCTGCAACCTGCTGAAAACTCTATCCAGATGTCATGTCCCTATAATGATTTATAATTGAATCGTTTATTTAAATAATAAGTTAGCCTTATATAAACTAAATATATAATATATTTATTTAAAATATATTATTAATATGTATTAGTTAATAAATAATATTATTAATTTAATATAATTTAAATATTATAAAATATATGAAATATATATATATATATATTTAATTAACTAGATATATTATAAATATAAATATTTTAATATAATATTTATGTGATTAATTAATAAGATATATTATTATATATAAAAATAAATATTATGAAGAGTCTTACCCATTAAAGCTAGAAAATAATGTAATTTGGAATAAGGCAAAGTAATACGGTTAAACAAAATGTTAAATTCAAAATAAAATCATATAAAGATAAATAAGACAAACATTATCCCACCATATTATATGCTTGTGAATAAAATAAGATAAAAGAGCTCCCATACTTAATAACAAATGTATTTATTTATACTATATCTATTATATAAATAATGTACTTTAAAAAGATTAAGGGGAGACCGAAGGAGGATATTTATAAGTGCAGCGATTAAGTTGGTTGACACCAGCGATCACATTAATAAATAATATATTATAAATATATCTAATAATATAAATACAAATATTATTATTATTATCTTATATTGTAATATAAATATAAATAATATAATATAAATCATATATTATTTAATAATATAAAATAAATAATATATCATTTGTTATAATGATATAATATAAATACAAATAATATAACCGAATATCTTTTAACCTATCCTCTTATGATAAGGGAGTTACGTATGGTTAGAACTAGTATTACCACAAAAGGGAATTAATATAAAGTTATAAAAATTATAAGAAGGTAAGTATGTCTTTTACCACCAAGCATAATAAGAGACGTGCCTCTTCGAACATATCCCTTGAAAGAGAAATAAATAAAGGTTGCGAGATAGAAGGAAAACATCATTGAAAGAAGAAGACACTCCATAGGAAATACTTCCGCACCAACAAAGGAATATTAGGGTAAAACAGTGTTAGTTTACTATGCAAGTAGAATCTAATGGATTAATGAATTATTTACTAATGATTATTTCCTTTAGCAAGTTTCTATATTAATAATCTAATTTAGATATTATTGTTGTTTATCATTAAATAAGTTTCTAAATAAATGTGAATGATGTGCATAATTTTATATGCTGAATTAATATATGATTAGATATATTGAATCAATATGTTATATGAATAATTGTATGAGTGTTATATGATGGAGGAATGTGGTACAAGAGGGGAACGGTGATGGGGCATCCTTCTAAGTACACCACCCCTTGAGGGGGGATTAATAAATCCCAATGGGGCCAAGGGGGTATAAAAGATACCGCTCTTGGGCTTAGAAGAGATAGCTTTCGGGGCACCCTTTGTGATTTCATCTCTTATCATAAATAGTCAATTTCAAGGACCCAATTATAGAGAAAGAAAAGGGGAAGGATAGAAGAAAGGGGAACGGAACAACGGATGCCTCATTAGGTACACCACCTCATATGGATGGCATGCGTCACATGAGGCCAAGAGGGATGGCATATCCGCTCTTGGGCCTTGGGTAGAAGATCCGGGACACCCTATCAAAGCCATCCTCCTCAATTCTCTTATGATTGAGTTTCTTGAATAACTAGATTTTATTTATTTAGATATGTTAATTGAAATAAGAAGCCATTATTGTAAATTTGCTCTAACACGTTTTGCAGGATATCTTAATTTCTAGAGTGGAAAGTGAGAATTAGAACAGTATTTAATATACTAGGAATTTGGGGACATTACACCAGAGCTCCAAACCTGAATTTGTGTTTTTAGAAAATGATGATTGAATACCAAAAGAGAGCCCAATACATTGCTTTATAGCCTCCATCTTCTTTAATGGGATGCCCACCTTAATAAAATATTCCCTCCATAATGGGATGCCCATCTTAATAAAATATTCCACCTCCATAATGGGATGCCCACCTTAATAAAATATTCCACCTCCATAATGGGATGCCCACCTTCTCAAAAAACAATAAATTATTCTCCATAATGGGATGCCCACCTTAATAAAATATTCCCTCCATAATGGGATGCCCACCTTGAGGGTCTCTAGGACGGGGACATTTTCACTTTTAGTCCTCACTTTTCACTCTTCACTTTTTACTATTCATTTTCACTATTCACTTTTACTATTCATTTTTCACTATTTTGTTACTATTCACTATTCACTATTCACATTAAGACAAACTTTTAATATTCTCAATTTAACTCCTGTATTCATCATCTAATATCAAACTGAAGACTCGAAAGACTCCCAGCAAAACTCCACTGCCCCTGGATAGGTCCCCTAACCACTCGCTGACCTACGGGAACCCTGGTAATAGGCCAACCACTGCTCATCTATGTGCCATCTAGGAAGGGGACATTACATTTTGCCTTCTTTTATAGCCACCAAATAACCTCCACCTTGGCCGGCCTCTTTTTTGGCCGACCTCCTTTTGGCAATTCACTTTATTTCAATGTTGCATGGACATGGATACGGTACCCGATATGGATACGGTTATTTTTCAAGGCTCCCTAATATGGATACGACCAGATATGGTAATCATTCATATATATATATGAATTACATTAAAATATAATTTATGATTTTATAATTTTATATATTAAAATTTAAATACATATTATAATTATTTTAAATATGTCATATGATAAGATATTTTTTAATTCATATATATAATAAAATATAATAATATATTATATATGAAATATTTTTTAATTCATACATTAAATAATAAAATATAATAATACATTATATAATAAAATATTTTTAATTCATATATAAAAAATATTTTATTATATAATTTATTATTTTATAATATAATGTATTATAAGTATTACTAAATATTAAAGTTTTAACTATTAAATATAAATACTAATATATATAATATTAAAGTTTACACTCTTAAATTTAAATACTAATATATATAATGTTTAAACTATTAAATTTAACGATTAATATTGAACTTATTAATTTTGAATAATAAATTAAATAATTAGCCAATAGGCTTTTCTATTTGAGCATTATAGTGCTTCGAATTGTCTCACACTGTAAAACAAACTTCACGCCGGAAAATTTTCTGAAGTCGTCGGTTGTTCTTATCGGCGTACCCTGCAACCTGCTTTATTTTATTTTATTTTCTTTGTCAAGTGGGTCACTTAAATAATAAAGTCATTTAATTTTATAAATAGGTCCAGCTTAATTTATAAATATAAATAATCCTAAATTGACTTAGGATTACTTAGTATTTAGTTAATTAGATTATTCCTTTTCACTCTCGACTTAGCCTACGGGAATAAAATATGCTAGCCGACTCCGTTGGGTGATCACTCGGAGAAAGGGGACATCACATTTTCTTAGACTGATTTTTGGAGAAGATTCTAGATATTGGGCCCAAATAACGTAGGGCTGTTTCTTTTTTTTTTGGTAGTGAGTGCATTTTAATTTTGTAGATAGTCACATAAACATTAACATTTCCTCTTCATTGGGTAATTATTTGAAATTTTTTGACTAACTCAGAAATTTGGATTATGATTGTAATTGGGTAGTTGTATACTTGCCCAATTCAGATATTGATTATTTCTAAATCTTTTCTGACATGTTTTGCTTGAATTTTGTTTATTCGATTTTTAGCTTGTGAATTATTTTAATGTTTAGTTGACTAATAATTTTTATGTATGCTTGTGTGAACAGATGATGCTCTACGGTGCGCTCTTTGGCTGTTTGGCTCCAGTTCTTACAATAGCAGCTTGCCTAAGTCATAGGTCACCATTTGTGTCTCCAAAAGATGAGGTAAAACTGTAAACTTTAATTACAGAAGTAATAATTCATATTGATGGAGAGAGTTTAACATGTAATTGCAGGTATCTTCTTTTGGCTATTAAAATACACTCTCTAATGCTGCAGAAATATAATGCTGAAAGGGCCAAGCTTCTACTGCTATCTGAGAAGATAGATGGTGGAAAAGGTCAGAATATTGCTAGTGGGCAGCAATCGGATCACCTTTTATTGGTGGCTGTGTATAACAGGTGGATGAAGATTTCGAGGCAGGTAAGCATGTGTACTGCGTTCTTAGTATGCAATTAGTTTTGAGGTCTATTGCAAGCATATTGGCAAGAGATCTTTGATTCCAGGATTCAGATCTGTGACGTTTGAGCTCATATCTGCAACATTTGGGCACATATGTGCCAATTCTATTAACATGTCTACGACTTTTGGGCAAAGATCTATAACTTTTGGGTATAGATCTGCTATTTTTAGGCATGATTTTTAACTTGTAGGCATAGATATACAAGTTTTAGAAAAACATCTGCAAATTGTTTTAGCATTACAAGGGCAACGGATCGTTGGATCAAGCAAAGAAAAAAAGGAGAATCTGGCATTCTTCTGCCATTTACAACCTAGATCTGCTTTTCATCCTTCATTTCTTTGCAAACAATCTATGCCTAGATGTATAATAATTTTCTTTCAACATTTTTCTGATTCCCCAGATATGATCCAATGGCCTCCTCTTCTTGACCCCTCTTGGTAAATCTAAAGTATGTTAAAGTTTCTGATCAATAATTCAACTCCCAGCAATAGATCTGAACTGAAATCTTTCCTGCAACAGCATGCTTTTGTACTGATATGATTTTTTTTGTATTGAGTCATATTTCAAGTCAAATCCTTGACATTCCTAGTTTTGTGAGCCACAACAGAATCCTTGTGTCCTATGGTCATGAATGTTGTTTTTGTTGATTCTAGATGATGTCTTTGCAGGGCCAACAAAAAAATCTTTCCAAGGTACTTAACAAGAAGATTGGAGCTCAGATGAGGGAGGAAAGGCAAAGTGTGTGTAAGCATTTGAAAAAGCACGAAAGGACCCAAAGAAGGTGCCTCTCCATTGAGTGTCCAGCTAAAAGTGAACTCTTTGATTAAAAAGTGCTTAGTATGTCAAAATATGTCGTTTTAAGTAAAAAAGGGCGTTGCAAGTCAAAACGTGTGCTTTCAGTCAAAGAAGTGATTTAAGTGGAAGAAGGGCATAGTACGTCAAAAAGTGCACTTTTGATTGAAAAAAGTGACAAGTGAAAAAGTGCATAAGTTGTCCAATGTCAACTTGAAATTAGAACAAAAAGGGACTTAAGTAACAAAAGGGGGTGCTTTTTCACACAAAGCTACTTTTCTAGAGAGAGTTCACTTAAGTGAAGATCAACGCATAAGAAAAAGTGCATATGACCCAAAAGTGCATGCTCAAGGAGGGAAAGGAACTTGAAGCATAAAAAAGGTGCTCAAGGAAGCTAAAGGTGTTCTCTTTGCCTAGGAGAGGGCTTCATTCAACTTAAAAACACAAAGAATTGTCCATCTAGGCCAAAAAGTATGTTTGTGAGTAGAGAAGGAAAATAAGTCAAGCTCAAAATAGAAAAGCTTTTTCCATAAAAAGCGTTTCCTCACTTGTTCATTCTCTTGAAGTGCCATTGAAGGCTCTTCAACTTTCAGTAGGGTTTTCAGGGGAGTTATAAGCAGATTTTTGATCATCATGTACAGTAGTTTTTTCAGCGTGTTTGTGATCACAAGGGCAGGATACAGGAGTTTGATAAAACATTGGGAGTTTTATCATTTCCTTCACTCTTCATCAAAGGCACCTCAAGGTCATTAGTCTGATTTTGAACAAAGGAAATCATATGGAGGTTGTCATCAAGCAAAGGGTGAATTATTAGGGTTTCAAGTTCCTCTAAAGATCCGCCATTATTAGAACCAAGGTGCTGCATCAAAGTCAATTAGAGGAGCCAACTATTGGGCTGGCTATTTTAACTGTTGCTATTATTAGAGAATCACTATTCTAAGATGATCTTTTGGAAGATTTATTTAGAGGCATCTCATTTCAGGATTTCTTGTTTTATGTTGTACCTGTTGGGTCCCAAAACCACACCTCCACTTCCTAGAACGGAATCACACTCGCAAGGCCAAGGTTGTCGTCATGCTAGCATAATTGGTCCATCAACAGAACGTGGATGGTTTAAGGTCAACTCTACAGCAGTGGGTTTCATCCTCTGCACTTTGAGCTGAGCTAACTCTGGAGGGATATTCCAAGGGGTATACCTTAACAGGTATTGAGTTCAAAGAACATGAACAACTAAAAACGAACGAACAATCCCAAAACTGCCACTGAACCAAGAACAACCGACTGTCACAAAACCCCTATATAGCTGATATAAATTGTGCAAGTACATGCACAAGAACGATGGTCCTTCCCCTAAACCACTGGTAAATGTTTGTTTGTTTTAAATGGTATGAGATTGGTCTGATAGAGCCAAGACTGGTGCTAATCCAACTGGGCGATAGAGTCTCAGGTAACAGAAAAGAAAACAATGGAAAGGAAAAAAAGAAAATTGATCTAAGCATATGTTGTATCAGATTGCAAGTTTTGTGCTTCAAACACACTTAGTTATCCAGAATGAACTGCATGCATTCAAATGAAGAGAACAAATGACAATTACAAAGCTTGTAATATATTTAAAATGCTGTCACATTTTCAAATGTCCAATACAAACTTATTAGCAAAGGTGATAAAAGGAAAACCGTAAATACATACAAACAAACATGGAGACATTATCTGCACAATCCCTACAAAACACTATCTTTCATCTGTGTCACTGCTCCATTACTTCTCTGCAATTGGACATGGCATGATTTGGAGCCCTAGAAACATTACTGAACCCACACAGCCGTCGGCCATCACCAAAGAACCAACCCTTTTGAATGAGTTTCATTTATGTATTTACAAGATTAGCAACTCGGACCTGAAGGTGAAATGGGTGGGAAAACCGTAACAACTCCACAACCTGCATTAAAAACATCATTTTCAACTATCCATTTCACATTAATGGTGACCTGGTACAGTTCTGCGTCCATCTGGAAGTCGTAGGAGATTGTTGCTTTTCGTTTTTACGCCCTTTTTGGCAAATTGTGGGAATCTGAGGGGGTCTGGATGTGGGACTTTGATGGGCATCGACATATGCGGGCCGAAGAGGGGCATTTGGATGCATCCGCATACGGGTCGGAGCTCCGCAGAATGGAGAGTGGAAGGAAGCGGGGAAATGAGGGGTGTGGGAAGGCGGAGGTGAATCGGATGTGGGGAGAAGAGGGGGATCCAGATATATCTTGATACCAAGGGGAAACGGAAAAGGAAAGTGGGAGAAAAGGGGATGCGGGGAAACAAGGGGCAACGACATATATCCGGATGCCGATGGAAAATATACACATGAATACAATGTTACAAATATATGTATGAATACATGCAAGTCACAAGTATGAAAAATATACACAAGAAGCATGAACCATATACGTAATACATGAAGCATTCGCAAAGCTTATACGCTTAATACATGGAGTATGGAACATACACATAATGAAGCATGAAGAATGAACATAGTATGTAATACACAAGTATACGCGCGTAGTACATGAAACATATAGCATACACTTTAATACACAAGGCATGAAGCATATAAAGTATATGCATGTAACACACAAGGCATGAAGCATACATGTAACATGCAAAGTATACGCACGTAATACATGAATATGAAGTACACACATGAATACGAGTAAGTCATTGAATACACAAAATCATGGAGTATACACAGAGTATACTCTTGAATACATAGTCATGGAGTATGCACTTGAACACAAGGTCATAGAGTAACACTTGAATACAAATACAAAGCCATAGAGTATACACTTGAATACATAGTCATGAAGTATACACTCGAATACATAGTCATGAAGTATACACCTGAGTACAAAGTCATAGAGTATACACTCGAATACAATTACAAAGTCATAGAGTATACACTCGAATGCAATTACAAAGTCATAGAGTATACACTTGAGTACAAAGTCATAGAGTATACACTTGAATACAAATACAAAGTCATAGAGTATACACTCGAATACAATTACAAAGTCATAGAGTATACACTCGAATACATAGTCATGAAGTATACATTTGAGTACAAAGTGATAGAGTATACACTCGAATACAATTACAAAGTCATAGAGTATACACTCAAATACATAGTCATGAAGTATACACTTGAATACAAAGTCATAGAGTATATACTCGAATACAATTACAATGTCATAGAGTATACACTCGAATGCAATTACAAAGTCATAGAGTATACACTCGAGTACATAGTCATGAAGTATACACTTGAGTACAAGGTCATAGAGTATACACTTGAATACAAATACAAAGTCATAGAGTATACACTCGAATACAATTACAAAGTCATAGAGTATACACTCGACTACATAGTCATGAAGTATACACTTTGTAGACAGCAAAATAGTTAAATAAACAAATGATGTAATTAGTTGTCGGCATCAACCGATGGGTCGGGTAGTTTGGAGTCGGTACCAACGGTTGGCATCACAACCACCCTTGGTCGTGAGTATTTAAGTCACAAATGCATTGTAGTCGGATATCGGTGATTTTGCAATAGTTATTATGTAGACATTGGAATCACAATGAATGTTTATATGCTGTCATGACATTGTAATGTTCTGTGAATCAATGATAAATACAGTATTCCATTCCGAGTACTCTTGTTATGGTCATACGATGCACTATACTACTTATTTCTGTTTACTTTATATTCTGTGAAACACACCATACTGCGGTAAACATTTGGCGCCGTTGCCAGTTCGAAAACGGGTCGAGGGTGACAAGTCGATGACAAGTGGAGTCGTCCGATGCCATCGGGTGACAAGGCGATGACAAGTTGAGACGTCCGATGCTATCAGACAAGTGACATCGTCCGAACAAGCCGTCGGGTGTATTTAGCATCAAGGAAATGGCAGCGTAATGGGGCAACCAATTGACACTGACGAGGAAGTACAAGACAGAAAGCATGTAGAAGAAATAATACAGGAAATTCAGGAAGAGCGCGAGGGAAGCGATCGAGAAGAGAATGAACCCAGAAGTCGAGAAGATGAAGTGACTCAGGAATTGGTCAAACTGTGGTTATTATCAGTAGGACACTACGTGAGAGACGAGTCTATCCGCAGAGAGGTTCCACAGGAGGTTATTTCAGAGAACCTGCGTGTCAATAGCGAAGTGGATAATCTTTTGGACCGCATCCCTCGACTTCTGGCAAGGAACTTGATAGCCTTCCAAGATATTCGAGAAGAGAGAGAGGGAAGTGCGACGACAACAAATTCTCAGAAGATATGAAGAACGCCTGAAACAAGAGGAGGAGGAACGTGACGGTGATTGCCGTCACACACCGTACAACTAAGAAAGGGTAAGCATAATTAATGCCCATACAACTTAATAAGGATAAGAATAAATTACCAGTGGGGCAAGCAACACCAGAAGAAATAGTAAGAAGATCATTAAGACTAAAGGAACAAGAAGAACGTAGAAAACGATTGAAACAGATTTGTGAAAAAGAAAATGAACGACATGAAGAGGTAGATCAAGGGGGTGATGAACATAATTTTAGAACACCAATAACAAATAGAGGAAAAGAAAATAATCTAATGGAAGAACTAGAGGATAGTATACGACGGATTGTGGCATTGTCCATTTATGACGAAAGGCCGAGGAATAGAAGACTTGAACCCGAGACCCCTGCACAGAGGGAAAACCAAGGAGAGCCAGAGGTAACTCAAAGTGTAGAGGACGCCGAAACCGGAAGTGGGAAGGAACCGTACGTGGCCGGCAGTGTCGGGAAGACACCGGAACGACACGGTAGAACCAGTCCAGTCGGGTCAAAGACACAGAGAGGGTACCTCGGGAAGAAAATGGTGACCCCACCAGCAAGTGAAAGGCAGAAGCTGCCGAAGTTCATGGGGAACGGGTCAGAGGATCCTGTCCGACATTGTAAAACGTGTGAAACCATATGGGTGGCAAACAGACAAGAGGATGAAGACTATTGGGTAAAAGCGTTTCCAGCGACGCTAAGAGGCATTGCCATTGACTGGTATACAGACCTAGGGGCAGCACATAAAACCTCATGGGACGAACTGAGAAAAGCCTTCGAGAACGAATTTAAACTTCTGAGAGATGACAATGAGATTGTAGCAGAAATCTACAATACCAAACAAGGAAAGAACGAAAATGTAAGGGCATATAATAGAAGGCTCAAAGAATTACTCGGGAAACTGGAAACGCAGCCAGCCGATGGACTGAAGAAAAGATGGTTCATTGAAGGGCTAGTCTCGTCATTAAGAAAAAAGATGAAAGTGGTACCCCCATCGTCGTACGCGGAGGCGTACAATCGAGCGATGGACATAGAAAGTGAAAGCAAAACATCATCCCGAAGTAAGAGAAGAACTGAAGATGATGACAGTACGGGGGACGACAGCAGTGAAAACGAGTCGAAAACCATTCAGGCATTGAGAAGGGACATGGTCCGCATGATGAAGGAAATGAAAACAGATAAAGAGACAACTAGAGAAGGTCGCGAGTTATGGTGCACAGAGTGCAATGGGGAGGGTCACATAAAGGCAAACTGCCCGAGAAAATTATTTTGTGACATCTGTCAGGTAATGGGACATTCAATCAAGGAATGTCCATTTAACTTGAAAGCAAGAAGCACCCAAGTGTTGTTCACTCAGGGAGAATCATCAACTCCGCCGACCACACCGCCGAAACCTCAAAATAGTCCGAATGCATCCCCCGGAGGATACAAGAATAACATAAGGTTTAACAATAACAGCCCCAAAAACAGACTGCAGTACGATAGCAAAGGGCGACCGATGATACAGTGCCTGCAGTGCAACGAGTGGGGACACTTTGCATGAGAATGCCCCAACAACAATCAAAGCACAATAAATGCATTGTGCAAGTGGTGTGGGCCTGGTGATCACGAAGAAAAAGACTATCCGAAGTAGAAGGGGGTAAACCTTATCAATCTCAAGGGAAATAATGAAGAAATCCTTGCTATCACCCGAGCGCAGTTGAAAAAGGCTACTTATCCAGATCCCCGTATGGAAAAAGAAAGACTCCGTGAGGCATGAAAGGAAGTGGAAGCTGCCATGAAAACTGAACGGAAGAACTCAGACAAGAAGGTAATTGCAACCCTACGATTAGAATCAGATAAGAACATAGCAAGTCAAGTATTGCAAACTACCGTACCAATCAAATTGGCAGACCTTCTCCAGAGCTTACCTCAGTTAAAAATAGCACTATCCAAGATAATAGAAGGTAACTCACACACAGACGAAGCCCACACAATAGAAGATGTTATAGTGGAACCACTGCCAATGGGAGAACAAGTACTCGACCCGAGGTTACTAGCGGTTGACACCGGGAAGAAACCGGCCGTAGTGCAGATGGAAATACTTGGGAGAAATTTGACAAATACAATAGTCAACGGGGGATCTGGAGTAAACGTGTTACCGAAAGACACCTGGAAAAGCCTCGGGAAGCCTACTCTATGGCCACAAAACTTCCAGTTAGTGGGAGCCGACCAGCACGGGATCAAGGCGCTGGGAGTGCTAATGGCTCAAAAAGTAAGAATCGGTACCCAGCAATTTTTGTTAAATTTTGTAGTCATAACAGCACAGAATGCATCATACGATGCATTATTCGGCCGAGGATGGCTAATAGCTGCCAAGGCCAACCACAACTGGAAGAAAAACACTCTGTCCATAGAAAATAGGCATAAGAAGTTTGTCATTGACTTGAGGACGCAAACTGTCAGTGAAGAGTTGGCCTTAGATTCTGACTCGGATGGAGGGGACACGACAGAAGGTGGGAGAGGGCCGATGGAGCCCGATAATGAAGGGGTGTTGAAATTACAGGAATGTTCAGAAGATGAAACAAATTCATTCAGCGGGCTATTCCATTGGCAGATGGAGGACTACAAGTTTTTTCGGCCACAATGCAACATGATTTCAATAAAAGAAATCGGTGAAAGCTCAGGAATGACGAATGAATAGGTAGACGACGGTGAAACATTGGAACAGACAAGTGATAAGGGGGAGGAAGTGAACCACATGTTCCCAGCGGCGTACGGGGAGTATAAGGAAGGGAATGCAGAAGTAGATAGTACGCCGACACATCAGTTTGAACCGGAAAAGAAGATTATGTACGAAGAGCCAGTAACGAAGAGAATTAATCTTGGCGAGGAAAGCAACCCAAAGATAATTCTGGCCGGCGGCGATTGGAATCCAGTACTCAAGGCAGCAGCGTTTAGAATCTTTTTAGAGTACAAAGATGTGTTTGCCTGGACCTACAAGGACTTGAAGGGGATACCACCAGAACTGTGCGTCCACAGAATTCCACTCATACCAGGAGCACGCCCAGTACGGAAAAGGCCATATCGCATGAATAAGAACTACGCAGCAAAAGTGTAGGAGGAAATTGAAAAAATGCTTGAGGCAGGGATAATCTTTGAGGTAGAAACAAGCGAGTGGGTGTCACCGATTGTAATATCACTTAAGAAGGAAGGGGGACAAATCAGGATTTGCGTGGATTTTAGATGTCTGAATGCAGTAACAATCAAAGACCCCTTCCCCATCCCATTCACAGACTCCATTTTAGAAGAAGTGGCCGGTCACGAAATATATTCCTTTATGGACGGATTTTCAGGGTATAACCAGATCAGCATCGCCGAGGAAGACAAATTGAAAACAACATTCGTGATTGAAAACGGGGTATATGCATATAACCGGATGCCGTTCGGTCTGTGCAATGCACCAGCCACCTTTCAGAGGATTATCCTACACATATTTGACAAAATGTCGGTGGGAAACTTCAAGGCATTCCTCGATGACTGGTCAATTTACAGCGACCAAAGACACACCTCAAAGCCCTCACCGAGTGCATGGAGCGTTGCAGGGCCGCACGGTTGGCCTTAAACCCGAAGAAGTGCCGGTTCATGGTGTCACAAGGGAAACTTCTTGGCCATATTGTATGCCAAGCCGGACTAAAAGCAGACCTGGACAAGATTCGGGTGATTGTAGAAATGGAGGCTCCAGGAGATATCACCAGAGTAAAGTCTTTTCTCGGCCATGTCGGGTACTACCGGAGATTTATCAAAAATTTTGCTCAGATATCGCAACCATTGGACATGTTGACAAGAAAAGGGGTGCAGTTTGTCTGGTTGGAGGAACAACAGAAAGCGTTTGAAGAACTAAAGACAAGGCTCATTAGTGCACCTATCCTAGCCTATCCAAATTGGGACAAGGAATTCCACGTGCACGTGGACGCATCAAACTTTGCAATTGGTGCCACTCTTGCACAGGTCGGATCTCATGGATTGGATCATCCAGTGTACTTTGCCAGTCGGTTGCTCTCCAAAGCGGAACGGAATTACAGTACTACGGAAAGGGAGGCTTTGGGAATGGTCTACTCCGTATAGAAATTCAGGCATTATCTCTTGGCAACACCATTCACTTTTTATGTAGATCATCAAGCACTAATGTACCTGGTCAACAAACCGATTATCCAAGGCAGAATCAGTAGATGGTTGTTACTATTGCAAGAATTTACTTTCACCATTATTGTGCGACCAGGAAAAAGCCATGTAATTGCCGACCAGCTATCAAGGATCAAATCAGGAGAACCAGGAGATGGGGTCAATGAAGACTTCCCGGATGCCCACCTATTCCAAATAGCCGCCCTGCCACCATGGTACAAGGAAATTGGTGGATACTTGTCCACTTCAACGTTTCCGCCAGAAATGTCTACAAGTGAACGACAGAAGATTGCACTCAAGAGTAAGACATTTCAACTGATAAACGGGCTGCTCTACAAAATGGGGCCCGATCAAATTCTCCGAAGGTGTGTGATGGAAGAAGAGATAAGGGGTGTATTGGCGGAAGCACATGAGGGACTTGCAGGGGGACATATGGGTCCCGACACCACGGCACGAAAAGTCCTACTCGCCGGCCTATGGTGGCCGACGTTACACACAGATACTCGAGAATGGGTAATCCAATGTGACACTTGTCAGAGGGTAGGGAAACCGCTAAAGAGGGATTATATGCCACTATGGCCATCACAACCTCAAGAGCTTTTCGAAAGATGGGGGTTGGATTTTGTAGGACCACTGAAGGTCAGCCAACTACACCGATGTCGGTACATAATAGTGGCTACGGAATATTTGACGAAGTGGGCAGAAGCGAAGGCACTGGAAGATAACACTGCATTAAGTACGGCAAGGTTCATATACGAGCACATCGTGACGAGGTATGGGATCCCAATTCAATTGACAAGTGACCGCGGGGGACATTTCGTCAACCACGTCATCCGACTGATGACTACAGAGTTCAAAATTCTGCACACCCTATCAAGTCCATACCATCCAAGGGCGAACGGGCAGGCAGAGTCAACAAACAAGGTGCTTGTTTCGGTAATCCACAAGTCATGTGGTATCGAAGGGTCGGACTGGGAAGAGAGGCTACCAGCAGTGTTATGGGCTTACCGAACCACTTATAAGGTAACGACTGGACACACTCCCTTCCAGTTGATGTATGGGCAAGAAGCGGTAGTACCAGCAGAATACCTGGTTTCAAGTCTGAGAATTGCAGTGGAAAACTGACTAGGAGATACGGAAAGCCTGGAAGAAAGACTATTCCAGTTGAATAAACTGGATGAGAAAAGAATTTTGGCTCAATGGTCGACGGAAATTATGCAGAAACGCCGGAAGTATTGGCACGACAAACACCTACGGAGAATGGAATTCCGGTCAGGGCAGTTAGTCCTCAAATATAACGGCCGTAATGAAATTAAACCGGGTAAGTTCAAAGTCCGTTGGTTGGGACCGTTCAGGGTACGGGAAATACTGGACAATGGGGCTATAAGGCTGGACAACATTGACAGAACCCAAGTCAGGGACACAGTGAACGGAGCAAAACTGAAGGAATATAAGCAAAAAAGGGAAGAAACAATAGAAATCAATATGTTGGGATACGCAATGTTGGAAGAAACAACAGAGGGGACCAATGGAGTATGTTTCCGGAGTGCACCATAGAACCTGTAACTGGGTTTTTTGGACCAAGAACGATGCAAACTGGCATTCGAGAAGGGATAATCGATAGCGACATCATAAAAAATTGCGATGATGACAATTAGAATGAAGAGGAAGAGGCGTGGAACCGGTGGATAGCCGAATGCAATAAGGTAAGGGATAAGTTCGAATTCTTATTACCAAAAGAAATAAAAACCCCGGTGAAAAGGTATGTAGCAGAGGCCATGTTCATAGTTGAAAGATCACCCTATGAGAATGAGGTCCTACAACTAAGGTTGAAGAACCAGGGAACTCCATATGTTCAGATTCCAAGAAGTCGAATTTGGAAAGCAAAGTTCAGGACTAAAAATGTAAGGATGAACAGTGACGGAAGAACATTCCAATGGACCCAGGAACCGATGGGATGGAACTTGACGTTGATACAAGACAAAAATACACTGGTGGATCGAATATGGGAACTGGAAGAAGTCGGACAATGCTGCTCCAACGATTGCCTCCGACAGAAAGGGTATATTTAGTGTATATTCCGCCACATGACAGAAATTGAGGTCATAAAAGACAAAGACAAAGTCGAGGAGGCCGTCGTCGGAACCACATAGCAGCGAAGAGGTAAAGAAAAAACAGAGTAAACAAAAAAAAAAATTCAAAAATTCAAAAAAAAAAAAAGCAGGCCGTACGACGTACGGCCAGGCTGCACGCACAGGTCGTACGGCCGTACGACCGTACGGCCTGGCAAAAAAATTTCAATTTTTTTTTTTAAAAATTAAAAAAAAAAAAAAATTATTAAAAAAAATTCCGTACGACGTACGGCCAGACAGTACGCCGTACACCGTACGGCCAGCGACCCCTGCCCCTCTTTAAAAACTCAACTCCCAAGTAGCAAACAGAAAAAAAAGAGGAAAAAAGAGGAAAAAAAACAGCAACATGGAAGGGCTGTACTAGGCAGTACAAGGAAAGTACAGACCGTACCATTGCAGCAGTACAGCGTACTTGGCATTCGTACTTGGCATTCTCGAGGTCTACCATCGGGGGAAAAGAAAGCATCGGCTTGGTATCGGCACTTTGGCACTCAAATACCCAGCATAGTAATTGTCAGAAAAATTGGATAATGGATAAGGGCAAAAAGATTGCAGCCTACAGACCAAAGATTGCATCGGAGGAGAGGAAGAAACAAAGTGCGGATACCGGAATGAAGGCCATCGCTTGGGAAAGCCTGACAGGAAACGAATGCAAACGATGGTGGAAGAATGCACCGGAAGACAATGTGCTGAAGGTAGCATTGAAACATGCCCAAGTTGACAAAACCATAATGATGCCCTACTTTAATACCAGGGAGTTCGAGCCATATTTAAAAGCTATGGTAGACAATTTCTGCGAGCACTCCAGCAGATCCATTATCGAGTATCGGGGCCATTCAGTGACTATCATTCTGGCCACAGGATTTTGCCAGAGTGATGGGGGTTCCAGCCGTTGGCCAGAGTGTGGTGAAACCGGGCCGGATGACCCAGCATCACAAAGAAACCCTCATCCAGAGGGTATGCCGAAGTGACCTCTCAGACAAGGAGAAAGACACAATATGGAATTTAGGTAATCAGGGAGTGAGGAAAAATTTATTGGCAAATGAGGAATGGAAGTGCATCATGGATGTCATGAAGTGCAGACTGACGGGTTCCAGTAGGGCATCGGACATCGCCCTATGGATGGTCAACTATATGATCGGATTGCGTGTTGGCAAGGTCTACAACTAGGCGAGGTATTTGACAGAGAGGGTGAGGGAATTTTTATCCCAACGGCATAAGGTATTCTATATGACTCAACAAGTCGTTGCCCTCTTTCTCGATGCTGTCCATACCCAGGTGCCAGCAGACAAATGGTGGGGGTTACAACCGACAGCACAAGTAGAGCCGGGATGGCCGACAGTCTTCTACTGGAAGGGACTCGACACAGCTCACGGAGAAGAACCTTCACGACGGCAAAAAAGGAAAAGGAAGCAACAGGAAACATCCTCAGAAAGTGAAGAAGAAGAAGAAGAAGAAGAAGAGGAAGAAGAAGAGGAAGGCAGGGGATAGTCACCAGTGGTAGAAAGCGACTCATCTATGGATGAAGTACCGGCACCAAGAATGACACGGAGTGTGGTGAGGGAGGCAGCCATAAGGGATACTGAGGAAAACACAGCAGAAAAAAGGGGGCAACCAAAAGGAGTTTTGGTACTTCCAAAACTCAAATCGGCAGCATTCACACTACCAGTACCAGCACAGAGTACCGAGATACAAGCATAGGGCACAGCCACACTGCCAGTCAGGCTAAGGTTGCCAGCAAGAGTCATACCATCAGCAGCACCTTTGATGACGACTTCACCAGTGGAACCCTCCACAGTAGAGGGAATAGCCACACCACAGGTAGAGGTACCAGCAGCAGGAGGTCAGGACAAAATAGATAGCTGGTTGAGTGATATTGGCCTAACAGTAGACATGCCTAAGGTACCTTTGCTGAGCCCACTTCACTTCGGGACGGAAGGTCAAGAAGAAGGTAGCACACCAAGGGGGACAGAGAGCCTAGAGCAGCTCAGTGTTACTGGCCAGATCACTCAGCAGGGCAGTCTACCACAGCCAGTACCGGCTACACAGGAGGTAGGGGGGCCTTCCATGGGCATCATTAGCTCCCCGGCGATCACCCCAATGACCACTTCACCAGAGGAGGAGGAGGGATTTCCAGAGGGATTGACCCTCACTTTCTAGACCTGACCCCTCCGACCCAATACGTACCATTCAGAGGTACATGGAGGACTTGGAGAATATGGCAGATTATATGGGGGAGATAGCTGATATCTCCAAACAGTTGAGATTGGGACGATCACAGGTAGTGGCTCAAGAGGCCAAGAGAATAAGGAACTTTGTTCAACAAGGCTGTGAGGAGGAGTTTGCTCGCCAATTCACAGCGAGAGGTTGGCCAGAGATCGACATTCAGGAGATGCATGACCGATGGAGAGGGTCACGGCCAGTGGTAGGAGGAAGGGACGCAGAAGTCATAGAGTCCCTATTCACCATAGAGAAGGCATACAAGCAAATATTCTATGAACTGAAGAAAAAAGAGGTGATGTGGGAGAAGAAGGAGAAGGAGAGTGAGGCAGCCCTACAGACAAAGAAGAAAGAATTGACGGAGCACATTCAGAGGTCCCACCAACAGTTAGCACAGCAGACAGAAGCCACAGAAATAGAAAAGGCCAGGGCATCAGGCTTAGAAGCCAAGTTGAGGGAGATGGAGGCTAAGATGAAAGATATGGGAGTACAGCTTGAGGCAAAGGAGGTTGAAGTAATGAAGGCTAAAGCACAGGTCATGGAAGCCGGTCACATGGTGAAGGCAGCAAGGGAGCGGGAGCTAGTAGCCCAACACCAGCTGCGGCAAAGGACCGAGGAAGCAAGGAAGCTGCAAGCGCAACAACGATCAGCCACCCCAACCTCGTCAGTACACCCAGGGACGTCTTCCCAACCTCCACACTCTCAGTAGGATGGTTAAGTTTTGTCATAATTTTGTCATTTTGTTGTGAATGTCGTCTGGAAGACGATTAATTTTGAGGGGGGGATAGATGTAGGCAGAAAAATAGTTAAATAAAGAAATGACGTAATTAGTTGTCGGCATCAACCGACGGGTGGGTAGTTTGGAGTCGGTACCAACGGTTGGCATCACAACCACCCTTGGTCGTGAGTATTTAAGTCATCAATGCATTGTAGTCGGATATCGGTGATTTTGCAATAGTTATTATGCAGACATTGGAATCACAATGAATGTTTATGTGCTGTCATGACATTGTAATGTTCTGTGAATCAATGATAAATACAGTATTCCATTCCGAGTACTCTTGTTATGGTCATATGATGCACTATACTACTTATTTCTGTTTACTTCATATTCTGTGAAACACACCATACTGCGGTAAACACACTTGAGTACAAAGTCATATAATATACACTTGAATACAAAGTCATAGAGTATACACTCGAATACAATTACAAAGTCATAGAGTATACACTCGAATACACATAATTCACAACATGTATACCCTTGAATACACTTGAATACACATAAGTCACAAGGAATGAATACATGTAAGTATACCGTCAGACAATTGGAAGGGGGATTCGGTGCATCCCATACTACACCGTGGACCCATCCACCATCCCAAGGTCACCAAGTATACACATGAGTATGAAGCTTACATGCGAATACACATAATACACAAAGTATTCACATGAACATATACACATAAGTCACAAAGTAAACCTTTGAATACACTCGAATAGATATAAGCCATGAAGTATACATTTGAATACACATGAGCCACAAGGTATACACTTGAATACATTGAATGCACATGAGCCACAAGGTATACACTTGAATACATTGAATACACATGAGCCACAAGGTATACACTTGAATATATTTGAATACATAAGTCACAAAGTTTACACTTGAATACACGTAAGGCACAAGGTATGCATCAATACATAAAGTACACACAAGATGGCAGGAAAGATGCTTTGATACCACTTGTAATGTCCCCAATTTTGGAAGACCCTTAAATTTGCCCTAATATATCAATTTCAATTAATTTATTCTTCCGGAAGCAAAATGGTTTGATAGGGTGCCCAAGAAACCCTCTACCCTAGGCCCAAGAGCGGGTGCTTCACCCCTCTTGCCCCCATGTGGCCTCTTGCCATCCATATGGGGTGGCATGCCTAGTGAGGCGTCCTATCACCGTACCCCTTATCAAAACCATTTTGTTTCCTCTTATGATTCAATTAATTTGCATGATGGGAGGTTGGGGTGCAACTATAGTAGGGTGTCTCGGAAATCACTCCATCTAAGCCCAAGAGCGGCTTCTCATGTCCTTTTGGCCCACATGTGGTAGGCCTCAGCCATCCACCATGGGGTGGCGTACTTAGAAGATAATCCCAACGCCGTTTCCGCTCCTCATAGGCCCTTAATTTCCTCATCATGACATTCATACAAGAATCCACATTAATGCATAATGAACTCATCAACTCATAGTTGCAAACAATTCTATCAACCATACAAATGAATTATGAAGATGATAGCACAATATGCATGATCATACCTAAACACACATAGATCCTACCACACATATATTGACTTACAAATCTACAACCTCAAGATAGCTTATGCAAATAGAGATTCTATGGTTTGCTCACTGGCTCTTTATCTTCCTCCTTCAAATCTGCATACTTTTCTTCCAATTCTACCCGAATGCATTCCTTAACACATCTCATGAGTTGATTAGATCATATTAGAAATATATATATAAAACTCAAAATAATATATACTTAATCAGATCATTTTTATTCTATTTCCTCCATAGAAATCATAACATTTAGATATATTAGTTCACACATATTTATTACCTTTTGAAAAGATCCTCTGCACATGAGATGATAAAACCATAACACATAAATCTCATTACTATTTATATCAATTTACTAGTATCTATCATTACTAATAGAAACAATTGTTAACAAACTATACATTAAACAACATATTAGATTACATATTAAATTACGACCAAATCATTACCAAGATTGCTGCTGATCGTTGGTTCCTTATGATTGTTGCTGTAGACTAGAACTTAGTCCCTTTTAAATTTCTCTGCAGATCCAAGGAGTCTTCTAGTTATATATTCCATCAGATATTATTTCTTATTTCTGCCTAATGAAATTATATATCATTCCTTACTGAAATATATATCAGAAATATATATCTTTAATCTTAGAAATATTATTCTCATTTTCTATATAAAATCCCCGTATGATTCCTCATTCTTCCATAAAATATATTTATATCATTATATCCCTATGAAGAGATGCACCTTTTGATAATGATCACTGCCCTCTTCTTAATCATTAATACAATATATTAAATCTACATACAATAGATCGCTGCCTTGGAATCGTTGCACCATATGTTATTATAAGGAGTGTTTATAATTTAAATCTGATTTCTTATGGTATCGGCTACCTCTTGTTAGACTTCCCTATATCCTTCTTAAAATATATTTGCTGCTGTATAAGACTTCACTCTTATATGAGATTAAATATATAAATATTTATATTTATATTTTATAATTATATTTATATTTATTATTAATAATTGTTATTTGTAATAATATACCTTTATTAATTAAAATAAATATATTATATTTTAATTATATTAAAATAACAATATTATTTATTAAATAATATATATTAATAATACATTTCACAAAAGCACTTCGTGGTTTTTATCATGATGTTTAAATCTTTAATTTAAATAATTCCTTAATATTGGGACATCATAACTGCACATCCAGATGGGCGCCAAACCCCTGTAGATCCTGAAGCAGGCCAAACCTCCGCAATGTCCTGAAGGGGTCAAAATTCCCGCAACATCCTGAAGGGGTCAAAATTTCTGCTAGAGACACAAAAACTTAGGATTTTCACATGATTTTTTGTAGAGTTCAGGCATGTATATACATAAAATATAACATTTAATGATAAGTGGTAGTATTTTAATTTCTCATACTTTAAGTTATATTTTATGTATATACTGTTAGGATGTTTGAGAATGGTTTCGGATCCGTAGGAGTTAAATTGCCGATTCTAGAATTTGGAGGATCTCAAAAAATTTAGAGTGAGCCAAATTTCAAGGGCTTTAAATATCAGACTTAGTCAAATTTCAAGCTTTTCAGGAGACAACACCAGATACACAAAACAGGGTGAATACATAGGAACTTCTTCGAAAAAAATGATGAATTTGGCATGATGTTGCAAATATGAGGCTAGAAAATAGGCGTCCAAACAATACCCATATGAAACTTTCATCTTCTGTCAAATTTTTAGACAAATCTTCATTTACTTATTGCAGATATGTTTCATAATCCTATCTACTATGCATTGCCTTGTTGGTTCCTTTTGCTAATTCCTGCAAGATCATAAATTCATGCACTTGGAGAAATCAACACATCATTGCAAAAAGGAATGAAAGACACAATTAAAGAATGATCAGGCGTGTTAAGAAGTTTAGGGACGTGTTAGTGATAAGCCTGTGTATTGGCACATTAAGATCCTCTAGCGCGTGCCTTAACAATAGATAGAAGTTTTTTAAGATTTTTGAAAGGATTTGTATTGGTGTGTGCCAAAAAAATAGAGCACACCAATACACATCAAATTGTTGAACAAAGTAGAAAAAGAAGGTTTGCCAACATGTGAGGAAAACGAAAGGCACATGAGGAGCTTGAAGGTTTTTTTTTGGTAGTGCACAGGAAAATCAAAATTCATGAGTTTTGGTGTGTAAAGGTCTTCTAGCATGCGCTCTAATCAAAAGGGTTTTTTTTTGAAAATATCGATCATGTGTATTGGCGCGCGCTTGAGCTTTGGCATGCGGCAAAGCAAAGGACGATGAATGACTTGACAATTTTCACCTCATAATAAACAACAGTGATCTATAAAGGTTTTCCAGGAAGCAGACTCTTGGTTGTCTTCCATTGGCTATAGGTTTCAACTATTTCAGTTTGCAAGACTCTATAGGAGAGGGTCTTTCCATCGGTTTGTTGTAGGTCCAGTATCAACACATTCAACTGAAATTGCTATTCAAACTGATTTGTGAGATTTTGTGGTAGTATTTTCTTGTGAGTTGAATATAGTTTAACGACCGTCGACTATTATAGGCTTTGTATTGCAATCTTTGTTGATTTAAGTATTTACAACTTTGTATGTGAATCTGCAATATTTGATTAATTGGATCATGTGGTTGTGTATAATTCAGTTCCAAGTTTTGTCTTCTACTAAGGCTCTTTAGTCTCCAAGTTTAGCTAAAAAGCGTGAGTGTTGATAAGTTGTTGTAGGTGTTTGATTTCAAGAGAAAAATATAAAAGAATTTCTTGTATTGCATAGAAGTGCTGATTAGCCTTGTGCTGATACCCAAGGACAAAAAGACAGGTGTTTTGCTTAATGTTAGTTTGTGTGGCATATTGAAACCCAAAGATTGTTTAGAGTTCTAGGGTTTGGTTTTTGTTAAAAGGGAGCTTCCTCTTCGAATTTGAAGAAAACTATATCTGTACACACTGTTACATTTTGTGTTGTCATGAAAGGGACAAATTAAAATGCTAACATGTGTTAAAGTATTATTATATTGTAATGGTCAACTTAGCTTTATTTAGGTTAATCTTAGATTAGACTTTATGCTTTTATTAGTTTTCGCTATTTTTAGCTTAGTCTCTTTTTAGTTCACTACTTTTAGTTTGTTGTAACCTATATAAGAAAGCATTTGCTTCTTATTTTAATCATCGAATATCTTGATAATCATTTTGTGTTTGATTATTGTTATATGGTATTAGAGCCCAAGTTGAGTTTCGTGGATCGGTGAACGCGTGAACACCTAGGGATTGTTGTCAGCAGTGATAGTTCGAGGAACATTTGGTTTGAAGCACAAAAAGAGCTGAAAGGTACTGTACGGATTTGTATAGATTCAAGGGCAGGAAAATAACGAAATTTTTTCTCATTAAAAAATTGCTGAATTTATTCATTAAAATTCATGGATTTTTTTGTTGAAAACTTTCGTTAGGGTTTTTGTAAGAACTCATCATTTTTTGTTGTCTGAAAACGGGAAAGTTTTTTGTGGTGAAAAATTGTGGTGTTCAGGGGGTCATGTGGGTCATTTCTCCTTCAGAAATCACACTATTTCTAAGATTTTTTAGGTGATTTTTTTAAAAACAAAGATCATGGGTTTATTTTTAAAATAAACACATACCATTTTTTACCAAAAAGCGCACCTGGAATATTTTTTGAAGTTGGGTCTGCTATTTTTTTTGTATGAATTGCGGATTCCCCTAGAAGTTGCGTTTTATTTCTTCTAAAATTGCGTCTCCTTCAAATCACACCCTCTGGAAAAATCGCAGATCTAGAAAATGCGTCGCCAACTTCTTCCTCATAGACAAGAATGTTTTTTATAACCATCATGCTTCTATTTGCTATTTTCTAGGCGAATTTTTGTAGGTGGCTAGGGAAGGATTTTATTGAAGTTTTTTTAGGTAATTTTTTTTACAAAATTGTGGTTTTTTCTGCAAGTTTTCTTCCAGAACGTGAGCAGCTAGGGTTTTTCAGACCACATCGTGGATGTTTTGTTCAAGTTTTTAACTATTTTTTTACAAAATAAAGGGGTTTTCACAGAGAGGGAATTGACTACGAGGAGACCTTTGCCCCTATGACAAAGATGAGCACCATCCGATTAGTCCTAACCATGGTAGCTTAGTTTGGTTGGTCAGTCCATCAATTGGACATGAAGAGTGCCTTCCTCAACGGAGATTTGGAGGAAGAAGTGTACATGACTTAACCAAAGGGTTTTCAGGCTATAGGGAAGGAGCATCTTGTATGCCGACTGAAGAAAGCTTTGTATGGCCTGAAGCAGGCACCCAGGGCATGGTACATCAAAATTGACATGTATTTGGTTGAACAAGGGTTCCAACGGAGTCCTTTGGATCCAAATTTGTACGTCAAAAATAGTGGTGATGATATCATTTTATTGGTCATATATGTAGGTGATATCATTATTACAGGTAGTGAGGTACATATAATTGCATAGATGAAATCAATATAAGTAGAACTTTTGACATGATTGATCTAGGCCTCTTACACTACTGCCTAGGTGTAGAAGTTTGGCAAATAGCTGGCAGCATTTTTATTTCATAGTCCAAATATGCCAAGAGTTTGCTTGACAAATTCAAAATGACAAATTGCAAAATTTCGTCAATGCCTATGTCGAAAGGGCTGAAACTTTCAGCCAAAACTGACTCTAAGATCGTCAACGAGTCAGCTTATAGGCAACAAGTGGGGAGCTTGATATACCTTGCAGCCACTAGACCTGATTTGAGCTATGCTGTGGGTTTCGTTCCCAGATTCATGACAACACCAAATGCAGAACATTGGATTGCAGTGAAGAGGGTGTTGAGATATGTGAAAGGGACTCTTGACTTTGGCATTTTGAACAACATAAGCAAAGATCCTAGGCTGTTTGGGTTCACAGATTCAGATTGGGCAGGTTTTGTTGATGATAGAAAATCCACTTTTGGATATGTTTTCAGTTTTCAGCCTTGGCACGGGTGCAGTCACATGGACCAACAAGAAGCAACAGGCAGTAGCTCTTTCCTCAAGTGAAGCAGAATATCGAGGAACAGTAAAAGCAGCGTGTGAGGTAGTGTGACTTAGAAGGATGCTTTTAGACATGAAGATGCCTCAAGTAGAGCCTTCACCCTTATTCTGTGACAATCAAGGGGTGCTCAAACTTGCCAAGAATCTAGTCTTCCACGGGCGCACCAAACATGTGGAACTACATTGTCACTTCATGAGACAACTTGTAGAGATGGATCGGTTATGTTGCAGTATTGTTCTTCAGAGGATCAAACTGCAAACATTCTTACCAAGCCTTTGGGTCTTGACAAATTTGTAAAATTTTGGGATAAGCATGGTGTAGTTAGTAGATTGACCATTAGGGGAGGGTAGTAAAGTATTATTATCTTGTAATGGTCAACTTAGCTTTATTTAGGTTAGTCTTAGATTAGACTTTATGCTTTTATTAGTTTTCGCTATTTTTAGCTCTGTCTATTTTTAGTTCGCTATTTTTAGTTTGTTGTAACCTATATAAGAAAGCGTTTGCTTCTTGTTTTAATTATCGAATATCTTGGTAATCATTCTGTGTTTGATTATTGTTATACCATGTATCTACATTACTAGGCTCCTTGAGGCAAGATGAAGCCGTGCAAGACACAAAGGTTGTGTAGGCAACACTAGGTTGGGGAAGAACAAACTGCATAGGGTGAAATAGTTGTGCATGTCCACAAGCTGCTCTAGACACACAACACACCAAAGAACATTAAAACAAAAAGGGCAAGCAAGCTAAACTTGTGCGTGGAAACCAATACCAACAAAGAAATGTTTTCGTGTGATGTGAGATTGCTTGAGTTATTACAAAGATATGATATAGCATAGCATGTAGGCAGCAATGATTATCATTATTCCCTACAATAGTGTCAATTGCAACACTTACTCTTGAGAAGCTTTTGTTCGAAATAGAATTTCTTTCATGTATCTTTCAACATCACCAAACAATTGTTCAATAATGCCATCATATCTTCTTGACCTATTTTCTGAATTTCCTTTCTGTTGACTTGTGATTTATAAGTGGAGATAAAAGGCAGAAATTGCCCACTATGTATAGAAAATTCAAACATAAGCAACACTAACAAGCATGAGAATTATTTCACTTGCTAGCTGGAGAACACTATTGTTCCTAGCATTGGCAGCAATTATGGAAGAGTTGTTCAGAAAGAGACAGAAAAGAGTACGCCACTTGAACTTATTCTACTATTATGGGAATGACACTTATGATTTATGCAGGCCAGAAAGTCTATTAACCTAATATTCGAGATTAACTCCTACAATGAGTCCCACAAAGGATTCTCCTCCATGCATAATATGCTTGATATCCTAGACAATCAAATTATTGAAGTTCTTTTTACAATGCTTGAATCATTATGTTAGGATTAACAAGTGATTGTGTGGTAATTTGAACTTTGCAAAATATCTCAGTCTACTATTTTATTACAAATAATCCGAGGATATTTCATTGGAAGCGGTGGTAATCTCTGTTTAAGTGGTGTTTAACTGTGCCAGGTTTATTTAACTAGTAAAGTTATATTTTCTATTCCTGCCTATTGCTAGTCATTGAATTGTTTTGCTTGTAGAGAGGAGGTGCAGCTGCACGTGAATTTTGTAAATCTTACTTTCTCAGCAGTTCTGCATTGTATATGATAAGGTAATGCTTATTGGACCTTTCTATTTATTATGTTGACATTTCCTCTGTGTTATCTTTTTTTGATGGTTCTGTACACACTATTCAAACTATTTTTTATTTTTAAACAATCGTCCCTGGAAAGACTGGACCTGCTAGTTTTCACACACAGAATAATATGTATTAAATCTTACATATGCTTATGATGCATGGGATAGATTTTGTTGCCACAAGATTATAAGTTTCATCTATATGTTCGTTAGCTATAAAACAGTACATAACCATATATTAGAGGGATCAAACATATGTATCCATATTCTAGATTAATTTTATAGTATTCTTTTTATTCAATGCTTACTAATAAATCTTTATACACATGATGATGAAGAGTTGCCAGCTTCAAACAGAGAGATTTTGAGCTCGAATGTGAGAAGCTGCAATAGACAAACACTGGCAACCACAACTAAGAGTAAATAGTTTTGTCAATTAAATTTCACATCAGTCTTTTTGTCAAAGGAACTAGATATATTAAGAGGTCATCCTGTTTTTATGTTTCTTAGTAATATATTGTCATGGAAAAATTGCCAAGAAATAATTAGTTTTTCCATAGGTCATTTTACTTATGTTTGGTCCTTGCAACAAGATTATGACTAAGAAATAAAGATAGAAATAAGGGAAGGAGGGAGGAAGGAAGGAAGGAAGGAAGGATATTAAAAAAAAAGAAAGATGGAGAAAAGAAATATGGAAAGCAAGTGCATAAAAAAATAAAGAAAGAAAGAAGGAATGAATAAAATAAAGAAAAGGAAACAAGGTTGCACGGAGACTGGTACTGGTATTGGTACGTCTATTTTTGAAAAATAGGAGATGGGGGTACTTGGAGACGCCATTTTTTTTTTTTTAATATAATTTAATAATTTTAAAAATATATTAATGTGCTAACATTAAAATTGAAAATATCATGAAATTGAACTTTCAAAACAACAGAACTAGTAAAGTTTAACATTAACTTTGAAGTTTAAACACACAAATGTCAAAGAGTTCATACTACATATCGATATTACATATTGAAATTCAAAAATGTCGATAGCCTAGTAGGCTGATATGCATATAGAAAACAAAAATCAGAAATCTATGTCATCATTCTATGTCACATTGTCATCCATCTCTAGGTCCTCAGCTATGATGCTCTCCAAATACTCATCACTCTCAAGCTCAGGTTCCTCTGATGGTAGTAGAATTGGGGGTAAATCATTGAGGCCATCTACTTCAACCATTTCATCAACCAAGGCTGCAGCTTCTCCATCAGCTGAAATTTGGTCCCATTTTGCTGAAGGACCCTCCTTGTACCCAGGTTCTACACGAGAGAGAAGGCGAAGTGAGCTATGAATGTACACCAGGTTCTCCGCTTTTTTTGACCCTAACCGGTTCCTTTTCTGTGAATGAATAAAACCATAAGTACTCCAATTCCTTTCACAAGATGAAGAGCTGGCTACTTGTGAGAGCAATCTTATTGCAAATGATTGCAATTCAGGGGTTTCACCTCCATGGTTCCACCACCACTCTACAGGGTCTTTCTTTGCATGCATATCATATATGGCTTCCATGGAAGAAAAGTCACCATGCCCACGTGAAAACTTATTCCATTGAGTCCTCATAATTGAAGCATCCTCACCTTGGTCATAATTTTTTTTTATTGCTGCCCAAAATCCCTTCATTACCTCTCTATCCTCATATGGAGCCCTCTTATTGGTTGCTTGTAGATCATACCATTTAGGATTCAAGGCATATGCAGCACAATGAAGGGGTGTGTTAAGTTTGTTCCATCTTCCATGTATCTTTTCTTCTAGCAAGGGATATAGAAAAGGATCTCTTGCATCTGTTATTTTCTTAATTCTTTCACACATGGAATCTATTTCTTCATAAATTTCTCCCAAACATGGCTTGTCTGAATCAGCAAATTTGATCACCTCACATATGGGCTTAATAAAGTCCACAACAAATCTAACATCAGCCCAAAAACGCTCATCAAGGACCATACCTCTCACCTCAACTGCAGTATCTGATGTAGATTGTCTCCAAGCTACCCATGCATCACTAACTACTGTGGCACACAAAGCTCCTTTGACTTCTTGGAGATGGTCAAGAAGAATAAAATAAGAAGCAAACCGTGTATCAGCAGGTTTGAGAAGTTCCACCTTGGCAAATTTTCGATAAATGGCTTGTGTGTGGTGATGGTTACATATGAACATCTGTATTTTTCTGCCCTTTTCAATGAGATCTGAGATCCACTGGAACTTGCCAATATCTTTGAGTGCATTATTCAATGAATGCACACAACATGGTGTCCAAAATATATGCCTATACTTTTTTTGCACCAACATGCCTGCTGCCTTACAAACAGGGGCAGCATCTGTAACAACTTGGACTACATGTGATGCCCCCACCTCCTCAATGCCCTCACACAGTTGGTTTTGAAGGAACTCTGCATTTTTTTCTTGCCCTGAACAATCTATTGCCTTCAAAAAATAAGGCCCTTTGCTACATGTTACCATGATATTAAGTAGTGGACGATTTCTAGCATCTGTCCACCCATCCATCACAATACTGCATCCTTCTATAGACCACACTCTTTTCAATGGTGCGGTTTGTTGCTCTAATCGAGTTTTTTCTTTATCAATTAGAGTAGTGCGATGCTTTTCATACCCAGGTGGTTTATATCCAGTTGGTCCATTGTTGATGGCTTGGACCATCTCAATGTAGAAAGGTGAGCGAGCAACATTAAATGGGATTCCATTTGCATAAAAGAAGTGTGCAATCGCTTCATCAACTGCATCTCGACCTTGCACATCAAATAATCTTCCAATGGGGTTTGAGTTGCCAATGTCAATGTGTGATCTCTTGCGAGAATATCCCCTTGCTAAATCTTGTCTTGTCACATCTCGAGAAGACACATCCACCTCTGACTCTCTATTCTGAGATTGACTTGCACCAGTTGCCCCTGTTGTTGAAGCATGAGAGCTCAAAAGAGACACTTTCCCATCAGCCCTTTCTTGATCCCTAACAGCGTCATGCCATTCAACATCATTTGTACAAGGATCAACACCTTTTCCAGGCATGTGAAGGAAATGAGCCCTCACCCTCGTGTAAGTACCTTGAAATGGCTTAATATCACAAAGCTTACATTTGATAGTGGCTGTTCCACCCGACCGTTTCGGCCCTGGAATGCGATCGCAATACTTCCACAATGGGTACAAAGCTTGTTTTCCCCCACCCAACATATCTCAGCCTGTCAGAACAAAATCAGACATTAAAATCTCAAAATCAGCTGCGTGTGCAAAAATCAGACATCAAGATGTCAAACCATGGCAAAAGAAGACAACATTAAAATGTAAAAATCAGACAGTTGTGTGTGTGTGGCAAAACCAGACATTGAAATGTGAAAATCAGATGACAAAACCAGACATGCAAACAGAAAAATCAAATCAAAACTAGACATTTAAATATCAAATCAAAATCAGAAATTTAAATATATAAAAATCAGACATTTAAATATCAGACATTGTGTGTGTGAAATCAAATCAAAATCCGACATTTAAATATCAAATGAAAATCAGACATTTACTGTGTGCGTGCGTGCGTGTGTGTGTGTGTGGACAACAGCAGAACAGAACGGCCATGCTAAGAACAAACATAGCAGAACAGCCATGTCAACAACAAACACAGCGGCAGTCATATTAACAACAACAAACACAGCAGAACAACAGCCATGTCAACAACAAACACAGCGGCCATGTAAAAACAAACCCAAAACAGCCATGTGCAGAAAAATGTCTGGAAATGCCTACCTATTTTATGGTGCCGTGTGCGTTCGTTTCTTTCGTGGACTGCTTCTCCGTGGGCCGTCGCGTGACAATTTCGTGAAATGCTACTCCTTGGGCCGTCGCGTTTAACTTTTATGACAAGACAGGAAAAAAAATCAAAAAAAACTTTTTGGAAGTCCCATGTTTTATTGTCCAGGGTCAGGAGACGCACGGGAGACGCCTGGGGTACCTTGCCTCTCGTCTCCTGTTGCGAGAGACGTCTCTATGCCGCTTCCGGTTCTCGGAAGCGCGTCCCCGACCCGGAGACGCGTCCCAGGGGTCAGGAGACGCGTCTCCCTGCAACACTGAAAGGAAAGAAGAAAATAAAGGAGGACTTAAAGAACTAAAGAAGAAAAGGAAGAAAGAAAGCGAAATATAGAAGGAAGGAATAAAGGAAGGGAGGGAGCAAGGAAAGTGTGGAGGGATATGGAACGACTTTTATCACATGGAAAAGTCCCCTGACACATTCAGAACCACCTTTAAAATAATGTAACTGCCACCTTGCTGTTACTGCCAATTTTATCATTGACAAAATTGTTCTCTATTTTAATTCTATTTCTAATCGAGTCCTAGTTTGTTAATGAAGTAAACTTTGTTTTGAGGGTCCTTGGATCAATATGTGTCTAGTAAGACACAGGTCAGGATCACCCACATCATCTTCTATTGCCTTGAAAGGGTAAATGGAATATTTGATAATGCTCACAATGAAATGTCCATGGTTAATGGGGCTAAGCTGAACTCTAATGGGAGGAATTTCAGGTACTCAGAATAACATTTCTTACCATCCACTAACAAGGAACCTCCATTAATAGAGATGAAACTAGTAATGTGCACATGCTTCAGTGTCTTCCCTTGTGGACAAGGGGAAGGCCATTAACATAAAATGATAAAAATGAAGCAGATTCTAACTAGATTGAGACTGTGGGGGATTGGATTCTTTACTAGAAATATGCAAAGTGGAATGCGGTCTCTCTGATCTATCCTCATTTGCATGTGAATTGGACATATCAAGCAGGTGAATATTGTAGTAGATAAGGCACTTGAAAATAAAATGTTCCCTAGCCTCTATCTCATGGAGGGGGTTCAGACAACAGATCCTATTTCCTTGCAAAATATGGTGGTTAGTTTCAATTAAATTGGTGAGAGCACACTCTCAGCTAGGAAAGTGGGATACTCAAACCATGTGATCAGTGATTCAATGCAATAGAGTGGTTAAATGATGATAACATCTAATTGATAAAAAATGCATATATAGAAAGACAATTTGGTTTTAAGCAGATGTGGAGATGTCTAGGCAAATCGAAAATATTTTCACTATATATCCTCCCTGATAACCTTGTTGATGATATCCTTTGGCGAAAGAAGGCTATATGAGCATTGAAGGAGTACTTGAATTGAATAGCAGGGTAACTAGGGTTTCTGTTGAACCTAAGCAATAAGTTAATGGATGGTCCCAAGAAGTTAATTATTGCAGAAGCCTTTGGCACAATTGACATTACCTCTTTTTAGCTCAAGCATACTGTCTCAAATTGCATGATAACTAACTCTTTTATTACTGAAATAGCAAATGGTGATTCTTGCTGTAGTGTGCATAGTGAATTTCCTTTAACACACAGGCAAATCTTCTAGAGGATTACATAGATGTGGTGATCTTATCTGATGACTAACAAAATCTTTATGTTCAGATAAGTGTAGTTCTGTGTGGTTTGGGTCTTGTCTTTGTGCTTCTGATATAAAAACTAACTGTCTATCAAACTGCTCTTATTGTCCAAGAAAGGACTAATATGGTAATGCAAATGATTTAGGGCACTGTTTATCTTTTTAGAAGGGTGTCAAAGTGAAACCTATATCCTTTAAAAAATCATTTTAATGTGTCCTCTCTATAATTAATTTGGGCTTTGTGCTTGTTTCCTAAAAGATGACTCATGAGCCTCTCATTGACAAACAAGTATCAACAAGACTGATAACAGTTACCTAGAAAGTTAGATGTCCTTTTATTGCTATTGTTACTCATAGCAACTCCTGTTTGCAATACAATCATTTTTTATGCATTAGGTTCTGCAGATATTTATGATGGTGCTACAATGTTTTTTGAATGTGTCTTAAGTGCAGCCAAGTCTGTGGCATAGAGGTTCTTGGGATATTTGTGGATATTTTCACTCTTACAGACTGTTCTAGCAATTACTCACTGTGAGGGTCTTTGTTGGCAAATTATCTCTAATTGAGAATCTTTAATGGTAAGATTAACTATAACTCTAATGATATTTTAATACCATTGTCTATCCCAGTGGAAATAAAGGTGTTCCACGTAATTGCAACCCATCACGAGCTTCTTTTGCAGGGTTTGCATTGGCTGATTATTTAGCTGATATTTCTCACAGAAAAGAAAATTTACATGGAGTTGCTATGTCTTGGGGATGCTTTTATCATTCAATATTTGTACCACTTTGCTGTGAACAAAGCATGGTGAATGATGGTCGGATGTTTATCTCCATTAGTCTCTTTGGCACCATCTATGCTCATTGGCGAATATTATGGATATTAACTTTAATGGTTCTCCTAATTTACTATTTGATGTTTGAGAAGATGTTGCTGCAAGATCCTCACTACAAACTGCCTCTTTAGAATTCACAATAGGCAATAAATTCTTTTGATGGTGACCCAAATCTACTTTTTTGTGCCATACTGTAATGCCCCTTTTTGGGTCCATTCCAACATCCTTGTAAACTCCAACTTTCTTCTAACGTGAGTTATGTCTGTCACAAGTCAGCTACATAATAATTCGTTTAGATCAAACTATTATGTGCCTAGGTACAATGAATAATGATGGGATCTAACCACATGATAATAGAAGTACATACAAATATAACCGAATAGAGTTGTTTACTTTCACGAGATATGGTAGGTACCCATGCTCCCAAATATTGAATGTATCTGAATATATAAGAATACAGTTTAGGTAGTAACACCAAACAATAAATTTTATTTAAGGGATCCCTCCAAATATCCATGCTATTAGAGTCCTTACATAATACAATATCATTTTTATGATTCTTTACCACGTTAGAAGACTCTATTTATAGCTGATCGTCTATTAATCATAAGGTTAAGGTAAACCCTACACCTAATATGCATTACCTATAGGCCAACTAATAATTAACATAACTTATTTCAGACTGCCAGTTCGATCCATTACAAAACTCATCCATGAATCCATGCTCTTTAAACATGAGTTGTTGCCACAAATTGGTTACTCCATAACATATTTAAATCATTTTATTATCTGTCGAGGTAGATTACATTACACAACATTCCCACTAATGAAAACATTCTTACTAGCAACATTTCTCCACAAAGGATGATGGCAACGATCAGATGTTGGAGCCAACCTGAAATGACTATATTGCATGAGATGAAAGAGCTGAAGGTCAACTAAAATGGTCCAGGAAAGGTGCATGATGCTAGGCTTGACCAATACTGCTTCTTCAGTTAAGTGGTCAAAGTGCTTCATAACAAGACAAAATCCGAGGATGGTTTTATTTGACACAAATAAGTGAAACTCTCATGGAAAAAGGCTACTACCAAAAAGAGATAGACAACAACTAGCATGGTCAAAGGTTACAATATCCAAGAACAGCAATGGCTCAGCAAGTGCTCCAACATCTTATACATGACAAAGTGGTCTTCCCATTCATTCTTCCATCTTCTAATGCTCACATGCAACAGAAACTTATCAAGAACATATTGCGTATCACCTTCATGTGTTTTGAGGACAATGCTGTCTAACATAGATGAGCCTGCAATATACCTGCCTGTCGTTAGTAATCAACAGTCACATCATTGGGACATGACCTATGAGATGAGTTCCTTGTATATAGTTATTCATATATTATTCCTGTTTGCGATATATTTCTATTCTATTTTATAAACTTTCAGATATCAAAGATGTAGTTCTTTACATATTTCTTCACATATATATTGGCTATACAACAGAAACATTTTTTTTATATAGAAAGTGGCTTGTATCCATCACTACAAGAATTAGAGCATGGTATGACTAGGAATTTATTAATTAATTAATGAATTAACTTACTCAAAATATTGCTATATCAAATGTGTTTATGGATTTTAAGGCATTGATTAAATCTCTTGATGCTTTTTTCCAATTTTGACCTTCTAATGAAAATTATGATGAAGTCCTAATACTTTTAGACCATAGAATCTTGAGTAGTAAAATTTTGTTTCTGACTTATGTTACTGTGACAATTTTGTATTGTTAGTTAAACTATTCTTACCTTATGTTTGTCTTGGAAAGCTTGTCGTGACTAAATTTTCTTTCCCAGATTCATCATATGATTCATTTCCAGTATTTAGTCTACATTTGTGTCCCTTGTAGCAGTCGCATGATATGCTTGTTGAGACCTTGCTTATTAATTGATAAGACATGATGCATATTCCTGGGTTGATGATCTGCACTTCATATAAAATAATCAAAACAGTCCAAGTGGTGAGCTTAGAAAACACTATAAATTAAATTCTACTGATTATTGTTTAGTAAAGTGACTGATATTTTTTTTCTTGTATGTAGCAATGGTACAACTTGCAGACACATTTGCATTGAAAGTATTATTTATTATAGTTGAAAAACTCGGACTCGGCAATTACTCGGCACATTGAAATTTTTTAAAAACTCAGGACTCGGCAAATTTATCGAACATTTAAAAATGCATAAATTTTTTAAAATATTCTTAAAAAACATACATATTTATGAATCTATAGAATGCATTACTGATTTCTATCATATATAAATCAAAATTAAGAGTTTAATACATATCATAGACCAAAAAACGAGTTCAACGTTTGAAAACATATGAACTTCATGTTTCATTATCACTAAAAATTATAAATAATAAATTTCTTCTACGACTAAAGCTCAAAAAATAGTATTTAAAAAAAAATCATATAATAAATATTAAAACCCATAAACTATAATACAATTCCTAGATGTAATAATACTTTATTACCATTTATCAACTTATACAAACTTTGTATAAGTTGATAAATGATAATAAATTATTATTATATTTATCATAACAAAGACTAATATTATGTTTTTTATAATAAAATAAATTATAAATATGATATTAAAACATAGCCAATGATTACAAAGACTAATAATTCTCCATTTGCTTTGGGTCTGCATTCGATGAAGCAACGATTTTGAATAAGAAAATTTTCTAAACTAAATACAAAACCAGACAATAGTTATTAGTTATAAGGTTTATAAAATAAATTATAAATATAATATTTTATAAACCTTCATTCAAAATTTCAATTCATTAGTACAAAGTTCAAACAAAATGCCAAAATAAAAAAAATTCAATCATGATTTGCAGAATCGCATCAACCTTAACCTGCAATTGGTGCCCTAAATCACACCCTGCAATTTGTGCCCTAAATCACACCAAACTGTGCCAAAACACCTCCAATCTGGTGTCTGAAATCACGTCCAAAATCGCGCCTCTCATTTTTGCTACAACCGTTCACGTTTTTGGAGGTTTTAGGTCGAAAATGGACTTTTTATTTGCCGCGATTGGATGAGTTTTTATCAGGTGCGCGAGTCAGCCAAATTTTTTAGCAAAAAACGTGAGTTTTTGTGTTAAAACCGCCGCGAGTCAGTGCAAAAAATTGTGGCGAGTTATGCTGCGAATAACTGGTGGCCCTAATTGGCTTGCGTGTACTCGCGAGTCAGGCGAGTCTTTGGCGATTTTTGCAACACTATACACATTTGTGAATTCCAGCAGATATAGATTAAGGATCATGAATGTAGATTCAGAAAACATGGCTGTAATGGGCCATTGAGCAGTACTAGACTAAGAATTCAAATTTATAGCAAAAGCATATTAACTCAAATACTGAATATTTTCTTTTGCATGGATTATAACCTGTAGCCATTTATTATTTTTATCTTAATAGAAATGAAGTTAATCATTTCAAACTGTACATGTGACAGTAGTCTTTATTATGTTGTCATAGTATGCTTGTGTAACTCTCAATCTTCCCAGGGACTTACTCTCATCCAAATATATGAAGACATATTATGCATTATTGATTATATCATAGTTAATTACTCAATCTTATTGACTCATTTTATGTCTTCGAGCCCAAGAAGCCTCAAGTAATATTTGCTCCATCTGAATAGAACCTGCTTTCTTGCTAGCTGATGTCTCAACCATCCTTTATAAATTATATGCCATATTTTAAACAGGCCCTACCTGTAATTTGCAATATTTTTTTAAAATGCTGGCAGCATCACCCCGTGTTTCCTGAACATGTACTGTGGAACATGTCAATGTATTTATTTATATTGTATTAAACAGACATCACTTGTTCCCAAGCATGGATCTGTGTATGGGCTGACCTGTCCACACATCAATTTATCTCTCCTTGATATTATGTCTTTTGATGTTATCTTGTTGGTTATATCATGGTCAAACTGTGACATAATCAATTCACTGAATGTTTGTTTTGTAGTTATACTATCTTGTCAAATTTTATTGGTCTCAAGATATCGTTTCATGTCTATCATCTTCCCATCCAATTGAGAAGAAACACTTAAGATTGTTTGGAGATATTGCACTTTTAATTTGGATAAAGTAATTGAATGTTATTATGACACCTTCACTACTTTACTTGTCAAATATTGTTTTCTTCTAGATAATTTCGAACTAATGATATAATTTGGCAGAGATATGCGACTTCAATTTGGGAGCCTGCTGGCCGATATTGGTTTTATCAAGCTTCCAAAGGTTAGTTTACTTGCTCTTATTAGGCACAAATTGAAGCAGCAATATATATCTACCATCCTACATTTTTTTTCTCCCTCTTTATGTGCCTGTGCATTGGGTTCTATAATTTTTAGTAGTAATTGTTATGCAAAATCATTTTGCATCTGTGCGGTGATATCAAAGCTGAATTGTTTAAAGATTACACAGCTATACGTTATTTATGTGTAGTGTTTTCAAACAGTTTTGATGTTCCTACAGTATTTGAGTGTCTAGGCTGGGCTGAAGACATGCACTCATTTATAGATATCAACATTTTTTTTGCTCTTTTGTTTCTATGGTTCTTTATACAAATAAGAAGAAATTTTCTTCATCAAAGTTGTTTTTTTATGAAATAATAATTTGTTTTACCAAATTTTATATTGATCGAGTATCCTTACAGTTTTTTCGCTGCTGTCATCCCTGTCATGCGGACACTTATTCCATCTACTGGTATTAGATACTTGAACATGCCACTTGCATTTTTGTAACATAACTGTCCCTAGGATATGATTCAAGTTGTGAAATTTTTCTCTTTTATTCTAAAATGTTTAGTTCCTAAAATGATAATGGGAGTTCACTGTTTATTGTCATGGTATTTATTTAATGTTTAATCTTAAAACCATAATACTAGAATAAATCTGCAAAGCAGTAAAGATAACAGGGCTTCAAGATTGGGACAAGGAAACCTTTCTTTAAAATTTTTTCTTTCCGTTGAGATTTCTACCATATATCATTGCAAGAAAGGTTGCCCTTGAAAATAAAATGGTGCCAAGTGCCATCACAAACTAATTTATAAATTTCAGTTCTGAAGGTTTAATGCAGCCAACTGCTTTAGAATTCTTGAGGATGGGTTTGTATTTATTTACATTATTGTTCTATGATGACATGTTCTCATGTAAAGACATCTAATCAACTTAATATTTTTGGAACAGGTGGATTTCAAAAAGACTGATGAGATTCACAAATTGCTTGATGATTTATCACAACCTTTCAACATTTATGCTCAACATTCTGCAATAGTAAAGGTAGAAAGTGTTAATTTGGATTAAAACTATTTCTTTTTTATGTGTTAGTCTGTATTATTGACAGAATAAATAGATATTTTAGATGAAGTATTGTAAGGTAAGTTATCTCAAATATAGTGAGGAGAATTTCAAATATTACGATCACTAGAGTATGAGATCAGAAATGAAGTTATGTACTCTTGTACTGGATAAAAGTGTCCATATGTTATAAATTGTTATCTTTTGAATTTTGTAATGATTAGTGCATAGACATATTCTTATGTATGTATGCTTCTAGTTCTTAGAATAAATTTGTCCACGTACTTTCTTAAGTGTCAAATACTATTTTTGTTCCAACTTTCAGATGCCTTTGTGATGGAGGCTAGAGACTGTTGTCTAGTCAAAGTTACAAAACCTTCCTTCATCATAGTCATCTTTGTCAAAATCCATATCTCGAGAATCTTTAGCAAAGTTTGCTACCATTAATACACAATACAAGGAATTGCTTACTAATCATTGTTTTTGAATAATTCTTAAAGAAGGCATGTTTATTTAACAAATATCTGACAAAGTTTGATATCTCTTATAAGCAGAAGCAAAAGATCATGGTTCATGTTGTAGTCAACATTTGTTGCTGATCCAGATGTTACATGGAAATGGTTGTTCTTGATTTGTGATAGTAGTCACAAGTTATTCTTTTTGGGATGTGTTAGTGTTAATTTGTCTCTTTGAGGATGATGCAAAATGAAACAGCATGTAAAGATAAACCTTTGTTCAAATTAGAAAGGAAAGCTCCCTTGTAACTAACAACTAAAACTAAACTGTAGAATTTAAGGAAATGACCGCTAACTTTCTACAATATATACACATTCAATATTTGGTTTTGAGCATGTACTCCAAACAAACTAAAGAAATTGCCTATCTTTTTGCTCTCGGGTATGGGCACATGGCTAATCAGCACTTCTGCACACAGACACGAGATTTATATATTTTTCGACCTATGTAAACGACCTAATCAATGCCAACTAGCACATGCTCAATCTTTTTGGCTAAAAGCTGAGACCAAAAAGAATGAGTACAACACTAGAATTGAATTGGATTGAAAACAATAAATAGAACCTGATAAATTGAATAATGGAAATTGCATAAAAAGCTATAACACCCATGTTAATGAAAACTGCAATACAAAGTCTACTAAAACCATTAATTTCTATTCAGTATACCAAATCAACACATAAGACAAACAAGAAGCTTGAATAATAATCTCAGCAACAAGCAGGCATAAAATGACCATTCCATAAAAATCTAAGTGCATAAAGCACAGATTTATTTCCTTACAATATTTTGCATGCAATAAATAAATAAGAAGCATATTGTAGTTACTACATGCTAGAATGTCTCTGAATAAATCTCCTAGAAAGATGATCTTAGAATAGCGATCTTCCAATAATAGTAATGGCTAAAAATAGCGAATTTGATAGTTGGCTCCTCTAAGTGATTTTGGTGCAACTCCCACATGTTGTTAATGACGGATCTTCCAAAGGCACCTAAAACCCTAATGACTACCACCTATAATGTCCCCTTTTTGAGCAAGGTATGGTAAGGGAATGTTTATTGGTTGAGTTAGGACCTTGGAGGCTTAAAGAATGGAATGTTGGATTCTAGTAGCTCAACTAATTTTATTTTATGGGATAAATTGTATTTTTGGCTATTGATATTTTTATATTATTTTTAAAAGCCAAAATATTAAAATATTATGCCAAGAGGAAAAATGACCTATGTGGGAAAATGGAAAATAAAGAAAAAGATGGAAAAATGAAATATTGGAAGTGAAGTTAAATTATAATATTTTATTATTAAAATATTATAATATTTCTGACAAAAGTTGGCGCTCATGCGGAAAAAGAGAAAAAAAAAAAGAAAAAATAAAAAGGATGGCCAAAGACAATAAATAATATTTAATTATTTAAAATATTATTTTATTAAGCCAAAGGTGGCCGCTCAAGAGAGAAAAAGAAAAAATAATAACATAATATTATTTTATTATTATTTATGTGGGATGTCCAAGTTGGAGGAAAATAAAATAAACTAAAAAGAAAATAATTAAATATTATTTTCTTTTGGCGGTGAACTTAAAAAATAATAAAATAATGCTTTATTTGGGCGCCCAAGTTGAAAAGTATAAAAGGAGGTCATTTGGAGCATTTTTCATATATCTTGGTTATTTGACATTTTGCATTTGGAGAGCTATCTCTTGGCTGTAACAGTGTTTCAGCGTGATTCAAGGACGAAAACCCTTGGATTTTGAGTGGTTGGACGAAAACCCAATCCACCATGAGAGATGAATTTACTTAGAATTCATCATTGAGCATATTTGCAAGTTTTTGAAGGAGAACTGGCTTCATTCCAGCTAGGGTTTGGACTGAATGTTATATCAACAGCTAGGGTTTAAAGTTGAGAGCACTTTGAAGGCATTTTGGCATTCTAATATCATATTTGGCAAGCTGGGCAAAATTGCTTCACATTTGGGCATAGGTGATTTGAATTGAAGGTTGAATTTGAGTGTTATTTAAGCCTAGGGTTTGCTGATTATCTTTCAGACTTCTGAATTTCATTGGACAGCTACAGATTAGAGGGTCTCATGGCATGAAATTGTACTTCAAGAACAAATAATGCATCTAGGATGCTAGCGCCACCTTCCTATAGCTAGGCGATTTCATAATTTGGCACATTTCGACACTTTTTGGCTTCATACATCAAATCTGGGTTGTAATCAGCATTATCAGCAGTTGTATCAGTCATATTAGACCATATTTGTTCATCTACAGGCGCTGATTCAGTCATCGATCATTGAGTTTGATATTGTACTTTGGCAAGGCAACATCTAATACCAAGCGACTAGGGTTTGGTGCAATAATTGAGCATATTTGCATATTGTTTGAGGTCTGATTTTGTAAGCAGATTGGTTTGATGTAACTTACAACCATCATTATTTGTAATAAGCCCATCTATTTCAATAAAGAAGTGAAGATTTCATTCCGGGTATGTTTACATATGCTTTGTGTGAGTTGTTTGGCTCAATAATATCATCATTTCATGTTATTTGAATGTATGTTTGCAACTTTTCCATCTTTATTGCATGACAAACACATTATTGAAAACCACATGTCAAAACTCTAAACCAAATTCAAGGAAAACAAATCAGAAATTTTCAGACCAGCAAGGGAAAAAATTCAGTTTAGACAAGTCAGGGTTCTTACACCACCAAAGAATCTTGGTGATGTGAATTTGATCATTTCCTGAGAATGTCCTTAGAAGCCCTAACTACCTTGAAAGACTTGCAACACTTAGTGAACTGAAACCTTTCACCTTGTCAAATCTGACCCTAGAAATCTATCATGACAAGGTATGATCATTTTCACATGTTCTCTTTTGATGAAAATCAGACCATCGATTTTGAAGCACCTTGAATGAAAAGTGAAGGAAATGATAAGACTTTCAGTATCTTGTCAAATGTCCTCTCCAAAGGAAGAAAAGTGAAGGAGCACTCTTTTGGTCAAATGTCCCTTTTTTACAATTGACAAAACTTGTCTTCCTTTGGAGAGGAGTGCTCCAATACATAGTGCTGTCCCTTTTTGTGTTTTCATTGAAAAATTCTCACTTAATGAAGAGAAGTGTGCTCATACAGTAGGATGGGCACCTTTTTTTTTTCTAATTTTGACTTGACTCAGACACTTAAGTGAAAAAGAGTGCTCCAAGACATTTTATGCCCTTTTTTGTGTTTTTGACTTGAAACTGGGTCATCTCTTTGTATTGGCATGCAGTTTTTGACATAGTGTCCCTTTTTTATTCTAATTTTAAGTTGACATTGGACAACTTATGTCTAGGAGCATGCTTTTTTCACTTTATGTCCTCGATTTGTGTTTTTGACTTGAAACTGTTATATCTCTTTGTATTTGTGCACACTTTTTGACTCAATATCCTTTTTTGGTCTTTTTGACTTGAAATTGACATCATTTGTATTGATGAGCACTTTTTCACTTTTTGCCCCTTTTTGTTTTATGTTTTAAGTTCACTTTGTACAACTTATTACTAGGAGCATGCCTTTTCACTTTTTGCCCGTTTTTCATTTAAAGCTCACTTAAAATTTGATAGTCAATGAAACGAAGTGCTCAAATAGACTAGGATGCCCCCTTTGTTTTGCCTTTTTTACCAATTTTGGAACTGCTTAGTGCATTGATGTGCTCCAATGAATTGCATTGGGATATCGCTTTTTCGATGCCTTGGTCAATTTTGCATCTTTTTTCTCATCCAAGCTCATTCTTTGCCTCGTTTGATGTGTTGGAGAGTGTTTGTTGTTAATGGTGCAATGACACCAAGAGCTTGAAAATATGTCATTGACAAACATAGGAAACAAGGATTGGACAATGACTCGCAAAACAAGGAATGACAAGGATTTGACTTGAATGACTCAATACGAAAATCTTCGTATTGGTACAACAATTGGTTATGCCTAGGGACCACAATACATATTTGGGGCATAGAAGAATTTTCATAATCCCTAGTACATTGAGTAGACTAGTGTCTTATTAGTTGTGCATGAAATCAAGGTATTCGTAGATCACTAAATAAAGGCTATCCTACCCAAACACTGATAAACTAGAACACGACACATTGTATAACAACATAACACACAAACAAAAACAAAAATGCTTATTTTACAAGTGTGGATGAGGGGAAACAAAACATGTTACACAAAACCATTTAGTGGTTGAGAAGAGTAGTAACCCCACCTTACAAGTTACAAATCCAACCATGGTAGCATCTATCCTTGAGAATCGTGAGCAAGACCTATTGTGACCCAAGGCTCAGGATGACATTGGAGCTCATCCAAAGAAAGCATGGGTGAGGATTGGACACTGCTTTGTATCTCAAGGTGAACATAAAAAGATTGAATATCAGTGAGACCCATCTATACTTGCCGAATATACTTTGCAGAAGCCCAATGCTATTGTATGTCTTCATGAATGGTGACAACTAACTCTAGCTCTTTATCACATACTTGGCATTCGTTATCTTCCATGATTAAAATTCTAGCATAGGTTCACTAAATTTTTTTGAATTTTCAATATATATTGAACACACATGGAAACTCCTGGATCTAGAATTGAGTCAACCTCCAAGAGTGAACCATCTTTGTCATTTGGTTGCAATTCCATATCAAGATTTTGAAGGAAATCTTGAACCTCTGGCATTAGACATTCCACTTTTAGAGAGGATATCGACTATGAAGCTTGAGTAGATTGGAATCCCTTAGTCATATCATGGGAAGGTACTTCAACTAGTTCCTTGAATGAAGAGGAAAAATAGCTTGACTCATAATCATCCCTTATGTAGTTGGGGCCTTCTTGCTTAGTAGTGGGTATTGGAGCAAAACTTTGATCTTTAGATGCTTGTGTACCCACGTCTTCCTTAGAGAACATATGACATACTTCTTGTAATTCTGCTTGTATCTAAGACAACAATATGCTCATCTTTAGTCAACAATCTTTCATCCATCTCAAAGAAATGAGCAAAGCTAGCAAAGCAGGTAAAATCTCCAACTCATTTCCATGACTTAACAATGCAAAGGAAGCGATGATTTCTTGAGCATATTGCTGCCCCATTGCTGGTTCCATATTTGCTTTCTCCTCCTTTTCTTTCTTTTCTTTTTCATGCTCTTTTTCAACTTATTGATTCTGCAAACACATGTAGACATCAAGCAGATGACAATGTAGATCATTTACGACCTCATCAAAACTAGGTTCATATTCAATATATACCATCATAGAGTTGCTACTAGGTTCATCTTATAGATTTTAAGGGTCATCCTAAGTCTCTTGATTTGCATTTGAAGCTAACAATACCTGTGTGAGCATCTATAGTTTTGGACAATTTCTTCCATCATGCCTAGTCCCATGGAATCTACAATAAGTGTAAACTGGAGGAGGTGTTTCCAAAGCTGACCTTGCTAATGGTGCAGGCAAACAAGGCCTATTGCTGTTGTAAGGAACAAAGTTCGTCTTTGGTGGACGTTGATATTGCTAGATAGGAGCATTTCGGGGCACCTACCTCTTCATTATTTTTACATCGTTGACAACTCTTTGTAATAAAGGATCGATACAGTTTTGAACAAGAGGCTTGATTAATTCCTTATTGTTGTACCCAATCAAAATTTTTGCTTCATTAAGGCGTTTTGAACAAGTCTAGGAATTTTATCGTCAAAAAGTCAAAAAAGCAAAATTTCTAAAAATAGATGTCAATTAGGTCTTCTGGGTTTCTTGAAATACGGATTCTGACAAAACTTTCTAAAAATAGAAAGTTTCTAAAAATAGAATCTCTGACTCAGGTGTCGCGCTTAATTCTCATTGGTCGATTTTGCTTCACGATCAGCGTGGTCCAGACGAAATCTGCAAACGATCAAGTTTTCTCTTCTGGGTCGTTTCTACTTTCTCGGAAGGCGAAGCATGAGCTCTAAAGTCATCAACGGAGGAAGTTCATCTACCAGAGCTCATTTTCAAGTTTTCAACGCTGTTCCAACGACGCAGAACTGACGAACAGTCGCCGACTTGACGAAGCACGCAAAATGGAGCAGGGTCAATCCAAGGTGGAGTGAAAATCTGGAATTCACAAAATTTGACTAAGTCTGGGCAAACCAGGCGCCCCAGGTGACTTGGGGCACCTAGTCCCACCAGAGAGAATTTTTATGCGTTTTTCGAGAAAATGCGAGAACTGTGTCCGTCGGTCAGTTCCAGGGGGCATAAAAGCAGTCGTTTCGATCATCAGATCCTGAAAAGTTGGAAAATTCATTAGATGTACCTAGTCTATGCAATTCATTCACCATTCAGTGGCGGTTGATTGACGAATCGTCGAAATCGACATTAGGAAGCAGCTGTCGGCACGCAAAATGAAGCAAATTGTAGATAAAGTTTGGAAAATTAGAAAAATGGTTATGGAGAAACCAGGCACCCCAGGTGACTTGGGGCACCCAACCTCTCCAGTGTTAGTTTTTTTTCACGTTTTTTGAGAAACGTAAAAAATGCGTCCGTTAGTCCTTTCCTGGTTGGTCAAACTTGGTCAAACTTGGTGAAATGTCAATCAAAGCCGGGATTTCATCATAGATATGTTCAGGCGGCTCAGATCATTCTCCGTCCCACCTCGACAGTCGTCCGGAAGACCGAAATCAAAGATCAAACAGGGGCTGTGGGCACGGAAATTGAGAAATGGCAATAAATTTGAATTTTTCAGAAAATTTTCGAAGGCATTGAAAGATAGTCGCCCCAGGTGACTTGGGGCACCCAAACTCACTAGAGTTAAAATATTTTTGAGTTTTCCTTGAAAAACGTGAATCTCCCTCTGTCAGCCCAGTCCGATTTAGAACAAGTTAGTTTGGCGCGTTTTTTGAGGCAGATAGAAAGTACAGTCAGCTCAGTTTTCATCAGGCTTGCCTATCTGCCAGATCATCAGACTCAGTTTTGTCCTAGCAGACAAAAATCGATAGCCAAACAGGGGTCATCAGCCATCGGAACGCGCACGCAAATCAAAAAATTGAAAAAGTTGCAATTTTCAGAAAAATGGCTAAGGCATGAGGATCCTGGCGCCCCAAGGGACTTGGGGCGCCCAACTTGCCCAGAGTTAGAAAGTTTCCATGTCTGCAGTGTTTTCCGACAGCTTTGTTCCCGATCTTTGCCCGTTGGCAGTTTTCCAGAGGTCAAACTTGGTCAAATGATGCCAGATCGTCAGTTGGAGGCCGGGAATGGAATCTCAGTTGATAGGTCTCTGAAATGACAGGATCACTCATCTTTTTCAGTCAACGGTGACATTTTGTCATCTTGTTGAAGTTGGATACATGCCATACTTGAGTCAAAACGAGCGCAGCAGTGTCGAAAAAGAAGAAAAATTGGCTAACACTTCTGTCGACTCGCGTGTTCGATGACATCATCAAAAGAAGATATTTTTTTGTCATCTTACACATGAAGCCATAGGCAACTACAAAATAGGGATTCTTCCTATTCGAAGACATCCACTTGGATTTATGCTTTAAAAGTTGCTTTCTTCATGGATGAGGTCCAAATTTTATTCTTTCACAAATAAAGCTGCTTTTTCACCCCAAAGATCTATAAAGACAAGCATTTGGCTTCTTTATTTCATTATCTTTTGCAGGTTACATCCAGAGGAAAGATTTTTATTTTTCTTTCAACGAAGATTCGAAGACCCAAACGAAGTGCTTTTTCAGCGTTCTTCATAGTTTCGGGTTGAGGACGCAGGGAGGCTCGCTTTTTCAAGGTCCTTGTTTCAAGGGGATCGTTTTTCAAAAATTGGACCGAAGCTTTTTCAGTTTTCATTGAGATGGGTCCATCCAGTATTTCATCCTCTTGAAGATTGGGAGTTTTGCTTTTTTCGGGAATCTGCTTTTTTCGTGCTTTTTGGGGAAAATCTCCGCTTTTTCAAAATCTGACAATTTGGGTTGCTTTGAAACGGAATTGCCTACAAAACCCATGTGCCAGTTTTTTTGCTCACACTGCTTTTTTCTAAAAATCAGCAAGTAATTTTCAGCCATTTGTCCAAGATTTTTCCAACACAGTCGTGTCCACAGTCAATTTTCAAATCTTTCAATATGCAACACTCTCCAACACAAATTAGGCCCAAAACGACGTTGGTTCACGATTAGCTGAGAACTTGTGAAACAGACTTGCATAAAGTACTTCTAGTGATCAATTTACATTCTTTGGAGGATGCAGTAAATAATGCTATCAGGAATGTAGGACACTCCGGTTTGCTTGTAGTAGCATCCTTTCTCATCACAGTGCAAAGTATCGAGTTTGTAATTGCTTGCATGACGCATTACAATTCAGTCACGAGAAATCCAATCAAGAGATGGACGTGTGCTTTGTAGCCTGAGGCCGAACGACATTGAGAAGTGTTTTACAATACCAGTCTGGAGAGAAAACTTAATTGTTTCAATTGAGGAATGCAAGAGGGTTTGGAACAATGATAAAGAAAAAAACCGGAAAAAAGATTGGTCAAAGGTGGTTAAAAGAGAAGCAGAATGTCATGCCAAAGAATGTTGGACGTGGAGAGTTCAAGGAGGAACATGCAATAATGATTACTCTACTAAGCCGGATCATGGGTCAAGCAGATGCTAACAAGTTCCAGCCTTGGATGTTTTACATCATGTCCTAGATTGCTGATGGAACCGAATTCTATAGTTGATCGGCACTCATCAGTGATAGTCTCCACCAACAAATACTTGATTTTCAAAGGGCTCACGAATTCCACATGATGTCATACCTTGTGTATTTGATGGCTTTTCAGGGTCAATTCAGAGGTTTGAATGTTGTTGGAGCTCTAGGTATTCAGCATGTGTATCACCATTTCCCGTAGTTAGAAATTTCTTAAGCTGAACGACATTACAGGCGGGTAAATGATGCATTCCTGATGCATGCAGTGTGAGATATGGATAATGAGTTGCATATACGGTTTTCAGCAGATGCTAGAATAGCAAAGGCAGAATGGGCTGATTGGTTTATCTAGTTTCCCACTTTTTCCTACATCAGAGTATATGACTTCTCAGGAGAGCCAGCCATGTTGCCGAGATATCCTACAGATGAAATAGCATTTATGGAATTTTTGAGGCAAGCCTATGAAGTTCATACATTTTTGCGTAGCAAATGCAAGGCAACTTTCAATTTTCCACTTGGGATGAGTATTTACAGATGCAGATCTAGAGCAGATGCCAAGGCAATCGGTAATGAATCATCCAGATATGGTCTCAAGTTTTTCGACAGGAGGTCTTCATATGATCCTCGTGATGTTTTTGCATCACATCTTGGTCAAAATTGTACGCACAAGCATGCAGTTGAAGACTTCTAGGCTAATTGTGCTGATGAGTTTGAAGTGCGGGAACGCAGTTACAGTAGGTTCACTCTTCAGCAGATGTCTGATATCCTATCAGAAGATATAGAAGGTTTGACAGAGAGTGGCGAAGTTCTACTTCCCACGTATTTCAGGGACCAAATTGAGCAACAACCATTGCCACCTGTTAATTGGTCATTAAAAGAGAGCACTTCCATTGAAGAAAGATCAAGTCGAGTTGTTAAAAATAGTTTGATATTCTTGAAGAATAAGCGGAAAGATGATATTCCAGTAGTAGAGCCGCCAGTTGTACAACCATTAGAGCCTTGCACTTCCAAACCAAAACGAAGGGTTAAAGCTATGAGTATTCTTCCAGAGGGAACAAAAATGGCTAAGTTAAAGAGGAAAAAGGATGAGTCTCTAGCTCATGTCCAGTAGGAACAACTAGTAGTTGAATTAGAAGTTCTTGTTGAACCAACGTTGCATGTTGAAGCGTTACCTTCAGATCATTTTTCTCCTCCTTCGCCAAGCACTTCTCCTATCCACATAGATTCAGAGCTAGATTCGCCGGTTTGTAACTCTGATGCACACATTGATTCATCAAGAGCTGATGAAGTTAGAGCCGAGTTTCCAAGAGAAGAAGGCTCATCCTGGCTTGAAAACATTCTGGGAAGGAAGAGGAGAAAGCCTTCATATCAGTTGGATTTGACAGAGCTCAAAAGCGTCTACCAAGACACACCAGACAAGAAGCTGAAGAAGCAGGTTCGCATTGAAAAGAATGCGGATGGAGAGATAATTCTTGAAACTGCAACACCGCCAGAAGATAGAAGTGCTGATGATATCGAGGTTGATGACTTCACAGTTGTCAAAGCTAACCTTGGTAGAAGTACCCGCCATATAGATGTAAATCTCTTCGAGGTTGCAGCGGATAATTCGAAGGAAAGGGTGTTGAAAGATGGAGAAGACAAAGCAGCTCTCAAAGCTGAAGTTAGACAGCTGCGGCAGTATATTTCCAACCTTTTCCATGGCACATCGCAGGCTGATTTATTGCTTCCACCGAATCTCGAATCACCAGCCGATCAACGGCAATTCAGTAAGTTGGTCCTCTATGGGAGGCACATGAATAGTTGGGTGGAAGAATTTGTGACTAAAGGAAGAGTTGTACTTTCAGAGTTTTATCAATTAAAGTACAACACTCATGATTTATGCCAAGGCATCTAGGGGTTGCAGCAGACCATGGCAGAAAATAGACCGGTGTTTGAGATCATTATCTCCGATTTGAAGATGGCACTTGATTTTGTTGATTCAACCGATGATAAGAAGACAGTTTCTACTTGGAAAGCGCAATATCTTTTCACAGTAAAAACTTATGACAGTATAATTTCAGAATTGACAGTGGAAAGAAAAGGTAGTCAACGTCCTCAAGTTTGTCAGATCTTTTGTTTCTCAGATCTCGTGTTCGTATGAAAAAGATGGTACCCTATATGATCTCAGGGAAGTGCAAGCAGAGTTTCAGACTCTCGTCCGTAGCAATTTTAATGATGATATCAATGCCGGCAAGATGGGTCGTTTTGCCGCAATGACAGTGAAGTTTGACAAGGCTGTGGGCGAAGTTCATGAATTTCTTCAGATGGTTGCAAACGGTGAAGAAATGTTAGAGAATCAGAATATCATTCTAGAGAGTATCAGTGTTCCTAGCAAAGATGCAGTCACTCGCTTTTTAGAAGATATTGTTTCCCAGAATATCAATGGATGGCATCACCAAAAAGCAAGAATGTTGATGAGAATGCATTTCAAAAGAAAGCAGTTTTAAATCAGATGCTTTTTGTTTTAAAGCATTTGCTTTCATCCTAAGCTCATCCATTTTATTTTTAGAATGAAATCACTTTGTGTTAGTTGGAGTTTTCTTTGCTTTAAAGCGTTTGTTTATTGTATCTTTGTCTTAGAATAGTAATAAAGCTTGCGAGTTGGCAAGTTAGGGTTAATCAAGGAGATTTTAGGGTTCCCTACTCCTTTGATTTTAGTATAAATAAGAGCAGTCTTGCTCATTGTAGGTAATGGTAATTGTGATAGCAAATTTGCTGTGCCTATTTTAGCTTGCAAATCTTGATATTCCAAGTGTCTTTTCACTTTGTGTAATTTGTTCTCCGGTGTTTGATCACTTGCTGTATGCTTGCCTTTTGCTACAGTATTGCTGTCCTGGAGTTGTACCAACTTTGTGATATTGAATAGAAGTCTCATGCCTATTTTGCTTTGATATTCTATCTCGAATCATCAAGTGTCGTCGTCAGATGTGTGGCTTTTGTAGCTTTCATTTCAGCTTTCATCATTAAAGTACTATAAGTCTTGTAGTGTAAATCTGGGAGAAAATTGCTTAAGTTTTTGTTAAAACAATCATTCCTTGTTCACTTTTAATTGCTTTTGCTCTGAATTTACTTAGGAGATTAAAAGCGTCGTTAGTCTATGCTTAGTTGTAGTGGAAGTTTTAAAAAAGGAAAAAACCTTTTCTGTAGCGTTTAGAGTTTTATAACCTTGTGCTCGCAGCTGAGAATCAAAAAGAAGATAGGCGAAATTTGGTTTAATTTATCTTTTCAGCAAACATTAGCAAAAAGGGAACTCCCCCTTCCAATAGGAGAGCAGTTTATCTGTGCATAGCTGTCCATTTCCAACTCGCATTCCAGAGGTGCGAATTGAAACGCCAACACTTATCATCCCTATTGTGATCATGTTATCTTCTAACTCAATTGCATGCTCCTGTGCACCTGTCAAATCATTTGTTCGACTTGTTTTAAGAAAGCATGCAATATCAAGCAAGAGAACATTGATTAAGTAACTTAGAAGAATCTCTAGAAGGCTTTTAGGTGGCATTGATTCGGTTGACTTGGCGATTAAGCATGCAATAAACTCTCTTATAGATTTGTAGTTGAGCAAATAAGATATGACTATGTTTAGCTAGTTTGAATCACATCAGAAATTTCTTGCACATGGTATTACAATTCATGATTGAGTGCGACTCAAGATGATGGAACTATCCACAACACTTCCAACCAAGTTTTCTACTAAAAATTGAATGACAACATCTTCATGAGCAACCCCAAAATTGCACATGCTGTGAATGTTGAAAGATGCCCATTAATATGCTAGATGCCATCATCAAGGAACTTTGAAAAGACTTTCCTTAATCCATGAGGATGCTTGTGATGTGCAACAAGATCCAAGGGACCAATGGTGTTTGCGCAAGGTAGGGGAGGAAGAGGTGGAGTATTATTGTTATTCTACTAATCAACCATTGTTAACATTGGCTCATTGATGAGAATTGGATCTGCTCTACACCATGTCCTTACTTTGAATGCTAGAATTTTTCAATTCTAGTAAGGATTATTCAGAAGAGGAGGGAATGAATGGTCTTCCTACTAGAATGTTTGTTTTTCTTTCTTCTTCATCCAAACTTGTAGCAGTTGCTCTCCAATTTGCAATTTTTTTTCTTGTAATACAAAACAAATCTCCTCAAGCTGTCCAAAATATCTTTTTGATTTTGGTCAATCCAAATCAAGTTTGCTTGGAGTACAAGAGCTTTTGCATCATGTATGGTTATCAATTTTTGCAAAACAAAACATCGCAAGGTTAAACTTTTCTTCATATTAGAAGGGGAACCTCCCTTGTACCGAAAAATTAAACTAAACCCTAGAATTTAAGGAAATGGTCTCTAGCAATTCTGCAGTATGTGAAAGTTAAGTCTTTAGGTTTGAGCATGCAATACAAACAAACTAAAGAAATTGCTGATCTTTTGGTTCTTAGGTATGTGTACAAGACTAATCGACACTTCTACAAATGGACGAGAAATTTAGATATTTTTTGATTGACGTGAATGACCTTATCTATGATAACTGACATGCACTCACTCTTTTTGGCTAAAAGTTAAGACCAAAAAGAATGAGTATAACACAAGAATTGAGTTGGATTAAACACAATAGACAAAAACTGATAAATTGAATTATGGAAATTATATGCAAAGCTACAACACCCATGTTAATGAAAATCGTAATACAAAGCCTACAACAATCACTAATTTATATTCAATACACCAGATCAGCACATAAGACAACACAAGAAGCTTGAACAATAATCTCAGTAGCAAGTAGGTGTAAAATTTCTATTCCATAAAAATCTATGTGCACAAAGCACTGATTTATATGTCCTTACAATATTTTGCATGTGATAAGTAAATAGATAGCATATTGTAGTTCCTACGCTAAAAATATCTCTCTTGCAATCCAGGAAAGATGAAAATACAAAATTGTTTAAAATAGCTCATCCAAAACAAGAAATCCTTAAATAGAACGTCTCTGAATAGATCTCCTAGAAGATCATCTCAGAATAGTGATAGTCCAATAATAACAATGGCTAAAAATATTCAATCTAATAGTTCGCTTCTCTCAATGATTTTGATGCTACTCTCTTGTCCCAATCGTTAAGGATCTTCTAAAAACACCTAAAGCCCTAATGACTATCACCAAACAATCTTGGTGACTTGAATATGACTTTTCCTAATGTTAGCATTTTAATTTGTATGTTTTAGTACAACACAAAATGGAATAGGATGTGAGGTAAGCCTCTCTTCAATTTGGAAGGGAAATCTCTCTTATAACATAAAACTAACCCTAGATTCTAGACTATGGACAAAATCTACAAGTAATCACACTATGCACGATAATTCTTTGAGGGGTTTTCTATGCAAAGTGAAACCGCTTTTAGGGATTCCTTCTCTTCATTGTCCTTTGCTACCTTGTCCTTGATATAATCTGTTGCAAATTGCAACATCTCGATGTCTCCCTGTCTAGTAGAAGGCCCTAGGTTATTTTGTGTGATCTGAAAATCGGCAGCTTGCACTTCTTAAGCATCCTTGTGCTCCAGAGGTGTGGTTGTTTCAGCTATGATTTGCTCCTCTTCATTCTTCCTAAATCTAGTTTGCCTCTTTGACTCTTTGGTTCCTGCTTCTTGTAGGATTGAGGAGACAAATCCCAAATTAAGAGGCCTTGTGGTTACAACTTTGCTCTTTTTGGCAAGCAATGACATAGTCCACTCAGGAGAATCCTCAACCTGTTTCTCATGAGTGTTAGTATTTTTAGAATTTTTAATATATACAAAATTGTAAATAATAATAATAATAATATAGGAATCGATACCTGTACATGGGGGAAAAATTGTTGTACTGGGATACTTGAACACGTATCCATTCCCGTACCAGGACCGACAACTTAGAGGCATGGTTTTCTCAGGGCTTGACCACCCTAAAAGTGCAACTAATATGTGGTTGGAGGAATTTTGTGTCATCTGTGCCATTTTTCTACTACTTTGGTGTGCTTTCTCCATGGATTGGCTATTCAAAATGTGCGCCAACTGCAAAATTTGTTTTACTCCTTCCTCTTGCCTTGTTTTCATTTGTTGAATGTCAAGTTCCTTTATGACTTCACATTTTGTTGGCTGAAACTTCTCTTATCATTTCTCCCTGGGCATAGCTGAAGGAATTGTGAATTCATCTCAGCATCCATCTTTGTCTCCTCCATTGTTTTCATAGTTTTGAGACTCACTTTTTTACAAAATTGCTATGTTGAAAAGACCAAGGATAAGACCTCTTTGACAAATTTGACTGGAAGAACAAAACTGACTTATACCTAATGTAACATCAAGGATTAACTGAAATTATCTTACAAAAAGAGGCCTAGAAACAGAGTTTCGTAGGGGTACCGACAATAATTAAAATAAAACACTTTTTGTAAAGGGTAGTTTATTGTGTCACAAACAAATTGAAGATAAAAACATCCTTATGCTACAGTCACAATTGGAAAGTAAATTCCAACTTTCAGAATCTTGTTTTTAATTTTGCATTGATACCAACTTGTGATTGCACCAGTTACCTGCCTTGATCTTCATCTATGGCTTTCAGTGGTTTCTTCTTCCCTTGTTTCCCTTTGATCATATATATTGGTTCAGTATTCAATAGCTAGGATTTACCTAGCATAGATTTACTCACTCTTGTTTTGTAATTTGATGTTTTCGTATGTTTAGGCTTAGTGATTTTTGAGCTACTAGGGCTCTTTTCTACTCTAGTTCTTGTCTGTTATATCTGTATGCAGTTTTGACTCACATTAACATACTTTGGTCATTTGTGGACATTGATATAATTTCTTTGTTTGTTTTTGTCTAACATTGTGGTTATTATTGTCATTTGCAGTCAACATTATGTGCAGGATTATATCCCAATGTTGTTGCAATGGAAGAAGGTAGCATAAAAATAGGTCACACTGGTGGTAATAGTCGACCTTCAATTGTGGCCCCAAGCAATCGACCCCGTTGGTTTGACGGACGGAATGAAGTTTTTGTACACCCTACTTCTATAAACCACATGGCATCTGAGTTTCGTTATCCATTCATGGTCTTCCTTGAGAAGGTGCAATCCTTTCTTGAAGTTCAGTTCTTTGACATTATATGCAAGCAACTTGAAAAAATTATGCACTGGAATGATATCTATCTAACAGAAGAGATAATGGTTTCAACACTGTTAACTGTAATCTTTGAAATTAAACAATATTTTTTTTTGCAATTCACAATATAGGCTTGTCAATATTTGGAACTTTTACTAATCAGATTGCAGAACTGTATAAAGTAATGCTGTCCTTTAAATTAGTGATAAATAGAGTTATTAGGTAAGTCTTTCTGTGCATTAAGTGTTTTTGTTCTTAATAATTTGAAAAACCAACTATGGGACAAGATTGCATCTACTATAAGAGATAATTTTTAACTTTACAAAACTCTTGAATTGTAGGATTGTTATTTTAATGATCATACGCATTATGATGTTATTTTAATGATCATAGAGCAATGTCTTATTGAAATACAAAATAAATGCTAGTAACAATAGAGAACTATATATGTATTGCAAAATTATATGCAATGACAAACTTATTAAAATCCACTAGTAATCAATAAAATAATGAGAGTATATTTTAGTGTACCTTGTGGATGTGTCCACAGGGCTATGAAGACATCCCACCATTAGGGGATCTTTTGGGAACACTGGGACAGGGACATAATGTCCCCTCCCAATCCCATTTAGAAAAAAAAGAATTGGGGATTTTCCCTGGATGTCCCCCTTTTCATATAGTAGTTTGTTGATGGTCTGCCTCCCCAACGTTCCTCTGATATTCCAGTGACATCAGGCCATTCCCCACCCATCTAAAACAGTCAAGGAACGGAAAAAAAAGGTCTAAAACAAAACCAAAAAAAAGAGTTTGCAAATTGTGGAATAGACTCTCCCTTCCCTCACAAAAGGAAACATGGACATTAGCTATTCTTTGTGGACTTTAGCATATTAAAATGTTTCCAATGTTTGATTTGGTGTTATATTGTGTCATGTCCCTATGCTAATGACTTTGATTATGTTAAAGATATGAATCTATTATTATAAATCGTAAATTGAATATATTTAAATTAAATATTATATATTGTTAAATATATTTAAATATATTCAAAATAAAATATTATATAAATTAAATACTTAAATATCATAAATTAAATATTATTATAATATATATTATTATATTATAAGATAAATGTTATGGATATTATAAAGGATCGATATCCTCAAGAGAACATTATACTCTCGAATCTTACAAAGAGATGTCTTAATTAAAGGCATATGCTGCTGACTAAACAATAAATAAAATAATTTACATTTCAAAAAGAATCAGCTATTATAATGATTGAGGCAGCAACGATCACTTTAATAAGGTAATAACAAATATACCATGGCATGTAATACAATTGCTAAGGGCAGCGATGATTAATGGCAGCGCTTGTGTTAAGTAAAGGCTGCGATCAAAGGGCTGTGACGGTTGAAGGGTCATAACCTTTCAAGGAGATGCCTCTCCTCACAAAAATATAAAAACAGATTGATGTGAGGAATAAAAAAGGCAAGAAGGGAAAAAACAAAGAATACATTTCTGAATAAAGGAATAATATATTTTCTAAGGAACATTTTCTGATTTTTATATATATATATATATATAGCTGAGACAGGAGGAAGGAAACATACAGCTTCCTCACTATATAGATATATTTGAGCATAGCAAGAGGAAAGTGGAACCACATATATATACATAGAGGTCTAAAATCTGATTATGGTAGACTTATGTAATATGGATCATGCATTTATGATATCATTCTCATAATTTATTAGGTATTGTTGATATAATTATTTGAATTGATAAGACTTTGGTTATGCATAAATCTATCCCATGATAGGAGGAAGGGAAAGTACAAAGGGAATATAGGACCCTCTCTTAGGTATGCCACCCAAAAGGTAATGTACTGAACTCACATGAGCCAAGGTGGTTCTGCCTTTTGGTTGAAGGGTTTTGCCTTTGGGTCTAGGAGAGATGTGCTCTTCTAGATACGCCATTTATGATAAGAAACGATAAGTCCACATAAGCCAAAGGGGTTCTGCCTTCTAGTAAAGGGTTCTACCTTTGGGTCTAGAGAGAGATGTGCTCTTCTAGACACGCCACTTATGATGGCAGTAATAAGTTCACATGGGCCGAAGGGGTTTTGCCTTCTAGTGAAGGGTTCTACCTTTGGGTCTAGAGAGAGATGTGCTCTTTTAGATACGCCACTCATGATGGAAATGAAATGTTCACTTGGGCCAAAGGGGTTCTGCCTTCTAGTTGAAAGGTTCTGCCTTTGGGCCTAGAGAGTTGGATCACTAGGACACCCTTTTGAGACCTCACTTCCCTATCATGGGTATAGTGTTATAAGGAGGCCAATCATGAGGAAATAAGGAAAGATGGCAAGATGAGGGGATAACGGATAAATTAAAATCCTCACTAGGTACGCCACCTCATATGAATGGCATGCACCACATGAGGCCAAGGGGGTTCTGCCTTTTAGTTGGAGGGTTCTACCCTTGGGCCTAGAGAGGCTAAGTCACCCCATCGAGGCATTCTCTTCCATGTTTTCCTATGATTGATCATCCTAAGGTAAGATTCAATTGAATTTATTAAATTGTTATGGACGTACTGATCAATGTTTAAGATTTCTAATTTGTTTGTAGGAAGTTAAATCAAGCCAAGGTACTCTCTAAACCTTTGTTGCTTGGAAATTGATAATTTAGGAAAAAATTAGTGTTGTCACAAAAGGGGACATTACATATTGTTTAGAAATTATAACATGCACATATTGTTATTTGTCATTGCAATAAAATCATGATAAAATGAAATAGTATGTCAATGTATTTGTGGTGATATTTATGGATTATAAAATTCAATATTTCATGGATGATATTGTTAAACACATTTGTAATGGTGTTAAAATCTGCATTATATATAGACTCTAGAGAATGGCCGTATCTGTAGTCCACCAAATTTTTTGAAGTATTTATATAAGCACGAGTAGGAATGTTAATGTTGAATTGCTCACAATTCAAAATTGAATTTAGGGCCTTGTTGCATAGGAATACTGTAATCATTTTTTATTAAATGATAACTGTCATAGCAGGGCTTTCCTATTGGAAAACAACATCAAAGTTCAGTCTTACCTAGAAGATCCCTCTACCATTTGTATACATCTAACATGATGATAATTCTCCAAAAGCAGATATATATTGCATTGTATTTCATATTCTATCATATGTTGGTGATTTTGGATTGATTCTGTGGTACCTAGTTGCTCATCCAGTCTCAGCACATGTACAAGGTTGCAAATCTGAACATGGGTATGTGATAGTAATTAATTTTTGGGCATTTTACCATCTGGGTCTTTCATATTTTCTTCATGTGTTGTATATTTTCTGGGTTTTCAATATATGCCATCTATTGTATTGTTCCAGCAGCACACAAAGCAAGAAAATTGAAACCCCTTCTGCATCTTCTCTCTAGTCTGAAAAAACACAATAAAAAAAATAAAATAACTCTAAAAAGATCATAAAAGGAACCAACAGATACGGCACATTACACAGAGACATCACTGTATAATTCTGAACTTGAAACCAAGGCTGTTGTTTTGTATTGTTCGTCGTGCACAATCTCATCATCACTAGTTACATGCATGTTTAAGATGTCATTCTGAGTCTCTGTCACACATTCCTCATATGTCATGGCATCATCTCCATCCAAATGTTCTACTATGAACTCCTCTTCATCCACTTGCTCCTCATTAACCAAGAAAGGTTTCAGCTTCTTCTCACACTGAACAATCACTTTTTTAGCTAAGTCCTTTTTAACTGATAAGATTCCATGGTCATCCTTCTTCCTGTTAGCCGATAGGATAGAAAGAAGTGATTGTGGCACATCATTACTCTCATTAATAGTCAAAACCATAATGGTTTGTATGGTTGCAATAACATTATCAGCATGTTCTTTCCTGACTGTGGCAAAGAATTGGAGAAACATTCTGTAGATCAAGTCATTCAGTCCCAAATCCAACATAATATTATTCAATATGATGTTTGCAAATGTTTTAAGTATAGCAACCCTTCTATGAAAGTGAGAACATGTGATATCATCAGTATCCTGGAAACTATCCACCATAAGTTGAATTACCTCTTTCATTGTGTTATCATTGTAAGGAGCTTTAGATGCTGAGATTCTCATGATTTCGCTCAAACATGAAGTAACAAGAAGTCTTACCTCATTATCATTGTGTCTTAACAACCTTTACTTAACCAAGGAAGATGTTGTAGGAATCAAGGCTACTTGCATTACCTGAGAGGGTGACTATTCCACCATGTGAAGACATTCCTCTACTTCCTCCAAAGTGCTGAGAAGAGCATCTTTTGGTTGGGATAGGTGTTCAAGTTTATGTCCTGCATTAAAAAGCATATTGCCCAACTCTTCTTCATTTGCCAATGCAACCTTTGAATATGCCTTTTTAATGTTTGGGTCCTTCATTAGCTTGGTCATTTCCTACATCAACTCAAATATAGACTTATATGTAGTCATCTTTTCAACTCTGCTTCTAAAAACTGTCCAGGAGTGGCACTAGAATGGACATGCAGGTGCTGGTCACCAACATGCAAAAAGATATGATGCCACTAAGACTGATAATCAACTACTGCAATTTTCTGATTTGTAACTAAAGTTTTGCAACAAATGTTAGCTTCCAACGAGCTGGCAAGATCACCAGCTCTGATACCACTGTAATATCCCCTCTCCAAATTTGCCTTCAAAAACTCAATTTTTCTGATTTCTAGTGTATTGCCATTTCGTCAAACACTTTGCATGCAGTCTGATCCTTTGATTTCTAGTGTATTGACATTTCGTCAAACACTTTGCCAATCATTGATCACACACTTCAAACAGTCATCGACTTAGAGATGCTGTCACTCGTAGACGGATACTCAGGGTACAATTAGATTGCAGTTGTAGTTGAAGATCAATACAAGACAATATTCACTACCTCGTGGGGTACTTTCACTTACGAGTGGATGCCATTCGGTCTCATCAACGTTGGCGCTACTTTTCAACGAGCTATGGAGTTAGCTTTGGGTGACTTGAAGGACAAGGTTATGGTGGTCTACTTAGATGATCTCACCGTCTTTTCCTAAAGACGTGATGAGCACTTTCAACACTTAACCCATGTGTTCGAGAGGTGCATGTTTTACGGCATCTCCCTGAACCGAAAGAAATCAGTCTTTGCGGTGACCAAAGGAAAGTTGCTTGGCCACATTGTATCCATAGAAGGTACAAGGATTGACCCTAATTGGGTTGATGCCATTCGTAACCTGTCTTTGCCAACAAGCAAAACTGAAGTCCATTCTTTCTTCTGCAAAGTCAACTTTCTCTGAAGGTTCATCCCTGATTTCTTAGAGCTCACAAAAGATATCTCATCTATGATGAAGAAAACTTCAGTTTTCAAGTGGACAAAAGAAGGAAAGAATGCCTTCATAAAAATGAAAGATGCAATCAGCAAAGCTCCCGTCTTAGTTCGTCCTGACTTCGACAAAAGCTTCATTCTCTACTGCTATGCTTCGGAGCATACTATGTCTGCCATTCTCATGCAGAAGCTGAATGAAGAAGTTGAGTTTCTAATCGCATTCATGAGTAGAAGTTTCAAAGACCATGAGATGCGTTACTCACAAATTGAGAAACACACATATGCCGTTGTTAGAGCCATGAAGAACTTAAGATTTTATATCCTGAATTCGCGCACTATAGTGTTTGTACCTGATCCAACAGTCAAAAGTGTTCTTACTCAGCAGGAGATGGGTACTAAGCGAGGAAATTGGGTGGCTAAAGTTCAAGAGTATGATCTCGAGATTAGGCCTACAAAGTTGATACGTGGACAAGGACTTTGTCAACTTATAGCCGAAGAAGGAAATAGAGAAAATCAAGAAACCGTCAATTCTATTGACGAAGAAGAGCTCCCTTTGGTGCTATTCATTCATTCCGCTGAAGAGTGGTATATAGACATAGTCTATTATTTGACGTATGCGGAATGCCCTGATTATCTGGATAAGCAACAAAAAAGGACCCTGAAGCTGAAAGCATTCAAGTATGTGCTATGGAAGGACGTGTTGTACAAGTAGGGTCTAGATGGCACATTTTTGAGATGTGTTGAGAAAAACCAGCAAAGGAAGTTACTTGAAGGCTTTCATGATAACGCTTGTCGTGGTCATTTTTCATCACAGATCACAGCATTCAAAATCCTGCGAGCAAAGTACTATTGGCCGACTATGTTCAGGGATGCATATGAGTGGGTGCAGAAGTGTTAAGCATGTCAGCAGTTCGTTGGAAAACTTAAGCTGGCGGTCATTCCACTTAAGCCAGTCATCATTGAAGCCCCTTTTCAGCAGTGGGGGTTAGATTTCATTGGGCCTCTTAACCCTAATTCAAGCAAAGGACATGTCTATGTTCTCACAGCTACGGACTATTTCACAAAATGGGTTGAGGCCATTCCTACTAGGCGAGCTACCTCGGAGGTTGTATGCGACTTCCTGAAGGATAACATTTTGTCGCGCTTTGGGGTACCTCAAAAGATCGTGATAGATAATGCAACAAGTTTTTCCACGGAAGAACTATTGGGTTTCTATTTTGACTACGGAATCACCTTGTGTCATTCTTTAGATTATTACCCTCAGGGTAATGGACAAGCAGAATCCTCTAATAAAAATCTAGTCACGATTATTCGCAAGTTGGTTGACAACAATCAACGCACCTGGCACAAAAGGTTGTATGACGCCTTGTGGGCAGACAGAATCACACCAAAGAGAGCCATTGACACTTCGTCGTTCGCTATCATGTATGGCACTGAAGCTATTCTGCCTATCACACTGGAGCTATTTGCCTTGCAGCTAGCATTGGTAGTCGAAGATGATCAATTCAAGGATCCCATTGAAAGACACATCATGTACCTATCAAAGTTCGAAGAGGAGAGATCTGAAGTGGTTGATAAGATCACTTATCATCAGGATCGTGTGAAAAAAATCTTTGACAAAAAGGCTTGTCAACGCAACTTCGACATTGGTGATCTTGCCCTGCTATGGGATAAGAGACATGAGCCTAAAGGAATGCATTGCAAATTTGACTCCTTGTGGCTTAGACCCTTCAAGATTTGCGAGCTCTGTGTAGACAACACATTTTTCTCTCGCACTTGGAAGGTACGCCATTACCATTGCCCTATAGTGGGCAATTTCTGAAACACTTCATTCCTTAGGGTATGAAGGGGTTTCCCCTTTTATGTTGTATTGTGTTTTCCCCTTTCTGTAATGTATTTGTTATGTAGTATTGTTTTTCCCAGTTATATATCGTTTATTTGTTGTGTCCCATTAGGTAGACCAGAGTTCCACCTTTAGGTGATTTAGGAAAGTATGGTGACTCTATTGCCCAATTGATAAGACACTGATCTATATTGAAAACCATAGATTCTGAGGTCCTCCTATGCCGCAAGTATACACCATGGTCCCCAGATAGAGCTAATTGTTGTACCCATATGAAAATTTTTCGTCAATGTATACAAAAACCCCAAAGTGATATCAAATCCCTTCTCGAGCATTGTGTCGCCTTGTCATTTTCTTCTAACCCTGCAGGTTCAAGATATATCAAAGAAGATCGAAGGAAGGCTAGATCAAAGTGAAGTTTCAAGAAGCCAAAATGGCTATGGCTATGAAAGATCGTCGAAAGGAGAAGGTCCAAATCATCAAGTTGAAGTCCAAAACATTGCTAAAGAATGGTGAAAGGCGTAGTGGAAAGGCCAAACAAGCCCAAGATAAAAAAATATAAATTTTTTGTCAAAAGTCAAAATTTTTGAAAATTTTTCAGGCAAAAGCGTGCCTGGCTCATGGTGCGCGCGCTTGAGCCTAGGTGCGCCTAGATGAAAATTGTGAGAATCAAAGTCAAGGAGAATCAAGACGAAAAACACACATCTTCGGAGCAAAGTGTGCCAAAATTCAAGCAAAAATGGATGAAGGACGAGAAAAAGACAGTGAAAAAGAGGAAGTGCACTTTTAAAGTTCCTCTTCCGCCAAAGCTCTATAAAAGGTCAAATCACTAAGTTACTTTGCACATCGAGAGGAAGCGCATCTTCTCATATGCGCTTGCGCCAAAGAGGAAAACAAGGAAATTTGTTAGGGCTAAAGAGGAAGCGCACTTCCCCAAGTGCGCCTCCGCCTAAGAAGGGGAAAAGTTTTTAAAGTCATCAAAAAGCACGAAAGTCACTTGAAGGAGGCTCACTTTCATTTCTCCGCCCACGCAAAACAAAGGAAGTAGAAAGTTTTCAAGGCAAAATCAAAAAGGAGGAAGTGGGTTTTTGAAAACCCTCCTCCGACAAAGAGAAGTTGAGAAATTTCAAAGGCAAAAGTCACTTGGAGGAAGCATGCCTTGCAAGTTCCTCTTCCACCAAGCAACAAAAATGTGTCTAAGGCAAAAAAGTGGAGCAAAGAGGAAGCGCATTCTGCAAAACCCGCTTCCATCAAAAGGAGCAATCAAAAAGGTCTACGTATGAGGAACGGTGCGCCAAGGAGTGGCGCACTCCTCCATTGGCACATGCGCCTAGGAGGCGCGCACGCCTAAGGAAAAACGCGCTCTTTTTTGGCGCTTTTTCAAAGCATTCATTCGAAACAAAAAAATCAAACTCAAAGTTGGCCGACCCTATAAACAAGGAGCGCACCTCTTCATGATAGCTTGTTCACATGCTATTTAAGGCACTTAACTCTAAATTCCAACTTCACTCCTTATATTTGCATGCCTAGGGCAAATAAAGGCATTCTTATTTTTAGAATAAAAGCAAATTGGAGAGTTTATAAGAGCAATGCTTCATTTGTGAAGGTATTATTGCCATAGAAGCTTATGTTTTTTAAGATTGGAGCTGATTTTGCTTTGCTACAGTAGAGAACAAGGCATTTTTGTTCATTCCCAGCCTATAATAGAGGTGGATTTCGAAGATATTTCAAAGGAAAGCTTCCATTTTTGTGTAGGTCCAGCTTGAAAGAGGACGAATTTCATTGTTTTAATGCATCTAAAGGCGAAAATTCAAAAGATTTTTGAAGGAAATTTGTCACAAATTACAAGGGCAGCATTCAAAAGGTCAAAAATCAAACTTTTTCACTAACTTTTTCTCCATTTTTGAGCAGTTCCAGCCACCTTCTAGGACAAGATTTTGACCTAAAAGTGTCATTTTTAGTGTTTTTGTGCTTTCCTAGTACCTAAAAACACCTCAAATCGACATTTGCATCTGTTTCTAGGGGTGAAATTGAAGAGAAAACTCAGAAATTTTGCTTTCCAAAGGCAAATTATACATTTTTTTCAAGAAAAGTTTGAGTTGGATAGCGAAGAAAAGGGTCTAGTTTTTCATGACCACAGAGGATAGATCCACAATCTTTTCATGGATGCATCAATATTCCTTTTTGATTTAGTGTTCATAGCCTCGGAGTTGGTTACATGGAAGGAAAAACTTCTCAATGTTGACAAGTATGTGATTGACTTCATTCAGTGCATCCGTTGCAGGTACTTCACCGACGAAGGCGGAAATTGCCTTGTACATGACTTGCATAATGAGTTTATACGGCTGATCCGTGAGAGGTTTTGTGGAGATCCTCATGTAGCAAAGATGTACCTTTTGGTTGAAATCATGGTAAAATTTGATAAGGATGAAAAGGAGTATATGGATCTCTCGGAGACGATAGAAGATGCAAGTGTCATCCTGCAGATGAAGACTATTCACCTTGACTCCATTATTATTCCAGATGAGGCTAAAGTTGATGAATTTGAGCGAAATCTCAATTCTCAGACTTAGCCATTTTTCAGTACCCGCAGGAAAATCTATTTTAAGCAGCTGGAGGGATTTCCAAAGCAGTTTCTATTTTGAGAAATGACATTGCTTTTCAAGGATAAATTTATTTTTAGATTTGATTTGGAAGTCATGCAAAATATCTATTTGTGGAACTCTTTTTGTAATAACATGCAAGTTTAGTTAACTGAATTGCATGAGACTATTTTATATTTTTAAATGCTAATAAGTTCACATGCTTGCATGCAGCATTAGGGTTAGGTTGAAGAGTATTAGTTTGACTTTTCTTTTCTATTTCATGCACCTTTTGTTTTAGGATATAAATAAGTGTATTCTACACACTTAATTTCTGAAAGGTAAATGTTGAAGGTTTTATTGCTATGATTTTATTGTTCAACTGTGTTGCGTAATTTATTACTTTGAGAATAAATTTATGCTTTATCTTAGTGCAAGTTTTGTATTGTCGAGGTTGAAAGCGAATGTTTGTGATTTTATGCATAATCATTTGTCTTTTATCTTCCTTTGTTCTTTGTGTTTCCTTTCAAATTAGCTCGCTATGTTCATTTGTTTTCTTCAATCTCTGGATTTAATTGAAGGAAGCAAAAGAATGTTTTTAGATTAAGTTATTCTTTTGCAGCACTTGAAGAACTTCTTATAGGATTGCAGAAGAGCTTGAATTGCCTTGTGCTTGTGCCTTTGAGAAAACAAAAAGATAGGTTACTCGTATTGTCTTTTAAAATTTCTTATCTAAGGGAGCTTCCCCTCCTAATTTGAAGAACAATTCTACTGTACACGCTGTTCCGTTTTGAGTTGCACTAAAAGGTGCGAATTAAAATGCTAACAGGTGGCAAAGGTGGATAATTAAACGCTCAATATTTTAGTCGCTCTATGGTGAAGGCGATGATATTAAAAATCAGCGATCAAATGGCCTACAACAACAAACAATAAAGGCACGACTGAAGGTACACTTCACCTCTAGGATTGTACATACTCCTCCAAGGAATGTGGCACTAGATCTCAATAAATATATTTGGAAGAAATGATGGCGGCCAGCCTCCAAAATATATGCAAAATTCTGAATTTAACTTTGGATGTTGACAGCAACCCCTTCCTTCAATGTGGTGCTCAAAAGTGACGTTAATCAACTTCAATTAATTTTGAAAATCAACATAGAAATAGTCTCGAAAACAACAATGGCGCACCTAATATTTGCTTGCAAATCTTGATCACTCAATCTTGAAAAACATGCATAAATTCTCCAAATCAGCTCATCATGTAACCCATGTGTGGAATTGCCAATGCTAGGGACGAGAGTTTTTGTCCTCACCTCCTAAGTGGAAATCCAAGGGAGTTTTTGTCCTCCTAGATCCCTGAAAACAACTAAGGTTTTTCGTCCTTGGATGCAAATTCAAACACAAAACTCAAAATTGAAATGCCAAATGAAATCGTGATGATCAAATGAAGCCAAGCACCACCTTTTTATTCCTTTCCAAATTAGGCCTTTGTATCTAAATTTCCCTCCAAGTATTTAGAAATACTTTTTCTTAGTGTTTAAAAAGTCTTTTTAATTAAATATAATAATATTATATTAAGTTGCCTCTTAAATAAGAAATTACTGGGCCCAACTTAAAAATAATATTATAATTCTTTTCACTTTCACAATCCTTTAGCCTATGGGAAAAGTAGAAAGGCTAGAGGTCTTCTCTATGATGCTAGTTTGCAAAAGGGGACATGATAGAAAGTGACAATGTGAACCCTTCAATAAATCATCATTTGTTTAGTCCATCCATTGGTGTCATGTCCCCATATCAAGGCACTATTTAAATTAAAGATTTAGCCATAGTCCATTAATAAATATATATAATATTATATGATATTATCTATAAATATTCTAAATATTATTATAATCATTTATTATAATAATATAAATATAATAATAAATATAAAAATTAATAAATATTATTACAATATATATATTATTATATTATATAAGAATAAACATAAATACAATATTATAAGTTAATTATTATAAAGTCTATCATGACCCAATATTAAGATATTATTTAAATTAAAGATTTAAACAACATATAAAAGTCGGTGAAATTGCTTTGGTAAAATATATATTTAAGTAAATATATATTATTATTAATACTTATTATCTAATAAATAATAATATTATTATTATCCTATACTATAATTATATAAAGTAAGAGAAGTAGTTCCTATGAAATAAAATCAATGATCTTATATAAGGCAATCAAATATAAATAAAAGTATGTATGCGGCTATTAAGCTGGTGTCATCACCTTAATAAATAATAAATAAAAAAAGACAAACATTATTAAAGCCACAACCGTTGGAAAGGGTATATCCTTTTACCCACAGTAAACCCTTGGAAATATATAAAGGGCATAAGGGTGTATGATGGGAAAGTGTGTGAAATATATATTATAAAATATATAAACAGCAGCAGCAATATAATAAAAATCATTCCATCAAGCAAGGAAAAACATTGGAAAATAGAAAGAAGGCCGCAGCGATAGGTAAGAAATACGAGGTAAAGCTCCAGCAGGTAAGTAAGTATATTTTATATGTTTATTTTATAATTATTACATATAGGATTTGTAAGAATGTAAGTTGTATTCAATTTGTCTTTACTGCAATATATAATGGTTCAGTGTTTAATCCAATAATGTGGTAAGTATGAAGTAGCAAAATTCTAATGATGAAAAGTGTTAGTTGATTACATGTGATAAGTTAATAATGAAGGAGAGATTAGAAATAGAGGCTCATGGCCCATCAATCAATATCCCAAGGATCGAGACAAAGGGAAATGAGGCAATGCAACATGGTATTTTGGTTGATGCTTGAGTTGGTCAAAAGAACCTTCCGGGCTAAAGACCCAATAGGCCTTATCTCAATGTTGGTCCGTAGGACCCCACGGGGATAAGTTTCCCATTGTCTCATGTTGGTCAAAGGGACCCCACGGGACAATGGATAGGCCCTTGTCCAATGTTGGTCTAGAGGACCCCACAAGGCAAGGGATGGGCCTTTGATTTAAGTTGGTCTCCAAGTCAAAGGAATGAAATATGGACCCCATGATTGTACCTCCTATAGGCCCTCTCTCGTGGGAAAGTGAATTGATGGACATGTAGACCTAAGTATAAGTCTCTCAATGGATATGTGTATTAGTTATAGTGAAAGTATAATACATATGGGTTATGTTTATAAAGTTTGAATTAAGATTTCTTATGGTTTATTATGATAAATAGAAGAATTGAATTCTAATGTACTCTTTTTGCAAGTTGAAATTGTGTTCAAGGTTGTGAAATTTTGGCTTGTGAAAAGGGGACATTACAATTGGTTCCTTTTCCAATTGGCTGAGTAACCCCTTGAGCCTCCTCTTATAGGCTTGAATGTCCTTGTGCTAACCATATCAAGTATTACAAATTTCTATGAGGATTTCATTATCATCCCTTAATAATTTTAACTCTTGATCAAATGCTTTCTTTAGTCTCTCCCACGTTATTTTCTCAGTATTAGAAAGGTCTAGACACTAGTCTATTGCCAATCCTTGCAATGTGGCTAGAAAACACCTTAATCAATATCTTTGGTCCATTTGATTGTTTGTCATCCATATAGTAATATAGGTTCTACATTGTCTTAGAGGATCTTTAGAACTATCTCCACTAAATTTTGGCAGTTTTTGCCTCTCGACATTAGGACTTGCTAGAGGGGTCACCATTGTTTGATATGATTGTAGTGCCTGAAACCTTCTCCTCAAGAAGTTCTAATCAGCTTATTCCTTTGCTCCTTGGGCACTTTCAGACATGTGAAACCTTCGACCCTTCCAAAGACCTTGGTAGTTCAGACACCACTAGTTCCTTCAAACTCTCTTCTTCCCACTCCAACCTTCAATCCAATCCGAGTGTCTTAGGCTTGGTTTCGTCTTTGATGAACAATTCTTTGATGCCTTGAAGATTGCTCTCATGTGCTTCTTGGTCATCATTTCCTAAAACGTCATCTAACTCCGTTTCACTCTCAAGGGATCTAGCTATTTCCTTCAACCAAACTTGGTCTATAAGATCGATGCACACTTTTTCAGGGAATTGAAGACTAGTTATCTCCACACATTCTTCCTTCGCATGGTTGGTCATAGTGGGTTGAATGTTTTGATGCTTTAACTCTTCACTATGACTCTAATTTACACTTCAACTCCAACTTTGGCTTTGAGTTGGGCTTCGACAGTGAATTTGCACTAATGGAGTCTCTTCGGCTACCACTCATAGTCCTCTTCGTCATTCTCTTTGCTCCACCAGCCATAGAGATCGTTTGATCTTTTGGTCTTGACCATGTTGTGGTCTCTTCTTGCCTTTGTTGGGGTCTAAGGGCATTCATGTCTGAAATTGGACCCGATTTCTTTAAGGCAATGATGCCAATTTTTACTCCTTTATTTGATAAGACTAGTACTTGCATTAAAGAATATAAATAACAATGCATACCAGATAGAGTAACAAAAGTATATTGTTATTCATGTGAAGTCCTTATACAGAAGTAGTCAACCAAGAACAAAACTACTTTCCTTGACTATGAGAAACCTATTTAAAGAACTCAACGGTTGCCAAGTAGAACACAGCTGTCAACAACTACTAAAAACTGACATGGAACAAAGTTATTTTATGCTAACTACACTCCCTTCTAGGCCCTTCCAGTCTTCATCAGCCCTTGCTCTTTGTGGATTTTATTCCTCCCACATGGCTATTTGTATTGGTTTCTTAACCACTAGTTTTGGTGTTGCATTGCTTCATTTTGTTTCTAGTACTTTCATTCCTTTATTTTTCTTTCCTAGGACGCTCTCTTCCTAGAACTTTATACTGTTTGCTGATGCATTCTCAAGTCCCATTAACTTGCTTTTGGTCACTCACAGACATTAATATGCTTATGTATGAAAACAGAAAGAGGACTAAGACTTAGCAAACATATCCTAGTTTGACCAAGAAATGTTAGCCATTATCCATGCCATGCAAGCAAGGAATCATTGTTAATCTAAAAATGTTTGTATAAACATTCATAGAAAGGTGGTTGAGAGAGCAATCATGCTGTGAGGGGATTCTTGAGAAGAGCCAATTGGAAAAGATGAGGAGTGGAAGAATGTTTGTAGCTGGCACTTTTGGCTGTTACAAAATTGGCAGATTGTCTCAACTGTGGATGAATTTATCATGATGGGATGAAAGCATGGCTTATTGTTTTGACTGCAGGCAAATTCGTCCCATCTAGGACAAAATATTTGAACTAAATACTCATACAAGGTGTTGACTTGGTTCTTCTTCCTACTTTTCACATGTTAGATGTTCCATTACCTCTTAGTCAACTATGTACCCCATAGTTGGAAAACTCGAACTCGGCAAAAACTTGGAAGATTTACTTGTAACTTGATATAGAAAAATACAACACAGTTTAATCCAGAAACAATATAAACTATTATGGAATGTGGAAATATCATATCTATGAAATGCTATATTCTTTTAAGCCTTCCATGTTGCTCAATTGAAGCATAGAAGTAGTGAGGAATGGAGAAATGTATGTAAGATTCATATTGATGACTTGTGTAATTGAATATCTTATGGATAATGATTTTGAAGTGAATAATAGACCATAGGTCATTTTCTTTTCTTTCTGATGATAACTTTTTAATTGGATAAAAAGTTAAAATATTATACAAGAGACTGCCTTTTACAATTTGACATAATCAATTACAGCAAGGAGTAGAGGGCTGGAAGGCACTCTAAAAGTACAGAAACTGGGATTGTCCCCTGAAATACATAGAACAGAAAGTGTAGCAATACTATTTGAAGCCCAAGAGGGGGCAAATCAGCAGTGAAATACAGAGATTAGCAAGCATTTTGATACAAAAATCAGCCTAGAAAGAGATAAACCATGGAAATAAAACATAGAACAGCCCAGAGAAAGGAGTATATCTAAATTTATGTTGGTGTTTTATTTCGCACCTTTCAGTGCAAAAGTAAAACGGATAGATGTGCAATAGAACCACTCTTCAAATTTGAAGGAGAAGCTCTCTGTAAAATAAAACTTGACTAAAACAATACAATATGAACAAACTTTTTAGCAGGTTTTCATACTTATGTTGAATGACAGGGAAATTTGCAGAAACGCACTTTGAAACACGAAGCAATGATTTTTGTACTTTTATAACTGAAATCAAAACCGAGGCTACACGCTTGCACTACTCTACTAAATTCAAAGGTTGAGTAGGGCAAGTACACACGGCTTGGATTGACTAACACTTAAACACGAACACCAAGATTAAATTGAATATAGAAGGGACAAAGCCATGACTCATGCATTTAACTTCAGACTTATACTTGGGCACAGATGATGCTACACTTCAATAAGCATTTGAAAGTAGGCATGATAGATGTTATCAAACGAACAACAAAATTACAATTTGAACACTAGGTAACTAACTTTAGCATAATGAAGGCATGAGAATTGCCATTTTCATTGATTGATCAAAATATAACATTGAATTCTGAACACTTGAACATTGAATGCTGAAAAAGCTAACTCCTAATGTATCTTGAATTCTAAAATCTCTCCTTCTCTATGTGCACAAAGCACTTATTTATACTGTTTTACAAAATTGCATGAGAATAAATAAAATAATTTAATTGGTCCCCTAGCTCTAGCTGACTGATGTTTGCATAACATGCAAACTTATTATAAATATCAGTTCCACTGAAACTTTAAAAATATCATCTTCTGTTTTGAGAGGCATGTCTTCCGCATGGAGGGAGGTGTCTATTTGTAACTGAAGTGGTCAATGAATTGCAACTGGAGTTTCCCAAAATTTAATACAGGAACAAATACTTTGTTTTAGCGTGCATGAGTGGCTAGAGACACATTTTTGATCTTGACCAGCTAGTGCCTAATCCCATAGGCGTGCTTTCCTTTGTGTCAAAGCATCTTCGCACCTTACTCCTCTCTAACTGGCACTTCATGCTGATTGAGTATTTGAAATACTCTTTGTAAAAGCGTGTTTGGTCTTCTCTATTGTTGGCATGACTTCCTTGTGCCAGGGTACAGCCTGTTTTGATATGAATTGCTGGTCATTTTGAAAACCTTGCTTTTTCTTTTATTCACTTCTTTCCCTAGCACAAACGTAACTTTGTTCACGATGGCACTATCTTCAAGCTGGCAAATGCTCTTATTTAGATGCTTCCTGAAACGTGTTATCCTTTGTTTGAAGGCACCTTGACATTGTTTTGTATGGTATGATTTTTAGTTTGAAATAGGTGGTTTTGTTATTTGAGAAGGTGCCCTTGTCCTTTCTTTCCCATGCAAGCCTAGTGAATCTGTTTGAAAGGCGTTTGAGACTCCAAACTAGCTTTTTGTTTCCTTCATATGGACGTTTGAACTGAGAATTACTTCCTGATATGAGATGGCACATTTTATCTTTGTAGGAGCATTTGAAGAGTCTTAGGCATGTGCTCCATTAAAACATTCAATCTTCTTCCTCTTGTTTGAAGTGTCTTCCCTGTAATTTCTTCACCTGCTGTGTGTGAAAACTGGAGCTTTTGATTTTTTATTAGGCGCTTTTCTTTTTGTTGTGAGCACATCTATCTCTTTATTTTGGCATGTTACCTCTCCTGGCGGTGCGTTTGGAGCATGAAGAAGGCGCCTTTGATTTCTGAAGCGCATTTTTTCTCCTTGATGGTGCTTTCCTTCTGGTCCTGGCGCGATTTCCCCCTATGATTGACGTTTTTCCTTCACCTGCGTTTGGAATGGAAAGAAGACGCTTGGGAGTGTCTTTTCTGAGTGTTGGGCGTGTGGGAGATCTTCTAAATGTGATTTACTGCTCCTGAGCACGTTTTGGTGAGGGCTAAGGCATGGATCATCTCCTTCAGGCGCGTATTCTTACCTTGAACGCGTTTGGAAGCGTCAAAGAATGAGGGCAAGCACGTATAAAGTCTCCATGGCGCACTGATTTTTTTTTTGAAGTGCTTTTCCTCTTATTAAATTTTTTTGCTTTATTCTTTTTTATAAAGGCGCTTTATAACCGCCTTGGATGCGCTTTCTTGAAGTATGATGCGCACATTATAAGAGGTGCGCGCTCATAGAACTTTTTGGATTATTATATATATATAAAACTTTTTTTTATATTTTTTAATTTTTAGATTTTTAACGTTTGAACTTTGACAATAACAGTTCACATGAATTTTGATTTTATAAATAATTTAATAATCAATAATTATTTTAAAAATTTTAAATTAATTATTAATTAAATTTTTTTAATTAAAATCAAAATAATGAACAAATAATAGACAAAAGATTTGATCCAAAACTTGACAATGGGTGTTTAAATACGATGACTCAAATTTGGACAAAAAGACGATTTTGGACTTACAAATTTTGTGACTTTAAGAACAACATAGACACTTCGAGACGAAGATTTTTTACACGAACATATTCCAACAAGAATATTCAGTCACATGACTTCGACAAACAACCATCTTTAAGATGACTCAATGCTTCAAACTAGTTACGTCAAGACGGGATGACAGAGTGATTCGACACACATGAAAATGAAGAATTTTGTGTCATAATCCGAGTTTTGGATTGGGTACAACAATTTGTATAGTGATAGTCATCACTATCTAGTTTTGAATAGTGATAGTCATCACTAAGAAATCAACATGATTAGGTTACGGAAACCTTGACTCCTTCATTTTTGATGTTCTTGTCTTCCTTTTGGATGTTCCTCCAAACCAAGTTTGCAAAATTGGCTGAGGGTCTGAACAAATAGTGAAATTCTCTCCTTGGTGAGTTTGTTGGTTCATGGGATTGCTAGCCATTGTGTGTTTCTTGGCTGCTTGTTGTGTGGCTTCATTGAGTCGACACATTTTCCTTTCAAGAGTGAGGATTGCTTCGATTGCTTACCACTTTTTTTCTTATCTTCTTATAGTTGTGTTTTCAAGTATTTCGGACAATCAACCTAATTTTCATTCTTTTTCTGGAGATGACTTTAGTGCAATCAAATTGTTGGTAAAGACAATTGACCAACAGTTTCAAGAGGCTTTCATGCATCTCTTTATTTTTTCTTGGGACCTCAATATTCTTTGTAAATTCTAAGATGGTAGCATTTGTGCTGACAAGGACAACTTGCAGTTGTCCTTTGGAATTAGCACTGGCATGGGGATTGATAGGAAAGTTAAGGTTGGGATTGTAAAGAGGATTTACAAATAGGCACAGTTGGAGGGGGATTATTGGATTCCTGGCATCCAGTGTTCTCATATACTGTAGGACTTCCATGAAAGACCATTGCAGGTTGGTTCATTTGGAAATTGGTAACATATGGATGGCCCACAGGAAATGCAAGATTTGGTCATACACTTTTTGTAATAAGATGTTGGAAGAGATCCAGAAGAGAGAGAACTTGTTTAGGCCTTATATAATCTCCCATCACTTTTAGAGACATTGAAAGTAGTTGAGTTATGTTGGAAAGGAGAAGAAAAATTATTACTTCGGCCATGAAACAATCTTTGAATTAATATAATGTCCCCTTTTAGTATACTCTTGATTTCTTTACTTGCACACAATAATATCACTAGAAAGGGACATTAGAGATATTATAGATCAATAAATTAAGACAATATTCAGTTCAATTCATAACACAATTCAATATCGACTATGTTCAAGTCTTAATCCTTACTTCCTTTCTAATCCTCAACCTTGGATGGGGAATTACTTGTCTAGGGCGCGCTAAACCTTCTCCAATGTAATTGGAATGGGATTACTCCACCTCTCCCTAACAACCTTGTCTAGGGCACACTAAACCATCTCCAATCCATCGGGATGGAATTACTCCGCCTCTCCCTAACAAAACCACCTACCCTAAAGTTAGAGGCAATAGAAATAACTATGTTCACATCTCAATCTTGTTTCTCTTCTAATCCTCAACCATGGATGGGGAATTACTTGTCTAGGGCGCGCTAAACCTTCTCCAATGTAATTGGGATGGGATTACTCCACCTCTCCCTAACAAACCTTGTCTAGGGCACGCTAAACCATCTCCAATCCCATCAGGATGGAATTACTTCGCCTTTCCCTAACAAAACCAACCTACCCTAGGGTTGCAGGCAATAGAAGTAATGAGTTTGAACATATCATTACTTAATGTGTTATAAATGTAGGTTATTGATGTTTCTTTCATAGCAAGTTTCATAATGCTTATATGACTAATGATCATATTTCCATTATATGCATTTGTCATGACATTCATCATAATAAACATAAGATTATCATACCAAGATAATTCTTGCCTTGGAACTCCTGAAAATTTCCTTACAGCCTGCTGTACCTTGTAATCTGGATCTGCCTCAACTATATTTCTGTTAGAAAAATCAGAAATTCTTATTATTTTTCCTTGCTGATCTGTATATACTTCAGACCTCTTTTTCTTTTCCTTAAATCTGAAGTATATACCTTCATTTCTGTATTCTTCTTTCCTTGATTGTTGTGTATGTCTTTTCCTCTTGATAAAAACGGAAATCCCAATATATATATATATATATATATATATATACATACTTTGCATATATCTAAATTAGATATGTTCCTTATTTCTTTATTTCTGCCTATTCAAATCCTATATACTTCTTTAGATCTGCCCCTCCATTAGAGATAATATTCCTTCTATTTATATCTGCCGGTGTAACTTATTCTATATGAAATCTGAATTCCCAAAATATCTTTTATTGTATTCCTTTCTGTATATCTCCTTTTCTTCCCCATCCGATGACCTTTTATACCTCTCTAATATCCACCCGATGGTAAGGGATATATCCCTTCCAACGGCTGTGGCTGTCCTTAACATATAATTACCTTTGTTTTTGTTAACAAATCATATTCCCAATCTACGAATCGCATTCCTTTATACCATTCACTTATTTCTATTTCAATCGCACCTTATATAATATAATGTTCTGTTCATTAATTCATAATCTGTCTTTGTTTATATGATCGCTGTTGTTTTTTACTTTTGAGTTTAGTTTGGACCTTAGTCAATCGGTCCCTTATCATGGCATTTTTATTTATTATAATAATATTTAATATATTAATATTTTATATTCATTTCTATATTTATATTTATATGCTATATTTATATATTATATATTATATTTTATATTTGTATAATATATTATATTTATATGATATATATTATATATAATAATAATATCTAAATTAGTAATATTTATATTTATATTGGTTATTTATAAATATAATATATTGGTTAATATATTATATTTAAAATATTTATAGATAATATCATATAATGCATAATTGATTCAACTAGAAATCATTAGTATGGGGACATGACAGCCCTCCCCACTCAAGATTGCTTGTCCTCAAGCAATCACAACGAGTTCTTTCATTACCTTGCACTTTTAATGTCTACCTTCTGATGTGTTGAGACGAAGTCATGGTTTTGATTCAAAATGAACATGCTTCGGTGAAAAGAAAATGATTGTGATTCCATGAAAGAGAATTTGTGACCAAAGAATACTTGAAAAGTCTAATGAAAGACAAATGTATAGGCAAGCATTTGTTTGATGTTTTGAATAACAACGATGTGATGCAAGTATCATAGATGATGATATGGTTTTAGACAAAAAAATGTTTTCAATGCTAAAGTATTGAGATTCCAAGATTCCAATGAATGATGAAGACATCTTGATCTTTGATTACGAGATTCAGTCTTGTACTTGTCATCTTGTAGTTTATCTTTTGATATTTTATTGACCTCAAAATTGAGAAGAGTCATGTTCTTGAGGAGTAATTGATTATATGATATCATGGAGAGAAAATTTTTGATCAAAGAAGATTTGGTAAGCTTATATTTGATTTTGAATAGCAATGTGATTGAGGTAATACAAGTGTTATAGATTAATATGTAGTTAATCAAGTGAATGCAGGAAAAAAAATCTTTTCAAGGTTAAAGAAGAAATTCGGGAGTATTGAGAATCCAAGATTGGAGATTGTAAATGAAATGATATTGATGAAAAATTTGAAAGATAAAGCTAATGATGTTGTAGAGAAGATAAATTCAAGTAAGACTTTGATTGTTGAGCAAGTTATAGGATAATCAATGAACGATGAGAAGATAATGTAGAGAATGATCCCAGGATTGTGGGTTATGGACCTACAATATAATTTAGCAGGAGATTATGTAACAACTATCTTTCATAGGATGACAGGATGACTGCTCTGATACCACTTGTAATGTCCCCTTTTAGGATACTCCTGATTTCTTTACTTGCACACAATAATATCACTAGAAAGGGACATTAGAGATATTATAGATCAATAGGTTAAGATAATATTTAGTTCAATTCATAACACAATTCAATATCGACTATGTTCAAGTCTTAATCCTTACTTCCTTTCTAATCCTCAACTTTGGATGGGGAATTACTTGTTTAGGGCGCGCTAAACCTTCTCCAATGTAATTGGGATGGGATTACTCCGCCTCTCCCTAACAATCTTGTCTAGGGCGCGCTAAACCATCTCCAATCCATCGGGATGGAATTACTCCGCCTCTCCCTAACAAAACCACCTACCCTAAAGTTAGAGGCAATAGAAATAACTATGTTCACATCTCAATCTTGTTTCTCTTCTAATCCTCAACCATGGATAGGGAATTACTTGTCTAGGACGCGCTAAACCTTCTCCAATGTAATTGGGATGGGATTACTCCGCCTCTCCCTAACAAACCTTGTCCAGGGCGCGCTAAACCATCTCCAATCCCATCGGGATGGAATTACTTCACCTTTTCCTAACAAAACCAACCTACCCTAGGGTTGCAGGCAATAGAAGTAATGAGTTTGAACATACCATTACTTAATGTGTTGTAAATGTAGGTTATTGATGTTTCTTTCATAGCAAGTTTCATAATGCTTATATGTTTAATGATCATATTTCCATTATATGCATTTGTCATGGCATTCATCATAATAAACATAAGATTATCATACCAAGATAATTCTTGCCTTGGAACTCTTGAAAATTTCCTTACAGCCTGCTGTACCTTGTAATTTGGATCTGCCTCAATTTTATTTCTGTTTGAAAAATCAGAAATTCTTATTATTTTTCCTTGCTGATCTATATATACTTCAGACCTCTTTTTCTTTTCCTTAAATCTGAAGTAGATACCTTTATTTCTGTATTGTTCTTTCCTTGATTGCTGTGTATGTCTTTTCCTCTTGATAAAAATCCCAATATATATACTTACTTAGCATATATCTAAATCAGATATGTTCCTTATTACTTTATTTCTGCCTATTCAAATCCTATATACTTCTTCAGATCTGCCCCTCCATTAGAGATAATATTCCTTCTATTTATATCTGATGGTGTAACTAATTCTATATGAAATCTGAATTCCCAAAATATCTTTCCTTGTATTCCTTTCTGCTGTATTCGTTTGTGTATATCTCCTTTTCTTCCCCATCCGATGACCTTTTATACCTCTCTAATATCCACCCGATGGTAAGGGATAAATCCCTTCCAACGGCTGTGGCCGTCCTTAACATATAATTACCTTTGTTTTTGTTAACAAATCATATTCCCAATCTATGAATCACATGCGTTTATACCATTCACTTATTTCTATTTCAATTGCACCCTATATAATATAATGTGCTGTTCATTAATTCATAATCTGTCTTTGTTTATATGATCGCTGCTTTTTTTACTTTTGAGTTTAGTTTGGACCTTAGTCAATCGGTCCCTTATCATGGCATTTTTATTTATTATAATAATATTTAATATATTAATATTTTATATTTATTTCTATATTTATATTTATATGCTATATTTATATATTATATATTATATTTTATATTTGTATAATATATATTATATTTATATTATTTATATTTATATGATATATATTATATATAATAATAATATCTAAATTAGTAATATTTATATTTATATTGGTTATTTATAAATATAATGTATCGGTTAATATATTATATTTAAAATATTTATAGATAATATCATATAATGCATAATTGATTCAACTAGAAATCATTAGTATGGGGACATGACAATTAACGAGGTTATGGGTTTCCTTTTCATCCTCATTTATGGTATGAAGCTGTGTGCTGAAACCTGCAGATTTTGCTACACTTCTGATGGATTGCATCTTGTTGTCTTTGAGTGGCTTTCTTGCTAGGAAGCTGATGCACACAATTTTAAAGTGCTGGCACCCACAACAATTTTGAGAAAGGAAGAGTATACCATTATTATAAATTGAAATGTATTTGTATATTTTTTAGAATTTTTTATTTTTTGCTTTTGTTATTATCTATAACTACATTGTGGCCATATCATTTTAAAAATTTATTCATTTTTGTATGATATTATTAGGAACAGATCTCTCTAGAAGCCAGTTACTTTTTTTAAATATCTGGATTGGCTTTTACATACTGTTTGTAGACAAAGAATGAGACTATTTCCAAGTTTCAACATTAAAGTGAGACGTGAATATTTTTAGTCTAATCACTTCAAATGTATAGCAAAAAAGTGTTTATCATGCACCATCATATAAATTTATATAAAGATTATAAGATTCTTATGTCATTTTCAGAGTTATGGATATTCATTATCAAAAGTGATGCTTTGTATATGAAGGAAATGCAGTAAAGAGTAATAGTAAGTGTTCTAATGTACTTGTATTCTTGGTTTGTGAATAGGTGGAAACTACAAAAGTATTTTTGCGGGATACAACGATCATCTCACCATATGCACTTCTTTTGTTTGGTGGTCAAATTAATATTCAACATCAGGTTTGTCCTTTTTCCCTAAATGAAGAGATCAATCGCATACTCATGTTGGCTATCTATGAAACAGAAGGATGGGAACATTTGATGTATTCATAATGTTAAGTCAAAAATATTGTAACATGAACATGGTTTGATAATTTTTTACATGATAACTTTCAATGATTCCTTCTTTCGTGTTCAAATGAGCAAGAAAAAAGAAATTATATCACTGTCATGAATTAGCTAATCTCTCAACATCATATGGTAATATATCAATGTTGTATGACTTCCACAAGTTTTTGAATGAAGAATGGCATTGAGACGGATAGAATGGAGTGCACACATTTTATCATTTATTTATAGCAATAAAAATAGTGCAAGAGATTCTTCGGATTAGAAATAGGAGCACACAATAAAGGACTTAGAAAGGAGGCTCAAGGGCCAATGTTATATACCTCTTTTATAGAATTTGTAATGATCATTAATTCAATATGCTGAAGAAAAGTTTTTTGATACACCACCATTTATTTTATGGGGAAATAATACTCATACATGGTACATTAAACATTTCTTTATAAATAATCACCACAAAAGAATAAAAAAATAATTAATATTTTGTGAAGGGATGTGTTTATTGGTGTCTGTTTACCCTTTCGTTCCCATATCAGTACGGTTCAGGTACGGGTGTGGAGACGGGATGGCGGGGGGTTTGCTGTGGGTGCGTATCCAGGCAAGAATCAACAAAAAACATCATGGAAGTGTTGTTATCCAAGTGTTGAAAGCTCATTTTTCCATCATCTCACTATTTCTGCATGAGAATTATTATTGCGGTTGAAGGTTGACGTACAATAAAACAAACAACCTTATTCTGTTGGGAGATCATTCAACGTTTATGATTTTTAGAGAGTAGGATTTATTCTGCCCTAGTTCGTTCAACGGAAAATGGAAAATTATGAAGTATTTAAATATTTTGTTTATTAACAATTATGAGTATTACTATTTTTATATTTTTAATATATATAAAATTGTAAATTACAGTTATATATAATAATAAAATTATAAATTATAAGTATATATTATATAATTATAATTTATTATATAATATATAATTATAATTTATAAATAATAAACCAGTGTTCCACGGGGACCCGTCCCCCCCCCCAAAACCCGCCGTCCCCCCATCCCGGACGTTTCCGAGACTTGGGGACTCCTGCGAGACGTCCCCCCGCCGTCCCCCCACCGCCGCCGGTACGCCGGAAACTTCAGAGAAACGGCGGGTACTTCTGGCCATCCCCGAGACGTCTCGGGGACTTCTGGACGTCCCTCGAGAGTCTCGGGGACTTCTGGGCGTCCCCCACGCTGGGCAGCGAAAAAGTGCCTTTTTAATTTTTTTTTTTGTTTTTGCTTGGACTTAGAGCCCAAGTCTGAACCCTAAGGAGGTGTTTGACCATTTTCAAAGCTAAAAACTCTCATTAGACTCTCATTCTTCATTTTATTTGCTCAATATGCCATTTCATGTTTTGCAACAGCTAGGTGAAGAAGAGGAAAACCAATGAGAAGAGTGGGTGAAAGAGTGAGTTTGAGGTGTTGCATTTTGTAGTTTGTATTTATTTTGATATCATCATATGCTACTCATTGTAACCATCTTTAAGACTTTATGATACATTGATATGATATTATGATGTGACATGTTATATTTTCCATTTTCGATATAATAGAAACTAAGAAATCTCAAATTCGACAATTTCATTTGTCAAATTCGGCAATTTCATTTGTCTTTTAGTAATAGACTAATAGTATTCAAGTATTTAAAATGTTAGTATTTGCAATTTTGCTAGTTTACTAATTTGCCATTTGAAATGTTACTCTTAAACATTTTTTTATAACTAGTTATTCAAGTACCATATGTATATCAGCGCCGCCCCCCCGCCGCCGTCCCCTCGCCGTCCGCCCGCCATCCCCAAACTTAGACCCTTTGTCCCCCCGTCCCCGACAGGGGACCCGTCCCCGTCAGGGAACTCCGTGGAACACTGTAATAAACTATACAATATAATATATAATTTATATTGTTTTATATATAATTATAGTATATTATATTTATAATTTTATTTATAAATTATAAAATGTAATTTATAATTTTTAATATTATATGATAATTATAATATATATATGTTGCCATACCTGTACCCGAGCAAAAAAAAAGGCATATCCGTGTACCCGATCCTCAAACCCATACCTGATCTTGTACTAGGATTGGCAACTTAGTCTATAATCATTGAAGACATTTGAATGAATCTGAGTAAGTTATATGTTGAGTACATTCAAATGCAAGAAGAAAGGGAGAAAATGTAAAACAAAAAATTACTATCTTCATCCTATTTTTGAATCCCCTCTAGAGAGAGAGAGAGAGATCCTATCTGATTTTTTGAGTGAATGATCATATCCATGAGTTATACAATTGTTATCTCAATTTTTGCATCTATATGATCTAGTTGAAAACTAGCTCTATGGCCAATGGGGGCAATAAATCAGTCAAGTATAGTTTGGCAATACAATATGGGATGAATGTTATCTATTTGTCACTTATTTCTGGACCAATCCCTTGCTATAGCAGTGATGTTTTGTTAGATATTAATTATAGTATTGTTTTTTATTATGGTAAGCATGGATTTTGAAAGGGCCCAGACCCTTGTACAAGAGAACAGATACAACAATGAAGCCCAACAAAACTAAAAAGAACCACCACCAGACAAACAACACCAAACAAGCAAAACAACAAGAAAAAATAGACAAAGGGTCAAGAACCCCAAGCAACCAAGCAACCGAAAATCAGGGTGGTTTGAAATTGAATTTCTCCAAGGAGCTTTGAGTACACATCTTGAACTTGAAATCCTTACCCTCAGATCTCTTCTTTTTGGAAGAACTAGGAAAATCCGAAGGTCCACTTGAGGTTCCTGTATTGCATCGCACCTCAGTCAAAGGAGTCTCCATCACAGCTCTACTGTCCCTAGTCCCTTTATCTCGCATATCAGACGGAGGAGTCCTCGTCTCAGCACTACTGTCTTCAGAAATCCCCCTGTTTCCCATCAAGACACATCCTCTGAGGACATGCACTCCTTTCTCTTCCAGACAGAATATTGCTTCTTACTACTTGGACAAGCAACATCAGAGTGACCTGCTTTGTGACAACAAAAGCAAACAACAGGGGAGTGTTCAAATTCAATCTATTGAATCCATCTACCAAACTTGGATAATAAGGTAATCCTAGAAGGGAGTACCCTATCAGCTTCCACAAACACACAAAATCTAGCAAACAGAAGATGTTTTTTGAATTTCGTAACCACATTTTTCCCAACAAATTGCCCAAAAGATTTGGCAATTCCCATAAATATCTCCTTGTCCCAGTATTCCAGTGGAAGACCTAGCAACCTAACCTAGACTAGAAATTTTTTACTGCATGCCTCAAAAGGGTTGAAGCTCGGTGACCAATTTTGAAGGCACAGACTATTTTGCCCAAGAAACCAAGGGCTAGCAAGGATCCTTGAGCAATCTTCCGAGTTCGAAAAGGAGAACGAGAAGAGGTTGTTTAGCAAAGCAACCACCACAACCTGCCCCCTTAGCTTCCATTTACGAAGCGCCCAACTTCTAACAACATCGATATTGGGACGATTTCTGCAAAATCTCCCAACAAGTGAGTTGTTGAGCCACTCGGCTGCCCTATCAATGAGAGAATCAGGGATGACGATTCGGTGATGTTGATCATCTGCCAAAGCCTATCCAAGAGCAACAACAACACCAGGTGTTTGAGAAAGATCTGCAATCTCCTCAGTAGGGGTGTTGACCTCCATTGAAGCTTCTAACTCCTTCCTAGCAGTATCTTATGCAGCATCTTCAAGCAGCTCAACTCCTATACAAGCAGTCACGCCCTACAAACACCCATCCTCATCCACAAGAGCAACCCTAGTAGCAGCTCATGTAGCTGGTTCAACCAGGTCAACACCCATGCGAGAAGCCGGACCCTGCAAACACCCTTCCAACCCATCTTCCACAGGGGCAACCGTAGCAATAGCACTTGCAGTTTCTTCATTCATTTCTGCCCCAATGCTAGAAGTCACACCCTACAAACAATCCCCCGAAACCACTACAGGGGCATCTGCATTGCCCAATATGGGCTTGGCTGAGTTGGAGGAGGTAGTGACAGAAGCAGCCACTCCTGATTTCTGGAGAAGAAAACCCTGTGAAAGCACGTTGCCAAGGTCGCCCTGCCCTGCAGTGGAGGGTTGTTGCGTCCGCGAAAGGGATTTTTGAATCTCCAACCACATAGCCACGAGGCTTTCATCTCTTCCTTATCAAAAGAGGTCGCCCACTCGTCTAGACCCTCCTCATCCTTGCTATCTAGGTCATCTTCATCACCTCCATCGCTGGCCTCACCTGCAACCAGGAACCCTAAACCGACCGATGCCCACTCCATAAAATTAATTATAGTATTGTTGTTTGTTGGTGTTTTCAGAATTAAGTTTGCGAATAGTTTCAATTTCCTACTTTTTGTAAATCTAGATAGTTTTTCGCTAGATAGTAGTTTTCGTGCTGAACAAATTGTAAAAATTTGATGGTCTATCGCTAGTAGCTTGAAATTCATTATAAGAAGATCTTGGTCGGTTTATCGCTAGGCCCATTGCATTTGCATATTTTCTCAGCCCATTTTGGCATTGATCAGGCCTACATTGCTATTAGCCAATTTGGCTTGATCAGACTTGTAATCTGCAAATGGCTTTCTGCATGCAAGCATATCCTTCTGTTGAAGAGGTGTTGATTTTGGTTGGCCATGTTGCTTGTATGCTCTGGTGGGCTATGCTGCCTATTTATCTTTCTAGCATTATAATCATTTAGTTAGTGTTTTCGAACACTGTATGCACTTACCTTGCCCACATTGGGATTTGGATGATTAGAAAGTGCAAGGACTTGCATTTACATTTTTATATATTGGAGAATTTAAAAAGAAAATTAGTTGGGTTATTGTAGTTGTATCAAAGCTGGTGATCTTGCCAGCCTATTCAGAAACTAATCCTTTTTTGTAGAGTTCTTCACATGCACCCTAGTGATAGAGTTTAGATATTATCAAAGGGAAATGAGGAGAGTTCGGTCCCCTGATCTATTAAATACAGAGGCAGAGATTCCAATTCCAGATTTTGAAGTAAAGGGTTTTGATAAGGAAGAAAGAGAGAAGGATTCCCAATGAGGGGGAAAGAGCTGATTTGCGGCTAAGTGCCATTATCCAAGGTCAACAATAGTTGACAAATTTGTTAACCCAAATGTTGCAAAATTTTCAGAACATGAATACTAATGGGGCAAATAGAATCAAAATGGTGAAGGGTGTTGATTAGTAAATCATAACAATAACCACACCAGGATGGTGATTGGTTCTGCAACTTGTCCACTCCAATTCAAGTTTCTAACAAGAGAAGTCCTTGAGTGTGGAGAAGAGCAACCAAATTAGCATGGTGATAATTTCCTTGATTATTTGCATGAGTACCAATCTTTGGGAAACGAGTTCCAATCAACCATGTCTTTGTAGGATTTTGTAACTTGAAGATAAGGAATCGCCCAAGAAAGGAAAGAAACATGAATCATCAAGACTTGCAATGAAGATTGTGTATTTGTCCATACCCACTTTTGATGGTTCAAACAAGTGAACTGCATGTTCATGGATTCAAAATTTGGATATTTACTTCTCCCTTAATCCAATGTTTGAAGGAGAAGCTATCAAATATGCCCCCTCCACTTGGAAGTAGTGCATGAATGGTGGTACCACGGGCTGGTCACTAAAAGGCTGTCATGTCCCTTTTTTGAGCAATCAAAATAATTTAATAATTTAATATTAATTTGCTTGAAATAACTTTATTTCATAAATAAACTGCAACTAATATTTTATTATTAAATTAAAAAAGCTTCTCAAAGTAATCTTATAAAGTGATTTTAAAATGAGGACTTAAGTTGGGGTCCAAAAGTGATTATGTAAAAAGGACACTTTAAGGGCTTGAGTGGGAAAATAGAAGGGAAAAATAAAATAAAATATTTTCCTTCGAAAAGTTATTAAAGGAGGTCTTGAGAAGAGAAAGCTCATTCTTTGTATTTTGATAAAACCCCAGTTATTTGTCCAGGTTTGCACTTGGTTCATTCCTTCGCCGAACGACAAAGACCCTTTTGGCAATCAGTTTCGTGGATGAAAATCCACAGCTAATCGAGTGATTTCACCCAGAAATCACCATTGTGCTAAGTGCAAGAAGATATTGGTTTTGGAGATGAAAACCTTCACATCCATCGGAGCAATTTCATACAAAGGTTGCCATTATGTTGAACAATTTGTGCCATTGTTATTTGTGTGAAGTTTTCAGGATTTTGGTATTTTGGAGATTTGGTTGAAAGTTGGTAATTTCCAGATTTGTGTTGTAGCGGTGACACATCATTTCTAGGTTTGAGATTTAGTGAAATATCATTTGCAGGCAAATATTATCAATTTCTGGTATGGGCTGAATAAACAGAGTTTATTATAATTTAGGTTGTACAAATTGTTGTACAAATAATATAAGAAGCGCTTCATAATAAAAGAATTTTATTATTTTTTATGAAGCATATCTTTTGGTTCAATATTGCCCATCCTTAGTAAATATTGTATTTCCAAAGTAGGGGCCGCATTAATTTTGGAAGTATGAAAAATGTTTGAAAGGAAGAAATCATGGGAAAAAGAAATTAAATCGATTCATTGCAGTCGTGCGTGGGATTTCATTGATGAAAGTTTAACTTTATTGAAATATTAATTATTGTTGTACATATTGTGAGAAGGGAGTTTGAAGTATTAAGGGAATCGCATGGTATCTAAAGAAGTCGTGGAAATATGATAAGGAAGTGATTCCTTTATCTAATGCCTATTACCAAGTCTTTGTTGATCTTTAAGTTAAACCTATTGTACAAGATAGAAGTTGGGCAAATGAGTATTGTAGAATCGTGGGAGGATAAAGGTTGGGCAATTCATTCAGTATAGTCAATAGAGACTATAAAGTGGCCTCCAGCCTTAGTTAATGACAGAACAAGAGACGTGAGGATTTATTGAGGGAGTCATTGCTACATACAAGGAAATTTTGGGTTGTGGTTACGAATAGCCCAATAGACATGCAAGTTTCTTTGAATATGAAGTGAGCAGCTACAGTTTGAAGGAGATCCATGGGTTTATATTGCTACAAAAGTGTTCTTACAGTAGTCATTAGGATTTTATGAAATAACTATTGCTTGTACTCACCAAAAATTTGTATTCAGCAGAGCTATTAAGGTTTGGGTAGTGTTTCTTGCATAACAAAATCGACATAAGATTTTGTAATGTCCCACCCTAGTTTGGAACAATTTTTTTTTTCAAACACCCATAATGTTTACTGATTTCTAGTGAGCTGACATTCCGTCAAACACTTGGCATGCAATCTTTGTGACTGATTTTCTGAGTTTATTTGCTTGTTTGGATGTTTCAGTTTACATATGCATTTGCCATGAAGTAGTGCCAAAACATAACAATTTGCAATTGAAACAAAGACAAACAATATGACTGATAACATAAATCAGAGGTCTGATATGACTCAGAACAGCAAGATATCTTTATTCAAATTAAAGATTTGAATAACTATTACATCCATTACATACCTGGTTTGTCCTTCCTTGATATAGACATGAATAAAGATGTCATTCTTACAAAGATATGAGCCGATATGTAAGAACTGTTGAGTTATTTGTAGCTTCGATCAGATAACATATTACCAAATAGCATGATCGAATGATATACATCGTCTGCATTCTAAACGACGATTAGTAATTGTTGTCATCGGTGAAACGACTTCATTAGAAACGGTGACTGTGGGAGTCACATCTGTGATAGACATGACTCCTTCACAGATGTGACTTCTACAGTCACTAACATATATATATCAATGTCGTTGCCCAGCAATACTACGAATCAACACAAAAATCGAAAGTGTATGAGAAGTAGAAATTGCATCTGGAAAAACAAAAGACAGTAATAAATTAACTCTGCAATACAAATATCCAACCTTCAGAAAATATCCAAATCAGAGATTATAAGTTCGATTTGAATTTACATGGTATCAGAGCCAAGTTAAGCAGAATCCGGGCAGAAAATCGAACTTGAGAAATTCAGATTTAATACATCCCATTTCTCAAATGGCAACAGCAATCCGATTCGAAGACAGATTGGAAGGAGGAAATAACTTCTCATCATGGAAATTCAGAATTATGATGATACTAAAAGAAAATAAAGTTGATTCATTTGTGAGAGAAAACAAAACGGAACCAGAGAATGATCCTGATAAAACGACATGGATTGAAGGAAATGACAAAGCCATGAAAATCATAGTTGATGGAGTTAGAGATCATATCATGCCGATTCTGACAAAACATGAGACTGCATATCATATGTTTAAGTCACTTGAAAGCAATTACGAAATTAATAACTCCAGCAGAACCTTAGCCCTAAAGAGAGAAATAAATCATATAAGTATGAACAAAGGAGAATCTATCAGTGCATACTTTATGAGAATATCTGCACTAAGGGATCAACTATCAACACTTGGGTACCAAATTGAAAGCAAGGAACTAACACTTATTGCCCTAGATGGTCTCCCAACTGGGAGACATTTGTTCAAGGCATTAGTGCAAGGTCTAAATTTCCAAAATTTGACCGCCTAAGATCAGACTGTCTTCAAGAAGAATCTAGACAGACAAAGAAAGGGTCAAAACAGAAAAATATAGATGAAGATCTTCATGTTCTAAATACAAACTCTCACAAGAAAGAGAAGAAGAAACACTTCAAGAAGAGGAAAAATCATCACGGGAAAGGTTCATTCAAGAAAAACATTTCTCGCATCCAATGTTTCGGATGTGACCAATATGGACACTATGCAGTTAGATGTCCTGACAGAACCAAGCAACAAGCATCTTATGCCAAAATAAAGGAGCATGAATCCGAGAAATATGTATTCTACTCTGCACTTTCAAACCAAGTTACAAATAAATCCAACACCTGGATTATAGATAGTGGTTCATCAAGACACATCACAGGGTTCAGGGAACTACTAGACACCATGGTAGAAGAGACTAACGAAGAAGTAACAATTGGAGATGACTCTGTACATCCAGTCAAGGGTGTTGGCACATGCACCCTCAAATTAAAGACTGGCATCTCCATCCAACTTACTGGAGTATTGTTTGTCCCAGGCATCAAAAGAAATCTAGTCTCCATATTTGCACTTGAAGATAATGGATATAGGGTGACCTTTATGGATAGCAAAGTATTGGCATGGCCAAAGAATTCTACTATTAAGAAAGCCAAAACCATAGGTCATAGACAAGGGTACTTGTATGAGTTATGTACGGAATCAAATCTAGCCCTAATTCATGAAACTGCAGACTCTAATGAAATATGGCATAGAAGACTAGGACACCTAAATTTCCGTGCCATATCTTCCATGGAAAGACTAGTTACAGGGTTACCCAAACCCAAACAATATAATTTAGGGGTATGTAAGGGGTGTGCCTTAGGAAAAAATACAAAGGGGTCCTTTCAAAATAGTTCTAGCAAAACAAATAACGTATTAGAACTAGTTCACTCAGATTTATGTGGACCCATGTTTGTACCCTCCTTAGGTGGGTTTCTATACTATGTAATCTTCGTTGATGACTTCTCCAGAAAGACATGGATCTATTTTCTTAAATGTAAAGAATCACAAGAAATCCTTAAAAGATTTAAGGAATTCAAATCCATTACTGGAAACTCTTCCGGGAGAAAAATCAAAACCTTAAGAACAGATAATGGGAGTGAATACACTTCAGACATTTTTAAAGACTTTTGTAAAAACACTGGGATTAAGAGGTAGTTCACTGTACCTTATAATCCTCAACAAAATGGAGTTGCAGAAAGAAAAAATAGAACCATTGTAGAAGCTGCTAGGGCTATGTTATTTGATCAGAATATAGACACTTCACTTTGGGCAGAAGCATCTAGTATTGCTGTCTATATATTGAACAGATGTCCTCACTCTCATATTGATGACAAAACTCCTGAAGAAGCCTTCACTGGCACAAAACCAGACATTAGTCATTTAAGGATATTTGGTTGTCCTGTTTACATTCATGTGCCCAAAGAGAAAAGAACTAAGCTAGAACCTTCTGGGAGAAAAGGCATCTTTGTAGGCTATAGTCAAACATCAAAAGCTTATAGAATATATATACCTGGTCAAAGACAGACTGAACTAAGCAGAGATGTGATTTTTGAGAAAGACATAGCTTTCAAAAGAGCCAGAAATTATATCGAGACAGAAATTCAAACTTCCAACTCAGGCATAGAAGAGAATCCTACACCTGAGTTTCAGAGGGAGTATACTGGGGAAGATGTAAACCATGAACAAATCACATCACTAGAAAATCCCAAGAAAAGACCACTCTGGGCCACCAAAACAATGGAAGAAGCTAAAAATTATGCCGCTCCATCAGGGACTTTTAGGGAAAGCACAAGACCTAAGAGATTCTCTAGTTATGTAGCTTTAATGAGTGAATTCATTAAATCAGAACCTTCTAGTGCTATAGAAGCTCTTAAGCACCAAGCATGGAAGGATGCCATGACAGAGGAGTATCAATCCATCTTGAAGAATGATGTGTGGGATATAGTACCTAGACCAAAAGGGAAATCTATTGTTTCTTCAAAATGGCTATTTAAAATCAAACATGCTGCAGATGGCAGTATAGGGAAATACAAAGCAAGATTTGTAGCGAGAGGATTTTCACAAAAGGAAGGAATTGATTACGACGAAACCTTCGCTCCTGTTGCTCGATATACATCAGTCAGGGCAGTTCTAGCTATTGCAGCAGCCAAAGGGTCCATCAAATGGACGTAAAAATTGCTTTCTTAAATGGAACCATTGAAGAAGAGGTTTACTTAGAGCAACCCGAAGGATTTGAGATTCACAATGCAGGATCCCATGTATGTAAATTAAAGAAAGCTCTATATGGACTTAAACAGGCCCCCAGAGCCTGGTACGAAAGAATTGACAGCTACCTCTTGAGATTAGGCTTCTCAAAGAATGATGTAGATCCAAATCTCTACTTCAAACAAAGCAAAGGTGATATGTTAATATTGATATTATATGTTGATGATCAATTGATTACAGGAGAAGATCACCTTATTGATCAGTGTAAGAAAGATCTAGCTTCAGAATTTGACATGAAGGACTTAGGTCTATTACACTACTTCCTTGGACTAGAAGTATGGCAGAAATCAGACTGTATTATTCTAAACCAAGGGAAGTACACAATTGATATATTAAAAAGGTTTGGTATGATGGAATGTAGACCTATGTCTACCCCCATGGAAACAAATCTTCATAAATTGAAGGAAGCAGCAGCAGATTCTCCGTTGGCAGATCCCACTCTTTACAGACAGATAATTGGATCCTTGATGTATTTGGTCAATACCAGACTTGATATTTGCTATGCTGTAAATGCCTTAAGTCAGTTTATGTGTGAACCCAAGGAGATGCATCTTGTGGTTGTGAAGCATATAATGAGATACCTTCAAGGTACTCTAAATTATGGCTTAAAATATGAAAAGGTTAACTTAGATCTACATGGATTCACAGATTCAGATTGGGCTGGAAGTGTAACTGACCGGAAGAGCACCTTTGGATGTTGTTTCAGTTTAGGGTCAGCAATGATATCGTGGATCACCAGAAAACAATCTTCAGTTGCTCAGAGTTCTACAGAAGCCGAATTTATTGCAGCTTCTATGGCTGCTAGAGAGGCAGTATGGCTTAGAAAACTGCTTGTGGGATTATTTGGTAAACCTCTGAAACCAACTATCATCCATTGCGACAATCAAAGCTGTATTAAGCTATCCGTGAATCCAGTATTCCATGATAGATCTAAACATATTGAGATTCCTCATCACTATGTGCGTGATATGGTGGAAAGGAATGTGATTCAGTTGGAGTATATCAGTACAGGAGATCAAACTGCAGATATTCTTACCAAACCACTCCTCAAGGTAAAAGTTGAATACTTCAGGAAAAATCTTGGTATGATTGAAATGTAAAATTCTAATTGATTTGTACTAATATATTAAAGATGTTTAATGTGTAAACATCTTGTGTCATATGTGTGACTCTATGACATTATGGGCCTACCCATTTTGTGTTTATTTCTAAAAGGTGGCGATCTTTTGGATAATCTACACTTGTACCTAACATTATAAGGTGACGATCTTATAATGTTCATTAGACTGATATCATGTGACTTGATATTGGTATGAATCATGGAGTTATCATGATTAAGTTATGGTAGACATTATGTGACTTAATGTCAGTGCACATACCATAACTGGGATATATAAGGAGAATGTAATGTTCTCGAGTATAGTATATCCTTTAGTATCACGAGGTAGGTGATGCTACGTATCACGAGATAGGTGATACTATATATATCATGAGTTATGTGATATTAAATTACTTTGAGTAATTCAATACAGATCAGATAATTGATATTCACAGAGATTATTGTGATATTGTTATCTTCCCGAGCTAAGAGGGAGTGTTGAGTTATTTGTAGCTTCGATCAGATAACGTATTACCAAATAGCATGATCGAATGATATACATTGTCTGCATTCTAAACGGCGATTAGTAATTGTTGTCATCGGTGAAACAACTTCATTAGAAACGGTGACTGTGGGAGTCACACCTGTGATAGGCGTGACTCCTTGAGGAGTCACGTCTATCACAGATGTGACTCCTACAGTCACTAACATATATATATCAATGTCTTTGCCCAGCAATACTACGAATCAACACAAAAATCGGAAGTGTATGAGAAGTAGAAATTGCATCTGGAAAAACAAAAGACAGTAAAAAAATAACTCTGCAATACAAATATCCAACCTTCAGAAAATATCCAAATTAGAGATTATAAGTTCGATTTGAATTTACAAGAACCTTGTCTAAATCTGTTCTAAAAATAACTCTTCTGATCTGAATTTTCTGATTTGTTTTACTTGAGTTTTACTTAGGGTTTTCAAGTTTCGTTTTCACCAATATGTTTGAAATGTTGTGTAGATGGAAAGGTTGCAATATGACAATGAAATAATACCAAATGATGACTGAAAATGAAATGACCAACTCACTTATACAACCAAATATCAACACAAAACATAATAGAACATACCCGGATAGAAGATTTGGCTTCTTTATTTAATGGTAGTTGGCTGATTACAAACAAAGGTCTGATATAAAAATCAGACTTGCATATGAAAGCAAATAGTGTTCAAATATGACCAATATCATGTACAAATGTCTCCAATGATGCAACAACATATGCCAATTGTTGATGAATGCCGATGAAAATCTAAGCCAAATATCAATCATTTGAAGTCTGATTTCAATCCTGTAGCTGCTGATATGCAATCAGATGTCAAAACCCTAGCTGAAACATACCAAAAACACCTCCAAAGTGTAGCCACCTTATGTAGGAGTGAAGCGATTATGCCCAATATGCAAACTATGCCCATATACCATCAATACATGCCATAATATCATCAGATCTACAACTAATATGAATTTATAGAAGTCTGAAACACAAAACCAGCTTGCTAAATGTTGATGCAAAACACAAATTTGTCCTCCAAAGCCAAGCGCTTCAATGTCAAACCTTTGTATATCAACTTATCGATGAAAAAGCATCAAAAACACCTTCAAATCTGAATATCAATCTTCAAACCCTAGCTGATTGCAATTATTCTCTTCAAACCCTAGCTTGAATTCATCCAATAACCTGCAAATAAGCTCAATAATGGATTCTAGGTGAATCCATCTCCCATCGTGGATTGGGTTTTCGTCCAAACCACTATTATCCAAGGGTTTTCGTCCTTAGATTCCACTGAAACTCTATTACAGCCAAGAGAAACTCTCCAAAACATAAAAAGCCAAATGATCAATGATATAATGATATCAATTGATGTCCTTTTATCCTCCTTAAGTTGGGTGACCCAATAAACCAATATTTTATTATTTTTGAAGTCCATCGCCATAATAAAATATTATTTATTTATTTTCATTTAATTTATTTCTCCTTTTTCCTCCAAGGGCGGCGGCTAGGAGAGAGAAAATAATATTTTATTATTTTCTTTTTCTTTATTTTTTAATTTCTCTCTTGGGCAGCGATTTCCATGGAAAATAATATAATATTTAAAAATAAAATATTATAGTTTATTTTCACCTTCCAACATTCCCATTTTCCACCTTTAAGTCATTTTTTCGTTTTCCCAATTTGGCCGCTCCAATACTTTTCTAATTATTTTATTATTTTTGGCTATCTTAAAAATAATAGAAAAATACCAATAGCCAAAATATTACTTTGTTTCAACTCGCAAAAATAGTTGAAGCCATAAAATTCAACATTCCATTCTCCAAGCCTCAACAACATTCGTTTTTCCAAACTTGCTCAAAAAGGGGACATTACACGTCCTCCCACCTCGAGATTGCTTGTCGTCAAGCAATCACATGTGAATGGCTGATTACAAGATACCAGGATCCCATATTCTTCTTGTATCTCCATACATACTCAACATGAAATGAAAAACATCTCTCAACATAACATCCATAATACTCACACATACTTCCTCAAAGCTACTGGTGTAAAAGATGAAAATCTGATTTAAACTCATCCTGGGACCGCTTCCGCTGTCATAAACTGATGTAAACTCATCATTACTCAATCTCCAAGTGTTGTAGTGACAATCCCATGCACACAAATTCAAGGGCTCAACCAAATCTGAAACACTTATGTCTCTTTCTTCATGTATAGTCAAAACACTAGTGGCTGATCCACTAAGTGAGTGTAGGTGTTGTCTTTGCTTGGGCAGCCAACAACTTTGCCTTTCTAGCTCTTTGTACCCATCCATCACACATGTCTCGAGTTTTCTTGACATCCTTTGTTGTATGATGTATAAAATCAGATTTGTAGTTTTTTGAATCTTCAATACTCCTCATGCTTAACACCCAAAACTTAAGTGCCATCATTAGGAGACTCTTCCACCTCATTTTCCTCATGTGAAGTGGCTGCTATCTCATAATTATGTGAGGAAATAGGACTGCTGTCACAAAAGAGAAAATCAAAACTGCTGTCATACCTTCATGTGATGTCTTCTAAATCCTCAAACACTTCTTTTGCCAAATGCTCTTCCACAAGTGCAAATTCAAAAGGTGATGATTTGTTCAATTCCATGTACTCCTTGCTTGTGAATGCATTAAGTGAATCTTCTTTGCCCAATTGATTTTTGCTCTTTTTTTCTTCTTCTTGTGCAAGTAATACAATGGCTTTCATGAGTGTTGTTGGTTTTGCATATGGATGTTCACCATTCGTTGTTGACACTTTTCCAAATTATTCATACCATTCATAAACTCTTTCATATGTCGATCCATACCATTCATAAACTCTTTCATATGTCGATCATTTCTTTGTGGTCTCATGCTATTCCTTCTGTCACCCATTGTGCTAGCTGTTTCAAAACCTATTTGTCTTACAACTTGATTTCCAAACTGAATTCTACCCTACAGACTGGAAGATCCAAACTCTGATACCACTGTAAGAACCCTGTCTAAATTTGTTCTGAAAATAACCCTGTTGATATGAATTTTCTGATTTGTTTTACTTAGGGTTTTCAAGTTTTGTTTTCACCAATATGTTTGAAATGTTGTGTAGATGGAAAGGTTGCAATATGACAATGAATAACACCAAATGATAACTGAAAATGAAATAACTAGCTCACTTATACAACCAAATATTAACACAAAACATAATAGAACATACACGAATAGAAGATTGGGTTTCTTTATTGAATGGTAGTTGGCTGATTACAAAACAAAGGTCTGATATAAAATCAGAATTGCATATGAAAGTAAATAGTGTTCAGATATGACCAATATCATGTACAAATGACTCTCCAATGATGCAACAACATATGCCAACTTGTTGATGATGAATGCCAATGAAAATCTAAGCCAAATATCAATCCTTTGAAGTCTGATTTCAATCCTGTAGCTGTTGATATGCAATCAAATGTCAAAACCCTAGCTGAAATATGCCAAAAATACCTCCATAGTGTAGCCACCTTATGTAGGAGTGAAGCGATTATGCCCAATATGCAAACTATGCCCATATACCATCAATACATGCCATAATATCATTAGATCTACAACTGATATGAATTTATAAAAGTCTGAAACATAAAACCAGCTTGCTAAATGTTGATGCAAAACACAAATTTGTCCTCCAAAGCCAAGCGCTTCAATGCCAAACCTTTGTATATCAACTTATCAATGAAAAAGCACCAAAAACACCTTCAAATCTGAATATCAATCTTCAAACCCTAGCTGATTGCAATTATCCTCTTCAAACCCTAGCTGATTGAAGCTTGAATTCATACAATAACCTGCAAATAAGCTCAATAATGGATTCTAGGTGAATCCATCTCCCATGGTGGATTGGGTTTTCATCCAAACCACTATTATCCAAGGGTTTTCATCCTTAGATATCGCTGAAACTCTGTTACAGCCAAGAGAAACTCTCCAAAACATACAAAGCCAAATAATCAATGATATAATGATATCAATTGATGTCCTTTTATTCTCCTCAAGTTGGGCGACCCAATAAACCAATATTTTATTATTTTTGAAGTCCACCGCCATAATAAAATATTTTTTATTTATTTTCATTTAATTTATTTCTCCTTTTTCCTCCAAGGGCGATGGCTAGGAGAGAGAATAATATTTTATTATTTTCTTTTTCTTTATTTTTTAATTTCTCTCTTGGGTGGCAATTTCCATGGAAAATAATATAATATTTAAAAATAAAATATTATACTTTATTTTCACCTTCCAACATTCCCATTTTCCACCTTTAAGTCATTTTTCATTTTCCCAATTTGACCGCTCCAATACTTGGCTAATTATTTTATTATTTTTGGCTATCTTAAGAATCATATAAAAATACCAATAGCCAAAATATTACTTTGTTTCAGCTTACAAAAATAGTTGAAGCCATAAAATTCAACATTCCATTCTCCAAGCCTCAACAACATTCATTTTTCCAACCTTGCTCAAAAAGGGGACATTACATGATATACAAGACTGAGATAATATATGATTGTTGCAAGTGAAATTCTGATGTAGACAGGTCTGATACAACTTCTTCACATGCCACGATCCTTCATATCTTCTCCAATGGTTGGCGTATCCTTCCAATAAGGCATCAATCCCTCTCAATGGCGTTTAGGACTAAGATGGCAGCGATATCTTTATAGAATGAGAATGATTCCCATATGCAAATGTGATGCAGAGCATCATTGACAGCAGGACAGCAGTATTCATAGACTGTCATAACTTGGTTGCACCAAGACAGTCACTCAAGCCTCCTTGGAATAATCTCCCTCACAAACTCATTCTCATAGCACATCTATAACATGCATTCACATCTAATGCCTTCATTGACAAAGCAATGACAAACAAATCTCTTACCTTCTTGACAGTGGCTGTCTACAAGCCTTCTCTGCAGTGACTGTCATCAAGAGGTCTATCACCTTCTTGTAGTGACTACCTCCACATCTCTTGTCAATGGATCATTTCTAGATCCAGGGTTAACTTGCCTCAGTGCTGATGACTGGTGTTTCAATCCAACTCCACTTCCTTAGACAGTGGCCATCACATAACTTACTACTGTCCTCTAGTAACCTCCAATTCATGGATCTTGGTGGACCATTTATATGGAAAACTCCACCCTTCACTGTTTTCCTGCCCTGCAACCTTCACAAGACCTTGAAACAGTTAGTATACAGTCCATTCCACTGATCAAAAACAGGAAAGATCAGTGGAATGAGGACATATCCATCGTTGTGCTCAGAAGACCCAAATTCAAGGTTTATGACAGTCTAACACCAAAACAATGATTCCTCACTCTAAACCTTGTGTCAAGACTTCAAACCACTTGCAGATGAAAGTTAACTCTCCACTCTAAACATGCATTACAAACATCAACCACCTCCAGGCCGTACAGGTACGGATTTATGCAGAAAACAGTAATTTAATGGTTGTAACAGCAGTTTTAAGACAGTCTGTGGTAAATCGGTGATTTCTCTTAGCAAGATTGATGATAGGAGTCCAACCAAGATTCAATGCAAAGCTCTTTCAACACCCCATCCAACCATTATACCCTTGTGCCATGAAAATTCCGTACAGGTACGGAATAATGCAGAAAAACAGTCAATTTCAGAAATGAACAGCAACTTAAAAAAAACAGTTTTTGGGAAAACAACGATATCTTTCACCTAAATCATTGTTAAGACACCAAATCAGACTCAAATCAAAGGTACTTCGAAGCTCTTTCCATCCATTACAAGTTTGGGCAATAAAAAGTCCATACAATCGTAGGTACGGCTGGTGAACAGTAAGGAAAATCAGAAAAAAACAGGAAAAAGCAGAAAAACAGCATTCCTTTGTTATTATTTCTCAATCTATTGAATGTTTTTTACAATCCCTCCATCCTTGGCTTAAAAACAAGCCTCATACAATGCAAAAAACGTTTGGCATAAACAAAAAACTTCCTAACCGTCGGGGTGCCTTCTTGAATAGAAACTGCTGTCTTTTCACTGTTTTTAGAAACTGCCTTTTCTTTTGGACAGCAATGACTGTTTCTGACTAAATAATGCTTTGTTTAACTTTTGGTTAACCTTTGGCAAGGTTTTAATCAACTATCAAACCCATGACATGCCTTTAAAGGCTATAAACATAGAAACTTAATGACTACCTATACAAATATTAAAACTTAAATGACTAACCTATAACTGTCTTTTGACACAAGACTGTCCTTTACAATATGGAAAAGATTCTTTTAGACATTTGGACATAGTCCAATTACAAACATGGCATTTGTCTTATTATAACATGTAAATGGTCTTAGAGACCTTATTCAACCAAACCAAGACAACTTGAACATTGAACATTAACCGAAGCTAAAACATCTAGGTGCTCCTGCACCAAAATGACCCCCAAACTGAACTGCGAACCTCTTGGATAACGATCAGACTTCAATAGAGTATGAACAACCCCAAAACTCCCTTCAACTTCAAGCGATGGCTTAACTTCGCCAGCGATTACCTTCTCAAAGGGACGGCTGGAATGTCTGATGTCAAACCCCAAATGTATGACAACGATCAACATGATATATGGCAACGATCACCTTCATCCTTGGACAATATACAATAGGAATGTAAATCAATCCTCCATTGCCAATCGCCCAATCACTCCTTCAATCTATCACAAAATCAATGAATATAATCTGCCCTTAATCGCCTCAACAATTTATCATAAACTCCAATTTGTATTTGGAACAAATCCACAAATTTGTCTCAACTATAGCAACTCATCAATCGGCAACATTCAGCTGTGTGAAATCTGTATGATTCCACCAGTAATTCCTTTCCTGCACAAACTGTAACTCTGAATGAGTCACACTGTAATAACCTAGGTGGATCTTTCACCGCCGCAGCTATTCTTCTCCAAGAGGGTTTTCGTCTTTAAGAAGGCTGAGATGAACCAAGTTCAATCTCCCAGAACCACGAGGGTTTCATCATAGGAAAATATAAGAATTTGCATATTTCAAATGAGCTCTCACAACCTCCTTTTATATTTTTGTGCCGAACTCTCTAGAAGCTTATATTTTAAAATTCACTTAATTAATTTAAACTTCATTTTAGCTCCGAAAAGACCTTTTCACTAAAATAATGATAATTTGACATGCAATGTCCCTGTTTTATGCATCCAAGATTTTAAACTCATCCCCTCAGTTCCAACAAGCTATAACACTAAGGTTCTTGTAAATTATTTTAATATAATTTAAGCAACCTTAGAAAAATAATTAAAATAAAGTCATTAATGCACCCAATTTGTGGAAACTGCCAGAGAGCATCGGAATCGAAAATTGATCACACTGGAGTGGTCTCGATGATAAATAATGATAAACGAAGCCAATCGGATGACTTACTAAAAATAGACGGCCTCTCCAAGATTATTGGAAAGCACACCAGAAGCCAAAAATCACCCCGGAAAGTGGCATATGAGTCCTCCAGACCACCTGAGCCCACTAGAAACATCAAGTAAGTCCTTTGATGACGTTGACACACACCTAGAAGGTCAGTGCCAACTGCAATGCAAGAGAACCCGAAAATGGGGACATTACAGATTCAAGCACTTCATATCTCATCATCCATCTCAAAAAGTCGATTATCAATAGATAACTCTACTTCCATTTCAAAAAGTGGGTTACCAACAAATTGGAAGCTATTTCTAGTTGCTTGTTTAGACCTAAGTTGGCAAGTTTTTTTAGGTATGGAATGGAGAAATTTTCAGTTGGTGATTGAAAGGGAAGAAATTTCAGATTCAACAGATGTCATTTCAGCACTTTCCTTCTCTATTTTTGTAAGAAGATTTTGGTATTGCAGCTGCTATCCTATTTTCAGATTGCTGATTTTGGAAAAATCAGATTGTGAGTTATGGTTTTCAGTCTTGAACAACTCTAATTGTGTTCAGTTTGACATCGTAGAATCACGAGAAAATGTTGGTAAGTTGTTGCGGTTGAAAAGGATGATTATGTCAGCCAACATTGATCACATTTGGGAGGCAATGCAGGTAATTCATATCCATCATCAGTTGTTTTCAACATGTATTCAAGCTTTTTTACATTTTTTGCTGAAGAGGACAATTGATAATTTCAACAATAAAGTTTATTTTGAGAAGGTATGTGTGATTGATTATACACAATTGATGAGCATCACTCAATTCCATGTCCAAGAGAAGCAATTCAGATGTTTGCCAACAGTATTGATTTTGAAATGGATAATTTGTGATGGTGACTTGATGAGATATGCTCATCCTTTTGCCTTCAGGTTATATGAAAAAACCAAAGTAAAGATTCTAAACCCATAAAAAAACCAATGGAGATAGGTTTCAAACTATAAAATGTCTAAAGACCATAGACCATGCATGTGGGCAGTCAAGGAGAGAGGCACATCTGCTGGACTTGGAATTTTAAAGCCTCACTACCTACTGGACCTGGTAATGGGAAAAGGCACTGCAACTCTGCTTGAAACAACTGACGATAAGATTCACTTTTCCTAATGTTTGTTTTTTGGTTGTTAGCTAAGCTTTTACTTTTGGTTTCATCTATGTAACCACCAATGTTTCAAAAACATCCTAATACATGTTTTTCTCACTTGTTAGCTCAGTTATGGATCTCTCCATCTCATATTCGTACCTTCTGACACTCAAAAATGGGTTTTTGTAATCATCCCCAACAAACTTGAGCTTGAACAGGGATTTGTTTTAATCTGATATTTTTTTCTATACATATCATGTCTATATCTTTTCCTTATCCAAAAAAAAATTATCAAAAAATGGTGCATTGGAATTTGTTGAAAAAACCATGTATTCATAACTGGTTGACAATTTGATTTATCTTACAACAACCAGACCTTATATAAATTTTGATATTGGTGTGTTTAGATTTTGAATTTTAAGCATGAGAAACCTCAACTAAACGATTGTTCCATATGTTGAAAACATGAATACAATGATTTTAAGGATGTGGAAGGAGAGCCTATATGGAATGATGTTTAAAAATTAGCGAATCAGAACAGTCCAGTTGCAAAATTTATATGGCACTGCAATTTTAACATTTTAAACTTTCTTGGGTTGAGTAGTTGTAGTTTGATATTGATTGCTACTTTGTTCAAACTTCAAATATTTGAAAAGTTACAAGAATTACAGGCTTAATGTGTAATGTATTTTAGTTTTGATGTCTTAAATGTCTCAGGAATATTGAGTTTTATTGATTGACTTTGTGTTCTCAAGAATTACAGGCTTAATGTGTAATGTATTTTAGTTTTGATGTCTTAAATGTCTCAGGAATATTGAGTTTTAATGATTGACTTCGTGTTCTCAAGAATTTTGATTGTTACATGTATAGGCTTCATGTTCTGAAATTCAATTTAGGGTACCTTAATGCAAAAATTATATTGCATTTATAAAAGCACATTGAATGACTTTCAAAGTGCTAATCTAGTTGTTTATTCCAGACTGGAACTGTCATTTTAGATGGCTGGCTGAAAATGAATGCACCGGCCCAAACAGCAGTTCTTTTCAAGGAGCTCCGCCTCACACTTCGCTCAATATTGCAAGAATTGATTCAGAAGCCAAAGGTTTTGCATTTTGAGTTTTAAATCATGCATCAAATAGTCATACAAAACATGTCTAATTTGTTTCTTTTCTTCAAGACGATCTTGTATTCGAGCATGTCTTTTATGTGCATGATATTTTCATTGTATACAAAAGTTAAGTGCATAAAATTATTTTCTGTTTAAGCATAAAAAGCATAATGCTGTTTTAAATAAGCAATGTATACCTTCCAAGGATAACAGCTAGCCTTGATATAAGTTTGTGTTTATTTTTCTAGGCCAACAGCTCCTCTGTAAAACTTAGCAGAGTTTATTCAAAGCAATTGTGTACACATTTTATAATCATCTTTAGATGCCACTCAAAATCCTTTTTTTTATTCCTTTTTTGTGGGCCTAGAACTCTCCTAAAATGTGCATCCTCTAATCTAGCCATAAATATAATCTTCTTTAAGTGTGACATCCAATTCGAATTAGTAGTTGACTTGCTTGTATGAAAGCTCCAAAAGTATACCAAAAATATTATGAGAATTATTTTCTTGTAAGAGTAATCTCCTTCCAGTCTCTTCCTTGGTGTATTCTTTTTTTTTTTTTTTATGATTTTATATTTTCTCCCTGCAGGAGTTGGAGATCGAGGAGCATTTCATTTTCAGATGCCCCATTTACTATGAGACACGGGGGAGATATTATTGCCTCTACAATGACTTAGGCAACAATCTCTCTTCTTTCTTTTGATATTCGGATTAGCGATGTTCGGCTCTTTATCTTTGGGAGGCCATCACCCTTTGGCGCAAATCCTTACATGATGTCTCTCAGGATTCTAGAGCCCCCAAGTTGATCACCTCCTTCCAACACATCCAGGAGCTCGACAACTCTAAACAACCTTTGGGTACCGCTACTTCTCTTATAGACACAAATCTGGAGACGATGCCTCTCATAGTTTCTGCCTCAACATGTTCCACCTCAACATCGTGGTCCTATTTCTTCCCAACGGTACAATTCAGCTTTTTTTTGTTAGCATAGATCTAGATCTATTCCTTTTTCGCAAAGGTCTAAAACAATGCCAATGAGGTGTGGTGGTTGCAAATGAACATTAATGTTCTCCCCTCTTGCATCCACCACCATCTATTTAACCCACTCTATCTTTCCAATGTCTTTGAGTGCATTGTTTATAGTATGCACACAACAAGGAGTCCAATAGATGTTCCTATATGTGGATTGAATCAATCTACTTGTTGCGCTAGCAATATATGCTACATTTGTAATCACCGACACTACGTTTTGAAGACCAACCTCCTCAATGGCTTCTCTTAGAATCTAAAACTAAAACTTGACATCCTTGTGTTTTCCTGAATAATCAATTGCCTTCAAGAAATAAAGTTCATCAAGGCATGAAACTATAATGTTGATGAATGGTTGTTGTCTAGTGCTTTTCCACCCATACATGATTATGCTACAACCATGTGTTATTCATTTATCCTTCTCCTCCATCAACAAGTTAACCTTGGAAGAACTTTTTCCAAAGGAGTGGTCCTCAATCTAATCTTTCTAGGACCCACATAACCATTGCCAATTTCGCCCACCTTCGCGATAAGCTCCTTGTTTTAAGGAGATTGAACATGGAAAATAATACTATTACCAAAATAGATATTGGCAGCAACCCCATTTGCATCATCCTTTTCTTACACATTTAACATATTTGAGGCTTGGTTGCAAAAGGATATTTCTAGGTTGAGGGAAGACTTTGGTGAGATTTTTTCCCTAGTTGCTAAGCTGACATTTATGAGGTTCCTATTATCTGTAGCAACAACTTTTGATAAGTAGAGATAGAACAGATGGACGTGAAGACAACATTCTTGCATTCTGACTTGGAGAAAGAGATATGCATGACACAACTTGAACACTATGTAGGAAGAGGTAAAGAAACTTTGGTTTGTAGATTGAAAAAATCTATTTGTGGCTTCAAATAGTCTCCTATGTACCAAAAGTTTGGTTTCTTTATATTGGAATTGGGTTTTCTAAGATCCATATCAAATCATTCTATTTACTATAAATGTGATGATGATCGATTTCTTGTTATCAAATTGTATGTAGATGATATGTTGTCTTTTCATAACGATACAAATGATCTGTTTTGAAGTCTCAACTTTCAGCACAGTTTGAAATGAAGGACATAGGGATGCGAAGTATATCATGGGTATGGAGATCAGAAGAGAGTGAACAAAAAGCTTTGGTTAGGCTAGAGTGTCATGTCCATATATTTACAGTTGAATCAATTATATAAAGATTAAACATATTAAACTAATTGACAAATATAATTGTCAATATAGATATAAATATAATATATATATTATTAAATAAATATAAATAGTAATATATATATATATATATATATATATATATATATATATATATATATATATATATATATATATATATATATATGATAACAAATATAAATTGAATATTAATTATATTATAAAGTAAATATTACTATCATAAAGTAATAACAGTTATATTAAGGATCGATGTTCTGAAGAAATGACCATCGGGTAAACCTATGACCAATCCCTATAGAGAGCGCTGGCTGCAACACTAGTCATTTACAATGATGAAGAACAAGTCAGCGATACAAGGGTCTAATGGGCGATACTCTATACTAGGAGTGATTCCTTAATCGCTCAACGTCCAATATACAATTGTTAAAGGATATAAAGCAGCAAACCTTATAAGAATCCATGAATAAGACACAATCAGCAACGGATGAATTACGGTCAACATGGAATCTGATTTAAGACAGCGAACAAGTTAACAATCTTTATAATTATAACTAAGACTATCCAAATATAAAGATACGAATTTCATAGTGGATGTCGACGAAACAAAGGAAATACCAGCGTTGGTGCTTATGCTAAGACAGTGATTAGCATTGTTAAGGAATAATGGATGAAATAAAGCAATCACGATACCTTAAAAGAGACGACTATTGATGAAAGGTCACCGATCTTGGTATAAGAGGATCAAGGATCAGCGTTCAAGGAGGGAATCTCGTCATGGGAATCATCAAACCGTTTTGATCATAAAAACAATCAGTCTTACAACCATCGATTTCTCAGCATAGTTGCATCACATCGATTCAAGATATCAACCTACTATTATCAGCAATATTGACCATCTCCATAGGAGATAAATATAAGGCAGAAGTCCATTCAAGCATATTACATATCTCTGACCACACAGATCGGAGCAGCATTATATTCTGGGACAACATAAGCCATTCTATCAGCAAGCATTGAATTAAGAACAAACATATATCTATATTGCAGATCTAGCGAATCAGATATACCAAGGTTAAGAATTTTTGAACTGCCTAAAAGGGGACATTACAAGTGGTATCAGAGCAGTCATCCTGCCATCATGTAAAGAAAATTAATGCAACATTACACAAGACATTCCGCACGTAACAACAACAATAACATGGAAGGACAAATGAATGATGAATTGAAGGCTTTCATGGAAATGACCACAAAGGCTATGATGGAACAAACCAAGGCTACCCAAGCACTTCAGCAAACATTACAAAGCATGGAAAATGTCATCGACAATCTCAAAACTCATTCAACCAATGGAAGAGAAATAGGATCCAACCAGTTCAAAAATAGTAATACTTCATCAATCCCAAAGGTTCCTATACCATCCTTTCTTCCCGAAGAGGAAACATCGAGAACGGAAGAGTCTACTCCAAATTCAATGAGTACGGATGATATTGCACGAGCCTATGCAAGTTTGGAACCCGAAGTAAGAAGGGTAGTATCATTTAATGACTATAGCAATTCAAAGAGAAATGAGATAGCCAAGAAAGAAAGAAGACCTATGAACAAAGATTTGAAGCATAAAGCCAACAAGGTGAACCTTCCCAACTTTGATGGAACAAACAAGATCACCCCACATGCATGGCTACAAAAGTTGAATGACTACTTCCAGCTTAGCTCGATGACCGAAAGGGATGCCCTACAATTTGCCATTTCACACTTGGAGGGATTAGCCTACGAATGGTGGCATCATGGGAAGCATACTCAAGGTCATGAAGCCATCACATCTTATGAGGAATTCTCCAAAAGGTTCATTAAAAGATTCAATCGATGACATCCACAACAAGACTTCAAAGAGTTGACTCTAGTGAAGCAAAGAGGAACCGTGGATGAATATATAAGTGAGTTTGAGAAGATAGCCATCCGAGTTTCAGGAGTAGACGATGATAGACACATTTATTGAAGGATTAGATGAAGCACTACAAGGCTTAGTGGGAGCACTTAAACCCACAACACTTGAAGATGCCATTGAAATGGCAACTCGATTGGAAAAGAACAAACCCTCAAATCCCTATACAAAACCATCCCACAAGAAGGAAAGATTTCACAAACCTTTCTCATCCAAAAATGAAATAAATGAAAAAAACTTATGTTATAGATGCAAGGAACCCTGGACTCATGGACATACTTGCAAAGGAGATGGGAGACCCTGGACCAGAGATGGTATGGTAAAAGACGATTTTTGAAAAAGGAATCTGTGCTTCAAATGCGATGAAAAATGGGAGCCAGGTCGCCGATGTGCAAGGAAAAGAGAACAAAACCTAAAAATCATGACAAATGAAGAATTGGAGGAAAGTTTTGAACCTAAGGAGAAGAAAAAGAAACAAAGTGAAGAAGAATGCCCTCCATCATACCCTCATTAAGACATGATAGGTAGGAAGAATGCCCTCCATCATGCTCTTATTTAATTATGTTAAAGGGATGATAGGTAGGAAGAATGCCCTCCATCATACCCTCATTAAGACATGATAGGTAGGAAGAATGCCCTCCATCATGCTCTTATCTAATTATGTTAAAGGGGTGATAGGTAGGAAAAATGTCCTCCATCATACCCTCATTAAGACATGATAGGTAGGAAGAATGCCCTCCATCATACCCTCATCAAGACATGATAGGTAGGAAGAATGCCCTCCATCATACCCTCATTAAGACATGATAGCTAGGAAGAATGCCCTCCATCATGCTCTTATCTAATTATGTTAAAGGGATGATAGGTAGGAAGAATGCCCTCCATCATACCTTCATCAAGACATGATAGCTAGGAAGAATGCCCTCCATCATGCTCTTATCTAATTATGTTAAAGGGATGATAGGTAGGAAGAATGCCCTCCATCATACCCTCATCAAGAGATGATAGGTAGGAAGTGTGCGCCCTCCATCATACTCTTGTCAAGATGTGACAGGTAGAAAGTGTGCCCTCCATCACGCTCTAACTTGCAAGTATTTCCATGAACTCTATCAAAGGATCGTCTTGAGGTTTGGATAATTGTATGTTGAAATTAATATTATTTATGTTATATCATTAATTATGTTAGGATGTATTGATTTCATTGCTAATTTATTAATCTTTAATATTGCTAATGTCCCTTCCAAGAGTTATTCTTGTGTGCAGGTGAAGAAATCAGTACATCCTACAAGGGACATTAGGGAAGTATAGAACACAAAAAGTTAATTTCATTAATCACAAAGACCCATGAACCAAATTCATCTCTTCCAAGAGTCTCTTTTGAATTCTTCTCTTGATTTAAGTAACATAAAACCAATACTAAGTTATATTATGGGCCCATAACCTACAAATTCCCAGGATCATTCTTCATAATCATCTATAACACTTATATTCATCAAGCACATCGCTATTCAAATAAAAGCTTACCAAATCTTCTTTGATCATAAAATTTCTCTCCATGACATCATATAATCAATTACTCCTCAAGAATACGACCCTTCTCAATTTTGAGGTCAATAACATATGACAAGTATAAGACCGGATCTCGTAATCAAAGATCAAGATATCTTCATCAGTCATTGGAATTTTGGAATCTCAATACTCTCAAAAATTTCTTCAACTACTCATATGACAAGTATGACACGATAGATGACAACTACTCATGCGTGTAAGGAGTCGATCTGGCTTAAGAGATTATGTTCAGATGTGGGGCTAAGTCAGGAGCTATCAAAGTTTTTTGTGACAGTCAAAGTGCCAATGTCTAGAAAAGAACCCAACCTTTTTATGCAATAACGAAGCACATAGATGTCTAGTACCATTTTGTTCGTGACATGGTAGAGGATGAGAGGGTGATGCTGAAGAAAGTTAACACTTTGTAGAACATTGTAGATGCATTGACGAAGCCAGTCAACACAAAGACATTCAGATGATACAGTAAGTCTATGGGCCTCTTGGCCCCTAGCAAGTAGTTGACAATGTTGGTATTCCCTTTACCCTTACAAGGTGTTTGACAAGTTGGAGAATGTTAGCAAAGGTGTCTCAACTTTTCATCATAATGTTAAGAACAAAACATGGAATTTTCAAGCTATAGAATGCAAAAATGCAATTTTAAGAGCTCTAGAGGTTGATTCTAGTTCAAAAAAATGTTGAAACGAACCTTAACTAGAGTAAGCTAGTTAAAGCGACATAGATCTAAGATCTTCAATTTAAGAAAAAAAGGCTCAATTGACTTCTCGGATTAAAAGTTATGGCCTCCCATATCAAAAATGTAAGAGCATCTATGACACATAAGAGAGCTATAAGAGAGAGTTACACACTTGTTGTCCAACTTACAATGCATATTATGATAAATCATAAGGCATCTCTGATTGGAGAAAATGGAGTCAAAATGGAGTGCCCAAGTTGGTTAGTGGATTATGACGAGCTTATGATAGGTGAAAGGAATATACTATTTTTAGTCTGTGTTACCGGTTCTTCTTCCGAAATCCCTGGGTCCCAATTCGGTTGGGCCCGGGTTCTGGTTCGGGTTCGGTTCATCCAGGGATACACCCAGGGTTCTCCTCTTTGACTGTGGGTTCGTACAGGAAGAACCCGGGCGAACCCACAACGAACCCATACAGAATTTTGCAGAACCCGCGACGAACCCATAGTAGGACGCGAAAAAGTGAAGTTTTTTTTTAATTTTTTAATAAATTTTGACATTTTTTAATTTTTTTTTTAGTTGACACTCCTCCAACCCTAAAAGCATAATATGGAAACAACTTGAAGACCAAAAACAGTCTCTTTTGCTCATTCCAAATGAAAAAACAAAACTCTTCCATATTGAGCTGAGCTATTTTTTTGTCTTGCCATCAAATCGATAGAGTTGAAGATCGATTGGTGAAGGATCTAAAGCGATTGTTTTGCTATTCCTACGGGTGTGCAATAGCTCGTTTGCTACAAAGGGGATTTTAGAGGCAGATTTTGCAAAAAAGGTTGGTTTTTTTGGTGTTTTTTTTCTACATTTTTCTTTTGTTTTGAATCTTTTTCGTTCTTTTTTCTAAATTCTTCTATCTACTATAAATCAATGGCACATTTGTAAAGCTTTTAAACTCAACTAGGTTTTAATTTATTATTTTTGTTTTCAATTTGAAATTTCATTTGTTTGAACTTTGAAACTTTGAATTCATGGAATGTGTTGTTTATTGATTTTTTAAATTTTTCGCATAGGGATTACAATGGCAAGCGGTTCAACCTCGTCGGAGAAATCCAAGTTCAAAACAGATCCAAATTCTCCCCTTTGGAAATATGTTCAAATGTTAGAACCACTTCCAAGCGGTGGAGGTTATATATGGATGTGCAATGGTTGTGGGGTTCAGTATAGAAGCTCTTACAGTCGGGTGAAAGCCCATTTGTGTAACATACCTAGGTTGGGCATCAAAGCTTGCCCTGGAAAAAATGGTGTACAAATCCAACAAGCTCAAGTCCTTGCATATATCCAAGAGCAAGAAAAAGCAGAGGAAGCATCAGGGCGTAAACTAAGTCACCCTTTGCTAAAGACTCAGAGAGGTTATCGAGGAATGAAGCCCCCTCAATCAGCATCACCATCAGAATTTGAACAGGAACATGTAGAGAGCCACCCATTTTTGCCCACAGTTGAACCTGTAGCACGCAAGAGATCAAAGGGACCATTGGAAACGGCATTTCACAATGAGTCGTGAGTTTGCTAATCAACAAATTGCAAGATGTCTCTATGCGAATGGCTTAGCTTTCAATGTTGTTCGCTCACCGTATTGGAAAGAAGTGGTGAAAGCAATTAATGATGCTCCAAAAGGTTTTAAGGGCCCAGGTTTTGATAATGTGTGCACCACCTTATTGGAAAAGGAAGTGAAGTTTGTAGAGGATAAATTGAAGCCCATAAGGGAATCTTGGGCTGAGACAGGTTTATCCATCGTTTCTGACGGATGGAAAGATTCAAAAAATCGGCCATTGATCAATGTTATTGCAGTGTGCCCTAAAGGGTCTATGTTTTTGAAGGCAGTCGATTATGAAGGGGAGGTGAAGGATGGTCCATTTATTGCTAATATTCTTTGTCAAGCCATTAAGGAAGTGGGGCCTCGAAACGTGGTTCAAGTGGTAACAGACAATGCAAAAAATTGTAGAGCAGCTGATTTATTGGTTGAGGAGCATTACTCACACATTTTTTGGACACCTTGTGCGGTCCACTCCCTCAACCTTATGCTACAAAAAATTGGCAAAAAAATTGATTGGATCAAACAAGTGTATAGTGAGGCAGAAGACATCCAGATGTTCATCACCAACCACCATATGTCACAAGGCATTTTTAGATCATTCTCAAGATTGGAGCTGCTAAAGGTAAGTGAAGCTTCAAGCAATTTTTATTTTTTCTTAAGTTTATGTTTTTGAGTTTTGTAAATTTATTTAAATTATTTTTTAAGAAGCCTTATTTTTTTATTTTTTTTATTTTGATTTTTATAGGTTGCTAAGAACCGTTTTGCCTCCAACACAATTGTCTTAAGACGGCTTGTGAAGGTTAAAGAGGCACTCTCTAGCATGGTCACCAGCCAAAATTGGTCCATATGGAGGCAATCTAGCACTGAAAGGGCAACAAAAATTAAGCAATTGATCCTAGATGACCATTGGTGGGATCGTGTTGAGTATCTCCTCAGTTTTACCGAGCCCATATTGAGTATGATCCGTTATACCGACATGGATAGGCCTTGTTTGGGAGAGGTATATGATGGCATCGACTCAATGATTGAGAAGATGAAAGCCATCATAAATGAACATGAGCGAGATCCTAAAGAAACTTTCTTCAATCAAATACACCAAATTATTGAAGAGAGATGGGACAAAATGACCACCCCATTGCATCTTCTTGCCTTTGCATTGAGTCCCAAATATTATAGTGCTCAACTCCTTTCTGTGGGGACAAGGGTTGCCCCATATAGAGATGCTGAAGTCAGCCGGGGGTACAAGGTAGCATTTCGCAGACTCTTTGTTGATCCTAACATACGAGAAGCAGTTAGAGCCGAGTTCATGCATTTTGTGAGCTCCACGGACATGGGTGTTGATGCTCTTGTTGACAAATATAAGGTTGATGCTCATATGTGGTGGTACTTCCATGGCCAATCATTCATACACCTACAACCTCTTGCAATAAAAATTTTAGCGCAAGTAAATTTTATTATCTTTTAGATTTTTAAGTTTAATTTCTAAATTCGAAATTTCTAATTTATAACTCTGTCTAATGTTGTCTTGTATTAATAGGTTGCTAGTTCATCAGCTTCTGAGAGGAATTGGAGCACATACTCCTTCATCCACTCAGTAAAGCGTAACAGGCTGCACTCAAAAAGGGCGGAGGACTTAGTGTATGTGCATTTCAACTTGCGCCTCCTTACACACAAAAACAAGGACTACAAGGAAGTGGGATACCGAGCTAGAGCATATTAACCTGGATGCTACCATTTCCCACCTTGCCGCACTTGAAGTTGATGTTGATGTTGAGATTGGTAGTGGCCCTAGTGGGCATGAGAGTGCCAGTGCCAGTGCCAGTGCCACTTTTTGTGGTTCTACTAATATACCAATATCTGATGATGCTCATATGGCTTGTGGTGATGATATTTTTGATGACCCATATGACAGTGATGCCTAATTAGTGATGGCATTGGCTAATTGTTGACATTTGGCATTATAATTTTGATTTTTGAATTGTAATAACTATATATATCATGACATTCGACATTCATGTTTGACTAATTGACATTTTAGTGTTTTTAATTTCTAACACTAGTGTGGTTTTGTTTATTATATGATCATATTCGTGATGCTATGGTATTCTGAACTTAATTACTGCTACAAATATGAATATATTTCTGATTTTTATATGTTTTTGTATGGACGAACCCAAAACGAACCCACACCAAAAAAAAATTTGACCGAACCCGCAAACCCGAACCTGAACGCGAACCCGTACCAGAACCGGTAACTTAGTTTTTAGTCTATGGACCCATCTTGGAATTTGGGTGTTGGATTTTGACTAGGGATTTGGGTGCCACATTTTGGATGGTTTTAGCTCATGGTATCTTAATTACCATTTGATAGTTTTATGCTATGTTACCGGGTTCTTCATTATAGGGGGCGGGTACCGGACCGGACGGGAGCGGGAGCGGACAGGGAGCGCCCCGCCCGGGGCGGGTGAGGCGCTCCCTGTCCGCTCCTGGCAGCTCCTGCGATCCAAAACACTAATTTTTAGTGTTAAAAATTAAAAAAAACGTTTTTAAAAGTCATTTATCAATGAAAAAAAACAAAAACTGAAACCCTAAAAGGGTCCATATAACAAAAACGCCCCTATTCACTTCTTATTTTTGCAACAACTCCTCCATTTCACAAGAGTTTTTCACATTTTGTTCATTTTTGCATTGTGGAGGGAATCGATTGCAAAGCACCAAGGAAGGATTGTAGCTTGCACAAAGGTCATCTATTGATCTAAGGTAAGTAGTTTAACCTTTTTTTTCTAGTTTTTGTTGAATTTTTTCAAGTTTTTTGTGGATTTTTAATTTTTTTCAAAAATTTCAACTTTTTTTTGAAAAAAAAAAACAAGTTTGAACATTTTTTAAACCCATTTTATTGTTTCTCTTGAATGTTTAGGTGTTTTATTAGTGTGTAGGGTTGGAATATTTTTATTATATTTTAATTTTTATTATTTTAATTTAAATTTTGTAATTTCTTAAGCAGCAATCTATTTGAAAGTGAAATGGCTACGCCTACTAGTTCAAGTTCGGTGGGTCTTGAGAAGAGTAAACAATTTAAATATGATCAAGGATCTCCTCTTTGGAGACATGTCAACATGATTGAACAACTAGCAGGAGGTGGGGCTTTTGTTTGGGTTTGTAATGAGTGCAAAGTCACATTTAAGAGCTCATATACTCGATTGAAAGCTCACTTATGTGCCATAAGTGGAAAAGGAATAAAAATATGTGAAGGGCCAAACAAGAGGGGTTTGCCAAAAGCACAAATTATGGCATACATTAAAGAACAAGAAGAAGCTGATGAAAAGAGTGCAAGAGCAAAATCAAGAGCTCATCCTTTAACAAAAAAAACATCAATGAATCCACCTACAGAAGCTCCTTGTTCCAGGCCACAACATCCTTTCTTGGACTTGGAGGTAATCCAAGATGATGAACCCTCTTCTTCTTGCAAAAGAGGTCCATTGGCAAAGGCATTTCAAATGAAACGAGAGATATTGCAGATGAAAAAATTGCACGTTGCATTTATGCCAATGGTCTTCCTTTCAACTTGGTGAGATCACCATATTGGCGGGAAATGGTGGTAGCAATTAGTAATGCACCTTCTGATTACACAGGTCCTGGTTATGAAAAGGTGCGAACCACCTTATTGGCAAAAGAAAAAAGTTATGTAGAGAAATCACTAAAACCAATTAGAGACTCATGGATTGAAACAGGAGTGTCCATTGTTTCTGATGGATGGAAAGATTGCAAAAACCGACCTTTAATAAATGTTATTGTTGTGTCCCCCAAAGGGCCAATGTTTTTGAAGTCGGTTGATTGTGAGGGGGAAATCAAGGATGCACAATTTATTTCCAAAATCCTCATTGAGTCCATAGAGATGGTGGGTGTTGATAATGTTGTCCAAGTCATTACAGACAATGCAAAAAATTGTAGGGCAGCAGGTGCTTTGGTTGAGGAAAGATACTCACACATATTTTGGACACCATGTACCGTACACTCCCTTAACTTGGTGATGCAAGCAATTGGCACTCAAGTAGATTGGGTTAAAAATACATACAATGAGGGTGAGGAGATTCAAATGTTTGTGACAAACCATCATATGTCACAAGGCATCTTCAGGTCTTTCTCGCATTTGGAGTTGTTGAAGGTAAATTTAGTTTATTTTAATTTTAATTTATGCCATATTTTTATTTACTTGAGTTGCATGATTCATTGATTTAGATTCTTGATTTAGATTTTAATTTTTAATGTGTTATTAACTTGTTTTTTTACATAACATTAGGTTGTTGAGACCTGATTTGCATCACACACAATCGTTTTGAGACGACTTGTGAAGCTGAAAGAGGCATTAGGCTCCATGGTCACTAGCCACCAATGGAGTATATGGAAGACAGCTAATTCAGAGAGGGCTCAAAAGGTGAAGTCATCGATCCTAGCTGATGAGTTCTAGGAACGTGTGCAATATGTTTTGAGTTTCACGGAGCCTATCATGAGTATGCTTAGGTTTGCTGATACAAATCAGCCATGTTTGGGGGAAATCTATGATGGCATTGACTCCATGGTAGAAAAAATAAAGAGCATAATAACACAAAAGGACAATGACCCCAATGAAACATTTTCCTAAGTGTCAACAAAATCATTGATGACCGTTGGGACAAGATGAACACACCCTTGCACCTCCTTACATATGCCTTGTCTCCCAAATATTATAGTACTGAGATACTTGCTTTGTCGGGGAGAACCGCACCATATAGAGATAGAGAAGTTGCTTCCGGCTGCATGAAAGCATTTCGAAGAATCTACTCCGATCCAGAAAAGGTGAATGGTGTTAGGAAAGAGTTTGGCAGGTTCATACAAGGACGAGAGCATAGTTTGTGTGCTATTGCAGACATGTACAAGGAAGATGCACATACATGGTGGTACCTCCATGGGCAAGATTATGTTTTGCTCCAGCCTCTTGCAATCAAATTTCTATCACAAGTAAGCATGTTTTATTTTAACATTCTTAGTACTTACCATTTTTTGCATTTTAAAGTTGTATTGACTAGAGCTCTAATTTGAAATTTGAATAGGTTGCAAGTTCTTCTTCGGCTGAATGGAATTGGAGTACATACTCCTATATCCACTCAGTGAAACGTAATCGATTGGCTGCTAAAAAAGTAGAAGACTTGGTCTATGTTCACTCCAACTTGCGTCTTCTATCACATAAGCAAGTTGCGTACAAGGACGGGGCAGCGAAGAATTGGGATATAGCCCCTGAGTATGCCAACTTGGATGCATCTATTGCAGAGCTTGCTACAATCACTGTAGATGATGAGGAGAATTTTCTACATGATGTACATAGTGGGAGTGGCACTCCATATGTTTGTGTTTCAAACGATTTGCAACCAACCAATGATGATGACTTAGATCTAGATCCTTTTGATGAAGATTGAAGAGCAAAAGATTGACTTTTGAATCTTGATTATAGACTTATAGACTTATAGTATTTTACTATTTTGAAATTTCAAATTTTGTAATACAATACTGACTACTGAGTATTTGTAATGATTTTCATTGTTCATTGGTCATCTAAATTATCAATCAAGATTCAAATGTATTATGTATGTTCAATTCTATATATTTTTTAATTTTTTTGGTATATACAGTTATACTATATAAATAAATATATATATAGTACAGCCGTACCCAGCCGTACCCACAGAAGAAAATTTTTTTTGCCGTACCGGCGTACCAGAACCCCGCTCCTGAACCCGTTCCCGTACCAGAACCGGCAACTTAGGTTTTATGTGAAAGGAATATACTATTTTTAGTCTATGGACTCATCTTGGAATTTGGGTGTTGGATTTTGACAAGGGATTTGGGTGCCACATTTTGGATGGTTTTAGCTCATGGTATCTTAATTACCATTTGATAGGTTTATGTATTGCTTCTTCTATTTATTAGGTGCTTGAGATGAAGGTTTTCTAGTGAGCTTTTTAGATATTGTTATGCTCCTAGAATTGTTCTAGATCTTTTGTTGGTGATACTCTTGTAAAGGTTGACTTTGCAAGTGTATTGTAACTATTCATTAGTGAATAATACATCGAGTTGCTTTGGAGTGTGGAGTTCTTTTCCTCAAAGAGTTTTCCCTACATAAATCACTGTGTTATGGCATATTGCTTTTGTGTTTATTTCCTTGTAATTGTATGATCAATTTAATTTTTGCACATACCTTCTCTCATAGATTAGTGTACAAAGCATATTCTGCACCTCTGCTTCCTTTCATTTAGTATCAGAGCTTGATCACGTTGGGTCCTAGGTGTTAGGGACAAGGTTTTTTGTTATAATCTTGGTTTGAGTGGTAGCTTGTTTAGAAAGAGATCTTGTTGCAAGAAAATGGCAAACATATCAAGGATAGAGATGGAGAGGTTCATCGGCACTAACTTTGAGCTATGGAAACTCAAGATGGAGGGTATGCTTGTAGATTGAGATCTATGCGCTATTGTATCTAGATCCAAACCCATTGCAATGTCACGAGCTGACTAGGATCTATTGGACAAAAAGGTGAAGAGTCTCATTAGGCTCTGCTTGGCAGATTTTGTTTTGATGAATGTGCATGAAGAAGCCACTGCACAAGCTCTGTGGAAGAAGTTGGGAGACTCGTACTACACTAAATCCCTCGTTAACAAACTTTTCTTGAGAAAGTAATTGTACACCTTGAAGATGGATGATGGTGGTTCAGTGGCCGAGCATTTGAATGTGTTTAATATGATTGTGAGCCACTTGCACTCTATTGAAGTGAAAATGGAGGAGGATCATTACGTGACACTTCTATGTTATTTGAAAGATTTGTGAGATCACTTAGTGATGCCACTTAGGAGCACTGCCTCAAAACTCAAATTGGATGAGTTAGTGGTTGCTTTATGCTCGAAGAAGATGCAACAGAAAGCTTCCTAATCTACTAAGGAGCCCTTCGTTGTTCATGGAAGATAAAATTAGAAAGGCAAGAAGAAGGACAAGAAGAAAGAAAAGGCCAGATCCAAATTCTGTGGGAGATCCAAATCTCCTAGAAGTCCAAGGCTAAGTGTTGAAACTATGGCAAGACCAAGAACTTCCACAAAGGCTACAAAGAGGAGCGAAAAAAGAAAAATGATTCAAATGATGAGTTTGAAAAGTCTTCTCAAGATGATGCAGATGCCTTTGTTGCAGCCTTGGCAACTCATACATCAGAAGGTGTGTGGTTGATAGATTGTGAAGCTTGCTTCCATATGACCTCCCATCAAGGATGGTTTTCAAAGTATGAACAATATGATGGTGGGAAGATATACTTTGGCGATGATTCTCATTTGAGCATAGTTGGTTGTGGTAGAGTCTAGTTTTGATTCTTTAATGGACGAGTGAAAGAGATCAATGGTGTGTTGCACATCCTTGGTTTGGCACAAACCTATTATCAATTAGCAAACTCAATGATCTAGGTGTACAGGTTGTTCTCTAGTGGAGAGTTTAAGATGGTGTGAGAAGCTATGATGTTTGCTAAAGGTGTTTGTGTGAGCACTTTGTTTTAGCTAAATGAATCCAATAGTTCTTCTATTCCTATAGTGAAGAGATTTGTAGAGTCTACAACTTCACTATCAAAACCAACAACAAAGAGGAGTGTTGTGTCTACTTCTGATGGTTGTGCTTTTTAGGTGTACCTAAGTGAACTTTTTCTTAAGAGAGCAAGTTGCTTGCAGAGAAAACAATGTTATGGCACTAGAGAATGGACCATATAGGTGAGAAGGGTCTAAGGACTCAAAAGAAGAAAATTCTTGTTGAGGGGATGAATGTTTGTACTCTTAAATTTAATTTTTGTGAACATTGTGTATATGGAAAACAAAACTGCATTCAATTTTATTCTAGTTCTTACAAATCTTCTAGGGTGTTGGATTTAATTCATTCAAATATATTTGGTCCTATTAATGTTCCTTTGATTTCTAAGTCTTTGTACTATGTCTCTTTTATAGATGATTATTTTAAGACATAGGTGTATTTCCTTAGGAGTAAATATGAAGTCTTTAGTTGATTAAAGAGTTTAAGGCTCTTTTGGAAAATTAGACTGGTAGGAAGATTAAAGTTTTGAGAACTGACAATGGTGGTGAGTTTTGTTTTGTAGATTTTGACAAATTCTATAAAGAGCACGGGATTGAGAGATATAAGACAACTCCATATACCCCTTAGTAGAATGGAGTTGCAAAAAGAATGAATAGGACATTAATGGAGAGGGCTACGACTATGCTTAGTGTAGCTGACTTGGAATAGAAGTTTTGAGTAGAAGCAGTTGCTATGGATTTGTTACCTAATTAACAGGTCTCCTACATAAGCTCTTGTTGATAAGGCTCCTATGGAGGCATGGATAAGCAAAAATCCCTCATTACATCATAGTTTTGGTTGCGAGATATGTGCACATATGCCTAAAGAGAAGTAGTCAAAGTTGGAGAACAATGCAGTGAAATGTATCTTCCTCAGCTATGGTGTCAGTGTGAAAGGGTACAAGCTTTGGGACCCTATTGCCGAGAGAGCTCTATACAATAGAAGTGTTATTTTTAAAGAGATTAAGCCTTCTTCCATACTGTCAGCCAAAAGAGGATGGGGAGAAAGATGTGGTTCAACTAACGCCAAAGATTGAGAATGTTGAACCAGAAGCTCATTAAGGACTTGAAGAAGAGAGCTCAAATAGTTTTGATAGTTTGGAAGAGGAGTTAGAACTTCCACCTCAACTCTTGAGGAGGTCCATTCATCAAACACAACAACTGGATAGATATAGTTCCCCTAATTGGAGATGTATTTTTGCTTTGATTACTAATGCCGATGAGCCTAGAACTATGGAGGCGATGGATATGGGTGATTATGAGTCTTGAAAACTGGCTATGGATGAGATGGCTACATTGAAGAATGACACATAGTCCAACTTGGTAATGTTGCCAGGAAAAAGAAACCCTATTGGATGTAAATGGGTATTTAGAAAGAATATTGATTTAGATGGTTGTATTGAAAAGTACAAGGCAAGGTTAGTTGCAAAAAGATATTCCCAAGTTGAGGGGATAGACTTTGGTGAGATTTTTTCCCCAGTTGCTAAGTTGACATCTATCAAGATCCTATTATATGAGTAGCAATTTTTGATTTAGAGATAGAACAAATGGATGTGAAGACAAAATTCTTGCATGATGACTTGGAGGAAGAGATCTACATGACACAATTTGAGCATTACATGGAAAGAGGTAAGGAAACTTTCCTTTGTAATTTAAAAAATGTTTGTATGGTTTCAAACAGTCTTCCAAGATGTGGTATCAAAAGTTTGATTCATTTGTTTTGGGCTTAGGTTTTCTGAGATCCAAATCGGATCATTGTGTTTACTATAAATGTGACAGTGATCGATTCCTTGTTATCACATTTTATGTAGATGATATGTTGCTTTTTGGTAACAATAAGGATGTGATTTGTAATTTGAAGTCTCAACATCATCCTTTGCAAGTTTGAACAAGTAAAAAAAAAGAGGTTTCAAGGTTTTAACAAGTTAAAATTTATAAGTTTGTAAGGTTTGGAGGTTTGAAAAACTCCAACATGATGTCTGTAGGTTTGTAACAGCAGCATTGAAGTTTTGAAAACAAAATATTGAAGTATTTGACATTTCAAAACAAAACAAAAACAAAATAAATAAATAAATAACCAAGACAAATACTTTCTTCCTCCTTTTGCTCTTCTTTCTTCCATTATCCATCATTGTTTTCCTCTACCTCCCCTCAACTTTCAGTTTCTTGAACTTTCTTCTTGCTTGCAAAACCCAAAATCTGAAAATGCAAATAAAAACAAGAAAATGATAGTGGACTAGGGCAAATAGAAATAAAATATGAGTTTTTTTTATGTTGGGGAGCCTTGTGGGGCCCCCACAAGCCTTTAGGGTGTTTTAATTTTTTTAAACTTGAGTTTTTTTTTTTTCATTATTGAAATTTGTGTGTCCATAGGAGATGTTAGGACATCCTATGACATCAGAGATGCCCTAGTGTACCCCTTGTGTCGAACATCAGGAGATGTCCCCCGTGTAAAGGGGGTGTCCCTAGAACATCCCCAAATTTTGTAGGAAAAAGGGGATGAAGTGGAAATGCTCTGTCCCTATCACCCAGTCCCCAGAACAGGGTTAAAAACCCAGGGAACAATAATCAACAGTTTAAAATGTTCAATACCTCCTCAAAATTTACTTCCTGAAACCAACAATATGCAACCAACAATATGCACAATGCCTGGTGATTCAAACACAATATTGTTGGTTTCATCGTCAGCCCATGAAACCAACAATATGCACAATGCCTGGTGATTCAAACACCTTCACTAAAGAGCAAATATCAGCCCAAACCCCCTTCATCTTCAGAGACAACTATCCAATTGGCATTAGCCAACAAAAAAGATACATTAAGTGGATTGGTGGAGATAATGGACAGCGGGGTAAACAATAGGAGTTTAATCAAGCTAATGCTACTCTTCTCATGCAAAATTTGCAAAGTATAAGAAAATTAGCGGGGTATAATCAACAGCATCAAAGTGCTTGAGGAGGATCTGAGTATTTTCCATTATTGCTTTTAGTAAGTCCATAATAGGGCTGCAGCTGTTGAGAAAATCATGGGAAGTGAAGCCATAAAAAGGAAGTGACACCTTCCATCAACAACTTCAGCAATTGAACAAGTTCAATGAATGACTAATCAGAGACCTCCTCTAAATGATTTCGCGGTATCTGCTGAATAGTGGAACTTGTATCTTGGAGGACAAGGTAACAGCCATCCTGGTTAGGATTGGTACATGGACAACTGTATGCATACTAGCAACAACCCACTGAAATGACATTACACTAACAGGAACAATAATCGATGCTGACCATTCTTCTTTGCTCTCTTCTTAGCTGAATCTGGTTTATTATCATGAGTGTGTTATATTTTGAATGAACGAAGTTCCTACAAATATTTATCTAAATTCCTAAGTATGCACCTTTCTCAAGAAGTTTCTTTTCTGCCTATTGTAACCTTTATCTCTGTGGGTTTTGGTAATATTACTCTTTGCTTAAGATAATCTAAGCTTCATTTTATCCAAAAGAGACAAAATGGTGAAGTAAAATTAAGGTAATAAATACCAATGCATAGCTGGTGTCAGATCTTGTCCTTTTTTTTTCCATGAAACTAGGCTAGTCTAACCTGCTTTCCATTTCCATTTGTTGTTTTTCATGTTGCCAGTGATTTCTCTTTTGTATAATGCATATTCATCTTCCCACAAATACAAATAGCTCTTTACCTTGCTTTACCCATAATAGAAAATACATTTGACATATAGCTGACGTAGACAGAATTTAAATCTTCTACATCCCCAATGAGAGTAGCCTCTATGTCAGGTCCCTAGTACTTTGTTGAACCTATCTTTCTTCTGCTCAAATTTTCAACCTGAATGCTTTCCTTGCCCCTATCTATTGATCTCTTTTATTTCTTCGGAGGGTAACTCAGAGATCATTGCTAATGCACCAGCGTTGTTTGGCTTTATGGCAAGCAGCTATGTTGATTATTATGCTTGTGTAATCTTGTGTCATTTAAACATCTTTTATATGTGTCTGCATTGTTCGAGTAATCAAATTCATTGGGCAGAATGAATCCCAGAAAAGTTGATCTCCAGTTTAGTAATGTATTAAGAATTTAAGACCTTCATAAATGACAAATCATTATCTTCTAACTCACTGCCTAGAAAGGCTTATCTTACTTATTCTCTTTTCCATTTATAACTTTAGCCTGGGAATAATTAAATGTGGAATAATTAATTATCAGTCTGCAGTTATCTCAAGAGATACCAATATCTACTTTGGGTACATCTTAAATTAGTCTTTGCTATCTATTTCCAGGAAAGAGTGGCAGTGGCAGAAAGGGAAGTCATCCATTCTATTGTACAGTTACTGAGTGACGAAGAGAAGCCACAATTTTAGCTTTCTTATCTGGAGAAAGCAGGATGTTGCATTCATTACATAGACAACTGTACTGAGAAGTGTCAGCTAGGAATGAATCTGTTCTCAAGAATTAGAGGCTGGAAGTGGGAAACTAGTCAATGCCATTGTACAATGTAACTCTTATCTGGTTAGTTTCTATGCAATGATGTACTGAAGTAGTTTGATAATTTACCTAGCTTTTGCACCATAAGATTCATCCATGCATTTCTACAATGTGAGGTAGAAAAGCACACTACACATCAAATCATCTTTGACAGGAAGAAGAAACCAAAAAATGCTCCATGATGCAACATAACATAATTTGTATTAGCATGCTTATTCATTATTTCTTTAATTTGGGAGTCTTCCAAGTCCAAATTTGGTGGAAAATATACTGATTTTATTTTAGGCTCTATCGGTTTATGGAAGCTATTGAGTACTTATTGATTTATAAAGGTACGTTGCACTATTTACTAGAATGGAACAAATTGAATATGATGGAAAGGTTTTCCATGAAGAACAATTCAGTCATGTACAAAGAGAAATGAATGCATAAAATGAGTTGTAATCAATCAAGATTTTGTTCTCATATGAATGAAATGTTTTCTGATCTCGATGTTATGGAAATAATGACATGAATATGAAATGTAGTCGTTTTTCCTTTGCAAAGGTTCCATTTCCCCTTTCAGAAGTTGGTTGCCAAGTTATATGCATGCAATATTATAATCATTCTTCTCAAAACAAGTCACATGATAACGTGACAAGTCCTTGGTTGTGTGTTTAATAGCACAGCTAAATGTTGGTATTATTCAATGTCTACATAATTTTATCGGTGTCAGTTTATATGGTTGATTTCAAAGAAGATCGTTGATATAGTGGACATAGATAAATGTAGAAAATATTAAAAAGAAAAAGTAATAATGAATATAAGATTTTTAAATATTATCAAGATCTATAGAAAGGTTAGAAATTAATTAATAAAGAATATGGTAATGATTGAGAACTTTAATCTAAGCTATTGAGTATTTACTTATTTATAAAGGCACATTGCACTATTTACAAGAAGGAACAAATTGAATATGATGGAAAGATTTTCCATTGAGAGCAATCAGTCACGTACAAAGAGAGCTGCAAGATTTCACACAAGATTTCAAAGGCCATTTTTTGTCCTTCCAACGCAAACAATTAGAGTAGGCCAATTCTTGCCCTATTTTTTTTTTTGCCTATTGGGAAAATGAATCCAACTAAAGTGGGCAAAGATGAAAAACCGAGACCAAGGAGACAATAAGAAGACAAAATAATTTTTCTTTTCATTCATACACAAAAATTACATTAAAAAAATGTTTACATACAAAAATCAGAGCTATGGCTTTGTATTTACTTCATACAACAAACTACCCAGATTTCGGAGCATCAGAGCTTTCTGTGTGGTGCTCTGTGTTGCTACGTAAATATTCTAGAGCACTGCTCTCTGTACAATATCCTCTGTTGCTGCAGGTTCTTCTTCCTCTGTCTACTGACTGAACTGTTGTTCTTCTTTCTGTTCTGCTCTTCTCCTCTGAACATTCCCTTCTAAACATTCCTTTGTTTTGTCCTTCTTGCCTTTCGAAAATTTTGCCGCCCATTTCAAATACACCTACCAAAAAATAAATGTGTTGCTAGAATGCATTAACTGGACAGTAGAAAAGTTAGACATGCCAAATGAGGGGCAATGATCCTAACGGATCTCTTCTGTCAGCTACATTAAATGCGGTGGTTGTTGCCGCTCAAGATTATATTTCCAACACTCCCCTTAATCTTGAGCCTTTCTGTTTTATCGGAATTAAATTTTCGGAGCTCTGTCTTTTTGGAGCTCTGTCTTTTCGGAGCTATCCTATTTGCACCTGTTCTGTATTTTGGAGTTGTCTTGCTTGGACCAGTTTAAATTTCTGGAGCTTTTTTGAGTTTCCAGAATTGAAGTTTCGGAGCTTTCCATCATGCCAAGCCTATCCCTTAGGCGTTCAAATGAGTCTTTTGATAATGCCTTTATGAAAATATCAGCGAGCTGCTGCTCAGATCTGCAAAACTGAAGTTCAATCTCTCCATGTTCTACCAACTCCCTTATGAAATGATAGTAGATTTCAATGTGCTTGCTTTGTCCATGGAAGACAGGATTCTTTGTCAAGGCTATCGAAGACATCTCACAAAGTATGGTTGTATCATCTTCTTGCTGCTCATTCAAGTCTGCAAGGATTCTCCCAAGCCAAATAGCTTGACATGCTATTGCATTTGTTGCTATGTACTCTACTAAAGCTGTGGAGAGAGAAACTATGGGTTGTTTCTTTGATGCCCATGATATTGCTCCTGAACCCATGTGGAACACACATCCCAATGTGCTCTTCCTATCATCTACACTTCCTGCCCAATCACTGTCCATGTACCTAACTAGCTGAAACTCATTGGAAGCAATATACATAATGCCATAGCCTTTCGTGCCATTGACATACCTTAAGATTCTTTTTTTCTGATTGTCAGTGTGTGTCCTTAAGTTGCTCCATGAACCTAGAAATCAGGCTTACCATGTACATCAAATCAGGTCTGGCTGCTGTCCAATACATGAGGCTTCCAACCATACTCTTGTAGAGGGTTGGGTTAACATCATTGTTGCTGTCCTCTTTACTTAATTTCAGACCTGTAGCTGTTGGTGTTGGAGCAGGTTTGTTGTCCAACATTCTAAATCTCTTCAAGATTTGTTTGGCATAATTAGTTTGTGAAATGAAGATGCCATGCTTAGTTTGTTGGACCTCTATGCCTAGGAAATATTTTAGCAAACCTAGGTCTGTCATTTCAAACTCATTTTTCATCGCCTCTTTGAAATCAGTAATGAAAGATCACTATTCCCTATGAAAATTAAATCTACATACAAAACAACAATAAGAATCTCACCATTGGCTATTTTGATGTAGAGTGTGGGCTCACTACCCCTTTGCTAAAGTCATTGCTTAGTAGGTACGAATCAATTCTGTTGTACCATGTCCGTGGTGCTTGTTTAAACCTGTAAAGAACTTTCCAGAACTTATACATTGTCTTCATACCCTGGGACTTCATAGGCAGGTGGCTACTCCACATACACCACTTCTTTTAGCATTCCATTCAAGAAGATTGACTTCACATCCAATACTTCCCATTTTTGTTGGGCTACAATTGCTAGGACTGCCCGCACTGTTTCCAGCCTTGCAACTGGTGCATGTGTTTCATCATAGTCTCTTCCAAGGTGTTGTTTGTAACCTTTAACAACCAGCCTTGCTTTATGCTTCTCAATCTTTCCATCAACAGTGCATTTGGTCTTATAGTCCCACTTAACTCCAATGACTGATTTCCCTTTGGGTAAATTAGTGAGCTCCCATGTCTTGTTTCTCTCTATAGCGTCCAGTTCTTCATCCAAGGCCTTACACCATTTTGCCTCTTTCACGGCTTCTTCAAAATACATTGGATCACTATAGGAAAACAATGCAAAATCTAAATTTTCATCGAAATCAGCATACCTTGTGCTGTCATAAATTTCCCTCATGCTTATTGTCCTTCATGGCATCAAAGATGCAAGCGTAGGGTCTGAATTTCTAGAGCTGCTTGACTACTGGACTGATGAAGAAAATTGAGTGCCGGAATTTTCACCCTGTTGTAAATTTCCGGAGCAACTGCTTTGCTGAAATTTTGCAAAGCTCCTAACTTCTGGAGCTTCTTCATCCTCAAAGAGTATTGTGATAAAAATACCCATGTTGCTATCCACCGTTCCATCCTATGATTCATTTTTAATGAATTTAACATCCCTGCTAATCACCACTTTCTTTGTCATGCCTGTGACGAGCCCACTTGTATGTCACTATACAATTGGGCTAAAAGGTGGAATTTTTTTTTTTTGAAAGTTTAAATGCACAATTGTTAAACTTGCAAGATTGGTTTATTTATTGTTTGATTGCTGTAACACTTACAAAATATACCAACATGCATCTCCACAACCACCACAGATACATCAATCACATATCCATCAATATATTAAGTAAAAACAAGTAACCATTCCCCAAGAGAGGTTTGCGCCTCCCTCAACCCCGAGACTTGGGAGGCTCTCATCAATTTGGAGAGCCGCTCCCATACAATTCAAAACCCACAAACTTGGAAAAAAAAAAAAAAAAAAACTCAAAACCTCATACAAATCTGAAAATCTCATACAATTACATAATTTTTACAAACTCAAATGCAAAAAAAATCTAGAATGTTACCTCAGCGCCCCAAGTTGAGGTGAGCCCAAATTAAAACTAGAAATGCAATCCAACCCTTACTTTTGAATCCAAATTCTTGTACTCAATATTTTTCCCAAAATCTTCAAGCTAAAGATCTCTCTTTTCTTCTCAAATTTTCTCCTCTCAAATCTCAAACTTCATGCACAACAAAAAAGAGTGCAAACCCCTTTCTCCAATCTTCCCATAAATAAAATTAATTAAATTCAAAAATAAGGAAAAACAAAAAAAGAAACAACTTTCTTTCTTTTTCCCCAAAAAGACTCTTCTTTTTCAAAATAAATAAGGAAATAAAATCCTCTCATAAAAGAAAATATTAAAATATTAAATTAAAGCACTTATCCTCATCCCACTAAAGAATTAATTAAAATAAAATAAATAATTAAATTGACCCTCACCACATAATTACTATTAAATAAAATTTATAAAAATACTAAAATTTCACCACACAAAAATGAAAATTAAAAAAATAAAACAATAATTTTACACCACTTTAGCCTTAACTCCTTCTATGGGTTAGGCTAGACTAACTGGTATAATATAGGGGTTCATGGAGTTTTCCAATCCACTTAAGGAATCTGGCCCACCCACGTGCACACTTAATTTCGAACATCAGTATGTCAAGATAATATAGCCAAAGCAATTTAAATTCATAACAAAATAAATTAAATAATCCAATTTCATTTTATGTTCACATCATTCAAGTAATTTAAACTAATTTATTTAATAACAACATATAAGCATCAATTCCATTTAATATTTTTTTTTCACACATAATTATTAATCTACTCAATTAAATTAATCATATAATTCAACACTTAAATCTATAGAATTTAAATATCATAATAATGTCCAAAAGTGTCAACTAGCATAATGTCTAACATAATAACCATAAATGTCCGTAATACTAACATAATGTTTTACACACATCAAATATATAATCCAACTAATATAGTCAAGTAATGCAAACTATATCAACTAAAGTGTCAGACAAGGATGGGTTTCACATTCTTGGTGATGGGATTATACAATTTGTAGGCTTTCGATTCTTCACTATAGCCTATGAAGATGCATTTTTCACTCAAGTTGTCATCGAATTTTTGCCTCTTCTCTTTTGGCATGAGTGCATATGCTACACACCCAAATATTCTCAAATGTTCAACACTCCATTTGCATTTTGTCCACGCTTCTTATGGAATCCTGTCACGAAGGACCTTTGTGGGGCACCTATTCAACAGGTAGACTGTTGTTGCTACAGTTTCACCCCAATAATCATTTGTCAAACCTTTTGCCTTCAGCATGCTTGTTGCCATCTCTATGATGGTTATGTAATTTGCATTTGAAGGAGAAACATCTGGTTCTTTGTCATTTGAACCGCTGCAATAACTTTCTTGCTTCCATCCTTGTCATAGATGATACATTCCCTTTTCTCCATCAAGACTCTATAACCATTTTGGGCCATCTGTCCAATGCTCAAGAGGTTGTGTTTTATGCCTGGGGCATAATAGACATCGTGGATTTGTCTTTCTTTCACCATGCTTGGTTTGAATACACACTATGCCTCTGCCAATGACTGGAACCTGCTCATTATTCCCCATTTTAATTTCAGACTTGATACTGTTATCTATGGAGGCAAAAAAAAATTATTACCATTCATGTGGTTGCTACAGGCACTATCCAAATACCAAATCTTAACGCTGCCTTATTCTGCAAGGTTGCATGCAATGAACACTTGTGACTGTTTTTCATTTTCAGCCTTGTTCTCATTTGCTACATTGGCATTTTGACTCCGTTGGTCACGTTGTTTCTTCCCACATTCACTTGCATGGTGACCATACTTGTGACAGTAGTAGCACTGCACATTGCTCTGATACCAGTCTGTTGGGAAAATGAATCCAACTAAAGTGGGCAAAGATGAAAAACCGAGACCAAGGAGGCAAAATAATTTTTCTTTTCATTCATACACAAAAATTACATTCAAAAAATGTTTACATACAAAAATCAGAGCTATAGCTTTGTATTTCTTTCATACAACAAACTGCCCAGATTCCGGAGCATCAGAGCTTTCTGTGTGGTGCTCTGTGTTGCTGCTAAGCTATTCTGGAGTAGTGCTCTTTGTGCAATATCCTCTGCTGCTGCAGGGTCTTCTTCCTCTGTCTACTAACAAAACTACTATTCTTCTTTTTGTTTTGCTCTTCTCCTCTGAACATTCTCTTCTAAACATTCCTTTGTTTTGTCTTTCTTGCCTTTCCAAAAAATTTCCGCCCATTTCAAATTCACCTACCAAAAAATAAATGTGATGCCAAAATGCATTAACTGGATAGCAGAAAAGTCAGACACGGCAAATGGGGGGCAATGATCCTAACGGATCTCTTCTATCAGCTGCATTAAATGCGGTGGTTGTTGCCGCTCAAGATTATATTTCCAACATCCAACACATAATCAAACAATCAGAGTTCTCTTTCTAAAGTAAAATCTGCTCTCAGGTGGTTTCACCATGTAATCATGGGTTCAAGTTGCAAGGTACCTGATCTGGTGGTTTGCATTGTAGAAATGGTAAATGGCAAGTCATCTTTGTCATTGCTTATCCATTTACTCATGATGCACCAAATTGTGTTTAGTTTCGACATAGCTGCTTAGGGTATATTTATGATAGAGAGAGTCATAGTAGGCTATCATTTTTTAATCTCTAAGTTAATGAATTCTTAGTACTTTCAGCTATTGGATGCCTAGATAATTTGTTATCAAATGTGGATATATGGTCAATAAATATTTGCAATTATATTATTTAAAAGGTAAATTTGATTAAGAAATACTTGCACCTTCAATCCCTTGCCATACAAACAACATTGTACTTTGTTTATTTGGAAAGTTGGATAGCTTCCTTTTTCATTTCTAACGAAAAGTTTATTCTAATATTTAACTCCCACTAAGTTCGTTACTTCCATGATAGGAATAAATCTAAATTGTTTAAATTTTTGTTTCTTTAGCTCAATTTATTCCCATAGATATTATAGGTCAAAAGTTATGGTGCAACATAAATTATTGTTGTAAAGATGAAGCTTTGTTGTTGTTTTGTGGACTTAAAGAAAGCTTTCAACATGGTTCCTAGGAATAAGTTATGGTACAGAATGAAAGATCTTGGTATCCTAGAGTAGTATGGAGTAGTTGTCCATAGGCTCTATGAAGATGTTCAAGTAAAAATTAGAAGTTAAGCAGGCCTTTTAGAAAATTTTAGGAGTGACATTGGAATTGAGCAAAAATGCCCTTTATACTCTTTTTTTTTTGTCTTATATATTGACAAACTTGAAGAATGGTTAAATTTGTTGGGAGTGGATGGTGTTCTTTTGAGAGAGTATGTTGTGAGGCTTTTTTTATGTGTCAACAATCTCATTTTGATTGTTAGGTTTGTTCGAAGGTTGCAAGAGCACTTATATGCCCTTGAACACTTTTGCAAGGATGTGGGTATGCAAGTTAACATCAACAAAACCACGATCATGATCTTTTCCATCAAAAAGAGAAAAACATTAGCTTATCTTTTTTAAGGGAGTATTCTAGAATAAGTAACACAATACAAATACCTTGGGATTGGTTTCAACAATAAACCGGGCTTGGAAACATGCAAAATGAAGAGAACTTTTGAGAGGTTGGAGAGCACTTTATGATTTGCAAAATAAAATCACAGTGAAAGCTATGGGATTGGAAAACTATTTGGATCCTATTTGGACTATTAGTAATTTTGATGGTGCTTTATGAATGTGAATTATGGGTTAGCTACACTTTATACTTAGAATGGAAGCAAATGGAGAGAACCAAAAAATACATGATCACAAGCAAATTCAAATATAACCTTTGGTCTCCTATGAGATTCTTCTAGTTGGAACTAATACATTCTCTATTAAATCCATTGCTATGGTGTGTCCTAGGATATTTGAGAAAAATCGTGTAGATAGAGGTAAATAAATGGTCCAAGGTTTTCATCAAAGTACATTTGAACAAGAAAAAAAAGCTATCCAACTGGATGAGCAAATGTAACATTCACTTGAATGCATATCTTAATAATAGCAAAGAAAAAATTCATCCAACTGGATGAGCAAATGTAACATTCACTTGAATGCATATCTTAATAATAGCAAAGAAATAAAGATTTTTGTTATAGATAAGATTTGCAACCCTCTAAGAAAAGGTGTTACAGAGGAAATGTTAGCTTGATGAATTTGACTCTATGTATGATCATCAATGAAAGGCTTAGATAGGGGTGAATATTCTTTGGAGAGCAAAGATTTGCATATCTCAACATCATCTTTAGTGTGAAATGGATGGATGGAAGAGGCCAAGAGAATGGGAGGAGATAGTTTGTCTTTTACACATTTGGGGCGGTTCAATTAGAACACTTTATTTTAGAGTTTAAAGCTTATAATGACATCTAGGCCAATTACATGACTACTTTTGCAATAGCTTCTTTTGAAGATTTTTTCAAAGAGGGGATAGTTGAGAAAATGAGAGAGTTCATCATCAAATTAAATAGTAGAAGATTTGCAACTCAAAAAGCTAAAATAATAGGGTTTGCTGTCCTATTGACTATTTTTGGCCTCGTGGACATTAAAATTTTCATATTCTATTTTATTCTATCAAAAATATGCTTTGATTATTGCCATCATATTGTTTGGATTGTTTTCAAACACCCAAGAAAACATGAGGAAACCACTTTGTATTTCTACAAGTCAAGAAGTGCAATCAAATTTGTCATTAACAAAACAACTACATTGAGAATCCAATCAAATTTATCATTAACAAAACAATTACAATGGGAATCCAATATGTATAGTGAATAGACAAAATAATATTTTTATTTCTTTCTTATCATTGATTTTATCTTTTTTAATTTTATTATTTACAAAAGATGATTAGCTGACATGAGTAGTCCCGCCTATTAGCCATTAATGTAACTAGACACAAATATTAAATTGTGGTTAAAGCTAAAGTGAGTAGATGTTCATGCCTGCATAATAATATATGATTAGTCCTTTATCTTTACTATGCTTGCAAATGCCAATATCTTTTTTCTTACTAATGTAAGTAATTAAACTTTGACACTGACGGCATCTCATACTTCAATGGTCAACAAAGGACTATCACGTGGGTATCATATCATTTTATAGAAAATGTGAGTTAATTTAAATCTGCCATAGAGGAACTTTAAAGATTTATGTAAAACTCTTTGATGAAGTTTGGACTCACAAAATTAGGAGCTGCTAAAATAATGTCCTTGATGTCTTGTAATGTAGCCTTGGTTTTGGGAGTCCATTCTACTAGCACATTCTATTTTAACATGGTATTTAAAGATCGAACTATTTTTGTAGGGAAATAACATTTCAGAGAGAAGAAATGTTAAAAAGTTATAGATTTAATTATGCTATCACAATACACATGAAAACACCAATTTTATCTTGGGAAATCTTTTTGGGAAGAAAATTCAGCAATAACAACACCACTCTAACATATTATCTAAAGTAGGAAATTACAATATACAAGTTGTGCTAAGAGAGATCTTTACCCTCTTATCAATTCAACAGCATGTATCTTTAGAGAACTTGTCTTCAATCAAAACTCAATGATTTTACTTCTTTATATCTATTTTTTGTCATCGATTTATGTTGAGTCAACGTATTTCATGTGGAAGGTTGTCATAACGAATTTTTACAGTTAGCTAAAATTATAAAAGTCTTTGTAGGTGATGATTGCGCCAATAAATAAGTTTTTAATCGATGGCGAAGATTAGTGGAGCTTAAATAATATATATTGGCAAGTAAAAGGGCAGTGATTAAGGTGCAAAGATCAAGTTTTGACATTTAGAGATGAAGTAATAAAGATAGCGCACATTTTAGATAATCTGGTCAGTAATGAATCATGCCTAGTCAAAGGTTTTAAAAGGGAAAGAAGTCGGTGATTTGGAGTAAACTATGCCATGACAGGAGTAAGTGAATTGTGTCAAAACAAAGGAGATAGTTTTTGCACCCTTTCTTAAAAACTTCGGCAGCACTGAATCGTGCCCAAGGGAAAGTACATACTAGCAGCACACTTTTGTATTACACGCAGCATGCCGATATTAGCATATGAATCGTGCCAATGAGAGTCTTTTACATGACTTTTTATCATCTTCTATCCTTCAAATAATGAGTGATAGTTTACGCAAGTGAATCGCACCTCTTTGAGTATTTTGCATGGGCACGACTTTTTGAACTCCACCACTTTCTAAACATGGTGTTATCTCTTCGAATTCTGTCTTTCCAAAATAAGTCGACCATGCAAAAAGTTCAACGTCTATTTTTAGTGTTTAAAAATATTAAAAGGTGGTGCTATTCTAAGCTAGGTTGGTCAAGTTAGAAGAAGAAATAGAGTGCAAATGCCTATGTTAAGGATTTGTCTTTCTATGAAAAAGTATTGGTATATTTGGAGGAAAAGTTGGCACCAAGCTTAGGAGTCTTGTGCATAAATGAACCCTCTTCATATTCAGAATTTCGCCATTGGATGGAAATAGCAGCACTCTTCTTTCTCTTTGCAGGGTTTTGGCAAAGAATAGTAATTGTAGGGTGACATTCTTCATACAAGAGAGAGTCATTCATCAACATAACGAGCTCCTTTCTTCAAAATCTTTGTTCTGTTGTCATTTTCAGCCATCTCCAAGTAAAAATAACAGTTTTATTATCAGTAGGACTGGGTTTCTGGAAAATTCAGTCATAAACAGTAGGAAACAAATAAACAAAGATGTATTTGGATTCAAAACATCATGGAGGAATTGTCAAGATGCCAAATTTTTAGAGCTTCATCAAAGGGTCAGCTAAACTTCATCAGAAACAGAATAAAAGCTTCATTTGAGTTATCCAAGCTGCCTATCCAATTTTTCTACTTTTAATTCGAATTAAAAATAACTTATGTAATTTTTAGCTTTCCTTTATTTTTATCACTCTCTATTTATAGCTTGAAGTTAGTTGTTCTTAGATCATCTATCTATATATCTCGTCATGTGAGAGATGTCAGCATTGAGTGATAGTTTGTAATAAATTCAATCTATAGTGTAAGTGAAAGTTGCATGGTTTTAGATTTAGAATTAGTAGATGAGATGTTTTGTTATAAGATTACATAGCATACAATCAAGTCAGTAGCTAGATTTTAAGTTTAGTTAGTTTATTTCAACTATTTTCATGTGATGTCTTGTAAATGCTATAAATAAGTGTTATTTTGCAAAGGGTAATTCTCAAGCCTGTATATTGCTAAGATTGCTATTTAGTCTTATTGTTAATTCAAATTTTCATATTTGTTCAATAAAATTTATTACACCTATCTTGCATTTAAATTACTATTGAAATGTTTGTTAAATATGTTAAAACAAATTAAATTGCTTTTATCATGTTGCAAGCTTTGTATTGTAGGTTAGCTTGGAGTTGAAGATTGTTGCTTTGTACCGATCTCATAATAATTTAATTTACCAAAGCATTTGTTTCTTTCTATTTAAGTTTATCTAATCTTTATGTGCACTTGCATTGTTTAGTTTCTACTTCTAGTTAAACAACTTAAGTGTGTAGTTGTAGGGTTTTCTTTCAATCAAAAAATGTAAAAACAATTTGCCTAGCGTTGAAGTGTGTGTCAACCAATTACCCTAGGTGAATCCAAAAAAAACACATTTTTATTTCACATGAGCGTAAAACACTCCAAAAAATATTATAAAATTTTTAAATAGCAAGTATATATTGTGTAAATTAGGTTAGCTTTTATTTATAAGAAGTTTCCCCTTCTAATTCAAAGAGTGATTCTACTAGACATATGTTCTTTTTTATGTCACACTGAAATGTGAATAAAAACACTAACACAATGGAACATGCACTTTTAAAGAACATCTTACTGCATCTATGAATTGTTCAACCTATGATCAATCTAGCAACATATTCTTGCTTTGGAAACTTGTCACAACACTATGCAAAATGTCATGTTCCAAGAATTGGATTTAGAAACAAAAGGCAACTGCCAAAGTGTTGGGACTAATTCTTGTATGCCCTAAAATGCAAAATTTCCTAATCTTGTGCCTCTTTGTTGTCCTAGGTCCTCATCATTAACCTATCATAGAATATTGATCCAAAAAATCATAAATGGTCTATCTTGTTCAATTCATGCTCTAAATTGTGTTTTACATCCACTAAAATCCTTATGTTGGGTTGACTTAGTGGAATTTTTGAGTTTGGGGGGTCTCTGTTCTTTTTCTATCTTTACAAAGTTTTAGAACTTCCATGGATGTTTGCACTTTTTAGCAAAATCATCCTTTCCTTCTATTTCTCACTTTCTCACTTTTCTTCTTTGTTTGTGGAAATGCGGACCTTGCATGGATGTTCGCACGTCCCTCTGTTCCCACATTCCCACACCCTTGTATCTTCCTTCCTTTGAGGAAATGCAGATTCCACGGGCAGTTCTTCCCATACATCCTTTCCCTGCATCTCCGCAAGTTCATGTCACATATATTTTCCCTTGCGGATTTGTGAAAGTTGCATGCACCTTTGCACTCCTTGCAAACTACCTACCTACTCCTGCCTTTCACTTTTGCACAAGCTTTCAACTCTTTCTCTGTCTCTACGGACTTTTGAACCTTGAATGCACCTATGCACTCTTCATTACTTCATTTCCACTCTTGCATCCCCACATCTCCATGTTTTTTCTTTCTTCATTCCTTGTGGAGATTTGAACCTCGCAAGCAAGTCTACACTCCTTGCATACTTACTTTTGTTTCTCAATTCCCCACAGTTTCAACTTTCCCACTTTCTGTCAGTTTCCTTTCACGAACTTTCCCTTCCTCCCAAAGAAATTCTCTCCATCCTTCTACGTATCGATTCCCCACCTCTTCCTAATTCCTTCCATATATTCACTCATAAACTTTTTGACCTCCTATAAACATGTCCAAGCCTGACTTGTATTTCCACCTCAGAGTTTCGCAACACAACCATTCCCCCTACCTACTTCCCTGCATATCCCAGAACACCATTAATCCCTAGATTTGAATATGATGTTATATATTTGCCTTAATCCTACCAAAAACCATTTAAATCCCTAATGGCATGGATCCAAATGTAAAACCATATGATGATGTACCAAAAACCATTTAAATCCCTAATGGCATGGATCCAAATGTAAAACCATATGATGATGTAAATAGGGATGGGTAGTTTAAATTCCATAAATAAGGTCCTATCATTTCAAGTCTAGAAGTTGGTACCAAGCTACTCCTTTGAGCATGGGAAAGATGTTTTTGTTGCTCTAGGTCATCCTCCATTAGATCCAAAAGAGATTTCTTCTAAAGTGGATGTCCTAGCACATTTAATGCATTGACTTGCACATGACCCTTGAAACCTCACCCAATAGGCATAATGCAATGTAATGTAATGTTATTTATACAAGGATGAAATATGTAATAAAAGTTGGTCATTGAGCTAATTTTCTATCCACATAGTATCTTAGGTGGTTCTAAGGCATCAAGTGATGCAAGTTTGATCTATAAAAGGAAGGGATATGTTGTGTAAATTAGGAAAGGTATTCAAAGAACACAATGCATGTAAATGGATGTCTCCATGGTAGTTTATAACTCTTCAAAGGGGTTCTCGAACCTAGTTGTGGATCCCCTCTTGCTAGATTTGTTGGCATGAGTGTAACAACTTGGTGAGATGAATGTGTGATAGCCTCTAATACATTGCAAGATCTTTGTAATGGTCTTTCCTTTGTTTCATGTGGGTAGTTGTAGTTCTAATATGGATTACTAAGTATGTTGAGTTGCATGAAGTGTTATCTCTGATTTGTATGTATGTACACATCTAGTTCCATTTGTAGGTATATTCCCCTCTTCCTTTCAAGTTATGAATTTGTTGCCCAATGGAGTAGGCACTTGTTTAGGAGGTGAAGGACCAACCACATTTCAAACTTAATCATCTCTTTGTCCTCTTTAGATTATGAAAAGACTAGTGTTCCACATGCTTTCATGATTTAGTATTATAATCCAAGGAACATTCTAAGTGACTACAAATACCTAAGATTATTAGATATTCGTGTCATGCATGCCTAGACCTTACACTTGTGGATGAAATTCTAAGTGGATTCACTTGTTGGGATATTTTATTATTGTCATTTTTAGCTACATATGTAAGGATGTAGTTATCCATATAATAAGAGGTTTTACAAGTAGCTAGTTAGTCTTCACCTAGAGACAAATCTTGGAGCCAAACATATATTGGGTATAGCTATTATTAGTTTAGTCATATTCATCATACTTATTTAGATTTATTATTAAGGATACCTCTAGGAATTCCCTCCCACGTTTAGCTGAGCCCAAAGATGTAGGTGAATTTACCCACTCATAATCATTGGTCCACTCATGTTGCAATATGATCATAAGTCATTCCCATCACCTATGTCAACACTCATTGGCCTTAGGTGTTGGTGTAGTCCTTTAGGATTTATGGAGTCACATATTTAAGAGCCAAAAAAATGGCATCATTACTAGGGACATGATATCTTGGTTTATATTCTAAAGACTCTTGGAACTCAGTTAAGCAATTATTTGAAGTCATGCTCTTTTGCTTGTGTGTAGTGTCGGCATGCCATCAACTTGCACCAACAAAATGGCACTATTTCCAGGGAGGCAAAGATAAGGGGTTGAAGTTCATTGAAGACTCTACTTTTGGAAAGGGGCCTAGAAATTTTTTAGCCTTGGTGGTCTTTCTCGCTTCAAGGATTTCTTCATTCAATGAGGTGGCGACTCTGTTGTCACAAATAATGTGTTTGATGTTGTTATACCAATTTGTTGTTAGTGCCACAATGTCTTATCTCAATGTGTGGTAGTGTAATAAGATACACAAGTTTATTCTCTCTTCTTCATGATGAGAGTGTGTTTCTTCCATAAGAGGAACATCTACTTGTAAGAAGTGTGGTCTTGTTTCAACATGATGGAAATTTGTAATCATGGCCTTTAGGTATGAATATGTTGGTAGGGTTTTCTTACTCCTCTTTCCTCCCATGATTTAAGCCTTGCTTACTATGCTGATGAGCATGACTCAAATTACTATAGTGATGCATCCTCCTCTTGCTAAATGATAGTCATACTCTATCTCCTATTCATTCCCAAAGTTTGTGAGCATCCATGCAAAAACAAAATGAACTTATTAGGTAGCATAATGAAATTGGAATCCAAATCAAGTTGCTTGAGTCCAGGTCGTGTGTCAATGCCCTCCCTGCTATTACAAAAAACTAAGTTTTTCATTATCTTATCATCCCCCTTAATACCACATACAAATAGTTTAACCTCTCTTGGTTGACTATGAAATGAAAAATGACTAAGAGAATTCTAAATCAAATGCCTATGTTTGATGGGCTTAATATCATTGAAAGGGAGTCACATGTTGATGCATTTTCAGATTTTATGGAGAAGTTTCATTTTGAAGATGAATACATGTGGATGTGTTTTTTATTAGATCTTTATATAGGAAGGCACATAGCTTCAATATTTTTCCTGGGGTAAGTGCACAAAGATGGGGGACCAAAAGGGGTCTTAAGATGCCACTTCTTTATGAAATCAGTAAACATTGATGTTGGATGAGAAATTGAAGATAGCTACACTCAAAATTTAAAGATGGAACAAAAACAAGAGTCGTAGTGCTCTGAGCCTAGTTTCTAAACTACTAAATGTTTCCAAAAATGGTTGAGATTAAGGGGTTCAAAAGGGGGAGCACACAAATTGGTCCTATTTTTCTCAAAAAAATATAACATAACGTTTAGTGTCCTCCCCCTAAAATGTTAACTTTTTTTTAGTATTTCAAAAATCCCTTTGGTGAGAAATTAGCTAACACCATGTAGTTTATTCCTGATATTTCTAATAATTTTTTCATGAATAATTGATTTTTTAGTAATTTTCAAAGTAGACACACCCTAAAAAATAGAAAATTGAGCGTGCTCCCCCATAAATTTTTTGAAAACTAATTGAAAATTGATTTTTTTTTAATACATGTAGAATGGAGTCTAGTTTCTAAAAATGTAACTTATTTCAAATTTTGATGAACGGTTAAAAAAACTAGACACTCGTTATTGACAAAAAATGGATACACTAACAAAAGAAATTAAAGATGAAACCCTTAATGTACTCAAAATGTGAAAAAAATTATATGGTTAGATAGCTAACAGAGAGATTAAGATTATGGTGGTATTTTTTTTTAGTTTTCATCGAAATAAGTGCAAACCTGATGGGGAGCATGCTCCAAATTATGTGGTTTTTGCTACAATCTAGAAAAACACATCTTTGGATGTCCTAAACATAGTCCAAGACTTTGGGTTGGAAGCCCAAGACAAATCCAAGCCGTAGGCTTGGAAATAACCAAGGAAACGCATAATGCGAGCGCATTATAATACGCTCGCGTTTTGTGCATTCACATCACGCGAGCGCATTATAATGCACTCGCGTTATGTGCATTCCCATAACACGAGCGTGTTATAATGTGCTCACGTTATGGTGAACTAAAACAACTCTCTCTCTCTTTGAGAGGTAGAGAGATAGGGAGAAAGTGATATATAGGGAGAGAGAGAGAGAGAGTCATAGTTTTCTTTTCTCCATTTCCTTCATCAATAAGGGAGAGGGAGAGATAGGGAAATAGAGGAATGATAGGGGAGAACGAGGTAAGAGATATGGAGATAGCTCGAGAGATAAATAGGTAGAGAGAGAGAGAGGAGACAAATAGGAGAGGTAGAGGAGAAAGAAGGGAGAGATAGGGTGATAGAGAGTGAGTGAGATGTCTAGAGAGATAGGGAGATAAGGGAGATATAGGGAGATAGAGGTTTGGGGTTGCTCTAGTTTAGGGTTTAAGGTTTAGGGGTTTAGAGAGAGAGAGAGAGAGAGATTGCTTTTGACAAGAAACCCTAAACCCTAAATAATGCCCCTAAACCCTAGGCCTCTAAACCCTAAATAATTCCCCTAAACCCTAACCCCTAGAGAGAGAGAGGGAGGGAGGGAGAGAGAGAGAGAGCGAGAACAAGAGAGAGGAAGAGGGACAGGGAGAGGGAGAGGGAGAGTGAGAGAGTGAGAGAGAGAGAAAGAGAGTGAGAGAGAGAGGGAGAGTTTTACTTTTGCAAAACATGTTCGCATTATAATGCGAGTCGCGTTATAACGCGCTTGCATTATAGGCTCGGTAATACCGAGCCATAACGCAAGCACGTTGTAACGCACTCACGTTATGACTTATATGGGACCAAAAAGTCATGTGGCAACTTTTTGGTCCCTCATATTTGTGCATATACCCCCTGAGCATCATTTTTTTTCTTGGAATGACCTTGTGGTTGCATTTGTTAAGAATTACTCATGCAATGTTGAGCCTGCTTCTCTTGTCCAAAAATTAGTGAATATCAAAAGGCAAGAGGGAGAGTCAAGTTATGACTTCAGTCATAGGTTTTCTATTGTTCGTTTTGATTTTCCAAGGAAGTTTAGGTTTGACGTAAATGCATGTATTGACATTTTTTGTGAAGCCTATGAGACTAGTCTAAGTTTGGTGCCACAAGAGATGAGGCCGACAAGTTTATAGGACTATGATTGGATTGACTTCCTTGAGAAAATGAGAGGGGAGTATATAATGCAGCTATTGTATTCAAATGTGGATGTTGCTAGGCAACAAATAGATATGCAATGTATTGAGGTTTCTCATGAGAACCATGTTACTAGTGAAGGTTTAGATGAGGGAAATTATTTTTTTAATGAGCTCACATGTTTTGTCCCTCCTAATGGTGATTCTAGTGATTCCCTTATTGCAAGTGTTTGTCCTCATGAAAATGTGGTAGAAAATTTTACACTGCAAGATGCATGTGCTAATTGGACTAATTGTGTTGACTCGTATCCAGAGTCTTTTTCTTTTGAGGGAAGGTATGAAGGTGATAATGATGTTGTAGGTGCTCATGTTGAGGAAGAGGTGCATAATGTTTCATGTGGTGGCCCCTAGGGCTTTCCCCCTTTTGTTGATGATATACATTGACTTATATTAGTCATATGATTCTATTGTTCCTTACATCAACAATTACGACCATCATGATGTGAGTTTTGATGTTGATATAGTTGTGCATACTGCAAATGAAGATCTTTGTCTTGAGGTGGATTTGGATATTTTCCTACATGAGGGAGAGGAAAAAAATAGTTATGTGTCTATTTGTAGCAATGAGTATTATGTATCAAGTTGCTGAGATGAGATTAAAATGGAGAGACAATTAGAGGGGTTTGATCACTTATTTGAGGTGCCTTGATATTATTCTTATGCTGATGATCTTAATGAAGATGCAGATTATGTGTATGATTCAAGAAAGGAGTTGTACATCAGCATATGTGAAGATGATGTATGTTGGTTGCATGTTGTCCAAGAGCTTGATGTGAAGATTGATGACTACAAAAATTTCCTTTTTTAATAAAGGTTAAGTTTCTAATACTATGGATGATGGTGATGCACCAAAATTAGAATCATTTGTGTAGATCTAGCATACAAGATGCACGTATGAACTTTAAGACCAACTTGTGGAAACTTACGTCCTTGATGATATACTTGAGCTTGAGACATTCTAGTTTGAGATGGAGGAAGAAGTCTTTCTTTGTGTGAATCAAAAGGACAGTCAAATATACTTTCCCTTGTCATTTGAATTGGAGGTGTTCTCTATTTTCCTTGGTTCATACGAATAAGTTATTAAGTATGATGATGTTGTGAACATGTGTAATGTCCTCTTTCTAGTTAATGTAATTTGTGGACTTTAATCCCATTTCCATATTTCTGTGGGCTAAGGGAGAATTGCTAAGGAACATTAACTAATTCTTGGTCTCAAATTAATTATTATTTTTCATTTTTGATAAAAGAGACCAAGTAATTAATAAATATTATTATTATTTGAGTATTTGCCCAAGAAGAGGCATGAAAATTCATGAAGATGGGATAATGTAACTCCCAATCATTTGGCATCTTTTTTATACATATTCTATAATAAATTTATGATAGTTTTTACGATAGTCCATTATTAGAGAGTTATAAGTTGGATTTTTTGACAATGTGGGAGCTAGTTTTGTAGGAGGAATATTTTATGACAAGAAAATTAGTGAGGAGTTTTAAATTTTCTTATTTGATAAGCAACTTCATAATTTTTTATGACAATTGTAAGTGCGTGTAAAAAGACATCTTTGACTAGTTAAATATAGCTGGGTGTAAGAGGAAACTCTTTATGGGGCCTATTTTGGAGGAAAATACTGTAATATTTTATTATTTATGGGCATATCAAGACATTATAATTTGTGCCTCAACTTCTTTATATGCCAAATTACTTCTCTAGTTCTCATATTTTACCAATTTATCAATTTTCTTCACCGCTTGAGCACTTGTATTTAACTACAAGATTTGAGGATGAAAACCCTTGGATTATTAGTTATTGGAGGACAAAACCCCTTTGGTTTCTTGAGGACAAAATCATACATATATTGTATTGTGTACTTTAATGTTCTATTAGATTTTCAGAATAGATTCTAGTACTTGTGATTGCAGGATTGTGGAGAAGTTGCAACATTCACAGTTTATTTTTAGGTGTCATTATTAGATGACTTGTTTTAATTTCTAAGTTGCACCTACATTTTTCTATTATTTTGATCAATATAAATTATCTCCAACATTTTGATTCACTTACATTTCATGTGTACAAACATTAAGTAAATCTATGACATAGTTTGTGTAAAATCAACAATATATATTTCAATATTTTAGCTTCAAACTTGCGTGGAGGTTATTTTCATATATCTTTATGTTATATTTTTTGAGTATATTTTAGATCTAAAAATATTTACAAAATATTTTGGGGGCATTATAGTGGTATTAAAGCTTTGATCTTGTTAGCATATAAGGTAAATTAGTTGGTTGATGCTTCCCAGTGAAAGAGAGTTCAAATATCAAAGAAGGCAGCAAAGGAAGTTGCAAGCACAAGATCCCAATAAAATAGAAATTATGGAAAAAGGAGGAAGAGAAAAACACAAGTTAACAAATGGAGAAAGAGAAAAAATCTTCTAGAAAAACATGATTAGAATGCATCAAAGACAATATGGATTGACAGATCTAATACCACAAATGATGAATGTTTTAAATAAATTGAAGAATTTGGGGCCTACTAAAGCATCACAAGAAGTAAGTTCATCTACCAATAATAAACATGTGGGAAATTCCATGCCAAAATCATCAAAGCCTATATTTTAAAGAAAGATGAGAAGGAAGAACAAGTTCCTGAAGACTCTCTGGTAGAGAGATTTGACAATTTTTTGATGAGTATGAAAGTATATCTAAATCTTTCAAAAATACAATATCCTTTGTTACTTACTTAGAGATCATTGACAAGAGGAATTCTAAGAGAAGAACACCAAATGGAAACAAAAATGATGAATAGAGAGTGCTGCAACAAAAACTTGGTAAGTTAAATGCTCATGCATTTGATGGAAGTGATAATTTTTTTGCTAGAGCCTAGTTGCAGAAGTTGCAAACATATTTTACTCTCAACCCTATGGAGGAGGAAGATGCTATACAATTTGTTGCATTGTGTTTAGAAGGTGTTGCTTATGATTGGTGGCACCATGGATTGATCACACAAGGACACAACCTTGTGCAAACCTTTTATGATTTTAGTCAAAGGATTCTAGAATGCTTTGATCGAAAAGATGAAGATGAATATTTCCAAGAGCTTGCAGGAATAAGGCAATAGAATTTAGTGGAATCCTTTGTTATGGAATTTCAGCGTATTGAAGTAATGGTACCTAGCATTTCTAAAAAGAGAATCACTTTTCTCTTTGTTGAGGGTTTGTTTGAACTACTCAAAGGATTAAGGATTTTGCATCCTCTACTTTATAAGATGCAATCAAAAGAGCTCTAACACTTGATCCATCTATGCTTAAGAAAAAATTTCCATATCACTCCAAAGAACCTACCTTTGGGCAATAATTTAAAGGAAAATTTTAGAAGAAGAGATCATAGGCACAACCACAAAAGTTCATGCCTCAAAAAAAAAAGATAGATGAATACAGTAGAAATGAACTCAAAAGGAAGAAATTATGTTTCTCTTACAAGGAACCATGGGCACCTGGCCATTGATGCCTTGGAAAAGGCCAAATTAATTACGTTAAGGTAATATCTGATGATGATTTTGATCCTGAAGAACTTGAGCCACAAATAGTTATAGAATATTAGGAATCTAAAAAGATGGGAGGATAAAAGCACAAATGGAAGCACACTTGCAACTCTTTTAGGAGCACCTAGATATCACTAATTCATAGTTTGAGGAGTGTTGTTTGGATAACAAATCATAGTGCTTATTGATAGTAGGACTATCCATAATTTCATTGATGAAGGGTTGGTGGGTAAGAGAGGACTAAAAGTTGAGGATTTTGAAGGGTTCAATGTTAATGTTGCTAGTGGATTCACCATTCCTTGCACTAGAATAATCTAACAACTCAACATAACCATGGGAGATCTCATAAGGTATGTGATGATTTCTATGTTGCGGGTTTAACAGAGATTGACATGGTTTACATGTACAATGGTTGCATTCCCTTGGTGAGTTTTGACAAAATTATCAATCTATGGAGCTTACGTTTAAATCTAAAGGAAAAGATTTGGTGCTTAGAGGTATCTCAAATGAAGCATCATGGGTGGTTATAGATAAAAGAATGTACAAGGATAAGCAGTCCACTTATCATATTGATTTTTAGAATATTTTGGATAAGCATAGTGTGGTGTTTAGTGATTCGCCTCTAGGACTACCATCTGATAGCTCAGATTTTAGCATATCATAGAGTTGGAACAAGGCTCTAAGTTTTTTATGACCACTCCTTACCACTACCCAAGAATTCATGAGGAGATAGAAAAGGCCATAAAGGATTTCTGGGAGATGGAACACATTAGGACTAGTTCTAGACCATTTGCTTCATCAGTAGTTCTTGTGAAGAAGAAAGATGACACTATGTGGATGCATATTGATTATAAAGCTTTGAACAAGATGACCATCAAGAATAGATACTCCATTCCTAAGATCGATGAGCTAATTGATGAGTTACATGGAGTTGTGTATTTTTTGAAGATTGATTTGAGATCAGGATACCATCATACTTGTGTAAGGGATGATGATATACACAAAATAGTATTTAGGTATCATTTTAGACATTATGAATTCTTGGTCATGTCTTTTGGCTTGACAAATGTACTAGCTACTTTCTAGCCATGCATGAATCCAGTATTCAGAAATCAATTAAGAAAATTTTAGTTTTCTTTGATGGCATTTTGATTTATAGAAAGACTTGGGAAGATCATTTGAAGCACTTGGATATAATTATGGGTATATTAGAGCAACAAACTCTTTTTGCAAAAGAATCCAAATGTGAGTTTGGGGTGATAGAGATCTTGTACTTTGGCCATGCCATTAGTGCTCAAGGTGTTCAGATGGATTAATAAAAGATTCAAGCCATCCTAGATTGGCCTCCTCATATCACATTAAAATAGTTCAGGGGATTCTTGGGCATTCACAATTACTATAGAAAATTTATTAAGGGGTTTTCATAGCTAGCAGCAACCTTAACAAATAAGACAAAAAAGGAGCTTTTGCATGGACAAAAACAACACAAGAAGCTTTTGATAATCTTAAGGAGCTAATCAGCTCATGTCTTGTACTTGCTATTATAGATTTCTTGCTTTTGTTTGTTGTAGAATGTGATGCTTTAGGTGAAGGAATTGGAGTTGTATAGTATAGAAGGGACATTTTAAAGAAGCAAGTTGAAAGAATTAAATAAAGATTCTTCATCTATGAAAAATATATGATGGCCATCATGCATGTCTTCGAAAATTTTAGATAGTATTTAGTTTGTGGGAGATTTGTGGTGAAGATAATCATAATAGTTTGAAGTTTTTCCTAGGCCAACATGACTTTGTTAGGAACCTATGTTTAGCCCTTCTCTTTACTTTGTCAGTATATTGTTGTTGGATGCATATGCTTTGTAAGTCATCTCGTGAGTATATTGTATTTATCCCACATTCATGGGGAGTAATAGTTGTTTAGATTAGACTTAGTATATAAGTACGTGTTGAGGCCAATGAAGGCATCCACGAGTTTATTGTATTGAGCTTGCTCAAAGGAAGTTGCCCCCTCGAAGTAGCCTGCGATCAATAAATTCCTTCTGTGTTCTGCTATTTATGTTATTTCGTGTATTTTTCTTTATATTGTTGTAGGAGGTTCCTCTCATCTGGTATCAGAGGGCTTTCTTGGGCTTGCTGGGTGGAATTTTTGCTAAATTTTTTTTTTCACAGTGGCCTCTAGGTGCTGTGATTATTGCAGTAGTTCTTTTTTCTTTACATATGTATTGTTCATTTCAATTGCAAGTTCGGATCAGGGAATAATCCCTATCTGCTTAACTGTGGGAAGTGCCTAGGCATAGCCCTAAAACTCATTGTGAGGAGTACCACAGGAACCCTGAAGTAACTGGCCCATTGAGAGGACCTGCTAGCGAAAAGGGTAACAACCCCTACCTGATTGACTAGTTCCCATCCATGAGGTAAACCAAGAGCTGTCGTTTGTGGCAAAGTGGTTATTAGTCTTACCTAAGCCATGGAGTGAGGGGTACTGCCCCAATACGCAAGCCGTTAGACAACATTGGTAGCCGAGTGAATCTCCTAAACCTTTAGGAAGCTGCACTTACCTGGGGTCCATATCTATTGCCAGCTGATAAATCATAGATTGCATCTGTCCAGAGTCATTGCAGATCGTTTCCAAAAAAAAAATCTATTTTTTTGCCATATCTTCCTTGCTTTAACTCTGTTTCCTCTGAAAATTCATTAGAACCCCTGAAATTCCATTATGCATATTTCCTTCCTTGAGGACCCTATCCCAAATCCAAATTTTCCTTTACTAAAAAAGTTTTTGTTTTTGTTTTTCTACCCATTCCCCCCCAAAAAAAACTCTTGTTATGGTTGTCACCCGCGCAGGAGCAAAAAACATGGAGGATGAACTTGCAGCCCTCAAGACCAAACTCCAAGTCTTGGATGAAAAAATTATCAGCCTCAATCTTCAGCATTCAACCATGAACAATAGACATTAGCTAGAGTCTTCTACAGACACTGGGTTCTCTTCTTCCAGCAATTTGTGTGGGCCGAAGCTTGATTTTCCTCACTTCAATGGTGATGATCCGACTGGATGGATATACCGGGTAGAACAATATTTTAGTCTGCATAATACTTTTGATGTCAACAAAGTCCCACTTGCATCCTTTCATTTGGAACATGAAGCCCTTCAATGGTTCCGTTGGTACATCAAGGCTCATGAAGAGCCAAAATGAACAAATTTTTGCAAACTCATTTTGCAACGATTTGGCCATAGTGCTTTTGATGACTTCATAGGAGCACTCACTAAACTTCGCCGAAATGGCACTGTGAGAGAATATCAGACAAAATTTGAGAAACTAGTCAATCACACAGAGGGATTGTCTGATGAATTCTTCAGGAGTTGTTTTGTCAGTGGTCTGAAGGATGCAATCCGATCTGAGGTTAAAATGTTCTGTCCCAGCATAATGATGGAAGCCCTAGGGTTGGATAAGTCAGCGGAGGACAAGATCACAGCTCGACAATGCTCCAAATCCACTTTTGTTCCATTCAGAAATATGGTTTCCGAAAGACCTCCAATCACACCAGATCCTAGAACAACTCCTATCAAGCATTTGTCTGAAGCAGAGGTGAGGGCACATAGAGAAAAAGGGCTTTGTTATAATTATGATGAGAAATTCACTCAGAAACATAGATGTGTTGAGCAAAAGCTCTATCTCTTAGATGTGGATTCTCCACGTGCAACTGAAGTTTATGAAGATGCTCAGGATATAGTAGATGATCAGGTCGACATTCGACAGCCACCTATTGACCCTCCTTCTCAGGAAGACCACCTAGAGATCTCTCTCCATGCTTTAGTAGGAGTCACCAACCCATAAACCATGTGGGTCAAGGGTTACTTCAAGAAGCTCCCTCTTACAATACTCATTGATTCTGGTAGCACTCATAACTTCATTGACCCTCAGATCGCCAAACAGGCTGATTATTTTGTCCATCCTTGCTCCAACTTTGAAGTCATGATTGCCAATGGGGGCACATTACCTTGCAAAGGGAAGTGTCGCAATGTGCATATCTCTATTGGAGATTATAACTTGCGCTCCGACATGTTTGCCTTGCCCTTAAGCAGATGTGATGTGGTTTTGAGCACTCGATGGTTACGTACATTTGGACCCATCTTATGGGATTTTGCTGAACTTTGGATGCAGTTTTCAGACAATGGGCAAAAACACACATTGAAGGGCTTACAACCAAGGTCTCTCAGCATCATCAGTTCACATCACATGGAAAACCTCCTTAAAAAGAATTCACATGGTGTCATCACTCAGCTCCATTCTATTTAGATGCAACCATCTGCGGTCTCCACTACTCCTTCGGATCTACAACAAATTTTGGATAGATATGCATGTGTCTTTGTTGAACCAGTGGGATTGCCACCTTCACGACTAGAGGACCATCATATTCAACTCCTTCCTGGAAGCGTTCCTCCCAACATCAGGCCCTACTGCTACCCATTTCACCAAAAGACAGAGATTGAGATGCTCATTCGGGACTTACTGAAGCAAGGTATTATTCACCCTAGTACCAGTTCCTTTTCTTCACTAGTTCTTCTTGTCTAAAAAAAAGATGGGTCATGGCACCTCTGCATTGACTTCTGAGCACTTAATCACATCACAATCAAGGATAAGTTTTAGATTCATGTTTTTGATGAGCTTCATGGCACTCATTTTTTCTCCAAGTTGGATCTTTGTTCTGGGTATCACCAAATTCAGGTTCATGAGGATGATATCCCTAAAATGGCTTTCCAAACACATGATGGCCACTATGAGTTTTTGGTCATGCCCTTTGGCCTCACTAATGCTCCTTCCACATTCTAGGCATTGATGAATAAAATATTCTAGCCCTACTTGCAGAAATTCATTTTGATCTTCTTTGATGATATCCTCATCTATAGTAAAACATGGGCTAAGCATCTCCAGTATCTAGATCTTGTACTGCAACTTCTCTCTGATCATCATCTCTGTGCAAAACAGTCTAAATGTGTTTTTGGGCATGAGGAAGTGGAGTATCTCGGGCATATTGTTTCAGCCGAGGGGTTCGAGTGGATCCTGCCAAAATAGATGCCATGAAAAATTGGCCGCATCCTCAGACACTCAAGAGCCTCCATGGTTTTTTGGGACTGACTGGCTACTACCACAAGTTTGTCAAGGATTACAGGAAGATTACAGCTCCATTAATAGCTCTATTGAAAAAGGATTCTTTTACATGGACACATGCTGCTGAGTGTGGATTTGAAAAACTGAAACAAGCTATGTGTACTACACCTATTCTAGCTATGCTAGATTTTTATAAGACCTTCACTATTGAGAGTGATGCTTGCGGCAATGGACTTGGTGTTGTTCTCCTTCAAGATGAACATCCCATTGCATTCACCAGCAAAGCCCTTTCAGGTAAGAATTTAGTACTCTCTACATATGAGAAGGAAATGATGGCTATTTTGCATGCAGTATAGAAGTGGCGGCCATACCTATTAGGGAATCATTTCTACATCAAGACTGATCACCAAAGTCTGAAATATTTCCTGGAACAACTGGTCTCCTCCCCAGCACAACAAAAATGGGTTAGCAAACTCATGGGTTATGACTATGAGATCACTTACAAGAAGGGTAAGGACAATATTGTGGCAGATGCTCTTTCTCGCACATTTGATGACCAAGCTTCTCTTTTAGCTATTCTATGCATGTTCCAAATTGGTTGGAATCTGTCTAGCAGGGCTATGTCAATGACTCTTCATTATCCCAATTCATCCAATAGTTGGCCAATAACCCTTCTGATGTACCGCATTACTCTTGGGATGGTGCTTCTCTGAGATACAAGTGTCATCTGGTGCTTCCCCAGAGCACAGATCTTCAACAGGCTATCTTCTATGAACTCCATGCTTCTCCATCGGCAGGGCACTCTGGGTTCCTCAAAACTTATGAGCAGGCACGACGTAACTTCTTTTGGAAGGGAATGAAAAGGGAAATTCAATAGATGGTGGCTGAATGTGATACCTGCCAGTGCAACAAGGGTGAAACGACACTCCTTCCTAGATTGCTCGAACCCTTGCCCATCCCTACACAGATATGGATAGATATTTCTATGGATTTCATTGAGGGGCTCCCTAAATTTGGAGGGACGACAGTGATCTTGGTTGTGGTTGATCGCCTCTCCAAATATAGTCATTTTTGTGCCCTCAGCCATCCCTATACCACCTCCTCAGTCGCATAGATTTTCATGGACCAGATCTTCTGTCTTCATGGAATCCCTTCTTCCATTGTCTCAGATCATGATGCAACTTTCACTAGTCATTTTTGGACAGACTATTTCGCCACACTGGCACCAAACTGAAGATGAGTTCAGGGTATCACCCACAAACAGATGGTCAGACTAAAGTTATCAACAAATGTTTGGAAACTTATCTTCGTTGTTTCACCTCAGAACAACAGCATCAGTGGGCAAAGTGGCTCGCTCTCGCTGAATGGTGGTACAATACCTCCTACCACACTGCATCTAAAATGACTCCATATGAAGTAGTCTATAGTCAGGCACTGCCAGTGCTCCTTCCATACACCCCCAACAATTTACCAGTTCAGGCAGTTGACACGGTTCTCCCAACCCGAGATCAGATTCTTCGCATTTTGCAGGACAATTTTCACATGGCAAGAAATCGAATGAAACAACAAGTCAATCAACACCGTTCTAAGCGCACTTTTTAAGTAGGTGATATGGTTTTTCTTCGTCTAGAGCCATACAAGCAATCCTCCCTAAAACTCAAAGGGTGTCATAAGCTAGCTCCAAAGTTCCATGGGCCATATAAGGTTCTTCAGAAGATTGGGTCAGTTGCTTATGAGTTGGAGCTTCCTTCTTCTTCCCGCATTCATCCAATATTTCATGTCTCTTGTCTAAAGAAAGTTCTTGGCACCAACATCAGAGCACAAACTATTTTATCAAAACTGGATAATGAAGGATCCATCATTTTGGAGCCGGAGGCAATCCTCAACAGGCGCACTCGTCAGCTTTGCTCTTGATCCATCATAGAGGTATTAATTTAATGGCACAGAATGCAACCAGAGGATGCTACATGGGAACCACTCCTTCAGATTCAGCAACAATTTCCACATCTTAAGCTTTGAGGACAAAGCTTTTTTAAGAGGGAGGGGATGTTAGGAACCCGTGTTTAGCCCTTCTCTTTACTTTTTCAGTATATTGTTGTTGGACGCATATGCTTTGTAAGTCGTCCCGTGAGTGTATTGTATTATCCCACATTCATGGGGAGTAATAGTTGTTTAGATTAGACTTAGTATATAAGTACGTGTTGAGGCCAATGAAGGCATCCACAAGTTTATTGTATTGATCTTGCTCAAAGGAGGTTGCCCCCTCGAAGTGGCCTGCGATCAAGAAATTCCTTCTGTGTTCTACTATTTCTATTATTTCATGCATTTTTCATTATATTGTTGTACCTGAGGTTCCTCTCATACTTGAACGATAGGCAACAAAAAAGGGTGAGTAGCTCCAAGCTTATGATTTTGACATAAAATGCATGAAGGGAAAAAAGAATGTAGTTGTTGATGCTCTTTCTAGGATACCTACTATATGTTCTACTACAATTATTTCTATTGATTGGAAAGTCTATTATGGTTTAATATGTTAAAAACATATTTACTACTAATCTCCTTGATGGGAATGTAAGAGTTTATATACTTATAATCACAGATGGTCTCATTCTTTACAAAAATTAAATCTTCTTAGTCCCTGAATCCAAAATTAAGGAGAATATTTTATGAGATTTTCATGATGCACCACTAACAAGATACTACAAGACCTATAACCTGTATGGTTATGATGCTTTAACCTTTGTTGATTTAGTGTTCATAAACAATGGAGTGCCAACATCTAGTGACTTGGTTAAGCATAGACAAGACATATTGAGATCACTCAATGATCACCTTTGACAATCTCAGAATCAATAGAAGTTTTATGAAAATTAGAGCTACACTGGGAGATATTTAACGTTGGAGACATGGTTATTCTAAGATCACAACCATACAAGAAATCTTCCATCAAAAGAAGTGGGGCTGAAAAGCTCAAACCTCACTTCTATACCATATAGGATTGTGATAAGAGTTGGTGATGTTGCCTATGAGTTGGAGTTGCCAGAGAATAGCATGATCCATAATGTTTTCCATGTGGCTTGCCTCAAAAGGGCATTTAAAAACATTTCACACCTTTAGTGGATTTTCCACCCTTGGATGATACGGGAAAGCTCATATTGGTACCTAATGCTCTTATTGATATCAAGGTGAATAAATTGAGAATCAAAAGCATTACAGAGTATCTAGTCTATTGAAAGAACCCAGCTACAGAAGATGCTACATGGGAAGGACCAAAAAGCTTGGAGCATTCAAATTTGTACTACTTGAGGACAAGCAATTGTAGGAAGGGCATACTTGTAATATCCCCTCTCTAATTAATTTAATTTATGAACCTTAAGCTCATTTCCATATCTCCTATGGGCTAAGGGGGGATTTCTAGAGAAATATTTATTAAAATTCTTGGTCTCAAATTAATTATTACTTCTCATTTTTATAAAAGGGGCCAAGTAATTAATAAAATATTATTATTATTGAGCATGTACCCAAGGAGGGTCATGAGAATTCATGGAGATGGAATAATTTAACTCCCAAATTATTTGGCATCTTCTTTTATGACGTATTATATGACTAGCTTATGACAGTTTTTATGGTAGCCCATTGTTAGGGAGTTATAAGTTAGATTTTATGACAAAGTGGGAGCTATTTTGGAGGAGGAATATTTTATGACAAGGTAATTAGTGAGGAGTTATAAATTTTCTCATTTTAGAAGCATCTTCATAATTATTTATGATAATTGTAAGTGGGTGTAATAAGAGCATCTTTGACTAGCTAAATATAGTCAGGTGTAAGAGGAAGTTATGACAACTTTTTATGGGGCCTATTTTGGAGGGGGAATATTTCAATATTTTATTATCTTATTATTTTTGGGCATATTGGAATATTAGAATTTGTGCCCCAAATTCTATATAAGCTACGGTGCTTCTCTAGTTCTCATCATTTTCCAATTTATCAATTTTCTTCACCACTTGAGCACTTGTGTTCAACTACAAGATTTGAGGACGAAAACTTTTGAATTCTTGAAGATTGGAGATAAAAACCCCTTTGGTTTCTTGAGGGAAATCTTCTATAGGGATTATATTGTTCACTTCAAAGTTTTGTTAGATTTTCAAAATAGATTCCAATATTTTTTATTATAGGATTGTGAAGAAGGAAGCCGCGACATTCATAGTTTATTTTTAGATCTCAGTATTAGATGGTTTTCTATGATTTCTAAGTTGTACCAATATTTTTCTGTTGTTTTGATCAATATAAATTAGCTCCAACATTTTGATTCAGTTATATTCCATGTGTGCAAACATTGAGTAAATCTATGGTATAATTTACATAGAATTAGCAATATATATTTGGATATTTTGATTCAGTTATATTCCATATGTGCAAAAATTGAGTAAATCTATGACATAGTTTATGTAGAATTAGCAATATATATTTGGATATTTTGGCTTCAAATTTATGTGGAGGTTATTTCAATATATTTTTATGGTATATTTGTTGAGTATATTTTAGATCTAAAAGTATTTACAAAATATTTGGTTGGTGACATTACACCATGGGTGGTGGAGGTTTACATTCATCCATGTATTTTAATGTTGACCTAGTTTTTGGTGATTCACCTCATGTTGCCATGAACATGCATGAAAAGTATCAAGATATGTGATGGCAAGGATCAAGAACCTATTATTTGTGGAGGGATTTTGTGGGTAACTGTAATGGCGAATTTGATCTTGGTTCCCTAAGCATCAGTCACATTACAATCATGCATGTAAGGGATACATTTTATTTGCAAGCTAAGTGGTGGATGTATTTTCTACTTGAAGGAGATTAGCTTCATCTAGCTTGTCTTTAATAGAGGAAAGACACTTGTGGCAATTTATCCATGGCCTTGTGCCATGGATTCTCTTTGTAGGGTCTGACCTACTAGTATATTTATATTTTAAAGGAAAAATATATCTAAAGTATGTCGAGAGATATCTTGTAGCCACCTATAATATAAATAAAATAAAATAATCTTTAAATAGCTCCAAATGAAAATAAATAACTCTTAAGTAAATAAAATAACCTAAGAGTGATAAAATAGCCTAATTATAATATTAATTGAATTTTATTTACATGTTTTTTTAAAATTTTTCTGAATTTTATTTGCGTCAATAATAAAAATAAAATACACCAAGAGATATCCTTTTCCACGTGCCTATAATAGAAATAAAATAATCGTTAAATAGCTCTAAAGTAAAAATATAAATTTATTTATTTACCTTTGATTTAGGTATGTAATAAGATTTCAGTCTCCCTTATAATTTTTTAAAAGATTTGCAACTTAAAAAATTATTGAGATATTCAAATACCAAATAATTTTTTATGTTTATGTTAAATATATAAATTTTTATGTTTATATTAAATCATAAATTTGTATGTTTATATTAAATATATTATATATATTTGTTATTTAATTATATATCTGTCTATATTTAATTATATTTATTATTATATTTTATATAATAAATAAACAATTATATATTTATTATATTAAGTAAATTTATAATTATGCTTATCCATAATATGCATTTCTCATAAAGAATTAATAATATTTGACTATTTGAGGGAATGTTATATAGGTTATATAGAACTGTTTTGAGACTTATTTATAATAATTAATATAATATAACTTTTGAAGCATAATAACAATACAACCTATGAAACATAATAATATAATTGATATAATAATAATATTTAACCTTGTAAAGTATAATAATATAATTTATATAAACTTTTTAAGTGATTTTTTTGAGTAATATCCAAACCCTAAAAAGCAATCAACTAATTTTAATTAACACAATTCATAAGAATTAGAGAAAACTTACAATGAGAAATATATTTTATAGTAAATAAATGGATTAAACTTTCACTGAGAAATTTATTTTTTTAGCTATTGTTTTTTCTTTCTTGTCTTATTCTTTTTATCTATTTAAAAAGTTTAAAAAGTTATGAATTTATACTTTTGTTTTTTATATTTTAAAAAAAAAAATTTGTTTTGTTATTTTTAATTATCAATGTGATTAATATTATGTCTTCATTCTACATGCTTTTTTAGCCATTATTTATCTAACAATATTTTTAAATAAGACTATAAGTAAATTTATTGAATTTATTATGGAAACTTATATAAAAGTTTATTAATTTAACAACTTAATTTTATGGGAAAAAAATCAATTAAAATTAGAAGGTTTAGTCATATGGAGTTTTTAAATACTATAACATAATGATTATTTTGGAACTAATTTATTGATTATTATTATATTATATCTATGGTATAATATAATTATAATTAAATTAGATAGTAATATAATTTAATATTTAAATTAAGATTATTATATTATAATAATATTAGGTCTTTCTATCTTATAGTTAAAGTAACAATATATATTATTTTAAAAATATACATTGTTGGAGGGATTATACTTCAAAATTCTAATATCTAATAGATCCTTACATTTTAAAATGTGTTCTTAAATTGTATTTGTGGTATTGATTTCATTTCACCCTTTGTACTATACAATCAACATGCTAATTTTAAAGGTCTTCTCAATCAAGTGAAAGGGCATGAGGCAAAGAAGTTTGTCCTAATCTAGTAATTGAACCCAACCACTTATTTGAGAAGAGATGGGAGAAGGTTGACATCTGGATAGACAGCATGGAGCTCAACATGCATGGATGTGGAAGTGTGGATGAGATTTGCTATTATAGCCTCATCTTTGGCCCTTATGCAAGGAATGGCCATGAGGCCAATCATCACTTGACAAGGAAGGTCAAATACAAATGACTATAAAAAACATGTTGCCCTAATTTATTTTATGTGAATCTAGAGATGAGCCACCTTATTAACTAATACTTGAATCACTTTAAAAAATATTAAAAATAACTATATCTTTATTCTAAATTAAAAACTTCTTATTAACTTAATATATTAATCAATAATGTAAAAAAAATTAGTAAAAAAATTCTATTTTTTTCTATATTATATCTAAACTAAATTTGGATGCAATATTAGATTAAGTAAAGAGAATTACCTATTAAAATTATAAATTACTGTAAAAATGTGTGTTAATTCAAACTTATTATATTAATAGCTATATTAATATTATCTAACCTAATTATATGAAAAACACTTTGTTAGTATATTTGTATATATAATATTATAGATAAATATTATAGAATTTAAAATATATATTATTTCTAAACTATTAATATATTATAATTAATGTTAATAGATAGTCTATTAATAAATATATATATTACTATAATATATTTATCTTATATAATAAATATTAATATATCCAAATATTATTATTTTTTTGCTAAATAAGTACTACCATAAGGGGTAGCTCCCATTATATTATATCCAAAGATCAAAAACCTTCTTGTGCTAAGCAGCATGGAATACATATAGGTGGAGACTAAGCTAGACAACGACTTGTGCCATAGCACTTGGAGCCAAGATTACAAAAAAGCTAGATGGCTAAGCCATATTTCTAATTATGCCACAACACTCTAAGACCTTTTGCCAACTCTGAGGCCCTCTCAACTTGGACGGGAGATGAGAGATCACCATAGCTGCACAAGAAGAAGGCAAAGGTTTCCATGTTATTGCAGTTGATACCTTTCCAGAAGAGTGCTAAAGCTTCCGCAGAGACCATTGGTGTATCGGCTTTCATATTAACCGCAGTTGTGTTGAAGACTCCCCCAATGAGGCCATGGGAAGGACGTTTGTCAGAGGCCGTGATCGCGGCCATGGCAGTCTCCCTCAAATCTTCCTTCACATAGGCGTTGGCGAACATTTTCCCATGGGCTTTCCTTCCTGAAACAAGGACGCAGGTGGCCAAGAACTCTTCATAAAGGTAGTTGTCGTGGACATGCTCCTCCGAGATGTTGGCAGCTCCAATTACCTTGAGGATGGCCTCCATGATATGATCAGAGTCGGCCACAAATAGACGCTTAATTTGCTTGACCTTTGTCTCTTACGGCGGCTCCTCTTGAGGACCTTGATCCTCCGGGGTCTGTCCTTCGCCTTCCCCTTCTTCGACAGACCCCGAAGAGGTCTCTTCTTCCTCACGTTGGAAAATGCATACACAGTTCATCTCCATCGTAGCATAGGGAACTGAGTAACACTTGAAGACTTTTTAGAGGCCACATTGAAGAGAGAGGAGGTACTGCCTTACTGTCACAAAGAGATTTACTAAATCTGTGAGTTCCAAGACTGATCAAAGAATCGTCCGAAGTAGTCCAGTGACCCATCATGACCTATGACTAATGCAGAGGGAGGTTCGGCCAAGGTTCACATGACTCTGCTATGATGGTGTCCTCTTCCTGTTCACATGCCAAGTTCGCCAAATAGTCTGCCGCCACATTGCCTTCCCAGCAGATGTGACTGAGGGTGAAATTTCCAAGCTTGGGTAGGATCTCCCATATAGCATCTGCAATATATTTTAATTTCCAATTGTGGATTTGCTTAGACTTTATGGCATTAATACAGATGAGGGAGTCCCCTTCGATGCCAATGTCCATGAGTTTGAAGTCCTTACAAAGGTGAAGCCAAAGGAGCAAGGCTTCAAATTCAGCTACGTTGTTAGTCTCTTCCGAGAGCCTTTTGGATAGTGCCACAACCAATTTACCATCCTCATTTCTTATGATGACTCCCACATCCGATAGCCCCGGATTACCTTTGGCCGCTCCGTCAAAATTAAGTTTTAGCCTCCCCTTTGGTGGGACAGTCCACTTTGTGAGGGCTCTTGCTCTCTTTCTTTCATCAACCGCTTTAGGGTGGAAGCTTTGGGGTGGAAGCACAAGGGCTGGCCAACTTTTCATCATTTCCCCGTCCCAACCTGCAAATGGTATCGGGGACCAAATATTATTATTATAATATAATATATATATATTAAATATTTAATATTATATTAATAAATTTATATTTATTAATATATTAAATGTATTTGTTTAATAGTATTAATATATAATTATTTAATAATAATATATTTATATTATTAATATATATATAGTAATATATTTAATAATATATTTTGATATTTAGTAGTTTATATGTATTTTTTTTGCTAATTTATGATGCGGTTAATATAAATAGTTCTCTATATATTTAATTTAATTTGATGCTAATTAATAATATAGTGTGATAGGCGAAGGTGGATTTGGGGCGGTTTTTCGCAGTACTCTTCCTGACGGGTCAGAGATCGTTGTCAAGAGATTTAATGACCAAACGACGAAAGGCCACGAGGTGTTGAAGCACGAGATTTTATTTACATGTTTTTTTTAAATTTTTCGAATTAAAATTACATGAATATTGTTTACAGGCTCTTACCCCCTGCCTGCCAGTATAGAATGCCTTATCAGTGTATTAAATGTTTTCAAACTTCTACTTACAACCATACATTTTAGTTCCCTCCATTCCTCCATGTCATTGGTTATAAGTTGTTTTTTTCTTGTATATATCCCCTTATTATTGTTTGTGTTTTTGTCATATACATATGTGTTTTGTCTTGGGTTATTTTGTCTATTCCCTCATTTTCCCCTATTCCTTTTGGTTTGCACCCTAAATTCTTGTTTGGATTCTCATTGTGCCTACAAGAGGCACACATTCTCAACTAGATCCTATGATGGGTCTAATTCTTATATGCCATAAAATGCAAAATTTTCTAAGTCATGTGCTTCTTTATTTCCCTAGATCCTCATCATTATCCTATCATAGATTATCGATCCAAGAAATCATAAATGGGCTATCTTGTTCAAGTCATGCTCTAAGTTGTGTTTTATATCCATTGAAATCCTTATGTTGGGTTGACTTAGTGAAATTTCCAAGTTTGAGGTGTCTCTGTTCAAGTTTCCTATGCCTTCATAGAGTTTCAGAACTTTCATGGATGTTTACATTTTTTGGCAAAATCATCATTTCCTTCTACTTCCCACTTTACCGCTTTCCTTCTTTCTTTGTGGAAATGCAGACCTTGTGTAGATGTCTACACTTCCCTCTATTCCTTACATTCTCTCACTCCCACATCTTCCTTTCCTTTGTGGAAATGCGGACCCCGTGCACTTCCACCAATGCCTTCTTCCCCTACATCTCTGCAAGTCCACTTCATATTTCTTTTCCCTTGTAGATTTGTACAAGTTATATGCACCTTTGCACTCCTCACAAACTATCTAGCTCCTCTCGCCTTCCACTTTCCTAGAGTCTTTCAACCCTTTTTCCATTACTATGGACTTGTGAACCCCATACACATTTGTGCACTCTTCCTTACTGTTGAGAATCAAGGTGTCTCAACCTTTCCAAGTTCCTAATTTTATTTATTTATTATTTGGCATTTTCCCATTATTAATGTTAGATATTGTCATGTTTCATTATATTTAATATTGTGCTCTACCAAATTGGGGTGTGGGAATTTTGAAGTTACCAATGCCTTGTAAATTGTGTTGTAAGTTGTCATTAAGTGGGCTATACATACAAATTTTGGATGCCCTATTTTATAAGGATATTATGACAATGTTATGATATATTCTTATGACACGTAAGAGCTAAGAATAGAGAGAGCTACATTGGAATCTATGACTAGTTATAAGATGTGTAAGAGAATCTATAAGAGTCTTATTTTAGATTTCTATTATTATAAAAGTTGGGGCACCCAAGTTAGTGGAAATTAAAGGTTATAGGTACATAAATGATTTACTATTTTTAGTCAATTTGTTGATGCTTCCTATGTGGGCTTTAGAAATGGAGTCATGTTTGGGCACTATACCACCAAGTGGATTTAAGAAATGGTTTTGTAAACCAAATGTTGTTTTCAACTTGTGCAAAGTCTATAAATTGGTGCTTAATGAGTAATTTGTATTATGAGAGTTTGTAGGTCATAGGTGTTGCCAAAATTACTCTTTATATGAAAATTGGTGATATACTCTTGTAAAGACTTGCATTGCAAGTGAGATTTAATCTTGTTTTATATTTGATAATACATTGTGTAGGTTTTAGAGTGTTGGGGGTTTTCTCTTGAAAGGGTTTTACCCACATAATATCATTGTGTTAGGGTTTATTGTCTAATGTTGATTTCTATGTGTTCCTCTACATTTTGTAATAAGTTTGGATCTTATTTAATTTATTTGCATAACACTTCTCTTAATAATTAGTGTAGGAAGTTGTTTCCACATACCTTAATTCCTTACAAGTGGTATAAGAGCTTGATCACCTTTGGTTCTAGTTGTTGGGTAGAGGGGTTTTTGACCTAATCTAGTTTGAATGGGAGCTTGTGTAGAAGGAAAACTTTGTGATCTTTATTGGAAGAAGTAAACATGGAAAGCATATTAGGGAGGATTGAGGTGGAAAAGTTTTTGGGAATGAATTTTGAGATCTAGAAGTTGAAGATGGAAGATCTTTTGATTGATTGTGATCTATGGGATTTTGTTGATGCAAAAGTTCAAAGACCTATGGATGCCACTTTGGTTGCTCAATATGATGTAATGGACTGGAAAGCCAAAGTTCTAATTGGATTATTTCTTGTAGATTATGTTCTTATTAATGTCTGAATAACCCCCTTCAAAATAATTATGGAAGAATTTGGGTGAGATATGAAGCCAAAACTTAAGTAAAAAAATGTTCTTTAAAAAGAAGATCTATTCCTTGAGGATGGAAGAAGGTGGATGTATTATTGATCGCTTGGAAGGATTTAACATGTTGGTGGATCGATTGAACTCTGTTGGTATAAAAATGGATGAGGAATAAAGATGTCAAACTTTGTTGTGTTCATTGCTAGACTTAGGGGATAGCCATGTCATGGTTGTTGGGAGCACTTATGTTATTTTGAAAGTAAAGGGTGTTGTTGGTTCTTTGATTTTTGAAGAAATGAGGAGGAAGTTATCTTTGATTTCCAAATAGGTGTTAAGTGTTTGAGGAAGATCAAAAGATAGAGGCAAAAAGAATGATAAGTAGCATGAAAAATCCAAGTCCAAGAGGAGATCTAAATCTCCTAGAAAATCCAAGGTTATCTATTGGGACAGTGGTAAGTCTGGTCACTTCCATAAGGAGGGCAAAGAAGAGAAGAAGAAGAAGAAGGTTGATTCTAATTCTAAATCTGAGAAGGAATATGGTGACACATTTATTGTATCCTTGGCCACTCATGTAGGTGAGAATGCATCGTTGATCAACTCATGTGCATCTTTTCACATGACCCCTAATAGACACTAGTTCAGTAAGTATGAAAAATACAAAGGTGGTAGGGTGTACTTCGGTGATAACTCTTATTTAAATATTATTGGTTATGGTAGTATTTAAATTATTTTTTTATGGTAGAATTAGAAGATTTGATGGTGTCTTGCATATCTTGGGATTAGCATGTAATCTATTATATGTGAGCAAACTAATAGATGTGAGTGTGTAGGTTTAGTTTTTTGAAGCAAGTGTTAAAATGGTGACAGGTGTTATGGTGATTGTTAGAGGTAGTAGAATGGAAACTTTATTTTAGCTTGATGCATCCACTGTTGAGTGCAATAATACTTATATGAAAAGTAAGTTTATGACTACTTCATTATAAAAGGAGATGGTTTCCTCTTCAGTGGATGGTTATGGCTTTTGGGTACCTAAGGGTTCTCTTTCTATCGAATTTAAATTACTTGCATAGAAGACTATATTATGGCACCAGAGATTAGGCCACATAGGATAAAAGGGTCTAAGGACCTTGAAAAATAAGAACCATGTTGAAGGTCTTTCATATTGTAATCTTGAATTTGATTTCTACGAGCATTATATTTATGGAAAATAAAACTACATTTAGTTTTACTTTGAGTTCTCATAAATCTTGTGGTGTATTGGATCTAATTCATTTTGATTTGTTTGGTCATGTTAATGTTCCTTCCATTACAAAATCCACATATTATATGTTTCATTTATTGATAATTATAGTAGGACATGGGTTTATTTTCTAAAGAGTAAATTTGAAGTTTTTAATCAATTTAAAGAATTTAAGAATTGACAATGGTGTTGAATATTGCTCTAATGATTTTGATAGATTTTGTAAAGATTATGGAATACAAAGACAGAAGACAACTCCATAATCTCCACAACAAAATGGAGTTGTGGAAAGAATGAACAAGACATTGATGGAGAAAGCTAGGAGTATGCTTGGTTGTGCTAGTCTAGAACAAAAAATTTGGATTGAAGTTGTAGCCATTTCTTGCTACCTAATTAGCAGGTCTCCTACATTATCTCTTATGGATAAAATTCCTATGGAGGCGTGGTCAGGTCACAAGCCTTCATTGAGACATCTTAGAGTTTTTGGTTGTGATGCATATGCACATGTGCCAAGGGAGAAGTGAACAAAGTTGGAGAACAAGGCTATGAAATGCATCTTCATCAGTTTTAGTTATGGTGTTAATGGCTACAAGACTAGGGATTCTATTGCATAGAAGGTAATATTTAGTAGAAGTGTGATTTTTAGAGAAACTAATCCTTCTTCCATTGTATTGAAGCCAGAACAAAGTGAACAAAAGGATGTGATTTAGCTTCCTTCTATGCCTGAGAAAGTTAAATTGAGAGCCCCATTGAGACTAGAAGTTAAGGAGACCTCGTGTAGCTTTGAATCTTTAGAAGACAAGGAAGAACCTCCTCCTTAGGATGTACGAAGTTCAACCAGGTGTAGACAACCATTGGAAAGGTATTCTCCTAGTGATTGGAGATGTATTTTTTCTTTTAATACTAACATTGATGAACCAAGATCTCTAGAAGAGGCATTAGGTATGAATGATGCAAAGTCCCAGAAGATAGCCATGGATGAAGAAATGGCAGACTTGAAAAAGAATGATATATGGGATCTTTTACCATTTTCTAAAGGACATAAACCTATCAGTTGCAAATCGGTGTTCAAAAATAAGATTTGATTTAGTTGGTAGTATTGAAAATTACAAAGTGTGGTTGGTTACAAAAGGTTACTCCCAAGTTGAGGGGGTTGATTATGGTGAATTTTTTTCTCCTATTGTAAAAGTGACATATATTAGATTCTTATTATCTATTGGCATGGCTTATGAATTGGAGGTCAAGCAAATGGATGTGCAAATAGAATTCCTTCATGATGATTTGGAGGAGAATATTTATATGACATAGCTAGAGCACTTCGTGGTTAAATATAAAAGTCATTTGGTTTGTAAATTGAAGGAATCCTTGTATGGTTTGAAATAGAGTCCTAGGATGTGGTACCAAAATTTTGACACATATGTGTTGATTTTGGGATTTGAGCATTCTACATCTAATCATAGTGCTTATTTTAAATATAATGGTGACGCTTGCTTCTTATTGTTTTATATGTTGATGATATGTTGTTTATTGGCAAAGGGAAGGTTTTGATTTCAAAACTAACGTCTCAACTTTCAACAAAGTTTGAAATAAAAGGTCTTGGTGTAGCTAAACACATTCTTGGGATGAAAATTAGAAGAGATAGAGAAAACAAAAAGCTATGGTTTAGCTAGAGTAAGTATGTTGATTCAATTTTACAGAGGTTTAACATGTAGGATTGTAGACCACTGTGTGTTCCTGTGACAATGGGAATAAAGTTATATGTTACATATTGTCCTACATCCCCTTCAAAGATAGAAGACATGAGAAGAGTGCCTTACTAGAGTGCAATTGGAAGCTTAATGTATGTTATGGTATTTACAAGACCAGACATATTCCAAGAAGTGAGAGTTCTTAGTAGACACATGTCTAATTCTAGTAGAGTTCATTAGGATGCAGCTAAAAGAGACTTCAAATATTTGTGGAGTATTCCTTGTGGTTTCATGGTACATGAGACATAAATTCCCTAGATATTCATAGTTATGTGGATTCAAATTGGGTAGGTGATGTTGATAGTAAAAGATCCACCAGTGCTTATGTTTTTACTCTTTTTGATGGTGCAATAAGTTGGATGAGTGAGTGATAGGTTGTGGTTTCTTTGTACACTATAGAGGCTGAGTATATGGCAACAACTCATGCCTATAAGGAATCCATTTGGCTTAAGAGATTGTGTTCAATTATTAGATTAAAACAAGGTGCAATGATACTTTATTGTGATAGTCAAAGTGTTATCTGTCTAGCTAAAGACCCAACATTTCATGTCAGGACCAAGCATATATGTTCAATATCATTTTATGAGAGATATTTTTATGTACCTAGGGATATGATATTATAATGTATTTAGGTAGATGGAGATGCTGACATGTGACACACATCCCTTAAGTTAGTTATATTAGGTCTTGTGGATAACTTATGTATTTAATTATATAAGGTGTTGAGTAGGCCTTCATTAGGATTACCCCTCCATTATGTTATTAGAAGGTCTACATAAAGGAGGTGATTATCATTGTAAGGATGTGTGATAGGCATTATATTGTATTTGGGATCTCTTAGAGATATAGCATGGAGTGGCTTCTTCCTTAAGTATATTATACAATGTTACCCTACCTCAAGGGATTATTCTATTTCTACATTTATTGGATATTAGAGCACCTTGGCCCATGAACATATCTTGTGTTGTGTGAGATCTATCATCTACAATATATTAATGAAAAAAGTTATGTGGATCATATCAAGTGGTATCAGGGCTATGATTTGGGCAAATGTGGACAAAACCCTAATTTTTGAAGATTTCCTATATCTTTCAAACAACTTTGATTTTTTATATAATTTTTTACTAAAGGTGGAGGATCATCTAAGGACACTATAGTCCAAAAATCAAGTTTCTATCATCAATATTGAGTGAGTTATTACAATTTTATGATTTTTCATAAATTTGCTTTCTAGGCTACAAATCACAATTTTTTTATATTTTTACATTTCTAAAAAGATCATCAAAGTTTATCAGGGATCTATTATTTTTATTTTTATTTTTGAGGTTGAAAACATTGCAAAATAATTCAATCAAAGTTGGGTATGCTGTAAAAATTTAGAAAACCTAGTTTCAATGGGGTGTCCTATTTTTTGGGGAAGTGGAGATGTATTATATTGGTGGCATCAATTTTAAAAAATTCATGGAAATAAAAAAAATGGAAAGAATATATACCTCTATGCTTAGTAGGTAAAGCTAGAAAGTGGTATGAATCATTGCAAAATGGTTTCTCTTGTTTGGATGAATTTGGAGAAACTTTCTTAGATAGACGGACTCCCAAAGAAGAAGAAGAGGAGTATGAGGAATAATAAGAAAATGAGGAAGAACAAGAAAAATAAGAAAAATAAAGAGAATGGGATGACAAAGGTAAGGTAAAGGATATATGTATATGTACATTAGCTCCAAGGAAGGAAGATTCAATACTTCAATTTCATGGATGTATTCAAAAGGCAAAGGTTATTGTTTCTATAAACCCTAGCAGCAAGTATAACTTCATAAACATGGAATTAGCCAAGAAGCTATAGGTACAAGCAAAGCACATTAAGAACAATCAAATATTAGGTAAGGATATTCAATTTTTTGAAGATTTGAAGCTCTCTATGGATAAATATGTTTTGCATTCAAACTTTCATGCTTTGGATATGGATGAGTTGGATATTGTTCTTGGTTATCCTTGGTTAGAATCTTTGGGAATAGTAAACATTAATGTGCAAAATAAGTTCATGAAGCTTTGGTATATGAGGAAAAAAGTTGCATTATAGGATATTACACATAATGAAGTCAAAACGAAAGTTAAGGAAGGGAAAGTTAAAGAATCTACTAAAGATTGCACCAATGAATCAAAGGACATACAAGATGAACAATATGTAGAGAAAAAAGAGGAGACAAGTAATTCTATTCATTAGTTAACTAAACAAGTGGCAAAAGATGATGAAGAATTAGAGAAGGTTCCAATGATAGAAAATGGTGCAATATATAGGCATCCACATCATTGTGAGAGACAAGAATCATGGTGGAAACCATCGTGGAGGCATGATACTACATGAAAACAACAATCCAATCAATACAAACCTACATGGAATCAAAGGAACAACTACAATGATCCATGGTATCATAGAAGTAATGGCTATTCATGGCAACAAAGAGGGACTTACTTTGATAAGGAATATAATCAAATGGGTGCAAGAAAATATGGATCAAGGATGGGATCTAGGTATTGTCAAGCTAAAACTATTGCAAGTATCAACTATGGATGGATAGATAATTGGTCATGGTGACGTATTTGTAATAGCTTGCAATAGTCTTACTATTTGGCTTCTTCTCATGTTTCGGGAACAAAACATGATAAGGATGGATGATATGTCATGTACCTATGGGTATAATATTATTATGTATTTAGGTAGATGGAGATGCCAACATATGACACACATCCCTTAAGTTAGTTATATTGGGTCTTGTTGATAACTTGTATATTTAATTATATTAGGTGTTGAGTAGGCCTTCATTAGGATTACCCCTCCATAATGCTATTAGGAGGTACATATAAAAGAGGTGATTATCATTATAAGGATATGTGTGTTGGGTATGATATTGTATTTGGGATATTTTGGAGATATAGCATGGAGTGGCTTATTCCTTAAGGAGTATTCTACGGTGTTACCCTACCTCAAGGGTTTATTCTACTTCTGCATTAATTGGATATTAGGGCATCTTGGTCCAATAAATATATCTTGTGTTGTGTGAGATATATCATCTACATTATATTATTAAAATTATTATGTGTGGATCATACCAGATATAGTTGAGGATGGTAGGGTGAAGTTGGAAAAGGTAGATTTTTATGAATGTTGCAGATGCATTAACTAAGCCTGTGAGCACAAAGAAGTTTAGATGGTGTTTGGAGTTTATGGACCTCACAACCCCTAGCAGTTGATTCCATGATGGTATGTTTCCCTTTGGCTCTTGCAAGGCATTTGACAAGTGGGAGAATGTTGGGAATTAAGGTGTCTCAACCTTTGCAAGTTCCTAATTTTATTTATTTATTATTTGTCATTTTCATGTTACTAATATTGGAGATTATCATATTTTATTATATTTAATATTGTGCTCCACCAAAATGGGGCATGGGAATTTTTATGTGGCATTTATGCCAAGTGTTAGTGCCTTGTAAACTATGTTGTACCATAAGTTTTCATTGAGTGGACTATACATAGTAGATTTTGGACACCCTATTTTATAGGAATGTCAAGACAATGTTATGTCAGATTCTTATGATGTGTAAGAGCCAAGAATAGAGGGATTTATATTGGAATCTATAACTAGGTGTTATATGTGTAAGAGCATTTGTAAGAGCCTTATTTAAGATTTATATTATTAGAAAAGTTGGGGCACCCATGTTAGTGGGTCAAAATAGAGGTTATAGGGGCATAAATCATTTACTATTTTTAGCAAATTTGTTGATTCTTCCTAGGTGGGTGTTGGAACTGGAGTCTTGTTTGGGTTCCATACTACTAGGTGGATTTAGCAAATGGTTTTTTATACCAAAGTTTGTTTCGAGCATGTGTAGAGTCTACAAATTGGTGCTTGAGGAGTCATTTGTATTATGAGAGTTTGTAGGTACACAGGTGCTACCAGAATGCTATTGAAATTACTTTGTATATGAAAATTAGTGATATACTCATATAAAAACTTGCATTCCAAGTGTGTTGTAATTTTGTTTTAGATTTTATAATACATTATGCGGGTTTTGGAGTATGGGTTTTTCTCCCAAAAGGGGTTTCCCCAAACTAAACAATTATGTTATTGTTGTCTCTCAAAATTGCACCCTTGCTAAGTTGCAGAACTTAGCATTCTAGAGAAACATGGGATCTTTCTAGGCTTGTGGGTCACCTATGATGGAAAAAACCTCTGGAGAAGGTTGGCTTCCTAACTGGTTATCACCTAGAAACTACTGGATTTGCAGAGGAAAAGGGAAAAGGAATGCTTTAAAAATGAAAGGTAAAACTAGAAAATGAGAACAAGGGTGATACACCAAACTTGATATGGTTTATGAAACTCATATTTGCATACACTTCACCACAGACAATAGAAACTAAACCTGCACAACCTATTACTATATGTTTTGCAAAAATACTTCACAAAGAGGCCTAAATGCATTAACTTTTTTAAAAGGAAGCTAACTTCACATTTTAAAAAGCCATATACCACTTTAAGACATAGTTTGCAACCTGCATAAACACACTCTTTTGCAGAAAAGGTATTGAAACATGAGACAAAGTCACAAGGAAACAAAATTACCTCACAAATTACTTGATCAAATACTTGATGATACACAATACTACAAAAATAAGAAATCAAAATCTAACTATCAATGGTATCCAAGGTGTTCTTTGTATTTCATATGCCAAAAGGGTTATAAAACATGCTCAAACTGAGTAAGGATTGTAGAAAAATCACTAACTCCAGAAATTGCATGGAAAGAACTCCTTCACAAAAAGTCAAATTAATGACTATATACTCTCCAAGCAGCTATAACAAGATAGGGATAAGAAACCTCCTTGGTCGTGCATCTCATAAAAGCCCTCAAAATATCTACCTAAAGTCCTCCAAAATGAGTTCCCAATGAAGAAAAAGTCTAGGCATGTCATCACCCACCATAAAAGCTTCAAAAACAGTCTCTTAATGCCCTTAAATGCTATTGAAAACAAGTCAAACCACCACAATAACTCCTCCACCAGTTGGCCAACCTCTCTTGCAGCATCATAAATGTCTAATATTTGCACATAAATACTCAGCCACATCTCTTTGACCACATCTACAAGCATCCTCAACTTGCCCTTTGCACAATAAATGTTATAAATACAATTATTTCTGCATTTAATTAACATTGACTAAGTGGTTTATAATTACACCACTTAGTTTAATGTTTTACATTCCAAATTTATTACAAACCTATGCAGAAAATAATGGCACTTAGGACATAAACATTTAATCTATTGATTTTGTATAGTTTGGAGATAAATTAAATATTGTGAAAAAATGACAAAGTAATCGACGAGACTTACTTTGTCACGTGTTATAAATTTGCCTAGTATTGCCTTTTGCATTTTTATGACAAGTGATAAAGTAATTCATAACTCATTACTTTATCATTTGTTTACAACATTCAATCTATTTCTAGATTATGCAAAATAAAAAATAAAACTCTCATAATTCCTAGGCACAAACGTCACCTCTCCATACACTTGCATCATATCACGTATTACATGGCTATATCGAAACACCTTATAACCCCATACAATTCACACTTTTCTTCAACATACATCATCAAGCCTACAAGGTCCAATGCAATACACTATAAAAGGACCCTTATGCCTCCCTATGCATTACAATGCATTATAAATAACATCACACCCACCTTATGACTAACACCAAGACATGCCTTAGCCAAAATATGAGGCACTCGACCTCCTCAACTTCTCATCATGTTTCTTGACTTTAGAAAAAATAAAAAATGCTAAAGTCACATACATGCCCTCATGCCCCCCCTTACATTATGATTAGGTTTCTTAAAGACTAAAAAGTCTTTACCATGGGCACAAAATGGATTGCAATGATCTATTTAGAACAAAACTCAAAAAACACAAATTGCAAATTAGGTATATTCGACCCAAAAGGAGGAAAACCAACCCTAAATGCCATTTGCATTTTAATCTCTTCTACTGCCCAAGCTCGACCGCCACCATAGGAAGGGTTTGAAGGCAAAAATGCATGATTTATGGTCGATTCTAAGAGTCTCCATGCAGATTTTCTAAGCAAAATGTATGGTAACTTGCTTTTACTAAGACTTTGACCTCTATTTGTTGATTCTGAGGATGATATTGGGCCTCTAAGGCCACGATTCTAATTGATTTTTTATGCATTTTCTAGTTTTTTCATGGCTGACCACCCCTGCATTGCCTTTTCACTGTGTTGAGGCCAGTATGAAGGTCGTTTGAGGAAAAAATCTGTGATTTGACAAAGCAAATGGCAAAAAAAAGAGGTAATTCATTCTTCACTGTAGATATCTCTTCATTTCCCTAATTTGTTACCTTGCATTTCACTACTAGAGACACGATTCAAAGGCATTCTAAGTATTCTTGTTTGAAATGGGTTTCATTTTCCTTTTACATCTGCTCTTTAGCTCAAAATGAGCTCCAACTATGACAAAAAATCTGTAAAGAGACATTCCTGTGCATTTACTGTTTGTATGACCTTCAACTAGTTCATTTGGTAGAAGAATAAACAATACACCTACAGATCTGAAGAAAAAACCACAAGGGTTTTGAAAAATGATATGGGTTTTCAAAAATTTATTGTAGAAAACTATTGTGTTGGCCACGACCTGTAACTTTTCTTTTCTCTATGCATACCGCTCTGCTGCTCCACCCTTTTGACTGTTATTTTACTTACTGTTCTCATAACTCTAGGATAGTGATTGTCCTTAGCTGATCATTTATAGGAAGCAATATATTCTTTGTTTGATGCATAAAGAACTTGCTAGGTTTTTACTTAAATCTCTTGGGGAAAAACACCATATATGATACAACAATGATGTTTAACAAAACTCACAATTTCCACTCTAATCTCAAAGAGTTCCCCTTGCGAGAAAACCATGAAACAATCGCTTGACTCAAGGTATTTGAAAACTTCTTTGAAGTGTCTTGGCTTCCATCACTAGAAGCTTGAAACTATCATAATGATGATCACTGTCCACCTGCATTCTTGAATGACCTCCCCCTGTGTTGATGGATTGTTGTTTTGACAAGGACTATTGTCTGATCTTACTATCTCAAATACATAATGCAAAAGACACAATCCTCATTTGTATACCCTATATCTATACTCTTTGTGTATGAAGCCATGCTTACATGATGTCATACTTACATTTCTATACAATTGATGTTTAAACTTGTACACTCTAGGATACATTGCTCCAATCCTTTGAACGTGAAGCCCCTGTAGCTGATTATGACATGACTTTTTATAGACCATTGGTACCCTTGATGACTCATGGAAAATGTTGGATAAGCTACCTCCTGTAGCTGTAGCATAACATTGATATGGCTGCCCCTAATTTTTGAGACTGATGTAGCATCTTAATGAACATCTGAAACCTGTGTATACCCTCTTCTGATGGCATTATATTCATGTTTATGTAACATATTAGTGTCTAAACTTGTAGGTGATGAATTGAATGCATTGTTGTTATACTTCTTGATACTTATTTGCAAGCTTTTACATGTTGATATTGTACTCTATCTATCCTAGAATGATGTGTTAGACCAAAACTACCATGTTGGCACAGGATAATGCACTTTTCACCAGCACAAAGGTGTTGTCATGTACTCATAAACACTTTCAATTGATGAATTGCAAAATGATCTTTAATTGGATATGCTTCTTCATCTAAAAGGCTATCACAAGATCTCACTTTTGTCTCTGACCTTCCTAAATGTATGAAAATGAGAAAACATCTGCATTATATTTGAAATTCACTTACTCAGATAATTGGGCAGCCTACTAGCTGATGTGTGGTTGTCACTCCATCCTCTCTTGGAATGTCAATCATAGATGAGCATTTGTTGCTCCACTATTCATCTCTAAGGCACATGACTATATCTTCATTTGTTGAGATGTGATTTCATTTATGTATAGAGAGCATGATATCTTTAAGATGAAATGATGCATTATTCTTTTAATTCTGTAGTGACATTTACTCTATTTTAATGCTGCTCCAATCTACGATGTCTTTTCAAGCATATTGTTGTTTCATTATTCAACTGTTCTATCTGTGGGGTATATCTGAACAGCAAAATTCACACTTCAATCATAGCAAATAGACGAAAAAATACCTTTTATGGCTGCACTTCATTTTTGTGCTTTTCTATGTATGACAAAACCATATGAATAATCCTTCTATGCACTTGATACTTGACTGTCCATTTGATGGCTATATGTGTTGTTCAAACTACACATTTGCATTTCATATGACTATAACAAGCAACTGAAAATGTGCATTCTTCATTGGTGACTTTGCATTATCAAGTTGACTGTACTTGCTCATCTAATTTGTCAGTTCCACCTTAACTATACTTGGTGGCTCTCTTGATGGCATAATGGGTTCTTTATAGCTGTTCTATATGGCAATCTGACTTAGTTGTTTCTCATGCTTGTAACAACTTGACTGTACCTTCTTGTGCTTGATGCATCTGATATAGCAGTAACATGCAGTGATGAAAACATCATGATGCTTGGTCTAATGAATATCTTTGTACTAGTGTCATTACTCCGAGCATGCTAGGCTCAACCCTTATGGGAGCACATTTTCTCCACATGCCATTTAATAAAAGATGAATTAGTAAACTAATTTCTCATATACCTGCATAGGAAGCAAACATGTTAACGTATGAAACATACCTTTGATTCATGATGTGGGGTTACTTGTATGGAACTATCTCTTTCTGATATAGCACTTGTGTCTGCTCATTCTGACTTTTCTTATGCTGATATGATTATTGATATACTATTGCTACATAAAAGTGAATGGTACTTTTGAAGCTCTAATTGTGTATGAAAAGACTTGATACCCTGAGCATTAACAAAAACTATTTTCCAGGTATGTTGGAGCTCAAACTGATGAAGGAAGATAACAACCGGCTCCACCACGGGATTTGTCATTCGCAAGCAATGACAGGTCCCCTTTCTTTTCCTATGCATCTCTTTTCTTTCAAAAGTAAAATTTACTTTTATGTTGCCTATTTCAGTTACTCCTACGGCTTGTGTGGGAGCATTTCATTTGACATTCATGAATAATGAAAAAGCCTTTCAAAATATGCAATTTTGTATGGTTCTTCTTGATTGTGAACAATTGCATTTAATTGAAGTCCTCTTATGGCATTTTTATCTTGGCAAGACACTCACTAATAACACGTATGTACCCCTTAAAACTATAAAACTTAACCAGCTCTACTTGATCGAGCTGAAAAATAAAAATGGGTAACAGTTATAGTTTATTGTCTATTTCTAATTTTTATGTGTTTCTCTACATTTTGTAATAATTTTGGATCTAATTTTAAGTTATTTACATAACACTCCTCTCAAGAATTAGTGTAGGAAGTTGTTTCTGCATACCTTGCTTCCATACACTTACTTCCTTCCCACTCTTGCATGTCCACATTTTTTCTCTCTTCATTCCTTGTAGAGATTCAAACCCCATAGGTAGGTCTACACTCCTTGCATACTTGCTTTTCATTTTTTATTCCCTATAGTTCCAACTTTCCCACTCTATGTTAGTTTCCTTTCATGGACTTTCCCTTCATTCAGGGGACTTCTCTCCATCCTTCTAGGTGTTGATTCCCCACCTCTTCTTGATCCTCACCACACACTCACTCATGGAATTTTTGATCTCCTGTAGACATGTCCAAGCCTAACTTTCACTTCTTCCTTAGAGCTTTGTAGCTCAATCAAATTCCCTACCTACTGCCCTAGATGACCTAGAATGTCATTAATGCCTAGATTTGAATATGATGGAGTTGTACAGTTTCCCTAATCCAAAAAAAATTTCATTTAAATTCCTAATGGCATATATCCAAATGGAAAACCATCTAATGATGATGTAAATAGGGATGGACAGTTTGAATGCCATAAATAAAGTCCTATCACTTCCAAGTCTAGAGATTGTACCAGGCTACTCCTCTAAGCACAAGAAAGATGTTTTTGCTACTCTAGGTCATTCGACATCATATCCAAGAGAGATTTCTTCTATATGTGGATGTCCTAGCACATTTAATTCATTGACTTGCACGTGACCCTTTAAACCTTACCCAACACTTAGAATGCAATGCAATGTTACAAATACAAGGATGAAATATGTAATTAAAGTTGGTCACTAAGCCATTTCTTGGCTGCATAGTGTCTCAAGTGGTTCTAGAGCATCAAGTGATGCAATTCTAATTTGTAAGAGGAAGGGATATGCTATGTAAATCATATGAAGGGTATTCAAAGCACACAATGCATGTAAATAGATGTCTCCATGGTAGTTTGTAATTATTTAGGAGGGTACTCAAACTTAGTTGTCGATACTCTCTTGCCACATTTATTAGTAAAAAATGTAATAGAGTGAGATGAATGTGTGACAACCTATAATGCATTACAAGCTCTTTGTAATGGTATTTTCTTTATTTTATGTGGATAGTTTCAATTATGAGATGGATTACTAAGTATGTTGAGTTGCATGAAGTGTTATCTCTAATTTGTATGCATGTAAATATCTAGTTCCATTTGTGCTTTGTAGGTGTATTCCCCTCATCCTTGTAGGTTATGACTCTATTGCCCAATAGAGTAGGCACTGACCTAGGAGGTGAAGGACATTACACAATTCAAAGTTAACTCTCTTTGTCTTTCATAGTTTAGGAGTAGATTAGTGTTCCATATGCTTTCATGATTCAACATTATAAACCAAGGAACATTCTAATTGAGCACAAATAGCTAAGATTATTAGAGAATCATGTCATGCATGCCTACAACTTTTACTTGTGTATGAAAGTTAAGTGGATACACTTGTGGGAATATTGTATTGTTGGTATATTTAGGTGCATATGCAAGGATGTAGTTATCAACCTAATAAGAGATTTTACAAGTAGTTAGTTATTCTTCAACCTAGTGATGAATTTTGAGGGAAAGTGTATATTGGGTATATTTGTTGTTGGTTTAGTCATGTTCATCATACTTAGTTAGATGTCCTATTAAAGATACCTCTAGGAATACCCTTCAAAGTTTAGTTAAGCCCAAAGATGAAAGTGAGTTTACCAAGTCACAATTATTGGTGCATTCTTGCCGCAATATGATCATAAGTCCTTCCCATCACCTATGTCAACACTCATTGGCCTTAGGTGTTGGCATAAGCCTTTGATATTTTTGGAGCCATGTGTTCGAGAGCCAACACAAAGCACAAATAATTTTCAAAACTACGAGCTCAAAACCATGAGCTAAATCCATGGTCAAATTGATCCAAGTGGATCCATGTGCCCCATCTCATAAATACAACCTTCCAACACAGAATGTAACTCCCAATGGAGGATCTTGACCCCTACAATTAAAAGGGTCAACTAGTTAACCCAAGTGCTTTAACTTGGAGCAGTAAACCCTCTTACAAGATGTTCTTGCATTTCTATTATTAGTTGATCAAAGATGTTATAACAAGTTACTTACAACTCCCATTATCAATGCTCTTACAATGTAACTCTTGTGTCACAATGCTCGTACACACCTCTTACATATGTCATAACATACAATCCAAGTAGAAAATGTGATGCCTCATCATGAAACCCTAGAGAGTTAGGCTAACAGATGCTAAAATAATAGAAATATATATATATATATATATATATATATATATATATATATATATATATATATATATATATATATATATATATATTAAGCAAGTAAACGCATTAACATTAAAGAAAGTTGACACTATTCACTACATTTAAATGAAATGAACAACTAACATCTCTAGGGAACATAACTACATCAGATAAACATAAATTCATAACAATACAAGTAATATGCATTATGATACAACAGAAGAGGATTACATCGTTCATTTGCAGATATGAATAGTTACAAAAGTTTGAATACAAGATTACATGATAATAAAGATTCATGACCGATTTCATCAATTTACAATATACAACCAGATTATACAACTCTGAAGGTGTAATATAGCACTGAGGATGCAAGTATAAGTTGGAACTGGGAACACATCTGTAGTGAACATGAATCAGGTCGACCAAGAAAAACCAATGGATTAAACTCTTCCACCCAACCATGTGGAACCCTGAGGTCCACCCCCCAAGCTAAGAGATAACAATGAGGTTCCACTAAGACAAGGGATACAAGAAGATAGATACAAACTCGACACAAGCAATCCAAATAATCAAAAAACAACACAAATCATCTAAATCATCAAGACAAGATAGAACTCCAGAGGTAACAACAAAGATAAAATGGAAGTAAGTAGACTGCAGTAGGGAGAGTGTCATTGCATGGTCCTAGCATGGGTTATCTAGGCTATCTCTCTCTAGAAACTAGCTCCCATCTATGGTTACCCTGGCAGCCTCTCTCTAGGCACTGGCCCCATAGGGTGACACATGAGGAGCTGACACATCCTCTCATGGAGACAAGGAGGTCGACCTTGCCAACCAGACCTTCTCATCCCATCCTTAGCCTGTGAGAGCACTCAAGGCATGGGTGAGGCATCATACTTTTCTTGTTATGTAAATTACTACCCAACCCACCTAATTAAATTATTAAGTTATCACTTGATTACAATTTCCATGGGGTTACCTAGGCAGCCACTTTGGGAACCGGCCCCTCCATGAAAGCCACTCTCCTACATGCAACTAGCAACCCCTAACCATCACCCAGAAACTAATTAAATAACATGCATGGACAAGGAACCGTAAGCCTTCTATCTTTTGCAAACCAATGCATTACAATTTCAACCACAAAACTTTCCCCTATCCACTACAAAATATCAAATCAAGTAAAACATTTAAAATGACAAGACACAATGTTGTATTGGAAACCAAGAAGTCTAACCTCTGGAGTCGGGTAAATTTAAAAAAAAAAATACCACTATTCTGACATTCCTTTCCCGATATGGAAAAATGAGGATTTAAATGACTATTACATCCATTATAACAATATGACTTAGAACCAAAGAGTAATATAATAAACCAATTACATCATTACCACTTGACGCTAATAACTAACAATGGAATCTCAAGCAAGACCATATTTAAAATTAACTCAACATATCACCATTGAACAATTTAAACCGGAAAGTACTATAAGGTTTTAACTCTCTTGTGAATAAAATTATAACAATAATGCATTCTCTCATTTCTAGAAATATAATTTCCATCTAGCATTACCATAAAATATACTTCTCAATTAAAAAAAAGTTTCTAATGAAATCTATTGAAAGATGTTATTCACTTAATATGATACCTAAACTAGATTGTCCCTAATTGCGTTGACTATCCTAAGTTATCTAAGAGTTCACTTCCATACTTATTATTTTGATGACTATAACTATATCACCCCACAAGAGATCTACTTTCAACTACTATCCCAAGGAATAATAATACTAATATTGGTCTAGCAAGAATGCTACTCTTGTATCACAATTAACTTCCAATTTAATGGCTCACATTAATAAGTTTAATATTATATTGACTAATTACAATAAAAACCAACATAAGCTCTCTTGCCATAATACCAAATACTTTAATCCCTATTATCTAACTACAATACAACCCTTCTATTAAAAAGAATGCATATACAACTAATTATTAATACAACTTCATACCAATTTTTAAACAAGAACAAACAAACTAGGAAATCTAATAAGAAATCCTTAAAAGACTACTGCCAGAACTATTCTATTAATATTATAAAATAGTTTATAACCATTTCGATATTAATGATATACCCATATAACAGAATCAAAAGAAATAAGGTAAATTTCCTAACATAAACTAGTACTCAACGTAAACTCATAACATTTGGATAACACATTCTACTGCTAGGTTTATTCAGATTCTAAAAGATATATTTAGAATTGACATCGTATGACCTATTAAAACTCTGAGTTCGATTAGCAACTTTCCAAGACCATACCAATTTTCCCTAGACTTCCTAAAAATACAAACTGATTCACAAAATAGAATAAGCATATGAATTCGATCCACATAACAACATAGTGACAATAGGGTAGGTGAAGTGATAAAGAGTTTTATGAATAAGAATGTACATCTGAAATGCTGCAAGAGAGGGGTCGAGCAATAAGCAAGAGAGAATGAGACAACAAATTAGGGATAAACAAGGATTGAATTCTCAAGATCGGCTATGGCACTAACGAACTCGATCCAGTTATTTAGCTCCCAAAGCAATTTCACAAGAAGACAATTGGAATAGCTCTTACATAAACATGGCACAAATGATCGCAAAAATGGCTTGAACAAAAGGGATTGTGATTAGACAAAACAGATATGAAGAAAAATGTTGGGAAAGAAAAGATTTACAAATAATAAGGAATCTAATAGGAAACTTCCTAAATACTAAAATCAGAGATAATGAGTTCGGTTCAATCCACCAAGGAACACTATCCTACTTAGCATAAAACAAAATTTCAGGGTTTCGCTACAGGCTAAACAATTTTAGAGGTTAGAAGAATCTATTGCTAAGCACAGGATGCAATGGTGATAGATGAGAAGAATCCAACGTTATCTCAGAAGTAATCGGCAAGACCTCACCAGGTACACATTCGACCAGGGTGATGTATTTGCCAACAAAGAGAATTCGATGCATTCATTTCTAAAATACATGCAGAAGGCTGATAGATTACAGAGCAATATCCAAAGCAAGGATTGCTAAAAAAAATTTCTCTTCCTAAGGGCCACATTATAGATAAACAATAGTAGAAAAAAGGCACCGAGTGGGATCAACTATAGAGCGAGGTAAAATAGAACGGAAAAGAGATTGCAACAAAAGGTCTTTGGAACAAAGAGTACACTAGAAAGAAAAATTCCGGTAAGGACATCCATGGGTCGAGTAATGTGAATGTGAAGCAAGAATCAAATGATAATGCTTATCAGAAGTAAAATGGGCAGAGGCCGCTGGCAGAGGAAGGTGGTTGTAGAAAAGATTGCATAAGGAAGGATTTAGATGCCCACAAGAATGGTCAAAAACAATCTTTACAAGAACCCTCAAGACAAAATAGTGATAGGAAGACAGGAGCACACACCTAAGCAAATAGATTCAAAAGTACAAATAACACTTATCCAAAAGATAAAGAAACATGCCCGATAATTTGATCCTGAGGCTTCAAAATTCTTCAGCTTCCTCAAGTTCTTCCTCCCTTTCTCGTAACCATTTTTCCCAAATTTTCTCTCTAACTCCCTCAGAACGAATCCCTCCTCCAAAAATGAACCCCCAGAACAAAAATAGCCAAATCTCATAAATTTCCACTACCACAAATTCCGTTACAGAAAATCCCACTACCCTAAAACAATTAATTTTTACTTTCCAGAGAGATTCTCCATGTCTGGAATCTTATTTGATAGCTCATAAGAAATAATTTACAGACTAATATTATTTTATTAATTATCATATACTATTTTAACCATATTAAATACTTATGGCTCATATTCTATTAAAATCATTAAAATAATGAATTTAATCTTTATTAAAATTACTTAAATAATATTCCAAATTTCCTTAATAATTTGCGACTAAGAAAAATACTATTATATTTGACGTATTAATAACATTATTAATATAATATTAATTCATTAATGCATTACCAAAAAACACATTGGCTTTATAAGCAAAACTCGACAATAACTCAATATACCACATGATGACCAAAACCGAGGCAAGGACCAAAGAGTGACATCCAGACTCACAACTACAGACTGAAGACAAAAACTGACCTAGGGAAACCCCATGTTATCTCCCATCAACATTATCCATTGGTGTAAGGGCACGCTCAGACCTGCTAAGTCAAGTGGAGTTGATGCCCGGTTCTTGCAACCTGCATCAAAACGATAGGTTGTATATGAACATATACATATATATCAAACACACAGAATCAGGGAATCACAGCATAGTAGGGTGCTCAAAATGAGTAATACTACACCATCCTTTCTCTCAAGTATAACAACAAACAAAAAACATCTTCTAACTGACAATCAGATAACATTCAATCCATAAGCATAGTAACATTATTCTGCATAGTCAATTAACCATCCACTAATCATGTCAAAATACATCATAAATTGTAATAACAATAATGTCATCATCCTCCTCATAACACATGTCAATAACCACATCAGTCAACCATAGTCCATCATGATCATAATAAGCATAAACCATAAGTCTAACAACCCAAATGTCTAAACACTGTCTAAACACAATAGAAAAACTATAACCTATCACAAGCCAAAATGAGGGGCATTACATCCTCCCCCCCAGAATCAGGCTTACTCCTGGAAGCCTACAAATAAGTAAGGGTATAACTCTCTCATCCTAGAAGCATCCTCCTATGTAGCAGAACTCTCATCATTAGGATCCCACTGGGCACCTGCTCCACGACACTGCCCCTGAGAGTCTACTCCCGATGCTGCAACATGCGCATGATCTCCAAAGAAAGTTGCTCGTCCCCTACCTGTAGCCTCCAAGACCGCCCCCTAATGCTCTGCTTGGTGATGCTCAATTGCTGCGAGCACTCTATGAGACCTCCCTGCGTCACCTACAGTTGGCTCTGAAGCTGCCGGCCTCTGACCAAAACCTGAAGGATTCCTTTGGGGACACTGCCTGGCTATATGGCCTTGTTGTCCACAAGAGAAACATCCTGCACTCCTGCCAAAACCTCCGCCACTCGAGAAAGCATTGGATTGCTGAAAACTTTCTCTACTAACTGTAAACTGCGAACTCTGAGCTGGTTAATTAGTGTGATTACGCTTGTTCTGCTACCAAGACTAATCTTTCTTAGACTAAAACCTATTACCTTGTTAAGGTTGAGAAATCTTTGATTTCTACTGAGAACACTGCTGCTGCTGCTGTTCACCTTTGTCGGGTGCATGATGGCCTCTCGAATAGCTAGCTACTTGAGACTGACCACCGACACCTACAGAGGGTGCACTACCAATGTGCACACCTATATGCCCTCCAAGTGCCATCTCCAAATTCTCTTCTACTAATTGAACTTTCTCCACTGCTATCTCCATCATCTTAGGTTTAAAGACACGAACCCCTCCACTGATTCAGGCATTCAAGCCCCTAATAAAATGCTACACTAACATAGACTCATCATCTCTGATGCTCACATACTGTTTAAGTTCATAGAATCTACGTTCATACTACTCAACAGACATGGCCATCTGCCTCAGTTCATGAAACTCATCTACGTGACGCTATCTCCAATGATCAGACAGGAAATGGGCTCTGAATCTCTCTAAGAATAACTCCCAAGAAACAGTGCTAATATCCAAGTGCAACTTCTGTTCCTCTAAACACCACCAAGTCGAAGCAAAACCTCTGAGATGCAAAATAGCACATCTAGCTTTGGTGTTGCTGCCATACGGATGCATGACAAAGCACCTGCCTATATCTAATAACCATGTCTCTACCTCTAGACCACTACCAGCTCCATCAAAGGTGGGAGGACGTGCCCTCAGAAGATCCCTCATATGACTGGCTAAAGTGGCCTCCTACTCAACTGTAAGTTCTCTTTGTCTAGGAGATCTCTCTCTATCCCTAGCTTCTGGCTGATCTACCTCTTGTCTAGGGCCTAAACGGGCAAGGACCTCCTCAAGTAACTAATGCAACTGGGCTCCCTCAGGCTGACCCTATCCTTCTATATTTTGACCCCTACCTTCATGGGTACTCTCATGAGGAGAATTGGGAGGAGGTGTACCGCCACCACCTCTCCCATGACCCCTACCCTGACCTCGACCTCTACCTCGACCCCTAGGCATCTTCCTACACACACATACCTCCAAAGGAGGAATTCAAAACAAGGAATACGAACAAGGAAAAGAATTTAATCTACAGAGTTTAAGCACTAGGTCACATAATGGGCTCAATTATAACCAAAGTACCCAGTGTTTAAACCTGGCTTTGATACCAAATGTGATGCCCCGTCATGCAACCCTAAAGAGTTAGGCTAACAGATGCTAAAATAACATATATATATATATATATATATATATATATATATATATTTTGAAGCAACTAAATGCATTAACATTAAATAAAGTTGACACTATTCACTACATTTAAATGAAATGAACAACTAACATCTCTAGGGAACATAACTACATCAAATAAACATAAATTCATAACAATACAAGTAATATACATTATGATACAACAGAAGAGGATTACATCATTCATTTGTAGATATGAATAGTTACAAAAGTTCAAATACAAGATTACATAATAATAAAAATTCATGACCGATTTCATCGATTTACAATATACAACTAGATTATACATCTCTAAAGGTATAATATAGCTCTGAGGATGCAAGTACAAGCTAGAACTGGGAACACATCTGTAGTGAACATGAATCAGATCGACCAAGAAAAACCAATGATTAAACTCCTCCACCCAACCATGTGGAACCCTGAGGTCCACCCCCCGAGCTAGGAGATAACAATGAGGTTCCACTAAGACAAGGGATACAAGAAGATAGATACAAACTCGACACAAGCAATCCAAATAATCAAAAAACAACACAAATCATCGAAATCATCAAGACAAGATAGAACTCCAGAGGTAACAATAAAGATAAAAAGGAAGTAACTAGACTGCAGTAGGGAGAGTGTCATTGCATGGTCCTAGCATGGGTTATCCAGGCTATCTCTCTCTAGAAACTGGCCCCCATCTATGGTTACCCTGGCAGCCTCTCTCTAGGCACTAGCCCCATAGGGTGACACATGCGGATCCGACACATCCTCTCATGGAGACAAGGAGGTCTACCTTGCCAACCAGGCCTTCTCATCCCATCCTTAGCCTGTGAGAGCACTCAAGGCATGGGTGAGGCATCATACTTATCTTGTTATGTAAATTACTACCCAACCCACCTAAATAAATTATTAAGTTATCACTTGATTACAACTTCCATGGGGTTACCTAGGCAGCTACTTTGGGCACCGGCCCCTCCATGAAAGCCAATCTCCTACATGCAACTAGCAACCCCTAACCATCACCCAGAAACTAATTAAATAACATGCATGGACAAGGAACTGTAAGGCTTCTATCTTTTGCAAACCAATAAATTATAATTTCAACCACAAAACTTTCCCCTATCCACTACAAAATCTCAAATCAAGTAAAACATTTCAAACGACAAGACACAATGTTGTATTGAAACCAAGTAGTCTAACCTCTGGAGTCGGGTAAATTTTTTAAAAAATACCACTATTCTGACATTCCTTTCCCGATATGGAAAAATGAGGATTTAAACAACTATTACATCCATTAGAACAATATGACTCAGAACCAAAGAATATTATAATAAACCAATTACATCATTACCACTTGATGCTAATAACTAACAATGGAATCTCAAGCAAGACCATATTTAAAATTAACTCAACATATCACCATTGAACAATTTAAACCGGAAAGTACTATAAGGTTTTAACTCTCTTGTGAATAAAATTGTAACAATAATACATTCTTCCATTTCTAGAAATATAATTTCCATCTAGCATTTGTTCAACAACTAGCATTACCATAAAATATACTTCTCAATAAAAAAAAGTTTCTAATGAAATCTATTGAAAGATGTTATTCACATAATATGATACCTAAACTAGATTGTCCTTAATTGCATTGACTATCCTAAGTTATCTAAGAGTTCACTTCCATACTTATTATTTTGATGACTATAACTATATCACCCCACAAGAGATCTACTTTCAACTACTATCCTAAGGAATAATAATACTAATATTGGTCTAGCAAGAATGCTACTATTGTATCATAGTTAACTTCCAATTCAATGACTCACATTAATAAGTTTAATATTATATTGACTAATTACAATAAAAACCAACATAAGCTCTCTTGCCATAATACCAAATACGTTAATCCCTATTATCTAACTACAATACGGTCCTTCTATTAAAAAAAATGCATATACAACTAATTATTAATACAACTTCATACCAATTTTTAAACAAGAACAAACAAACTAGGAAATCCAATAAGAAATCCTTAAAAGACTACTTCCAAAACTATTCTATTAATATTATAAAATAGTTTATAACCATTTCGATATTAATGATATACCCATATAACAGAATCAAAAGAAATAATGTAAATTTCCTAACATAAACTGGTACTCAGCGTAAACTCATAACATTTGGATAACACATTCTATTCAGATTCTAAAAGATATATTTAGAATTGACATCGTATGACCTATTAAAATGTTGAGTTCGATTAGCAACTTTCCAAGACCATACCAATTTCCCCTAGACTTCCTAAAAATAAAAACTGATTCACAAAATAGAATAAGCATATGAATTTGATCCACATAACAACATAGTGACAATAGGGTAGGCGAAGTGATAAAGAGTTTTATAAATAAGAATGTACATCTGAAATGTTACAAGAGAGGGGTCGAGTGATAAACAAGAGAGAATGAGATGGCAAATCAGGTATAAACAAGGATTGAATTCTCAAGATTGGCTATGGCACTAATGAACTCGATCTAGTAATTTAGCTCCCAAAGCGATTTCACAAGAAGACAATTGGAATAGCTCTTACATAAACATGGAACAAATGATCACCTCAGTGGCTTGAACAAAAGGGATTGTGATTAGACAAAACAGATATGAAGAAAAATGTTGGGAAAGAAAAGCTTTACAAATAAAAGGAATCTAACAGGAAACTTCCTAAATACTAAAATTAGAGATAATGAGTTCGGTTCAATCCACCAAGGAACGCTATCCTACTCAGCATAAAACAAAATTTTAGGGTTTCGCTACAGGCTAAACGATTTCAGAGGTTAGAAGAATCTATTGCTAAGCACGATATGCAATGGTGATAGATAAGAAGAATCCAACGTTAGCTTAGAAGCAATCGGCAAGACCTCACCAGGTACACATTCGACCAGGGTGACGTATTTGCCAAGAAAGAGAATTCGGTGCATTCATTTCTAAAACACATGCAGAAGGCTGATAGATTACAGAGCAATATCCAAAGCAAGGATTGCCAAAATTTGTTTCTCTTCCCAAGGGCCGCATTATAGATAAACAATAGTAGAAAAAAGGCACCGAGTGGGATCAACTATAGAGCGAGGTAAAATAGAACGGAAAAGAGATTGCAACAAAAGGTCTTTGGAACAAAATGCACGCTGGAAAGAAAAATTCCAGTAAGGACTTCCATGGGTCGAGTAATGCGAATGTGAAGCAAGAACCAAAATGATAACACTTATTAGAAGTAAAATGGGCAGAGGCTGGTGGCAAAGGAAGGTGGTTGCAGAAAAGATTGCATAAGGAAGGATTTAGATGCCCACAAGAATGGTCAAAAATGATCTTTACAAGAACCCTCAAGACAAAATAGTGACAGGAAGACAGGAGCACACACCTAAGCAAATAGATTCAAAAGCACAAATAACACTTATCCAAAAGATACAGAAACATACCCGATAATTTGATCCCGGGGCTTCAAAATTCTTCAACTTCCTCAAGTTCTTCCTCCCTTTCCCGTAACCATTTTCCCCAAATTTTCTCTCTAACTCCCTCAAAACAACTCCCTCCTCCAAAAATAAACCCCCAAAACAAAAATAGCCAAATCTCATAAATTTACACTGCCACAAATTTTGTTATAGAAAATCCCACTACCCTGAAACAATTAATTTTTACTTTCCAGCGAGATTCTCCACATCTGGAATCTTATTTGACAACTCATAAGAAATAATTTATAGACTATTATTATTTTATTAATTATCATATATTATTTTAACCATATTAAATACTTATGGCTCATATTCTATTGAAATCATTAAAATAATGAATTTAATCTTTATTAAAATTACTTAAATAATATTCCAAATTTCCTTAATAATTTACGACTAAGAAAAATACTATTATATTTGACATATTAATAACAATATTAATATACTATTAATTCATTCATGCATTATCAAAAAACACATTGGCTTTATAAGCAAAACTCGATAATAACTCAATATACCACATGATGACCAAAACTGAGGCAAGGACCAAAGAGTGACATCCAGACTCACGACTATAGACTGAAGACGGAAACTGACCTAGGGAAACCCCATGTTATCTCCCATCAATGTTATCCATTGGTGTAAGGGCATGCTCAGACCTGCTAAGTCAGGTGGAGTCAATGTCCGGTACCTACAACCTGCATCAAAATGATAGGTTGTATACGAAGATATACACATATATCAAACACACGGAATCAGGGAATCGTAGCATAGTAGGGTGCTCAAAATGAGTAATACTACACCGTCCCTACTCTCAAGCATAACAACAAACACAAACATCTTCTAACTGACAATCAGATAACATTCAATCCATAAGCATAGTAACATTATTTTGCATTATCAATTAACCATCCACTAATCATGTCAAAATACATCATAAATTGTAATAACAATAATGTCATCATCCTACTCATAACACATGTCAATAACCACATTAGTTAACCATAGTCCATCGTGATCATAATAAGCATAAACCATAAGTCTAACAACCCAAATGTCTCAACACTGTCTAAACACAATAGAAAAACTATCAACTGTCACAAGCGAAAATGAGGGGCATTACAAAAAAAAAGAATATCATGGATTCCCCAATGATAATGTCCATTCCAAGAGGGTACAACATTCACAATAATATTGTATGTAACAAAGTAAAGAGAAGGGATTCTTGTGGCTGTCGCCTGCTCTCGCATCTTCTGCATGCCCTAGCGGTCTAAGTCAACTTTAACGTGTCTCCTGTTTGATCTTCCATCTCCCATGTGCCCTAGCGGCTAACAGTATGGCTTCTCTAGCATCTAGTTTGGGTTTTGTTGTGGATGTTCCTAGTCTCAGTGTGTCTTCTAAAGTTGGTGCTTCCTCTGTTGTGGATGCTTCCAAATCTTATGTGGCTATGGTTGGGTCTATTGGTGCTCCTTTGATGGGTACTACTCGTGCCCCTCTACAGAAAAAATTTAAGCCTATCTCTCGTGCTCCTTCATCCCATGTCATCATCTGTGGATAGAAAGTGGAGGATAATGAAGATTATTTCAAACAGTTAGCCCTCATTTGCAGGTTTAACCGCTTTTGGCCTTCCCTGTTGGATCTAAATAAGTGGGCCTTGGAGGCTTGGAGGCCTCTCACTCAAGGCAGGATTGAACCTTACCCCTATGCAAGGGGGTTTTTCATTGCTTCTTTCCAATCAGAAGAAGATAAAAAGCAAATTTTGGATGGTGAGGTTTGGTTGTGGGGACAACATTCTCTCTCACTCAAACCATGGTGTCCCTCCTTCAACCCTATGACATAATTCTTGAACATCATCCGTGTATGGGTCAGATTACCTAACCTCCCTCTTCAATTTTGGGATGGTTCCTGTTTCAAATCTATTGGCAATGCAATTGATCATTTCTTACATGAGGATGATGCATCTTTAAACTTCGTCCATACTACATTTGCTCGCATTCTCGTTGATATTGACACATCTAAGGAACTTCCTGGAGATGTTGTCTTACTTGTTGGGGATAGACCATGGACTCAGAATATCGATTATGAGGGTCTTCCTTTTCGTTGCAGGAGATGTTACACCATTGAACACCTCACTTCAGAGTGCCCTCGTCCACACTGTAAGAAGGGTGAGGTGACTTGGTGGAGGAATTCCCTCCATGACCATTTCACAGTTGATGGTTTCACTGAGGAATATGTATCCTTAGTGGATCATGCTGAGTCTGGTCCCTCTTGGGTTGCTATGACTTCTAAATCTCCTATCAGGTCATCTCTTGCATCAAGTATTCCTACTTCTGTGGCAGATTCAGTTCCAAACTTTGTTCCTCTTCTATCCCCCATTAGGGCTCAGGTTTCTGTGGAGGATAGTTCTCTCTCTCCTCGTACTGATTCCATGGAAGATGATGTTTCATGGAAGATTGTTCAAAGAATGAAGAAAGGTCTTCCAAAACATGCCTATGCTTCCCACACTCGTGTCATGGGTGGTTGGAAAGATAGATCGAAGCCTGGGTTTTGTAGTTGGTTTCCCTTGGTCTTTTTTGGTTGGTAGCTTGGTTGTTGTTGTGGGGTTTGCTATTGTGAACGTTTTGTTGTATTTTGGTTGTCCTTTTGCCTTGTTGTAAAGGGTTTTGGGGCCCCTTCAAAACTTGCTTTACCTCTAATAAAAAACATTCACAATAATATTAAAATACTATTATGTCTAGCTAGCTTTGTAACATTACAATAATATTCAAACATTAATATCCAAGGTGTATAACACACCTTCCTAGTATTCACTTGTTTTTATTGCAAAATAGCATAAGGGAAAAAATGAATAATCTTAAATTTCATTTGTTAGGAACGTCACAGTCCAAATCTCTCCTTCACCAAGAAAACCTCTCAATGACTATCAATATTGCTTATAAGACACCAACCTTACCATTTTGAACAATAACATGAAGATCTTTAGATTCCAACTAGCATATGTTTAAAACCAACTTACACCCAATCATGTCACTTCCAAATTACTTCTATTGCATGAATTGAAGCTCACCATGGAAACATGGTTCACTTCAACACCCTTAGATCTGACACTCAATCTAAAACATTCACCTTTGACCAAGGGATTTGTTCGCAACAAGCGACACATGACCAACCACAATGCTAGCGTCCAACTATACAAAGTCCCATCTTGGACTCCTCTTACCAAAATTTTCTTCCTTTGATTATCTTACTGTACAACATTCTTCTTGAAGGCTATCCACATACTTGCATCATTAATCTTGCTTATAGAAATCAAATTTCTAGCTAACCTTGGAACATGCAAGACTCCAAAGATTGACTTTACCCTCCCATCTCTAAACATCAATTGACCTTACCCTAATCCATAATATTGTCGGTAAAGTTATCCCCTAAGAAGATATCACCTCTATTAAAACTCTCATATTCAAATCGCCACTCTTTCATGGGGATTCATGTGACAAGACACTCTTGAATCAATCAACCATGCTTCACTACATGCATGTGTACATGATGATACCACAAACACAACTTCACCTTCTTCATTAGAGGAATCTAATTCCTTGGAAGAAGTCTCATCAAATGTCTTTTCTTTTCCTTTTTGAGCCTTCTTAGACTTGCAATCTCTTCTAATATTTTAAGTATTTTTGCAATTCAAATCCTTCACCTTGATCTTCCAAAGGGTTTACCTCTAGTCTTACCCTTGCTTGTTTCCTTTAAATGACCTCTAATGATCAAGGTATTCATAATGGATTTGAAAGTTTTTGCCTCATTTCTTCTAACAATAAAGCACTCACAACCTCCTTGACTTGTAGCTTAGAAGAGGTACTACTAATTGCCATGAAAAGGTTGTCATGAATCTAGTAATGAATATAACAAAGTGATACACTAATATTCATCTAATTGATAAAAATGTTAAACTCGTTTTCAATAATATTTGAATTGAATTGCAAAAATACTTGAAATACTTACAAATGCCAACTAATTGATAAAAATGTTAAACTCATTCCCAATCATAGAATCACCATCAAATGTGTGTGGAATACTTCTTTCACAAAAAATTGTCTACGAAGGACTTTGTTTGATAAAAATCCCTTATCTTATCCCATAATTTCTTGGTGGTATCTTGTCCAAAGACATTCAAGAGCACTAAATCAAAAAGGCATAAGTGGATGGTATACTATCCTTTCAATCAAGTTTGTCCTAGTCTATCTTTAATCGTAGTGGGCTTCTAACCAGTAACTACATTTCACTAGTCATGTTCCACAAGCAAATCCTTCATCTTGAGCTTCCATAGCTCAAATTTCTAACCATTAAACTTTTTAATCTTCGGCTTTATAGTGACTGCCATTTCTCATGTAAAAAACTTGGATCAACTATGCAAAGCTCCCACTCAAACATGTATTTTCATAGGCCTAGAATGCCTTCTTCCCAACAAATATAAACAAGCCCAAAGCTCTAATACTAAATATAAGAAAGTAACAATAATGATAATTTCAAAGAGAGAAGAAATGCTAAAATGTTACTAATCCAACTATGCAATAGAGTAGCAACACAAAGCTAATAATAATGTAATACACCTTTGAACACAAAATTTATCTTGGAAAACCATTTCCAAAAGAAAAAACCCAACAACAACAATACCACTCTGATATATTATTTAAAATTTAAAAATACAATATATAAGATCTTTTCACTTGTGCTAAGAGAGATCTTCACCCTCTGTCAAATCCCACAACATGTACCTTTAAAGAACTTGTCCTTAATGCAACATGCACTCTCAAAGAACCTATTCTTGATGCACCTACAAATTGTTCTTCAACCTATGATCAATCTAATAGCATAACCTTTCTCTGGAAACTTGTCACAACACTATGCAAAAATCCATCCCAGGCATTGGATTTATAGGAAAGAGGCAACTTAGAAAACCACAAATAGTTTCCAAAACCATGAGTAAATCCATGGTCAAATTGGACCCATGTGCTCCACCTCATAATCTTAGCTGAAAGTAGTTTCTTGACCTTTCTATAAATGGCAGGTTTGAGGATTGGGTAAGAAGCCTTTGTCCCTGTCTAAAGGGCTTGACATTTGGTTTTAGAGGAATCGTTATTTATAATGTTTGGGTAACACATCTTTGTACTTGGTAAGAAGTGATAACACTTGGTAGGAATCCTTTTCTTATTTTAGATCAGGCCAGGCCAACATTAACATTTTGAGGTTGTCTATGATTCCCAAATTAATGGTTCGGAAAACACTCCCATTTGCCTCTTGATGGTCAGGCTTTTCTGAGTGTGTAATCAGATCAAACAGCTTTAGAGATTTTATTGGTCTTTAAATTCAAGACCTCTTCATCATCCAGATCATCATCTTCTTTGTAATCTCACTCGTCGTCAATATCTTGCATTTCAAACGTATCAGGTTTGGTCAGGAAACATAGGATATGTTGCTCATCCGTGAAGACTTGAAAATTCTAAATGTTATCTAGGAGTTAAGGACAGGGGACCATTTCTAAAATGTAAACTGTCAAAGTTGAAAATCACTTACTGCTGACAAGGTCGTTGCAGAAGATGCAGAAGGAATCAACAATCTGATCTTTTAACGTGGAACAGAGGCTATGTCGAAATGTTGAACGTTTTGATAAAGTCCAAAACTCTATATTTGTATCTTTTGAGGTATGACATGCTACATTGAAATTTGCTCCTTGCCTATATACTACTTATTTGGAATCACCATAGACTTTGAATGTCTTGAGGCCATACTCCTATGCAAGCAACAGTCTCAAAATTAATACTTCATATTGTACCCATCGAGACACAGCGTCCATTTGGTGTATTTTGATTCTCCTTTATAAGCTTGGTAGACAAGCTATAGACCCTTATGTCAAAGGACAAGGTTTAGACATTCCTTTATAGTATTTTGCAAAAGTGAGCTTTATTACGGGTTACTAGAATATACTTGGTTAGCAACCCCTTTCCAAGGTAATTGTATATGAGAACTTTACAGCTATATGTTTGTTTAGATTTCTTGAGCAAGTATGATTTCCAAAATATCAACTACTTAAATAGTAATAAATTGGTTTACAGTGGTTTACATGTAAGTTGCGTTTAGAAATTATTTAACTTTTCATTACATCGATCTCAAATTTATATAGTTGTACTACTTTTTTATTAAATTTGATAGGGATCAAACTTAATATTTTACAAATTTCATAAGGTATAATATTTGTAGAGGATATTGAATCAACAAGACAACTATTAGCTGTTAGTGTGCTTCTGTTCGGTTGTTGGTGTCTTGTTAGCCTATTTTACTACCTGTGTGGCGTTTTGTATTAGGGATCTGCACCCTTGTTTGTAGCTTACCATAATAAAAAACAAGACAACTATGTATGGTTTCAATGAATATTCTACCTCTCAGAAAAATAAGGGGGGAGAAATTCATTCTCTTTATAAATGGCTATGTTTGCATTAACACTAAATCTCTTTGTTTAGTTATTTGAGCTAATTCATGTAGCACTATCTTAGCCTTTATGCACTTCATATCTTCAACAATGTCATTTCTCCTTTTCAAAGTAGATGGTAGAGTTTCACTTTGCATGGGACATCCATTACCTTTAGGTAGAGGGATATTATAGTATTTTAGATCTAGAGGTGTTTTATTATTAGGCAAAGTAGACGTAGTGAAGGACTACTTTGCCTTACTTCTTAGGGCATTGTTATTCCTTTGGAACTATTGGAAGTCATGTACTTTGAGAACATTTTCTTTAGGTTCATTATTGTTTTCATAAGGTAAATTGAGGCTTTTATGGCCATGACAATTGTAGAATATAAAGCATTGGGGGTGCTAGCCTCATTTGGAGCTACTTCATAATTATTCATCTCCTTTTAGAAAACTTGGAATGTTGTGCAAAATTCATGATAATTTAATCCACCATCTAGTCAGTGGAATGAACCCTACACAAGTTTGGTAAATCTATTTCATAAACATGTATCTCAAGGAATAGAATTCTTATTATCATTCTAGGGTTGGTCTTGCATGTTTGAGCGACTCTTCCAAGTTTTACTATTCCTTTGATAGTTGAATATTTCTATATTTCTTATGTATGGACCTTGTTATATTATTCATATGTATTGGATATGTAGTTGGTTTATCCATTGGTCATGAAATGTGCAAATTCTTTCTAACTCAATGGTAGAGTAATGCTATGGTAAGGCATAATTCATTACTCAATTTCTACACCATTTTTAGATAATATCTAGTTCGAGATTATCTATTCAGGTAGAGGCTATTTGAGTGTTGTTACTTGTGGGTACCAAAGTTTGACATAGATTTGTTTGTGGGGTAGCCAAAAGAGTGAGGCTAGGTTGTGCAAGAGTTTGATTTTTGATTACAGTGGAAGTGGGTTCAATGCAGAAGATGATTCAAAAGAGAGCAAATCCAAAAGTTTGTGCATGGGGAATAGTTAACTGGCCACCTAGATAGCCTTAGAAAAGGATAGCATGACCATGCTAATATTGATAACTCTTCTTATGAATATAGTAGACATTGAATCTAGAGCATTTAGATATACTCCATAGCTAAGACTTTTGCAAGTTACTAAGAAGTAACTCAACTATACACCTTTGGAATCTCTTATTAAAACTCCTAATAGGCTTGTTGGGTTCTCTTCTCATACTATCAAATTGTTGATCTAGAAACTATTGGGTTTGTGACTTGTCCAAACTGAACTATGAATGTATTCTCAAGAGAAACCCAATCAATGATTGAACCAAGTACTATGTTTAGAAACCGCTCAAAGGCATCAATCTCCAATGTAAAATGAAACAAACAAAAAGCAACGTCCTAGTTGTCAATGTTCACCAACCTTAAGAAATCTTTTAAAGAGAGGTTATACTCCTTTATAGTACCAATACCATCATGTCAATATTGAGGCAAGTATTTCTTAGTATTTCTAGCCAAGTCATGTATGTCTCCTAGGATATTAATAGAAGTTCTTGTTAGCCATGGGAGTATATTTTCCATGTTAAGTCCAATTAGAGCTAATAAGGTTGATGAGGTTGTTGTAAAGCAATGGGAGATGTGACAACGAGTTGAGCCTGAGTACTACTAGACGTTGCCCTTGTCCTACCTTTGTCAATATGGGAGGTGTTAATTATGATTTGCCATTGTAGCTATTGTCTGATCACTTCCAACTCTTGGAATACTTTCCACAATGCACTAGACATGAGCTATGAGAGTACTTTAGTCTGTTCCACCTGTTTAGTTGACTCAATGATGAAATCAAAGGACCTCCAACCTGTCGATGCCTACAATTTCTGAACTTTCATTTTAAAACTTGCCATGAATGAATTAGACACTTCAGTGAATTCTTCTCATGACAACTACTTCCCAACTATTGACCTCAAATGCACTATCCTTGATAAAGAAAATAAGTTTTCAGTTTTGCCACCATAAGCTAGGCTAATCTTATTCATCATGTAAGTTTGCAAAGTGTGATGTGTAGATTTTGACTGGGCTAGCCAGAAGTTAAAATTACTTTTTCAATTTTTTTAGTGTTTTGTTTTCATTCTCAAAACTAATAATTTAAGAATTCTTGAAAGGCAATACTATTAAAAAATCATTAATTTTTAATTTTCAAAATGGCATTACATATCACGTACAAGCTAACATGTATGAACTACATGCATTATCATCATCCTTTGCACCTAGAAAAAAAATGTCCAACTTTCTATGAAAAACATTAGAGGAACTGGAATAGGGCAGCATCACTTTACAATGTCTCCATACACTTTGTGAACGCTTAAATAGGGTAGGTAAGAGATGTGCAAGATACATAATATCAAGCAACACTGAGAGTGGATGAGGGTTTTCTTTATTTATTCTATTATAGCATCTTCATATTCACCATTAAAGCTAGGTATATATTTGGCAAGATATTGATGTCTCATTGGTTTTGAGTGTCCTTTGTTAATGTCAGTTTTTTAATGTGGGGAACGATTCCACATGTAAATAATGTGTCATTTTCTTAAGTCTTTTTTTTTTTTTGGTTATGGCTTTATTTTTTGTGGGTTTACTTTGTACATCTTTGGCATTGGCACCACTTAGATTTGGAGATTTATTTTAGTTGAATATTTTCTTGCAATACCCTTGTGTGTTAGTTCAAATATTGTAATTCATATTATAGTAGTTGCCAAATCAATTAGCGTTAAGTAACCACTTTAACTTAGCCTACCAAACCCTTGTAATTTGTATGCTCAAATCCTTTCTAATGCATATTTTCCATTCCTATTGCCTTGCTAAGGTTTCTTGTTGACATCGTACTAGGGTTTAACTATTTGCAAGGCATCCTCAACTTGACTTTCATGGCACTAAATGCTTTTGTAGTAGTGTGATTGTAGTTTTAATTAAAACAATTTAATAGAGTCAAATATGTGATAAGGTGATAACACAACTACCAAATCAATTAAGGTACATGAATAAATGTAATTGGTATTATTGTACCTACCAAATCAATCAATGTTAAATAACCACTTTGAATTTGTTTATAAAACCCATGTAATTTATATGCTCAAAGCCCTTTATCGCATGCATATTTTTTCATTCCTATCACCTTGTCAAAGTTGCTAGTCGATGTTGCATTAGGGTTTAACTATTTGCAAGGCATTTACAAGGGTGTTACATTTCCCAAAATCCTAAATTCCTGGCATTGAAGTGATTCTCAAGGTTTTGAGGTTTCAAGTAGTCTTGCAATAGCCACAAACTTACACAAACTCACCACCTTTTTGATCCATCATGTAAGTCAACAAAGAGTGATGATGTAGACTTTAACTAGGCCTACCACAAAGCTAAACACCTCCACAATAACGGAGTTAAAAATAACTTTATCAATTTGCTCATGGGCTTTGCAAGGAAAGGCATTTGTAGGGGTGCTACCGTTGCCTAAAATTTAGGACTCCCAACATTGAAGCGATTCTCAAGGTTTCACAATTTTCAAGTAGTCTTTTAATAACTACAAACTTAGGCCCTAGTGCCCCACTTTTCTGATTTCTTACACATTGAGAAACTTTCAGGATTTTGACATAGTTATATAGCATCTTATAAATTGGAGGATTTTGGGCTTTGGGTGTAGCCCTGCAAAACTACAAGATTGCTAAAAAAATTAGATTCTTTCCAAAGAAGAGTTTTCTAAACTTTCAGGGATTTGATGTTGTAAAGGGTGATTTTTGGATAGTTGATGTTTTGACTAGTTTTTGGTGTATCCTCCTTTCACCCTTACATTCAAGGACCTAGGGTCAAGTTGCAATGTACTATCATACCTTAGGTCACTATTGAGATGTAGGGAAACTTGGATTTTTATGATTTGATTGCTAACTATCTTCTCTTATGCTCAATTATACCTTAAAACCCTAATTATGCAAATACGACAGTAAATAGATGAATATTAGAAAATGCTGCTACAGAAAGATGTAAAATGACAAATAATTGTGCACCTGTTTTTGGGGTTTGGAAGCAGAATAGTTGGGGACTAAAGAGCGGGCACCCAAGTCCAAGGCCTAGGTTTTTGTCAGGATCTGGAAGCTCAGTCTACAACTTGTTCCTGTTGTCACAGAGATTTTCTCGTTGCGGAACTTCGAAGACTAATGAGCGGGCGCCCTAGTCCAGGGAGCTATTTTCTTCTCTAATCTGCAATTCGAAACTTTGTTGTACCCTCCTAAAACTTCACTTTGTTTGTAGCTTCAACCTATAACCTGCAATCATGAAAACTTTGGGAGGGGGTTGTGGGGTTTAGAGGCTTGCCTCAGTCAAGCCCTGGAGAGACATTCAAGTCTTCTGAACACCGTTGTCAGATAAAGAGTGCGTGCCCTTGTGAGGCAGAGGCAAAAACTAAATGATAAATACTCAAAAACACAAATGATATCACCTTGTAGTGAAGACCTCGTGGGAGGAAGAAGCTCTTCATGCCATGAGGAGATGGATGCTCAAATCTGCAAATACAAACACATAGACAACACAAATCTACTCTTGCAACACAATGAAAGCCTTGAATCACTTTTTGAATGCCAATGCTCATTTAGTAATGCTCTAATTGAAATCTAGTCTACAAATGAATGCCTAACATGCTTTTATATGCAACTACAAACACTCCCTCCAAGATTTCGTAAATTCAAATTTACCATTTTGGCCTAGGGACCAAATAACAGTCATAAACTGACACTAAAAATTTGGGCCTGACCCAAAATAGGGCAGGACTAGGGTGCGGGTGCCCAAGTCCTCCCCTATATTTTGGGTAGGGTTAAGTCCAAGGGGTCCCCCTAGGCCCCATTTATCATGATACCCAGGGTTCATTCCATCGGGATGTTGAATTATGATGCAAGATGTCCTAAATGCACACTAAAGACCTGGGAGCTAAACCTTTTCAGGGAAAAGCCCACAAGGGGACATTTTCTAACATTACATTTAGCCCCCACTTTAATGTATGTATAAACGTGAGGCCAATACATACATTAAAGTATGATCAACAAACACAACAAACACACCAAGCATGGAGAAGACACGCCAGACACATTAAAGGCAATGACAAGCACGCAAAACATGGAGAAAACAGTTACAATCATGCAAAACATGAAGAATACATTGAATGCATAGAAGACACATTAATGCATAGAAGACAAAAATGATTTCTTTTCTTTTTTTTCTCATATATATGAAACGCAAATGCAAGTACAGGAAAGTAAACAAACCTCCCATAATATAGGATGCACTCATTGTGCAGGTCTTGAAACTGTATATGGGGCAACACACACGCAAGACACGTAAAACCTCCCAAAATGTAGGATGCACTCATCGCGTAGGTCTTTAGACTGCATATGGGGCAACAAACATGCCAAACAAAGCAAGCATGCCAAAACACACACTTTGAAGACACAGAGAAAACACGACAGACAAGCGATGGAGTGTCCCTATTTCTAGGTCCAACACCATCTCAGGGTCATTACAGGCATAAACCAACGATTGCGCTTCACCACAACAATCACCAAAGACACGCTTAAGGGTTGAGTTAGTCATAGAACCACTCCCTACCTCTGTAGAGGACTTTTGAAAATGACAGGATGATGCAATCTGCTCCAATAAATACACCATCCCTACCTCCATAGAGGGCTTAACAAAAAGGATATGCTCAATATCCTGCCTCTGCAAAGGGTTTACATGATTGATTGATTGCAAACAAACTCAAGATGCAGGATGTACTCATCACACAGGACTTTAAACTTCACCTGAGGACAAACACATTGCTAACATCTACAACAGACAGCTTACCTTATATATGCCACCACCTTAAGGTGGTTGATATCATGCATCGATATCAAGCACGTTAAGGTAGGAAGAAAACACACAAGGGAACACAGACTTTCGCAAATCCCGTGCCCCCCAAAAGTGACATGTACTTTACGATTGCCAAATGTTCCCACAAACACATCCCTGCAAGAAACATGTTAGTGTCCATAATCATGATAAACAATAGCATCAATGCATATGAAAGCTAAGGTATGCAAGATTCAAGATAGACAAAGTGCACAGATCAACAGTGTTGTTATGATTTGTAAATGAGATAGAACACCATCAAAATCACTACACAGAAAGCACAAGTGCTTCCACTAGCCAAGTGTCAGATAAGATATACAACCTCATCGTCATATTAGGAACCAAGTCCAATTTTTGATTTCTCGCGAAAGGGATGCTAGGTCTGCATCAGTATAAATGTTTTTTCTCATCCGCCTGCTAGATGGAAACACTAGAGGAAGGGAAACAATAAATAAGAGAGGAGAAACAATTGTCTTAGGGACAGTCACGTAGGAGGGTGCCCCCAGGTCACCAACCACAATGCTATATCCGTAAGACACAACACACAACAATGAAATAGAGAGGCAATATAGAAGAGTGATGATACAAATAGAAGGTCACAACATAGGCAGTCTCCTGGTATCCCGGACCTTACAAGAGAATCAACGGTCATCCCAGGAGGCCTAAACAACATATAATACATCACGGGGGAAACACATCATGAGAGAGATGGAGGGTTAGAGATACTTACCTGGTAGGGTTTTTATATCAGATTTTGGAACTCGCGAACCTCTTGGAGAGGTACTTGATCATGTTGAGTGCAAAGTTTGAGTGGTTCTTATGAAAGTCTTGTTTATTATCATATGATGCTTGTTTTGTAATTCCTTGTTGAAGTGAGACTTTTTGTTGCTTATGAGGGGGAGAACCACTGTTATTTTCAACTACTGACAGTCATCTTACTCTTTTTCAATTTTTAGTGAGTTTTCGTTGTTGAATCTTTCTAACACAGTAACAGGAATTATCCTATACCTTCTCACTTGTCTGTATCAGTTGTTCTAGTTGTTTTTATGGTGCATTTTGATTATCTCCCAATTCATATAAGGATAACAGAGGAGGAACCTCAACATAAATTCCATTTCTTCATGGGCAAGGTGGGTTGTCGACTTGCTTCCTATCCACTTCAATCATACCCATGATATTATCATAGTCTAAATAATCATCATCTATTTCCACTAAGCCTTTTTCCATCATATTGGTATCAGTATGTTTAGGGAACGGATTAGTATAGATTTGTAAATTCTAATTCGGCAGAGCAACCAATTTATTTCCATTATCATTCACACTCGATACCTGGATGATATTTGAATCAATGAGGTCTTGTATTTCATGTTTAAGACGCATACATCGTTCAGTGTCATGTTCTTGTGTTCGATGAAAATGACAAAAGGCATTAGCATCAAAGTAAGGTCCTTGTGCTTTATAAGGATCGACAGGCTTAATCGGGGGAAGCTTTAGAATGTTATTACTCACAACTTGATTTATGATAGAATGATAAGATTTAGATATCAGAGTAAACTTTCTTGGTTGATATGATGTCTTCTTTGGATTTGTGATAGCAGACACATTAGAAAAGTTGTTTGTATTCGGTCCATTGATCTTGATGAAACTCCTATTATTGTTATTTCTCTTAAAATTATTTTGTGATGATCCACCCATGGATTGACTAACTTGAGCCAATGAGTTTTGGTTTTCATACTGACTAGACGAAAGTTGGTAATCACGAAGGGGAGTGCACAAATGTTGAAAAGAGTTATACTTCATGAACAGGATCTTATCACGGATATTAGGTTGTAGATTAGTGATAAACACCTTTTGAACATCCTCATCTTTCATCTGATATTGAATTGTGTATACAAAGCTTGATACCGACTAATAAATTCAGTTAACTTCTCTTTCAAACCTTGCTTACAATGAACCAAGTCAATTAAGGAGACTCAAGGTCCGATGTTGCTTGAAAATGTTGTAGAAATTGATCAATCAATTACGAAAAGGAGTGTATTGTGTATACGCCTAAAAATGACACGATTCATTCTAAATAAATATTCTTAATATTTATTCCCTTCTTATTTTCCTCTATCAATTAAATAAATATTCTAAGGTTATTTGATTGGTTCATTATCCCATAATTAAATAAAATCAATTTATTTAATTAAATTCCCTAAATTCTTCTAATGTCTCACATAATTAAATAATCCTACATTATTTAATTAATCCAAATTCTCCTATCCTAAGTCCTAATTTCATAAATCCACCTCACCAATCCACCTCATCTTTACACCTCACCTTTTTCCACCTCACCATGTTGCACATGTAATTAAATATTTCAAATATTTAATTACCTAATATTCTCTCACCCACATGTCCTAATTCTTCTCTAATCAAAATTAGTTAACTCATCAATCGAAATTGTTAACTAATCAATCAATTCTGTCTGCTCCTCAATCTATTCGGGTAACTAATCAATCAATTCAGTCAATTCCTCAATCCATTCTATTAACTCTTAAATCAATTTGTTAACTACCCTGTTACATGATGGAAGTGGGACACTTGTCCTCTTTTTATTCGTTGCACATTCCTCAACCATTCTCAACCATTGATCTACTCATTTCGTCTCGACCGTTGATCTTCATCCTCCCAAGTCTATAAATGAAACCTCATTCTTCCATTCTATTCATCCAGGCTATTCGTATTGTTACTCTACAGAAATTCACTAGCGCACCTTTGGCACCCCAATACAATTTGCTTGAGATCACCAAAAGCTTTGAAACTCCTCTTCATTGTACATTTATCACCACAGTCATTCACTATCAACATTCTTGAAAACAGCAAAGGAGTGCACTCTCTGAGGGCCTACTTCATACAAACAAGGACGATCGTGATAGGCAACAATAGAAGTTTCGATTCAAGGAAGGTTTGCATTGTTTTAGTCATTGCTCCATTTTATTCAATCTTCTTAGTTTCACTATTCTATTGAGTTATGGGTATTTGATGTTGTTTATTGCATATTCATTATTCATCCTACTTTACCCTAACATATTAAATTTGGAGGCAAAGAGCAAAACCATTCTAAAGCAGTATCTTTGAGAAATCACGAGAAACATTTTGCCAACAAATCCTCTTCAAAATAGAAATCACTACACATAGCTGTGAATGTTGCCACATGAGTATTAGGATCACCTTTTACACCATATTTTTCAAAGTGAGGAGTCTCAAACCTCTCGGGCATAGGAGTTCTTAAAATTGCATATGAAAGGGGATTACGGGCATGATATGTTGGTATATTAGGTTGCGAAGAATTTGTTAGATTTGTTACCTTTTGTTGTAAAGCGGTCATGCCCTGCAAAAGTTGGTTTAGGATGGCATCATTGGGAGATGCAATTTACTGTGAGGAATTGGAACCAAAGTGAGGAGGTGATTGAGCTTGAGATATGATAGGTGGAGGTTGTGGATAGGTCGATGGTGGTTGGACATAATGGTAGGTGGTAGGTGGTTGAGGATAACTATATGTGATGGGCGGTTGAGAATAAGTGGGATGAAGATGTGGGTTGAGAGATATTATTCATAGAAGAGGTCCTCTTAGGAATGAAATTCTGATAATTGAATCCCACAACTTTGTAATTAGTGCTATTAGATACTCCAATACCAGTGGTAGCATTACTACAAGCGTTTGCATCAATTGTTAAGGTCGTTGATGTAAATGTAGATATTCTCATAGTCGGTATAGGTACTGATACTTGAGTATGCGATGGTGATAAAGTGTTATTTATCACTTGCGCACATTTATTCACTAGCATAATGTTGGTTTGTACAATATGTGCTAGACCACAAATTGCATTAACACCATCTTGTCCTTCTTTTATCAATTCTCTTATGTTATGAATTGTAGGAACAACTTCTTCAACTATTCTCTCATTTTCCATAAATGATTGGAATTGGGCTAGCTCTTTATCCAATTTTTCTATTTTCTCATAAGATACATATCCTTTTGTCTCAATAGTATCATCAACATCATGAAAAGTTTGCTCTTCCATTGTACTTGTGATAGGTGTAATATCTTGTAACATTTGTGTCTCTCCTTTTGTAAAGAAGGTGTTCAATGTGCCAACTTCTTCAAGGGCACTAGATCCAAAGTGTATTATTCTTCTTCTTAAAGGAATATTTCTCTTAGGGAAGCGATTTATTAAACTCATGCAAATCTAGGATGACGACAAGTCAAACTATAGTGAAAATGCACTAAAATATGTGATTTTTCACCAAATCTCAATGCAAAAGAGAATGACAAAGGGTGTTGTGAGGAAAATGATGATGGAAAGTATATTATATCAGTAATAACAGCCTCTTAATGCCAAAATATCTGTCACAACATGCTTTTAGTGCCACTCAAGGTCAACCCCTAGTGAAAATATAGCAAAAATAGGTAATTTTTCACGGTTTTTCAACTCCAAGACCTAGTAAAAGGGGTGTTGTAAATAAATTTAGGAGGTGAAGAAAATAATAGCAATTATATCAGTTACCTCAATCCATAAAATTTGTCACAACACACTTGGAGTGCAAACTAGGCCAAACCTTAGGGCAAAAATAACAAAAATGTGTAGTTTTTCACCAAATTTTCAATACAAGAGCCCAATAAAAAGGTGTTGTGAAGATTTTTAGGAGGGAAAAAAAATAATTACCCTGATAACAACCAATTATTGCAAAAATATCCTTCATAACATGCCTACGGTGCAAATTTAGAAAGTCGATAGGGCCAAATCTAGTGAAAATCAATGTTTTTGAAGCCCTAGGTTTGAGATCTTGACACAAAATGCTATATGAATGTTTTGAAATATGATTTATGTTGAAAATGAAATACACTCAGATCTGAAAATGATTTCCAATCTCTAACATGCAAAATGTAAGTGCAATTCTAATGAAAAATCAATGAAAATGCCAATTTTTTGTTGACTTTTTCTACGCAAAAAATGCAAATTTTTAAAATCTAAATGCAAATTTGTTCTAAAATGCAAGACTACAACCAAATCAAAATTTGAATGAGCCTCTAAAATCAGTAGAAAAATCTGAAACAAGATTTTACCTACAAACCCTAGATTTTGGAACTACTAGGTTATATGCAAAATTTACAATTTTCAACAAAACCCTAGCAATTTTATGATAAAAATGCAATGCAAATTACTGATTTTTTGTAATTTTCTGCAATTTAAATTAGATTTAATGCAAAAATCAGAAATTTAATGAAATTCAAATTAATTCATGCAACTTGCAAACCCTAAAATGCCATTTTTTCCAATTTTTCCAAATTTTCATTTTTTTTTATAAATTTTCCAATGCAATAAGATGAATGATACTATGAATGAATGAAATCAATGAAAATCTGAAGCACAACACTCAACAAGATGCAAACAAGTCCAATAACACCAGTTGGCCAAAATGTAAAGGGTGATTTTTGGATAGTTCATGTTTTGACTAGTTTTTGGTGTATCCTCCTTTCACCCTTACATTCAAGGACCTAGGGTCAAGTTGCAATGTACTATCATACCCTAGGTCACTATTGAGATGTAGGGAAACTTGGATTTTTATGATTTGATTGCTAACTATCTTCTCTTATGCTCAATTATACCTTAAAACCCTAATTATGCAAATACGACAGTAAATAGATGAATATTAGAAAATGCTGCTACAGAAAGATGTAAAATGACAAATAATTGTGCACCTATTTTCGGGGTTCGGAAGCAGAATAGTCAGGGACTAAAGAGCGGGCACCCAAGTCCAAGGCCTAGGTTTTTGTTAGGATTTGGAAGGTCAGTTTGCAACTTGTTCCTGTTGTCACAGAGATTTTCCCGTTGCGGAACTTCGAAGACTAATGAGCAAGTGCCCTAGTCCAGGGAGCTATTTTATTCTCTAATCTGGATTTTTTATGATTTGATTGCCAACTATCTTCTCTTATGCTCAATTATACCTTAAAACCTTAATTATCCAAATACGACAGTAAATAGATGAATATCAAAAAATGATGCTACAGAAAGATGTAAAATGACAAATAATTGTGCACCTATTTTTGGGGTTCGGAAGTGGAATAGTCGGGGACTAAAGAGCGGATACCCAAGTCCAAGGCCTAGGTTTTTGTCAGGATCTGGAAGCTCAATCTGCAACCTATTCCTATTGTCACAGAGATTTTCCCATTGCAGAACTTTGAGGATTAATGAGTAGGCGTCCTAGTCCAGGGAGCTATTTTCTTCTCTGATCTACAATTTCGACACTTTGTTGTACCCTCCTACAACTTCACTTTATCTGTAGCTTCAATTTGTAACTTGAAATCATGAAAACTTTGGGAGGGGGTTGTGTTTAGAAGCTTGCCTCAGTCAGGCCCCATAGAGACATTTAAGTCTTCTGAACACCGTTGTCAGATAGAGAGTGTGTGCCCTTGTGAGGCAGAGGCAAAAACCAAATGATAAATGCTCAAAAACATAAATGATATCACCTTGTAGTGAAGACCTCATGGGAGGAAGAAGCTCTTCATGCCATGAGGAGATGGATACTCAAATCTGCAAATACAAACACATAGACAACACAAATCTGCTCTTGCAGCACAATGAAAGCCTTGAATCATTTTTTGAATGCCAATGCTCATCTAGTAATGCTCTAATTGAAATCTAGTCTACAAATGAATGCCTAAACATGCTTTTATATGCAACTACAAACACTCTCACCAAGATTTCATAAATTCAAACTTATTGTGTCAGCCTAGGGACCAAATAACGGTCATAAACCGACACTAAAAATTTGGACCTGACCCAAAATAGGGTAGGACTAGGACGTGGGCGCCCAAGTCCTTCCCCCTATTTTGGGCAGGGTTAAGTCCAAGGGGTCCCTCTAGGCCTTATTTATCATGATACCTAGGGTTCATTCCATTGGGATGTTGAATTATCATGCAAGACGTCCTAAATGCACACTAAAGACCTGGGAGCTAAACCTTTTGAGGGAAAAGCTTCCAAGGGGACACTTTTTGACATTACAGATGTAGTTCTATAGAAACTACCAAACTACATGAGAACTATGAAACTTAGATAATATAGAGCAAAGAGGGGTTTCAGGATTCGCGTGTAGTTTAATACAAAACTACACAATTGTATGGAAACTCTAGAATCTCAATTTGCGTTCATTTTGGTACTTTGCCTAAGAAATTGCATTTAGTTTCTTTGGTTTTGTTTGAACTCCCAATAATAATTTTTAGAAGTTTTTCCTTATCTCTTACCTACCATGTTCTTGTAATGCTTGCATGTTCTAGTTTCTATAATGTTTTCCATGGATTGCCTTTTTTGGGTGCAAAAATTTGTTGTAATGCATGCATCTCATACATGTAGCACTCTACTAGCTCATACGTGGTATGTACTACTATTTTGAAGTAATTTGAATGAATTTTTTTGGAGTATCACCTTTTCAGAGTTACATTTATATTATTGGTTTTGGGAACAAAAAACAAATGTTAGGCAAATTGCAAAATGTTATTTTAACTCCATTAACATAGAGATGTAAGGCTTGTAGCGGGCCTAACCCAAGTCCACATCATCACTCTTTGCAAACTTATATTATAGATAAGTTTAGGGTTTTTAAGGGAACACATGATGACTATGTTATAACTTACTTTTGGATTAAAGTGATCAATGATTATCATTTATTATCAATAAAAACGGTATCAAATATTAATCATATAATTATATCATTGCATTTCAGTATTGTTCATATCTCATCAGTGTTGGCTAGAAAAGTGGATTCACATACTAAAGTTCTATGTCTAGGAATCTTGCATGTTGTATTTATACCCTCGTGATTACAATATGAGAATGATCAAATGATTTGCAGTAGGATTTACCATATTGCGGTATAACAATAGAGAAGAGAATCCATAACACAAAATTTAAATACATAACATAATCCAAAGCATAGAGTATTCCTTATATATATAATCTTTCATGGATTACAATATCAGATATTCAGTCTTCTTCTTATCATTTTTATTATCTTATCCTTCTATCTCTATTCTTCTATATATACATAGTATTACATTAGGGGCGTGTCCCTTATAATTCTATTGCCTTTTCTTATTTGTTGTAGTCGTCCTAGTGCTTCACGTCTCTTTTGTGGCCAAATGAGTGGATCCTAGATGTTGAACTTTATGTTCTCTTTCTTTTGCTAACAACATCCACCCTTTGAAACCATGTCTTATCATTAAGACATCAAAATTGGTTAATTTGTGTGCAGAATATTCTTATATATTTCTTTGAGCTATTGAAATGTTGTATCCCATTAACTCTTAGCTTGTTGCAGCACTTGAATTTGGTTGTGAATTTGAGTGAGGGTGTTTTTTGCCTCTATTGCGGTTGTTGGTATCTGGATTTGTAGGACTATCTTCTTTGTATCTTTAAGTAATCCAATAACATGAGCAAGTCTAAGGCTAACCACCTCTAGGAGCTGTTTGATCTATGCTTTGATTACCTCTCTTTGATCTTGCAACTATTGAAGCTGAGTGTGCATGGTCTCTATTTGTGCTCTTGTTGTACCATCTACATTCTCCATTGCATCATATGTGTTGTCTACTTGCAATATCTAAATTTCCATCTAGTCCATTGGTCCTTTAGTGCTTTTGTTAATGCGGGCCATTGTAAACAAAATTGGTAGATTGTATTGATGTCATTGGTAGTGTTCTGAAGAATATTGATGTGAGTCTCTAGATGTGTATGAGCTACCACACATTTCTTCTTTATCTCATCCATGTGGTTCTTCTCTACTTTTGCTAAGCTTTTTGGTTTAGATTGTTGATTCTTGATTATCCATCTTTGATATCATACTATCTAGGAGTTTCTTCAATTGTTGTCCTAATGGCATGGTTGTATCTCTTTGGATTTGAGGTATTTTACTTTCAATTGTATTAATTGCAGTTTCCAGTTGTTCTATGTTTTCTACATGTTACTTCAAAATATCCTCCCTTGCGGTGTTGTGGAATATATCCCCAAGTTGAAACTTTTGTATGGGTTATATGCTTGATAAATATACTTGTGTGCTAGTTAGTGGTAAGTATAGTAACTACGGTGTTGCCAAGGATGGATGTGCTTTTTGTTGAGCCAAAAAATCTTTTATGTACTGGATGGGGGATGTGGTAGTGGAAGTTTTTGTAGCCCTATCTGGTGATGTTGGTTGATCTGGAGTCTCTTAATGTACTTTTTCTTCATAATGGTCACTGAAATCATTGTCTTCTATTCCTTGAGGATATTTCTCTTGTTTTATTAATGTTGCTTAAGCCTATTTTGTGACCTCAATGGTCTCCTATTGAATGTTATGTTTAACTTCTTTACTTAATATCATCAATGTGTCCAACTTTTGTTTGGATCTTAGTTCTTTGGCATGTAATTGTTTGAGCCTTTTCTTCTGCTCAGTTGTTAGAGTTGGATCAATTTCTTCTATTGCTTTTTTCCTCATTTCCTCTTCTGTTTTTGTTTCTTTTTCTCATTTTTGTCTAATGGAAGAGGCAATTTGATCCTGAAAGTTCTCAATTATACTATCTAGGGTGTCTATAGACACTCTAATATGTCTGATAATTGCCTCCTCAATTATTGCTTTATTTTCTAGGCAAATTTGGGTCTACTTTTTTTCTATTTGTAAGAGCATTCCTTTATGGTTGAGTGCACCTATTAGGAGTTATGCATTCATTATGTCTTCTTACCTTACTTTGTGTTCCTCTATTTTTTGTACTTGTTTTCTTTTTCTTGTCACTCTTCTTTGTAGCTCTTGTGTTTCTTGTTCTTCCTTATCAGTTTGTGTGTTTATCATCTGAATTATTTTCCTTTTGACTCCTTATTTTTGTCTTGATTTTTCTTGTCTATGCTTAGTTTGATAATTATTTTAGAGGCCTCCTTAGTTGATGAATCTTCTTTTGGTGGTGGAGTATTTTTTGGTGTTCTTGGTGTTTTCTTTATAGTGCTCTATTTTGCTTTTGCTTGTGATTCAAGGGATCCCAAATTTAGCTTATCTAACTGTCGAACTTGTGATGTAGAGGGGCTTCCTTCAATTATTCTAGGCTTTGGAATGCCCCATTTTTTATTTAGTTTTTCTTTGTGCTTTTCTACATGTTCCTTCGCACTCTTTTTTCTCTATTTATCTATAAAATCTTTGTATGTGCCAAATCTTTTTGCATTGGTATCCTTTGGGTGTTTTAGCAAATTCTTGGCATATGATTCTACGAGGTCATCACTTATTTCATATGGGAGTTGTGGAATCCAATAAACCCTAGGTTCTACCACCTCCATCAAGGCATAGTCTTTGTCCACTAGAAATATAATGTCATTTGCATACTTCCAGACCATATCATAGGAGATCCGGTCTCTATTTTGCATTTTTTGTTGGAGTGATTTAAAGAATTCCTAGTATGCAACGGTGTAGGTTGTGATGTCCTTGAACTATTGTACATGGGCAGTGATTTGAGCTGCAACTAACTAATTATTTTACCATATTTTTCTAAGGAATGATGGTAATGTATTCATAAAATAGAAAGTTAAGCATATAATGAGGGTACTATATCAGAATTGATAGTACATATTCTTTGTGTGTTAGAGATTTTCTAGCAGCTACTCTTGGAGGACTTTGCATAAATCAATATATTTGCTTTCCACGACCATTTTCTATGTTGTACGATTTGAAGTGTTGGTCACTGAGTCTTCCCTATTTGTATAATAGATTTTATAGAAAATACCCGTGGTGGCATACCGTATAGTTGGGTTTGTAATTTTTGTGACATCTAGGTTTCTCTCGTCATAGGTTACTCCTGTTAACTTTGTTACTTTGTCATTTTTGATGGATTTATTGGAGGGTAGCTCCCTTGTTGCACTCAACTCTATTATGGTTTGGATAGCTTGCTTTGTTATTTGGTAGAGTTTGTCTAAATACATGTATTCATCATGGATGCAACTCAAAATAACTTTTATCTATCCATGTTCTTTTGAGAAGTCTAGGAAATCCTTCCATATATCTAGCTTCTTCTTTTTAGCTTGCTAATATGGAGGCATATATTTCTTTTGGTCTGGTTGTAGAAAAGATCGCTAGAGTGATTCAAATGTTGTATGATCATTTTCTATGAGTGGGTTGTGAATGTATTTCCTTATATCTTTTGTGTAGATAACATCAGATAGGACCCTAGAGAATGCACTATCTCATGGGATAAATCTATTAATAAAATTATCCAACATCCCTTAGCAAGTGGGATAAGTCTATTAACAATGATAGAATTAACACCAATATCTCCTTGGGAAATACATGATGTAGGATAAGATATAGAATTAGTATACTCAACATCTATCGGTGGGGGATCCAATGTGAGGTGAAACTCATCATCCACTAATGTTTCATCTCTAGAAGGAAGAACATTGGAATGAAGAGAGGGTAGAGTAATGTTAAGAAAAGTGTTAATGATTTCATCCTCTTGCACCAAAATATCCTCATAAGTAGGAGGGATATTGGGAGAGGGATCAAGGGAAAAGAGTGACATAAGAAAAGATAACTCACTTTCACATGCCTATAAGATAAGCTCTTGAAACTTCTTAACAAAGATGGAAAGTGATAAAAGAACAAATACTAAGAAATCCATTTAGAAATGAGAAGGAAAAAGTTAAGAAAGGAAAGAAAACATTATTTTGGTTTTTGGAAGAAAAATTGCATGAAAAACAAGGAGCTTGAAGTCGAACCATCGAGTTCACCAAAATGTAATGAAGAGAAAGTAATTCCCTCACTTTTTACATTACATTAGATACAAGTAGAAATTGAAAACATGAACTAACTTTAAAAATAGAAGTACAAATTCCAGAAACTAAATACAGAGCAAGAAAGAGGAAGGAAAGAAGACCCTGACACCAAAGCTAGAGAGCCTCAGCCTCGGACACCAACACGTTGCAAGGACATCTCCATGTAGTGATGTCATCTAGTGATAGCAATAAAACTTCACAAATCCATACTGTACGATCTAACTCGGGTTCATAAACTCATCCAGTCCATGTAGAAAACTAGAATGAGTACCCAACATCAAAGTTCAATAAGAAATCAATAAAATAACACATTTAAATGAAAGAAATTAATTAACAAGAGGATGAGGGAAGATAAACAAACTCCCATATGTTTGAATCTTCTTCTTCTCTAACTTGCACAACACAGAACAGGAAAAATGGTTGAGGCTATATGGCAGTTGCCTTAATCAAACCCTTACTTTGGTCTTTCGACCTCCACAATAGCCAAATAGATAGATGAATAAAAATGTCTATGAATGCTCCTATCCCAAATGTGTTTGAGAATGGTAAGAGTTGTGATTCTGCGAATTGTGACAACTAAAATGAAGGAAAATAGAAGGGATGTGAGGATCCCAAGGTGCTCAGGGCACAACAAAATAAGAGATTGCAATAAAAAAGAACAATACAGAACAACCAAGTAAATACTCGCAATAAAACAAGAAAAATGACAATATCACCTAGGAGGGCTTGGAGAAGCCAAAGAGAGCAAGAGATTTGAGAGTAGAGTGTTGTAGCAAGCTATAGAAATCTATAGAAATTTGTAGCATCCAAGAAGTTGCAAGAGGGAACCAAGAGAGAGCCAAAAAAAAGGAATGTAATAACAAAAAGATAGATTCAAAAATGAGAAGAGGAGGGAAAAGGAAGAAGGCAACAAACCATTTAGAAGATTTCTGAGATGTTATCACTAACATGTGGAAATCAAAAATTGGTAAAACACTCAGAAATAGCCACAAAACACCAAACTATCATGGGACACTAGTACGTCATGTAGACGTCCTCATGAAGCCTTAGTGTCTAGACAGCTTGGGCTCAAAAATGACAAGACACTAGAACATCACATGACAAACACAAAAGTGACAACAAAATTGATGAAAAGACAACTCTAAACATAAATCCTAAGCACCATGGGGACGAAAAAGGCTCATGCAAAGGCTAAAATGAGCCTACAATCTGTTTAGTGGAAAATTGGATTTGTTAATGTTTTAGTGTTTTGATGTTTGAATCTGCCTTTCCACTTTACATTCAAGGATCTAGGGTCGAGTGGAAATTCACTATCATACCCTAGATCACTGTGAGATGTAGGGAAACTTGGATTAGGGAATTTAATCACCAATTTATCTCCTCTTATGCTCAATTGACCATTAAAACCCTAATTATGCAAATACAACAATAAACTGATGAATAATGGAAAAAGCTCTTGCAGACGGAAGTAAAATAGCAAATCACATAGTACCTATTTTCAAGGTTTCAAGGCAAAATAGTCGGGGACACTGGTGCGGATGCCCTAGTCCAAGGTACCAGTTTCTTTGCGGGATCTGGGCCTCCTTCTGACACTGATCAGCACTGTAACTCCTGTTTCTAGAAATTTAGCTGCAGAGGACACTAGAGCAAGCGCCCAAGTCCTGGAAATGCTCTGGTGTCCTGCTTCTCTTCGGATCTGAAATCTTTGATTACTGCTAATCCTTCCTATAACTTCACTTTTCCCAAATGTGATACTTGTAACCTACAATCACAATACTTTGGGAGGGGGTTGTGGTGTTTAGAGGCTTGCCTCAGTCAAGCCCTAGAGGATACTTAAGTCTCTGAACACCGTTATCAGATAAAGAGTGTGTGCCCTTGTGGGGCAGAGGCAAAAACCAAAGGAAATGATGATGAAAACACAATATGATGTCATCTTGTAGTGAATCTCTCATGGGAGGAAGATTCTCTTCATTCCATGAGGAAATTTATGCTCAAATCTACAAATACAAACACACAAACCACACAAGTCTACTCTTGCAACACAATGAAAGTCTTGAATCACCTTGAGAACACAATAGCTTGCTAGTAATCATCTAGTTTACAAATGAATGCCTAAACATGCTTTTATATGCAACTACAAACACTCCCGCCAAGATTTTCATAATTCAAATTTACCGTGTCAGCAAAGGACCCAAATAACGGTCATAAACCAACACCCAAAAATTAGGGTTGCCACAAAATAGGGCAGGACTAGGGCATGGGTGCCCAAGTCCTCCCCCCTATTTTGGGCAAGGTACAGCTCAAGGGGTCCTCCTAGGTCCTATTTGTCATGTTACCTAGGGCTCATTCCATCGGGATGCCAAATTATGAAGTAAGATGTCCTAAATGCATACAAAAGACCCAGGAGCTAAACCTTATGATGGAAAAGCCCCCAAGGGGACATTTTCTGACGTTACATTTAGCCCCCACTTTAATGTATGTATAAATGCGAGGCCAATACATGCATTAAAGCAAGGTCACAAACACAACAAACACATCAAGCACGGAGAAGACACGCCAATCACATAGAAAACAGTAACAAGCACACAAAACACAGAGGAGACATTTATAGTCACGCAGAACATGGAGAAGATAGTTGATGCATAGAAGACATATTAATGCATGGAAGACAAGCATGATTTCTTTTCTTTTTCTTTTTATTATATATATAAAATGCAGATGCAAGTACTGGAAAGTAAACAAACCTCCCATAATACATGATGCACTCATCGCGCGGGTCTTTGTATATATGGGGCAACACACACACAAGACACGCAAAACCTCCCAAAATGTAGGAAGCACAACCCGAAGGCACTGTTCTTTATTCTGCATATGGGGCAGCAAGCATGCCACACAAAACAAGCATGCCAAAACACACACACTTGAAGACACAGAGAAAACACGGCAGACAAGCAATGGTGTGTTCCCTATTTCTAGGCTCATCACCATCTTAGGCACATTACAGGAACACATCGACGATTGGGCTTCGCCACAATAATCGATGAAGACACGCTTAAGGGTTGAGCTAGTCACAAATTTGCTCCCCGCCTCCGCAGAGGACTTTTGAAAATGACAGGATGTGCAATCTGCTCCAAGAAATACACCATCCCTGCCTCCACAGAGGGCTTAAGAAAAAGGATATGCTCGATATCCCACCTCCACAGAGGGCTTACATGATTGATTGATTGATTACAAACAAACTCAGGATGCATGATGCACTCATCACACAGGTCTTTGCACCTGAGGTCAAACACATTGTTAACATCTATAACAGATAGCTTACCTTATATATGCCCCCACCTTAAGGTGGTTGATATCAGGTATCGATATCAAGCACGTTAAGGTAGGAAGAAAACACACAAGGGAACATCAACTTTCGCAAAGCCCATGCCCCCCAGAGGTGACATGTACTTTACGATCGCCAAATGTTCCCACAAACACATCCTTGCAAGAAACATGTTAGTGTCTACAAAATCATGATAAACAACAACATCAATGCATATGATTAACCACACAAAGAGCCAAGGTTATACAATGAATTCAGAGTTTGAGGATTACCATGGGGCTATATCACGAAGCTCTCTGAATCGAGTACCACCAAGGCTAGATTCAAAGACAAACAAAGGTGCATGGAACAGTAGTATTGTTAAGGTTTATAAATGCGATAGAAACATCATTAATGTTCATTACACAGAAAGCATGAGTGCTTCCACTAGCCAAGCGTCAGATAAGATATACAACCCCATCATCATATTAGGAACTAAGTCTAATTTTTGATTGCTCTCGAAAGGGACACTAGGTCCGCATCAGTATAAATGTTTGTCATCATCCACCCGTTAGATGGAAACACTAGAGGAAGGGAAACAATAAATCAGAGAGGAGAAACAAGTGTCTTAGGGACAGTCACGTAGGAGGGTGCCCCTAGTGTCACCAACCACAACACTATGTCCATAAGACAACACTCAATAATGAAATCAGAGAGAGAGAGGCAATATAGAAGAATGGTGATACAAATAGAAGGTCATAATAGAGGCGGTCTCCTGGTATCCCAGACCTTACAAGAGAATCAAGGGTCATCCCAAGAGGCCTAAATAACACATAACACATCATGGGGGAAGCACATCATGAGAGAGATAAAGGGTTAGAGATACTTACCTATAAGGTCTTCGTGCTAAGTCTCATCATCAAGGAGGTCATCATCCTCCCAAATTTGAATGCTAGAAAGAGGTACAGGTTGCTCCATTTGTCTATCAAATGTATTTTGATCACTTTTTGATCCATGAAGGGATATCAAAGGATGGACCTCAACATCATTTCTTAGTGGACTAGGTGGTTTATGAGATTGTTCCTTATCCACCTCAAGCACACCAAATAGTTCAAGATAATCAAAACAGTGTCGCATTGTTAGAATGTCATCCCTCAATGCTACATTTTGGTTAAGAGGGTTGTTCAAATTACTAGAGCTAACCCTTGTCTTTTCATCAGATTTGTCTGAATGTTCAGTTGTAGGATCAGTAGAGTAGCTTGTGAATTCATTATCACTCTCATGATCATTGTCAATATTATCACCATGCATTTGAGCTATTAATTTCAAACTATTATGAGAAATGTCATGCTCTTCATCCAAAGTGTGCTTTGTCAATTCTTCTACTACCCAAGGGTATGTATTGATGAGAGATATGAATTTGTTAAGATCAGATACATAATCAAGGATCTCGAAAGAAGATGACACCAATATATCCTTGTGATACATGGCTTGTGTATAGGGCATGTCATAAGGATGTTTACTAATGAATTTGTAAAGATTTTCAAATTTTGAAATATATTCATGTAGAGATTCCAAGGAGCACTGAGAGGCCATGTTTATATGCTTGAATCAGATTTAAAAGTTTATCCAAAAGTATATCAAAGGTAAGTGCAAAGCGATATGCCCCAAAATAGCCTTAAATGCTTTATTTTTGTACTTTTTTCAATGCCAATGAATGAAACAAAGAATGTTGTAAGGATTTTGATCAAGGGAAGAAAATTATATGTCTGATATCAGTCCAAAACAGCAATATGATCACTCTCAATATACTCTTGATGCAAATCCAAGATAATGCCAAGTCAAGATGTAGTGAAAATATGTCAAAATAGGCACTTTTTTTCAACCAAAACTCAATGCAAAAGAGCATAAAAAAGGGTGTTGTGAGTAAAATGATGATGGAAAGAAAATAATATCAGTAATAACAGCCACTTGGTACCAAAATACCCAACACAACATGCTTTTAGTGCCACTTAAGGTAAAACCCTAGTGAAAATATAGCAAAATATGCAATTTTTCACAGTTTTTCAATTCCAAGACCTAGAAAATGAGGTGTTGTAATGAATATCAAGAGGTACATAAAATAATATCAATTATATTAGTCACCTCAATCCATAAAATTGATCACAATACGCTTGGAGTGCAAACTAGGTCAAACCCTAGGGCAAAAATAGCCAAAATTGTAGTTTTTCACCAAATTTTCAATACAAGAGCCCGTTAAAAGGGTGTTGTGAAGATTTTTAGGAGCGGAAACAAATGATTACCCTAATTTAATCCAAATAATGCAAAAATACTTTTATCAACACGCCTATGGTGCAAGTGTATAGAGTTGATAAGGCCAAATTTAGTGAAAATCGTTGTTTTTGAAGCCATAGGTTTGAGATCTTGACACAAAATGCTATGTGAATGTTTTGAAGTCTGATTTATGATGAAAATGAATTAATCTCAGATCTGAAAATGATTTTCAAGCTCTAATATGCAAAATGCTAATGCAAATCTAATGAAAATGCATAAAAATTGCTAGATTTTGTTGAAATTTTCAATGCAAAAATGCAAATATTTTAAATCTAAATGCAAATTTACACTAAAATGCAAGACTATAGCCAAATGCAAATTTGAATGAGTCTCTAAAATTAGTAGAATAATATGAAAGAAGATTTTTTCTACTAACCCTAGATTTTGGAATTACTAGGTTTAATGAAAATTGTCAAAATTTCTACAAAAGCCTAGCAAATTAATGATGAAAATGCAATGCAAATGATTATATTTTTGTGTTTTTCTGTAGTTTATATCAAATTTGATGCAAAAATCATGAATCAGGAAAATTTAGAAAGAAATGATGCAATTTTAGTAAGCCAAAGAATGTAAATTTTTTTTTTAATTTTCCAAAATTTTCAATTTTTTTTTTTGAATTTTTCTCAATGCAATAAAATGAATGACTATATGAATGAATAAAATCAATCCAAATTTGAAGACACACACTCAGCAAGTTGTAATTTAAGTCCAAAAACACGGGTTCACCAAAATGTTTAGTGGAAAATTGGATTTGTTAATATTTTAGTGTTTTGATGTTTGAATCCGCCTTTCCACTTTACATTCAAGGATCTAGGGTCGAGTGGAAATTCACTATCATACCCTAGATCATTGTAAGATGTAGGGAAAATTGGATTAGGGAATTTAATCACTAATTTATCTTCTCTTTTGCTTAATTGACCATTAAAACCCTAATTATGCAAATACGACAATAAACTAACGAATAACAGAAAAAGCTCTTGCAGACGAAAGTAAAATAGCAAATCACAGAGTGCCTATTTTTGAGGTTCCAAGGCAGAATAGTCAGGGACACTGGTACAGGCATCCTAGTCCAAGGTACCAGTTTCTTTGCAGGATCCGGACCTCCTTCCAACACTGATCAGCACTGTAACTCCTGTTTCTGGAATATTAGCTGTGGAGGACACTAGAGCAAGTGCCCAAGTCCTAGAAATGCTCCGAAGTCCTGCTTCTCTTCGGATTTGGAATCTTTGATGTCTGCTAAACCTTCCTGCAACTTCACTTTTCCCAAATGCGACACCTGTAACCTGCAATCACAAGACTTTGGGATGGGGTTGTGGTGTTTAGAGGCTTGCCTCAGTTAAGCCCCAGAGGACACTTAAGTCTCCAAACACTGTTGTCAGATAGAGAGTGTGTGCCCTTGTGAGGCAGAGGTAAAAACCAAAGGAAATGATGATGAAAACACAATATGATGTCACCTTGTAGTGAATCTCTCATGGGAGGAAGATGCTCTTCATTCCATGAGGAAATTGATGCCAAATCTGTAAATACAAACACACAAACCACACAAGTCTGCTCTTGCAACACAATGAAAGCCTTGAATCACCTTGAGAACACAACAGCTTGCTAGTAATCATCCAGTTTACAAATGAATGCCTAAACATGCTTTTATATGCAACTACAAACACTCTTGCCAAGATTTTCATAATTCAAACTTACCGTGTCAGCAAAGGACCCAAATAACGGTCATAAACTGACACCCAAAAATTGGGGCTACCCCAAAATAAGGTAGGACTAGGGCGTGGGCGCCCAAGTCCTCCCCCCCTATTTTGGGCAGGGTACAGCTCAAGGGGTCCTCCTAGGTGCCATTTGTCATGTTACCTAGGGATCATTCCATCAGGATGCCAAATTATGAAGTAAGATGTCCTAAATGCATGCAAAAGACTTGGGAGCTAAACCTTATGAGGGAAAAGCCCCCAAGGGGATATTTTCTGATGTTACACAATCAAACTAAGGGAATGAACACTAAAGCAAGGCCAAAATATAGCATGAAATTACAAGGGTATGTAATTTTTGACATTACAAAGGCATACATATTTAACTATTTCCACTTCACACTAGATGGATTTGTTCAATTTTTAAATGGTTTGGGTGATCAAACACCTCTCAGACTAGTGCCTATTCAATGGGTTACATATTCTATAGTTATCAAAGGAGAACAACAATGAAAGAAACATGAGGTTGCCTGTCTAGAATACCCAAATGCATAAGACTTGAAATCAGAAAATAAACATTCTTAATAATCCCTTCTCACAAGGTATTCATTCGTATGCAACCCAAAATGACCATTGCAATGTCTACAATATATTATGGACTTGTTGAATCTTTCAAATCATGAATACAATCACACCACAAAACATGGTAAGAGGAACCCTACAAAGATTTAGGAATTCATTAAATGAATATAAGTAATAATGGAGACATTTACAACTGATACAAAGTTTGCATTAATATTTCCATACACTTTTGAATGACTGTACTTGATGATCTGCAACTTATCGTTGTTTGAAACCCTAGTCACCCTACACACAAATCGTCTAAAAAAATTCCCAAGAGATCAACCCTTAAATCTGTCATCAGAAAATATATATAATTCTACCTTCAATTCCCTCTTTGGGTGTGAACCACCTACCCATTTGTTTCATAATTAATGGATTTAACCTCCTTTGGCACTCAAACAACACATTTGCTCTATTTAAGTCCATCCATCACACATTAACTTTATCCATGTTCAAATCTACAACTTTAAAACATTAATGGTGTGATAGGGACGCGTCCAAGTAGGAGAAAAGACTTGAAACAATCCCTTTTTACATTTTAAACATTGATGAGTTTGGTTAACATGCGACAACATGGTGCATCTCCAAAGAAAATCAAACCTGCTAAAGTTTTGAGCTCATGTCGTAATGACAAGTGGCGATGTCTGCATCATCCTTAGAAATAGTTAAAATATACCGATCCCACCATTAATAGCGACTCTAACACACATATATACATAAAGTATAAGTTGACATTTACCTTTTGATATTTACTTTCTTATACTTTAAGTTATATTTTATGTATATACTATCAGGATGTTTGACAATGGTTTTGGATCCATAGGAGTTAAACTGTAGAATCTAGATTTCTGAGGATCTCAAAAAATTCAAACTTAGCCAAATTTTTAGGGATTTCAAGGGAAACAACACCAAACACACAAAATAGGGTGAATACATAGGGACCTTCAATAAGACAATTGATGAATTGACATGATTTTGCAAACTTGGGAACCAGAAAATCTGGGTCCAAACACTAGCTTTGGTTGGATACGTGCGCCAAATCTGGGATAGTGAGAATCGAAAAGATCTTTGGGATAGATCAAAAGGAAAAAATGACAAAAGATAGGAACAAACACACCATAATGACCAACAAGGGTGAAGATTGCTCAAAGTCAAAACATAAAAGATATAACTTGATTCATCACTCAAATTAAAGGCTCTCATCACTTATGTGAAGTAATGTTTCAAATGATGTCCATGAATAGGCAGCTCCGTGAGTTCCCTTTCTACATTTTTGATATAAAAGGTATCCTGGCTAACTCATTCATCAAATTTATATGGGCCTACCCATAGTGCTTCAAACTTCCCATGCTTGCCCTTATCCTTAGACTTAGCATTCCATAAAAGAACTTAGTCACAAATCTAAAAACACCTCTTAGTAGTTCTTTTGTTGAACAAATGTTCAACCTTATGCTACTGCAATAAATTTCTATCATGTGCATCCCTTCTAACTTCATCCAATTCTATTAACTCATGCATTCTCAAGTTAAAAGCATCATCTCCATCCTCTCCAATTTGTTGCAGTAGTCTATACATAAGTAATTCTAATGAAATTGGCATTTTAGCCTCTAATCCATACACAAGCTCAAATGGGCTTTTTCATGTAGCATGTTTATAAGTGATCTGATCAACCCAAACTGTACACTTCAACTTGTCATCCCACCTCCTTCTATTCAAATCCAGATTTCTTTTTTATGATTTTCATGAGACTTTTATTGCTTGACTTAGCTTGTCCATTACTTTGCGGATAATATGGCAATGAATAGATCATCTTTATCCCATATTTAGAATATAATTTTAAGATATCTTGGGACCTAAAACACATGGTGTTGTGTCATGCCCACATTCACCATGTGGTTATGACACGATAATCACATGTCATGGCCACATTTGCCATGTGGTCATGACATGAATTACCAAAAATTTTCCCACCTGACTATAAAAACCCCCTCGTGCGCAACATGCGCACTCAGTGACACGTACATAACGTAGTTGTCTCTACAACTAACGTCAGGTGCATCACCCAAAGGCAGGGAAGGACAATCACAACGGGATGATGCAATACTCTCTTTGCCATCCCTACAAAACATAAGCCACTAAAGGAGTGTGTGTCGCAAGGAGTGACACTAAGAGGGTAGGATTCCATACTAGATTCGAACCCTAGAGTTACCAAAATGAAGTGGAATGATTTCGATATAAAATTAAATCCAACCTTAGGTCCACTATGGACCTAAGGAACCTAACATTAAACTAATGCTTTAACTAAATCTAACTTAAACAATTTATCTAACTTCTAACGCAAAAGGGAAAATAATCGAACTAAATTAAACAATTATCTCAATCAAGTCTAGATAAATTTTGGCAGCATAACGGGTCAAAATGGAATAAATCCTATAGCGATTTCGATAGCATAACGCTATCTCATCAACTATAGGAGGTTTACAAAATTAAATTAAAATAATTTCTACCCCTAACCCCTTCCAAAATTAAATAATTTAAATGCACCACATTTACTATACACCCTACCCCAAAAAAGAAGAAACCTCATCTCATCTCAAAGAGAGATAAATAGGCAAGGCTCACAAACCCTAATGGATGAGAAGATGACACTTGTCACCCTCTCCTCCATCCACAAAACCCTCCTCACAACCCCACAAGAATGAGGAGGTGACACTTGTCATCTCCCCATTCCACAAAGCTACACACTCTCCCACAAATTCTCTCACACGTGTGATAGCATAGGGAGATGTGAGCACACAAAGGAAGGTTCACATGAATGAGGAGGTGACACTTGTTACCTTCTCATTCAACTAAGCTACACTCTTCCCCACAAATGCTCTCACACATGTGTGAGAGCTTAGGGAAGAGGTCTCACACATGTGAGAAGCTTCAAGAAGCTTCTAAAGAACTTGAGGCAAGGGTAACCTTACCTAAGTGTGTGAGGTTAGGTTAGGTGAGATGTGACATGCCAACCACCTCTCCCATCACCCAAACTTGTCACTTGACTCAAGGGCCAAGTTTGGGTGACCATACATGGTTTAAAACAAGTTTAAACATGTTAAGAATGGTCCTAGACCCTAGGGGTATGGCCTAGGGTCAATATTTGACCATTATTAACACTAGGATGCACATAAATTCACTTGAAAAGGGCTCAAACATTTAGCACTAAAAAATCTGCAAACCCAACATTACAATTTTTACAACACATCAAAAGATAAATTAAAAAGGGGTAAACCTTACAAAATATCATAAATCCAATATAACAAAATCAATAGTCTCAAACACCAATGACCTTAGTCCAACTTCGGACTAGGTCGGCTTAATAGGGATATAACATATGGTTATTGTTAGTCCTCTAATTTTCCATGGGCATGGAAAGTTACCTACACACTTCCACAAACCCATTAGTAGTACATGGTACAAATAGCCGAAGTGAAGTGAACTACATATAACACACACATGATCGCATAATCGCATATAACATCAATAATAACCACATGCTAACATATATATGTCTCTCAAGTCATTCACCATTCAAAAGTATAATCAGGATCACATAATGTAAGATAAATCATCAATTTCACCATCAATACACCTACCAATAACATCAAATGAAATCATAGCATTTAACATCATATCATCAAATGAAATCTAACATGAGATCTAATCATTCACAAATCATAAACCATCTATCTAATCAAGCATAAGATAAAGTAAGAATGTCTAGGTACGGGATCAATAGTCCCAAATATTCACATGTCCATCACAAAATCCATCAAATAAGTATCATAAGAAAAAATAACAACCATCCATTTATAATCAAACTGGTGTAAAAAGGATCTACACCATTTGGTTATTAGCCATAGATTACCCCAAGTAGACTTCAACAGTTTCATCATCACTACAAGGAGCAATAATTGGTTGTTTAGGTGTATTAGTAGCAGTAATGAATGAAACAGTCCTATCCCTATGCTTAGGGATCCTAAGAGCCTCTCCCAAAGGTAGTGAAAGTAGGATTTGACTTAAAACTTGGGCCATGTCAAAAGGATGATAATATGGTAAAGGAGTATCACAAGATATTGTAACATCATTTGCATCAGGGATAAATGACATTAGCTAATTTGAAGATACATATGTACCTTTCAACTCCTTACCCTTATCTTTGTTTTTTTGTGGTTCATTTGGTACTTGAGGCTGGCTTTCTTTGGCATCATCCTTTGACTTGTGAACATTGGTAATAGGGAAAGTAGTTGGTTGCACTACATACATTGGGGCCTTTTTCACATATTTTTTCTTTGTGGTTGTTGGTTGTTGGACTATAAATTTTTTCTTTTCCAACACTTTCATCTGAACATCTCCGTTCTTTACCTCGGCACTCACTCTCTTCTTCTCTAGCATTTTCTTGGGGACAATATCTTCTTTTCTTTCAACATATACTCTCTTTTTTTCTTTTTAATTCTCATCTTTGTTTCCATCTAGGTTCATAGTAGTAGTACCTTGCACAGGCATGTGCCTATTTCTGAGTTGGTACCCTCCCTAGACTTGCATAATGGTTGCATCAATCAAGGCTTTCATGTCTTCTTTGGACAGTTTGGTAATGCTTATATTTTTTATGCATAAGGTCCTTTAGATGCTCAAAATCATGAGCTGGCAATTGATATTTCTTCAGAGCTACACTATAATTATATTGAAAAATATGATCACCATTCTTATAACCATAATAGCTAGCATCACTATCCAATTGTTCATAACATTAAGTGTCAAACTGATTTATCTCATCCTCTTCATAGTATTCAATCGCACCTTCCTCATTAGGGAATTCATCTTCTCTACTCAATGAATAAGCCACTGCACAATTAGTTGGATCATGGAGAAGAAAGCAAGATTGGCACCATGAAGAAGTTTCTTGAAGAGTCACATGGTCTCTTCTCAGAGGGTCAGGAGTTTCCTTTTCATTCTGCTATTTGAAACTTACCTGCTTTGGAACTACTTGTCTCTCATTTTGTTGTGGCCTTTTAGACCAATCAGTGTTGTAAGGATTATTGTGTAACCTTTAGCCTTCATTAAAATGTGTAGCAACACCTTGAGGTGACAATCCTATTGATGCAGTTATTAGTCACAACAACAAGAAATAAAAGTTACTATCAAACTTCTATTTATCTTGAAAGATATGATGAATTTAGAGAATTTATAATCCCAAGTCTCCATGCATTAGTTCTTAATGATTTGACATCACTCAGAGGTTGATGTTATAATGTTGTTTTCCAATAGGGGCCTTATGTCTAGATTTGAAGAAATCTTTTCCTGATATTTATCTTGTATATCTGCTCTACATGTATCTCAACAAATTGCATTAAATATGATAATCCTTAGCTAGGATATGCATGTATTCATGTATATGTATCATAAGTCTAATCAATTCTTCTAAAATTTACTCCAACTAATATTATTTATGATTATCTTTTTAACTTTGATTAGTTTTTTCTGAAATTCTCTTAATTTGAACTAATCTTCACTTCTATACTTCAAATTCACTCAAAGATTATGCAAATAAACAAGTATTTCACTGTTATTTTCCATTATTTGCATGATATTCACTAAAATTAGAGTATTTTGCTCAAATATGCTAAGATATGCAATTATCTACATCAGTTCTACATATTTGCTCTATATTTGCTTATCATTTATCATTATTTACAGTTTATGATGATGATTTATGAAATTCAAAAGAAAACAAACTAAAATTCTAAAATTATTTGAAATGATTGAATTTTAACCACTGATGCACATGCACATTCAAAACTTTCATGAAAAGGAGAGGAAATCAAACCATGCTTCGCTAGGACATTCCACAACTACACATGGCAAATGCTAATCTTCTAAGGGATTAGATGACAACATGCACCAGTTGATATGCACCTCTAAGGAGCGCAACAAATCATGGTGACATATCCAGAAATCATCCACAAAGATTACACAAGATTTATGATGAAGTAGTAATCTAGATCTCCATTCTCATTCAGTATTCAGAAGTATGCACATTTACATATGGTCTTGAGAAAGAACCATGGGGAAACACAAACTCATAAAATATATACTTAGTGCTCACTAGCTCAACAATTCAATCTCAATTAAGCTCCTAATAGTTTACTAATGACAATCCATCTCCTTTTATAGAACAAGGATAGGATGCGGTTACAAAGATCCAATGGTTAGGATCCAATCAAGATGATCTAATGGTCAAGAAAATGTGGCATGTGATTGCCAACTGGCAATCTTTAGTGGAGGACAGTTGGCAAAATTGGAATATTCTCTGCATCTTTGACTTAGTCTTCATTTTCTCTACTCAGCATCTTCCTCAGATTCTTCCTCTACAGAGCCTTCAGTTACTCTGAATCCAATGTCTATACCCTTGAAATATGCATATGCCCCTACTGCCTTGTTTATTTCATCTCTATTCTGTACTCTAGCCTTTTCTTTGGCATGTTTTCTAAGGGAGAATTCACACTCTAAAATTTTGATCCATATTTCAAGATCCAGATATGTCTAAGGCATGACCTAGACATGATACTTTGATACTATTTTTACCATACCGCCCAAAGGAAACGAAAGCAAAACAAGCAAAGCAAAGAAAAAAAAAGTTGGGTCCCTATTTTGTTAGGGCAAAATGGGGCATGTTGTGTAACCACACAACAACTTGCCACCAAAGAAAACCATCAAATTCCAACCAATTCAAGAAAGGAGGACAAATGATAGTAGTTAGTGTTAAGATACATGATTCTAACCAATTATAGTAGTTAAGATACATGATTTCAACCATCAAATTCTAACCAATGATAGGAGGATAAATGATGATGCATTTGATTCATTTCCTTCTTCTTGAGAAAGGTTGAAAATGATAGTAGTTAGTGTTAAGATACATGATTGGATTTAACCCTCTAAGCCAACCTTGGATAGAGCCTTGCTGCCAGTCAAGTGTCCATAACCCCAGCAAGGTTATCTTTGCAATTCTCCCAAGTAGAGCCCCACTGCCAGTCAGGGATCCATAGCCCCGATAAGGTTACTTGGATGACCTAAAGAATTTCTTCCTTTGGATTTTCAATATATATAATTTTTTGTTTTTAGTATTCATATGATATGATCTTGTAAGCTCATTTGCAAGGTGTAGGCACTTGCTTATTAGGCTGAGAATTGCAATGGTAGCAAGGGAAAACCTTTGGATTTTTCACTTAACATAGACACTAGTACTTTCAACTAATCCAAGGTTGTTAGATGTATTCATGTGATGATCTCCTTGAACAACAAAGGTTAATATTGATGAATATGATTTCACAAACAGGATCAAAGTACCTAAACTGATAGGAATTACAACCTATTTGGGAATTTGTAATTCTTTCCTGAATTTCAACAATTTTATTATTTTCTAAAGTGAAAAAGGTGCTCCATATTGCCTAACCAAAACAAGAACTCAACAAGCAAACAACAACAAAACAAACAAAGCAAGCTATACAAGAAAGTGTTTACATATAGTACATGGTTCTGACCTTTCCCTATTTAGGCTTGGAAATAATGTTTGAGAAACTATCCATTAACAGGCAATGGGACATCCTCACCAGTTAGGGTTTTAAGCCTATAGGTACTATCACCTAGTATTTCAGCAATCTGAAAGGGACCAGTCCATAGTTTGTCAAATTTACCATGGTCTCCTTTCTTTTCATGGGCTTTATCCCAAGAAAGCAATAGATCTGAGATCTTGAATGCTTTGACCTTGGCCCTCTTGTCAAACCAACATTTAACAATGGCCTAATGTTTGGGAAAGTGGTCTATTTCCCTATCTCTTTTCTCTTCTAGATGTAGCAACTGCAACAATCTTAATTCTAATTTATTTTCCATGCCTAAATATTCTTGGGAAAACTACAGGGTTGGGATTTTCAGATTGACATGCAGGATAGGATCCACCCCATACACCAATTGATAAGGGGAGTTGCCTAGGGCTGCCTTAATTCTTGTTCTATCTACCCATAAGGCATACTTGAGTAGGGTATTCCATTCTCTAGGGTTCTTTTTAATTAACTTCTTAATGATATTCAACAATTTTTTGTTAGTTGACTCTACTAAGCCATTACCCTGGGGATAATAATTTGATGAAAATTTTAAAATTATGCCATGATCAAATGCCCAACTAGAAAATTTTAGAGATGCAAATGTAGGGCCATTATCACACACTAAAGCATAGGGAATTCCAAACCTCGTGATAATGCTGACTCTCCAGAAAACTAATCACATCATCAGATGTACACATCTTGTTGCTGACGACCTCTGTCCATCTGGTATAGCTGTAATCAGTAATTGTTAGCAGAAGATGGGGGATTAATAGCTCCAATGAAGTCCATCCCCCATTGTGCAAAGGGGTGCATCTCCATTGTAGAGTCTTTGCTATGTCTAGTAAACTTGGTGGCAATCACACAATTTAGAGGAACAACCTAACTGGACAGTCCACTATCACCCTTGAAAAGACCTTCATTGAATTATCGACCAAGGCTAGTAAGCTTATGATGGCACTAGCATTGTATGTGCTTTCAAAGATCTTAAAACTACCTAACTCATTTTAATACAATATTACAATTGCTAGGAAAACTCAAAACTGTATGACAATAAGGAAAGTAATGATGGTAGTTTTTCTATGGGTACATATTGTGTATAGGTAAAATTGAGATTGAATAATAAGATCAAAAGCAATGATAATCAATAACACTCAATCCTATAACCTTCAAAGAAACGATCTAGATAATAACCAAATAATCAATGAATAATAACAAAAACAATGAAAGCTTTCACCTAGGTAGTATTATTTCCTTGGTATTTTGTGGATTGCTCAATTAATTGTGAAACCATGTTTGCAACAAACAGACGCGATGATGATAAGTGCTCAAATTGCTCAGTGATGTGATGTATGCTCAATGCACTATAGGGATGCCTGAGAATAAATGATCGAAGAGGATTTTTTATGCAATGAAGGGTGTATATATAGGTTTCAAGGAAAGATTGATCAACGGTGGAGATAAATCAATAGAATCAAGGGTTGAAATAAATCTAATAACTCATGATGAGTGTGCACACGACATGTGTCACTCCAAAAAAGTATTTTTATTAAGATAATTGTTTTTTGATAAAAGACATGATAAAGATAAAATTGATTTCATAAATTAGAATATGTTTTTTTTCTAATTTATGAGTTGATGATAAAAATAAGATAAATAAAAGCCAATTAAACTTAACTTTAAATTTCCTTTTTGAAGTTCTAAAAAATAGGACTGATTGTGCACATGAGTTAAAATGATATTTTTAGAGGAATTGGAAGATAATTGAAATTAAACAAATAAATTTATTTAATTGATTGTGCATGATTTGAAGATTATAAATAAAATATTTAATTTTATTTATTTTTAGAAGAATTGGAAGATAAAATATTTTAAATAAATTAAACAAATAAATTCATTTAATTAATATTGCATGATGGATGAATATAAATAAAATATTAATTTTATTTATTTTTAGGAGATACAAGTCAACTTAAATAAATTTAACAATTTATTTAAATTTAGAGGAATAATTGATTAATTAAATAATGAAAATTATTTAATTGTGAATAAGAGGAAATTTGATTAATTAATTAAATAATTGATTTATTTAATTAATGTGGACTTGAAATTTGAAAAGGATAATGATTTAATTAAATAATAAAAATTATTTAATTTTGGAAGAATATAGAGGAATTTAATTAAATTAATTAAATACATAGAATTTATTCAATTAATGTTGGAAATTAGGGAAAATGGAAGAAATTGAAGAATTTGATGAAATTAATTAAATAATTAGATTATTTAATTAACGTTGAATGCAGGTGATTTGACAGATTTGATGAAATGCAAGTAATGCGATGTGAAGGGTCATTATTAGATGTCTACATTCTGCCCCTCTTTGATGCAATGTAGTTTATAGCATTGTTTCAAAGAAAATAGCAATAAAAAATATGATACAAGCATGCCCTAGTGTAGTTGGTGTAGGATGCCCCCTCAAGAGGAAAGACAAGGAAGTGACAGAAGGACTGGGTTGACTCGTGACTAGAGCAAAAGAGACTAAGAAAGCAAAAATAGGCTTAGAAGGTCAAGACAGGTTAAATGGAGGCTGAAACAAAGAAAAATGAGATAAGGGGTGGGAAGAATTAGGGTTGGGATGTTATAAATAGGGCCCAGAGGGGTCCCTCTCAGTTCATTTGTGCACTCCTAGTTCGAAGAGATCAGAGCCCCTAGCTTCATAGTGCTTAGTTGAGAGAGTTGCTTAGAGAACTTCAGATAGTTGCAGAGATGTCGATTCTAGTGGATAGACACCGAGGTGAGCACGTGCGGACATTTGGGAGGCTTGCGGGAGCATCGGGAGTGGTAAGTACCTGAAAACTTGCTTGTGATTGCATTTAATAGCTCATTTATTAGGGGTTTTAGAATTTTTTGCCAAAAATGTGGCCTTAGGATCTAGGCACATATGTTACAAATTAGCGTGCTTATGGAGAAAAAATAGACATATGCACTTGATTTAAGTGCATTTGGTTAAAATTCGGTGCTTTTGGCCGCTTAGAAAAATGGTCATCTTCGAAGCTCAAATGGTGCAATTTTAAGCACCTGTGGCATGTTTTAAAGCACCAATGGCACTTTTTGAAGTGCCTGTGGTTACTTTTGCAATGCATGTGAGGCTGTTTAAAGCACCTGTGGCATGACATTAAAGCCCAAATGAATGACAATTAAGTTCTAATGGGGCATAGTCAAGCACATATGGAGCATAGTCAAGCATGTATGGAGCGCAGTCAAGCGTGTATGGAGCACAGTTAGGCGCTTTTGGTTTTGACACTTTATTTTTGGTTTTTTAAGGATTTTGCCCCATTTTCACTAGGTGTGACTTGATTTTTAGCTAGGTTTATGCCATACTTGACTTAGCATAGGGTGCATTTGACTATGATTTGACTAGAATTTAATGTGTTTTGCAAGTAGTTTTTTCAAAAGGTTAACATAGTTGATCATGTTGATGCAGGTTATTTTACCACCATTGCAGTCAAGAGAGAGGCACTATATGATTGCCAACCTGGTTGTACAACTTGGTTGGGAGGAGGAGGTCTTCTTGGAGGTTATGGGACTTTGGCATATTGCCCATTTGACACTGATTAGGGCTAATCTAGCCCTTATCACTGCTTTGGTCAAGAGGTGGCACAACGAGACCTCTTCTTTCCACTTCCCAACTGGTGAGGCGACAGTGACGTTGGAGGATGTATAGCACATCCTAAGGATACCGATTGATGGAGCTCGCATGGACTATGACACTGATAGGGGAAAGGATAGATTAAGAGAGGTGTTCACCACAAATGACCTTGGTGTACGATTTGGTGAGATCATCTAGAATCGAGTGCTAGACCTCTACGATAGGATCTAATGGATTGTGGTATCTTTGACTGCAAGCTTCTTATGTCCTGACCGACGGTCTAGGGGTTTAGTAATTAGATGGGGCATAGTGTTTTCTGGTATGTTTACACATGGCATTAGATATGCTTGGAGGTCATGTGTCCTTGGATAGTTGTATCATGATCTTCACAACTGTACATACAATGAGGGGAGCAACCTATCTGCAGGAGTGACTCTACTTCACGTGTGGGCTTGGGAGCACATCCCAGTCATGCATCCTATCTCTCCTCACCGCTGAGAAGACAAGGAGCCCTATGTGTTTCTATATGAGGGAGCTCTGACACAGTGACGGGTTGGAGCTATTGCATTCTACCATTGATAGATCGACGATATGAACATGTTTATATGGAGGCCATGGCGAGACTATGAGATGTGGGACAATGACCATGAGCAATTGGTATACTGTTGGTAGGCCAAATACCTATTCGAGAGGAGTATATATACTATTGAGAGATATCTTCCTGCGTGAGTTCTTTGACAATTTGGCACACCACAGGGAGAGCCAGTGGGCGATGCTATGCATGCGTGCTCATGCAGGGAGATCAGCGATTGGGGTCCTAAGATTGTGGGGGCTATAACTCTTGCAGCATTATAGGGATTGAGACCTGTGATGTGGGATTGGATCTTGGGGGAGGCAAACCTTGATACGACACTAGAGTATGATGCCTACTTGGCACAACACCATCTAGTATGGTTCACAGGTCCAAGTGTACTGGGGGTAGCAGTAGACTAGAGAGGGCCAAGACAAGAGGCCCGAGTACGCCAAGAGGCCAGAGGCTGAGGCTGAGGACAGGGAGATGAGGATGAGGAGATGGCAGAGGTATCTCATAGCCAAAGAGTGGTTCAGGATGAGACACCATTGGAGACGGTCCAAAGGCTTTTACATGAAGAGACTATGAGGAGGACTCGTATAGAGCTTCATTTTGTCAGGATGAGGAGAGAGAGATAGAGGGCTAGACAGGAGGCCTGCCAGACAGAGGCACAAGCACAGGTGCATGCACAGGTAGTAGCGGTAGCACAAGCTGTAGCAGCAACAGTAGTGTAGCCACCACCACCCCGATCCCCAACACTAGTAGATGATGGTTCCCTAGCCAGGGTTCCAGCAGAGAGAGATGCCACCGTATAGGTGAGATTATCAACAAAGGCCCTAGTGCAGAGGCTCACTTATGAGATAGATACAGATAGGAGGGCCTTGGGGACTGACCAGGCTACAGTGATACTGGCATCAAAGCTGACTTGGGTATAGGGTGAGTTGGCATCCACCGGTCGTGAGGTTGAGTATTACAGAGGTTATACTTCTAGGCTGTACCACCAGAGCAACAACAACCTAGCTATAGGAGTAGGTCTAGATCAGGGGCTTCCTCGTCATAGAGGACTGACAGATTAGGGTCATTAATCATGGGTCCCCCACTTCATCCACCTAGAGGGGGACTAGCTGGAGGACCTTCACCGAGTGTAGGTAGAGGCCAGGGATCTCAGTAGGCGGGGAGCTCGACGCATGGCTCACAGTAGAGCATGCTTGGATATTGTATCATATGGACGTACATTGTATCATATCATATCAACTATGTAATTTGACTATGATGTATGCTTGCATCTGATGTACATTTTGAGGGCTCATTGATAGCCATGTTGTATATATGATTCATTTTTTATGTACATGATGTATATATGGACATTGTATTCTTTTGATGACCTTGATGATATATGAGATATGAGATGGTCCTTGTAATGTATGATGATATATTTCTATATGCTTTGGATGTGATGATGTTGTACTTATGATTATGGATTCATGTGATGACACTATGATATGATTATGAGTTTATATGATGATGTTTATACTTATAGATGTATGGATGAGATGACATTACAATATGATTAGATTTATATGATGATGGACTAACATATGGTTTTGCAGGTATGCAGAAGACTTTGATGATAGATAGAAGAAAATGAGATAGAATAGACTATGATAGATAGAAAATGATATTTTATTGATCAATCCTTGTATGAAAACTATATTGGGAATTTGGATGTATGGATGGATAAATGGATAACTTGTTGCAATGGTTACACAAATATTTTAAAGAGCAATCCTAGATTTTAATTTAGCACATGGATATTTATGCAACCAAGGTATATAAGACCAAGGTGTCAAGATATCTGGTGCAAGGATGTTGACTCTGCAAGAAAACAGTTTGAACTTATATCTACTAGACATAATATAACCTTGGTGGATATGTGAATGAGCCATAGTCTTGAACATAAAATAATCTTAATACATAAATGCAAAAGACTATTAATATGTAAGATGCTAGGTTGTAACACACACACAAGATAAATATTATCCATAGTAAAAGGATAAGAACATCCCACAAACATAGCATACAAAAGTAATGACTATGCCCCAATCTGTACTTCATCGCAACATACCAAGACATAGATAAATCAAGGCAGTTTTGAATAGGTAATTAGAAAAGGACAAAAGATAAACCAAAAAGAAAAAAAGACTGACTTACAAAGTAAACACACAACCAACATATTCTCTTGACAAAGAGGTTACTCTAGATAGATAGATAGATTGGAGTCTTATTGTAGGAAAGATATATCTGTAAAGGTTGTTGTTCTGATTGAGGATAGATATATTGAGAATAAAAAATGTGGCAAGTAGATACGAGGGATAGCATATGGCTTTATGAGTAGTCTTTTTGCTTCAGGTTTGGGTAAGTACTTTAGCTTTTAGAAGGATGCATAGTTTGTTTTCTGCTTGAGTTAGTCATGTCTAGGTGGATGGACGGATTGTGATAAATGGAAGACAAAAAAAGTGAAAGTGTTGAATGGATTGGGATGAAGAATGATGGATCATATGTGCCTAAATACTAGATACTTCATTCATATTCTAGACTGCCTACATACACTGTACCCACAAGATCAAGGCACATTATGATGAAAGATGAATATGATAATATGTAGTTCTAGGAAGTGTGATGTGATGGGTGAAATGTGATGAGAATGGTTAGGGGAAATGATGACATCTTATGTACCTGAGTACTGGATGCTTCCTTCATACGCCAAACTACCTACATACCTATATCCATGGGATCAAGGTACTTTAAGATTGAGATGAGATGATGATATGTAGTTTTAGGAGATTTGATGATATAGGATAAGATGAAATGATAGTGGATGATGTAGGATAGCGATGATGCGTGAAGTGATTAGATTGATGTTGCCATACCTCAAATAAGGATCCATTCCTAAACCTAGGTTAAGGAAAAAGTTGCCCCCATTCCAGTAGAGGTTTTATTATGGATGACAATGAATGAACTAACAATGGGTGAACTGACTATAGAGGAACTGACATAGGACAAACTGACTTAGGATAGTGCTAATGGATGAACTGACACTAGAGGAATTGACACTAGATGGTGCTAAAAGATAACTGACACCAACAATTTCCAAGCCATGATAGATAGGAAAGTGGAAATGAAAAATCAATGATAGATGGATGGAGATTTATTTATGGATTGATATGGATGAGATGGATGCACGACTTAATTGATGTAGGATAGCGATGATGCGTGAAGTGATTAGATTGATGTTGCCATACCTCAAATAAGGATCCATTCCTAAACCTAGGTTAAGGAAAAAGTTGCCCCCATTCCAATAGATGTTTTATTATGGATGACAATGAATGAACTGACAATGGGTGAACTGACTATAGAGGAACTGACATAGGACAAACTAACTTAGGATGGTGCTAATGGATGAACTGACAATAGAGGAATTGACACTAGATGGTGCTAAAATATAACTGACACCAACAATTTCCAAGCCATGATAGATAAGAAAGTGGAAATGAAAAATCAATGATAGATGGATGGAGATTTATTTATGGATTGATATGGATGAGATGGATGCACGACTTAATTGATGGTGGATGTTGATTCTACACATAGCGCATGTTTGTCAGGTTTTCACTATGGTGCTTATCCAAGGCGCATGTTTACCAGGTTTTCACCAGAGGTCGTATTATTTTTGGATTTTTTTAAATTTTTTTATTTTTCTATTTTTTTTTTTTTTTTTTTTTTTTTTTTGTATTTTTGTATTTTTTTTTCCAAGGATACTCTGAGGATCAAGCATAAAATCTCTTGAGATGAACATTATTGATGGGTTCATCCAAGGGAGTGCCTTCAGGTATTGACAAAGTGTAAACTCCTGATCCATAGACTGTAGTGATAAAAAAAGGTCCCAACCAATTAGGCTTGAACTTACCTTTCTTGTCTCTATTTGATTGGTTCCTTTGATTTTCCTTAAGGACAAGATCACCTATCTAAAATCTTATCTCCTTTATCTTCTTGTTATAGTTACAATAGAGGTGATTTTGATAGACATGAAGATGGTTTATAGCTATTTGACACCTCTCGTCAAGTAATTCAAGCTCAACTAATCTAGAAATTTGGTACTCTTCTCCATCAATTAGGTGCTTCATAGAGACTCTTAGCGATGGGATCTCAACCTCGATGGGTAAAATGGATTTAGTGCCATAGACTAAGGCAAAGGGTGTAGCACCAGTTGGTGTTCTGATACTAGTGTGATAGGTCCATAAGGCAGGGTTTAGTTGTATATGCCAATCACAACTAGCTTCATTCACCATTTTCTTTAGGATTTTGAGTATGGTCTTGTTCGAAGCCTCAGCTTGGCCATTTGACTGAGGATAATAGGGAGTAGAAAAGTGATGTTGGATATTGTATTATGTGCATAAGGTACAGACATCTTGATTCTTAAATGACCTACCATTATCAGTGACAATGGATCGAGGAATCCCATACTGGTAGATGAGTTAATTGAGGATAATCTTGGCTATTTGCTTACCGATGATATAGGTCATTGAGATGGCTTCTACCCACTTAGTAAAATACTAATTGGTGGTAATGATAAACTTATGGCCATTAGATGAGGATGGATGGATTTTACCCACGAGGTCGAGTCCCCACTATGAAAAAGGCCATGGAGTTGTAACAGGTTGTAACTCATGTGCTGGTGTATGTATCAGGTCCCCATTTTGTTGGCATTGTAGACACTTCTTAGCAAATTAGACTGCAGCTTGCTCTATGGTTAGCTAATAATAACCTGTCCAGAGTATATTCTTAGCAAGAGTTGGACTGGTGGAATGTGATCCACAAACACCTTCGTGTATATCTCTTAAGGTAGTGTTAGCTTCTTTCGAGTTAAGACATGTAGGAAGGATACCATCAAGACTCTGATGATAAAGGGTGTCACCCAGAATAGTGAAATGAGAGGCTCGAGGGATGAAGGTTTTGCATTGGGTTTTGGATAGGTCAAAGGGAAAGGTACCATTTTTGAGGTAGTAATAGATATCTTCATACCAAGGGGAATTGGGACCAACGAGTTCACAGATGAATTCAGTTGTAGGAACATCAACAATAGGTGTCAACAGTTGCTTGATTAAGAACTCACATTTCTACGTGTTGGCAGGCATGTCCAAAAGTGACCCAATGGTAGCCATAGAATCAATAGCCTTATTATGCACCCTTGGAATTTGTTCAAAAGTGATGCTAGAGAAATGTGGCTTGTAGGTATCAACCACTTGCTTATATGGTATCAACTTGTCATCTTTAGTTTGGTATTCATTAGTGACTTGTCTGATAACTAGTTGAGAATCCCCATTAGCTTGAATTTCCTTAATATTCCATTCTATTGCTATGTGGAGACCTATGAGAAGTGCTTCATACTCAGCTATTTTGTTGGTGCATGGGAATGCTAGCCGATATGATTTTGGAATGTAGTCATTTTGCGATGATAAACAAGATACTTGCCCCTAAGCCATGTTGTGTGTAGGAGCCATCAAAGTATAACTTCCACTCCACTGAGGTATCTAGAGTGAAGAGACCTTCATTGGGAAAGTCAATGATCATGTAGGATTTACATCTATGATTGGAGCTTCAGCTAGTTGGTTTGCGAGAATTTATCCCTTGATAGTTTTTCAATCAACACTCTATGGTGAATTCACTCAAGATCATGACCCACTTAGCTAGTCATCCTATGAGAGTTGCCTTGGATAACAGATATTTTAATGGATCGATCTTAGAGATAAGAGTGGTTGTTTGGTTTAACATGTAATGTTGCAACTTTTGGGAGGTAAAAACTACTACTAAACATGCCCTTTCCATAGGAGTGTAGTTCAGTTCATACCCAACCAAGGTGCGACTGATATAATAGATAGTATGCTCTTTCCCTGACTCATCATGTTGTGCAAGAAGAGCCCCTAATGCTGCAAATGTAGTGGAAATATATAAAATCAAATGTCTATTAGATACTGGTGGTACCAAAACTAGAGGATTAGCTAGATATTCCTTAAGTTGATTCAATGCCTATTGACACTTGTGATCCCACTGAAATGAGACATCCTTGTGGAGCAAGTTGGAATGGTTGACACTTATCTGCTAGCTATGAAATAAAGCATCTGATAGACTGTAACCGCCCTTGAAGGCTCCTCAGTGCTTTGAGATTCTTAGGTGGAGGCATCTCTACAATAGCCTTAACCTTTTCTGGATCCACTTCAATTCCTCTGTGAGATACAATGTACCCCAACAGTTTCCCTGAAGTGACCCTGAAGACATATATATTTGGATTTAACCTTACTTGATACTTCTCTAGCCGATCGAAGATCTACCTTAGAACCTGAATATGATCTACCCTAGAAGATTTTACCAATATGTCATCGACATAGTCCTCCATTATAGTGTGAACCAAGTCATGGAATATTACAGTCATAGCTCTTTGATAAGTAGCTCTTGCATTCTTGAGACTGAAAGGCATAACTACCCAACAGTAAGTACCCCAAGGACATGTGAAGGTTGTTTTATGTTGATCTTCTTTTGCTATCTTAATTTGATTGTAACCTAAGAATCCATCCATAAGAGAAAGCATCTCATCACCTATTGTCAAGTCCACTGTGATATCTATGTTTGGCAGTGGAAAATCATCCTTGGAACATGCTTTATTTAAGTCTCGAGAGTTTGTGCATAAGCGGATGCCCCCATTTGGTTTAGAAATAGGTACAAGATTTGAGACCCACTCTGTGTAATCAACGGGTCGTATGAACTTAGCATCTAACAATTTCTCAAGCTCTACTTTGACCAATAATGCTATCTAAGGGTGCATCTTGTGAAGCTTCTGCTTGACAGGCTTGGCATTTGGTGAGACAACTAGGTGATGAAGCACAAGTGAAGGGTCTAACCTAGGCATGTCAGCATATGTCCAAGCAAAGTTAATTTTCCTTTGTGAGAAAAATTTCATGAGATCCTTCCTCTCATGTTCTGATAATGATGCTACTAGAAATGTGACCTTTGGATTCTAAATTATTCCTAGATTTATCTATGTTGAATCTTCTACCAATAGAGCTGATTTTTCTTGATACTTAGATGGTAGGGGAAGGTCAAATTCTCCATTTTTAGGCACCTCAAAGAGGTTTTCACCTTCTGATATGTCCTTTATTTTTACTATTTTATGATCAAGAGGTGCCACATTGTGGTTTTTGTTGGTCTCTTACAATGATTTAACAACTAAGCTCTTAAAGCTGTAACTCAGAGATTGGACATCTAACCTGAATAACTGTCTTAATCACTATGGAGATGCATTTCACTTGTCAACCCAGGGATGTGAACTTGAAATGGGTCAGCACGGTATGTGCACTAAGAACTTCCAAAGTAGTCGCATTCATTCTACAACTAAGAAAGACATAATGCCGAAGATAAACTACTAGAAAGGAAATAATAGGAATGCTGAACATCAACCAATAGCTATTCTAAGATCAAGTACATGATAGAAAGTAAAAGTCTGGGCAAACAAACAGGAAACTACTCTGTTTGCTTTGGCTACAGAAACAGACACAGAATAGAATTCTAGTGTCTGCAGGAACATTCAATGCCAGATTTAACTAAATTCTTAATAGAAAATATAGCTAAACTAGAGGATGGAATTCTCACCAAGTGGGCCCCCTTGGATGAGTATTCCCTAAGATAAATGTAAACTTAGAAATATGAACTTATAACTTCATTTTATTCATTGGAAAGATGAGCACAATTGAACATCATAACTGTATTACCGAAAATTGGATAATGCAAATACAATCTCTGATTAACCAACAACAACCCCCAGAAGGAGCATCAGATTCTTATTTATAGAAGGAAAACTACAAAACTAACTACCTAGCAAGGCGGTCAACTCCAACAAAATAGGAGGATGCGTCATTATGGAAAACATAGAAAGTGGAAAGGAGGTTACACATGTGTGGAATCTAGTCAAGGAGTTGCTTCAACGTAGATATAACATACCAATAACTCCTAAATTTGCTCAACAAGTATTTAAGATTAGTTACAAGGCGGTTGTCTTCCCTCCATTTGACATTTGAATGATCACCACGTTTGAATTTTTATGGTAAGCAACCAACCAGTAGAATCTTCCTCTACTTTATGGATGTTGTTTATATCTACATAACAATATTAGTACACACAATAATTGCACATCCATAACTACCTTGGAGTAACATTCATTAACCATATGTAAAATTAACATAGACAGTTCATATAGCATGTCTTTTTCATAAAAGAATATAAGAAATGACCTATGCTCAACAAGTTATAGTTTTGAGGCAATGACATCAAAAGATCAGGATCAAAGTACCAAAGTCCAAGATAACTACAGCAAGTGGATAATAAAGTTTAACAAAATTGAGTCATAAACTAGACTCATCACTCTCCCCAACCTAAGACTTTGTTGGTCCTCCAGCAGAGGAAGGGTTGTTCTTTTGCTTGGTTAACACCCTGAAACTCGCAACTGCCAGTTGTCCTATATTAGTTTCTCTGGTGCATGAGTTAGGATCCCAATAGAACCCTTGCTGCCTATCCAATATGTTCCATCTTTGTCTCTCTTCAGCAATATCATACTGGTAAAATCTATAATTTGGACAAGCCACAATAGGATAGGTGGTTGAAAGATTAAGGGAAGCCAGAATTGCCCCTTTGTCCTCCCAATCTGTATATACATATCCACTCTTTTACATGCTGCAGCATAATTCTGTAGAGAGTGAGGCTCTACTTGTTTTAGCTCATCAAACAAACTATTCCACCTTTGTGTCATATGTCCCTTCACAGATTCTCCAATAGTGTGTGCAATCTTCTCATATTCTCTATAAGTTGCATCTCTCTCAGGCAAGATTCTGTTACCATAGCTTGGCCTATAAAGCAATCTATGTCAATCATTGAAAATGCTTCCTAGATTTCCAGATTTAGCTCTAATGGGCAATGGAGTGTTGAATTCTAATTTCTTATAATCCCTAAATTGTTGTCCCCAACTAATCTCATTTTGCATCTAGGACATAAATGCCCTCAATTGAACATCCCCAACATACAACAAGGGGTTCCACTCATGGTCTTGGGACATAGCAAAGTTATGTAAATAGAATTTACACATAATTCTTTATTTTAAGAGGAGCAATCCTATAAGCATTGAAAAATTCAAGAGGAGATTCAATGGAAGGGTTTAAACTAGAAACAATCCTTGCTAACTTAAAAGAGAGGTATCTTTCCTTTAAATGCAGAGCATAGACTCTCGGGGGAGTCCTGCATTCTAATACCTGAGGCACCAAAATCTGCCATATTATCCACTCTCTCTTTTAAAGCTGTAATTTCTGCATTCTTGTCTTTAATCTCATCATCCTTCTTTTGAATTTCATCCTTTAATCTGTGTTTCTCCCTCTTCCATTCTTCTTGTCTCCTCTGCATCTCATTCCACAAATTCATGGCTACCATGTGCATTGAAAAATCAAGAGGTCTGTGTATTCCTACCAAAGGCTTTCTTGGCATAGATGGTTGACCTTCATATAGCATAAGTTGCAGGGTTTCTGATTGCTCAGCCAATTCTATCTGCAGGGTGTCTTGCTGCGGGAACTCCTGTTTATCTTCATGTTCCTATCTCTCAATATGTTCAGTAGTGGCAGTAAGGTCTGCCAGAGTTACATCTGTTGCCTCCTTAATTATGACTTTTTCTACATCATTCACATGCCCCATTGGGGCCTCTGTATCCTCAGCTATCATTTCTTTAACCCTAGGGCTTGTTTGTGTAGATGCCCCAGAGGTAGGCTCAGCAGGTCTTGATTTACTAGAAGGACTCTCATGTTTCTCTTCAGCTATAGGAAGAACAGTGTCATCCTTCTGTTTCCTAGAGCGCAACACCTTCTTTCATGCAGTTTGCTTTTTGGTTTTACCCTTCTTTATTTCTGCCCTTCTCCTCTATGCCCTAGTTTGAATTAAATTTCTAAGAGGAATATCCTCATCGTCAGAACCTGAAGAACTTTCTGTCTACATGCTCTGCTTCAAAAGAGCTAATCTCAATAGCTTATTTTGCTGCAGGAGGGTTTGCACTGGAAGTTGAAGTTCTCAGAGTAGCTTCAACAGAACACGCTCTTCTCCTAGTTCTATGATGTTGTGGCACAACCACAAGTCACAAATGGCTTGGTCTTATTTGATCAATATTTAGAAATTCCTCCCAAGTCATATCAGACACATCATGCAGAGACTTTTCAACTAGTAATTTGATCAAACAATGGTGAGAGACAGAATTAGGCCTACCTTTTTGGGTCTCAGCGGCCATGATTGAGAGAAGGTGGTATAGCACATTTGGCACATTCATTCTTCTCCCATGCCTTATATGATTCAGCAATTTGAAATGCACAGAATGAAGGTTCGACAGACGACCTTCACAAGTAATGTACTTCACCACATGAACAGCTACATGTTTCCATGGCTCAAGCAGAGAGGTTCTTTTGGCTCCCTGCTTCTCTATAGTCAATTGAGTATCACCAGGTTCTATAAATTAGGCCCTAGCTGACCTGGCATCTCTGGCAACAGGGTAATTCTCGCCATCAATAGGAAGACCTATAACTTCTGCAATTCTTTCCTCAGTAGCCAACACCTCCAACCCCCTTACCATGACTTTACCATCAGACAATGTCTGAGCAAATTCTAACACAACATTTTTATCAAAACCATTCAGCTTCAAGAAATAGTCCATCCATCCACAATTTCTAAACTCAGCTTGGCTAAGTGCATCTTGCAATAATACATCATGAACTGTGGGTTCATTCTGAATTAATCCACCTCCCATTAAATTAGCTGCCTGAAAACAATCGCACTATAAAGTCTTTTTTTGCAAAAAATTTGAAAACTAACTTCACCTTCCTGCAACCCTGTTAAATTTTAAATAACTCATGCTATTTGTATTTTATTTTTTGGCTTCTTTTCTTGGGAACGCAAGACAAGGGTGGTACAGGTGGCAATGAATGATTGATGAAGGCTATCATCTCACCCTTGTGAGCTGTCACCTCACTCAGAATTCAAATCATTCAATTTTAAAACTTTGCCAACATGCTAGCGTAAAGCATATGGACTAACACATGGACATCATATTAACACTCCCTCCCCAACCTAAATTTGAGCATGTGTCCACACATGCGGAATAGTGATGTGTGACATGACAAGGAAGGGAATAATGACATGCTATGGGAAATATCGATATTAATGTACAATAATTAAATGAATGTACCAAAAGATAATTAAGAGAGAATTATTAAAGTGTGTGTACCTTGATTTGTGGAAGATCCATTGCAAAAATTATAGAGAAAGTACCAATAAATGCTTAAGAATTTATTGAGCAATGAATGAAAGTGGAGTAGGCTGAAGCGAGATGGGATGAAGTGTAATCAATACACGTGATGGAAGAGAGAATAATGGATATGGGTGGGTGGATGGGAGAAGAAGTGAAAGAGTGAACTCCCACAAATGTGGAAGTCTTTATTATGACAAGTGTCATACCTTGGTTAGCCAGAAGGAGGGACACTAGGTCCACTACCTTTGGTTGCAGGAAGTTTAGGAGTTGCATGTTGAGTGAATTGTTGCAGGAATTCTTCTTTTGAGGTTGGCTTGTGATACAACCTGAGTCGATGACCATTGACTAAGAACTTAAATCTGACAGGGTCAATATTAGTAAGTTGAACGACACCATTGGAAAAAACTTCAGCAACCTCATATGGTCCTAGCCACCTTGTCTGTAATTTCCCTGCATTACCCTGATACCTTGAGTCATAAAGCAAAGCCCAGTCACTAGGCTGGAATTTCTTATCTTTGATGTATTTGCCATGCCACTTTATTCTCTGATTCTGCACCACTTTTGTATGATGTAAAGATGCTTTTCTCATCTTGTCCAAAGCATTGAGTTGCATGATTCTTTCTTTTTGTGCCATAGAGAGATCCATCCCCAAGTCAAGTGCAGTCCAAAGATTTTTATGTTCAAATTCAATAGGCATCATGGCTGTTTTGCCATACAGTAACTCAAAAGGGGTGAAACTGGTAGTTGTTTTCTAGGTTTTTCTATAGGCCTAGACAACTTCTGGCAGCCTGTTTGCCCAATCAGTATGAATGTGGAAAGGAAGTTCCCAATTGGGGCCTTTAAGTATAGGAGCATGGGTTAAGGCTACCTTTAAATTAGAAAATGATTTGTCACAGTCTTCATTCCACTGAAATTCAACATCCTTTGTAAGAAGAGTATATAATGGGGATGCCATTTTGCTGAAATCTTTGATGAAATGTCTATAATACCCTGCATGACCCAATAAGCTTCTGACATCCTTTCGCTTTGCAGGACTGGGCAGATTAATGATGACTTCAATCTTTGTTGGGTCTACCTGTATTCCTTTTGGAGAAATGTAGTAGCCAAGTACTACTCCTTCCTACATCATCATGAAGCACTTTGCACTGTTTAAGGATAGGCTGTGGTCTTCACAACTTTCCAACACCTTGCCTAAGTTTGCTAATACCTCTTCAAAAGTAGCACCATAAGTAGTGAAATCATCCATATAGATTTCCATACAATCATGTGAGATATCAAAAAATATGCTAATGATTGCCCTTTGGAAAGTTGCAGATGCATTGCATAAGCCAAATGGAAGTACTAAGTAGGCATATGTCCCCCAAGCACACGTAAATGTTGTTTTCTCTTGATCTTATGGTGCAATCTGAATCTGGTTGTAATCATTGAATCCATCCAAAAAGGAAAAGTACTTCTTTCCTGCAAGTGAGTCCAATACTTGGTCTATGAAGGGAAGGGGAAAATGATCTTTTTTGGTGGCAGAGTTTAATTCTCTGTAATCAATAAAGACTCTCCAGTTTCCTCCCTTCTTGGGCACAAGAACCAAAGGAGGCACCCGCTGGCTATCTGAGATTGGGTGGATAAATCCTGGATCTAATAGCTTCTACAATTCCTCTTTGACAATTTCTCTTAGTGTAGGGTTGATTCTCCTTTGTGGTAGTCTTACTGGTGTAAAATCTTCCTTTATGTAAATCCTATGGGTGCATAATATAGGATCCAATCCTTTCATTTCATGATAATCCCATGCAAAGGCATTTTTATGTTTCTTTAACAAATTTGTCAAGGACAGCTATTGTGCTTGAGTCAAGTTACTATTAATATTGAGATATCTTTCTTCTAAAATTTCCACTTGAGTTGTTAAGTCAACCATAGTTACTTCATTAATGCTTGGTACCTTAATTTGTTGTGGAAGTAATGTATGTAACATACCTGATGCTATAGGAAAAATTGGAATAAGCATCCTCGCTAGATCAGCAGAATGAGAGGATGATGCTTCCTCTATTTCACAATGATTTTGAATTATATTAGACAACACCTCCTCCTCTTCTTGAAGCTACAAGAAAGAACTTTTGCCTATCATCATAAGTTGATCCATAGAATTAGCTTCCTCTGCCTCTTCACCAACATGAGGCCAAACAGGATTATCTATATCATGAGATGGTTGTGCAGGTGGGTAAAGAACAAGTGTTTTAGTGCTTCTCCCATCAGAGATGGTCATGTCTCCTGATCGGTACCCAATATAAGCATCTGATGTGGCTAACCACGGCCTTCCCAAAATGATGGGGTATCCTCCCAATGTAGCTTTAGGAGAAAGTAGCATGAAATTAGCTTGATATTACCATGAGACTAGGGATACCACAAGGTCCTCGACTATCCCATCAGGTTTAACAGTAGAATTATCAGCAAGCTGTAGGACAGTAGGAGTTGGTCGCATGGTTGCAACATTCAGTTGCTGCAAGATATCCTTTGTCATTACATTTATGGCTGCTCCAAGATCAATCAGAGCATTTCTGATTTGGATTCCATTTATAACAACTCCCACTACAGGACTTCCTGGATCATTATATTTGGGAACAGTCACTTTTTCAAGCATGATGTCAGCCAACTGTCCCACCATATGAACCATAGTGGGGTCTTTCCTTTTTCTGCCTGGCTTCTTAAGGCATGCTTCTTTAATTGATTTGCCATATATAGGAACATCTTTTATGGCTTGAAATAGAGGGATCTTGACACATACATGTTTCAACTACTCTAGAATGTCAAAGGTGGGTTCCTCTTCTTCTACCATTTGTTTCATATTTTCTAACCTTTGTGGAAATGGTGGTTCTTGGGCAGTCTGTTTGACTATCATTGGTTCAGGATTTTCATGTACATCTGATTGGATGGGGGTTTTTTTAGGTTCCTCTTCTTCCTCAAAAAGCTCAGTAATAATGGGTCTTGAAGATCTTAAAGTTGTAACTCAGAGATTGGACATCTCACATGAATAATTGTCTTAATCACTATGGAGAAGCATTTAACTTGTCAACCCAGGGACGTGAACTTGAAATGGGTCAGCATGGTATGTGCACTAAGAACTTCCAAAGTAGCCGCATTCATTCTATAACTAACAAAGACATAATGTCGAAGATAAACTGCTAGAAAGGAAATAATAGGAATGTTGAACATCAACCAATAGCTATTCTAAGATCAAGTACATGACAAAAAGTAAAATTCTGGGCAAACAAACAGGAAACTACTATGTCTGCTTTGGCTGCAGGAACATTCAATGCCAGATTTAACTAAATGCTTAACAAAAAATATAGCTAGACTAGAGGATGGAATTCTCACCAACTAGGCCCCCTTGGATGAGTACTCCTAAAGATAAATGTAAACTCAGAAATGTGAACTTATAACTTCATTTTATTCATTGGAAAGATGAGTACAACTGAACATCATAACTATATTACCAAAAATTGGATAATGCAAATACAATCTCTGATTAACCAACAACAACCCCCAGAAGGAGCATCAGAGTCTTATTTATAGAAGGAAAACTACAAAACTAACTACCTAGCAAAGCGGTTAACTCCAACAGAATAGGAGGATGCCTCATTATGGAAAACATAGAAAGTGGAAAGGAGGTTAAGCATGCGTGGAACTGGTCAAGCGAGTTGCTTCAACGCAGATCTAACATAATAGTAACTCCTAAATTTGCTCAACAAGTATTTAAGATTAGTTACAAGGCGGTTGTCTTCCCTCCATTTGACATTTCAACGATCACCATGTTTGACTTTTTATGGTAAGCAACCAACCAGTAGAATCTTAGTCTACTTTATGGATGTTGTTTATATCTACATAACAATATTAGTACACACAATAATTGCACATCCGTAACCACCTTGGAGTAACATTCATTAACCATATGTAAAATTAACATAGATAGTTCATATAGCATGTCTTTGTCATAAAAGAATATAAGAAATGACCTATACTCAACAAGTTATAGTTTTGAGGCAATGACATAAAAAGATCAAGATCAAAGTACCAAAGTCCAAGATAACTACAGTAAGTGGATAATAAAGTTTAACAAAATTGAGTCATAAACTAGACTCATCACTCTCCCCAACCTAAGACTTTGTAAGACTTTGTTGGTCCTTCAGTAGAGGAAGGGTTGTTCTTTTGCTTGGTTAATGCCCTAAAATTAGCAACTGCCAGTTGTCCTATATTAGTTTCTCTGGTGCGTGAGTTAGGATCCCAATAGAACCCTTGCTGCCTATCCAATATATTCCATCTCTGTCTCTCTTCAGCAATATCATACTGGTAAAATCTATAATTTGGCATAGGCCACAACAGGATAGGTGGTTGAAAGATTAAGGGAAGCCAGAATTGCCCCTTTGTCCTCCCAATCTTTATATATCTATCCACTCTTTAACATGTTGCAGCATAATTCTATAAAGAGTGAGGCTCTACTTGTTTTAGCTCATCAGACAAACTATTCCACCTTTGTGTCAAATGTCCCTTCACAGATTCTCCAATAGTGTGTGTAATCTTCTCATATTCTTTGTAAACTACTTCTCTCTCAGGAAGGATTCTGTTACCATAGCTTGGCCTATAAAGCATTCTATGCCAATCATTGAAAATGCTTCCTAGATTTCTAGATTCAGCGCTAATGGGCAATGGAGTGCTGAATTCTAATTGCTTATAATCCTTGAACGGTTGTCCCCAACTAATCTCATTTTGTTTCTAGGACATAAATGCCCTCAATTAAACATCCCCAACATAAAACAAGGGGTTCCACTCATGGTCTTGGGACACAATAAAGTTATGTAAATAGAATTCACACAACAAATTCTTTATTTCTGGAGGAGCAATCCTATAAGCATTAAAAAATTCAAGAGGAGATTCAATGGAAGGGTTCAAACCAAAAACAATCCTTGCTAACTTAAAAGAGAGGTATCTTTCCTTTAAATGCAGAGCATAGACTCTCAGGGGAGTCCCGCATTCTAATACCTAAGGCACCAAAGCTGCCATATTATCCACTCTCTTTTAAAGTTACAATTTCTGCATTCTTGTCTTTAATCTCTTCATCCTTCTTTTGAATTTCATCCTTTAATTTGTGCTTCTCCTTCTTCCATTCTTCTTCTCTCCTCTGCATCTCATTCCACAAATTCATGGCTACCATGTGCATTGAAAAATCAAGAGGTCTGTGTATTCCTACCAAAGGCTTTCTTGGCACAGATGGTTGACCTTCATATAGCATAAGCTGTAGGGTTTTTGATTGCTCAGCCAATTCTGGCTGTAGGGTGTCTTGCTGTGGGAACTACTATTTATCTTCATGTTACTGTCTTTATATATGTTCAGTAGCGGCAGCAAGGTCTGCCAAAGTTACATCTGTTTCTTTCTCAATTATGTCTTTTTCTACATCATTCACATGCCCCATTGGGGCCTCTGTATCCTCAGCTATCATTTCTTCAACCCTAGGGCTTGTTTGTGTAGACGCACCAGAGGCAAGCTTAGCAGGTCTTGATTTACTAGAAGGACTCTCATGTTTCTCTTTAGCTGCAGGAAGAACAGTGTTAGTCTTATGTTTCCTAGAGCCCAGCACATTCCTTCCTGCGGTTTGCTCTTTGGTTTTACCCTTCTTTATTTCTGCCTTCTCCTCTATGCCCTAGTTTGAATTAAATTGCTAAGAGGAATATCCTCATTGTTAGAACCTGAAGAACTTTCTTTGTCAGCATGCTCTGCTTCAGAAGAGCTAATCTTAATAGCTTGTTTTGTTGTAGGAGGGTTTCCACTGGAAGTTGAAGTTCCCGGAGTAGCTTCAATAGAACACACTCTTCTCCTAGTTCTATGATGTTGCGGCACAACCACAGGTCGCAAATGGCTTGGTCTTATTTGATCAATATTCATAAATTCCTCCCAAGTCATATCAGACACATCATGCAGAGACTTTTCAACTAGCAATTTGATCAAACAATGGTGATAGACAGAATTAGGCCTACCTTTTTGGGTCTCGATGGCCATGATTGAGAGAAGGTGGTATAGCACGTTTGGCACATTCATTCTTCTCCGATGCCTCATATGATTCAGTAATTTGAAATGCACAAAATGAAGGTTCGACAGATGACCTTCACAAGTAGTGTACTTCACCACATGAACAGCTACCTATTTCCATGGCTGAGGTAGAGGGGTTCTTCTAGCTCCCTGCTTGTCTATAGTCAATTGAGGATCACCAGGTTCTATAAATTTGGCCCTAGCTGACCTGGCATCTCTGGCAACAAGGCAATTCTAGCCATCAATAGGCAGACCTATAACTTCTGCAATTCTTTCCTCAGTAGCCAACACCTCCAACCCCCTTACCATGGCTTTAACATCAGACAATGTCTGAGCAAATGCTAACGCAACATTTTCATCAAAACGATTCAGCTTCAAGAAATAGTCCATCCATCCACAATTTCTAAACTCAGCCTGGCTAAGTGTATCTTGCAATAATAAATCATGAACTGTGGGTTCACTCTGAATTAATCCACCTCCCATTAAATTAGCTGCCTCAAAACAATCGCAATGCAAAGTTTGTTTTTGCAAAAAAATTGAAAACTAACTTCACCTTCCTGCAGCCCTGTTAAATTTTTAATAACTCATGCTGTCTATATTTTCCTTTTTGGCTTCTTTTCTTGGGAATGCAAGACAAGGGTGGTATAGGTAGTAATGAATGATCGAATAAAGATATCATCTCACACTTGGAAGCTATCACCTCACTCAAAATTCAAATCATTCAATTTTAAAACTTTGCTGACATGCTGGCGTAAAGCATATGGACTGACACATGGACATCATATTAACACTCCCTCCCCAACCTAAATTTGAGCATGTGTCCACACATGCGGAATGGTGATGTGTGACAGGACAAGGAAGGGAATAATGACATGCTATGGGAAATATCGATATTAATGTACACTAATTAAATGAATGTACCAAAAGATAATTAAGAGAGAATTATTAAAGTATGCGTACCTTGATTTTAGGAAGATCGGTTGCAAAAATTATAAAGAAAGTACCAATAAATGCTTAATAATTTATTGAGCAATGAATGAAAGTGGAGTGGGCTGAAGTGAGATGGGATAAGTGTAATCAATACACGTGATGGAAGAGAGAACAATGGCTATGGGTGGGTGGATGGGAGAAGAAGTGAAAGAGTGGACTCCCACAAATGTGGAAGTCTTTATTATGACAAGTATCGTACCTTGGTTAGCCAGAAGGAGGGACACTATGTCCACTACCTTTGTTTGTAGGAAGTTTAGGAGTTGCATGCTGAGTGAATTGTTGTAGGAATTCTTCTTTTGAGGTTGGCTTCTGATATAACCTGAGTGGATGACCATTGACTAACAGCTTAAATCTGACAGGGTCAATAGTATTAAGTTGAACAGCACCATTGGAAAAAACTTCAACAACCTTATATGGTCCTAGCCAACTTGTCTTTAATTTCCCTGCATTATCCTGATACCTTGAGTCATAAAGCAAAGCCCAGTCACTAGGCTGGAATTTCTTATCTTTGATGTATTTGTCATGCCACTTTATTCACTGATTCTATACCACTTCTGTATGATGTAAAGCTTCTTTTCTCATCTCATCCAAAGCATTGAGCTGCGTGATTTTTTCTTTTTGTACCTTAGAGAGATCCATCCCCAAGTCAAGTGCAATCCAAAGAGTTTTATGTTCAAATTCAATAGGCATCATGGTTGTTTTACCATACAGTAACTCAAAAGGGGTGAAACCAGTAGTTGTTTTCTAGGTTGTTCTATAGGCCTAGATAGCTTCTGGCAGCGTGTTTGCCCAATTAGTATGAATGTGGAAAGGAAGTTCCCAATTGGGGCCTTTAAGTATAGGAGCATGGGTTAAGGCTACATTTAAATTAGAAAATGCTTTGTGACAATCTTCATTCCACTAAAATTCAGCATCCTTTGTAAGAAGATTATATAATGGGGATGCCATTTTGCTGAAATCTTTGATAAAACGTTTATAATACCCTGCATGACCCAAGAAGCTTCTGACATCCTTTTGCTTTGCAGGAATGGGCAGATTGATAATGACTTCAATCTTTGTTGGGTCTACCTGTATTCCTTTTGAAGAAATGTAGTGGCCAAGTACTACTCCTTCCTGCATCATCATGAAGCACTTTGCACTATTTAAGGATAGGCTATGGTCTTCACATCTTTCCAACACCTAGCCTAAGTTTCTAATGCCTCTTCAAAAGTGGCACCATAAGTAGTGAAATCATCCATATAGATTTCCATACAATCATGTGAGATATTAGAAAATATGCTACTGACTACTCTTTGCAAAGTTGCAGGTGCATTACATAAGCCAAATGGAAGTACTGAGTAGGCATATGTCCCCCAAGGACAGGTAAATGTTGCTTTCTCTTGATCTTCAGGTGCAATCTGAATCTGATTGTAACCGCTAAATCCATCCAAATAGGAAAAGTACTACTTTCTTGCAAGTGAGTCCAATACTTGGTCTATGAAACGAAAGGAAAATAATCTTTTTTGGTGGCAGACTTTAATTCTCTATAATCAATACAGACGCTCCATTTTCCACCCTTCTTGGGCACAAGAACCAGAGGAGACACCCACTGGCTATCTATGATTGGGTAGATAAATCCTGCATCTAATAGCTTCTGCAATTCCTCTTTGACAATTTCTCTTAGTGTAGGGTTGATTCTCCTTTGTGGTAGTCTTACTGGTGTACAATCTTTCTTTATGTAAATCCTATGGGTGCATAATGTAGGATCCAATCCTTTCATGTCATGATAATCCCATGCAAAGGCATTTTTATGTTTCTTTAACAAATTTGTCAAGGACAACTGTTGTGCTTGAGTCAAGTTACTATTAATATTGAGATATCTTTCTTCTGAAATTTCCACTTGAGTTGTTAAGTCAACCATAGTTACTTCGTTAATGCTTGTTACCTTAATTTGTTGTGGAAGTAATGTATGTAACATACCTGATGCTGCAGGAAAAATTGGAATAAGCATCCTCGCTAGATCAGCAGAATGAGAGGATGATGCTTCCTCTACTTCACAATGATTTTGAATTATATTAGACAACACCTCCTCCTCTTCTTGAAGTTACAGGAAAGAACTTTTGCCTATCATCATAAGTTGCTCCACAGAATTATCTTCCTCCACCTCTTCACCAACATGAGGCCAAACAGGATTATCTATATCATGAGATGGCTGTACAGGTGGGTAAAGAACAAGTGTTTTAGTCCTTCTCCCATCAGAGATGGTCATGTCTCATGACCGGCACCCAATATAAGCATCTGCTGTGGCTAACCAGGGCCTTCTCAAAATGATGGGGTATCCTCCCAATGTAGCTTTAGGAGAAAGTATCATGAAATCAACTGGATATTCCCATGAGTCTAGGGATAAAACAAGGTCCTTGACTATCCCATTAGGCTTAACTCTAGAGCTATCAGCAAGTTGCGGGACAGTAGGAGTTGGTCACATGGTTGCAACATTCAGTTGCTGCAGGATATACTTTGTCATTACATTTATGGCTGCTCTAAGATAAATCAGAGCATTTATGATTTGGATTCCATTTATAACAACTCCTACTACAGGACTTCCTGTATCATTACATTTGGGAACAGTCACTTTTCCAAGCATGATGTCAGCTAACTGTCCCACCACATGAACCATAGTGGGGTCTTTCCTTTTTCTACCTGGCTTCTTAAGGCATGCTTCTTTAATTGCTTTGCCATATATAGGAACATCTTTTATGTCTTGAAATAGAGGGATCTTGACACATACATGTTTCAACTTCTCTAGAATGTCAAAGGTGGGTTCCTCTTCTTCTACCTTTTGTTTCATAGTTTCTAACCTTTGTGGAAATGGTGGTTCTTGGGCAATCTGTTTGACTGTCATTGGTTCAGGATTTCCAGGTACATTTGATTGAATGAGTGTTTAGTTAGGTTCCTCCTCTTCCTCAGAAAGCTCAGTAATAACGGGTCTTGAAGCTCTTAAAGTTGTAACTTAGAGATTGGACATCTAACCTGAATAGTTGTCTTAATCACTATGGAGATGCATTTCACTTGTCAACCCAGGGACGTGAACTTGAAATGGGTCAGCACGGTATGTGCACTAAGAACTTCCAAAGTAGCCGCATTCATTCTATAACTAAGAAAGATATAATGTTGAAGATAAACTGCTAGAAAGGAAATAACAAGAATGTTGAACATCAACCAATCGCTATTCTAGGATCAAGTACATGACAGAAAGTAAAAGTCTGGGCAAACAAACAGGAAACTACTCTGTCTACTTTGGCTGTAGGAATAGACACAGAATAGAATTCTAGTGGCTACAAGAACATTCAATGCCAGATTTAACTAAATGCTTAACAGAAAATGTAGCTAAACTAGAGGATGGAATTCTCACCAAGTGGGCCCCCTTGGATGAGTATTCCTTAAGATAAATGTAAACTCAGAAATGCAAACTTATAACTTCATTTTATTCATTGGAAAGATGAGTATAACTGAACATCATAACTGTATTACTGAAAATTGGATAATGCAAATACAATCTCTGATTAACCAACAACAACACCCAGAAGGAGCAGCAGAGTATTAATTATAGAAGGAAAACTACAAAGCCAACTACCTAGCAAGGCGATCAACTCCAACAGAATAGGAAGACGCCACATTATGAAAAGAATAGAAAGTGGAAAGAAGGTTATGCATGCGTGGAATCTAGTCAAGCGAGTTGCTTCAAAGCATATCTAGCATAACAGTAACTCCTAAATTTTCTCAACAAGTATTTAAGATTAGTTACAAGGTGGTTGTCTTCCCTCCATTTGACATTTCAACGATCACCATGTTTGACTTTTTATGGTAAGCAACCAACCAGTAGAATCTTCCTCTACTTTATGGATGTTGTTTATATTTGCATAACAATATTAGTACACACAATAATTGCACATCCGTAACTACCTTGGAGTAACATTCATTAACCATATGTAAAATTAACATAGATAGTTCATATAGCATGTCTTTGTCATAAAAGAATATAAGAAATGACCTATGCTCAACAAGTTATAGTTTTGAGGCAATGACATAAAAAGATCATGATCAAAGTACCAAAGTCCAAGATAACTACAACGAGTGGATAATAAAGTTTAACAAAATTGTTTCATAAACTAGACTCATCACTCTCCCCAACCTAAGACTTTGTTGGTCCTCCAATAGAGGAAGGGTTGTTCTTTTGCTTGGTTAACGCCCTAAAATTAGTAACTGTCAGTTGTCCTATATCAGTTTCTCTGGTGCGTGAGTTAGGATCCCAATAGAACCCTTGCTGCCTATCCAATATGTTACATCTCTATTTCTCTTCAGCAATATCATACTGGTAAAATATGTAATTTGGCATAGGCCACAATACGATAGGTGCTTGAAAGATTAAGGGAAGCCAGAATTGCCCCTTTGTCCTCCCATTCTATATATATCTATCCACTCTTTTACATGCTGTAGCATAATTTTGCACAGAGTGAGGCTCTGCTTGTTTTAGCTCATCAGACAAACTGTTCCACCTTTGTGTCAAATGTCCCTTCACAGATTCTCCAATAGCGTGTGCAATCTTCTCATATTCTATGTAAGCTACTTCTCTCTCAGGTAAGATTATATTACCATAGCTTGGCCTATAAAGCATTATATGCCAATCATTGAAAATGCTTCCTAGATTTCTAGATTCATCTCTAATGGACAATGGAGTGCTAAATTCTAATTGCTTATAAGCCCTGAATGGTTGTCCCCAACTAATCTCATTTTGCATCTAGGACATAAATGCCCTCAATTGAACATCCCCAACATACAACAAGGGGTTCCACTCATAGTCTTGGGACACAGCAAAGTTATGTAAATAGAATTCACACAACAAATTCTTTATTTCCGGAGGAGCAATCCTATAAGCATTAAAAAATTCAAGAGGAGATTCAATGGAAGGGTTCAAACTAGAAAGAATCCTTGCTAACTTAAAAGAGAGGTATCTTTCCTTTAAATGCAGAGCATAAACTCTTGGGGGAGTCTTGCATTCTAATACCTGAGGCACCAAAGCTGCCCTATTATCCACTCTCTCTTTTAAAGTTGCAATTTCTGCATTCTTGTCTTTAATCTCTTCATCCTTCTTTTGAATTTCATCCTTTAATCTGCATTTCTCCTTCTTCCATTCTTCTTCTCTCATCTGCATCTCATTCCACAAATTCATGGCTACCATGTGCATTGAAAAATTAGGAGGTCTATGTATTCCTACCAAAGGCTTTCCTGGCACAGATGGTTGACCTTCATATAGCATAAGCTGCAGGGTTTCTGATTGCTCGGCCAATTCTGGCTGCAGGGTGTCTTGTTGCGGGAACTCCTATTTATCTTCATGTTCCTATCTCTCAATATGTTCAGCAGTGGCAGCAAGGTCTTCCAGAGTTACATCTTCTACTTCCTCAATTATGTCTTTTTCTACATCATTCACATGCCCCATTGGGGCCTCTATATCCTCAGCTATCATTTCTTCAACCCTAGGGCCTTTTTGTGTAGACGCACCAGAGGCATGCTTAGCAAGTCTTGATTTACTAGGACTCTCATGTTTCTCTTCAGCTGTAGGAGGAACGATGTCATCCTTCCATTTCCTAGAGCGCAGGACCTTCCTTCCTGTGGTTTGCTTTTTGGTTTTACCCTTCTTTATTTCTGCCCTTCTCCTCTGTGCCCTAGTTTGAATTAAATTTCTAAGAGGAATATCCTCATCATTAGAACCTGAAGAACTTTCTGTCTACATGCTCTGCTTCAAAAGAGCTAATCTCAATAGCTTATTTTGCTGCAGGAGGGTTTGAACTGGAAGTTGAAGTTCTCAGAGTAGCTTCAACAGAACACGCTCTTCTCCTAGTTCTATGATGTTGCGGCACAACCACAGGTCACAAATGGCTTGCTCTTATTTGATCAATATTTAGAAATTCCTCCCAAGTCATATCAGACACATCATGCAGAGACTTTTCAACTAGTAATTTGATCAAACAATGGTGAGAGACAGAATTAGGCCTACCTTTTTGGGTCTCAGCAGCCATGATTGAGAGAAGGTGGTATAGCACGTTTGGCACATTCATTCTTCTCCCATGCCTCATATGATTCAATAATTTGAAATGCACAGAATGAAGGTTCGACAGACAACCTTCACACGTAATGTACTTCACTACATGAATAGCTATCTGTTTCCATGGCTCAGGCAGAGAAGTTCTTTTGGCTCCCTGCTTGTCTATAGTCAATTGAGTATCACCAGGTTCTATAAATTTGGCCCTAGCTGACTTGGCATCTCTGGCAACAGGGTAATTCTCAACATCAACAGGTAGACCTGTAACTTCTGCAATTCTTTCCTTAGTAGCCAACACCTCCAACCCCCTTACCATGGCTTTACCATCAGACAATGTCTAAGCAAATTCTAACGCAACATTTTCATCAAAACCATTCAACTTCAAGAAATAGTCCATCCATCCATAATTTCTAAACTCAGCCTAGCTAAGAGCATCTTGCAATAATACATCATGAACTGTGGGTTCATTCTAAATTAATCCACCTCCCATTAAATTAGCTTCATGAAAAAAATCACACTACAAAGTTTTTTTTTGCAAAAAGTTTGAAAACTAACTTCACCTTCCTACAGCCCTATTAAATTTTCAATAACTCATGCTGTCTATATTTTCCTTTTTGGCTTCTTTTCTTGGGAATGGAAGACAAGGGTGGTATAGGCAGTAATGAATGATCGATGAAGGCTATCATCTCACACTTGCGAGCCGTCACCTCACTCAGAATTCAAATCATTCAATTTTAAAACTTTGTTGACATGCTAGCGTAAAGCATATGGACTAACATGTGGACATCATATTAACACTCCCTCCCCAACCTAAATTTGAGCATGTGTCCACACATGCAGAATGGTGATGTGTGACAGGACAAGGAAGGGAATAATGACATGCTATGGGAAATATCAATATTAATTTACAATAATTAAATGTAATGTACCAAAAGATAATTAAGAGAGAATTATTAAAGTGTGCGTACCTTGATTTGTGGAAGATCAGTTGCAAAAATTATGGAGAAAGTACCAGTAAATGCTTAAGAATTTATTGAGCAATGAATGAAAGTGGAGTGGGCTGAAGTGAGATGGGATGAAGTGTAATCAATACACGTGATGGAAGAGAGAATAATGGATATGGGTGGGTGGATGGGCGAAGAAGTGAAAGAGTGGACTCCCACAAATGTGGAAGTCTTTATTATGACAAGTGTCATACCTTGGTTAGCCAGAAGGAGGGACACTAGGTCCACTACCTTTGGTTGTAGAAAGTTTAGGGGTTGCATGCTGAGTGAATTGTTGTAGGAATTCTTCTTTTGAGGTTGGCTTTTGATATAACTTGAGTCGATGGCCATTGACTAACAGCTTAAATCTGACAGGGTCACTAGTAGTAAGTTGAATGACACCATTGGAAAAAACTTTAGTAACCTCATATGGTCCTAGCCACCTTGTCTGTAATTTCCCTACATTATCCTGATACCTTGAGTCATAAAGAAAAGCCTAGTCACCAGGTTGGAATTTCTTATATTTGATGTATTTGTCATGCCACTTTATTCTCTAATTCTGCACCACTTCTGTATGATGTAAAGCTTCTTTTCTCATCTCATCTAAAGCATTGAGCTGCATGATTCTTTCTTTTTGTGCCTTAGAGAGATGCATCCCCAAGTCAAGTGCAGTCTGAAGAGTTTTATGTTCAAATTCAATAGGCATCATGGTTGTTTTGCCATACAGTAACTCAAAAGGGGTGAAACCAGTAGTTGTTTTCAAGGTTGTTCTATAGACCCAGACAGCTTCTAGCAGCCTGTTCGCCTAATCATTCCTATGGACAGCCACAATTTTGGTCAAAATGGCTTCTCTTTCTCTGTTAGTCACCTCAACTTGGCCATTAGCCTGAGGGTGATAAGGAGTAGATTTCTTGTGCCTTATGTTGTACTCTTTTACTAGTGTTGCAACTAGAGTTGAGGTGAATTGAGCTCCCTGATCAGTCACTAATTCTCTGGGAACTCCATATCATGTAAAGATTTCCTCATAGAGAAATTCTGCAACCTTACTATCTCTTGCATGCTTCATGGCCATAACTTCTACCCATTTAGTTACATAATCAATGCATACTAAGATATAGGACTTACCATTAGATGGAGGATCAATGGGTCCTACAAAATCTAATTCCCACTTATCAAATGGAGTAATCACAAGCTAAGGATAAAGGGGCATCTCATCATATTTTGTTGGCTGTCCTATCCTCTAACAACTGTCACATTTTCTGGTATATCTTGTTGCATCCTTGTAGAGTGTAGGCCAGTAATAACCTGCATTCAAAATCTTCATTGTTGTTTGCTTTGCTGCAAAATGTCCTCCACAAGGTTCATTGTGACAGTCATGCAAAATGTCATATGTTTCATATTCTCTCACACATCTCCTCATGACATTGTCTGGTCCAGTGTAGAACAAACATTTAGCAATCCATGAAAAAGGAAAAGATTTTTCAATAAGTACCCTTCTTTCCTTAGGAGAGAAGTGAGGAGGGACTCTTCCTATTACCAGGTAATTGGTTGTGTCAGCATACTAGGGTGTTTGCACAGTGAGTGAAAACAAATGTTCATCAGGAAAAGAGTCATTAATGACTTGGTTATCCTCTAATGTAGTCATTCTTGAAAGAAATTATTCAATCACATTGGCCTTCCCTCACTTATCCACAATAGTGATGTCAAATTCTTGCATTAGCAACACCCATCTTGCTAATCGACCCGATATAAGAGGTTTGTTCATGAGATACCTAATGGCTGCATGACCTGTGTGCACAAATATTTGATAACCAGTTATGTAGTGCCTAAATTTATTAAGTGCATAGATGACTACTAGAATTTCCTTCTTTGTTACTGTATAGTTGAACTCAACACCCTGTAAGTTTTTGCTAATAAAATAAATAGCATGCTCAATGCCTCCTTCTTTCTGGCCTAAAACTACTCCTATGGCATAATCTGATGCATCAGTACAAATGGGGAAAGGAAGTTCCCAATTGGGGCCTTTAAGTACAAGAGCATGGGTTAAGGCTACCTTTAAATCAGAAAATGCTTTGTCATAGTCTTCATTCCATTGAAATTCAGCATCCTTTGTAAGAAGAGTATATAATGGGGATGCCATTTTGCTGAAATCTTTGATGAAACGTCTATAATACCTGCATGACCCAAGAAGTTTCTAACATCCTTTTGCTTTGCAGGAATGGGCAGATTGATGATGACTTCAATCTTTGTTGGGTCTACCTGTATTCCTTTTGGAGAAATGTAGTGGCCAAGTACTACTCCTTCCTGCATCATCATGAAGCACTTTGCACTGTTTAAGGATAGGCTATGGTCTTCACATCTTTCCAACACCTTGCCTAAGTTTGCTAATGCCTTTTCAAAAGTAGCACCATAAGTAGTGAAATCATCCATATAGATTTCCATACAATCATGTGAGATATCAGAAAATATGCTAATGACTGCTCTTTGGAAAGTTGCAGGTGCATTGCATAAGCCAAATGGAAGTACTGAGTAGGCATATGTCCCCCAAGGACAAGTAAATGTTATTTTCTCTTGATCTTCAGGTGCAATTTGAATCTAATTGTAACCACTAAATCCATCCAAAAAGGAAAAGTACTACTTTCTTGCAAGTGAGTCCAATACTTGGTCTATGAAAGGAAGGGGAAAATGATCCTTTTTGGTGGCAGAGTTTAATTCTCTGTAATCAATATAGACTCTCCATTTTCCTCCCTTCTTGGGCACAAGAACCAGAGGAGACACCCACTAGCTATCTGAGATTGGGTAGATAAATCCTGCATCTAATACCTTCTACAATTCCTCTTTGACAATTTCTCTTAGTGCAGGGTTGATTCTCCTTTGTGGTAGTCTTATTGGTGTACAATCTTCCTTTATGTAAATCCTATGGGTGCACAATATAGGATCCAATCCTTTAATGTCATGATAATCCCATGCAAAGGTATTTTTATGTTTCTTTAACAAATTTGTCAAGGACAACTGTTGTGCTTGAGTCAAGTTACTATTAATATTGAGATATCTTCCTTCTGAAATTTCCACTTGAGTTGTTAAGTCAACCATAGTTACTTCATTAATGTTTGGTACCTTAATTTCTTGTGGAAGAAATGTATGTAACATAACTGATGCTGCAGGAAAAATTGGAATAAGCATCCTCACTGGATCAGTAGAATGAGAGGATGATGCTTCCTCTACTTCACAATGATTTTGAATTATATTAGACAACACCTCCTCCTCTTCTTGAAGCTATAAGAAAGAACTTCTGCCTATCATCATAAGCTGCTCCACAGAATTAGCTTCCTCCGCCTCTTCACCAACATGAGGCCAAACAGTATTATCCATATCATGAGATGGCTATGCAGGTGGGTAAAGAATAAGTGTTTTAGTGCTTCTCCCATTAGAGATGGTCATGTCTCCTGACCGGCACCCAATATAAGCATCTATTGTGGCTAGCCATGGCCTTCCCAAAATGATGGGGATCTTCCCAATGTAGATTTAGGAGAAAGTATCATGAAATTAGTTGGATATTCCCATGAGTCCAGGGATACCACAAGGTCCTCAACTATCCCATTAGGTTTAACAGTAGAGCTATCAGCAAGCTGCAGGACATTAGTTGGTCACATGGTTGCAACATTCAGTTGCTGCAAGATATCCTTTGTCATTACATTTATGGCTACTCCAAGATCAATAAGAGCATTTATGATTTGAATTCCATTTATAACAACTCCTACTACAGGACTTACTAGATCATTATATTTGGGAACTGTCACTTTTCCAAGCATGATGTCAGCCAACTGTCCCACCACATGAACCATAGTGGGGTCTTTCCTTTTTTTGCCTGGCTTCTTAAGACATGCTTCTTTAATTTCTTTGCCATATATAGGAACATCTTTTATGGCTTGAAATAGAGGGATCTTGACAGATACATGTTTCAACTGCTCTAGAATGTCAAAGGTGGGTTCCTCTTCTTCTACCTTTTGTTTCATAGTTTCTAACCTTTGTGGAAATGGTGGTTCTTGGGCAGTCTATTTGACTGTCATTGGTTCAACATTTCTAGGTACATTTGATTGAATGGGGGTTTTGTTAGGTTCCTCTTCTTCCTCAGAAAGCTTAGTAATAACGTGTCTTGAAGGAGCTGCCAAGGTAGTTCCTGAACATAGATGTATATCAATTACATTCACAACATATGCAGGGAATTGGTTTGGATCAGCAGAATATACTTGTTGTTGTTGTGGTCTATTATTTGGGTTAGGTGAGGTTTGAGTTGGTAATTGAGTAGGTTTAGGTGTATTTGAATTGGAGCTAGAAGGTGGAAGCATTATAGTAGGCTTGTGGGGCTGAGGAGGTGACTGCATGTAATTAGTGGTCTGATTTGGCCATTGTTGTCCTCCTCTCCATTGAGATGTTTGTTGCCAATTTCCTGGAGGTGACTGCCAATTCCTCAGAGGTTGTTGCCACTGGGGTGCAGGGTTTTGGTAATTTAGCCAAGTATTTTTAAGGTTGTTCCAAGGCTGAGGTGGATATCCTCCATAACTAGATGGGAATGGTTGTTGCCATTGGTTACCAGATGCATAAGTATTAAAATGTGGTCCAGCATATGATAATGGATCTGGTGACATACCTTATCTTAGAGCCCATGGCCTCCTTTGTGCAACATAGAAGACTTGATCCTCTTCCACTTATATTGGCTTGAACTCAGGTGGAATCTGCTTGTTGTCAATGTTAGCTACCATCTTGCATCTACAGTCCCTCTTCTTTTGTCTGCAATGAGGACAATATTCTGCCAACATTGCCTTAGCATCTTCATGCTTCTTCTTTGCCTGGAGTGTGTCCAACTGGGTGGCCATATTATTTATAATATTTTTCTTAAAATCAGATAGCAAGTGGCTTATCTCCATCCTTAAAACTCCATTGGTAGAGGTTTTGCCCATAAGGGAATGGTAACCTCTTCCTTTCTTCATGGCTGCTCTGGAATAATTTTGACACAACTTCTTAATATCATCCCAAGACACTTGGGTAATATCTCCCCCTCCCATTAAATCCAAAGCATCTGTACAATTCTCACTTATTCCCCTGAGGAAGAGCAGTTTCTAAGACTCCTCAATGAATGCATAATGGGAAGACTTTTGTAAACAAAACAGGAACCTTGAGATGTAATCCTCCAAACTTTCATCTTATTTCTGCAACATTCTAAAAATATCATTTCCTCTCATATCCCCACTCCTACATTAGTCTTTATATTTCTCAATAAATTTATCTTTCATTTCTTCCCAAGTATTGACAATATCACTACCTAGACTCATAAACCACCTTAATGTAGCCTCTTTCATGGTAGTAGGAAACAACTTAAGTGTATGAATATAGTAGTGTAGTCATAGCTTCTGTAGAGGATATCAAATTCAAACAAGAAGGTGTCTGGGTCCTCTAAACCAAGTCCGTAGAACTTGGGGAGAGCTGAAGCAGGGATGTTCTTGAGATTATCCACTTCATTTTGATGAGCAATCAGAAATGGAAAGGTTGGTTGATTAGGTACGTTTTGGGCAGCCATAACTTCTTGACCTATTATCAAGGCAAATGGATTTTCAACTAGGTTTGGGGTATCTTGTTCTTCAGAGGATATTTCAGAACTATTCAAATCAGGGAATGCATCAAGGAAAGGATTTACTTCAACTTCTTCTACTAGGTAAGTTGAATCATTAGGAAGGAATCTCCCTAAAGCATCTCTTCTCCTACCTCTATGCATGCAATATACTCAGTATCAGCCACCTCTCACACAAAAAAATGTTGATGGGTTGTAGATGGTTACTTCCTGACTAAAAACACATTTTAAAGGAAAGAAAAAAAATTGCAAGGAATAATACTAAAGATGACTCCAAAGATCTTCTTAGTTTGACACCATCCCCGACAATAGCACCAAAAATGTTGGTCTCTTACAATGATTTAACTACTGAGCTCTTAAAGCTGTAACTCAGAGATTGGACATCTAACCTGAATAGCTGTCTTAATCACTATGGAGATGCATTTAACTTGTCAACCCAAGGATGTGAACTTGAAATGGGTCAGCATGGTATGTGCACTAAGAACTTCTAAAGTAGCCACATTCATTCTATAACTAAGAAAGACATAATGCTGAAGATAAACTACTAGAAAGGAAATAACATGAATGTTGAACATCAACCAATAGCTATCTAAGATCAAGTACATGATAGAAATTAAAAGTTTGGGCAAACAAATAGGAAACTACTCTATCTACTTTGGTTGTAGGAACAGACACAGAATAGAATTCTAGTGGTTGCAGGAACATTCAATGCCAGATTTAACTAAATGCTTAACAGAAAATATAGCTAAACTAGAGGATGGAATTCTCACCAAGTGGGCTCCCTTGGATGAGTATTCCCTAAGATAAATGTAAACTCAGAAATGCAAACTTATAACTTCATTTTATTCATTGGAAAGATGAGTACAACTGAACATCATAATTGTATTACCAAAAATTGGATAATGCAAATACAATCTCTGATTAACCAACAACAACCCCTAGAAGGAGCATCAGAGTCTTATTTATAGAAAGAAAACTACAAAACTAACTACCTAGCAAGGCGATCAACTCCAATAGAATAGGAGGATGCCTCATTATGGAAAACATAGAAAGTGGAAAGGAGGTTACGCATGCGTGGAATCTGGTCAAGCGAGTTGCTTCAACGTAGAACTAGCATAATAGTAACTCCTAAATTTGCTCAACAAGTATTTAAGATTAGTTACAAGGCGGTTGTCTTCCCTCCATTTGACATTTGAATGATCACCATGTTTGACTTTTTATGGTAAGCAACCTACCAGTAGAATCTTCCTGTACTTTATGGATGTTGTTAATATCTGCATAACAATATCAGTACACACAATAATTGTACATCTGTAACTACCTTGGAGTAACATTCATTAACCATATGTAAAATTAACATAGATAGTTCATATAGCATGTCTTTGTCATAAAAGAATATAAGAAATGACCTATGCTCAACAAGTTATAGTTTTGAGGCAATGACATAAAAAGATCAGGATCAAAGTACCAAAGTCCAAGATAACTACAGTAAGTGGATAATAAAGTTTAACAAAATTGAGTCATAAACTAAACTCATCAGTTTTCACCTAAGGATCTATTTTTATTTTCAATTTTACAACTGGAGGATTTGGCATTCTCACCAAAATAAGATGCTTGATTTAATTCCATGATAAAACCAGCTTTGTGATCACCAAGCGGAATACCATCCCGAAGTCCCATGAATTTCATGACAGCCTCATCATTTTAAAGATGTCTAGAATGGGGGCCTCTTGTTGGTCCCAATCGATGAGTTCAGTGTAAATTAAGGATAGATTCTCAATTTTTGTGGTTGAATTAAGGGAGATGGACGATATCATAAATATCAAGGTTTCTTGGAATAAGTCTATGATGTATAGCGAATAGTCCTCGATGGTATCCTTGTTAGAGATCAAATCTGCGGACCAACCTTTCGCTACCTCATCGAGAATAAACTCGATGTCTAAGGCTCGTGGTACCTCCTTACCATATCTTAACCCTTGTTGATTGTAGTTCTTAGTCACTGTAATGGGTTCCATTTGACCTTGACCATGTTTTCCTAGGCCACCTTTGCCTTTATAGCCCATGTTTTTGACAATTCTAAGGTCATTACCATACTTCTTGATAGGTAGTATGACTGGTTCTTTCTCTTTGTAGATCCAAGAAGATATGTCTTTAATAGTTTCAACTTCTAGCAAGCATCCTTCAGTAAACTTTGTGAGAAGAGCTGGTATTTTGAGCTTTAAATGGTAACTTGAGCAATGGGAGGTTTGCCATAGGATTTTGGGGAGAGAGGAATCCTCCCTACACAACAAGATTTTGAGATATCATACTCACCAAATCCTATGTCTCTGATATGAGCTTTGATTTATAAGAGGGGATTAGGGGTATCTGCAGAGGCTTTATGTAAGGTATCTAGATCAATATATAGTGGGGATGGTTGGGCTTCATCAGTGTTGGGTACTTGGTTACTATTCTTGTAATGCCCTTGCATGACGCAACAAAATTCAAATGGATTAGGATCTCCTGGGATACTGATTCAGCACCATTGAATGGGAACTTTGAGATTGATGGTACGTTGAAGATACAACTTTCATGGCATGAATCCACGGGCATCCTAGGATAATATTATATGGTAGCTCAATATCTAGGACTTGGCAACTTTTTTCTAGCATGATGGGGCCCACATGAATAAGCAAATGTATCACACCATCTCTCATGCATTCTGCATCGTCATATGCTTTGACAATAATAGACTGATCTATGTCTATATGATCCTTAGAGTATCCTAATTGTTTCAACAATTTGAGGGAACAAATGTTAAGACCAGCACAACCATCTATAAGTATGAGTTTGATTTTACATCGGTGTATGAAGACTTCAATGTGGAGGGCATCATTGTGACATGGATCATGAGATGGGAGGTCCTTTTCAGAAAAGACCACATTGTAAGGTGAGACAATATTACCTATACTGGCTCTAAAATCCATGATAGCTATATTGTTGGGAACAGATGACTCTTGTAAGGCCTTTTCAAGCATTGCTTTATGGGCGGGAGATGACTTTAGAAGGTCTAAGATAGATATCTATGCGGGGGTCTTCCCTAGATGATCAACAAGATTATAATCGAAAGTTACTATAGGATTTGGTGTAAGCCCATGAAGGGTAACACGACCATGACGAGTTGTGACAACACATTCGGGATTCTTGCTCTTAATGGTAAGGGTAAATATTTGACTTTCTTCAAAACGGCCCACAATGGAGTCATAGGAAGAAGATACTTTGTTAATGTTCTTACCTTTATCAGGATTTTGACCTTTACTATGTTGAGGGAATGGATCCTTGTATGCATTGAGGTCTTTATTTGAGGTATGTTGAGAAGGTTCATCAAAGGTGACTTCACCTCTATCTATGAGGTTTTGAATCAAGTGTTTCAGTTTCATGCAAGATGAGGTTCTATGTCCATTTGTTCTATGGAACTCACAATATTCATTATCCTTGTACCATGTTGGTTTGAAAGCAGGTTCATCATATTAACGTACTTCAGGTAGCATGATGAGTTTGTTTTGGATGAGTTTCTTGAGGACTGATTCGATAGGTTCACCTAATGGGGTGAAATGGTGTCTTTGGGGATAGTCTTGTTGTTGTTGGTTGCATTGTTGTGGTTGTTGTTGTTGTTCTTTAGGAGTAGATGGGGTTGCCTTTGATAGATTGAGCAGTAGTTGGAGGGTTTGAATATGCTTAGAATTCATAACACCGTCATTCACAACGTTCTTATTTTTGCTCCAAAATTTAGGTTTGTCATTAGATTATTTTTAAGGAGGGTTATCTTTGGTCTCCTTAAGGATTTTGACTATACCTTTTGTAATGAGGGCTTTTTCGATATTAGTCCCTTTGTGAATTATCTCATCAAAAGAGATAGCATTGTGCATTTGTAAATGAAACACTAGATCCGGATTAAGATTTTGGACAAAGATGTTAATGAGTTGTTTTTCAGGTATTTTAAATAGGAATTTGCTAGCCACATTTTGCCATGTTTGTATGAAGGAGGTGAATGTTTCACCATTTCACTGCTTCTTGTTACACAAGTCTGTCGTGGAAATCTTATTATCATTATTGTAAGAGAAATGGGTAGAAAATTTTTGTGCTAGTTCGTTGAAAGTCTTAATACCCGTGGGTAGGTGTGAGAACCAATATATTGCTTGTCCTCCAAGACTACGAGGAAAGAGGTGCATAAGATACATGTTGTTATGAGCAACCTCAAGACAAGCAATGTGGAACTCTCTAAGGTGGTCTTTAGGATTGCCCTTTCCTTTGTACTTGTCAAATTTAGGTATGTCAAAGTTAGGTGGGAAAGGGGTCATTTTTAAAGAATGATCAAAGGGATATGGACAAACCTCCTCCAACGAGAAAGTTTTCTTGATGTGTCCAAATGAAAGAGCATCTATTTGTTTAAATGCATTTCGTCAAACGTAAGCTCGTAAGCTGATGGTGGTGTTGATGAAGCCAAATTTTGTTGAATTTGGGGTGGTTGTTGTGACCCATAAGAGATATTGGAAGCATTAAGATTGTATGGGTCATATGATGTTTGGGGGTTGTTTTGGGTAGGATTAATGAAGAAAGGTGGATTTTGTGGATCTAATGGGGTTGTTAGATAAGAGTATTAATTTTGTGAGTGTTGAGGGGGATTTCGATATTGTTGTGGAGGGATGATGTATGTGTTTTGATTTGGTGTTGTTTGATGTTGATTGACATAGGTGATGTTTGGATTTGAAGAATATTGGGATGGATTGGTATGAGTAGTATTAATATTGGAAGAATGTTGGGGTGGAATGACATAACTAGTATTGATGTTAGAAGAATGTTGGGGTGGAGCGACATGAGTGGTATTGAGATTTGAAGAATGTTGGGGTGGAGCGACATAACTAGTATTGATGTTGGAAGAATGTTGGGGTGGAGCGACATAACTAGTATTGATGTTTGAAGAATGTTGGGGTGGAGCGACATAACTAGTATTGATGTTGGAAGAATGTTGGGGTGGAGCGACATAACTAGTATTGATGTTTGAAGAATGTTGAGGTGGAGTGATATGACTAGTATTGATGTTTGAAGAATGTTGAGGTGGAGTGACATGACTAGTATTGATGTTTGAAGAATGTTGAGGTGGAGTGACATGACTAGTATTGATAGTTTGGTTGGGCGATAGATGGAGTGTTTGAACTTGTGACACTTGTGGTGGAGTGACATTAGCATCCATAAGTGCATAGTTGGGTGGCAAAGATGTGCGTGGTGGGGTAGAAAATGCAAGGTTTGATATGGTCGTATGAATTTGTGATGTGCGTGGAGGATTTTGGGTGTTGGTAGGTATGGATGTGGTTAAGAGGGGTTTGGATTGTTGAGCTTGTTTGACTAGATTGGCTTGTTTTCCTAGTTCGTCTTGATGGTGGAGACGTTCTTGTTGAGCTTGATAGATTTCCATGGCAATAAGGAGGGGTGATAATAGTCTCCCCACCCTTGAATTTTGGTTTTGATGAAGAGGATTGCCATATTGGGCGGTGAAAGGATTAGGTACTTCCTTTTGTGAAGATGATTCAGGAATCAATGTAGATATGGTAGACATGGTTTGAACGGGATTTACTTGTGGTCTACCCATAGTGTTAACAACGTCTTGAAAAGGATCCTTCTCTCTAATATTAGATGTATCAAAGTCACAAGGCAATTTGGCTCCTTTTTGGGCAAGCAAATGGAAGTGGAGATCTTGATTAGAGCTAATGAGTTTGTCAATAGCTGTCATGGTTTTGGGATCTTGCATGATTTCATCTAGGTCTTGAGACCCTTCTTCTTGAGAGGATTAACCTTCTTGAAAGTTTCACTCGTCTTGAGAAGTGTTTTGACCCATGTTAAGGTGAGATGAATCAATCAAAGATGTATTACCCTCTTGAAGATTATTTTGGACAATGTTTTGAGTCTCAAGTTGGGGATTGTAAAATGGGATATCTTCAAAGACCCAAGAGATGTGATCACTCTCAAATCAAAAGATGAACTAGGGGATTGATATGATCTAGAATTTATGGTGGAGATCAAATTACTCAGTTAGACAAAGTGTGTGTAAGGATTTAGGCATGTTTGGAGAAACAAAGTTAATGATAGTAATCTCAAGAGGATCAATGGTTTGAAAAGTCTAAATTTATGCTATGATGTTGTTTGAGGTTTGATCGGATGATGGTTGATACAGGTCAGGACATTAGCTAGGGTTCAAAACTGATCAAAATTTTGAGGTTCTCTGTGATCTAGATTAATGCTGGTAAAAATAGGACGAAAAGGTCTTGACTGTGGGCCAAAAGTGACGGACTATGCGCCAGATGTGCAGGACTATTATACCAAAAGCACGGGACTGTGGTACAAAAGCGCGGAACTGTGGTACAAAAGCGTGGAACTGTGGTGCAAAAGCACAGAAATCAAGTGCAAAAGCACAGTTTTTATGACAGTGTTGTTTTTCATGGCAATTTTGATAGATTTGGATTTCATTTGGTTATGGTTGTTTTGACAAGAGAAAACACATAGTAAACATAGTGGTCAAGGACAAACACAACAAATAGTGTATGATCAAGGCTCACAAAAAAGCCCAAGTTTTCATAGGTATAAGACAATTACAAAAAATAAATCAAGCACAATTTATACCTAAGGTCATGGATTCATTGTGGTACATCATCTCACAAATTGAAATCTCCATCGACTCAAATGTCACTACACCTAAAGTGGGTGTGTACATTTTTTCATCTTTGTGAGAGAGGATAGATAGGGGCCTCCAAGAATGGAAGGATGGCCCAATCACCCTTTCCCAAGAAAGATACATGTAACTTATTTAATACCAGGGATTTCTATCTCATCTCAAGGGAGGCAATGGTGAGTAATCTTGAGGGCTTGTAATGATTCCCCTTGCACTGAAAAATTACTGCAACATTTGCAGGTGAATCAAGTAGTCATTAGCTAAGGGGTTTTTAGTTGCTTTGAGGAGCCAATGCCTTGTGAGCATGCAGCAAGCTACTAAAAGCTTTAACCAACTTTACTAGGAATGCAATATACCCTACACACATGCAAAATTTCTCTCACAAGAGTGTTACATTCAATTCCTTTCGAGTTGGCACTGTAAGCCAAGGCTAATACTGGTTAAGACGTGGCTTTTGCCTCAACCAATTTATATAGTGGTTCAAAGGAAAACTCCACTTAGGGTGATCCATTTTGGATGAAGTCCAATCCAAAAGTAGGCCCTTCTAAAGGATAAACTGAAAGTAAAGGATAGATGAGTCTAGTTTTTTGATCACCCAAGATGTTGCAAGGGAAGAGCATATACCTATCACCTTACAAGCACGAAAAATAGTTGTTCATTTATCCTATTTAGTAAGAAAAAGAACCAGGTGCAACTACATAACAACACAAGATTGCAGTTGTTCATTTATCCTATTTAGTAAGAAAAATAACTAGGTGCAACTACATAACAACACAAAATTGCAAATGATAGATGTAGATTTCCTTTAAGAAATTGAAGTGTTTCTAAGAATTAGATTGCAAAAATGATAGTTATCAATTGTCCCTTAAGAAAATCAATTGTTCCTAAGACTTAGATTGCAAAAGATAGATGTCAATTGTCCCTTAAGAAAATCAATTGTTCCTAAGACTTAGATTGCAAAAGATAAATGTCAATTGTCCCTTAAGAAAATTAGTTGTTTCTAAGACTTAGTGAGAAAGATTGCAAATCTTCAATATTCATCCTGCAAAGATATGTTAGGAAACCTATTTTCTCTATTTGAGTGATAAGATGCTGCAAAAAGTTGATTAGTTCCACACAAACTAAGTGATTAGAAAAATTAAATCCAAGGACCAAAAGTACAATACTGTTGCTCAAAAGCACGTAGAAAATTACCAGATGCGCTGAAACTTGGTGCAAAAGCGCGTTGTTCAAACAAAAAGCACTGAGAGTTGGTGCAAAAGTGCATTTATTCTAACCAGAAGCACTGGACTGTGCTGCATATGCGCGTCAAAAAACCAAAAGCACATAAATTCAGTGTAGATGTCTGTTTTTAATGAAGACCTAGCAAAAAATAAGGTTTTATCAAAAAAGGAAGATTGAATGATTGTTTTGATAACCCAGGATGTTGATGAAATAGGAGATCTATAGCCTGCAATCAAGAACGCAACACAAAACACCGTGAAATGATAAGTTAGCTCAAAAATGCAAATACTTCTAAATAAATCAGCTTAGGAAGTATAATGAAGAAATGTAAGGCAAATAAATCATCTTGCCAAACAATATAAGATCAGATAGATGTGTAAGAGACCTTGCAAAACCAACAATATCAATCAGAAAATAAAAAATCCAAAAGCACATTAATTCAGTGCAGAAGCGCTTGACTATCGACCAAAAGCGCTGAACTGTGGTGCATATGCGTTGTACTATGGATCAAAAGCACTGAACTATGCACTAGAAGTGTGGAACTGTCGCTCGAAGGCATGTCAAATGAGGTTGAAAGCACTTTTTTGTGTTGTTTGTACTTTTTCGTACTGTTCTTTAAAAAATCAAATTTTCTAAAGAAAATCAAGGTTAGTGGGTCCCACCGGGTGTTCCAGAATGTGTATAGGTAAAATTGAGATTAAATAATAAGATCAAAAACAATGATAATCAATAACACTCAATCCTTTAACCTTCAAAGAAATGATCTAGATAATAACCAAATAATCAATGAATAATAACAAAAACAATGAAAGCTTTCACCTAGATTGTATTGTTTCCTTGGTCTTTTGTGGATTGCTCAATCGATTGCGAAATCATGTTTGCAAAAAATGGACGTGATGATGATAAGTGCTCAACGATGAGATGTATGCTCAATGCGCTATAGGGATGCTTGAGAATAAATGATCGAAGAGGATTTTTTATGCAATGAAGGGGGTATATATAGGTTTCAAGGAAAGATCGATCAACAGTGGAGATAAATCAATAGAATCAAGGGTTGAAATAAATATAATAGCTTATGATGAATGTGCACACGACATGTGTCACTCCAAAAAGGTATTTTTATTAATATAATTGCTTTTTGATAAAAGACATGATAAAGATAGAATTGATTTCATAAATTAGAATGTTTTTTTTTAATTTATGAGTTGATGATAAAAATAAGATAAATTAAAGCCAATTAAACTTAACTTTAGATTTCCTTTTTGAAGTTCTAAAAAATAGGGTTGATTGTGCACGAGTTAAAATGATATTTTTAGAGGAATTGGAAGATAATTGAAATTAAACAAATAAATTTATTTAATTGATTGTGCATGATTTGAAGATTATAAATAAAATATTTAATTTTATTTATTTTAGAAGAATTGGAAGAAAAAAGATTTTAAATAAATTAAACAAATAAATTCATTTAATTTATTTGCATGATGGATGAATATAAATAAAATATTAATTTTATTTATTTTTAGGAGATACAAGTCAACTTAAATAAATTTAACAATTTATTTAAATTTAGAGGAATAACTGATTAATTAAATAATGAAAATTATTTAATTGTGACTAAGAGGAAATTTGATGAATTAATTAAATAATTGATTTATTTAATTAATGTGGACTTGAAATTTGAAAAAGGATAATGATTTAATTAAATAATAAAAATTATTTAATTTTGGAAGAATATAGAGGAATTTAATTAAATTAAATAAATAAATAGAATTTATTCAATTAATGTTGGAAATTAGGGAAAATAGAAGAATTTGACGAAATTAATTAAATAATTTTAGATTATTTAATTAACCTTGAATGCAGGTGATTTGACAGATTTGATGAAATGCAAGTGATGCGATGTGAAGGGTCCTTTTTAGGTGTCTACACATATAACAAAAGACTGTAACTGATTATTGTTAAGGAATGAACACCAAAGTTGAACTAGATATTAATAATCTGGACAAACACTCTACACTCTAGAGTACAACAAGGTAAACAGCTAGAATATCTTGAAGAATCTAATGCATTTATAAATTGATTGTTTGAAATAAAGTAACATACAGGAAATGAAGTGAGGGATAGTTGCCCTGAGTGGCCCTTGCTTAGGTAGTTGTCTCCATGATTCTAACGCAAATCTAGTTCTTCAGATTTACATAATCATATTTGATTCTAATCCATTCATTGCACAACCCTTTTTGAATCACATAAGATCTTGCTAAAAAATATTATTCATGAACTCATAATCAAAATAACAACATTGTTTGCATATAACTGGAAAAAGATCTGGTACCTATATCTGTGATTGAACAATCTACTTCAAACTTAAAACTTTCCAACTGAAAAACTTAAACTACCTCAACCACCGAGCCATACATATAGGCACGGAGGAGTTTATTAGAACAAGGTCTCTTAACTGAAATCATAAACCACCACTCCATACAAACCAGAGCGTGATAAATACCAAACAACAACAACTGAGAGAGAAAGGAAGAAGAGTCCTAATGAAATTGGAACTTCTTATTGAAATAGAGGAACGTGGACTAGTTGAATCAGTCATGTTGAACTCCTAACTGCAACAAAATCCTTTTCCTCCAATTGTCTTTATTAATTGCTACCATGATGAGTGATTGTCTTCATCAAGTGTCTCCATGCTATAGTTGTTGCGAGTGATTTAGTTTAGAACCTCTCCTGCTCTGTTGTCTGGAAACTCTTTGGCTGCGAGCTGCACCTTACAGTTGGTGCAGTTTACAGTCCACCTTCTTCAGCTACAAGAATTAGTTCACAAAACATGCACATAATACTAACAACCATATCAAGCACAAATATCCTTTACAATCCATACATTCCCACACATATTCATGCACAATTCATCATATTGAAACCATATTCCATATACTTAATAATTAGGTTTAGGTCTGCATAATGAACATAAAAGATAGTAAAGTGTAGGAATATGTATAGGACAAATCTCTAAGAATGTCTAAGAATTTGCATAAAAACATAATAAAATTAGTCAATAACTAGACACATCATTTCCCCCCAACTACCCATTTGCTTGTCCCCAAGCAAATCAAATAGGATTAGAGGTTGTAGTGCAGAGTAATCTCCCTGAAATTTGTAACAACAACCATTCCATCATCTTGTTCCAAGTAAAATCTATTATGATATGCCAACCTATTCATTTTGGTAACCTCTGCCTTTTTACTCTCCACGTTCTTCTTCCCTGTCCAATGTGGCATCAGGTACAAAAGCATTAGTGGTTGGAAGGTAAGTGGTACCCATTCAAGTCGCTGTCCTTTGGTAATATCCATATATTTCTGTACTCTTTCAAACATGGCCGTAAAATTGTGAACAGAGTGGGGTTCTTTTCTTTGTAAATCAGGGGATAAACAATTCCATCTATCCCACACATACTGATAAGAGTGGTGAATGAGTCCAACTGTTAAATGATGCATCCTTTCATAGTCTTGTAGTATCAAACTCATGATTTTCCTACCCACACCTTTATATTCCAAGAGTTGTCTCCATTCTGCAATGATTAATCTAGGGATTTTAGATTCTCTCCTTATTGGGAGAGCAATTGATTTTTCTCTCTCTGTGTATGCTTGGATGATTTCACCCCTCAATTTTTCATTTCTGAAATAGGATGCAAGTGCCCTTACTAGTAAATCACCTACAAACATCAGTGGGTTCCATTCAGCATCCTCATGTACAACATAGTTATGTAAATAAAACTCACATAGCTAGTCTTGCTCTTCTAGTGTGGCAGTAGCAAAAACTTTTAGAAAAGTCATTTTTCCACTCATGGCAATTGGTTTGTTACTGATCAACTTACTAAATTGAAAACTCAAAAACTTTTCCTATAAAAACAAAGTATATGTTCTGGCTGGAGGCCTACATTTGATAATTTGGTCAGCTTTATCTGCTACCTCTTCCATCCTAACTACTTCTCTCCTCAATTCAATGTCTTTCCTTTCCAATGCCTGGGTATGCTCTACAATCATGGCTTCTTTTTCTTTCTTCCACTCCTCTTTTCATTTAGAAAAATATTGAGTGACTTTCCATAGCTGATATCCTAGGGATACAACTGTATGACAGGTTGGGTTTTTTGTAACAGGGAGTATTTTCTCTTCAGGCACTAATTCCTTATTTCTTGCAAAAACTATTGCTAGCTCTGCAAGGATATCGAGTTTTGACCCCTAATCATAGGTGTTTACTTTTTCTTCCAATTCTTGTATCTTTGCTTCTCTCCTTGTCCCTCTGCTCATAAGTTTTGACTAGTCCTTCCAGTTGCTTAATTCTCTCAAAGGCTTCCTACAATTCTCTTCTGACATTTCTTTCTTCAATCAATAATTCCTCATCCTTTAAAAATTGTTCATCACCACCCCTTGTGGACTCATAACCCTCATTGTTAGGGTTATCTAGGGTTTTCTTTTTGGTTTACTTGGCAACAAAAATATCCTTTGATTCTGATTCAGAGGTAGTAGATACATACCATTTCCTTTTTATGGGGACTTGCACATTCTCAGTCACATTGGCCTCTTGTTCATGGTTGTTTTCTACTGTCACAACATCCTCTTTTTCTTCTCTTGGCTTCTTAATAGCACCCCTCATAACACCTTTCTTCTTTAGGTGGTGTGAATGCCTGAGTGGTGTGGGCTTCTCCTTTGGCCTTTTTGGATGCTCAAAAGAACCACCTTTCTTCTTTCTAGTTTTTGGTGTTTTGGTGCTGGGTGTTTTACTAGAGGATGGGGTTTGATTTACCTCTTCGACTACATGTTGGTCAAATGTTGCATGTGGTGAAATTGGCACATCTTGCTCCCCTGTTTCTCCCATGTTGTAGGTAGGTGAAGTAGCAGGTGTAACAGGAGTTTCCCTCAAAGATGTAGTAGGTGACTCTACATTCCCTGGTACTGCTGGCTCATTAAGAATGTCATTAATGTTTCTACATTTCAAAAATCTTTTCAAAGGCACCTATGGGTATTGAACCCTAAGGATTCTTTTTACTACCAGAGTGATCAAACAATCATGTGACAGAGCTGACTTATTTGACTTTCCTTGGTATTCATATCCCATTCTCTTTAACAAATTTTATAGAAAATTGGGCACATTGACTATTCTATTATGGCAAAGGTGACTCAATAATTTAAGATGCACAGTATATAACATGGACTGCCTACCATCACAAGTAATAAACTTAATAATATGAACAGCATAAGAAGCCCATAACTATGGAAGTGATAGTCTTTTATTACCTTGTGATGTTGAGTCTATATGCTCCCTTGCCTTGTTGAATTCGTCTCTTGCAGCTATTATATCTGCCTTGACAGAGAATTCTTCTCCATTTCTGGGTAGACTAGATACTTCAGCAATTGCAGCTTCTGAAGCATCCACTTTCAAACCCTTGATAGTGGCTTCATCATGGTATAGTGAGGCTACAAACTGCCTTATCATGCCTTCATTGTATTCTGTGAGCTTCAAAAAATAATCAATCCATCCTGCTTGTGTAAAGATTGGCAATTTTAACTAGTCTTCCAATATTATATTATGCACTGTAGGTTCTCGTCTAATATGGTCTCCTCCCATGTTGCCAATTATTCAAATTATTCACAACCCTTTTACTAACCCTTTGTTATATCTGCGTGCACTTTCAATTTCAATAACCCTCTATGCATTCCTTTGTTATATTATGCATGTATGCACCAAACTCAAACTGGCCTGAACTGACTCAGGAATTTAGGAAATTAACAGAAAAAAGGTTGTATTGGTATGTGTTTTGTAACTGATGGTGGAAAACAATCATTTTTAAACATACACTATCACTCCCCAACTAAAATCTTGAAGTGACCTCACTTCAAGGCATTGTACGGACGAAGGGAAGGATGACAGAATATGGAAATAAGTTTAATAATGATAATTATGTTGAATTAAATGCGAGACACATATAGAATGTATTAAAAATCTGTGTTAATAATGGAAAGTTAGTATGTGTACCTGTTGAGGTGAAGTGAATTAAACATTGTGCGAGTGTGGCCTTGTAAAATGTGATCGTAACATGAAGTTGATTGGACATTAAATCATTGTTATGGAAGATGATATGAATGACTATCTGGCACATGTGAATGAGTTGAATGAGCTTGCATGCGGTGAGATGATAGGTAGTGGCTACATGCACTAGAAAAGTGGAGGAATCGTGGAGGAAGTGCAATTAACTCAAAATGAAATTTGAATTATCTAGCAGATAGTTGTTGCATGTACCGTCATCAACAGGTCCCATAGTGAAGTGTGGCAGCATTTAGTTTTCTGCCTACTACAGGTCCCTACGGCATAGTGAAATGGTCTTCATGAAGATTGTGGCACTGGTGTTGTGTGTGCACGTGAAGAATGTTAATAAATTATACCTGAGTGACCTCAGAAGGTGAGTTGTGTAGCTCATCTCCTGAGTCACTATGAGAACCAGTAGTATCTGCTTCTAGGTTATTCTCTGGTGATAATATTGCAGTATTTCAAGGAGGGCTGGGAATAGAGCATTACTTTAGAAAAGCATCTCATGTCATTGGCTTTGTGTAGAGCTTTAATCTGTGGCCATTAACTAATAATGAAAACCTACATCTATGGTCTGTAACTTTACTGCTCCATTGGGAAATACCTATTGTATTTCATAAGGTCCCAACCACCTTGATTGCAACTTGCCTTTATAATCCTTATATTTGGATTCATACAACAAAGCCCAATCACCGACATGGAATTCCTTGGTCTTGATAAACTGGTCATGCCATGTAGTCCTCTATTTTTGAACTATTTCTGTGTGATGGATAGCCTCCATTCTAATTTCATCTAGCCCATTCAGAATATGTAGCCTTTCCTTCTATGCTTCTATCAAGTCCATTTTTAGTTCTACTATTGTCCTAGGTGACTTATATTCAAATTCAATTGGCAGGACTGTTATTTTTCCATACACTAATTCATAAGGGGTAAAGCCTGTAGTTATTTTCCATGTTGTCATGTATACCCACACTGCCTCTGGCAATCTGGCTGCCCAATCTTTCTTGTGAATTTGCACTATTTTGGTCAAAATATTTTCAATCTCCCTATTTGTAACCTCCACCTGCACATTGGCTTGGGGTGATAAGGTGTTGAATTTCAATGTCTGATTTCATATTCTTTAACCAATGTAGAAAAGAGTTAGAAGTGAACTGGGGACCTTAATCAATGACAATTTCTCTTGGGGCTCCATACCTAGTGAAGATATCTTCATACAAAAACTTGGCTACATTCCCATCTCTTGCAAATCAGAATGCTTTGACTTCAACCCAATTTGTTAGATAATTAGTGCAAACTAAAATATACTCCTTGTTATTTGATGTAGGTGAAATTGGGCCAATGAAGTCTAGCCCCCATTTGTCAAATGGTGCTAGTACAATTTGTGGCTGCAAAGGCATCTCATATGTCTTTGTTGATCTGCTCATTCTTTGACATATATCACGGCTCCTTGTATACTTTATTAAATCCTTATGAAGAGTTGGCCAATAATAGCCTGTTGTTAAGAACTTAAATGTTGTCCTTTTGGCTGCAAAGTGACCCCCACAGGGCTCATCATGGCAAGAGTTTAGGATGTCAAAGACCTCATCTTCTCTTATACATCTCATCATAATGTGATCTAGACTAGTATAAAATAAATAACTAGTAATCCAGGAATATGGAAATATTTTATGCACTAGCTACATCTTCTCCCTAGGAGAGAAATGTGATGGTATCTGCCCTGCCACTAGGTAATTTGCAATGTCAGCAAACCGTGGTGTGTATATATTGAGAGAAAACAAATGCTCATCTAGAAAAGAGTCATCTACAACACCTTCTTCTAATTTTGTAGGCAATCTAGATAGAAAATATGGCATCGCATTAGCTTTTTGTGGATTATCCACTATTGTTATATCAAACTTCTGAAGTAAGAGCAACCATCTGACTAGTCTACCTCCAACTACAGGTTTGTTCATTAGGTACTTCATTGCTATATGATCTGTGTGGATAAAGACTAGATAACCAGTGATATAATGTCTAAACATGTTAATGGTATAGACAACTGCTAACATCTCTTTCTGTGACAATGTAGTTCAGTTCTGCTCCTTGTAAGTTCTTGTCGATATAATAGATAGTGTATACGCCTAAAAATGACACAAATCATCCTAAATAAATATTCTAAATATTTATTCCCTTCTTCTATTAATTAAATAAATATTCTAAATTTATTTAATCGATTCACTGTTCCATAATTAAATAAATTCAATTTATTTAATTAAAATCCTTCCATTTGTCCTTCACAATTAAATAATCATAAATTATTTAATTAATCCTATTTCCTCTATCCTAAAGTTCTAAATTCAAAATTCCATGTCACCTTTCCACCTCACCTTGTCCACCTCATCAGGTTGCACATGTAATTAAATATATTTAATATTTAATTATCTTATTTTCCCTCACCCACATGGCCTATTTCTTCTCCAATCAGAGGTCAGTTAACCAATCAATCAAGTCTGTTAACTAACCTGTCAGTTGAGTCAAATCCTCAATCAATCCAGTCAGTTCCACAATCCACTCTTCTAATTGATCAATCAATTCTGTTAACAGACCAGTCAATGGAGTTAACTCTCCAATCAGTTTTGTCACATCCCACCTTTCATGATGGAGCTGGGACACTTGTCACATTTCCACTGGTTGCACATTCCTCAACCATCCTCAACCGTTGATCTTCATATCTTCTCTCAACCGTTGATTCCTATTCCTCCGGGTCTATAAATGAAGCTTCATCCCTTCATTCTAATCATCCAGGCTTTTGACATCGTTACTCTGCAGAAATATCACCAGCGCGCCTTTGGCACCCATTTGTCATCCACAAGCTTGAGATCACCATTGTTGCATTGGAGCTCACCTTCATTGCATATCACACCATAGCCGTTCACCATCGACTTCCTCCAACAGCTTTTAAAAGATTGCACTCTCTGAGGGCTCATCTCATTTGCGAAAGGACGATTCGTGATAGGCGAACAACAGAAGTTTCGAAACGGAAGAGGTTTGCTGTGTTTGTTCATTGCTTTGTTCATTTGAATCTTCTTTGTTTCTCTATTCTGTTGATGTTTGGGTCTTCTGTTATTCATTTGATTGGTGCACTATTTTACCCTCACATTTTTGGCGCCCACCGTGGGGCCGTTGCCCCTTTATTTTACCATTTTTGAGCTTTTTTGAAGGCAGGTTCCGTACAGACCCCGCAGAGTCACGCACAGGTTCTTTCGGCGCATCTGTTCATTTTTACGGCGCTTTTGAAGACTGTTACGGTGCTTTTGTAAAACTGCGCATTTGTTGACTATAACGGCGCTTTTATAGACCGTTGCTGCGCTTTTGTTGAAACTGCGCATTTGTTGATTTTTGCTGCGCTTTCATATAATATTGCTGCGCATACGTTAAAACAGCGCATCTGTTGTCTGTTACGGCGCTTCTGACGACTGTTGCTGCGCATACGTTAAAACTGCGCATCTGTTCATTTTAACGGCGCATCTGTTCATTTTTACGGCGCATTCGTTAATGTTGCGCTTCTGTTGATCACTTCTGCGCATCTGATCAATGAAGCTGTGCATTTGTAACTGGCTCAGGTTTTGGTACTTTTCTAGGGTATTTTGCTAACGCTAACCCTTTTGCAGGTGTTTGCTGGAGCGGTTTTGCAGGTTAGGCTCGGGTTCAGTTACATGTAGTTGCATCTAACTAGCTCACCTTTCATTTTCTGGGAAAGAGTAAAATGGTTGTTCATTACAAATCTTCATCTAGTCTTAATTAGGGAGGAAGTAAACTAGTTTATTTCATGCTTGCATTGCAAACAAACTTCCAAGTTATTGCTATCTAAGACTTAAAATTGAACTCACAACTGCATTCTGAAGTTAAAATGAACCATTGCTATATCGTGAGACCTGAATTTCAAAGTTAACAATCTCGTGCAACGTGGATTTAAAATTGAACTCACAACTGCATTCTGGAGTTAAAATGCACCATTGCTATATCGTGAGACCTGAATTTCAAAGTTAACAATCTCGCGCAACGTGGATTTAAAATTGAACTCACAACTGCTTTCTGGGACTTAAAATTGAACCACTGCAATATTGCTGAAATCGCTTCAAGGTTTTGTTTGACTAGCTTAGCCCATTTAGTTTTTATCTTTTTAACTAGGGTGGATTATTCAGTGTATTCTGTGCTTGCGAATGACAATAGGCTTATGCTCTCCCCTCTTCTGGGTGATCAGAGTGCCAGACTTGTCATTCTACTTGTTTAACCTTTAGGAGGGGCCTGCCCTTGGATGCACGCTTGTCCAAGCAGGAACGACCCTGAGTGGTAACAGGCTAACGCCAAGCCCTACCGAGCCACTTAAAATAAATTGTGCTTGAGGTGAAAACCTCCTGCAACGAGTGCTGTTATGTTACACCGACGGCCAACCTCCCCCAAAACCCTCTCAGGCGCAACCCTGTGAGGCTGGGAGACTCCATAACGGAGAGTAGCGCCGCCGCACGTGTAACCACTTGAACGGTTGCCCGAATTACAAACCTCTTGTTTTAGTGACCCAAATCCCTTATAATCCATTTCTCGCCTAGGATTTTGTACTTGCTTTTGTCCAAAATAGAGTCGAAAAACTACAAAAATAATGAAAAACTACAAAACATTCTTTGTGCTTGCTGTGTTTTCTTGCTAAATTAATTCATAAAATCAGATCAGGAAGACTTATTCCAGCCAAAAAATACCCAAAAACAGAGAAAAATCCCAAAAATTTGCCCAAAAATACCAGAACTGTGCATATATCCATTTCTGCGGCGCATATACAGTGACTTACTGCGCTTTTGTACCGACTTACGGCGCTTTTGTACTTTCTACTGCGCATATACTCTATTCTGCTGCGCTTTTACAGCGACTTGCTGCGCATATACGCCGACCTGCTGCGCATATACTTTTCTGCTACGCATTTGCATACTGTTACCGCGCATACATACCTCACCAGAGCGGCGCTTATACAACGACTTACTACGCATTTACCTATTCTTGTTGCGCATCTGTTTCTGCGCATGTGTGACAGTGAGCATCTGCTCTATTTTTGAGAAATTTTTGTCAGTTGTTCGGAGTACCCATTTCAGCCTAGTTCCATTTTCCGAGGTCAGAATCAACCTTGCAGTCAACTTTCATCCATTTCACCCGTTTATCTCTCTTTCGACGGTCGTCCCCGTCGCCTTCTGTCCTGGTCACTCTTACCCCATCGTCATTCTGTCCCATACCGAGTCGACATAGGTCCTTCTTTAGTGAGTTCACATAAGCCTAGTAGGTCACAGTACCTTTTGCTAGTAGTCTTGTTGAACGACTCAGCCCTACACAGTGAGACTGGTATCGACTACCCTTGCTAGTGGCTGGAGTCTTGTGTCAACCGTCTTACCTGAAGTCATTGAGCGAGAGAACCCTTTGTCCAAGTCTTGTCCTAGATATCCCATTCATTACAGTCTTAGTCGGCACCTTGCCAAAATTTCTAATCCTTGTCCATTTCGTCCCACCCCACCTTGCATGGTTCTTACTCGATCCCAGTACAACAAGCTAACTGAAATGGCCGACCCTTCCGATCACATCGCCCCACCACGCGATGATGATGAAGAATTTTCTCGTGAAGAATTAGTGGCACACATGCAAGATAGCAAATTCCAACGCCTAGTGGAGCGAGTACTCCTTGAGGATCCCACCAAATATTTCCATCATCTTGCTAGTCTCGGACTCAAACTCCCCGCAGACTTTGACATTAGCTCCATCATGGAAAATGCAGACAATGAACATGAGAGGGACACAAATGACACAGTCCCAAAGGCACATGAGAGAGGCACAAATGACACGGTCCCCCAGGCCAATGAAAGCGGAAAACAACACATAGATCAAAATGCTCCTATAGCGGATGTGAGACAACAAATTGAGAGTCTCCAGCGAGAAATCTCCAACCTTAAGATCGGCACCAGTTCCAAGAACTACTCCTTGGAAGATATAGCACCATACCCCTTTGACAGAAGTGTGGTCATGAAACCTTTCCCCTTTCAGTTCGGAATCCCGAAATTTGACAAATACAAAGGGAAGGGGGATCCTAGAGATCATATCAGGGAATTCACTGCAGCATGTTTAGAAGTAGCTCACAACGAGACCTACTTAATGAGACTATTCCCAAGATCTTTAGGGGGTCAGGCTATGGAGTGGTTCTCGCGGCTTCCACCTGGAATCAAAACTTTTGATGAACTTGTCAATAAATTCATAACGCACTTCTCTTACAACATAGAACACGAAGTATCTATGCTCGACCTATGCAACACCAAACAAAAAGGTGGAGAGTCTTTTGCCACCTTCTTACAACGATGGCGACAGCTAGCTAGCAAGTGTTCTTACGACATGCCTGAGAAACAACTATTGGAAATGTTTGTCCACAATTTGAATCCCGATCTTAGCTATCAAATTCAGATACAATGCCCTACCTCATTCACCAAAGTCATCGAAATGGGGCTATTCATTGAGAAAGCTATGATCGCTAAAGGAACTCTCAAGCTCTACAAGGACACGCCTCCTTCCAATTACACAACTGACAAGTCAAAGTTTTGGACCAAGAACAAGAATGTGGTCAACGATGGAGTAGTGGATGCCAAGGCGGCAGCCCCTAAACAACAACCCATATTCACTCTTAAGGAAGAAGCAAATAACGGTGCACTCAACAAGCCACCCCCTCGGGAATCTAGACCTTGGTTCAATTCGAACCCAAGGAGAAAATTCACGCCGTTAGGAGAATCTCAAGAGTCTGCTCTCAGGAAGTTGTTGGCTAACAATGAAATTTCTCTACCGCCAACAAGTGACTATGAGCCTATAGTCAAACCTCCCTATTGGAAGGACACAGACTATTGTGAGTATCATCGAGGAAGGGGGCACACAACCAATAATTGCATCCATCTTAAGAACGTCATACAAGATATACTGGACCAAAATCAGGGAGGAACACAACAGCATACCTCCAATGAATCTCATGTGGCCTACCGAGATCCTCTCCTAAACCACAACCGGCCATATAACAACAATCACAACGGCGGCCACAACAACAATGGTTACAACCACAACAATGGTCACAATGGCAACAACTCCAATGGTCATAACAATAATGACAACAATCGTAACATGCCAAACCAGAACAGTGGGTCGAGTAATGCTAACTATGCAAGCGTTCCCTTTGAGTACACCATTAACTGCATTTCTGAGCATGTTCCACAAGTCAACGTCATATCCCCCAACCAACAACTAGAACCTAACGGAACTGGTTGTAGTATCATTACCCGCAGTGGTAGAGTCACGATCAACACCACTCCTCCAAGGTCGTCGCCATCTCCGTCCAACCCCCGCCCATATAATGTCATCGACCAATTGCAAAAGACTCCGGCTCATATTTCTATATTGGAGCTCCTGCGTCTATCTCCTTCTCATAAGGAGATTCTTGAGAAAGCCTTAGTGGAGACTACTGTCCCCACTAACCTAGCCCAAGAAAAGTTTCAAACCATGGTGGGTAATTTGACATCCTCCCCTTCCATATCATTCACAGAACAAGATGACCTTTCCATGTCTCAACCCCACAACACTCCTCTACACATTGTCGCATTCGTACACAGGCACCGCATCAAGAGGGTTCTCATTGATGGGGGTGCCGGTTTGAATATTTGCACTTTGAAGCTAGTCCTTGCATTGGGGTTCTCTGAACAGGCAGTGGATCCACGGAGAAAGATTACCATAAAGGCCTATGACGAGGAGGAGCGCACCACGAAGGGCACGGTTGTCCTACCCATTCAAGTGGGACCGGTTATTAAAGATGTGGTGTGCCAAGTCCTTGATCGGGAGATTGCTTACAATATTCTACTAGGGAGACCATGGATCCATGCCATGAAAGCTGTCCCCTCCACCTACCATCAATGCATAAAGTTCCCACACGATGGCAAGCAGGTCACCATACACGGCGACCCCGACCCCTACCAGCATTGCAACTCATTCCAAGCCAAACCGGAATGTGTCATTCCCAACAACCGAGCCCATATCTCCCCTACTCCGCCACAAGACCATACTGCTGAAGCTTCCTCTTCACAGCCCAAACCAATGAAAATCACCATAAAAGAAAATGGCGTGGGGGAATACCAGATTGAGCACAGCCTCAACCTTGCAAAAATGCCCTTGTCTCCTCGCTCCTTTGGCCAGCCCAAACATCAACCCAGGCATTTTCCAAAGCCCTCTGCTCCTCCTACAACTCCCGCAAACCCCTTTGTAAAATGGGGGACCTTATCCGATGAATCAGAGGAGCGAGATCTCTTACAATGGCTCTATGCCGAAGAAGAAAACACATCCCAAGATCCACCCAGACTCCCTACAGAGCTCTATGGGTGAGGTGAAACCATCTTGCATAGGATGGGATATGAAGGACAAGGCCCTATCGGCCTCAGAAAAGAGGGGATCATCGAACCTATACAACCCTCTTCCTCCTCTTCGGCTAGAAACACGACTGGCCTAGGCTACAAAGGTAAAGGTAAAGCCAAAGAAAATGCCTGCCTAGTGGAGACAATTCAAACACTCCAAGGGGATAGTGACGCAGATTCAGATGATTCCAATCAGTATGAATGGGACGAGCTGACAGAACACTCCTACGATGACAAGGAGATTGATACCATCCAAACCCTTAGCCCATATCATGAGAGACAAACGCAACGGGACAGACCACTGGAGTCTGATTTGCCCCTCCCTGAAGTTATGGCTTTCGAGGAAAGTATCGATTCCATTGCGATAAACAACCTGGAAGAAAGTACCACCCAGAACACTACCCCCACCTGTGCTCCTAGTATTTCCATCCACACTATCAACGAATCAGGTCTTTCATCCGACTCCCTTCCCCTCTTACACCCTGAGCTTATTGACTGGGACCTGAAAGGGACCCCTCAATTAGATGTGTTCCAGAACGATGATGCCTACATTGACTATATGGGACTTCGAGATCATTTACCAAAAGGAGATCATAAAGCCGGTTTCACTATCGAACTCAATACTGTAGCATACTTTGGGGAGGGTGCCAAGCCTTCTAGTCGCAAGAATGTAAAGATCAAAAAGGGATCTGACGGTGAAAACCGCCATGCGGCAGTGTCAGATCATAAAACAGTAAAAAGAAAGGGCGTATCTGAAGGTGAAAACCCAACTGTGGCACCTGACGATGGATTGCTTGACACCCTCCCAAGTGACATGTATCAAGAAAGGTCACAGATCGTGGTAGAGCCAACAGAGCCAGTGAACATTGGATCTGAAGAGCAGCCTAAGATAATCCACTTTGCAAAATCTCTCACGCCACCTGAGAAAACCAGGTTTATACCATTCTTTAAAAAGAAGAGAGGCAGTTTTGCTTGGTCATATGCCGACATGCCAGGTTTGGACCCAAACCTGATTCTACACCACTTGCCATTGGATCCAGGGGTGAAACCCGTAAAGCAAAAACTGAGAAAAATGCATCCCCATATTGCCCTATTGGTCAAGGAAGAACTCAAGAAATTGTTAGACGTGGGGTTCATCAGGGCCATTGATTACCCCGAATGGATATCAAACATCGTACCAGTGTCTAAACCAGACGGCAGGGTTCAACTATGCAACGATTTTAGAGACTTAAACAAAGCATGCCGCAAGGATGACTTTCCCTTGCCTAACATCGATATCATAGTCGACCTCACGGCGGGACATACAATGTTGTCACTTATGGATGGATTCTCAGGGTACAACCAGATCAAAATAGCACCAGAGGATCAGCACAAAACCGCTTTCACTTGTCCATGGGGTACCTTTTGCTGGAATGTCATGCCGTTTGGGCTGAAAAATGCAGGTGCTACATACCAGCGGGCCATGACAACTATATTCCACGACATGATGCATGTGACCATGGAAGATTATGTTGATGACATCTTGGGAAAATCACTCACCAGGGACTCACACCTGGACACATTAGAGAAAGTCTTTGTAATGTCCCTTTTTTTGCGCATAGGCTTTGTGCGCATTTTGGCTTGTTTTTAGTCCCTTAGTGGTTATCCGACATGTTTGGGAGAACTCCAATGTTCTTGGAGTGGCCACAAATCAATTTTGCAGAGCATTTGGTTATGGCTTTGAGCTCAGATAGTGCTTATGATCATTGTGATGCTTTCTGATGTTTGATCGGGCTCCCGGTTTGCTCTCCAAGATTCTTGAAGAAGCCGTCTATTTTTGGAAAGTCGCCCGAAAAGCATCATTCATCTTCTCAACCATCGTGGAGTATGTTGGTATGCTTAATTTTACAGTTTGGTGGTGTTTGGGATTTTCCGCAAAATGGTGTTATTTAATGAGCTATTTTAATTATTATTTTCACTTAAGCTCCTAGGGGTGAAAATAATTAATAAAAATCTAAGTGTTATAGCTCGTTGGAAAGAGAAAAAAAAGTTTTAAATCATGGATGCATCATTTTGGGGCCTTGCGAAGCAGATATTTCCTTTATTTTGATAAAGGGGTCTTTGGAGCTAAAAAGAGCTTTTAATTAAAAGTGGTGACTTTAAGTTGTGCACACATAAGGAATTATTTTATATTGTTTGAGGAGAAATATGAAGGGATAAAGGAAATAATATTTTATTTCCCTCAAAAAGTTATAAAAAGAGGAGTTGGGCTCATTGTTTAGGCATGCTTGGATTTGTATTGTTACTCTGCTGGATTGAACCTGCATGTTCTTCCATATTCTCTTGAGGACGAAAACCTTCTTGTGGAATGCTCTTGAGGACGAAAACCCTCGAGGTTGGGTGTGGTTTCACTACAGGAATCACCATTGTGCTGAAGAAGAGATTTGAGCAAACTTATCCAGAGTTTGCCAGTGAGCTTTCATGGAGCTGAATATGTTTGAAGTTGCTAAGAGTTTTTGGATAGAGTTCATTAAATATCATGGCAATCAGATGAGAATGAATTTAGCAGCAGATTTTTTATGCCTTGTATAGTTTTAATGTCATATTGCTGGTCCGTACCATTATATTGCCGTACAAGCAGAAAAAGAGTTTTGCAAAAATAAAATTATTGAGAAGTTCTTTGTGTCTAAATTTTTTTGCACTATTAATATTTTCCTTAGGCGACCCCAATCTAATCATAGTGAGTGGTTGGGAAGCTTTGTTTATTTTTTTATGAGCAGCCGTACTTCTGCTGGCCGTACGGCCTGGGAAATGCATAGTTTGTGAAGTGTTTTTGTTAACTGATCTTTAGTGCATGGGAAACATTGGATTTGTCTTGTATTAGCATAGTTTTTAGAGTGGGAAACAATATTGTTAAGTGTGGGCAGTTTCTTGGGAGTTTTCAGCAGTCCGTACTATGCTGGGAAGGTGCCGTACTAGTCTGGAAGAAGTCATTTTATAGTCTATCACTCTCTCTGTTGTGTTCAGTACATATAATTGATAGATCATTTAGGGACCACTTGTTTTGTCAAACATTGGGTTTAGTCTTGTAATATTATACTTCCCTAGATGCCAATGGTCTGTGTAGAGAGCAGTTGATATATCATTTCAGGTTGCAGCAGTGACGGACAGCAAATAAATACTACATTATCATTCAGCTATTCAAGAAATCTGCAGGGTATGGTCATGCTATCTTCACAAGATTCTTAATAAGTCCAAACAAGACTTGATTTACATTGTATTTGATATCATTGTAATATTTCTTGTGAATCACATTAAGGCCCCTGGATGGTTTACCGCCAGTGTGGAGGAAAGAACAATTAAACATATTGTAACCCCTGGATGGTTTTACCGCCAGTGTGGATAAATGAACTTTTCTTTATTGTTTCTACCCACTGCATAAGTGGAGTATTCCCACTGAATAAGTGGATGGCATTGTAATTTTCCTTTCTTGCTCTCATACCCACTAAAAGTGGTGAATCCCCACAACTTATGGATGCCTGCATATGCAGATGAATGTTTACTTGTTTGCAGAATGTTTTAATTTGTAATCTAAAGCACATTATGCTCTCACCTTGCCCGAATTGGGATCTTGGTGATCAGAAGTGCGGAGGAGTTTAGTTGTGCTAACACTGTTTATCATTGTTCTATATTTTGGAAAAAATTCTGGGGTTGTATATTACAGTGGTATCAGAGCTGGTATGTTCTTGCCAGCCTATTGGGAAGCTAATTTGTTGCAGATCTTTCAGTTGAGCAAGTCAATTTTCAGCTTTGCTTGTGAGTGATCAGCACTTGCATGTGTGTTCAGAGTTGGGCAGTTGAAAGATTTTGAGCAGTGTTGAGAGATCATGGCATCTCTTATGCAGAAAAGAAGTGAGACAGAGGTTCTGGATGAATTAGAAAGAGTTGTTCAAGAGAAATTGGATCGAAGGAAGTATCATCATGAGGCCACTAAGATTATTGATGAGTATGAAGAACTCCCAGATGACTATAAGCAACAACTCCCTTGGAATGTTTTCTTGGAAATCATCAAGGAGGGTAATCCGAAGAAAAAGGGATTTATAGAATACATTCAGAAGATAAGGAATGAAGAGGAGATGAAGGAAATGTCCTTGTGCAAGCCTCCTATTTCGGGGAAGAAAGAGTTTAGCAAAAATAAACTTAGAAGAAGAAATCTTTGTTTCCTATGCAAAGATCCTTGGGAACCTAACCACCAATGCAAGAAAAAGGAAGATGAATCAGCAACCTTCACCACATGTACTTCCTTTCTGAATGGTGTGAAATCTGAAAATAGTGAAGATGAAGACTTGTTAGTTGAAAGAAATGAGTCTAAGCCTCTGTATGATGAAGACAAAGTCACAAATCATGAGACATGCATAGAGAAGTTTGCTGAATTGGAGAAGTCTACAGCAGAAATTAGCGAAGTTGAGCTTTGCTTTGACAAAGAGCCAGAAGTGTTGGATTTTGCAAGCCCTTCATTTGATGAAGATCCTGAAGATGCCACTACATTTGAGGAGTTGAAGATGATCGATAGATTGCTTGTCGGTGACTTTGCAAGTGAGCCTGAGAAGATTGAAGCAATGTGTCTTGTTGAGGACATGGGAGACAATGAAATCAAAAAAGATAAAAAGTCTGATGCTGTTGCAACTTTCAGAACAGCACCTAATGAAGAGCATTTCCACCATTCTAGTGATGGAAGTCTTGATTATGAGTGGAATTGTTCCATGCAAAGAGAAGAGCAGTTAGATTCTTCAAAGATCCTTGACGAAGAATGTGTTGATGAAGACTTTAAATCAACCATTGGTGATGATTCAATGTTTGATTATGAGACTACCATTTCATTTGATCTAAGTGATGAAGAAGAAGATTCAACTCCTATGCAATTTGAAGAACTTAGTATCCTTGTAGAAGAGTCAGTTGATGAGCATGTTGATGAAGAGTTTGTTGGAAGATTTGGATCAGCCTCAAAGGTTGGCTCAACATTGAATTTATGTGATGCTACTTCTTGTAGTCAAAGTAGCTATGAAGAGGATAACTTTAAAGCAGCTGATTTCAAGGATCATGCTTCTAATGATATGACAGAAAATTTATTGTGTGCAACTGATTTGGATTTAAAGAGTCAATTGTTAGTCACCGAAGATAAGGTTGTGCAAGTTCTAACACATTTGGATAGCTCACATAAGTTTGTTGAAGATCACATTTGGAGCGCTGAAGTTGAGAGGAGACAAATGGGCATAGAAAAAAGATCTTCACTTGAAGATTGGTGTGTAGTCAAGAAGGCATTGAAAACTTTGAAATCAGATTATTTGAACTTGCTTATTGATAGGGATCATGTCCTTGAGATTGCTGGCCAAATTTTTGATGCATTGAAGGAAAGAGATGCTGAAATTGATAAGCTTATATTTAAGCTTAAAACAACTATGGATTCTTTAGAGAGTACCCAAATGGCTCTCTTAGAAGTTGAAAGTCAATTTGTAGATGTACAACAATTCAAGGAACAAGTTGGAGCTGCTAGAGCAGATAAAGGCAAGATGATAATTGAAGAGCTTGATTTGCTCCAAGGAAGTTTTGACTTAGGACAGTCTCCTAAGTATGCAGATACAGAGTTGGAGCAAATTGATGAATTGTGTGAACAAAAAGGTGAAAACAACTTCCAATCATTTGATGATTCTTTTTCTATGATGGAAGTTGAGTTTACACATGATAATCCACTCCTCATGTTGAATGATGAAGAACAATTGGATGTAAGTAATATGGAGGAGGATAGTAACAGGATATGGGATCCTGGTGCAAAGCATTCATGGAATATTACTGTGCACAAAAACTTCTTCAACTGGAAGTTTTCATCAGTTGTTGAAGATGGGCATAAGTTTCAGGTATGCAAGGGATTAGGTTCTATGATGGCTCACTTTCATAAGGGAGTTTATTTGCAGGATAGTGGTGTTGGTAAGATTGTTTTATGGATGAATTTGGAGTCAAATTTATGTCATGAAGCTACTGTCCTTCATCTGATCAGCCATAAAAATTATTCATTTGCATACATAATGATTGATTGGAAAGAAATTTTGGTCATAACTTTGACTTATTCTGATTGTAGATGGCCTAAATTTCTTATTGTTCTCAAAATATTTCAGTTTTGTTGTTGCTATCTCATTTTGAGATTACTGAAATTTGATTTTCATGAGATTATTTCAGACTTGTGCAACCATGAGATTGATCTTTTTGTTGATTTTAGCCTTTTATGGGAAGATGACAAAAGTTTTCAGCTGAAAGGAACAAGTGTTACAGTTACTAATGCTCTTTTGGAGAGTGAGAATCAGCTGATTCATGGTTCTTCAGAGTTGTTTTCAGCTTGTGATCAAGCTGAATTATGTTCTTCCTTGGAGGAGCATCACAGATTTTGGTTCCCAACAGTAGTTTCATGTTGGACAATTGTATTGATGATTGCTAACTCTTTCATTTTTGGAGTTAATGATGTTTGGGATTCAAATAGTTATGTGATTGGAAGAATGTTTCAGAAGTGTAATTAGAATACCAGCTGTGCAGTTCACAGATATATCAGAGTAGAGCAACAGAAGTGGTGTGAGGCATTCTTCAGATTGATTTGGGATCCAGGTATATTATGGATGATCATGCAAGTATCTATGTTGGATAGTATGTATTGCTTGAGGACAAGCAATCTTGAGCAGCGAGGACTGTAATGTCCCTTTTTTTGCGCATAGGCTTTGTGCGCATTTTGGCTTGTTTTTAGTCCCTTAGTGGTTATCCGACATGTTTGGGAGAACTCCAATGTTCTTGGAGTGGCCACAAATCAATTTTGCAGAGCATTTGGTTATGGCTTTGAGCTCAGATAGTGCTTATGATCATTGTGATGCTTTCTGATGTTTGATCGGGCTCCCGGTTTGCTCTCCAAGATTCTTGAAGAAGCCGTCTATTTTTGGAAAGTCGCCCGAAAAGCATCATTCATCTTCTCAACCATCGTGGAGTATGTTGGTATGCTTAATTTTACAGTTTGGTGGTGTTTGGGATTTTCCGCAAAATGGTGTTATTTAATGAGCTATTTTAATTATTATTTTCACTTAAGCTCCTAGGGGTGAAAATAATTAATAAAAATCTAAGTGTTATAGCTCGTTGGAAAGAGAAAAAAAAGTTTTAAATCATGGATGCATCATTTTGGGGCCTTGCGAAGCAGATATTTCCTTTATTTTGATAAAGGGGTCTTTGGAGCTAAAAAGAGCTTTTAATTAAAAGTGGTGACTTTAAGTTGTGCACACATAAGGAATTATTTTATATTGTTTGAGGAGAAATATGAAGGGATAAAGGAAATAATATTTTATTTCCCTCAAAAAGTTATAAAAAGAGGAGTTGGGCTCATTGTTTAGGCATGCTTGGATTTGTATTGTTACTCTGCTGGATTGAACCTGCATGTTCTTCCATATTCTCTTGAGGACGAAAACCTTCTTGTGGAATGCTCTTGAGGACGGAAACCCTCGAGGTTGGGTGTGGTTTCACTACAGGAATCACCATTGTGCTGAAGAAGAGATTTGAGCAAACTTATCCAGAGTTTGCCAGTGAGCTTTCATGGAGCTGAATATGTTTGAAGTTGCTAAGAGTTTTTGGATAGAGTTCATTAAATATCATGGCAATCAGATGAGAATGAATTTAGCAGCAGATTTTTTATGCCTTGTATAGTTTTAATGTCATATTGCTGGTCCGTACCATTATATTGCCGTACAAGCAGAAAAAGAGTTTTGCAAAAATAAAATTATTGAGAAGTTCTTTGTGTCTAAATTTTTTTGCACTATTAATATTTTCCTTAGGCGACCCCAATCTAATCATAGTGAGTGGTTGGGAAGCTTTGTTTATTTTTTTATGAGCAGCCGTACTTCTGCTGGCCGTACGGCCTGGGAAATGCATAGTTTGTGAAGTGTTTTTGTTAACTGATCTTTAGTGCATGGGAAACATTGGATTTGTCTTGTATTAGCATAGTTTTTAGAGTGGGAAACAATATTGTTAAGTGTGGGCAGTTTCTTGGGAGTTTTCAGCAGTCCGTACTATGCTGGGAAGGTGCCGTACTAGTCTGGAAGAAGTCATTTTATAGTCTATCACTCTCTCTGTTGTGTTCAGTACATATAATTGATAGATCATTTAGGGACCACTTGTTTTGTCAAACATTGGGTTTAGTCTTGTAATATTATACTTCCCTAGATGCCAATGGTCTGTGTAGAGAGCAGTTGATATATCATTTCAGGTTGCAGCAGTGACGGACAGCAAATAAATACTACATTATCATTCAGCTATTCAAGAAATCTGCAGGGTATGGTCATGCTATCTTCACAAGATTCTTAATAAGTCCAAACAAGACTTGATTTACATTGTATTTGATATCATTGTAATATTTCTTGTGAATCACATTAAGGCCCCTGGATGGTTTACCGCCAGTGTGGAGGAAAGAACAATTAAACATATTGTAACCCCTGGATGGTTTTACCGCCAGTGTGGATAAATGAACTTTTCTTTATTGTTTCTACCCACTGCATAAGTGGAGTATTCCCACTGAATAAGTGGATGGCATTGTAATTTTCCTTTCTTGCTCTCATACCCACTAAAAGTGGTGAATCCCCACAACTTATGGATGCCTGCATATGCAGATGAATGTTTACTTGTTTGCAGAATGTTTTAATTTGTAATCTAAAGCACATTATGCTCTCACCTTGCCCGAATTGGGATCTTGGTGATCAGAAGTGCGGAGGAGTTTAGTTGTGCTAACACTGTTTATCATTGTTCTATATTTTGGAAAAAATTTTGGGGTTGTATATTACAGTCTTCCAACGGCTGGACCAATTCCAAGTAAAATTGAACCCGAAGAAATGTGTGTTTGGGGTCACATCAGGCAAGCTGCTAGGCTTCATCGTGTCAGCAAACGGCATAGAGGTAGACCCGGCCAAGGTCAAGGCAATCATGGACATGCCTCCGCCCAAAACTCTAACACAGTTGAGATCCTTACAGGGCAAGCTACAGGCCATCCGCAGGTTCATCTCACAGTTGGCCGACAAGTGCCATCCTTTCAGCCACCTTCTACATAAGAACGTTCCATTTAAATGGGATGAGCAGTGCGAAGAGGCATTCAACAAGCTCAAGGAGTACCTCACGAATCCTCCTATACTCATGCCTCCGATCCAAGGAAAACCTTTGATCCTCTACATATCCGCTACACCTACTGCTCTTGGGGCTCTCCTAGCGCAGCAAGACTATGAGAACAAGGAAAGAGCTGTGTACTATATCAGTCGAACCTTAGTGGGCTACGAGCTGCAGTACTCACAGGTGGAACGTTCATGCCTTGCGGTGGTTTTTGCCTCACAAAAACTCTGACACTACATGTTGGCACATCCTGTCAAACTCATTGCCAAGATCGACCCACTAAAATATCTTTTCAGCAAGGCAGCTCTCACAGGACGACTAGCCAAATGGGTTATGCTTCTTAGCGAATATGATATAGAGTATGTGGATAGAAAAGCCATCAAGGGGCAAATCATCGCAGACCAACTAGCTGAGGCACCATTACAGGACACTTCACCAATGCAGTTTGAGTTCCCCGATGAATCTCTATTCACTCTGTCCACATCTCCTTGGAAACTCTACTTCGACGGGTCTTACACCAACCATGGATCGGGGGCAGGGATCTTGTTTATCACTACCCAAGGCGACACAATTCCAAAGTCCTACAGGTTGCTATTTCCATGCACTAACAATATAGCAGAGTATGAGGCTTTGGTAATTGGTCTCAAGATGGCCACTGAGTGGAAAATTCAAGCACTACGTGTCTATGGTGATTCTCAGCTTGTCATAAACCAGGTCAACGACGAGTATCAGACCAAAGATGAGAAGCTCATCCCATACAAGCGAATGGTCGACGATCTCAAAGAACACTTTGGGACCATCTCGTTTGAGCAAATACCCAGGATAGAGAACAAAGCAGCCGACGCAATGGCGACCATAGCCTCTCTTCTTGAGATACCTGAACAGGAGTCACGGTATGAGTTCCTAGTAGAAACAATTCGACAGCCGGCTTATGATCTCCTTGAAACCCATTCCATCTGCCACCTAGTGGGATCTGATTCACCTTGGTACGGTAAGACCTACACTTACCTCAAGGACAATATCCTTCCTTTGGACCTCTCTTCCAACCAAAAATGAACCTTCATCCGACAAGCCTCCCGTTACACCATCATCGCCAATACCCTTTACCGACGTGGTCTGGATGGTACTTTACTCCGTTGTCTAGAACAGGAAGAATCTATAACTGCCTTGCGAGACGTGCACGAAGGGATCTGCGGAACACACTCCAGCGGTCCTTCCTTAGCTAAGAAACTCATGCGTTTGGGTTATTACTGGCCCAATATGGAAATGGATTCATATCAGTTCGTCAAAAAGTGCAAACAGTGCCAGATACATGGGAACCTGATTCATGCACCTGCTCAGGAGTTGAGACCTCTAACGACACCCTGGCCCTTTTGCCAGTGGGGACTAGACCTCGTAGGAAAGATTCATCCGCCTTCTTCCAACGGCCATAAATTCATCATAACCGCTACTGAATACTTTACAAAGTGGATTGAAGCCGTTCCCTTATCAACCGTCACAGGAAAGCAAATTTCCTCTTTCATTCTGAATTACATTATCTGCCGATATGGCATCCCTTCATCCATCATAACGGATAACAGGAGACCTTTCAAAAATCAAGATGTCCAGGAACTTTGTGAATGGTTCAAGATCCAACATCGCTTCTCCACCCCATATTACCCCCAAGGTAACGGCCAAGCTGAGGCATCAAACAAAACCATTCTGAAACTCCTAAAGAAGACTGTCAATGAAGCCGGTCGCGATTGGCACGTCTAGCTCAATCCCGCTCTGTGGGCCTATCAAACCAGCATACGCACTCCCACAGGTGCTACACCCTACGCCCTCGTCTATGGTTCCGAAGCCATCCTTCCTATTGAGGTCGAACTCCCCTCCCTTCGGGTGTCGTTGAAAGGTCTCATATCAGACGAAGAGTACAGAGTCTCCAGACTGCAAGAGCTAGAACTGCTAGAGGAACGACGCCAGAAAGCTTTTGACCATCTCAAAGCCTATCAACAGATGATGTCAAGAAGCTACAACCACAAGGTTAGACCAAGATGCTTCAAAATTGGGGACCTCGTCCTAAAAGAGAACCCTCGCAACCAGCAGGACAGAGAAAAGAAAGGTAAGTTCGAGCCTAACTGGCTTGGACCCTATGTAATTGTAGCAGCTTATGGATCGGGGGCATATTAGTTGGCCACATCAGAAGGTGAGTTGTTTGATGATCCCATCAACAGCATGCACCTTCGCAGGTTCTATACCTAAGAGAACCCCAATGCAAGGGGGCACAATAAAATCAAAAAAATCAAAAAAAATCAAAAAAAAAAGAAAGCATACAAAAAAAATCGTCCTTTGGTGAAAACCTAGCAAACAGGCGCCTTGGATAGGTAGCCTGATGAAAACCTGGCAATCAGGCGTCATGTTACTTTCTAGCTTCTCGTGCAAATAAAAGCAAGTGATGAAAACCTGGTAAACAGGCATTACTTGTGACAAACCGCATTCTCCATCTTTGGGAATCCAATCACCTTGAGCCCATTCTCTCTCTATTTTCCCCATTCGACCCATATCCATCCCACAGTAAACACTTGACAGTTACCTATCATGGCTTGATACTCAGCTTGTGGCCTTGTCAACCAAGGTTTTGTCCCATATCGTCTCCTCGAAGTGAGCCTAGCGTAGTGTCTCTCGTCAGTGTCTGTGGTCCGAATCCATGAACTACGTTGCCTCTGCGCCGTCACGTAGGCAAGGCCATTATTCTAATGCGCCCCCGAGGCTTCCATCTCTCCCAAAGTCCCATTTGTCTCCCCTCTTGTCTTCATTCTTGTCGTCTTTCTTCTAGTCCATCCATGGTCCATTAGGGTTTACCCCGAACTACGTTGCCTCTGCGTCGTCACGTAGGCAAGGCCATTTAGCAATGAGCCCCCGAGGCACTAGGTCAGTCCCTTAGGGTCCGTCTTCTCAATAAGGATAGTGCAACCTTCTCGTCAGGTAAGCAAATGCAAGCAAACACCCACACTTCAAGAAGAAATCCCGACAATGAGCATCTTAACCTATCCAATACAAAGCAAACACCCAAGGTCTTCTAAATGATTTTATGCAAATTAAGGCAAGAAATAAACACTTATCAACACAAATGTGCTTTTGTAGATTGGAACCTAGGGTTAAGTTACAGAGTCTTGATTTTGCTATCATACCTTCCTATGCTACTCGAGGATGCCAACAGCTAGAGATGCTATGATGGGGGCATGATTACTTTCTTTGTTTGCTATTTGGGGATTAAACTTTAGTAATGTGAAGCCTTGTCTTAGGACGTGATCGGCAAAAGATCATCGAGGACATCAAAGGTCTAACACGAACGGGGGCAATCCTTGCTTGTTGAAACGCAAGAGGTACTCAGGTCATCTAGATTCAAATTTTGACTAGATGCTTGTATTAACTTGCTCAATCACCCTCCATGTAAGCGATACTCAGGTCATCTTGGTTCAATTATACCTCGGTGCTTGTATTCACTTACAACATTTCAGAAAAGTACCAAAAAAACACAAAATGCCCAATGATGAAATAAAGCAATCTAAAAGCAAAGCATCCGTCCTATATCCATACACCCATCCATACAATCCTCATTATTCAAACTATGCAGAGTAACGATATCAAGAAAAACTCCTAAGTCATTCTTTCGCAACCATCCCTCTATCCATCATGTCATTCTTCTGTCGATAGAGTACATTTGGACATCACAAAAACAAGGCATATAGGAGCATATCATATCATTCGTAGAAACTAGGCACGCACATGATTAGGTCAGTAGAATGCACCATCCAAGGCATTAAGTCACCAATACATTGCATCACATCTTAATCTTAAAAGCCCAGAAAATCAAACAACATAAGTGCATCACATATATAGTTACATCACCCCATAGTACTCATGTTACAAATGCCTACATTCAAGGCATTACATCATATAAATATCCAGTAGCATCTCACATATCTATACAACATCATAACATAGAAATCATGTTCCATACACACATCTGCATTAGCTCATTTACACACCACATATACAGCATCATAACATAGAAATCATGTTTCATATACATACATTTGCATCATCACAAGAACATCATATTAACTTTGCATTCATTTGTCACATTAAATCATATAGACATCATATAGCAGCATATCAAAGTATTTCTCATATAACATCATATAAACCATCTAACTATGCAATAGAACCACATCATGCAATAGAAGTAATCATCTCATAAACGCATGCAATAGATACACAAAGCTGCATCATCATCCATACTATCATATACAAAGATGTCCAAATATACAATATCACCATCTCTCTCAAAATCAAAGTGTCATATACAATGTACGTCTAAATAGACGGTGATACATGTCCCAAAATGTACAAATTCTGGTCTCTGACTACCCCTGCTGCTGTGGGCCACCACTGCCAGCTCCTGACTGCTGAGGTCCCATGACAGATGCCCCTGACTGGGATGGACCTGCTCCGTGGGCCACCCCAGACTGAGTCCTGAAACTCCCTGCCCTCTGGCTCGACGACACGGCACCATGGTACAAGCCTCGGTAGTACTGTGCTTGCTGCTGCGCTCTGGCTAAGTCTGTCTGCGCCTGTGCCAACTGCGTCTGCAACTGGCCTACCTGTGCCTGTGCCTGCTGCACCTGCCCAACTAGAAAAGAGCTCGCTGCATCTGTACCCATGGCAGCCACTGCTGTGTCCCTCTCTACTCGGATAAGGTGTACCCGGGCATCGGCCATGTCTCGCTCGTGAGTCAAACCAGCAATCACCGCTGCATCTGTATCTCGCCTCCTCTCCACTCTCCTCAGCTATGCCTGCAGCTCTCGCACCTGTCCCCTCAGACTGGCTATAGTCCTGTCATGTGCCTCACCCTGCACTGGCCCCTGTGCTGCCTCTGCCTGTCCTAGCCCCTGCTGCTGGGGCACCTGCTGCTGTGGTACCTGCTGGGGTGGTGGCATCTGTGCCTGCTGCTGTCCCTCCCCTGTCCTGGCACTGCCTGCCCAGCCCGGTCTATCCTCCTCCGCTGCCTCGGCCTCTCTGCAGCTCGGCCACCCCGTCCTCGTCCTCCTCTAGCGGCCCTCCGCCCTGGGCCAGCCTCCCCCTCCTCCTCTGAATCCGCCTCGTCAATGCGAGGCACCAGCATGCCAGGTCCTGAATATCTCAGGAATGGGTGTGCAGTAATCCAATCCTCATACTCCTGTGTAACCCCCGCATCTGCAATCTCTCGCCTCATATCCCATGCCACATAAGGCAACTGCTAGAACTCTGCCAGAGCCTCCTCATAAGAAGCCATCAGCCCCCATCGGACCCTCTCTGCATGTGTCCGTGCAAACATGGCCTGTCCCTGCGGCATGCCCTGTCTCCTACCAAACTGTCTCAGTACTCGGCCCACCGTCTGCCTCTCCAAGATGTGCCGTGTCCGGCCTATCAACCACCTGGTCTGAAAGCAGAAAGGCAGCTCATCTCCCTCATCATCCCAAGGCTCGAGTCCAGATATGGTCGCCAGACGACCACATCTATCCCATCCAACGTATGCCGCCAATACTCTAGCTTCCCCAGCCTGTGCTGGGAAATCACTCCTGCGTAACCATAGCTGTATGGCTCTCCCCTCTGCCTAGCAAAGACGCATATCAGCCTGGTCACCGCTATGTGCTCCCACAGCCAAAACTGTAACAGCAACACCCCAGCCGATAGACTCGTGCTGCGGTGGTACACCACCTGATGCATGTCATGGTATAGGTGAGCTAGCACGCAAGGTCCCCACGCGTATCGAGTGCCCTCAGTCACCATCCGCTCCATGATCCTGCCCCATCCAATAGGGAACCCGTGTGATCTCCTGTCCGGGCATACAACGCCCGCAATCAGTCCAGCCACAATCCCAGGGAAGTAGTCGTAACAGTCATATATGTCCTGCCAAGGGATGACCTATCCCACCAGCTCGGGATCGTCAAATACTCGCTGACACTCGGCGAGTCCCGTGTCCCGCTGTGCATCATACTCCACTAACTCGCCTACCACGGGCAAGTGCAGTATCCTATAGACGTCCACCAACGTCACTGTCATCTCTCCAGTGGGGAAGTGGAAGGTCCCGTCCTCGATGTGGAATCTCTCCACGGCAGCTGTCAACAGTCCTCGGTTCGCCCGCACCTCGGGCATAAAGCAAACATAATCTAGGCCCATGGCACCAAGCGCCACCCTGTCAGCCTCCGTCAACATATGTCTCTGCAATAGAGGCATAGGGAACGTCTCCCTCGACTGCAATGTCTCTCATATCTCCTCCTGCATGCAGGCAAAGCAAGGCGTCAGTCTCAAGCCGCATATACCATACTCAACATATCTATTGGACTATATCAACTAAACTTAGCATTTCAAATTGATCAAAACAGCACACTACATCTCTCGACTAGATTCCTGCAATCTCGGAGATAGCTCATCGATTCCTGCGTCAAACAGGACGCTAATCGAATCAGTTTGGCTAAGTAATTTGCCATCCCAAGCAAATGCGCCACTACAGGTGGTAAATGCGCCATTTCTGGTATATGCGCCGCAACAATCGACATATGCGCCGCAAAAATGCATATGCGCCGCTACAGGCCACATATGCGCCGTTCTAACGCATGCACCGCATAAAGCCACGTATGCGCCGCTAAATTACGGATGCGCCGCAGGAAGTCACATATGCGCAACTTCAGCAAATGCGCTGCTACATTTCACGCATGCGCGGCGAAAATACAAAAGCGCCGCTTAATTACGAAAGCGCCGCCAAAATAAACACATGCGTAGTTTTCACGCATGCGCCGCTGAAACAGGCATATGCGCCGCGAAATCACAAAAGCGCAGCTTCGCGAGGCATATGCGCCGTTCTGCGTTTCGGCGCATTCATTTCACCTATTTTCTACGAGCATTTATGACACCTAAACTCGACCCTAGGAGAATTTTTTCGAAGCACATACCGGGGGTCCTGCCTCTGCTGGCCGCCCGAATCGTCGGACTCGCTCGAATCGGTGCTCCTCACGTGGAATGTCTGCTGCTCTGGCCGCCATGCTGCTCTAGGTTTGCTCTGAGCTCTCCTTCTCCAATCCAGATCAACCAAGTGTGCAAATGACTATTCTTGTGGACCCAGCTCCTATTTATAGCCTCCAAACCCTAATTATGGCTAGGTGATGACTGTGACTACTTCCCGTGTCCGTTTTTCCTCCCGTTTTCTTCCCGCATCCCTGACCGCGTCCCTTTTCCTCCAACCTATCCTAACCCCTTCCTCGTTGTGAGATCATCCGTCTCCAAAACTTTCGCCGTTTTTCCCGTCCAATCTCCCGAGGGGGCATCCTATCGTCATTTAACCTATACCAGGGGCAAACTGGGGCATGTATCATCATTCAGACTATCAATTTCTTTGAGGCAACGCTGTAAACTGCATTGCATCAAAGAGGGGCAAAATGTATACGCCTAAAAATGACACAAATCATCCTAAATAAATATTCTAAATATTTATTCCCTTCTTCTATTAATTAAATAAATATTCTAAATTTATTTAATCGATTCACTGTTCCATAATTAAATAAATTCAATTTATTTAATTAAAATCCTTCCATTTGTCCTTCACAATTAAATAATCATAAATTATTTAATTAATCCTATTTCCTCTATCCTAAAGTTCTAAATTCAAAATTCCATGTCACCTTTCCACCTCACCTTGTCCACCTCATCAGGTTGCACATGTAATTAAATATATTTAATATTTAATTATCTTATTTTCCCTCACCCACATGGCCTATTTCTTCTCCAATCAGAGGTCAGTTAACCAATCAATCAAGTCTGTTAACTAACCTGTCAGTTGAGTCAAATCCTCAATCAATCCAGTCAGTTCCACAATCCACTCTTCTAACTGATCAATCAATTCTGTTAACAGACCAGTCAATGGAGTTAACTCTCCAATCAGTTTTGTCACATCCCACCTTTCATGATGGAGCTGGGACACTTGTCACATTTCCACTGGTTGCACATTCCTCAACCATCCTCAACCGTTGATCTTCATATCTTCTCTCAACCGTTGATTCCTATTCCTCCGGGTCTATAAATGAAGCTTCATCCCTTCATTCTAATCATCCAGGCTTTTGACATCGTTACTCTGCAGAAATATCACCAGCGCGCCTTTGGCACCCATTTGTCATCCACAAGCTTGAGATCACCATTGTTGCATTGGAGCTCACCTTCATTGCATATCACACCATAGCCGTTCACCATCGACTTCCTCCAACAGCTTTTAAAAGATTGCACTCTCTGAGGGCTCATCTCATCTGCGAAAGGACGATTCGTGATAGGCGAACAACAGAAGTTTCGAAACGGAAGAGGTTTGCTGTGTTTGTTCATTGCTTTGTTCATTTGAATCTTCTTTGTTTCTCTATTCTGTTGATGTTTGGGTCTTCTGTTATTCATTTGATTGGTGCACTATTTTACCCTCACAGATAGCATACTCTTTATTACCTTCTTTTTGACCCAATACAGCTTCTATAGAAAAATTAGAAGCATTAGTGTGTATGTGGAAAGGCAATGTCTAGTTTGGTCCTCTCAAGATAGGTGCTTGAGTCAAAGTTGTTTTAAGTGTCTCAAAAGAGTGCTGACATTCTATGGTCTAGTCAAATTCTATATCTTTTGTGAGCAAAGTATACAAGGGTGTTGTAATTTTGCTGAAGTCCTAAATGAAACTTTTATAATAGTCTGCATAGCCTAGAAAGCTCTTGACATCTTTTTGTTTTTGTGGTATAGGAAGTGTAGAAATGATCTCAATTTTATGGGGATCCACTTGAATTCCTTCACTTGATATAAAATGTCCTAGAACAATCCCTTGAGTCATCATCATGAAACATTTCTCATGACTCAATGATATATTGTGTTCTTGACATCTTTTGAGAACTTACTCTAGATTGTTGAGTGTTATTTCATGTCTCTCCATAGGTGGTGAAGTCATCCATATAAATCTCCATGGAATCATGAGCATAATCTGAGAAGATACTTAGCACTGCCCTGTGGAAAGTGGCTGGGGCATTACATAATCCAAAGGGAAGAATAGAATAAGCATAAGTACCCCAAGGGCATGTAAATGTAGTCTTATCCTGATCTTCTGGAACTATCTTTATCTAGTTATAGCCACTAAATCCATCTAAGAAGGAGAAGTACTTTTTTCCTGCTAGGGAATCAAGTACTTGGTCAATGAAAGGTAGTGGAAAGTGATCCTTTCTAGTGGCTATGTTTAGCTCCCTATAGTCCACACATACCCTCCATTTACCTCCTTTCTTAGGAACAATGACTAAATGTGACACCCATTGGCTATCAGAAATAGAGTAAATGAAGCCTGCATCAAGTAGTTTTTGCAGCTCAATTTTAACTATTTCTCTTAAGGCAGGGTTCATTCTCCTTTGAGGTTGTCTAATTGTCTTGAAACCATCATTTATGTAAATCCTATGCATGCATAGGTCTGGATCATTTCCCTTCATGTCATTGTAGTCTCATGCAAAGGCTGATGAATGTGCCTATAGCACAATGGTTAGGGAATTCTGTTGTTCATCAGTTAGGGCATTGTTAGTATTTAGTATTTTACCTAGCATGATTTCCAATGTTTGGAAGCTGATTGCACAGAAGAAAGAGCATATCCACTTGTGTTTGGAACACACTCATGTGGCAGTAAAGAGTGGAAAAGTTGGGATATGTCTTCTGAGGAGTTTGCAGGTATAATGTTCTACAGTGGATCTTGCAGACATGCCAGATAGTCTTGTTACTGTGGGTCCCTATCGCAGTTTTTTTGTATAATGTTGTCAATTAAATCATCCTCATTTTGGTTTGCTAACAGGGGGCTGCGTTCAATGGTCATGAGAGTTTGAAAGGAATATTTGTCCTCTTCCTCCAAGGTAAGCCATATAACTTGCTCTAGATTGTAATGAGGTTGGGCTAGTGGATAGAGGACCAACTTCTATGCTATAGTTTCATTTGATATTTTCATGTTCCCAGACCTACAACCTATAAATGCATCAGTTGTTGCTAACCATGGTCTACCTAAGATAAGTGGATATCCTACAAGGTTAACCTTTGGCTGCAACACTATAAAATATGCAAGATGCTCCCATGAGTCTAATGCTATGACTATGTCTTCAATGATCCACTTAGGTTTTATTGTGGACCTATCTGCCAACTGTAAAATAGTTGGTGTAGGCATGAGGTTAGGTAGCTGAAGTAACTGCATTGTTTCCTTAGTCATGACATTAATGGCTACCCCTAAGTCAATCAAAGGGTCCCATTTATCTTAATATCCACTACTGGACTGTCAGGGTCTGTGTATTTAGGGACAACTATGCTCCCTAGCATGATATTAGCAAGGTTCCCTAAGACATGGACTGTCTGAGGATCCTTCTTTTTTCTCCCTAGCTTTTTAAGGTAAAGGTCCCTTACTATTCTGGAATAAATTGGGATCTCCTTTATAGCTTGAATAAGGGGGATTTTGATATTGACATTCTTGAGTTGTCCTAATAGATCTGTCTCATCTTGGGTCTAATGTTTTGTAATTGCTAAATGCTCAGGGAAAGGAGGCTCTGGACTTGAGATAGTCTGATTTACCTGATTTGACTCAGGTTCCAGAGGTGAATTGTCTAAAGCTTTAGTTATGGGTTCCTCATCTACCATCTCAGTGATTTGGGGAGATGAAGGCCCAACTATTGTTTTCCCTGATTTGAGGTGGACATCATTCACCTCTACTCCATAAAGGGGGTATTGAATAGCCTCATTAGTGTATGCCTATTGGACAGGCTTGTTATTAGGGTTAGGTGCAGTTTGGGCAGGCAGTTGTGGTGCTCTTGGTGGCTGAGATGGTGGGTTTGATGGATTGAGCATAATAGCCTGTTGTTGTAGTTGAGAAGGCAATAAAGTTTGTGAGTAATTCATATTTTGCTTTTGTCATTGTTGTCCCTTTTGCCATTGTGGCTGCCATTGGTTTTGTTGTATTTGCCATTGAGGGTTGTAATTAGGTCCTTGGAAATTTTGTTGTGGCCATCTATTTGGTTGCTGCTGATTTTAGTTTTGCTGAGGGTTTTTTCATTATTGAGGGTTTTGCCACTGGTTTTGGTTATTTGTCCAAGGCTAGGAGTTCCAACCAGAGAAACTATGGTTACCAATTGGAAATGATGCATTAAAACTTAGAGGGTCTTGTGGCATACCTTGTCTTGGTTTCCATAGATTTCTTTGTGCAACATAGAATAGCTGCCCATCTTCACTTTCAAATGGTTGAAAATGTGGTTTCTCTGATTTGTCTTCTATAATACTATCCACCCTTTTGCACTTGCAATTGGTTTTCCTTTGTCTACAATTGGGGCGGTATTTAGTAACTATTGCTTCAACCTCTTCCTGCTTCTTCTTCAAATGTAGAGTGTCCAACTGAGTAGCTAGGTGACTTATAATATCTTCTTTCATGCTAGTTAGCAGGTTGCTCAATTCCACCCTTGAAACTAAATTAGATGTCTTGCCAATGGTAGATGTTATTTCTCCCCTTTTCTTCTTGGTAAAGGACCTTGAGTAGTTTATGCAAACTCTGCAGACATCATCAAAGGGTAATTGAGACACATCTCCTACCCCAATAAGATTCAGGGCATACATGCAATCATCATTGACTCCTATCAAAAATACAAGCTTTAGGGATTCTTCTGAGAGTTTATTCTATGGGTTTTTCTTAAGGCAGAATTGGAACCTTTCTACATAATCTTCCAATGGTTCATCCTCTTTTTGAGTCATCCTGAAGATGTCATCTCTTCTCCTATCAATTCCTCTACAATAATCTTGGTACTTCTCCAAGAATTTTTTTTCATTGTGTCCCAATCTGGAATGCATCTTTGCCCAGTCCCATAAACCATCTCAAAGCAGCATCCTTCAAAGTAGCAGGAAATAGCTTCAGCCTATGAACATCAGTTGTGTATCCATAGCTTCTACACAGGACATCAAACTCAAACAAGAATGTATCTGGATCCTCAGTCACCAAACCATAGAAGACTGGTATTGTTGAAGGAGGTATATTCTTCTGAGCAACAGTCCTCTCTTGATTGGTAATATGAAACTCAAAAGTCACATGTTCTGGTGCATCATCCACTGCATCAGCCATGGCTAGGAAGGTTCTTTCTATATTATCAGTAGATGTTAATGAGAGGGAAAATTCTTCTTCAGTAATACCCTCACTCTGATCACTGTTGTCACCAATATCTGCTCTAGCTTGTTGGGTTGATGGGAGAAACCTTCCCAAAGATATACAATAGGTATGACTTTGTATAGCAATGGCTCCTACACAATGTTAGTAAAATGTTTTGGTATTTGGTGGGATGAAACCTAAGTATCCTATCTTCTAAAAGAAAAATGTTTAACTAGGAAAGCTTGGAAATAATAGGAACTAATCTTTGAAAGTAGCACCATCCCCGGCAACAGTACCTAAAATGTAGAGTATTTGCTATGTCTAGTAAACTTGGTGGCAATCACACAATTCAGAGGAACAACCTAACTGAATAGTCCACTATCACCCTTGAAAACAACTCCATTGAATTATCGACTAGGGCTAGTAAGCTTGTGATGGCACTGGCAATATATGTGCTTTCAATGATCTTAAAACTACCTAACTCATTTTAATACAATATTACAATTGCTAGGAAAAACTCAAAATTGTATGACAGTAAGGAAAGTAATGCCGGTACTGTTGCTATGGGTACATATAAAAAAAGACTGTAACTAATTACTGTTAAGGAATGAACACTAAAATTGAACTAGATATTAATAATTTGAACAAACACTCTACACTCTAGAGTACAACAAGGTAAATAGCTAGAATATCTTGAAGAATCTAATGCATTTATAAAGTGACTGTTTCAAATAAAGTAACATATAGGAAATGAAGTGAGGGATAGTTACCCTGAGTGGCCCTTGCTCAGGTGGTTGTCTCCACTATTCTAACTCAAATCTAGTTCTTCAGATTTACACAATCATGTTTGATTCTAATCCATTCATTGCACAATCCTTTTTGAATCACATAAGATCTTGCTGAAAAATATTATTCATGAACTCATAATCAAAATAACAACATTGTCTACATATAACTAGAAAAAGATATGGTACCTATATCTACGATTGAACAATCTACTTCAAACTTAAAACTTTCCAACTGAAAAAATTAAACTACCTCAACCACCGATCCATACATATAGGCATGGGGGATTTTATTAGAACAAGGTCTCTTAACTAAAATCATAAATCACCACTCCATACAAACCAAAGTGTGATAAATGCCAAACAACAACAACTAAAAGAGAAAGAAAGAAGAGTTCTAATGAAATTGGAACTTCTTGCTGAAACAAAGGAACATGGACTAGTTGAATTAGTCACATTGAACTCCTAACTACAACAGATTCCTTTTCCTCCATTTGTCTTTATTAATTGCTATCACGATGTGTGATTATCTTCATCAAGTGTCTCCATGTTGTAGTTACTATGTGTGATTTAGTTTAGAACCTCTCCTGCTCTACTGTCTAGAAACTCTTTGGCTACGGTCTGCACCTTATAGTTGCTATGGGTTACAATCCACCATCTTCAGTTGCAAGACTTAGTTCACAACACATGCACACAATACTAACAACCATATCAAGCACAAAATCCTTTACAATCCATACATTTCCACACATAATCATGCACAATTCATCATATTAAAACCATATTGGATATGCTTAATAATCAGGTTTAGGTCTACATAATGAACATAAAAGATAGCAAAGTGTAGGAATATTTATAGGACAAATATATGAGAATGTTTGAGAATTTGCATAAAAACATAAGAAAATTAGTCAATAACTAGATCCATCAGCCATCACAATCTGCAGGGGTTGAGCTGCATATTTTTCTCTGTTAGAAGTTATTTGCCATGTATGAAAGAACCTAATGTGCTCAGCTGTATCTTTGAAAATGGTGGGCCAATAATATTTGGCCCTTAGAATAGCATGTGTGGTAGACAAATGAGATCCATGGGCAATACCAAACTTGTCATGTAGTTCAAGCAGGACTGTAGCTGCTTCTTACTTATCCAAACATTTGAGGTATATCCCCTCGTATTTTTTCTTAAATAGGACTCCTCCTTTGATCATGTACTTATGGGATTTAATTCTCAAAGCTCTCCTTTGAGATGCATGTAGATTAGGTGGGCATCTTCCTGTGATTAGGACATGTCTTATGTTGGAATACTAGTCATCATGCAACTCAGAATCTACTGCATACTGTTGACTGGTCAGGTTAGGATTAATCTCTACAATCATCTGACTCAATGCTTGTCCCCTGACTAAATTCATGGGTGTGATATCCATGTCATACTCCTGCAACGCAGTGATCCATTTAGCTCTTTTTTCACCCAGCTCATTCTACATTAACAACATTTTCACTGTTGAATTGGGTACCGCTGCAATAACCTTACTCCTCAAGATATAGTGTCTGAACTTCTTCATTGCTCTGACTAAGGAAAGATCTTGTCTTTCTACATCCATATATCTCAATTCAACATCTCTAAATGGAGTGCTCATAAATTCTATTCATTTTTCTCTTTAATCTCACTCCTTTGAGTTAGGACAGCTGCACATGTATGGTCATATGCAAAGGAATATATGTAAAAATCCTCAGTGTAATCAGGACTAATCAACACTGGAGCATCTGTAATTGCTTTCTTAATATCCTCAAAGGTTGTCTTTGCCTCATGAGTCCACTCAATTTTTGCATCCTTTTTCAACATGGCATTCAAAGGCCTCACTATTTTAGCAAATCCAATGATAAATTTTTTGACAAAACTAATCTTACCCAAATAAGACTTCAATTCATTCTTGCTAGCTGGGAGCTGAAGCTTCATGATACAATTCACCCTATCAGGATCTATTGTTATTCCATTTTTTGATATGGCATGACCCAATATCTTTCCTATGGTCACTCCAAAGATACACTTCTTTGGATTCAATGATATCCCATATTGCTCACATTTCTTAAACACTTTTCTCAGATCTTTAATATGGTCTCCTCTTTGTTTTGAAAACACTGTTAGATCATCAATGTAAATCACAATACACTAACCTACCAATCCTATGAAGGCAACTTCCATGGCTCAATGAAAAGTAGCTCCAACGTTGATCAAGTCAAAAGACATGCGCCTATAGGTGAAAATTCCTTATTTGGTGGTAAAGGCAGTTTCCATCTATCAATTTTGTCAACCATGACTTGGTTGTATCCTGAGAAACCATCCAAGAAGGACATCATTTGTGCTCCATTAACCATTTGGAGGACCTCATCTATGGAAGGCAAACGATAGTTATCCTTCTTAGATACCCTGTTTAGATTTCTAAAATCTACACATAAGTGTATGTCTCCATTCTTCTTGTGTACAGGAACCAAATTGGTGACCCAAGTGGTATGCCTTACTGGGAAAATGATTCTGGCAGCTAACAATTTGTTGACCTCAAATATGAGGGGTTCCAGTAATGCATTCACTGGGCTCTTTTCTTCCTAAATGTCTTGGCATTTGGTTTCAATGGGATTGTATGAGTTATAATTGATGTATCATAAGTCTTTAATTCATCATAGGTCCATGCTATTACATGAATGTAATCCTTCAGAGATTCGGCTATCCCTGCTCTTTCATTTGCAGTGCATACTTTACCAATCAGGATATTTCTTTTATCCTTACCTTGTCCTATATTGACAGGCTCATATTCACCTCCATCTGTTTTAGGCAGGTCTTTCTGTTTGATCATACTATCTAGATCAAATGCTCTCTCTAACTCAATCATTCCTTTCAAAATTTTGTTACTTGGTAAATCAATTATATCTTCTTCATCCTAGATGTGATCTTCAAGATTAGCTTCATCAACTATATAGGCTTCAAACACATCCTTGTAAGCAATAAAATCTAGAATATGTTGGTCATCATCAAATACCTGGAAATTTGTGACATTATCCTTAATAGATGGTATGGACACCAGCTCAACTGTGAACCTCTTCATCCTTGATATGGATAAAGGCTCTAGTGTACTAGAAGCTTGTGCTAGAGCATCCACACAATAATTGAATTCTATGGGAACGTGGGTGATATTGAAGGCATTGAAGCTTTCTATCAGTTCCCAGACTATGTGCCTATAACTGGATAATCTCTTGTAGTTTCATGAATACATGCTTCTCACTTGTTTTTCTACTAACTCTGAGTCTCCAAAAACATGTAGGATCCTCGCTTTCTTCTTCAAGGCAAACAACAGGCCATGGATCAAAGCTTCATACTCTTCCATTTTGTTTGTGCATGGGAATTGCAGTATGTACGCTACCAGGAACGACTTTCCTTGTGGATTGATGAGATCCACTCCAACTCCAACTCCTTGCTTGGACTTGGATCTATCAAACCTTAACGTCCATGGTTTATCCTATGTTGAAAGTTTATCTAGACCTTCTTTCTTTCTTTTAGCTCGTGCAACACTCCTTTCAGATATTTTATTCTTGATTGTTCCTGTTTGACAACCTCTAGATGTTTCTGGGAGACTGAGATATCTGTAGGTTTAGATACTTGGATATCACCAAACTGTGCCTCTGGTGAGACCAAGTCATTCGAGATATGAATATCTTGATCTTTCTTTTCTGTCAGTATCTATTCTGAAGAATGGCTTGTACTTTCAGGCTCATCTTTATTTATTTCATGGCTTTGTTTAGTCACTTCATGACCTATTTTTTCTCCTTTAAACTTTGTTTTCTCTAATTTTTGCTCATGCTTTCATGCATCTAGATGAAGTAATAGGTGGTTGCTATCATATGTATTTAACCTCTCATTTACTTTTAGTAGTGAAATTATCTGCTTTTTAAGTATTTTTTTTTGCCTTTCCTACTATATAAAGACACAAACCATATGCAGTTTCTACATGTGACTCTTCATGTAATCTACACCATCCTTTCATAAGGACATCTTTAGAAGATGTTCCTGTCAACCCACATCTTTGAACCTCTCTCGACAAGTACCTTTCAAATTTAAGAAAATGGTCACCTTCATCCTCATCTGATGAATTGTGGTCAAATTCTACCATTAACCTTGTTCCTGGCCTGACCTCGTCCTTCTTATCATCTATATGCACATGCATGCACATGAGCACTTGCTCTATCTTGACCATTTGAGGCCTCAGTGTGTACACTCCTGGTTCTTCCTCCAGATACAATACCTCATTATTTTGATGGTATTATGTAATTATGTGCTTTATTTTAGGTTCTACCTCAATTCGAACCTGGTTGGGAATGCCTCTCCATGGAAACCACATGTGAGAAAAATTAGTGGCCATATAGCCATTTAGGGTTTTTGACCAGTCTCTACTCAAGAGCATACCATATGTTTCAGGGATATCAACCACCTAAATATCTCTATAATGTTGCACCTTGGGGTCAGATGCTAACTGTACATGAATATGAGTTAGTTCTTCTATGACATTAACTTCAGATTTGTATAGCTGGGTGACTTTCTTTAAAGACTTGGCGGGAGAAAGACCTAATGTTTTGCATATGGACAGGGGCATGACATTTGTGAAAGCACCTAAATCTACTACGTAGTTATGCAGATTCTTTCCAAAAATCCTTAGGGTAAGGAGAAATGGAGGTGCCTCAGACTTTTCTTTATACAGTATCACCTGGGCTGCACCTGTAGTATGGACTGAAGCTTTTTCGTTAGGTTTGAAGGTAGTATCCCTAGGTGTAGGATCTTTTACAAGGATGTTACTAGGGATATCATTGTTTACTAAAAGTTTCTCTAGGGACTTAAGGAAAGCCTTTTTAATAATAGGAGTCTTAAGTAACTCATATAGAGATAGACTAATCTTAATCTTCTTCATTTCATTAGCAAGATATGCAACTAATTTATCAAATTTCGTTAGCTGATTCATACCTTTTGTCACAGTTGTTTGTGATGAAAAATGTTATTGGTTTACCCTTGGAGGCCCAAGATTATTGCTAGCCTTAGTATCTGGAGGTGTATTAAAGTTATTTGGAGGAATAGAACTAGTCAGTGGACTAGTAGGACGGTTATTATTATTCCTTAGATTGTAGTTGTGACCTCTTTGGTACTATTTATAAGCATGGACCTCTTCGATCTCTTGTTTGGGCTCATTTTCATCTTCAAATGGGACTACATGTGTCTCAAATACCATGGCTGACTCTTCACATACTAATGTATAATTCTCATGTATCACATCCATTTGATGTTGGTGATCTATAGAACTCTCAAGAGCCATAGCAGATTCATACTCTAGGGGTACTATTTCATTGCCTTGAGTGAAAGAAGCCTCCCCTGCAGTGTTTTACACTTCCACTTGAAAAATACTTGCATCTATCTTGAATTGTGGGCAGTCCAACTCAGCATGTGTACTGGTGTTATGAATCCTACACCAATTGTTGAGTGCAGATTCTACTAAATTGATTCTTTTAGTTTGTTTTGGTTCAGGAGGTGGCTAAATATCCAAAGGCAATGGCAAAGAACCATTATTAGGTTTGGTGTTCAAGACTCTAGGAGGTCTAGGAGCATTATTGTTATTGTTGAAACTCATGTCATTGTTATATCCTCTGTCAGGATATCCTCTATTATTATTATACCCTCGATCAAGATATCCTCTATTCTGTTGATTCTGTGAGTTAGACTGAGAATAGAAACTCTAGTTCCTAAAATGTGTTACTTCAGTGGTCAACTTCTTAAGTTGAGTAGTTATTTCCTTGATATCTACTTTCTCTTCCTACGCCTTGGTTACTACGTTATCCTGACTAGGTTGGAAGAAGGATCTACCATTGCCATTCAACCTAGCCTCCAGAAGCACATATCCAGGATGTGGTACTATTTGATCATTCCCTTGGGGAGGCATGATACTAAGGGTGGCACTTGTAATAGATTTAACATTGAAGTAGGGGGAATCAAGGCTCCACTAATTTGCATTTGGTTAGGGAAAGCAAGATATCCTAAGTTCAGCATAAGATATTGTCCAACTGGTTTCATCTCCATGTTAACTTTGACTACTTCTGCAAATGCACAAGACAGGGATGTGATTGCAAGATGTGTTCTCCTTATGAACATTTTTGTTAATGGATCAAGAGCAGAATAATATACTAGCCTTGCAACCTCATCAGGGACATCATATGGAGGTGTCAACTTAGAATACGTTTTATGGAAACAAGCATTAAATTTTTTTATCAATTCTCCTTCACTTCTCTTGATTGTAGTGAAGTGATGATACATTGTAGCTGCATCTATAGGTATCCTGAACCTAGATTTGAAAGCATCTTCTAGTAATGGCCAGGTACTATTAGAATTTTGAGGATGGCTCACATACCAACCATATGCCTCCTCTCCTAGAGAGTAAGGGAAAAGTCTGCATACAACATCCTCATGTTGTGTTCTTGCTCTAAAGCAAGCTTCTTGAAATGTCCAGATATGATCATCTGCATCCTAATACGAATGGTACTTAGGATAAATTTTGTCCAGATTCTTGGGAAGGTCATGGTAGGCATTAAAATTGAGAGGTGACTCAATGTTAAAGAAGGCCATTGGAGATTGTACTAGTGCTATAGGCACTAAAGGAACTACTGGTGAAACTATCAGCGGTGCTACTAGTGAATTAGGGATGGTAGGCCTAGGATGAGCACTAGCTGAATGTGGTCTATGTCTAATAGCAGACAACTCTTGCAAAGGTCCAACGGATCTTAACCTTGTGTTAGGTCGGTGAGCAAGCTCAACAAATCAGAAGAAAATTTGGATATCCAAACTCAAACTTCACAAAGATATGGAGAAATCCTTCAAATAAGTTGATATTTATGATCACTTATCCCAAGTGATGAGATATTTCTGAAATATTTACGGAAATGTGAAGCTTTCAGTTCAAATTTAAAATTCTAACAACTGTTTATAAATATCTCACTAAATATCCTAAGGGAAGTGATATTTACACTCGGATTCTTCAAATTAATGGATATCAGTTGAATCTTTGTGCAAACACTTAAATCCCCAGAGTAAACTAAAAAGTTTCAAACAATTCTTCACAAGAACATGGGCAACCGCATGCAGATGATGAATCCTTGCAAATTCTAGTGATCGGGCCCTCCTTCTAGCACCAAAAACCTGTTGATGCAGTTATTACTCACAACAACAAGAAATAAAAGTTACTATCAAACCTCTATTTATCTTGAAATTGTAACGTTGGAAAATGTCCCCTTGGGGGCTTTTCCCTCATAAGGTTTAGCTCCTGGGTCTTTAGTGTGCATTTAGGACATCTTGCATCATATTTTGACATCCCAATGAAATGAGCCCTAAGTTTCGTGACAAATGGGACCTAGGGGGATCCCTTGAACCTAACCCTACCCAAAATAGGGGGGAGCACTTGGGTACCCGCGCCCTAGTCCTGCCCTATTTTGGGTTAGTCCCAATTTCTGGGTGTCGTCTTGTGACCGTTATTTGGGTCCTATGCCGACATGGTAAGTTTGAATTAAGAAATTCTTGGTGGGAGTGTTTGTAGTTGCATATAAAATCATGTTTAGGCATTCATTTGTAAACTAGATTTCAACTAGAGCATACTAAACGGACATTTTGATTCTCAAGCACTCTAAAGGTGATCAAAGGCTTTCATTGTGTTGCAAAAGCATATTTGTGTTGGTTATGTGTTTGTATTTGCAAATTTGAGAATCCATCTCCTCATGGCATGAAGAGATTCTTCCTCCATGAGATCTTCACTACAAGGTGACATTCATTTGTGTTTGTAAGCATTTATCATTTGGTTTTTGCCTCTACCTCCCTAGGCACGTACTCTCTATCTGACAACGATGTTCAAAAGACTTGAATGTTTGTTCGGGGCTTGACTGAGGCAAGCCTCTAAACACCACAACCCCCTCCCAAAGTTTTCATGATTGCAAGTTACAATTTGGAGTTGCAGACAAAGTGAAGTTGCAAGAGGGTACAACAAAGTGTCAGAATTACAGATGAGTGAAGAAAATAGTTACCTGGACTAGGGCGCTCGCTCATTAGTCCTCAAAGTTCCGCAATGGGAAAATATCTGGTAGATCAAATACAGGTTTGTAGACTGAGTTTCTAGATCTTGACAAAAAGTAGGACACTAGACTTGGGCGCCCGCTCTTTATTCCCCAACTTTTCCATCTCTGAACCCCAAAAATAGGTGCACAGTTATTGGGTATTTCACATCTTTCTGTAGTAGCATTTTCCGTAATTCATCTATTTGCTGTCGTATTTGCATAATTAGGGTTTTAAGGTACAATTGAGCATAAGAGAAGATAATTGTCAATTAAATCATAAAAATCCAAGTTTTCCTACATCTCACAGTGACCTAGGGTAGTGTTGTGATGTTCACAACACGCCCCATTTTTTACTCCTTAGCAAAATGAGGACCCTTGTTGTGGCTTTGCTTTTGCTTGTGTGTGTTGTTTAGCTTGGTGGTAATGGGAAAAAGGAGTGAAATGTTACAAAACTTGTTGAAAATGGAGAAAAAATGGCATTAAGTACCAAAGTTGAATATGGGTGAACTCCTTGTCAAAAATGAATAGGGGTTGCTTTTTGAACCATCTTAAAATTCCCTGTATTTTGCAAGTTATGCATGTTTTTTGGTAAATGCAGTGTAGGAAGGTTTCTTTGTTGCATATGCAAGGTCCTTTGTATGTTGTGTCTTTGTTTGATACATATACAACGTTGTTTGTATATCGGGTTCTTTGTTATACTTGTATGCATTTCGCTAATGTTCAATCTATACATATATGTCGCGGACCCAACGGAGTTGACAGTTAAAATAAATATTTGGTATAAGTCCACCGGATGCATTTTATTGTTGTATGTTTCGAAACATACAAAATGGTATACAACAAGCTGCATACAAGCCGCGGAACCGAAAAGTTTGTTAAAGATGGAAAAATCGTTGTATGTTCGTGCTTTGTATGTATCTTACATACAAAGCCGATATACATTGCCCATATACATAGCGCAGAATCGAAAAAGTATTAAAGTTGGTTAATTCATTGTATGTTTCGTGATTGTATGTATCTTACATACATTGTGATATGCATTGGCTATATACAAGCGGCAGAATCGAAAGATTATTAAATGAAGTTAAATGGTTGTATATTCCACACTTTGTATACATGTTTCGGGACATACATTGCACTTTGTACATGTAAGGCAGAATTCAGAATGGGTTTAAATTTGGTTAAAGTAATGTATCACACCTTAAAGCATATTGGAAGATACATTGCATTACATACATTGCCGACATACAAGACAAAACTCAGAAGAAATTAAAATCCGGTTTATACAATGTATCACTACTTAAAACATATCGAAGATACATTGCATTGTATACATCGCGGAGCTTAAAGTAAATAAACTATGGTTTATAAAGAGCGATAAGTCTGCCGATTGTATATTAGGGTTTGTATGTATCTTACATACAAGCCTATATACATTGCATTACATACATGTCGCGGATGCGAAGGAAAAATTAAACACATAAAACTCTTTGTATATTTTAGCGATTGTATGTTCATAATATACAACACGATATACAAGGAATTAAGCATGTGAAAAAGCGGGAAAGCAGAGTGGGAAGATTTTGAAGCCGTTTTAGGGCCCGATAACATGTTTTTGGTCAGCGATGGTTGAATCAACCATTCTTGGCATTGTATATGCATTTGGATATGCAGAGTTTCACAAATGCTGAATATTCATAACCCGATATCCAAGCTTGCATATTTTGGGCTCGTTTCACATATGTTGTAATGTTTATTCTTCTTGCTGGTTTATTAAATGATGATGGTACTTAATTTTTGTCTGTTTGATTGTAGGACCATGGAACTATTTGCGAAGGTCTGTTTGATTGTAGGACCATGGAACTATTTGCGAAGGTCGATGTCATAGAGTGGGTAAAGTTGCAGACATAGGGGCGACATGAACCTGAATTGAGGAGGATATCATCAAATATGCTATGTGCCAGTTGGAAGGTGGACTGAGTTAAAGATGCTAGAATATTCTATGCCAGCTATGCAATTGCCAGCTGGCGAGGCACGTGTTGTTCATCTGGACCGCTGATTGTTGTGAGAGGATCCTGATCATTGGATCAATGTAGTCATTTTCTAGACTTTGTTCTATAAAAGGGCCAGAACTTGTCATTAGAAAGGATGGAAAGAGGTCAATCATTTTAAATCTGACCAAGCCAATTAGATATAAGAGATCAGATTACCGAGACTAATGAGGACTAAATTGTTGAAATGTCAAGGTTCTTTCTTCAGATCATTGTAAATGTACTTGTTCTAAAGCATACTAGATGGAGATGAAGCTTCAGATTACATCCTGATTATAAACTTTATGTAATCTTCAAGTTGATTTCTGGATATGTAATGGTGAATGTTGTGTTCAATAGAAGCGCTTTCATTTTATTGCATGTTGTTGTCAACTTTTCCTTTGAAGATTTGCACTGGATCATGCGGATTTGTGGAATGTCCTGGTGAAGTATGATTCTAGTTTTCTTCTCTTCATTACTGTAACGGAGTATGTATGTGGATCAGTGATCTCAGTTAAGTAATCTTGGGAATCTCACTCTCTAAACCCTATCTTTGCCATTTCTTTTTCTTAATTTCATCAAAATCACTTCCATAACTGCAAATCATGATAAATAATGAGCATATTAGAGAAATATGCTGACATCCCGTAGATAACTGAAAATCATTAGCATATTTGAGCTAAATGCATGTAGTGTTGAAAATATCATGCAAAGACTTGCAAATAATGGTGGAAATCATGCAAATATCAACTTGTAGGCACATTATTTGAGTAAATTCATAGTGTAGAGGTAGAATTGTTGGAAATTTATGCAGAGCAGACATAAAGGACAGAATATTTGGAGGAATATTGAGGAACTTTGCAGGAACAATTGAAATACGTAAGGCCCCTGAATGATTAATAGCAACACACATCAACCACTGAGTAACGTCAGTAGATTATGAACTAATCAATGGAGATTTGGGATCATGAATTCTTTGAATTCATTGTATCTTTCAAGATAAATAAGGGTTGTTGTGTAACTTTTATTTCATGTTTGTTTGTAAGTAACATCATCATCAACAGGTAGGATAGTACATTGCAACTTGACCCTAGGTCCTTGAATGAAAGGGTGAAAGGAGGATATACACACCAAACTATCAAAACTCAACTATCCAAATTTTACCCTTTACATTTTGGTGAACCTGTGTTATTGGACTTTTTTGCACCTTTCTAAGTGTTTTACTTCAGATTTTCATTGATTTTCATTCATTTATATAGTCATTCATCTTATTACATTGGAAAACTTACAAAAATTTTGAAAATTTAGAAAAATTTAAAAAAATTAGAAAAAAATTGCATTCTAGGGTTTCTACTTTGCATCAATTCATTTGAATTTCATCAAATTTTTTATTTTACATTATATCTGATTTAAATTACATAAAATAACCAAAATTCATTTGTTTGCATTGCATTTTCATCATAAAATTGATAGGGTTTTGTTGAAAATTGTGAATCTTGCATATAACCTAGTAATTCCAAAATCTAGGGTTTGTAAGTAAAATCTTGTTTCAGATTTTTCTACTGATTTTAGAGACTCATTAAAATTTTAATTTGGCTTTAGTCTTTCATTTTAGAACAAATTTGCATTTATATTTCAAAAATTTGCATTTTTGCATAGAAAATTTCAATAAAAACTAGCATTTTCACTTGATTTTCACTAGATTTGCACTTGCATTTTGCATGTTAGAGCATGGAAATCATTTTTAGATCTTAGAGAATGTAATTTTAATCATATATCAGCTTTCAAAACATTCATATAGCATTTTACATCAAGATCTCAAACCTAGGGCTTGAAAAACATTGATTTTCACTAGATTTGACCTTATCAGCTCTCTAAAATTGCACTATAGTTGTGTTGTAAAGAATATTTTTGCACTAATTGGATGATATCAGGGGTATTATCTACTTCCCCTCCTAAAAATCTTTACAACACCTTGTTATTGGCCTCTTGGATTAAAAATTTGGTGAAAATTTACACATTTTTGTTAGTTTTGCCCTAGGGTTTGGCCTAGTTTACACCCTAAGCGTGTTGTAACAGATTTTATGCTTGTATGTGACTTATATCACTGATATTAATTTCTTCACCTCCTTAAATTCTTTACAACACCCCTCTAGCTAGGTCTTGGAATTGAAAAATCGTGAAAAATTGCCTATTTTTGCTATATTTTCACTAGGGTTTGACCTTGAGTGGCACTATAAGTGTGTTGTGATGGATATTTTGGAATTAAGTGGATTTTATTACTGATATAATTTCTATCTATAATCATTTTTCTCACAACACCCTTTGTCATGCTCTTTTGCACTGAGATTTGGTGAAAAATCGCTTATTTTAGTGCATTTTCACTATATTTTGACTCGTCATCATCTTAGATTTGAATCAAAAGTGTGTTGTGAAGGATATTACTACTGTATTAGACTGATATCAGACATATAATTTTATGCCCCTGATTAAAATCCTTGCAACACATTTTCCTTCATTCATTTACATTGAAAAAGTACAAAAAAACAAGCATTTACAACACATCTTGTGCCTAAAATTTGTGCATATTGCTGCATGAGTCTAATAACTCACTACCCTAAGAGAAATATTCATTTAAGAAGAAGCATAAGACACATGGGATCTAGTGCTCTTGAATAAGTTGGTACATTGAACACCTTCTTTACAAAAGGAGAGACTCAAAAGTTACAAGATATTACACCCATTACAAGTACAATGGAAGAACAAACTTTTCATGATGTTGATGATACTATTGAGGTGAAAAGATATGTATCTGATGAGCAAATAGAAAATTTGGATAAAGAGCTAGCCCAATTTCAATCATTTATGGAAAATGAGAGAATAGCTGAAGAAGTTCCTACAATTCATAGCATAAGAGAATTGATAAAAGAGGCACAAGATGGTGTTAATGCAATTCGTGGTCTAGCACATATTGTACAAACTAACATTATGCCAGTGACTGAATGTGCACAAGTGATAAATAATACTTTATCACCATCTCATACTCAAGTATCGGTACCTAGACCGACTACGGAAATATCTACCTTTACATCAATGATCTTAACAACTGATGCGAACGCTTGTAGTAATGCTACCACTGGTATTGGAGTATCTAATGGCACTAATTACAAAGTTGTGGGATTTAATTATCAAAATTTGGTTCCTAAGTGGACCTCTTCTACGAATAATTGTTCTCAACCACCTCTTCATCCCATTTATTCTCAACCTCCCATCACATATAGTTATCCTCAACCACCTACCACCTACCATTATGTCCAACCACCATTGACCTACCCACAGCTGCCGCCTATCATATCTCAAGCTCAATCAACTCCTCAATTTGGTTCCAATTCTTCACAGCAAACTGCATCTCCCAATGATGCCATCCTAAACCAACTTTTGCAGGGCATGACTGCTTTACAACAAAAGGTAACAAATTTGATAAATTCTTAGCAACCTAATATACCAACATATCATGCCCATAATCCCCTTTCCTATGCAATCCTAAGAACTCCTATGTCCGAGAGGTTTGAGACTCCTCGCTTTGAAAAATATGGTGGAAAAGGTGATCCTAATACTCATGTGGAAGCATTCATAGCTATGTGTAGTGATTTCTACTTTGAAGAGGACTTGTTGGGAAAACTTTTCTCACGATCTCTCAAAGATACTGCCTTAGAATGGTTTTTCTCTTTACCTTTGAATTCAATACACTCCTTTTCGTAGTTGATTGATCAATTTTTACAACATTTTCAAGCAAACATTGGACCTTAAGTCTCTTTGATTGATTTAGTTCATTGCAAGCAAGGTCCGAAAGAGAAGCTAACTGAATTCATTAGTCGGCATCAAGCTCTATATACGCATATTCAGTATCAGATGAAAGATGAGGATGTTCAGAAGGTGTTTATTACAAATCTACAACCTAACATCCGTGATAAGATCCTCTTGATGAAGAATAACTCCTTTCAACATTTTTGCACCGCCCTTCGTGATTACCAACTTTCATCTAGTCAGTATGAAAACCAAAACTCATCATCTCAAGTTAGTCAATCCATGGGTGGATCATCACAAAACAACTTTAAGAGAAACAACAACAATAGGAGTTTCATCAAGATTAATGAACCGAATATGAACAACTTTTCTAATGTGTCTGCTATCACAAATCTGATGAAAACATCATATCAACCAAGAAAATTTACTCCGATATCTAAGTCTTATCATTCTATCATGAATCAAGCTATGAGTAATAACATTTTGAAGCTTCCCCCGATTAAGCCTGTCAATCTTAGCAAAGCACAAGGGCCTTACTTTGATGCTAATTCCTTTTGTCATTTCCATCAGACACAAGGACATGAAATTGAATGATGTATGCATATTAAACATGAGATACAAGACCTTATTGATTCGAATATCATCCAGGTATTAGGTGTGAATGATAATGGAAATAAATTAGTTGCTCCGCCGAATCAGAATTTATAAATCTTTACTAATCCATTCCCTAAACATACTGATACCAATATGTTGGAACAAGATTTAGTGGAAGTAGATGATGATGATTATTTAGACTATGATAATATCGTGGGTATGATTTAAGTGGATAAGAAGCAAGTGGATAATCCATCTCATCCATGAAGATAGGGAATTTATGCTGAGGTTCCTCCTCTGTTATCCTTATATGTATCGGGAGATAACCAAAATGCATCAAAAAAACAAGTAGAACAACTGATATAGACAAGTGAGAAGGTACAAGATAATTCCTATTACTGTGTTAGAAAGGTTCAATAATGAAAGCTCGCTAAAAATTGGAAAAGAGTACAACAACTGTCAACAGTTGGAAATAATAGTGGTTCTCCCCCTCATAAGAAACAAAAAGTTTCATTTAAACAAGGATTTGACAAACAAGCACCATATGTTAATAAACAAAACTTTCATAAGAACTACTCAAATTTTGCACTCGACATGATTGAGTACCTCTCCAAGAGGTTTTCAAGTTCCAAAATCTGATACAACGATTATACTGTAAGTATCTCTAACCCTTTATCTCTCTCATGATGTGCTTCCCCCGTGATGTGTTATGTGTTGATTAGGCCTCCTAGGATGACCCCTGATTCTCTTGTAAGGTCCAGGATACCAGGAGACCGCCTCTGTTGTGACCTTCTTCTATTTGTATCATCATTCTTCTATATTGCCTCTCTCTGATTTCATCATTGTGTGTTGTGTCTTACAGACATAGCGTTGTGGTTGGTGACTTGGGGGCACCCTCCTACGTGACTATCCCTAAGACACTTGTTTCTCCTCTCTTATTTATTGTTTCCCTTCCTCTAGTGTTTCTATCTAGTGGGCGGATGATGAAAAACATTTACACTGATGCGGACCTAGCATCCCTTTAGCAAGAAATCAAAAATTGGACTTAGTTCCTAATATGACGATGGGGTTGTATATCTTATCTGATGCTTGGCTATTAGAAGCAATCGTACTTTCTGTGTAGTGATTTTGATGATCTTTATCTCATTTACAAACCTTAACAATATTGATGCTCTGCACACTTTGTGTGTCTTTGAATCTAGCCTTGGTGGTACTAATCGATTTGGAGATCTTCGTGATATAGCCTCATGGTTATTCTCTAACTCTGAATTTGTAGTATAACCTTGGCTCTTTGTGTGGTTAATCATATGCATTGATGTTGTTGTTTATCATGATTATGTAGACACTAACATGTTTCTTGCAAGGATGTGTTTGTGGGAACATTTGGTGATCGTAAAGTACATGTCACCTCCGGGGAGCACGGGCTTTGCAAAAGTCTGTGTTCCCTTGTGTGTTTTCTTCCTACCTTAACGTGCTTGATATCGATGCATGATATCAACCACCTTAAGGTGGGGGCATATATAAGGTAAGTTGTTTGTTGTAGATGTTAGCAATGTGCTTGTCCTTAGGTGCAGTTTAAATACCAGTGTGATGAGTACTTTCTGCACTCTAAGTTTGTTTGTAATCAATCAATCAATCATTTAAGCCCTCTACGGAGGCAGTATATCGTGTATATCCTTTTTTATCTTAAGCCCTCTACAGAGGTAGGGGTGGTGTATTTCTCAGAACAGATTGCACCATCCTGTCATTTTTAAAAAGTCCTCATCAAGAGGTGGGGAGCGGTTCTATGACTAACTCAACCCTTAAGTGTGTCTTCGGCGATTGTTGTGGTGAAACCCAATCATTCGTGTGTACCTGTAATGTGCCTGAGATGGTGATGAGCCTAGAAATAGGAACACTCCATCGCTTGTCTGCCGTGTTTTCTCCATGTCTTCAAAGTCTATGTGTTTAGCATGCTTGCTTTGTTTGGCATGTCTGTTGCCCCATATGCAGTCTAAAGACTTGCCTGATGAGTGCATCCTGCATTATAGGAGGTTTGGTGTGTCTTGCGTGTGTGTTGCCCCATATATGCAGTTTAAAGACCTGTACGATGAGTGCATCCTGCATTATGGGAGGTGTGTTTACTTTCCTTGTACTAACATCTGCATTTCATATATATGAGAAATGGAAAAAAAAAGAAATCATTCATGTCTTCTATGCATTAATGTGTCTTCTATGCATTTAGTGTATTCACCATGTTTTGCGTGATTGTAACTGTCTTCTCCATGTTTTAAGTGCTTGTCATTGTTTTCAATGTGTCTGGTGTGTCTTCTCCGTGCTTGGCATGTTTGTTGTGTTTGTTGACCATACTTTAATGCATGTATTGGCCTTGTGTTTATACATAAATTAAAGTGGGGGCTAAAGGTAACGTTGGAAAATGTCCCCTTGGGGGCTTTTCCCTCATAAGGTTTAGCTCTTGGGTCTTTAGTGTGCATTTAGGACATCTTGCATCATATTTTGACATCCCGATGAAATGAGCCCTAAGTTTCATGATAAATGGGACCTAGGGGATCCGTTGAACCTAACCCTACCCAAAATAGGGGGAGGACTTGGGTGCCCGTGCCCTAGTCTTGCCCTATTTTGGGTCAGTCCCAATTTCTGGGTGTCGGCTTGTGACCATTATTTGGGTCCTATGCCGACACGGTAAGTTTGAATTACGAAATTCTTGGCGGGAGTGTTTGTAGTTGCATATAAAAGCATGTTTAGGCATTCATTTGTAAACTAGATTTCAACTAGAGCATTACTAGATGGACATTTTGATTCTCAAGCATTCTAAAGGTGATCAAAGGCTTTCATTGTGTTGCAAGAGCAGATTTGTGTTGTTTATGTGTTTGTATTTGTAGATTTGAGCATCCATCTCCTCATGGCATGAAGAGCTTCTTCCTCCATGAGATCTTCATTACAAGGTGACATTCATTTGTGTTTGTAAGAATTTATCATTTCATTTTTGTCTTTGCCTCCCTAGGCACACACTCTCTATTTGACAACGGTGTTCGGAAGACTTGAATGTCTCTCTGGGGCTTGACTGAGGCAAGCCTCTAAACACCACAACCCCATCCCAAAGTTTTCATTATTGTGGGTTACAGGTTGGAGTTGCAGACAAAGTGAAGTTGCAGGAGGATAAAACAAAGTGTTGGAATTGCAGATCAGTGAAGAAAATAGCTCCATGGACTAGGGTGCCTACTCATTAGTCCTTGACTTTTCCATCTCTGAACCTCGAAAATAGGTGAATAGTTATTTGTTATTTCACATTTTTCTATAGCAGCATTTTCCGTAATTCATGTGTTTGTTGTCGTATTTACATAATTAGGGTTTTAAGGTACAATTGAGCATAAGAGAAGATAATTGTCAATCAAATCATAAAAATCCAAGTTTCCTTCATCTCACAGTGACCTAAGGTAGGATAGTACATTGCAACTTGACCCTAGGTCCTTGAATGAAAGGGTGAAAGGAGGATATACACACCAAACTATCAAAACTTATCTATCCATATTTTACCCTTTACATAAAGATATAATGAATTCAAAGAATTCATACTCCCAAGTCTCTGTTCGTTAGTTCTTAATGATCTATCGTCACTCAGAGGTTGATGTGATAATGTTGTTTTCTAATAAGGGCCTTGTGTCTAGATTTGAAGAAATCTTGTCTTGATGTTTATCTTATATATCTACTCCGCATGTATCTCAACAAATTGTGTCAAATATGATAATCCTTAGCTAGGATATGCATGTATTCATCTATATTTATCATAAGTTTGATCAATTCGTCTGAAATTTACTCCAGCTAAGATTATTTATGATTATCTTTCTAACTTTGATTATTCTTCTGAAACTCTAATAATTTGAACTAATCTTCACTTCTGTACTTCAAATTCACTCAAAGATTATGCAAATAAACAAGTATTTCACTGTTATTTTCCATTATTTGCATGATATTCACTAAAATTAGAGTATTCTGCTCAAATATGCTAAGATATGGAATTATCTACATCAGTTTTGCATATTTGATTTGTATCTGCTTATCATTTATCATTATTTGCAATTTATGATGATGATTTATGAAATTCAAAAGAAAACAAATTGAAATTCTAAAATTATTTGAAATTGTTGAGTTTCGACCATTGATCCACATGCACATTCAACACTTTCATGAAAAGGAGAGGAAATCAAACCATGCTTCAATAGGACATTCCACAACTACACACTACAGATGCTAATCTTCAAAGGGATTAGATGACAACAACATGCACCAGTTGATATACACCTCCAAAGAGCACAACAAATCACAGTGACATATCTAGAAATCATCCACAAAGATTACACAAGATTTACGATGAAGTAGTAATCTAGATCTCCATTCTCATTCAGTATTCAGAAGTATGCACATTTACATATGGTCTTGAGAAAGAACCATGGGGAAACACAAAGTCACAAAATGTATACTTAGTGCTCGCCAGCTCAACAATTCAATCTCAATTAAGCTCCTAATAGTTTACAAATGGCAATCCATCTCCTTTTATAGAACAAGGATAGGATGAGGGTACAAAGATCCAATGGTTAGTGTAGACACCTAAAAATGACTTGCCTCGTAAGCCACTTTCCTGCATCTTCACATCACTAATTTACCCTTCACCAATTAATTAAATAAATCCAATTTATTTAATTAATTTATCCTAAACCATTCATCCTTAACTATTCCTCCTAAATCATCCACTTGTGATAAATTAATTCATCTAATTTATCACTAAACCTTACAACACTATCCCTCATTAATTAAATAAATATTTTCAATATTTATTTAGTTAATTTGTCCATCTCCCTTATCATGATTAATTAGATAAATCATGTTTATTTAATTAATCTACCCTATTCTATAGCCTATACCTAGCCTAGTTGATTAAATAGCAATTATTTAATTAGCTACCTAGCCTACATGACCCCTAGACCAAAATTAATTAAATAAATCATTATTTAATTAATTTTAATCCTCCATTAACCCACTAACTAATTTACTACAGCCACATTAATTAAGTTAATCCCTTGATTAACTTGGTTGACCCTTCTTTAACCCATCCTCCCACACACTTTGAATAAAAATCATTTTTTTATTCAAAAGGTCACATGACCCTTCCAACTCACCTTTCCATTTTCATGTTAAAACATTCTCCATGAAATTAGCTTACAAATGTAAGACCCCAAGAATGTGCATGTGTCACATGTCCTCACACTCCTCAATAAAACTTAATTTTTTATTCAAACACTCCCCCACAAAAATGAATTTTTAATTCATTGACAAGCTCAATCTCAATCTATATCCAATCCTCTACCAAATCCCTTATCCATATTGTGTTGAGAAAACAAGAACAATCCACATTCCACTACATCCAACATTGGGTAAAGCTAGGAGCTCAAGGATGCAAGCCCCTCCACCTTATCAAGGAGTGAAGGAGGTTTGAAGATCATTGAAAGGTATAAATCTCTTGTATTTGAGTTCTTTTCATCTTTATCTTGTCTTCTTATTTTCCTTCATCTTCATTTGGCACGCATGGTGGGACCCCTTGGTCCTAAACTAACCTCCATTTTGGGTTTTATGAAGTTTTTGTGACGACAGGTTAGGAATAGCGCCATATCTTCACGCAGTAGCACCATATCCTTGTGGATTAGCACCATATGGCTCTATTTTAGACACATATACCTCTGAATCAACACCATCTAGAATAGCGCCATTGACGTAGTCTTGGGATTTTTTTTGTCATAGCAACATTTTTCTTTGATCTCTAGGTTTAACAGTTGTTTTGCAGGGTTTTTATATGTTGTCTAACAAGGGTTGATATAGGTTTTGAGATGTTTTTGCTTGCATTGTTAGCATACTTTGAAAACATATGATCTTGTTAGATTTTTTGGTTGAATCTTATAAACTAACCCTACTTCAGGAATACAAATTGTTGTAACCCATTTTGACTAACCTTGTAGGGTTCTTAACATATCATTTCATTATTTTGTGGAAAGATAACCCTCTATTTTTAAAGGTTTTCCCACTGTTTGTCATTTTAACGCTATCCAAACCCAAAACAACGCCATCTACCTCTGTGACACACAGGTCGTACGTATAATCTTTACTTTAGCGCCATTCGTGTCTAGTTTAGCACCATATTATGTTTTAATGTCATTTGTGTCTCGTTTAGTGCCATATTTTGTTTTAGCGTCATCCTCTACTTTAGCGCCATCCCCTGTCTGCTTAGTCAGCCTTTGTTCAATAGTCTACCTCTACATTAGCACCATCTACCTCTGCATTAGTACCATTTGTCTATGTTTTAGCACCTGTAAGGCCTGCCCTTGTCTCACTGGTACGTGCCAATTCATCTTATTGCTCTAGATTAAATGATAAAATGAGTCGATTATTATGTGAAGTAATTGTATGATGGATATATATACCTAGCTAGATTATGCATCCTCTTTTGGTCATTATATGTTGCTTCGGCTATGATCTCCATTGTTGGATTGATGTGTCATCTTGAGGGTGCAGGATGTTCTTATATAGGAATTGACCAATGGGTGGATGTGGAGGAAGAGACATGGAATCACTTAACCCTAGGCCACCTCACCTTACATATCCCTTCAGTCGAGTGGTCGACCTTGTGTTCTTGCAGTATGTTAGTCTTTTAAACCACCCTATTTGGTTGCGGATAGAGGATTGGTTCTTGTGTTTGCCTTATTGCCTCTAGCCAGAATCACTGTGAGTTTTGAATCTATGTTGTGCATGAACCCGTTGAGTGTTGTGTCTTATGCTTGCGTATAGTTGTTCAAATTCTCCTTCACTTCTTTGGTTTTATAGGATGCCTCCTTTGGATTTTTTATATGCTTGCATTGGAGTGTTTGCTAACAATCTTCATGATTTTGATATGGGATTGAATTAGTTTGATAGCTATCACGGGTCAGTGCTTTGCATTTTAAATGTCTTGTTATAACTTTTCGTAATGCGTGCTATGGTGTGTCACTTTTATTCTTTGTGATTTTTTTTGGAGTAGTTGAATTAGTGCATCTACTTCCGTAGTGGGATTCCTTGCATTTCTATGGCTGTCTTCTTGAATTACTTTTTAGGAGTAATAGTTAGTTGGAAAAAATAAAATAGTTAAATTAGTTATCTTAATGTCAATTTAGATTAGCTAAGAGATTCTTGTTTTTTTTTGTAATTTGGAAATGCATAACATCCCTGCTCAAAATTGGATAGTCGAACTTGTTTGTCAAGTAGATCCTTGTATGACAGTTATCTTTTCAAAAGGTGCCCTTAAAGTACAATTGTTCTTAAATATCATCCATTTCAATAGTCAAAAGTTAATTTTGGCCAATAAAAAAAAAATAAAGCAAATAGTTACCACTTTTTGTTGTGAATGAGGTGGATGATATTTAAGTAGAGTTAAATATTATGTCATATCTTAGTATAAGTAAAATTATATCAAAACCAAATATAATTATATCATCTTAACCTAATAAATTTGGACAGTTTGTTCAAATTCACTCCTTTCTTATGATAAACTCTTTTTAAAGATATGGGTTGTATTTTGTAGCAAAATTTCCTAAATTCATGTTAGTAATATATATACATTTTGGTTAGTATTATTTTGGGTGGAAAGGGGAGAAAATTTGGTTTGGTAAAACAAAATAGATAGAGGGAAGGTTTCTTTTTGACCAGGCAGTGTGGTTTTGACCGCTGGGGGATATAGGTGATTAGGGTTTTAAAATTGTGGAATTTATGGATGGAAAGAGGCCTTTTGGGGAAATTTTTACTGGGGTATCAAATGGGGAGATAGCTGATACAGAACAGAGGAGAAACAGAGATTTCAATTTCTACACAAAACTCAAAATGGTCTAGTAAGTCTTTTTGGGCGTTCAGTATGTATGTGACCTTCCTTCTGGCATAACTTTTGGTTGAATGAATATGCTTGTAAGTTCCTTAATCTTCTTCTTTTTCAATGTTTTATCTGAAAGGATTATGCATTTGTTTCATTTAATGATGTTTCTTATGCATGCTGGCCGGAGCTTGAAATCCTTATTAGTGCCTTCCAAAATACATTTGATTGAAGCTTTAAATTTGTATTATTAAACCCCCCTTTTTGGGTGCCTATTCTTTCCATCTTACAATCCATGATAGCTAGGGCCCCTGTAACTTTATTCTTGTGAGAATTACAACTGCCTTAGGTTTTATAGGATTCATATTGTTTAAGTTTAGGGTTTTTCTCTAGTATCCAGAAATGTCTGAAGGCCAGCCATGCACTGATAACAATCAACTATAGCTACAATGATATGAGGGTTACTCTTGTGAATTATGAATGTTCATCTCTCTTGCATTTTGTGCATATCCTGCAATCCTTGCATTCCATGAGAAGGTATTTCTTTGGGGCATATTGTCAAACAATTCATATGCCTTGTATGTGCTTTTACATTTTGTATACATGTCTACCAGAGCATTTTGAACTATATTATTTGTCAAATCCACCTTCTAATTGCTTCGATGGATGTCCATATCCTATTCCAAAGATCCCCTCCTAGCGCATGCCAAGAGTAGATTGGCAAAGGCTGATTAATCCATCTTTACGCCTGCCGATTGTTGTTGCTAGACAATTTTGAATGCCTTTTCAACAAATGCTTTTCATGCAATTCTCCAATAATTCATAGTGTAAACAAAAGATCTAAACATTCGAACAAACAATAGAGCTATTATTCTTTTAAAGAAAATATCTAGATATCCACGAAGATTTTAGCACAATGTGCAAGGAAACTAGTTCTTTCTGGCGAATTTCTAAATAATGAGTGGTTAGAAAGGTAGATTTAAATAACAAGAATTATCTCATGTTTCCTAACAAAGAGTAGTATACTTTTCTTGCATCTAGAAATAAATGTATCATATGCTTATCTTGATATTATCATTATGTATGCTATCAAATGATTGGTTATTAAGAGCTAGATCTTTTTCATTATTCATTTGAAACCTCGAGAGATCCTATGAGAATAATTTGACTTTCGTCTCCTTGGTATGAAGCGAAGTAGCGAATTTAATCTATGAATAGTTACTTGATATAATACCTTAGAAAGAAAGATCCTTGGATTATCAATATATGATATGTGATTAGTTATCTAGATTATAAATGTTGTCTCCCTTATATGTGATTGAGATTATAAAGCTTCTATTGTATATGAAACCCAATTTAGAAATAATATGATACTGGTCATCTTGTGGTTGTAATTTCAAGTCCCAAACTACGAAGTCTCTGCGCTACGTGTACGTAGGCAAGGCCATCATGGATGATCCCCCGAGACATTAGGTTGGCCCCTTAGGGCCTTAGGTTGTCACTTCATGAAATTGATTTTTGTGTAACTAATAATCATGCAGGACTAATGTTTCTTTAGATGTGCAGTATGGGACCTTTGGCCATGCAGGACTCAGAAGCTAAGAAAGTACCTTTCCAATTGGTGTATGGATGATCATCTGGCACCATGGTAAATGGGTATACATATGTATAATTTAAATTTGAAATCTTTGTATCTAGCATTTCAATTACGATGAATGTGATATACTCTGTTATGCAACTTGAGCTTTACTAAGTTAAGATTTGTAAATTGTTCTATCACGCAATTAATTCCATTATTATTATCTAGCAATATTTTTAGAGATCAGCATTACAAAAAGGTGTGTGTATGTGTTCAATTGATGCATTTAGACTTAGAACAAACCATGGTTATTTAGATCGTGTTCGTGTGTAGTAATGAGTTTTGTATATGGTTGAATGATGCTTAAATTCAATAATGCAGTCATGTAATCCCTAGAGATGTTAGTTAACTTGTTGAAACATATTATGTTATATTTTGTTACCATTATTTCTATAAAAAAAAAAAAAAAAATCCGCCTTATTCTGTTGTGGTTGACTTATCTCTAGGGTTGCATGGCGGGGCATTACAGCACCACTAAATTAGCACCATCTGTCTCTATTTTAGTGCCATATGTCTCTATTTTAGCATCATCTGTCTCTAAATTAGCACCATTTGTAGCTGTTTTAGTGCCATATGTCTCTAAATTGGTGCCAACTAGCTCTATTTTAGCACCATATGTCTCTGAATCAGCACCATTTGTCTTTGTTTTAGTGCCATATGTCTCTAAATTAGCATCATTTGTCTCTATTTTAACACCATCTGTCTCTGTACCAGTGCCATTTTTCTGACAAATTTCTAAAGTTTGTGCAGGCATCTAACAACTCCTTGCAGGTATCAAAGACACATGTCAAAGCACATTTTATCAAACTACTAACTTGTTTGTGCACAATTGATTGCCAAAGCATCTTTTTATCACTAGCTTTTAGGCACATTAAAGTTAGTTTAGTTGGGAATTAACATTTGTATGCTTTGTCTTGTTCACCTATAGACGTATGCTCTTCCCTCGCACCTTAGGGTGATCTTGGGAATCAAAAGTCTATTTGTGAACTTTAATTGCTTTTAAGTGTTATCTTGAAGGGGTCCTCTTTTGCGTATGCTCTCCCCTTGCACCTCGTGCAATCTTGGGTGATCAAAAGCAAGGGTGATTTCTTCTTAGTAGGCTTGCTTGGGGATTTCATCCCCCCAAGGAATGACCTCAACCACGTGTACCGATGGGGTATATCAAAGGGCGGAGAGTGAAAGTTTTACCTCAATCTAGTTGCATTGTCATTAGGATAGCCTTGGGGCCCTGGGTGATTCTGGACATAAGGTGAAGTGGTGCTTGCTTAATCGCTTGGTGTCACATCCCTTCAATGGACTAGTGTTTGTTGCAAGTATGGGTCTAACCGGTGTTGTCATTGATGTCACCATACTCCTGTTGCATTGATGATAAGGTTTGGATGAGCTTTGTGCTGAGGATATTGAGAAGATGAGTCCTAATCAGGAACAGAGAAAATCAGTGGAGACAGTGAGATAAAGATCCCAGCTAAGATGAAGATCAGAGTATATGGTTCAAAGGGTTTGTAGATATGTGTCTTGAGATGATCCAATAAAGATTTCAGAGGTCCGCATGAAGATCTGAAGAAGTTATGGCCACTCAAGTGAAACCGGTTCTGACAGGGGTTCAAAGGTGACAGAGTGACACAGATAGGTCCGGTGAGATCCAGAAATGCATTATCCTATTCTGCAGATTTGAGGGAGTGTTGAGGAAGTCGTTGTGAAGTGTCAACTTGATTGGTTCGTGGTTTGAAGGTCCACAAGCATCTATTCCTTTGCGACAATGATGACAGACTATGTTCTTGAGGTTCCAGATGAAGGAGATAAGGATTTCAGTAAGCAGATGAAGTGTGGATGTTCTTGGTGATTCAGGAAAGCTTGGGGTGGTCTTTGGATTGTGTCCAGTTTGTGTTGGTGGTCCACATTGGAGTTGAATCTTGCAATTGAAGAATAACCTCTGGATGATGGTGTTCTTCCTGAGACTGGCCGACTGGATGTATTACACATCTTGCGGATGTTCTTGTAGATGTTTGCCGACTTAGATGTTTATTCCTAAGTCGATGCCTTGTATAAATAAGGGATTGTAAATTCATTTCAAAGTGTGTCTTATGGAGATGAGAGTGTGGTAGCGAGGAAGAGAGAAAAAGGCAGAGCAGAAGTTTTGGGCTTAAATGGAACTGATTCAAGCATGGTAAAGATGATATTCTCCAGTTCAAGTTTGTGATACTTGTTACTTTGTAGATATTGTGTCTCTTTTAGGCAGTGAGCCTCTTGCGAGCAGTGTGCTCAGGCAGTGAGCCCTAATTGGCATGTGCCATTTTGTTCTTTCTATTCTTCTAACAGAGAATACAATCTTGGGTTAATCACCCCATGGTTTTTCCCTTAATTGGGTTTTTCACGTCAAAATCTTGGTGTCTCATGTGTTGATGTGTTTCTTCTCTTCAGTTAATGCTTTATGCTTTCATGATTGATTTATTATTATGTTGTTGAATAACAAAGTGGATTTAAGTGTTTAATTGGAAAAAAGTTTTGGACACCTGATTCACCCCCCCTCTCAGTTGTCTGTCCTAAATCTAACAATTGGTATGAGAGCCAAGTTCCTCTAAAAGGAGCTTAACTGCTTGAGGAGATCTAGGATGTCATCCTACAAGAAGGATAGTCTGAAGTTTGATGGAACCAATTTTAATCTTTGGAAAAGTCGCATGAAGTGTCACTTGCAATGTATGGGAATGTAGTACTGGACCATGGCTTCAACAAAGTATATTCCTCCATAGGGTGGTCTGAAAGCCCCAAATAAAATCACAGATGATGAAAACAATCTGTGGACTATAGAAGCTCTTCTAAGTGCATTATCTAATTTAGAGCTTTCAAATGTTGTTGACCTACCCACTGCTTTTGAGATTTGGGAAAAACTGGAACTTCTGCATGAAGGAGACAAGTATGTTAAATGTACAAGGCTATAAAGTCTGAAAGGGAAATTTAAAAATCTGAAGATGAGAGAAGATGAAAATATCACTACTTTTATGCCAAGAGTAAATGAGCTTGTTTGTGGAATTAGATGTGCTAGTGGAGACTTGAATGAAGATGAAATTGTTGGCAAATTTCTCAAATCCCTTCCTACTTCTTACAAAATCAAGGTTGCTGCCATTGAAGAATTCAGAGCCCATACAACTGTCACAAGAGATCAATTGGCTGGTAAATTGGCTACATTTGAAATGACTGAGTTTGGAGATGACCCCCCCAAGACTGAATCTGCATTCAGAGCTAGTGCTTCTGTAAAAGGTAAACAAAGGTTTGATCCGGGAGAGAACTCTTCAAGGAAACTATCATGGTATGAAAAAGCAAGAAAAGACATGGAAGAAGAAGAAGCAGAAACTACTCAACTTGAAGCTCTTATTGCAAAAAGACTACCAAGAGGTTCTGATAAGTATGAAGGAAAATTGTCTTTTAAGTGTTTCAACTGCAATAAGATTGGTCATTTTGCCTCAAAGTGTCTGGAAAGATTTTCAAGGCCAAATCCTAACAGATCAAGGTTCCAAAAGAATTGTTATTATGTTCATGAAGAGGATGATAATGAAGGAGTAACAGATGATGAATCAAAGACAGGAAACAAATCCAGAAGTGATTGGGTGTTTATTGCCATCAAGGAAGAAGATCCAATGCCCTCTAAATCTGTCAATCATAAAGTTGTTGAAAGAGCTTTGGCTACCCAAGTTGAAGAAAAGGATGATTGGGTCATTGACAGTGGATGCTCTCACCATATGACAGGTGACAAAAATAAGTTCTTAGATTTGGAAAGGTACGAAGGAGGAGTGGTAAAGTTTGGTGATAATTATGCTAGTAGAATCAGAGGTAGGGGAACTATTTCTTTTGATGGAAAGAACAAAACCGGTAATGTATTGTATGTTGAAGGATTGAAGCACAATCTTCTCAGTGTTGGACAGTTGGTGGACAAAGGCTATGATCTCTACTTCAAGAATGGAAAATGCAAGATCTTTGAAAGTTTCAGAACAGAGATTGCATCCGGTACTCAAACAAAAGGTAATATCTTTCATTTAGTTGGTACTAGTAAAAGTTGTCTATTTGTGCAAGTTGATCAAAGTTGGTTATGGCATAGAAGGATGTGTCATGTGAATTTTGATAATATCATCAAGATAAGCAATACTTAGGCAATAAGAGATCTTCCAAAATTGGAAAAACCTACAAATAGTTTATGCAAAGAATGTTAGTTGGGGAAACAAAGCAGAGTCTCATTCAAAAGCAAGGAACAATCTTCTACCGGACTATTGGAATTAGTTCATACTGATCTATGTGGTTTGACAAGAATCAAGAGTGTGCAAGGGGATAGATACTTCATGTTATTAATTGATGACCATTCTCGGATGATGTGGGTTACTTTTCTTAAAGAGAAATCAGAAGCTTTTGAGAAATTTAAAATATTCAAGGCTATGATAGAGAATGAAAGTGGATTAAAATTGAAATGTCTGAGGTCTGATAGAGGTGGAGAATTCACATCCGGTGAGTTCATAGATTTTTGTGAGAAGCATGGAATAAAGAGATAGTTGTCTACTCCTAGGACTCCACAGGAGAATGGAGTAGTGGACAGAAAGAACCGGACCATCTAGGAAGCATCTAGGACAATGATGATGGAAGCAAATGTTCCTTAGATCTTTTGGAGAGAAGCTGTCAGCACTGCAGTCTATACTCTCAATTGAGTTCAAATCATAAACAATACCGGTAAGACTCCTTATGAACTTTGGTTTGGCATCACTCCTACTGTGAGGTATTTCAGGGTCTTTGGAAGCAAATGTTACATTAAAAGAGATGAATATCTAGGCAAGTTTGATTCTAGAAGTGATGAAGGAATATTCTTGGGTTACACTACTCAAAGCAAAGCATACCAGTGTTATAACAAGAGACTGAGAAAGATTATAGAAAGTACAAATGTGAAGGTTGATGAAGGAATTGAAAAACCCTCAAGGTTTTATGAATATGATGAAGATGATCAGAATGGTGTTCTGATTCAAGGAGCCCAAGCCCCTTCTACAAGTCACATTCAAACTGATCCGGTAAATTAGGAAGAAGAGATGAGTGATAATGAGCCTGATCAACTCCCAAAGTTCCCAGGTATGTAAGACTGAACCACTCTGAAGATCAAATCATAGGTGATAAAAGCAAAGGTGTACAAACAAGAAGAAGAATTGCTCAAGACTCAGATGAGTATTGTCTGATTTCAAAGATTGAACCTAAGACAGTAAATGAAGCTTGCAATGATGAAAACTGGACTAAAGCAATGGAGGAAGAGATGATGCAAATTAAGAAAAATCACACTTGGGACCTTGTTCCCAGACCTAGAAAAAAGAATGTGATTGGAACCAAATGGGTCTTCCGGAAGAAACTGAATGAATTTGGTGAAGTAATCAGAAATAAAGCCAGATTGGTCTGCAAGGGTTACTCTCAAATAGAAGGAGATGATTTTGAAGAAACTTTTGCTCTGATGGCAAGAATTGAAGCAGTCAGATTATTTCTTGCTTTTGTTGCCTTCAAGGACTTCAAAGTATATTAGATGGATGTCAAGTCTGCCTTCCTGAATGGTGACTTGGAAGAAGAAGTATACATTGAGCAACTAGATGGATTTCAATTGTCTGATCATGGTGATATGGTCTACAAGTTGAAGAAATCTCTATATGGACTAAAGCAAGCCCCAAGAGCCTGGTATGAAAGGTTGGATAAGCATCTTTTGAAGATTGGTTTTAACAAAGGTACTACTGATAGTAATTTGTATTTCAAAATTGATCATGAAAACATCTTAATTGTTGAAGTGTTTGTTGATGATATCATTTTTAGAGGAAGAGATAGTATGTGTAAAACTTTTGCAAATCAAATGAAAAGTGAATTTGAGATGTCCATGCTTGGGGAAATGAATTTCTTCTTGGGTCTACAAATCACTCGAACAAAGAAAGGAATCTTCATTTCTCAGACCAAATATGTGAAAGAATTATTGAAGAAATTTGGGATGGAAGACTCAAAACCAATGAATACTCCTATGGAAACTAGATGTAAGTTGGGCAAAGATGATGACTCTCCTAAGGCTGATCAGAAAAAGTACAGATCAATGATTGGAGGATTGTTGTATCTCACTCAAACTAGACCTGACATTATGAATGTTGTGGGTCTTGTTGCTAGATTTCAAGCTGATCCTAGAGAATCTCATGTCATGGCAATCAAGAGGATTTTTAGATATCTAAAAGGAACAGTTGAGTATGGATTGTGGTATCCCAGAGATCATAATTTCTCTCTTCATGCATATACAGATGCATATTGGGCAGGAAATGTGGATGACCGGAAGAGTACTAGTGGTGGAGCATTCTTTTTGGGGAAGAGATTGGTTTCTTGGCTGAGTAAGAAACAAGAGGTAATATCTCTGTCCACTGCAGAAGCAGAATATATTGCAGTAGCAGGTAGTTGCACTTAAGTTTTGTGGATGAAGCAAATGCTAAGAGACATAAGAGTGGAGTATGAAGAGCCTATCACAATCTTCTGTGATAATTCAAGTGCAATAAATATATCTAAGAATCTGGTGTTGCATTCAAAGACTAAGCATATTCAGTTTCTGAGAGAGAAAGTGAGCAAGAATGAAGTCAGATTGAAGTTTGTGCCTTCCCAGGATCAGATTGCAGACATCTTTACTAAACCTCTACCTAAGGATTCTTTTGAGTATCTCAGGGAGAAGTTAGGGGTTATTTTCCCTCCGGTGATGAACTAAGGTGCACTAGAGTGCATCAGTCTGGTAGATATCATAGTCATATCTTGTGGTCTGAATTGATGATAGGGAGCTGCCACTCAGGGGGAGCAGCTGGTATGATTTTAAAGTGTTGGAGTTGCAAATATGAGCCCTTTGCCATTGATGTCAAAGGGGGAGAGAAGACATGTGAAAAACAAGTGGTTGATGATCAAAGGGGGAGCAGTAAAGGAAGAGAAGACATGTGAATGGTTGTTGCTGATAGGGGGAGTTGTGATAGTAAGAGAAGTTCTTGTCTTGGTGGTTAAAACATTTTTTCACATCATATGTTGCCATCAATGACAAAGGGGGAGATTGTTACAAGTATGGGTCTAACCAATGTTTTCATTGATGTCAACATACTCCTGTTGCATTGATGATAAGGTTTGGATGAGCTTTGTGCTGAGGATATTGAGAAGATGAGTCCTAATCAGGAATAGAGAAAATTAGTGGAGACAGTGAGGTAAAGATCCCAGCTAAGATGAAGATCAGAGTATGTGGTTCAAAGGGTTTACATATACGTGTCTTGAGATGATCCAGTAAAGATTTCAGAGGTCCGCATGAAGATCTGAAGAAGTTATGGCCACTCAAGTGAAACCAGTTCTGGCAAGTGTTCAGAGGTGACAGAGTGACACAGATAGATCCAGTGAGATCCGAAAATGCATTATCCTATTCTATGGATTTGAGGGAGTGTTGAGGAAGTCATTGTGAAGTGTCAACTCAATTGGTTCGTGGTTTGAAGGTACACAAGCATCTATTCCTTTGTGACAGTGATGACAAACTATGTTCTTGAGGTTCCGGATGAAGGAGATAAGGATTTCAATAAGCAAATGAAGTGTGGATGTTCTTGGTGATTCAAGAAAGCTTGTGGTGGTCTTTGGATCATGTCCAGTTCGTGTTGGTGGTCTGCATTGGAGTTGAATCTCGCAATTGAAGAATAACCTCCGGATGATGGTGTACTTCCTGAGACTGGCCTACTAGATGTATTACACATCTTGTGGATGTTCTTGTAAATGTTTGCTGACTTAGATGTTTATTCCTAAGTTGATGCCTTGTATAAATAAGGGATTGTAAAGTAATTTCAAAATGTGTCTTGTGGAGATGAGAGTGTGGTAATGAGGAAGAGAGCGAAAGGCAGAGCAGAAGTTTTAGGCTTAAATGGAACTGATTCAAGCATGGTAAAGATGCTATTCTCCAGTTCAAGTTTGTGATACTTGTTACTTTGTAGACAGTGTGTCTCTTGTAGGCAATGAGCCTCTTGTGAGCAGTGTGCTCAAGCAGTGAGCCCTAATTGGCATGTGCCATTTTGTTCTTTCTATTCTTCTAACAGAGAATACAATCTTAGGTTAATCACCCTGTGGTTTTTCCCTTAACCGGGTTTTCCACATCAAAATCTCGGTGTCTCATGTGTTGATGTGTTTCTGCTCTTGAGTTAATGCTTTATGCTTTAATGATTGATTTATTATTATGCTATTGAATAACAAAGTGGATTTAAGTGTTTAATTAGAAGAAAGTTTTGGACAACTGATTCACCCCCCTCTCAGTTGTCTGTCCTGAATCTAACAGTGTTCACAGTTTGTGCCTCACGTACCCTTGGGTATATAGACGGCTTCCTAGAAACTTGTTCAATCCTAGCTTAAGACTTCTCAGCCATATGAGATTGTGATGCACTGGATACCTATAGGGACCGGGAAGTTACTCATCGCACAAGCCACATTGATTTTATCGCCAAGTGCAAATACCCTCTAGAAATGAACATGCATGTCGTGTATGCTCTCCCCTCATGACGTAAGAGCGATCTTGGGTGATAAAAAATGGTTAGCTCCTCCTCATGGGACTTTCATGTCACGCCTACATAAAGGCAGCGAGATGAGCTCATAATCTTGTATACACCCTCTTGAATAAATCTAGGAATGTTCACATGAATGGTGTGTCCTCTATGTCAAAACCCGTGAATCAAAAATCAATTTTATGCATTAAAGTTAGCCATTGTGTCTTCTTGCTTGCATTATCTCTTGCCAAGAATCTTTGAGCCAAGAAAAATCAAATTCATCCATCAATCCAATAATTTCCAAAGCTACACAGTCTTTCAGTGCCTTCAGTCCTCTGTTTAGCGCCATCTATTCATATTTCAGCACCATTTCCCTCTATTTTAGCACCTTCTGTATCTATTTTAGTGTTTTTTTCCTCCGTGTCCAAAAAATCAAAATTTCCATCAAAAACATCAATTTAGTGTCTTTTTTCCTAACATTGGGCTAGGTCTCCTCCCAACACCGCTAAACCCTCCCCCATTTATCAAATCCCATCAACTGAGCTTATCTAATCCCTTTATCCAAGCTTAATCAAATTTATCCTAATCCACTTCATCCTTAGTCTTAGTCTATCTTCATCATCCTAATCATTCTTATCCACCTCATCTTAATCCAATCACCCATCTATCTTAATCATCCTAATCATCATCCTAACCATCTATCTAATCCACATCATCATTCAATCAACCTATCACTTTCATCCAAATCATTCAATCCAATCCTATCCTAATCACATCTACCTCATCCTTAATAAACCACATCATCATAATAACCAACTATCCAATTCATCTTCCAATCAAATCAACACTATCCAAACCATTATCCAACCTCATCCAAGACCTCATTAATACTATCCTACATCAAAAATCCTCAACATATAAAACTTCATCAAAATCCTAATCTAATCCATCCTCCCCTCATCCAACATCAATTAACCTTCATCAAAAATAAATCTCCAAAACATCACCCAAACATCAATCCACAATCTTCTAAACCATAATCCAAATCTAAAATCAACATCATCAACCATCCAAAATCTATCTTCAAAATCAAACATCCCAACCCTTAATTCTTAATCAATAATTATTCTTTGCAAATGAAACGTTGGTTAAGGACTTCGTCTCCTCCATCCTCCATCCATCTTTCATCCAAAAGCCCAACCACAACTATCCACATCATTATCAAAATCCCCCAACATCATTATCAAACTTCAAATCCAAATCAACCCTATCAAAAAATCAAGACCTGAGTTGATCATCATCAATCTTTATTCAAACTTTCTTGAGATCATTAGTCTATCTTAAGTAAGTCATCCAATCAAATCAACCCAATCAACTCTATTGCTTAAGTGTCATTATTCTACCTTAAGCATAGAGAATCATCATTCATCCATCAAAACAAATCAAATCAAATCATCCTAAGGTCTTGAAATTTGATCCCCAATATCACAATCATCCATTATCCATTTCATCTCATATCTCTCCAAAAACATGGATCCTTATGTGGAAATGCAACATTTACAAAGACTTAAATATGCCTATGAGGATTTTTATCCTATCACTAAGGAGAAATGCAAAAACATCATTAAAGATATCCCCTTAGCACACCTCATCATTAGAGAAGTCCAAGCCCCTACCCCATCTTCATTATATCAACCTTCATCATACCAACCTTCATCCTATATATCCACCCCATCAACCTTATATCAACCTTCAACATCTTACATGTCACCCCAATCAACCTCATATCGACCTTCATCCAATATGCCATCATATCTACCCAACCAATCAATACCTCCAATTTACCCATCCCCCAACCGTTTTCATGCTACCTTTGGTCAAGGGAACATCAACCTAGCACACAAGCACCTTATGGCTCAAATTGAGAGATTAAGTGGACAACCAAGACCCTATGTAAATCCCCTATCTTCCAATCCATCAATTTCTCCAATCACTCCATCACAATATCCCTCCAATCCTATCAACCTTAATCCATCACCCTATCTACCTTACAATCCATCAATCTCAATACCCCCACCACAATATCCCTCCAACCTTATCAACCTTAATCCTATGTATCTCCTAGTCCATCAATCCCTATCACCCATCCACCATCTAATTTACCATTTAATCCACCAACAAATTTCCCATATTCTAAGCTAACAACATCCAACAAATCCTTGAGGGATTTTCCCCAAAGGAAAAGCAAATCTATGGAATCTCCCAATCCCTCAAGCCCTATCATCCATTCACTATCTAACCCACCATCAAACTTTCCAAATCCTAAGCCCACAACATCCAACAAATCCTTGAGGGGTTTTCTCCAAAGGAAAAACAAAGCTATGGAATCCTCCAAATCCCCTACCTCTCCAACACCACCATCTAATCCAAAGCCTATCCTTGAGCCCATCTAAGAAACAACACTATCCAATCCCATTATCCCTTCACCCAATCCTAATCCTAATCCCACAATATCTACCATCATTATCCATCCACTATACTATCTACTGCATACCTCTCCTAATCCATCAACCCATAAACTCATGAAGGATGTCATCCATTGGCTAATAGCAAGGAATCAAACACCCTCATGCAATCCAACACCCACCAAACCCTTTGAAAAATATCCTAGCATAAGTACCTCATGTAGCCATGTTAAGGAGCCCATCCAAGAACCTATCACACCCATCCAAATCACTTCCACCGCCACATAAACACATGAGCTATGCCTAGATTCAAATCCAAAGCATGTTGAAGCATTAACCCCCCATCCTAATCAAGATCTAAACATCCCATCTAATCCCATCTAATGATCACCCTATCCATATCAACCCTATCACTTCTACCACAATAACCCCCATTAATCCTTTACCCCCACATATCAACCCCATCCCAAATCCAATCTCCTATCCACTTGGAAAAAGCACCTTCATCCGTGGTGGCTCTCTCAAAGGAAATGAACAACTTCCTTCCACCATCTATCCTCTTCCAACAAATAATGGACTTGCATCTTGTTTCCAAAGCACTAAACATCCCATTGCATGTCACATGCTCCAACATATGAACTATCAAGGAAAAGGTTTAGGCCTTCATGAACAAGGCATCTTGGAGCCCGTCCACACCACATTCCATCCATCCTTGCATGGCCTTGGCTATACATCCCAAGGAAAACAATCTCAACATGTTGGTACCACCCACCCATCTTCCAAAATCCATTCATCCAATTCCAAACCCCGTGCATCTCTTCGCACCTCCAAATCATATGTCACCATCCCCCCTCCATCATCATATCATTTGCAAAAGCATGTGACCAAACACATCCCTCCATCAAACTTACCTCCACTTCTACCAACTCGTAACATCTCCATCCTCAAATCTCCTTATCCTCTCATCCTTCCTACTCCTAAAATTAAATCCCCTTATCCTCCCATCCTCTCAACTCCTAATATCCCTATCCTTAAATCCACTCATTCATTTATCCATAAATCCACTTTTAACCCTCTACCCATAAATCCCCTAAAATCCCAAATCAAGACCAACAAAAGCACACATTATCCAAACTAGAAGCTACCAACACACCCATGGGATTCAAAAATAAAAATTTGGATGCCTCTCTACATAAAGCAAAACATCCACAAAATCCTAAAGATGCTATCCCTCCCAAGAAAAATACAAAATCCAAAAGGCTACCAAAGCCCACACCATCAAATGAAAAAGAAAAAGCAAAAATGGTGTGGGTCCTTAAGCACAAAGAAAACAATCCAAATGAGCCATCCACCTCCAACTCTCAAAAATCCCAAACTTATCACTCCCCATCTAAAAATACCATAATTCCTAAGTCTATTTGGGTCCCTAAAACCCCAAATTGACCATCCAAAAATTGCCTATCCCGATCCCCATTACTACCCACCCCCCATCCAAAATATAAGCTTCAAAATCCAAAACGGTGTGTACAACCGTTGGTCTTAGTTCCCCTCGACCCTACAACATTCCCACATACCTCCATCTCTCCATCTTTCATCCACTATCCTACATATCTCCCCCATCACATCCCTTTGGTCCATGTTTTTGCATAAACCTTACATAATCCACTATCCACCATCCATTCCATCTTCTCCTATCTACCAACATCCATGCAATCATCATCCATAATGCTATCCAACATGGGACCATCTTCCACTTGCTATGGAAATAGACGCTAGAGTCCCCATTCCATCAAAAAATCAAAAAAATCAAAAATCAAAAAAATCAAAAAATCAAAAAAATCAAAAAATTAAAAAATCAAAAAATCAAAAAAATAGTAAAAAGAAAAAAATATGTCCAATGGTGAAAACCACTCCTTGTGGCACCTTGGACAAGTACCATGATGAAAACCCCTTGTGGGAATCATGTGTAATCCCTTTCCCATCTATTTATACCCTACACTTGGGGGCAAAATCGCATCCTTCATCCACATCCATAATATCCTTTGCATACCCTATCCATTATCATCTACTATTATCATATCATATTCCTATCTGTCATCTTCTATCCTATTGTTTCCAATCCATCCTATCCACTATATCTTCCTCCTTAGATCTTGATAAAGACAAGGGGCAAAATATCAAAACATGCTTTGGACACCTCTCGGCATATGTCCCTTTCTAAGCATATCCTCATACATCCATCTACTACAAAGTCCATTCATCCCTTCCAAGCATTTGCCCATCACGCAAAATCGTAAGCATCATACCTAGAGTGGGGCATATGATTCCTTGCAACCTAGTCTTTGGAGAAAATCCTAAAACCCCCATCCATCTATCATGCATCCCTATCCTATTACTTATCTCTATCTTCCAATCCATCTATCATGAATCACCTACCTATCCTCTTTCATCGCCAATCCCCCTATCCAACCCCATCACCTTCACCTCTAGACTCCGTGTTCCCTTGTCATTGGTACCTAGCACAAAGGCTATCTAAATGTAATCCAATGCCATCCCATAATAAAACCATACCCCATCCAAAACCTTCAAAATCACAAAATCACAAAATATCAAAATATCTAAAAAACCAAAAAACATTCAAAAAATCTACAAAATCCAAATACAATCATTCCAACATCATCATCCAAATCAACATCATTCCAAAATCAATAGCATCTCATCACCAACCTCAACATCTTATCACCAATCAACTATCCCACATCATCACCACAAACCAGAACTACATATTCATCATTTCCCACATCTTAATGTGACTTGATCCCGTGGATATAGGGTATGTAGGCAATCTGGAATACGAAGGAAGTTTCCAATACTCAAGTACATAATATGCACCCATCCAACTCACTTGGATGATCCCTATCCTTTGAGCTTACACTAGATCCATATGCAATATCCAAAGCATTGCATCACTTATCAAAGCATCATTCCTTAACAGAAACCATCAACTATCAAATCAACATCAACCACAACTTGTAACCATCATATATTGTGCCAATCTTACAACATCACCCATCAAAACTATGCCCTAGGATATATCGTTCCTACAATGGGCATGATCCAATCATCCATCGATTCCTGCCTTAATGGATATATCGTTCCTACAATAGGAAGAATCTATCAATCATCATCCATCTTGGCAAGAGATACAATAGTTGTTGTTGGGTCACTTGGTCTTTTGGTTATTGATTTTTATCTTTTGTCTTATTCGAAGATCACATCAAAACTACCTTGATCTCGCTATATCATGGTATGTGGTGAAAATATCTATAATGGGGCATAGTCTTTGCTTTTGTATGCTGTGCTTGTGGGTTGGTCTCATTACTCCAAGCTAGTATTCATATCTTGTGGACCGTAGGGTCAGTGCTAGCATATGGATCTCCTTTTGCATCTAAGGTTCTTCATACCTTTTGTGTATTAAGGACTTATGCTATGAGTCCCCTTCCCTCATCTAGACAAGGTTGTACTATCTTGGGCATGCATGGGATCCCCTCTTGTCTACGTGTCTAGTCCATGCAAATGTTGGATAAACATCATCACCCTGGTCTTCTATACCTTGGTGAAAATATCCGCTTTGCTATAACAAACCTATGATTGCTCTAAATCATTTTCAACACAATAATCATCTATTTCCAATCTATCCATCAATCCATCATCAACCTATCATCACATCTGTCATCCTCAAAATCAACTTGATCATCCATTTCGAGATCATTCTCGTGTTCTTGTAACACCGCCTATCCTCTCGAGGGGGCATCACCCTTACCAATCATCCCTAAACCTTACCCTATTCTTCTAAACCAAAGTCTTTTTCTGTCCAATCCAACTCTATATCTTAAACTTCTTTGAAATAATATTACTTAGTCACAGCATCATTTCAAAGAGGGGCAAAATGTAGACAACTAAAAATAACTTGCCCCGCAAGCCACTTTCTTGCATCTTCACATCACTAATTTACCCTTCACAAATTAATTAAATAAATCTAATTTATTTAATTAATTTATCCTAAACCATTCATCCTTGACTATTCCTCCTAAATCATCCATTTGTGATAAATTAATTCATCTAATTTATCACTAAACCTTACAACACAATCCCTCATTAATTAAATAAATATTAATATTTATTTAGTTAATTTGTCCATCTCCCTTATCATGATTAATTAGATAAATCATGTTTATTTAATTAATCTACCCTATCATATAGCCTAAACCTAGCCTAGTTGATTAAATAGCAATTATTTAATTAGCTACCCTAGCCTACATGACCCCTAGACCAAAATTAATTAAATAAATCATTATTTAATTAATTTTAATCCTCCATTAACCCACTAACTAATTTACTACAGCCACATTAATTAAGTTAATCTTTTGATTAACTTGGTCAAACCTTGTTTAACCCATCCTCCCACACACTTTGAATAAAAATCATTTTTTTATTCAAAAGGTCACATGACCTTTCCAACTCACCTTTCCATTTTCATGTTAAAACATTCTCCATGAAATTAGCTTACAAATGTAAGGCCCCAAAAATGTGCATGTGTCACATGTCCTCACACTCCTCAATAAAACTTAATTTTTTATTCAAACACTCCCCCACAAAAATGAATTTTTAATTCATTGACAAGTCCACACCATCCTCACACTCTCCCATTAAAAAATTTCTCATCCTTCCCAACGTGAATTTAAAATTCACATTTAATCACATCCATCCAATATTGTTGATGAGATCTTAACCATTGATCTCATCCTCTCATATCAACCCTTGATTTCAAATTTGAATCTCAACCATTGGATCAGATCCCTCTCAATTGGCCTATAAATGGAGCCCTCACCCAAGCCATTTCAACAACTTCTTCATAGCATCCTTACTATGCCCAAATTTCTCTCATCTCCTCTCATCATACCTTTACCATGCCAAAATCATCCGTCACCTCATAGCCAAATCATCTCTCAATCTCAATCTATATCCAATCTTCTACCAAATCCCTTATCCATATTGTGTTGAGAAAACAAGATCAATCCACATTCCACTACATTCAACATTGGGTAAAGCTAGGAGCTCAAGGGTGCAAGCTCCTCTAGCTTATCAAGGAGTGAAGGAGGTTTTAAGATCATTGAAAGGTATAAATATCTTGTATTTGAGTTCTTTTCATCTTTATCTTGTCTTCTTATTTTCCTTCATCTTCAGTTAGGATCCAATCAAGATGATCTGATGGTCAAGAAAATGTGGCACGTGATTGCCAGCTGGAAAACTTTAGTGGAGGACAGAAAAATTGGAATATTCTCCACATCTTTGACTTAGTCTTCATTTTCTCTACTCAGCATCTTCCTCAGATTCTTCCTCTGCAGAGCCTTCAGTTACTCCGAATCCAGTGTCTGTACGCTTGAAATATGCATATGCCCCTACTACCTTGTTTATTTCATCTCTATTTTGTACTCTAGCCTTTTTCTTTGGCATACTTTCTCAGGGAGAATTCACACTTTGATATTTTGATCCATATTTCAAGATCTAGATATGTCTAAGGCATGACCTAGACATACTACTCTGATACTATTTTTACCATACCACCCAAAGCAAAGGAAAGCAAAACAAGCCAAGCAAAGCAGAAAAAAAATCAGGTCCCTATTTTTCTAGGGCAAAGTGGGGCATGTTGTGTAACCACACAACACATCCTTTTTCATTTCTTGCCACTTTATAAGACAAGTCCTTCATGACTCCCATGAGTCTATCTAATTTATCTTCGGTTGTCAAAGGATTTTTCTAGGCTACCCTATTTGGCTGGGAGAGTTTTACATCTATTCTCTTAATATGCTTCCTTGAAGCTCTCATATTACTTTCAATGTTAATGGTTGTAGCATAGGATTCTCTTAATGTTTATGTACTTTTATCCCTTAAACAATAACCAATTTTAGAATGAAATGCACCATGGTATAGCACCAAACACATTGATTCATTAGGCCTAAGATGAGGAGGCCCTTTCCTCATTGTCATGATGAAGTAGTTGTTGAAATCAACAATTGTTTCATTAATTGCCTTCTTAATAGTTGTGAGTTCATGGATGGAAAACTTAGGGTCAATCCTATCCCAATATTGCAGTCAAAATATCCTCATGAATTCATCCCAAGAATCAATACTATTATTTAGGAGGCCATTATACCATTCTTTTACACTTTCTTCTAATGAATGTACAAACAATTTCATCATGACATCATCTTCATTCTCATATTCATCAATGATATTTAATGAAATACCTAAGGTGCTCTTCACTTGTGACAGCATTATTACCCTGGAATCTAGGTATTTTCCCTCTAATTTCATTAGGAATAGGATAAGGAAAGTTAGGAATACCAAAGAAGTCAAGTTGCTCATACCTTTCTACTCCCAAAGGTTGCCTAGGTGGAGGAGACCTTTCTGCTTGTCTTCTTTGTGCAACTCTAGGATCTTGGACATTTTCATATTGTTGATTCATTTGATTCTGTGGTGGTTGATTATGAAAAATTTTAATATGTGAATTATTCATACCTTATTGTCCCATTTATTGGTGTTGTTGTGGATTATATTGCTAATTGTTGCAAGTATGAGGATAACTAGTGTTGTCATTGATGTCAACATACTCATATTGCATTAATGAGAAGGATTGGATGAGCTGTGTGCTGCGGATATTGAGGAAATTAGTCTCAATCAGGAACAGTGAAGAACAGTGATGACAGTAAGGTAAAAGTCCAAGATAAGATGAAGATCAGAGGACGCGGTTTAAAGAGTTTTCAGATATGAGTCTTTAGATGATCCAGTCAAGTTTTCAGAGGTCCGCATAACGATCTGAAGAAGTTATGATTGATCTAGTAGAACCGGTTCCGACAGATGTTCAGTAGTGACAGAGTGTCACAATTTGGTCCAATGAGCTCCAGAATTGCATTATCTCATTCTGCAGATTGGAGGTAGTGTTGAAGAAGTCCATGTGAAGTGACAACTAGATTTGTTCATGGTTTCGAGGTCCGGAAGCACCTTTTTCATTGTGACAGTAATGACAGACTTTGTTCTTGAAGTTCTGGATGAAGAAGAGAAGAATTCTAGTAAGCTGATGAAGTGTGGATGTTCTTGGTGACTCAGGAAAGGTTTTGGTGATCCTTGGATCGTGTACAAATCTTATTGGCGGTTCGCATTGAAGTTAGAGTTTGGTTTTGATGTAAAGACCACTGGTTGTTGGTGTTCTTCCTGAGACAGGCCGACCGAATGTATTACACGTCTTCCGGATGATCTTAAAGTGTTTGCCGACTTAGATGATTGTTCCTAAGTCGATGCCTTGTATAAATAAAGGATTGTGAAGTCATTCTAAAGTGAGAATTGTGTGGATGAGTGTGGCATAGCAAAGAAGAAGAGCGAAAGGTAGAGTAGGAGTTTTTGGGCTTAAATGGAACTGATCCAGGCATGGTAAAGATGTCAATCTCCAGTTCAAGTTTGTGATACTTGATTACTTTGTAGACAGTGTGTCTCTTGTAGGCAATGTGCCTCTTGTGAGCAGTGTGCTCGGGCAGTGAGCCCTAATTGGCATGTGCCATCTATTTTTCTTATTCTTCTAACAGAGAATAATCCTTGGGTTAATCACCCCGTGGTTTTTCCCTTAACCGGGTTTTCCACGTCAAAATCTTGGTGTCTTATGTGTTGATGTGTATCTGCTCTGGTGTTTATGCTTTATGCTTTCATGAATGTTTAATTGCTATGCTATTGAATGATAAAGTGGATTTAAGTGTTTGAATTGGAAGCAAGTTTAGGATAACTGATTCACCCCCCCTCTCAATTATCAACAATTCATACCCTGTTGTTGTGCATTTTGAGTACTCTAGGAAATTTGAGCTTGTTGCAACTCAAGCAGAGCCTACACTTCTCTTTGCCTATTTCTGATATGATCGAGTAAATCAAACTCATCATCAATAATCCTTTCACTCTCATCACTATTATGAATTCTAGGCTATTCATCATCATTGGGAATGTTACCATGTTGATTCCTAATTGACCTAGTAGGTGAAGTATGATGTTGGGCAGCTCAAAGTGTCTTCATTTTCATTTGCCATTCCAAATGTCCTCATATATGCATCACGAGATATATCTCTACTTCCTCTACCAATAATGTTCTCATTCCTCCTAACTTCATGGGTAAGTGCAAAAAGTTGGGGGGCCAAAAAGTGGCTAATTTTTTTTCAAAAAAAATTAATACATAATGCGAGCGCGTTATAACGTGCTCGCATTATGGTTTGCTAATGAAGAGCCTAAGGCTCGGCAAAACCAAACCATAATGTATAAAAAAAGAGCATTTATGCTCATTTCATTTCTTTATTTTCCTCTACACCCGCGGCCTGCAAACCCTAAGAAGTGTGCTTGCATTTTTGAAGACTCAATTCAACACCAAAATCTTACCGATTCATCACCAAAATGCCGCCACGACGTCGAGCAGGCTAAAGGAGTGAGTTTTTTTTTTGTTTGAATTTGTTTCTAACTAGGTAGGTTTGAGTTGATTTTTGATGTAATTTTACTTAATTGTCAGGAAATGTTAATGCACCTCCTCCTCTTCCTCCTCCTCCTCAAAATCCACAAAATCCTAAAGAGGAAATACCTGCTGAAGAGCAAACCGAACAACAAACTCCTCCATCCATTCCTCGACATGCCCCTGGAACACAAGAAAATCTAATGGGGCAAATTGAAAACAATAAAAAAGAAATTGAAGACATAATTGCAAGGTTGAAAGATCCTTCAACTTCAACTTTGCATAGGTCCACGCTTGCTCAATCTCTTGAATCTATGTTATCAAATGTAGATTCAATTAGCAAGCAAATATCTATTTGGTCGGATAAGAGGAGAGAGTTTAGAGAGTATTATGTAGACAAGCTATCATATGAAGATGTGAAAAAGTTACAAATTACAAATTTAGACTTGTGTTCCATTTTCACAAACCCACAAACAAATCAACCTCCACCCATTACATGCAAGAGGTTCCCTATCCATTGGTGCAACAACCAAGCGATAAGGGACAATTTTGGGCAGAGGTGGTGGATGGTTTTTTACCATCCTCCATGCAATAATAATGAGGTACCACAATACTTTTTGAGGAAATTATACTGCGAGTTTGTCCTCAATAAAGTGCCAAACTATTTTGATATGTAGAACTTCCAGGGTAGAGGTGAGGGGTCAGTACAAGATAGACCAGGGGCACATGTTGACCCACAATGGCCAGTGAGATGAGTAATCAGTAGAGCAGCCCATGAGCATGTTTCTATCCCTTCCATTGTGAAGGAGAGTGTTGAGGTTGATACACTTCAGTCCATTAGTGCCTTGACCTAGAGCATCATAGAGCATGCCAGTCCTACAGCACAATGTGGGTTGGGAGATAGTGCGAGGAGTAGGGTCCCACCCCATGCTTTTCAGACTTGCAGGTCAGCCTATAGTTATGACCCCATGGATAGTCAGGACGTAGGTGTATAGGCTACATCTGCAGCTGAGTAGATGGTGATGACAGATACCCTCCTGAGTGAGACTTTCGGCCTTGATACTCAGGTAAATATTAGCAAGTTTATTGAATTTAATTTATTAAATTTCATTTTTGAAATGCAAGATAAACTAATTTAGTTTGATGATTTTAATGAAATTTTAGGGTCATAGCATTGATACAGTTTTCAGTAGTTCTCCACCTGCATATTACACTACATCATCTGTTGTCGGGGTATGTAACTAGTAAACAATTATAAATATTACATGTGAATAGCATCGTTATATGAATGGTATTCTAATATCTAATTTTGGATGTTGAATAGGTTAATATTGGAGATTTCATGGCAACACCTACCAGCGGTGGTGGACTTCAAAGCTTCACGGATGTAATAAAATAAATAGTTTAATGAATGAATTGTACTTACCAGATTTTTGTATGTGACTTGTGTGCTTTATTGTGTGTACTTCCATGTTTAGGTGAACGTGTGTGTATGTTAGGAGCCATAATTTGCATCACTATTATAGTTTTTGTAATTGAATAATGTTGTTTTATTTCTAAATGATGCAGGCTACGGAGACACCTCCCGATGTTCATAGGGCAATGGAGCATGGTGTGACCTCTACGATTCATAGCTCCATGCCATTGACAGGGGTATGAGGCAGATTAGTAAATTTCAATTTACATTCATTGTTATAGTTGTTTATTTTTTAAAAATCAAAAGATTATTAATTTGAAGTTTAATTTCTATCTAGATGGTTTCTATAGGACATGACATCACCACTGCCTATTCCTGCTACTAAGGAAAGTGAGGAGACAGATTATATGGTAGCGGTAAGTGATTATTTTGTTAAATGTTTCATTTTTTATAACATGTAATTTATATATATATTAATGTCTATACTTTTTATTGTAACAGCTAAAGATGCAGGAAGAACTAAATAGGAGTAGCCCTCGGGTTCGTAGTAGACCACCCACATATGCGTCTCCATCCCCTAGAAGATCAAAGGCTACCCGTGATCTATTCTCTTCACCAACCAGAGGGGAATGACTTTTTTATTTTGTTCCTTTGTTGTATGTCTATATGGCATTTGTGGACATATATTTTGTATTGCATATAGTTGACATTGTATGCCTATATGACATTCTTGTAAGCCTATATGGCTATTTTATATATATGTTATACTTATATCAATAGATATTGATGTATGCCTATATGGATATTTGGTTAATACAAATCTTTTTTATTGATGGCGTCCATACTTGCATTATAAATCCACATTTGAATGGATATTTGTAGATGGCTACTTCAAATATTTAAAGTCCAATTGTATTACATAGGATGTTTGTTGATCCAATAAGCCAGCTATTGTTATTCAAGTATCACCTAAACCTCATTTTGGCACTAAAAGATAAAAGTTGTATTTAAAATAAAAATGAATCATCATGTTGAATAGAAAATATTCATATTCTTTATGAGTTGCTCAATTGAAAATATTCAAATGAGTATGTTGATCCATATTCTTTATGAGTTGGTCAATTGAAAATATTTCTTAATTTCTTGTTATTATACCATATTGGGATGCAAAGAGTATGGTTGTTGTTTTGAATAAGATAGTCAAAATCATATGCTTATGAGCACCTGATGACCATTGTGGTTATTAAATGTAATTCCTCTTGCATATAAGGTGAGGTTATGAGATTACATTGAGTCTTACCTAATTTTAGTATGCAACATAACATTGGGGCTATAGGCTTCCATAAGTCATCAACAATCAAGGTTCAAGGTTGTCATTGAAGTCAAAGGGTCAAGGTTGTTTGTCATTGATGTCAAGGTTGATGCCATGATGTTGATAAGGTGATACAGTGATTCAAGGTAGGTGATGGTCATGAGGTGCATGATGTTGTGAATATGGTTTTCATGATAAGGTCTCTCAATTTATGTTGATGTTGCACAAGACAAACATGGTTCATATGATGCAAGGTTCATGTTCATGGTGGATGCAGTTTTGTTCATGCAAGGTTTTGTTGTGAATATGATTTTCATGATAAGGTTTATCTTGAAAGGTTGATATGATGCAAGGTTCGTATTCATGGTGGATGTGGTTTTGTTCTTCCAATAAGAAGTTAGAGAAGACACAAGCTTTCATAATCCTAATCTTATTGATAGTTAGGGTTTGCATATTGGGCATTAAACCCTAAAAAGAATCTACTTTTCTTAAGACTTTAAAACCCTCAATTGCTTATCGTGTGTAAAGTGCACTTTTTTTTTAATTTAATATTGACTTATAATCAGAAGTTACTATCACATAAATCAACCTACTAAAGGGTCTTTAAGTCATTAGTTCACCAACCCTTCAACCTAACTCAACTGGCATCTCTAGTAAACTCTCATAAGCTCAAGCACCATATCATAATCGAAGGTCATATTTAATTGATATGAGGGCAGGAAAAAGGATTGGAAGGTCAGTATTTAAAAGGAATTTGGAATACAAATAATCATCTCTATGTAGTTGAATTTGATGGGCATGCCTTTATAAAAGGCTAAAAGATAGCTTTATGCAGGATATCATGGTATTTGTAGTGTTTGAAGATTGAAGACTAGTTAGTGTTTGTATCTCGGACTATTTCAGCATGTTTGGGTGCAAAACAGGACCATGTCTAGCCTAAACGTACCCATCTAGATGCGTTAGAATTGTTAGTTTGGCTGCACGAGGAGAAGAACAAAAGTTACACCCCTTTGCAACTTTACACTGCCTCCTTTTGACAATTTTTTGGGCAGCAGAAAAACTTTCACCACGAGCAAATACCTCAGAGATATAAAAAACTAAGAGAGGTTATTGTAGAGGGACCCTACATGATCGTGTTTCCTTAGACAGAATGTATCTAAGTGACACGGTTTCTAAGTAACAACTCGTCAAAGATTGCTACCTTTTTGCACTTTGGACTCTTCAGGGATATCACTGGTACAATGTAGCTCGAACTGTTTCGGCATATTTGGGTGCAAAACAAGACCATGCCTAGCCTAAATGTACCCATCTAGATGCGTTAGAACTACCAGTTTGGCCACATGAGGAGAAGAACAAAAGTTACACCCCTTTGCAACTTTACACTGCCTCCTTCTGACAATTTTTGGGGCAGCAGAAAACCTTTCACCACGGACAAACACCTTAGAGATATAAAAAACTGAGAGAGGTTATTGTAGAGGGACCCTACATGATCACTTTGCCTTAGATGGAATGTATCTAAGTGACACAGTTTCTGAATAATAGCTCGTCAAAGATTGTTGCCTTGCACTTTGGACTCTTCAGGGATATCGCCAGTACAATGTAGCTCAGACTATTTCAGCATGTTTGGGTGCAAAAAAGGACCATGCCTAACCTAAACGTACCCATCTAGATGTGTTGGAACTATCAGTTTGGCCACACGAGGAGAAGAACAAAAGTTACACCCCTTTGCAACTTTACACGGCCTCCTTCTAATAATTTTTGGGAAGTAGAAAACCTTTCACCACGGGCAAACGCCTTAAAGATATAAAAAACTGAGAGAGGTTATTGTAGAGGGACCCTACATGATCACTTTGCCTCTAATGGAATGTATCTAAGTGACACGGTTTCTAAATAACAACTCGTCAAAGATTGCTGCCTTTTTGCACTTTGGACTCTTCAGGGATATCGCCGGTACAATGTAGCTCGGACTGTTTTGGCATGTTTGGGTGCAAAACAGGACCATGCCTAGCCTAAACATACCCATCTAGATGCGTTGGAACTATCAGTTTGGCCACACAAGGAGAAGAACAAAAGTTACACCCCTTTGCAACTTTACACTGTCTCCTGACTTTTTTGGGGCAGCAGAAAACTTTTCACCATGGGCAAACGCCTCAGAGATATAAAAATTTGAGAGAGGTTATTGTAGAGGGACCCTATGTGATCACTTTGCCTCAAACAAAATGTATCTAAGTGACACATTTTTTGAGTAATATCTCGTCAAAGATTGCTGCCTTTTTGCACTTTGGACTCTTCAGGGATATCGTCAATACAATGTAGCTCAGACTGTTTCGACATGTTTGAGTAAAAAAAGGACCATGCCTAGTGTAAATGTACCCATCCCGACGCATTGGAATAGTCAGTTTGGTCACATCAGGAGCAGGACGAAAGTTACACCCCTTTGCAACTTTATATTACCTCCTTCTGACGATTTTTGGCGCAGCAAAAAACCTTTCACCACGAGCAAATGCCTCAGAGATATAAAAAACTGAGAGAGGTTATTGTAGAGGGACTCTACTGTTGATAACTGAGAGGGGGGGGGGGGTGAATCAGTTATCCTAATTATTTGCCTTATTAAACTTTCCTTTTGTTTGAAGCAGCATAAAATCAAACACAAAACATAAACCATGAAATAAGAAACACATGACACAGTATTTTTGACGTGGAAACCCTGTTAAGGGAGAAAACCACGGGGTGATTAACCCAAGAATTATTCTCTGTTAGAAGAATAGGAAATTACAAAAATGGCACTTGCCAATTAGGGCTCACTGCCCGAGCACACTGCTCACAAGAGGCTCACTGCCTACAAGAAGACACACTGTCTTACAAAGTGATTAGAATCACAGTCTTGAACTGATTGGAAGCATCTGCATATGCTGGAGTTCAGTTCCGGTTAGGTTCAGTATACTGATCTGCTGCACTTCATCTTTCCTCTGTTCTTTAGTCTGCTGTCCTTTCACATACCGGATCTTTCTTGTTACTTCTGCTCTACTCTGGACTTGTTCGCATATCCTCACATTCATTCACACACTTTACCACTAAATCCATCCTCTATATATATCCGCACAAGTAATTTCATCATCTTTCTAGTCGGCATCCGGAACAGTCTAGTTTCTTACAAACTTAGTTCTGTCGGCTGAATCCTTGCTCACCAAGCAATGCGGATCAAGCATATACTTGTAGATATCATCAATTATGTCGGCCAAACATGATTCATGCCTCCGCAACCTTTATCATCATCTGTAACACATCCGGAAAGTAGTTTGATACTCAGTCAGTCAGTTCTTCCTCTGTTTTCACTGTCTCTCAGGAATCCGGTACTCAACTATTCATATCTTTTTCCTTGTCCATCTCCGGAGGCTAAATCCTTGGAATATACTACTCAAGATAGTCCTCTTGACTTCCCCAGATCCGCACTGCACCAAGACACTTCCTCTGAGAGATCCGGACCAATCTGTCGGACCTTGCCACATGCTCTGTTCTTGTTCACCGGACCACCACAATCTTCAATCTGACTTCCGGTAGAGACATATCATGACTTGCGGATATGTGGGATGACCTTTGTTGCCATCAATGACAACAACCATGAATCCATATAGTGTCTCTTGCCAACAATCTCCCCCTTTGGCATTGATGGCAACACTTAGTGAAAAATGACTAAGTGTTTACACTATGCTCCCCTTTTGCTGATGCTCTGTCTTTATATACAATTTCCGGAACTCCCCCTGAGTTGGATTCCTCATTTTTCACTGCTCCTCACTCCCCCTTTGACATCAATGGCAAAGGGTAGGGTCCGCACACCAAAATTTTCAAAAATTTTCTATATATAGCCGCATATTTACATACTCACATATACTGCAGAATGTCTGCAAAGGATGTCTGCAGTTGAACCATTTCAGTAGCCCAACTTAGCTTCATTCTGTCCAAGATTGAAATGTGACCACTCAACAAAAATGCAAAAGCTTCTGCCCGCCTGAGATCTGTCGGATCTTTTGTATGGGCGGTGGTCTGGGCATCACTGATGGCCTCATGCATCGTTTCCAACTTAGGGACTATAATCCTTCTAAGTTCTCCCATCCGGTTGGTAATGTTCTTCCTCTCCTTCTCAAGATTCTTTATTTCATTCAAGACTGCAATAGTCTGACATTCTTGATTTATTATAGAGGAAGAGAGAGGATCAAAACTTTGAGATAAGCTTTGAAGCTTGTCCTGTTCCTCTTTTATTTTCTTGTCAATTGCTGCTGTTGCCTTTGACCAAGATATACAAAATTTGTAGATGTCACCGCCATCCTTAAGAGCATTTTCTAAGCTCTTTATTCCAATGCTTACAATCTTCCTATCCTTAGAGATTAAATCTAATATTTCAGAAAATCTCTTATCCAAAAATTCCTTCCGGACCTTGTCTTCAGCTGATTTTTCTAGAGAATTAAAATGTGTATCAATACTGCTGACTAAGGTTTTTAGATTACCGGAAGTGGAGGCTGTCGGATCTATTTGGATTGATGGCATGATCTTTACAAGTACTCCGGAAGCAGCCTCTATCAACTCACAGTCTTCCATATGAGACTTCAGGAGCTTTTCATTTGCCTTGGCATTTGCAAATGAAGCTATCTTCATTGTTTGTACCGGAGAGAGGGAGTCAAAATCAAATGGACCTTTTAGAAGCTCCGGTTCATCAATCTCTAGAGTTTCTTTGCTCAAAAATTGTTGAACAGTTTGTGCAGTGTCTCTTGCCGGAGACAGATGTTTCTTTTCTTCTGCAGTCTTAGAACTGTCAACCTCTTTGTCTGTCACCACTGCTTCCTTCTCCTGCAATTGCTCTTCTTCTTTGGATCCGGAGACTGTAGGGGACACTGGAGGAGAGATGCTTGCTTGTTCATGGGCCACTTCTTCTGGAGCAGAGGGTCCCAAGTCCTCACTTGTCTGTTCAGGGCTCACTTCTTCCGGAACAGAAGATTCCAAATCAGCAGCTGTTTCTGCACCTAAGTCCTCTTCAACAGGAAGATTGAACCTTTTGAAGGCCTTCCGGAGGATCTCTTCTGTCTCTTGTGCCACTTTGTCAGTCTCACCAAGCATGAGCTGATTCATCCTGGCTTTACTTCTGAACTCATCTCTGCAGTCCTTGAAGATCATGTTCATTGTCTTGGGATCAATTTGAGGATATAGCTGAATAGCTATCTGCTCCCGGATCTCAAGATCTTTGGCATGCGCATTATTCTTTCTTACTTCCATTTCCTTCTCTAGGCTTTTAGGAATGAGAGATATGATCTCAATGAAAGCCTTATTGTATGTGTTCAGATATTTAACTGTAGCTTCCTGCAGAGTCTTTTGGTCTGCCTCACTGAAGTCATCATAGGATTCAGTCATTGGTTGAAGGTTTCCATCCACCGTGACCGACTTGATTATGCTCTCTAGTGACAGAGTGGGCTTTTCAACAGTTACCTCTGCCATTTCCTCCTTGTCTTGGCCTGTGGAGGGCTTACCGGATCCTTTCTTTTTCTGTTTCTTTACTTCTCTTACTCCTTCATCTGATTCTGTCTCCTCTTCATCCTTTTGGCTTTCATAAGCCCTTGATGCTTTTGTCTTGGATCTTTTACCGGATGCCTGGACTTCCGGTTTTGAGCTTTTGGTTGTGGAAGGAGCAGATCTCTTTGTTGATCTGGTCCGGGTAGGAGCTCCAACCGGAGCACTTTCTTTGCTTTTCTCTTCTTCCTCAGCCTTTCTCCTCTTTTCCCGGCTGGCATCAAGTGCCTCTTTTGAGATGCCTAGGCCTTGAGCAATGTGCTCTACTTCTTTTCTCACTTTTCTCTTAATCTCAGGTTCCCTGAGTTCTACATGTAGTTTCACGCTCAGCTCCTCAAAGGTTCCAAACCTTTCTGCCTTAGGATCTTTGGGCTGACTTAGCATGTGTTGAACATGCAGCTCTACTATCTGTTCATCAACTTCATACCCCATGGGCATGATCCAGACAGTCCTTGGCTCCACTGCCTCCATTAGGCACTGATCAGTGTCAACCATAAAACATACTGAGTCCTTGTATTTCTCAATGAGTGACTGGGGAATTCTCTCTCTTGCTTGCATCATGCTCTGAAAGTTTTTGAAGTATCCCCATAGAGCTGTATTTCTCGCTTTTGCATCCCCAAGTCCATGCAAATAGTCTCTTATCTGGACTGCAACAGGTTTGTCATTCTGCCATACCCATCCACTTGTTCCGGGTAGCTCATTCATGAAGTAAAAGAATAGACATATAATGAGAGTACCATACTTAAAGGAGTTCTTCTTGTCTTTCTTGATTTTCTGTACATTTTCCATCAATTGGCTCAGTAGTAGTTCACAAAGATCATAATCTGCATTCTTTCTTAGCATTTCATATGCTGTGTATATTGCAGTTCCGGATACAGAATTCTCCCTGCTGGAGTGATAGATCTTGTATCCTATTATCATTGATGCATATTTGATATCCGGATCCGAAATATCTTCAATGGTCATTGCTCTCTTATCATATTTTGATCCGGTGGCTTCAGTTACAACGTTGTTCTTGACAGATTTGAGGATAGGTACCCCCCCGGAAGAGTATAGACCAGTTACTGCTCTAATTGCTTCTTTTGTGATCTTGCAGGGTCTATCTAGCCAAAGGAAGTTGTCATGCATCCTGCTCAGTACATACCGGACCCATTCATCTTCTTCAAAGCTAGGGAAATGAATGAATTGCTCAAATTGTTTCTTCTGGATACCCTTATACTCTGGTTTGAGCTCAAAAGCATTGTCTATCAGTTGCTTGTGATAGAGGTCTCTTAATTTGAATTCCCCAAATTCCTCAATGTTTGCGTGTATGTAAACCCTAATATCTTCAGTATGTAAGACTCCGTGGGGAACACTAGAGAAGGCTCCTAGTGGATCTACCTCCAATGATTTGTAGGGATGTTTCTTGAATGAGGGGCGAGGTCTATCAGAGATCTTAACTATGTTTGGAGTAGCCATTCTTCAAAGATTTGCAGTGAGGCAGTGAAAAACGAAGAATACCTTATGCGCCTTCGGTTTGCACGGAGTGGTTGGATTGATTTCTTTATGCAATAGCTTCGGCAGGAGATCCTTGGTGTGCTTGATGAACCTTGTTGCAGAGCTCCACTATTCGCTTCTTCTCAAGTGTAGAATGAGCAGATAACTTTTGAGAAATCCCTTATATTGCTCCGCAAACCCTAATATCTGTCTGCAATAAATGCTTCACCTGCATTATTCTGGTTTACCATGTCTGGACAGCTTGGAGTATCCCGGATTAGTCCTGATCACTGAATATCATCCGGATCTTTAAATCATGAATAAATCTAGGTAACATATTACAAGAACATCCCAAACACTCTGTCCAATCCGCAAGACAAGATCGTGCACTTCCGGATCTCTCCGGACCTTTTTGTAATCCTTTATCATACCGGAGCACCTTCCTGAACAGGTCTAACTTAGTCGAACACAGCTTCTTCATAACTCCATGCGGACCTCTGAAAACTTGAATGAAGCATCTCAGGACTTATATCTACAAACCCTTTAATCCGCATCTTGTGCCACATCCGGCACAACTTGTTTGGCTGGGGGAACAGAATCTTCTTTGAGTCTCCCCCTGAGCCTGAGCTCACTTTTTAATTTCCGGAAGAAATATCAGCACCAGAATCTGGTGCGGATCCAACCTCTACATTCTCTGAGCTTTTCTTCACCCAAATCTTGCTCATCTGATTCCTAACTTCATCCGCATTCATCTTTTGTTTACCCTTGTCTTGATTCTGATTATACACCGGACCTCTTTTGTCCTGATTCTTGTTTCTGCAGACTTTAGCATTATGACCGGACCTATTGCAGATTTGACAAATAACATTTCTTTGCATATTTAACTGATATCCCCTTGATCTGCATTGATTAGCCATATGACCTACTCTATTGCATGTAAAGCATCTACCTTTGAATGATTTGTTTATTTGCATAATTCTGCATTCATGGGATTTGTGTCCATACCTTTTGCAGTTGAAGCACTGTCCGGAGAAGGATGAATTAATCTGATTCATTCTCATTCTGCACTGATTAGCTTTGTGACCAAAATGGTTGCAGCTGTGGCAGTATCCATTGAAGGATGGATATTTTTGAGCATTTGGCTGTCTTACCGGAGGTCTTCTAGGCCTGCTCCTTGGATTTTCTGATCCAAGATTCTTCTGACCGGATCCGGAGCTTTCTCCTTTCTCATATCCCAAGCCATATTTGTCATCTGTCCTCTTTTGACTTCCAAGAAGAACTTCAAGTTGAGCAGAACTTATCTTGAATTTCTCTTTATATTCATTTGCTGTTTGAAGGTCTCTTTTGAGAGAGGCAATTTGATCCTCAAGTTTTCCTTCATTATCTTTGGAATCTTCAAGATCAGATTCAAGGTGTCTGATAATCCTGTCCATCTGGTGGCATTCTTCTGATTTTTCCTTGAGAGATTGTTTTAGATTGTCTTCAGCCTTTCTTTTTTCTTCAATCTCTTGAGTGAACTTTATAGTTCCTGATTCCATTTCATGTCTTAACATAATGACTTCTTTTGATAACTTTTCACATAACTTGGTTTGCTCAGTCAATTCTTCATTTGTATTGCTTTCTTCACTTTGTCTTGCCAACTGTTGGAGCAGCTCCTTTCTCTTTTTCATAGAGAGACTTAATTTGTCTTTTAATTCCCTCATGAATTCATCAGCCTGTTTGAGTCTTTCTCTTAATTCACTGACTTCAGAATTTGACTGTTCAAGATCCTCAAGGGCAGTCTTGAGTTGCTCCTTTAAACCATATGCATCCATTTGAAATCCCAGATCTTCCTCAAGCTGTTAGGCTCTATTAGGAGGAACTTGGCTCTGATACCAATTGTTGATAACTGAGAGGGGGGGGGGGTGAATCAGTTATCCTAATTATTTGCCTTATTAAACTTTCCTTTTGTTTGAAGCAGCATAAAATCAAACACAAAACATAAACCATGAAATAAGAAACACATGACACAGTATTTTTGACGTGGAAACCCTGTTAAGGGAGAAAACCACGGGGTGATTAACCCAAGAATTATTCTCTGTTAGAAGAATAGGAAATTACAAAAATGGCACTTGCCAATTAGGGCTCACTGCCCGAGCACACTGCTCACAAGAGGCTCACTGCCTACAAGAAGACACACTGTCTTACAAAGTGATTAGAATCACAGTCTTGAACTGATTGGAAGCATCTGCATATGCTGGAGTTCAGTTCCGGTTAGGTTCAGTATACTGATCTGCTGCACTTCATCTTTCCTCTGTTCTTTAGTCTGCTGTCCTTTCACATACCGGATCTTTCTTGTTACTTCTGCTCTACTCTGGACTTGTTCGCATATCCTCACATTCATTCACACACTTTACCACTAAATCCATCCTCTATATATATCCGCACAAGTAATTTCATCATCTTTCTAGTCGGCATCCGGAACAGTCTAGTTTCTTACAAACTTAGTTCTGTCGGCTGAATCCTTGCTCACCAAGCAATGCGGATCAAGCATATACTTGTAGATATCATCAATTATGTCGGCCAAACATGATTCATGCCTCCGCAACCTTTATCATCATCTGTAACACATCCGGAAAGTAGTTTGATACTCAGTCAGTCAGTTCTTCCTCTGTTTTCACTGTCTCTCAGGAATCCGGTACTCAACTATTCATATCTTTTTCCTTGTCCATCTCCGGAGGCTAAATCCTTGGAATATACTACTCAAGATAGTCCTCTTGACTTCCCCAGATCCGCACTGCACCAAGACACTTCCTCTGAGAGATCCGGACCAATCTGTCGGACCTTGCCACATGCTCTGTTCTTGTTCACCGGACCACCACAATCTTCAATCTGACTTCCGGTAGAGACATATCATGACTTGCGGATATGTGGGATGACCTTTGTTGCCATCAATGACAACAACCATGAATCCATATAGTGTCTCTTGCCAACATCTACATGATCGCGTTGCCTTAGACAAAATGTTTCTAAGTGACACAATTTTTAAGTAACATCTCGTCAAAGATTGCTGCCTTTTTGCACTTTGGACTCTTTAGGGATATCATTGATACAATGTAGCTCGGACTATTTCGGCATGTTTGGGTGAAAACCAGGACCATACCTAGCGTAAATGTACCCATCTGGACACGTTGGAATAGTCATTTTGGTCGCATCAGGAGCAGAATGAAAGTTACACCCCTTTGCAACTTTACACTGCCTCCTTCTGACGATTTTTGGGGCAGCAGAAAACCTTTCACAATGGGCAAATGCCTCAGAGATATAAAAAAATGAGAGAGGTTATTGTAGAGGCACTCTACATGATCACGTTGCCTCAAACAAAATATTCTAAGTAACACAATTTTTAAGTAACATCTCGTCAAAGATTGCTGCCTTTTGGCACTTTGGACTCTTCAGGGATATCATCGGTACAATGTAGCTTAGATTGTTTCGACATGTTTGGGTGAAAAATAGGACCATGCCTAGCCTAAATGTACCCATCCAAATGCATTGGAACTGTTAGTTTGGTCGCATCAGGAGCAGGACGAAAGTTACACCCCTTTGCAACTTTACACTGCCTCCTGATAATTTTTGGGGCAGCAGAAAACCTTTCACCACAGGAAAATACCTTAGAGATATAAAAAACCAAGAGAGGTTATTGTAGAGGCACTCTATATGATCGCGTTGCCTCAAACAGAATGTTTCTAAGTGACACAGTTTTTGAGTAACATCTCATCAAAGATTTCTGCCTTTTTACACTTTGGACTCTTCAGGGATATTATCGATACAATGTAGCTCAGACTGTTTTGACATGTTTGGGTGAAAAATAGAGCCATGCCTAGCCTAAATGTATCCATCCAGATGTGTTGGAACTGTCAATTTGGTCGCATCAAGAGTAGGACACCAAAAATGCAAAAGTTGCTTTGTGCAACTTGACAACATTGACACTTTTTTGCAATAGGACTCAAAGACTCAAATTGACCCCAAATGACTCAAAGTGACTTAAAAACAAATGAAATGGTCTTAGAAGACCTTATTACATACAATTGACTCAATCAAAACAAAATTTTATTTTTTGACCCCTCTTGGAGGCATGCCCTGCACCATTAGTGCAACTGAAGTCGATAAAGTTTTCCTATTAAGAAAAAGAGCTTCCCTTAACTTCAAGAAATATAAATATTCTATACTAACAAGGCCAACCACATGAAGGTGGATGCTCATGTGGCCTCACCTAAGACGTAAGACACATGTAGTCTAGTAGACGCAGGACACCTAAGACACCTATTTTCTAGTCTCTATCTACCTAGTTGACATATTGTATATACCTAAGAGACAATTAGAGACACCTATCATCTAGTTAGAAACCAAGACACCTAGTGACACCTATATTTTATACATTACCTATATTTTATACATTATTCTCAAGATCAACTTCATCCATCACTTAGGTCTAACCCCATGAAGCATAACATGATGATGTAAAAATGTGTATATGTGTAAAAATGCAGCAAGAAATAAAAAAAGACAAACCTTACAAATTAATGTGCATACTTACAACTCAATGTAACATGACTTTATAAAATCAATGTGAATACTTACAAATTAATCCAATGAACCATCCAGGTCTGCTCTACTCTTTATTGTGTCAAGTATTGCTTCAAGGTCAGATTCACGCACCTTCCACAAGCTTTTCTTCAACGGTCTACCCCGATACTATATCAAATGAACATTGGATGCCATGACAAGGTTCAAGTAATGAAGAATCTTCTGATGCATGTCAAAGTCCTGAAACAGCCAAACATTAACACTCTTATGTGGGTACCTTCTAAGCCATGTTCCAGTAATAACCACTGAGCCTGTAGGGTATTCGATGTTTTCTCCATCTGTAACTGGGGCCTTCAATTTCTTTTTGGCCTCAACACAACAACATAAGTAATAATTTGTTCCCTCTTCATTATCTTCATCTACAATAACTACATATACGTGCCCTACATTGACATGTGTAGCAAATTAGATGAAATTAGTCAACATTACAAAAACACTACAAAATAAAAAGACATTAGGAATTTTAAAAACTATGCAAATAGATATATTACCTGGTTGAACTAGATCTGATATGTGGTCAAAGTCAACTGATGATTCCACCTGTGTTAGTTCTAGTGCCGTCGAGGGTCGATACGTGTCAAGTGGGCTAAGATAACTTAACTGCCATTCGTCAACCCACTCCTTTGACTCGCACTCATCCCAGGCTTGAATTGTATAGGAAGAACAAAAGCATGACATCTTTCGCGTATGGATACTCCATGAACCTGTAATTGAGCTTCTGAAAGAGTGCATCTCACTTGATCCTATCAGTGTAGAACAGTCTTTATATGGTGCAATGTTAGTATCATCTATCAACCAAAAAAATCTACGAACTGAAGACTTACCTTCATTACCTGGACCCATAGATGCATTACACCACTCGACAATTGATTTTGCATATATCAACTTTGCATTGTCTTTATACTTTAACTCTTCTCGTGCTATGGCTCTTTTGATACATGATCCTACACCATCATGCTCCCCCTTTCCATGCCCGGCCTCACAAAAGTTCCACATATGCTAAATACCTATAAAATTATGCCTCCTACTCAGCCAATAGAAATTTTGAGAGTTCTTGAATTGTGACACACGGTTATTCAACCATATGATATGTTGACTGAAAGATATGCCCCTTCTAGCCAAATCATTGTAGAACCCCTGAAAGCAACCTTGCACGAACTCCGTAGAATGCATGGGATCATCACTAATATAGAAATTATACTTCATTATGATCTTTCTATCATCCTCTGTAATATCATTCGCATGAATTAATGTGATGTGCACAAATATAGAAACCTATGTGGAGTTGTAATATTGTGATTGCATCGGAAATGTGTCCTTGCATAACTTGAATTGCAATTCCAACCATCGAGCTCTATGGGCATGTCTTGCATACTCATACACTATGCTGTCATGAAATATACGCATAAACTAATACACTGGAATCTTTTCAATAACCAATTTACACCTCTTTGCTTCTTTACCATCTTTTGTATTGTATGCCATTGTTTTATACTTGCCAAACTCTACTAGTTTGTTTCCAACTGCATGTGTTCTTTGCATATGTTCACATATTGGCAAACATTGCAAGCCACCGCAATGATGACATTTGCCATCCAAGCATAATTTCTTGTAGAATATTTGACCTTCCTCTCTTTCACATAAAATTCTTGATGTGAAGTCTCTTGAAGATGTTGGTGGGGCACGTATGGCACAACCCTGCAAAACATTGTTAGTATGCATATCTAAACATATAGACCTATAAACATCAAAATGGTTAGAAAATTTAATATGTAATCTACAACAACAAGTAGTGCATGTGTGATTTATCTTGACATAGAAAGGTTTTAGCATTTCAAAATATCTTTGACAAATTTTAATTTGAGGATACTTCTCTAGAGATTTACCATGAAACTGTGTTTGAGTCTCATCCAAAAAATACTTTGAATGTGGCTCATGGTTCTGACTACCGATTCTCCTTCTTACCACATCCCTTTGATTCAGAGATACCCTTGTGTAATTCTTCCAAAAGTCTTTAATTATTGATCTCAATGCTTCAACAATTGGTTTATCTTTTCGTGGTAGTCTCCCTGAGAACGCCCATAATTCATTGGCATTAGTGTCCTCAATTCTTTGGTGTCTTCCAACAGCTCTTGATACAGTTTTCCTATTAATTCTTAATTCTTGACTCATCTTTCTAATGAGACAAGCTTTCCTCGTTTGACTACTTACTATAGTCAATGTAATCACACGTCGTGTTGCATTACTATCTTTTGTGCGTGAGGTGTTACCCACACTCTCATACGCACTCATTAGATTCTTGACAATAGATTTTTCACTTGAAGCCTCTAATGTTCTCAACCCAATAAATCTTCATGATGGACCTATACTTTATACTTCGCATCATTTCAACGAATAGTTGACATCTTGCATTCTCATTTAACTTTTCAAAGAACAATCTCCAAATCTTATGAGCATATCTTCTACAAGTGCATTTTGGAATCCTACCTTCCATTGGCTGCAAAATATTCTCATCAATATCAATCAAATACTTTGGCTTTCTATGCAAAATTCTAGGTGGTGTTAAGTTAGGTAAATTCATCTCAACATTAGGAATTTCATCAATATTTAAATGAGATGGGCTAGATGGCATACCTTCGATCGAAGAAGGAATAGATGACATACCTTGAGGTTGAAGTGGGAACGATGGCGTACCTCCTTCATCACATGTGAGTGATGATGTACTCTCAACTTGAGATGTGGTAGATGGTGTCCCTACATGTTGACTTGCGGTAGAGGATGTGTCTCTAACTATGGTATTCAAATCTCTCATAGCATGAAGTTTTTGCATTCGTTCTCTTTGTGCTGCCAATACCATATCTCTTTGTGATGGTTGTGGTTCCTCTTCAATTGGCATGTCTTCATTTATCGTGTCCAATTTCCTCTTCTCACGAAGTTCCCTCATAGCCACTGCTTTCTTTGCATTCTTAGCTTCTATCTCTTCCTGTGTTGGTTTATTTCTTGATTGTTTCCTCGGCATGACGAAGAATTTGTTTGTAGCATGATAAAGAGACCAATATTAGTTCCTAAGAAATGAATCCATACAAATAACTAAAATATATGTCATTCAACCCTTCATAGTAAATGTACATACAATCATCATGTAAAAGAGTAAATGTCACTCAACCAAAATAGGTACAAAGCAAATTGATGTAGCCATGAAAAGAGTACATGGGACTTCATGCTTGAAAAGGTTGAGGCAAACCCAATTTGACATGTTTGTTGTTACTAGGGCTACTAGGATTTGGAATTGAGAAGGTATTTTGTTGGTACTAGGGATACTAGGATTTGGGTGGCTTGTGAAGGAATAGACAACAATTGTGTCATGTGCATATACAAATCATCATGAATAGGTGCATAAGGAATGTCCTATCCCAAGATATGTGCATACAAATCATCATGCCATGTGCATACTTGTATGATCTTGGCACCTATTCATTTGTATTTAACTTGTTAATATGACAAGATAATAGTGGGATTGTATTTTTATTAAGTTGTAAGGATTTATTCTTGTATAGTTTGACATCATGGTATGTTAAGGTCTGTTTATTACACATAATTATTAAAGAGCCCAAGTGTAGAAAATATACATGGCATCATGTGAGATTGTAGGCTGCTTTCTTGATTGGGAATGTGTCTATTTTAAACATGTATGATAAAGCATGATAAAGTAATTCAAATGGAATTAAGGAAAATGTAAAGAACATGCATGTAAATACTTGACATACCTAAAAAATGAAGATTCGAATGGAGAGAGTACCCAATTATGTAGTATTTTTTTCTTCTTGCATCAAACTCCTCAACAATTTGAGTTTTTCACCACTTGCTTCCTTTTCAATGTTAAATTGAATAACACTCAAATATAATTACTAACAACAATACTATTAACCAATCTATAATGTTAAATTCCTAAAATTGAATCTCAATTAACATTGCAACACTACAAAAATTGAAACTTGAATAGATATATATATCAAACTTGGTGTGAAAACTATGTTATTTCCTCCTCAAGTTGGCAAAGCAGAAAAGGTGGTGGAAAGATCATGCAAAGGTGGTAGAATGTGTAAAATGTGCATGTGAACTTCCTAACAACATGAAAACACTTCTTTTTTGTTGGAACACGCACATAATCAGCATGAAAATAGAGCATGTGGGCCTGGATCACGGGGGTCAACACTTTTTTACAATTTCTATAGAAGGACAAAACATGAGCGCCTTATAACGTGCTCAGGTTTTGTCCTGCTATAGATTGATCCATAAATATTTGTGCCTATCTCACCTTCGATAGCACCTTTACAATATCTCACCTCTAGTTCCATTAGCTCATGTTCTGTATCTCACTTATCTCTCCCCCTCACCTCTCTACCTCTCCCCTCTCTATGTCTCTCAATCGCTCCTTGTCTAGCTCAACCCTAAACCCTAAACCTTATCCTTAAACCCTAATTCCTCAACCCTCAACCCTAATCCCTCAACCCTCAACTATAATCCCTCATCCCTAAACCCTAAATGATATCCCTATTCCTAAAACCTCAATGGGCTCGATACTATACCTTAAACCCTAATCCCTTATCCCTAAACCCTCCAACCCTATCCCTAATCCTTATACCCTCGACACTTTACTTTAACCCTAATCCCTCGACCTGAAACCTTATCCTGAAACCCTCAACCCTTGAACCTTAATGTACTCAACACTCAACATCAAACCCTAATCCCTCAACCCTTAACTCTGATCCCTCGACCCTCAACCCTATCCCTTATCCCTCAACCCTAAAACCTCAACCCTCAACACTCAACGTTAAACCCTAATCCCTCAACCCTTAACTCTAATCCCTCAACCCTAAACCCTATACCTAAACCCTAAACACTATCCCTATTCCTAAACCCTCAATGGGCTTGATACTATACCTTAAACCCTAATCCCTTATCCCTAAGCCCTCCAACCCTATCCCTAATCCTTATACCCTCGACACTCTACTTTAACCCTAATCCCTCGACCCTCAACCCTATCCCTAAACCCTCGACCCTCGAACCTCAACCCTCAACCCTCAACCCTCAATGTCAAACCCTAATCCCTCAACCCTTAACTCTAATCCCTTGACCCTCAACCCTATTCCTCAACCCTAAACCCTTAAGCCTCAACCCTCAACCCTCAACGTCAAATCCTAATCCCTCAACCCTTCACTCTAATCCCTCAACCCTAAACCCTATCCCTAAACCATCAACACTATACCTTAAACCCTAATCCCTCAACCCTCAACCCTAATCCCTCAACCCTCAACTCTAATCCCTCATCCCTAAACCCTAAACGCTATTCCTATTCCTAAACCCTCAATGGGCTCGATACTATACCTTAAACCCTAATCCCTTATCCCTAAACCCTCCAACCCTATCCCTAATCCTTATACCCTCAACACTCTCCTTTAACCCTAATCCCTTGACCCTCAACCCTATCCTGAAACCCTCAACCCTCGAACATCAATGTACTCAAACCTCAACATCAAACCCTAATCCCTCAACCCTTAACTCTGATCCCTCGACCCTCAACCCTATCCCTAAACCCTCAACCCTAAAACCTCAACCCTTAACACTCAACATCAAACCCTAATCCCTCAACCCTTAACTCTAATCCCTCAACCCTAAACCCTATCCCTAAACCCTAAACACTATCCCTATTCCTAAACCCTCAATGGGCTTGATGCTATACATTAAACCCTAATCCCTTATCCCTAAACCCTCCAACCCTATCCCTAATCCTTATACCCTCGACACTCTACTTTAACCCTAATCCCTCGACCCTCAACGCTATCCCTAAACCCTCGACCCTCAAACCTCAACCCTTAACCCTCAACCCTCAACGTCAAACCCTAATCCCTCGACCCTCAACCCTATCCCTAAACCCTAAACCCTAAAGCCTCAACCCTCAACCCTCAACGTCAAATCCTAATCCCTCAACCCTTCACTCTAATCCCTTAACCTTAAACCCTATCCCTAAACCCTCAACACTGTACCTTAAACCCTAACCTCTCAACCCTCAACCCTAAACCTTATCCCTAAACCCTAATCCCTCAACCCTCAACTCTAATCCCTCATCCCTAAACCCTAAATGCTATCCCTATTCCTAAACCCTCAACGGGCTCAATATTATACCTTAAACCCTAATCCCTTATCCATAAACCCTCTGACCCTATCCCTAATCCTTATACCCTCGACACTCTACTTTAACCCTAATCCCTCGACCCTCAACCCTATCCCGAAACCCTCAACCCTCAAACCTTAATGTACTCAACCCTCAACGTCAAACCCTAATCCCTCAACCCTTAACTCTGATCCCTCAACCCTCAACCCTATCCCTAAACCCTCAAACCTAAAACTTCAACCCTCAACACTCAACGTCAAACCCTAATCCCTCAGCCCTTAACTCTAATCCATCAACCCTAAACCCTCAACACTATACCTTAAACCCTAATCCCTCAACCTTAAACCCTATCCCTAAGCCCTAATCTGTCAACCCTCAATGCTAATCCATCAACCCTCAACCCTAATCCCTCATCCCTAAACCCTAAACACTATCCCTATTCCTAAACCCTCAATGGGCTCGATACTATACCTCAACCCTTAACCCTTAAAACTTGAACCCTAAAACCTATCCCTACACCCCTCGAGACTCGACACTATATCTTAAACCCTAATCCCTTAACCCTCATCCCTAAAGCCTCAACCCTAAATCCTTAAACCTTCAACCCTAAACCCTATCCCTAATCCCTCTACCCTCGACACTCTACTTTAACCCTAATCCCTTGACCATCAACCCTATCCCTAAACCCTCAACCCTCAACCCTCAACCCTCAATTCTCAACATTAAACCCTAATTCATCAACCCTAAACGCTAATCCCTCAAACCTAAACCCTATCCCTAAACCATCAACCCTTAACACTATACCTTAAACCCTAATCCCTATCCCTCAACCCTTAACCCTTAAAACTTAAACCCTATCCCTACACCCTCAACACTCGACACTATATCTTAAGCATTAAACCCTCATCCCTAAAGCCTCAACCCTCAATCCTTAAACATTCAACCCTAAACCCTATCCCTAATCCCTCTACCCTTGACACTCTAACCCTAACCTAGACATTAAACGCTAATCCGTCAACCCTAAACCCTATCCCTAAACCCTCAACCCTCAACAATATACCTTAAACCCTAATCCATCAACCCTAAAACCTAATCCCTCAACGCTCAACCCTAAACACTATCAATAAACCCTCAACCCTTGACACTATACCTTAAACCCTAATCCCTCAACCCTCAACCCTAATCCCTCATCCCTAAACCCTAAACACTATCCCTATTCCTAAACCCTCAACCCTCGACACTATACCTTAAACTCTAATCCCTTATCCCTAAACCCTAAACCCTATCCCTCAACCCTTAACCCTTAAAACTTAAACCCTAAAACCTATCCATAAACCCTCGACGCTCAACACTATATTTTAAACCCCAATCCCTTAACCCTCAGCCCTAAAGCCTCAACCCTCAATCGTTAAACCTTCAACCCTCAACCCTCAACTCTCAACATTAAACCATAATCTGTCAACCCTAAACCCTAATCCCTCAACCCTAAACCCTAATCCCTCAACCCTAAACCCTATTCCTAAACCCTCAACAATATTCCTTAAACCCTAATCCATCAACCCTAAACCATAATCCCTCAACCTTAAACCCTATCCCTAAACCCTCAACCCTCAACACTATTCCTTAAACCCTAATCCCTCAAATCTAAACCCTAATCCCTCAACTTTAAACCCTAAACCCTATCCCTAAACACTCAACCCTCAGAAAGTTATACCTTAAGCCTTAATCCCTCAATCCTCAACCCTCAACCCTAATCCCTCGTCCTTAAACCCTAAATGCTATCCCTATTCCTAAACCCTCAACCCAAGACACTATACCTTAAACCCTAATCCCTTACCCCTAAACCTTAAACCCTATCCCTCAACCCTTAACCCTTAAACCTTAAACCCTAAAACCTATCCCTAAACCCTCAACCCTATACCCTCAACAATATACTTAAGCCCTAATACCTCAATCATCAACCCTATACCTTAAACCTAAAGCCTACACCCTCAAACCCTCATCCCTAGACCATATAACCTCACCCTTATATCCTAAACCTCAAATATTGTGCCTCAACCCTATACTTAAATTAAACCTAAACCATACGTGCTCTCAACCCAAGTCACCCAATGCCTTATATACCCTCAATCCATATCGTAAACCCTAAACCATAATCCCCGTGCCTTACACACTTAATCTTATACACTCAACAACCTGAATATTAACCTTCAACCCTCTACCCTCTACCTATTACTTAAGCCCTAATCCCTCAACCCTCAACCCTCAAACTATACAGGATCAAGTTCTTATATACACTAAACCCAAAACACTTACATACATACATACATACAAAGATGCATACATACAAGCATGCATACATGTACATACATACAAGCATACATACCTACAAGAATAGATATAAACATCCATGAAACATACTTATGAAATTTGAACATATCTCATTCAAAGGAAGACATAACGCGAGCGCGTTATGTCGAACTGGGAAAACATCGACAAACATGCAAAAAAGCAAAAAAGCACAACATAACGTGCTCGTGTTATGTTGTGCTTTGGGAATCCCAAGCCTTGGGCTAGGGATTTGCTTTGGATTTCCAACCCAAAGGCTTGCAGTGCCTTTTCAACATCCACAGACGTGTTTTTGCAAATTCTTCAAGATTTCACATAATTTTGTTTGTGCTAACCCTCAGATTTGCACGTGTTTCAAGGTCAAACAAATCGAACACCTGGGTAATGTTAGGCTTTCTCTTAGCTATTTAACGATGTAATTTTTTTCACATTTTGACAATGTTAAGCCTTTTATCTTTAATTTATTTTGTTTGTGTCTTGTTTTGGGCAAAAACCACTATTTGGTCTTTTTTTCATTGTAAATTAACCATTCATTGAAATTTCAAAAAAATTACATATTTAGAAACAAGACTCCATTCTACACATATTAAAAATAATAATTTTCAATTAGTTTTCAAAATTTATAGGGGTAGCACGGCCAAAATTCTATTTTTTAGGATGTGTTCACTTTGAAAATTAGTAAAAAATTAAATATTCATTAAAAAATTATCAAAAAAATCAGGCATAAACTACATGCTGTTAGCTAATTTCTCACTGAAGTGATTTTAAAAATACCAAAAAAAAATTAACCTTTTGAGGGAGCCACAAAACATGCTATGTTATGTTTTTTTGATAGAAACAACACCAATTTCTATGGCTCCCTCTTATGAACCCCTTAATCTATACCATTTTAAAAAAAAATAGTAGTTTAGAAAGTAGACTCGGAGCACTACGAACATTGTTTTGGTTGCATCTCCAAATTTTGAGTGTAACTATGCTCAATTTCTCATCCAAGGCCAGCATTTCCTGATTTTAGAAAAAAGTGGCCACTTAAGACCCCTTTTTGGCCCCCCATCTTCTTGCACTTACCCTCATAGTCATTCCTATCCATTATTTTGTTATTTCTCAATGCATTATCAACTAAATCATCTGATGTTTACTGGAAAGGATCTATTGCATCTAAAAATGTATCATCTCTACCAAAAGTACCTTCTTATTCTCAAGTATTTAGCGGAGGTAACATGGTAGGATTTTTTGCTCTCCATCTACTTCTTCGATCTTCTGTGCTACTTGAAGAATCATCATGTATAGGTTGTTCCTATTTTCTTCTTCTATTCATTGTAACTTCATTTTTCTTTAACTTGCAAATTGACTTCTAGGTTGTTCACAAAATAGAGTCGCCACTTACTTTCTTGGAAGATATTTTAATAAAATTCTTAGCAATGCAAACTTGTAATAATTACCCAGAAGGAACAAGTTCCTTGGTAGCGGTGCCAAAATGTTGGTTCCCAAAATTACCAATCAAAAACCCTATAGTCTTTCTAAATTTCCTAGGTCAGGTGTGTTTTCAAGGAGGTAGGGAAAAAGGCTCATCAAATGGTTAAAGAAGAATCTAGCCAACTTATAGGAGTGGGTATTCTCCTCTTCTCTTTTGGCTCAGATAAGACAAGGAGGGTATTCCTGAGGTGTCCTTGAACAAGGATTTAAAATCATAAAATATTCTCTAATTTGTATCATTGTAGTAATACCCAGGTTGTTGTTTCAATCCCCATAGTTGTCACTGAACCGAAACAAGTTTTGTTCACTTTATAACCCCTGTTTATGTTGATAAAATACTCTTGCATGAATACAAGGTGCTAGCATGCACTTGAGATTTGTTGGAATGATATTTTGAAAAAGCTTACAAATAATATTTCCTTAGTTATAATGCAAATCACTCAAGGCATATAGATTTAACTATTTCCACTTCACACTAGATGGATTTGTTTAATTTTTAAATGGTTTGGGTGATCAAACACCTCTTAGACCGGTGCCTATTCAATGGGTTACATAGTCTATAGTTATCAGAGGAGAACAACAATGAAAGAAGCATGAGGTTGCATGTTTGGAATACCCAGATGCATAAGACTTGAAATCAAAAAATAAACATTCTTAATAATCCATTCTCACAAGGTATTCATTCATATGCAACACAAAATGACCATTGCAATGTCTACTATATATTATGGACTTGTCGAATCATTCAAATCACGAATACAATCACACCACAAAACATGGTACAACAGGAACCCTACAAAGACTCAAGAATTCCTTAAATGAATTTACAAGTAATAATGGAGACATTTGCAATTGATATAGAGTCTGCATTAATATTTTCATACACTTTCAAATGATTGTGCTTGAAGATCTGCAACTTATCATTGTTTGAAACCCTAAACACCTTGCACACAAATCATCTAAAAAAATGCCCAAGAGATCAACCCTTGAATCTGTCCTCAAAAAATGTATATATACTTCTACCTTCAATGCCCTCTTTGAGCATGAACTACCTATCCAGTTGTTCCATCATTAATGTGTTTAACCTCCTCTAGCGCTCAAACAACACATTAGCTCTATTTAAATCCATCTACCACGCATTAACTTTATCCATGTTCAAATCTGAAGCTTTAAATATTAAAGGCATGTTAGGGATGTTGGCAAGAGACACTGTGTGGCTTCATGATTGTTGTCATTGATGGCAACAAAGTTCATCCCACACATCTGCAGCACATAGTATGTCTTTATTGGAAGTCAGATTGAAGAGTGTTTTGGTCTGGTGAACAAGAATAGAGCATGCAGCAAGGTCCAACAATCAAGTTCGGTTCTCTCAGACGATGTATCTCGGCAAAGTGTGGATTTGGGGAAGTCAAGAGGAGTACCATTACTACTACATTCTAGAGATTGAGCCTCCGGTGATGAAAGAGTGAAATGATATGAACATCTAAGTGTTGGGTTCCTAACAGGCAGAGCAAATTGAGGAAGAACTGACCGACAGAGCATCAGACCTTAATGTGGATGAGAAATTGATGATGGTCAAGCTATTTAAGGAATCATACATGGTTGGTTGACATGATTGATGACTTCTATATCTATGTTTTTGATACGCATCATATATTGAGCATGGATCCAGCTGACAGATCAGTGTTTAGTAAATATCTTAAGTATTCCGGTTGCCGACTAGAAAGATGTTGAAATCCTTGATGCAAATATATATACCAGATTGTTTTCGGTATAAAGTGGGGTGTGTAGTGTGATAGTGTGTGTGAGGAAAGGTAGAGAGCAGAGTGGAAATAGGAATACAAGTTTGGTATGTGACAGAACAGCAGCACTAAAGCAGAGGAAGAATGAAGTGTAGTAGATCAGTATATTGAGCCTAACCAGAACTAAACCTCAGCATATGTGGATGCCTCTCATCAGTTCAAACACTTGGTTACCTTCCATAAACATTGTAGATAGTGAGCTCTTGTAGGCAGTGTGCCTCTTGTGAGCAGTGTGCTCGGGCAGTGAGCCCTAATTGGCAAGTGTCATTTTGTACTTCTTATTCTTTTAACAAAGAATACAATCTTGGGTTAGTCACCCCGTGGTTTTTCCCTTGACAGGGTTTTCCACGTCAAAATCATTGTGTTATGTGTGTTGATTTTATTTCTGCTCTCATGGTTATGTATACTTATATGTTTTGATGCTGCACTAATTGTTAAGAAGAATAGAAAGTTAAATATTTAAGATAACTGATTCACCCCCCCTCTCAGTTATCTACCTTGTTTCCAACAATTGGTATCAGAGCTAAGTTCCTCCACACAGAGCCTAACAGGTTGAGGAAGATCTGGGAATCTCAATGGATATGTATGGTATGAGGGAACAACTTCAGCCTGCCCTAGATGATCTTGAGAAATCTCACTCTGAAGTCAATAACCTGAGGGAAAGACTCAAACAAGCTGATGAATTCATAAATGAACTCAAACAAAAACTGAGTATCTCTGTGAAAAAGAGAAAGGAACTACTTCAACAAATAGTAAGTCAAAGTGAAGCCAGTGATACTAATGAAGATCTGAATGAGAAAAACAAGTTATGTGAGAAGCTATCAAAAAAGGTCATTATGGTAAGACATGAAATGGAATCAGGGGTTATGAAATTCACCCAAGAAATTGAAGAGAAAAGAAAAATTGAAGATAATCTAAAACAATCTCTCAAGGAGAATTCAGAAGACTGCCACAAAATGGATAGAATAATCAGGCATCTGGAATCTAATCTTGAAGAAGCTAGAGATAATGAAGAACAACTTGAGAATCAGATAGACACTCTTAAAAAGGATCTTCAAATAGCAAATGAATACAAAGAGAAATTTAAGATAAGCTCTGCTCAACTTGAAGTTCTTCTTGAAAGCCAAAAGAGAGTAGATGACAAGCATGGCCTGGGGTATGCGAAAGGTGAAAGCTCTGGATCTGGTTAGAAGTACTCTGGATTAGGAAATCTAAGGAATAGGCCTAGAAGATCTCTGATAAGGCAACCAAATGCTCAAAGATATCCAACCTTCAATGGATACTGCCACAACTGCAATAACTTTGGTCATAAAGCAAATCAGTGCAAAAGAAGAATGAATCAGACTAATTCATCCTTCTCTGGACAATGTTTTAACTGCAAAAGGTATGGTCACAAATCTCATGAATGTAGAAATATGCACATAAACAATTCATTCAATGGTAGATGCTTTGCATGCAATAGAATGGGACATATGGCTAATCAGTGCAGATCAAGAGGATATCAATCAAAAATGCAAAGAAATGTTGTTTGCTACAATTGCAATAGATCTAGTCATATTGCCAAATTCTGCAAAAGTAAGAATCAGGGTAAAAATGGCCCGGTGCATTATAACTAAAATCAAGACAAAGGAAAAGAAAAAGTCAATACGGATGAAGTTCAAAGGGAGATGAATAAGATTTCGGTGAAGAGAAATACAGAAAATGTTGGGAATGGATCCAAACTAGAATCTAGTGCTGATATTCCTTCCGGAATCTAAATTAGATGAGCTCTGGCTCAGGGGGAGTCACAAAGGAAAATAAATTCCCCCAACCAATCAATTGGTGCCTAAATTTGGCACATGGAATGCTGCGGATTAAAGGGTTCTGAGAGATATATCTAAAATAACCCTCGGTAAAATATGAAAGATCCGCAAGAATTTTTGAAGAGTTTAATCATCCAAGATTGATCTGGTTTGACAGCCATCCGGCAAAAGCAAGACTTTCACAGTTAGATCCGGTGTGATTCTAAATTGAAATATCTTGATCTGCGGATAAATGGGATGATTCAAGGAAAGGAGATACATTGTCAATTATCACTAAAATAGTTCTGAGTGCATCTCAGTGATCCAGAAAGATCTCTCTCAGAACAAGGCAACCAGAATGACTTAAGTTGTGTATTTATTGCAATATGAAATTAGGGTTTGCACAAAGATAAAAGGGTTCCTTTGCTCATCATTTGCACATTTGCATTCGAGAAGAAGAAAGAAAGAGCTCTGTAAACAAGATTGCTTCAACCCTCTCAAAGATCAATGACAGAATCCAATTCAACTAGTGATTTCTTCCGGCTCATATCGTGAACCCTAGAAGTGTAAAAAGGTATTTCCGTTCTTGAATATCTCTCTAAATCTTTTGTAAGATGGCTACTCCAAATGTTGTTAAGATCACTGATAGACCGCACCCAAAGTTCAAGAAACATCCTTACAAATCCCTAGAAGTTGATCCCTCAGGCACATTTTCTAGCATTCTGCATAGGGTTCTGCATGTAGAAGATGTTAGGGTATACATCCATGCAAATATTGAGGAATTTGGAGAATCAAAGCTGATGGATATCTATCATAAACAACTAATAGATGAAACCTTTGAACTCAAACCTCAATACAAGTCCATCCGGGATAAGCATTTTGGACATTGCATCCACTTTCCTTGTTTCACAAAAGATGAATGGGTCTGATATGTTCTTAGCAAGATGCATGACAACTTCATGTGGTTGATGAGGCCATTTAAGATAACAAAAGATGCCATTAGGGCAGTAACCGAATTGTACTCATCCAGTGGGCTGCCTGCTCTCAAATCTGTCAAGAATTAGACAGTGAGTGAGGCTACCGGATAAAAGTTTGACAAGAGAGCAATGACAACAGAAGATATCACTGATCCGGATATCAAATTTGCCTCTATGATAATTAGCTACAAAATATATCATTCCAGCAGGGAAAACTCTATATCCAGAACTGTAATCTATACTGCATATCATATGCTAAGGGAAAATGCAAACTATGATCTATGTGAACTTCTTCTGCGCCAACTGTTAGAAAACTTGCAAAAGATCAAGAAGGACAAGAAGAACTCATTCAAATATGGTGGCCTAATACTATGTCTCTTCTTTTACTATATGAATGAGCTACCCGGATCTAGTGGTTGGGTATGGCAAAATGATAGACCAGTTGCAATACAAGTCAGAGATTATATGTATGGGCTTGGTGATGCCAAGGCACAAAGTACAACACTCTGGGGATACTTCAAAAACTTCCAAGGCATGACGCATGCCAGAGAGAGAATCCCCCAATCTCTAGTTGAAAAATACAAGGATACAGTGTGCTTCATGGTAGACACTAATCAATGCCTAATGGAGGCAGTGGAACCCAGAACAGTCTGGATTATGCCAATGGGCTATGAGGTAGATGAGAAAATTCTAGAGCTGCATGTCCAACACCTGCTGAGTCAACCTAAGGACCCTGAGGCAGAAAGGTTTGGAACCTTTCAAGAATTGAGTGTCAAAATTCATGTTGAACTAAGGTAACTTGAAATAAAGAGAAAAGTCAGGAAGGAAGTAGAGGAAATTGCCAACAAATATGGCATATCAAAGGAGGCAGTTGATGCCAATAGAGAAAAAGTGGAAGAAGCAGAGAAAGAGAGCCAAGAAGCAGAAAAAGAAAGTGTTCTGGTGCAAGCCCCCTCCCAAACTAGATCCTCAAAGAGCTCTGCACCTACCACCTCTAAGAACCCAAAAGCCTCAAAACTGGAAGCAAAGACATCTGGAAAAAGAGAAAAGAGAACAAAGACAAAGGCCACAAGGTCATACACAAGCCAGAAGGATGATGAAGAGATAGAGACTGATGAGGAGGTTAAGAAAATGAGGAAGAAGAAGAAGACATCCAGGGAATTCTCTACCGGTAAAGACAAGGAAGAAGAGGCAGAAGAATTTGTTGAAATGCCTACTCTTTCTGTTGGTGATGTCATCAAGGCAGTCATTGTAGATGGGAATCTGCAACCAATGATAGAATTTTATGATGAGTATAGTGACAGAGACAAAAGGATCTTGGAAGAAGCTACAGTTAAGTACCTAAACATTTATAATAAAGCATTCATTGAAATCATCTCTTTAATTCCCAAAAGTTTAGAGAAGATACTTGAACTCAGAAAAGACAATGCTAAGGAAAAGGATTTCGAGATCTGGGAACAGATTGCAATCCAACTCTATCCTTCCATTACTCCAAAACAAATGAACATGATCTTTAAGGACTGCAAGGATGAGTTTTGAAGCAAAGCAAGAATAAACAAACTTATGCTTGGAGAGACAGATCAAGTTGCCAAAGAAATAGAGGACATCCTCCAAAATGCATTTAAGAGATTCAATCTTCCTATTATAGAGGACATAGATGATGAACCTACTGATAAAAATGTAGAAGACCCAAAGGAGATAAGTGAGGAAAGGACTAAGGACTTGGATTCCTCTATTCTAGAAGAGGAAGTCCATGAAGAAGCAAACATCTCTCTTTCGGATCCCCCAGCAGACTCCGGAACTGAAGGAGAAGAAAGAAAAGAAGAGAAAATTAGCCAAGAAGAAGAGGTAAAGGGAAGAGAAGAAGTTCAAACAGAGAAAATCCCAGATGATAGTTCTAAGGTGGGAAAAGGAAAGAAGACTCTATCTTCAGCAAGAGACATTGCTGAGGCAGTAAAGAGCTTCTTCAATAAAGAAATGTTGGAGATAGATGAACCAAAATTATTTCAAGGACCACTCAATTTTGACTCCCTCTCTCTGGTCCAGACAATGAAAGTAGCATCTTTTGCTCAAGCCAAAGCAAAAGAGAAGCTTCTGAAGTCTCACATGGAAGACTGTGAGCTAATAGAGATTGCATCTGGTGTGCTAGAGAAAATCATGCCATCGTTCCAAAAGGATCTTTTGGCCTCTTCATCCGGTAATCTGAAATCTCTTATTAATTCTGTTAACACACATTTTGATTCTTTAGAGAAATCGACAAAAGTGAAAGTCCAGAAAGAGTTTTTGGGAAAGAGATTCTCCAAAGTACAAGGACTCATGGCAAATGATAGGAGAAATCTGAATATTGGGATAAAGAGCCTAGAAAATGCTCTTAAAGATGGCAGAGAATTATACAAATTTTGTCTATCTTGGTCCACAGTGACAGTAGACATTGCAAAGAAGGTGGAAGAACAAGAGGGTAAACTATCAAGTTTATCTCAGAAGTTTGATCCTCTCACCTCATTCATAATGAATCAAGAGTGTCAGACTATTGCCACTATAAATGAGATAAAGAGGCTTGAGAAGGAGAAGAAGAATAGAATAAGCAGAATGAGTGAACTAAGAGGGATAATTATCCCTAAGTTAGAGGTAATGCATGAGAATCTAACTGATGCTCAAACCACAACCCGGACCAGTGATCCAATAGACTTAAAGAGGGCAGAAGCTTTTGTATTTTTGTTGAGTGGTCACATCTCAATTTTAGACAGGATGAAGCAAAGTTGGGCAACAGAATTTGTCCAGTTGAAAACCACTTTTGTGGATATTGTTGGCAAGAGACATTGTGTGGCTTCATGATTGTTGTAATTGATGGCAACAAAGTTCATCCCACATATCTGTAGCACATAGTATGTCTTTACCGGAAGTCAGATTGAAGAGTGTTTTGGTCTGGTGAACAAGAACAGAGCATGCAGCAAGGTCCGACAATCAGGTCCGGATCTCTCAGAGGATGTATCTCAGCAAAGTGCGGATTTGGGGAAGTTAAGAGGAGTACCATTACTACTACATTCTAGAGATTGAGCCTCTGGTGATGAAAGAGTGAAAAGATATAAGCATCTAAGTGTTGGGTTCCTGACAGGCAGAGCAAACTGAGGAAGAACTGATTGGCAGAGCATTAGACCTTAATCCGGATGAGAAATTGATGATGGTCAAGCTATTTAAGGAATCATACATGGTTGGCTGACATGATTGATGACTTCTATATCTATGTTTTTGATACGCATCACATATTGAGCATGGATCCAGTCGACAGATCAGTGTTTAGTAAATATCTTGAGTATTCCGGTTGCCGACTAGAAAGATGTTGAAATCCTTGATGCAGATATATATACCAAATTGTTTTCGGTATGAAGTGGGGTGTGTAGTGTGATAGTGTGTGCGAGGAAAGGCAGAGAGCAGAGTGGAAATAGGAATACAAGTCCGGTATGTGACAAAATAGCAGCACTAAAGCAGAGGAAGAATGAAGTGTAGTAGATCAGTATATTGAGCCTAACCAGAATTGAACCTCAGCGTATGTGGATGCCTCTCATCAGTTCAAACACTTGGTAACCTTCCATAAACATTGTAGACAGTGAGTCTCTTGTAGGCAATGTGCCTCTTGTGAGCAGTGTGCTCAGGCAGTGAGCCCTAATTGGCAAGTGCCATTTTGTACTTCTTATTCTTTTAACAGAGAATACAATCTTGGGTTAGTCACCCTGTGGTTTTTCCCTTAATAGGGTTTTCCACGTCAAAATCATTGTGTTATGTGTGTTGATTTTATTTCTGCTCCCATGGTTATGTATACTTATATGTTTTGATGTTGCACTAATTGTTAAGAAGAACAGAAAGTTAAATATTTAAGATAACTGATTCACCCCCCCTCTCAGTTATCTACCTTGTTTCCAACAGGGATATGTTCTTTGCAACTACAAGTAGGAGAAAGCACTTGAAACAATCCATTTTTACATTTGAAACATTGATGAGTTTGGTTGAGATGCAACAACATGGCACATCTTCAAAGAAAATCAGACCTGCTAAAGTTTTGATCTCGCACCGTAATGACAAGTGGCGACATCTGCAACATCCTTAGAAATAGTTAAAATATATTGAGCCCACCATTAATAGTGACTCTAACACACGTATATACATAAAATGTATCATTTAAGTATAAGTTTACCTTTTGACAATTACTTTCTTATACTTTAAGTTATATTTTATTTATATAATGTCATGATGTTTGAGAGTGGTTTCAGATCCATAGGAGTTAAACTGCAAAATATAGATTTCAGAGGATCTCAAAAATTTTAAACTCAGCCAAATTTTTAGGGATTTCAGGGGAAACATCACCAGACACACAAAATAGATTGAATACATAGGGACCTTCAATAATACAATTAATGAATTGACATGATTTTGCAAACTTGGGAACCATAAAATATGGGTCCCAACACTATCTATTTTTGGTAATATGTAAGAGCATCTTGGCAAAGGAGTTATATCTTCCAAATGGAGCACCTATTTAACTAGTTGCCTAGTCAAATGTAGTTGACTAGTTAAACAATGGGAGTTACACTTGCATGTATGAAAGAATGAATTTAAATAAGTATCACAAAAATATTAAATAAATCTATTATCTACAATCCTATTGGCTGAATGGTTTAGGGTCTTATTCTCCACTTCACATGAATCAAGAAAAGCATTCAGTAATCACCTGCAATTTGTACATTCTTGGTGTGGATGAACATTAATGCTTTTGAGTGCTAAAAGATTGTATAGCCAAATATTATCATTCTTGTCTTGTCAATATTGTTATATCGATGTACATAAATTTAGACATGTCTATTTTGTGCGTGGGAATCACATTGAGTTTTGATGGAAGAGTTTTTGAAATGGAAAGATTGGTAGGTAAATATAGGCATTTTGATTTTTGAGAAGATTATTGCTTGTTAAATGGAAATCCTCCATCATTATCATCATTAGGAGAGAGGACAATCTTGTATCTTTCTTTGTACATAGAAATAGATTTCAGACTTTAGTTCACATTCACAGTTCACACACGTATCATCAATTCGTACAAGGAAACTTATGACTCATGTCTAAAGGTAAAAGGAGTGACTCAGTCTATAATTCATTTTCCAACTCTCCCAAAATAAGCATAAATATAAATGGTGTTTCTCTCAAATCTTGTGTCATGTTTTGTAAATGAAATGTGTCAAACTCATCCTCATCATGTCTACATACAAATTATTATACTTTTTCTCAAAAGATAAATAATTATCCTATTTTTATTGGCAAAAATTTACCTTGAACTATTACACCAATAAATATTTACAAAAGATCATGAAAATACAAAAATAATTTAAATTCACTCATCATATTTCAAATTTAATGATCACCTATGATCATGGAGTAATTTTTATGTTACCTAATTTTTTCACAATGACCTTTTATGGTGCACCCATGGTACTTTAAATATTATTCTAATTTAAATAAAAATTTATAATTATATTCCATTAAAACTTTTAAAATTTCTCTAATGATATATTAATAATTTAATGTACAAATTATGAATTAATATATATCACAATAATAATTGTTTGATGGACAAGGTTAGTCATCAAATTTAGGCTTTGGTTGCCACTTAAAGTGTTGATAACTGAGAGGGGGGGTGAATCAGTTATCCTAATTATTTCTTCTTTCTGAACTTTCTTATTAATCAATGCAGCATTAATTCAAACAAGCAAACATTACCATGAAATGAAAAACACATGACACAGTATTTTTGACGTGGAAACCCTGTTAAGGGAGAAAACCACGGGGTGATTAACCTAAAGATTATTCTCTGTTAGAAGAATAAGGAATTACAAAATGGCACTTGCCAATTAGGGCTCACTGCCCGAGCACACTGCTCAAAAAGGAGGCACACTGCCTACAAGGAGACACACTGTCTACAAAAGAATGTTATACAATACTTGAACTGATTGAAAGTATCCACATATGCTGGAGTTTAGTTCCGGTTAGGCTCAGTACACTGATCTGCTGCACTTCATCTTTCCTCTTCTCTTTATTCTGCTTTTCTTTCACATACCGGATCTTTCTTACTGCTTTTGTTCTGCTCTGCTCTTATTCGCATATCACATCACATCACTACACTTCTCATAACTAAATCCATCCTATATATATCCACACAAGTGATTTCATTATCTTTCTAGTCGGCACCCGAAACAGTCTATCTTCTCACAAACTCTGTTCTGTCGGCTGAATCCTTGCACATCAAGTAATGCGGATCAAGCATATACTTGTAGATATCATTAATCATGTCAGCCAAACGTGATTCATGCCTTCACAACCTTTACCATCATCAGTAACACATCCAGAAAATAGTCTGATGTTCTGTCAGTCAGTTCTTCCTCTGTTCACACTGTCACTTAGGAATCCAGTACTCAACTATTCATATCTTTTTCCTTGTCCATCACCGGAGGCTAAATCCTTGGAATATACCACTCAAGGTAGTCCTCTTGACTTCCCCAGATCCGTACTGCACCAAGATACTTCCTCTAAGAGATCCGGACCTGTCTGTCGGACCTTGCCACATTCTCTGTTCTTGTTCACCGGACCACAATAATCTTCATTCTGACTTCCGGTAGAGACACACCATGACTTGCGGATATGTGGGATGATCTTTGTTGCCATCAATGACAACAACCATGAATCCATATAGTGTTTCTCGCCAACAATCTCCCCCTTTGGCATTGATGGCAACACTTAGTGAAAAATGACTAAGTGTTTACACTATGCTCTCCCTTGGCTGATGCTCTGTCTTTATATACATTTTTCGGAGCTCCCCCTTAGTTGGATTCCTTATTTTTCACTGCTCCTCACTCCCCCTTTGACATCAATGGCAAAGGGTAGGGTCCGCACACCAAAATTTTTAAGAATTTTACTATACTTGGATGTATATTACATATTCACAAAAACTGAAGAATGTCTGCAAAGGATTTCTTCAATTGGATGAGTTTTGTAGCCCAACTTTGCTTCATTCTATCCAAAATTGAAATGTGACCACTCAACAAAAACACAAAAGCTTCTGCCCTCTTAAGATCTGTCGAATCATTGGTTTGGTCGGTAGTCTTAGCATCACTTATGGCCTCATGCATGGTCTCTAACTTAGGGATAATAATCCTTCTAAGTTCTCCCATCCAGTTAATTATATTCTTCCTTTCCTTTTCAAAGTTCTTTATTGCATTTGTGATTGCAATAGTTTGACATTCTTGATTTATTATGGAGGAAGAGAGAGGATCAAAACTTTGAGACAAACTCAGTAGTTTGTCCTGTTCCTCTTTTATTTTCTTCTCAATTTCTACTGTTGCTTTTGACTAGGAGATACAAAATTTGTAAATGTCACCACCATCCTTAAGAGCATTTTCTAATTTCTTTATTCCAATACTCATATTTCTCCTATCATTAGAGATTAATCCTAGTACCTCTGAGAATCTCTTATCCAAAAACTCCTTCCGGACCTTTTCTTCAACTGATTTTTCTAGAGAATCAAAATGTGTACCAACACTGCTGACTAAGGTTTTGAGATTACCGGAAGAGGAGGCTGTGGGATCTTTCTGGACCGATGGCATAATCTTTTCAAGCACTCTGGAAGCAGCTTCTATCAACTCACAGTCTTCCATATGAGACTTTAGGAGTTTTTCATTTGCCTTAGCATTTGCAAATGAAGCTATCTTCATTGTCTGTACCAGAGATAGGGAATCAAAATTGAATGGACCTTGTAGAAGCTCCGATTCATCAATCTCTATTGTTTCTTTGCTCAGAAATTTTTGGACAGTTTGTGCAGTGTCTCTTGCTGGAGACAGATGTTTCTTCTCTTCTACAGTCTTGGAGCTGTCCTTTGGAGTTTTCTCTCCTTCTACATTCTTACCACTATCAGTTGTGGTTTTCTCTGTTGGAGTCTTCTCTTTCTCTGCAACCTTGGTACTGTCAACTTCTTTTTCTTTTACCGCTGCTTCTTTCTCCTGTAATTTCTCTTCTTCTTTGGATCCGGAGACTGTAGGGGAAACTGAAGGAGAAATGTTGGTTTGTTCAGGGCCCATCTCTTCTGTTGCTTTCTCAGAAGTTTCTTCTGCAACACTTGTGGATGAGGGATCAGTACCCAAGTCCTCTACAACAGGAAGATTAAACCTTTTGAAGACCTTCTGGAGGATCTCTTCTGTAGCCATGGCCACCTTGTCAGTCTCACCAAGCATGAGTTGATTCATCCTTGCTTTACTCCTGAACTCGTCTTTGCAGTCTTTGAATATTATGTTCATTGTCTTGGGATCAATTTGAGGATATAACTGAATAGCTATCTGCTCCTGGATCTCAAGATCTTTTGCCTGGGCATTGTTCTTTCTTATTTCTAACTCCTTTTCTAGGCTTTTAGGAATTAGAGATATAATCTCAATGAAAGCCGTATTGTATATGTTCAGATACCTGATTGTGGCTTCCTGCAGGATCTTTTGGTCAGCCTCATTGTAGTCATCATAGAATTTGGCCATTGGTTGAAGGTTTCCATCCACAGTGACTGATTTGATTACACTCTCTAGAGACAGGGTGGGCTTTTCAACAAATTCCTCTGCCATTTCTTCCTTGTCTTGGCCTGTGGAGGGTTTATCGGATCCTTTCTTCTTCTGCTTCTTTACTTCCCTTACCCCCTCATCTGATTTGGTTTCCTCTTCATCTTTCTGACTTGTATAAGCCCTTGTGGCTTTTATTTTAGACCTTTTCTCTCCTTTACCGGATGTCTGACCTTCCGGTTTTGATGTTTTTGAGCTTTTGGTTGTGACAGGTGTAGATCCCTTTGATGATCTGGTCCGGGTTGAGGTTTCCACCGGAGTACTTTTCTTGCTTTTCTTTTCTACCTCTTTCTTCTCTTCCTCAGCCTTTCACCTCTTTTCCCGGTTGGCATCAAGTGCCTCCTTTGGGATGCCTAGGCCTTGAGCAATATGCTCTACTTCTTTTCTCACCTTCCTCTTTATCTCAGGTTCTCTGAGTTCCACATGGATCTTCACACTCAGCTCCTCAAAGGTTCCAAACCTTTCTGCCTTTGGATCTTTGGGCTGACTAAGCATGTGTTGAACATGCAGTTCCACAATCTGTTCATCAACCTCATACCCCATGGGCATGATCCAAACTGTCCTTGGCTCTACTGCCTCCATTAGGCACTGATCAGTATCAACCATAAAGTAGACTGAGTCTTTGTATTTTTCAACAATAGACTGGGGAATTCTTTCTCTTGCTTGCATCATGCTCTGTAAGTTTTTGAAGTATCCCCACAGGGCTGTATTTCTTGCTTTGGCATCCCCAAGCCCATGTAAATAATCTCTAATCTGGACTACTACAGGTTTGTCATTCTGCCATACCCATCCACTTGATCTGGGCAGCTCATTCATGAAGTAGAAAAATAGACATAATATAAGTGTACTATACTTGAAAGAATTCTTTTTGTCCTTTTTGATCTTTTGTATATTTTCCATTAATTGGCTTAAAAGAAGTTCATAGAGATCATAATCTGCATTCTTCCTCAGCATCTCGTAGGTAGTATATACTGCAGTTCCGGATACAGAATTCTCCCTACTAGAGTGATAAATCTTGTATCCTATTATCATAGATGCAAACTTGATATCCGGATCAAAAATATCTTCAATGGTCATTGCCCTCTTATCAAATTTTGATCCGGTGGCCTCAGTTACAGTGTTATTTTTGACAGATTTTAGGATAGGTATCCCTCCGGAAGAGTATAGACCAGTTACTACCCTAATTGCCTCTTTTGTGATCTTGCAAGGTCTATCCAGCCATAGGAAGTTGTCATGCATTCTACTCAATACGTACTGGACCCATTCATCTTCTTCAAAGTAGGGGAAATGAATGAATTGATCAAAATATTTCTTCTGGATACCCTTATACTCTGGTTTAAGCTCAAAAGCATTGTCTATCAGTTGTTTGTGATAGAAATCTCTCAATTTGAATTCCCCAAATTCCTCAATACTTGCATGTATGTAAACCCTAATGTCTTCTGTGTGTAAAATGCCATGTGGAACACTAGAGAATGCTCCTAAGGGATCTACCTCCAATGACTTGTATGGGTGTTTCTTAAATTTAGGTCGGGGCCTATCTGAGACCTTTACTATATTCGGAGTAGCCATTTTTCAAAATATTTGTAGTGAGTTATCAAAAACGGAAAATACCTTATGCGCCTTCGGTTACACGGAGTGGTTGGATTGATTTCTGTATGTAATGACTTCTGCAAGAGATCTTCGGTGAACTTGATGAATTTAGTTGTAGAGCTCCACTTTTCGCTTCTTCTTGAGTGCAGAATGAACAAGTGATTTATGAGAAATCCCTTATATTGCTCCGCAAACCCTAATATCTGATTGCAATAAATGCTCGACCTACATTATTCTAGTTTGCCTTATTCAAATGACTTGAAGAACCGGATCAATCCTGATCTATGAACATCATGCAGATCTTCCAACCATGAACAAATCAAGATGACACATCACAAAGACATCCCAAATACTTTGTCCAATTCGTAGAATAAGACAATGCACCTCTGGATCTCTCCAGACCTTTTTGTAATCCTCTGTCATTTCGGAGCATCTCCCGGAACAAGTTCTACATGATCAATCACAACTTCTTCACATCTTCATGCGGACCTCTAAAATCTTATCTGGATCATCTCAAGACTCATATCTACAAACCCTTTACTCCGCATCTTGTGCCTGATCCAGCACCACTTGATTGGCTGGGGGAACAGGGTTTTCTTTGTGTCTCCCCCTGAGCCAGAGCTCATTTCTTAATTTCTGGAAGGAATATCAGCACCAGAGTCTGGTGCGGATCCAATCTCTACCTTCTCTAAACTTTTCTTCACCCAAATCTTGTTCATCTCATTCCTAACTTCATCTGCATTCATCTTTTGTTTACCCTTGTCTTGATTTTGATTATATACCGGACCTCTTTTGTCCTAATTCTTGCTTCTGCAGACTTTTGCATTATGATCGGACCTATTACAGATTTGGCAAACAACATTTCTTTGCATATTTGACTGATAACCTCTTGATCTGCATTGATTAGCCATATGACCTACTCTATTGCATGTAAAGCATCTACCATTGAATGATTTGTTCATTTACATATTTATGCATTCATGAGACTTATGTCCATACCTTTTGCAGTTAAAGCATTGTCCGAAGAAGGATGAATTAGTCTGATTCATTCTCTTTCTGCACTGATTAGCTTTGTGACCAAAGTGATTGCAGCTGTGACAGTATCCATTGAAGGATGGATATCTTTGAGCATTGGGCTGTCTTACTGGAGGTCTTCTGTTCCTTGGATTTTCTGATCCAAAATTTTTCTGACTAGATCCGGAGCTTTCTCCTTTCTCATATCCCAAACCACACTTGTCATCTGCCCTCTTTTGACTTCCAAGAAGAACTTCAAGTTGAGCAGAACTTATCTTGAATTTCTCTTTATATTCATTTGTTGTTTGAAGATCCCTTTTGAGAGAGACAATTTGATCCTCAAGTTTTTCTTCATTATCTTTAGCATCTTCAAGATCAGATTCAAGATGTCTGATAATCCTATCCATCTGGTGGCAATCTTCTGATTTCTCTTTGAGAGATTGTCTTAGATTGTCTTCAGTTTTTCTTTTCTCTTCAATCTCTTGAGTAAACTTTATAACTCCTGATTCCATTTCATGTCTTACCATAATGACTTCTTTTGATAACTTTTCACATAACTTGGTTTTCTCAGTCAGCTCTTCATTTGCATTACTTTCTTCACTTTGTCTTGCCAATTGCTGGAGCAGCTCCTTTCTCTTTTTCATAGAGAGACTTAATTTGTCTTTTAGTTCTCTCATGAATTCATCAGCCTGTTTGAGTCTTTCCTTTAATTCATTGACTTCAGAGTTTGACAGTTCAAGATCCTCAAGGGCAATCTTGAGTTGCTCCCTTAAACCATATGCATCCATTTGAACTCCCAGATCTTCCTCAAGTTGTTAGGCTCTATTAGGAGGAACTTAGCTCTGATACCAATTGTTGATAACTGAGAGGGGGGGTGAATCAGTTATCCTAATTATTTCTTCTTTCTAAACTTTCTTATTAATCAATGCAACATTAATTCAAACAAGCAAACATTACCATGAAATGAAAAACACATGACACAGTATTTTTGATGTGGAAACCCTGTTAAGGGAGAAAACCACGGGGTGATTAACCCAAAGATTATTCTCTGTTAGAAGAATAAGGAATTAAAAAATGGCACTTGCCAATTAGGGCTCACTGCCCGAGCACACTGCTCATAAAGGAGGCACACTGCCTACAAGGAGACACACTGCCTACAAAAGAATGTTATACAATACTTGAACTGATTGAAAGCATCCACATATGTTGGAGTTCAGTTCCGGTTAGGCTCAGTACACTGATCTGCTGCACTTCATCTTTCCTCTTCTCTTTATTCTACTTTTCTTTCACATACCAGATCTTTCTTACTGCTTTTGTTCTGCTCTGCTCTTATTCACATATCACATCACATCACTACACTTCTCATAACTAAATCCATCCTATATATATATATCCACACAAGTGATTTCATTATCTTTCTAGTCGGCACCCGGAACAGTCTATCTTCTCACAAACTCTGTTATGTCGGCTGAATCCTTGCACATCAAGTAATGCGGATCAAGCATATACTTGTAGATATCATTAATCATGTCAGCCAAACATGATTCATGCCTTCACAACCTTTACCATCATCAGTAACACATCCGGAAAATAGTCTGATGTTCTGTCAGTCAGTTCTTCCTCTGTTCACACTGTCACTCAGGAATCTGGTACTCAACTATTCATATCTTTTTCCTTGTCCATCACCGGAGGCTAAATCCTTGGAATATACCACTCAAGGTAGTCCTCTTGACTTCCCCAGATCCGCACTGCACCAAGATACTTCCTCTGAGAGATCCGGACCTGTCTGTCGGACTTGCCACATGCTCTATTCTTGTTCACCGAACCACAATAATCTTCATTCTGACTTCCGGTAGAGACACACCATGACTTGCAGATATGTGGGATGACCTTTGTTTCCATCAATGACAACAACCATGAATCCATATAGTGTCTCTTGCCAACATAAAGTACTATTCACACTTGTGCATAGTTACAATACTAGTAAGAGATTGAGAAAGTTTCACTAGATGTACAACTTTCATAAGTGAATATTTGTTTTTAAATTTGATGCTTTAATATGTGTGTGTTTCTCTTACTAGCCTTGAAAATAAATATTTTTAAGGTTCAATTTTAAGACATTTAGGTGAAGATCTACTTAAGAGGTTAGCCTGCAATCCATAATCATACGATTCCTGGTGATGGATCACTGAGCGTGATCCGAAATGTTGAAGCAAAGAAACACACACAGTTTAATCCAGAAGCACTTCTTTGTATCTATTATGGACTGTGGAAAACTCATGCCTACTTGATCTACTTATTTCACCCATTTATAACACTTACAATCTTTTATGGATGTGAGATTTGGAGCCCATACTTCAAACTATGGATCAAAATCAAATAGAGTTTTGGTTACAATGCCTATCTAAACATATTCATATTAATTTGAGATCAATCCCTCAAGCCATCATCTTTGCAAAATTTGATGACTTTTTTTACTACTTCAATAATATTCCATGTGGAAACTCTGATACATATGTTTTGACCATCTTGGGTATCCTTGTATTTCTCTTGGATCCTTGATGGTGTTGGCGAATTGTAAATTTGAACCTTGTTGGTATGTGAGGGCCTCCTCTTTGTTGCATCTCATTGACCTTGATATTGCTAGGCTGCCACCATTGATCTTTTTAATGAATGCTCCAATCTCTTCAAGGGGGAGATAAACAACAATATTTATATTGAGATTTACAAAGCCTAACTCCAATCTACGTGGATTGCACTTAGAGAGCCACTATATTCCAAACTTCAATGCTACTGAGATCTATATCTCTACTTCAATGATGGACTCATATTTCCCCTAAGATATACCAAAAGTATAGCTACCTTTCAACCTAAGTGTACCTCTTGTGCAACTTAGAGTTTTCTCCCACCAACATTGTATTGAGATGGACCATTGTTTTCCTAAGAAGCCTCTTCTTTTATAGTTATTCTGCTTCCAACCAAATATTGAGGAACATTTTGTATTAAGATACTCTATCATGAGATTAGAGGGCAATTATTCTTCTCTTTAGAGATTCGCTTGGTTCTTTCTAGACTCTCATGACTTATGAAGACCAAAGATGTCTTACTCTCCTCTCATGAGAGATGTTTTACCTTTGTCAACAACTTTATAGAGGCACAACCACCAAAGGAGCTCATACTAAATTGATTACTTCATATTTCCAACCCTCTCATTTTAATAAGAAGAGGCCCCCCTTACCAACTTCTGAATTTATATCCATGAAGTATCACAAACCTAGTGACTCCTCTGACCTCATATCCATCACACTTAAAACCTTTTGTATTGTCTTTAGTCCCTTTAAACTACCATATAACCGCCAAATACCTTGGAAATTTTCAAATGAAAACCATTCCAAGGAATAGGAACTAAGTGTGGCCAATACATAAATGTTGATTATAGATGTTATTACTACCACCTCTCTCAGCTAGACAAATTGAATGTTTTCCATTCTTCAATCTACCTTTTGTATTCATATTTGTTCCCTATAGATGGTAGGTACTTCCCTAGTTGGCTAGAAATAGGATGCAATCAATGATTGGTCAAAGAAAGTTTAACCTTCAAAGCAAAGTGTTACTAGTTTTTAGCTATGACCAACAACAAATCTAAAGAAAATGGGACTGGCTCGATTGGTGCTAATGCAAAACTAATTCTTATCTACATGTATGTCAAGTGCATTTAGAATAGGGTATGGACATCCGTAATTATATTAATAGCATATATAATATATTAATAAGTATTATAACAAATATTAATAATATAGAACTAATATATACTAATTGTAGAGGAGAAAAAATTGCACTTCAACTAAGAAGTATTAATCAAAATAATTTTCCACTACAACTACACTTAGGACTGTTTTAGTTTTGTTGCCTACTAAGTTTCAATAGACCAACATTAGCAGTCCCTTGATATGCTAAGAAGTGTAAATAGAAATTGTACTAACTAATTGAAATATAAAGGGATGCTAATGAAATGCCAAAAATAGAATACTATAAATAAAATTATAAAATTTCAATGATAGAATAGAAAAGAGGAAATGAACAGGAACCTAGTATCTGACATAGGAGTTCTCTACCAAGGACATCAATGCGTCGTAGGGACGTCTACACATCATGTTGTAGTTCAAACTTTACAGAAAATAAGAAACTTCAAGTCTATTTCACTCCACATCACCTATCCTATACAACACAAGATGAAATATAGTACTAATAGCCTCCAGGTGACAAAAATGTACTAAAATTGAAAAGAAATGACCAATACAATCCCAAAAAAACAAAATGAATAACAAAAATGAAGAGATTCAAGGAGAGAGTTTACAAAAATAGTGAAGGAAATGGAGCTTCTCTCTCAAATCTAGAACCTGCAAGGAAAAGGAAAAATGTTGGGGCTATTTTCAGGGTTTACCTTCAAGTCAAACCCCTAATTTGGTATTTCTACCTCCATAGCAGCCAAGATTGAAAATATGGAAACAAATGTGTGTGCTATTATTCTCTATATGTGTCTAGAAGGAATAACAGCAGTGACAAATAACCTGTGAATGTAAAATAAAACTAATCTACTCAAGCATGAGAGAAAACTAGTTTGATTGTTTAAAGGAGAGAAGGACAATATTGGAGATAACCCACACAAATGTAATAAGTAAATAGATGGATTACACTACACAAATGAACAATAAAAGAGGGTAAATGGAACTCAAATGCCTTATGAATAAAAGATGCAAACTGCTCAAATAAAGATGAAGAACCTAACAAGCAATGGTCCCAAGAAACCCCCTGAAGAAGCTAAACCCTCAAGAAATATCACATAAGCTTGTATACAATAGCATAGCCATGGAAATCCTTTAGAATGTCAAATAGAAAGTTTCTTGTGAGCACAACAATAGCAATAACTTTACAAATTTTCCATGAGTTGCAGAAGAGAGCCAAAGGAGAGTGCAAAGATTGCTTGAGATTGGAAAGAATTGTCTTCAAAAATGAAAGAATGAGAGGGAAAAAGAGAGGGTAGGTCAAAGAAGGTCATGTAAAAAAATGACAAACGTGTAAAAAATGACACCAGAAATACTACACGTAGGTTAAGTTTTCACATTTTGATAAACGTGTAAAAAATGATACCAGAAATACTACACGTAGGTTTTTTGCAAAAAAGGAACACATTAGCAAAAGAAATTAAATATGGAAACCTTAATGTTATTAGATTTTAGAAAAAAGTACATGGTCAGAAAGCTAATAAACAACTTGAAGACATCCTAGCATTTTTTCATATTAACATTGAAAAACATGTAAACCTGATGGAGAGCACGCTCAATATTTTGTTGATTTTCTATGTTTTCTTGAAAACATGTTTGTGGCATCCAAAAGGTAGGTCAAACCCTTAGGCTTGCAAATTTCCAAAGAAATGAAAAGCGCGTTCGCGTTATATAATTGTTGAAATATTTTGGATTTTTTGTTAATATGCTTTAGAAAACTAATGTCACCCCTCCATCTTCTTTCCCTCTATAGTAGCCTTTTATTAGGTGATGAGGAGGAGGAATCTCTCTCTCTCTCTCTCTCTCTCTCTCTCTCTCTCTCTCTCTCTCTCTCTCTCTCTCTCTCTCTCTCTCTCTCTCTCTCTCTCTCTCTCTCTCTCTCTATGTTGCTTGACCATAATAATACCTTGTTGCTTTTTATGTGCAAAATAGGACAAAACGCAAGCACATTATAACGCGCTCACGTTTTGTCCTGTTTGGATCAAAAAATGGTTTGGCCACTTTTTGGTCCCCATCTCCATGTGCACGTTCTTGGGATTGAAAATATTTATTTTCAAAAATGAAAGAATGAGAGGGAAAAAGAGAAGGCAGGTCAAAGAAGGTCGTTCGAGAGCGTAGAGGCATTACAAGGAATCTTTTCATGTTGCAGGAGGTGGCTAGTAACAGCCAGAAATGGTCATTTGGTGCCACATAGGCTTGGGACGCTAGCATGACATGTGGATGTTCACGCTAAGCACTAGCATCCAAGTGGCTCCAACTCCTAGTCACATAAAACACCTTAGGACGATGAGAGAAATAAAGCATTAAAATAGAATTAACAAAAATAAGCATAAATACTAAAACACAACACTAACGCACATGTGTGGGTTAGGGAAAAGCTAAGGCAAGGCCAAAGTGATCCTAAGAACATACTAGGGGAGTGGACACCAAAATGAGTGCAAAACGTAGCATGAAATTGCAAGGGTATGCAATTTTTAACATTACACTAATATTAATATTTATGTTAAATTATTAATTACAGAAATTAATATAAATATAATATATTGTATTTATATTATATTACAACTAGTATAATATTATATAGATATAATTTAATTAATCTATTAATCAACATAATACATTATATTAATGAGAAGTTGAAATTATTATAGAAGGAACTTGAAGTCCCATGCAAAGATCAAGAAATTAAACACAAGGAAACCAAACTACTAAGTTAGGGTTTGTAAATGAATTGCAATTGTGGCTAGCCGCAACGCATCAAGATACACTAGTGGCTAATCTTATTATCCGCCCATTCAAAATGTCTGTCATATGTTATGGTTAGGTTAACTTCCATCCTAATCTATAATAGCCAAAATACCTCCCGATGGCGAATTCAAAAGTGTGCACTTTCATTTTAATGTGTCTAGTAGGGTAGTTGCAACTACAATATTTGACAAAATTCTTCTATTCTTTATGCTTTGATGGATGTCCATACCTTGCTTAAAAGCTTCTATTTTTGCATAGGCTCAAAGTACACTAGCAAATGTGAAGTTATCAAGTTGGAGGCCTCTTGTTTACATGCATCCACCAAACTTCCACACTTGATGTATACATGTAAATAAGCTTATTATGAAAAGTTGTGTATGTAGCAAATATAAATTTCTTGTGAGTGATGAATGAGTGGACTTTTTCTCTTGTGAAAGTGCAATCTTGAGAATATGGGTTTGCACAATATTTAAAACTACATGCAAACATTCATTACAAATTCTACCATTTATCAATGTTCTCTATAGGCTTCTCTATTTATTTGCCATCTCATTCTACTCTATCACCTTTTTAAGTTGTGGGCATGTTTGTATTACACTGCAACCTCATAAATCTCCTCACCACTAAAGTATGGACAACTCATGACTACAAATGTATGTCCTCACTAGCTACCTATGAGTCATGACTACAAATATATATCTTCACTAGCTACCTATGGTATTTATTTTATTGACAATGATTCTAGAGCACTATAATAAGAATCTATGACATTTCATTACAATGAAATAAAATAATGATATGATGTGTGTCCCACCAATTTTTTCATTTTAAATGCATTTCACACCTTGCAAATATGTGAAAGAGTATATCTATCAACAAAACTTAAAAATTTAATTCTTAAAAGTTGGCAAATTTACTAAAATCTATACAAATTTAATAATTCTCTATACAAGATCATTCTCCCTCCCGACAATTGCTAGTTCTTATATTTAGATATTGTGTGGAACGTGTCAATTCTAATAAAGCATCTTTCCCATCCCATTAAATCCATGTCATATGGATAGCTACATTAACAAGAATAGTTTTAATTTTAAACAATGAGGTGGCATTCATTAATGTCTTCTTCATTACTTTCCAATTTATTCTTGTATATTCATGAGCCCATCCAAGAGCAATTTGGGTCACTTTAGGTACTTCTATTATTCCTAAGGTGAGTACTAGGAACTTTAGGAAAATATAGAAAACACTTTCATTTGTTTTCTCAAGTCCTATATCATGGTAAGGTAACTACAACTATTAATATTTACTAGTCTTTTAACTAATCACTATCAACTATGTTGCAACTTCTCTAATCATGGCAAAGTAATTACGACAATTAATATTTGCTAGTCTTTTAACTGATCACTATAACTATGTTGCAACTTCTCTAATCATGGCAAAGTAATTACAACAATGACGATCTACCGCTTCTTTGTGACTTCAATATCAATGAACAAATACAATGTAAATTCAAACATATTAGAAATATTCATCAAACAGTAGTATATGTTTCCTACTCAACAAGAATAGCCCCTTGCTAGGATCGCTTAGTAACCTTGCTTGGTCAGACATCAACAAAAATAAATATCAAATCTTCAAAATGGACATGTATTGAAGTGGTCACACCTCTGTCTTTTACTTGACATTTCAAACACAAAACATTAGCATAACAAATGCAAACTGGGAATCATGTACACCATTGGATCAATAATTTCATATCCATTTTATTTTACTTCTAAAACATCTACAGAAACAATCTTACACAGAGAAAAAATGTCAAAAATACAAAACAAAAAAGAAAATATCTTATTCTATAACATGAAATACAACCCGAGGAAAAGAGACCTATCAGGAAAATGAACATCCATCACTGAACCCCATCAGAATGCAACCTCCAAACAGCCCCTGCGAAGTTGAAGAACACCAATCTAGCATAATATAACTATAAGATCTCAATCGTCATAAGCATTCAAAATAGGCCTCAACCCCTTAGAAACATAAGAACCCTTCTTGTTCAAAAGTTGTTTAATCTATTGTTTGATTTGACATATTTGTGGGACCATCTTCAAGTTTTTATCCCCCATAAGCTACAAAAATAAGGAAACAAGCTGAAAGAAGATATCAAAGTAAAGCTTTAAAAACTCAGTTTCCTGGTGAAGATTACAGTTATCAAACACTGCTTTACACCTGGATTTCCAAATATGCAAAAGAATAGTCTGTCTAACCGCATCAGCTATCACATTATTATGCAAACCCACACCCATTAAGGCCTCTTTCTAGTTCAATTTATGTTCAAAAATTGCAGATAAATCATTAAAAATCGTCTCCCATTGTTTTTTAGCATGCAAACAACCCCAAAAAACATGTTTTGAATATTTTCATGCTTTTGACAAAAAGGACAAGAAATAGGTTTAATCATGATGCACTTTAACCTATTACCATGGGGAAGTTTACAGTGCAGTATTTTCCATGTCATCAACTATGCATCAGAGTCAATCTTAGATTTCCAAACTTGAGCACTTGACTTCGACCAAAATTTTTCACTAAATCTACAATTCCACTTAGAATTCAAGCGTGACTTTAGAGGCAGACTGGGAAGCAGCTGAAGATATATCTTTTTTAAAGGAAAGCAAGTGGATATTATGATAGCCAACGCCAATCTTTAAAAAAATTGCATTGCCTGGGGATACATAGCTTCATAGATAGGTCCAGTGGTACCCAGGACTACACAAAGATAGTAAAAGGTTCATATTTTTTACTCAGACCAAAGCGAGTTTTAAGTACCTACCAAGTTAACCAGCTCAATGAAGAAAAATCCCAGAGGTCACCAACATTATAGACACCTTTTTTAAAAGAGAATACACATGTTTAGGGAAACTTATAGCAAGGGGCTGACCTTGATAGAGTATATGTTTATTCCACCAAATGGATGAGGAGGCAAAATTGAATTCATGTTGTAAAGAGGCTTCTCGCCACTTTAAAAACTAACAGGTGTGTTGCCAAGCTTTCAAGATAGATATAAGGGGAGGTGAAGCCTTAATTGAAAAGCAAGGAGTGAGAAGAATTTTGTCCAGCCAACCCACTTGTTGCCATTTACCTTTTACAACAATGTAACTAATTTGGTGCCAAATTAAAATTTTCCATGGTTCTTCACCTATGACAGCTCTCATTATCCATTTAGAAGTTAAATAAACCCCTTGTGTCTTTAGATCTATAATATTGAGACCTCCTTTACTCTTGGGCTGAATGCAGTGATTCCATGATGTAGAGATAAAACCAACACTGCCATCCCACTTGGCGCAAAGAAACTGTCTAATAATTTTATTCAAGCCCTCATAACCTTTCTTGGAGGGCATCCAACATGAAGAATAATAAACATGGGTTGCAATGAAAATTTTGTTAGCAACTTGAATTTTTCCTACCAAAGAGAAATTCATTCCCCCAACTAAAAAATTTCTTTTTAATTATGTCAAGGAACCAATTAGATTTGATGATTTTGTGTCTGGATTTTGAAATCGCTATAGTAACAGTATTGCACAACAATTCAGCTCAAACACTGAGTAAGATGATTTTCTCAATGAACTTGGTCCTTCACATGCTCCCTACAACAACAATTACTCTTCTTTTTGGGCAAGTTGCTATGGATTACTACACCACATCAGCATTATGGTGGATTTCTGCAACAACAATCTAATATGATGCTTCGTTTCTATGCTCATACAATGCGTATAAGCAGTCTAGAATTGTTGCTGAGCTTACATATACATGGTCTCCTTGGTTTTCTTTTGTTGTTGTTTACGGCTGCTGGCCATATGTTGTTGTTTGTTGTGCGGAAACACCACTTTGTATTGTATTTGTTGTGTAGTTTGTATATGTTGTGTAGCTTGTTTAGGCTATATATTTTAATTTTGTTGCAGTTTTCTGTGACTAAGTTCTTTCTTTAGCATTCTTTGACTGCATTTTTATTTGTATTTTACTTTCATCAATATTAAAAAAAAAAAAAAAATCAATATTTAAAAAATATAAAAAAATGAAACTAAAATAAAAACAAATCAAACAAACAAAATAAAAGATAATACAATGTGTATTACTTCAATCTCATTTACATTAATTTTTTCTATTACAAAACAAATTCTACTACCCACAGTTTTAGAAATAAAAATCCTCTTTCACCGTACACTAACTAGCTTTTTAAGTCCACGAGGCTAAAAAAGACTTAGGTGGACCGTGGAACGTGTAATTAATTTTTATTTTCACGTTTACCTATTCATTTCTTCAAACGGTACAGCGAAAGAATCTCATTTCGTCATAAATTTTATCGTACGTATTTTAGATATTGAATAAATAAGAGGGAAAAGTAAATAAATAGGAGCCAGGAAGGCCCTCAAATTCAGCGTACCCTTTTCGAAATTTACCGTACTCTTCCTTTGCAAAGTCTCACTCACTATTAAAAAAATATATAAATTTTGCTTTTTCGTACGCAGACATCTATGTTCTTGTGATTTGACGGTTTTAAAGTATGTTTGAAATTTTATGGTATTTTTTGTTGCAGTTCGGTGGTTTGAATGAATGAATTTTAATGACGTCTATGAGACCAAGCAGTCTAAGGGATAAAAGTAGCAGTTTATATTTCAAAATCTTTTAGATGGGGATTCTTTTACTTTGTATCTTGAACAAGAAACAGTCCATTATGTATAAGGGAGAGGGGCCAGTAGTCACCCACCCTAACTTTGCGCATGTCAAGCACATAGCTAGACATATCAAATTTTGATGATTTTTTTTTGGGTTTTTCCGTATGCGACCGAAGAGCTTAAAGCTATTCTTTCAGTTTCTGAGTATTTATACATTTCCCTGTAGGACGTGTTATGTGCACTTGGGTCGAAAAATGGTCATTTCAACATGTCGCCCCATACATCCGCACCGATGTGCCAGTAACCGCTCACCATCACATTTGTACACTTGTCTTAAAATCATTGGTTAATTTACAAATGTATTGGTGCATTTGTGTTCATTTATTTGGTTGGTATTTTACATGCATTGGTTCTTTTTAAAAATTTAATTGGGGGATCAAGTGATTAAAAACATAGCAATTATTGGGACGTGGGCGGCAACTAGGCCCTCTTCCTTATTTATTTAATTTAAAATTGTAATAAGAATTTAAAAAGTTTATTAAAACTTGTGCAAATTTTTAAAATGAAAGGTGCCTCGGAGTGCATTCCATAAAGTTCGGAGTGCATGCACACCGTCCTCTACATATTTGAATGAATGAATGAATGAGTTTTAATAACGTCCACGAGACCGAAACGGTCTATGGGACCAAGCGTCCAAAGCACTAGGAGTTCATCAGGTTCCTTTGGATGTCATCCCGCCTTTTATGGATCTTTACCAACAGTCGGGCTGTGTTGTGAATCCTCTCTTCCTCAAATAATTCACTAAAACTGCCAATATTCACATTGTTATCCTACTGCATACGGATATCCTTGTACGCACGCACTACCTAATGAAGTGCCGCTCAGTTTCAACTGTTCTATCACTGCAGAAAATGCAAGTCCTATCTTCCCACCTTTCCTTGGGAACCTTCCATCTACCAGTTTCGCATTTAAGATGGTGTGAACCGGTCCTCAATTGTGCCACTAAAAGCCTAGCCTTACCTTTAAGATCGGCACTTAAGTATGGTTTATCTCCATGCTCCCAAGTGGGATTGAACTCTTTAATATAGTGCATTTTTTTACGCCCAATCTGATTTGTCCACATGGCAAGCCTGAATTTTTCTAACACAAACTTTTTTATTTCCTCTTTGGAGTTAGGACACTCCTGCAACTTAATGTCCCATTTTTCCAACCACTTGATGTTTTGTTTCATCCACGTCTTCTTCCTCCGATCTAACACCTCGTTCATCACCACTTTGGGCCACTGATGATTCTTCATGTTTTCCACCTTTTTTAGGTAACTTAGTAACCTTGATATTGCAGCAGCTTCTATCGGGAAAATACCGGCCTCTACCAAAAGAATCTCGTATCGAACCATAGCTTTAACTTTAAGACTACTAGTGATAAGGTGCTTTTGAATTCTTTCCAGCTATCTCCAGCTGTGATTTGACATGCTGCTCCCCCAAACCTCACAGCCGTAGAGGACAACCGACGTGACCAACAAACCAAAAAGGGTTTTCTTGGTTTTCCAATCCCAAAGTTCCGCTTTCCTACCCCTGTTCTGGAGAAGGTAAGAAGCTCTCCAACCCCCTTGTATACTTTCGCCCTGCAAATTTCCCAACTGAGCCTATTGTGAAAAACAATGCCAAAATACTTGTATTCTTCGACGATTTCCAGTGGACTTCCTTTGAAAATAAAATTATTTTGTTGTTGTTTCCTTTTTAGAGAGAAGATCATGACTTTAGTCTTGCTAATATTCACTTGCATCCCAACATCTTGACAAAATAATTCTAGAGCCTTCAAATGACCTCTCAGACCATGGGTTGTTTTTGCAATAAAAATAAGGTCATCGGCATATAAAAGCAGCTTTACCACAAAACTGGCCAACTAGATGCCATCTCCTTCGGTTTTGTATATCCATTCGTCAAGTTTGTCAATGTAAAGACCAAACAAAGTGGGGGAAAGTGGGCACCCCTGCTTGACCCCGATGTTGCTACCAAAGCATTCAGACATGCCTTCTCTAGTTCTAATTTTTGCTCTAACACGCTCATAAAGTTTGTGAACAGCTGCTCTAAATTCATCAGGAACCCCCAATTCTTCCATCCTTTTCCAAAGTTTGTCTCTTGGAACCGTGTCAAACGCTTTTTTAAAATCCACAAAATAGCAATAAGCTTCCCCACCTTGGGTGTTCCAAGCTTTTTCAATCAAATGCCTAAGAGTAATGCAGTGATCAATGGTAGAGTGCCTTGGCCTAAAACCAGCCTGACCCTTTGCTCTTTTCCCTTCTTTTTCTGCCCAACTGTTGATTCTACACTCAATCAAGCTCCCAAACAACTTTCCAAGAAGAGGGTTGACTATGATAGTACGATAGTTAGAAGGATTATTGATATCCCCACTCTTGAAAAGAGGGATAACGACACTAGTTGTCCACTCCACTGGAAATCCCCGTTGTGTGACCTCATTAAAAACTCTTTTGATGTGTGGAGTAAGGTGTTCAACTCCCCATTTCAAGAATTCAGCTTGCAGCCCATCAATGTCCTGCGCTTAATTTAATGAAATGAATTTAAATTATTTAATTAATAAAATAATTTATAATTTTGATTTCCGCTATGAGTTGGAAAGGATGTTTACGTTGGGGATTGAATGAAATGAATTTAAATTATTTAATTAATAAAATAATTTATAATTTTGGGTAAAGTATTAACATTTCATTTAATTTAAAGTTGTACTGAGAATTTAAATTATTGAATTAATAAAATAATTTATAATGTTGGGTAAAGTATTAATATTTCGTTTAAATATAATTATATTTATTTAATTTAAAATTGTAATAAGAATTTAAATTATTTAATTAATAAAATTTGAGATAAATAATTTTATAATTAGTTTAAATTAAAATATGAAAAAATTACATAAATATATATTTTTTTATGGAGGAAATAATATATTATGGGATTTGTGATGTAAGGTCCTACATGTACCATTATAATCTCCATCAGTATGAGCTGCGCTCCACCCATATCATAATTAGGGAGAATTAAATTTAAGACCATCATCAATGTTTTCTAATGACTTGACCCTATGAGACAGAACTTTATATATAAATAAAAAAATATATCTTATAATAACTAATTAATCACTATTAATTTAAAATATGATATTTAAATAAAATTATTAAAAAAAATTTACTAATATTTTAGATCATATTTGATGATCTATTATCAAATAAAGAAAATATCTCAAAAGATACTATACATTAATAATTAAAAAATTAACCTTTTGTTTTTTAAAAACTAACAACTCCTAAAATGCGATCCTCGTAACATTGGGTGTCTAAACAATTCATTAATCTAAATAGTTGTTATGGGGGAAAACTTGAATGATAGTATTTTAGTATTTAGTATTGATAGAAAAGAGTTATTAAATTAGAGAATGTGTTTTGGCAACGCCGACAATCAAATTGGAGGGACCAGCCACCCAAGAAAATAGTAATGTCCCTCCAAGTGATGTGCAACTACTCTTCATTAACATTCCCATCGCCCACTGCCCATGTGCATTACACCAAGGACACCAAATTCAACTCTTGGCGTGTGTTTTGGTCTAATAATAGTTGGCCATGTTTACTTGAAATCATGTCAATTAATCATAGTTTTTTAAATAATATATGCATTTCAGATTGTTTATCCATCAATGAACTTGGCTTAAGGGGTCATACGTTTTAATACTGATGACGAGGGCCAAAACAAAAACCCCACATTGATACATGAATATAATATAAAATGTTATAAAATATTAAGCATTTCTCCCCTATTTATTACATATTATATATCATTATACTATTTTGAAGTTAGACCTATATTGCAACATTTGTATCTTCATTTTCACCCAATTCCGAGCTCTCGATAGCATCGACAAATGACCAGTGCACATCCAATGACGATGAGGTTCTTGTAGCGGCCTTTAGAAATTTGATGCCCCACTTGGCCTATTGTTTAGGCATTGTTTGATTTTGCCTCATCGTCGTAACAAAATCTAGGGACTGGTGTATGGTGGATTAATAATAGGTCAAGTCCCTGCGCTAAGATTGAATCCCAAACCAACAACGTCATCAAGAATTATCCTCAGCACACATCTCCATCACAACTTGATTAAGGACTCTACAACAATCCTTATTACCTCCTTAGACTCTCTCACATCAAGAAAATTTGATATGAACAACGCAAGGAGAGGTTCGTGTTGATGCGATACCGATGTGTCATGGATAGGAAAGTCTCCCCCAGCACCAAGCGTATCGTGTGAAACATAATAACTAATCTTGTCTTGAAGATTTTTTTCAGTCTAAGATCCAAAATCTCCCCTATGAATTGAATTTGTCATTTTTGGCATTTAGACACACTATGGTATCCGTGTCCCAATTTCTCTTGTATTCAACACAATAAAATGTTTTGTGATTCTTAATAGCCATCAATGGCGGTATTGGTACAAGCTCCATCATAAATATATCATTTCGCATTAAAATGCCCCAATACTTCTAAACTAAAGCCCATTAAAAACCATTATTACTTCATTCAACTCAAGCGTGGAGAGGACAACAAATCTAGCACAATCATGTGCCACTTGATTGGGGCGCTGTCAAAAATGTAATCTAGGTCCACGTCAATGGTCACGTTGGCCAAAGCATCACCTCCCCATTGACCTCTCAATAGGCATGGTTGATGGTGTAGACAGAGAAACTATCAAGTAATGGCTAGCATAGATTAAGTATGTCACCAATCTTTCAATTTAGAGAAGAACATTTTTTAAGAGCATTAATAATTATTGATGAATCTCCTTCAATCTGAATACTAGACACCGAATTGCTTGCAAATTTGAAGCCTAAGTAAGATAGCTTAGGATTTCGCTTTGTTGTTTGTTATAATTGGGAGTTTTTTAGTTGCTGCACCAACCATCTTTCCATTGTGGTCTTTGATGATACATCTAGCCCCAAATTGTCCATGGTCCCCCTGGATGCGACGTCGAAATTGAGTTTGTGTCAATCTTCAACCAAAGGGATCCATCTAGCATCCACTCTAGGATTTGAAGCCAGATAATTTCGTGCAGCCAAATGAATGGGGTACGTTTGTAAGCTATTTTGTCACTACAAAAATTACTAGACTCACCCAACGGGCAATAACAAAATGCACCAACAAAAGGAGAATCATTGACCTTCGTTGTGAGATCAACAATTCTCCTCTACGTTTGAGAGGAGCAATGCCTTTATATGATGGGGTTTTAGGATTTTTGAGTACTTTTAACCAGAAAGTATGAAAAGGTAGGAAAGGAAAAAGAGAAAAAAGAAAGAAACCTAACTATGAACATAATAAACAGAACATAGATTTCTTGAAAGACAGAAGGAAAGGACGAAAATCAGATTAAACTAAAACCAGGGGCACAAAGTCTCCAAACCATTTCTAAGCCAAGAGCAACGAATGAGGAAATAAGTATAAGGAAAACTAATCAAACATAAGAATAATCGGCCTTCAGGAAAAAAATGATGACATAAGAACAACAATTCTTCATTATTAAAATGAACAGGAGCACAAAGTCTCCAATTTTTCCCCTTTACAAAGCTCTCAGTTTTCAGAACAAAAGAAGATAAAAAGTCCCTCCTATACATTCAGATTACATATTTATAGTTTTTTCTCTCTTACTAGAACATAATTGTCAATTACAATAAAGAAAACATTTCACCTTCCTATACACACAACATTTAACTCATAAAATGGGTTAAAACATTACTAAATGAACTTTATAATAAAGTGATATGCTTCAACTTGAAATTGATTCGCAAATGATTGGCATAGTCTATTGTATGGGTTGCAGGTGTTTGTTCACAGATGTAATTTGTCAAACATATTCATCATATCTTGCCAATAATTTGTCTCTGCATTCCTGCATTAAATTTGATTACATCTACACTTGAACAAATTAAGGTTGCATGAAAACGTCCTCCATAGCTGGTTAACAATCACCCATTGTTTGCTAAACACATACCATAAATGAGACATTGGTGATTTTCTCTATCTTCTTCTTCATTATGATTTTGACAGTAGTGTGCAAACCAAAGGATACCCCTATAACATTTGAGTCAATGACATCCTGCCACTGAGATTTTTTCTTCTTCATTATGCAAGGATACTAAGATTATGTAAGTACTTAAGAGTTTAGGATAGTCATGATCAAGTTTCAAATAATCTCCATGAAGCCATAACTTCTCCCATATTTCATAAATATGATTTTGCATTATACTTTTGAAATTGCATAATCTCAGGAGTCATGTTCTTGAATTCCATCATAAAAACTTCAATCTTTGTAACTAATAAGACCCTTTCCTTCAGGAAGATCACCTTGACAATGACCCCTATAAAACTATGAATAGTCACTCTATTAACAAACTTTGTATTTATGCATGATAACTGGGGCTTAGATCCATTGTTTTCATTCTCATTGCAATTAGAATATGTTTTGGACTCATCTTGATAGTCTATACTGAATGAAAGATCATTAGTTGGCAATCCCTAAGTATCATTTTTCAAAATTATTTTCCTCAAATTTCACCACCAACCCAGTATATACTTGTTATGGAGTAAAAAGTGAACACATGTCTTTTTAGCTCCTAGTTTAGTTTCTAGGTCCCTGTGATAACATTATACATGCAAAATATTCATCCCGATGCAAAATCCCCCAAAACCCATGACGATTGGGAACTAGGGGCCCATTCTTAGCCTTACCCCAGACCAAAAAGGTGCCATGGGACTTGGGCACCTGCGCCCAAGTCCTCCTTGATTGGTCAGGCTAACTAATTTCAATGCATGTCGACATAGGACCTTTAAAAAGCTTTCCCTTTGTCGACTCTGTTGATTTAATTCACGAATGTTAGCGGGAAAGCATATATAAGTGTGTTTTTGAATTCATTATGAACCTAGATGGATATAGCGAACTTATGATCTTGGAGCAAAGAGCATTCAAAGCATTCATTGTGATCTAGAGCAAATTTGTGTTTGTATTGTGTGTTGTTGCATATTTGGAATCATCATTCATCTCCTTATGAGTTGAAGGATCTTCATTCTCCTAATGGCTTCACCTCTGAGGTGATATCATTGTTATTTGAATCATTCTATTATCATTTTGTTTAGCCTTTGCCCTGCTAGAGTACACACTCTTTCTAACAACGATGTTGGGAAGCTTGAATGCTATCCCAGGATTTGATTGAGGCAATCCCTAAACACCACAACCCCCAAACCTCTTTTCTTCTTGTGTGCAGGTTACAGGTGCAAAATCCGGAAAGGTGAAGGTATAGGAAGATTGAGTAAGGGAAAGAGTTTCGGGATCCGAAAGCATTTCAGGAATATTCCTCTGCGGAAGACTTGGGAGCTCGCGAAATAGTCTTCCTACTTAAACAGGCATTGAAACTGGCATCAAGACATCCTCTGTGACAGTTCTCCAGTTTTCAGTTTTTGAAGATTCCAATTTTCCAGACTTGGGCACCTGCAAAATAGTCCTCCAACTTTCCATCTTTCGGGACACAGGTTATGATATCTCTCTGATTATCTTTGTGCATTTAGATTCTAGGTTTCAGTCATCTCATGTCTGTTACAAGTTGATTATCTTAGAAATAGGGTATTATGCATACTTGACCTAGGGTTTGATAAAAGGCTTGGTTAAATCTGATCTTTCCATAGCACTCTTGAGCACAAGATTTGTAGCTGAGTCCTCCATTTGGTAGTGATTTGGCTCGGTCTTGTCCTTGAATGTTATTGTGGAAGAGGATTTGATCTAGTGTGCATGCTTGTCTTCTTCATCCCCCTTTTTATACATAACAATACTAAAATTGAATGAGAGCAAAATCTGGCTACAATTCATGAGTTAAGCAACCATTTCTGCTTCTTGTGATTCTAGAATTGCAATATCTGCCCTTGTCATAGGTTTAAATCTCTCATATATTGCTGCACTTGCTTGCACACAAAGCTCCACAATGGCAGGAGCTTGACCATAATATCTCCTAAGGTGATTAATGAGAGGGCCGGTCAAATCATAGACATGATAGAAATATTGTGGAGGTGTTAGTTCATCAACAATTGTTTCTTGCCAGCCATGTTTTCCATCACATAATTGATGCTTGAAAGTTACACAAAGATTGACCCTTTGTCCCAAAGGGCCACATGCACTTATGAGCAATAGTCACATGCCTTTACAAGATATTTCTTTAAAAGTTCGCACACTCCACCCCCCATAGTATCCAAGGCCTAGTGTCATTCCTACTATTTCCTTAATTTCCATGAAGAGAAAGACAGAGGACTGGTTTGTGGACGAATTCCACATGGATCTAAGTCCTCACTTAGTCCTGCTTGGTCTAGGCACAGGCTTATCCTCCGAATGTGAAGTTGTTCCATAAGTCGATGGTCCTGAGCTAAACAATGACGGATAATGCATAGTACCAAACTGAGATGAAATTGAACTTTCAAATGATGCAATTGATTTAGGGGAGGATGTCCCAGATGATAGTGCATCATCTCCCTCCATGTCTGATGCTTCTAGAAGTGTTTTTGCCCATATATCATCATAACTGACAAATGCCCAAGAGGTTAAGTTTTCTTCTTCCACTTTAGGAGCATCAATACCTACTCCCACAAGATATTCATTTACCAAACTAACACCTGGAGCATCGTTACCACACAAACCATCACTGAGATGTGGTGCCCATGCATTTGCAGTTACCATACTGACTAATGCATATTGAGATTGTCCCATTTTTCTGTTAAGAATGAAATCAAAAATTCCTTGGACAACAATGGAATCATTAAAGCCAATTGCAACATCTATATGGTAATGATTTCGATAAATATTAATCAACTTAACACTTATTGGCCCTAGAGGCAAATACTTGGATCAAGGAAGATAACAAAATAAAGACACAAGATCAAGAAGACGCTCATGGGTCTCATATAGCTTCGAACCTCATCATCTGTCCACTCCTCCTTATTATTGTCATGATTCCTGGTCTCTTTAATCAACTCATCTTGTGATTTGTATATCTCATCAAGGACCCTAAGCATTAGAGCAATTATAGAACTAAGGCCAGTGCCACTTGCTCCTTGGTCTTCACAATTACTAAGTTGTGTATCCGTAAATTTTGTTTGCATTCCACCATGAACTAGCACATGAACTCATATACTTGCAATATAAAAGGCTCACCCAACCTTATTGTTATTGTAATAAGAGCTTGGATGGCAATAATCCTTACCTTCGAACTTCCACTAAATGCCCATATTTAAAGACATGTCAAGGCTCCAGGAAGTGTCAGATTTATGGAATCGGTAGCAAGTACCATTTTATCTACCTCCAACATCAAAATAGTGCCAAGTGATGTAATAGACTCCCAAGCATACTCATATGCAGCATAATTTTCTTTCTTCCCCAAAAACCAAACAACCTGCACTAATCACTGCAATGCACGTACAGACTTCAGATCTGAATCAGAAACTCAATCCATGGATGTGAATCCTTCCATAAATCCAGGTTAGGGCGATGGTAAATCAAGGGCTACAGTCATTGCTTCCAAAACTATGTGCTTTCCACCTGGACCAACTCCAACAAGACATGTTTTCCACAAAAGTTGAAGGACATCTGAATCTATCTTCCCTGGCACTTCAAGTGCAACAATCCTTGTAATTTCCAGTAACGTCACATTCATTTCTAGAGTAGCCTGTGTTGGTATGTGATGACTAATCATGCAAATACTGTACATTCATAACGTATCCTTGCCAAGGTTTGAGACTAGACCGGGCCCCGAATGGGGGTTTGAGGGTGCAGCCCCCGAATTTATTTTTCCCTTTTTTGCATGTTCGAGGTCGGTAGTTAATTTTTTGTTAACTGACAAATGAAAAATGATTTTGTAAAAACCCTAATTCTAGAAGCTTCCAAAAGCTTGTTATAAGCGGCTAAGATGTATGATACGGGAATGCTTTCGCGAGATTGTAATTTGTTTTGCACCAGATAATAAAATCATTGGATGGTTGAGTTTCTGTGGATGTAGCCCATATTGGGTGAACCACGTTAAAATTCTGTGTTGATCTATTTTGTGTTATTCTTCATTGTTATATTTGGGTTATTTAATCTGCATATAATTGTTAATGTTTATTGCTCCGATATACCTAAACCCTAACAGCTTGTCTATGCTTCCACATTCGAGAGGATGCTAGCAAGGAAAATAAGATTTGGCGTTACACCTACCAATTGCATCAGCTTGAATGTTTCTAAATCCTTTTCAACAAATCCATTTTATACATATCCTACGATCATGAGATCACATTTCTTTGAAGCATTCGGTTAAACAGTTCTATGATCCCACAATGCTTTGATTAACATTTGAAAATGTTTCAAAGATTCATTTTAGGTCGGGAGAATGTTGGAGAAGGCAATGGCATTTAGTTTTACACCTGCCAAGTGCATTGAATTTAACAACAACCATGAGATCTTACACAGAGCCAACAATCAGATTGAATTCCTCTATCCTTTATGCATTGGAGGCTCTCGGTAATCGGCAAAAATAGAGGTTTGAAAACCCTAGAAATTGCCAAAAAAGAGCATGTTTCAGCAAGATGTGAAGTTCGAAAACATTAAAATATGTCAAAACATAAGTCTTTTGGCATTCAGTGTCTCCATGCTCTACCAAATTCTTTATGAAATGGTAGCAGATCTCAACGTGCTTGCTTCATCCATGGAAGACGAGATTCTTTGTCAAGGCTATAGAAGACACGTCACAAAATATGGTTGTCCCATCTTCTTGCTCCTCATTCAAGTCTGTAAGGATTCTTCTAAGCCAAATACCCTGACATGTTGCATTTGCTACTATGTACTCTACTTCTGCTATGGAGAGAAAAACTATGGGTTGCTTCTTTGATGCCCATAACATTGCTCTTGAACCCATGTGGAACACGTAACCTGATGTGCTCTTCCTATCATCTACACTTCCTGCCCAATCATTGTCCGTGCACCCAACCAGATCAAACTCATTGGAGGTGGTATACATAATGACATAGCCTTTCGTAACATTGACATACTTCAGGATTCTCTTTCCTGTTTGCTAGTGTGTCCTTAGGTTGCTCTATAAACCTAGAAATCAGGCTTACCTTTAAAAATTGTCGAAAAGAGAGCCTATCAAGCATTTGAGAAGTTAGCGAACTAAATAAATCATCGAAAACAAGGTCTTTCGGTAATTCGACAGTTTTACTAACTTCCTAACCTTTTTAACTTTTCTTGCAAAGTTAATTTCGGCAATTCGGAACTTTTTCAAACTTTCCAAGAAAATTTTAAAGCACATTTCGACAATTTGGAAAAAACTCTAACTTGCTAACTTTCACCATAAAGTGCATTTCGAGAATTCGACGATTCGGCTAACTTGCTAACTTTCAGAATTTTCCATGATAAATTAATTTTGAAGTTTGCCGGCACAAAGCTCTCAAGGATTTTGAGAGTATAACCTTCTAATTGCCAAGGAAAGGGGATCGAACTTTAAAAACAACCAAATACGCTTTATGCCCCATATGTTTGTAACTCAATACTGAAACTATATTTTCATCTAGAAATTGGGGCCACGTTGTGTGAAATGATCCCATGAATCTTTCTGCAAACCCATTTTGCTCTAGCCTCTTTGAAATTTTCAAATTAATTGTTTCCCTAACTTGCTAGGCAAAATAATGAAATTTCATTATCTGTCAAACGAAAAAGGATCTTGACCTAAAAAATTTCTACATTGTGCGAAATGAAATCACAAATATCCTCGTAAAACGGTTTTATCCCAACTCAAACGGATCTCCAAATTTAATTGTTTCTGTGAATACCATTTAAATTGCACAACCGCCTCCAAGGTACTAAATGAAACGATTAACTTTCCTTCGAGCACTTAAAATTGTTATACAAATTCATTTGAACTATAATGCAATAACTCCACACAAACATGATCAAGTACAACAATCTTTGAGATGAGCAGCGACGACAATCTGGTGCATAAAAGTAACAATGCTGACATTTTGTGACTACAAATGAAAATCAATGACTTGAGTTCGACAAGCAATTTGAAGTTGATTAAGGCATTTGCAAGTGAGGACAACTGACACAAATAGGTTATTTGGATAGAAGAATTCAATATGTGGTGACGCTTACAAGTTCGACAATCAAAGAAATGTTTAAAAATTGTAGAGTTCAAAAATGAGGACAAAGGATATATGCATTCCAAATATTAATATTATAAATAAAAGGATAATTTAAAAATATGTATTTGTAATGGTGAAACTTGTATATTATTCTAATTTCTATTTATTTTTAAGTTTATTTTGAGAAATATTTTATCATTATTTATATAGTAATACATGGTATATTTCTTGTTAAGTTTTGGTTCCTACCCTAGATCTTCATTCACTCTCACTTACATGTATTTTCATACATTTGGATTTATCTTAATTCTATCTACACCTATTCCCACATATTTACCTAATTAGTGACCCTCACTTCCACATAAAAATGAGGACAAAGGATATATGAACTCCAGATATTAATATTATAAATAAAAGGATAATTTTAAAAATATGTATTTGTAATGATAAAATTTGTATATTATTCCAATTTCTATTTATTTTTAAGTTTATTTTGAGAAATATTTTATCATTATTTATATAGTAATACATGGTATATTTCTTGTTAAGTTTTGGTTCCTACCCTAGGTCTTTATTTCACTCACTTACCTGTATTTTCATACATTTGGATTTATCTTAATCCTATCTACACCTATTCCCACATATTTACCTAATTAGTGACCCTCACTTCCACATAAAAATGAGGACAAAGGATATATGCATTCCAAATATTAATATTATAAATAAAAGGATAATTTAAAAAATATGTATTTGTAATGGTGAAATTTGTATATTATTCCAATTTCTATTTATTTTTAAGTTTATTTTGAGAAATATTTTATCATTATTTATATAGTAATACATGGTATATTTCTTGTTGAGTTTTGGTTCCTACCCTAGATCTTCATTCACTCTCACTTAATGTATTTTCATACATTTGGGATTTATCTTAATCCTATCTACACCTCTTCCCTCATATTTACCTAATTAGTGACCCTCACTTCCACATATCTATTTCTATACCATGATGTAAGATTCCTTGTCTGCGTCATTTCCACAACATGCAAGATGATCCTACATGGTAGAAATCTGACCCAAAATTTAAATTTTTAAAATTCAAATTGCCAACTTCAACCCTTTTCCAACTAGCCATTGGGAATTGACTCAGCTCACATTTGTGCACCATTTCATTATGTTTTGGTATTTAAAGACGTTCATTTCAGCATTTAAACATCTTCAAAGAATCAATTCTAGAAGCATCAACCATTACTCACATTATAAGGAGCATTTCTAGGCACATCTAGACTTGAAGCACTAATTAGGAATAGTACTTGCATCAAAATTTGCACATAAATCACTTGCACACTTGTGTGCCAAACACTAACATTGCCCATGGCCGTAAAGTCAATCATTTGAGGGGGGGGTTGACTAAGAAGAACGTGAATACTCACAATTCAACACTCCCCAAGATATTTCTAAATACTACCAATCCTTGTATGTCAACAACAGGATTGAACTAGATTGCAAAGCCACACAAATAGCAAGATCAGTCCCACACATACAAACATTTTTGTAGCATACAAGTTTGATCTCACACGATACAAATTCAACCTGCAAAAAATTTCAAACCTACCACAATTTCCAAAGTAAAGATAACAAAAACATTTATTTTCTTAATCTAACCAAATTAAATTCTTATTCATCATCATAATTCCACTAACTAAATACCCTAATCACCCTAATCTGTTCTATTTAATACACAACATTTATTTACCTAACTATATTATTTAATTAACCTAGAAAATTATTAATAACTGGATTTGATTGCCACTGTTGCCTACCCACAAATTTAAACACTTGTTATCAAGTGGTGGCCCAGATGCATCAAGATTTCTAGCTGGAGGCAGCATTTGTTGATTGATTGATTGTCTCCTCCTTTTTGTAGATGATTCCAGCACGCACTCTATAGGTAACAGTAGCACCAGCAACTTTTGATTTGCCCTTTTGGAGTGCAGTAGGCTTTCCACTGTAACTCTAATAATAAACGTCAACTACACAAACAAATTTTTAGTTGAGCAACCCCACCACATATGGGTGCCACAGTGGCCCTCTGTCCTCATTTTGATGACAGTACGAGCACAGAATTATGATATTGTGAACAAATTACAGGGATATTGAGATCTGTGCCTCTGCCATCTGTGACAACCTGACGTGCAGATTTCTCTTTAAAGATTATATGGCGTGTATATTTTTGTCGACATGAAGCCTTGATTGACCAAAAGCTTGTTGAACTCGGACAACGCCATAAAATAGAATATCACTGGGTACGTGATGCGTCAGAGAGCACATGCTCTGAACTGCCAACGCGAGTGACCACTGACTGGGCCAAAGATACCAAATTCCATACGTGGCATTTGGTTTGCCGACCAACGTCCCATGTTTCAAGAACAAGTCAATAATTCTGCAACCATATTGGCAATCCCCATTTTGTGGCACTGACAAAATGAAATGGATTCCAGATGGACAGTATTACAGCTAGCAATAGCTCAGAGTCGCAACCATTGGAAACTACACCCACATTCATTCAAAAGTACTAGAATTAGGTGATCTTGAGGCCTAACTTCCTATAGGAAACACCCCTGCTTGCCTGGTTTCCAATCAACTTTGAATGATCGTGCAGAAATAGTTGGCACAACAATGAGTTTCAGGTAGTCTTACATGCTACAAACCATATAAGTTAAGGTATAAATTAGGTTGTGAGGTATTGTGGACTATATGCTACAAACCACATATAAGTTAGGTCGTGAGATATTGTGCACCCACATTCATTCAAAAGTTACTAGAATTAGGTGACCTTGAGGCCTAACTTCCTATAAGCTTAGTAGGAAACACCCCTGCCTGCCTGGTTTCCAATCAACTTTGAATGGTCATGCAGAAATAGTTGGCACAACAATGAGTGTCAGGTAGTCCTATATGCTACAAACCATATAAGTTAAGATATAAATTGCCTGTCTGACTTCCAATCAACTTTGAATGGTCACGCAGAAATTGCGGGCACAAGTGTCAGTAGTCCTATATGCTACAAACCATATAAATTAAGATATAAATTAGGTCACGAGGCATTGTGGAATATATGCTACAAACCACATATAAATTAGGTATAAGTTAAGTCGTGAGATATTGTGGACTATTAAAGGATTCCATTTCCATTTTCATTTCCAATCTATAACCTCTGTTTTGCAAGCTCAAAGCCTTCCCACTAACTTGCAAATGTGGGTTTAAAATTCTTTAAGACTTCTCAACCATAGTCAAAATTACAACTTACGAACTCTGTATTTTGCACCATATAGCATGGTAATTTTAATCAATGCGGTTGGAGACACAATCATATATAGATCATTCAGGCTTTCCACCCTTATGACAGCCGTAATCCAATAAGAGCCCATCAATCTGTCTGGCTGCTGCTCGTCCAGCTGTTGGTACAGTAGTGTGTCTCTACTTGTTAGATCAACTGTACGTGATTCATCAGAAACCTGGCCCATTTCCCACCTATTCTTAATTTAAATTACCCTATCAGGTCAATTTTTCCTTGGTTTCAGTTAAGAATCCAGTGATTCGTTTTTAGTTCAAAGTAATTTGATATTCTGAGAACAATTCTTTAAGTAGTAGCTGAGAAATGTAATTCCAAGATATTTTGAGACCAGATTTGCAGGAACCAACTCAATCAGGAAACATGGATATGCTTATAAGAGCTCAGAGCTTTGTCTCAAGCATATTCTGGCGATATGCTTGAGAAAATGAACCGTCTCAGACGCTAGAAACAGGCAGACACACACATCTCAAACGCAAGTTACCGAGTGAAAATACCCATATTGCCAAACAGACACAAAATGGGCAAATAACTAATACTCAACTCAATTTAAAGTTTTAAACCATGCTAGTCTTGTATCGGTTTTTAGAAAGATTCTAGCACATTAGCTCTTAACTAATTAGGGCTTTCGATTATCAGTGTTTTGATATCTCTGTTATTTCTATTACAAAAAACTGATTAGTAATTGAAAGCTTTCATACTTCATAAAAAATCATATAATTTGTATTTTTTTTTAAATTAGCATTTAACAGGTTTTCAAAACTAGATAACGAGACTCTTCTATTCTGTTCTGTTAATCCAAATTTTTAAAATTTGAATTTATGATCAAATTTCGCTCAGTTTTCATTGTACATGTGTCATTGATCAGAAAAAATTCAATGGCCTTGTGCATCGAGCACAATTGTCATTTTTTAATAGACAGTTAATGACAGTGTTGCTTGTCTTGATTTAGTGGGGCTTTACTTCAGATTTATGGGAAGAAATTCCTAACAGATAGTGACAAGCCTCATAACAACCTCTAATTGAAGGGGAATAGAGCTCCAAATAAACAGAAATTATCCTTATTACAACAAAACCTAGTTAAAAAACTGAGTCACAAATTTGAGGATGTTATATGATTGACACTTTATAGATAGACACACTTCCATATTGGACAATCAGTTAATGCAACACTGCTTAGAAATTACATTGTCAACAAGAAGGCTCTCTGCAATGAATAATCAACTTCAATAGATATCATATTTCAAAATAATAAGTTCTACTTATTACTGAATAGCACCAATCTTGAAAGAATGAACTGGAAATCAAGTTAATTGTCATATGTCCTACTTTTGAAGCAAACACCTATTCCGGACAGAGGACACAGATGTATAACACATTCGAGAAGTCTCATAGATAAGATCATGGTATAGTACTAATACATATAAACTTTGGCACCCATTGTGAGAAATCATAAACATGTTCCCCTGAATGGTTTATTCATATCCTCCATATCATGAGCAATGAAGGTCGTAGCTTGCTGAAAAATCATTGCCTAAAGCAGGAAAGGCTACTTAAAGGTCCTTTCCCTCTATCGGCTCTGATATTTCTGAATCATGTCCACGAGATAGCCATTGATGTGATTCCCAGATTGTTTTCTCACTTGCTGCTAGTCTCAAAGGAGAAACTACGCAGTATTTCCCAACTTTTGAAATCAGAAATACTCAATGTATTCCAATCCAAGAAACTGGAGAGGACAATATGGCAGCAGAAAAAATAGTATGTTTCCTGATACAAGTCTCAAAAAAATTAATATATTGAGGGAGGAGGAGGAGGAGATTTGTATGAGAACCCAAGAGTTGGAGGAAGTGGCGTATGCTCAAACGGGGGAGGTATAAATGCTGGAGAGGGTAGAGGTAATGATGAAGGGGTAGGTGGTGGTGGCATTTCCTCAACACATGGAGGAGGTGGAGGTGGAGGTGGGGGAAATGAAGGAGATGGAGGAGATGGTGAGGGTGGTGGAGGGGAGTTGTAGTAAACTGGTGGAGGAGGAGATGGTGAGGTTGGTGGAGGGGCGCTGTAGTAAACTGGTGGAGGAGGAGACGGTGAGGGTGGTGGAGGGGCGCTGTAGTAAACTGGTGGTGGAGGAGATGGTGAGGGTGGTGGAGGAGAGCTGTAGTAAACTGGTGGTGGAGGGGGGGATGGAGCTGGTGGAGCAGTATAATGAATTGGTGGAGGAGTTGAGAGAGGAGGCGACAATGGTGAGGGGTATTCTTCACAAGGGGGAGGTGGTGGTGGGCTGAGTTTTTCCAAGGGTGGGTGTGGAGGTGGAGGGGAATGAGATGGAGTAGAGGAATGTGGTGAAGGTGGAGGATAAGTATAATGATGAACAGGAGGAGATGAATAATGCAGTGGTGGAGAGTAAGTTGGAGGCGGTGGTGGGGAGTGCTGTTGGAAGATTGGAGGTGGAGGTGGAGAGTGAGATGGAGGTGGTGGGGAGGGAGGCGGAGGTGATCGGTGGCAGGGAACAGGAGTTGGATATGGTGGGGAACCAGTTGATGTAGGTGGAGATGGGGATGGTGGGTAGTAGACAGGAGGTGGCGAGTATGGTGAGTACACAGGAGGAGGTGGAGGAGGGGGTGGAGGAGGAGGAGGTGGTGGAGGGGGAGGGGGAGGAGGAGGAGGTGATGATGGTGGAGGTGGTGGTGGTGGTGGAGGTGGTGGTGGAGGTGATGCAAAATTAGGAGGGTAAGGATATGGATATGAAGGAGATGGTATTGTCGGTGATGGCAATGTTGGAGAGGGTGACACTGAAAAAGGTGGTGTTGGAGATGGCACCGTAGGAGGGGAGGATGATGAAGAGGGTGGTGTTGGAGACGGCACTGTCGGAGAGGGGGATACTGAAAAAGGTGGTGTTGGAGATGGCACCGTCGGAGAGGGTGAGGTTGAAAAAGGTGGTGTTGGAGACGGCACTGTAGGAGGAGGGGATGATGAAGAGGGTGGTGTTGGAGATGGCACCGTAGGAGAGGGTGATACTGAAAAGGGTGGTGTTGGGGTCACTGTGGGAGAGGGTGGATGGAATGGAGATGGAAATGACGGCGAAGGTGGTACTGGTGACTGTGACGGAGATGGTGGAGATGGTGATGGAGTGGGTTTTGCAGGTGATGGAGAGGATCCAGGAGGAGATGGGAGAGCAGGGGATGGCTGTGTTGGTGACGGTGGGGATGGCACTGGAGTGGTAAAAACATTGCATTTAAATGAAGAACAAGCAATGGGATGAGAAAGGAATGAAGCACATTGCCTGAAAGAACGTTGGGCAGGCCTACCAGGAATGCAGTTGGACCGGTCATTGAAGACAACTCCTCTGGACGGCAGAGCCAAGCACTTGGGCGCCTCACCTGTGAAGAAGTTGTAGGAATACGTGAAGTTGATCAAGTTGGGCAGTGCACAGATGGACTGAGGAATCATTCCTGAAAACATGTTGTGCGCAACATCCAGCTGCTCTAAGCTCACCATTCTCCCAATGCTGTTTGGCAGAGCACCTACGAAAGTGTTGAAACTCGTATCAAAAACCGTCAAGTTTGTCAACAAACCAACCTCATAAGGCAGGCAAGCTGTTAAGTTGTTGTTGAGGACAATGATCTCATTCAGAGTAGCACCCATGTTGCCAATGCTGGAAGGTAAGCATCCCTTCAGGTGGTTATTGGCGAAGACAACAACAGATACAGGCGAGTTCCCCAGATTTGATGGAATATCAAACTGGAACCTGTTGTTATTAACAAAGATGGCATCCAGGTCCTTGTCAAATAGCTGAGATGGCAGCTGACCTTCAAAATCATTGAATCTAATGTCCAAGAACTTCAGCGAAGGCAACGGGAGGACTACACTAGGAAATGGCCCAACAAATCTGTTGTTGCTGATATCCAGCTCAAACAGCAGTCTGAGCTTCTTGAAGCTGTGAGGCACAATGCCACAGAACCTATTGGTATTGATATGAAACAAAGCAAGATCTGTGAGCAGACCAAGCTCCTCTGGAAGATAGCCTGCAATGTCTGCATGATTCAGATCAATGCCAGCTACAACTAGAATGCTGCTGTTGTCCAATGCAGGAGCACAAAAAACACCATTGTAGCTGCACACATTTGCTCCAACCCAGTTGCCAGTCTCATTGAAAGGATCGCTAAAAATAGCAGATTTCCATGCTTGGAGTGCAATATAAGCATTCCTGATCCTTGGATTAGGGAATATCAGACTTGGATCAACCACAACCCTCTCCCCAAACTCAAACTCATTTCCTTCAGCGGCCAACAGCTGCCTGCGTATGATATCTGAAGCTGTCAATGGCCTTCCCACATTACCCAACACAGTCTCTAGCCGATTTAACAACAGAAGAACAATACCCAAATGCCAAAGTAGCACGCCAACAATGCCCAGATGCTGCATTGTGGAAACAAACCCGCCTGAAATGCCTAGCTAATGGCTTTAGGCTTCTTCTATATGAAATGCATCATGCACATATACATTGTATATGTATCTACAAGAGCATTCTCTCTCTCTCTCTCTAGCTGGCTTGTTCGCTTGCTTCCTTTTAACCCTCCCCATCTAACCCCCCCGCAATCATAACTCCAAACCCCATTAAAAAAGTGATTCACACTGTGTTATAGTAACTACCCAAATGTCTGTCACAGGGAGCAGGTGGATTTGTCATATTTTTATATAAAACTAGCCTATAAGTATGTCAGTCACAACACTGAATCTCTCCTCCCAACGAGTAAGAGAGGGTAAATCAGGTACATGAAAAAATTAACGCTTTCTTGATCACAGGCTTCCAGAAGTGAGCTAAACAGTTAATGTTCATTAATTTAATCGAATAAGCTTACGTAATATGAGAATCAACAGTCATCTCTTCAAAACCATCCTTGTTAACAGCTGTACATTCATGGACAAAATTAGAACAGCCTTTCTTCTCAACAGCGGTTTCTCCTTTACCAGAGTAATTAGTACGGAAAACGCGTCACACGTGGGCCAGCGTATCTCTCACGGTCACTGTCAGACAGCAGCTTCCTTCATTTTCTTTTCCATTTTGAAAATCTAACTAAACTTCGCCTTCACTGTGATTGAGGATTAGGTAGCAGGTTTTGAATTTATGATACCAATGAAGTGGCCGATTAGAGAAAGGTTGGGGTATTTTCCTTTGCTTTTGGAAAATGTACACCCTTGCCTTTGCTTAGATTTCATGCCAATATCATGCAATTGCAATTTGCAGGCTTGTCAGGCTTTACCTGAGCCACTTCCTCGTGATATAAGTACAAGTTTGACAAGTTTGCCCTTTCTTTACGTCTTTCCTTCTGCAGACATGAGAAGGCACATTTTATTCTTTCACCAGATGAACATCTGTTCTCCAGCAGGTAGATAATTGCAATTTGCATGGCTCACTCTTTCTCATTTCAAAGTTTTCATAGTGATAAACAAGGCAATTTGTAGATAATTGCAATTTGCATGGCTCACTCTTTCTCATTTCAAAGTTTTCATAGTAATAAACAAGGCAATTTGTAGATAATTGCAATTTGCATGGCTCACTCTTTCTCATTTCAAAGTTTTCATAATAATAAACAAGACAATGCGTAAATAATTGCAATTTGCATGGCTCACTCTTTCTCATTTCAAAGTTTTCATAATAATACATAAGGCAATTTTTAAATTTAGGGGAGAGGATTTAATAGTCGTGCATCTTAATTTTATATCTTTTAAGTTTTTAAATGGTATTATCATTTTTTTTTCAAAAAAATTAATATATTTTTATATGTGAGTTAAGAGTTTAAGTCTATTCTTTAGAATTATGAGTAGTAAGGTAAGATGCAGGACAACACATTATATAAAAAGTAATCCTTAAGTGGTCATTTTGAAGTGGTGATTGGGACCTATGCAAGAAGGGCCCCAATAACCATGCATTATGCCCACCAAAAACTTGTAAAGATCCCTCCATTTGTGCACAAATGGTCCCCTTTTAGTTATTACCGTTCAATATATTTTTCTCATAATCAAGGGTTCCTTAAATATTAGGTCACACATTACATTCTTTAAACCATGATTAAAAGTTTAATATCCCACATTCTAATAATTTTAGTGCTCGTTTTATTTACAAATGATGTTTGAATAAAATATGTATGTCAAACACTTTGACTTCAACATTCTAACTCTAAACCTAATCATCACTCTCACTACTTGCCCACTTCATTCTCATAGAATGCCCTCTCTCACCTACTCCCATAAGCTTCACAAGCAGGGATAGGAGCAAAGAAATCCATGTCCATCTAGAAGGAGAGATTGTTGTTGGTAGAAATCCATGTGTCGGCCATGTCTTAGAAGGAGGGCTATGGTTTTAACCGCCACAACTGACGAGTCTTGGAGAGATAATCTCCCATTGACATGTGGGATTTATGCTTAAATATTGGTCTTTAGTTTTGATTTAACCATGATAGACTATTAAGCTTTGATTAAGTTGGTAACCGAATGTAGAGGAGGTAGGGAATTAGGCGACTCTATAGGATTCGTGCCTCCCTCATTATGACTAACGATTTGAATGAGTCATGGAGGTTTTATATTAAGGAGGTTTAGAACTTGTAGAACACACAGAGGGAAACAAAAGGAGAGACATAATAGAATACAATAGTTGTGATAGTAGTTGTATACATAGTCTAGTGGCATCGACTTTGTGATTATTCTCACATCTCAACTAGCTTAAGCGTGTATACTTCCAGGTATTCCCCAATTGCATGTATTATTTAACCATGAGGAAATTGATTAGTAATCTAAAACTGTACATGGTTATATTATAGAACGATTATATGAGTTCGCCGGTAATAATTTACCTTCTGAATTTATGATGTGATAGTCGATAACTATTATATATCAACTTAGAAGTACAGTTAACATTTTAAGTAAGCTATTTTGAGTTATTTTCTTGTAGTCATTAAAGACAATGAATGCTACTTATATGGTTGATACTTGGTCATGCAGTAAGGATATTGTTATAATAGACTAAGTCAACCTTTTACTTAGTGTTTTTAAACTGTTGATCATACCCGATCAGGGAGTGAAAGATAAATGAATATCTTAGAAGGAGAATGTTATAAGTTATCATAAGCTTGAATGAATGGTCTGCTTATAGAATTAAGTTTGAAGCAAGTCAATACAGAGTTTGAGAATAACCATATGATAGACTCTTCAATGGATGAACCATGTTTCCTTACTTTCAATTTGAGCTGTATAGTAATGAGGTTATAGGGATTTAACATTTTGTCTTGTATAGGTTATATACTTAGATGCATAGCAGATAATGTTATTTAACCAAAAGTTCTAGACTCATAAAAACTATTAGTAAACCTTGTATCTTATCAATGGTAGTAACTTATAGATATATAGGAGATGGAATAAGGTTATTAGGAGAATCCCATTTTAAGACTAATTGTCCTTATTATTCATGAAAAGATCTAATTCAATGGAGTAGGTTAAGTATTCCTGAGAATGACCTTGTAGGGATATTTATACTTAGGATATGTTTTGTTTATAAACATTATCAAAGTTATTTTATGTTCCTTTGTATAGGAGACAATACTTTTTGAGAACTATAGTATTCTTAACCTTGGTTAAGTTAATCAAGGGTTATTTGCGAATTCAGAACTCCTAGATATAAGATATGGTTATATTGTTATATCGGATTAACAAGGAATATTAGGGTAACCCTAGAGTCGACTACCAACCAATTGAATGGTTATGTCATATAGACTTACTCAAGTCAAAAGGTATTATTATTGTGACTCTTAGATTAAACTATTGCATGAAAAGAGTTGGTAAGAGATTTAAACTACGTGAATAAGACAATATCCAAGTCGAGTAGGGGTGGGTGAACACAACGACTGTGTTCTTTATGAACAATATTGATATTAAAAACTTTGGCCAAAGTAATGCATTTGTTTTCTACATGCATTGTTAGTTCATTGTATTTGGATTGTGCATCCTATCAGAAATCATACTTAGCTAGAGGGTATATAGGGTTGTATGGTTGATAGAGTTGAGTAGAATACAACACTATGTACTCGGAAAGGCAAACTACCACTGGTCACCTAAGGTCTATATTCCTCGTGAAGGGTAGGGCCACTTCCTATGTGGAAGATGTGTGGGAGACCGCCAGTCTGTGGTTGGAGGTAAATCACTAGAAAGATGCTCTCTCTCCAAGCATGAAACGTGCTAGGACTTGTGATAAAGATGTCAGATATTCAGATGTAGTATTTATTCCTAATTTGTATATGTAATGGTTTTACATTTGTAAACATTGTAAATGAAAAGACAATATGGGTATATTGTATTTTGAAAAAAAAGAAAAATCTTGTAAATGTAGTACTTGATTATTTGTTGAATAAAAAGAAAAATTTTCTTTATCTCATTTTTTACCTTGTTGAGTTACTTTATGGTAAATTTTTGGTTTTTACTATGTTATTAGAACATGGATGTTACATATGGTATCAGAGGTACCAGGTTCAGCACTAAGGCTTATGAGACCACTATGCTTGCCTGTAGTCAACATTATGCAGTTAGCTAATGTTTGTAAATTTTTGTGCCTGGATGGTACATTTTAAGAAGACAACAAGAAAGTCTATTAATTCGAGTCAACGTTTCCTTAAAGTAAAAAGAGAATGTGAGACAATTATCAAAACCTTTGAGGGAACCAATGATGAGAGTGACATTTGGTTAAGTGATACTGAAACTTTGGCGACTGCCTTAACTCAAATTAAGTGAGTAAGAAGGGAAGACAAAGAAAGAGTTTAGATCACTGCCAAAATTATAGAGTATATGTCAAATGAGGAAACAATTATGGTTAAGCGAGATCCCCGTTGTTGAGATCATAGAATTTAGGTCTGATAGCGAGTCAGAGGGTTATATACCTCAGGATTATGTATCTGGAAATGAGTCTGAGGGATATACTCCTCTTGAGCATGACTTTTGAAGTTATTTCTTGTATAAAGAAGAATACTCTTTACTTTTGAAAATAATTAAATAAAAAGAGTTGTTTTTGTGCCAAACTATTGTTTAAATTGAGTATTATGTTTAGATTTAATGGGTTACATTATAATCTTGAACTAATAGATAACTCAATATTCTCAGGTGTGAGAAATCGATAAACATGGTGCGGACAAGAATTAACCAAGGAGAAAGTGAAGAGGGAAACCACCTGCCAAATAATAAGCTGGACCAAATCATAACCATGCTGGAGGAAACCAAGAAAAGATTGGGTGATTTGGAAAAGAAGGTGGATGATAAAGGGAATATTGAGGGAGGAGGTGAAAATTCTCATGGTGAAAGCAGAGAAAATCATGAAGATCAAAGTAAGAGTACCGAACCTCATAAAGAGGAAAGGGATAGATTGACCTTGAAGCTCTCAAAGGATATGAAGAAGGTTGTTCCACCAAAATTTGATGGGACAGAAACTGAAGATGTTGCAGAAGCTTGGTTAACAGAAATGGAAAAGTACTTCGAGATAAGGAATTACTTGAGGTGACTAAGGCAGTATGGGGAGCATTCCAACTAGCAGGAGAAGCATCCATTTGGTGGATGAATAAAAAGCTGGAATTGAATTTAATCTCTCTGAGGGTAACTTGGGATGAGTTCGTGGAACTCTTTTGCAAGAGATGGTTACCACAACTCTATTTCAATCAGAAGCTGACTAATTTCCAAAACCTTCGACAAGGAGAAATGACAGTGGTTGAATATGGAGAAAAATTCACTCAACTCCTAAAGTATGTTCCACAGTATCAAAAGGATGAGAGATTCAGGATCAGAAAATTTATCATGGGCTTAAATGCTCAAATTGGTGGTGAAGTGGATGTACATGGTCCTACAACAATGGATCAAGTGTATGAGAAGGTGATCAAGCAAGAGCAAAAGCTGAAATCCATCTCAGCTTATCATGATAGAAGCCACAAGAGGTTTAATGGAACTCCTAATAATCAACCCTACAAGAAAAGATATGAAAAGAGCTATGATAAAAAGAGAAAAGATAAAGGACCTTAGAAGAGCAAAGGCGGATCTGGCAATGAGAAGAAGAATGGCAACTATAAAAGAAATGAGGATAATAATGGGAAGACTTCAGATAAGAAAGGACCCATTGGAGGATGCTTTACTTGTGGGGGTGACCACTATGCAAATCGTTGCCCTAACAAGAATCAAAATGGACAACAAAAAGGTACTGCACTACCTACTCAACAAGAAGCATTCCAGCAAAGGATTCATGCATCTCTCGACAATCGTCAAGTGGAGTATAAATCACACCCATTGAGATAATAGGTACTTTGTTTGGAGTCCCTATAGCTATTTTGATTGATACATGAGCCACATAAAATTTTGTTTCTCCTAGAATTTTGAATAAATTTTCTAGAAAAGTTGGTTACATGTCCAAACCCTGGTCAGTAGAATATGCTAACCAATCTAAGGCTCAGGTAGAGCAATGTTTGTTTGAAGCCAAAGTTGACCTTCCTAGTTTCTCAACTGAAGTGAATCTATATGTAGCCCCCTTAGGTTCCTATGATGTGATCCTAGGAATGAATTGGTTATGGAAACATAGAGCTAAGGTTGATTGTTTTTCAAAAACAATTGAATGCTTAGATGATTTGGGAAATCTGACCCAATTCCAAGGGATTCAAAGAGAAGTTAAAATCATAACTATCTCTGCCAAGCAATTAAAAAGGGCCGAAAGGAAAGGTTGTCAGTTGTTTGTAGTTAAAATGGAACAAGTGGAGGAAGGGGTAGAAAACCCTAGCTTATCTTTTGGGGAAAAGTATCCTTTTCTTCAGGAATTTCAGGATGTGTTTCTAGAAGAACTTCAAGGATTGCCTCCCAAAAGGGTTTCTGATTTTGCTATTGACATTAAACCAGGATCTGAGCCAATATCAAATGTACCCTATCGTATGACAACAACAGAATTAATGGAATTGAAAGCACAAATACAATAATTGTTGGCAAAAGGTTTAATTAGACCTAGTGTTTCACCTTGGGGTGCTCCGGTTATTTTTGTTAAGAAGAAGGATGGAACCCTTCGTTTGTGTATAGATTATCGTATGCTTAACAAAGCAATGGTAAAGAACAAATATCCTTTGCCACATATTGATGATCTTTTTTATCAGATGCGTGAAGCTGTTGTTTTTTCAAAGATTAATTTGCGATCAGGATATCATCAGTTAAGACTGAAAGATGAAGATATTCATAAGACAGCTTTTAGAACCAAATATGGACATTATGAGTTCACAGTGTTGCCATTTGGTTTGACAAATGCACCTGTTGCATTCATGAATCTCATGAATAGTACATTCAGAGATTGTTTGGATAAATTTGTTTTAGTCTTTCTGGATGATATACTCATTTATTCTAAGAATGAGGAAGAACATCATCGGCACTTGCAAATAGTTCTGCAACGGTTAAGAGAACATAAGTTATATGGGAAGCTATCTAAGTGCACAATCTTTCAGAAGGAGGTTCAATACCTAGGTCATATTATATCAGCTAATGGAATATCTGTTGATCCTGTAAAAATCACAGCAATTCTGGATTGGCCTATACCAACAAATGTGAATGAGGTGCATAGTCTCATGGGCCTGGCAGGCTATTATAGAAAGTTTGTTCTAATTTTTTCTAGCATTGCTAGTCCAATCACTTCCCTGCAGAGGAAAGGAAAGAGATTTGAATGGACAGACAAATGTTAGGAAGCATTTGATCTCTTAAAGTAAAAGTTAACTTCAGCTCCAATCTTGAAAGTTCCTGACCCCAAAGGACAATTTGAGGTAATTACAGATACCTCAGGAGAAGGATTAGGAGTGCTTATGCAAGAAGGAAGAGTCATAGCATATGAGTCAAGGAAATTGAAATCCTATGAGAAAAATTATGCACCGCATGATCTGGAATTGACAACAGTAACTCATGCCTTACAGATGTGGAGACATTATCTATTGGGAAAGACTTTTATACTTAAATCAGACCATCAAAGTCTTAAGTATATTTTCTCACAACTATATTTGAATGCTTGACAAAGGAGATGGTTAGAATTGATATCTGACTATGACTTTGAGATAAACTACATCAAAGGAAAAGAGAATAGAGTAGCTGATGCTTTGAATCGTAGAAGGCATATAGCTTCTATTATTTCCATTCATGGAAATTTTAAGGATTTGGTATTGCAAATTTGTCAGGTGATGAGTTTTATGAGCAGGTTAAGCAGGCTCTGAAAGATAATCCTAAAGATCCAAGGTATGATGGTTTTCTGTTTGAGTCAGATGGACTATTTGTTGCAAGTATGAGGTGAACCAGTGTTGTCATTGATGTCAACATACTCATATTGCATTGACAAGAAGGATTGGATGAGCTGTGTGCTGAGGATATTGAGAAAATTAGTCTCAGTCAGGAACAGTAAAGAACAGTGATGAGAAGAAGGCAAATGTACTGTATAGGATGTGAACCGGAGGATGCGGATTAAAGGGTTTGTAGATATGAGTCTTGAGATTCTTCAGTTAAGATTTCATAGGTCCGCATGAAGATCTGAAGGAGTTGTGGCTGTCGGTGTAGAACCGGTTCCGGCAAGCATTCAGAGGTGACAGAGGATCACAAAAAGGTCCGGTGAGGTCCGGAACTGTATAATCCTAATCTGCGGATTGGAAGGAGTCTTTGGGATGTCCTTGTGATGTGCCATCTCGAGTTGTGTATAATTTGGAGGTCCGGAATTACCTCCTGCATTATGACAGTGGCAACAGATAGTGTTCTTGAAGTTCCGGATAAGGAAGAGAAGAGATTCCAGTAAGTAAAGAAAGTACGGATGTACCTAGTCATTCAGGCAGGCTTGTGAAGGTTCTTGGATCATGTTGAGGTTGTGTTGTTGGTCTGCATTGATAGTAGAGCCCGGAATTGAAGTTATTCTTCCGGATGAAGTTCTTGCTCTGTTTAGCCGACCGGATGAGTTGTTCATCCTGCGAATGTTCTTGTGGTGGCCGACCGGATGTGTTATTCATCTTGCGGATACTCTTATGGTTGTTTGCCGACTTAGATGTTTGTTCCTAAGTCGATGTCTTGTATAAATAACGGTTTGTGAGTTCATTTCGATGTGTGGATTGTGTGGATGAGTGTGGCATAGCGAAGAGAAGTGCGAAAGGCAGAGCAGAGGTTTTTGGGCTTAAATGGAACTGATCCGGACATGGTAGAGATGTCATTCTCCAGTTCAAGATTGTGATTCTTATCACTTTGTAGACAGTGTGTCTCCTTGTAGGCAGTGGGCCTCTTTGTGAGCAGTGTGCTCGGGCAGTGAGCCCTAATTGGCAAGTGCCATTCTTTTTCTTATTCTTCTAACAGAGAATAATCCTTGGGTTAATCACCCCGTGGTTTTTCCCTTAACCAGGTTTTCCACGTCAAAATCTTGGTGTTCAATGTGTTGATGTTTATCTGCTCTTGTGTTTATGTATTATGCTTTCATGGATGATTAATTGATATGCTATTAACTAACAACGAAGAATCAAGTGTTTGAAAGAACAAGAAGTTTTATACAACTGATTCACCCCCCCCTCTCAGTTGTATGCCTTAAATCCAACACTATTGAGGTATAAAGATAGAATTTATGTACCTAATTCAGCTAGATTAAGGGATTTAGTATGGAAAGAAGTTCATACAACACCGTATTCAGGACATCCAAGAGTGACCAAACTTCTAGCGGATGTTAAACCTCTTTATTTCTGGAAAGGAATGAAGAATGACGCTGCAAGATTTGTAGCAAGATGTTTAGAATGCCAAAGGGTAAAAGCAGAGCATCATCATCCCGCAGGATTGTTGTATCCACATGACGTGCCAAAGTGGAAATGGCAAGTTATTAGCATGGACTTTGTTCAAGGACTTCCAATGTCAAGGAATAGACATGATGCCATTTTAGTGGTGGTTGATAAACTCACAAAAGTAGCACATTTCATACCAGGAAATTTGACTGATGGCGCACCTGTGTTAGCTCATAAATTTGTGCAAGAAGTGTTTAGATTGCATGGCTTCCTTGAAAAGATTATCTCGAATAGAGATGCGTGTGTAATGTCAAGGTTTTGGCAAACTTTGTTTTCTGCGCTAGGGACTAAACTTAATGTGAGTAGAACTTACCATCCTGAAACAGATGGGCAAACTGAGAGAGTTAACTAAGTCTTGGAAGATTTGTTTTGTATGTATTGCATAGATCAGCAATATAAGTGGGAAGAATACTTACCACTTGTGGAATTTGCTTACAACAATTCCTATCATTCCGTTATCAAGATGGCATCATTTGAAGCATTGTATGGAAGAAGATGTCAAACTCCTATAAGTTGGGATAAGCTAGAGGATGGGATTAGCATCGGACCAGAAATGCTAGCTGAAATGGAAGAGAAAATTAAGCTAATCAGAAAAAGATTGGCAGAAGCCAATGATAGGCAAAAGAGATATGTGGATACAAAACGTGTTCCAAGGCAATTTTTTTTTGGAGAAAAAGTTCTTTTGAGAGTTAAACCTTAGAAGAGTTCTATTAAGTTTGGGAAGTCTTCTAAGTTGGCCCCTTAATATGTGGGACCCCTTGAAGTGCTTGAAGTAGTCAATCTGGTTGCCTAGAAAGTTGCTCTACCACTAGCCTTATTTAAAATGCACAATGTTTTTCATGTGTCTTATTTGAAGAAATATATTGGAGGTAATAATCATATTTTGACTTGGAATTCTTTACAAATGCAAGACCCAGGGGTGGTCACGATCGAGCCACTCAAGGTGTTAGAAACATGCAAGCTCCGCTTGCGTAACAGAGAGGTCTTGCAATGCAAGGTCCAATGGGACCAATATGCTGAGGAAAATGCTACATGGGAGGATTACCATGAATTTCATCAAAAATTTCCTCATTTATTTAATAATGTTACTAGTTGAAAATAATGAACTTGCTTTTTAGTTACTTTTTGATACCTTATATCATCGAGGACGATGAATCTTTAGGGGAAGGATATGTTACATCCGCAATTTTTGTCTTGCTATACTTTTACTTTTTACTTGGACATAAGTAAATTAGTTGTGATGTTTAGAATAATGACAAGGAAAAACATGGATTTTATTGAATGCTATTTATTGAAATCATAGAAATGATTATGTTATTATCGATTTAATAATTGTATTATGAGATTTGATTTATTAGTTGAATTAATTGAATAATGATGCATTGATCACATATTGTTTGATGACAAGTGAAACATGATTTCAGGTTATCAGATGACTCTCAGAGAAAAGAGAGAGAGTATCTTTCCAGGAGAGAGATATAGACCTCAGGGTACGAGTGATTTATTTGCCAAACCGAGTTATAAGTGTATAACAAAAATGTGAACCAATGTGTTGTAAGAGGTAAGTTTTTTCTTGCCAGTTTACTTTTGAATCCAACCGATAAGTAGTTGATATTGTTTTCAAAACTTGCTAAGTCGTATTAAGTCATCTTAGTCGTTAATAATGTTAATGACGTCATTTGAGTTTGATTTATAACTATTTACGTTTAACGTAAATATTATGATGTTATTGTCATAAAATGATTGTCTTATTATTATTATTAAGATATTTGACATATTATAAATGATTCTTAACATTAAGATGATATAGTCAAGTTAGGAATACATGAATTATGTTGACAGATTATGATGGGGAGACAAGCTCAACCCAATCACAATATCCGTTACCCATGATTTAATAATATCTTTTTATTGAATAAACTATGTCTATCTAATGTAATAGGCAATGTTATGAGAATTATAATTGATGTAATCAATATAAATAGATGCCTTAGCATCGAATGAGGATAATACCTCATATTGAGTCGATGGTAAATGTTTGAGTAAGCCAAAGGCTTATTTGTAGGAAAGTCTTCAATAGTGTTAGTGGTTGATCGAACCACTCATTGTGCAACATTTAAGATTAGTTATGTTTAGTTAATGTGTCAGCCATGTCTTAGAAGGAGGACTGTGGTTTTAACCACCACAACCAATGAGTCTTGGAGCGATAATCTCCCATCAACATGTGGGATTTATGCTTAAATATTGATCTTCAGTTTTGATTTAACCATGATAGACTGTTAAGCTTTGATTAAGTTGGTAACCGAACATAGAGGAGGTAGGGAATGAGGCGACTCTATAGGAGTCGTGCCTCCCTCATTATGACTAACGATTCGAATGAGTTGTGGTGGTTTTATATTAAGGAGGTTTAGAACTTGTAGAACACACAGAGGGAAACAGAAGGAGAGATGAAATAGAATACAATAGTTGTGATAGTAGCTGTATACATAGTTTAGTGGTGTCGACTTTGTGATTATTTGCACATCTCAGCCAACTTAAGCTTGTATACTTCCAGGTATTCCTCAGTTGCATGTATTATTTAACCATGAGGAAATTGATTAGTAATCTAAAATTGTACATGGTTATATTATACAATGATTATATGAGTTTTCCGGTAAGAATTTACCTTCTGAATTTATGATGTGATAGTCAATAACTATTATATATCAACTTAGAAGTACAGTTAACATTTTAAGTAAGCTATTTTGAGTTATTTTCTTGTAATCGTTAAAAGACAATGAATGCTACTTATATGGTTGATACTTGGTCATGCCAGTAAGGATACTGTTATAATAGACTGAGTCAACCTTTTACTTAGTGTTTTTAAACTATTGATCATACCCGATCAGGGAGTGAAAGATAAATGAATATCTTAGAAGGAGAATGTTATAAGTTATCATAAGCTTGAATGAATAATCTTCTTATAGAATTAAGTTTGAAGCAAGTCAATACACAGTTTAAGAATAACCATACGATAAACTCTTGAATGGATGGACCATGTTTCCTTACTTTCAATTTGAGCTGTATAGTTATGAGGTTATAAGGATTTAACATTTTGTCTTGTATAGGTTATATACTTAGATGCATAGTGGATAATGTTATTTAACCAAGAGTTCTAGACTAATTAAAACTATTAGTAAACCTTGTATCATATCAATGGTAGTAACTTATAGATATATGGAAGATGGAATAAGGTTATTATGAGAATCCGATTTAAGACTAATTATCCTTATTATTCATGAAAAGATCTAATTCAATGGAGCAGGTTAAGTATTCCTGAGAATGACCTTGTAGGGATATTTAGACTTAGGATATGTTTTGTTTATAAACATTATCAAAGTTATTTTATGTTCCTTTGTATAGGAGACAATACTTTTTGAGAACTATAGTATTCTTAACCTTGGTTAAGTTAATCAAGGGTTATTTGCGAATCCAGAACTCCTAGATATAAGATATGGTTATATTGTTATATCAGATTAACAAGGAATATTAGGGTAACCCTAGAGTCGACTACCAATCAATTGAATGGTTATGTCATATAGATTTACTCAAGTCAAAAGGTATTATTATTGTGACTCTTAGATTAAACTATTGCATGAAAAGGGTTGGTAAGAGATTTAAACTGTGTGAATAAGATAGTATCCAAGTTGAGTAGGGGTGGGTGAACACAATGACTATGTTCTTTATGAACAATATTGATATTAAAAACTTTGGCCAAAGTAATGCATTTGTTTTCTACATGCATTGTCGGTTCACTGTATTTAGATTGCTCATCCTATCAGAAATCATACTTAGCTAGAGGGTATATAGGGTTGTATGGTTGATAGAGTTGAGTAGAATACAACACTATGTACTCGAAAAGGCAAATTACCATTGGTCACCTAAGGTCTATATTCCTCATGAAGGGTAGGGCCACTTCTTATGTGGAAGATGTGTGGGAGACCGCCAGTCTGTGGTTAGAGGTAAATCACTGGAAAGATGCTCTCTCTCCAAGGAGGAAACGTGCCAGGACTTGTGATAAAGATGTCAGATATTCAGATGCAGTATTTATTCTGAATTTGTATATGTAATGGTTTTACATTTGTAAACATTGTAAATGAAAAGACAATATGGGTATATTGTATTTTGAAAAAAAAAGAAAAATCTTGTAAATGTAGTACTTGATTATTTGTTGAATAAAAAGAAAAATTTTCTTTATCTCACTTTTTACCTTGTTGAGTTACTTTATGGTAAATTTTTGGTTTTTACTATGTTATTAGAACGTGGATGTTACATTGCAGGTATGGATGACTTGACAATTGCCAACAAGCTAGTGTGTGTAGGAGTTGATGGAGCTGCAGTAATGCAAGGTCATAGGACCGATCTTTGCACAAAGTTACAAACTACTTGTGAACCATACATGCTTGGCATTCACTGCATGGCCCACAGAATGAATTTAGCATTTAAAATTGAAAGCAAGTTTCCTACATATCAAAAGTTGAAAATCTAGTCCGCGAGCTCCACACATACTTCTGCCGAAGTCCCAAATGTTTTGTAGAATTTCAAAATTTTGCTGAGGGAATAATAGTAGGAAACAAGCTTCTTAAGGATGTTGATACCAGATGGATCTCCTTGCATGGACCAGTGCAATGAGTTCTTTCAAAATATCCATCCTTGATTGGAATAATGTACGACCATCGTAACACAGTAGACAAAGCTCCTGACCTCTTACATAGGTTAAGCGATATAGAGACACTCTTAACTTTAGCTAGTCTTCTCCCCATGCTGGATGAAATGAACAATCTTGTGAAGAAAGACCAAGACACAACTATGTATATCTATGAGTATACCAAACTACGTAGAATGACATGCATGGCCCTCTATAATCTAGATCTAGATCTAACTTCTCAAAGCCCAAATTTTTATAAGTGGCAGATAACTAGAAATTTGAATCATCCTAAAAATTATTTACATTTTAATGCAAGAGGGGAGTTATGTGCCTTTGTACATGAATTTGAGATACCAATGCACCATTGTAAGACGGTCAGGCACTCTAAGAGAAGTACCTATTAGAAAGGAAGATTTTGACGGCATTGTTGAATCTGTTAGTAATAATTTGAAGGAAATTGCAAGCAATCTTTCAACAGAGATTTATAATCAATTCCCTCAAGAAGAAACACTTGAAGCCATGTCTATTGTGTATCCTCAATTTTGGGTTCAAGGCCACCGAGATAGCCCAAGCTTTTTTCATCAAAAAGTAACTACCTTAACTGCATACTTTTCGAAAAGTGTAGAATGCAATGGACAGACAATAGAAGGAATTATAGATGGAAATAAGCTTAGAGGACAATGTAGTCAGTTTGCAACAAGTATGATAGACTAGTTTAATGCCATGGAGAAACCCTTCGAAGTGGGATCAATAACAAAGGCTTGGAAAAATTTGGGTCAAAGTGAAATATTGCATGATTCGATATCAGAATATTTCAAACTTGTTGATTTATGTCAAACAATGATATTGGGTTTGGTAGAAGATGAGAGAGTTTTTTAGTGAATTGGGGTTTTTGAAATCAAAGATAAGAAGCAAACTAGACAAGAATTTGAAAAATCGCTTGAGGGTGTTAGGAAGTGCGTATAATGTTAAAATTTTTCCTTATGAAAGGGCACTCACAATCTGGAAGTCGATATGCGAAAGAAGAGGGTTGTGCAACACTTCAAGTTCAAATGCTGGTGGTGGTAGGACAAATGACAGTGACACAATGACTGATGAATTTGAGACTCAGAATTAAGACAAAGAAAATGAAGACCAGACTCAGAATCAAGACGACTCTTTTACTTTATCTGAATGTCAATTTGAGGACCCTAACTCGATTTGGGAAATGGAAGTGAATTAGCAATTTTTAGGTATTTATATTGCATTTAATGAATCATATTCCAAAACTGTAGTTGATGATATTTTATATTGTATTCCTTGAAATTGTGAATCAAATTGAATACATTAACATATTATTAATTATTTCATATTTTAATTGTGTGATACTGATAAGTTTTACATGTACTCCAAGAAGTGATTCATCATTCAACTCAATTCTTAATATTTCCTTGCTAAAATTGATTTGTGCATAAAAGATAAAAAAATTTACAGTAAAGTAGAATTTTGGTTTTTGATTTGATATATGATTTTGCATCATTTTTCACAGTTTATGAATTATTTTGATCAGTGCCTTATCCGCAACTGGGTCAGAAAATGAAATATACTCCTACAATAGACCATTTGATCTACTAGTTAGGGTTTTAGGTTTAGGGTTTAGGGTTTGTCTTCATTTCATACATAAACCTAACCTTTTAGCCTTTTGCGTTATAATTCTAAGTTGACTTGTTACCGCTGGTTCCCGGTCATCCAAGTTCACACTTAAGCCATCAAACCCGTCAGTATTACCAGCCCCTTTGCCTTGTCTCATTGATCATCGCTTGGTTGGGAACATTATGCATCAAAATGTTTAAAGGGGTTAAATATTCATCTTTTATCTTAAGTATTGACCCCTAGAGTTTTTATGTCCCTTTGTCTCGTCAACCTAGGGATGTCCGCTTCTAAGCCATAAAGAATTCGCATATGCATATTTAAACATTAATGGGAGTTGTTGGATCTCGTAGATTAAATCCTGACCGCTTCCTGCCAGCCCTCTTGAATAAAATAATGTTTTAAGAAATCTAGAGGGATAGCGGGCTAGTGACACCTGTTGCCTATCAAAGTGGGACCCATCGTCCACTATAGGCATTGAACATCAAAGCATTGAAAATCAACATCTTTAGAGTCAATCTGAGTCGTTCCCCGCTAGCCCGCGGGGGGCCCACCAAAAGCTTTCATCTCTTAGAGGGATAGCAGGGAGATGACACGTCTCTTCATCTGGACCGTTGAAGAGACTTTAGAAGACATGACATAAAATTTTTTGTCAAATATTTTGAAGGAGTTGCATTGGGTTTTAAACACTGAGCTACTTAAAGGAATATAAAGCACATGTGCAGAAATGTGGTAAGATGTTTTAATCTTAACTGTCCAATGATAAAAAAAGTTAAATTGCTAGGCGGATGACTAAGGAGGTTAAATAGCATGCAAGTTGATGGGCCCAGACTTGATCTGGACTGTTCCCCGCTACCCCGCTGTCATAGATCTAAACATTGCTGAAGCCAGAGGGATAGCGGGCGGTCTCAATGGCATGTGAATAAAAGATTTGAAATGGTAAATAACATTAGCTTAACATATTAACAATAGTAGCATATAGAACAATAAACATCAATAATCGTTGAATGTATATCTAGTAGTTGAAACCAGAGTTTTTATTCAATTGATAAAATAAATAATACAAATAATTGAACATCAATACATTAATTGAATTTGAGTTTTCTATTGATTTTTAAATGAAGGAATGCATAGAGGCAATATAAAATCTTGCTCAAAGACAACTCTGCATAGATCTGAGTTAGAACTTGGAAACTCATATTATCAATATCAAATCATTCTAACAGCTTTTTTAACAAATTCCACTGTTTAGTTGGTGGAATTGTCATTTCTTCTAGCTGATGTTTTCTAACTTGAACTTTTGTTAACAATGTATGATCGAATTTCAATTTGGATCCTGACTTGAATGTTTTAGCCAAAGATACATTCAAGATTATCAATGGTTTGATGCAATCCAAAAAGTTTGCTGCATCTGGGTTCTAAGGAAACTGGTCCAAATCAATCTTCCTTGCATCCTCTATCTTCTTTCTGAAATTATCCTTTCCAATGAATCGCTCATTTGTGTCAAAAGCCTGTGGCAAACCAAGCTTTGTCAAGTTCCTTACCTTTTAATCATCCTTCTTAATCTTTGTTGAAGCCTCAATCATAAATTCTATTGTTTCACGCATTCTTGAACACTTTTGAATGATAGATGTCACCTTCATTGAGGCTTTAATCTGATTAGTAATGCCTTTTGAAATCAATTCATTGTCATTGGCTTTGTAGACTATTTCTAGAACTTGATTTGTAGATTTCTCTTCTGCCTACAGTTGCACTTTTTTGTTGTCCATTAAATATTTGATCAGCTTCTTATGATGTAGTCTCATGGCATCACTCAATTGAAACAATTCACACAAATGATCAATCCTCTGCATTATTTCCTCCTAGATCTTTTGTTTCATGTGCCTCATAGTTTGTCTACAAAATTCAGTTAACTTATTTTGACAAGATTTTATTTCATTTTTTGCTTACATAAGCTCTATGGCCAATGTTTCATTTTTTTTCTCTTTCTCCAATTTTTGTTCCCACTATTCATTTGCTTTCCCAATGCTTTGTCTTAATTTTTTTTGAAGTGGATTTTTCCTCATCATATTTCTTTTTGCTCTCATCTAACCTTTGCTTCAGTCCATTCAATTCCACCTCTGTTTGTTTATCCTCTTTGCTTGTTGATGTAGAGGCAAATTTTTTTATTCTTTTTTCTAATTCATTGCTCTTGTTATCTGCTGCTTTCCTCTTTGCTAAGTCTGCCTGTAATTTTTCTATATGATTCTATAACCTTTTTTTCTGTCTATCATGCTTTAGCAATGATGTGTACACCAATTCATTGTTCTTCTTTAATATATTAATTTTGTCAGTATTTTTTAATCCAGAAAAATTAAATTGCAAACTGCTCACCTAAAATTTAGATCAATCCATCTGATTTTCTGGTTTATTTTGAACCGTGGGAACAACAATTGTGTACTCCATGATTTTTGAATTTATGTCAAATGTGGGTAATATCATGGTTGTTATAGGCTCTGAAGTTACAACAGACACACTCTCCATCAGTTGCTTCTTTTCTTTTTTATACAATTCCAATTTCTTTTTAAACTCTTGAATGTAATCAAAACTTGGGGCCACATGAATAAGGGAATGCTTGAATGGTGAAGGAATAGGAGTACTTGCAATTTCTGTTGTAGCTACACTAACTGGGGGAGTGCCTGGAAATAACTCCTTTGTGGTGGAACTGGTAGTTGGAGTTGGACCTGTCATAATCCTGTCTCTTCTGTATCCCTTGATCGCTGAGTGTTTGGGTGGTATCTTGTATTAGTGTCCTCTTGTGTGTAATGTGTTGTTGGACCTATTGTTGTAGCACATGTTGACTAAGATCTCCACCAGTGGTAGTGCCAGTCGCACTAGGCTCTCCACCATGGGCATGTCCAAGTTGTGATTGCATCTGACCACGAGGATTAGGATTTGAAACTGTAACAAAATGAATTCTTTCAGTTGTACTTGTATGCCCTTGGTCTATTTTATCATTTGATTCATCTCCAAGGCCTCATTTATCTACTAGTTTTCTAGTGACCAAATCTATTGGGTTCCAAATGCCTTGTCCTTGGGACCCCAAACCACCACCATGATAACCCATATTTACAGCTATGGCTACTCTAGAAGTATATGCTTCTTTTGTGGCCTAACTTAAACCAGGTTTGAAATTATTTTGTTCATCCCTATCATCATCAGGTTCATTATCAGTTTCTTCATCTTCACGTTCATTGGGATGCTCTATATTCCATAATTTGCTAAACTCATCATCTTCATCGATGTCTCTAAAATCTGTAACATTTCTTGGTTCACCTAGTTCTTTCCTCATAGACCAAAAGGTAGTAATTTTTGATCATGACCAATTTTTGCTTGTAACAAACATATCTAGAGATTTTGGCATTTTTACTCTAATAAATGGTTTATCACTTTTTTCATAAAAAATGTTGGACCTCTTGATTTGATTCTTTGCTAGTGCTCCTGTATTTTGGTGCAATGCCATAATTTCTGCTGACAATTGTTGAAAAGAATTACCTTTCTCAGCAGTAATTTTCTCCATTGTTATTTTGACCTCATCCCAAGAATCCTTGTTTCTCAAGTTTTCAAGCAAGGGTTTACTTTGATGTTGAATTCTACTTGCAGCATTCCTATTGGCCACAATCATTGTTTAAATGGTGTCATCATACTGCCAGTGACAAAAAGCATCAAAATTAAAAAAATTCAAAAGATCATGTACCACCTTAAATGCTTTTCTCTCCAATGTGAACCCTCCACATGAAACAGGTAAAGAAGGAAATAAGGTCTTCTTTTGCTGATCGGCAAAGTGTAGTTCATCAGTAATCTGCATCTGTCTTACATATTCCAATGCAAAAACCTTTTCTGTCACATGTATTAGAAGTTTGTATGGCTCTACTCCTGATCCATAAAATCTTAGCATAGTATATTCTTCCAATAAGTACCAATCAGCCAATTGTATTTCTTTTCCTAGTTGAATGCAATCTCTATATGATATAAGGAATCTAGGCATTGGACTATTTGCAATTGGTTGATGCAATGGAGCCAAAAAGTAGTCTACAAAATGATTGTAGTTCCTTCGAGAATCATGCATCCTTATCTTAGTGGTCCAATCATATACTGGAGCCATTTTCTTTTCCTCACCATTACTATAGGGCTTAATCTAAAGCTTGTTGGTTTGAAACATTCCACTAAATTTGAATAGAAAAAAATAGCACAAGTAGGTTGTGAACCTAAATGTCTTGGTGGAACCTCCTTTAATCATTAAAAATTGTTTATGAATGGATTCTGCAATGTGCTCAATAAAATTATATTTGACATGCACACCAATACCATAATGGATATTATATACCATTTCAAGGAGGATTGCATCCACTTCCCAATTGCTATCCAGTCCGAGGCAAAATGCTAGCATTGAAATAGTGTCCTAAGCCCATGATTTAAAAGTTTCCAAAGGATAAGGAGGCTTATGGTTACCTTTCAACTTGTTTCTTTCTTGAACTATTTTATTTAGGAAAACATTTTTGTCCTTTTCATCCGCTGCTTCATAATCACTAGCAAGCTTTTCTAGGTCAATGTGGATGTCTCCAAATTCTTCGGTTGTAAACCCTAACACTTTTCCAAATTCTTCTGTATCAATGGATACAATTTCTTCTTTGGTATCTTTATTTACAATTGCTCTTTTGTTATCATCATAATTGTGGGCACAGACCATGATAAATTCTGGACAAGGGAAAACCTCATGTAACATCATGCGCCCTAATCCAGTTATCCATGGTGCATTGACACTATTAACTTTTTTTTGGTTTGCAGCCTTATTCTCACATGAAAAACTAAGTTCTACAGTAAGTTTACCATATATTTTAGGATCATAAATATCATGGTATTCATCAGTCAAACCCGAGGTTTTAAGCAATCCAAAATAATCTATTTTTCTATCTGAACTTGCTCTGCCTTTCCCAAAAACTTTGTCTGGTCTACTAGTGGTGGTAGACATGCTTATACAGTGTGAAATTATGAATTCCCTCTTAAGTCCTCCTTAATTTTTCTTAAGTCTCTCAACCCTAAACGTAAAGTTTGACAAAATAAGATTTTAAGAAAAAAGTTTGACAAAATAAGATTTTAAGAAACGATGAAACGTCGCCTAGGAATTCTGTCTTTTGTCTTACCTACTTTGTTGGAAGTGGCACTGCAATGAGCAATCTGAAATCTCCCTGTGTGCTGACCCTCTCACTTAAAAATAAAATCACTTAGCAGTAGAAAGTTTGCTTTTTTATAAAGTGAATTTGTTTTACGAACATTAAAGTGAATGAAACATCAAGTCAACATGTTGCTTCCGGACTACACAATTAGTACATGGTTGACACTGTCCTGCATGGACAGCTCACAACAATTTCTAAATCATTGATCTTTGTAAATCTAACAGTTATAGGGTGATTTTGGAGATTTAAGTTCACAAGCCTAGCACTTTGTGCATTTCATTTTGGATTGCAACTACAACCATCCATCAAATGTTCATCAAACGTTCGAGTAATTTATGATATAAATAATTTATAATGTAATTTGTCAATTTACTGGCAACTTTCTTTTTTCATTTGTATTGATTTATGTTTTAAATCTGCATGCAAATATTTTTTATGTTGTAAATCTGCAAAGTGGCCCGCAGGGCTTAAATTTGATGGTCGACCTAGCTTGTCAAGCAATTTTCTTATGACAGTAATCTATTCAGTGTTGCCTTTAAAATACTATGGCATACATTAGTATAGGTAGATTATATAGAAACCAAAAATATATATAAGCATAATCCTATATAAATTTTGACAGTTTGTCCAAAATCTCTCCTTTCATATGATACAATCTTTTTAAAATTTTGATTGTATTTTACAGCAAAAATGTCTAAATACAACTATACAACTATCAAATTTAACCCTTGAAAGTAGGTATTCAATTGATTTTAATTCAAAAAATTCTTATAGTTGGGGGATAGCTACGCCCTTGGTATATTCTTACAAAAAATTCCCATGTATTACATATTCTTTCCCAACCGATATGATAATATTACATCAAAATTACATAGCAAAAATCAAAACACTGGCTAAGGGAAACCATAGAAATCACATGTTTCCACCAGCTCTGTGAAGTCCAGCACCCATTCTAGATTTGGCTCCATGTCGAGAGCTTGAGTGCGCCTTAGAAAATTATGACCAATGGTGGCCCAGTGACAGTGGTGGGAGAGAGCCCCATCTGTCATGTTCAGAAGAAAGGGAAGCTGCAGAACCACCACACCCATCTCTGCCCCAAAAACCACCAATGATAGGTCAGAAGACCATGAAATCCCCACACCCATCTTTGCCCCAAGAACCACCTCCAAATCATTACCCAGAAAATCTGGCTTGAAAATTTCTTGCAATAGAACAAGAATATCCACCTTCACACCTCCAAGGTCCAACAATGACACCAAGAACCAAGAAGCTATGTCAGAATTCACTTTATATATGTTCCTATCTATTAAGAAATCCCTCCCAAGCACCATTTTCATGGCTTCCAACTCCAAGAAGCGCAAACGGGCAATTATGTGAGGCTTCATTATCGTGCTTTAAGCCTTGAATTTGTGATGAATCCCATGAAAGCAATTTGCCTTCGCAGCGCTATAAGGCAAATTGGCGTATCCATTTTCTTTGTTAAGCTAGATTCAATCTTTGGTATGAGAAAGTGTTGTTGGGCTTCATTAAATAGAGCTAAGCTTCATTAATGGTGTTCAGCTTCAAAGCTTTGGGATATCTTTCCAAGCGTGCCAATATTTAAGCGATATGATATATCTGTTCAAGTGAATTTAATCTACATGCAAATATTTATACTTGATTTGACTTAAGTATATAGATAATACTTAATAGAGTTTCCAAACTATGTTCCACGTATGCAATCCATGACACATGTCACCAATTTTGAATTAAAAGGAGCACAATATTTGTAAATTAATATGTAAGATTCGACCAATTTTATATACAATAAACTAATAATAAATACTATAAAAAGAGGGAGTAATTTTTTTTTCTAATTTCAACAAAATCATCTCAGATCAAATATATTCAATAAATGAATAATACAATAATCACCAAAACATTAACATTTACATATACTTCAGCACTTTAGAAATCTAAAGTGTCAACATAGTTGGACCTCCATAGCTGATACTCCTCCTCTGTTGGCCAAATGAAATTGACAAGTTTGTCTTCTTTGGTCCTATAGGGTGTGTACTTGATAACCACTCGATTAGCTTCCTTGTCAAATTCCTCTAAGAAAATGCTAGTGTGAATCAGTTTATCCATGTTGCTTCTCAACATATCTAAATCAACATTGTTACAAATGAGCTTAACTTGAGCAGATATTATTTGTTTTGCTTGGTCCTTCCACAATTGTAGAGGTTTAACCCCACCATTTTCACTCAAAATAACATGAAGCAAACTGAAATTCTATTCATCAAACTTTTTGACAAGCTTCTTGATATTTATTTTCAAAGGACCTACCACCCCTTGAAAATCCTTAATTGAATTTACAAGCCTGAGAGTTGGGACAATGTTAGGAGGTGCATCCCTGACATGCTTGGTTTCAATTGCCATGTCTCTTAATGCATGTGCTCTAGGGATCCATGTATCCATTAATGATATTACAACATCCTTATTCTTATCAAAATCCTTTATGGCATCAAACATAGAAGAATAATTTGAATGAATGATAATTAGTCTCTTATCAATCCCTTTATTCAAGTGTTCAAGAACTATAGTTACAATCTTCATATTACTTGAATAATTTGACTCGTTGACCTGTGACATCAATTTCTTGTATGCCTCAATTTGATCCAATAATTCCTCTTTAGTAGGCTCACTTGATGGAGCTGCACTTGATGTGCTTGGCTCCTCAACTGCAAGGGGTGCATCTCCAAGATTGTATGGAATGATTTCCATTCAAACTTCTGGAATGACAGTAGAGTTAGTCTGTGTTGGGGCATGAGCATGCATATTTTGCAATTGTTGCTTTAAGAATGTCACTTCAGTTTCCAACTTGGCAACCTTTTGCTGACTCTCATTATACTCTACGACCATGTCATTATACTTGATTCTGTATTGATCTCTTTCCTTAGTGATATTCTCTACTATTGCCTTTGTGAATTTGGCAACGTTCACTGACATGTTTGCTGCCTCAATTGCTGGGGTATCGGACACTCTCTTAATAATTAGCCCTCCACTTATGTTTGGAGTAGGCTTAGCAACTGCAGGTTTCCTTGCACCTAGGGCCAATGCCTGAATAGAAAATGTTTCCCATTCTTTGTTGAAAGCACACCCCTACAAAGCCAATTTTTCTTCCTCGTCTATTTGATACAATGGTTTGTCATGCCTCCATGCTGTGTCAAAAGTAATTATTGAGGCTAAATCCCAGTCTAGCAGCAATAAAATACCACTTTCCTTCACCAACTCTTTGCCTTTTTCAGCTGTTATCTTCTAAAATTATTCTTTCATTTCCTTTCTAACCTCAGCCCGAATAACTGCTTCTGGTAATTCAATGTGCAAGCTTCTCTTTTTGACAACATTATCAACATATTCATCTCTCTTTGCCCTCCAAGCAAACTCTCTAAAAGTAGGGGTCTGGACAAATGAATCATCTATCATGAAGGTCTTGCAAGCTTCCTCCCTAAGGTCATCTGTGTTTCTCATCCCCCTAAGGTCTACCTTGCCCAACCTGAGGTTGCTTTCTGGTTCTATTATCTCCTTAGGAGGAGAGGGCATTCCTTGTCTCATATCCTCCTTAGTGACAATGATATCATCATTTGAGTCATCTAGATAATCCACCAAGTTGCTATGTTCAACCTTTTGCTTCTTTGGTAGTGGTTGTCTTGGAGGTGAATCCACCTCAATCACTTGTGGATCTGCTTACCTTGGGGGAGACAGTGGTGGCATTTCATGCAATGGTGAGGAAGCTCTTGATCCCTCAAGCTCAGAATCCTCAGATGCAGTTGGGGTGGCAATAGATTGTTGCTTCCTCATAATACCTTTTCTCCTTGCAAAGACTCTAATCTTTTGTGGTGGTTGGTAGGTAGGCCTTTCCTCCAACATTGGGGCCTTACCCTTATCCTTTTCTTATTCTTCCCCAACCACATCCTTTCCTTTGTTAGTAACCAATCTCTCTCCTTTCATCCTGCCAACCACTTGCTCAAAATTTTGGAGCATATATTCAACTTTTTGCAATTCATTTTTGAATTGAGGTAGTTGCAGGTGTGTAAGGGTTAATGTGAGATCAATTAAATGTACAAAATCAAACCCAAACAATCAACAGAATGAAGAAACCAAGAAAGACTGAAGGAGATGAAACAAATGAATAACAAATGCAAACCTTCCCTGATTCAGAGCTTCTGTTGTTTGCCTATTACAATCGTCCTTTGCTGATGAAGTAGGCCTTCAATGAGTGCACTCTTTGAGTTGTGTAGTAGGATGTCAATGGTAAATGGCTATATTGATGAATATTACTAGGAAATAGAGCTTCAAAGCAAATGGGTGATCTCAAGCTAATGGTATTGGAATGTTAAGAGGAGTGAGAGTAGAATCCTGCAGAGTAACAATACAAATAACCTGGATGAGTAGAATGGAGGGATGACGCTTCTTTTATAGATTTGGAAGAATGAAGATCAATGGTTGAGAGAAGATATGAAGATCAATGGCTATGAATAAAAGTGCATCTTTTATTCATTTGTGGATTATGACAATTGAATTAAATATTCAATTGGAGAAGAGGAGTGGGGAACATTGAATTAAATATTCAATAGTGGAGGACAGTGGAATATGACAGTTGAATTAAATATTCAATTGGAGGAGAGGAGTGGGGAACATTGAATTAAATATTCAATAGTGGGGGACAGTGGAATATGACAGTTGAATTAAATATTCAATTGGAGGAGAGGAGTGGGGAACATTGAATAAAATATTCAATTTGTGAAAGAGAGTGGGGAACATTGAATAAAATGTTCAATTTGGTGGAGGATAATTGATTTTAAGATTTATTTTGGAAAATAGAGGATATTAGCTAATTAAATATTAAGAATATTTAATTATATGTGCAACATGGTGAGGTGGAAGAGATGAGGTGGAAAGATGAGGTGGATTGATGAGGTGGATTTTGTGATTTTAGACATTAGAAGAATTTAGGGATTTTAATTAAATAAAAAATGATTTTATTTAATTGTAGGATAATGAACCGATTAAATAAATTTGGAATATTTATTTAATTGATAGAAGAACTGAATAAATATTTAGAATATTTATTTAAGATGAATTGTGTCATTTTTAGGTGTATACATTTTTCCTTTCTTTGATGCAATGTTGTTTGCAGCGTTGTTTTAAAGAAATCAATGGTCTGACAGTGATACATGCCCTAGTTTGCCCCTGGTACAAGTTTAATGATGATAGGATGCCCCCTCGGGAGGTTGGACGGGAAAAAGATGACGGATTTTGAGATGGACAATCGCATGAAGACGAAGGGGTTAGGTTAGGTTGGAGGGAAAGGGACACGTTTCAGGGAAATGGGAAAAAAATTAGAGGGAAAACGGGCAAGGGAAGTAGTCACAGTCATCACCTAGCCAAAATTAGGGTTGGGAGGCTATAAATAGGAGCTGGGTCCACAAGATTACTCATTTGTACACTTGTTTGATCTGGATTGGAGATAGAGAGCTTAGAGCAAACTAGGAGCAACATGGCAGCCAGAGCAGCAGACATTCCGCGCGAGGAGCACCGATTCGAGCGAGTCCGTCGATTCGGGCGGCCAGTAGAGGTAGGACCCCCGGTATGTGCTTCAAAAAAATTTCCCTAGGGTCGAGTTAGGGTGTCATAATTGCACTTAGAAAATAGGTCAAATAGATGCACCGTACTGTAGAACGGCGCATATGCCACGCACAGCGGTGCTTGTGTAATTTTGCAGCGCATATGCGTAATTTGGCAGCGCATTTGTTAGAACTGCGCATCTGCGCATTCTAGCGGCGCTTTTGTAGTTAGGCTGTGCTTTTGTATTTAGGCGGCGCATACGCAGAATGTAGCGGCACATGTGTTAAAACTGCGCATGCGTGCAATTTGGCGGTGCTTTCATGATACGGCGGCACCTATGTCGATTGTTGCTGCGCATACACTAAAGCTGCGCATATGTGAGATGTAACGATGCATCTATGTTTAGCGGTGCATATGATAGTTTTAGCGGCACATCCATCGAGAAACGACGCTTTTACCACCTGTAGTGGCGCATTTGCTTTAAAGAGCAAATTACTTAGCCAAATTGATTCAATTAGCATCCTGTTTGACATGGGAATCGATGAGCTATCTCTGAGATTGCAGGAATCTAGTCAGGAGATGTAGTGTGTTGCTTTGATCAATTAGAAATGCTAAGTTTAGTTGACATAGTTTAGTAGATATGTTGAGTATGGGATATGCGGCTTTAGATTGACACCTTGCTTTGCGTGTTTGCAGGAGGATATACGAGACACTGCAGTCTAGGGAGACGTTCCCTATGCCCTTATTGCAGAGGTACATGCTTACAAAGCTCGATAGAGAGGCACTTGGTGCCATGGGTCTATATTACGTGTGCTTCATGCCCAAGGTGCGGGTGAACTGTGGACTGTTGACAGCTGCTGTGGAGAGATTCCATAGTGAGGATGGGACATTCCACTTTCTGACCGGTGAGATGATTGTGATGCTGGAGGACGTGTATAGGATACTGCACTTACCTATTGTTGGGGAGCTGGTAGAGTACGACGCGCAATGGGATGCGGGACTCACTGAGTGCAGGCGAGTGTTTGACGACCCTGAGCTGGAGGGACAGGTCATCTCGTGGCAGGATATACATGACTGTTATGACTACTTCCTGGGGATCGTGGCTGGATTGATTGGAGGTGTTGTATGCCCCGACAGGAGATCACATGGGTTCCCCATTGGATGGGGCCGGGTCATGGAGCGGATGCTGACTGAGGGCACCCGATATGCTTGGGGAGTTTGCGTACTAGCCCACCTGTACCATGACATGCACCAGGTGGTGTATCATCGCAGCACGAGTCTGTCAGCTGGTGTGTTACTACTACAGTTTTGGCTATGGGAGCACATAGCGGTGACGAGGCCGATATGTGTATTTACGAGGCAGCGAGGAGAGCCATACAGCTATGGCTACGCTGGAGTTATTTCCTAGCATAGGTTGGGGAAGTTAGAGTACTGGAGGCATACATTGGATGGCATAGATGTGGTCGTTTGGTGACCATATCTGGATTGTGAGCCCTGGGACGATGAGGGAGATGAGCTACCCTACTGCTTTCAGACGAGGTGGCTGATAGGCTGGACACAGCACATACTGGAGAGGCAGATGGTGGGCCGAGTGTTGAGACAGTTTGGCAGGCGACAGGGTATGCCACAAGGACAGGCACTGTTCGCGCAGACACATGCAGAGAGGGTCCGATGGGGGCTGATGGCTTCATATGAGGAGGCCTTGGCAGAGTTCCGGCAGACTCCCTACATGGCATGGGATATGAGGACAGAGATAGCGGATGCCGGGGTGACACAGGACTATGAGGATTGGCTGGCGGCGCACCCCTTCCTGAGATACTCAGAACCTGGCATGTTGGTGCTTCACATTGATGAGGTCGATTCAGAGGAGGAGGGGCATGTTGGCCGGGGTCAGAGGGGAGGTAGAGGGGGATGGGGTCGAGGAGGACGGGGGGATGTAGAGAGGCCTAGACAGCGGAGGAGGGTAGCTCAGGCTGAGCAGGCAGTGCCAGGATAAGTTGCCCAGAAGCAGATACCTCAGCAGCAGGTGTCCCAGCCACAGGGGCTGGGACAGGCTGAGGCAGCACAGGGGCCAATGCAGGCCAAGGTGTATGAGAGGGAGATAGCTGGCCTGAGGGGACAGGTGCGAGAGCTACAGGCACAGCTCAAGAGGGTCGACAGCCGACGAGAGACAGATGCAATAGTGATATCTGGTCTGACCCGTGAGAGAGACATGGTAGATGCACGGGTATGCCTTATCCGTGTAGAGCGAGACACGGCCGTGGCCGCCATGGGGATAGATGCAGCCAGCTCCTTTTTGGTTGGGCAGGTGCAGCAGGCACAGGCATAGGTGGGCCAGTTGCAGACACAGTTGGCACAGGTACAGGCAGATCTTGCCAGAGCACAAGCACAGGCACAGTATTACCAGGGCCTATACCATGGGGCAGTGTCAGTGAGTCAGAGGGCTGTAAGTTTCCAGAGTCAGTCCGGGGCTACTCAGAGAGCAGGTCCATCACGGTCAGGGGCTTCTGTGATGGGTCCTCAGCAGTCAAGAGTTGGCAGTGGAGGTTCGCAGCAGCCAGGGGTTGGCAGCGGTGGTTCACAGCAGCAGGGATAGACTTGCACTAGATTTTGCACTTTTTTGGGACATGTACCACCATCCTCTTTGGATGCATATTGTATATGACATTTTGATTCGGAGAGAGAGATGACGATATTGTACACTTGGACTTCTTTTTATGATTGTATATACGATGATACAGCCTTATGATCTATTGCATATGTTATGAGATGATGATAATAAAAGATGTGGTGTGTCAAGTCCTTGATCGGGAGCTCGCTTACAATATCCTACTAGGGAGACCATGGATTCAAGCCATGAAGGCTGTCCCCTCAACCTATCATCAATGCATTAAATTCTCGCACAATGGCAAGCAAGTCACCATTCAAGGCGACCTTGACCCATACCAACACTGCAATTCTTTCTGTGCAAAACCTGAATGTGTTATACCCAACAACAGAGCATACATTTCCCCTGCCCCGCGACAAGACCATACCGCTGAATCTTCCTCCTCAAAACCAAAAGAGCAAAAGATTACCATAAAAGAAACTGGGGTGGGAGAATACTCAATTGAGCACAGTCTCAATCTTGCCAAGCTACCTTTGTCTCCTAGATCTTTTGGCAAACCCAAGCATTTTCTAAAGCCATCTGCTCCACCTGTAGCCCCGGCAATTCCCTTTGTAAAATGGGGGACCTTATCTGATGAAATAGAGGAGCGAGATCTGCTGCAGTGGCTCTATACTGAAGAAGAAAGCACACCCCAAGATCTGCCTAGACTCCGAACAGAACTCTATGGGTGAGGTGAGACTATTTTGCACAGAATGGGATACGAAGGACAAGGCCCCATTGGCCTCAGAAAAGAAGGAATCATTGAACCTATACAACCTTCTCCATCCTCATCGGCTAGAAACACAAATGGCCTAGGGTACAAAGGCAAGGGTAAAACCAAGGAAAATGCCTGTCTTGTAGAAATGATCCAAACACTCCAAGAAGACAGTGACACAGATTCCAATGAATATGAGTGGGATGAGCTAACAGAGCATTCCTATGACGACAAAGAGGTTGACACCATCCAAACTCTTAGCCCCTACCATGAGGGACAAACGCAATGGAACAGACCACTAGAGTCTAATTCGCCCATCTCTGAGATTATGTCTTTTGCAGAAGGTTCAATTTCCATCGCAATAAACAACTTGGAGGAAGGTACCATCCCAAATACCACCCATTCCTATACTCCCAGAATATCCGTGCACACCATCAATGAATCAGACCTATCCTCTGATTCCATCCCCCTTGTGCATCCTGAGCTTATTGACTGGGATCTGTGAGGAACCCCCCAACTAGACATGTTCCAAAATGATGACGCCTACATTGACTATATGAACCTTAGGGACCACCTACCCAAAGGAGATCATAAAGCTGGCTTCTCTATTGAACTTAATATTGTGGCCTATTTCAGAGAGGGTGCCAAGCCTTCCAGTCACAAAAATATCAAGATAAAAACGGGATCTGATGGTGAAAACCATTCTGTGGCAGTGTCAAATCCCAAAATAGTAAAAAGAAAGGACGCATCTGAAGGTGAAAACCCAACTGTGGCACCTGACGATGGAAGGCTTGACACTCTCCCTAACGACATGCATCAGGTGAAGTCTCAGATTGTTGTGGAACCTATAGAGCCAGTCAACATTGGTACAGAGGAACAGCCTAAAATCATTCATTTTGCAAAATCTCTTACCCCACCTGAAAAGACCAGGTTTGTACTGTTATTCAAGGAAAAGAGGGGCAGCTTCGCTTGGTCATATGCAGACATGCCGGGTCTAGACCCAAACTTGATTCTACACCATGTTCCACTAGACTCAGGAGTAAAACCAGTGAAACAAAAGCTTAGAAAGATGCATCCACACATAGCACTGTTGGTCAAAGAGGAACTCAAGAAATTACTAGATGTGGGGTTCATCAGAGCTATAGACTACCCAGAGTGGATATCCAACATTGTGTCGGTGTCTAAACCAGATGGCCGAGTCTGACTATGCAGTGATTTCAGAGACCTAAACAAAGCTTGCCGCAAGGATGATTTTCCATTGCCGAATATAGATATCATAGTCGACTTGACAATAGGGCATACCATGTTATCTCTCATGGATGGTTTCTCAGGGTATAACTAGATCAGGATAGCACCAGAAGACCAGCACAAGATAGCGTTCACTTGCCCATGGGGCACCTTTTGTTGGAACGTCATGCCATTTGGGCTAAAGAACGCAGGGGCCACATATCAATGTGCTATGACAACTATATTCCATGATATGATGCATGTAACAATGGAGGACTATGTCGATGACATCCTAGCAAAGTCACTCACAAGAGAATCACATCTGGATGTGTTAGAAAAGGTCTTTCAGAGATTAGACCAATTCAAAGTCAAATTAAACCCAAAGAAATGTGTATTCGGAGTCACTTCAGGCAAGCTACTAGGTTTCATCATATCAACAAACGGAATAGAGGTGGACCCTACAAAAGTCAAGGCTATCACGGACATGCCACCTCCAAAGACTCTTATGCAACTAAGATCGCTACAAGGCAAGCTGCAAGCAATCCGTAGATTCATATCACAGCTAGCAGACAAGTGCCATCCATTAGTCACCTCCTACACAAGAACATTCCATTCAGATGGGATGAGAAATGCGAAGAAGCATTCAACAGGCTAAAGGAGTACCTCCTGAATCCACCCATTCTCATGCCTCCAATCCAAGGAAAACCTCTAATTCTCTACATATCAGCTACACCTACTGCTCTGGGAGCTCTTCTAGCACAGCAAGATTATGAGAACAAGGAAAGAGCTATCTACTACATCAGTCGAACCTTAGTGGGATACGAACTGTAATATTCACAAGTAGAAAGATCATGTCTCGCGGTAGTTTTTGCTTCACAAAAACTCTGACATTACATGCTTGCACATCCAGTAAAACTCATTGCAAAAATTGACCCACTGAAATATCTCCTGAGCAAAGCAGCTCTCACAGGGCGCCTAGCCAAATGGGTAATGCTCTTGAGTGAACACGACATTGAATATTGATAGAAAAGCTATCAAAGGGCAAGTCATCGCTGATCAGTTAGCAGAGGCACCGCTACAGGACACCACCCCAATGCAATTTGACTTTCCAGATGAATCCTTATTCAACATCTCAACACATTCCTGGAAGCTCTACTTTGATGGGTCCTACACCAACCACAGATCGGGGGCAGGAATCTTGTTTGTAACTCCCCATGGAGACACTATTATGAAGTCTTACCGTTTGCTATTTCCATGCACCAACAACATAGCTGAACATGAAGCCCTGGTCATTTGTATCAAGATGGCAACCGAATGGAAAATCAGAGAGCTACATGTCTATGGTGATTCTTAATTAGTGATAAATCAAGTCAATAATGATTACCAAACCAAAGATGAAAATCTTGTCCCTTACAAGCGAATGGTCGATGACTTTAAGGAATACTTTGCGACCATCTCTTTTGAGCAGATTCCTCGAATTGAGAACAAAGCTGCAGATGCCATGGCAACCATTGCATCCCTTCTTGAGATTCCAGAGAATGAGTCACAGCATGAGTTCTTAGTAGAAACTATTCAACAACCAACTTATGATCTTCCAGAGAACCATACCATATGCCTTTTAGTTGGGTCTGATTCAACTTGGTACGGTAAGATTTATACTTACCTCAAGGACAACACCCTCCCACCTGACCTATCTTCAAACCAACGAAGAACCTTCATACGCCAAACCTCTCGTCATACCATTATCGCTGATACCTTATACCGACGTGGTCTAGATGGTACCTTACTCCGTTGTTTAGAACGAGAAGAATCTACAACCGCTTTGCAAGATGTACACGAAGGGATTTGTGGAACACACTCTAGTGGTCCTTCCTTGGCCAAGAAACTCATGCGCTTGGGTTATTACTGGCCGAACATGGAAATGGATTTATATCAGTTTGTCAAGAAATGCAAGTAGTGCCAAATACATGGGAACCTGATTTATGCACCTGCTCAAGAGTTGAGACCTTTAACGACACCCTGGCCCTTTTGCCAGTGGGGACTTGACCTTGTGGGAAAGATCCATCCGCCCTCATCCAACGGCCATAAATTCATCATAACCACCACTGAATATTTTACAAAATGGATTGAGGCCATTCCTCTAACCATCGTCATAGGCAAACAAATTTCCTCTTTCATTCTGAATTACATTATCTACAGATATGGCATTCCTTCATCCATCATAACGGATAATGGAAGACCGTTCAAAAATTAGGATGTCCAGGAACTCTGTGAGTGTTTCAAAATCTAACATTGTTTCTCCTCTCCATACTACCCCCAAGGTAACGGCCAAGCGGAGGCATCGAATAAAACCATTCTGAAAATCCTAAAGAAAACCGTCAATGATGTTTGCCGTGATTGGCATGTCCAACTCAATCCCGCTCTGTGGGCTACAGAACCAGTATACGCACTCCCACAGGTGCTACACCCTACGCCCTTGTCTATGGTTCAGAAGCCATCCTTCCTATTGAGGTCAAAATACCCTCTCTCAGGGTGTCGTTGAAAGGTCTTATATCAGACGAAGAATACAGGGTCTCCAGGTTACAAGAACTAGAGTTGCTGGAGGAAAGGAGACAGAAAGCCTTTGACCATCTCAAAGCATATCAACAAATGATGTCAAGAAGCTATAACCACAGAGTTCGCCCAAGAATCTTCAAAGTTGGAGATCTAGTCCTTAAGGAAAATCCCTGCAATCAACAGGATAGGGAAAAGAAAGGAAAGTTTGAGCCTAACTGGCTTGGGCCCTATGTGGTTGTAGCTGCTTACGGATCAGGGGCATATCAGTTGGCCACGTCAAAGGGTGAGTTGTTCGAGGATCCAATCAATAGCATGCACCTTCGCCGGTTTTATACCTAGGAGAATCCCAGTGCAAGGGGGCAAAAATACAAAATACAAAAAAATAAAAAAAATTAGAAAAGTACAAAAAAAATCATCCTTTGGTGAAAACCTGGCAAACAGGTGCCCTGGATAGGTATCATGACGAAAACCTGGCAAACAGGCGTCATGTTTACTTTATAGCTTCTTGTGCAAATAAAAACAAGTGATGAAAACCTGGCAAACAGGCGTTACTTGTGATATACCGCCTTCGCCATCTCTGAGAATCCATTCACTTTGAGTCCAGTCTTTCTTCACTCCCATCTCATTCGACCCATAGCTATCCCATAATAAACACCCGGCAGTTACCTATCATGGCTTGATAGCTCTCTTTGTGGCCTTGTCAACCAAGGTTTTGTTCCATACCGTCTCATCAATGTGAGCCTGGCATAGTGTTTAGTCCGTCCATGGTCCAAGTACATGAACTACATTGCCTCTGCATCGTCATGTAGGCAAGGCCATTAATCCAATGCACCCCCGAGGCTTTCCGTGGTCCCCTCCGTCCCATATCTAGTCAGTCTATCCAACTGAGTCCACCTCCACTCTCTCTCGCCTAGGTCTTAGGTCCATTAGGGTCTACCTCGAACTACGTTGCCTCTGCGTCGTCACGTAGGCAAGGCCATTTAACAATGAGCCCTCGAGGCACTAGGTCAGTCCCTTAGGGTCCATCTCACCAATAAAAATTGCAAGAATCTCTTCTCACCAAGCGAGTAGGCACAGGCAGAACCCAAGCTCCAAGCAAGAACCCTGACTTTCCACAGCTTAACCTATTCAAACGCAAAGCAAAGTGCCCAAGGCCTTCTAAATGATTTTACTCAAATTACAACAGGAAATAAACACATCTAAATGCAAGAATATTTTGTGGATTGAAATCATGGTTAAGTTACAGTGTCTTGATTTTTGTTATCATGTCCTCCTATGCTACTCAAGGATGCCAAAAGCTAGAGATGCTATGATGAAGGCATGATCATTTTCTTTGGTTGCTATCTGTGGATTACGTTTTAGTAATGTAACACCTTGTCTAAGGACATGATCAGCAAAAAGATCATCAAGGACATCAAAAGGTCTAACATGAACGGGGGCAATCCTTGTTTGTTAAAAGGCAAGAAGTACTTAGGTCATCTAGATTCAATTTTGACTAGATGCTTGTATTGGCTTGCTAAGGCAAAACCCATGTAAGCAGTACTCAGGTCATCTTGGTTCAATTATACCTAGATGCTTGTATTCACTTACAACATTTCAGAAAAGGTACCAAAAATAAATTGCCCAATGATGAAATAAAGCACTCTAAAAGCAAAGCATCCATCCTATATCCATATACACATCCATGCATCCATATCGCATACAATCATCAGTACCTGAACTATGCAGAGTAACAATATCAAATGAAGTTTCAAAGTCTATCCATACCCTAGTCTTTTTATCAAACCTATTTCTTCTATCTATCATCTTTCTTGTGTCGATAGCGTACATTTGGACATCACAAAAACAAAGCATATAGGAGCATCTCATATCACATTTTGAGTTAGTCATGAACATGGTCAAATCAGTGGCATACATAATACAATGCATTAAGTCATCCATATATCATCATCGTGTCACATCAAACAGAAAAGAAATTCAAAACATAGCTAAGTGCATCATATACAAAGCTGCATCATCACATAGAACTCATGTTACATTTGCATACATTCGAAACATTAGATCAAGTAAACATCACATAGCATCATATACAAAAGCTGCATCATCACATATAAATCAGGTTACAATTGCATACATTCGAAACATTAGATCATATAGACATCACATAGCATCATATCAAAAGCATCTCATATAGAACATCAGATAGAACTGCCAAATCCACACATGCATCGCATCATACAATAGAAGTAGATCATCATCTCATAACATATGCAATAGATCATAAGGTTGTATCATCGTATATACAATCATAAAAAGAAGTCCAAGTGTACAATATCGTCATCTCTCTCTCCGAATCAAAATGTCATATACAATATGCATCCAAAGAGGATGGTGGTACATGTCCCAAAAAAGTGCAAAATCTGGTGCAAGTCTATCCCTGCTGCTGTGAACCACCGCTGCCGACCCCTGGCTACTGTGAACCTCCGCTGCCAGCTCCTGACTGCTGAGGACCCATCACAGAAGCCCCTGACCGTGATGGACCTACTCTCTGAGTAGCCCCGGACTGACTTCAGAAACTTGCAGCCCTCTGACTCGCTGACACTGCCCCATGGTATAGGCCCCGGTAATACTGTGCCTGTGCCTGTGCTCTAGCAAGATCTGCCTGTACCTGTGCCAACTGTGTCTACAACTGGCCCACCTGTGCCTGTGCCTGCTGCACCTGCCCAACCAAAAAGGAGCTGGCTGCATCTATCCCCATGGCAGCCACGGCCGTGTCCCGCTCTACACGGATAAGGCGTACTCGTGCATCTGCCATGTCTCTCTCGCGGGTCAGACCAGATATCACTGCTGCATCTGTCTCTCGTCGGCTGTCGACCCTCCTGAGCTGTGCCTGCAGCTCTCACACCTGTCCCCTCAGGCCAGCTATCTCCATCTCATACACCTCGGCCTGCACTGGCCCCTGTGCTGCCTCAGCTTGTCCTGGCCCCTGTGGCTGGGGCACCTACTGCTGTGGTACCTGCTGAGGTGGCGGCATCTGCACCTACTGAGGTATCTGCTGCTAGGCAACCTGTCCTAGCACTGCCTGCTCAGCCTGAGCTACCCTCCTCCGCTATTTAGGCCTCTCTACATCCCCCCGTCCTCCTCGACCCCATCCCCCTCTACCTCCCCTCTGACCCCGGCCAACATGCCCCTCCTCCTCTAAATCGGCCTCATCAATGCGAGGCACCAACATGCCAGGTCCTAAGTATCTCGGGAAGGGGTGCGCCGCCAGCCAATCCTCGTAGTCCTGTGTCACCCCGGCATCTGCTATCTTTGTCCTCATATCCCATGCCACGTAGGGAGTCTACCGGAACTCTGCCAAGGCCTCCTCATACGAAGCCATCGGCCCCCATCGGACCCTCTCTGCATGTGTCTGTCCCTATGGCATACCCTATCGCCTGCCAAACTGTCTCAACACTTGGCCCACCATCTGCCTCTCCAGTATGTGCCGTGTCTGGCCTATCAGCCACATCGTCTGAAAGTAGTAGGGTTAATGTGAGATCAATTAAATGTACAAAATCAAACCCAAACAATCAACATAATGAAGAAACCAAGAAAGACTGAAGGAGATGAAACAAATGAATAACAAATGCAAACCTTCCCTGATTTAGAGCTTCTGTTGTTTGCCTATTACAATTGTCCTTTGCTGATGAAGTAGGCCCTCAGTGAGTGCACTCTTTGAGCTGTGTAGTAGGATGTCAATGGTAAATGGCTATATTGATGAATATTACTATGAAGTAGAGCTTCAAAGCAAATGGGTGATCTCAAGCTAATGGTATTGGAATGTTAAGAGGAGTGAGAGTAGAATCCTGCAGAGTAACAATACAAATAACCTGGATGAGTAGAATGGAGGGATGAGGCTTCTTTTATAGATTTGGAAGAATGAAGATCAATGGTTGAGAGAAGATATGAAGATCAATGGCTATGAATAAAAGTGTATCTTTTATTCATTTGTGGATTATGACAATTGAATTAAATATTCAATTGGAGAAGAGGAGTGGGGAACATTGAATTAAATATTCAATAGTGGAGGACAGTGGAATATGACAGTTGAATTAAATATTCAATTGGAGGAGAGCTTCCAAAATCTGAATCAAGAGCTCACAAGTTTAGAACTGAACAAAATGTGTAAGAATAAATCAAAGTTTCGATTGTATTTATATCAATCCATATTTGGCAAATTCTGTAGGAATTCCTAATGGTATATTAAAAAATTTGGCGAATCCCGCGTGATTATATAAGGAATACGTTTAAGTGTTGGTGAATCAAACCTCGACGGACTACATACTTTGTAATTTCCAAGGTGAATATGGCCCTACGATTAGCACAGAGGTGTCATGGAAATTAGAGAAATGGCTCCTCATAATCAACTACTTGTAAATTTTAATTGGCGAAATGGGTCCTCACACGCAGTGACCATTTAATGGCGTTGGCAAAGTGTGTCCCGATACACAATGTTGTTTTAATAGTATTGGCAAATATATAGGTGATTTAGTACTTGCTTCCAAAATTCTAGACAAAAATATTAGTCGACCCATTTGAAATGCGTAGTTTATTATAGCGAAAATATTACTTCATTGATTCTCATAAAATAAATCTATGACGAATGGATATGCATTCGACTGATAATATGTAAAATCCTGGTGATTTGACCACCCTGTTGGATGCGATTTATTCACCAATTCCAACTTGGCCGATCTGCGAAAATCGCCAATTGGTGAATATTCACCACTAAAAAAATCTCTGCTTTGGATCACTTGGAATGTGCAAACCAACAACCTTGTGTGACAAGTGTTGGATGACTACATAGTGCCTTTTGAGGTGAGATGGAAAGTCTTCCAACCTCAAAAGGTATGCACATGAGCTTTACCAAACAACTAGGTAACCTTTAACCTCTAAAAGTTTGCACATTCAATTAGACAAGATGTTGTCTAACCTCATCAACCTAAGTACACTTAAGCTATAGTGAATAGATAAATTATTCACTCTATCACCCCCACTTAAGTGATACTTGGGGAGATCACAAAAGTGCAATAGATAGAAAGATATGGGTCCTGGCTACTAGGCCATGTTATGTACCCATGTACAAAGTTTCTCATAAGGTGGAGTAAAGAAGAAAACCCAATGGGAACAAAACTCCTCTCTAAAAGGAGAAACAAAATGTATGAAAAAGAAACAAGTGAAGAAGGAGGATTTATATCATGATCCCCCCTAGGACAAATTCTTTCGCATGTGTACAATACATTTCTCCAGAATAGGAGATACAAAGAGAGACTTGGAAGCCCCTCATAAGATATGCTGCAATGCTTGTAGATGCTCGATGAAGTATGATGAAGTTGCTCTGTGAATTTCAAACAATGTTTCTCCCCTTAGGAAGAAAGAGAACTAAAAATATGTGCAATGAATCTTCCCATGGAAGAAGATGATAAGTCTTTGGATGTTACACAAAATCCAAAGATAAGTATGAATCTTTCATAAAGTGATGATGGGGCCTCGATGAGAGTACTGAAATCCTTTGAAATCTGCTCCATAAGAACTAATGCCAAAGATGAAGATGGATGCACAATAGCATGAACATGGTTGTCATCAAAAGTGTCTACCAAATATGCATAGTCATAATCATCAAACAAACATGCAATATCTATCAAGTACTCATCCCAAAAAATTGGTGTTGGAAGATCGATGGAAGTAGCCTGTTGATGGAAGTCTATGGGAACCAAAGATGTAGATTCACAAGGAGATGTGATCTAAGAAAGAACCAATGTTGAGGAAACAACTCAAAGGTCCAAATAGCCATATTAAATCTCTTTATCCAAGTGTAATGCATGAATATCATCATGCAAGTCTTCAATATGTGAAGAACCAAAACAATAGAAAGAACATAGGTGAGACCCATGATCTGCTTGTACCATTGCAACAATGTCTTTACTCTACAAATCCCTTATGATCACTGAATTAGGTGTGAATTCAATTGTTTTCCCTGTCCCACTATATGAGTGATTTGATAAATGGAAATTGGATAAATAAGGGACATACAAAACATCATTGATTATGCCACTACCAATTTCTATAGTTCCTTTTCCAAATGCTCTAATGTAGAAGTTATTTCCCATCAGAACAGGTGGATATGAACCTGGTTCATAGGTGGTGTTGGTTTTTTCCTAGACTAGATGCTTACTCCCAGATTTCCCTACAAGGTAGCCATCAATGATCAACAGGATCTCTGGGCCAGGGGCCAACAGTATAGGAGATAGACTTTATTTTTATCTCCTCTTCTTCTTCAGGCTCTGCAAAACCTAGGGGGTATTCCCTGCTAGGCATCCATGAGAATATGCATACAAAGGCTGGGATGCTGACATGAAGCAGATAAGTCCTCCTGTAAGTAGACCAAAATTGCAAGATAAGAGCAAAGGGGCTAGCTTTGGGCCTATTTTCAGTTGTAGACAGAGGACTTGGGGTCCTAAAACTAATTCTACTGTCCTGATGGTTGTTTTGGAGTGATGAGTTTGATTTTGTGTTTGGATGCAGAGCTGGACCTGGTGTATAACCTCAACACAGCTAGATTGGTGCCTATCCAAGGCTTGGAGTCATAGACATACACATGTAAATGTTCAGCATAAACATATTAAAACTAGATTTCAAGGGGATTTGTGTGATATCTGCCTTACAGATACATCCTGGAACAGAGTATCAAGTTATCTCTACTTATGATATCCTTACTGCAATATATTCTTCTCAACACTTCAATCTAAAAACACTTTAATCTACCCCTTGAGTGGAAGTTAAGAGATCAAGCATTCAATATAGTAAACCTATATCCTAGAATCCAAGACACCCCTTAGATATCCAGATTCAAAAGAAGAGTATATTCAATACAGGAGACAGATAACAAAACACATGTAGTATAGCATTATTCATCTAAAACAACAATGAAACTAGTAAGTCTATGCACAATACATAAAACATGAGACTCATAAACTCACAAGATCCTCTGCACAGAGCAACCAAAACCAGATGTATTTCATTACAGAGCCAAAATGTCCAGTTTTCAACAACCTTCAATTGAGTAGCATCATCTGCTCTTTATAGCAAAACTATGTACTGAAAGAATTAATTACAAGGGAGGCCAAAAATCCCGCCAGATACACAGTATCAGAAAAATGGTGCTCAAAAGAGTAAATGTTGTAAAGGGACAAATCATGGAGAAGCCAGAGAAGGATGAGGAGCAGGTGAGATCGAGCCCTGTGCCGCCGCTAAGGGACTTTCTTCATAAATCAGGTGGTTGAACTTGTCAACTCAACCCACGCCTTCCTGCAACAAGCAACCATTACTGTTTCATCTACCCGCAGGCCCCGGAAATGTAGCCGCAACAAGCCACAGAGTTTTCCCACCAAAAATAGTCACAGATACAAAGAAAAAACCTATCGCTGCAAGCTTTAAACATGGCCATCGATCCAAAACTCATCGCAGAGATCCAACGGCCCCAAAAAATGTTGAAAAGTCACCAGCCAACCCGATCGTGCCATGCAGACACCTAATATTTCCATCGCTGGGCCATCGCTCCCCTTATCTTCATTTATCTTTCCCGTCGAAAGCCAACCGCCAGAACCTCACGCGGAGGCCACCACGTGGCAAGCTCTGCGACACCCCTGAAATGCTAGGGACACTTCCGAGGAACTTTTGAGAAAGGGACATGTGGCGGTCACCGCAATGTCTCTGAAACATAAAGACCCTCCTTGAAGCTCATGTGGGTGCCAACACATGTCGCCTCCCGCGCCACTCTTGAGAAACATTTGAAATACTTCGGGACTTCCGCAGAGAATGACACCTGGCAAGATCCGTGGCCTTTTGAAACTTCAAAGAAACTTTATAGAAACTTCACGGACTGCGACACTTGGTGCCTTCTGCGCTCCACTTGAAACACTTAGAAACTTTAAGGGGTCACCTTGAAACTTATGCGGATAGTGACATTTGTCGTCACCCGCGACACTTGAGACACTCCTTAGGAACATAGAAGAGACTTGTTGAAGCTTCTGCGGGAATTGACACTTGGCGCTTTCTGCGCCCCTCTCGAGAAACAATTGAGACACAATTGGGACTCACACGGATGTCGACACTTAGCATCGTCCGCAACGCTCCAGAAACATTAGAGACACTTTCTGAAACCCATGCGGGGGCTTGACACTTGGCAGGTTCCGCGGCCACCATAGAAACTGAGAAACTTTTTGAAACATTTCAGTGGAGGCCGCCATCTAGCAACATCCTCAGCAACTTAGAAACTTTAATGGGACCCATCATGTCTGCGCCACACTTTGAAACATGCAGAAACTATCTCGAAAGTCGACACTTGTCAGCTTTCATAGCAACCTCAAGGGGTACGTGGCATCCTCTGCCCCTGCTCAGAAACATTTTTAGGAGTTTCGCAGAGAGCGACACGTGGCACTTTCCGCGCATTCTTTGAGAAACATAAAGGGTCCTTGAAGCCTGGCGGAGATTGCAAAACTTTTTAGAGTCCTTTGGAAACACCTGCGGAGGCCGACACTTGGCACCGTCCGCGAGCCTTTGAGCTGCTTTCTTTGCATCCCTCAGGTGCCTCCACGTGGCAGGTTCCACGGCACTTCTTGAAACTTAAAAGAAACTTCGTTGAAACTTTAGCAAAACTCCGTCAGAAACTAACACGTAGCGCCATCCGCAGCGATTAACCTAGAAACAAAAAAGACATAGCTTCTACTATGTGGCATGCTCCGCATCAAAGCAACATTCAAAAACAAAAGCGCGGCAATAAACTAGGGCTCGACACATGGCGGATCCCACGGCATTAGCAAAACAAGACCCCTATAGCCACTATTAGAAACATTCAGACACAGTAACTGTAGCTCGAAGCAGTGACCCGATATGCATTTATTATGCATTTGACCTAGTTTTTATCATTTTTGAAGGGTTCGCGAGGAGATTTCACAAGTTTGCCAACACACATTTCACCTTTGCATACACAGAATCTAACAATTTTCTCAAATGCGATAGGAAAAACAATTAAACAATGCATGTGGGCCGAGGAACAATTTAAACCAAGGCAATAAGGGTTTGAAGGAAAACACACAGGAACCTGCAAATTGGAAGTCAAAACCCTAACCCTAGGTGAACACCACCAGTGGCTCCGATTGGGGACGTGCAGATGCAAGACTGCAGCGAGAACCAGACTACTCTGGGGCAGACCAGACAAAACCCAAAACTCAAAACACAACCGACTATACAGGGCGTGTACAAAACATTTACATTCAGTTTACAATGTGCACAAAAAATAACCATTATAAGAAGTAATGCTTCAAGAACTGATCGTGCACTGGCAATTCCAACAATTCACCACTTAGGCCCTGGAGAAAGTAAGAATCTCCTCTGTGGATGTCACTGATTTGATATGGGCCCATCCATAAGGGCTCAAATTTACCATGTTTGCCCTTATCTTGGTTCCTTGCATTCCATACAAGGACCAAATCACCTTTCTGAAACTTTCTTTATGTAGCTCTCTTATCAAACAGATACTTTACCCTTTGCTGTCTCTTGATGTTTGTTTTCTATGCTTCCCTTCTTACCTCATCTAGTGCAACTAGCTGATTGATTATCTCAGTCATTAGATCTCCGATCTCCTCCATGTTTTCTTGTATGAATTTGTAAACTGGCAAGAAATTGTTCACAGGCAACTTAGCTGCTGCACCATACACCAGTTCAAAAGGAGATCTTCCAGTTGCCTTCTTGACTGTCACTCTGTCAGCCCACAATGCCATTTTCAGCTTTGAATCCCAAGCCTTTTTGTTTTTACCTACCATCCTCTTTACAATTTTCATGAGGCTTTTGTTGCTTGACTCAGCTTGACCATTTCCATGTGGGTGATATGGTGATGCATGTAACAGATTAATTCCATAATTACTACAAAAATTTATAAATTCACCAGATTTGAAGCACATAGCATTATCTGTGACTAATTTTAACAGTACTCCAAACCTGATAATAATATTTTCTAGAATGAAATCCATCACCACCTTGCTAGTAGCTCTTTTTGTTAGAATGGCCTCGATCCATTTGGTGAAATAATCAGTAGCAACAAGAATCTAGCTGTGTCCTCCACTTGATTTCTCTGAGATTTCCCCTATGAAATCAATCCCCCACTGCTGAAATGGAGCTTCTACAGTCACAGTCTTAAGGGGCAATGCACCTCCATATTTTAGCTTTCCTGAGAACCTCTGGCAAGGGTCACACTTCCTTATCATTCTATGTGCATCTAAGAAAAGAGTTGGCCACCAGTAGCCAGCTCTGAGAATTTTGTGGGCTGTTGTATGGGCAACATAGTGTCCACCACATACTCCATTGTGCATGTCATTTAGAATGTTCCCGGCCTGACTTTCATCCACACATCTGAGTAATACACCATCATGATTTCTCCAATACAGCTCTCCTTGAACAATGATGTATTTAATAGCTTGCAGCTTCAAAGTTCTCTTCTGGATATCACTGAGATGGGAAGGACAGTTCAAATTTTGCAAATAATATACTATGTCCTTATACCACTCAGATTCTGACACATTTACAACTTCATTATGCACTTCATTCACTTGGCATGCCTCTAGATTTGACTGTGTCATTAGCTTTGCTAATCCTTGTCCTCTTACCAACTTTGTGATCTGTATCTCTATGTTGAACTCCTGCAACTTATTTATCCATCTGCATCTCCTTCCAGTTACCTCTTGCTGAGTGAAGATATCTTTTATTACTACATGAGGCACATATGCAATTACTTGTGAGCCTACCAAATAAGGCCTGAAGCTCTTGACTGCTCTAACTAGTGCATATGACTGTTTCTCAATGATGTCATACTTTAGTTCAGCAGCCTGCAATGATCTACTAAAGAAAGCAATGGGCTCCTCAAAACCATCCTCATTTTTTTGCAATAAGCATGCAGCAACAGTATGGAAAGAAGCAAATGAAAACAATTGAAATGGCTTGGAAAAATTAGGAGATTTCAGCACAGGAGCCATCTTGATTGCTTCCTTGATGTTCTGGAATGATTCAGTTGCTTCATCCTCCCATTTGACAGTTGCACCTTTCTTCAACATCTTGGAAATTTCTTTTGTGGTCTCTGCAAAGTTAGGAACAAATCTCCTAACAAAGTTAATTTGTCCAAAGAAGGACTACACACCTTTTATTATTTTAGGGATCTGAATTTTGTCAATTGCAGCCACCCTTCCAGGATCAATCCTAACTCCATCCTTTGAAACAATGTGTCCAAGCAATTTTCCTTCCACAACCCCAAAAGCACATTTCTTTGGATTGAGAGAAATGCCATACTCTAGTGCTCTAATGAAAATCTTCTCCAAGTGCATACAATGCTGCTCTTCTTTCTTTGAAAAGGCAGTCAAATCATCCTGATAAACAGCCAAGATTGAATCAATCAACCCTACAAAATCAACATCCATTGCTCTTTGAAATATAGCACCTGCATTTGTTAGTCCAAATGGCATCCTTACATATACATAGGTTCCCCATGGAGTAGTGAAAGTAGTCTTAAACTGTTCTGATTCTTTTACTTTCACTTGATTGTACCCTGAAAAACTATCCATCATAGATAAAAGTTCACAACCAGTCACTCTTTGCAACATGGCCTCCATGTTTGGCAATGGATAGTTATCCTTCAAAGAAGATACATTTAGGTTTCTAAAGTCCACACACAACCTTATATCACCATTCTTTTTTCTGACTGGGACAAGGTTAGACACCCAAGTTGAATGTCTGATAGGCATGATTATTCCAGCCTTCCTAAGTTTTATAAGTTCTTCTTGCATTTTTGGAGCTAAGGTTGGGTTGATAGGCCTCTGTTTTTGTCTAAATGGTTTAGCTCCAGGCTTCAAAGGGATTTCATGTTGAAATAGATCCTCTCTGTAGGCTTTCAAGTCCTCATATGACCAAGCAAAAACAAGCTTATACCTTTTCAGTAATGCAATCAGCATACTTCTGATATGTGGTTTGAGCTGTTTGCCAATGTATACCCTTTTGGGAGCATGAGATGTTCCCAAGTTTATCTCCTCCAGATCATTCTTGTTTGTTGGAGATACTTTTGTAACAAATTGGTCCCTATTGTCAAAAGCTCTCTCTAAAGCTACCAGCCCTCTAGGGATTTTGTTAGTCTTGAGTTGAATTAGTTCCTTCCCTAAAAGGGTTTCTTTTCCATCTACAACTTCCACAAAGTTTTGAAAATCCATTTCTTGGTTCTCATATTCATCAATACAATGCAGAAATCTTAGTAAATCCTTATCATCATCAAACACTTGCCAACTGCGTACATTATCTGGCACTGCAGGCCTAAGCTTGACTTCAACATTTGTAACATCTGACAAAGTTATATCATCTGGCCTTATGGCTACATTGGCTAGAAAATCTGCTCTGACATTTTTTGATCTTTCTATCCAATTTATTGAAAAAGCATCAAACAATTCAATTGTATCCCAAACAACATGCTTGTATTGTTTCAACCTTTTATTTTTTGATGCATACTTATCTCTAACTTGGGAAATAATAAGCTTTGAATCACCAAACACTTTGAGCATCTTAATTCCATGCTTCAAAGCAACATTTAACCCTAATAACAGAGCCTCATACTCTGCAATATTATTTGTACAAGCAAACTTCAATAAGAAAGAGAATTGGAGAAGCTTACCAGTTGGAGACAGAAAAACAATTCCAGCACCAGAGCCTTCTTTTGAACAATCTCCATCAAAATACATGGTCCAAAGACCTTGTTGGTCCAACTCTTGAATGCAAATTTTTTCTCTTTTATCTTCCTTATCATCTGAGACAACTTTGAAGTTTTCACAGTCAGTGTCCACAAAACATATATGCTCCTCTGATTCTTGATCCTCCACTGTCTCCTGTGATCTTTCTTCTCTGATCAGCTTGACATCCTTTCCATTCATTGGAATCATGGCATATGACAGATCCAGTTGCATACTTCCACCAATGAGTGCTGCCCATCTTCTTGACAGCAACATGCCATATTGTGGCTTGATATCAACAACTGTTATGTTCATTCTGTAGGTTTTTTCAGGATATGCTGCCAATCTAAAATCAACATCCTTCATGATTCCAATGACAGGTACCTCTCTAGCATCCATTGCATAGCATTTCCCACATGCCTTATCTATTTTTAATCCTGCTTGTTACATAATGGCTAAATGCATGATATTTGTAGATGCTCCTAAGTCAAGCATACAATTTCTAATCACTTTTCCATTGATAACCAAGGATACATAAAATGGCTCCACTTGTGAAGGGCATTTTGTCATGGTCATCCCTAGATATACCTCATGAATCTCATCCTCTTCATTGCATAAGACACGCTTCTCACCTTGGATCTTAACATTTTGCTTAGCTTGACAAGGTACTCCTAAAATTATGGATACTGTCCTATTCCTGATTTCTTCAACCTTCATCAGTTCCATTAATGGGACAAAAACCTTTACCTAAGACAAGACTTGAGTGATATCAAATGGAGCATAATTTTGAATAACAGTTGTAGCCTGATCCTCAGTTTTACCTCTATCCTGAGATGATCCAGCTTTAGTTTTTATGGCTTTCTGACTGTCATCCTTGTTCTAAAAATTCTTATTTTGATCCTCAACCTGGGGAACTCTATTTTCTGGTCCTTGGGGATCATAACTTGTTTTTTGCTTAAAATTTTGCCTATTATTGCTCCATTGCTTCTTTTGTGTCTCAGTTCCTTTATGACTGTGTACTGGCTAATTTGCAGAAATGCCTTCTGGCTGATGTGGGCTGCTTACTTGAGCTTTACCTCTTAGGTTGTAGTTGCTTTTGACTTGAGCAACTGCTACAGCTGTGAAGGCCCTAATTTCTTCATCAGAAGGTCTCCTCAAGTTATTCAGAAAACTGTGTGAATCCTGAGCATAGGCATAGTTGTCTTCATCATCTTCATCATATGGGAACTATTGACAGCCCTAAGTTTCATCATTCGCATTTGCATCAGCATCATGAAAAGAGTGTTCTCTATTTGTAGACAACATGTTGACATTATCATCTTCCATGCAATGAGGCTCATTGCACTCATCACATGCCACGATATTGTTATATAGAGACTGAGCAATCATACATTGTGACTGTGAATGAGGCATTTGACAGATTATGCACCATGGAGTGTCATAGCAATATTTACAGTCTTCTTCAAAGGATCAGGAGTTTCCTTGGTATGTTGAGCCCTCTGATTTGTGTTGTTATGTGGCAATACAGGTCTACCATTATGCCAATTGGTATTATATGGCATATCATGCAATGATGGTCTCTTTTCCTATCTTTGGTAAGCTTGCCTATCAGGACCTATTCCTTTTTCACTCCTAGCCAGCCTATAGCTTAGATCCTTAACAACATTTGCCAATTTGTCTATTTTATCTTCAGGGGCAGATGTACTACCTTGAGTGTTTTGAGGTTTGTTTGGATTCTACAGAATTTTCACATCATCCCTTTTGTTTGTTTTACCAGATGCCTTTATGTTATTTTCAATATTTGTTGCAACTTTGAAGGCATCTCTGAGGCTATGAGGACCCTTGTCTCTTAATCCATAAGCTGTCTTGGCATCAAAAGCATTTATGTACAACACTATGCACATAGGTTCATTAGGCCTCAAGTCTTGTGGCAATTTGTTCAATATCTTCATGAATCTAGCATTGAAATCAACAACCTGTTCATTTGACCCTTTAGTGATACTAGTGAACTCATTTACAAAAAAGCTAGGGTCAGTTTTGTCACCATATTGCTCCTTAAACATCCTTTTGAAATCATCCCATGATGAAATGCTTCTGTTAGGTAGACCTTTATACCATTCCTTGGCTTCATCAACTAAGGATTGCATAAATGAATTCATGAAAACATCCTCATGCTCAACCTCAAAGTTATCCATGACATTTTGGAAAGCTTTTAAATGATCCTCTCCTGAGACAGTATTGTTTCCTAAAAATTTAGGCACTTGCAGCCTCACATGTTTGTCAATAGGGTTTGGATAACCAGGAATGCCATAAAAAACAAGCTGTCTGAATCTATCCAACTGCATTGGATGCCTTTCAAACTGATTAGCATTTGCATTTCTATCAGCATTATGCTGTCTCACATTATTTAATGGTACTCTGGCATTGTCTACATTTTGTCTTTGATCATTATTCTGATGATACTGTACCTCATTTCTTTGTTGATTTCTCTGCATATTTGCATTTTGGAGGGGAGGAATTGAATCATTTTGAGCAACTCTCAAAGCCTGCACTTTCTGTCTCATATCATCTCTAATTTTTACTGCTTATAGATATTCTATTTCTGCCCTTAAGCTCTTAATTTCATCAGCTAGTTCTTCCTCTCTAGGCATAGAAGAGGAAGGTTTTATCATATTCTGATCATCATTATCATCATCCCTTAGGGATTCAACCTCTTCAAATCTGTCAGGAGAATCATGAAAAGGACGTTCTTGAAACACCTCTGACCTTATTCTCAAACCATTACCTTGCTACCTTTCATACACATTCTGGATTTCAGCCTTAGTGTTTGAAAAATAAGGTACTGTCTTCTCTGAGGATCCTGGATTATCCTGAATAAAATCATTTTTCTTGGGGCTAGGAGAACCATCTTGACTGGCTCGAACAGTCTCCTTTTTTCTATACATCATTTTTATGGGTAACTCTTCAAATAGAGTATTACGCTGGGATCTTCTCCCTTGCATACAAATTTTTACTTTACTGGTTGGGAGATTGGTTCAAAGTCGCCACCTATTACTAGGAACTGTTTTCTTTTAAAAATCAAGGTTCTTTCACAAGTTCCCCAGCAGAGTCGCCAATTTCTGTTGGTTTTTTCCCAGACTGGATGCTTACTCCCAGATTTCCCTACAAGGTAGCCATCAATGATCAACAGGATCTCTGGGCCAGGGGCCAACAGTATAGGAGATAGACTCTATTTTTATCTCCTCTTCTTCTTCAGGCTCTGCAAAACCTAGGGGGGTATTCCCTGCTAGGCATCCATGAGAATATGCATACAAAGGCTGGGATGCTGACATGAAGCAAATAAGTCCTCCTGTAAGTAGACCAAAACTGTAAGATAAGAGCAAAGGGGCTAGCTTTGGGCCTATTTTCAGTGGTAGACAGAGGACTTGGGGTCCTAAAACTAATTCTACTGTCCTAATGGTTGTTTTGGAGTGATGAGTTTGATTTTGTGTTTGGATGCAGAGCTGGACCTGGTGTATAACCTCAACACACAACTAGATTGGTGCCTATCCAGGGCTTGGAGTCATAGACATACACATGTAAATGTTCAACATAAACATATTAAAATTGGATTTCAAGGGGATTTGTGTGATATCTGCCTTACAGATACAGTAAACCTATATCCCAGAATCCAAGACACCCCTTAGATATCCAGATTCAAAAGAAGAGTATATTCAATACAGGAGACAGATAACAAAACACATGCAGTATAGCATTATTCATCTAAAACAACAATGAAACCAGTAAGTCTATGCACAATACATAAAACATGAGACTCATAAACTCACAAGATCCTCTACACAGAGCAACCAAAACCAGATGTATTTCATTACAGAGCCAAAATGTCCAGTTTTCAACAACCTTCAATTGAGTAGCATCATCTGATCTTTATAGAAAAACTATGTATGAATTAATTACAAGGGAGGCCAAAAATCTCGCTAGATACACAGTATCAAAAAAATGGCGCTCAAAAGAGTAAATGCTACAGAGGGACAAATCATGGAGAAGCTAGAGAAGGACGAGGAGCAGGTGAGATCGAGACCTGTGTCGCCGCTAAGGGACTTTCTTCATAAATCGGGTGGTTGAACCTGTCAACTCAACCCACGCCTTCCTGCAACAAGCAACCATTATTGTTTCATCTACCCGCAGGCCCCGAAAATGCAGCCACAGCAAGCCACAGAGTTTTCCCGCCAAAAACGGTCGCAAATACAAAGAAAAAACCTGTCACTGCAAGCTTTAAACATGGCCGTCGATCCAAAACTCATCGCAGAGATCCAACGGCCCCAAAAAATACTAAAAAGTCACCAGCCAACCCGATCGTGCCACGCAGACACCTAATATTTCCATCACTGGGCCATTGCTCCCCTTATCCTCCTTTATCTTTCCCGCCGAGAGCCAATTGCCGGAACCTCACGCGGAAGCCACCATGTGGCAAGCTCCACGGCACCCCTGAAATGCTAGGGACACTTCCAAGGAACTTTTGAGAAAGGGACATGTGGCGGTCACCGTAGTGTCTCTGAAACATAAAGACCCTCCTTGAAGCTCATGCGGGTGCCGACACATGTCGCCTCCCGCGCCACTCTTGAAATACTTCGGGACTCCTGCGGAGAATGACACCTGGCAAGATCCGTAGCCTTTTGAAACTTCAAAGAAACTTTATAGAAACTTTGCGGACTGCGACACTTGGCGCCTTCCGTGCTCCACTTGAAACACTTAGAAAATTTAAGGGGTCACCTTGAAACTTATGCGGATGGTGACATTTGTCATCACCCGCGACACTTGAGACACTCCTTAGGAACATAGAAGAGACTTGTTGAAGCTTCTGCGAGAATCGACACTTGGCACTTTCCATGCCCCTCTCAAGAAACAATGGAGACACAATTGGGATTCACATGGATGTCGACACTTGTCATCATCCGCAACGCTCCAAAAACATTAGAGACCCTTTTTGAAACCCACGCGAGGGCTTGACACTTGGCAGGTTCCGCGGCCACCATAGAAACTGAGAAACTTTTTGAAACATTTTGGCGGAGGCCACCATCTGGCAACATCCGCAGCAGCTTAGAAACTTTAATGGGACCCACCATGTCTGCGCCACACTTTGAAACATGCAGAAACTATCTCGGAAGCTGACACTTGTTGGCTTTCGCAGCAACCTCAAGGGGTACGTGGCATCCTCTGCCCCTGCTCAGAAACATTTTTAGGAGTTTCGTGGAGAGCGACACGTGGCACTTTTTGCGCATTCTTTGAGAAACATAAATGGTCCTTGAAGCCTGGTGGAGATTGCAAAACTTTTTAGAGTCCTTTGGAAACACCTGCGGAGGCTGACACTTGGCACCGTTCGCGGGCCTTTGAGCTTCTTTCTCTACGTCCCTCGGGTGCCTCCATGTGGCAGGTTCCACGGCACTTCTTGAAACTTAAAAGGAACTTCGTTGAAACTTTGGCGGAACTCCGTTGGAAACTGACACGTGGCGCCATCTGCAGCGATTAACCTAGAAACAAAAAAGACAGCTTCTGCTACGTGGCACGCTCCGTGTCAAAGCAACATTCAAAAACAAAAGCGTGGCAATAAACTGGGGCTCGAGACATGGCGGATCCCACAGCATTAGCAAAACAAGACTCCTATAGCCACTGTTAGAAACATTCAAACACAGTAACTGTAGCTCGAAGCAGTGACCTGATATGCATTTGACCCAGTTTTTATCATTTTCGAAGGGTCCGCGGGGAGATTTCAAAAGTTTGCCAACACACATTTCACCTTTGCATACACAGAATCTAACAATTTTCTCAAATGCAACAGGAAAAACAATTAAACAATGCATGTGGGCTGGGGAACAATTTAAACCAAGGCAATAAGGGTCTGAAGGAAAACACACAGGAACCTGCAAATTGGAAGTCAAAACCCTAACCCTAGGTGAACACCACCAGGTGGAAAACATATCTTTTAAATTTTTGATGTGATGCAAAGCCCATGAATCTAGAAGCCACTTAGATGATCCATTATTAGAAGAGGCAACCAATTCCATTCCTTTGTTCTTATTCACATTTGAAGATGATAGAGAAGAAGAGCCACCCGAGGAGTTGATTTGATTCTTCTTTGTAAGAACTTCTAACTCAACTATTCGGTGGTTGAGATTATCTCTTTCCTTTTCAAAACAACAGTGCTCTTCATGCCCAAGTTTGTTACAATAACTACAAGTGGGCCTTTCCTTAGACTTTTTTTCTTTGGATGGAGTAGTTTCTTCAATTTTAGGTTTTGATTTTGATCCCTTAGATGGGTCCTTGTTTGCTTTCTTCACCTTAGGAGTTGAATTCTTTTCACCACTAGCAACTACAACATGATTTGATAAAGACTTGAGTGTGACATTTTGAATTAATTTATCTTGCTCTTGTGTTAGAGAAACAACAAACTCAGCTAGAGAAGGCATAGGGAAATGACTTCCTAATGAGTGTTTTAAAAAGTTGAAACAAACATTGAATAATCTGGACCTAGCTTTGATAAGACACTTAGGATCAATTGATCATCATCTTTGTCAATCTTGCATACTTTCAATTATGACCTTAATGAGTTTAACTTGGTGAAGAAATCTTGAATTGTCGCAAAATCTCAAGGTTTGAGACTTATTAATTCATTCTCCAAATGATGACCCCTCATTATATCTTGCTTGCCAAATAATGTTTCTAATGTTGTTAAGACATCATTAGGTGTTTTTGAATCATTCACATGAAATAATAGGTCTGAAGAAACGGCCATACAAACAGTGCCATAGGCTTCATCAAGTGAATTAAACCACTTCCTCTTTTTAGAAGCTGTGGTAGGTTTAGGTTCCAATCCTGTAGCTTCTCTATGTAAACCCTTTTGCTTAAGTTGTAAATCCATTGCATGTTTCCATGAATGGTAATTAAAGGGAGTTAATAGGTTAGCCATTGCAACAAAGAAGACAAAGAAGACCCCTCTGAAACTCTAAAATTACGTAATATGAGAATCAACACTCACCTCTTCAAAACCACCCTTGTTAACAGTTGTACATTCATGGACAAACCTAGAATAACCTTTCTTCTCAATAGTGGTTTTATCCTTTACCAGAGTAATTAGTACGGAAAACATGTCACACGTGGGCCAACGTATCTCTCACAATCACTGTCAGAGATCAGCTTCCTTCATTTTCTTTTCCATTTGAAAATCTAACTAAACTTCGCCTTCACTGTGATTGAGGATTAGGTAGCAGGTTTTGAATTTATGATACCAATGAAGTGGCTAATTAGAGAAAGGTTGGGGTCTTTTCCTTTGCCTTTGGAAAATGACACCCTTGCCTTTGCTTAGATTTCATGTCAATATCATGCAATTACAATTTGCAGGCTTCTTAGGCTTTACCTGAGCCACTTCCTCATGATATAAGTACAAGTTTGACAAGTTTTCCCTTTCTTTACTTCTTTCCTTCTGCAAACATGATAAGGCACATTTATTCTTTCACCAGATGAACATCTGTTCTCCAGCAGGTAGATAAGTGCAATTTGCATGGCTCACTCTTTCTCATTGCAAAGTTTTCATAGTAATAAACAAGGCAATTTGTAGATAATTGCAATTTGCATGGCTCACTCTTTCTCATTTCAAAGTTTTCATAATAATAAACAAGACAATGTGTAGATAATTGCAATATGCATGGCTCACTCTTTCTCATTACCGTTCAATATATTTTTCTCATAATCAAGGGTTCCTTAAATATTAGGTCACACATTACATTATTTAAACCATGATTAAAAGTTTAATATCCCACATTCTAATAATTTTCATGCCCGTTTTATTTACAAATGATGTTTGAATAAAATATGTATGTCAAACACTTTGACTTCAACATTCTAACTCTAAACCTAATCATCACTCTCACTACTTGACCACTTCATTCTCATAGAATGCCCTCTCTCACCTACTCCCATAAGCTTCACAAGCAGGGATAGGAGCAAAGAAATCCATGTCCATCTAGAAGGAGAGATTGTTGTTGGTAGAAATCCATGTCCATGCCCATACCCACTCCTAACCCCACTTTATTTCTCTAATTTGGTCCTATGCCTAAATCCATGGGTAGGATGCTAAAGCTAAGGTGGCAAACCTAGTGGCATAATCTACCTGTTGTAGACAAGCTCGTTAATTGTACACAACAACCCCTCAAAATCAAGCCCCTCATTAGGTAGCAAGAACTATGTTCTAAACACAAATTAATATCATTCCCAATACTTGCCTCTTACTTGTAACAACCCCGCCCCTAAACCCCTAACATTAGCACTAACTTTTTTTCTAAGTTCGTTTGAAGTGTTTGATTTAATCATTTACTCGAGTACTTTTATCCAACGGGATAGGCATTCGTCCGATTAGGACAAGCATCCATCCTTACGAGATAGGCATTTGTCCAAAAGAGGCAGGTATTCTTCCATCCAAACGGGATGTGCATCTATCTTAATGGGATAGGCATCCATCCACAAAGGGATAGGTACATGCTATGGCTAGAGGCTTAGGCCCATCGGGATCTAACGGATCTTGAGCCACTCACTGAAGACTACACTCCCTTCAACAAACACGAGTGCACCGAGGTCGTTGTCTTTAAGAGTAAAAAATATTCAAAGATTAATAGCTTGAGTCCCACCTCAGAATTTGGCCTAAAGCCTCAGGGAGTCAAGGAAATCCATACGATATTCTTCTGAGTATACGTTGATTGTTTTCCTAACTTGTCCCTGTGTTCAAAGTTTCACCTTTTTGGTTGTTGGAAGGATTACTTGATGGAATTCCTACGTTAAAAGTTTAAATCAAATAAATAAGAATTTCAAACCTCCCAACCCCATGCCTAAAAACCTATGCACTGAGAACATTCTTCATTCCCCAGGCTGCCTACATGCTTGCTTCCAAATAGGATCAAGGTGTAATTTATATGTAGTTATGTTTTCTACTCTATGTTTTATGTGAACTATTTAGTGTGGGTACACAACCCTTTCTAGGGCCCAGTTTCCCCAGACAGTTCCTCTGTGACTACTACCCACAAAGGGGAGCAATTAAAAGTATTTGATCTTTCTCGACCAATACTTTGTTTACTAAAAACATTACTTCCTAGTCCTATCAAAATAAAACTTGCAACTACACGTTCAATAATCCCTTATCCCTCTCTTGATAAAAATGTTCCCTTACAAGAAAGATGAGCTAATTTCAACAAAACTACTAGGTGATTCTAGATTCTTTTTAACCCAAGAGAAAGGAGATATTTTCTAAGTAGGATAAATTCGATTAATCTTGTTAGTTTAGTGTTTGAGGGAGATTACCCGTCCCTTAGACTTAAAATCACGATGTTCCTTATTACTCCTTGGTGATTTATAGGGATGATGTCACAAATGCCATTGTTGCCGCTATGTTAGGCAATAAGTGCAATAGTTCAACATGATGGTATTACCCAGAAACGCGAACCAGAGGCAACGTCAAAATCAAACACTGCAATTTAGTTTTTGGGTTTCTCTTTGACTAAGTTGTTTAAGTAGAAACTTTAAAATGAATTGAATAAATTGATAAATTTAAGTGAAGCATTGTGACTATTAAGTTTAATCAATTCCATCAATTTGTAAACCATTTGTAAAAATTGAAGAAGAGTTTACTTATTTTGTTCACATCCAACTAATTACTAAACATTTGGAAAAACCATTTGTAATTAAAGAAAGTTAACAAAGTTGTTCATATTTGTATGAGGAAAGTTCCTAATGTTGGAAGTAGCTAAGGATGCGAGCTGCAACTTGATCAACACTCTCACAATATGGAAATCAATAAATAGAGATTAAGAAATCGATGATATTGATGAACCTTATTGAGCATAAACTTATATTGATCTCACTTACAAATTTACATGAGAATGCCTCATTATATAGGCATGTAAGAGGCAATCCACCTTGCACGTGTATTGATAAGTGCCATGTGATGTGGCACATGCATGAAGACAAGTGTCCTATAAGGTGTCAACCTTTGGATCAGGGATAACTTTAAGAACCCCACCCCTCAGAGAAGGTGTATAAACCTGGGGAATTGTGTATACTTCCTGAGAAAAATATTTATTTTATTGGCAAATTTTATCATTTTTCTGGGAAAAAAAATAATTTCAATTGGCCAATCTTTTGTAATCGCTAGAGGTCTGTAGAAAATCCTAGTGAATTGTAATTTTTTGAAAACTAGTAAAATATTTTCATTAGCCATTAAAACCTATTTTCAAACCTATAAAATATTTTCATTAGCGAATTAAAACCTATTTTCAAACCAATAAAATATTTTTGTGGGCGAATTAAACCTGTTTTCTAAATTAAAAAAATGTGGGCGATTAAAATCTATTTTCAAACCCAAAAAAATATTTTCATTGGCAAATTAGACCAATTTTCAAACCAATAAAAAAAATCATTGGCGAAATAAACTGTTATGCCAATAAAAAATCGTATCGTGTGTTGCGAAAATATCAAATGTTACATATTGTTCTATTCCGGGACAAATTTTCCACACATCCAAATTCCTTCATAAAGTGTCCGGAATGGGGACAAGTGTCAACATATTTATTATGTTTGAAGCAAGATGTCAATGCAAATTAATATAATCGACGATCGTTCAATGAATTTTTGATGGACGACTATAGTTGCATTCTGGAAGAAAATGTCTGAAACACTAGACCTATGACTTCAAACCTCTGGAATAACACTTGAACTGTTAGATTTCCAAATATCAATGGTTGACATTTCATATGAGAAACCTAGGTTTTAGCCCTCTACGTAATCTTATGTTGACTTGCTACCTTCGGTTGTCGGTTTTCTAAGTTGAAACCTGAGCCATCAAAATTGAGTTGTTTACTGACCCCTTATACCTAGTCTTGTCAGTCACCGCTTGGTGGGGAACAGGTCAAAATATTTAATATATTATCTAAGTCTCGACGTTAACCTAGCAGGGTCCACTTTTTAAATGCTAAGTTGCTAACTATAGAAGAATAGGAAATATTTTAGCAAATATCTCGAAGTAGCCTTAAGAGACTTAAAGGGTGAGCTATTAAAGGTTTAAATAAGACACATGGGAAATTCCTCAGCAAGATGTTTTAATCTTAGTCGTCCAATGTTGAAGAATTTAAGCAGACAACAGATGGCTTGAGAAGTTAATGTGCGAGTAGGTTGGAGGGCCCAGTTAATCCTAACTGATCCCCGCTAGCCCATTGTCAGAAGATGCACAAGCGATAAACCCAATGGGGTAACGGGTGAATGCCACATAGCAGACTTTATAGCTTGAAGGGAAGGTGGGGTCCGCAAAAAGATGAGTAAGTAATTCTGTGTGGCAGAAAACTTCATCACAGCCATCCATCTTGCCATCTCATCAAGAGATCAATGGCTAGAGTTTGAAATATTTTAGCAAATATTTTGAAGTAGGCTTAAGAGACTTAAAGGGTGAGTTATTAAAGTTTTAAATAAGACACATGGGAAATTCCTTGGCAAGATGTTTTAATCTTAGCCATGCAATGTTGAAGAATTTAAGCAGACATCAGATGGCTTGAGAAGTTAATGTGCGAGCAGGTTGGAGGGCCCAAGTTAATCCTAACTATTCCATGCTAGCCCGTTGTCAGAAGATGTATGAGCGATAAACCCAACGGACTAACAGCTGAATGTCACGTAGCAGACTTTGTAGCCTAAAGAGAAGGTGGGGTCCGCTGAAAGATGAGTAAGCAATTCTGTGTGGCATAAAACTTCATCACAATCGTCCATCTTGCCATATCATCAAGAGATCAACAACTAGAGTTTGAAATATTTTAGCAAATATTTTGAAGCAGTCTTAAGAGACTTAAAGGGTGAGCTATTAAAGGTTTAAATAAGACACATGGGAAATTCCTCGGCAAGATGTTTTAATCTTAGCCATCCAATGTTGAAGAATTTAAGTAGAGAACGGATGGCTTGAGAAGTTAATGTGCAAGCAACTTGGAGGGCCTAGGTTAATCCTAACCATTCCCTAATAGCCCATTGTCAGAAGATGCACAGGTGATAAACCCAACGGGATAACAGGTGAATGCCACGTAGCAGACTTCACAGCTTGAAGAGGTGGGGTCCGCCGAAAGATGAATAAGCAATTCTGTGTGGCAAAAAACTTCATCACAACCGTCCATCTTGCCATCTCATCAAGAGATCAATGGCTAGAGTTTGAAATTGAGAAAGTGGCCATGGGAGTCATTCTGCTTCGCGTGAGCAAGCAGTAATGGCAGTTTTATTGACATAAAAGCAATCTTTTTGCATAATTGAAATCTGTCTAAGTGTTTTAAAGCATCTGGAGGCAATTTGAATCTCTCGAGGCAATTTCAATCTCTCAACACAATTTCAATCTCTTGGCGATCAAAACTAGGGTTTTCAAAGCGTTCAAAGCCGTAAGTTAAAATCTTGCCTTCTAATATTCACTGCTTGTGCTCACTATCATGGTTCTGTCAATAGGAATTACTAGTAAATTTTCATTTCTTTTATGGTTTTGCCTTATTAGATTGTTGAACTACAAAATTTGAGCTTTATTGTTTCTTTAAGTCAGAACCCTAGTTGTGAACCTACAAATCTTGCTAAACCAAAAGCCTAATTTGCAAAATTTTCACCATAATGGCACCCCCACGAGCCCAAACCTCAAGCTCTGAAGAGACGAAAAGGCTCATAGTCTAGGACCTTCTTGATCAATTAAAACCCTCCACTAATGACAACGTAAAAGGTTCGCTTCTGTTCTAGGGTTCCAAAATTAAAGAAGGCCTCATAGATAAACATATCCATATCAAGGATGCCACCATACCACTTACAGGATTGTTATTGTTTAAGAACTGGTTTGGGAACAAGAATTTGGGTTCTCCTATATGTAACCCCTGGAGATTGGACATGGGGAAAATGGTTGTCCCAAATGTCTACATGGATGTGGACTTATTAAAAGTTGTGGCAGCGAAATATGATCCTATCTCTAGAGTTGTCAGGACGTATAATGGGATCGAAATGGTAAAGATCAGTAGGGAAGAGATTGTTGAAGTTTTTCAACTTCATAAGTGGAATGAGGATTTGGTAAAAACTAATTTGAAAGCCTTTATGAGTGAATGTGAGAAGACAAGACACATCTTTAAAATCACAATGTTGCCAAATCATCTAGTATCATTTGGAAAGGGAAAGGGAAGAATTGTTATTGGTCCATCAGATAAGGAACCTTTCCCAATAAAGTATTTTGCTCCATAGTTTTAGAAAACCTTTTATTCATTGTGTCCAATCTTTGGGTTTGATCCTGCTTCCAGCATGCCAATGGGTTTCATATATATGGCTGCTCATATCCAATACCCCGCTTACAACATAGTATATAACTTTGCTTCCTACTTGGCAGATAACATTCACGAGGGTTTATTATCATTAAAGAATGTTAAAAATTGGGTTCAGTTTTGGTGGTACTCACTGTTAATGCACATGTTTTTATTCAAAAGGACAAAATTATTTGAGAATGATATGAAGTTGGAAAAGGAGGAGGATGGTGTTGAGCTGCCTGTCCAATGTTCGACAAGAATTCTAGACAAGGATGGCATGAAGTTTGATTTTGTGGTGTTTGAGAATGTCTTTGCATCAAAGTTGAGGAATGACATATCTTGAATCCACCAAGGATTCCAACTAAACTACATGATTTTCTCAGGCCAAAAGAAAGGAGATCTGATTTAAAAATTGATCACAATTGGGGAGATGTCATCCCCTATCCAGATTTTACAATTCTTAGAGTATATGGCACTACGGTTAGACCACATGTTCTCCAAGAGATGTGCCACTAAGAATTGGATTCCTTGAGGTCTTTTGGCAGTTAGGTAATGTTGAAGATGACCACTTGTTACACATGAGGAAAGGAACCTTCTTCCCAACATGGACAGTTTTTGTAGACTTTGTGATGACTGGTAGAGGGTGGAGAAAAATGGATGAATTGCTTGAACCATACAACATGAGGAGAATGCACCCAAGAAATCATGACCCTGAAGGTTTCATGGCTACATTGAAAGCAAGGATCAGAATTAGCTAGTTCATACATTACTTCTATTTCCCTGAAGATGTTATTAGGAACATTAAGTAATTACCAAATACAAGAGGACAGGAAGGCAAAATGGATCACCTATGATAAGATGTTAAGGGAAAAATGGAATACGGATCCCCAATATGACCCACTATAGCTACCTCAATTCAAAAATTAATTGCAAAAAGTTGAATATATGCTCCAGAATTACGAGCAAGTGGGTGGTAGGATGAAAGGAGAGAGATTGGTTGATGATAAAGGAAAGGATGTGGTTGGGGAAGAATAGAAAAAGAATAAGGGGAAGGCCCCAGTATTGGAGGAAAGGCCTACCTACCAACCACCACAAAAGATCAGAGTCTTTGCAAGGAGAAAAGGTATTGTGAGGAAGCAACAATCTATTGCCACCCCAACTGCATCTGAGGATTCTGAGCCTGAGGGATCAAGAGCTTCCTCACCATTGCATGAAATGCCACCACTGTCTATCCCAAGGCAAGCAGCTCCACAAGTGATTGAGGTGGATTCACCTTCAAGACAACCACTACCAAAGAAGCAAAAGGTTGAACAAAGCAACTTGGTGGATTATCTAGATGACTCAGATGATGATATCATTGTCACTGAGGAGGATATGAGACAAGGAATGCCCTCTCCTCCTAGGGAGATAATAGAACTGGAAAGCAACCTCAGGTTGGGCAAGGTAGACCACAGGGGTATAAGCAACATAGATGACCTTAGGGAGGAAGCTTGCAAGACCTTCATGATAGATGATTCATTTGTCCAGACCCCTACTTTTAGAGAGTTTTCTTGGAGGGCAAAGAGAGATGAATATGTTGATAATGTTTCCAAAAAGAGAAGCTTGCACCCTAAATTACCAGAAGTAGTTATTCAAGATGAGGTTAGAAAGGAAATGAAAGAACATTTTTAGAAGATAACAGCTGAAAAAGGCAAGAGTTGGTGAAGGAAAGTGATATTCTATTGCTGCCAGAGTGGGATTTAGCCTCAACAATTGCTTTTGACACAGCTGTGGAATTAGGGCTGACAACTAAGAAGGGGGGGTGAATCAGTTGTCTTAAAACTGTTGGATTCAGGACAGACAACTGAGAGGTGGGGTGAATTAGTTGTCCAAAAATTGCTCCTAATTCAAACACTTAAATCCTCTTTGTTCCTTAATAGCATATCAATTAATCACTCATGAAAGAATAAACATAAACACCAGAGCAGATACACATCAACACATGAGACACCAAGATTTTGACGTGGAAAACCCAGTCAAGGGAAAAACGACAGGGTGATTAACCCAAGGATTATTCTCTATTAGAAGAATAAGAAAAATAGATGGCACATGCCAATTAGGGCTCATTGCCTAAGCACATTGCTCACAAGAGGCACACTGCCTACAAGAGACACACTGTCTACAAAGTAACAAGTATCACAAACTTGAACTGGAGATTGACATCTTTACCATGCCTGGATCAGTTCCATTTAAGCCCAAAAACTCTTGCTCTGCCTTTCGCTCTTCTTCCTCGCTATGCCACACTCATCGACACCACACACTTCAAAATGAATTCACAATCCCTTATTTATACAAGGCATCGACTTAGGAACACTCATCTAAGTCAGCAAACACCTATAAGAACATTCACAAGACGTGTAATATATCCGGTCGGCCAGTCTCAAGAAGAACACCAATATCTGTGGTTATTCTTCAAATGTAAACTCTAACTTCAATGCAGACCGCCAATAAGAATTGTACATGATCCAAAGATCACCAAAACCTTTCCTGAGTCATCAAGAACATCCACACTTTATCAGCTTACTAGAATTCTTCTCTTCTTCATCTGGAACTTCAAGAACACAGTCTGTCATCATTGTTATAATGAAAAAGGTGCTTCTGAACCTCCAAACCATGAACAAATCTAGTTGTTACTTCACACAGACTTCTTCAACACTCCCTCCAATCTGCAGAATGAGATAATGCAATTCCGGAGCTCACTGGACCAATCTGTGACACTCTGTCACCACTGAACATCTGTCGGAACCGGTTCTACTTGAGCGATCATAACTTCTTCAGATCTTCATGCGGACCTCTAAAATCTTGACTAGAGCATCTCAAGACTTATATCTATAAACCCTTTAAACCACATCCTCTAATCCTCAACCTATTGAGGTCTTTTGCCTTCTTGTCATCACTGTTCTTCATTGTTCCTGATTGAGACTAATTCTCTCAATACCCTCAGCACACAGCTTATCTAATCCTTCTCACTAATGCAACATGAGTATGTTGACATCAATGACAACACCGGTTATCCTCATACTTCCAACAATCTCTCCCTTTGTCATTGATGGCAACATATGATGTGAAAAACCATCAAGATAAGAACTTCTCCTTTCTGTCACAGCTCCCCCTATCAGCAATAACCCTTCACATTTCTTCTCTTTCTTTACTTCTCCCCTTTGATCATCAACCACTTGTTTTTCACATGTCTTCTCTCCCCCTTTGACATCAATGGCAAAGGGCTCATACTTGCAACTTTAACACATCAGAAACATACCAGCTACTCCCCCTGAGTAGCAGCTCCCCATCATCAATTCGGATCACAAGATATGACTGTGATATCCACCAGACTGATGCACATCAGTGCATCCTAGTTCATCAGTGGAGGGGCAATAACCCCTAACTTCTCCCTGAGATACTCAAAAGAGTCCTTAGGAAGAGGTTTAGTAAAAATATCTGCAAGCTGATCCTTGGAGGGCACAAACTCCAATCTGACTTCACCCTTGTTCACTTGCTCTCTCAAAAAGTGAAACTTGATAGATATATGCTTAGTCTTAGAATGCAACACCAGATTCTTAGAAATATTTATTGCACTTGAATTATCACAGAAAATTGTGATAGGCTCTTCATATTCTACTTGAATATCTCTTAGCATCTGCTTCATCCACAAAAGTTGAGTGCAACTTCCTATTGCTGCAATGTATTCAGCTTCAGTTGTAGATAGGGATATTGCCTCTTGTTTCTTGCTTAGCCAAGAAACCAACCTTTTTCCCAAAAAGAATGCTCCTCCACTTGTACTCTTCCTATCATCCACATCTCCTGCCCAATTTGCATCTGTATATGCATGAAGAGAAAAATTATGATCTCTAGGATACCATAGACCATACTCAAATGTTCCTTTTAAGTACCTAAAAATTCTTTTGATTACCATGACATGAGATTCTCTGGGATCAGCCTGGAATCTTGCCACAAGACCAACAACCTGCATTATATCTGGTCTAGTTTGAGTGAGGTACAATAATCCTCCAATCATTGATCTGTACTTTGTCTGATCTATTTTAGGAGAGTCATCATCTTTGCTCAACTTACATCCAGTTGCCATGGGAGTGTTCATTGGCTTTGAATCTTCCATTCCGAATTTCCTCAATAATTCTTTCACATATTTGGTCTGAGAGATAAAGATTTCTTTCTTTGTCTGAGTAATTTGCAGACCCAAGAAGAAATTCATTTCACTAAGTATTGACATTTCAAACTCACTTTTCATTTGATTTGCAAAGGTTTTACACATACTGTCTCTTCCTCCAAAGATGATATCATCAACAAATACTTCAACAATCAAGATATTTTCATGATCAATTTTGAAATACAGGTTACTATCAGCAGTACCTTTGTTGAAACCAATCTTCAAAAGATGTTTGTCCAGCCTTTCATACCATGCTCTTGGAGCTTGCTTTAGACCATATAGTGCCTTCTTTAATTTGCAGACCATATCACCATGCTCGGATAACTGAAATCCATCCGGTTGTTCAATGTACACCTCTTCTTCTAACTCACCATTCAAGAAAGCAGATTTGACATCCATCTCATACACTTTGAAATCTTTGAAGGCAGCAAATGCAAGAAATAGTCTGACTACTTCAATTCTTGCCACCGGAGCAAAGGTTTCCTCAAAATCTATCCCTTCTATTTGAGAGTAGCCTTTGCAGACTAATCTGGCTTTATTTCTGATTGCTTCACCAACTTCATTTAGCTTGTTCCGAAAGACCCATTTGGTTCCAATCACATTCTTGTTTCTAGGTCTAGAAACAAGATCCCAAGTGTGATTTTTCTCAATTTGCATCAACTCTTCCTCCATTGCTTTGGTCCAATTTTCATCATTGTAGGCTTCATTTATTGTCTTAGGTTCAATCTTTGAAATCAGACAACATTCATTTGAATTTTGAGCAATTTTCTTTCTAGTTTGCATACCTTTGCTTTTGTCACCTATGATCTGATCTTCAGAGTGGTTCGGTCTTACATACCTTGGAGCTTTGGGAGTTTCATGCACTTCTGCTTCTTGATTAGGCTCATTCAAACCTATCTCTTCTTCCTGATTTACCAGATCAGTCTGAATCTGACTTTCAGGAGAGGATTGAGCTCCTTGAACTAGAACAACATCTTGATCATCTTCATCATACTCATAAAACCTTGATGGTTTCTCTATTCCCTCATCAACCTTCACATTTGTACTTTCTATCATCTTTCTTAGTCTCTTGTTATAACATCGGTATGCTTTGCTTTGAGTGGAGTAACCCAAGAAAATTCCTTCATCACTTCTAGCATCAAACTTTCCTAGATCTTCATCTCTTTTAATGTAAAATTTGCTACCAAATACTCTGAAATATCTCACAATAGGAGTGATGCCAAACCAAAGTTCATAAGGAGTCTTACCGGTATTGCTTCTGATTTGAACTCGATTGAGAGTATAGATTGCAATGCTAATAGCTTCTCTCCAAAACATCTGAGGAACATTTGCTTTCATCATCATTGTCCTGGATGCTTCCTGGATGGTCCGGTTCTTTCTCTCTACTACTCCATTATGCTATGGAGTCCTAGGAGCAGATAACTGTCTCTTTATACATGCTTCTCACAAAAATCTATGAATTCATTGGATGTGAATTCACCACCTCTATCAGACCTCAGACATTTCAGTTTTAATCTGGTTTGATTCTCTACCATAGCCTTGAAGATTTTAAACTTCTTAAAAGATTCTGATTTCTCTTTCAGAAAGGTAACCCATATCATCCGGGAATGGTCATTAATCAGTAACATGAAATATCTATCACCTTGCATACTCTTGATTCTTGTCGGACCACATAGATTAGTATGAACTAATTCCAATAATCTGGTAGAGGACTGATCCTTGCTTTTGAATGAGACTCTACTCTGTTTACCCAGCTGACATTCTTTGCACAAATTGTTTGTAGGTTTTACCAATTTTGGAAGATCTCTTACAGCTTGAGTATTGCTTATCTTGATGATGATGTCAAAATTTACATGACACATCCTTCTATGCCATAACCAACTCTGATCAACTTGAACAAACAAACAACTTTTACCAGCACCAACCAAGTGGAAGATATTACCTTTAGTTTGAGTACCGGATGCAATCTCTGTTCCGGATCTTTCAAAGATTTTGCATTTTCCATCCTTGAATTGGAGATCATAGCCTTTGTCCACCAATTGTCCAACACTGAGAAGATTGTGCTTCAAACCTTCAACATACAGTACATTACCAGTTTTGTTTCTTCCATTAAAAGAAATAGTTCCTCTTCCTCTGATTCTACCAGCAGAATTATCACCAAACTTTACCACTCCTCCTTCATACCTTTCCAAATCTAAGAACTTGTTCTTGTCACCTGTCATATGGTGAGAGCATCCACTGTCAATAACCCAATCATCCTTTTCTTCAACTTGGGCAGCCAAAGCTCTTTCTAAAACCTTATGATTGACAGATTCAGAGGATATTGGATCTTCTTCCTTGATGGCAATAAACACCCATTCATTTCCAGATTTGTTTCCTATCTCTGATTCATCATCTGTTACTCCTTCATTATCATCTTCTTCATGAACATAATAACAATTCTTTTGGAACCTTTGTCTGTTAGAATTTGACCTTGTAGATCTTTCCGGATATCTTGAGGTAAAATGACCAATCTTATTACGGTTGAAGCACTTAAAGGGTAATTTTCCTTCATACTTACCAGATCCTCTTGGCAGTCTCTTTGCAATGAGGGCTTCAAGTTGAGCTATTTCTGCTTCTTCCACTTCCATGTCTCTTCTTGTTTGATCACACCATGATAGCTTCCTTGAAGAGTTTTCTCCCGGATCAAATCTTTGTTTACCTTTCACAAAGGCACTGGCTTTGAATGCAGATTCAGTCTTGGGGGGATCATCTCCAAACTCGGTCATTTCAAATGCAGCCAGTTTGCCAGCCAATTGGTCTCTTGTGACAGTTGTGTGGCTCTGAATTCATCAATGGCAGAAACCTTGATTTTGTAGGCAGCAGGAAGGGATCTAAGAATTTTGCCAACAATCTCATTTTCATCCAAAACTCCACCAGCATTCCTAATTCCACACACCAGCTCATTTACTCTTGGCATAAAGGTAGTAATATTTTTATCATCTCTCATCTTCAGTCTTTCAAATTTCCCTTTGAGACTCTGCAACCTTGCACTCTTAACATACTCATCTCCTTCATGCAGAAGTTCCAATTTAATCCAGATCTCATAGGTAGTTGGTAGGTCAATAACATTTTAGAGCTCTGAGTTAGTTAATGTGCTTAGAAGAGCCTCTTTGGTCTACAGATTGTTTTCAGCATCTGTGATTTCATTTAGAGTTGTCGGACCACCCTGTGGAGGTGTATAAGCTTTTGTGACCATTGACCAGTACACCTTTCCCATACACTGCAAGTGACATTTCATGCGACCTTTCCAAAGAGAGAAGTTGGTTTCATCAAACTTCGGACTATCCTTCTTGTTTGACGACATCTTGGATCTCCTCAAGCGGTTAAATTCCTTTTCGAGGAACTTGGCTCTGATACCAATTGTTGGATTCAGGACAGACAATTGAGAGGGGGGGTGAATTAGTTGTCCAAAACTTGCTTCTAATTCAAACACTTAAATCCTCTTTGTTCCTTAATAGCATATCAATTAATCACTCATGAAAGCATAAAGCATAAACACCAGAGCAGATACACATCAACACATGAGACACCAAGATTTTGACGTGGAAAACTCGGTCAAGGGAAAAACCACAGGGTGATTAACCCAAGGATTATTCTCTGTTAGAAGAATAAGAAAAATAGATGGCACATGCCAATTAGGGCTCACTGCCCGAGCACACTGCTCACAAGAGGCACACTGCCTACAAGAGACACACTGTCTACAAAGTAACAAGTATCATAAACTTGAACTGGAGATTGACATCTTTACCATGCCTGGATCAGTTCCATTTAAGCCCAAAAACTCCTGCTCTGCCTTTCGCTCTTCTTCCTCGCTATGCCACACTCATTGACACCACACACTTCAAAATGAATTCACAATCCCTTATTTATACAAGGCATCGACTTAGGAACACTCATCTAAGTCGGCAAACACCTATAAGAACATTCGCATGATGTGTAATATATCCGGTTGGCTAGTCTCAAGAAGAACACCAATATTCATGGTTATTCTTCAAATGCAAACTCTAACTTCAATGCGGATTGCCAATAATAATTGTACATGATCCAAAGATCACCAAAACTTTTCTTAAGTCATCACAAACATCCGCACTTTATCAGCTTACTGGAATTCTTCTCTTCTTCATCCAGAACTTCAAGAACACAGTCTGTCATCACTGTTATAATGAAAAAGGTGCTTCCGGACCTCCAAACCATGAACAAATCTAGTTGTTACTTCACACAGACTTCTTCAACACTCCCTCCAATCCGCAGAATGAGATAATGCAATTCCGGAGCTCACCGGACCAATCTGTGACACTCTGTCACCACTGAACATCTGTCGAAACCGGTTCTACTTGAGAGATCATAACTTCTTCAGATCTTCATGCAGACCTCTGAAATCTTGATTGGAGCATCTCAAGACTTATATCTACAAACCCTTTAAACCACATCCTCTGATCCTCAACCTATTGAGGTCTTTTGCCTTCTTATCATCATTGTTCTTCACTATTCCTGATTGAGACTAATTCTCTTAATACCCTCAGCACACAATTTATCTAATCCTTCTCACTAATGCAATATGAGTATGCTAACATCAATGACAACACTGGTTATCCTCATACTTGCAACAAAAACTTTTAAAGCTTGCTGTAGTTAGTTCTTCTTTACCACTTCTTAACAAATTAATGACATAATCATGAAAAGTAAGAATTAATAATACATGAGCAGAAATATAAATAACACACTTGACACCAAGATTTTGACATGAAAACCTGGTTATGGGAAAAACCACGGTGGGGGTTAACCCACAAAGATTATACTCTGTTAAAAGTATTATAAAGGGGAAGGCACATGCCTTCGGGCTCACTGCCTAGAGCTCACTGCTCAAGAGAGGCTCATTGCCTACAAGAATGATTATAAAATAATTACAGATTGTTTGAACTGATATGTAGCATCTACCAATGCAAGAGTTCAGTTCCAGTTAAGCACAAAATACTAATTTTTACACACTTCATCTTTTTTCTGCCCTGTTTACTGCTCTGCCATAATCTGGACCTCAGATCTTTTCTCTTTCACACTTCTATCTACCTTTTTTGCACTTACTCCATCATCACATACCATCATCCATCAATACACTTGAATCCATCAGCTATATATATTTGCCTCAAGAAATTCAATCACCTTTCTGTCGGCCTTATGAAGAGTTTTAACAAACAATACAAGTACTCTGTTCTGTCGGTTGAATCCATACACCAATATTTATGCGTACCAGAAATAACACTTGCAAGTCACCATACATGGTAGCCACTAGAATTATACCCCATATGCAACTCACGAAAACACTTCTACTAGATCCGCACAAGGATCTAACACAAGTCAGCCTGTTCTTCACTGAATTGTTCTATCATATTAGGACCTGGTACTCAGATGCTCATAACTTTTAATCCCTTTGTCACTGGAGGCTGAATTCTTGGATTTAGATTTTCCTGACATTCCTCTACACTCCCTAAGATTCATAACACACAATGATTAGCTTGAGAGATCTGTTGACCAAAATACTGAACTTTGCCATATACCTTGTTCCTGTCTATCCAGACTTGACAAATCTTGGAACTGACTTTCGGTATAATCTAATACTGCACTATGGATGCATGGAATGGACTTAGTTGCCATCAATGACAACACATGACATGCCTTACAGTGTCACTTGCCAACAATAGCATGGAGGCATGACAAACCATTGTATCAAACAGAGGAGGAAGCAAAATTGGCTTTGCAAGGGTGTGCTTTCAATGAAGAATGGGAAACACTTGCTATTTGGGCATTGGACCCAGGTGCAAGAAAACCTACAGTTGCTAAGCCTGCTCCAAACATAAGTGGAGGGCTAATTATTAAGAGAGTGTCTGATACCCCATAATTGAGGCATCAAACATGTCAATGAACGTTGCCAAATTCACAAAGGCAACAATAGAGAATATCACTGAGGAAAGAGATCAATATAAAACCAAGTATAATGACATGGTTGTAGAGTATAATGAGAGTCAACAAAAGGTTGCCAAGTTGGAAACTAAAGTGACATTCTTAAAGCAACAATTGCAAAATATGCATGCTCATGCCTCAACATAGACTGACTCTACTGTCCTTCCAAAAATTTCAATGGAAATCATTCCATACAATCATGGAGATGTACCCCTTGCAGTTGAGGAGCCAAGCACATCAGGTGCAACTCCATCAAGTGAGCCTACTAAAGAGGAATTATTGGATCAAATTGAGGCGTACAAGAAATTGATGTCACAGGTCAACGAATCAATTTATTCAAGTAATATAAAGATTGTAACTATAGTTCTTGAACACTTGAATAAAGGGATTGATAGGAGATTAATTAACATTCATTCAAATTATTCTTCTATGTTTGATGTCATAAAGGATTTCGATAAGAATAAGGATGTTGTAACATCATTAATGGATACATGGATCCCTAGAGCACAGGCATTAAGAGACATGGCAATTGAAATCAAGCATGTCAAGGATGCACCTCCTAACATTGTCCCAACTCTCAGGCTTGTAAATTCAACTAAGGATTTTCAAGGGGTGGTAGGTCCTTTGGAAATAAATATCAAGAAGCTTGTCAAAAAGTTTGATGAAAGGAATTTTAGTTTGCTTCCTCTTATTTTGAGTAAAAATGGTGGGGTTAAACCTCTACAATTGTGGAAGGACTGGGCACAACAAATAATATCTGCTCAAGTTAAGCTCATCTGTGACAATGTTGATTTAGATATGTTGAGAAGCAACATGGATAAACTGATTCACACTAGCATTTTCTTAGAGGAATTTGATAAGGAAGCTAATCGAGTGGTTATCAAGTACACACCCTACAGGACCAAAGTAGATGAACTTGTCAATTTCATTTGGCCAACAGAGGAGGAGTATCAGCTATGGAGGTCCAACTATGTTGACACTTTAGATTTCTAAAGTGTGAAAGTATATGTAAATGTTAATGTTTTGGTGATTATTGTATTATTCATTTATTGAATATATTTGATCTAAGATGATTTTGTTGAAATTAGAAAAAAAAAGAATTACTCCCTCTTTTTATAGTATTTATTATTAGTTTATTGTATATAAAATTGGTCAGATCTTACATATCAATTTACAAATATTGTGCTCTTTTTAATTCAAAATTGGTGACATGTGTCATGGATTGCATATGTGGAACATAGTTTGGAAACTCTATTAAGTATTATCAATATATTTAAGTCAAATCAAGTATAAATATTTGCATGTAGATTAAATTCACTTGAATAGATATATCATATCGCTTAAATATTGGCATGCTTGGAAAGATATCTCAAAGCTTTGAAGCTGAGCACCATTAATGAAGCTTAGGTCTATTTAATGGAGCCCAACAATGCTTTCTCATACCAAAGATTGAAGCTAGCTTAACAAAGAAAATGGATATGCCAATTTTCCTTATAGTGCTGCGAAGGCAAATTGCTTTCTTGGGATTCATCACAAACTTGAGGCTTAAAGCAATAACAAAGCCTCATAGAATTGCCCGTTTGTGCTTTCTGGAGTTGGAAGCCATGAAAATGGTGCTTGGGAGGGATTTATTAATAGATAGGAACATATAGAGAGTGAATTCTGACATAGCTTCTTGGTTCTTGGTGTCATTGCTGGACCTTGGAGGTGTGAAGGTGGATATTCTTGTTCTGTTGTGAGAAATTTTCAAGCCAGATTTTATGGGTAATGATTTGGAGGTGGTTCTTGGGGCAGAGATGGGTGTGGGGATTCCACGATCTTCTAACATATCATTGGTGGTTTTTGGGGTAGAGATCGGTGTGGTGGTTCTACGGCTTCCCTTTCTTCTCAACATGACAAATCGGACTCTCTCCCACCACCGTCATTGGGCCACCATCGGTCAGAATTTTCTAAGGTACACTCAAGCTCTCAACATGGAGCTGAATCTAGAATGGGTGCTGCGCTTTGCAGAGCTGGTGGAAACATGCAATTTCTATGGTTTCCCTTAGCCAGTGTTTTTATTTTTGCTATGTGATTTTGATGTAATATTATCGTATCGGTTGGGAAAGAATCTGTAATCCATGGGAATTTTTTGTAAGAATATACCAAAGGCATAGCTATCCCCCAACTGTAAGAATTTTTTGAATTAATATCAATTGAATACCCGCTTTCAGGGCTTAAATTTGACAGTTGTATAGCTGTATTTAGGCATTTTTGCTGTAAAATACAATCAAAATTTTAAAAAGATTGTATCATATGAAAGGAGAGATTTTGGACAAACTGTCAAAATTTATATAGGATTATGCTTATATATATATATTTGGTTTCTATACAATCTACTTATACTAATGTATGCCATAGTATTTTAAAGGCAACATTGAATAAATTACTGTCATAAGAAAATTGCTTGACAAGCAAGGTTGACTTCCAAATTTAAGCTCTGCGAGCCACTTTGTAGATTTAAAACATAAAAAATAAATGCATGCAGATTTAAAACATAAATCAATACAAATGAAAAAATAAAGTTGCCAGCAAATTGACAAATTACATTATAAATTGTTTATATCATAAATTACTCGACCGTTCGATGAACATTTGATGGATGGTTGTAGTTGTATTCTAAAATGAAATGCACAGAGCGCTAGGTTTGCGAACTTAAATCTCTAGAATCACCCTATAACTGTTAGATTTACAAAGATCAACAGTTTAGAAATTATTGTGAGCTGTCAATGTAGGATAGTTGTCAGCCATGTACTAATTGTGTAGTCCGGAAGCAACATGTTGACTTGATGTTTCATTCACTTTAATGTTCGTAAAAAAAATTCACTATATAAAAAAAGCAAACTTTCTACTGCTAAGTGATTTTATTTTTAAGTGAGAGGGTCAGCACACAGGGAGATTTCAGATTGCTCATTGCAGTGCCACTTCCAACAAAGTCGGTAAGACAAAAGATAGAATTCCTAGGCTACGTTTCATCGTTTCTTAAAATATTATTTTGTCAAACTTTGGGTTTAGGGTTGAGAGACTTAAGAAAAATTAAGGAGGACTTAAGAGGGAATTCACAATTTAACAATGTATAAGCATGTCTACCACCACTAGCAGACTAGACAAAGTTTTTGGGAAAGGCAGAGCAAGTTCGGATAGAAAAATAGATTATTCTTGTTTGCTTAAAACCTCAGGTTTGACTAATGAATACCATGATATTTATGATCCTAAAATATATGGTAAACTTATGGCAGAACTTAGATTTTCATGTGAGAATAAGGCTGCAAACCAAAAACAAGTTAATAGTATCAATGCACTGTGGGTAACTGGATTAGGGTGCATGATGTTACATGAGGTTTTCCCTTGCCCAGAATTTATCATGGTCTGTGCCCACAATTATGATGATAACAAAAGATAAATTGTAAATAAAGATACCAAAGAAGAAATTTTATCCATTAATACAGAAGAATTTGGAAAAGTGTTGGGGTTTACAATTGAAGAATTTGGAGATGTCCACATTGACCTAGAAAAGCCTGCTAGTGATTATGAAGCAGTGGATGAAAAGGACAAAAATGTTTTCCTAAATAAAATAGTTCAAGAAAAAAACAAGTTGAAAGGTAATCATAAGCCTCCTTATCCTTTGGAAAATTTTAAATCATGGGCTCAAGATACTATTTCCATGCTAGCATTTTGCCTCAGATTGCATAGCATTTGGGAAGTGGATGCAATCCTTGAAATGGTATATAATATCCATTATGGTATTGGTGTGCATGTCAAATATAACTTTATTGAGCACATTGTAGAATCCATGCATAAACAATTTTTAATGATTAAAGGAGGTTCCACCAAGACATTTAGGTTCATAACCTACTTGTGCTATTTTTTTCTATTCATATTTAGTGGAATGTTTCAGACCAACAAGCTTCAGATTAAGCCCTATAGTAATGGTGAGGAAAAGAAAATGGCTCTAGTAAATGATTGGACCACTAAGATAAGGATGCATGATTCTCGAAGGAACTACAATCATTTTGTAGACTACTTTTTGGCTCCATTGCATGAAGCAATTACAAATAGTCCAATGCCTAGATTCCTTATATCATGTAGAGATTACATTTGACTAGGAAAAGAAATACAATTGGCTGATTGGTACTTATTGGAAGAATATACTGTGCTAAGATTTAATGGATCAAGAGTAGAGCCAAACAAACTTCCAATACATGTGACATAAAGGGTTTTTACATTGGAATATGTAAGGCAGATGCAGAGTATTGATGAACTACACTTTGTCAGTCAGCAAAAGAAGGCCTTAATTCCTTCTTTACTTGTTTCATGTGGAGGGTTCACATTGGAGAGAAAAGCATTTAAGGTGGTACATGATCTTTTGAAATTTTTTAATTTTGATGCTGTTTGTCACTGGCAGTATGATCCATGTGACACCATTAAAACAATGATTGTGGCCAATAGGAATGCTGCAAGTAGAATTCAACATCAAAGTAAACCCTTGCTTGAAAACTTGAGAAACAAGGATTCTTGGGATGAGGTCAAAATAGCAATGGAGAAAATTGTTGCTGAGAAAGGTATTTCTTTTGAACAATTGTCAGCAGAAATTATGGCATTGCACCAAAATATAGGAGCACTAGCAAAGAATCAAATAAAGAGGTACAACAATTTTTTATGAAAAAAGTGATAAACCATTTATTAGAGTAAAAATGCCAAAATCTCTAGATATGTCTATTACAAGCAAAAATTGGTCACGATAAAAAAAATATTGCCTTTTGGTCTATGAGCAAAGAGTTAGGTGAACCAATAAATATTGCCGATTTTAGAGAAATCGATGAAGATGATGAGTTTAGCAAATTGTGGAATATAGAGCATCCCAATGAATGTGAAGATGAAGAAACTGATAATGAACCTGATGATGATAAGGATGAACAAAGCAATTTCAAACCTAGTTTAAGTCAGGCCACAAAAGAAGGATATACTTCAGGAGTAGTCATAGCTAAAAATATGGGTTATCATGGTGGTGGTTTGGGGTCCCAAGGACAAGGCATTTGGAACCCAATAGATTTAGTCACCAGAAAACTAGTTGATAAATAAGGCCTTGGAGCTGAATCAACTAATAAAATAGACCAAGGGCATACAAGTACAACTGAAAGAATTCATTTTGTCATAGTTTCAAATCCTAATTCTCATGGTCAGATGCAATCAGAACTTAGACATGCCCATGGTGGAGAGCCTAGGGAGACTGGCACTACCATTGGTGGAGGACTTAGTCAACATGTGCTACAAAAATAGGTCCAATAACAAATTACACACAAGAGGACACCAATACAAGATACCACCCAAACACTTAGTGATCAAAGGATACAGAACAGACAAAGGATTATGACGGGTCCAAGTCCAACTACCAGTTCCAACACAAAGGAGTTATTTCCAGGCACTCCCCCAGTTAGTGTGGCTGCAACAGAAATTGCAAGTAATCCTATTCCTTCATCATTCAAGCATTTCCTTATTCTTGTGTTCTAGGTTTTGATTACATTCAAGAGTTTAAAAAGAAATCAGAATTGTATAAAAAAGAAAAGAAGCAACTGATGGAGAGTGTGTCTACTGTAACTTGAGAGCCTACAACAACCATGATATTACCCACATTTGACACAAATTTAGAAATCATAGAGTACACAATTGTTGTTCACACAGTTCAAAATAAACCAAAAAATTAGATGGATCGATTTGAATTTCAGGTGAGCAATTTGCAATTTGATTTTTCTGGATTAAAAAATACTGACAAAATTAATATATCAAAGAAGAACAATGAATTGGTGTACACATCATTGCTAAAGAATGATAGAGAGAAAAAAAAGGTTGTAGAATCATATAGAAAAATTACAGGCAAACTTAGCAAATGAGAAAGCAAAGAGTAAAGCAACAGATAACAAGAGCAATGAATTAGAAAAACAAATAAAAAAATTTGCCTCTACATCAACAAGCAAAGAGGATAAACAAACAGAAGTGGAATTGAATGGACTGAAGCAAAGGTTAGATGAGAGCAAAAAGAAATATGATGAAGAAAAATCCACTTAAAAAAAATTAAGACAAAGCATTGGGAAAGCAAATGAACAGTGGGAACAAAAATTGGAGAAAGAGAAAAACATGAAACATTGGCCATAGAGATTATGGAAGCAAAAAATGAAATAAAATCTTGTCAAAATAAGTTAACTGAATTTTGTAGACAAACAATGAGGCACATGAAACAAAAGATCTGGAAGGAAATAATGCAGAGGATTGATCATTTGTGTGAATTGTTTCAATTGATTGATGCCATAAGACTACATCATAAGAAGCTGAGCAAATATTTAATGGACAACAAAAATGTGCAACTGTAGGCAGAAGAGAAATCTGCAAATCAAGTTCTTAAAACAGTCCACAAAGCCAGTGACAATGAATTGATTTCAAAAGGCATTACTAATCATATTGAAGCCTCAATGAAGGTGACATCTATCATTCAAAAGTGTTCAAGAATGCGTGAAACAACAGAATTTATGATTGAGGCTGCAATAAAGATTAAGAAGGATGATGAAAAGGTAAGGAACTTGACAAAGCTTGGTTTGCCATAGGCTTTTGACACAAAAGAGTGATTCATTGGAAACGATAATTTAAGAAAGAAGATGGAGGATGCAAGGAAGATTGATTTGGACCAGTTTCCTTAGAACCCAGATGAGGTGAACTTTTTGGATTGCATCAAACCACTGATAATATTGAATGTATCTTTGGCTGAAACATTCAAGTCAAGATCCAAATTGAAATTCAATCATACATTGTTAATAAAAGTTCAAGTCAGAAAACATCAGCTAGAAGAAATGGCAATTCCACCACCTGAACAGTGGAATTTGTTAAAAAAGCTGTTAGAATGATTTGATATTGATAATATGAGTTTCCAAGTTCCAACTCAGCTCTATGCAGATTTGTCTTTGAGCAAGATTTTACATTGCCTCTATGTATTCCTTCATTTAAAAATCAATAGAAAAGTCAAAATCAGTAATGGGTTGATGTTCAATTATATGTATTATTTATTTTATCAATTGAATAAAAACTCTGGTTTCAACTACTAGATACACATTCAACGATTGCTGATGTTCATTGTTCTATATGCTACTATTGTTAATATGTTTAAGCTAATGTTATTTACCATTTCAAATGTTTTATTCACATGCCATTGAGACCGCCTGCTATCCCTCTGGCTTCAACAATGTTTAGATCTATGACAACGGGGTAGTGGGGAACGGTCCAGCTCAAGTTTGGGCCCATCAACTTGCATGCTATTTAACCTCCTTAGTCATCCGCCTAGCAACTTAACTTTTTTTTATCATCGGATGGTTAAGATTAAAACATATTACCGCATATTTGCACATGTGCTTTATAATTCCCTTAAGTAGCTCACTGTTTAAAACCCAATGCAACTCCTTTGAAATCTTTGAGAAAAAAATTCATGTCATGTCTTCTAAAGTCTCTTCAACGGTCCAGATGAAGACACGCGTCATCTCCCCGCATCCCTCTAAGAGATGAAAGCTTTTGGTGGGCCCCCCATGGGCTAATGGGGAATGACCCAGATTGACTCTAAAGATGTTGATTTTCAATGCTTTGATGTTCAACGCCTATAGTGGACGATGGGTCCCACTTTGATAGGCAACAGGTGTCACTAGCCCGCTATCCCTCTAGATTTCTTAAAACATTATTTTATTCAAGAGGGCTAGTGGGAAGCAGTCATGATTCAATTTGCGAGATCCAATAGCTCCCATTAATGTTTAAATATGCACATGCAAATTATTTGACTTAAAAGTAGACATCCCTAGGTTAACAGGACAAAGGGACATAAAAACTTTGGGGGTCAATACTTAAGATAAAAGATGAAATATTTAACCCCTTTAAACATTCTGACGCATAAAGTTCCCAACCAAGCGTTGACTGATGAGACAAGGCAAAGGGGCCGGTAATACTGATAAGTTTGATGGCTTAAGTGTTGGTGTAGGAGCACCAAGGGCTTGGAGCCCATGTATATACTTTCACATTTTTGGTGTGATATTTTTGATTTTCAAATAGGTTGGTGTGATGTTTTTGATTTTCAAATAGGAAGGAACGGGAACATGCATTTTATGTATATCCGTCTTTTGTATGTCGAAGAGTGTATCCGTCATTTGTATATCGGAAGGGTGTATGTCTCCAATGTATGTTGCATTGTCAATATGCAATGGTGTAGATGCAAGTAGTGACCGGCTGTATCAGTCGAAAGGGAAGGAGATACAAAGGATTACCGGTGATAGCATGTTAAACACTGTATATGCAAAGATGAATGTATCGGCATAAGAAGACAGAAGTCTGGCCGAAGGCGGAGTTAGTGTGAAGCACGTCAGTGTGAGATGCATATCGGGAGATTGAGATAATGTTAGGCCGATGATATAAATCACAGCGACGAACAAGATGTAGACAATGCATATTGGCATGAGTTTGTATATCAGAGAACAAAGGAAAAGTTACACCGACAGTATAAGTCTGAACGATGAGTTATATCCATCGGAGAGAAGTTATATATCGGTGAAAGAAATTATGTAGTGGTCGATAAGATAGGTCAAGCTGATAAGAAAGGAGAGGATCATTTCGGTGAGAAAACAGAGATATCTTGCCGATGATAAGGTAAATGCACATTTCGATATTGTATGATAAAAATGAATGTATCGATAGAAAGCATGTTGACTGGGAAAGTATGATCGGTGAGCGAAGAACCTGTTTTTCTGATGATAACCAAACAGACAGAAAACCCTAATTATCTAATAATAGAAAAAGGACGAAGAGTATAAGAACTGGTTTTTGGCTTTGTAAATCGGTTAGAATGTTGGAAAAAGTTGAAGGATAGACATTGAATGTAAAAGAAAGAACTCTGATAATAAGAAACATTGACAGTTTGAATCTGTTCAAGTATTTCCTATAGAATTCTTGCATAACTCATTCTATAGAGTAGTCAGCTTTATTTTTGTTCTTTTGTTTCTGTTTGTACAAAATGTCTCTATCTTGATGTCTCTGCATTTGCCCTGTACAGTCATGGAGGGCCATCAAGTAGAGATCTTCTTTCTTTTGTTTATGTTTGTGTTAGTGGTTGGATTGTCAATGAGAGACAGTAGGAACTTGTCCTAGGTGAGCTCTACTATAGCCAGGCTAGATATGCAAGTTACAGTCTAAAAAGGCAGGGGTGAAAAATAGAGTAGGAAGAATTGAGCACCAAGCAATCAGAACCCTGGACCCAGAGAGGAGGGTTGATAATGGGCTCAAGAAGGCTATAAGCCTTAGGAATTGGGAATCTGTATCGGGAACAACAGACAAATAGGTCTTTCACCTTTGTAATAGATTGCTTAGGTTGAATTAGGCATTTTGGGGTAGAAAATGTCTATGAGCACTTGAATTGGTAGGGAGACTTGGGGTATGACATAGGTCTTGAAGCGTTGTGTCAAGATAGGTTTTCTAAACCCATAGGCCTCCCCATCAAGTGTGAACTTGGATGACCGGGAACCAGCGGTAACAAGTCAACTTAGAATTATAACACAAAAGGATAAAAGGTTAGGTTTATGTATGCAATGAAGACAAACCCTAAACCCTAAACCTAAAACCCTAACCAGCAGATCAAATGGTCTATTGTAGGAGTATATTTCATTTTCTAACCCAGTTGTGGATAAGGCACTGATCAAAATAATTCATAAACTATGAAAAATGATGCAAAATCATATATCAAATCAAAAACCAAAATTCTACTTTACTACAATTTTTTTTATGTTTTATGCACAAATCAATTTTAGCAAGGAAATATTAAGAATTGAGTTGAATGAGTAATCACTTCTTGGAGTACATGTAAAACTTATCAGTATGACACAATTAAAATATGAAATAATTAATAATATGTTAATGTATTCAATTTGATTCACAATTTAAGGAATACAATGTAAAATATCATCAACTATAGTTTTGGAATATGATTCATGAAATGCAGTATAAATACCTAAAAATTGCTAATTCACTTCCATTTCCCAAATCGAGTCAGGGTCCTCAAATTGACATTCAGATAAAGTAAAAGAGTCATCTTGATTCTAAGTCTGGTCTTCATTTTCTTCAACTTGATTCTGAGTCTCAAATTCATCAGTCATTATGTCACTATCATTTGTCCTACCACCACCAGCATTTGAACTTGAAGTGTTGCACAACCCTATTCTTTCGCATATGGACTTCCAGATTGTGAGTGCCCATTCATAATGAAATTTTTTGACATTATACACACTTCCTAACACCCTGAAGAAATTTTCCAAATTCTTGTCTAGTTTGTTTCTTATCTTTGATTTCAAAATCTCCAATGCACTAAGAAACTCTATCATCTTCCATCGAACCCAATATCATTGTTTGACATAAATCAACAAGTTTAAAATATTCTGATATCGAATCACACAATATTTCACTCTGACCCAAGTTTTTCCAAGACTTTGTTATTAATCCCACTTTGAAGCGATTCTCCATGGCATTAAACTGGTCTATCATACTTCTTGCAAACTGACTACATTGTCCTCTAAGCTCATTTCCATCTATAATTCCTTCTATTGTCTGTCCATTGCATTATACACTTTTTGAAAAGTATGTGGTCAAGGTAGTTACTTTTTGATGAAAAAACCTTAGGCTATCTCAGTGGCCTTGAACCCAAAATTGAGGATACATAATAGACATGTCTTCAAGTATTTTTTCTTGATGGAATCAATTATAAATCTCTATTGAAAGATTGCTTGCAATTTCCTTCAAATTATTACAAACAGATTCAACAATGTCATCAAAATCTTCCTTTCTATCAGGTACTCCTCTTAGATCACCTGACTATCTTACAATGGTGCATTGGTATCTCAAATCCGCGTACAATGGCACATAACTCCCCTCTTGCATTAAACTGTAAATAATTTTCAAGATGATTCAAATATGTAATTATTTGCCACTTATAAAAATTTGGGCTTTGAGAAGTTAGATCTAGATATAGATTATTGAGGGCCATGCATGTCATTCTACGTAGTTTGGTATACTCATAGATATACATAGTTGTGTCTTGGTCTTTCTTCACAAGATTGTTCATTTCATCCAGCATGGGGAGAAGACTAGCTAATGTTAAGAGTGTCTCTATATCGCTTAACCTATGTAAGAGGTCGGGAGCTTTGTCTACTGTGTTGCGATGCTCTACATTATTCCAATCAAGGATGGATATTTTGAAAGAACTGGTTGTACTGGTCCATGCAAGGAGATCCATCTGGTATCAACATCCTTAAGAAGCTTGTTTCCTGTTGTTATTCCCTCAGTAAATTTTTGAAATTTCGCAAAACATTTGGGACTTCGGTAGAAGTATGCGTGGAGCTCGCAGACTAGATTTTCAACTTTTGATACTGTAGCAAACTTGCTTACAATTTTGAATGTTAAATTCATTCTGTGGGCCATGCAGTGAATGCCAAGCATGTATGGTGCACAAGTATTTTGTAATTTTCTACAAAGACTGGTCCTATGACCTTGCATTACTGCAACTCCCTCAACTCCTACACACACGAACTTTTTAGCAATTGTCAAGTCATCCATACCTACAATTTCATTCAAAGACTTCTTAACTAGTTCAAATAGATTTTGTGATGTTGAACTGTCATTCATTTTATGAACACAAAGTAGATGAGCTCGTCGAACATGTTGGTTTACAGTATACACATGCATATAGACCCAAGAAGTATTATCTACTGCAGTAACTTCATCGAAAGATAATGCAATGAAGTTTGAGTCTTTTACATTCTCTTTTAAATCTTTCTTTTCCACTGCAGCGAGATAATTTACCCATTCCCATCCAACGTTTATTGACCAATGTGTGCTAGGATAGTGAGGAACACTCAAAAAAGATAATAAATTACTATACTTTGGGTAGTCTGTCATAGGATGCCTTCTTGACAAAATATGAAAAACAACACTCATCTGAACAATTTTTGTCAGTTGTGCTCCGTCCATTGTTTTTCCAAATTGAGCCTTTATTGTACCTCCACTTGCAGCAAGCTTCGTCATTCTTTTCTTATGCTCATCATATTTTGCGGCATACTTCACATGAATACATTCTTCCTTTGATTTCCATCTTACTATTGATGTTTCCTTTCGGTCTATGATTTGTTTTTAATAAACTTTACCGATGTGCTTTTCTATAATGTCAAGATTTAGTTGCAATTTCTTATCTCTTTTACATTTCCAACTACAAATTACACACTTGCATTCTGTTGGTTGTTCATCTTTGTTTTCTTTCTCCACTAGTTCAATGAATGGGTACTTTGACACCCAATCAAGCTAAAAATTCCTTGACATTTCCCACTTGTACCCCATTTTTTATTTGCCTTTTCTTTTCTTCTTACCAACATCATCTACAGTGCCAACATTTTCATCCAAGTTAATTATCTCAATCTGGCTAACTAGGGTATCCCTTGGAACATCTTCTGTGGTATTTCCATCCTCATTCTGGCTAACCAGGGTATCTCTTGGAACATATTCTACGGTATTGCCATCCTCATTTGACTCAATGGCAATCCCACCTTCTGGTGGTGGTGAGGTATTGCGAATGGCTTCTTCATTAGTATTTGGTGCTAGAGTTGATGATGTAGCTCCATCTTGATTTGATGGATTAGAAACATTACCAATTCCAAAGTAAGACTGTATACTAACTCCACGTTTTCAACATTTTGATAGCCTCCCAGTCCCTTCACCACCATGAAGACTCTTACCCTTGTTGCACTTGTGGCTCGACATCTTGATCTCTCACTTCAAATAAAAGCTGGAAAAAATGTCTTCTTGTTTAAGAAGGACATACTCATAGAATATAGATCCCATTCCCTACTAAATATCTTCTTTAAGATTGAAGCAAGAATGGAGAAGAGATAAAGAAATCTTATAACATTAATACTATGAAGAAATGATTACTCACCTTTAAGTTTGGGTTTTCACTGACTTGCTATTCGTTAATGAAGGAATGCCTGTGTTTTAAATTTGTAACTTTGCCTACAATCAACTTCAAGGTTTCAACTCCAACTTCTAAAATCCGAATCAAGAGCTCACAAGTTTAGAAATAAACAACATGTGTAAGAATAAATAAGAGTTTTGATTGTATTTATATCAATTCATATTTGGTGAATTCTACGGGTTCCTAATGGTATGTTAAAAAAATTTGTGAATCTCACATGATTATATAAGGAATACATTTAAGTGTTGCTGAATCAAACCTCGATAGACTACATACTTTGTAATTTCCAAGGTGAATATGGCCCTACGATTAGCACGGAGGTGTCATGGAAATTGGCAAAATGGCCCCTCATAGTCAACTACTTGTAAATTTTAATTGCCAAAATGGGTCCTCACACGCAGTGACCATTTAATGGCGTTGGCGAAACATGTCCCAATACACAATGTTGTTTTAATAGTATTAGCGAATATATAGGTGATTTAGTACTTGCTTCCGAGATTCCAGGTGAAAATATTAGTCGACCCATTTGAAATGCATAGTTTGTTATGGCAAAAATATTACTTCATTGATTCTCATAAAATAAATCGATGGTGAATGGATATGTAATCAATCGATAATTCGTAAAATCCCGGTGACTTGACCACCCTGTTGGATGTGATTTATTACCAATTCTGACTTGGCTGATATGCAAAAATCACCAATTGGCGAATATTCACCACTAAAAAAATCTCTGCTTTGGATCACTTGGAATGTGCAAACCAACAACCTTGTGTGACAAGTGTTGGATGACTACAAAGTGCCTTTTGAGGTGAGATTGAAAGTCTTCGAACCTCAAAAGGTATGCACATGAGCTTTAACAAACAACTAGGTAACCTCTAACCTCTAAAAGTTCGCACATTCAATTAGACAAGATGTTGTCTAACCTCATCAACCTAAGTACACTTAAGCTATAGTGAATAGATAAATTATTCACTTTAACACCCCCCCTTAAGTGATAGTTGGGGAGATCACAAAAGTGCAATAGATGGAAAGATATGGGTCCCAGCTACTAGGCCATGTTATGTACCCATGTACAAAGTTTATCATAATGTGGAGTAAAGAAGAAAACCCAATAGGAAAAAAACTCCTCTCCAAAAGGAGAAACAAAATGCATGAAAAAGAAACAAGTGAAGAAGGAGGATTTATATCATGATCCCCTCTAGGAGAACTTACTTCACATGTGTACAATACATTTCTCCAGAATAAGAGATACAAAGAGAGACTTGGAAGCCCCTCATAAGATATGCTGCAGTGCTTGTAGATGCTCGATGAATTATGTTGAAGCTGTTCTGTGAATTTCAAACAATGTTTCTCCCCTTAGGAAGAAAGAGAACTACAAATATGTGCAATGAATCTTCCCATGGAAGAAGATGATAAGTCTTTGGATGTTGCACAATAAGTATGAATCCTTCACAAAGTGATGATGGGGCCTCAATGAGAGTACTGAAATCCTCTGAAACCCGCTCCATAAGAACTGATGCCAAGGATGAAGATGGATGCACAATAGCATGAACATGGTTGTCATCAAAAGTGTCTACCAAATATGCATAGTGAGAATCATCAAACAAACATGCAATATCTATCAAGTACTCATCCCAAAAAAATGGTGTTGGAAGACTAATGGAAGTAGCCTGTTGATGGAAGTCTATGGGAACCAAATATGTAGATTCACAAGGAGATGTGATCTCAGAAAGAACCGATGTGGAGGAAACAACTCCAAGGTTCAAATAGCCATATTGAATCTCCTTATCCAGGTGTAATGCATGAATATCATCATGCAAGTCTTCAATATGTGAAGAACCAAAACAATAGAAAGAACATAGGTGAGACCCATGATCTGCTTGTTCCATTGCAACAATGTCTCTACTCTACAAATCCCTTATGATAATTGAATTAGGCATGAATTCAATCGTTTTGCCTGTCCCACTAGATGAGTGATTTGATAAATGGAAATTGGATAAATAAGGGACATACAAAACATCATTGATTATGCCTTCACCAATTTCTATAGTTCCTTTTCCAAATGTTGTCATGTAGATGTTATTTCCCATGAGAATAGGTGGATATGAATCCAGTTCATAGGTGGAAAACATATCTTTTAAATTTGCCATGTGATGCGAAGCCCATGAATCTAGAAGCCACTTAGATGATGCATTATTAGTAAAGGCAACCAATGTCATTCTTTTTTTCTTATTCACATTTGAAGATGATGGAGAAGAAGAGCCACTCGAGGAGTTGATTTGATTCTTCTTAGTAAGAAGTTCTAACTCAACTATTCGGTGGTTGAGATTATCTCTTTCCTTTTCAAAACAACGGTGCTCTTTATGCCCAAGTTTGTTACAATAACTACAAGTGGGCCTTTCCTTAGACTTTTTTTTTCTTTGAATAGAGTAGTTTCTTCAATTTTGGGTTTTGATTTTAATCTCTTAGATAGGTCCTTGTTTTCTTTCTTCACCTTAGAAGTTGAATTCTTTTCACCACTAGCAACTAGAGCATGATTTGATGAAGACTTGAGTGTGCCATTTTGATTTAATTTATCTTGCTCTTGTGTTAGAGAAACAACAAACTCAGCCAGAGAAGGCATAGTGAAATGACTTCCTAATGAGCGTTGTGTGGCATAAAAAGTTGAAACAAACATTGAATAATCTGGACCTAGCTTTGATAAGACACTTAGGATAAATTGATCATCATCTTTGTCAATCTTGCATACTTTCAATTATGACCTTAATGAGTTTAACTTGGTGAAGAAATCTTGAATTATCACAAAATCTCAAGGATTGAGACTTATTAATTCATTCTCCAAATGATGACCCCTCATTATATCTTGCTTGCCAAATAATGTTTCTAATGTTGTTAAGACATCATTAGGTGTTTTCATATCATTGACATGAAATAATAGGTCTGAAGAAATGGCCATACAAACATTGCCATAGACTTCATCAAGTCAATTAAACCACTTCCTCTTTTTATAAGCTATGGTAGCTTCAGGTTCCAATCCTGTAGCTTCTCTATGTAAACCATTTTGCTTAAGTTGTAAATCCATTGCATGTTTCCATGAATGGTAATTAAAGGGAGTTAATAGGTTAGCCATTGCAAGAAAGAAGACAAAGAAGACCCCCTGAAACTTTGAAATTTGTCCCCCTGATTAGGTGTCCCCCTGAAACTCTAAAATTACGTAATATGAGAATCAATAGTCACCTCTTCAAAACCACCCTTGTTAAAAGTTGTACATTCATGGACAAACATAGAACAACCTTTCTTCTCAACAACAGTTTTCTCCTTTACTAGAGTAATTAGTACAGAAAACGTGTCACACGTGGGCTAGTGTATCTCTCACGGTCACTGTTAGACATCAGCTTCCTTCATTTTCTTTTCCATTTCAAAATCTAACTAAACTTTGCCTTCACTGTGATTGAGGATTAGGTAGCAGGTTTTGAATTATGATGCCAATGAAGTGGCTGATTAGAGAAAGGTTGGGGTCTTTTCCTTTGCTTTTGGAAAATGCACACCCTTGCCTTTGCTTAGATTTCATGGCAATATCATGCAATTGCAATTTGTAGGCTTGTCAGGCTTTACCTGAGCCACTTCCTCGTGATATAAGTACAAGTTTGACAAGTTTGCCCTTTCTTTACTTCTTTCCTTCTGCAGACATGATAAGGCACATTTATTCTTTCACCAGATGAACATCTGTTCTCCAGCAGGTAGATAACTACAATTTGAATGGATCACTCTTTCTTATTTCAAAGTTTTCATAGTAATAAACAAGGAAATTTGTAGATAATTGCAATTTGCATGGCTCACTCTTTCTCATTTCAAAGTTTTCATAATAATAAACAAGACAATGTGTAGATAATTGTAATTTGCATGGCTCACTCTTTCTACTTTCAAAGTTTTCATAATAATAAATAAGGCAATTTTTAAATTTAGGGGAGAGGATTTAATAGTCATGCATCTTAATTTTATATCTTTTATGTTTTTAAATGGTATTATCATTTTTTTTCAAAAAAAATAATATATTTTTATATGTGAGTTAAGAGTTTAAATCTATTCTTTAGAATTATGAGTAGTAAGGTAAGATGCGGGACAACACATTATATAAAAAGTAATCCTTAAGTGGTCATTTTGAAGTGGTGATTGGGACCTATGCAGGAAGGGCCCCAATAACCATGCATTATGCGGACCAAAAACTTGTAAAGATCCCTCCATTTATGCATGAATGGTACCCTTTTAGTTATTACCGTTCAATATATTTTTCTCATAATCAAGGGTTCCTTAAATATTAGGTCACACATTACATTCTTTAAACCATGATTAAAAGTTTTATATCCCACATTCTAATAATTTTAGTGCCTTTTTTATTTACAAATGATTTTTGAATAATATGTATGTCAAGCACTTTGACTTCAACATTCTAACTCTAAACCTAATCATCACTCTCACTACTTGCCCACTTCATTCTCATAGAATGCCCTCTCTCACCTACTCCCATAAGCTTCACAAGCAGGGATAGGAGCAAAGAAATCCATGTCCATCTAGAAGGAGATATTGTTGTTGGTATAAATCCATTTCCATGCCCATACCCACTCCTAACCCCACTTTATTTCTCTAATTTGGTCTTATGCCTAAATCCATGGGTAGGATGCTAAAGCTAAGGTGGCGAACCTAGTGGCATAATCTACCTGTTGTAGACAATCTCATTAATTGTACACAATAACCCCTCAAAATCAAGCCCCTCAATAGGCAGCAAGAACTATGTGCTAAACATAAATTAATATCATTCCCAATACTTGCCTCTTTCTTGTAACAACCCCACCCCTAAACCCCTAACATTAGCACTAACATTTTTTTTAAGTTTTTTCAAAGTGTTTGATTTAATCGTTTACTCATGTACTTCTATCCAATAGGATAGGAATTCATCCAATTAGGAGAAGCATCCATCCTTACGAGATAGGCATTTGTCCAAAAGAGGTAGGTATTCTTCCATCCAAATGGGATGGGCATCTATCTTAACGGGATAGGCATCCATCCACAAAGGGATAGGTACGTGCTATGGACAGAGACTTAGGTCCATTGGGATCTAATGGATCTTGAGCCACTCACTGAAGACTACACTCCCTTCAACTACCGGGAGTGCACCAAGGTCGTTGTCTTTAAGAGTAAAAAATATTCAAAGATTAAAAACTTGTGTCCCACCTCAGAATTTGGCCTAAAGCCTCAGGGAGTCAAGCAAATCCATATGAGATTCTTCTGAGTATATGTTGATTATTTTTCCTAACTTGTCCCTATGTTTTAAGTTTCACCTTTTTGGTTTGTTGGAAGGATTACTTGATGGAATTCCTATGTTGAAAGTTTAAATCAAATAAATGAGAATTTCAAACCTCCCAACCCCGTGCCTGAAAACATGTGCATTGAGAACATTCTTCGTTCCCTAGGCTACCTACATACCTGCTTCCAAATGGGATCAAGGTGTAATTTATATGTAGTTATGTTTTCTACTCTATGTTTTATGTGAACTATTTAGTGTGGGTACGCAACCCTTTCTAGGGTCCGATTTCCCCAGACAGTTCCTCTACGACTACTACCCACAAAGGGGGGCAATTAAAAGTATTTGATCTTTCTCGACCAATACTTTGTTTACTGAGAACACTACTTCCTAGTCCTATCAAAATAAAACTTGCAACTACACGTTCAATAATCCCTTATCCCTCTCTTGATAAAAATGTTCCCTTACAAGAAAGATGAGTTAATTTCAACAAAACTACTAGGTGATTCTAGATTCTTTTTTACCCAAGAGAAAGGAGATATTTTCTAAGTAGGATAAATTCGATTAATCTTGTTAGTTTAGTGTTTGAGGGAGATTACCCATCGCTCAGACTTAAAATCACGATGTTTCTTATTACTCCCTGGTGATTTATAGGGATGATGCCACAAACGCCATTGTTGCAGCTATGTTAGGCAATAATTGCAATAGTTCAACGTGATGACATTACCCATAAATATGAACAAGAGGTACCATCAAAATTGAACACTACAATTTAGTTTTTGGGTTTCTCTTTGACTAAGTTGTTTAAGTAGAAACTTCAAAACGAATTGAATAAATTGATAAATTTAAGTGAAGCATTGTGACTATCAAGTTTAATCAATTCCATCAATTTGTAAACCATTTGGAAAAATTGACTAAGAGTTAACTTATTTTGGTCACATCCAACTAATTACTAAACATTTGGAAAAACCATTTGTAATTAAAGAAAGTTAACAAAGTTGTTCATATTTGTATGAGTAAAGTTCCTAATGTTGGAAGTAGCTAAGGATGCGAGCTGCAACTTGATCAACACTCTCACAATATGGAAATGGATAAATAGAGATTAAGAAATTGATGATATTGATGAACCTTATTGAGCATAAACTTATATTGATCTCACTTACAAATTTACATGAGAATGCCTCATTATATAGGCATGTAAGAGGCAATCCACCTTGCACGTGTATTGATAAGTGCCCTGTGATTTGGCAAATGCATGAAGACAAGTGTCCTATAAGGTGTCAACCTTTGGATTAGGGATAACTTTAAGAAGCCACCTCGCTCAGAGAAGGTGTATAAACTTGGAGAATTGTGTATACTTCTTGAGAAAAATATTAATTTTATTCGAAATTTTTTTCATTTTTCTCAGAAAAAAATAATTTCAATTGGTGAATCTTTTGTAATCACTAGAGGTCCGTGGAAAATCCTGGCAAATTGTATTTTTTTTAAAACCACTAAAATATTTTCATTGGCGATTAAAACCTATTTTCAAACCAATAAAATATTTTCATTAGTGAATTAAAACCTATTTTCAAACTAGTAAAATATTTTTGTGGTCGAATTAAACCTGTTTTCTAAATAAAAAAATATTTTTGTGGGCGATTAAAATCTATTTTCAAACCCCCAAAAAATATTTTCATTGGTGAATTAGACCAATTTTCAAACCAATAAAAAAATCATTGGCGAATTAAATATAGTTTCAAACCAAAAAAAATTAATTGGTGAAATAAACTATTATGCCAATAAAAAATCATGTCGTGTGTGGCAAAAATATCAAATGCTACATATTGTTCTATTCCAGGACAAATTTTCCACACATCCAAATTCCTTCATAAAGTGTCCAAAATGCGGACAAGTGTCAACATATTTATTATGTCTGAAGTAAGATGTCAGCGCAAATTAATATAACCGACGATTGTTCGATGAATTTTCGATGGATGACTGTAGTTGCATTCCAAAAGAAAATGTCTGAAACACTAGACCCATGACTTCAAACCTCTGAAATAACACTTGAACTTTTAGATTTCCAAATATCAATGGTTGACATTTCATATGAGAAACCTAGCTTTTAATCCTCTGCGTAATCTTATGTTGACTTGCTACCTTCGGTTGCCGGTTGTCTAAGTTGAAACCTGATCCATCAAAACCGTGTTGTTTACTGGTCCCTTATACCTAGTCTTGTTGGTCACCGCTTGGTGGGGAACGGGTCAAAATATTTAATATATTGTCTAAGTCTCAACGTTAACCTAGCAGGGTCGACTTTTTAAATTCTAAGTTTCTAACTATAGAAGGATGGGAAATATTTTAGCAAATATCTTGAAGCAGCCTTAAGAGACTGAAATGGTGAGCTATTAAAGGTTTAAATAAGACACATGGGAAATTCCTCAACAAGATGTTTTAATCTTAGTTGTCTAATGTTGAATAATTTAAGCAGACAGTGGATGGCTTGAGAAGTTAATGTGTGAGCAGGTTGGAGGGCCCAAGTTAATCCTAATCAATCCCCGCTAGCCCATTGTCAGAAGATGCACAGGTGATAAACCCAACGGGCTAACAGGCGAATTCCATATAGCAGACTTTGTAGCCTGAAGAGAAGGTGGGGTTCGCCGAAAGATGAGTAAACAATTCCATGTGGCAGAAAACTTCATCACGACTGTCCATCTTTCCATCTCATCAAGAGATCAATGATTAGAGTTTGAAATATTTTAGCAAATATTTCGAAGTAGCCTTAAGAGACTTAAAGGGTGAGCTATTAAAGGTTTAAATAAGACACATGGGAAATTCCTTGGCAAGATGTTTTAATCTTAGCCGTCCAATGTTGAAGAATTTAAGCAGATAATAGATGGCTTGAGAAGTTAATGTGCGAGCAGGTTGGAGGGCCCAAGTTAATCCTAAGTGTTCCGCGCTAGCCCGTTGTCAGAAGATGCATGGGCGATAAACCCAACGGGCTAATGGGAGAACACCAAGTAAAAGACTTCACAGCCTGAAGAGAAGGCGTGGTCCGCCAAAAGATGAGTAAGCAATTCCGTGTGGCAGAAAAGTTCATCATGGTCGTCCATCTTGCCATCTCATCAAGAGATCAACAGCTAGAGTTTGAAATATTTTAGCAAATATTTTGAAGCAGCCTTAAGAGACTTAAAGGATGAGCTATTAAAGGTTTAAATAAGATACATGGGAAATTCTTTGGCAAGATTTTTTAATCTTAGCCATCCAATGTTGAAGAATTTAAGCAGACAACAGATGGCTTGAGAAGTTAATGTGTGAGCAGGTTGGAGGGCCCAAGTTAATCCTAACTAATCCCTGCTAGCCCATTGTCAGAAGATGCATGGGCGATAAACCCAATGGGGTAACGGGTGAACGCCACGTAGTAGACTTCGTAGCCTGAAGAGAAGGTGGGGTCCGCCGAAAGATGAGTAAGTAATGCCGTGTGGCAGAAAACTTCAACTAAGAAAATTTGTGATTAAATTTAGTAATCAAACTTAGTAGTTTATAGGTTGAACTTGATGATTATCTTAAAATTTCATTTTATAAGATATTTCATCTAACTAAATTGTTTGATTGAAATTGAATTAATTTTGAGCTAATCTTACTTGTTCAATTACCATTAGATCCTTAAAAATTTGATAAACTTGCACAATATAAATATTTAATTTGTTTCCACAATTTGTTAATGCAATTTAATAATATAAAAAGAAATGACCAATTGATATTGTCTATGGAAATCCTAAACTCATTTATTTTAGCTACCAAATTAATTAATCAATTATAAATTTAACCATGTAAACAACTAATGAACCATTAACATATTAAATAATAACATAATAAATTTTCCCAACTATTGTAAACTAATTTAATTCAATATGAATTAACGATCTATCCAAAATAAGTTAAACAATAATTTCATTATTATATTAAAGAATTATCTAACTAATAAAATAAAATATAAATCCATTTCAACCATTTTAAATCAACTAAGAAACTAATCAGTTTTAACATTTATAAACTTTTAAACTAACCGTAATATATGTTTCATATCATTCGATATTCATTTATTTAGTTTGTTTTAATTAAACTAACCCTAATATATGTTTCATATCATTCGATATTCATTTATTTAGTTTGTTTTAATTAAACTAACCCTAATATATGTTTCATATCATTCGATATTCATTTATTTAGTTTATTTTAATTACTAACAAGGTGGACATAACTAAAAAGTTAGCCTGGGCTAGAACCAAATGGACTTCACCACAACAAGGGTGGGTTAAGTTAAACTTTGATGGTGTGGCTAAAGGGAACCTGGGTGCTGCTAGTGGTGGAGGTATCTTAAGAACAGATACAGGAGAGTGTGTTGCTGCTTATGCTGGAGGGATTGGCATTAAAAGCAATAATGAAGTGGAAGCCATGGCTATGCTATGGGATATCAAGTTAGCTATCTCCATAAATATCAAAAGGCTACATATCGAAGGAGACTCCCAGCTAATTGTGAATGCTGCTCTTGGCCATTCTCAGATAGGGTGGAACCTTGAGGATATCATGGGGGACATCAAGATCCTTCTTAATGGTCTGGAGGAATATAAGATTTCTCATATCTACAGAGAAGGAAATGCCATGGACGATGCCTTGGCTAATGTTGGAAGCGGTAAGGATGGATGGCAGTGCTGGAGAAGCGTCTCAAGTTTGTCTTAAGAAATTTGTAACTTGATCGAGCAAGATGGAAAGAGACAAGAAATATAAGTGGTGTGTGATGGTAATTGTCCTTTGGTGTCACCAAGGTGAGAGACATGCGGGAGTTCCTTACTTTGGGGAAAGCAGGGCCAACAGTTCAAAATTTCAAATTATTTCTGGCAGGATTGTCAAGAATCTCGTGCAGGATGAGGTAGCAGGGCCGCGGTCGAGTCAACCGGGTCCTATCAATAGGAGTTGGGGAAAAGGGGTCCACGGGGATATAGGGGATGGCATCGATGATAGTACTAAGAGGAGATTGATGGGAAAGCTTTGTTGGTGTGCTAAAAGGCACAAGGACTTCAGTATTAGTGAAGATCCAGGGTTAGGATTTCACAAATCAAAAAGGACGATGAGTGGACAGGTGGCTGGGAGATGGAGGACGGATGTGACGGCTAATTTCATGATCCATCGTGATTGGTTTAAGACGGCGGCTGGTGTCGCCTATCCTCACATGAGGTGGTGGCTAAATACTCCTCCCGATGAGATGTATCTAGGTGGCGACCTTAAGGCATTTAACAATAATAATTGCATCGTCATCATTACAACTCAGCATAATTGCTATTTTAGCGGTCCCCTTCCTAATTTCAAGGCTGTCAATTGTGATTATTTCCATTCTGAACAAATTCAGTCTAGTCTCTTTAGCCATTCTCAGACTAGTAAGATGGGAGGAGACATTGTGAAAATTAAACCTAGATCAACTGAGGAATTCAAGCAAGATCCTATTGTTTGGCATATAATCCAAGAGGGTGAGCTGGTGCCTTTTCTTGAAGGGATGACGGGTCACGATGAGAATCTGTAAAGACAGTTTGTAGAGACTTGGGATGAGGAAACCAGGGAAGTCAGAATTGGGAAGATTGGATTTCAAGTTTCTAAGGAGGTCATTGGGCAAGCCACTAGTTTACCCATGAAAGGCAAAAACCATTTGAGGAGAAGCAAAGTGGCCAACCCAAAGCACATGAATCTCTTCTTCCGTGAGGGCGAGGCTCCTTTGAAACTTCATGGTGGGTTTGCAAGAGAGGAATTGTCGGAGCCTTGGGGACAAATCTGTCTCACAATAATGAAGTTTTTCACACTGGAAGGAAGGTTTTGGGTATACTATAACTATCACTTTACTCTTTTAAATCATTTTAGGAACAAGATTGAGATTAGCTTTCCCTTCTTTTTTACTATCTTCGCTAGATAATTCCATTAAGTCTGCTAGGGAGCTTAGGGCCAAGAATTCCAATCACCCTCTCATTCTGATACATCAAGGCCTTATTTTGAAGCTGTATCATTTCCATCTTGCTCTATGTCCGCCAAAACCTATTCAAGTTAAGATTCTAGAGGACCCACAGCCGGGAAGTTTACACAAGGGTAAGGGCAAAGTGAAAACTTGCATAGGGACTCCTATAATTAAGGGTGGCCCCAGTATGGTGGAAGGGAATCCTGTTGAGGCCCCCGTTTCTACTAAAAATACAAAACAGAAACATGTCACTCTAGCGTAGGGAAGGAAGTTTGGTAAGAGAGATAGGGTGGAGGAAATGGAGGGAACTCTAACAAAAAAGCAGAAGGAAGGGAAGGGTACTGCCATGGAGGATGCTCTTGTGAAAATCATGGAATTGGACACTATTTTGGAAACTAAGGGTAGTAGTGAAGGTGGGGAGACTGCTCTTCTGAGCATTTGCCGTTCCAAAAGGATTGCTGGGAAAGCACTGGTTAGTTCTCCGGGGGTGGAGGGTTCTGAGGACTTCGAGTTTGTGGAAGAGATAGTGATGAAGAGGGAGAGGAGACTCCTACTGAATCTGTGCATGAAGTTGAGGGCACTAGCCACTTTGCCTCAATGAATGAAAGCAACTCGAAAAGTCTGGAAGGCATGAATAAGGCTACCGTTGGGAAGAAAGATGTGGGGGAGGCTATTCATCGAGCTAGTAAGAGGAAATATGCTCTGTGTGTCAAACAAGCGGAGGATATCCAGAACCTTCAGAAAATAATGGACTCTATGCAGAACAAATGGAAGGTCATGGCAGATTTTGTGGCTAAAGCTTTACACCAGGTGACTTCCATCTTCGTCGCGGTGAAGGATCTGGAGCTTAAACAAGTGGGCATTGACAGTTTAGATGACTACAAGGAGATGGTGGAGTTCCTGGCGAAGTTTGGGGTGACTGACAGCCCTTAGTTTCTTATTTCTCCTATTTTTTATTTTCTCCATCATTTCGTAGGGTTTTGTTTTGCTATTTTTGTGCTGTCTATCTACTGTTTCTGGCATGTTAAAGGCTTGATGCCCCTGGGGCTATTTTGTTAAAGGGATCTGGACCCTGGTTTCCAGCTAAACTTATCAAAAACAAATTAAAAGTGATTGGAAATTAAAACTCAAATTTAAAATTGACTAACCCATATTAAAACCTAACATCCTTTTAGTATTTGTTTTATTAATTAATGAAATAAAAAAAATCATTTATTTACCTATTTAGTTTTAAAACCCTAATAAATATTGAGTAATAAAATTTTAAAATTTATAAAACAATAATTAAATTTGTGAAGATTGGGGTCTAAGTTCTCTAGATCAAATCTCCTCTAGGCATCTTTGCTCATTTTGTTGTTATATTTGCCTCAAGATCCCTTCTTGTTATTGGGCTTCTTCCTCAATGGGGTTTTCTTGGACAGGGAGATTCTCCTTGATTTCCTCTAAGATTTATTGAGTCCAATCTTCTTTCACACCTGGGCACATTGAGTATGTGTACTAGGTGAAGGAAGAAGGATGTTCTATTTTTGCTTGTTTTGTTTGAAAGTTTTATACCTCATGATGAAATCAAGGGTTTGTTTAAATGTTGAAATCTTTAGACCTCATGATGAAATTGAGGGTTTGCTATGAGTTTCTAATGCAACTAATACTAAATGTGTGCAAGCTTTTTTATTCCCTTTCCCAATTTTTAGATGAGCTAATTACTATGAAAAGAAGAAATGAATGCAAACTATATGGCTTTTCCTAATGCAATTTATCTATGTTTTTAGTGTTTTTGAGATCGGTTTATGAGATGAAGTTATTCTAATAAATGAAATTTGCAACTATTTAAATAATGCAACTAATTGAAACTCGATCTAGAAAAAGCAATAAACCAAGAGAAAATAAAAGACAAGTTTTACTTCTCAAGGGAAAGGGTATTTGCTAATTACTACTTCTAATATAAAACAAACAATAAAGAACTTGTAATCCAAAAAAAGGCTACCCACTACGTACCACATTGATAAGCCAAGCTTACGTGGATGAAGGCTCGAGGGCTTGAGGGACTCAAACTGATGACCTGCACTTTGATACCATGTTGAGACATGGCCCAGCTAGGAGTCGAACCTAGGACCTTCCATTCACTGTTGGAGTGCTCTACCACTGAGCTACTAGCCCCTTTTTGACCAGTCCATCGTCGGTCCAGGTGTGGCTTATTTCCAACACCAACACCCCCCCTTAAGCCACACCTCTCGTGTGCTTGGGGCTCCTAGGCTGGGCCTAGCTCTGATACCATGTTAGAATCTAAAAAGATTATTAACCCAGAAAATTAGTGCAAAGAATATATATCTAAACTATGAATGCAAATGATACGAAATCAAAATAGCAACACAGAGTTAGTCTCCAAGAGAGTAATACAAATGCTAGAAGCAAAATAGCATTAAGAGGATGCAAAAGCAAAAGATGCCAAATACAAGCTAGGTAGCATGCTTATATAGACCAGGGAGAGGGAGGAGGTGGCAACACCGACCAATGAGGAGAAACCATCTATCGGACTAAAGAAAGCAAAGTATCTTCCCAAGATAGCTAATGGATGCTCACATGTAGGAAGATGACACTTCACAACCACTCACCTAATAAGACATGCTTTATTAACCTAAGCGAGATTAATAGAAGTGTAGGAAAAACCTAGGAATATAGGGAAAAAATAAATAACCCACTAGGAAATAAAAACCTACACTAACACCTAGATTATGTTCTTAGTGATCTAGCTTTGATTTGTAACCTTCTCTACAACAATCAGTTACTCCACTTAAAATAGGAGAGCATGAGGATTTGAAGGGATTTTTGCATATGGGAAAGAAGCTTTGAAGCTTTGGAAAAAATGAAGCACAAGGCTCATGAGGTCCTGTGAAGAGCAAAAAATGCTATGGGGTTGCTTTGTATATGATTGATTCCTAAGAGAGATCTAATTCTAAGAAGAATACCAAGGAAATTAACTACCTTCTATCAAAAGCAAAGGCTTAGAAGAAAAATAAAAGGGAAATTTAACCTCTAATAAAAATTTAAGAATGCAAATATATTGACCACCTCCTCTAAAACTATAAAGGAGAGGGATATTTATAGGTACAAAATGGATAGGATTGGATGGAAAAATGAAGAGATAAGAATGGAAGAGTGAGAAAATTGAAGATTGAATGGGAAACTTGATAAGAATGCATGGGAGGATAAGAAGGAAACATGAAGAAAATTGAAGCTATTTGGGAGACTTTCTAGAGGAGATTGGTAGTAGACAAGAGACTGCATTGGAAAGTTTCTAAAAGAGAGTTGGAGTGAACAAGAGATTGAATTGGAAACAAAAGGAGAGAAGAATTAGTTAGAATGGAAAAAGATAAGCTAAAAATCAAAGAAAAAGGCCAGAACTAAAAGACTTTTGCACATCCAAAGACAACAGGGCCACTCCTTTCAGAATTTGGGTCACCCCTTTTGCTAGGGCTAGTCACCAGGTAACCCTAAGGTCTCTTAGGTGATCCTCTAGCTGAGGATCTATGAAGGGGTGTATGGAAAGTGCAATGCCTTGGAACTCAGTTTGAAGGTTAAAAATGAATTGCTAAGGGACTAAAGAGGCTAGTGGATGTGTCACCAAGCATTAAATTGTAAGAGAAGTATGATTCACACCTTCAAGGGTCATGAGCCAGACCACCACCACATCATTAGACTATCGTGTAGGCCTATGCAACTTTTTAGTGCTTATAGTGCCTATAATGTTCTTGTCATCCATTGTGTTAGAACTTGGGAATATTATTGTACCATATAGGGCAAGTTGTAGAGCATGTTGCAAGATTGTTTTTTATTGAGTTGGATCAGAAAGTGTAAGATCTTTAATTAAAGCATGTATCTAGTTTGAAATTAAATTTTGATTAACTTGATAGAAATTTATGATGGATTAAAAGGTGATTCTTTATTTTTGCCTTATTTGATTGACATCTTTTTGGTTTAACAGGGGGAATATTTGTAGATCAATCTTATGTAATAACTATTGGCTCATCGAATGGAATCATCTTTATGTTTGGCTCATAGTTTGTACAGGACCTTGCCATAGTACACACATAATAGATCTTTTGGAGGGACCATATAAGAAATTAGAGAATGGACTTCCTCACCAAACAATAGCATACATGAAGTCTCCTATAAATATGATAGGCCATGTGAAAGAAATTGAAGAGTAGATGTATTTGAGAGATGACAAAGGAGCCCTTACAATGAAGTTAATAGTTAGCACACCTAATTTTCCATTTGGGAATAATTTTCAAATTGAAATTTAGTTTTGTACAAGAGTAGTCCCTAACATTTCACTAGGAGAAAAGACTTCACATTTCTATATATCATGGAGAATGAACTTCTTCAAAGGTACATTAATGAAGTCCATAATAATGAATGTTGCTCTACACGGATTGAAGGACAACTATAAATACTATGTGGATGTGTGTAGAAAATTATGCAAGGCATGTCAATGATCCCACAACAATGGCCTTTAAAGAAGAGAAGTAACCTTAAAGTGCTAGAAATAGTCCATTAACAACACATGAACAACAGACAAAAAATGAGACTAATCAAAAACACAAAAACTAGTAGAAAAATGAAGGACTATCAGTCATCCCATACTTGGCCAAGAAATTGACCATGTCCTTATAATCACCAAGGCTATCCACCCCAACAACTTTGACCTTGTCATCGAAGTCCTTAATAGCAATAAACACAGAGGCCGTGTGATGAAGAGCCTTGGCAACAAACTCATTCATGGTTCGCCATTTCTTCTGCATCTTGTCCATCCTAGCCTTGAGAACCACCAGGTCATCATCAATCCTGACACATAACGAGTATCTTCCCTTCTTCTAACCTATAGCTTCCTCATCAGCCTCCTCTATCTCCTCACTGGGCTTGTTCATCTCGGCAAAGTGACTTACTCCTTCATGCATGGACTCGGTGGTTATTTCATCTTCACCCTCCCCCATGGTGTCTTCAACAAATTTAGAATCATCAGAAATTTCCATGCCCTAGGGATTGGGGGATGGGATTCTAGTTATACGGTTGGACCTGCAGACACCAAGAGCACCCTGTTTACCAGTACCTCCCCCATCATCACTCCCTGCCTGCTTAGTTCCCGAATCCAAGTCAATAACTTTCATAGGCTCCTTAACCATATTGAGGTCCTCCTTTCCTGTTGTAGCTTTCTTAGACTATACATTGTCCTTGTCTTCCACAGTCTTTCGGTCCCTTTAGCCGACACCCCCGCTTCCTTTTCAATCTCCCAACTAGGGGTCTCAAGTTCACCTTTCTTAGGTGACTTAGTTTTGGATTTAGGAGTAGGGGACCCAACAGGGGTACTACGCTCTTCAATTCTGGGGCCCCCCTTCAGGTTTTTAGCAGGGGAGATTTTGGGGGTCCTAATGGTTTTCTTGGCTTTACCTTTAGTAGCAGGAGACAAGGTCGACGGGGTATTCTCAACTAGACTAACCTTAATTTGTTTCAGGGGGAACAAGGCCAAATAGAAGTGGTACAACCTCAGGATTAGGCCTTGGTGGATGGGAATGAGAGGGTAGTTAGGGTTTTTCACACGAATATCCTTGGCAGACTTAATATAATTCTCCAGAGAAGACAACAAGAAAAAGGGGAGACTAATCTCCATCCTATTCCTAAAGTGATTAAGCAATGCAAAGTGATAATGGTAGAATACCTTGCATCTACCCTCTAGAGTGAAATATTTCATGATCATCAGACAAATTTGTCCCCATGGAGCTGACAACTTCTCCCTTTTGAACCGCGCATGAAGTTTCACAGTAGCCTCACCTTCATGGAAGAAAATCCCCATATTTTTAGGGTCCAACACCTTGCTGCGATGACTGTGTTTTTTACCTTTGGTGGGGAGACACATGGCTTGCCCTATCACCTCCTCAGAAACTTCAAAACCAATTCCCCCTAGGCAGACTTGCCTGGAATCCTCATCCCATGACTCTGTGAACTGGCATGACGAATCCTCATCATGTCAAGGAATGGAGCCACCTCCCCCTCCTATATTATATGCTAGACCGTAGGGTCTTGTTGGAATTCTTTAGTAGAGGTTGCTTCAATCTTAACAATCTCTCCACCCATCTTCAAGTTTAGTAATATACGTAACTAGAGAGAAAGGAAATGCTTAAGGTAGAGAGTGTAGGAATGCTTAGCCAAATACTCAAAAGAGTGGTTAAGCCCTTTCGTGTACAACCATCTAATCAAAGGTTGTGGGATGAAAGCTTCATTATAGTTTTGCTAATTTGCAATGCCTTCGCCACCCTGGATTTCTCCCTCGGGAAAGGCCCACGCCCACCACCTCGTGTGAAAAATAAAATCACTGGAAGCAAGGACTGAAGGGAAATAATATCCCTTGAGCCATTTAGTCCATTGATTGTCTTGCCCTCTCGTCATAAAAACTTATTTTTATGGTTATTTGTTTAGGATAACTATTTTGCCAGTAATGTAAGAGCCTAATTTCATAGAAAAAGCCTCCAATGTTGGTATATATGTTCCTTATGAGAATCTTAGTACATTACTTTTGTTCAAAACGTAGGATAATTAGGACAACCATAGGATTGAGCACTTAAATACATTAGAAAGTTATCCTTGAGTGTTATTCTTTCTACTCATAATTTTACAAAATTATTGAAAGCAATAAAAAATTTGTTAGTATTGATAGTTGGTGTAGAAGATATTTTACTTCTACTTAAATCAGTTCATGCTTTAGTATCAAATATTCTTAACTCTATAATTAAATAAAATATTTTTCACTTTGATATTTTTAATATTGAACTTATTGTTTTTATTTTTATAACTTATGGTGTTCCACATTTGTTTTATGACATTGCCAATACTTGCATTATAAAGATTAGTTGCAATATTTGAGTATAAACATTTTGAAAGGAAACTAATCTCACAAAATCAAACTAAATAGTTCTGACATTAACCCAATGAGAGAAACAATGCAAATAAGATCAGATCTACAACTAATAGTGGAAGAAACACATGACACAAGATATACCCTAGGAAAACCCTTTCAAGAAAAACCAAACCTCCAAAGCACACTCAATGTATTATTTGGCAACAAATACAATTACAATACAATGTCAATATTAGTGCTCTATTAGGAGAAAGAGGAGATTTTCAACCATTGAATTTTGGAATCAATCTAGTAACATAACCCCCATATCTAACATAGACTCTCTAACTAAAAAGCATCATCTCAACCATGCATCCATAACCATACTACAATTTCACAAGTAATAAAATATCAACTATGGAGGAAATCTAAGAGCATAACCCTACAATTATATGTGCCTCCTCTCATACAACCAAGAAATACATCTAATATATTTGCAAGCCCAAAATTAGAAACCAATTATAGTTTCTAAGTTCTAAAACCATGGGCAAATTAGGCATAAAATCTTGGTCATATCCATATTATATAAAGATGATATCATGCCTCAGCTAAGAATCCTCCTTGAGTTTCTAGTCCACACCTAACTCCCTTTGTTCATACTCTTTTCTCAAAGTAACATTTTCACACCTTACAAGTGTCAAAGTTGCACTTATGAATTCCACAACTTTAAGTGCTACTTACAACATGCCAAATATAAATTACAAAGTGGGATGCCCTTTTCCATGTGGGCACATAATTAATACAAATTACAATAAATATGAACATTAGGAATGCAAAGTGTATGACACCTAATCCTAACACGTTTAACTCGTGAAGAGTGTCTAAAAGCATTACTTGCATCCTTTGTAATGTACCTAGGAATGTGATATTATGGTGTATTAGGTAGTATTAAATAAAGGTGGTAGAAATAAATAAAGGTGTGGGTGCATATGATTTATAAGTAATCCCACTAATTAACTAGAATAAAAGTATTTATCCCACATGCATGGGATAGTGATAGTTGTGTTCAGCAAGACTCTATTTATTGTAAGGGTTTACCAAGTGTAAGGCATCAATCTTGAATATTACAATTGGAGTTTATGCTCTAAAGGAGGTTTCCCCCGCAAAGAGGCAAGCAATATATTGTAATGTGATTTAGCTATTTCAAAATAATATTATTTTTGTTTTTTCACTTGTGACATATATTTTATGTATTTTGATTATTTGGCTAATATTTTGTAGGAAGGATCATAATATTTGGCATCAAATCTCTTTCTAGGGCAAAGCGGGAGGAATTATTTGCTATTTGTTTTCCATTTAGAGCATAAAATCCAATTATAATATTCAAGATTGATGTCTTACTCTTGGAAAGGCTTTACAATATATAGAGTCTTGCTAAAGACAACTACCACTATCCCATGCATGTGTGGTACAAACTTTTATTCTAACTAATTAATGGGATGACTTACAAAGCATATGCACCGACACCTTTATTTATTGCTACCACCTTTATTTAATAATACCTAATACACCATAATACCATATTCCTAGGTAAATTACATTCCATCTCCCTTAGCATGTTTTTTCCTCAAAACATGGGAAGAAATACGTAATACTCAACTACATAGCATACATAGACAAAATATGACCTTTATAGTAAAATAGCTCATTTACATTGCACAACAAAACATGTTGTCCGCAAAGCTTGAGGACCAAATTGAAGCTCATCCATGCATCTTCTTCTTCTACTACTTCCTTTTTCTTTGTTTAGAGATGACAATTTTGATCAAATATCTACGAGAGTCATCTCCAAGCAAAGAAAAAGGAAGTAGTAGAAGAAGAAGTTGCATGGACTAGCTTCAGTTTGGTCCTCAAGCTCTAGAGGCAACATATTTTGTTGTGCAACGTAAATGATTTATTTTACTATAAAGCTCATAGTTTGTCACATGCTATGCAGTTGAGTATTAAGTATTTCTTCCCATGTTTCAAGGATTAAACATGCTAAGAGGGATGGAATGTAATGTATTTAGGAGGATGGTATTATGGTGTATTAGGTAGTATCAAATAAAGGTGGTAGCAATAAATAAAGGTGTGGGTGCATATGTTTTGTAAGTCATCCCACTAATTAATTAGAATAAAAGCATTAGTCCCACATGCATGGGATAGTGGTAATTGTAATTAGAAAGACTATATATTGTAATGAATTACGAAGTGTAAGGAATCAATATTGAACATTATAATTGGAGTTTATGCTCCAAAGGAGGTTGCCCCATCAAAGAGTCCAACAATATATTGTAATGTGATTTAGCTACTTCAATACAATATTATTCTCATTTTTCCATTTGCAGCATATATATTTTTTTGTATTTCAATTATTTGGCTATTCTTTTGTAGGAAGGATCATAATAGCCTTGTTTTCCTTTATCTTGAGACTATTCAAGGTTTTAGTGGAAATGTCAAGCATAATACATCAAGATTAAACCAACATGTTTCATGATATTTGCTAATTTGTTAGATGTGAATCTGGTGCAGGGCACCATGTAAACTTCATTCCTCTATGAGGCAAACTTGTAATGTTTGAGTCTTAATCATGTTATGATTGTAATAAGGTTATATTTGGACCTTGTCTAATGCAATTGAGTCATGTAATTAGGTTTCTAGGGGATTATGGGGTCAAGTTATTAAAAATAGTGCAAAACCTTACAAATGTTGTCAAAACTACAAAATTGAAAAAGTGCAAGAAGTGGAATATGAAGAGTCACTTTGTAAAGGGAAGGGTTTTGGTCTTTGGAAACTCAAGGGGCAGCTAAAATAATTTATGTAATATGTATAAAGAGCCTTGTGAAGGAAAGAAAGGAGAGAACATTGTATCTAGAAGTAATTTTGAATAAAAGTACCCTGGTTTCTGCAGATTTAACATTTTCTTGTTGTTCTCAGGTGTGGTACTGGTCTGTACAACACCTTTAAGCTTTCTTTTTGATTGGGTTTGATAAAGATTTGAATTATCTTTCAAATAAATCTAGTTTGAGTAAATTTCATTGAGTTTCAAGCTTTTTAGAGCCACTTTTCTGAGAGCAGTCTAGAAACCCTCATTTTAAGGGTTTGAGAGTCAAATAATAGCACAAAACACCATTCCACTAATGGGGTCCTTTGTAAATCAGTGGAATAGGCTAAATTAGGGTGTTTTCAAAGTTTGTTGTGTTTGCAGATGCAGGGGAAGTCAAGTTGCATGAGTTTTGTGGTGCCCTAGTGATTTTAGGCCTAATTTGTAGAAGAACAGTCAATTTTTGACCCTTGTGTTCTAAAGTAACCCTAACCCAATTTTTGATATGTTGTATAAGAGCCAAAAGGGTACTCAAAACACTTTTTAGATTGTGGGTTTGAGGTCTGACCCAAAAGTTATGATAGAAAAAGCCCATTTACTGTCCTAATTAGACCTTGAAAACGAGACAATCATTTTTAAGGCCATTCTTTCCAAAACAACCTCATCTGAGTTTGAAGTATGTTAAAGAAGGCTGAAATAGGTATTTGAAATTGTATTTGGTTTCTAAAAATCTCACCTAGTTTAAAAGTTATGCCTGGTTTTGTTTGTTAGGAGGGCTACAAGCAAATAGGCCTCTTGGGTATGAGTTATGGAAGAATTGAAGAACCAATGTTTTAAGAGAGTCTTATAGGCTTAATCGTAGCGTTCTCATGATAATCAAAGTGTTCTAGGGTCTAGTGAAGAGTTTGGAATCTAATTTTTAGGTTTCGTGTCTTCTAGCCCTTTGAGAACCTTGTGTTTTATGAAGGAAACTTTGTGTCTAATGTGTGAACAAGAAAAAAAACAAACCTTATGATTTTGAGATACCTTTGAAACCCACCATGCTCTACATCAATTGGTATCAGAGCTGGTTGATCTGGTGGATTGTGAAGTGTGTTGGTTGCAAGTGCTCGTGGTCCATCTTACAGCTATAAGAGAAAAAGAGTTGTGAGAAGGTGTGTTGGCTACAGACATGGAAGACGTCTGTGATCACTGTCCTCCAACAAATATTAAGCTGGGGAGAAGGTGCAGAGAGAGTTACACCACTAAGAGAGAGAGAGTGGGTAGAGGTGCATCTTCAAGGATTTCTTGTTGGGTAGATGGATGGTATGTTGTGAGAGGTTGTGTGATGAAGCACTGAGAGAGATGGGTATATGTCTAAGGAAAAGCACATGAAGAATGCAACCATTTCAAACCATGGAGATGCTAAAACAATAGAGTGTCTTGAGACAGAGAATCTAGTAACTGAGATAAAGGACAAAGGTGGAATAGTTCAAGGTGTTTGGCAAGAGCAAATAGATGAGTTCAGGTATGCAGCTGAGGTAAAGAAGAAGAGGACAGTTCAAGACCAAGTTAGTAGAGGTATGTTTGCAGGTGTGAAGAAGTAAGTTTTGATGCAACTCAGTCCTCAAAGGGACTTGAGGTCTTTTTCAGGCCGGGTGTATGGTGCAGGGCACCATGTAAACTTCATTCCTCCATGAGGTAAACTTGTAATGTTTGAGTCTTAATCATGTTATGATTGTAATAAGGTTATATTTGGACCTTGTCTAATGAAATTGAGTCATGTAATTAGGTTTCTAGGGGATTGTGGGGTCAAGTTATTAAAAAAATGCAAAACCTTACAAATGTTGTCAAAAATACAAAATTACAAAAGTGCAAGAAGTGGAATATGAAGAGTCACTTTATAAAGGGAAGGGTTTTGGTCGTTGGAAACTCAAGGGGTAGGTAAAATAACTGATGTAATATGCATAAAGATCCTTGTGAAGGCTAGAAAGGAGAGAACATTGTATCTATAAGTAATTTTGAATAAAAGTACCCTGTTTTCTGCAGATTTAACATTTTCTTGCTGTTCTCGGGCATGGTATTGGTCCGTACAATACCTTTAAGATTTATTTTTTATTGGGTTTGATAAATATTTGAATTAGCTTTCAAATAAATCTGGTTTGAGTAAATTTCATTGAGTTTCAAGCTTTTTAGAGCCACTTTTCTGAGAGCAGTCTAGAAACCCTCATTTTACGGGTTTGAGAGTCAAATAATAGCACAAAACACCATTCCACCGATGGAGACCTTTTTAAATCAATGGAATGGGTTAAATTAGGGCATTTTCAAAGTTGGTTGTGTTTGCAGATGTAGGGGAAGCCAAGTTACATGAGTTTTGTGGCTGCCCTAGTGATTTTAGGCCTAATTTGCAGAAGAACAGTAAATTTTTGACCCTTGTGTTCCAAAGTAACCCTAACCCAATTTTTGATATGTTGTATAAGAGCCAAAAGGGTACTCAAAACACTTTTTATATTGTGGGTTTGAGGTCTGACCCAAAATTTATGATAGAAAAAGCCCATTTGCTGTCCTAATTAGGCCTCCTTGAAAACGTAACAATCATTTTTAAGGCCATTCTTTCCAAAAAAACCTTATCTTAGTTTGTAGTATGTTAAAGAAGGCTTAAATGGGTATTTGAAACTATATTTGGTTTCTGGAAATCTCACCTAGTTTAAAAGTTATGCCTGGTTTTGTCTGTTAGGAGGCCTACAGGTAAATAGGCCTCTTGGGTATGAGTTATGGAAGAATTGAAGAACCAGTGTTTTAAGAGAGACTTATAGGCTTAATAATATCATTTTCATGATAATCAAAGTGTTCTAGGGTCTGGTGAAGAGTTTGGAATCTAATTTTCAGTTTTGGTGTCTTCTAGCCCTTTGAGAACCTTGTGTTTTATGAAGGAAACTTCGTGTCTAATGTGTGAACAAGCAAAAAACAAACCTTATGCTTTTGAGATACCTTTGAAACCCGCCATGCTCTACATCATAATCTTTAACTTCCTTTAGAGGAAGTGTTTTCACTTTCAATGGGACATAAATAGTACCTATACATGTTTGGATGGAGGTCACAACTTCTTAATGTTAGTACCAAATTTGGCACACTTACAAAACATTGCTTTTTTATGTCCAATATACAATCAATATCCTTGTAATGTTAGTCAATGTTATAGGCGATCCTTCTCATCAATCTATTAAGCTATCAGGCATGGCCTAGGTTGTATACTAACAGTGTTTGTAGATCATTCATGAATCAAAAATGGTAAACTATGATGAGTCAAGCTTTTGATGGTTGAAGACTCTAGGGTTAAATAGAAGTTGATAAATTGACAAAGGTCAAAAGGAAAAGCCAATGGGATAGGATAGTTTACAAAGTCTCTTCAACACCTCATTCAAGTGAGAGGAAGATAAAACTAGGCAAAGTGTATGCCATCTTTTTAGTGGCATCACTAGGTAAAAATGGTAATTTAGATGGAAATGGATTAAGGAAAGTACATCCAACTAAGATGAATTTAAAGTGTCCAGTTGTGTTGCACTTCTTAGGTGGAATAACTAGTTCAAAAGAGTAACTTAAGTGATGAGTTACATGATCAATAAATGTTTAAATTCCATATCAATCATTACAATATCTAGTATTTCCATGGATTAGCCTGTTTAAATAGTCTTTTAATAGATATAACTATTTTATAACATGGATGAATATTGTGTTTTGGTATTTATTTTCTAAAGGTAGAATCTTATGGTTATTTCTATGATTTCTATTTTATATACATGTATTCTAGTGGTTTTATGACAAAGATTACCGATTGGACTCGTTAACCAAGTGGTCTGGATTCCTCCAAAGCTACCAGAGCTCTCCAGAGACACCATTCATAAAGAAGTCCATTAGCTCTAGACAACTCCAAATTACCATCCAGTGCCCTAATAGGATCATCCTCCCCTTGAGTCGATGGTTAGTTAGCAGGCTTCACACTAACCTTAGTCCCAATATATGTCACGCAAGCAATGAGACAACTCTAAATTGCCCAGTTGTCACCTTAGTTCTCTTCATGCCATGTCACTTCAATTCAAAGAATATTCAACTGAATAACTGAAGCTCCACTTTAGCTTAGTTTCCTTTAATTTAGGTTTCGCCTTGCATGTCTCATACCGCCAATCTTGGTAGATGTGATGACATTTTCCAGTTCTAATAAGAGACTCTTTGTTTAAGAAATAAAACGTAGGAAGAGTCTAGTTTTGTGGCAGCCCAGTTCAGTCTAAAAACAAGGCTTGATGTATAAAGATGATCCAGAAAGATAGATAGATTCGTTCTATTTTTCTGTTACAAAATTATTATTTTCCAAGCAACATTTCTTTTTGTATCGCATCATGTAAGCATGCCCATTTGGGTTTTCACTACATGGAAATAAAAGGATAAATTCTTCATATTCTGTGTTAATTTAGGAGGATCCTTCCAGGCGGGGAGTTGGGCCCACTCCACCCAACAGAGGAGATCTCTTGGTACTTATCTTTCATGTTTGTGTTTCTTTATTTACACTATAATAGATTATGTGTTCACCTACAAGTTATTCTTTAAATAAGAAAATTATAAGAATATTTACTTTGTTGTATTTATCTTGTTAAACAATAATCTTGTTTAATCCAATTAAGCATGGTTGTTGAAGCATAGATTGTATGATCCAATTTCGATTTCAGTTCAGTAGATCTTTAATTATGTTTTTGTTAATGTATGTGTGATTTAATTCAGCAATAGTATAAATTATAGTTGATTTCATTAGTTAATTGTGAGTGTATTTCCATTCTACAATAGCATAGTTGCTTTCATATATTTCAATTCCACACAAGTGCTTTAATCAGTAGTTTGAATTTAGCATTGTCTTTACATTTTCTTAGAGTAGGATCATAATCACAACCTTGAAAACCCTCAAGAAGGAAGATCTAATGTAGAGAAACCTTCACTTAGTACAACTTGACACAAGTGAAACAATGATCTATTACCAACAATGACAAAATGGAACAAAATTGATTCACTTGACAACTTTCATAAACTGATTCATCTCAAACAATGATTAAATGCATTTAAATCACATTGGAAACATTGCCATGGTAGCCTAATGTGCATTCAATAAGGGAAAACCAACATGATGCATGAATTCCTTGGTATTTCAGTCTTCTTACAATATGTTCTATTGATTCCCAACCAATCATGTTCACACAAAGCATAGATCTTATCAAACCCTCATGAAGCTAGGGTTTTATGATTGTTTTCTCATAAATGGAAACACACAAACTTATATAACTCCAAAAATTCAAACTATGAATTTTACTTTAAATGGTTTTTAGAACATATTTAAACATAACTTTCCACTATTTTTCATGGCTTTTTGATGGTTGGAATCAAAGATATGAAATATTCTAGTTCGCTAGAAACCCTAGGCAGGGTTTAGACCTGCTGTTAGTAAAAATTCCATAACTCACACAAAACTCAATGAAATTGACTCAACCAAAAACTAATTCATCTCTTAAAACATAGGGCTAACTTTACCAATTGGTTTAAGGCCTCCATCATTCCATACATGTCTATACTAACATGTTTTCATACTGCAAACTTTCAGAAAATAAACTTTTCAGACTGGTCAAGATGAAAAATGGCATAACTTCCACAAAACCCAATAAAAATTCACCAAACTAATTGAATTTGAAAGATAACTCTTTCCTCTAATGTTTTCAACTATTTTCAAGGCCATACCTATCCATACCAGTTCATACCATGTGAATTACAGTCATTGTTCATAGAAAAAACATATATTTGAACATGCAAAATGGGGTATATTTTATTCCAACTTCTCTCCCACCTTCTCCAACCCTTGTGTTCTTGTTTACATGAAATATTTATATAATTATCCATTTAAATCACCCAAAACTACCTCCTAACTTCCCAAACCAACTTTGCAACTTTTTTACAACTTTGACAATATTTTGCAACTTTTGTAACTTGACTCCAAAACATTACATAATAGATTTAAATGACTCCAGATGACTCCAAATGGTCTTGCATGACCTTATTGACACCAAATAAATCAAAACTCAAAACTTAGCACATGACAACAATTTGCATCAAAAAGAGTACATTAGGATGCCCTTGTATCAAGACCTTACTATAGATAGTTCTAGATACCGCCACAGACTATTAAGAATTAAATGATAGGAAACTTGAACAACTATGATGGACCTATCATTTTTGGCACTCTTGCCAGGGAATAATCTACAAATTGTTGGAATTAGGCAGACAATTGAGAGGGGGGGCGAATTAGTTGTCCACAAAATTAAACTTTTCTTACTTTTAATCTTCTTTCACAAATCACAAATAGATCAATGATGTAAACATTAAAGCATGAAACAAAAACACATGAGAAGAAACAAAATTAACACACTTGACACCAAGATTTTTAACATGGAAACCTGGTTAAGGGAAAACCACGGTGGGGGTTAAACCACAAGATTCGTACCCTGTTAAAAGTACTTAAAAATGGGAAGGCACTTGCCTTTGGGCTCACTAACCAGAGCTCACTGCTCAAAAGAGGGTCACTGCCTACAGAAATTTATGTTTAATACATAAGGAATTAACTGAGAAATAGCATCTTCTTCATGCCTGGTTCAATCTCATTGAATTCTCAAAAACTTTTGCTCTTCTCCCAAATACTTCTTCACTATCACTTCATCCTTTACTGTTCTTGTTTCTCTGCTCGTCCTCTTCTCTGCTCTGCCTCTGATCCTTTCTTTGAATTTGATTATTTTGCAAAGGATGATTTTCCACAACTCATCAACAAGTATTGATATGCTTCATCAGCCTTGGAAACATCAAGGTTGGCACTGCAAACATCTGACTTAATGTGAATCACTAAGCTATCGACCAAACATAACTGTGACTCAAATCTTCCTCAATCAACATGCCATGCTCCATATAATTGCTTTTAGATGATTTGCAACACGCTAGAATCATTCGGTCGGCCAAGACTGGGAAAAATAACAACACCAAGGAAGAAATCTTCAACAACGAGCTCAATCTTCAATGCAGACCTCCAACACAACTGTCACACAATTCAAAAATCTCCACAAGCACATTGAATTCAATAAAAACATCCGCACTCCTCCAAATCATCAGAATCACTTGCATCTTCTTCCGGAACCTCAAGAACATTGTCTGGCATGACTGTCACACTGGAAAGATTGCTTGCAGACCTCCAAACCATGAACCACTTCATTTGATGACACACACTGACTTTCCAAACATGTCTGTAGATCCGAAGATCACAGTGTTTCATTTGCAGAGCTATTCGGATCAATTTAATGTCTTTCTGAACACTGCAAAAATTGATTCTACTCAGATGGTTATAACTTCTTCAAATCTTCATGCGGACCTTTCAAATCTTAACTGGACATACTACAAACAATCCTCTACACAACCATATGGTTCGCACACAATGATATTCATTAATTTTCTCAATATCCTCAACATTCCACTCTTTTTAGTAGGCAACAAAATAGGATACAGTTGACACCAATGGCAACAAGGATATATTGACATCAACGACAACACCGATTAGGCACATATTTGCAACAATCTCCCCATTTGTCATTGATGGCAACATATGATGTGAAAAACTAATTCAACCATCATGACAAGAACTTCTCCCTCTTTCTCTTATCACTTCTGCAATCACTTTCTTCACTGCCGCCCCTTTCATCAGCAACTAGTTTTTCACGTGACTTCTCTCCCCCTTTGACATCAATGGAAAAGGGCACATATTTGCAATCTTTTCTCCCCCTTTTTGTTTCAGACTGATCTCAAAATTTGCATACTGACTACTCCCCTTGAGTAGTATCTTCTTGACATCAATCCGGATCACAAGATATGACTGTAAATTCCACCGAAGTGATGCACCCTAGTGCATCTTAGTTCTAATCAGGAGGGGTAATAACCCCTAACTTCTCTTTGAGATACTCAAAAGTATCCTTGGGTAGAGGCTTAGTGAAAATATCTACAATCTAATCCTTTGAAGAAATAAACTCCAATTTGACTTCATTCTCATTAACCTTCTCTCTCAAAAAGTGAAACTTGATTGATATGTGCTTTGTCTTTGAATGCAACACCAGATTCTTTGAGATGCTTATTGCACTTGAATTATCACAGAAGATTGTGATAGGCTCCTCAAACATAATTCTGATGTCCTTCAACATTTGCTTCATCCACAAAACCTGAGTACAATTGTTTGCTGCTGCTATATACTCTGCCTTTGCTATGGATAGAGATATTGCCTCCTACTTTTTGCTCAACCAAGAAACCAATCTGCTTCCCAAGAAGAATGCACCACCACTAGTATTTTTTCTATCATCCACATCTCCTGCCCAATCAACATTTGTATATGCATGAAGAGTGAAGTTATTATCCTTTGGATACCATAATCCATAATCAAGTGTCCCTTTGAGATATCTAAAAATTCTCTTGACTACTACAACATGGGTTTCTCTGGGATCATCTTGAAACCTATCAACAAGTCCAACTGCATTCATGATATCAGGTCTGGTCTTAGTCAGATAGAGCAGTCCTCCAATCATTGATCTATACCTTTTCTGATTTGCCTTAGGGGAGTCGTCATCTTTACTAAGCTTACATCTGGTTACCATGGGTGTACCCACTGGCTTTGAATCTTCCATTCCAAACTTTTTCAATAGTTCTCTCACATACTTAGATTGAGATATGAAGATACCTTTATCTAACTGAATGATTTACAGAGCTAAGAAGAAATTCATTTCACCAAACATGGACATCTCAAATTTACTCTGCATCTGATCAACAAATGTTTTACACATACTCTAATTTCCACCAAAAATGATATCATCAACAAATACCTCAACAATCAGAATGTGCTCATGATCAATCTTGAAGTAAAGATTACTACCAACAGTGCCTTTGCTATATCCTAGCTTTAGCAGATACTTATCTAATCTTGCATACCAGGCTCTTGGGGCTTGTTTGAGTCCATACAATGCTTTCCTTAACCTGCAAACCATATCTCTCTGATCAGACAACTGAAATCCTTCTAGTTTCTCAATGTAGACTTCTTCTAATTCTCTGTTTAGGAATGTTGACTTGACATCCATTTGATAGACCTTGAAATCTTTATAAGCAGCAAATGCAAGAAATAATCTGACTACCTCTATTCTTTCCACTGGAGCAAAAGTTTCTTCAAAATCAATTTCTTCTACTTGAGAATATCCTTTACATACCAGTCTTGCTTTGTTTCTTACAACTTCACCATCTTCATTTAGTTTATTCCTTAAGACCCATTTGGTTCCAATCACATTTTTGTCTTCAGGTCTAGGAACAAGATCCCAAGTGTGATTCTTTTCAATTTGCATTAATTCTTCTTCCATGGCTTTTACCCAATTTTCATCATTGCAAGCTTCACTTACTGAATTTGGTTCAATCTTTGAAATCAAACAAATCTCCTCTTGATCTTCAACAATTCTTCTCCTAGTTCAAACACCTTTATATCTATCTCCTATGATCATATCTTCAGGATGATTCAGTCTTACATAACTAGGAGTTTTGGGATTTATTTGAACCTCTGTTTCTTGAGCTTGTTCTTCAACATCTGCACTATCTTCTTGAGTCACTGGATTTTTTGGATCAATCTGAATCTAAGTCTGGGTTTGAACTTGTCTTCCTTGACTTTGACTTTCATCTTGATCATCTAATTCATATCCGCAAGACCTGGAATGTCCTTATTTGCTCTCATCAACTCTAACATTTGCACTTTCAACAATTTTTTTCAATCTTTTGTTAAGGCACTGGTATGCCTTACTTTGGGTAGAGTAACCCATAAATATCCCTTCATCATTTCTTGCTTCAAACTTGCCTAGATCATCATCTTTTTTGATATAGCACTTACTATCAAAAACTCTGAAGTATCTCACAGTAGGAGGATGACCAAACCATAGTTCATAAGGGGTCTTACTAGAATTACCTTTGATCTGCACCCGGTTGAGAGTGTAGACAACAGTACTCACAACTTCTCTCCAATAGACTTGTGGAACATTTGCTTCCATCATCATGGTCCTCATAGCTTCTTGAATGGTCTGGTTCTTTCTTTCCACAACTCCATTCTGCTGAGGAGTTCTAGGAGCAGATAACAGTTTTTTTATTCCATGCTTTTCATAGAATGTATCAAACTCACCAGAGGTAAATTCTCCACCTCTGTCGAAGCTCAGACACTTTATTCTCTCACCAATCTCATTTTCCACCATAACCTTGAACACTTTAAACTTGTCGAGAGCTTCTTATTTTTCTTTTAAGAAGTTTACCCACATCATCCATGAGTAATCATCAATCAACAACATAAAATATCTGTCTCCTTGCACACTCTTTATTCTAGCAGGACCACATAGATCAGTATGTACAAGTTCCAACCATCCATTTGAAAAATGTTCTTTGGTCTTGAATGAAATTTTGTTTTGTTTACCCAATTGACATTCTCTACACATGTTATCAATAGGTTTCACAAATTTTGGAAGATCTCTCAGAGCTTAAGTAGAACTTATCTTAACAATGTTAACAAAATTTACATGACACATTCTCCTATGCCATAACCAACCCTGATCAATCTGAGCAATCAAACAACTTTTGTTAGAACTATTCAATTGAAAGATGTTACCTCTAGTCTGAGTACCAAATACAATTTCAGTTCCAGAGCTTTCCAAGATTCTGCATTTTCCATCTTTGAATCAGAGATCATAACCCTTGTCAACCAACTGTCCAACACTAAGAAGATTATGCTTCAATCCTTTCACATACAGAACATCATTAGTATTATTCTTACCATCAAAAGAGATGGATCCTTTTCCATAGATACTACCAGCTGAGTTGTCTCCAAATTTCATAATTCCACCTTCATATTTTTCAAAGCTTACAAACTTACTTTTATCACCAGTCATATGATGAGAACATCCACTGTCAATTATCCATTCATCCTTTTCTACAACCTGAGCAGCCAAGGCACTTTCCACATTTGCACAGCTAGTAGACTCAGTAGGTACTGGATCTTCTTCTTTAATAGCAATGAACACCCAATCATTTTCAGTGTAATGTCCATGATCAGACTCATCATCTGTGACTCCTTTTTCACCAGCATCTTGGACATAGTAGCATTTCTTCTGAACTCTAGACCTATTAGGGTTTGGCTTTGAACCCTTCTCCGAACATCTTGAGGCAAAATGACCAATCTTATTACAAGTAAAACATTTGAATGGCAACTTTCCTTCATACTTACTAGATCCTCTTGGCAATCTTTTGGCAAAAAAGGCTTCGAGTTCATTAGACTCAGTTTCATCATCTACAAGATCCTTCCTTGTCTTGTCAAACCTATTTGATCTTCTTGAAGAGCTTTCACCTAGATCATACCTTTGTTTTCCATGAATACTAGCTTTAAATGTAGATTCAGACTTAGGAAGAGAATCACCAAACTCACTCATTTCAATGCTAAAAGTTTACCAACCAACTGATCCCTTGTAACAGTTGTCACAGTCCTGATTTCTTCAATGGCAGCAACTTTATGCTTGTAGGCCAGAGGTAAGGATCTGAGCACTTTGGCAGCAATTTCTGATTCATCCAATACTCCACTAGCACACCTTATATCGCTCACAAGTTCATTCACTTTTAGCATGTATGAGGTAATATTTTCATCTTCACTCATCCTTAATCTTTCATATCTACCCTTTAGGCTTTGCAGCTCGACACATTTGACATATTCATCACCTTCATGAAGGGTTTTCAACTTCTCCTAGATTTCCTACGCGGCCTTCAAATCTAGTATATTTGTCATTTCTGTATCAGACAGGGCACTCAACAAGGCTTCTTTAGCTCGAATGTTGTTCTCAGCATCTTTGATTTCATCTGGAGTTGTAAGACCTTTTTTTAGAATCTTATACTCATTCTCTGTTATTGACCAATAGGCATCACCCATACATTGCAAATGACACTGCATGCGCATCTTCCACAGAGTATAATTTGTTCCATCAAATCTCAGACTTTCCTTCTTGTAAGTCGACATTCTGGATCTCCTCAAACAGTCAAGCTTCTTTCAGAGGAACTTGGTTTTGATACCAATTGTTGGAATTAGGCCAGACAAATGAGAGGGGGGGTGAATCAGTTGTCCACAAAATTAAACTTTTCTTCCTTTTAATCTTCTTTCACAACTTACAAATAGATCAATGATGTAAACATTAAAGCATGAAACAATAAGACATGAGAAGAAACAAAATTAACACAATTGACACCAAGATTTTTAACGTGGAAACCCGGTTAAGGGAAAACCATAGTGGGGGTTGACCCACAAGATTCGTACCCTGTTAAAAGTACTTAAAAATGGGAAGGCACTTGCCTTCGAGTGCACTACCTAGAGCTCACTGCTCAAAAGAGGCTCACTACCTATAGAAATTTATTTTTAATACAGAAGGAATTAACTGAGAAATAACATCTTCATGCCTAGTTCAGTCTCATTGAATGCTCAAAAAAATCTATTCTTCTCCCAAATACTTCTTCACTATCACTTCATCCTTTACTGTTCTTGTTTCTCTACTCCTCCTCTTCTCTTCTCTACCTCTGATCCTTTCTTTAGATTTGATTATTTCGCACAAGGATGATTTTCCACAACTCATCAACAAGTATTTATATGCTTCATCAACCTTGGAATGAACATCAAGGTCAGCACTACAAACATATGACTTAATGCGAATCACTAATCTATCGGCCAAACATAGCTGGGACTCAAATCTTCCTCAATCAACACGCTATGCTCCATAGAATTGCTTTTAGATCATCCGCAACACGTAGAATCATCTGGTCGGCCAAGACTGGGAAAAACAACAACACCAAGGAATATATCTTCAACAATGAGCTCAATCTTCAATGTGGACCTCCAACACAGCAGTCACATGATTCAAAAACCTCCATAAGTACATTGAATTCAACAAAAACATCCGCACTCCTCCAAATCATCAGAATCACTTGCATCTTCTTCTGGAACCTCAAGAACACTGTCTGCCATGACTGTCACACTGTAAAGATTGCTTACGGACCTCCAAACCACGAACCACTTGAGTTGATGACACACACTAACTTCCAAAACATGTCTCTAGATCCATGGATCATAGTGTTTCATTTGCGGATCTATCTAGACCAATTTCCCATCACTCTTTCTTTTCTGAACACTGCGAAACCCGATTATACTCAGATGGTTATAACTTCTTCAAATCTTCATGCGGACCTTTCAAATCTTAACTGGATCTACTAAAGACAATCCTCTACACAACCTTATGGTCTGCATACAATGATCTTCATTAATTTTCTCAATATCCTCAATATTCCACTCTTTTAAGCAGGTAATATAATAGGATACAGTTGACACCAATAAGGATATGTTGACATTGATGACAACACCAATTAGGCACATATTTGCAACACAATTCTTGTAGGTTAAGGTGTTGGTAGGGTCCATAGAATTGAGACCATAATAGTTTATGAGTATATCTAGAGACTCTTTAGACTGTTTCACAAAAAAATCTTCAGTCAACACACTAAAAGAGCTGCATTCACCATTGAAACCCAACCTAGAGGAATTATCAAACCATTTGTTGAATCAAGAATCCCTCAGAGCCTCTGAATCTCCCATCATAATGGTAGACATTTAAGGTGGGGATGAACCATTCAATAGGACCTTTTCATATCCTATATCCATAACCCTAGAGAGAAATGAACCACCTATGAAAATATCTCTTCCTCACTCCTACCAACTTTTATAGGAAAAGTTTCAAAAGACTTGAAATAATTTCTATTTGAATTTAAGGTCCTTTGTCAAACTTATGACTATGGAATTGATATTAAGAAATTGAAACTGTTTCCCTCCACTTTAAAAGAATCAAAATTATGTTGGTTCATGGGATTAACTGTTGATTTTATACATACTTGGGAGAAAATGGAGACAATTTTTCTTGATAAATATCAGGATTACTGTAGAGTTCGATATAGGAAGGAGGAACTTTTTAGAATGAAGTAGATGGAAGATGGGTGTAATGCCCCTCCATTTCTCATCTTGGATGTGTAGATGGTCTGGCTAAGGAGCATGAAGATGAAGCTAAAATAATAGGAATATTTAGGGTATGTTAGAGAGTTGATGTTGTACATTATATGATGTTGGTAGATGCTACATTCATGTTGATGACATTCCTGATTATTCTCATGTGTGGTTTCATATGACAGTTGGTATGTTTTATCGATAATCTTTGTTGCAACACTGATAATTTATATGCTCTGACATTGTTTTACATTCAGGTGATTATGATGTTGATCTTACTATAATTGTCATATGTTAGCATTGATTTTTATGTGACTGATTCTGTATCATAGGATGTTATGTTGTGATGTTTTGTGTGGATTAATCTTATTATGTGTATCATGTGATTATCTGATGATGGTTTTTATTTAGTCATTCAGTAACTGATTGCTATGTGTGTTGTGATTACGTGTTTGATGTGATGGTGAAAGGGACAGTGTCACATTACTCATGTGTGAGTACTCTGCTACGCTGCGATTCCCTTTCATGGTGTATTTGACTATATGATTATATATATGATTGTTGTTATTTCTTTCGTTTAAAAAAAATTGTCCTTTTTGTAAGTTTAGTTCTATTATCCTCTGGGTTCCTTGGCGGTGCGTTACAATGGAAATTTAGAAGACTATGTTGACCGCTTCTTGTTTGTTCACAGAAGATGTGGTAGTAGTCTAGATGGAGAACTAAGTAAGACTATCTTCTTGAGAGGAATTGATGAAGATGCTAGAGAAGCCTTAAATCTTATGGGGTGAGGAGATATCAACAAAGTAAGATTTGATGAGATATCAACAACAGCCTATGGGCCCCCTAGCATAGGTGCCATAGCAGCCACCATAGGTGCCACTGCAACCACCACAATAGTAGCAATGACAACCCAGATCTCCCACCGAGTTAGGTAGGGAATCATTAGCCCAGGGCTGGCATATATTGTTGTACATTTTTGAGCCCTTTGAGGCCTTTTGTATCATAACTTGTATTATTTTGAGCTATGTACATTATGTTTTTGGTGATGTATTATGACACTTGATGATCTATGATGATGATGGTTATGCATTTATGATGTGTTATGGATTATGTTGATGTATGCACCTATCTTTCATGATGATGTTTATGTTTATGGATGCATTATGTGATGTGATACAGTTATGATTTTATGCATATTATAATAATGTGATGAGTTTATGAGATTGTGGATGCACTTATGATGTATGTGATGGATATACTGATGATGCAGATGTTAACATGTTATGGCTTCATGTATATTGATGATGTGATGGATGTTTTTCTGTTTATGTTGCATTATGTGGTTTTTATGGGCAATGATTACATTGATGGTACTTAGCGGGCTTGTTGGCAAGCCCTTATTAATGGAATTCAATTCAGATATTAATTGTTGTAAGGATTTTTTGATGTTTCTAATATCTGAGATGACCTTGTGGATTTATGCATGGATGCTTTATTATGATGCTTATGATGTGTGCAAGTGGTACTTGACGGGTTCTATCCCTCATGTCTTCATTATTATGCTACGAGTTGACTTTATTTCATGGATGAATGATGTTGTGAATGTAATGCTTATGATGATGATGGGCTATGCATGTTATATGATGGTGTTATGTTTTGATTATGTTATGTATGGATGTTTTGATTATGGATTATGATGTGGATGTGGATTGTAAATAAATGTTCAGATTAATAAACATTTATTATGGATGCAATATGTAGTGGAATGGAAATATATGTTTACCTTAATAAACATATATTATATATGCAAATGGACTTAAAATAAAAATGCAATGGTTTAGGTGATTATGATAATGCAACTAATGTAATGATTTATGCAGTGATCAAGTCATGACACACGTGATGTTCTTGTACAACCCTGGGTGATGGGGCTTGGTGGTAGGGGGATAGGCGGGGAGGGGAACTAATTTATGGGTTGGGTAAGGGTAGGTTGGGTTTATGGGTTGGGTAGGTTTGGGGAAGGGAATGGGCTAGAGGGAAAGGCAATTGCTAGGTCATGATATACCATGTCATTGAGGGGATGAAGATGTGTTAGGTTGGTTCTAGATGGGTGGAGGGTAGGTGAGAAGAGGGGGGGTTGAGTTTAGAGGATTGGGGGGGGGAGGGATGGATAGATGGGGTGATTAAAAATCTAGGCCCAAATAGTATGGTTGGATGAGTGCTTGAAAGATGAATTGAGCTAGCTATAGTAGTTGCATAAGATTAACTAAGAGCATTTCTTGATTTATTGTAGCAATGTAGGATACATTTCACAAAGTTATGAGATGACCTAGGTGATGATATATATCCCACAATTGCATGGACTAGATTCACAAACAATAGGTTGATTTCATGCATTCCCAAGGTAGTATAATCTTGCGTAGCCAAGGGAAGGGGACTCATCTACCATGAGTGTTCATAGTACATATAAGGTATTACTACCTGTATATGCAAATGAGGCACACCATGCTAGAATTGACCCAAGCTTCAAGATATGAATACTATTCTTAGAGCAAAGAAATCCACCCACAAGAATAGCATACAAAAACAAGTAGGAGAGTGAAATGATTAAGGGTACTTAGTAATTATTTCACCCCTACAAACAGAAGTGAATTGCATGTTATTTGCCAACCATTATGATAATAATGCAACCTGTCTAGTCAATGTTGCATATCATCATACTAGTTGAAAGAAAGTTGCTTTCTTGCATTCAGAAGATAAAAACCAAGAATCAAAAGACCAACAAAAAGAAACAAAAAGCCATTGTGTGCTCTTGCCAAGATAAGTGTTGATAGGATGACAGATTCTGTCCATTGTAGGAACGATATATCCTAGGACACGAATTGGTTGGATTTTGTTGGATAATTTTTGAAAGGTGGGCAAAAGGACAGTTGGGACATGTGTTGGATTATAGTTGGCATGTTGATTGATGATCTTTGCGTGAGGTGCGATCGTTCAAGGGTATGCTTAGCATGTGTATCATTTGTTGGATCTAGCAAGCTCAATGAATAGGGACCATCCAAATAGGTTGGATGGGTGCATCTTATGTACCTGAGTACTGGATACTTCCTTCGTATTCCAAACTGCCTACATACCCTATGTCCACAGGATCAAGGTACTTTCAAGATGTAGGTGAGATGAATATGTAGTTCTGGCAAGACTTGATGATGTGGGAATGGTTTAGGATGAATGTTGAAGATGAGGTGTGCAATGATGATGTGAGTGTTTTTTGGATTTTTTTGCTTTTTTCAATGTTTTTGTATTTTTTGGATTTTGTAATTTTTTTGGATTTTCTGATGTTTTTGGATTTTTTTATTTTGTAATTTTTTTGGATTTTTTTGATGTTTTAGATTTTTTGAGTTTTCAGTTGTACAGTAGGAAGCTTACAAGGATCCTTGTTCCACAGATTAGCCTTAAGTGGGATGATGCTGGGTCGGTGATTGACATTTCAAAATTCCAAGCCATGGAAGGTGTTTTTGATATGGAGTGTTGTGATGAAGAATAGAGCTTATCAAATGGTGGAATCAGCCACTACACGTGGCACTTGAAATAGGTTTTCACCATGGTATCAATCCAAGGCATCACCGAAGTGATTTTCACCATTGGACGTCTTTATTGCACTCAGGTTTTTCTTGATTTTTTTGATTTTTTGCTTGGGATACTCGATGGGTTATGCATAGAACTTTTTTAGATGCAAAATATTCATGGGCTCATCCAGAGGCTACCCCTCAGGTGTTACAAGCTGATATGCTCTTGATCCGTAGCTAGCGGTGATGACATAAGGCCCCAACCAATTGGGTTCAAATTTTCTTTTCTTAGGGCATTCTTGCAGATTCTTCTAGTTTTCCATGAGGACACGGTCACCTACTTCAAACTTGCGGTTCTTGATTTTCTTGTTGTAGCTTCTTCTCAGGTGGTTTTGGTAGGCCTATAGATGGTTGAGTGCATCCAGATGTTTCTCATCCAATAGTTCTAGCTCCTATAGCCTTGCAACTCGGTACTCCTCATCAGTGATTATGTTCTATAGGGATATTCTAAGTGATGGGAGCTCAACCTCAATATGTAGGATGGCTTCAGATCTGACTACTAGGGAGTATGGTGTGGCTCCTGTGGGTGTGCAGATACTAGTGCAGTAGGCCCATAGGATGGGATTGAGTTGAAGGTGCCAATCACGACCATCTTCATTAACTATTTTCTTCAGAATATGTAGGATGGTTTTGTTTGAAGCTTCAACCTGTCCATTACCTTGGGGGTAGTATGGAGTGGAGAAATGGTGTTGGATTTGGAAATTTTCACACAGGGTGCAGACTTCCTAGTTTTTGAATGGTTTCCCATTATTTGTGATAATGGAATGGGGTATGCCATAACGACATATGATGTAATGAAGGATGAAATTGGATATTTGGATTTCGGCAGTGAAAGTGAGTGGAATTGCTTCCACCCACTTGGTGAAGTATTCGGTGGAAGTGATGATGAATTTATGACCATTAGAGGATGGTAGGTGAATCTTTCCTACGAGGTCGAGTCCCCATTGTGAAAGGGCCACAGAGTTGTTATCGGTTGCAGTTCCTGTGATGGTGCATGGATGAGATCCCCATGCTGTTGACACGATAAACACTTTTTCATAACCGGTAGGCATCTTGCTCCATGGTTGGCCAATAGTACCTCGTTCTCAAGATTTTTTTAGCTAAGGTAGGTCCACTCGAGTGTGCCCCACAAATGCCTTTGTGTACCTCTTGTAAGGCCACTTCAGCTTCCCTAGAGTCTAAACATCATAAAAGTGTACCATCAAGACTCCTTTTGTATAGGGTGTCACCTACGAGAGTGAAGTGGGAGGCTTGACAGATGAAGCTTTTTCACTAGGAGGGTGAAAGGTTAAGGGGTATGATGTTATCATGGAGGTACATGTATGTCTCTTGATACCAAGGGGAGAGGGGACCAACAATCTTGGACACCAGTTCTTCTTGGGGAACATCATAGGCTGGTATATGGAGTTCTTCGATCAAGAACTCACACTTCTTGTTGTCCTTCATGTCTACCAGGGATCCTATTATTGCCATGACATCTACAACTTTGTTCTTTAGCCTTGGAATCTGTTCAAAGTGGATGTCATAAAAATAACCTTTGAAGTCATCCACGATCCTTTTGTAGGGTAGGAGCTTATCATCCTTGGTTTTATACTCATTGTTCACTTGCCTGATGACCAGTTGAGAATCTCCATAGACCATTAGCTTGTCAATCCTCCACTGAATTGCCATACGAAGTCCTGTGATAAGAACCTTGTACTCCGCTACATTGTTTGTGCATGGAAATGTAATCCTGTATGACTTGGGGATGGTGTCACCTTGAGGGGTAACAAACAAAATGTCTGCCTCCAAGCCTCAGTGCGTATATGACCCATCAAAGTACATTTTCCATGGTTCTACTGCTAGTGCTATAGTCAATATAGATTTGTCAGGAAACTCTGCAAGTGTAGTCTGCTTTGTGGGGATAGGTGCCTTAGCTAATTGATCAACAATGACTTGTCCCTTAATGGCTTTTCTTTCCGTGTACTCAATGTCAAACTCACTTAAGAACATTACTCATTTAGCCATTCGTCCAGTAAGGGCAGCCTATTTAGTAGATACTTGAATGGATCAATCTTGGCAATGAGCTTAGTTTTATGATTAAGCATGTAGTGTCTTAACTTATGTGAGGTGAAGATGACAACTAGACATGCTTGCTTGATTGGAGTATAGTTCAGCTCATAGATCACCAAGGTACGGCTGATCTAGTATATTGCTCTTTCTTTTCCTTGTTCGTCATGCTATGCCAACAAGGCCCCTATAGCTATTTCAGTTGTTGAGATGTATAAGAGTAGGGTCTCTCCTTGTTTTGGTGGAGTGAGAATAGGGGGATTAGCCAAGTACTTCTTCAACTAATCAAAGGTAGCTTGACATTGATTATCCCAAACAAAGGTTGTGTTTTTTCATAGCAGATGCTGAAATGACTGACATTTAACGGCAAGTTGTGCTATGAACTGGCAGATGGATTTGAGCTTCCCTTGCAGACTTTGTAATTGCTTCAGTGTTTTTGGAGGGGCATCTCTGTGATGGCTTTAACTTTGGCGGGATCCACTTCAATTCCTCTTCTTGAGACTATGTACCCCAAAAGTTTTCCAGAAGTGACCCCGAAGACATATTTTTTTGGGTTTAGCCGCATGTTGTACTGCTCTAGCCTGTCAAAGATTTTAGCCAGTACATCTAAGTTTTCCTCTTTGGTCTTTGATTTTCCCAACAGGTCATCCACATAGTCCTCCATGATGTGGTGGAAAAGGTCATGGAAGATAACTGTCATGACGCATTAATATGTTGCTCCTGGATTTTTCAGGCCAAAAGACATCACCACCCAACAGTATATCCCCCACGGGCATATGAAGGACATCTTATGTTGGTCTTCTTCTGCAATCCTGATCTGATTATATCCTGAAAAGCTATCCATTAAGGATAACATCTCATGCCCTACAGTGAGGTCCACTATAATATCAATGTTGGTAAGGGAAAGTCATCTTTAGGGCATGCCTTGTTAAGGTCCCTAAAATCTATGTAGCATCGGATGCCGCCAGTGACTTTTGCTACAGGTACTATGTTGGATACCCACTCAGGGTAGTCTATTGGTCGGATGAATCCCACATCTAGGAGTTTCTTCAGCTCTGCCTTAACAAGGAGCGCAATTTGAGGATTTGTCTTTCTTAGCTTTTGTTTTACAGGTTTTACATCGGGCCACACCGTGAGATGATGAACAACCAAGGCAGGATCTAGCCTCGACATATCATCATAGGTCCATACAAAATTATGGCTTCTTTGTTTGAAGAAAGCTACAAAATTCACTTGTTCTGTTGTGGTAAGAGACTTTGCTCTGAAGGTGATCTTTGGTGCTTCCTCTATTCTAAGGTTCATTTCTCACGATGGCTCCACAAGGATTGGTGATCTATCTGGATATACCTTCTCTATTTTGGGAAGTCCCATGCTTCCATCTTCTAGCGCCTCATGGAGATTTTCACTAGAAGATACGTCCTTTATTTTTATTTTTTCTTCACCTAAAAGTGCCACAGAGTAGTTTTCACTAGGGGGCGTTGTTTTTATTTTTATATTTTTGTGACTAGAAGCATGGGTGGTCTCATAGAAATAGGTAGACGTGTCAAGTTCCATGATGTATCTAGCTTTGTGATCTCCCAGAGGAAAGTGATCTTTGACCCCCATCATTTCTGCTATGGCTTCATCGTTCTGTGCTACATCAAGGATAGGAGGTCCCTATTGGTCCCAATCTATAAGGTCTGGGTATACAAGGGGTAGGTCATTAGATGTGGAGGTTACAGTGAAAATGGTACATATGGAGGACTCAAAGAATTCAATGAAGTCACTAAAGGAGTCTTGATGGTCTTCTTCGTTAATTTTATTGACTATAGGGGAAACCTTAGCGACCTCACCTTGGATACACTCGCCACTAGTGAGGATATACTGTTGTTTTCCATATCGTAACCCTTGAGTATAGGGATTCCTTGTTGCTTGAATCAGCTCTATAATCCCTTGTTCACGGAGGCCAATACCGCCTTGTCCTCTATAGCCCATGTATTTGACAATTTCTAGACCTTTGCCATAGATTTTAGCTGGTATGGTAGGGGCTTCCTGTTCTGCTTCTTCTCTATACAACCAGGAGGATACATCTTCAAGCACATCCTGATCAAGGAGATGCTTTCTTTCAAAGAGAGACGATGGTTTGCATTTGATGACGACTGTAGAGACATCCTCTTCTTTCGGGGCATCGAATGTTTTAGGATTGGATAAAGTCCCTACATGAAAGGTACAGTGCAGGTCATATTCCCCACATCCCATGTCACTTATCTTGATTTTGACCTTGGGTGGGGGGGTTGTTTGGGATGAAGTGGTAGTGATGTTGGCAGGGTCAACATATGAGGTGGATGTTGTAGGGTCAGTTTGGGAGGCAATTTTCTTGATAGCCTTGTTGTACAGACAGAAAGTATGGTTGTGTCCTTCCAAGAAGCTACAGTATTGGAAGGGGCAGGGATCAACATAGATAGTTACTTCCATGTCATTATGAGGGAACTTTAGGCATTGATGAAATGTGGAGGGGACGGCTTGCATGGCATGGATCCATGGTCAGCCGAGGAGAATGTTGTATGGGAGGTCAAGATCAAGCACTTGGCATTTGATCTCCAAGATTTTCTGCCCTACTTGAATAGGAAGTTTGATGGTGCCTTCAGATAGCCTCTCAGTGTCATCATATCCTTTTATGGTTATACTTTCACTAGAATCTACAACCACATCAGAGTATCCCAAGTGTTTTAATAATTTAAGAGTGCAAAGGTTTAGGCCGAAGCCACCATCTATTAAGACTCTCTTTATGGTATGTTTGTGGATATAGACTTCAATGTGTAGGGTGTCATTGTGTGAACCATCAAAGGTGAGAAGGTATTTCTCAGAGAAGGTTAAATGGTGAGGCGAAGTGATATGACCCACCATGGCTTGGAATTGTTCAACATTCAGGTTAGTGGGGACTTGGGTTTCTATTAGAGCTTTGTCAAGGATTTCCTTGTGAAGGGGAGATGTATGGAGTAGTTCAAGAATGGAGATTTGGGTGGGGGTTTTATCTAGATGATCTAGGAGATTGTATTTATGGGCTGATGGTGAACGGATGGATGGACGGTTTGGTTGATGGTTTGGTGTGGATGTGGATGTTTGATCGGTGGTGGAAGCCACACAGATGGACACGGCCACAATGGGTAGTGAAAACACAGTTAGGTAACTTAGCTCGAAGGGTGATTGTGTTGACATGGTTAGATGATTCTTCTATCTGACCCATGATGGAGTCAAAATAAGCAGGAGGGGGAACGATGTGGTAGGCTTGGTTTGAGGATGAGGCCTTTCCCTTGTTGTGGTTAGGTAAAGGGTCCTTCTAAGCTCCAAGGTTGGTATTGGGTGATTGTTGTGGGGTTTCATCGAGTTTGACTCTACCATTGACTATGAGATCTTGTACGTAATGTTTTAGCTTCATGCAATCGGCTATTTTGTGGGCTATGACACGGTGGTAGTCACAATAATCATTTTCATTATACCACGCAGGTTTGAATTGATTTTCATCATAAGGCTTAATGGGTGGAAGAATTATTAAATTATCTTTTATAATTTTGACCAAGACCTCTTCGATTGGTTCTCCTAAGGGCGTGAATTTCCTTCGAGGGGTATTATTTTGTTTTGGTGGTCCTCTTGGGATATTTACATTATTTTTGGGGGGTGCATTTGGGGTGCTTAGTTTTGTACATTTTGGATGGCCTTCACATCAGTGATGCCATCATTGAGAGTGTTCTTGTTCTTCCCCAAAAGTGAGGTTTCTTATTTGATTGCACATTGTTATTACATGTGTTTGGGGCGTTGATGTTGACTTTATTATTGTTGTTGCTGTAGGGTTTGTTGTCGTATAGCTTAATCGAACCCTTGGCAATAAGGGCTCTCTCGATGGTGGTGCCCTTTTCAATGAATTCTTCAAAAGTGGACACACATATGATATGTAAATGGAAACCCATCTCTTGATTAAGATTAGCCACAAACATTGTGACTAATTGCTTCTCAGGGATTGGCCAAGGGAGTTTTCTTACTAAGCCTCTCCACCTTTGCTAGAATGTGGCAAAGGATTCTCCACTCTTTTGTTTGGTGTTGCAAATGTTTGTCATGGATACTTCATGTTTGAAGTTGTAGGAGAAATGATTAAAAAACTTCTTTGCAAGCTCAGGAAAAGTCCTAATGCCCAGAGGAAGGTGTGTAAACCATTCGACGGCTTGACCACCAAGGCTTCTAGGAAAGAGTCTCATTAGGTATGTGTCATTGTGTGAGACTTCAAGTCAAGCGATGTAAAACTCCCTAAGGTGGTCCCTAGGGTCTCCCTTTCCTTTGTATTTGTTGAATTTGGGTGTCTCAAAGTTCTTAGGAAAGGGAGGCATGTATAGTGTTTGATCGAAAGGGTATGGACAAATATCCTCAAAAGAATATTGTTTACACTTGCCACCATGTTACATATCATCTACCTTTTGGATTAGGGTCTATACAACACTTGTTAGATTCGGTGTCGGTGGAGGTTGTGGGATGTATGTCTATAGGTTGATGAGTTGTTGGAGGTTAGGTGGGATTTGGTATTGGGCTATTTGGTTTTGGGGGATGAGGTTTTGATTTTGTGGGATGGTGTTTTGACTTTGGTTAAGTTCAGCGATGTATTGTTGGTAGGCGTGGAGTTGTTGGAGAACGTGAGGTGGTAGTTGGGGATTGGGATTATGTTGTGTAGATGATACAACGTGAGGTTGTATGTATGTGAAATTGGATGGGTTGGTGTTGGATGGATTGGTCGTGTTGTGAGGCAGTTGTGAAAGAAATTGACTCATCTAGGCTATAGTGTTGGGGTTGAGGGGAGGCACACTTGTGGAGGCACTCGTGTGCATTGGGATGCTAAGAATGCCTAGGATGATTTGGGGAATGGATGCGGTTATGTTTGTTGTAGTGGTAGATGTGACAATGGGGTTAGAGACGGTAGGATTTGAGACACTAGGGGTTGTTGACACGTTGGTGGGGGTTGTGGATGTGGTACCATTAGAGTTTGTGGGAGCAGTAGATACGATAGGGTTTGAGGTTTGAGATATTGTAGGGTTAGTGTGTGACATAGAAGGTTGTGAAGATGTGGTGGGATTGGTGTTGGATGTGGATGGTTGGGATGGGGTAGTGATGTTGGATAGTTGTGCACCATTTCTAAGAAGAAAATCAAGATATCTACTAAGATCCAATTTTAGAACCCTATCCAATATATCCATGTTATCGGGAACTTGTGTAAAGTTTAAGACATCTTGATCTACTTGGTTGGTGGTGGTGTTTTGGGTAGGTGGTTGTGGTTGTAAAAAGGCAAAGGGATTTATGTTTGGATCGTATGGGGGCCTTTGCAAGACCGTGGGTAGGTTGGGTACTTGTTGGCCAATTGGTACATTGTTTTGGTCGGTTGGAGGCATTCATATGCCCATGTTGTTTCCAAAGTTGGCCATCTCTTGATTTTTCTTGTGTTGGGATCTTGTTATGGGCATGCAAGGATATGAATTTTGATTTTGGGGTGGATTAAGGTTTAGACCTTAGAGAATTTGGTTTGATTTATTGGACCCAAAGAGGATATGGTGATGAAATGGAACAAAAATTTAGGTGCAAGAGAGTACACTCCCTATAATCTAAATTTATGGATGAAAAGAGGTTATGGTATGATTTTGAGTATAGGTTTTGACCTTTGGGAGATAAATCTCAAAAAGGTGGCAACCTAAGGATGGTAGATGTCAAGGATATTGATTTTCACAAAAAATTGGACCAAAAGGATGGAGGATAGATTGGATTGTTTGAGGATGATTTGATGAGAGAGATTTGATAATGATTTGGGGGATGCTTCAACTAAGGAAAACCTTAGGTGACTTAGATGTTTGATAGGATAGATTTGGATAATGATTTTTGGAAGGGATATTGAAGTCAACAAATGAGGTCAAGTAGGTCTAGATTTTGGGTGTTGCACAATGGATGTTTTCTCTTTGCTTAAAGTAGACTTATGACCTCAAGCCAAAAGGGATGATTATTCTAATTAAAGGTAGACTAATGACCAATCAAGAAAAATAGGGTGTGAAAGATGAAATCTAGATTCAACTTTGGCTCAAAGATTGATTTTGAATATGATTTTCGGTGTTCGTTTACATTTTTTGATTGATGTTTTGACTATGAGATTTTGGATGTGTTTGGTGTAGAAGAGTTAAATGGATTGGCGGGTAAAATTGTACAAGGATGTATTTGGTCCAAAAGTAGGTAAAAATCAAAGGGGATGAAAAGCTATGGAAATGGATGGATTATGGTTGGATTCACTAGTATGGGGAAGGGTCCAATAATGGGAATGATTTATTCTCTAAGGTCAAAATGGGGATATGGATGAGAAATTTTGGATCAAAGTAGATGTGGGTTTTGATAGATTTTGGAAAGGTGACTGTCGATTGTGGATAGGTAGGTCCTAAAGGTCCCAAAATTTTTTTCTAAGGCCATGGATAATTTGACCTATAAATAGCACCAAAACCCAGGTAGATGGCTCCATAACAGAAAGAAATGGCACTAGGAATCTGTGAAATGGTGCCAAAATAGATCAGAGGTGATCACTGTTTTGGCAAGGGGTGGATTTTGATGTCAAACTTGGATTTTATGAAGATCAAAGGTTGGTCAAATGTTGTAATGATGCCTCAAATGATGTTTTCTTGGCAAGTTTTTGCAAACACTTCAAACAAAGAGCACACAATAGGCAAAGGTTTGATGTGATGTTATGAGCTCAATGTGTATGTTCAAGAAGCCCCTCAAGGCCCAAATTTCCATAGGTATAACACAATCGAAAGCACTTGAAAACAATGCTTAAACTACCTAAGGTTAAGGTGAATGGTGACTTGCCAAGCCCACAACTTGGAATCTCTGACACAAATGTCAACATGCTAACAAATAGGCATGTCTCATTATATTGTCTTCTCGAGAGAGGATGGATAGGGGCCTCCTGCATTGGAAGGATGACACAACCACCCTTTTCTTGGAAAGCTATGTATAGCTTATGCTAGGCTGAGGATTTCCATCTCATCTCAAGGGAGCCATATGGTGAGAATCTTGGGGGCAAAACCAGCTATGCCCTTGTCTTGAAACAAATTTCCAAAAGGCCAAAAAGGGTAGGCTTCTAACCAAAGGTGTTTAGTGGGGGAACATTTGGGGGATTGACACGTTACGAGAACCTGATAAACCACTTAAGGTTTTGACTAGCTCTACTAGGAGTTTCATATACAAAAAGGTACTACTTCCTTTCAAGCTAACATCGAATGGTAAGCGCTAATACTGATTTGGACTTGGCTTTTGCCTTATCCTATTTTATATAGCAGACCGAATGAAAGTACCGCTTGGGGTCGCCAATGAGTTCTCCTTGTGGATGTGTCTCAAAGGCAGGCCCATTCTAAGAAAATGAAAAAGAAGAGCGTAGAACCATTTCTCTTCACCCAAGATCCTTGTAAAAAGGTGAGGGGAGAGGATACTTCGATTCTATCCCTTGGGTTCTACTAACATAACGTGCAAGTGCACAAGACACACCAAACAAGAGCTAATGTTCCTTTTAAACCCAAATCAAAGTGTGCCTAAAGTTGTTGTTGCAAACACTTATTAATTTTAATGCACCAAATTCAAATGTTGTCTATGCTAGGCACACAAATGGTTCTTTTTAGGTACACCAAAATGAAATGTTTGAGGATTTTTTGTCAAGCAAATGTTAATTTTAGTACACCAATTCCAAATGTTTTCTAAACTACCAAGCAAGGGTTCTTTTTATGAGCACCAAAACAAAATGTGATCTATGCTAATAAAACCCTACAAGATGTTAGTAGTTTCAAGATTGTGGTCTTGGATGGTTGAATATAACCTGCAGAATAGAGACAAACACCTACACAGATCCCAAAGTTAGTACAAAAAATAGCACTGAAACAGATGCGAAAGGCACCACAGAGATCTAAAATCATGCCATAGAAATAGAAAATGGTGCCTCCGACTATTGACAGGGCAAAGACTTACTATCCTAAAATAGCGCTACACAGATTACAAATGGCACCAAAAATACAAAAGGTGCTACAATAATTACAAATTGCGTTGATATACAAGATAGCACCACTACAACCAGAAATAGCGCCAAAATGTAGGAAGGTGCCAAAACATAGAGAAATAGTGCCGCTATGCTTGAAAATTTAGATTGCCTGGTTGGTTGCAGAGGAAAGCGTTGTTCTGGGTCTGAATAGCACCGATACGACGCAGTGTTGGTTAAAGCTTCAAAAAAGATAAGTTTAGTTGCAAGATATTTGTTCAAACAAAGTTAGTGGTTGTTTATTAGCCCAAAGACCTTCAAAATACCAAAAACAATGCTGCAAATGATGTCCTAAACAAACCAACTAAACAAGAGTTAGAAAACAAGATGCCGAGTAGATTTTAGGAAAATTTGGCCATAGTTTCCCCTTGTCTCTGTGTGTTTTCTACAAAAACTGAGAGCTAAAAATGCTGAAAGTATCAGAAAACTAGAAGAAGAAGAAAATATTTAAGGCTTAAGGTGAGTTGGTTTGTCATCCAGAAATGGTGCCACAAAGTTGGGGATAGCGCCACTATACGCAGAAATAGTGCCACTGCGCAGAGGAATGGTACCAAATAGAGAGTGTTTAGCACCAGGACTTGCAAGAACACGTTTTCTAAAACAAAACACTCACAAAAATGTTAGATAGAGACCTTGTGGGTCCCACCGGACATGCCAATGTGATTAGTGAAATCAAAATGAAAGGAAAAACATAAAACAAATGCATAAAACACAAGTATTATACCTTCAAGATGACCCACAAATCCAAGATGAGGTAGAGAGTGTTGCACCCAAACACCCTAGCTTTACCCAAGATGCTCAAATGAGATGTGAAATGCTCTCAACCTATGCAAATCACTAAATAGACCTAGCTCAAGAGGAGAGATTTTGGCATGATAACATTGCTCAAATTGTGGATGATGAAATGGCTTGAGGAGTGTTGTATTTATAGGCATTTTGGGAGAGGATTTGATCCAAGGGTGGAGATTGATTTGGAATATCAATGGTGGAGGATGAAAGTGATGTGGTGGGCCTAGATTCAATCTTAGAAAATGGAGGGCTAGGAATAAAGATGAATTTTAAATTCATCTTGGGAAAGGGGTGGAGTTAATGAGGTTGGGTGAGATGGATTATATGTGAATTAGAAATATACATAGGGAAGAGTAAAATGAATTAAAAATTCATTTGGGGAAGAGTGGGATTAAATGCTTATGACATGTGTAAGAGGTTTTAATGAGGTTGGTTGGCATATGTGTATAAAAAATTATTTTATGTGGCATAGATAATAATTTTTTATTTGAGATGTGTGGGGAAGGGTGTTAATTGGGGTTTGACCATTTTAATCAAGGTTATTACCCTAATTAATATGGCTGGAAAAAATTAGGAAATGGATTAGTGAGGGGTTAAGATTAATTAAATAAGGTTTCATTTAATTAATCCTAGGTCTAGGGTCATGTAGGTTAGGCTAGGTAATTAAATAATAGATATTTAATTAACTAGGGTAGGGATAGGGTAATTAGTAGGTTAAATTAATTAAATAAACATGTTTTATTTAATTAATTGGGTTTAGGGAAAAAAGGGAAATTAATCAAATAAATATTTGTACATTTATTTAATTAATTGGTAATGTTAGACTATTGAATTAATCAAATTAATTCAATTTTAAAGGATGAAATGATGGGAAACTAGGTGTTGGAAAGGATAATTAATTAAATAAAAATTTATTTAATTGTTTGGAAGGGGAATTGATGTGTTTAGTGAAGTCAGAAGTCAGTTAGATGGTGAAGACATTTTTAGGTGTCTACAGATACTATAGAAGCTCTAGCTTTAACCAATATGCAACCTACCTCTATAGTCTTGCAGCTTGTTGATTTATCTATTACCAAACTAGAGGGAGTGTTAGAGGATGTTATGGTTACCATAGACATTTGGAATTACTCAGTGGATTTCCTCATCCTCCAAACAAGAAAGAAGAAATCTGGATACCCAATCATATTAGGTAGACCTTGGCTGGTCATTGCAACAACCCTCATTGACTGTCGATTTGGGAACATGACCATTTATAATAGAAATAAATTAAAAGAGCTCTCCATCTACCCACTAGCTAAACCATCCATGTATTATGAAAAGAAATTATGGCTAGATGATCTCATAAAATCAAATGAAGAAGACACTTCCACACTAGCTATGGTCACAATTGTGGAACATTAAGAGGAATACCATGAACAAGAGGATAATGATGCACAACAAGATGTCTATGGATGGATCCAAATAAATCCCAGAGACACACTGAGAGTATTTAATTGTCCATTTTCAGGCGAAGTAGCATCCTAATTAGATTATCAACAAGCGAAAACATTGCATCAAGTCCTCCCTCACTACTGTCCATTAAATATGCTAATCAACCATTATAGGGAAATCCATTCTATCTACTTAGTTACAAAATCGATCATTGTCCAAACAAACAAACAACTTTCCATCAATGGCTAGTTGACAAGCATAAAAGAAATAAAATTGTCCAAGTTGTTTCAAAACCATACACACAATTTCACATGGGAATATAGGGATATGAAGGGAATTCATCCATGTGTTTATACATATCATATCTATATAGAGGATGTTAGACTTGTAAGGCAACCTGAGAGAAGAATCAACCCTGTAATAAGAGAAATAGTGAAGGAGGAGATAGAGAAATTATTGCAAGTTGGATTTATTTATCCTATCTCTGATAGCCAGTGGGTTTCACCTTTAGTAATTGTGCCAAAGAAGAATAGGAAATGGTGTGTCTATATCAATTATAGGGAATTGAACAAAGCAACTAAGAATGATTATTTTCCTCTCCCTTTTATTGACCAGGTACTAGGTAACTTGGCTAGTAGTCGTTACTTCTCCTTTTTAGACGGGTTTAATGGCTAAAAATAGATCTAGTAGCTCCATAAGACCAAGATAAAACTACCTTCACATGTCCAGGGAGAACATACACTTACAAAGTTTTACCTTTTGGGTTATGCAATGCCCCAGCTACCTTCCAGCGAGTTGTCCTTGCAATTTTTTTAATCTTACCAATACATGTGTTGAGGTATATATGGATGAATTCACAATCCATGGAAGGACATTTAATGAATCTTTAAGTAGCATCAACAAAGTGCTTGAACAATGCAAGGAACATCAATTATCCTTGAATCATGAAAAATATCTTCTCACGATGACTAAAGGAATAGTTTTGGGCCACCATATCTCCCAGGAAGGTATTAAAGTTGATCATAAGAAAATTGAGATCATAGTACAAATTCCTACACCCCAAACTCATATTGAAGTAAGAAATTTCTTAAGGCACATTGTCTATTACAAGTGGTTTATTGAGAAATTTAGCTGAATAGTTGATCCATTGTTTACCCTACTAAAGAAGGATTTTGAATTTAACTAGACTACCCAATGTCAAGAAGTGTTTGAATCCATAAAGAAATCATTAATAACAACTCTAGTTATTAAGGGACCTAAAAAGGGAGAGCCTTTCCACATCCATATAGATGCTTCCAATCAGGCAATTTGAGTTTTCTTAGGAAAAATAAGTGAGTCTGGAGGTATGCATGTCATCTATTACATCAGTAAAAACCTAAACTTGTTATAAAAGAACTATACCACCATAGAGAAAGAATTCATGGCAATAGTTTATGCCATTAATAAGTTCTTCCACTATATCACTAGATACAAGGTATTCGTTCATACAGACCATGCTATCATTAGATACATCATGAATAAAGCTGTAGTTGGTGGCATAGTCATTTGATGGTTGCTCTTATTGTAGGAATTTGACATAATCATAGTTGAAAAACCAAGGAAAGATAATGTAGTTGCTGACTTTTTTCAAGACTGATTGTGCAGAGAAATAATGAGCCAGTTAATGATGTGTTCCCAAATGAACACCTATTTTCCATTTTGATTCAATCACCATGGTTTGTTGATTTTGCTAATTATTTAGCTATAGGAAAGTGTCCTCCATATTTTACTCCAAAACAAACAAAACAACTAATTAGGAACATCTCTAGATATAAATGGTTAAATGGTATTCTGTTTAAATGCTACCCTAATCATGTGTTGCGAAGATATGTGTAGGAAAGAGGTGATTATTATATTATTCATGCATGACATGATGAGCCATCTTGGGGACATTTTTCAGCTCTTAAGACTAGACATAAGATCCTTGGAGCTAGGCACTTTTGGCCCACCATGACAAAGGACATTAAACAATATGTTAAATAATGTGACCAGTGTCAAAGAATGGGACATCCTACTTTGTCTAGCGAGATCCCTCTCCAACCTCAAGTGGGTCTTGAACCATTTGAGAAGTGGGGTATAGATTTTTTGAGACCAATAGATCCACCTTCCAAAGGTAATCACTACATCTTAGTCTACACTGATTATGTTATCAAATAGGTTGAAGCAAAGGCCCTTCCAGCTGCAAAAGAAGCAAAGGTAGCCAATTTCCTATATAAGCACATTCTACAAAGGTTTGGGGCTCCAAGGGTCCTTGTCTCCAACCAAGGGCCACACTTCATGTCCACTATGATCAAAGCCTTTTTGACTAGGTACCAAATTAGTCATAGAAAGTCTTCTCCCTACCATCCCTAGTCTAATGGAAAAGTCAAAGTAATTAATTAGGAGTTGAAGAATATTCTGACAAAGACAATCTCATCCAAGAGAGCAAATTGGGTAGATAGGATGACAGATGTTACATCCCCAATCTTGACTAAGCTTAATCTTAGTTTTTATGTGGTAAAATGGATAAATAATCATAGGTTAATGATTTGATGTTTGTGGAAAATATCAAGATAAATCATTAATTATATGGATTATGATCAATGCTAAGATTAGACATGAGATTATATGTTGATTGAGATTATTTTATCATAATGTTTTATGATTTAATGATGATACACTGATCATGGTTCATATGACTATGAGTGCAACTAGGAAAGGAACCTACCTTGAAGAATGGAGGAGAGTATCATCGGAGAGAAGGGGATAGATATTTTGAAAAGACCAGTGTGTCATTTGAAGTCTCAATTTGATCATTATGTGAACCCATGAGAGAAAAGACATGTGACTATTAGTTTCTATCTCAAGATTATCCTAGATTCAACCATTATCAATTTGACATGGAGAAAAAGTTTTCCAACGTCTACCTTTATCGATTTGGTCGAAAGAGTTTCTCAGTCTCCTTCTCAGCTTTTCTCAGTGTTTGAAGTTGACATGAGAAAAAGGTGGTTATAGGGGAGAAGGTCTCGACCCACTCTCGCACCTTAGCCATTGTCAAATATCGACTTACGATTAAAGTGGTAATGTTACCATTGAGTCGGTTTATTTATATTTTATATTTTTGTTAAGTAATGACATAGTGATAAAGATATTGGTTTTTTATTAAGATATTATTATTTATCTCTTTGTGTTAGAATTTATTTTTAGAAGCTATCCTCATGCTCATGTAGGAGAGCATTTCTCCCACAACCCTCAAAACAAGGAAAGAGTGGGGAGTAACCCACTTGGTCACGGGGGTGATTGGGGCAGTTGGCTGATGGCATGCCCTTTCAAGGAGACTTTTCTAGAGATAGTTTTGCATCATGGGTTGGAGAGTGGGGAGAATCTCATACTCTCGAAAGAGGGAAGTGATAATATACTTGTGAGTTTTTTTTATTGTTGTTCTCTATTTTTTGGTGTGTGGCCTATATGCTTCGGCAGGGAGGAACTAAAGCAAGGAAAAAACATAGTCTTGGTGAAACATAGCTCACAAAGGAGCTAAAGGAATTTCAATAAAAGTTGAGATATAAATGCTCAGGTAATCCCATACATGTTTCTATTATGATAGAAAATGGAATAATATGTATTCTAGTTCATCTTTGGGTTGCCACTGTGTTGTGTGGTGTTGGATGTCAGCCAAGGCTGAACCCCTATGTCTTGCATGTCGTTTGATTATGTTTGCTATAAGATAGTTTCTTGAAATGAAACTTGTCATTGATTATCTAAACTATACTTTGACAGTCATGCTCTCATTATTCGGAGCTTACTATGGTTATTTCCTTACTGTGCTTCGATATCTTTGCTATCAATGTTCAAAGATTATCATTATTATGCCTATATTGTGCTTCGATAGCTATGTTGTTATTATTCAAAGCCTAATAGTGATATTCCTGTTGATAACTGAGAGGGGGGATGAATCGGTTATCTTAATTACTTCTACTTTCTGATCTTCCTTAACAATTAATGCATTATTAAATCATATAAGCAAACATAACCATGAAATGGAAATAACATCAATACACATGACACAATGATTTTGACGTGGAAAACCCTGTTAAGGGAAAAAACCACGGGGTGATTAACCCAAGATTGTATTCTCTATTAGAAGAATAAGATAGTACAAAATGGCACCTGCCAATTAGGGCTCACTGCCCGAGCACACTGCTCACAAGAGGCTCACTGCCTACAAGTTATAAAGAAAGTAACAAGATACTTGAAGTGATAAGAAGCATACACATATGCTGGAGTTCAGTTCTGGTTAGGCTCAGTATATTGATCTACTACACTTCATCCTTTCTCTTCTTCTGTGCTACTGTCCTTTCACATACTGGACTTGCCTTACTACTTCTGTACTGCTCTTCTACTTTTCTACACACACCATGACCCGTTCACATCTAAATCCATATGGTATATATATCCACAGAAAGGATTTCATCCTCTTTCTAGTCACCATCTGGAATAGTCAATATTTTCCCAAACTCTAGTCTGTTGGCAGAATCCTTGCTTACCAAGTGATGCGAATCAAGGAGATACTTATAGAAGTCATCTAACATGTCGTCCAATCATGGATGATACCTTAAGAACCTTGATCACCATCAATATCTCATCCGGAATAATTCTGATGCTCTGTCGGTCAGTTCTTCCTCTGTCTACTCTGCCAAACCGGACCCCAATACTTAGATGCTCATATCTCTTCACTCTTTCATCACCGGAGGCTCAATCCCTGGAATCTATTAGTCAAGGTATTCCTCTTGACTTCCCCAAGTCCACACTTTACAAAGATACTTCATCTAAGAGATCCAGACCTGACTGTCGGACCTTGCTACATGCTCTGTTCTTGCTTAACGGACCAAAGTGTTCTTCAATCTGACTTCCGGTAAAGATACACCATGTCCTGCGGATGTGTGGAGTGGTCTTTGTTGCCATCAATGACAACACCAATGAAGCCACACAGTGTCTCTTTCCAACAATCTCCCCCTTTGGCATTGATGGCAACACTTAGTGAAAAATGACTAAGTGTCACACTACACTCCCCCTTAGCTGATGCTCTATTCTAATGTACATTTTTCTAGAGCTCCCCCTTAGCTGGATTCCACATTTTTCACTACTCCTCACTCCCCCTTTGACATCAATGGCAAAGGGTAAAATCTGCACACCAACAATCCTCAAAAAATCATCTATACTTAGCCGCATAAGTATAAATACATGATACACATACATATATTGAAGTATATCTGCAAAATATGTCTTCAACTGGGCAAATTCTGTTGTCCAACTCTGCTTCATCCTGTCCAAAATTGAGATGTGACCACTCAATAGGAATGCAAAAGCTTCTGCCCTCTTAAGATCTGTCAGATCACTGGTTCGGGCTGTATTCTGGGCATCAGTTAGGGCCTCATGCATGACCTCTAATTTAGGGATAATCATCCCTCTAAGTTCACCCATCCTTCTTAATATGTTCTTCCTCTCCTTCTCAAGCTTTTTAATCTCATTCATGACTACAATAGTTTGACATTCCTGGTTTATTATGCATACAGTGAGAGGATCAAAATTCTGAGAGAGGCTTGACAGTTTATCCTCTTGTTCTTTCACTTTCTTCTCAATATCCTTTGTTGCTTTAGTCCAGGATATACAAAATTTATATACTTCTCCTCCATCCTTAAGAGCATTTTCTAAGCTCTTTATCCCAATATCCATATTTCTCCTATCATTGGTTATAAAACCATGTAACTCAAAGAATCTCTTATCCAAAAACTCTTTCCGGACCTTTACCTCAGCTGATTTCTCTAAAGATTCAAAATGAGTGCTGACAGAACTAACAAGAGACTTGAGATTACCAGATGAAGAAGCTGAGGAATCCTTTTGAAAGGATGGCATGATCTTTTCAAGCACATGTTGGCAAGAGACACTGTGTGGCTTCATTGGTGTTGTCATTGATGGCAACAAAGACCACTCCACACATCCGCAGGACATGGTGTATCTTTATCGAAAGTTAGATTGAAGAATACCTTGGTTCGATAAGCAAGAACAGAGCATGCAACAAGGTCTGACAGTCAGGTCCAGATCTCTTAGAGGAAGTATCTTTGTAAAGTGCAGACTTGGGGAAGTCAAGAGGAATACCTTGACTAATAGATTCCAGGGATTGAGCCTCCGGTGATGAAAGAGTGAAGAGATATGAGCATCTAAGTATTGAGGTCTGGTTTGGCAGAGTAGACAGAGGAAGAACTGACCGACAAAGCATCAGAATTATTCCAGATGAGATATTGATGGTGATCAAGGTTCTTAAGGTATCATCCATGATTGGCCGACATGTTAGATGACTTCTATAAGTATCTCCTTGATTCACATCACTTGATAAGCAAGGATTCTACCGACAGACTAGATTTTGGGAAAATATTGACTATTCCAGATGCTGATTAGAAAGAGGATGAAATCCTTTCTACGGATATATATACCAAATGGATTTAGATGTGAAGGTGTAGTGGTGTTTGAAGAAAAGTAGTAGAGCAGTATAGAAGCAGTAAGAGAGGTCCGGTATGTGAAAGGACAGTAGCACAGAAGAAGAGAAAGGATGAAGTGCAGTAGATCAGTATACTGAGCCTAACCAGAACTGAACTCCAACATATGTGGATGCTTCTTATCAGTTCAAGTATCTTGTTACTTTCTTTATAACTTGTAGGCAGTGAGCCCTAATTGGCAAGTGCCATTTTCTACTATCTTATTCTTCTAACAGAGAATACAATCTTGGGTTAATCAACCCGTTGTTTTTTCTCTTAACAGGGTTGTCCATGTCAAAATCATTGTGTCATGTGTATTGATGTTATTTCCATTTCATGGCTATGTTTGCTTATATGATTTAATACTGCATTAATTGTTAAGGAAGATTAGAAAGTAGAAATAATTAAGATAACTGATTCACCCCCCCTCTCAGTTATCAACAATTGGTATCAGAGCCAAGTTCCTCCAAACAGAGCCTAACAGCTTGAGGAAGATCTGGGAATTCAAATGGATGTGTATGGTATGAGGGAACAACTTCAGTCTACCCTAGATGATCTTGAGCAATCCAACTCTGAAGTCAATGAACTGAAGGAAAGACTCAAACAGGCTGATGATTTCATAAATGAACTAAAAGGGAAACTGAGTATCTCTATGAAAAAGAGAAAGGATCTACTTTAGCAATTGGTAAGTCAAGGTGAAGACAATAATACAAATGAAGATCTAAAGGAGAAAACCAAGTTATGTGAAAAGTTATCAAAAGAGGTCATTATGGTAAGACATGAAATGGAATTAGGAGTTATGAAATTTACCCAAGAAATTGAAGAGAAAAGGAAAACTAAAGATGATCTAAGACAATCTCTCAAAGAGAAATCAGAAGACTGCCACAAAATGGATAGAATAATCAGGCATCTTGAATCTGATCTTGAAGAAGGTATGGATAATGAAGAACAACTTGAGAATCAGATTGACACTCTTAAAAAAGATCTTCAAACATCAAATGAATACAAAGAGAAATTCAAGATAAGCTCTGCCCAACTTGAAGTTCTTCAAAGCCAAAAGAGGGTAGATGACAAGCAAGCCTTGGGGTATGAGAAAGGTGAAAGCTCCGGATCCGGTCAGAAGAACTCCAGATCAAAAAATCCAAGAAACAGGCCTAGAAGATCTCCAGTAAGGCAACCCAATGCTCAAAGATATCCATCCTTCAATGGATACTGCCACAACTACAATAATTTTGGTCATAAAGCAAATCAGTGCAGAAAAAGAATGAACTAGACTAATTCATCCTTCTCCGGACAGTGTTTCAAATGCAAAAGGTATGGTCACAAATCTCATGAGTGTAGAAATATGCAAACAAACAATTCATTCAATAGAAGATGCTTTGCATGCAATAGAATGGGACATATGGCTAATTAGTGTAGATCAAGAGGATATCAGTCAAATATTCAAAGAAATGTTGTCTACTACAATTGCAATAGATATGGTCATATTGCCAAATTCTGCAGAAATAAGAATCAGAACAATGAGGGTCCGGTACATCATAATCAAAACCAAGACAAAAGAAAAGGAAAAATGAATGTGGATGAAATTCAAAGGGAGATGAACAAAATTTGGGTAAAGAGGAGTACAAAAAATGTTGAGGATGGATCCACACCAAAATCTGGTGCTGATATTCCTTCCAGAAACTAAATAGATGAGCTCTGGCTCAGGGGGAGTAACAAAAGAAAAACATTCTTCCCCAGCCAGTCATTAGGTGCCCAAAATTGGCACATAAAAGGTTGCGGATTAAAGGATTCTCAGAGAAACATATAAAGAAGGTTTGGTAAAGATATGGAAGATCTGCAGGAAGATTTGAAGAGTCTAATCTTCCAAGATTGATTCGGTTTAACAATCATCCGGTAAAATAGGATTATCACAGTTAGATCCTGTATGATTCAAATTCGTGGCATCTTGATCTGCGGATAGATCAAAATGTTTGGGGAAAGTAAGATAGTTTGTTATTAATCACCAAGGATAACTCTAAGTATATCTCAGTGATCCAAAAAAAGATCTTTCTCAAAATAAGAAGAACTAGGCAACCGGAATGACTTAAGTTGCACATTTATTGCAGTGTGGATTTAGGGTTTTTCTCATAAATAAAAGGGTTCATTCGCTCGTCATTTGCACATTTGCTTTCGAGAAGAAAAGAAAAGGAGCTCTGCAAATAATTGTTTCAAATTTCTCAAAGATCAACCGTTGAAGTCGATTCATCTAGCAAATCAATTTGGCTCACTCCGCGAACCCTAGAAGCGCAAAAGGTATTTTTCGTTATTGAATATTTCTCTGTAAATCTTTTTGAAGATGGCTACACCAAATGTTGTAAGGATCACTGATAGGCCGCGTCCTAAATTCAAGAAACATCCATATAAATCCCTAGAAGTTGATCCCTTAGGGGCATTTTCTAGCATTCCCCATGGGGTTTTGCATGTAGAAGACGTTAGGGTTTACATTCATGCAAACATTGAAGATTTTGGTGAATACAAGTTGATGGACATCTACCACAAGGAACTGATAGATGAATCTTTTGAACCAAAAACGTCAGTATAAGGCCATCCAGGATAAAAATTTGGTCAGTACATCCATTTCCCCTGTCTTGAAGAAGATGAGTGGGTCCGGTGTGTGTTGAGAAGAGTGCATGATAACTTCTTATGGTTGAATAGACCATTCAAGATCACCAAGGATGCAATTAGGGTAGTAACCGGTTTACACTCTTCTGGAGGGTTACCTATTCTCAAATCTTTCAAAAACCAATCTGTGAGTGAGGTCACCAGATCAAAATTTGATAAGAGAGCAATGACCATAGAAGATATCACTGATCCAGATATCAAGTTTACATCTATGATAATTGGCTATAAGATATATCACTCCAGCAGGGAGAATTCAGTATCTGGAACTCATGTGTATACTGCTTATGAAATATTGAGAAAGAATGCAGATTATGATCTCTGTGAACTCCTTCTAAACCAACTGATGGAAAACTTATAGAAGATCAAGAAGGACAAAAAGAACTCTTTTAAGTATGGTGGATTGATATTGTGTTTATTTTTCTACTTTATGAATGAGCTGCTCAGATCCAGTGGTTGGGTATGGCAGAATGATAGACCTATTGCAATTCAAATCAAAGATTACTTGCATGGGCTTGGGGATGCTAAGGCAAGAAATATAGCTTTGTGGGGTTACTTCAAGAACTTTCAAAATATGATGCAAACCAGAGAAAGAATTCCCCAATCATTGGTTGAGAAGTACAAAGATACAGTGTGTTTCATGGTTGACATTGATCAATGCCTAATGGAGGCAGTGGAGCCAAGGATAGTTTGGATCATGCCAATGGGGTATGAAGTAGATGAGAAAATTGTAGAGCTGCATATCCAACATCTACTGAGCTAGCCCAAAGACCCTAAGGCAGAAAGGTTTGGAACCTTCCAAGAGCTGAGTGTAAAAGTTCATTTGGAACTTAGACAGCCTGAAATCAAGAGGAAAGTGAGAAGGGAAGTTGAAGAAGTTACGAAGAGGCATGGAATCTCAAAAGATGCACTTGATGCCCACAGAGAAAAGATGGAAAGAGCAGAAAAAGAAAGTGCTCCAGTAAAAGCCCCCTCCCGGACCAGATCTTCTAAGAGCTATGCACCTGCAACTGCTAAAAGCTCAAAGGCATCTAAACTGGAAGAAAAATCATCCGGTAAAGTAGAGAAAAGAACTAAGACAAAGGCCACAAGGTCTTACATCAGTCAGAAGGATGATGAAGAAACTGAGTTAGATGAGGAGGTAAAGAAAATGAAGAAGAAGAAGAAGAAAGGATTCGGTGAAACTTCTACTGGTCAAGACATGGAAGAGATGGCAGAAGAATTTGTTGAAAGGCCCACTCTGTCCATTGATGATGTAGTCAAATCAGTCACTGTGGATGGAAACCTAAAACCAATGACTGAATTTTATGATGATTATAATGAAGCTGACCAAAAGATCTTGCAAGAAGCTACAGTCAGATATTTGAATATCTATAATAAGGCTTTTATTGAAATCATATTTCTCATTCCCAAAATCCTAGAGAAGGAATTAGAAATAAGAAAGAATAATGCTAAGGCAAAGGATCTTGAATTTGGGAACAGATAGCCATTCAGCTCTTTCCTTCAATCACTCAGAAGCAAATGAATATGATCTTCAAAGATTGTAAGGATGAGTTCCGGAGCAAAGCTAGAATGAATCATCTTATGCTTGGCGAAACTGACAAAATAGCAAAAGAAATAGAAGAGATCCTCTGGAATGCATACAAAAGATTCAACATTCTCATTGTAGAAGACTTAGATGATGAAACCTCTGCCATGGATGACAAAGAAGAATCCACTAAGACAGTAGCAGAAGAGGCAAAGGAGACTAGTGAAGAAAAAGATAAGGACTTAGATTCCTCTGTTCTGGAAGAGGAAGTCCAAGGAGAAGTAAATCCAGATTCTCCAGCAGTCTCCGGATCCAAAGGAGAAGAAAGAATAGAGGAGAAAGAAGAAGAAGTGAAGGGAAGAGAAGAAGGTCAAGCTAAGAAGAACACAAGTGACAGTGCAGAAGGAAAGAAAACTTTGTCTTCAGCAAGAGACACTGTAGAAACTGTCAAGGATTTCTTGATTAAAGAAATGATGGAGATTGATAAACCAGAGTTACTTCAAGGACCATTTGACTTTGATTCTCTCTCCCCGGTTCAAACAATGAAGATAGCATCCTTTGCCCAAGCAAAGGCTAAAGAGAAACTTCTAAAGTCTCACATGGAAGAATGTGAGATGCTAGAAATTGCATCCGGCGTGCTTGAAAAGATCATGCCATCCTTTTAGAATGATTCCTCAGCTTCTTCATCTGGTAATCTCAAGTCTCTTGTTAGCTTTGTCAGCACTCATTTTGAATCTTTAGAGAAATGAGCTGAGGTGAAGGTCCGGAAAGAGTTTTTGGATAAGAGATTCTCTGAGTTACAAGGCTTTATAACCAATGATAGGAGAAATATGGATATTGGGATAAAGAGCTTAGAAAATGCTCTTAAGGATGGAGGAGAAGTATATAAATTTTGTATATCCTGGACTAAAGTAACAAAGGATATTGAGAAGAAAGTGAAAGAACAAGAGGATAAACTATCAAGCCTCTCTCAGAATTTTGATCCTCTCACTGTATGCATAATAAACTAGGAATGTCAAACTATTGTAGTCATGAATGAGATTAAGAAGCTTGAGAAGGAGAGGAAGAACATATTAAGCAGGATGGGAAAACTTAGAGGGATGATTATCCTTAAATTAGAGGCCATGCATGAGGCCCTAACTGATGCCCAGACCACAGCCCGAACCGGTGATCTAACAGATCTTAAGAGGGCAGAAGCTTTTGCATTCCTGTTGAGTGGTCACATCTCAATTTTGGACAGGATGAAGCAGAGTTGGGCAATAGAATTTGCCCAGTTGAAGACATCTTTTGCAGATATACTTCAATATATATAAGTGTATCATGTATTTATACTTATGCGGCTAAGTATAGTTGATTTTTTGAGGATTGTTGGTATGCGGATTCTACCCTTTGCCATTGATGTCAAAGGGGGAGTGAGGAGCAATGAAAAATGTGGAATCCAGCTAAGGGGGAGCTCCAGAAAAATGTACATTAGAACAAAGCATCAACCAAGGGGGAGTGTAGTGTGACACTTAGTCATTTTTCACTAAGTGTTGCCATCAATGCCAAAGGGGGAGATTGTTGGCAAGAGACACTGTGTGGATTCATTGGTGTTGTCATTGATGGCAACAAAGACCACTCCACACATTCGTAGGACATGGTGTATCTTTACCGGAAGCAGATTGAAGAATACCTTGGTCTGGTAAGCAAGAATAGAGCATGCAACAAGGTCCGATAGTCAGGTCCGGATCCCTTAGAGGAAGTATCTTTGTAAAGTGCGGACTTGGGGAAGTCAAGAGGAATACCTTGACTAATAGATTCCAGGGATTGAGCCTCTGGTGATGAAAGAGTGAAGAGATATGAGCATCTAAGTATTGGGGTCTGATTTGGCAAAGTAGACAGAGGAAGAACTGACCGACAGAGCATCAGAATTATTTCGGATGAGATATTGATGGTGATCAAGGTTCTTAAGGTATCATCCATGATTGGTGAACATGTTAGATGACTTCTATAAGTATCTCCTTGATTCACATCACTTGGTAAGCAAGGATTCTACCGACAGACTAGAGTTTGGGAAAATATTGACTATTCTGGATGCCGACTAGAAAGAGGATGAAATCCTTTTTGCAGATATATATACCAGATGGATTTAGATGTGAAGGTGTAGTGGTGTGCGAAGAAAAGCAGTAGAGTAGTATAGAAGTAGTAAGGGAGGTCTGATATCTAAAAGGACAACAACACAAAAGAAGAGAAAGGATGAAGTGCAGTAGATCAGTATACTGAGCCTAACCGGAACTGAACTCCAGCATATGTGGGTGCTTCTTATCAGTTCAAGTATCTTGTTACTTTCTTTATAACTTGTAGGTAGTGAGCCTCTTGTGAGCAGTGTGCTCGGGCAGTGAGCCCTAATTGGCAAGTGCCATTTTGTACTATCTTATTCTTGTAACAAAGAATACAATCTTGGGTTAATCACCCCGTGGTTTTTTTCCCTTAACAGGGTTTTCCATGTCAAAATCATTGTGTCATGTGTATTGATGTTATTTCCATTTCATGGCTATGCTTTCTTATATGATTTAATACTGCATTAATTGTTAAGGAAGATCAGAAAGTAGAAATAATTAAGATAATTGATTCACCCCCCTCTCAGTTATCAACAGCACACCGGATGTAATTTCTAGCAGCTCACAGTCTTCCATGTGAGACATTAGAAGTTTCTCTTTAGCCTTTGCTTGGGCAAAGGATGCTATCTTCATTGTTTGAACCGGGGAGAGAGAATCAAAGTCAAATGGTCCTTGAAGTAACTCTGGTTCATCAATCTCCATCATTTCTTTAGTCAAGAAATCCTTGATAGTTTCTGCAGTGTCTCTTACCGGAGACAAAGTTTTCTTTCCTTCTGCACTGTCACTTGTGTTCTTCTTAGCTTGACCTTCTTCTCTTCCCTTCACTTATTCTTTCTCCTCTATTCTTTCTTCTCCTTTAGATCCGGAGACTGTCAGAGAATCCAGATTTACTTCTCCTTGGACTTCCTCTTCCAGAACAGAGGAATCTAAGTCCTTAGCTTTTTCTTCACTAGTCTCCTTTGCCTCTTCTGCTACTATCTTAGTGGATTCTTCTCTGTCATCCATGGCAGAGGTTTCATCATCTAAGTCTTCTACAATGGGAATGTTGAATCTTTTGTATGCATTCTGGAGGATCTCTTTTGTCTCTTTTGCTATTTTGTCAGTTTCACTAAGCATAAGCTGATTCATTCTAGCTTTGCTCTGGAACTCATCCTTGCAATCTTTGAAGATCATATTCATTTGCTTCTGAGTGATTGAAGGAAAGAGCTGAATGGCTATCTATTCTCAGATCTCAAGATCCTTTGCCTTAGCATTATTCTTTCTTATTTCTAATTCCTTCTCTAGGATTTTGGGAATGAGAGATATGATTTCAATAAAAGCCTTATTATAGATATTCAAATATATGACTGTAGCTTCTTGCAAGATCTTTTGGTTAGCTTCATTATAATCATTATAGAATTTAGTCATTGGTTTTAGGTTTCCATCCACAATGACTGATTTGACTACATCATCAATGGACAGAGTGGGCCTTTCAACAAATTCTTCTGCCATCTCTTCCATGTCTTGACCTGTAGAAGATTCACCGGATCCTTTCTTGTTCTTCTTCTTCATTTTCTTTACCTCCTCATCTGACTTAGTTTCTTCATCATCCTTTTGACTGATGTAAGACCTTGTGGCCTTTGTCTTAGTTCTTTTCTCTGCTTTACCAGATGATTTTGCTTCCGATTTAGATGCCTTTGAGCTTTTAGCAGTTGCAGGTGCATAGCTCTTAGAAGATCTGGTCCGGGAGGGGGCTTTTACCAGAGCACTTTCTTTTTCTGCTTCTTCCTTTTCTTTTTTTGCTCTTTCCATCTTTTCTCTGTGGGCATCAAGTGCCTCTTTTGAGATTCCATGCCTCTTGGAAACTTCTTCAACTTCCCTTCTCACTTTCCTCTTGATTTCAGGCTGTCTAAGTTCCACATGAACTTTTACACTCAGCTCTTGGAAGGTTCCAAACCTTTCTGCCTTAGGGTCTTTGGGCTGGCTCAACAGATGTTGGATATGCAGCTCTACAATTTTCTCATCTACTTCATACCCCATTGGCATGATCCAAACTGTCCTTTGCTCCACTGCCTCCATTAGGCATTGATCAGTGTCAACCATGAAACACACTGTATCTTTGTACTTCTCAACCAATGATTAGGGAATTCTTTCTCTAGTTTGCATCATTTTTGAAAGTTCTTGAAGTAACCCCACAGAGTTGTATTTCTTGCCTTAGCATCCCCGAGCCCATGCAAGTAATCTCTGATTTGAATTGCAACAGGTCTGTTATTCTGCCATACCCAACCACTGGATCCGGGCAGCTCATTCATAAAGTAGAAAAACAAACACAATATTAGTCCATGATACTTAAAAGAGTTATTTTTGTCCTTCTTGATCTTCTATAAGTTTTCATCAGTTGGCTTAGAAGGAGTTCACAGAGATCATAATCTGCATTCTTTGTCAACATTTCATAAGTAGTATACACAGCAGTTTCGGATACTGAATTCTCCCTGTTGGAGTGATATATCTTATAGCCAATTATCATAGATGCAAACTTGATATCCGAATCAGTGATATCTTCTATGGTCATTGCTCTTTTATCAAATTTTGATCCGGTGGCCTCACTCCCAGTTTGGTTTTTGACAGATTTTAGAACAGGTAACCCTCCAGAAGAGTGTAAACCGGTTACTGCCCTAATTGCATCCTTGGTGATCTTGAATGGTGTATTCAACCATAAGAAGTTATCATGCACTCTGCTCAACACATACCGGACCCACTCATCTTCTTCAAGACAGGGGAAATGGATGTACTGATCAAAATGTTTATCCCGGATGGCCTTATACTGAGGTTTTAGTTCAAAAGATTCATCTATCAGTTCCTTGTGGTAGATGTCCATCAACTTGGATTCACCAAAATCTTCAATGTTTGCATGAATGTAAACCCTAATGTCTTCTACATGCAAAACCCCATGCGGAATGTTGGAAAATGCCCCTAAGGAATCAACTTCTAGGGATTTATATGGATGTTTCTTGAATTTAGGACGCGGCCTATCAGTGATCCTTACAACATTCGGTGTAGCCATCTTCAAAAAGATTTACAGAGAAATATTCAATAACAGAAAATACCTTTTGCGCTGCTAGGGTTCGCGGAGTGAGCTGGATTGATTTTACTAGATGAATCGACTTCAACAGTTGATCTTTGAGAAATTTGAAACAATTTGTTGCAGAGCTCATTTTCTTTTCTTCTCGAATGTAAATGTGCAAATGACGAGCGAATGAACCCTTTTATTTATGAGAAAAACCCTAAATCCACACTGCAATAAATGCACAACTTAAGTCATTCTGGTTGCCTAGTTCTTATTTTGAGAAAGATCTTTTGTTGGATCACTGAGATATACTTAGATTTATCCTTAGTGATTAATAACAAACTATCTTACTTTCCCCAAACATTTTGATCTATCTGCAGATCAAGATGCCTCGAATTTGAATCATACCAGATCTAACTGTGATAATCCTGTTTTACCGGATGATTGTTAAACCGGATCAATCTTGGAAGATTAGACTCTTCAAATCTTCCTGCAAATCTTCCATATCTTTACCAAACCTTCTTTATATCTTTCTCTGAGAATCCTTTAATCCGCAACCTTTTATGTGCCAATTTTGGGCACCTAATGACTGTCTGGGGGAAAATGTTTTTCTTTTGTTACTCCCCTTGAGTCAGAGCTCATCTATTTAGTTTCTGGAAGGAATATCAACACCAGATTCTGGTGCGGATCCATCCTCAACCTTTTCTGTACTCCTCCTTACCCAAATTTTGTTCATCTCCCTTTGAATTTCTTCTGCATTCATTTTTCCTTTTCCTTTGTCCTGGTTTTGATTATGATGTACCAGACCCTCATTGTTTTGATTCTTATTTCTACAGAATTTGGCAATATGACCAGATCTATTGCAATTGTAGCAGACAACATTTCTTTGAATATTTGACTGATATCCTCTTGATCTACACTGATTAGCCATATGTCCCATTCTATTATATGCAAAGCATCTTCTATTGAATGAATTGTTTGTTTTCATATTTCTACACTCATGAGATTTGTGACCATACCTTTTGCAATTGAAACACTGTCCGGAGAAGGATGAATTAGTCTGGTTCATTCTTTTTCTGCACTGATTTGCTTTATGACCAAAATTATTGCAGTTGTGGCAGTATCCATTGAAGGATGGATATCTTTTAGCATTGGGTTGCCTTACCAGAGGTCTTCTAGGTTTGTTTTGTTGGATTTTCTGATCTGGAGTTCTTCTGACCGGATCCAGAGCTTTCACCTTTCTCATACCCCAAGCCTTGCTTGTCATCTACCCTCTTTTGGCTTTGAAGAGGAACTTCAAGTTGGGCAGAGCTTATCTTGAATTTCTCTTTGTATTCATTTTCTTTTTGAAGATCCTTTTTAAGAGTGTCAATCTGATTCTCAAGTTGTTCTTCATTATCCCTAGCTTCTTCAAGATTAGATTCAAGATGCTTGATTAGTCTATCCATTTTGTGGTAGTCTTCTAATTTCTCTTTGAGAGATTGTCTTAGATCATCTTCAGTTTTCTTTTTCTCTTCAATTTCTTCGGTAAATTTCATAACTCCTGATTCCATTTCATGTCTTACCATAATGACCTCTTTTGATAACTTTTCACATAACTTGGTTTTCTCCTTTAGATCTTCATTTGTATTATTGTCTTCACCTTGACTTGCCAATTGCTGAAGTAGATCCTTTCTCTTTTTCATAGAGATACTCAGTTTCCCTTTTAGTTCATTTATGAAATCATGAGCTTGTTTGAGTCTTTCCTTCAGTTCATTGACTTCAGAGTTGGATTGCTCAAGATCATTTAGGGAAGAATGAAGTTGTTCCCTAATACCATACACATCCATTTGAATTCCCAGATCTTCCTCAAGCTGTTAGGCTCTATTTGGAGGAACTTCGCTCTGATACCAATTGTTGATAACTGAGAGGGGGGGTGAATCAATTATCTTAATTACTTCTACTTTCTGGTCTTCCTTAACAATTAATGCATTATTAAATCATATAAGGAAACATAACCATGAAATGGAAATAACATCAATACACATGACACAATGATTTTGACGTGGAAAACCCTGTTAAGGGAAAAACCACGAGGTGATTATCCCAAGATTGTATTCTCTGTTAGAAGAATAAGGTAGTACAAAATGGCACTTGCCAATTAGGGCTCACTGCCCGAGCACACTACTCACAAGAGGCTCACTGCCTACAAGTTATAAAGAAAGTAACAAGATACTTGAACTGATAAGAAGCATCCACATATGCTAGAATTTAGTTCTGGTTAGGCTCAGTATATTGATCTACTGCACTTCATCCTTTCTCTTCTTCTGTGCTACTGTCCTTTCACATAGCAGACCTACCTTACTGCTTCTGTACTGCTCTTTGGGTTTTCTATGCACACCATGAGCCCTTCACATCTAAATCCATCTGGTATATATATCCGCCGAAAGGATTTCATGCTCTTTCTAGTCGCCATCCAGAATAGTCAATATTTTCCCAAACTCTAGTCTGTCGGTAGAATCCTTGCTTACCAAGTGATGCGAATCAAGGAGATACTTATAGAAGTCATGTAACATGTCAGCCAATCATGGATGATACCTTTCGAACCTTTATCACCATCAATATCTCATCCAGAATAATTCTGATGCTCTGTCGGTCAGTTCTTCCTCTGTCTACTCTGCCAAACCGGACCCCAATACTTAGATGCTCATATCTCTTCACTCTTTCATCACCGGAAGCTCAATCCCTGGAATCTATTAGTCAAGGTATTCCTCTTGACTTCCCCAAGTCCATACTTTACAAAGATACTTCCTCTAAGAGATCCGGACCTGACTGTCAGACCTTGTTGCATGCTTTGTTCTTGCTTACCGAACCAAATTGTTCTTCAATCTGACTTCCAGTAAAGATACACCATGTCCTGCAGATGTGTGGAGTGGTCTTTGTTGCCATCAATGAAAACACCAATGAAGCCACACAGTGTCTCTTGCCAACAATTCCATACATTGCTTTGATAGTTATGCTATCATTATCTGAATCATATCTGTTTAAATTTGGTTATGTTTTGATAGATTTGCTATCATTTCTTTTGATTATTATATGGATCACCAAGTAAATGAAAAGGTGGCGGCTAAGGTTTATGACTGTGTAATCATATTTCAATATGTATCATATTGCTAGACTAGCTGAGCCTACATGGACGTAGAGCCTCAACCATGCTCACTATCATCATGATATGAATGGTGCATAAGGGATATTAGGGTTATAAACCCGACTCTATTATGTTAACTAATTACATTGTATTATAATCCCTCTCTTATTTGAGAGGCAGTGAAGATTGTTTAATATGTACCATGGTTATATTATGGTCGTTCACTATTAGAATAGTGTTATTACCGAGAATAAAGCCACTAGTCGAGGTACTCCTTTATAAATTGTAAGCTAGTGAGGCTGTGTATCATAAAGAAGTTCTCGACAACCTTGATTTGGAGTAACTCAAAACATAACTATTGTTCTTTCATGCATGCATGTTGCTATACCAGTAGTCATGTGGTAGTCAAAGGAACTTTTTTTTAGTAATGTCAAATGATACAATGATGTTATGGAACTATTTTACAAGAACTCTAGTTAAGCTTCGTGAATGAAGAGAGTTCATGGGACTTGATATAAATAGCTATTATTGTTGAATATGTGGTAGTCTCTTAATTACCAAGGACAAGATTGTTATATCTTATGGGGTTAGAGATGGATAACCTAATTATGGATAAATGTCGATAAACTTTCAACCCTTTTATTGATCAACTTTTGAGTAAACCAAATAACATTATTATTGGGGAGGATTAGATGAGAATCCTCTGCCTAGATGAGTTCCTTAGAGAACTTTCAAAATTATCACAAATTTCTCGTGTTGATAGTAGTTATCCAACTATTTAGGAATGCAAACTTTTGCAATAAGGAATAGGGTGACAGGTAGTCACAGTTTCCACATTGTAGTTGAAACAAGAAATCTTGTATTGAACTCTAGAGATTGGAGTTAGTAATCTAGTCAGATGGACTACGAATTACCTAATGCTATTGGTAATATATATGTGTGTATTTATCCTTGTCCAAGGAATGATACCAAGTTAAATTGGCTAAAGGAAATGATGAATAGACAAGTTATGTCTAAAATCTCTCTAGGATGAGATAGCTTCGAAGTCGAGTTAGAGTGTGTGAACAATTGACTACGTTCATTGCGAAATGTCTATGTATATTAAATCTTTGGCAAAAGTAATGCATCCGTCTTTGTATGCATAAGTCAATTCACTATGTTCCATATGGAATAATTCTTCCAGTAGTGTCATACATAGTTAGAGTGGATCTATAGTTGTATGACCGTGAAGAATTATGAAGGACACAACACTAGAGACTCAGATGGAAAAATCTATTTGGTTCCTTATATCTATCCCCTTCATGAAAGGTAGGCCACTTCCAAGAAGGAAGTTGTGCAAGGGACCTTTGATCTGTGGTTGGAGGAAAAGTACTCGGGTGATGCTCTCCTTCCCAAGCAGATGACATGCCGAGGCTTATGAAGATAGATATCAACATTCCAGATGTAGTTTATTCTTTTATATGACTTGTTAGTCAAAATTTTTATATGAAACTTATCATTGTTTCAATGAGCAAAACATTGTGATTGTATAGTGAAAGGATTCACTAATATGTTATCTTTGGAATATGTTGTAAATTTTAGTTTTGAAAATATCCAAAAAAGATATGCATTTTAATTATTGATTATGACATTGTTTATTGTTAAATAAAATGTGATTATGTTAATCATGACTATTTACTTAATGGTAAATTAAGTTGATTATTTTGGGTAATGAGTTGACATCCTACATATGGTATCAGAGCTACCAGGTTCAATACATGGATCTATGAGCTCACTACATGAAATCTTCCTTCGACATTAACAGTTGCTAATGTTTGGATGTTCTTTTTCTAGAATGGTAAGAACAAGAACACGACCTAGGAAGAAGGTAATAGGAAATGGACATTACCTCAAGACTATGAGGGAGAGAACCTCAAGAATGAAAAGCCTTGGCCAAATTGGTTGCTTGAAAGGGGCATGGTTGTCTGATGATGAAACTTTCACTGATGCTATTAAACACATCAAGTAGGAGAAGGATAAAGCAGTTAGGGCTACTGCTCCTATCTTTGGAAATGAATCATTGAAATCCTCTGCACCTAAGGAACCAACCTTGGGAAGTGATCCTAATGATCCTATTGTTACTCGGGAGGTGACTAATGAGTACCTGCGAGTACATCCACCTCCTAATTCTAATTTGATGAACCTCAAGGATGAGGATAAACTTGGGAAGATATCCCAATTTGAAAGTGACTTACAGTTGCAAGATGTGAAAAATTGTAACAATTGGTGGATTATATGTAGTCCATGAAAACTATAAAGCAATTTTAAATTTTGGCAAATCTTTCCTTTCTTGTTAAGATTGCATAAATGAGAATGGATTTATATTTATGAATGGATTCAATAATATGAAAAACTAATTGAATGAATAATCTACAAGCTTCAGGAGAAGTAGATTGTAGCATGGTTTAGACAGGAACCAATATGGGAGATAACTAGGAAGAAGGGCAACCTTTAGGCCACTCCAATTTTAAACTTGACCAGATCCTTGCTATGTGAAAGGAAGCTAGGTGTGCAAAAATCACTTCCTATACTAATCTAATGAGGGGAGGGCTATGCAAATTCAATTTAATCTTTATAATTAGAGCAACATGAAACATATAATAGAGATATTGCAGCAATACACATAGAACCAGAAAGAAGTTAGAAGAAGAGAGATAAAATATAATGTGGGGAAAACCCTTATTAGGTGAAAAACCCCACACTTGAAAACCTGCACAATGTATTAGCAAAACTAAATATGGTTTACAATACACTTGTAATGCAAGCTCTCAATAGTCTTCGACACTCATGTCTGAAGTCAATCTGGCAGCATAACAACACCTGCCAATCACATAATACAACTCCTCAAAGCACCTATTTATATAGAAAATACAAGGCAAAATAGCCTCTATCTTGGAATGGGCATCCAACTTGGCCTCATGGCCCAAAACCCACACCTATGGACACTTGGTCAACATTGTAAGATGTATTTGACACTTGTCCACACACCCAATCCCAAAGAGGTCACCTATTTCTAAAATGGGCTATGATAGATGATTTTATGACTCTTACGACCATCATAGAATCTGTCATAGTTGTCATAACTTACAACTGTAAGAGAATATGTCATACACATGCTATAAATAACATATTCTCTTACAACATGTCATAGTCCACCTTGCGGTGCCCAAAGATGCCTTTTTCAAAGATGTATCATATAATAGAGATATTGCAGCAATACATAGAACCAGAAAGAAGACATAAGAAGAGAGACAAAATATAACGTGGGGAAAACCCTTATCGGGTGAAAAACCCCACTCGAAAACCTACACAATGTATTATCAAAACTGAATATGGTTTACAATACACTTGAAATGCAAGATCTCAATAGTCTTCGACACTTGTGTCTGGAGTCAATCCGACAACATAACAGCACCTGTCAAGCACATAATACAACTCCTCCTGAAAGCACCTATTTATATAGAAAATACAAGGCAAAATAGCCTCTATCTTGGAATGGGCATCCAACTTGGCCTTATGGCCCAAAACCCATGCCTATGGACACTTGGTCAACATTATAAGATGTATCTAACACTTGTCCACACATCCAATCCCAAAGAGGTCACCTATTTCTAAAATGGGCTATGACAGATGCTCTTATGACTCTTACGATCGTCATAGAATTTGTCATAGCTGTCATAACTTACAGCTGTAAGAGAATCTGTCATACACAAGCTATAAATAGCATATTCTCTTACAACATGTCATAGTCCACCTTGGGGCACCCAAATATGCTTTTTTCAAAGATGTATCATATAATAGAGATATTGCAGCAATACACATAGAACCAGAAAGAAGAGAGAAGAAGAGAGACAAAATATAATGTGGGGAAAACCCTTATTGGGTGAAAAACCCCACACTCGAAAACCTGCACAATGTATTATCAAAACTGAATATGGTTTACAATACACTTGCAATGCAATCTCTCAATAGTCTTTGACACTCGTGTTTGGAGTCAATCCAGCAGCATAAGAACACCTGTCAATCACATAATACAACTCCTCCTCAAAGCACCTGTTTATATAGAAAATACAAGGCAAAATAGCCTCTATCTTGGAATGGGCATCCAACTTGGCCTCATGGCGCAAAATCCATGCCTATGGACACTTGGTCAACATTGTAAGATGTATCTGACACTTGTCCACACACCCAATCCCAAAGAGGTCACCTATTTCCAAAATGGGCTATGACAGATGCTCTTACGACCATCATAGAATCTGTCATAGCTGTCATAACTTACAGCTGTAAGAGAATCTATCATACACAGGCTATAAATAGCATATTATCTTACAACATGTCATAGTCCACCTTGGGGCACCCAAAGATGCCTTTTTCAAAGATGCTTCTTAACACATGTCCTCACCTGTCTTACAAGTTTCTATTTCTGACTCTTACATGTCATAACTTTGTCATAGGAATCTGTCATAACTGTTTCGGTCAACATTCCCTTACACAACATTTAAGATGCCAAAACATGGCAAAATATTCCTACCACTAAGTGGAACGCCTATCTCCTCATGTGAGGACAAAATTACATGTGGTCATATGCCATGTAGGATGACACATCACCATGCCAACTCCCACAATATGACAACATAGGATTTGCATCCAAATTATACAATAGGAAATAAATAAATAAATACAATGAAATAATACAACGAATTACCAAGGTTGAGACACCTTTGTTGGAATTAGACCAGACAACTGAGACGGGGGTGACTTAGTTGTCCCACAATTTAAACTTTTTTTGCTTTTAACCTCTTTTATTAACTTGCTACCAGATTAATGATGTAAACAATAAAGCATAGATCAACAACATAAGAGCAGAAACATGATCAATACACTTGACACCAAGATTTTGATGTGGAAACCCGATTAAGGGAAAACCACGGTGGGGGTTAACCCACAAAGATTTGTACCCTATTAAAAGTACTTTAGAAAAATAGAAGGCACATGCCTTCGGGCGTATTGCCTAGAGCTCACTGCTCAAAAGGGAGGCTCACTGCCTACAGAATTTATTTAGAACATAATGAATTAACTGAGAAATAACATCTACTTCATGCTTGGTTCAGTTTTAGTGAATGCTTAAAGACTTCTCTTTGCCCTGAATTCTTCTTTACTAACTTCACACTCTATGCTGCTCTCGCTCCTTTTCTTCTCTGCTCTGCTTCTGATCCTTTATTCAAATTTGATCTTTCTTGTACAAGGATAATGTTTGACAACTCTTCAACAAGTATTAATACACTTCATCTATCTTGGAATGATCAACAAGGTCGGCCAAACTTAACCCGGATCTTTACAATGTCAGCCAATCATAGCTAAGACTTGAATCTTCCTCTATTAACATGCCAACTTCATAAAATGATCTTTAGATCATCCACAACATGCTAGGAACATCTGGTCAGCCAAGATTGGGAAGAACAGAAATAACTAAGAGAAAAACTTCAATTACAAGCTCCTTTGTCAATGCAGACCTCCAACACAACAACCACATGATCCAGAGACCACGACAAGAACAAATAAGTCAACAGGAACAACCACACCACTTCGCATTATTAGAATCACTTGCATCTTCACACTGAACCTCAAGAACACACACTGCCATGACTGTCAAACTAAAAAGATTTCTTCCTAACCTCCAAACCATGAACCACTAGAGTTGAGGGAACACACCAACATCCCAGACAAGCCTCTAGATTCGCAGATCACAATATACTCATACCGGACCAATCCGGACCAACTCCTTGTCACTCTGTCATTAAGAACAACTACCAAAACTTGTTTTACTCAAAGGGCCATAACTTTGCCAAATCTTCATGCGAACCTCTCAAATCTCAGCTAGAGCAACAATAGATAACCTAGTACAGGCCCTTTAATCCACATACTTTGATCTTCACCTTATTGGAAGTACTAATCACTCTTCTACACTGTCTTCACTGTTTCTAACAGAAAGATATGTTGATATCAATGACAACACATTAGGCACATATTTGTAACAATCTCCCCCTTTTTCATTGATGGCAACATATGATGTGAAAAATTGATTCAACCATCAAGACAAGAACTTCTCCCCCTTTCTCCTATCACACCTGCAACCACTTTCTTCATTGCTCCCCCTTTCACTAGCAACTACTTACTTCCAAGTTTTTCACATGACTTCTCTCCCCCTTTGACATCCATGGCAAAGGGCACATATTTGCGATCATCTCTTCCCCTTTTTATTTTAGACTGATCTCCAATGTTTGCATACTGACTACTCCTTAGAGTAGTGTTTTCTCAACATCAATCCGGACCACAGGATGTGACTGAGAATTCCACCGGATTGATGCACCTTAGTGCATCTTAGTTCTGATTCGAAGGGGTAATAACCCCTAACTTCTCTCTAAGATATTTAAAGGTATCCTTGGGAAGAGGCTTAGTGAAGATATTTGCAATCTAATCTTTGGATGACACAAAATCCAACTTGACATCTTTCTCATTTACCTTCTCTCTCAAGAAATGAAACTTGATGGATATGTGGTTTGTTTTTGAATGCAACACTAGGTTCTTTGAGATACTTATTGCACTAGAATTATCACAAAAGATTGTGACTAGCTCCTCAAACACAATTCTAATGTCCTTCATCATTTGCTTCATCCACAGAACCTGAGTACAATTATTTGCTGCTACTATATATTCTGCTTCTGCAGTAGATAGAGATATTGCCTATTGCTTTTTGCTCATCCAAAAGACCAATCTTCTTCCCAAGAAAAAGGCACCACCACTAGTACTTTTTCTGTCATCCACATCTCCTGCCCAATCAACATCTATATAAGCATGAAGAGTAAAGTCATTATCTTTTGGATACCACAATCCATAATCAATTGTCCCCTTGAGATATCTATTTTTTTTTGACTGCCACAATATGGGATTCTTTTGGATCAGATTGAAATCTAGCAACAAGTCCAATGGTGTTCATGATGTCAAGTTTGGTTTGGGTCAAATAGAGCAATCCTCTAATCATTGATCTATACCTTTTGTGGTTTGCCTTGGGAGAATCATCATCTTTACTTAACTTGCATCTGGTTATCATAGGTGTACCTACTGGCTTTGAATCTTCCATTCCAAACTTCTTCAACAATTCTTTCACATACTTGGACTGAGATATAAAGATACCTTTGTCTGACTGAACAATTTGCAGACCTAGGAAGAAATTCATCTCTCCAAACATTGACATTTCAAATTCACTTTTCATTTGGTCAGAAAATGCTTTGCACATGCATTCATTTCCACCAAAAATGATATCATCAACAAAGATCTCAACAATTAGGATGTCCTCATGATTTATTTTGAAGTAAAGATTACTATCAATCGTACCTTTGCTAAAACCTATCTTAAGCAAATATTTGTCCAATCTTGCATACTAGGCTCTTGGAGCTTGCTTGAGTCCATACAAGGCTTTTCTCATACTACAAACCATGTCACCTTGATCAGACAACTGAAATCCTTCCAGTTGCTCAATGTAGACTTCTTCCTCTCAATCTCCATTCAGGAATGTTGATTTGACATCCATCTGATACACTTTAAAATCTTTACAAGTAGCAAATGCAATAAATAATTTGACTACCTCTATTCTTGCTACCGGAGCAAAAGTTTCCTCAAAATCAATTCCTTCTACTTGAGAATAGCCTTTGCATACCAACCTTGCTTTGTTTCTTACAACTTCACCTTCTTCATTTAGTTTATTCCGAAAGACCCATTTGGTTCCAATTACATTTTTGTCCTCTGGTCTAGGAACAAGATCCCAAGTGTGGTTCTTTTCAATTTGTATTAATTCTTCTTCCATTGCTTTTACCCAATTTTCATCAGTGCAGGCTTCACCAATTGATTTAGGTTCAATCCTTGAAATCAAACAAATCTCTTCTTGATCTTCAGCAACTCTTTTTCTATTTTGAACACCTTTATTTTTATCCCCTATAATTTGATCTTAAGGATGATTCATTCTTACATACCTAGGGGTTTTGGGAATTGCTTGGGCTTATGTTTCTTGATCTTGTTCCTCAACATTTGTACTAATTCCTTGAGTCTTTGGAGTTTTTGGATCAATCTGCATCTGAGTCAGAGTTTGAACTAACCTTCCTTGACTTTGAATTTCATTTTGATCATCTGAATCATATCCGCAGAACTTGGAATGTCCTTCCTTGCTCTCATTAACTCTAACATTAGCACTTTCAACAATCTTTTTCAACCTCTTGTTAAAGCACCGGTAAGCCTTAATTTTAGTAGAGTATCCCAAAAATATTCCCTCATCACTTCTTGTATCAAATTTACCTAAATCCTCATCTCTTTTGATATAGAATTTACCACCAAAAACTCTGAAATATCTTATAGTAGGAGGATGACCAAACCATAGTTCATAAGGGGTCTTACCATAATTGCCTTTGATCTGCACCCAGTTAAGAGTGTAGACAACAATACTTAAAACTTCTCTCCAATAAACTTGAGGAACATTTGTTTCCATCATCATGGTCTTGGCAGCTTCTTGAATGGTCTGGTTCTTTCTTTCCACAACTCCATTTTGTTGGGGAGTCCTAGGAGCAGATAACTATCTTTTTATGCCATGCTTTTCACAGAAAGCATCAAACTCATGGGAAGTAAATTCTCCACCTCTGTCAGATCTCAGATATTTCAAATATTCACCAACTTCATTTTCCACCATCACTTTGAACACCTTAAATTTTTCAAGAGCTTCTGATTTTTCTTTTAGGAAGGTTACCCACATCAAATTGGAGTAGTAATCTATTAGAAACATGAAATATCTATCTCCTTGCACACTCCTAATTCTAACAAGACCACAGAGATTAGTATGTACCAGTTCCAATCGTCTATTTGAAACTTGTTCCTTACTTTTGAATGAAATTTTGCTTTGTTTCCCCAATTGACATTCTCTACACATGCTATTAGGCTTCACAAGTTTTGGAAGATCTCTCACAACCTGAGTGGTACTTATTTTGACAATATTATCAAAATTCACATGACACATCCTCCTATGCCATAACCAACTTTGATCTATTTGAGCAATCAAACAGCTTTTACTAGAGCTACTCAAATAAAAAATGTTACCTCTAGTTTGAGTACCAGATGCAATTTTAGTTCCTGAACTCTCCAAGATTATGCACTTTCCATCTTTGAATTGAAGATCATAACCTTTATCAATCAACTGTCCAACACTGAGAAGATTATGTTTTAGTCCTTCCACATACAAAACATCATTGGTGCTATTCTTACGATCAAAAGAGATGGATCCTCTGCCACAGATTCTACCAGCTGAGTTATCTCCAAATTTCACAAGCCCACCTTCATAATTTTCAAAATTCACAAACTTATTCTTGTCTCCAGTCATATGATGAGAACATCCACTATCAATCACCCATTCATCTTTCTCAATAACCTGAGCAACTAAGGCACTTTCCATATTTGCATAGCTAGCAAATTCAGTAGACACCAGATCTTCTTCTTTAATGGCAATGAACACCCAATCATTTTCAGAGGAACTTCCATGATCAGATTCATCATCTGTGACTCCTTCTTCTCTAATTTCCTGGACATAGTAACATTTGTTTTGATTTTGATATTTGTTAGGGTTTGGTTTTGAAAACCTCTCCGGACATCTTGAGGAAAAATGACCAATCTTATTACAAACAAAACATTTGAGTGGCAATTTTCCTTCATACTTACTGGATCCTCTTGGCAATCTTTTGGCGAGAAGAGCTTCAAGATTAGCAGTTTCAAGTTCAATATCTTCAAGATCCTTCCTTGTCTTCACTAATTTACTTGATCTTGCAGAAGAGCTTTCACCCGGATCATATCTTTGTTTTCCATATACACTGGCCTTAAATGCAGATTCAGACTTTGGAAGAGAATCACCAAACTCAATTCAAAAGCTACAATTTTGCCAACTAGATGATCTCTTGTAACATCTGAGACAGTTTGGATCTCTTCTATAGCAGCTACCTTATGTTTGTATGAATCAGGTAAAGATCTTAGTACTTTTGATACCATCTCTGATTCTTCCAAAGTTCCACCAGCACACCTGATACCACACACAAGTTCATTTATCTTTTGCATGTAGATTGTGATGTTTTCATCTTCGCTCATCCTTATAGTTTCAAAATTTCCTCTCAGACTTTGCAGCTTGGCACATTTGACATATTTATCACCTTCATACAAAAATTCCAACTTTTTCTAGATTTCATAAGCCATTTTTAGACCAAAGACATTTGTCATTTCTAAATCAGTCAGGGCACTCAACAAGGCTTCTTTAGCTCGAAGGTTATTTTCAGCATCTTTGACTTGATCTGGAGTTGAAGGACCTTTCTCTAGAGGTTTATACTCAACACTGGTTATCACCCAATAAGCATCGCCCATGCATTGTAAATGGCACTCCATTTGATTCTTCCGAACAGAATAATTTGTTCCATCAAATATCAGACTATGCTTCTTGTAGGTCGACATCTTGGATCTCCTCAAGCGGTTAGGTTTTTATAAGAGGATCTGTCTCTAATACCAATTGTTGGAATTAGACCAAACAATTTAGAGGGGGGGTGAATTAGTTGTCCCACAATTTAAACTTTTTTTGCTTTTAACCTCTTTTATTAACTTGCTACCAGATTAATGATGTAAACAATAAAGCATAGATCAACAACATAAGAGTAGAAACATGATCAATATACTTGACACCAAGATTTTGATGTGGAAACCTAGTTAAGGGAAAAACCACGGTGGGGGTTAACCCACAAAGATTTGTACCCTGTTAAAAGTACTTTAGAAAAATAGAAGGCACATGCCTTCAGGCGTACTGCCTAGAGCTCACTGCTCAAAAGTGAGGCTCACTACCTACATAATTTATTTAGAACATAATGAATTAACTGAGAAATAGCATCTACTTCATGCCTGGTTCAGTTTTAGTGAATTCTTAAAGACTTCTCTTTGCCTGGAATTCTTCTTTACCAACTTCACACTCCATGCTGCTCTCGGTCCTTTTCTTCTCTGCTATGCTGCTGATCCTTTATTTGAATTTGATCTATCTTGCACAAGGATAATGTTTGACAACTCTTCAACAAGTATTAATACACTTCATCCATCTTGGAATGATCAACAAGGTTGGCCAAACTTAACCCAGATCTTTACACTGTTAGCCAATCATAGCTAAGACTTGAATCTTCCTCTATTAACATGCCAGCTTCATAAAATGATCTTTAGAACATCCACAGTACGCTAGGAACATCTGGTCAGCCAAGATTGGGAAGAACAACAACAACTAAGAGAAAAACTTCAATCACAAGCTCCTTTGTCAATGCGAACCTCCAACACAACAACCACATGATCCTGAGACCACCACAAGCACAAATAAGACAACAGGAACAACCACACCACTTCACATTATCAGAATCACTTGCATGTTCACATTAAACCTCAAGAACACACACTACCATGACTGTCAAAATAAAAAGATTGCTTCCAGACCTCCAAACCATGAACCACTCGAGTTGAGGGAACACACCAATATCCCAGACAAGCCTCTAGATCCACAGATCACAATATGCTCATACCGAACCAATCCGCACCAACTCCTTGTCACTCTGTCATTAAGAACAATTGTAGAAACCTATTTTACTTAGAGGGCCATAACTTCACTAAATCTTCATGCGGACCTCTCAAATCTCACCTGGAGCAACAATAGATAACCTAGTACAGGCCCTTTAATCTGCATACTCTGATCTTCACCTTACTGGAAGTACTAATCACTCTTCTGCACTGTCTTCATTATTTCTGACAGAAAGATATGTTGACATCAATGACAACACATTAGGCACGTATTTGCAACAACCTTAATTCCCAACATTCTCCCACTTGTCAAACACCTCGTAAGAGCCAATAGAATAACATGATTTAACTATTATAGGCTGAGAGGCCCATAGACTCTGAACACCATCTGAACTTCTTTGTGCCCACTGGCTTCATCAATGCATCTACAACATTCTTCAAAGTATCTACCATCTCCAAATTTACCTTCCCATCCTCTACCATGTCTTGCATGAAGTGAAACTATACATCATTATGTTTTGTTTTGGCATTGAAAGTTGGATTCTTTGCAAGGCACACTCTGACTGTCACAACAAATCGTAATATGTCATGCATCAATACCAATATCTAAACACAATATCTTAAGCCAAATGGCTTCCTTACAAGCATGAGTTGCTCCCATGTACTCAGCTTCTATTGTGGACAAAGAAACCACAGCTTGTCACTTACTCATCGAACTAATAGCACCACCAAACAGTGTAAACACATAAGCACTGGTGGATCTCCTGCTGTCAATGTCACCTGCCCAATTTGAATCCACAAATCCATGAATATCAGTAAAATGTGGAGGTTTTGTAACATTACCATGATAGCATATGGAATACTTAGAAGTACCCCTCAAATATCTGAACACTTGCTTAACTGCATCCCAATGTACCCATCTAGGATTAGCCATAAATTGACTAAGGACTCCCACTACTTGGCCAATGTCTGGTCTTGTGCAGACCATAGCATACATCAAACTACCAACAACACTAGCATAAGGTACTCTACTCATGTCCTCCACCTCACTAGGAGATTTTGGACAATCACTAATAGATAACTTTGTACCCAAAGAAACATGAACACACAATGGTCTACAATCTGCCATGCTGAACCTATCCAACACGGTCTTCACATACTCTAGCTTAACCAAAGTTTTCTGTTAGTTCTGTCTCTTCTAATTTCCATTCCAAGAATGTACCTGGCTGCCCCTAAATCTTTCATTTCAAACTGTGCTGCCAACTAAGACTTAAAATCAGAAATCATATTCTTACCCTTCCCAATGAGTAACATATCATCAACATATAATGCAACAATGAGAATACGATCACCATCATACTTATAATACACACAGTGATCCGATTTTGATCTCACAAATCTAATTGACAACACAAAGGCATCAAACTTCAAGTACCACATCCTAGGAGACTGTTTCAATCCATACAAAGACTTCTTTAACTTGCAAACCAGATTTTATTTACCTTTCACCATGTAATGCTCTGGCTATGACATGTAAATCTCTTCCTCCAAATCACCATGAAGGAAAGCTGTCTTCACATCCATCTGCTCCACCTCTAAGTCATAAGCTGCTGCAAGAGATAACAAGAATCGAATGGATGTCAGCTTTGCAATGGGAGAGAAGATCTCACCATAATCTATACCCTCCACTTGTGAATACCCCTTCGTAACCAATCTGGCCTTATACTTCTCAACACTGCCATCTGCACCAAATTTCTTCTTGAACACCCATTTGCGTCCAACAGGTTTCCGTCCAAGAGGCAAAGGCACCAAGTCCCAAGTTTGATTCTTTTCCAAAGAAGCCATCTCATCCTCCATGGCCTCCTTCCATGAACCTTTATCTTTCATATCCATAGCCTCTGACACAGTTCTAGGTTCATCATTGTTAGTAAGCAAAGCAAAAGCACAACTAGAATCAAACAATGTATAACCAAACCTCTCAGGTTACTTCCTGATTCGTATGGACCTCCTCAAAGGCTGAGGTGGAGGTTCTACTTCATCTTCTAAACTTTTAGAGCTTCTAGAGCTCTTCTCATTTTTAGGTCCAACATTGTCTTTCTATTCAGTCTTCTCAGGGGTCGAAGGAAACTGAACAACATCCTCTTTTTTTTTTTCTAGCTGTAAAACAGTGGAAGAAGGTGTTATTTCTCTGAAGATGACACTTCTTCTAGACAACACTTTTTCAGGCACAGGATCCCAAAGCTTGTATCCTTTCACACCGACACCATAGCCAATGAAGATACACTTAACAGCATTGTTCTCTAATTTTGATTGCTTCTCCCTAGGCACATGTGCATATGCCTCACAACCAAAAACATGAAGATGCCTTATTGAAGGCTTTCTACCAGACCACACCTCCATGGGTGTCTTACCAACAAGAGCTGATGTAGGAGATCTATTTACTAGATAACAAGCAGTGGCAATAGCTTTAGCCCAAAACTTTTGTTCTAGGCCAACTCCACTAAGCATACTCCTAGCCTTCTCAATCAGTGTCCTGTTCATCCTCTCTGCAACTCCATTTTTCTGCGGGGTATATGGAATTGTCTTATGTCTTTCAATCCCAAGTTCCTTGCAATATTTATCAAATTCTATAAAACATAACTCACCACCATTGTCAGTTCTCAAATGTTTAATCCTTTTACCAGTACTATTTTCAGCAAAGGCTTTAAACTCCTTAAACTTACTATAGATTTCAAATTTGCTTCTGAGAAAATAAATCCATGTCCTTCTACTGTAGTCATCTATGAAAGATACAAAATATATAGATTTTGATAATGAAGGAACATTAACAAGACCAAATACATCAGAATGAACAAGGTCCAACACACCAGAAGACTTATGAGAACTCGAATAAAACTTAACACAGTTTTGTTTTCCATATATGCAATGTTCGTAAAAGTTGAACTCAAGATTACAATCATCTAACCCCTCAACGAGGTTTTTATTTTTCAGGGTTCTAAGACCCTTCTCACCAATGTGGCCAAATCTCTTATGCCATAACATTGTCTTTTTAGCAGGAAGCTTAACTTCCAAAGCATGAGTACAACCATCGGGACTAGATACAATAGATTTCTTCATTGCTGGTTCAAATGGTGGGGATGAAGTGACTGCTACCCTCTTCCTTGAGTCAGAAGAACTATTGTAGTGTGAAATGCATGCCTCTAGCTGAAACAAAGTACCTCTCATAGTACCCTTAGCAAGCACCATAGCTCCTCTAGTCATCTTGCATCCTTCTTTCGAAAAGACAACCTGCATACCTGCATCATTCAACATACTTACAGAAAGTAGGTTCCATGCTAAACCTGGGATGTGCATAACCCTAGAGATCCCCTTCACTCATCCATCAGGGAATCGAATAGAGACTTTTCCATGACCAACAATCTTCAAATGAGAGTCATCACCCAGGTATACCCTTCCACCATCAAACTCCTCATACTTAGTAAACCAGTCTTGATGCGAGGTCATGTGGAATGATGCACCAGAATCAATCAGCCACACATCATCAGATGCATGGGTAGCCAGGGATGTGATGAAGGCATCACCATCATCTTGTGACTTGTTAGAATCTGAATCAAGAGCTTTCTTCTTCTTTTTCTTCTCCTCTTTGTATTCCTTTCAGAAATGCCCAGTTTTTCCACAGTTCCAATAGAGAGCCTTGGACTTTCCAGGAGATTTGGATCTCCCATAGGATTTGGATCTACCCTTCTCAGCTTTCTTGTCCTTCTTTTTCCCTTTCTCCTTGGGTCTTCCACAAACTACAAGAGCCTCATTGGCTGCCTCAGAAGCCTTTCTCCACATCTCTTCAGATAACAGTGAAGATACCACTTCATCCATTGTGAAAGTGGATGTGGTTCTTCCAATAGCCATGACAAGATGATCCCATGAGATTGGCAAAGAACAAAGCAAGGTCATACAATGATCCTCCTCCTCCATCTTCACACCAACTGATGTTAATTGAGCAATCAACATATTAAAGGCATTCAGCTGATCTGCAATAGATCCTCCATCCTCCATCTTCAGAGAATACAACTTCTTTCTCAGAAAAAAGTTTGTTCACCAGGGATTTAGCCTGATAAACATCACCCAACTTCTTCCAAAGGACTTTTGTGCTCTTCTCCTCATGGACATTCAACATGATAGAATTAGCTAATCTGAGTCTTATGAGACCCTTAGCCTTTCGATCTTTGAGATCCCAATTAGCTTGTGCCATAGCAGCTAGTTTGACACAAGATACGGTCTCCCATAGGTCACAATCAACAAGCATGTCTTCCATCTTGAGCTTCCACATCTCAAAATTAGTGCCATTGAATTTCTCCACCTCTATCCTTTCAGATGTGATTGCCATCTCCTTGCTGCAATAAGATTCAAAATACTCTACACAGACTCCCACTCAACTTAAGATCATCTCAAAAAACCCCTACCCAACAACTAGGACCAAAGGTGATCAAGCTCTGATACCAACTGAAAGGAAGCTAGGTGTGTAGAAATCACTTCCTACACTAATCTAATGAGGGGAGGGCTATGCAAATTCAATTTAATCTTTACAATTACAACAACATGAAATATATAACAGAGATATTGCAACAATACACATAGAACCAGAAAGAAGACAGAAGAAGAGAGACAAAATATAACGTGGGGAAAACCCTTATCAGGTGAAAAACCCCACACTTGAAAACTTGCACAATGTATTATCAAAACTGAATATGGTTTACAATACACTTGAAATGCAAGCTCTCAATAGTCTTCGACACTCATGTCTAGAGTCAATCTGGCAGCATAACAGTACCTATCAATCACATAATACAACTCCTCCTCAAAGCACCTGTTTATATAGAAAATACAAGGCAAAATAGCCTCTATCTTGGAATGGGCGTCCAACTTGGCCTCATGGCCCAAAACCCACACCTATGGACACTTGGTCAACATTGTAAGATGTATCTGACACTTGTCCACACACCCCATCCCAAAGAGGTCACCTATTTCTAAAATGGGCTATGACAGATGCTCTTACGACTGTCATAGAATCTGTCATAGTTGTCATAACTTACAGCTGTAAGACAACCTATCATACACAAGCTATAAATAGCATATTATCTTACAACATGTAATAGTCTACCTTGGGACGCCCAAAGATCCCTTTTTCAAAGATTCTTCTAGACACATGTCTTCACCTGTCTTACAAGCTTCTATTTCTGACTCTTACATGTCATAACTTTGTCATAGGAATCTATCATAACTGTTTCGGTCAACATTCCCTTACACAACATCCAAGATGCCGACACATGGAAAAATATTCCTACCACTAAGTGGGATGCCTATCTCCTCATGTGAGGAGAAAATTACATGTGGTCATATGCCATGTAGGATGACACATCACCGTGCCAACTCCCACAATATGACAACATAGGATTTGCATCCAAATTATACAATAGGCAATAAGTAAATAAATACAATGAAATAATACAAGTAGTTACCAAGGTTGAGACACCTTAATTCCCAACACTATGCTCCATGAGACGAGGGCAAGAATTAGTACTTTAGAGCAGGAGGTTAGGGGTCAACATGGACCCAGGCAGGAAGTCTACCACGAGGGTGATGACGAGGAACATCATGAAGTCACCATCCAAAGTGGATGTAGAGAGAATAACTCTGAAATAAGACATGATGAGGATAAAAGAATCCACTTTTCTCTAGAATTATCCAGAGATATGAAAAAGGTTACACCTCCCAAGTTTGATGGGATTGTAAGCAAAGATGTCACAGAGGCATGGCTTACAGAAATGGAAAAATACTGTGAAATAAGAAACCTTTCTAAAATCACCAAAGTGGTATGGGGAGCATACCAATTGGCAGGTGAAGCATCCACCTAGTGGATGAATAAGAAAATGGAGTTAAAATTAAACTCCATGAGTCTAACCCGAGAAAGGTTTGTGAAAAATTTTAGGCAAAGATGGTTGCCTCAGTTGTATTTTGACCAAAAGATTATAGATTTCCAAAATCTGAGACAGGGTGTCTCAACTATGAATGAGTACTGGGAAAAGCTCACTTACCTCTTCAAATATGTTCCACAATATTAGTAGGATGAGAGGTTTTGCATCCAAAAGTTCATCATGGGATTAAATACCCAAATTGGAGGTGAAGTTGATATGCATGGTCCTACTACAATAGACCAAGTTTATGAGAAATCTATTAAATAGGAAAAAAAATTGAAATCTATGTTTACATATAGGGAAAGGAACCGGAAAAAGTATAATTGGTCCCAATCCTCCCAATCTTTTAAGAAAAAGGGAAAAAAGTAGGATTCTACCAAGAAAGTTGAAAAAGGATTCAAGGATAAACAGAATAAATCCAAAGGTGAAAAGAAAGGGAATAGTAACTCCAACAAAAATGGAGACAATTCTGGGAAGCCTTATGAAAGGCACTAACTTGTGGGAGGGTGTTATTCATGTGGCAGTGATCATTATGCCAACTAGTGTCCCACTAAGACACAAGGAAAACAACCTAGAGGAAATCCTTTACCCTCTCAACAGGCAGCTTTTCAATAGTGGATACATGCAACCCTAGATAATAGGCAAGATGAATATCAAATCACTCCAATTGAAACCATAGGTATTTTCCAATTTCAGTTTTTATTGATATGGTGCTACAAAATGTTTCATTTCTCCAAAAGTTTTAAGTGAGATTTTTAGAAAAGATGGATACATGGCAAATACTTGGTCAGTTGAATATGCTAATCAAACCGGAGCTTAGGTAGAGCAATGTTTGTTTGAGGCTAAGGTTGAACTTCCAAGTTTCTCCACCGAAGTGAACCTTTATGTAGCCCTGTTAGACTCATATGATGTCATCCTTGAGATAAATTGGTTATGAAGACATAGAGCTAAAGTGAATTGTTATGATTAAACAATAGTATGTTGAGATGACCTTGGGAATAAAGTCTTTGTACAAGGTAATCCTAGAGAAGTCAAACTAAGACCAATATATGCCCTACAGGTGAAAAGAGCCCAGAGAAAAGGATGCCAACTATTTGCTATTAAAATTGAGAGAGTAAATGATCACACGGAAACTATTTTCCAAGATGATTTGATGTTTTATGAATCTCAAAAACTCCAAGGAGTTGAGAAGAGGGAATCTATAGATCAGGAGAGATCATATATGGATAGATACCCTTTTCTTAGAGATTTTGAGATTTCCAGATGAAATAGCTTTTGATTTCTCAATAGATATAATTCTAGGATTCGAACCTATATCTAAAGCTCCATACAGAATGACCACAACCAAGTTAATGGAGCTAAAGGCTCAACTACAGGAATTGCTTGATAAAGGATTAATAAGACCTAGTGTTTCACCTTGGGGAGCACCAGTAATTTTTGTTAAAAAAAAGGATGGTACATTGCGATTATGCATAGATTATCGTATGCTAAATAAGGAAACAATTAAAAACAAGTATTCATTGCCCTGCATTGATGATCTCTTTGATCAAATGTGAGGGGTAACTGTGTTTTCTAAGATTGATCTTCGATCTGGATACCATCAATTGCGGCTAAAAGATGAGGATATTCACAAGATAGTCTTTAGAACAAGGTATGGACACTATGAGTTCATTGTCCTGCCCTTTGTATTAACAAATGCACCTGCAACATTTATGAACTTAATGAACAGTGTGTTCACAGACTGCTTGGACAAGTTTGTCCTTGTTTTCCTTGATAACATTTTGATTTACTCTAAGAGTGAGGAGGAACACCTTCAACATTTAAGGATTGTTCTTCAAAGGTTGAGAGAGCATAAATTGTATGGCAAGCACTCAAAGTGTACTTTCTTTCAAAAGGAAGTGCAGTATTTGGGTCATATAATTTCAGCTAAGGGAATAGTTGTGGACTCGGCCAAGATCAAAGCCTTTTTGGAATGGTCAGCACAAAAAAATGTACATGAGGTCCAAAGTTTTATGGGCCTAGTAGGTTATTACAGAAAATTTGTAGCAAACTTTTCAAAAATTGCTTATCCTATTACTTCTTTGCAAAGAAAGGGTAAAAGATTTGATTGGTCACAAAAATGCTAGGAGGCATTCGACCAACTAAAAGAAAGATTGACTACGACACCTATCTTGAAGGTACCTAACCCGGAAGGTCATTTTGTAGTCATTACTGATGCCTCAAGGGAAGGCTTAGGTGGTGTACTTGTCAAAGATGGACAAGTTATTGCATATGAATCTAGAAAAATGAAAATTTATGAACAAAATTATGCCCCTCATGATTTGGAATTGGCAAAAGTAATTCATGCACTACAAGTGTGGAGACACTACTTGCTTGGAAAACCCTTTGAACTAAAAACATACCATCAAGGACTCAAATATATGTTTACTCAACCACACCTGAATGCTTGCTAGAGAAGGTGGTTAGTGCTAATATTAGATTATGATTTTGAGATTAAATACATCTAGGGCAAGGAAAACTAAGTGGCAGATGCCTTAAGTAGGAGAAGACATATCTTCTTAATGATCTCCATACATTCTAATTTTAAAAATTGGATATTACAAAATTCTAAGGGATAGGAGTATTATGAGCAGGTAAAACAAGCTCTTATGGATAATCCTTAGTATCCTAGATATAATAGATTTTATATTGAAACAGATGGGTTACTAAGGTATAAAGGAAGGATGTATGTTCCGAACTCTGAGGAGTTAAGGAATATCGCGTGGAAGGAGGTTCATTTCACACCTTATTTAGGACATCCTGGAGTAACAAAGTTGATAGCTAATGTGAACCCTTTATATTTATTGAAGGGAATGAAGAGGGATGTTGTAAGGTTTGTGGCTGGATGTCTAGAATGCCAGAGGGTGAAGGCAGAACACCATCACCTAGTAGGACTTTTATACCCTCATGAAATTCTAAAATGGAAATGGTAAATCATTAGCATGGATTTTTTCCAAGAACTTCCTATGTCTAGGAATAGGGACAATGCTATTCTAGTTGTGTTGGATAGACTCACCAAGGTAGCACATTTTATACCTAGGAATTTGACAGATGGGGCACTAGTCATAGCCTGCAAATTTGTGCAAAATTTTTTTAGATTGCATGGTATTCCTGAGAAGATTATCTTAGATAGGGATGCTCGTATGACATCAAGATTTTGGCAAACCTTATTCTCCTCACTTGGAACTCAGTTAAACATAAGCTCTACTTATCATTCTGAGACAGATGGCCAAACTAAAAAAGTCAATCAAGTGTTGGAAGATCTACTGAGAATGTGTTGCATGGATCATCAATACAAATGGGAGGATTATCTTCCTCTTGTGGAATTTGCTTATAATAATTCCTATCATTCCATGATCAAGATGACTCCATTTGAAGCATTATTTGGAAGAAAGTGCCAAAATCCTATAAGTTGGGATAAGCTAGAAGATAGGATTAGCCTTGGTCTAGAAATACTATCAGAAATGGAAGAGCAAGTCCATCTGATTATGAAAAGGCTAGCAGAAGCAAATGATAGGCAGAAAAGTTATGCAGATGCTACATGCATCACAAGGCATTTCTCAGTGGGAGAAAAAGTCCTTTTAAGATTCAAACCCTGAAAGAGTTCTATTAAGTTTAGAAAGAGATCCAAACTAGCTCCTAGGTATGTGGGTCCCTTTGAAGTTCTCAAAGAGGTCAACCCAGTTGCATACAATATTTCTCTATCACCAACTCTTGCCATGATATATAATGTTTTCCATGTTTCATATTTGAAAAAATATATTATAGGAGATAATCATGTTCCTATTCTTGATTGGAATGCCATACAGGTGAAGGACCCAGGGATGGTAATGATCGAGCCCATCAAGGTGCTCGAAACACATAAGCTACACTTGCGTAATAAAGAGAACTCAATGCAAGGTCTAGTGGGACTAGTATGTCGAAGAGAATGCCACCTGGGAGAATTATGATGATATTTATCAAATATTTCCCCATCTCTTTTAAAACTCTTCATTATGATGAACAAATACTTTTTATGTTGTTATGATCTTTGGAGACATTAAATCATTGGGGATTATGATTCTTATGGGGGGAGATATGTTACATCCCTAATCTTGACTAAGCTTAATCTTAATTTTCATGTGGTAAAATGGATAAATAATCATAGGTTAATGATTTTATGTTTGTGGAAAATATCAAGATAAATCATTGATTATATGGATTATGCTTAATTCTTAGATTAGTCATGAGATTATATGTTAACTGAGATTATTTTATCATAATGTTTTATGATTTAATGATGATACACTGATCATGGTTTTTATGACTATGAGTGTAACCAGGAAAGGAACCTACCTTCAAGAACGAAAGGAGAGTATCACCAAAGAGAAGGAGATAGACATTTTGAAAAGACTGATTTGCCATTTGAAGTCTCAATTTGATCATTATGTGAACCCATGCGAGAGAAGGCATGTGACTATTAATTGACATCTCAAGATTATCCTAGATTTGACTATTATCGATTTGATGTGGAGAAAAAGTTTTCCAATGTCTACCTTTGTCAATTTGGTCGAAAGAGTTTCTTGATCTCCTTCTTAGCTTTGCTCAGTGTCTGAAGCTGACGTGAGCAAAAGGTGGCAATGGGGGAGAAGGTCTCGACCCACTCTCACACCTTAGCCATTTTCGAATATCAGCTTATGATTGAAATGGTAATGTTACCATTGAGTCGGTTTATATATATTTTATATATTTGTTAATTAATGCCATCGTGATAAAGATATTGGTTTTTTATTAAGATATTATTATTTATCTCTTTGTGTTAGAATTTATTTTTAGAAGCTATCCTCATGCTCACATAGGATAGTATTTCTCCCACAACCCCCAAAACAAGGAAAGATTGGGGAGTAACCCACTTGGCCGTGGGGGTGACTGAGGTAGTTGGCTGATGGCATGCCCTTTCAAGAATACTTTGTGGAGATAGTTCTACATCATGGGTTAGAGAGTGAGGAGAATCCCACACTCCTGAAAGAGGGAAGTGATGGTATACTTGTGAGTTTTGTTATTGTTGTTCTCTATTTTTTGGTGTGTGGCCTATATGCTTTGACAAGGAGGAATGAAAGCAAGGAAGAAACACAGTCTTGGCCAAACATAAGAAATGAAGGAGCTAAAGGGATTTCGATAAAAGTTGAGATATAAGTGCTTAGGTAATCCCATACATGTTTCTATTATGATAGAAAATGGAATAATATGTATTCTAGTTTGCCTTTGGGTTGCCACTGTGTTTTGTGGTGCTACATGCCAGCCAGGGTCGAACCCCTGTGCCATGCATGTCATTTGATTATGTTTGATATAAGATAGTTTCTTCAAATGAAACCTATTGCTAATTATCTAAACTATACTTCGACAGTCATGCTACCATTAATCAAAGCTTATTATGGTTATTTCCTTACAGTGCTTCGATAGCTTTGCTATCAATGTTCAAAGTTTATCATTGTTATGCCTATACTGTGCTTCAATAGCTATGTTATTGTTTGAAGCCTAGTAGTGATATTCCATACATTGCTTTGATAGCTATGCTATCATTATCTGAAGCATGTCTTGTTAAATTTGGTTATGTGTCGATAGTTTTGCTATCGTTTATTTTGATTATTATATGGCTCGCCAAGTAAATGAAAAGGTGGCGACTAAGGTTTATGACTATGTAATCATATTTCAATACATATCATATTGCTAGACTGGTTGAGTCTACATGGATGTAGAGCCTCAACCATGCTCACTGTCATCATGATAGGAATGGTGCATAAGGGATATCAGTGTTATAAACTCGACCCTATGCTGTTAACTTATAATCTCTCTCTTATTTTCAGAGGCAATGAAGATTGTTTAATATGTGCCATGGTTATCGTATGGCCATTCACTATTAGAATAGTGTTATTACCACATTGTTGCACCTCGAGGGTGGTTGGCTAAGAATAAACCCACCAGCCGAGGTACTCCTTTATAAACTGTAAGCCAGTGAGGCTATGTATCATAAAGAAGCTCTTGACAACCTTGAGTTGGAGTAGCTCAAAATAAAACTATTGTTCTTTAATGCATGCATGTTGCTATACCACTAGTCAAGTGGTAGTCAAAGGAACCTTTTTTAGTAAGGTTGAATGATACAATGATGTTATGGAACTATTTTGTCAGAACTCTAGTTAACCTTCGTGAATGAAGAGAGTTCATGGGACTTGATATAAATAGCTATTATTGTCAAATATGTGGTAGTCTCTTAATTACCAAGGACAAGATTGTTATATCTTATGGGGTTAGAGATGGATAACCTATTTATGGATAAACATTGGTAAACTTTCAACCCTTTTATTGATTGACTTTTGAGTAAACCAAATAAGGTTATTATAGGGGAGGATTAGATGAGAATCCTCGACCCAGATGAGTTCCTTAGAAAACTTTCAAAATCATCAAAAATTTCTCTTGTGTTGATAGTAGTTATCCAACTATTTATGAATGCAAACTTTTGCAATAAGGAATAGGGTGATAGGTAGTCACAGTTTCCAGATTGCAATTGAATTGATAAATCTTGTATTGAACTCTAGAGATTGGAGTTAGTAATCTAGTTAGATGGACTAAGAATTAGCTAATGCTATTGATAATATATGTGTGTGTATTTATCCTGGTCTAAGGAATGATACCAAGTTAGATTGACTAAAGGAAATGATGAATAGACAAGTTATGTCTAAAATCTCTACAGGATGAGATAACTTCTAAGTTGAGTTAGAGTGTATGAACAATTGACTACGTTCATTGTGAAACGTCTATGTATATTAAATCTTTGGCCAAAGTGATGCATCCATCTCTGCATGCATTAGTAGGTTCACTGTGCTCCAGATGGCATAATTCTTCCAGTAGTGTCATACATAGTTAGAGTGGATCTATAGTTGTATGACCGTGAAGAATTATGAAAGACACAACACTAGAGACTCAGATGGAAAACCTATTTGGTTCCTTATATATCTATCCCCTTCGTGAAGGGTAGGGCCACTTCCAGGAAGGAAGTTGTGTGGGGGACCACCGGTCTGTGGTTGGAGGAAAAGCACTCAGGTGGTGCTCTCCTTCCCAAGAAGATGACATGCTGAAGCTTATTAAGACATATATCAACATTCCAGATGCAGTTTATTCTTTTATATGACTTGTTAGTCAAAATTTTTATTAAAACTTATCATTGTTTCCATGAGCAAAACATTATGATTGTATAGTGAAAGGGTTCACTAATATGTTATCTTTAGAATATGTTGTAGATTTTAGTTTTGAAATTATCGAGAAAAGATATGCATTTTAATTATTTATTATGATATTGGTTATTGTTAAACAAAAATGTGATTATGTTGATCATGACTATTTACTTAATGGTAAATTAAGTTGATTATTTTGGGTAATATGAGTTGACATGTTACAACAGAAGTTGTTTGGACGTACAACACTACATGGAGAAATATAACTAATTTTACTCCATATGAACTGGTTTATGGAAAGAAACTAGTACTTCCCATTGAATATGAGTTGGAAACATTAAAAACAACATTGGAAGTTGGAATTGATCTGATAGAAGCCCAACAATGCCGAATTATGCAACTGAACAAAATGGAGGAAATGAGATTAGAAGACTTCTACACACGGAGCTGATTCAACAAAAAAGGAAGGAATAATGCAACACGTACATTATTAGTTAACATTTCAAAGAAGGAGATTGGACTCTGCAACATGATTCAAAATATAAGGATTTCAAAGATAAATTGCATCCCATGTGGCTTGGACCATATGAAATAAATCAAGTTTTTAGTAACGGTGTTGTGCAACTATCACCGACTGATGGAGAACATTGGACCCTTCCGGTCAATGGGCACAAATTGAAGATGTACCACAAAGTAGAATCCAAACACGAGTTTTCTAATGAATTGCAAGCTCAGATTGAGCACTTCACCATGGAAAATCTTTCTTCTATGAGTGTGGTGCCTTAATCATTCAATAAGTCATGTTGATTAATAAAGTAGGTAAGTTGAAAACTAGAAATGGTGGCTCTACCTATCAAAATAAAAAATAAAAATTTGAGGTTGAAAACCAGAGATGGTGGCCTTACTTGGTAAAAGGAAGGTTGAAAACCATCAATGGAGACATCCCTTCAATAATTTCCCCTCATTGAACTAAATTAGGTTATCTTGAAGAATTTTTGCAGAAGAATAACTGTAGACTGTCGGGCTCCAGATGGCTCTAGATGACTCAAGATAGTTCTAGATGGAACCAGACACCTTGGTACTCAAGTTCAAATACCTAAATCATACTCCTACCCAATGCAAAATTTTGGTAATAATAAAAAGGTTGTGCCTATTAAGTAAGTACCTCACACACATTTATTACATTTATTAAAATAATTATCGTTATTCAAAATTGTATTTAAAATGCCAAAATTCTTTTCACACGAGAGCCACATCATACCTTCCAAACGTTGCGTTAGAATTTTTTGTACATGGCTCCGTGACAATGTCATACTTTAGTGCAATTATGAATTAGATAGTTGGCACAAAAGATTTTATAGCAACTCATCATAACAGATGATTTCTCTTAATTGTGACATTAATAGAAATTAATACACTTAAAGTGCAAGGATTTTAGAATAATTATGGCTAGATCACACAATTAATCTTACGTAACTTGACATAATGGATGGAAAAGATGCATATGAATGCTTCCATCAGCAAGGTACTTGTATGGCAATCCAAAATGGTAGTCGCCAAAGGAAGTGACATTCTACATGCAAAAATTAATGAGGAGGTGATTGCCGATGCATGTCCCAAATTATGCACCTAAATTTGCCATCATTATGGCCAAGTATCTTATTCTACTTCCCATGATTTGAGCATAATGACATCAAAATAGAAATTGATCGATGAATGATGTACCATTTACCATTCTCTCAATAACAAAAACATCCTCTCATCCATCTCTGCAGCCATCTCACATTGTGCAAACATTCAACAGTTGAATATTGCAATTGTATCACAGTAGAAATGGGGCATAAAAGAAAAGTTATACCTAGGAATGTAGTTTTTGATCAGCCCAATGTAGTCGTCTTTGAGCAAGTAGGATGGTTGGAATTTTTAAGAAAATTTGAAGGACCTTTGAAGCATAATTGGTCAAGGAATTTGTAGCAAACTACCTTCTCACTTTCTCAATTGTCAAAGGAGTTCAGATTCCTATTGGTCCTATAGTTATCAGCGAGTTGTCATGAATTCCAATAGTGGGTGAGGACATTTCTCAATCCAAACCCTCCTATAAGGAGCTCATTCAAAATTTTCATGTAGCTCCAGAGCCCCTACCACAATACATGGTAAGGGGGGCACAAAGGGAATTGATAGATCCAGTCTCCCAAAACCATGGGGTACTGTGGTTCTGTGGGCAATGAAGTTCCTAACATGTGATGGTCAATACAACACTGTACTAGGCCTAGGGATCCCTTCTTTAACAAAAACCAACCCACTATCCTCCACTACTAACAACAGTGATGGTCAGGATAGTGTTGGTCCTTCGAATGCATTTTTCAGTGATGATTGGGCTTCATTATATTTTACTCCCACCTTTATGGGTGACTATAAAGTCTCACCCTCAAACCATAAAACCTCGAAGGTAAATGGAATTTATTCAACGCAATCTCTTGCTCATAAAAAACTTAAATGTAATGATGATGGAACTTTTGATATTAATGATGATCCACTTTCTTTTGTGGAAATGGCATCCAATTGTGATATATCATATCAATGTAAAAAACTAAAATCTAATGGATCATTTCCTTTTAATGCATGTCTTGGTAATGACGAGGTCTCTTTAGATTTCAACCCCCATGGGCTTGTTGAAACAAACATTGACCCTCCTCACCATGATAAAAAGAATGATCCTTCCACTTCTTTTTCAACACATGATCACACTTCTCATTTCAATAATGCCCATATTGTAGTCTCTCCTCTTCCTGTGGATTTAGAGAAGCGTTATGGGCATGGATTCAAAATTCTTTCTAAACTTGGATACAATGGAAATGGGTTAGGATGCAAAGAACAAGGAATTAAGAAACCTGTAGAACCAACACCACACTTGTCTAAAGTAGGGATAGGTTTCTGACCTTCTCCTATGTTCTTTCCACCATATTCACAACAAAAAGGGTTGCTTCCTACTCTACCTATATCTTCTCTTCTATCTCAACAAGAGTGTATGTTGCTAAGTCTACTCAAAGACCACTTAATCACTCTTCCTCCTCCAACACACAAAAATATTCTACAAAATAATTATTCAACACCTCATTATTATGCATATCATCGAGTGCTTGGCCATTCCACTAAGTAATGTCAAGCCTTGGGTGAAAAAAATTAACAACTTTGAACATGGTATGGCTCTAGCAATTTTCACCACGCTTGATGTAGTCCCTATAGCACTTTATCCTCCATCCATTATATAATGAGCAAGTTGGGGAAGGACAATTTGTTATAGGCTAACTTACAAAGTGTGGTCCCTCCCTCTCATTTGTGTTATGCTTGTAAGTACTATTATCCCTGGATTGTGATGTTTTGTTGATGGTTAGTTCTCCCTTGGCACCCATGTTAGGACAAATGTATAAGGAGAAAGTATGTGTTGTGACATTCCTCTATGTGTATCCTCATTCTTCTATATGTCAAAATTTGCAATTTCCTTATTTTTCTTTTGGATGATTTAACATCCTTTCATGTTGATTCAATTTATGTCTACTCTACTTTCATGTGATCTTTCTTCCATCATCCTGATATTTATGTGGCACCTTGTTGCAATGCTCGACGTCATACCATGACTACACAAGCCATTGTGTATCATTCCTGCAAGCATTGCCTTGGTTTTCTCATCCTGGGGGCAAGCCCTTGTGGTGATGTAGCTTTTGAGAAGAGATATCATTTGGGCATGTGCTTTTAGAAATCTCTCGTGCCTGTTTTATATTTCTTCCTTATTTTACCTTAAAGGAAATTGCTACCTGATGGAGTTAGCAATCACTTTAAGGTAGAGGCATATTGTTGGCAAGAGACACGGTGTGGCTTCATGAGTGTTGTCATTGATGGCAACAAAGTCCTTCCCACACATCTGTAGGACATGGTATGTCTATACTGGAAGATAGATTGAAGAGTATTTTGGTCCGGTGACCAAGAACAGAGCATGCAGCAAGGTCTGACAATCAGGTCTGGATCTCTCAGAGGAAGTATCTTAGTAAAGTACAGACATGGGGAAGTTAAGAGGAGTACCATGACTGATACATTCTAGAGATTGAGCCTCCAGTGATGAAAGAGTGAAAAGATATGAACACCTAAGTGTTGGGTTCCTGTTTGGCAGAGTAGACTGAGGAAGAACTGACCGACAGTGCATCAGACCTTAATCCAGATGAGATATTGATGGTGATCAAGTTTCTTAAGGATCATTCATGATTGGCTAACATGATTGATGACTTCTATAAGCATCTCTTTGATATGCATCACTTGGTAAGCAAGGATTCAACCGACAGACCAGAGTTTGGAAAAATATTGAGTATTCCGGATGCTGACTAGAAAGATGTTAAAATCCTTTGTGCGGATATATATACCAGATGGATTTCAATGTGAAGGTGTGTGTGGTGTGTTGTGTTGTGTGAAGAAAAGTAGAGAGTAGCATGATAGCAACTATACAGGTTTGGTATGTGACATGACAACAACACCAAAGAAGAGGAAGAATGAAGTGCAGTAGATCAGTGTATTGAGCCTAACCGAAAATAATCCTTAGCATATGTGGATGCTTCTCATCAGTTCAATCACCTGGTTACTTTCTTTATACCTTGTAGATAGTGAGTCTCTTATAGGCAGTGAGCCTCTTGTGAGCAGTGTGCTCGGGCAGTGAGCCCTAATTGGCAAGTGCCATTTTGTACTTCTATTCTTTTAATAGAGAATACAATCTTGGGTTAATCACCCCATGGTTTTTCCCTTAATAGGGTTTTCCACGTCAAAATCATTGTGTAATGTGCATTGATTTTATTTCTGCTTTCGTGGTTATGCATGCTTATGTGATTTGATGCTGCATTAGTTCTTAAAGAAGAACATAAAGTTAAAGTAATTAAGATAACTGATTCACCCCCCCTCTTAGTTATCAACAATTGGTATCAAAGCTAAGTTCATCCTAATAGAGCCTAACAGCTTGAGGAAGATCTGGGAATCTCAATGGATATGTATGGTATGAGGGAACAACTTCAGTCTACCTTAGATAATCTTGAGCAATCTCACTCTGAAGTCAATAACCTGAGGGAAAGACTCCAACAAGATGATGATTTCATAAATGAACTCAAAGAAAAACTAAGTATCTCAATGAAGAAAAGAAAGGAACTACTTCAACAATTAGCAAGTCAAAGTGAAGCCAATGATACTAATGAAGATCTGAATCAGAAAACCAAGTTATGTGAGAAGTTATCAAAAGAGGTGATTATGGTAAGACATGAAATGGAATCAGGAGTTATGAAATTCACCCGAGAAATTAAAGAGAAAAGAAAAAGTGAAGATAATCTAAAACAATCTCTCAAGGAGAAGTCAAAAGACTGCCACAAAATGGATAGAATAATCAGGCATCTGGAATTTGATCTTGAAGAAGCTAGAGACAATGAAGAACAACTTGAGAATTAGATAGACACTCTTAAAAGGGATCTTCAAACAGTAAATGAATACAGAGAGAAATTCAAAATAAGCTCTGCTCAAGTTGAAGTTCTTCTTGAAAGCCAAAAGAGGGTAGATGACAAGCAAGGCTTGGGGTATGAGAAAGGGGAAAGCTCTGGATCCAGTCAGAAGAACTCTGGATCAGGGAATCCAAGGAACAGGCATAGAAGACCTCTGGTAAGGCAACCAAATGCTCAAAGATATCCATCCTTCAATGGATACTGCCACAACTGCAAGCAATAACTTTGGTCATAAAGCAAATCAGTGTAGAAGAAGAATGAATCAGACTAATTCATCCTTCTCCGGTCAGTGTTTCAACTGCAAAAGGTATGGTCACAAATCTCATGAGTGTAGAAATATGCAAATGAATAATTCATTCAATGGTAGATGCTTTGCATGCAATAGAATGGGACATATGGCTAACCAATGTAGATCAAGAGGATACCAGTCAAATATGCAAAGAAATGTTGTTTGCTACAACTGCAATAGATCTGATCATATTGCTAAATTCTACAGAAGTAAGATTCAGGACAAAAAGGGTCCGGTACATCATAATCAAAATCAAGACAAAGGAAAAGGAAAAGTAAATGCGGAGGAAATTCAAAGGGAGATGAACAAGATTTGGGTAAAGAGAAGTATAGAAAATGTTGGGGATGGATCCACACCAGAATCAGGTGCTGATATTCCTTCTGCAAACTAAATAAGATGAGCTCTAGCTTAGGGGAAGTAAAAAAGGAAAATAAATTCCCCCAACCAGTTAATTGGTGCCTGAAATTGGGACATGGAAAGTTGTGGATTAAAGGGTGTTGATAACTGAGAGGGGGGGTGAATCAGTTATCTTAATTACTTCAACTTTCTAATCTTCCTTATCAATTAATGCAGTGTCAAATCATATAAGCAAACATAACCATGAAATAGAAATAACATTAATACACATGACACAATGATTTTGACATGGAAAACCCAGTTAAGGGAAAAACCACAAGGTGATTAACCCAAGATTGTATTCTCTGTTAAAAGAATAAGATAGTACAAAATGGCACTTGCCAATTAGGGCTCACTGCCCGAGCTCACAGCTCACAAGAGACTTACTGCCTACAAGAGACTCACTGTCTACAAGGTATAAGGTAACAAGATACTTGAACTGATGAGATGCATCCACACATGCTAAGGATCAGTTTCGGTTAGGCTCAATACATTGATCTACTGTACTTCATTCTTTCTCTTCTTTGGTGCTACTGTCCTGTCACATACTGGACCTGTATTACTGCTTCCAAATAGTTCTCTTCTTTTCTTCACACTTGACAATTCACGACACACATCTTCACATCCAAAACCATCTGGTATGTATATCCGCACCAATGATTTCAACACCTTAATAGTTGGCATCCGAAATAGTTAATATTTTCCCAAACTCTGATCTGTCAGCTGAATCCTTACTTATCAAGTGACGCGTATCAAAGAGATGCTTATAGAAGTCATCAATCATGTTGGCCAATCATGAATGATAAATCAACAAACTTGATCACCATCAATAACTCATCCGGATTAAGGTCTGATGCTCTACCGGTCAGTTCTTCCTCTGTCAACTCTGCCAAACAGGAACCCAACACTTAGGAGTTCATATCTTTTCACTCTTACAACTCTAGAGGCTCAATCTCTGAAGTATATTAGTCAAGGTATTCCACTTGACTTCCCCAAGTCTGCTCTTTACTGAGATACTTCCTCTGAGAGATCTGGACCTAACTGTCAGACCTTGCTACATACTCTATTCTTGGTTACTGGACCAAGATACACTTCAGTCTGTCTTTCAGTATGGTCATATCATGTCCTACGGATGTGAGGGATGGACTTTGTTGCCATCAATGACAACACTCATGAAGCCACATAGTGTCTCTTGCCAATAATCTTCCCATTTGGCATTGATGGCAACACTTAGTGAAAAATGACTAAGTGTTATAGTAAACTCCCCCTTGGATGATGCTCTGTTCTTGTGTACACTTTTTTGGAGCTCCCCCTTAGCTATATCCCTCATTTTTCACTGCTCCTCACTCCCCCTTTGACATCAATGGCAAAGGGTAGGATCTGTATACCAAAAATCCCAAAAATCTAACTATACTTAACCACATAGGAGTATATACATATTATACTCACATATATTGAAGAATGTCTGCAAAAGTTGTCTTCAACTGGACAATTTCTGTTGCCCAACTCTGCTTCATTCTATCTAGGATTGAGTTGTGACCATTCAATAGAAATGCAAAAGCCTCTGCCCTCTTCAGATCTGTCGGATCATTGGTCTGGGCTGTGGTCTGAGCATCAGTTAGAGCCTCATGCATGGCCTCTAACTTAGGGATAATTATCCCTCTGAGTTCACTTAACCTGTTTATTCTATTTTTCTTCTCCTTCTCAAGCTTCTTTATTTCATTTAAGACTGCAATAGTCTGGCACTCTTGTTTTATTATGGAGGAGGTGAGAGAATCAAAATTCTGAGATATACTTGACATTTTATCCTCTTGCTCTTTCATTTTCTTCTCAATATCCTTTGTTACCTTGGACCAGGATAGACAAAATTTATACATTTCTCCACCATCTTTCAGAGCATTTTCTAAGCTCTTTATCCCAATATCCATAACTCTCCTATCATTTGTTATTAATCCTTGTACTTCAGAGAATCTCTTTTCCAAAAACTCCTTCCAGACCTTTTCTTCTGCTGACTTCTTTAAGGAATCAAAATGCGTATGAACAAAATTTACAAGAGACTTTAGATTACCGGATGTGGAGGCTGAAGGATCCTTTTGGAAGGATGGCATGATCTTCTCTAATACATCAGATGCAGCTTCAATGAGCTCACAGTCATCCATGTGAGACTTCAGGAGTTTTTCTTTTGCCTTTGCTTGAGTAAAGGATGCTAGCTTCATGGTTTGAACCGGGGAGAGGGAATCAAAATTGAATGGACCTTGAAGTAGTTCCAGTTCATCAAATTCCATCATCTCTTTGGTCAAGAAATCTTTAACTGCTTCTGTTGTGTCTCTTGCCGGAGACAGAGTTTTCTGCCCTTCTGTAGCCTTAGCACTGTCATCTGTGGTCTTCTCTGTTTGACCTTCTTCGCTTCCCTTTACTTATTCTTCTTGACTGATGCTCTCTTCTTTTCTTTCTTCTCCTTTAATTCTAGAGTATGCAGGAGGATCTGGAAGAGAAGTGTCTTCTTCTTCATGAACTTCCTCTTTCGGAGTAGAGGAATCTAAGTCTTTAGCTTTCTCTTCACTTGTCTCCTTTGCCTCTTCTGCCACTGTCTCAGTAGATTCTTCTTTGTCATCCATGGCCGAGGGATCATCACCTAAGTCCTCTATAATGGGAATATTGAATCTTTTGTATGCATTCTAGAGGATGTCTTTTGTTTCTTTTGCCACCTTGTCAGTTTCTCCAAGCATAAGCTGATTCATTCTCGCTTTGCTCCGGAACTCATCCTTGCAATCTTTGAAGATCATATTCTTTTGCTTAGGAGTGATGGAAGGATAGAGTTGAATGGCTATCTATTCCTGGATCTCCATATCCTTTGCTTTGGCATTATCCTTTCTCATTTCAAGTTCCTTCTCAAGGCTTTTAGGAATTAGAGATATGATTTCAATGAAAGCTTTGTTGTAGATATTCAGATACCTAACTGTGGCATCTTGCAGGATCTTCTGGTCAGCTTCACTACACTCATCATAGAATTCTATTAATGTCTTCAGGTTTCCATCCACAGTGATTGCCTTGATGATATCGTCAAGAGTAGGCTTCTTAACACATTTATCTGTCTTTTCTTCTTCCTTGTCTAGACCGGTAGAGGATTCTCTAGATACTCTCTTCTTCTTCTTCATCTTCTTGATCTCTTCATTAGATTCTATCTCTTCATCATCCTTCTGATTGATATAAGACCTTGTGGCCTTTGTCTTAGTTCTCTTCTCTCCCTTTCCGGATGTACGGACTTCTGGTTTCGATGCTTTCTGGCTCTTAGAGGTGGCAGGTGCAGAACTTTTGGAGGATCTGCTCCGGGAGGGGGCTTGCACCGGAGCACTATCTTTTTCTGCTTCTTCCTTTTCTTTCTCTTCCCTTTCCATCTTCTCTCTATTTGCATCAAGTGCCTCTTTTGATATGCCATACCTTTTGGCAACATTCTCTACTTCTTTTCTCACTTTTCTCTTCATCTCTGGTTGTTTAAGTTCCACATGAATCTTTACACTCAACTCTTCAAAGGTTCCAAACCTTTCCGCCTTAGGATCCTTGGGTTGGCTAAGCATGTGTTGAATATGTAGCTCTACAATTTTCTCATCTACTTCATACCCCATTGGCATGATTCAGACTATCCTTGGCTCCACTGCCTCCATTAGGCACTGATCAGTTTCTACCATAAAGCATATTGTATCCTTATACTTTTCAACTAGAGATTGGGGGATTCTCTCTCTTGCTTGCATCATACTCTGAAAGTTCTTGAAGTAGCCCCATAGTGCTGTATTCTGTGCCTTGGCATCACCTATTCCATGCAAATAATCCCTGATTTGTATGGCTACTAGTCTGTCATTTTGCCACATCCAACCACTAGATCCGGGTAGCTCATTCATGTAATAGAAAAATAGGCAAAGTATCAAGCCATCGTATTTGAAAGATTTCTTCTTGTCCTTCTTTATCTTCTGCAGATTCTTGAAAAGTTGGTTTAGGAGAAGCTCACAAAGATCATAGTCAGCATTTTCTTTTAGCATCTGATAACATGTAAAAATTGTAGTTCCGGGTACTAAATTTTCCTTGTTGGAGTGATATATCTTGTAACCAATTATCATGGATGCAAATTTGATATCCGGATCAGTGATATCTTCAATTGTCATTGCTCTCTTGCCAAATTTTGATCCGGTTGCCTCACTCACTGTCTGATTCTTGATAGTTTTGAGAGTAGGTATCCCACCGGATGAGTGCAATCCGGTAACTAGCCTAATGGCATCCTTGGTTATCTTGAATGGCCTCATCAACCATATAAAGTTATCATGCATTCTACTTAGAACATACCAGACCCATTCATCTTCTGCAAAATAAGGGAAATGAATGCACTGTGCAAAATGTTTGTCCCAGATAGCCTTATACTGAGGTTTGAGTTCAAATGAATCATCTATTAATTTCTTGTGGTAGATATCTATCAGCTTGGATTCCCCAAATTCTTCAATGTTCGCATGAATGTATTCCCTAACATCTTCAACATGCAAAGCCCCATGCAGAGTGCTGGAAAATGCGCCTAAGGGATCCACTTCTAGAGATTTGTAGGGATGTTTCTTAAATTTGGGGCGTGGCCTATCAAAAATCTTTACTACATTCAGAGTAGCCATCTTAAAGATTCAGAGAGAGTTTGATCAAGAGGAAAAAATATCTTTTTACGCTTCTATGTTTCACGGAATGAGCTGGATCGGATTGTTGGAAGAATTGTCTTCTGTGGTTGATCTTTGAGAGGCTCGAGACAATTTGTTTGTAGAGCTCTTTTTCTTTTCTTCTCAAGTGTGAATGTACAAATGATGAACAAAGGAACCCTTTTATTTCTGCACAAACCCTAATTTCATTTGCAATAAATGCATATCTTAAGTTATTCCGGTTGCTCTGTTCTCCTTATCCTGAGAGATTTTTCCGGATCATTAAGATACCCTTAAAGTTATTGTTGGTCGATATTAGAAATCTATCTACCTTTCACAATCATTTCATTTATTCACAGATCAAGATACCTCAAATTTGAATCATACCGGATCTAACTGTGAAAATCCTGTTCTTACTGGATGATTATTAAATAGGATCAATCTTGGAAGATTAGCCTTGTCAAAACTTCTTGTGGATCTTTCATATCTTTACCATGGCTTATTTAGATATTTCTCTGAGAACCTCTTTGATCTGCAACCTTTCATGTGCCAATTTCAGGCACCCATTGACTGGCTGGGGGAAAATGTTTTTCTTTTGTGACTCCCCCTGAGCCAGATCTCATCTATTTAGTTTTTGAAATGAACATCAGCACCAGATTCTGGTGTGGATCCATCCTCAACATTTTCTGTACTCCTCTTCACCCAAATCTTGTTCATTTTCCTTTGTATTTCATCTGTATTCACTTTTCTTTTTCCTTTGTCTTGGTTTTGATTATGAAGTATCAGACCCTTTTTGTCCTGATTCTTGCTTCTGCAGAATTTGGCAATATGACCGGATCTATTGCAATTGTAGCAAATAACATTTCTTTGCATATTTGATTGATATCCTCTTGATCTACACTGATTAGCCATATGTCCCATTCTATTGCATGCAAAACATCTACCATTGAAAGAATTGTTCATTTGCATGTTTCTACACTCATGAGATTTGTGACCATACCTTTTGCAATTGAAACACTATCCGGAGAAGGATGAATTATTCTGCTTCATTCTTCTTCTGCACTAATTTGCTTTATGACCAAAGTTGTTGTAGTTGTTGTAGTATCCATTGAAAGATGGATATCTTTGAGCATTTGGTTGCCTTACCGGAGGTCTTCTAGGCCTGTTTCTTGGATTTTCTGATCTGGAGTTCTTCTGACCAGACCCAGAGCTTTCACTTTTTCATACCCCAAGCCTTGCTTGTCATCTACCCTCTTTTGGCTTTGAAGAAGAACTTCAAGTTGAGCAGAGCCTATCTTGAATTTTTCTTTGTATTCATTTGCTATTTGAAGATCCCTTTTAAGAGTGTCAATCTAATTCTCAAGTTGTTCTTCATTGTCTCTAGCTTCTTCAAGATTAGATTCTAGATGCCTGATTATTCTATCCATTTTGAGGTAGTCTTCTGACTTCTCCTTGAGAGATTGTCTTAGATCATCTTCAGTTTTTCTTTTCTCTTCAATTTCTTGGGTGAATTTCATAACTTCTGATTCCATTTCATGTCTTACCATAATGACCTCTTTTGATAACTTTTCACATAACTTGGTTTTCTCCTTCAGATTTTTATTTGTATCACTGGCTTCACCTTGACTTGCTAATTGTTGAAGTAGTTCCTTTCTCTTTTTCATAGATATACTCAGTTTCTCTTTTAGCTCATTTATGAAATCATTAGCCTGTTTGAGTCTTTCCTTCAAGTTGTTGACTTCGGAGTGAGATTGCTCAAGATCATCTAAGGCAGACTAAAGTTGTTCCCTCATACCATATATATCCATTGAGATTCCCAGATCTTCCTCAAGTTGTTATGCTCTATTTGGAGGAACTTGGCTCTGATACCAATTCTTGATAACTGAGAGGGGGGGTGAACCAATTATCTTAATTACTTCAACTTTCTGATCTTCCTTATCAATTAATGCAGCATCAAATCATATAAGCAAACATAACCATGAAATAAAAATAACATTAATACACATGACACAATGATTTTGACGTGGAAAACCCAATTAAGGGAAAAACCATGGGGTGATTAACCCAAGATTGTATTCTCTGTTAAAAGAATAAGATAGTACAAAATGGCACTTGCTAATTAGGGCTCATTGCCCGAGCTCATAGCGCACAAGAGGCTCAGTGCCTACAAGAGACTCACTGTCTACAAGGTATAAGGTAACAAGATACTTGAACTGATGAGATGCATCCACACATGCTGAGGATCAGTTTCGGTTAGGCTCAATACACTGATCTACTGCACTTCATTCTTTCTCTTCTTTGGTGCTGTTGTCCTGTCACATACCGGACCTGTATTACTACTTCCAAATAGTTCTCTACTTTTCTTCGCACTTGACAATTCATGACACACATCTTCACATCCAAAACCATCTGGTATATATATCCGCACCAATGATTTCAACACCTTTCTAGTCGGCATCTGGAATAGTCAATATTTTCCAAAACTCTGATCTGTCGGCTGAATCCTTACTTATCAAGTGATGCGTATCAAAGAGATGCTTATAGAAGTCATCAATCATGTTGGCCAATCATGAATGATACCTCAAGAAAATTGATCACTATCAATAACTCATCTGGACTAAGGTCTGATGCTCTGCCGGTCAGTTCTTCCTTTGTTAACTCTCCCAAACAGGAACCCAACACTTAGGAATTCATATCTTTTCACTCTTACAACACCGGAGGCTCAATCTCTGAAGTATATTAGTCAAGGTACTCCACTTGACTTCCCCAAGTCCGCGCTTTACTAAGATACTTCCTCTGAGAGATCCGGACCTGACTGTCGAACCTTGCTACATACTTTGTTCTTGCTTACCGGACCAAGATACACTTCAGTCTGTCTTCCAGTATGGTCATATCATGTCCTGCAGATGTGAGGGATGGACTTTGTTACCATCAATGACAACACTCATGAAGTCACATAGTGTCTCTTGCCAACAAAGGGTTCTTAGAGTAACATCTAAATAAGCCTTGGCAAAGATATGGAAGATCCGCAAGAAGTTTAGAAGAGGTTAATCCTCCAAGATTGATCCAGTTTGACAGTCATCCGGTAAGAACAAGATTTTCACAGTTAGATCAGGTATGATTCAAATTTGTGGTATTTTGATCTACGGATAAATGGAATGATTTGAGAAAGATAGATTGCTAATATTCACCAAGAATAACTCTAAGTGCATCTCAGTGATTCAGAAAGATCTCTCAGGACAAGGAGAACAAAGCAACCAGAATAACTTAAGTTGTGCATTTATTGCAATATGGAATTAGGGTTTGCACAGAAATATAAGGGTTCTCTTATAGAACATTTGCACATTTACATTCGAGAAGAAGAGAGAAGGAGCTCTGCAACAAAATTGTCTCAAACCTCTCAAAGAACAACCATAGAAGTCGATTCATCCAACAATCCGATCCAGCTCATATCGTGAACCCTAGAAGCGTAAAAGGTATTTTCCACTCTTGAATATCTCTCTCTGAATATTTGGAAGATGGCTACTCCAAATGTTGTAAAGATCACTAATAGGTCATGCCTGAAATTCAAAAAACATCCCTATAAATCCCTAGAAGTTGATCCCCTAGGAGCATTTTCTAGCATTCAACATGGAGTTCTGCATATAGAAGATGTTAGGGTTTACATACATGCAAATATTGAAGAATTTGGGGAATCCAAGCTGATGGATATCTACCACAAGGAATGGATAGATGAATCATTTGAACTCAAACCTTAGTACAAGGCCATTCGGGATAAGCATTTTGGACATTGCATTCATTTCCCCTGTTTTGCTAAAGATGATTAGATTCGGTATGTTTAGAGAAAAATGCATGACAACTTTATGTGGTTGATGAGGCCATTCAAGATAACCAAGGATGCAATTAGGGCGGTAACCGGATTGCACTCATCCGGTGGGTTGCTTGCTCTCAAATCGGTCAAAAATCAAACTGTAAGTTAGGCTACCGGATCAAAATTTGACAAGAGAGCAATGACTATAGAAGATATCACTGATCCAGATATCAAGTTTGCATCTATGATAATTGGCTATAAGATAGATCACTCCAGTAGGGAGTATTCTGTATCTGGAACTATAATCTATGCTGCTTATCAGATGTTAAGGGAGAATGCAGATTATGATCTTTGTGAACTTCTTCTGAGCCAACTGTTTGAAAACCTACAAAAGATCAAGAAGGACAAGAAGAACTCATTCAAGTATGGTGGGCTAATACTGTGTTTGTTCTTTTACTTTATGAATGAGCTTCCCAGATCCAGTGGTTGGGTATGGTAAAATGATAGACCTATGCCATTCAAAACAAAGATTACATGCATGGGCTTGGTGATGCCAAGGCTCAAAATACGACTCTCTGGGGATACTTCAAGAACTTTCAAAGTATGATGCAAGCCAGAGAAAGAATTCCCCAATCATTGGTTGAGAAGTACAAGGATACAATGTGCTTTATGGTAGACACTGATCAATGCCTAATGGAGGCAGTGGAACCAAGAATAGTGTGGATTATGCCAATGGGGTATGAAGTAGATGAGAAAATCCTAGAGCTACATATCCAACACTTGCTGAGTCAGCCTAAGGACCCTAAGGCAGAAAGGTTTGGAACCTTCCAAGAGTTAAGTGTAAAAGTTCATGTTGAACTGAGACAACCTGAGATCAATAGAAAAGTGAGGAGGGAAGTGGAAGATGTTGCCAAAAGATATGGGATATCAAAGGAGGCAGTTGATGCCAACAGAGAGAAGATGGAAAGGGTAGAGAAAGAAAGGCAAGAAGCAGAAAAAGAAAGTGCACCGGTGCAAGCACCCTCCCGGACTAGATCCTCAAAGAGCTCTGCACCTACCACTACTAAGACCCCAAAAGCCTCAAAACTGGAAGAAAAGACATCCGGTAAAGGAGAGAAGAGAACTAAGACAAAGGCCACAAGGTCATATATAAGTCAAAAGGATGATGAAGAGACAGAATCAGATGAGGAGATCAAGAAAATGAGGAAGAAGAAGAAAGCATCCGGTGAACCCTCTACAGATCACAACAAAGAAGAAGAGGCAGAAGAACTCGTTGAAAATCCTACTCTCTACATTGATGATATCATCAAATCAGTCACTATGGATGGTAACCTAAAACCAATGACTGAATTTTATGATGAATATAATGAAGCTGACTAGAAGATCTTGCAAGATGCTACAGTTAGGTATCTGAACATCTATAATAAAGCATTTATTGAAATCATATCTCTGATTCCCAAAAGCCTAGAGAAGGAACTTGAAATAAGAAAGAACAATGCTAAGACAAAGGACCTAGAGATTGGGGAATAGATAACTATTCAGCTCTATCCTTCCATCACTTCTAAACAAATGAACATGATCTTCAAGGATTACAAGGATGAGTTCTAGAGCAAAGCCAGAATGAACAAGCTTATGCTCAGAGAAACTGATCAAGTGGCAAAAGAAATAGAAGACATCCTCTGAAATGCATACAAAAGATTCAATATTCCTATCATAGAGGATATAAGTGATGAACCTGCAGCCATGGATGTCGAAGATCTTACTGAGAAGATTGCAGAAAAATCAAAGGACATAGGTGAGGAGAGGACTCAAGACTTGGATTCCTTTGCTTTGGAAGAGGAAGTCCCTAAAGAAGTAAACATCCCTCTTCTAGATCCTCCTGCTGACTCCATAACTGAAGGAGAAGAAAGAAAAGATGAGAAAAGTTGTCAAGAAGAAGAAGCCAAGGGAAGAGAAAAAGATCAAACAGAGAAAACCCCAGATGACAGCTTTGAGGCCACAGAAGGGAAGAAAACTATCTCTGACAAGAGACACTGCAAAAGTAGTCAAAGACTTCCTGACAAAAGAAACGATGGAATTAGATGAACCGGAACTGCTTCAAGGACCATTCAATTTTGATTCCCTCTCCTCGGTTCAAACAATGAAGATAGCATCCTTTGGTTCAACAAAGGCAAAAGAAAAATTTCTGAAGTCTCACATGGAAGACTGTGAGCTGATAGAGATTGTATCTGGTGTATTGGAGAAGATCATGCCATCCTTTCAGAAGGATCTTTTAGCCTCCTCATCTGGTAATTTGAAATCTCTTGTTAATTCTATTAATACACATTTTGACTCTTTAGAGAAAGTAGCAGAAGAGAAAGTCCAGAAAGAGTTTTTGGGTAAGAGATTCTCTGGAGTACAAGGGCTAATAACAAATAATAGGAGAAATATGGATAATGGAATAAAGATCTTAGAAATTGCTCTTCAAGATGGCAGAGAAATATATAAATTTTGTTTATCCTGGTCTAAAATGACAAAGGATATTGAGAAGAAAGTGAAAGAACAAGAGGATAAACTATCAAGTTTATCTCAGAATTTTTATCCTCTCACCACATCCATAATAAACCAAGAATGTCAAACTATTGCCATTCTAAATGAACTAAAGAAACTTGAAAAGGAAAGGAAGAATATAATAAGTAGGATGGGTGAACTTAGAGGGATAATTATCCCTAAGTTAGAGGCCATGCATGAGGCCCTAACTGATGCTCAAACCACAGCCTGAACTAGTGATCCAATAGATCTAAAGAGGGCAGAAGCTTTTGCATTCCTGTTGAGTGGTCACATCTCAATTTTGGGCAGGATGAAGCAGAGTTGGGAAACAAAATTTGTCCAATTGAAGATGACTTTTGTCGATATACTTCAGTATATGTAAGTAGAACATGTATATATATTTTTGTTGCCAAGTATAGACCATTTTTGGGAAATTTTGGTGTGTGGATCCTGCCCTTTGCCATTGATGTCAAAGGGGGAGTGAGGAGTAGTGAAAAATGTGGAATCTAGCTAAGGGGGAGCTCCAAAAAAGTGTACATAAGAACAAAGCATCAGCCAAGGGGGAGTATGCTATAACACTTAGTCATTTTTCACTAAGTGTTGCCATCAATGCCAAAGGGGGAGATTGTTGGCAAGAGACATGGTGTAGCTTCATGAGTGTTGTCATTGATGGCAACAAAGTCCTTCCCACACATCCGCAGGACATGGTATGTCTATACCGGAAGACAGATTGACCAAGAATAGAGCATGCAGCAAGGTCCGACAATCAGGTCCGGATCTCTCAGAGGAAGTATCTCAGTAAAGTGTGGACTTTGGGAAGTCAAGAGGAGTACCATGACTGATACATTCCAGAGATTGAGCCTCCGATGATGAAAGAGTGAAAAGCTATGAACACCTAAGTGTTGGGTTCCTGTTTGGTAGAGTAGACTGAGGAAGAACTGACCGACAGTGCATCAGACCTTAATCCAGATGAGACATTGATGGTGATCAAGTTTCTTAAGGATCATTCATGATTGGCCAACATAATTGATGACTTCTATAAGCATCTCTTTGATACACATCACTTTGTAAGCAAGGATTCAGCCGACAGACCAGAGTTTGTGAAAATATTGAGTATTCTGAATGCCGACTAGAAAGATGTTAAAATCCTTTGTGCAGATATATATACCAGATGGATTTCAATGTGAAGGTATGTGTGGTGTGTTGTGTTGTGCAAAGAAAAGCAGAGAGTAGTGTGAAAGCAGCTATATAGGTCCGGTATGTGATAGGATAGCTACACCAAAGAAGAGGAAGAATGAAGTGTAGTAGATTAGTGTATTGAGCCTAACCAGAACTGATCCTCAGCATATTTGGATGCTTCTCATCAGTTCAATCACCTGGTTACTTTCTTTATACCTTGTAGACAATGAGTCTCTTATAGGCAGTGAGCCTCTTGTGAGCAGTGTGCTCGGGCAATGAGCCCTAATTGGCAAGTGCCATTTTGTACTTCTATTCTTTTAACAAAGAATACAGTCTTAGGTTAATCACCCTGTGGTTTTTCCCTTAACAGGGTTTTCCATGTCAAAATCATTGTGTAATGTGCATTGATTTTATTTCTGCTTTCATGGTTATGCATGCTTATGTGATTTGATGTTGCATTAGTTGTTAAAGAAGAACAAAACTTAAAGTAATTAAGATAACTGATTCACCCCCCCTCTCAGTTATCAACACATATATCATTCTATGAACCTTACTCTCATCTTTCTATTAAAACACTTGTTGATTATCTTTGTTACTGCACTCTCTTGGAAAGGATTGTGGCAATCTTGGAAGCAAGATCTTAAGTCTATCTTGTTCTCCTAGGTTGAAGCTCCTTGCACATTTGGGAGAAGGGTTGGAACCACCAACTTGAGTTTGGCTAGAGTACCTTTGGGTATGGTTGTAACACCTTATTCTGCAAGGCTTCATGTAAATCCTCTTGTGGGAGGTGGGTTGTGTGTTCCCTTGAGTGGAAATACTCTGCTTGATGTGGATTAAGTGTATGATGAGTTTGTATCCTCTTGTTCTTTTCATTTCTAACTAACCCCTTCTTAGCATTCTTCTTATTGCATCTTGAAGAATGATGCACGATAATTGAGACAATCTTTTAGATTGAGGTCTCTTTTGTCATGCTGACTTAGGGTCCTATGTTATGTGCTTCTTATGATTATTGTATGAAGCATGTATTCTCCTCGTATATTCTTATCCTCTATGTATTCTCCATGCCTCATGTGTGCTTTGTGTGTATTATAGATATGTATTCCTTACGTATGCCTCTTGAGTGCTTCACATGTATTCCATATGTGATTCATGTGCATTCTATGTATCCTTTGTGTATGGTGTGTATACTTTGTGTATGGTGTGTATACTTTGTGTATTGTGTGCATACATTGTGATTGCTCAAGTGTATGCCTTGTGTATGTCTTGTCTTGTCTCATGTTTTCTAAGTGCTTAATGTATGTAGAAGTTATGCCTTGTGTCTAAGGTGTATACAATTCTTCTAAATTCATAGAATCCTAAGCTTGGGGGCTTGCGCAACTCCCAACTTGGTGACATTCTATGACTTCTATGTATGTTGTGATTGAAATATGTCTTCTTCTTACTTTAGTGCAAGTATGAGTGTAAGATCATACCCACACTAAAGTGGGGGCTAAATGTTATGGAGTAAATGTGTACACTAGCATTTTACACCTAGTTTATCATATGAGTGGACCTAAAACAAATAATTCTTATTCCTGATGCACAAAACTTGAAAGATAACTTTAGGGCTGGCCTAAACACACTTAATGAAGCTTATCCCAAAGTTTTTGGGGCTAAAGGACAAGGGTGCCCAATGCCTCGGTCCCTACTTTATCTCAGGTCTAATTTAAGGTAATATCTGCTTAGGACATCTCTAATGCTTCCTCATGTCAACCTCATTTGGTTTAATTCCTTGAAAGTCAATGGGAATGCATATATAAACAAGTTAGTTTATTCATTTGAACATCTCTAAGTTCTCTAAGGACTCTAGCTCTCTCTCTCATGCTCTCTATTCTTCTCTACATAATCTTGGAAGCTCTCTATGGTGGATTATTGTTATTGTACTAACTTCTTGCAGGTCTTGTGAAGATCTCTACTTCTATGGGCTACACCAACTTCTTGATTCAAGTTGTGATGCCACATCAAGCAAGCTAGGGTTTCCATTCTCATGGTGACTCCTTTCCTTCATGCTTTATTATAACATTCTATTCTACTTCAAATTTGCCTCTACCCTCCTAGGGAACACACTCTTTGATCTCTCATCATTGCTATTGTGGAAGTGGAAAAAACATTCATGGAGCTTGACTTAGGCAAGCTCCTAAATAACACCAACCTTTTCTCTTCTTGTGTGTGCAGGTTACGTTCGAAGGAATCATACGACAACAAGTGATAGAAAGGAGGAAGACACACAGGTGAAGGCACCCAGATCCTGACATTCTAAAAAACCCTAATTTGGGTCTAGGGCACCCAAAACCCTAGTACTGCTCTACTCCTAAACCCAGGTTCTGATTCTCGTCTATCTCCCGATCTCTACTATCAATTCAGAATTCTTGTATCTATTTTTGAAAACCATTTATTGGTTAATCTTTCTCAATTAGGGTTTCATTCGTTGCCCTAGGTTGGTTGGTTGAATTTGGTTTAAACTCCTTTATACAACAAAGGGACAAAACCCTTGTAGTTTGGCTCTCCTTAAAGGGTAGAATCCAAGCTCAATCTGTGTTCCAATGCTGATAGAAGAGGGTTTGACATAGTTTAGGGTTTTAAGCTAAGTCTCCCTTTTCCATCTAACACTCTAAATCTGGTGCATCACCCCCTTTACTTTTAGTTCTCTTTCTCCCCTTTTCGTTGGTGTTTTGTAGCATTAGCTTTAGTTACAATTTTCTTTGGACCTTAAGTCTAGAAAGAGGAACCAACCTTCTCTGGAAGTCTGATCTCATCTACAAGGTCCCACACCTTGAGATCAGTCCCATTGTGTCATTGCAAGCTTGAACATGCTTCAAGGAGGGTGAAATTCCACATGATAATAGTTTCTAGCGTGCCTGTTGGGACCAGTTTGATGATCCTTATCATCCATTGAAGAGTTTTAGTGTGCTCTTCAGTGCATCTTGTCATTCAGGGTAGTCTCTCTATTGATGTATAAAATTGCGCAGGTTCTAACACCAACATGGGAAGTTTCAAGAATGTAGGACTTGCTACTTGAAACAACCTCCAGATTTTAAAGAAGCCGACTCTTCTCTATTTTAAATGGGTTTTGAGCAAAGGGTAAGAAACTAACAGGATTACAGATACAATTAAGTAAATCTAACTATGGCAATGTGCCTGAGTAAAAGTATTCCTTTCAAATTAAGCACAGTGAAACTATTCTCAAGATTCAGTTATATTAAAGAGCAGATACTACATGATTAACATAAACAGATGGGATGAATATAATCAAAGGCTCACAATCAGACACTTTGCAATGACACAGATAATATGAAACAAGGCACATAATAGAGTTCTTTTCGTTAATCTTCCAGCAACATAAAAGGCACAGATACATGCACAGGTACATTAACTTTCTTATCAAGAACAACAAAATAAAGGCAAAATGACATCAACTGGCCATAACAAAGTCTCCAACTTCTCTTTTAAAATCTGACAAAACTTATCAAAAAATATCTCTATCTCTGTGTATCTCTACGTGTATATCCCTTGATCTATTACAAATATTACATATTTATAATCAAAGATCTGACTCTAGATTGTTTGTAATAACCGAATCCCAACAGCCCAATGGAACTGAAGATAACTGGAAGTCTCCGATGGTTACGATCCTTCAAATCTAAAACAGTCTTCCCTTTCCTACAAGCTCATTAGCTGGGGCAAAATATATGTGGCACAACTCCTTTATTAAGACACAGACACAGGGTGAGACCCACACACTTGAAACTTGAAACATACTGTGACAGATGGCAGCGTCCGCAGCAAAACAAGAAACTCCTTTGTTTCTCAGAAGTCAATAGGAAAATGACACTTATCGTGTTCCTTAGCTTTCAAAACTACCTACGTGTCCTCCTCCGTAAAGCCCTCAAAACTGTGTCTTTATGCTCAGGTGACCTCCGCTTATGACATCTGTCGCAACCCGCATCACTTGAATATGAAACACATTAAAAATGGGGCCCACAGCCTTTGGCATGCATTAGCCTCAAACAGAGAAAATTGGGATAGATGACATCTTTCACACGCATGCCAGCTAATACATGGTGGCACTCGCAACATTGCTTGAAACATTTGAAACTTTTGGAACTCTCCGCAGAAGCTGACACTTGGCACAACTCGCATCACTTTAAAAAATTTAAGTTTCTCCCTGGAAAGGGTCATAAACAAAGCAAGTCTTCCTCCGAAACCACCACATGGCATTCTCTGTGCTCTTGAAACTAAAAAAGACTATGGCCCACCATCTTTCATTACTAGCGATAACATGATATGGAAAGAAACACACGGCATCCTCCGCAGAAAAATAAAAGACACACGGCGCCCTCCGTACACAACAAAGAAACTTAGGGACTGCCTCTACATGCTACACGTGGCGACCTCCGCAGCAAAGCTGAAACTTGAAAATTGAAACAATTTGCTATGTGACGCGCTCTGCGCAAAAGTTAATATTAGAATCAATACTGTGGATTTAACTATGGCTTGACACTTGGCGGCTTCTGCACAGAGCATTAGAAACCCGCGCAATGATACCTTTGAAACTCGTACAAAAACAAAAGAGACCCACAGACTTGCTGAAACAAAATATAGAGTCTTTGACACTCTATAGTTCTTGGCGACCAATAGGACTTCTGAGCCTGCTCGGAAAGAACCCAAAACTGGAAAAATTATATGTATTAAAAATACAACACAGAGTTATAAATTCTGCAATGTTGTCTAATAAATAGACCATTCTAAATCAGAGAGTCCCTATCTACTCTGTAAATCTTGAAAGGCAAAATCAAGATTAATTATATCCTTATGGGAAAAAGTTTGCAAAATTTGCACCACAGATTTTAACTGAAACTCCAGCTGGGCCATAGGTATCAACACAACTTCTATTTCCTTGACTGATGAAGAATCACTCAAACCCTGAAAAATTGTCTCATCATTTTACCTGGTCAAGAGAAGGGCCTTGATGTCATCAATCATCAATACTGTGTTATTATCTGGGAATGGTGAAGGAAGCCCTAGTTGCACCAAATCCTCTATATGTTTCTTCATATTTTTTACTCCCTCTTTCACTGTATCCAGGAGCTCTTGACAATTTGTAGCTGTAGAGTTGCAACTCAGAACCTCATTGACCTTTTTAGCAGTGACCTCTGTCATTGATACCTGCTGCTGACAGAGTCTCATCTGTTGTGTCATATAATTTCTTTAATAAAAGTTGAGAGTCAGAAACCCTCAATGAAACAGTAGACAAGGTGGCCTGCACCAGAGTTTCTACCTTCTCACACAGTTGCTGAGCATTTAACAAAAATCTTAAAGATGGCTTTAGTTGGATGATCTCCTCAGAGATCCTCTTCCATACTGAAACATAAAGCTCTTTCACCAAATTTAAAACCTCAACATTCTGTGGTCTATTAGCTAACTCAATTATCAGCTGCTTTGTTCTTTGTTGCTCAGCCAGGAGTTGTGCCTGAATTGCACCATTAGCATTCTGCTCACTCAATAACTTCTGTTGGAATTGTGTGGCCTGTTGCAACTTCTCTTGATATTTCTTCTCTAAAGTGGCTTTCTCCTGTCTCAAAACAGTCTCTGCAACCTTTTCTTGTGCTAGCTCAGACTTAAGAGAAGCATTTTGGGCCTATGTAGCCTGATGTATCTGGTAAGAAACAGTATTTTGCAACTGTTTGTTCAGATTCTCAATCTCATTATTCTTTGATTGAATCTCCCCAGCAAGGTTGTTGCTGTTCACTTTTCCTTGAGCTAAATCATTTTTTGTTTTCTGCAGCCTCTTGGACACTTTCAGATAGTCAGTTGCTACAGTAGATGTAGTCTCATTTAGTAGCTCGACCTTGTCCTATGGCCTGAAAAGAGATAGATCCATAGCGACAACATTCATTGAATAGTCTTGGGGCTGCATTTGTTCATTAGGTTTCACCACATTTGGAGACAAATGTGTGACTGTCAGTGATTGTTGAATGGGGTCAAAAAGTGACCTCATGTGTGCCACAACAGGGCTCTTATTTTCCTTCTTCCTCTTTTTATCCATTCTAGCCTCTCTAGCCCTTTTTGATGTGTCTCCTTGGGCTTGGAAAGTCTCTAGCAAAAGGATGACCTTGAGGCAGGCCATAGGGATTAGCCAATAATTGTTGTCTAGGAGAAACTTGAGGAGGGGTTCTTTTTGGCACAAATGGAGAAAATAATGGTAATGAAATGGCCTGTGAAGACATGGCCTGTGAACTGGCAATTGGGGCAAGGGTTGATGTAAGCACAACAAAAGTGGCAGGGGATATAAATGTTTGGCTAACTGGGATTGCCACTCCTAAAGTAGAAGAAAGAGATATAGGAGAAAAGGGAGAAGAAACACTTGAGCAACAGAAGATGTGACTGACAGTTATTGTTGTTGTGGTTCAATTTCTTCCTCTGACTCCTCTTGCAGGTGCAGTTTCCTATGTTTCCTAGGTCTCTCTCCCATTTCCTCTGTTTCTTTCTCTTCAACATTTACCACCACTGGTGGTTGCAAAAGAACAAATATGGAACCCCTAGATGTTGAAGCTGCTTGAGTCCCTATGGTTGGTGATGATACCACACCTTTTTGCTTCTCTAAGGTGCTGAGGGATTGGGGCCATGAAGATGTAGGAGCAGCAGATGAGGCCTGTCCTGTCTCTTGCATAGTTTGGGCTAACTCTATTTCCTCCTCTGATTCCTCACCCTTCCTCTGAATTCTACTAGTGTCTGGACTTGAGACTGGGGAGGGATGCCACTCATCCCAGATTGATTCCCATTTTTCATCAGTGTCAATATTCCCAAATGAATGTGTGAGCTCTGAAATCTCTTGCCTATATTTCCAATAGGTTTCAATCTTTTTTGGTTTCCAATCTTGGGCCTTCAATGTTTTCCTCAAACCAATAGTCATTCTTAGCTTAGGGTCAAATTCCTTCTCTTTGACATAGAAGGTTTCCCATGGTCTGGCCCCCTCAAAGGGCAAATCAGCTAGTTCTACATATAGGTCAGGATTATCCTCCTTTGGATTCCTTCTGTCCTCCCAGAATGGGCAACCCTCATGTACCATTTTAGCACGGACTTTGTTATTCATAATCCAGGAGGCTAGAAAACTGTCTGGGTCATACTTCCATTTATCTTCAATGATGAGGAAACCAAGGGCAACTAGCTTTCTTAGCAAGAGGTTCTCTGCATCTCTAACTTCAAGTGTTATATTTTTCCTGACCCATGGGATATCATACATCTTCCTTTTCTTTTTCTTGTGGCCAAAATCATTATCAACCACAGCTACCTGTCGGGTCACTTCTAAGAATACAACCCTAGGGGTCAAAATTTTAGGTAATAGCACATGTTCCTCATTGAAACCATGGACTCTGATTATTGTGTTATGTGCCCCAAAGAAATAATCACAGGGAATTGGGCAATTGGTCATAAAACCCCTTATACTTTGTGTCAATCTATGTTCTATAGGCTTGGGGCTTAATTGGCAAAAGGTAGGGGCTACAAAAAGTTCCCAAAACTCATAAGGGTTGGAGGCTTTAGATAACACATGTGTCCATGTGGACACATGGATAGTTTTGTTTTGACCAAAATCTGGGTCATACTTATTCAAATGCATATGCTGTGCGAAAAGACTATGGTTCTGATACAACATAAGGTGGAATAGAAAAGCAAAATACCTGAAAACTTGCCTTGACTTGAAATTTATGAGTTGATCAATCATGGCATTAGCAATTTGTTCCAAGAAGTCCAGCCGGTACTCTTGTGATTTATCCACAGTTTCAATCTGAAAATGATAGCTATTTGCCAGTCATGGACTGTGTTATCCTCTCATCCCAAAAATGAAGGCTATCATTGAAAGTGCCTCTTGAACATTTTGACTAAATTGTGCCCTCCCAGTGGGTAGTGTGGGCATTTGGGTGTTATCTTCTCCCAACTGCATCTCTGAATTGAGGAACTTGACTTTGTTAATTATATTGGCCCATGTGTTTTGCATTTTGGCAACAGTTGGAAATGTGGCGGTTCTATCATGCTGTAGGGCCAACATGTCTCTTATGGCCTTGGGCGTAATATGTACTATGAAAGGGCCCTGTTGTATAGTACTTGATGGTGCATGAAACAGTTCTGCACATAACTCAATTAGCTCAGGACACAGGTGGACATTAGGAACCAAGAACTGTGACAATTGCGAGGTCCATATCCTCATACCAAAAGTCTCAGACTGCCTATTGTTTGCTCAGAGAATACACCTTTGATGTGCCCCCTCTTGGAGAGCCTTGGTATTCTTTTGAAGGGGCATGTTGAATATGCCATCTGCATAATGCTTCACCTTTGCTGGGTCAATAGAATATCCTACCTCAGGGACCCTTGTTCTTGGGTAGGTTTTCCTTGGTTACGCGAGTGCTGAAGCATATGATTTGCTATTCAATAGCTTATCAATTGACTCATAAATTCCAAGTCCCTCTTGAGGAGACTGTGTTTCAGACATATCTGTATCTATGAGGAGAATGTAGGAAGCTTTGACACAGGAAAGAATGAAACTACTTATCAAAAGTGATACTTAGTTGAAAGGCACTTGCTAAGGACAGAAATTGGGTGCAATAGTGATTCAAAGCAGAGAGATAGAAACAAATGAGAGCTACACTTAGAAATTAACACTAACTTATTGGGGCTTATGAAGATAATCAATGACACATCTTGTCTTATTAATGGCATTAATGCCATGAAACAGCTAGTGTATCTTTTGAAATCTGCATGGAACAGAGTGTCAAATATGTTACGGGAGTGGCTATCCTTTCTGAAAAGTGTGTACTTCCGAGGAATTTAGGGATTTCTGAACAACCTTAATGAATGCGAGACCAAAAGAGAAGGGGCTTTGCGTTGCTGACACGTGTTCACTGAACACTTATTCAAAGGGAAAGTGGGAAAACAAGAAAGCAAGAAAAGGAAAGAGAACTAACTATGATACATTAAGAGCCCCTCCTTAATTGAAATGTTTCAGATAGATCCCATTTACTGGAATCTCTTTAGGTTGTCCATCCATGGTCTCCAGCTCAAATGAATTTTGTTTCTTGTAGGAACGAATTTTGTAAGGACCTGTCCACAATGATTCAAATTTGCTGTGTCGACTTGGCTTAGCGGCTCTTTCATCCCATTTCAATACTAGAGAGCCAACCTCAAAAAAGAGATTTGAAGTCTTCTTATCAAAATAGTCCTTTACCATTTTCTGATGTTTCATTAGTTATTCATGTGCCTTTTCTCTTTTCTCTTGCACTTCCAATAGCTCAGCAAGTCTGACTTGCATGGGGCCATTCTCTTTAATTTCTATCTGTTTTAACAATTGCAAAGCAGGGATCTCTAAGCTCAGTGGCATTACTGCTGGTTTACCATAAACTAATTCATAGGGAGACATTTTAGTCACTTACTTTGGTGTGATCCTGTCAGCCCACAGTGCTATGTTAAGTAGTTTATGCCACTCCTTGTGATAATTGGTCCCTATCCTTTTTATGAGTCTGATAAGGTCCTTGTTAGTGGACTCTGCCAGACCATTACCTTGAGGGTAATAATTTGAAGAAGTCTTCAAATAAATCCCATTCCTTAATGCAAACTCAAATAATTTGGCTCTCAAAATTACTTTAGCATTATTTGATATAATGGTACGAGGAGGACCAAACCGAGCAGTTATCCCTTCTAAAAACTCTAATATGACTTTTTCTGTTGCCTCTTTGAGTGGTACTGCTTCACTCCACCTGGTAAAGTAATCTGTTGCTGTGAGAATCCATTTGTGTCCCATACTTGATACTGGATTGATCATACCAATAAAATCTAGACCCCATTGAGCAAAGGGTTCATCCACAACTATGGGGCTTAGAGGCATTGCTGCATTTCTCCTTTTGCCTGTATAAAACTAACAAGCCTGGCATTCTTTGACCAGCTGATAACAATCTGTAAACAGAGTGGGCCAGAAATATCCTGCTTTAGTTACTTTGATTGTAGTGGTCCTTGCTAAAAAGTGTCCACTTGAGGCTCCATGGTGTAATTCATGTAGTATTCTTTGAGCTTCATCCTTCTCTATACATCTCAAGAGTATACCATCAACATTTCTTCTAAAGAGAATATGGTTAATTAGTACAAAATGGGCCCCTTGTTGCCTATAGTATCTTCTCTTATCATGGGAGAGCTCATTTGGAAAAATCCCATGCTTCATAAATTGTATTTTATTTTTGACCCAATAGTCTTGGTCAACCTCTTGGAGTTTCAATACATTTTCTCTTTCTGTTTCATCAGTCATTATTCTCTCCATGTCTTGAGTCATTTATTGGCACAATCCTTTGCCTCTGACTAACTTGGTGGGTCTTACTTCTACATCATATTCCAGAATTTTTGTGATCCAATTGGCCCTTTTCTCAGTAATCTCACCCTCCATAATATATTCTCTTACACTAGGATGAGCCACTAATATCAGAATCTTGTTTCTTGTTACCATATGCCTGAATTTTGTAAGGGCTTTTACCATGGCATATGCCTACTTTTCCACAAAATTATATCTAGCTTCATATTCCCTGAGAGTTCTGGAGAAAAAGGCTATTGGGTGTTCTCCTTCTTGCTGATCATCTTTCTGAGTTAAAATAGCAGCAACACTGAATTCTCCCCCATACACATACATTATGAAAGATTTAGAAAAATTTGGGTTTCTGAGTACTAGGGCTGTTGAAATGGCTTTCTTGACTTCTTCAAAAGCTTGTCTTCCTTCTACAGTCCATTTGAAAACCAGATCTTTCTTAAGCAACAGTGTCATTGGTCTTATTAGTCCTGCAAAATCATATATGAATCGGCTAACAAAGTTGATTTTCCCTAGAAAGGATTGAACTGTTTTCTTGTTGACTGGTAGAGATAGGTTCATTATGGCTGTGACCCTTTCTGGATCAATAGAGACCCCTTCCTTTGATACTATATGCCCTAATAGTTTACCCTGAGGTACTGCAAAGATACATTTCTTAGGATTTAGAGATATTCCAAACTCTTGACATTTCTTGAAAACAACCTCTAAATGGTCAAAATGATCTATAGCATTCTTAGAAAAAATAGTGAGGTCATCAAGATAGATCAGAATAATTTTATTTATAAGTTCCCCAAATGCTACATCCATTGCTTGCTGAAAGGTAGCTCCAGCATTTGAAAGGCCAAAAGGCATTTTAGCATATGCCAATGTTCCCCACTTTGTAGTGAATGTAGTCTTATGCTGATCCTCATCTGCTAACCAAATCTAATTATATCCTGAGAAACCATCCATCAAGGAAAACCTCTCTAATCTAGCCACAGTCTGTAAAATCTGTTCCATAGAGGGTAGGGGATAATAATATTTTAAAGATGCTCTATTCAGATCCCTAAAATCTACATAGAGTCTTATGTCACCATTCTTCTTTCTTACTGGCACTAGGTTTGATACCCAGATTGAATGCTTAATTGGAAAAATAATCTTTGATTCTAGGAGCTTTTGCAGCTCATCCACCATTAAAGGTTCAATTCTAGGATTCACTGGCCTTTGCTTCTGTCTGACAGGTTTAGATCCTTCAGTAAGCTCTATGGTTTGCTAGATGATATCTCTATTATAGCCATGGAGGTCCTTATAGGTCCAAGCAATCACCCTATCATATTTTTCACACAAATCAATCAGCCTTTCCCTTTCTTCTTGGGTTGTAGAATTGTCAATTTTCAATCTTCTTCCTTCACTAACTTGGATCTCAGAATAATCTTCCTTATTTGCCTGAAACCTCCTCTTCTCTAGGCTTGCATCTTCTGGATCAAACAAGTTTTCTAAAGTAACCAGCCCTTTAGGGAGTTTATTTGATTTCAACTGGATAATTTGATCACCATATGCTTCCTCAATTTTAGGATGTAATTGATCAGCAAATTCACCTGATTGTTGTAAGAATGAGAGTACTTCAAAATCATTACCAAAAACTTGCCAATTTTGGTCATTATCTGGAATAGATGGTCTCACTATAACTTTGACTGACTCATTGTTAATTAACAGATCACTTGCTGGGTCAAACTATGAGCCAATCTGTGCCATTCTATCTGCCTCAGAATTTTGGGCTCTGGGAACTACCTCAATATTGAAAGCCTCAAAACCATCTATCAGGTTCCAAATTCTATGCCTGTAGGATATCATTCTTACATTTTTGGCTATTGCCTTTTCTTTGATTTGTTTTACCACCAGTTCTAAATCTCCTCTTACTATCAGATTCTTTATTCCATTTTTTTTTGCCAACATGAGTCCATGCACTAAAGATTCATATTTAGCATCATTATTGGTACAGTCAAACTGAAAGTGAATGGATCTTAGAATTTTCTCACCATTTGGGGCAGTAAGGCAAATTCCTACTCCAGCACCATTTTTACTCCTAGCCCCATCAAAATTGAGGGTCCAAATTTCTGAGTTTCCTTCAGAGTCTTGAATCTGTGATGCTTCTTTCCTTAAAACATTAGGGATTTCTTGGTCTTCTTCAAATATGACATAAGTAGTTAGACCTGTAGAGTCATAATTTCCATAGGGATCACTCTGCATCATAGTCAATAACTGATTATTCTCTTCTTCCTGTTGGTCATGCTCAGTCCAGTCACCCAACTCTTCAACAAAGATTCTCTCCTCTTTATTCAACATAGCATGGGATGCTTCTAATTTTGGGTTTGGTTCATTTGTGATATGGTCTTTGGATAATGGCTCAGACAGTATTTTCATCTTTGTCCCATATTTGGTTCTCAGGATGAGGTGTGACCAATCTAGTGACATGTAACCTCCTATTTTGGCTGTGAAATCTCTGGACAAGCATAAACCAAAAACAGGGGGAATATCTATGACTACCACATCCTAGTTGACAATTATATTGGGGCAAGTATATAGTTGTAATGGAAGTTGTTTGATTTTTCCTATTGCTTGAACAAATTTTCCATCTAACTGCATGACCCCTCTTGTAAGTGGCTCATATTTTATTTTTAAAGCATCTGCTATCTGCTTTGGCATTACTGTAGTACTGGCCCCAGAGTCTATCATTACATTATGCAGTAGTTTCTTCCCAACCATTAGAGTCAAATAAAAGGGATTTGGTTTAGATTTACCTACCTCAGGTGCATTGTTCAACAGGGTTGTTGTCTACAGAGGTACAATATCTTTGAGTTGAAGCTTCCCTTTATCAGTAGGTCCTCCTTTAGTACCAGTGTATTTAGGGACTTCTTGGCCTTGCAGAGCTTCTTGCAACAGTGTCTTCTGCTCAGGAATAGCTAATATATCCCAGATTGATACATGTACTGGAGTTCTTTTTAGTTGGTCCACCACATTCACAGGTCCTAATGTTTGGGTCTTTGAATAATAAGGGTACCTTGTCTTTTCTAGAACCTGTCCTGAGGCTACTTAATTCTGTACAGGCTGAGGCATTTCTTGCCTAGAGACTGTGTTGTGATGATTTTGAAATGGAGGAGCTCTCATGATCTCATTATTAGTGACTTCAGGTTGCTCCATCATTCTCCTCTTTGATCTGGTATAGTAGTCTTATTGCACCAATGATTTCTTTGAAGTAGATGCCTCATTCAAAAACACTGAATCTTCTTCTTCAATCCATAAAAATAAAGCATGTTTAGGGGCTATTTCCTCTTCCTGTTGTATGGACATCCCTTGCATCTGGGCCACCATTACTACATTTTGAACACCAGGAGACTAATATGGTGGAGTGTTAGAAGTTGAGAATTGTCCTTCTAACCCTCTTTGTTTTGCTATCTTTTGCTGCAAATTTCCCTTGGGACAGTCTCTGGGCATGTGGGCATTGTTGCAGGGAAAGTACCAAGCATTCGTGCCATCTGCTAAGTTATTTTGCCCTGGAACAATTTCCCTGTTGGGATTAGGAGGAACAATTTGTAAAGGTGTAGGGATAGAAACTAGCTAGTTTGAAGGCTGAGGATTAGTTTGCCTTTAAGGGCCTTGATATTGATTTGGCTGAAAGGGAGGTCTATTTCCTTGATAACCTTTATAAGGGGGCTTTGGATAGGGATTTTGTTGTCTCTTTAGATTAATTATCTCATTTGAGAAGGTCCTTAGAATATTCTTGACATCATCCATTTCAGATGGTTGAGCAGAGGTGGTTGCCTTAGCAGTCTATTGAGGAACTGGAAATGAATACATGGACACAGGTGGAACTGTAAGATTAGGCACTTCTTGTGGCAAAGGTAAGGTAATTTCTAGGAACATGGGCATTGGAGGCCTTGGGGGCAATTTTCCAACATCTATTAAGTTATTTTCAGCCTTGACTGCCAACTCATATGCTTCTGGTAGTGTCTGACCTCCAAGAGACTGAATCATTACTGATATATCTGAGTTTAAAGCTTTGAGGTAAAACACAATAGCCATACTTGATAATGGTCTTGCGGTAGCAGGAATTCTATCCCAGGTCTTTTGAAACCTTGAGTTGAAATCAGTCATGGCCTCCTGTGGTGCCCTTTTGATAGTGATCAATTGTTGCAGCAAGGAAGATTTATCACCTTTTTCTTTGAATCTTGCAAAGAAAGCATCCCCAAGCTGATCCCACATAGATATTGTGTTTGGAGTGAGAGATCTATACCAATCTAGAGCCTTTCATTTGAAAGAAGCTGCTAGCAGTCTTATGGCTACATTCTGTTGAGTGATAACATGTACTGCACACGCATCAGATACATCTTGCAGATGCTCTTCTGGTGTCTTGAAATCTTCCCCACTGAACTTGGGTAGAGCCTTCAGAGCATTGGTTGGAATATCATCCCAGGTTGCTAGTGGTACTGGGAGGATGAGAGGGCTGCCAATGTTCCACTTTGCATAGTTCCTTGGGGCTACAGGTGCTCCCATATTTACTTTTTGTGCTACTGCAAACTAATTAACTCTTCTTCTTGGAGTAGCTACTAACGGTGGTAAAAGAATACCCGGATTAGCAGCAGACTGAGCTCTTGTTTTAGGTCCACAGCTCTGTCTCCTTATTGCTCTCTGGCTCATACGATCTTTGATAGAAACTTCAAGAAAGTGTCCCACTGGGCGTGCCAAAAACTATTGATGTATAAAATTGCGCAAGTTCTAACACCAACATGGGAAGTTTCAAGAATGTGGGAGTTGCTACTTGAAACAACCTCCAGATTTTAAAGAAGCTGGCTCTTCTTTATTTTAAATGGGTTTTGAGCAAAGGGTAAGAAACTAACAGGATTACAGATACAATTAAGTAAATCTAACTATGGCGATGCACCTAAGTAAAAGTATTCCTTTCAAATTAAGCACAGTGAAACTATTCTCAAGATTCAGTTATATTAAAGAGTAGATACTGCATGATTAACATAAACAGATGGGATGAATATAATCAAAGGCTCACAATCAGACACTTTGCAATGACATAGATAATATCAAACAAGGCACATAACAGAGTTCTTTTCATTAATCTTCCAGCAACATAAAAAGGCACAGATACATGCACAGGTACATTAACCTTCTTATCAAGAACAACAAAATAAAGGCAAAATGACATCAACTGGCTACAACAAAGTCTCCAACTTCTCTTTTAAAATCTGACAAAACTTATCAAAAAGTATCTCTAGCTCTGTGTATCTCTATGTGTATATCTCCTGATCTATTACAAATATTACATATTTATAATCAAAGATCCGACTCTAGATTATTTGTAACAATCGAATCCCAATGGCCCAACAGAACTGAAGCTAATTGGAAGTCTTCGGTGGTTACGATCCTTCAAATCTGCAATAGTCTTCCCTTTCCTGCAAGCTCATTAGCTGGGGCAAAATATATGTGGCACAACTCCTTTATTAAGACAGATACATGGCGAGACCCGCGCACTTGAAACTTGAAACATACTGTGACAGATGGTAGCGTCTGCCGCAAAATGAGAAACTCCTTTGTTTCTTGAAGTCAACAAGAAAACAACACTTGTCATGTTCCGTAGCTTTAAAAACTACCTACGTGTCCTCCTCCACAAAGCCCTCAAAACTATGTCTTTATGCTCAGGTGACCTTCGCTTATGACATCTGTCGCAACCCGCATCACTTGAATATGAAACACATTAAAAATGGGACCCACAGCCTTTGGCGTGCATTAGCCTCAAAGGCTTCCGCACGCACGCCAGCTAGCATGTGGTGACACCCGCAATACTACTTGAAACATTTGAAACTTTTGGAACTCTCCGCAGAAGATGACACTTGGCACAACCCGCATCACTTTAAAAACTTTAAGTTTCTCCCTGGAAAGGGTCATAAACAAAGTAACTCTTCCTCCGCAACCACCACGTGGCATTCTCCGCGCTCTTGAAACTGAAAAAGACTATGGCCCACCATCTTTCATTACTAGTGATAACATGATATGAAAAGAAACACGCGGCATCCTCCGTAGCAAAATAAAAGACACACGACGCCCTCTGCACACAACAAAGAAACTTAGGGATTGCCTCCACACGCTATACGTGGTGACCTCCGTAGTAAAGCTAAAACTTGAAAATTGAAACAATTTGCTACATGGCGCGCTCCGCGCAAAAGTTAATATTAGAATCAATACTGCGGCTTTAACTGTGGCTCAACACTTGGCGGCTTCCGCACAAAGTATTAGAAACCCATGCAACGATACCTTTGAAACTCGCACAGAAACAAAAGAGACCTACGGACTTGTTGCGATTGAAACAAAATGTAGAGTCTTTGACACTCTACACTCTCCAACACCATGGTGACTTTGTTGAACAAATCTACTGGTGCAGCCAATTCAATTGCTTAAAGATCAATCAAAGATTAGGGTTCGGTGATGCTCTTGGTCTTTTCTAGCCTTCAGGGTTCTCAAATCACCTAGTGACTCTATGGTATGAGCTCATTTCTCAGAAGGGCAGATCTATTTTCTCTTATTTCAATGTTGTTCGAATGATTTCTAATTTTTTAGTGCTCCATTATGTGAAACTATTATAGAAGCTATGGTTATTCTCCTCCACCTTGTCAAAATACAAGTTGTTGGTCTCCATATCATCCATATCATGCTTAAAATACTTCTGGTTTTATGCCATATAGCCCTAACTCAACAAGTTATCAACATCCTCATGATGCTTTCCTCCCTCCCACCCTTGTTCAGTCTTCTTGGAAGCTTTATCATGCATATTATCAACCCCAAGAAGACCACTTCGTCCCTAATAATCATATCTAACCTATTGAGCAACCTCAAGATGTCAGCAATATGAGCTTCAAAGATATCATGTTGAATTTTCAAAGGGAATTTGATGAGATCAAGAGGGATAAAATGTATAACTAGCAAAAAGATGAGCTTGCTCTTCACCAACAGAAAATGGAGGCATAGGAAAGAGATTATCAAGAATATTTGGCTATGCAGGTTGCAGCCAAAGAAGAGCAAATGAGGCAACTACTTGCCAAGATATAGAGGTTGGAAGCCTAGCCCACATCCTCCCTTCCTAGTTTCAGACCAGCTCTTCCATCTCCTCATACAATTATGAATCAACCTACGATGGAGAGGGTTTCCACCTTCAAAGTCCCAAGCTTTAAGCAACATGAAACCTCTAAAACCCCAGCTCAGTCTCCGTGCTTCAAATTTCCAAGTTTTAGAGGTCCCCATCCTTCACAAGACCATGTTCCCATGCAAAACTAACTTGTTTCCCCCCAGGAACATTCTTTACAAGAACCCTCTCCCCTCCAAGAAATCTAAGGAAATATTTAGGCTCCCATCCCATGTCACCCCTCTTGCCCTGATACTATTTCACTTTTCAAAGGTTGACCTGTTGTTTAGGGAGAAATTCAGTTGGATGAGCTAGAAGTTGAGGTGGAAGACAAAAAAATTAATGAGGAACAATTTGTTGTTCCTATGCTCATAGAGGTAGAATTCCTTGAACCCCTTACACCTGTGAGTAATGTTAATTCAAATAAAGGGTTGAATCCTCTAGATTTTAGTTCTTTTGAAGCATTTTCTCATGCATCCGATCAAGCAAACAAGAATGAAATGCAAGGATTGCATGGGTAGAGTCTTTAGCTACATAGGCAGCTCAAGAAGGATCTAGTGGAGTTGCAGTCAAATGATGATTGGGGAGGAGATTGAGCTATAGTTGCTCCAAAAGAGGTTGTTGATGCCACCCTATTTCATGAACTTCTCAACTTCATTGAAGATAAAGAGGGCATGCAATTGCCTAGGTTAGTTGTAGTTTTGGAATAAAATATAGATGTTAAAGGCCATGGTGAATTGTTGGCATGTGCAGACAAGTGTGGGAATGAGGTCTCAGCTCATGATGAAAAGAGTGAGGGCAGCCCTATATTTGGAAGTGTAGAAGTTGATGATACATACATGTTTGAGAAGCTTCCACATTTCATAGAAGAGAATTACGTGGAGATTTGTTCATGATTATCCAGTGGGGATATCAGCTTTTTGGTGGAGGAGATTTAATCATTGAGCAGGTTTAGGGCTCATTTTTTGAGCCTATTCCTAATAGCCATCATGAGTAATATGCATCTAAGGAAGGAGTGGTTTCATTTCCAGTTGATCCATAAGAGAGAGCATTCCGATCTCAACAAAAAATTAATGAGGAGTCATAGCAAAACATGAAGTAATTGATTATTCAAGCTTCATTTCAAGGGAATGTCCTATCAGACATATAGCTCAACTAGAGATAGATAGAGAAGAGACACCACTTGTCAAGCTCACTCCTGAGCATGAAGTTGAGCATTTAGATGAGAAAAATCAGCTGACCTATCCACTTTGGGATAGTCACATCAACAATCAATTTATGTGGGTAGGTGATCTTGTATTTTATTTTTAGAGTGGCATTTCATCAATTTGTTGCATGCTCACTCTTTTTACACATCATGTTAGCTACCCATAAGCTAGGAAAATGCTGTAAATTGGTAAGGAAGGGCAGTTATTTTAGAAAACCAGTTAATGGCTTTATTTAAGTCCTCTTCTGGTCGGTTAATTTAGGTTTAGGATAGGTTTGTTTTGTGTAGTTTTCCTTTTCTCCAAGTGATCTTGCATAGGTTGCATCCTCATTAGGAGGTTGTTTGCCTTGTTTGTTTTTTGTGTTGTTTTGTTGTTGGTGGAGGCATGTTCAGTTTTATGTTGGTCTGGTCAACCCCTTATCAGTATGTTACAGTCCCCTTTGACTCTGTGCCCAATGGATTGTATAAGTCCACTGGATTCTTGTGTTTAGTAGGCAAACACCCCTGTAAAGTTGCCAAAATGTTGTCCTATTTTACCTTCAAGCCAAATAGTCCAGAAACCCCCAAATCCTGCATTCCTTCCATCAGAAAAATCTGATCTGAGATACCTTAAATGGAAGGAGATTTCCCCTCAAAATTCCTAAAAAATCCTAAGTGTTCTACCTTAGCGCAATTTGTCCTGTCAGTGGGTTGGGAAGTTCACGAACCTACCGGTTCACCGATTGGCAGGTTCACTGCTGGCAGAAGTTGCCGATGGGTAAAGGAAAGAGAAGATGTTGGCAAAAAGAAGAGAACAAAGTGTCCATTGGTGAGAAAGGAATTTCACGAACCTCTAAGTTTGTCGATCGACAAGTTCACCAATTGGTCATGAACTCGCTGATGAAGGCAAAGGAAGAAAAAGAGATAAGTTTGTCGGTGAGAAGGGAAGTTCGTGAACTAAAAGATTTGCTGATATGTATTTATGCCGATGACAAACAATGAAGAAATAAGAAAAGTTAAAGTGTTCATTGGGGAAGTGGGTAGTTCACGAATGGAAAGGTTTGCTGATTAACCAAGTCGGCTACAAACAAGAAGACAAAGAAGCAAGAAAAATAGCTAAGAGTTGTCAGCAAGAAAGGTGATTTACGAACTTGATAGTTCATTGAGACTTCAGTTTGCCAAGAAAGTGTGTTGCCGATAAGGAATGGTTAAGACAAAGAAAAGATCAAGGCTTACTGGCAAAAAATAGTTTGTGAACCAAGTGGTTCGTTGATTCCCACGTTAGCCAATAGGTGAATTGGCTGATAGGGAGAAGAAGGGAAAATACAAAAGGTGCCAAAGTAAAATAAAAAATAAACACTTTTAAAGTGTTGTAAAATCTTCCAAAGGGCACAATTTTTTGGGTGCCCAAAATCATGCTTCCATAAATGACACCTTTTTTTAGGTTGAGGTCATTGCAGGTAGCTAGAATAGTGCAGATCTTCAATGCATAGGTACCAGGAAATGAATGCAGTGGATGCAATGTATGGGTCTCTGTAGTCCTAGGACAAATCAATGTACCACAAGGCATGGGCATCCTCAAAATCTACAGGTTCTTTGACATGGGCCATTGGGTCTAATTTAATGTAGCATGGGTGTTTTACAAGACGTGTTGACTAGGTTTTCTCATGCCCAGAGTTGCATAGTGAAACGACAAAGTTATATGAGCATGTTAAGATGTATTTTTTAGAGGTTGGTTGGTCAATGGGTCCTTATCTAGGTTGAAGTTCTTGATGTTGGATCATCACCTCATGATATTTCCTAGAACTGCATGAATCTAATAGACTGTGTCCTCTCTTGGACCTCTCTTGTCTTCATTTCCAGTTCAACTATGAAGGGAATGTCATCATTCTATGTCTTTTCTGATCTATATTAAACTTTTATTCCCTTGTAATGGCTATTTATCCTTCATGATCAATATAATAGACATATATTTTGCCTCTCTTTATACTTCTGCACTATGTTTACATGAAATCTATAGGCTTATTCTGTGAATGATTCGTCCCTCCTGTAGTTACAGTTTTCTATCTCAAACCTCTGCTAAATTTATAAGTTTGTGTGAATCCATATCAATATTTGAGATCATTGTTGTGTTATGTCAGTCCCAACTGAACACTCAAAATCTAGTGCATCACCTCCTTTCCTTTCAGTTCTCCTTCTTCCCTTTTCCTTGGTGTTTTGTAGCATTAGGTTTAGTTGCAATTTTCTCTGGACCTTAAGTCCAGAAAGAGGAACCAACCTTCTCTGGAGGTTTGATCTCATCTGTAAGGTCCCACACCTTGAGATAAGTCCCATTATGTCATTGGAATGCTTGAATAGACTTCAAGTAGGGTGTATTTCCATGTGATAATAGTTACCTAGCTTACCTTTAGAGTTTTGGGATGAAGAGATTTTTTCTTGGATCGCTAACTCCTTTGGGAACTATGTTATTGTGGATAAAGTCACTAAGGAAAAAACTAGGCTTGTTTATGTTAGGTTTTATGTTAATGTTGATATCCTCAAAACCCTTCCAATCTCCATTATCCTTGAGTCGATACTCCAAAAATGGACCTAGAGCATTCTTTACAAAAACTCTAGGGTTTTTTGTCAAAACTATATGAAACTAGGGCATGTTATTACACAGTGTAGAGCCCCCATAAAGTCCAAGGAATTTGTGTAAAAGATGAAGGATGTTTATGATGAATATCTCTTCAAAGAAGATATTCTAAATATCATCAACTCAGAACCCACTTCCCCACAGAATCCCACCTCCCCAGAGAATGTTATAGAGGAGGAAACCAAGGAAGGGCCTTTGCATAATAGCTTCCTATAAAATGGATTCTACTGAAGTTCCCTCTAGTCATATTGAGGTTGATATTACGAATAAATGGGGTATTCCTAAAGACCTCTCTAATGTGTATAACTCAAGGAAGCTTTCCATGGCTAATACTTGTTGGATACCCCCCTAAGTGGGTTGATGTAAGCTAAATTTTGATGGGGCTGCCAAGGACAACCTAAGTCAGGCTAGTGGTGGGGGATTATTAGGTCTGACAAGGGAGATTTCCTGGTTGCTTTCACAGGTGGGGTAGGAGTCAGGACTAATAATGAATCAGAGGCTTTGGGCATGCTTTGGGGTGTTAAACTAGCACACTCTCTAGGAATTACTAAACTTCATGTTGAAGGAGATTCTAAACTGATGGTAGATGCGGTGTCAGACAAAGCCAATCTTGGTTGGTAGTTGTTAGACCTTGTTAGTGATATCAAAAGTCTTCTTAGTGGTTTTGAAGAATATGAAGTTTCTCATATCTTTATAGAAGGTAACAAAGTTGTAGATGGTATGGCCAATCTAGAGATAAACATCACTTCTTGGAGGTGTTGGAGGCAGATAGGGAACATCCCTGGCAATATTCAAATCCTAATAACTAAAGATGCTAATGGACTATGCAAATAACTTAGATTATGACCTCCTCCCTTTAGGGGCTTATAGTTGGTCTCTTTGGCTTTGGCTTCATTTGTTTAGGGTGGCCTTGGTCAAGGCTCCCCTCTCCAATTGTAATTATGATAAAATTGGGAATCTATTTGATAGCCCTAAATGGGTTGCCAGTTAGTGGAGTTTTTATTTTTGTGTAAGTCTTGATCCTAGACCTTTGATGGGAAAAGAGTCGCAATGGACTAAGTTTCATTTTGGCAAGAGGACCTTTGCTGAGAAGGAATTTCAAATTCATCACTTTATTATAGGGAGTAAACTTGTGAATGTTGACTAGAATTGGGTGAGTTAGCAGGATAATGCTAATTGGACTGGGAGTCGGGGCAGTTCACATGCTGATGCTAATGGGAAGACAAGTTGGATGGGAAGTAATGATTATGACTTTCCAATGGATTTATATTAATTATGACCTAAGGTGGTGGGCATACTTCCTCCATTTGACGATAGATAGATGTGGGCAAAATTCTTTGATTATTCCCCATTGTTTTAATTCCCATTATTTTCAATAGAGAAATCATTACTTTGCTAAGGAGAGAAGGGAAGGATCGAGAAACACCCATCATGAAATTAACTTGCATATTTTTTCAAGGATTTGTAAAAGGGGTGAAGATTTGGCTGTGGAGTTCTATTGTTATCCTTCTTTGCCTTCGAATTTGAATTAGTTGCTTTGTGTTGAGGATAGATTAGTGGCCATGGGAGGTGATAAGGTAAGGACAAAGCCCTTATCCTACGAAGAATTTATACAGGATCCCACACTGTGGTATATTTGTGAGGAGGTTGGTGTGTCATCTTTTCTTGAAGTGTTGAATGGCCATGATGAGAACCTTTCTCAGCAATTCACTGACTCGTGGGACAATCACCATGTTCGTCTGGGTGGCATTGGCTTTGAAGTAAGGGAGGATGTGACTAGCCAAGCCATGGGTCTTTCATGTAAAGGGAAAAAGCTCTGCTAACAGAGTAAGGTTCCTGACCCTAAAGTATGACTGCCTTTTGTAAGGAAGGAGAATCCATGGTGAGGTTGTAGGGGGATTCGAAAGTGAGAAACTCCCTAAACACTGGGACTAGGTTTGTCTCATTATCATGAAATACATTACTTTAGAAGATTGTTTTAGGGTTTACTTTCAGTATCACTTCACCTTATTGAATCACTTTCAACATAAGGCTTTGATTAGTTTTCCTTTTTACTTCTTATCATCCCTTGAGAGCTCCATCCATGCTGCTGGAGAAGCCCATGATAAAAATCCTGACATACCTATTATTCTCCTTCACTAAGGGTTAATCTTCCGTATTTATCATTTTCACTTGGACCTTTGCCTCCCAAGGGCCATCAAAGTCAATGTGTTGGAGGAAACCCCTTGGTTATGTTGTAGTTACTCCTCTGAGTGCTAAGGGAAAGAGAAAGAAGTATGTGTCTTTACAAAAGAAGGTGGATTCTTCTCCTAGGGCCCCCTTGCCTAATGATCCTTCAGACTTGCCTAGGATTGAAGAGGTTGATTCTGAGGATACTCTGTTGGTCTTGTCCCCTAATCCTAAATCCACTATCAAACCCAAAGGTAAATCTTCTAAAATCCAGGGTAAGAAAAAATCCCAAGTTGCTAGTCAAAGTATTCTAAAAAAGGGTGAAACGTCCTTTGTCAAAAGAACTTGTGAAGGGGATGAGAGTTAGACTCATGAAAAGCTGAAAGGGAATCAAGTGGTCGAAGGGATACAGTATGTGGTGACAGATTCAAAATTAGTGGGTATGGATTTATTTGCTAAGTAAGAAGATAATGGGACTGGGGAGATTGGTGGGGTGAATAACAAGAGAATACCACAAGTGAGAAGGTCCAATCGTATTGCAGTTATTCAATCCAATGACCCTAAGGGAGTTGATGTGTCTAGCAATTCTGAAGTCTTTCGTGAGGAGGAAGGTAATAGCTTATTCCCTTAGATGAATAGTCCTTATTCAGAGGAGGAAGAGGAAGTCCAAGTTCAACTGGAGGAAGAGGAAGTCAAGGTTCAACTAGTGGAAAAAAAGAAATGGTACAGGTGTGAGCAAACTACCAAGGAGATTGCTACTCTTAAGACCAAGGTGATCGATCTGGAGAAGAAGTGGAGGGTGATGGCGAGCTTCACTGCTAAAGTGTTGCATCATTCTGCTACTTCATTTTTGGTTATGTAGGAGCTGGAGACCAATATACATGGAATCAAAATTGACTGTATGGGTGATTACGAGGAAATGTTTAAATTCCTCACTCAAGACATCGCTAATGTTTGCCCTTAGTTTCTCTTGCTTTGTTTGTTGTTTCGAGTTTTTGATTAAATATTATTAGTCCTCTATGAACTCTGGTTTTGATATTGGTTGTTAACATGTTGCTGATGTGTTGTTTCTGGCGAGTGTGGGCTTTTTGGTTCTACCTTTTGGGTTGTTTTTGTAAAGGGATCTCAACCCTTTTTCCACCTTAATAAAAAAGTATATATATATATATATGATCTTTGTAGGCATTAAAAATGTGAAAAAATAACAAAAGTAAATATAGAAATTGAAAATTTATCAAGTATAAATTCTAAATCTTAATTGATTTGTTATGAATTGTCAAGTTGATTTGTGTTCGTGGGAAGCCTTACACCACTAAATGCTTGTGCAAGTATCTTAATAAAATGGGAGATGTCAAGTGGAAATGAGAGTATGGATAAATGTGAACTTGAAGGCCCAAGTAGAATAGATATACATTTATTTATGATACCTTAGGGACCATTAAATGGTCACATGGATGTCCAACTTGAACCCATTTGATTTTTGTGCCTTTTCAAAAAGGTGGAATTTGTAAAATGTGCACATGTAATTTACTAAAAACAATATTTTTTATTTTCAAACTCTTATAATTTGTGCAAGTGGTACTCTACTGCAAGCACATCGTCTTTTAATTTGTACATATTGAAGAGTGTAATTACACATATACATGTACACATATATTGGTGCCTTAATTAAATTTTTACTAGTGTATATATATATATATATATATATATATATATATATATATATATATATATATATATATATATATATATATTACAAATATTTTGCCCATACAAGCATCTATGTGAGACTAATACCAAACAAGCTTCTTAGGAGCACACACACTAAAATCATATACATGTGCATATATATTGGTGCCTTATTAAATTTTTACTAGTATATATATATTTTTTTTTCTCTCGAATATCATTTACAAATATTTTGCTCATACAAGCATCTATGTAAGACCAATACCAAGCAAACTCTTTAGGAGCACACACACTAAAATCCCCTATGGAAGACCAAGAGTCGCCACTTAGAAATCCACTTTATTTAGAAACCACATCCACATTAGATGCCAACTATGGAAGACTCAGATTGTTGCCACTTAGAATTCCACATTAAATATTGCTATGGGGATTTGAACTAGGGGCTCCACAATGAGAACCCAATGTTTTAATCCATTAAGCTTAACCCCTTGGACAAGTATATTTTTTCCAACTAATAGTTCTTTTAATATTTAACTGGGGCCTAAATATGCGACATGATAGTTCATGTTGCATCATTATGACCTTCTAGAGGTGGTGGGAGATCATTATCATCTTCTGGGGGTGGTGGGAGATCGTTAAGATCTTCTCGAGGTGGTGGATAATAAGTATCATCTTCTGGAGGTGGTGGGAGATCATTAAAATCTTTTGGAAGTGGTGAAAAATAAATATCACCTTCTAGAGGTGGTGAGAGATCATTAAAATCTTCTCGAAAAGGTGGAAAATAAGTATCATCTTTTAGAGGTGGTGGAAAATAAGTGTAATGATGAGGAGGAGGAGATAAATAATGCAATGGGGGAGAGTGTGTTGGAGGTGGAGGTCGTGCAAAATTAGGAGGGGGGTGAGGACATGAATATGAAGGAGATGGAACTAAGGAGAGGGTGATGCTGAAAAAGGTAGTTTTGCAGGTGATGGGAAAGATACATGATGAGATGGGAGAGCAAGAGATCTGTGCACTGGAGTGGTAAAAGCATTGCACTTAAATGAAGAACAAGCAATGGGACGAGAACAACAGAACACAACCCACGCCAACAATGCCGCATGGTGGAAACAGACCGTCCTCTAATGCTTGGCTAATGGCTTGAGTCTGCTTCTATAAGAAACGTTATCATCCACACGTGTACATTGTGTATCTCTCCACAAGAGCATTGTTTATTTCTCTAGCTTGCTTACTTTTAAGCTTCCTGGGATCGACTCTCTCCACAATCATAACTTATAACTCCCCACCCAATTAAAACGGCATCCTCCTAGTGTTATGGTAAGTACCAACGTGCCAGTCATGGATTTGTCGTACTTTTTATATCTAGCCGATGTGTCAGTGTTAACACTAAATTTCTCCACCCAATAAATAGGGAAAATCTGCGTGGGAATTGAGTGATACACATCATACAAGGTTATATATATATATATATATGTGTGTTTTTTTATTGATCATTTATGAAGTATTTAAAGATGTTATCAAATAGTCTCAAATATTTATATTCTTGATTTCAAATATTTATATGTTTGATTGACAAGGTTATAAATATTTGTTTATTGATCATTAATGAAATTATGTGATATAAGATGAAACAATAAAATTGAGTAAGTTGAATTTATTCTTCTTCCATTACTTTTTATGGGAACATTTAGAATTTACTCTATAGATCATTTGGTCATCCTATAGATTAAACACAGCACCTAGAAAACAAGAGAAAGTATTTCAAGATTATTGAAGGCATTAAGGAAGTTCTTAAGATAGGCTATGGTTGCACAAATAGGAATAGTTGAAGGCAATAGTCAAGCATGTTGAATAAACAAGTAATTCCGAACAATACAAGTTAGGAGAGGGTTGCGAAGTAGCTAGAAAAAGCTACATTACACATGAAGTCTCAAATTAAGTAGTTAGCTGCTAAAAACTCACAGTGTGATAGTGGAGATGAGGAAGCACGTCTTCACTCTTTTAGAGTTTTCTCACATTGGGTTTCTCTAAGGCAAAGCCTTATATGTTTATTTGTCTTTCTACATGTATTTGATTAGTTTACTTTCTTATTTCACTTTCACTCAACTTATTCACTATCTCAAGCACTTAAGAAAGCATTTAATAGATGTATTCAATTGATTACAAAAATAATGCTAGTGCATAACAATGATTAGAAGTTGAACACAATCTCACATAAGTTAAATAAACAACACCCTTTGTTATCCTATTAATCTTTTGGAATAATGATGAGTCATGTGTTTGTAGTAGTGTGAATATGAAATGTTAATATGCACTTTCTACATATATTTGATTAAGAGAGCTTGCTGTCGTCTTGGCATTTTTTTGAATAATGTCTTAATATGTGCAAACCTAATGGAGAGCACACTTGACAATTACTCGGTTTTTCATGTTTTTATGCAAAATACATCTTTGGGAACTTTATATGTATGTCCAACCCTTTGGCTTGGATATCCAAGTGAAATCCATGCCTAAGGGTGGGATTACAAAGAAACTTCAAATCAAAAACATGCGCATGCATTATAATGAGCACACATTATAAATTAAAGAAAAGAGTGCATGCCAAGCATTTTGTGTGTTTTTAAAGAAGATATAATGCGAGTATGTTATGGCTTAGGATTTTTGAACCATCCTAAGCCATAATGCTAGGACGTTAATGCACTCATATTATGTCATATTTTGCTTCAAAATATTTTTTGGCCACTTTTTGGTCCCCCATCTTGGTGCACATGCTCGCCTAACCCTTTATAAAGCTCAAAACTAAAGGATGTGTGCAATTAGAAAGAGATTTGGGGATGAACCCCATCAATAAATTTAGGGATGAAACCCATCAATAGATTTGTCTTGAGGTCAACTATCCTTAAAGATTTTAGTTGGTCAAGACGAGTCAAAACTCTTCTTTGATGAAATAATTAAGTGCATTGTGCATCAAATATCTCTTAAAAGGAACTAATATATGAGATGGAGGGGCTTTGAGAGGTTGAGGGTTTTTGATTCCTTCTGTATTCCTCTTGGAGATCTCCCCTCTCCCTCCCTTGATACGTTCCATTGAATGCTTGTAGTATCATTTTGTTGTTGGTTGGAAATTTGTGTGCTAAGTTTGGTTGTGTTTTTTTGTGTGATTGTTTGAGTCTGCATCTTGTATTTTTCTTTAATATAAAGTTGTCTTTTTTAAATTTAAAATTTCCTTTGGAGGGGAGATTTCTTGCCCCTGCCAAAGGAATTGGTGATGTTGCATCTAATTTAATGTGGCTGGTGGCCATAGTGGGACACGACCTCTTCGGCCATTGCATTTATGGCACAGCCAGACTCGTCTAAAACTGTAGTTAATAACAATAATGAGGGGAGGTGGTGGTATTTTGATGTTCTCACAGCGGATGATACCGCGCCTCTGCCCAAAAATGGTAGATTTGAGGAGGTTGACAGAATTGCAGGACTCAGAAGGAACGGTGGACTCGCCAACGGAGGAGGCTATGAGGAGAAGGAAGGAGTCAAAGCGCTGGGTAAGGAACCTTCTCCCACCCCTGATCTTGTTCTTTGCCCTAATGAAGAAATGATCTATGCAGTTAAGAATGAGGAATCTAGACTGAGAAATATTACAGTTTTCTTTGTTTGCGTGAATCTTGAAATGCTCCCCTCGAGGGATTTTTTTGATAAATGGTTATACATAGTATGGGGGAAGAAATTGGCAGTCAGGGTCACATTCTATAGAATGATTCATAAGGGACTATTTGTTGTCTTTTTCAAAAGCCATGAAATGGAAAAAAAAGTGTTAAACAAGGGTTTCTGGAATGTAGGGAAAATGTTGTTCAAGGCCCTTCCATGGACCTCTGAAGCCTCTCATGAGGAAATTAAGTTTTGTGCCACCCCTCAGTGGTTTATTCTTAAAAATGTGCCTAAACAATTGTGGGCTTTCATCCCATAAATTCTTTCTCCAATTGAGGAAACACTAAGAGTTGAAGAAGCAAACATTACACTCTTGCACATGGACGCATGGGCTCTGGTTTCTGTTAAGCCAGGAACAAAGATTCCTAAGTGGATAGAAATTAGGGGGCTTGATAAATCAATTTTTTGTGATATTTGTAGCCTTGGGGGCCTACATGCCTATTTTTTGTGTAAATTGGATGGCCACCAGAAATAAAGACTGCCAAAAAAATTTTAATCCAAGAAATGAGAGCAAAAAACCAGGGGTCCGTGAGATTTTTGAAGAAAACCAACCTAATTAAAATGAAGGTTGTTCTGAGGGTGTTGAGCACCCTAACTCAGGTGTCATTAAGGAAGAGACAATAGATACCCAAAAAATTTTAGAAGTTGAACAAAATGGCAAGGAGGTTGGGGACAATGTCCTCATAGAAAATATTATTGAAGTTGGCAGAAAACTTAGTGAGATGAGTCTTGAGGAGGGAGAATGTAGTGTTAGATCTGGGAAATCAAGTGAAAATTTTGAGCCCCTGAACTCTGTAAATCCTTGCACTTCACAGGCTTTAGAAGATGTTCCTCCTCTTTACAAAGAAATGCTTGATGGGGGTTGTCTCCCAGATGGCGAGACTCAGAACCCCATTGTCCGTAAAATTGTTGAAGAAACTGATGTTTTAAATGAAATACTGATGGAAAAAGAAGTATCCAATCAATCACAAGATTTGACAAATAACCTTGGCCCTGCGGAAATCTACTATGCTGCAGAAGAGAAGGAAAACATTGAATCTGACAGTGTTAATAAAATTGGTGCTCTTGAGTGTTGTTGTGTGGTTACACAACATGCCTCATTTTACCTTAGCAAAATAGGGACCCAACTTTTTTGGCTTGTTTTGTTCCCCCTTGCGTTGGGTGATATGGTAAAAGTTAAGTGTCAGAAGTAGTGACAAGATGTCTATTGAATTAAGGGCAGACAACTGAGAGGGGGGGTGAATCAGTTCTCACAAAAACTTTTATCCTTTGCTGCAATTAAACTTCTTTACCACTTATTAACATAAGAATGATATAACCATGAAAGCATGAATCACCAACACATGAGCATAAACAAAAATAGCACACATAACACCAGGATTTTTACATGGAAACCCGGTTAAGGGGAAAACCATGGTGGGAGTTAACCCACAAGAATTTATACTCTGTTAAAAGTATTACAAATGGGGAAGGCACATGCCTTCGGGCACACTACCCAAAGCTCACTGCTCAAAGAGGCTCACTGCCTACAAAATTAATTACAAGAGTTTACTAGAATGATTGCACTGAGAAACAACATCTAACAATGCATAATTACAGTTCCAGTTATGCACAATATACTAACTTTATACACTTCATCTCTTTCTGCTCTGCTTTACTGCTCTGCCATGATCCAGAGCTTAGATCTCTTCCCTTCACAATTAATTCTGCTATATTTTGCACTTATCCCTTCATATTCGCACAATACCACACTCAAATGCTCAAATCCATCGATCATAAATATCCGTTACATGAAATAACATCAACTACAGTCGGCTTTGAGAAAAACTTAGTCTTTTTATGAACACTGTTCTGTCGGCTGAATCCATGCCCAAATACCAATGCGGACCAAAACTTATATATTCAAGTCACCTCACCTGTCGGTCAATGCCACTGGATCTCATAAATTGCTCGACCAACCACTTCTCTTCATCCGCACAAGGATTAAACACCTAGTTGGTCTATTCTTCACTAGACTGAATTATCTAACCAAAACCTGATACTCAGATGCTTGTAACTTACAATCCCTTCATCACCAAAGGCTAAAATCTTGGATTTAGGTAGCCCTGATATCCCTTAACATTCCCTTAGATTTGCAGCACAATGTGATTATTTGTGGAGAAATGCGGACTAGTATGCTGAACCCTATCAAATGCTCTGTTCTTGTCTATCTAGACTTAGATAAATCTGCACTCTAACTTCCGGTATGATCAAATGATGTAATGTAGATGTGTAAGATAGATTCAGTTGCCATCAACGACAACACCTGACGTGCCTAGTAGTGTCTCTTGCCAACAATCTCCACCTTTGGCATTGATGGCAACACTTAGTGAAAAATGACTAAGTGTCAGAACAGCTCCTCCTTACTTTATACACTTGTGATTTCCAATGCTACCCCTTAGATTAATTCTTCATTTTTTCACTACTTTTCCTGTCCCCCTTTGACTTCAATGGCAAAGGCTGGGATTCGCATACCAAAATTCATACAAAAATTTTATGTACAAGGTTCAAAACTCTACATACTTCCGCATATGAACATACAATACTTAGGTTTTGTTCATTAGCAAAAAGATATCACCAAAAATGTTTTTCAATTTTGTCAATTCATTGTCCTAATTCTTTTTAATACTGCCCAAGATAGATATGTGCCCACTGAACAAAAATGTTAGTGATTCTGCCTTTTGAAGGTCAGTAGGATCACTAGCAGTTGTTGCTGCTTGGGACTCTGCCAATATATCATACATAGTTTCTAACTTGGGGGAGATTAGTCCCTGGAGCTCATCAAATCTGCCCAGAATTTTGACCTTTTCCTTCTCCAAATGACTCAATTCATTCCATAGACTCACTACTTGGCATTCTTTGGTAATTATAGACTCAGTTAAAGGACTATATGACTGAGAAATATTAGACAGTTTGAGCTCTATGTCCTTAATCTTTTTCTCAATATCTTCAACAACTTTAGATCTATTTAGACAAAACTTATAGATCTCTGCACCTTCAAATAGGGCATTTTGAATACTCTTTACACTGGTATCAAGCCTGGATCTATCATAGCTAATTATTTTCTTTATTTCAGCAAACCTCTTCTCATTAAATTCATTTTTGACTTTAACTTCTGCTAACTTCTCTAAGGTTTCAAAATGAGAACTTACAGAGTTTATTAATCTTTTCAACTGACTGGAGGGAGATGCTGAAGAATCCTTCTGAAATGTGGGCATGATTTTCTCCAAAATCCCAGATGCAATGCCAAGCAGCTCACTATCTTCTAAACGGGACTTCAAAATATCCTCTCTAGCCTTAGCTTGTGCAATACAGGCCAACTTTATCATCTACACTGGTGATAAAGTATCAAAATTGATTGGTCCTTGTATTATGTCCTGATCTTTTGCAATCTGTTTATCTCTTTCCAAAATTTCTTTCACTGCATCTACAGTGTCTCTTGCCTAAAATGATGTTTTAGACTTGTACTCTTTAGGGCCTCCATCTTCTCCCTTTTCAGAGTCAACCATAATGTTCTGCTCATCACTTTCATTCCTTTTCTCTGCTTCTTCCTTCTCTACATCATCATCAGAGGCATCCTTCTTTTTATTTATATCAGAAATATCTTTTACATTCTCTTCTGGAGGATTTTGTGTATCCTCAGTAGCAATGTTATCATCAAATTTATCAAATTCCTCAATATCTGGAATGGAGGAATCAACTTCAACATTAGTTTCTTCTTCAACAGTGGGAAGATTATGCTTTTTCAATGCATTCAGAAGAATCTCCTGAGTATCTCCAACTACCTTATCAATCTCTCCCAGCATGAGCATATTCATTATGATCTTACTCTTGAAGTCCTCTTTCACTTCTTTGAATATCAGGTTCTTTTGATCTGGAGTAATTTGAGGACACAATTTCATTAACACATGCTCCCAGAGCTCAAAATCTTTATCTTTTGCATTCTCTTTTCTTAATTCTAGAATTTTTTCAAGGCTTTCTAGAATTTCAGAAGTTATTTCAAATAGAGTTTTACTATAGATATTCAAATATTTGATTGTTGCTTCCTCCAAAACTCTCTTATCAGCATCACTATAATGATCATAAAATTCAATCATTGGCTTCAAGTTTCCATCTACAGTGATAGACTTAATGATGTCATCCACAGGCAGAGTAGGATTCTCAACATAGGCCTTTGTCTTATGCCTTTTACTTGACTTTATGCTTTCGAAGGGCTTCTCCTTAGACACTTTAGTAGCTTTGGTGCCTGAGGCCTTCAACTCCTTAACCTCATCATCTAAGTCAGTTTCTTCCTCATCCACTTTCTCCAAATTGACATATGTTCTTTTGCCCTTTACCTTTGTCCTTTTTCTTTCCTTACCAGTAGGTTTTTCTGTAGCAAGAGAAGGTGACAGACCAGAGGTTGAACTAGAACTCCTGGTAGACCTTGCTTTAGGAGTGGATTCCACCAAAACACTTCTCTGTTCTCTGTCCTATTTCTCCTTCTCAGCTTTCTCTATCCTTTCCCTATTTTATCTCACAGCTTCCTTAGTAAGGCCTAGATTCTAAGCCAACTGCTCAACTTCTTTTCTTATTTTCCTTTTGATTTCAGGAGCCTTGAATTCAATATGTAGTTTTAGTGAAATCTCTTTATATGTTCTAAACTCTCCTCAGTTGGATCCCTAGGCTGGCTAAATAGATGTTGTGCATATAACTCCAATACCTTTGCATCCACTTCATACCCCATAGGCATGATCCACACAGTTCTTGGTTCAACTACTTCCAATAAACACTGATCTATATCTACCATAAAGTAGATTGTATCCTTGTATTTTTCAACCACAGATGTAGGGATTCTTTCCCTTGATTGCATCATGTTCTAAAAATTCTTGAAAAATCCCCAAAGAGCAGTACTTTGGGCATTGGAGTCACCAATACTATTCAAGTGCTCTCTTATTTGAATGGCAACAATCTTATCATTGGTCCAACATATGTTTTTCTTGCTGAGTAACTCATTCATGAAATAGAAGAACAAACATAATACCAATTTACCATACTTGAAAGTATTCTTCTTGTCCTTTTTGATTTTGTTTAGGTTTTCCATCAACTGGTTCTGTAGCAACTCACACAAGTCATAATCAACATTCTCTCTCAACATCTGATAAGCTGCATAGATAGCTATACCGGATACATAATTCTCCCTGCTGGAATGATATATCTTGTATCCAATCACCATTGATGCAAATTTGACATCCAGATCAGTGATGTCATTTATTGTCATTGCCCTTTTGTCAAACCTTGAACCAGTAGCATCAATTACAGTTTGATTCTTTACTAACTTCAACATTGGCAGTCCATTGGATGAGTTTAACCCTGTCATGACCTTGATGGCATCCTTGGTGATCTTGAAAGGTTTCATTAACCACATAAACTCATCATGCATCCGACTCAACACATACCGGACCCACTCATCTTCATCAAAGGATGGAAACCCTATAATCTGAATGAAGTGTTTATCTTGCTGTGCCTTATACTCAAGTTTGAAACCATGAATTTCATCCCTCAGATGATTCTTAAACAAATCTACTAACTTTGAATCCCCAAACTCATCTATGCTAGCATGAATGTAAGCCCTAATATCTTCAACATGTAACACACCATACAGAACACTTGAAAAGGCACCTAAGGGATTGACCTCTATTGATTTGTGTGGATGCTTCTTAAACTTTGGCCTAGGTCGCTCAGTGATATTCACAACTAGAGGTGTATCCATTTCAAAAAGATCACAAGTTCAAAGCTTCGCAGGAGAATACCTTTTTCTCCACGGGATTAGGGTTAGCTGATGAATTCGCCTGTCGCACTTTGAATCTTTGAAATCTCAGCTCAAGCACTCTTCTTCTTGTCTTCAAATGCAAAGTGATTCAAATGATGAATGAATGACCTTTTATACTCCACAAAACCTAGTTTGCCATTGTAATAAATGCTCTACCCTAATACATCCGGTTACACTATTTCTGCATACAGTCAATCTTCAATTGCTCCGCAATCAGTTGCATTAGCTTCTTTTCTTCTGGAATTTGCTTCAACAGATCTAAAATTGGTTTCTTTATCTTCATTCATCATGCTAGATTCAGGAACCTAATTACTGCTAGGGGAATAAGATTTTCAATGTTGCTCCCCCTGAGCCGGAGCTCCTGATTCAATTCCCAGAGGAATTATCAGCACTGAATTCCGGTGTGGACCCATTGTCAACTTTCATTTCACCTTTCTTCACCCATGTTTTGTTCATTTCATCCTAGATCTCATTCAAATCAACTTTGCCCTTACCTTTGTCCAACTTTTGCTCTATTTTTCCTTTACCTGCATGTGAGTTCTCCTTTTTGCTTCTGTAAAATTTAGCAATGTGTTCGGATTTGTTGCAGTTGAAACACACAATCTTATTTTTCTGACAATTACATGTTGGAGTAGATTTAGATCTACATTGCATTGTAATATGCCCAAACTTATTCCAAGTAAAACATCTTCCATTGAACACTTGTTTGTTCTTAGGAGGATTCCTTGATCCACTTCTACATTCCTCAGCCTTATGACCTATATTTTTGCAATTAAAGCATTGACCGAAGAAAGATGATGCATTTTGATTCACTTGACTTCTGCATTGATTAGCTCTATGACCATACTTATTACATTTGAAACAATTGTCATTGAAAGATGGATACCTTTGAGCATTAGTTTGTCTTACCAGAGGTCTTCTAGGATTCCTTCTTTGATTTCTTGTTTCATGATTTCTTTGACCAGATCTAGAGCTTTCACCTTTCTCAAATCCTAGACCATGCTTATCATCTGCCTTCTTCTGACTATCAAGCGATGCCTCAAGTTTAGCTGAGCTTATCTTGAATTTCTCTTTATATTCATTTGTAACTTCTAGGTCATGTTTAAGAATGACAATTTGTCTTTCAATTTGATCCTCATTATCCCTAGTTTCTTGTAGATTAGACTCTAAATGACCAATTATTCTGTCCAATCTGCAACACTCTTCTGTTCTTTCTTTCAGAGATTGATTCAATTTTTCTTTAGACTTCTTTCTTTGCTCAATTTCCTTGGTTAGCCTCATCATCCTAGATTCCATCTCATGTCTTCAGACAACTTCTTTTGCTAACTTCTCACATTCCTTTGTCTTCTCTTTCAAGGCCTCATCCATGTCATTGTCTTCATTCTAATTTTTTAGTTGAAGAAGTAGCTCCTTCCTCTTTTCATTAGATTTGCTCAATTTTTCTTTTAAAGTCTCAATGAAATCTTCAACATCTTTAAGGTTCTCTTGCAGGTCTCTAATTTTTTCTTTGGACAAGTCAAGATCATCTAAGGCTACTTGTAGTTGTTGATTAATACCATTAGAATGCTTGAACGAACCCATTGAAAACACCTTCCCAGATCTTCCTCAAGCTGTTAAACTTTTTCTAAGGAACTAGGCTCTGATACCAATTGTTGATATAAGGGCAGCCAACTGAGAGGGGGGGTTAATCAATTGTCATAAATTTTTTTATCCTTTGCTGCGATTAAACTTCTTTACCACGTATTAACATATGAATGATATAACCATGAAAGCATGAATCACCAACACATGAGCAGAAACAAAATTAGCACACATAACACTAGGATTTTTACATGGAAACCCGGTTAAGGGAAAAACCACAGTGGGGGTTAACCCACAAGAATTTATACTCTATTAAAAGTATTACAAATGGGGAAGGCACATGCCTGAACGGGCACACTGCCTAGAGCTCACTGCCTACAAAATTAATTACAAGAGTTTACTAGAATGATTGATGTAGAGGAAAACTAATGTTTTGAATAAAAATTATGATTCTACAAAAACAAGGAAGAACTTTTAAGAAACCTAGAGATTCTCATGGCTTGACACCATCCCCGACAATGGCACCAAAAATGTAGAGGAAAACTAATGCTTTGTAGACTTAACATAATTTAGGGGTAAACCTATCTGAACAGTCCACTTGACATTGTACTCCCACATTAAATTATTAACCAAGGAGCGTAAGCTTATGATGTGTTTGCACTATATATGCACCATGAGAGACTCTTAATCTATCATCACTATGTGAAAGAGTAACTAAAATTCAATAACTTTAAACAAACATAGTTAATGTTGAAAAGAAACCTTTTTGCACAGTAGTTGCTACGGGTTAGTTGTTGCGGGTAAGTAATAAACTGAATTCTCTCCTTCTATATTATCTTCCATATCTTTTGCTTAATTATATACTCAAATATATAGGCTAAAAAACATCTAATAGGTGTCCCATCATTCTTTCAAACAAGGAAAATGATTATTCTTCAAATGACACAAATACAATGACTGGACAATAGAGTCCTATTACAACTTTTCATCTGGCTGATTGGAAAAGAGTTTGTTTGAACTCATTTATGATCAAACTAATCTATTGGAGACTTTTTGATGTGTATAAATACATGGCAATCCATGTCCATCTGTATTTCAAGTTAAAACTCGGATTATAACAAATGGTGGAGGTTAGATTAAATCTCTGCCTTCTCAATTGCCACTTTTTACTCAGTCAACTTCTATCATTTCCTTCTCCTTTATTATTGTGTATCTCTTTAAACTATTTCTGGGTTTTGTGTTCCTTCGTTTCATCTTTCCAAATCATTTTCAAAATCTAAATTTCATTAAGAAATAGGGAAGATATGGATGTTTTACTGAAACTTCCTTTTTAACTTTTTTCTGCACGCCACTTTTCCAGCAACATCAACATGTTGACAATTGTCAACTTGTTTCTCTTCTTTGCAGCAGCATGAACGAATCATTCCTTCCACAAATGATATTTTAATCCTTCTACAAATACTTGACATTTAATAATTATCATTCATCATAATTTATCATCATAATTTAGCATCAACTAACTAAAACATACAAACATTTATAAATCATCATTAATCATAGTTAATGCTTCAAGGAATCGAGGTAAAATTCATAAATATCTTAGGAATGATATTATAACATCATGAACATGGATTAAATCATAAGGAATGGTGAAATAAATAGGACAAATAATAAGCTCATCAATTGAAATGAGAAACAACATCTAACAATGCATAATTATAGTTCCAGTTATGCACAATATACTGACTTTACACACTTCATCTCTTTCTGCTCTGCTTTACTACTCTGCTATGATCTGGAGCTTGGATCTCTTCCCTTCGCACTTGATTTTGCTCTATTTTGCACTTATCCCTTCATATTCGTGTAGTGCCTCTCTATTCTCGCCGTGGATGTGCAGTTTAACGGTCGTTGACTAAGTGTGACTCAGCTAGTAACGTTGATATCTAATTCTTTCTTTTGTTATACCATCTAATAAAGATGAGATTCAGAATTCTATGAGGGGGAGAGAGAGAAAGACTTTGGGAGGTATCCAGCTAGACTGAGTAATGGAGTGGATCTCTACCACTGGTAAGGAAATTTAGCATTGAACATTTATAAATTTCTTAACCAAGGTATGTTAGAATTAATCCCACTTTTGTTTAAATTAGTGCATGATCTAATAGTAAGTATCTGTAGTTTGGTTGTTGTATGTATATGGGTTCCAAGATAGTGTTAGGCAAAAATTACCCCTCTATTTTTGCATATTATTTTGAAATGTTGAATTTACATGCAAGCCCAATTGGGTAGATTGATCATTCAAACACTTGAATTATTTGAATTTCATAGATTGAAAGATGCATTTTGTGCCCTCCAGTCTAGTATGAATTGTAAACTGCATGAGCATCGAATGTGCCTTCTTATGAAATTAATTCTTCCAGCGAGCAATGGTGAATGGGAATTTGTAATGTTATGTTTCATGGGCCCTCACTACCCATTAGTTATGCTTCTTTGTTGCTATTATCGATTATGATATAGGGATAGCATTTTCATTAAACCGTTGATTTAATTAGTGTTTGGTAATGTTTAATATATTTTCTCCACGTTAAATGATACTCGAATCTCTGTGTAGTGACAAATTCCAAGAATAGCGCCACTCTTTACATGCGCCTCAGTCCCTAATTTGTAACTGCCACAATTTATTTAATTCCTTCTTGTTTAAGCACTTTGGGGGTTTTTAAAAATGAGAACGAGAAATGATTTGGGAGGGGGGAAATGAAAGAGGAGAAACGAACATCAATGGGAGGATTCCTCAGATTTGAGTTGCAGACTACAAGGACCTTGGGCTATGATGAGGTTAAGAAAGGAAATTTTAATGCATGGTCAAGTATGAACATCACACTTATGCCATGAATTGCATGATTGTGAATGCAATGACTTGCCCTCAATGTAATGTAATTCTTTTGTAGTTAAAAGCTCTTACCTTTTTGGAGGATTGGGACTATTCTTTTCACAAAGTAAATCACTATATTCTCCTATAGACTATTAATTATCTAATCCCAAAATTTTGGAAACACAAATCATTCAGGGCACATGATTAGTCAGAAGTCATACTTTTAATATAATTTGTAGGTATTTTGATTAAGAGAGGTTCTGTTGTACAGAACCACAATTTTGTAAGTTTCTGATCCTCTATCAAATCCATTGTATGATCATTACCTTATACCTTGCACCTTGTTACCCAAGGCTGCGGGCTAAAGCCTTTTCAACAAATTCATTTAGTGCTTATCCTGTGATCATTGCATTCCATGAGTTGACATCTCGTTGAGGCATTCTGTCAAGCAATTTGAGTGAGGATTTCAGAGAAATTCTAGATCACAATATTCTTATTTTAGATGGATCGAATTAGAGCTATATGTGATAAATGGGTGGGCATAGGCTCTTATTAATACCTATTGTATTGACATTCTAGAAATTAGAAATACCTAACTTCCTTTATTTAAAATGAGAATTGCTATGTTCATATTTAGCATTAAAACCATTTTGACACTTAGCCTGCAAACGAATTTCTTGAGGCATTATCCCTCTGCAACGCTTTCGTACAAATCCTGCAAACATTGCATTTCAAGGTATTTTATAGACACATTATGTCAAACAATTTATGTAACTTGTCTATACTACCACATTTTGCATACATATCTACAAGAGCAGTTGCAACTTCAACATATGACAAAACTAGTCTATCCTTCATCTTGCGATGGATGTCCATACCCTATTCCAAAGCTACCATTTTAGCACAAGAAAGTTGCTGGCAAAGGTTGCGGAGTACAGATTTACACCTGCCCATTGCATTTGGTTAAAAGTTTTTAGAGCCTATTCAACAAACACATTTTGTGCATATCCTGCAGATGTATCATTCCATTAGGCCATATTGCCTTTGAGGCATCTTGTCAAACAATTATTTATTTGTTAATTTTTCCCTCTATTGTTTCTTCTTAATGGGGTGTTATCCATTTTCATTATGCTTCACTTAATATAGGACTAGATTGTGCTTTCAGACACTGCCAGTCTTCAACTGTCTCCCAAATTCTCTCAGTAGTTATACTAATTTTATGAATCTTGGTATTACTGGAATAGAATCTATGAAATTAGCATGTTCTTTTTAATATAAATAATTAATATAGATATATGTATATTTGAAAGGGATAATTATTCTATTAGCTTAATTAGTATATTTAAGTTGGAAAGTGCTTAGCTATAATTATTACAACAATGTTTTAGGATTTGTAGTAATTACCTTAAGACAATGTCATAATAATAGATGAGATAGCATGGGTTGTCTTAACTAGCATCAATAGTTCTTTAACTTCGAACATGGTGATTACCTTTTTCTAACTATATTATGTGGTTTAAATTTGAGGTTTTTTGGTGTAAAGGCTCTAGTCACTTCCTAGACCGTTTTTGTTAATGATTGGAACTTTTGGAAATTTCTAATAATAAGTATTTTGTGCATACAATCTCATTTAGTCAATTTCTTATAAGACCTAGTATATATCCTTTAATGTTTTTGAAATTGAAAAGTTATAATCGTTTAGCATGAATATTTCTTACTGATTAGAACAACTTTAGTCTTATCATATGTAATCTATCTTATTGAATGATTAGTTAGAAATATTTAAGCAATTACTTTTAGATAATGTAATATGTCTTAGATCTTTTTATTAATTTCATCCTATTATGTCAAAATATTAGTTGGATAAGTTCCATGGATGGAATAGTAGTATTTTGTTAATCAATTTGTAATATGGAGGAACTTGTTGAGTGTATAAGAAATTAGTGGATTAGAGTTGACAAATTCTTTGAGATTAGCATGTTTACATAATTGAGATGGTCTTTTAGTATGTTGTAATATATAGTTATTAGGTTGCTAGATGTCTTTTGAAGTGATAAGATACTTGTTATGATTAGCATGTTTACATAATTGAGATGGTCTTCTAGTATGTTGTAATATATAGTTATTAGGTTGCTAGATGTCTTTTGAAGTGATAAGATACTTGTTATGATATAAATTGGCAACTTAGGTCTTGGTTAGTATCTTAGATAATCAAGGATCATAATCTTTGTGAGAAGCAAGTCAAAGGTAAATTAGTTAGTGTTGTCAAATTGTACAATCTCATCCTTTGTTTGGAATACAAGTTTTCTATGTTCACAGAAACATCATGCTAGATAGGAATCCAATTATGTGAATAGCTTCTCAAATGAAAGCTCATAATTTCATCAATTTGTATTGACTGTTTGTGACCTTTTTCAGTTCATTATGTGAATGATATCTTAGAAATTATTTGTTGCCATCTTGTGGTTCTAAGAATAAGTCCCGAACTACGAAGTCTCTGTGCTACACGTACGTAGGCAAGGCCATCTCGAATGAGCCCCCAAGACTTTAGGTCGGCCCTTAGGGCCTTAGGTTGTCACTTCATGGAATTAATTTTTGTGTAATTAATAATCATGCAGGACTAATGTTTCTTTAGATGTGCAGTATGAGACCTTTAGCCATGTAGGACTCAGAATCTAAGGAAGCACCTTTCCAATTGGCATATGGATGATCATATGGCACCAGGGTAAATGGGTATACATATGTATAATTTAAATTTAATATATTGTATCTAACATTTCAATTACGATGAATGTGATGTACTCTGTTATGTAATTTGAGCTTTACTAAGTTAAGATTTGTAAATTGTATCTATCACACAATTAATTTCATTAATGTTATCTATCAATATTTTCATAGATAAGCATTACAAAAAGTGTGTGTGTATGTGTTCAATTGATGCATTTAGACTTAGAACAAACCATGGTTATTTTGATCGTGTTCGTGTGTAGTAATGAGTTTTTGTATATGGTTGAATGTTGCTTAATTTTAATAATGCAGTCATGTTATCCCTAGAGATGTTAGTTAACTTGTTGAATCAGACTATGTTATAGTTTGTTAACATTATTTCTATTTAAAAAAAAAATTCAGCCTTATTCTTGCTTTAGTTGACTTATCTCTAGGGTTGCATGGCGAGGCATTACAATTCGCACAACACCACACTCAAATGCTCTAATCCATCGATCATATATATCTGTTACATGAAATAACATCAACTGCAGTTAGATTTGAGAAAAACTTAAAGTCTTTTTATGAATACTATTCTGTCAGCTGAATCCATGCCCAAATACCAATGCGGACCAGAACTTATATATCCAAGTCACCTCACCTATCGGCCAATGCCACTGGATCTCATAAATTGCTTGACCAACCACTTCTCTTCATCCGCATAAGGATCAAACACCTAGACAGTCTGTTCTTCACCGAACTGAACTGTCTAACCAAAACCTAATACTTAGATGCTTGTAACTTACAATCCCTTCATCATCAAAGGCTAAAATATTGGATTTAGGTATCCTTGACATGCCTTAACATTCCCTTAGATCTGCAACACAATGTGATTACTTGTGGAGAAATATGGACTAGTATGCTAAACCCTATCAAATGCTCTGTTCCTGTTTATCTAGACTTAGATAAATCTACACTTTGACTTCTGGTATGATCAAATGATGTAATGCAGATGCGTAAGATAGATTTAGTTGCCATCAATGTCAACACTTGACATGCCTAACAATGTCTCTTGCCAACAATATCACCCTGTGCATGCAGGGACCTCATAAAATGGTCAAATGCCAATGTCAGATTTTGTTGTCACAAACCTCTTCAAATGAAAGAATGCAAAATTTCAAGCAGGTTTTCCTTTTGGATCACCTCAAAATTCCTTAAGGATAGAAAGTTAGGTCTAGTCAAAGTTTGGTTAAACTAGTCACTCAAGAGAGGGTCATCACATTTGCTAAGGACCTTGATATTCACCAATATCCCAGACATACATTTTAACAAAGAAAATCTCAATAGCCGCATATTTGCTAATATGCAGAAGTCAAATTTAGGCTCAGGAAATGCTTACTCGTCAATACCTGCACACAATCCCTGTAGCTGCATAATTTCTTAATATCCTTGATATTCCCTAATAAACAGGATCACCTCAAGTATAACGTAAATACCCAACATTGGCATATTTCTTAATATCTGTCACATTAACTAAGATCCATAATCTTCATTAATATGATGATGGCATCATCTTGCTCCATCCTAAAGAAGCCCTGATATTATGACTATGTCATCATATTTCTTGACATCGAAAGGGTGCACATTTCTCCATATCCTAGATATTCGCTAATATCCTAAACCCAATGTGATACAAAGACAAATCTTAATGTCTATCATATTAGCTAAGATCCTTGATCTTTACCAATGTGACAATGACGTCACCTCCTAGGCAAATTCTGAACATTAGTAAAAATGTTGACATCATCCTCATCTTCAGAAATGGGGGGGATATTTTGCATAACTAAACATCTGCATATTTCATAATATCCCCTTATCAACTCTTGGGACCTATAACATGGGGATATCTGTGAACCAATAGGGTTTTTCCACGTGGCACATTGACCAATCCATGTCAGCATATCATAATATCACAATAATAAACAAAAGTAAAGTGACCCAATCTTTTGATTGTTGGTCAATGGTTGACCATTATCATGCTTACGTCATGGGCATTTTCAAAAGAACATGATTATTTCTTAATATCCCTGACATTTGTGAATGTGATGATCTCGTAATAAATGCTATTCTAACGGTAGGTGAACATTCAAAATTTTAAATAACATCATGCCACCTGTTAACATCTCAAAAGCTTAAGTGTCGATCAATGGCTATGAGTAATTTAACATTAATTACACCCTAATCCACCAATGTTTCCGATTAAAAGTAAAGATTTGAGTTCATTTTAAATTCATCACACATTCAAGAAGAAATTACAGAGCTCTTGTGTGATTCAGGTGACATTACAGCAACCTGTGAACAAAATGGAATGGGGTGCACATTTTGATGACAAATGGAGGAGGGTAATTTCAAGGTGAACACACATATCTAGATATAGATCGAATAGCTTAAAAGGTAGTGAATACCAAGTATGTGAAGATGAAACCCTCTTTTGTCATTTATGGGTAAATGAACAGGTAAATGTTGTTTTTACCAGAGTAAATTAAGATGATGATGTGTGAATTATGTTGTATAAGAATCAAAACATCATGATATTCATATAATTGTTAAATATGAAAGTGCATAGGACATGTTAAGGTAAGACGTACATATGTTTTTATCACAAGATACAATGGCGGTTTGTAAAAATAGGTCAGACACAAAATTTTTAAAGCCCATGGGTATAAAGCCTAAGGGGACATCAATCAAGTATGGTCAAATAAATGATACACATCTAGGGAAAACTGATCTAGATGCATGGACGAAACTATCAGAAAAGGGCAGTGGGAAACCCTTTCTTATCAACATATACAATTTAGGCATGTGACATGCCGGACGGTTCCCTTATGCAGCAGAGGCTACCAAGCTGGTAGTTGAATGTGCTCATAATTATAATGTCCACAACCGAAAAGTAGAGAAACATGGCAGGGTGCATGCAAATTTCTCAATTGATGGCATCACCTTAGCTTTCAATCTACCCAAAGGACCACATGTATGCCTAGTAGACTTGGGAGAGTTAGAAAAGAAAGACATCACCCATAAGGATTGTAGGAGAATCATGTTCTCATGGAGGGCTAGTGATAGCATGAACAAGGCTTCTGCAAAGCTGCCTGTACATTTATATAAATTTGATTTCGCCCCTGAATATCAATACATGATGGTGATGCTTAGACAAATGAGGGGAAGACCAAATGCAAGATATTTTGAAGATTGGATGTATGGTCTAATGAGAATGGTAGAGGCTACCAATGAGAAACTCCAATGGGCGAAGATTATAAGTGACATCTTGGATGAAGGCATGAGATATCTGGGGGGAAAGACCAACATGTTTCATATGACCTCATATGTGGTATATGCACATGCATTTAGAGGGACATTCAATGGTACGTAGATAGCCGATAGGGTTGGTAGCAACCCTGGAGATGTGAACATATGGGATCACTACCCACAGTTGAAACAAAGAGAGTCTCTCCAACACTACCAGAGAGTGAATGATTCATTTACTATGCATTTAGTCAGGACCATGGAGGAAGATAGAGCAAAGAGGCTAAGCATGGAAGCTCAAGCTGTGATATACAGGCATGGAGCTTGGTTTATCCAATTCCCCACTTTCACATATATAAGAATGGAAGGTTTCATTAGGCAACCTCTCATGTTGCCAAGATACCCAACAGATAAGGTCATCCTAATAGAGATGGCTAGGCAAATATTGCCTTCATTTGAAGCCTTTGTTGAGAAGAATAAGATACCCAACGTCATGTTCCCACTCATTGTTGGGAGGTATATGTGTCCTAATAAGGAAAGTGCCAAAGAAGCAATAGGGGGATTGGAGTTGATGTCCTTGCAGCCTTTCTATGTGTCCAGGCAATATGACCCTTATGACAAGATGCAAGCATTATATAAGAAATCAGTGCATGAAGTACACCTTGAAGACTATTGGGCTGATTGTGATGATGAGGTGGAGGTGAGGAAGAGAAGTTATCAAAGGCTTACTCTGAAACAAATTCGCACACTGGACTGCATACTAGTTCCAACACAATTACATGAGGATGATGGAATGGTTACATCATGGGAATATGAAGAGAAGAAAGTATACAATAAAACAATCTCATCCCATGACTGGAATCAACCAGAGGAAACCTCATTAGACAGGATAACACAAAGGGTCATACAACTGACCAAAGAATGGATGGATGGAGAGGTCACAAAACTCAAGAACAAAGGAGTATCCCTCACCATCGACAAGAAGAGAAAGAGATAGGAGTTGGCAGATGAGGAATATGATGATTTCCTTGAGGAAAAGAGGGCATCTAAAGGAGAAAGGAATTAGGAGGGATCAAAGAGAGGAAATCAAAATATAGGTGTAAGAGTCATTCGTCATCCTCCACCTAAGAAGGATTCAACTTCAACCTCTACTGCCACAACATCTCAAGCATCTACAAAATAGTAGAAGCCCATCACAAAACTTCTTTTCACTTATGAGGATGTAGAGGAAAGCATAGATGAAGATGGTCTCCTAATAAATAGAAAGAAAAAGAAAGCTCAAGAGGTGCAACAAAAGAAGAATTCAACACCTACAATGAGGGGATCAGTGGATGTGAGCCCCACCATCGTGTTGAAAGGAAAAGGAGGTGAGGGGATTAGAAAAAAATTGTAGCATGATGTACACATCCCCAACATAGTGCACTTTAAGACTGAGATGGATGAAGAGCAAAATGAAGAGATGAAGGAAAGGGGGGTGATCAGTCTCTCCCACTAGATGAAAAAGTAGAACTTTCTAATGATGAAGTGGTGAGGGAAGTCTCCACCATTCCTATGGAGACACTTGTGAAAAACACTGCTATGACTACCCAAAATACTCCCATTGTGCAAAAGGAGAGGGAGGAAGAAGAAATAGAAGAGGGTAATCCTGAAATTGTAGCACAACAAATTGGTTTAGCAGGATTAGTAGATTAGGTTACTAGCCTAGTAATGATAGACTTGACTTATCGGGGTGAGGAAGATAAAAGTAAAGATAAGGACTTGCCTCCAGAGTGAAATAAATTAGAAGTTAATGTAGCCATGGAAGAGGATAAAGATGTACCTGATCAACATGATGGTTCGGATAGTGAACAAATACATGAGAAGGGGACAGAGAGGTGTAAAGATAGTTGAACCCCAAGGTCAAGAGGATCATCAAGATATGCCAAAAAGTGGGGAACAAGGCCCTCAGGTAGGTGATGATCAAGGAAAAGAAGAGAATGTGAACAAAGATAGTCAAGAGGATCATCAGGATATGCCGGATCAAAGTAATCCAAACCCTCATATGGATCCACCACCACAAGATGAGTAGGACCATAATGTAAAGGTAACACAAGAAGTCCATGATGAGGAGGTACATAATGAACAAGAGAAGGAGCACCCGCACCAAGTGTGGAACAAAATACACAGTCACAAGATGTTCACATTGAACACACAAGCCAGCAAGGGTTTGTAGATGAGGTGCCATATTGGCTACAATATGAGGTAAATCCACATCTACCTAGTGTCACCTCAAATTTTGATATTGCTTGATTATTTCCATCTGATATAGCCAAACCAAAAAGAATGGCTAGGGCGACATCAACCATTAAAAGAGATCCGACAACAAGTAAGAGGACATCTAAAGTAGATTTACTTGTGGTGGACAAAGCCAAGGGAGAGATAAGTGCCAGTGAGTTCTAAATAACCACTAATGACTTGGGCTTTGCCACAGAACAACAAGAGGGCCAAGAGGCCAAAGATATAATTGATTCTTTATTGACTAGATTAGAGAAAGAGAAGTGTAAAAATAAGGTTCATAAAGAGCACATTGCTCAGCTGCACACATTCAAAAAGGGACTAGTAGACCCCAATAATATGCCAGTTAGCACATCCACCCCACTGACCATCATATACCAGGATGAGGTGACAAGGTTGGACATTATGAAGCACAAAGCACCTATGATGGATAAATGGTTTATTCAATTCATTACTGAGGCAGAAAAGGTAATAAAAACCTCTCTTACTAATTGGAACTTGCTCAGTACATTGAAGGGAAAGGTAGAGAAATTACAAAAAGAGGTCAATCAAAGTAGAGAAAAATCTGACTACCCTATCTGAGATGAAACACATAGATGTGAATGTCCTGATATACAACAAAATACTGAATAACCAGACATCACAGCTATTGAGTATATGATATGAGGATACAAAATTTGAAGGTGACATCCTGAAGAAGTGTAATGCTAAGCTTAGGGATATCAGTGTTAGATTGCACAAGCTTTTGTCCAAGGAAGTAGAAATCTTGGAGTCCCTCGAGGAAAAGGTGGAAGGAAGGATAGAAAATCAGGATGCCAATTTTGCATTTAAATCTTTTCAGGACAACTTCAAGCTTACAGCAAATGACCACCTCAATCATTTATCAGAGGACATAATCAATAAGGCCATGAGGATGAAATCAAAAGTAGAGACATATAATGAAGATTTGAATAGTAGGAAGAACAAATGGTCTGCATTACAAGCATAATTCAATTCACAAGAGCATGTAGTAGCAAAGGCCAAGGTCCAAGATGGGGGAGAAGTTGAACGAATAGTGCAGGCATATGAGCCCATCAGGGGCGTCATCAATGTGCATACAGAGGGAGAAGACTCATCCACTAATGAAGAAGACAAAGAACAAGCATGATGCAATATGATGGGGTCATATACATAATATGTCAAGAAGGGTAATTGTATGTTACTAAATGGTTGCCAACTGGCTAGCTGTGCCACGTGTCTACTTGTTGACTTGGTCAAGGAAAGTTGTAGACCGCTAATCTTAATAGATAAACCTTGATCATAGGATCTATTATAACCACCTCCTCTCCTTGTCCTATAAAAGGAGATGGAGTGTATTTTGTAATCATTTAAAACTTAATTGAGATTAGTTTGTTGAAGCATCAGGACTAATTCTCAAGGCTAATTGTAAATGTACATCTCTTTTGCATACCAAATGAAGATGAAGACTCTAATTACATACAATTGTAAACTTTGAGTAATCTGTGAATGAATTTTGGATATGTTCTTTGATTTGCTATGTCCCTAGGAGTGCATTTCATGTTGTGCATGTTGTTTTCATTCCTTTCCATCGAAGTTAGCATCAATCATATCTAGCCGTGGAACATCCTAGTGAACATATGGTTTTATTCGCTTCTCTTCGTGACAATGTCAAGAATATATATGGATCAATAGCTAAAGATTCACTCATTTAGTAAAATTTAGCAAGCATTCATTCAAATTTCTTTAATTTCACTTGATTATCATCACAATTGCAAATATAGTGACAATCTTAAGCAAATATTAAAAATATGCTAATATCGCGTAAGTAACTAAACATCATTAGCATATTTGAGTAAATATCATGCAAATGAACATGAATAATGATAGAAATCATGTAAATATCTACATATAAGCACATCATTTAACCAAATTTACAGTACAGAGGTAAAATCTAATCAATATAAGTTGATGAACAAAAGAATTGATCAAACTTATAAAATATCTGTATCATTTATTTGGATATAGTAGGATTAATCTTGTTTGTTGAGAAATTCACAAAAAGCAAGTAAAATTGGGAACATCCAGACATGAAGTTCTTGGAAATAGAAGCGTAAGGCCCCTGAAAGGAAAACAACAAGGCACATCAAACCAATAAGCAACATCAGTAGATTATGAACTAATCCATGGAGACTTGGGAGCATTAATTCTTTAAATTCACCGTATCTTTCATGATGATAAATGTTTGATTTGCATTTCTTTATCTATGTTTGTTTGTGACTAACATCATGATCAACATAAATTGGCGTTAGAAGGAGGGCCTTTAGGAAGCATTTTGTTCATAAGCCTATCATCTGGATGTCATTCCCTCTCTTATATGAGGTGATATTCTTCACACTCTGAGTATTTGTAGAAAGTTCTTACTTATCACATGTTATTGGAAGGATTTGATCATAAATATGCTATTCTAGTGCAAAGTCTTCAAAATTGGGTCTTTCTTTGCAAAGATCCTACAAACACTTGCTAACATCCTCTCCTAGTGATCAGTTAACCTGATATTTGCAATCAGAAGTCTAAACTTTCAAAATTCATGTCTGCATCTGCATCTCCTACAAATATTGTGCAAATATCTGATTATTTCAGATTCTTGATCATAGATATTAACCTTAGGAGTGTAGAAATCCTGATATTTCCAAATTTTTAGTCAAAATATCCACATTCTATTCTAAGTTGTGAAGCTCTATCTCACAGACCTAATACTAGGTCCAGATCCATTGGACTGCTTGAAGAACTGCCAATCCATGGACTTAGACCTCGTACAACTGATATCCATCATAGTCCTAGTCTTAATTCACCATCATCTTCATCCATACTTACTGTAACACCTCTAGGGTCTCCAATTGTTCCTCAGATACCCCAAGCACAAGTTGCAATGTCTTTCTTTGCTACTCAATCATTGCTTCAGTTTACAACATATCATGATTTGCCTAAGAATCCAGATAAAATGTGTCCAAAGTATCATCCTTACCAGGATGCAGAGGATCATATCAGGACCTACAAGGAGGCTTGCTTTAGAGCAAGAGTAGAGCATGAGGACATAGTGTGTAGGTTATTTCCTTACTCCTTAGGGGAGGAAGCTTATAGATGGTACATTAGTCTTTCCTAGTCTACCATGTTAGATCTAGGGCACACAACTGAGAGGGGGGGTGAATCAGTTGTACAAAAACTTGCTTCCAATTCAAACACTTAAATCCTCTTGTTATTTAATAGCATATCAATTAATCACTTGTGAAAGCATAAAGCATAAACACCAGAGCATATACACATCAACACATGAGACATCAAGATTTTGACGTGGAAAACCCAGTTAAGGGAAAAACCATGAGGTGATTAACCCAAGGATTATTCTCTGTTAGAAGAATAAGAAAAATAGATGGCACATGCCAATTAGGGCTCATTGCCCGAGCACATTGCTCACAAGAGGCACACTGCCTACAAGAGACACACTGTCTACAAAGTAACAAGTATTACAAACTTGAACTAGAGATTGACATCTTTACCATGTCTGGATCAATTCCATTTAAGCCCAAAAACTCCTGCTTTGCCTTTCGCTCTTCTTCGCTATGCCACACTCATCCACACCAAGACACACTTCAAAATGAATTCACAATCCCTTATTTATACAAGGCATCGACTTAGGAACAATCATCTAAGTCAGCAAACACCTATAAGATTATTCGCAAGACGTGTAATACATCCAGTCAGCCAGTCTCAAGAAGAACACCAATTTTCGTGGTTATTCTTCAAATGCAAACTCTAACTTCAATGCAGACCACCAATAAGAATTGTACACAATCCAAGGATCACCAAAACCTTTCCTGAGTCGTCAAGAACATCTGCACTTTATCAGCTTACTGGAATTCTTCTGTTCTTCATCTGGAACTTCAAGAACACAGTTTGCCATCACTGTCATAATGAAAAAGATGCTTCTGGACCTCCAAACCATGAACAAATCTAGTTTTCACTTTAGACAAACTTCTTAAACACTCTCTCCAATCCGCAGAATGAGATAATGCAATTTCGGAGCTCACCGGACCAATCTGTGACACTCTGTCACCACTGAACACCTGCCGGAACCGGTTCTACTTGAGCAATCATAACTTCTTCAGATATTTATGTGGACCTCTGAAATCTTGACTGGAGCATCTCAAGACTCATATCTACAAACCCTTTAAACCGCATCCTCTTATCCTCAATCTATTGAGGACTTTTGCCTTCTTCTTATCACTGTTCTTCACTGTTCCTGATTGAGACTAATAACCTCAGTATCCTCAGCACACATCTCATTCAATCCTTCTCATTAATGCAATATGAGTATGTTGACATCAATGACAACACTGGTTATCCTCATACTTGCAACAATCTCCCCCTTTGTCATTGATGGCAACATATGATGTGAAAAACCATCAAGACAAGAACTTCTCCTTTCTGTCATAGCTCCCCCTATCAGCAACAACTCTTCACATGTCTTCTCTTCCTGTACTTCTCCCCCTTTGATCATCAACCACTTGTTTTTCACATGTCTTCTCTCCCCCTTTGACATCAATGGCAAAGGGCTCATACTTGCAATTCTAACACATCAGAATCATATCAGCTGCTCCCCCTTAGTAGCAGCTCCCCATCATCAATCCGGATCACAAGATATGACTGTGATATCCACCAGATTGATGCACATCAATGCATCCTAGTTCATCACCAGAGGGGCAATAACCCATAACTTCTCCCTGAGATACTCAAAAGAGTCCTTGGGAAGAGGTTTAGTAAAAGTATCTGCAAGCTGATCCTTGGAGGGCACATACTCCAATCTGACTTCACCCTTGTTCACTTGCTCTCTCAAAACATGAAACTTGATAGATATATGCTTAGTCTTAGAATGCAACACTAAATTCTTAGAAATATTTATTGCACTTGAATTATCACAGAAAATTGTGATAGGCTCCTCATATTCTACTTGAATATCTCTTAGCATTTGCTTCATCCACAAAAGTTGAGTGCAACTTCCTACTGCTGCAATGCATTCTGCTTCAGTTGTAGACAGGGATATTGCCTCTTGTTTCTTGCTTAGCCAAGAAACCAACCTTTTTTCCAAAAAGAATACTCCTCCACTTGTACTCTTCCTAACATCCACATCTCCTGCCCAATCTGCATCTGTATATGCATGAAGAGAAAAATTATGATCTCTAGGATACCATAGACCATACTCAACTATTCCTTTTAAGTACCTAAAAATTCTTTTGATTGCCATGACATGAGATTCCCTGGGATCAGCCTGGAACTCACCACAAGACCATCATCTTGCATTATATCTGGTCTAGTCTGAGTGAGATACAATAATCCTCCAATCATTGATCTGTACTTGGTCTGATCTATCTTAGGAGAGTCATCATCTTTGCTCAACTTACATTTGATTGCCATGGGAGTGTTCATTGGCTTTAAATCTTCCATTCCAAATTTCCTCAACAATTCTTTCACATATTTTGTCTGAGAGATAAAGATTCCTTTCTTTGATTGAGTAATTTGTAGACCCAAGAAGAAATTCATTTCACTGAGCATTGACATTTCAAACTCACTTTTCATTTGATTTGCAAAGGTTTTACACATACTGTCTCTTCCTCCAAAGATGATATCATCAACAAATACTTCAACAATCAAGATGTTTTCATGATCAATTTTGAAATATAGGTTACTATCAGCAGTACCTTTGTTAAACCCAATCTTCAAAAGATGTTTGTCTAGGCTTTCATACCATGCTCTTGGAGCTTGCTTTAGACCATACAATGCCTTCTTTAATTTGCAGACCATATCACCATGTTCAGATAACTGAAATCCATCCGGTTGTTCAATGTACACCTCTTCTTCTAAGTCACCATTTAGGAAAGCAAATTTGACATCCATCTGATACACTTTGAAATCTTTGAAGGCAGCAAATTCAAGAAATAGTCTGACTGCTTCAATTCTTGCCACCGGAGCAAAGGTTTCCTCAAAATCAATCCCTTCTATTTGAGAGTAGCCTTTGTAGACTAATCTGGCCTTATTTCTGATTACTTCACCAACTTCATTTAGTTTGTTCTGGAAGACCCATTTGGTTCCAATCACATTCTTGTTTCTAGGTCTGGAAATAAGATCCCAAGTGTGATTTTTCTCAATTTGCATTAACTCTTCTTCCATTGCTTTGGTCTAATTTTCATCATTGCAGGCTTCATTTATTGTCTTAGGTTCAATCTTTGAAATCAGACAACATTCATCTAAATTTTGAGCAACATTCCTTCTAGTTTGCACACCTTTGCTTTTGTCACCTATGATCTGATCTTCAGAGTGGTTCAGTCTTACATACCTTGGAACTTTGGGAGTTTCTTGCACTTCTGCTTCTTGATGATGCTCATTTAGACCTATCTCTTCTTCCTGATTTATCGGATCAGTTTGAATCTAACTTTCAGGAGAGGATGGAGCTTCTTGAACCAAAACATTGTTCTAATCATCTTCATCATACTCATAAAATCTTGAGGGCTTCTCAATACCTTCATCAACCTTCACATTTGTACTTTCTATTATCTTTCTTAGTCTCTTATTGTAACACTGGTATGCTTTGCTTTGAGTGGAGTAACCCAAGAAAATTTGTTCATCACTTCTAGCATCAAACTTTCCTAGATCTTCATCTCTTTTAATGTAACACTTGCTACCAAATACTCTAAAATATCTCACAGGAGGAGTGATGCCAAACCAAAGTTCATAAGGAGTCTTACTAGTATTGCTTCTGATTTGAACTCAATTGAGAGTGTAGACTGCAGTGCTGACAGCTTCTTTCCAAAACATTTGGGGAACATTTGCTTCCATCATCATTGTCCTGGATGCTTCTTGGATGGTCCAGTTCTTTCTCTCAACTATTTCATTCTGTTGTGGAGTCCTAGGGGCAGATAACTGTCTCTTTATACCATGCTTCTCACAAAAATGTATGAATTCACCGGATGTGAATTCACCACCTCTATCAGACCTCAGACATTTCAGTTTTAATCCGGTTTGATTCTCTACTATAGCCTTGAAGATTTTGAACTTTTCAAACGCTTCTGATTTCTCTTTCAAAAAGGTAACCCACATCATCCGGGAATGGTCATCAATCAGTAACATGAAGTATCTATCACCTTGCATACTCTTGATTCTTGTCGGACCACATAGATCAGTATGAACTAACTCCAATAATCCGGTAGAGGACTGATCCTTGCTTTTGAATGAGACTCTGCTCTGTTTACCCAATTGACATTCTTTGCACAAACTATTTGTAGGTTTTACCAATTTTGGAAGATCTCTTATAGCCTGAGTATTGCTTATCTTGATGATGTTATCAAAATTTATATGACACATCCTTCTATGCCATAACCAACTCTGATCAACTTGAACAAATAGACAACTTTTATCAGAACCAACCAAGTGGAAGATATTACCTTTAGTTTGAGTACCAGATGCAATCTCTATTCTGGATCTTTCAAGGATTTTGCATTTTCCATCATTGAATCAGAGATCATAGCCTTTGTCCACCAACTGTCCAACACTGAGAAGATTGTGCTTCAAGCCTTCAACATATAGCACATTACCAGTTTTGTTTCTTCCATTAAAAGAAATAGTTCCTCTTCCTCTGATTCTACCAGCAGAATTATCACCAAACTTTACCACTCCTCCTTCATACCTTTCCAAATCTAAGAACTTGTTCTTGTCACTTGTCATATGGTGAGAGCATCCACTGTCAATAACCCAATCATCCTTTTCTTCAACTTGGGCAGCCAAAGCTCTTTCTACAACCTTATGATTGACAGATTCAGAGGATATTGGATCTTCTTCCTTGATGGCAATAAACACCCATTCATTTCCAGATTTGTTTCCTATCTCTGATTCATCATCTGTTACTCCTTCATTATCATCTTCTTCATGAACATAATAACAATTCTTTTGGAACCTTTGTTTGTTAGAATTTGACCTTGTAGATCTTTCTGGACATCTTGAGGCAAAATGACCAATCTTATTGCAGTTGAAGCACTCAAAGGGTAATTTTCCTTCATACTTACCGGATCCTCTTGGCAATCTCTTTTCAAAGAGGGCTTCAAGTTGAGCTGTTTCCACTTCTTCCACTTCCATGTCTCTTCTTGTTTGATCATACCATGATAGCTTCCTTGAAGAGTTTTCTCCTGGATCAAATCTTTGTTTACCTTTCACAGAGGCACTGGCTTTGAATGCAAATTCAGTCTTGGGGGGGTCATCTCCAAACTCAGTCATTTCAAATGCAGCCAGTTTGCCAGCCAATTGGTCTCTTGTGACAGTTGTATGGGCTTTGAATTCATCAATGGCAACAACCTTGATTTTGTAGATAATAGGAAGAGATCTGAGAATTTTGCCAACAATCTCATTTTCATCCAAAAGTCCACCAGCATTCCTGATTCCACATACCAACTCATTTACTCTTGGCATAAAGGTAGTAATATTTTCATCATCTCTCATTTTTAGACTTTCAAATTTCCCTTTGAGACTCTGCAACCTTGCACTCTTAACATACTCATCTCCTTCATGTAGAATTTCTAGTTTAATCCAGATCTCATAGGCAGTTGGTAGGTCAATAACATTTGAAAGCTCTGAGTCAGTTAATGCACTTAGAAGAGCCTCTTTGGTCCGCAGATTGTTTTCAGCATCTATGATTTCATTTAGAGTTGTCAGACCACCCTATGGAGGTGTATATGCTTTTGTGACCATGGACAGGTATGCCTTTCCCATACACTCCAAGTGACATTTCATGCGGCCTTTCCAAAGAATGAAGTTGGTTCCATCAAACTTCGGACTATCCTTCTTGTATGACAACATCTTGGATCTCCTCAAGCAGTTAAGCTCTTTTTAGAGGAACTTAGCTCTGATACCAATTGTTAGATCTAGGGCACACAACTGAGAGGGGGGGTGAATCAATTGTACAAAAACTTGCTTCCAATTCAAACACTTAAATCCTCTTGTTATTTAATAGCATATCAATTAATCACTCATGAAAGCATAAAGGATAAACACCAGAGCATATACACATCAACACATGAGACACCAAGATTTTGACGTGGAAAACCCAGTCAAGGGAAAAACCACAGGGTGATTAACCCAAGGATTATTCTCTATTAGAAGAATAAGAAAAATAGATAGCACATGCCAATTAGGGCTCACTGCCCAAGCACACTGCTCACAAGAGGCACACCGCCTACAAGAGACACACTGTCTACAAAGTAACAAGTATTACAAAATTGAACTAGAGATTGAGATCTTTACCATGTCTGGATCAGTTCCATTTAAGCCCGAAAACTCCTGCTCTGCCTTTCGCTCTTCTTCGTTATGCCACACTCATCCACACCAAGACACACTTCAAAATGAATTCACAATCCCTTATTTATACAAGGCATCGACTTAGGAACAATCATCTAAGTCGGCAAACACCAGAACTTCAAGAACACAGTCTGCCATCACTGTCATAATGAAAAAGATGCTTCTGGACCTCCAAACCATGAAGAAATCTAGTTGTCACTTCACAGGAACTTCTTAAACACTCTCTCCAATCTGCAGAATGAGATAATGCAATTCCGGAGCTCATCGGACCAATCTATGACACTCTATCATGATTGAACACCTGCCGGAACCGGTTCTACTTGAGCGATCATAACTTCTTTAGATATTCATGCAGACCTCTGAAATCTTGACTGGAGCATCTCAAGACTCATATCTACAAACCCTTTAAACCACATCCTCTTATCCTCAACCTATTGAGGACTTTTGCCTTCTTCTTATCACTGTTCTTCATTGTTCCTGATTGAGACTAATAACCTCAGTATCCTCAGCACACAGCTCATTCAATCCTTCTCATTAATGCAATATGAGTATGTTGACATCAATGACAACACTGGTTATCCTCATACTTGCAACATACCATTCGTACCTGGGATGCCTTATAGAAAGCATTCCTAAGAAGATTTAAAATACCGGTAGATCCAGCTATCACTTATCACATGTTTGCTACAATCAAAAGGGCTGAGGGAGAGATGATTTCTAACTTCAATGCTAGGTTTAAAAAAATGTACTTCAAGCTAGTTGATCCTTTTAACGTAGGGGATGAGGCAACTAGGTCTGTATATTGTTCATCCTTAGATCCCTTAACATCCATGTTCATCAGAAGAACACATCCAACTATAAATTCATTATCAGGTGCTTTTGAAGAAGCTATAGATGTCAATCAATAGTTAACACCTGGCTTTACACCTAATGCTAGATATCCTGCATATCCGGTACAACCACAATGTAGTGGAGTCATGATACCTCTTGCCATCATGCCTAGTCCCCTATAGGTACATCCACTCAATATCATGCCTCCACCAAATGGAAATGGCCAGATGATACCTCATCCTGGACAAGCACCTCAGGGTGCAAGGCAAAACAATGGTAGTAATGACAATTCTTTCTTCAAACCTTGGCAAGAGAATGTAGTAGTCAAGATCCAGGAAGAAAATAATGACATTAAGAAAATATCTGCACAGCTGAGGAAGTTAACTACTGAGATCACACATATGAGGACCCAACAATTTTATTCCCAGTCAAATCAAAATAGAGGATATCCTAATAGAGGATATGGAAATAATAATGACAGATTTGAATATCTTGACAAGGGGTACAATAATGATAGGAATTTCAGTAACAATAGCAATAACAATGCTCCTCCTAGGCCACCTTGAATATGGAATACTAGACCAAAAAATGGCTCATTGGCATCACCATTAGACAATCAGCTCCCTAATGAACCTAAATAGACAACTAGGGTGAATTTAGCAGAGGCTGCACTCACAAATTGGTGTAGAATGCATAATACCAATGTGCCTGCTAAACTAGATTGCCCCCCAGTTTAAGATAGCTGCCAGTATTTTCCAGGCTGAAGTGTCCAACACTATAGGAGACCCTCCTTGTCCTGAAGGAAATGAGATTGTTGCCCTAGGCTATGAGTCTGCACTTGTGCTGGAGAGTTCCATCAGTCATCAACATCATCAGATGACCTCCACTAATGAAAGTTACACACTGGCATGTGAGGAGTTTGCATTAGCATTTGAGTCAAATTATGTGTTCCCTTTTGAAGATGAAAATGAACCTGAGCCTAAACCTGAGGAGGCACATGCTTACCAACAACAATATCAGGGTAGGCACAACTATAACTTGAGGAGTAATTCTAACCTGCTAGCTGGTCCACTGACCACATTTGTTCCTCCCAATAATTTTAATACTTCACCATATCCTAAAGCTAATAATAATCCTGGTCCTCCTAAGGTAAGCATTCAGTATTTCACACCTCATAATACAGTGTCAAAAGCCATTAGTCAACTACTTGAATATGATAAACTAGTCACATATCTGATAGAAGAAATGAAGAAGATCAAAATTAGCTTATCCTTATCGAAGTTGCTCAAGACTCCAGTCATCAAGAAAGCCTTCTTGAAATCCTTAGATGAATCCATATCAAGAGATGGTAACCTTATTCCTAATCCTAGTCACATCCTGACTAGAGATCCTACACCAAAAGAAAATATTGTTAAACACAAAGTGCAACCTACTGTCTAGGCTGCTAAAACGTCACATATGACCTTATACAAAGATAAGTTTGAGTCACCCCAATTCCTACTTACATTGAGAATATTTGGAAAGAATCTGCACAATTGCTTAGTGGATTTAGGTGCATCAACAAATGTGATGCCACTATCCATTTGCAATGCTTTAGTCTTACATCCAGCCAAGTCCCTCAAGAAGGTGATGCAACTTGACAAAACAGAAGTGAGTGTGGTAGGAGAGTTAACTCATATCCACATGCATCTTGCATCCGACCCAAGGGTGCAGTACTACATTGACATCCAAGTAGTAGATATCCTTGATGCCTATGGGATGCTTCTTGGCAGGGATTGGTCCAAAACACTTAATGGTTATGTAGCCACTGACTTTAGTCATATGTGGTTACCATGGAAGGGAATTACTAACTAGATAAGGATAGAGGCTGAACCTAGGATGAAACATATGATCATTGAATACAACAATACCAATGAGGTACTTTACATAGACGTTGAACTAGGGGTTTATGCCATAAGACCTCAAACGGTTAGGATTAAGGAAGTGTTGATGTACAACATGCATACACATAGAAGTAGTGATCAAGAAGATAAGATGACCATAAAATCAGACCATAGTTCAAATTATAATAAAAAAGTAGACCATTTTAAGGAGTTTGAACAATACTTATCTAGAGAAATGCTGATATGCCAGTTACTAGGTACATCCATTGAGGATATCCTGATATATGGCTGGTGCAAGTTACATGATGAAGCGCATTCAGAAAGAGGCTATGAAGCATGTCTAGACATGATTGACTTAGAAAGAACTTATAGTGAAATAAACTCATCTTCAACCGAGGTAAGTGAAATGTCTAATTATGATGATACTGATTCTTATTTGTTTTCTTTAGATGCAGGAGAAATTGAGGAGGATGTACATCAAGATAATGTCAACATACATCATTTAGAGGAAATCTTGATGTGTGATGAGAATCCTCATGACAAGGAAAGTGCTATCACCCCAGAGACTAACTACTTAATTGAGTCAGATTATGAATTGTCAGATGAAGATAGGGGGAGTCACCTGACCAAATTTGAAAAGTTTTTGTCCAAACAAGTTCAGAGACTTATTCTACAAGGAGTCTCTCCATAGTAAGTATTAATTAAAGGATGGAGTAGGTTACATGAGGCACCACATTCAAAGACAACATGTGCTTTATGCTTACATGTGTTTAACAAAGAAGAGCAGTTGTGTTTCAAAGATAGATCCAATGATAACAAAGATATCCCTAGGGATGAAAGAAAAGAAGCTACAGTATACCCATAGGGTGAAGGTGATAATATTAAGATAATGAAAAGGAAAGATATATTGCCCTCACACATACCACCAGAAGTAATTAAAATTGTACCTCTAAAGTTGAAGTGGATATCTAGTGGTGTAATTGCCAAAGCCAAAAGGAAAAGAGAAGGCCCTGATAAGCTATTGACATAAGATAAACCATGGATTTTAAGGTTTGACGGTTCTAAGTCTAGACAAGGAGATGGAGTAGGTATTGACCTCATTGATGCATCAAGGAAGTCCTTTTTAGCAGCATACCGGTTGCAATTTCCATGCACTAATAATGTGGTTGAATACGAAGCCTTGATTCATGGGTTGTTGTTTTCCATCAAGAAGAAAGTCAAGATTTTGCATGTCTATGGAGACTTAGAATTAGTGGTAAGACAAGTCAAGAGTATCTATGCATGTAACTATAAGAAGTTGTCAAACTACAGACATAGATTTTGGGACTTAATAGAAGAATTCAATGCATTCAACATAATACATGTTCCTAGAGAACAAAATTACAGAGTTGATGCACTAGCACTGGTTGCTAGCACATTGGAACCTTTATCCATCTCTAGACTAAAAAGATTTTTAGTAGAAATGATATCAGTACCTTCCATACTTGATAATGTGACCAACTTCCAAGTGTTCAATGATAATCAACATATCCTAGATTTCATAGCAAATAGGGATATATTCGAAGCACAGATCCTAGATGAGAGGAACCTAAAACATCATGTATGGGAAGAAGAGGAAATTATGGACTTGCCAAGAAACAAAATCCCCAAAGGTATGATTGAACTTGAAAGAGCATTTGATTTGGACAACATGATAAAGCAAAAAGATCTCCCCAAGATAGATGGAGGAGATTATTCCCTGGCCAATATAGGACAAGATGAAGACATCAGGAATGTCATGATTGGCAAAGTCTGCACTGAGGAGGAAAAGGCAGGGATACCTTAGGCATTAAAAGATTATATACATGTTATCTCTTGGACCTATGATGAGCTGAAGACATATGGCACATCAATCATCACTCATACTATCCCATTGAAGCCTGATGCCAAGCCATTTAGATAAAAGTAGAGGCCAATCAATGCATTGCTAGAACCTATAATATTTAAAGAAGTTAAGAAGCTACTAAATGCCAGGATCATATTTCCTGTCAGGCACTCAACCTAGGTAGCCAATCTGGTACCAGTAAGAAATAAGAATGGTGACATACGCCTTTGTGTAGATTTTAGAAATCTGAATAGAGCTTCAGAAAAGAATAATTATCCTCTACCTTCATTAGATGAAGTTTTACAAATAGTGAATGGAGCTCAAATGATGTCTTTCTTGGATGGTTTCTTAGGATACAACCAGGTGATGGTAGACAAAATAGATAGATTAAAGACAACATTCACCACTAAGTGGGGGATATTTGCTTATAGACACATGCCTTTTGGCTTGATCAATGCTAGAGCCACATTTCAACGTGCAATGGATATAGCATTTAGAGGCTTGGTTGGAAAATGCATAGTAATATACATGGATGACCTGACCATCTTTTCAAAGAAGAGGGGTGACCATATAGAAGACCTCAGAAAGGTGCTTAAGAAGTGTGAACAATATGGTATCTCACTAAACCCAAAGAAATGCATAGTTGGGGTGACCACAGGTAAGTTACTTGGTCATGTCATATCAGAAAGTCCATAATGAAGTTACAACTCCCAGGGAGTAAGAAAGAACTTAAATCTTACTTTGGTAAGATAAATTTTGTAAGGAAATTCATCACGGGGTTTGTAGAGATTATTAGGCCACTCAATGCAATGCTTAAGAAAGATGCCAAGATCGAATGGATGCCTAAGGCAAATGCTACATTTGAGGACATCAAGAAGGCCATAGCAGATGCACCTGTCGTAATTAGTCCAGATTACACAAGAGAGTTCTACATTTATTCATTTGCTTCGAAGCATACCTGTGTAGTAGTCTTAACACAGAGAAATGAAGAAAATGAAGAAAAATCCATCACTTTCATGAGTTCTCCATTTAGGGATGCAAACCTTAGATACATGGATGTTGAAAGACAAGCCCTTTCTTTAGTCAGAGCAGTAAACAAATTCAAGCAATATATCTTGAGAAGTAAGATAATTGTTGTTGTACCTGATGTAGCAGTTAAGATGCTCCTAATACAGAGTGAGCCTGGAGAAAAGAGAGCAAAATGGATAATGATTCTCCAAGAATATGATATGGACATAACCCCCATGAAGTTGGTTAGAGGGCAGGCCTTGAGCCAGATGATTTCAAAAATTGACCCCAACCTAGTAAGTCAACAATATGTTGTGAACACAAAGGAGAATAAAGATTGGTACTCAGATATCAAGCATACCCTGATCACTAGGAGACGTCCATCAAAGATGCAAGATTCTCAAAGGAGAGCTTTGAAGATCAGATAACAAAAGTACATGATCAAAGGAGGGATCCTCTTTAAGGAGAATTATGAAGAAATATACCTTAGGTGTCTAGACAAGCCAAAATATGATAAGGTTATCACAAAACTACATGATAAATTTGGGACAACACATGGATCTTACCTAGCCACTACCCATGCTATTCTGAGAGCAGGATATTACTGGCCAACAATTTTCAAAGACATTGTTGAACATGTTAAATGCTACCAACAAGGAAATATATGCTGCTCAACCATTGCAGCGAGTTATGGAGTTGTGCCCATTTGCTCAACGAGGCATGGATTTCATTGGTCCGATCAATCCTCCATGATCCTCAGGCCACAGGTATGTGTTAACAATCACTTATTATTGCACCAAGTGGACTGAGGCAGTTAGTAGCAAGACTTGAACTAATGAGGATGTGATCAAATTTTTTGAAAATAACATCATAACTAGGTATGAGGTTCCTTATGTCGTTGTATGTGATAATGGGCCATCTTTCACATCCTTAAGATTATCTAGCTGGGCTTTTGATTATGGAATCATCTTAAAGTTCTCTTCAAACTATTATCCCTAGGGAAATGGCTTAGCAGAGTCAATCGATAAGAATTTATTGAACATCATAAAGAAATTGATAGAAAAGAACCTCGGGGAGTGGAATACCTTACTTAAATATGCCTTATGGGTGGATCAAACTATAATGAAAATTGCATTAGGAAATTCTCCTTAACAATTAGTTTATGGGGTGGATCCCATCCTCCTTGTGAATCTCAAAATTCCCACCTTGTAGTTTGCACAAGAATATTTAGGCATAGATAACAAGAAAGAAGTTAGGTTACTTCAACTTATGTACCTAGAAGAAAAGAGAGATAGGGAGATTGACCAATTTGCTAAACATCAAGCTATGGTCAAGCGTTGGTTTGATAAAAGAGCTAAATTAAAAGCCTTTAGGATATCAGACTTAGTTCTATCATGGGACAAAGCACATGAAAGGAAAGGTGAACATGGGAGGTTTGACAAATTATGGATAGGTCCTTTCTAGATCTCAAAAATCCTAGGTGATAGTACCTATAGGCTCAAGACCCTGATAGGTGAGGATGTCCCGTTGCCAGTCAATGGATAGTTCCACAAACATTATTTTCAAGCCTAAGTAGGTAATATCCTAGTAATGTACATTCTGTAAAGCTATTTGTATAGTATGCTTTGTGTGCTTGTTTGCTTTGTGCTGTTAAGTCTTTATTTTGGTCAGGCAGGATGATGCACCTTTACACTTTAGAAAACCATTGAAATTGTTAGAATTCAAGAGTTGAGTAAAAATTCATGCATAGGTTGTAACTCAGGTTAGGAGAAGTTTTCTTGATCAAGTCTGTGATATCTGGTTCATCAATGATACCTTTTCTTGTTCAAGGAGATCCTCACATGACTCACCTAACAGCCTTGGGTTTGTTGAACATGCTAGTGTAGTGTTAAGTGAAAAATCAAAAGGCCACCCTTGCTACCATTGCAATTCTCAGCCTAAATAGCAAGTGATCACAACTATCAAAATGTGCTTACATAATGACATCCTATGAAAAAAAGGGGGGGGAAGAAATATATTAAATATCCAAAGAGAAATTAGGCCATCTAAGTAACTCTATCAGGGCTATATAGATGCCTAACTGGTAGTGGGGCTCTACTTAGGGGAATTGCAATGATAACCTTGTTAGGGCTATAGATGCCTGATTGGTAGCAAGGATCTATCCAGGTTGGCTATGAGGGATGAACCAAACTATGTAACTTAACACCAGTCACTGTTTTGTTCAACTCATCTTCAAGATGAGGGATATTAATCACATACACACACCTGATCCCTTCTCAATACATTGTATAATGATGAAAATGATATCATTTAGGGAGATTAAGATGCTTATGCCTAATAAGAGTTGGAACATTATATTTTTATTTGTCGCCACCTCTTGAATTATTTGAATTTTGTTGTTTTCTTTGGTGGCAAGTTGTTGTGTGGTTACACAACATGCCCCATTTTACCTCAGAAAAATAGGGACCCAACTTTTCTAGCTTGTTTTGTTCCCCCTTGCCTTGGGCGGTATGGTAAAAGTTAAGTTTCAGAAGTAGTGACAGGATATCACCCTGTGCATGCAGGGACCTCATAAAATGTTCAAATTTTGTTGTCACAAACCTCTTCAAATGAAAGAATGTAAAATTTCAAGTAGGTTTGCCTTTTGGATCACCTCAAAATTCCTTAAGGATAGAAAGTTAGGTTTGGTCAAAGTTTGGTCAAACTAGTCACTCAAGAGAGGGTCATCACATTCACTAAGGACCCTGACATTCACCAATATCCTGGACATACGTTTTAACAAAGAAAATATTAATATCTATATATTTTCTAATATGCGGACGTCAAATTTAGGCTCAGGAAACGCTTACCTATCGATACCCGCGCCCATTCCCTGCAGTTGCATAATTTCTGAATATCCCTAATATTTGCTAATATGCAGGATCACCTCAAGTATAACATAACTATCAGCATATTTCCTAATATCTATCACATTAACTAAGATTCATGATCTTCATTAATATGACGATGACGTCATCTTGCTCCTTCCTAAAGAAGACTTGATATGATGACATCATCATATTTCCTGACATTGAAAGGGTGCACATTTCTCAATATCCTGTATATTCACTAATTTCCTAAATCCAATGCAATATAAAGGCAAATCTTAATGTCTATCACATTAGCTAAGATCCTTGATCTTCGCCAATGTGACGATGTGTCACCTCCTAGGGAAATTCTAACATTGGTAAAAATGTTGACATCATCCTCATCTTCGGAAATGGGGGGGGGGGGTATTTAGCATAACTAAACATCTGCATATTTCTTAATATCCCCTTATCCACTCTTGGGACCTATAACATGGGGATTTTTGTGAACCAATAGGGTGTTGCCATGTGGCACACTGACCGATCCATGTCAGCATATCATAATATCACAATAATAAACAAAAGTAAAGTGACTCAATCTTTCGATTGTTGGTCAACGGTTGACCATTATCATGCTTATGTCATGGGAATTTTCAAAAGAACATGCATATTTCTTAATATCCCTGACATTTGCGAATGTGATGATCCCATAATAAATGCTATTCTAATGGTAGGTGAACATTCAAAATTTTAAATAACATCGTGCCACCTGTTAACATCTCAAAAGCTTAAGTGTCGATCAATGGATATGAGTAATTTAACATTAATTACACCCTAATCCACCAATGTTTCCAATGAAAAGTAAATATTTGAGTTCATTTTAAACTCATCACACATTCAAGAAGAAATTACAAAGTTCTTGTGCGATTAAGGCGACATTACAACCACCTGTGAACAAAATGGAACGGGGTGTACATTTTAATGACAATTGCAGGAGGGTAATTTCAAGGTGAACATGCATATCCGGATATAGATCGAATAGTTTAAAAAGTAGTGAATACCATGTATGCGAAGATGAAACCCTCTTTTATCATTTATGGGTAAATGAATAGGTAAATGTTGTTTTAACCAGAGTAAATTAAGATGATGATGTGTGAATTATGTTGTATAAGAATCAAAACATCATGATATTCATATAATTGTTAAATCTGAAAGTGCATAGGACATGTTAAGGTAAGATGTACATATGTTTTTATCGCAGGATACAATGGTGGTTTGTAAAAATAGGTCAGACACATAATTTTTAAAGCCCATGGGTATACAGTCCAAGGGGACATCATTCAAGTATGGTCAGATAAATGATACACATCTAGGGAAAACTGATCTATATGCATGGATGACACTATCAGAAAAGGGCAGCATGAAACCCTTGATTATCAACATATACAATTTAGGCATGTGGCATGCCAGAGGGTTCCCTTATGCAGTAGAGGCCATCAAGCTAGTAGTTGAATGTGCTCATAATTATAATGTCCACAACCAGAAAGTAGAGAAACATGGCAGGGTGTATGCAGATTTCTCAATTGAGGTTATCACCTTAGCTTTCAATCTACCCAAAGGACCACATGTATGCCTAGTAGACTTGGGAGAGTTGGAAAAGAAATACAACGTCACCCATAAGGATTGTAGGAGAATCATGTTCTCATGGAGGGCTAGTGATAGCACGAACAAGGCTTCTGCAAAGCTACCTATACATTTATATAAATTTGACTTCACCCCTAAATATCAATACATGATGGTGATGCTTAGCCAAATAAGGGGAAGACCAAATGCAGGATATTTTGAAGATTGGATGTATGGTCTAATGAGAATGGTAGAGGCTACCGATGAGAAGCTCCAGTGGGCCAAGATTATAAGTGATAGCTTGGATGAGGGCATTTAGACATGGTGTTGAAAAGATTGAATAAGGAGAAACTGATGGTCAACCTCAAGAAGTGTGAATTCATGAAAGAGGAGCTTGTCTATCTTGGGTTTGTGATCTACAAAGGTACACTAAAGATGGATCCATCCAAGGTAGAAGCCATACTCAACTAGCCAACTCCTAAAACAACAACAGAGGTAAGAAGTTTCCATGATTTGGCTAAATTTTATAGAAAGTTTATCTAAAATTTCAGTCATATTTGTTCTCCAATTCTTGATACTATCAAAGGAGATAAGAAGAAGAAGTTCCAATGGACTGATGAAGATGAGAAAAGATTTAAGTATTTGAAGACAAGGATGGCACAACAACCCGTTCTTGCACTCCCTGATTTCAGCAAGGTGTTCACAATTGAATGTGATGCAAGTGGATATGCCATAGGTGCAGTCTTGAGTCAAGATGGGAGACCGGTTGCATTCTTCAGTGAAAAAATCAATGAAACCAAGAGGAAGTACTCTTCCTATGACCTCGAACTCTATTCTATGGTACAGTCACTCAAGAAGTGGAGGCACTATTTATTGCCTAAGGAGTTTATTGTCTTCACAGACAATCATGCTTTGAGTTTCTTGAACAGCCAAGATAAGCTAAGTCACAGACACATGAAGTGGATGGAGTATATGCAGGCCTACACATTCACCATCAAACACAAGAAAGGACAAGAAAAAAAAGTTGTTGATGCTCTGAGTAGAAGGTCCATGATGGTCCAGGAGATCAAGTTCCAGAGTGTAGGTATTGATGCACTCAAAGGTATGTATGAGAATGATGAAGATTTTAGTACTATTTTTGCTGTTTGCAATCAGTCCCAAGATGTTTTTCACAATGAATTTTCTGAGTTTGTGGTACAAGATGGTCTATTGTTCAAGGGAGCTTAGTTGTGTGTACCAAGATGCTCCATGAGAGCAAATTTGATCAAGGAAAAACACTGTGGTAGCCTGAGTGGTCATTTTGGTTATGACAAAACTTTGGAGCAGGTCAAGAGGTTTTATCATTGGCCTAGGTTGCATAATGATGTGAAGAAGTTTGTGGAGAGTTGTGTGATATGCCATAGGGCTAAAGGATCAAGTTCTAATGCAGGTTTATATCAGCCTTTACCAATACCCAATCAGCCATGGGAGTCTATTAGCATGGACTTTGTTCTAGGTCTGCCCAAGACACAAAGAGGTTATGACAGCATTTTTGTTGTTGTAGATAGATTTAGTAAGATGGCACATTTAATTGCTTGTAAGTCCACTAATGATGCCTCTCATATTTCTGGTCTATTCTTCAAGGAAATTGTAAGAATCCATGGATTGCCTTTGACAATAGTGTCTGACAGAGATTCCAAGTTCATTGGTCACTTTTGGAGAACTTTGTGGAAGAAGCTGGGAACAAATCTAACTTTCAATTTTGCCTACCATCCCCAAACAAATGGGCAAACTGAGGTTGTAAATAGGTCTTTGGGAAACCTATTAAGGTGCCTAATAAAGGAGCATAATCAGTCATGGGATCTACTACTGCCCCAAGCTGAATATGCCTACAATGACTCGGTTAACAGGAGCATTGGAAGAACACCCTTTGAAGTAGTGTATGGTATGAAGCCAAGAGGCATTTATGAGCTGTGAGACTTAAGGGGAGTAGACAATAGGAGTGCACAAGGAGAAGACTTTGCCACAGCCACGAAGGAGATACATCACCAAGTAAGAGAAACTCTTGAAAAGAGTGTTGTCAAGTACAAGGAGAAGGCTAATCTAAAAAGAAGAGATGTTCAATACAAAGTAGGTGACATGGTGCTAGCTCATTTGAGGAAGGAGAGACTGCTCAAGGGTAGATATACAAAGCTGATGATGAAGAAGATATGACCTTGCAAGGTGGTCCACAAGTTTGGTCAGAATGCTTATGAGATAGAACTCCCTCCTGGAGTTGCTATCTCCCCCATTTTCAATGTTGTAGACCTGTATCCTTTCAAAGGATCTAATGTTGCAGATGAAGAAGCTAAAGATGTTGCTAATGAGGATTGGATAAGGGATCTCCCACCTAGTCAGCCAGTGAAGCTTGAAACTATCTTGGACACAAGAGAGGTTAAGAGGACAAGAAACAAAGTCTATAATGAACATTTGGTGAAATGGCATGGTTTGCCAATTGAAGGTGCTACATGGATGACAGAAGAGGATATCAAACAGCATGGAGCCTCTATCCAAGAGCTCATTTCATCAGGAGATTAAAATCTTTTTACCCCGGTTGTATGGTGCAGAGACCACCATAGTTAATTTTGTCTTGTATGCTCGCTAGGAACCTTAAATTTTGGATTTTATGCTCATTATGAGCCTAGGTGGAGTCATGTATTAATTTATTATTGTAATAAGGTTTGAGTTAGACCACTCTCTCTATTTTAGAAACCACTCCCTTTATTCTAGAAGTCAACTAGTAGTGGAACTCCAAATAGCATGTGCTATGTTTGGAAAAAAACAGTCTTGAGGCTAAAATTAGTGAAATTAGTGGGAAATTAGTGAGTTTTTTTGCCTTTTTAGATAGGAAAAGAATCTTGCACGAAATAGTGATGAGTTTGGATTGTATTTATCCCCTGGAGGTCATGGAAAACAAAGGTTTGAAGATGGGAAAGAAAAAATACAAAAAAGAAGACTGTTTGCTATTTTTTTTCGGTGTAATTTGTTGCTCTTTGCTATAGTACACACCCGTACAGCCATTTCAAGGGCTCTCACATTTTGGATGTTTTAAATGAATGTTTTACCTTTCATTTAAATCATATTAGGTGTTTTGATATTGCAGGAGAAGAGAGAACAATTTCTGTCCCAGTTTTGCTGTTTTGAAGAGGGTTTGGTAGGATTTTAGGAGTTTTATGGGGTTCTAACCCAAATCTTTGAGTTAGAGCCCCAAAATGGATTTTTTGGGTCTGTATAGGTATATTATACAATGGGTTTTGTGTGCAGGTGTAGGGGAGCAGTCCAAGACAAGATTTGAGGAAGATTTGGCTTGATAACTCTATGTATTAAGCCATTGGTGATAGCTAGAGGAAGATTTAGTTGGAAAACTTGTTTATAATGCCTATGGAGGCCCAAAACCCATTGAATACATTCATTTTCAATCCATACTAAGTTTTGGAATTGGTTAGAAATTTTTGGGTTACTCTGGTAGTATACTTCCTTTGTAAACCTAGGGCTAATTGCCCCTTGGAACAATAGGTACAGTCATTTTTAGAGGCTTGTGTTCCAAAACAACATACCCTTAATGTCACATATGTTATACAGGGCCTTAATGGGTATCTAAAAAGATAAAGAGTTTTAGGAGTTGTTTGGAAATTTTTGGAGTTAATCCCTCTAAACCGTATTTTTAGGGCTACAAGGAAAATAGGCCATTTGTGAAGGAACCTTGGGTAGGACAACTTTCTAGGATAACTTATGAGTTTGGTAAGCTTCCATTGGTCAAAATAACATGTATCATACCCTCCTCAAGTGTTGACAATCATCTCATACATCCAAACCAAGTTAGGCTCATGAATGGAGGTTGTAGGTCTCATGATGTGCAAGTTTGTTGTCCTTCACTTCAAGATCAGTCACTCATGTTTGTGAGACTTGATAAGTGTTCCCCTGCTCTACATCAATGAGAAACCTAGGGGGAAAGACAAACATGTTTCATATGACCTCGTATGTGGTCTATGCATGTGCATTCAGAGGGACATTCAATGGTCTACAGACAGTCGACAGGGTTGGTAGCAACCCTAGAGATTTGAACATATGGAATCACTACCCACAGTTGAAACAAAGAGAGTCTCTCCAACCCTACCAGAGAGTCAATGATTCATTTACTATGCATTTAGCCAGGACCATGGAGGAAGACAGAGCAAAGAGGTTGAGCATGGAATCTCAAGCCATGATATACATGCATGGGGCTTGGTTCATCCAATTCCCCACATTCACGTATATAAGAATGGAAGGTTTCACTGGGCAACCTCTCATGTTGCCAAGATACCCAATGGATAAGCACATCCTGATGGAGATGGCCAGGCAAATATTGTCTTCATTTGAAGCCTTTGTTGAGAAGAATAAGATACCCAACGTCCTGTTCCTACTCATTATTGGGTGGTATATGTGTCTTGATAAGGAAAGTGCCAAAGAAGCAATAGGGGGATTGTAGTTGATGTCCTTGAAACCTTTTTCTGTGTCCAGGTAATATGACCCTTATGATAGGATGCAGGCATTATATAAGAAATCAATGCATCAAGTACACCTTGAAGATTATTTGGCTGATTGTGATGATGAGGTGGAGGTGATGAAGAGAGGTTATCAAAGGATTACTCTAAGACAAATTTGCACACTGGATTGCATACCCATTCCAACACAACTACTTGAGGATGATGGAATGGTTACATCATGAGAATATGAAGAGAAGAAAGTATACAATTAAACAATCTCATCCCCTGACTGGAATCAACTAGAGGAAACCTCATTAGACAGGATAACGCAAAGGGTCATACAACTAACCAAAGAATGGGTGGATGGAGAGGTCACAAAACTCAAGAACAAAGGAGTAGCCCTCACCATTGACAAGAAGAGAAAGAGACAGGAGTTGGTGGATGAGGAATATGATGATTTTCTCAAGGAAAAGAGGGCATCTAAAGGAGAAAGGAAGTAGGAGGGATCAAAGAGAGGAAATCAAAATGTAGGTGTGAGAGTCATTCGTCATCCTCCACCTAAGAAGGATTTAGCTTCAATATCTGTTGCCACAACATCTCAAGCATCTACAAAATAATAAAAGCCCATCACAAAACCTCCTATCACTTATGAGGATGTAGAGGAAAGCACAGATGAAGATGATCTCCTAATAAAGAGAAAGAAAAAGAAAGCTCAAGAGGTGCAACAAAAGAAGAATCCAGCACCTACAATGAGGGGGTCAATGGATGTGAACCCCACCATCATGTTGAAAGGAAAAGGAGGTGAGGGGATCAGAAAAAATTTGTAGCATGATGTACCTATCCCCACCATAGTGCACTTTAAGATTGAGTTGGCTAAAGAGCAAAAGGAAGAGATGAAGAAAAGGGGGGGTGATCAGCGTCTCCCACTAGATGAAACAGTAGAACTTTTTGATGATGAAGTGGTGAGGGAAGTCTCCACCAGCCCTATGGAGACACTTGTGAAAAATACCTCTATGACTCCCCAAAATACTCCCATTGTATGAAAGGAGAGGGAGGAAGAAGAAAAAGAAGAGGGTAATCCTAAAATTGTAGCACATCAAATTGGTTTAGCAAGATTAGTAAATTAGGTTACCACCCAAGGAGCGATAGACTTGACTTATCAGGGTGAGAAAGATAAAAGTAAAGATAAGGACTTGCCTCCAGAGTGAAATAAATTAGAAGTTAATGTAGCCATGGAGGAGGATACAGAGGTACTTGATCAACATGATGGTCCAGATAGTGAACAAATACCTTAGAAGGGGACAAAGAAAGTGAAGATAGTTGAACCCTGAGGTCAAGAGGATCATCAAGATATGCCAAAAAGTGGGGAACAAGGCCCTCAGGTAGGTGATGATCAAGGAAAAGAAGAGAATATGAACAAAGATGGTCAAGAGGATCATCATGATATGCCAGATTAAAGTAATCCAATCCCTCATATGGATCCACCACCACAAGATGAGTAGGACCATAATGTAAAGGTAACACAAGAAGTACATGATGAGGAGGTACATAATGAACAAGAGGATTAGCCACCACCAAGTTTGGAATAGAATACATAGTCACAAGATGTTCACATTGAACACACATGCCAGTAAGGGTTTGTAAATGAGGTGTCATATTGGCTACAACATGAGGTAAATCCACATCCACCTAGTGTCGCCTCAAATTTTGATATTGCTTCATTATTTTCAACCGATATAGCCAAACTGAAATGAAGGGCTAGGGTGACATCAACCATTAAAAGAGATCCGGAAACAAGTAAGAGGATAGCTGAAGTAGCTATACCTATGGTGGACAAAGCCAAGGGAGAGATAAGTGCCAGTGAGTTCTAAATAACCACTATTGACTTGGGCTTTTCCACTTAACAACAAGAGGGCCAAGAGGCCAAGGATATAATTGATTCTTTATTGACTAGATTAGAGAAAGAGAAGAGTAAAAATAAGGTGCATAAAGAGTACATTGCTCAGTTGTACACATTCATAAAGGGACTAGGAGACCCCAATAATACGCTAGTCAGCACATCCACCCCACTGACCATCATATCCCAGGATGAGGTGACAGGGTTGGACACTAGGAAGCACAAAGCACTTATGATGGATAAATGGTTTATTTAATTCATTACTGAGGTAGAAAAGGTAATAGAAACCTCTCTTACTAATTGGAACTTGCTCAATACATTGAAGGTCAAGGTAGACAAATTACGCAAAGAGGTTAGACAGAGGTCAATCAAAGTAGAGAAAAATCTGACTGCCCTGTCTGAGATGAAACATATAGATGTGAATGTCTAGATATACAACAAAATACTAAATAACCAAACATCACAGCTATTAAGTATATGGTATGAGGATACCAAATTTGAACATGACATCTTGATGAAGTGCAATGCTAAGCTCAGGGATATCAGTGTTAGATTATAGAAGCTTTTGTCTGAGGAAGTAGAAATCCTGGAGTCCCTTGAGGAAAAGGTGGAAGGAAAGATACAAAATCAGGATGCTGATTTTGCAGTTAAAGCTTTTCAGGACAACTTCAAGCTTGTAGCAGATGACCCCCTCAATCATTTATTAGAGGACATAATCAATAAAGGCCGTGAGGATGAAATCAAAAGTAGAGACATATAATGAAGTGTTAAATAGTAGGAAGAACAAATTGTCTGCATTACAAGCACAATTCAATTCACAAGAGCATGCAGTAGCAAAGGCCAAGGTCCAAAATGGGAGAGAAGTTGAACGAATAGTGCAGGCATATAAGCCCATCAGGGGGATCATCAATGTGCATACAGAGGGTGAAGACTCATCCACTGATGAAGAAGACAAAGAACAAGCATGATACAATATGACGGGGTCATATACATAATATGTCAAGAAGGATAACTGTATGTTACTAAATGGTTGCCAATTGGCTACCTGTGCCACGTGTTTGTCCGTTGACTTGGTCAAGGAAAGTTGTAGACCGTTGATCTTAATAGATAAACCCTAATCACAGGATCTATTGTAACTGCCTCCTCTCCTTGTCCTATAAAAGGAGATGGAGTGTATTTTGTAATCATTCGAATCTTAATTGAGATTAGATTGTTGAAGCATTAGGACTAATTCTCAAGGCTAATTGTAAATGTACATCTCTTTTGCATACTTAATGAAGATGAAGACTCTGATTACATACAATCGTAAACTTTGAGTAATTTGTGAATGAATTCTAAATATGTGCTTTGATTTGTTGCGTCCCTGGGAGTGCATTTCATGTTGTGCATGTTGTTTTTAATCCTTTCCATTGATGTTAGCATCAATCATATCTAGTTGTGAAACATCCTGGTGAACATATGGTTTGATTCCCTTCTCTTCATGACAGTGTCAAGAATGTATATGGATCAATAGCTAAAGATTCACTCATTAATTAAAATTTAGCAAGCATTCATTCAAATTTCTTTAATTTCATTTGATCATCATCATAATTGCAAATATATTGACAATGTTAAGAAAATTTAAAAAAACATGCTGATATTTCTTAAGTAACTGAACATCATTAGCATAGTTGAGAAAATATCATGCAAATGAACATGAATAATGATAGAAATCATGTAAATATCTACCTATAAGCACATCATTTAACCTAATTTATAGTGCAGAGGTAAAATCTAATCAATATAAGTTGATGAACAAAAGAATTGATCAAACTTATAAAATATTCGTATCATCTATTTGGATATAGTAGGATTAACCTTGTTTGTTGAGAAATTCACAAAAAGCAGGTAAAATTGGGAACATCTAGACATGAAGTTCTTGGAAACATAAACATAAGGCTCCTAAATGGAAAACAACAAGGCGCATCAAACCACTGAGCAACATCAGTAGATTGTGAACTAATCCACATAGACTTGGGATCATGAATTCTCTAAATTCATCGTATCTTCCAAGATGATAAAGGTTTGATTTGCATTTCTTTATCTATGTTTGTTTGTGACTAACATCATGATCAACAAGTGCCAGTTAGAAAAAAACAAAGGTTAGCCCAGAAATTGTAGGGGATAATAAAAAGAAAAATGCACTAGAACTTGCCCCAGAGAAGATCAGAGCAAATTGTGGAACAAAGATAGAGGCTAAATCAGATAGAAGTGGTGACAAATTTTAGTAGGCTCCAAAACATACACTACTAATCTAGAAGGTGACAACAATTTATCCACTAGAATAGTGTTAGAATGTTGAGACCTTCCTAAACTTGACATAAATGAAGAGAATTTGAAAGGTCTGCTTGACTCCCTTTCTCAGGTGAAAACAAAAGAAAGGAAGAAAAGAAAGTATGTTAAGAAGAAATCCTATAGTTCTAAGCAGGACATGAAAGAGAAGATACCTATATGTTTTAAGAAAATTTACAAAAAAAGAAAATTGGAAACAACTGACACAAACCAACCATGAAGTGCTATTCTTGGAATATTAGGGGGTTAGAATCACAAGATAGGAAGTATATAATTAGATACTTCTATAAAAAAAAATAAAGATCTCAATTTTCTTATGCTCCAGGAGGTGAAAGCAACTGGCTTCACCCTAGAAAATAATCTAAGATTCATTTGGAGAGAAGATGAAGTCTTTTTCTCCAACCATGAAAAAGGAAAGGGTGGGGTGGCTATCCTAATAGATCAAGAATGGGCTAAACTTAAAATTCAGAGAGGTTGTTCCCCTTGTAGTAGATGCATTTAGTTGACACTGTAAAAAGATAGCCTAGTATTTGGTGTCTGTGCAGTGTATGCTCCAAATGATTACTACAATAGGGCTGAACTTTGGAGATGGATGGCAGATAGTCTGCCTGACATTCACTGGATTTTTTGGGGGGATTTTAACATGACATAAAATAGGGAGGACAAATGGGGTGGTAATGTTTGGGGTTGGAAAGGTAATGAAAAATTCTTTTGGGACAAGTTCAAGAATAAACTTAAGTTATTTGATCCTTTGGGTGGGAAAAAAAAGTGATAGTTGTGATTTCTGGTATACTTGGTGTAATAGTCAGAAAGGAGCTAGTAGGATATATTCCAGGCTTGACATATTTTATACTAATGATAATTTCTTCTACTTTAAATCAAAGAGTGGCTCTAATGTTGTTAGAGTGATCCCCTCCACACTCTTTGACCATCATCCTATAGTGGCTAAGATTAGTCTTAAATCAGAGAAAGAAGACAAAGGAATTAGAAAAGATAGCAGGTTCAAGGTGAACACCTCTTTGCTCCAAGATGTTGACTGTATTGAGGGAATGAAAAGGTTGAGGAATGTCTCTAAGTTGCTGCATAGTAACTCAAATAGATTGCAGTATTGGAGTTCACTTGTCTCTAACTGTAAAATCCTGCTCCAGACTATAGGAAGAAAGTATGCTAAGGACAATAGAAGGGTAGAAAAAATGTTTCAAGAAGACTTCTTAGAAGATGAAAGCAAATTGCAAGCCACTCCTGATGATGAAGAGTTAGTTAAAAAAATAGGGGAAACCAAGCACTTACTGAGGAAGGTTCAAACATACAAGAGTTAGGGGGCTAGGGTTAGGGCAAGGATCAACTAGATAAAAGAGGGTGATAAGGGCTTAAAATACTTTTTCAATTTTCTCAAGATAAAAAATGCCAAAGAGAATATAGGGCCGATTGTTGAAAGAGATGTTTGCCTTAATGACAATGAAGAGATAAAAGAGGTGTTTAAGACATTCTACCAAGAACTTTTCAAAGCTGAAGATAACTCTAGGGTTTGTAAACAAGCTCAAGATTTGTGCAGACATATCTATCCTAAGAAAGTTACTCCAGAAATGCAACATAATCTTAAAAAGACAATCTCAAAAGAAGAAATTACAAAGGCAATCAATTCCATGGACAATGGTAAATCACCGGGATTGGATGGTATTCCTGTAGAGTTCTACAAATCTAATATAGACTCGGTAGTTGAAGACTTAATGGAAGTCTATAGTGAAGTTGTTTTTAAGGGATCCCTAGGAAAATAGATCAACAGAGGGGTAATAAAGTTGTTGTCTAAAGAAGGTGACAAAACTAACAAGAAAAACTGGAGACCCATTACCCTTTTAAATGCCTCCTACAAAATCTTTGCAAAAGTGTTGGCATTAAGGATAATTGATGTTTTACCTACAATTATAAATTCCACATAAACAATATTCATTAAATGAAGATATATATTAGAAAACCTATTAACTAGCTGGGAAGCATTGGAATGGGCTAAGGTATTAGGTCAAAATGCAGGTATCCTTCTCCTAGACTTTGAAAAACCCTTTGATAGAATTGAATGGTCCTTTGTATTGCTGATGTTGGAAGCAATTGGCTTTCCTGAAGAATATTGAAACATGGTAAAAATTTTGTTTAAAGATGTTGCTGTGCAAATAGATGTTAATGGATCTCTTTTTGAACCTTTTGCACTAGAAAGGTCAATTAGACAAGGTTTCCCCCTTGTGCCAACACTATTTTTCATAGCATCTGAAGCATTGCACTACATCTTGAGAACAAATCTGATTGAAGGTGTCTTAAAGGGCATTACCTTACCCAACAAGGATACACTCCTGAATATTCAATTTGCAGATGTTATAGCTCTATTCCCCATTATAGAAGAAAATAACTTGAAACAACTTGATAAAAGGTTAGAAATTTTCTGTCAAGCCTCAAGCGTGGAAATCTCCTTTCCTAAATCAATTCTATTAAGTTGGAATGAGAATCCCCCTAATTAGTTTAATACTGATCACTAGCAATGGGGTAGTCTAGACAAGCAGGTGAGATTTTTAGGTATACCTTTTTCTGTCAATCCATCTTTGAAGAATATGTGGGAATGGATGTTTGAAGAAATCAATAAGAAGCCTAATATGTGGGATAGACAGTATCTTTCTCTCACTGGAAGAATTTAGGTATGCCAAAAAAATTATTTGCATATTCTATCTATTATGCTTCCTCCTAGATGTTTGCTAGTTACCAGGCTAACATTATTCAGAAAAGGATTAGAGCCTTCCTATGGTCTGATGGGAAAGGGAGGAAGAAGAGTCATGTAGTTGCATGGGATTGGTGTTGCATGGATAAAAGATTGGGAGGGCTTAGCCTCAAAGACTTGAAGATTCAAGGTGCAACCCTTGTTGCAAAGTGGATAGTCAAGGCATTTGAAGGTGATGACCCTTAGAAGGTGCTAGTGGAAAATAAGTTGAGTTTGGCAGCACCCAAAAAAGATATAGATTGAAGAGGCATGAACCTTCTAGACACTATTTTAGGGGATTTTATTTCTAAACCGGCTAGATCAGTGGTGTTTGCCTCAATCTGGAAGGAATGGGAAAAGGTTAAAACCTACATTGGAAATAGAGAGATATATAATATTAAAGAAAAAGTTTTCAATAAGAAAAGATCTATCTGGTGGAACTTGAAACACAAAGACAAGTATCTGGCACTTCTCTAGGGCTGTTCTGCGAAAAAATGGCATAATTTGGGTGTCAAATCCCTTGATGATGTTATAGAAGGCAATTATGTAAAAAGTTGGGTGTAATTAAAAAATGAATTCAAAGTCTCAAATTCTCAAAAAAGGACCCATGGCATCCTGTGCAATGCTGTGAATAAGATCCTACTTCAAGGTGCAGTCCCAAAAGAATTAACATGGAAAGAAATCAAATGGAAGGATGACACTGAGTTTGGAAAAGTTAAGCCTAAGAAGTTGTATGGAATGCTAAATGAATCCCACTTGGTCATTGATCACATTAAATCTGTATGGAATGTTGGTTTTGAATCCTCCTTGGTGTCAAAATCCTTGAGTGCAGTCTAGTCTAATGTGAATGAAGCTAAAATTTGTTGCTTTAAATGGATTTTACTATTGAAAAAACTAGCCTTAAAGATAATGGGAATTCCCTATGTCTGGTCTGCAATGAATCTGAAACTTATGAACATTTGTTTTGTGACTGTGTATTTGCTACAAGTATATGGACCTTTTTTTGAAGTCTTTAATAGGTGTTTTATTTGTAACCAATTTATCCAAATTAGATATTCTATGTGGTTTTGTAACTAATGTGGATAGTCATGCAAATTCTTTTTGGATCCTTTCTATTGAAATTTTATGGTCCTTGTGGAAGGGAAGAAATGTTAATGTTTATCAGGGAAGGGGAAGATTTCTTACTAAGTCCTTCATTAGGCTCACAACTCAGATGATTGTTGAACAGACCAAGGCAACTATCATAATACCAACAGACAGGTTCATGAAGATTTATGATGAAGGGGAAGGGAAGCTCTATAGATTTGACAATCAGACTACGTTGTTTTGGCCGCATGACTACAGAAAAACTGTTTCAAAGTTCTTTGAAGAGTACATGGAAGCACATAATAAATACAACACTCCAAGAGTAATAGTCAGCAGAGAAGAAGATGTAATGGAAATTATGGATTCTACAGGCCAAAACTTTGATGACATCAATAGCGCAGAATGAAATGAGGAGCTGCATTCAACATATGCAATGAGGGAACAAGTTCAAGCTATCCATAATGAGATGGTACATGCAGACCAAGGGAAGCAGGTATAGTTTGTTCAGGGAGATAGCAACTAGGTTGGGAAAATGATCACCCATTACTAACAACACATTAGAACAGGAAGCTTATAAGTTTTTTAAAAAAATATTTTTAACTTGCAAAAAAATTGTTAAGTATTACTATATGATGTATAAATTTTGAGGTGGCCTCCTTGGCCACTATATGAACTCCATATGTACTCCATATTTTATTAGTAATATATATGCAAGTTAAAAAAATCTCTTAAGAACTATCTACAAAGTTACCAAAAGGTATGTTTAAATCAACATTATTTTTTCCTATGCAAGGTGAAGCCTTAAACCCTATGTTAGAATCCATCTTAAGTAGTCCAATCAATCACATCCATCACACCCTTATTTAAATCAAAGGATTTGACAAACATTATTGGGCTCATTCTTTCTCATTTATAGGACCCAACTTCTTCCCAATTGCCAACACATTTCTATTCTAGAGCTATGTCAGCACAATAGATGGGCACAACTAGTTGTAGGCTTAATGCCATAGTCTAAGAGATTAGCATATATTTATTGTTATCACACAAAGTTCATTCTTGAGCATAGTGAGCATATGGAATCTACAAGAGAAAGACATATTGGATCTTATAAATCTACAAAATAGGAAATAGACCTTCATTTTAAATTAATTAGTTATGTTTCAAGATGAGAATTTTGTAAGGTGCAAACTAAGAGTGAAGTGTTATATTCAAATATTAAGACATAGACTATTCATAACAACAAATGTTTTATGTGAAATATAGATGTGGCTTTAAAGGTGGTCATAGGTGCTTTTGCATTTTCTAGTTGATAGAAATATGATACTAAGCGTTGAGAGTCAAATTCTATTTATCTATTATCAAAGTATATGTATATTTTCAAATATTTATTTGATCAAAACATGTTAGAAAGATGGATTTTACGCAACAAAAATACTCAAATTTGACACATTCTACTATGCCCTTAATCTAAAATTGGTAGAGGGTTATGAGTAGTTGGCTTGTGGCTACCTTAACTCTTAATTAAGTTATATAATCATTAATATATACTTATATAGTTATATAGGTCATCCTAGGTGATATATTTTGGTATTTAATTTGGCCTGACTAATATCCAAGGCTTGAGTTGTTGGCAAGAGACACTGCTTTGCATTGTAGGTATTGTCATTGATGGCAACTAAGATCATCTCAATCATCTGCATAACACAATTTGTTCATACCAGAAGTCAGATTCAGAATTTGTCTAAGTCTAGGCAGCTAGGAACAAAGCAGTAACAGGGTCTGGTATTTTGGTCCAGATCTCTCTGGTGGGAAGTCATGATTAGCTGCAAATCTAGGGGAGTCATATGCATTGTCAAGATAGTCTAACTCCAGATTTTTGTCCTCCGGTGATGAAGGATTCAAAAGTTATTAGCCTCTGAGTATCAGATTCCTGTTTATCAGAGCAGATAGAAGAACAGGCCAACCTTGCAGAAGGTCTTGATTTCAGATGTATGGAAGTTGTTTGTTGGACAAATGATAATGATCAGTCATAGTGGCTAACATGAGTGATGATTTTCAAGAGAAAGTTTTGGTCTGCACCTTAAGTTATACATAGATCTAGCCGTCAAAGTAGAGCATTCATAAAAGTTATAAGTGTTGTTGAAGCTGACTGATAGAATGATTGTAGATCATATTGTAGATATATATAGTCAATGAAATTGGATGATTTAGTGTGTGAGATATATGTGAATAAGGAATATCTAAGAAGAACATAAATCTAAAGTGTGAATGAAGGCAGAACAGTAAGAAGAGCAGAGAAAAGATGAAATGTGTAAGATCTATTTTTGTACTTAACCGGAACTAAATTTCTTGCATAGATAGATGTTATTAATTAGTTCAAATCTTTGTCATTCTCTTATAATATTTCCATAGGCAGTGAGCCCGAATGCATGTGCATTCCTATTTGTAAAAATACTTTTAAGAGGGTATTAATATTTGTGGGTTAACCCCCACCGTGGTTTTTCCCTTAATTGGGTTTCCACGTCAAATTCTTGGTGTCGAATGTGTTATCTATGTTTACTGTTCATATGTTATTGATTGATGCTGAAATGTTTATATCATTAAATTGATTCTATGTGGTAAAGAAAGAATAAAAGGAAAAGGGATTAGAAATGTGTAATAACTGATTCACCCCCCCTCTCAGTTGTCCAGACCTAAACCAACAATTGGTATCAAAGCAAGGTTCCTTTGGAAAAGTTTAATAGCTTAAGGAAGATCTGTGAAGGCAGTAAAAATGGATGAATATAATCTTCAAGGACAAATTAATCTCGCCCTAGATGATCTTGAGCAGTCCAAGGCAGAAGTCCAACAACTATAAGATAATCTCAAAAAGGCCGAAGACTTCATTGAGATCTTAAAAAAAAAGTTGAGCAAATCCAAGGCAAAAGGAAAGGAGCAACTTCTTCAACCAGAAGACAAGGCCTTGAAAGAATAGACAAAAGAATGTGAAAAGTTAGCTAAAGAAGTTGTTTTCCTAAAACATGAGATGGAAACTAGGGTGATGAGACCAACCAAGGAAATTGAAGATAGGAAGAAATCTGAAGAAGAGATGAAGGAAAATATGAAAGAAAGCAATGAAGAATGTTGCAGATTGGATGGAATAGTTGGTCTCCTAGAATCTAATCTACAAAGAAGTAGAAATAATGAGAGAGAACTTGAGAGACAAGTTATCACTCTCAAATATGACCTAGAAATTGAAAATGAGTATAAGAAGAAGTTCAAAATAAGCTCAGCTAAACTTGAAGCACTAATTGAAGAACAAAAAATGATAATGAGAAGCGTAATCTTAAACATGAGAAAGGTGAAAGCTCCAGATTTGGATAAAGAAATTTCTAACTAAGGAACATAACTAGAAAACCTCTGGTAAGACATCATAATGCTTAAAGATATCCATCATTTAATGGAAATTGTTTCAATTGCAATAAATTTGGTCATAAATCTACTTAGTGTAGAAGTAGAGAAAATCAAAATGGTCCACCCTGTTGGCAAGAGACACTATGTGGCTTCATGAGTGTTGTCATTGATGGCAACAAAGTCCATCTCATGCATCCGTAGGACATGGTTTGTCTATACCGGAAGTTAGATTGAAGAGTATTTTGGTCCGGTGACCAAGAATAGAGCATGCAGCAAGGTCTGACAATCAGGTCTAGATCTCTCAGAGGAAGTATCTTAGTAAAGTGTAGACTTGGGGAAGTCAAGAGGAGTATCATGACTGATATATTCCAGAGATTGAGCCTCTAGTGATGAAAGAGTGAAAAGATATAAGCACCTGAGTGTTGGGTTCCTATTTGGCAGAGTAAACTGAGGAAGACCTAACCGACAGAGCATCAAACCTTAATTTGGATGAGATATTTATGGTGATCAAGTTTCTTGAGGTATCATTCATGATTGGCCGACATGATTGATGACTTCTATAAGTATCTCTTTGATACGCATCACTTGATAAGTAAGGATTCAGCCGACAGACCAGAGTTTGGGAAAATATTGAGTATTCTGGATGTCGACTAGAAAGATGTTGAAATCCTTGGTGCAGATATATATACTAGATGGATTTAGATGTGAAGATATATGTTGTGTGTTGTGCAGTGTGAAGAACAGTAGAGAGTAGCATGGAACCAATAATACATGTCCGGTATGTAACAAGACATCAGCACCAAAAGGAGAAAGAATGAAGTACAGTAGATCAATGTATTGGGCCTAACTGGAACTAAACCTCAGCATATGTGGATTCTCTTCATCAGTTCAAGTATCTTGTTACTCTCCTTGTACCTTGTAGACAGTGAGTCTCTTGTAGGCAGTGAGCCTCCTGTGAGCAGTGTGCTCGGGCAGTGAGCCCTAATTGGCAAGTGCCATTTTTTGTATTTCTATTCTTCTAACAGAGAATACATTCTTGGGTTAGTCACCCCGTGGTTTTTCCCTTAACAGGGTTTTCCACGTCAAAATCATTGTGTTATGTGCATTGACTTAGTTTCTGCTTTCATGATTATGGATGCTTATTTGTTTTGATGTTGCACTAGTTATTAAAGAAGAATAGAAAGTTAAATTAATTAAGATAACTGATTCAGCCCCCCTCTCAGTTATCAACACACCCTTCTCCAGTCAATGCTTCAAATGCAAGAGGTATAATCACAAATCCCATGATGTAGAAGTATGTTAATGAATAACTCAAATGGAAATTCTTTCAATGGCTACTGTTTTGTTTGAAATGGATTTGGACACATGGCAAATCAGTGCAGATCAAGAGGAAATCAAGTGTGCTTTAACTGCAATAAATCTGGTCATATTGCAAGATTCTGAAGAAATAGGAATAATGGAAGAAGAGGTTCGGTAAATAGAAAACTGGATGAGCAGAAACAAGATAGAGACAAAAGAAAATTTGATGTGAACAAGATACAAAGTGAAATGAACAAGATTTGGATAAAGAGAGATATAATAAACAATAGTGATGGGTCCATATTGAAATCCGGTGTTGACAATTCCTCTGGGAATTAAGTCAGAAGCTCTGGCTCAGGGGGAGCTGCATAGAACATCAAATTCCCCCGGTTAGTAAGTGGGTGCCTGAGTCAGGCACAATAAAAGGAGAACATTCTGAATTGGTCCAAAACCTTTGGAAGAATTTCTGGAAGAAAAGATGTTGATATGAAATCTTGCAGAGTGATTCATGAAGAACTGTCAAAAATAATGTAACTAGATACAATTAGGGCATCACATTTATTACAATGCCAAATTAGGTTTTGAAAAAGATAAAAGGTCAATTGGTCACTCATTTGAATCACCTTGCATTTGAAGAAAACAAGAAGAAGAGCATTTGAGCTGTAAATCCAGAGACTGAGGCAAAGAGTGAATTTAATTGGCAAATTGATCAACCCTAACCCCGCGAAAGAAAAAGGTACCTCTCTGTAAAAATTTGAATCTAAAATCTGTTGAGATGGCTACTCCTCATGTTGTTGACATTAATGAAAGGCCTCAACCCAAATTCAAGAAGCATCCTCACAAATCAATTGAAGTCGACCCGTTAGGTGCTTTTTCAAGTGTTCCATATGGTGTGCTTCATGTAGAAGACATTAGGGCTTATATTCATGCAAATATAGATGAGTTTGGAGATTCAAGGTATGTTGACTTGTTTGAGAAATAACTCAAGGATGAAAATGACAAACTTAAACCCGAGTATAAGGTACAGGATAAACACTTTCTTTAGATTATGGGGTTTCCAACATTTGATGAGGATGAATGGGTCCGATATGTCTTGATTCAGATGCATGATGAATTCATTTCAATGTTAAAACCATTCAAGATTACCAAGGATACTATCAGAAATGTAACTAGTGTAAACTCAACTAGAGGATTGCCCATGCTAAAAGCCATGAAAAACTAGATAGTGACTGATGCTACCGGTGCTAAGTTTGATAGAAGGGCAATGACCATTAATGACATTATTGAACTGGATGTCAAATTTGCCTCCATGGTGATTGGGTACAAGATTTACCACTCGAGCAGAGAAAATTCTATCTTCAAAACAACCATATATGCTGCATACAAGATGCTAAAGGAAAATATTGATTATGACTTGTGTGAACTACTATAGAATCAATTGATTGAAAATTTAAACAAAATCAAGAAAGATAAGAAAAACACTTTCAAGTATGGTACACTAATTCTATGTCTATTCTTTTACTTTATGAATGATGTACCTAGGGTAAAAGGTGTGCATTGGACTAAGGATGAGCCAGTTGCCATTCAGATTAGAAATCATCTTTGCAACATTGGTGATTTCCAAGCTCGAAAAATTGCAATATGGGGTTACTTCAAGAATTTTCAAAGTATGATGCACTCAAGGGAAATAATCCCTAATTCAATTGTTGACAAGTACAAAAATGAAATATGTTTCATGGTTGATACTGATCAGTGTTTAATGGAAGTAGTGGAACCCATAACTATTTGGATCATGCCCATGGGGTATGAAGTAGATGAAAGGATCCTAGATATGTATGCTCAACATCTTCTAAGCAAGCGCAAATACACAACAATTGAAAGATTTGGAACTTATGAGGAGCTGAGTTTGAAGTTGCATGCTGAGCTCAGAGAACCTGAAACCAATAGAAGAGTAAGAAAAGAAGTTGAGCAGTTAGCTAAAAATTTGGGACTAACTAAGGAAGCTGTGAAGAAATTTAGAGAAAGAATAGAGAAGGATGAGGAAGAGAAACAAGATAAGAAACAAACAGGTGATCTGGTGGAACTCTCTTCCACTTCAAGAACTACTAGAAGCTCTACTACAGCCTCCCTTCCTTCCAAAACTGCAAAACCAGAAGCAAAATCATCTGGAAGATGGGAGAAAAGGAAGAAAACAAAAGCATCCCAAACCTATGAAAGCTTAAGAGAAGAAGAAAAAGATACAGACTCAGACATTGAAATCAAGGAAATAAAGGTCACTAGAACAAAAGATGCAAAACTAACCAAAGAAAAGTCCTACGGAAGCAAAAGGACTAGCAAAAAGCATAAGACAAAAGATTATGAAGAATATGTTGAGAAGCCCACACTCTCCCTAGAAGATGTAATAAAATTAGTCACTGTGGATGGTAATCTAAAACCCATGATTGAATTCTATGATGAATACAATGCTATGGATAAAATGGTGTTGGAGGAAGCAATGGTTAGATATCTCAACATCTACAACAAGGCACTAATTGAGATAACTTCTAAGTTACTACAAAGTTTGGCAAATATCTTGGAGTTGAGAAAAGAAAATACCAAGTGCAAGGATATAGAGATCAGGGAACATGAGCTAATAAATTTGTGTCCTCAAATTTTTGCTGATCAAATAGATATAATATTCAAGGAAGTCAAAGATGACTTTAGAAGCAAAAGAAGAATGAACAAACTCATGCTTGGAGAGACAAGTGAAATCATTGAAGAAACTCAAGAGATTCTTTTGAAAGCCTTGAGAAAGCACAATTTTCCCATAGTTACAAAAGAAGTTCTGAATGGTGAAGAAGAGAACATTATTGAGCAGCAATATGAGTTGGGTGAAGCCTCTATTCCAGAAATAGAACAAGTAAATTAGGAGGATACATAAATGTTGGATAAAATAGTTGGTGTAGGAGATACTCCCAATCCAACTGATACGTCAGGAAAAGAGGATAATATTACCACTTCATAGAGCCCTCTAGATCAGGTAGCAAATGATGAACAAATAGGAAAGAGTCCTTTTGCAAAGAACACAGAGAAATATAAAGCAAAAGAAGATGGTGCAAATGTTGAAACACATAAAGCAGATACTGAAAAATCTGATGAACAAAAGGATGGTTCAGAAAATGTTGCAAGAGACACTTCAGATGTAGTAAAAAGTCTTCTTGAAAAAGAGATGAGTGAGCTTGATGAACCTGAACTACTCCAAGGTCTAGCCAATCCAGATGCTCTCTCTCCAATTCAACTGATGAAAATAGCATCATTCATCCAAGTAAAGGCCAGAGAAAAGATGCTAAAATTCCACATGGAGGACAATGAACTATTGGGGCTTGCATCTAAAATCTTGGAAAAATCTAATTCCTACCTACCAGAAGAGTCCATCTGATTCCCCCTCTGATCACCTGAGAAATCTTGTAAGTTCTATGAATACTCATTTTGAGTCCTTTGAGAAGTCTGCAGAGGCAAAAGTTTAGAAAGAATTCCTGGATAAGAAATTTTGAGAAATAAAGAATCTGATACGAAATTATAGAAGAATACTTGGTATCAGCATAAAAAGTAATTAGAATGCTCTAAATGATGGAAGTGATATGTACAAATTCTGTCTATCATGGCCCAAAGTTAATGAGGATATTGAGAAAAAGATAAAGGAGCAAGAACATAAATTGTCAAATCGCTCTCAAAATTTTGATCCTCTAATAGTTTCGCTTATAAGTCAAGAATGTCAAGTAATCAGCCTGACAGATGAGATAAAGAGGCTTGTTAAAGAAAAAGGTAACATTATGAAGAGAATGTGTGAGCTTTGGGGATTAATTCCTCCTAAGTTACAGACAATGTATAATGCACTATCTGAAGCTCAGAATGTAGCACATACTAGTGATCCAATAGATCTGTCAAAGGTGGAAGCATATTCTTTTTTGCTAAGTGGGCACATCTCTATTTTGGATGGGATGAAGAGCACTTGGCCCTTTGAACTTGTACAAACAAAAGCTAGTTTTGCAGATACTCTCAAGTTCATGTAAATAAGACTTAATGATTAATTGTACATATGCGACAATATATACAGAATTTTTGGAGAGTCTTGGCTTGCGGACCCCACCCTTTTCCATTGATGTCAAAGGGGGAGTGAAGGGCAGTGAAAAATGAGGTATTCAGCAAAGGGGGAGCACCAGAATAAGTGAAGTACATGAGTGTACAGACAAAAGGGGAAACACTTAGTCATTTTTCACTAAGTGTTGCCATCAATGCCAAAGGGGGAGATTGTTGGCTAGACACACTGCTTTGCATTGTAGGTGTTGTCATTGATGGCAACTAAGATCATCCCAATCATCTGCATAACACAATTTTTTCATACCGAAAGTTAGATTTAGAATTTGTCTAAGTTTAGGCAGCTAGGAATAGAGCAGTAACAGGGTCTGGTATTTTGGTCTGGATCTCTCTGGTGGGAAGTCATGATTAGTTGCGGATCTAGGGGAGTCATATGCATTGTCAAGATTGTCTAACTCCAATTTTTGTCCTCCGGTGATGAAGGATTCAAAAGTTATTAGCCTTTGAGTACTGAGTTCTAGTTTGTCAGAGCAAACAGAAGAAGAACAGGCTGACCTTGTAGAAGGTCTTGATTCTAGATGTATGGAAGTTTTTTGTTGGACAAATGATAATGATCAGTGATAGTGACTAACATGAGTGATGATTTTCAAGAGCAAGTTTTGGTCCACACCTTAAGTTATACATAGATCTAGCCGACAAAGCAGAGCATTCATAAAAGTTATAAGTGTTGTTGAAGTTGACTGATAGAATGATTGTAGATCATATTGTAGATATATATAGCTGATGAAATTGGATGATTTAGTGTGTGAGATATATGTGAATAAGGCATATGTGAGAAGAGTAGAAATCCAAAGTGTGAATGAAGGTAGAACAGTAAGAAGAGTAGAGCAAAGATGAAATGTGTAAGATCAGTTTTGGTACTTAACCAGAACTAAATTTCTTGCATAGATAGATGATATTAATCAGTTCAAATCTTTGTCATTCTCTTGTAATATTTCCATAAATAGTGAGCCTCCATTTGAGCAGTGAGCTCTAGGCAGTGAGTCCAAATGCATGTGGATTCCCATTTGTAAAAATACTTTTAATAGGGTATTAATATTTGTGGGTTAACCCCCACCGTGGTTTTTCCCTTAACCGGGTTTCCACATCAAATCTTGGTGTCGAATGTGTTATCTATGTTTTTTGTTCGTATGTTATTGATTGATGCTGAAATGTTTAAATCATTAAATTGATTTTAAGTGGTAAAGGAAGAATAAAAGGAAAAGGGATTAAAAATGTGTAACAACTGATTCACCCCTCCTCTCAGTTGTCTAGACCTAAACCAACATAAGTATGGTATATATAGGAGGTAGAGGTTAGTCATTATCATCATATTGCAAATTGTGTTCTTCATTTGAGACTTTTGGAGGTTTCCCCCTCGAAGTGGCATATTATTATCAAGTATTTGAAACATATTTCCTATTATATTCTTCTATTGTGCAATTAATTTCATTCCAAGTGGCGTCAGGGCATAATATTGGCACTGTGAAGGCAAAAAATAAGGCGATTTTATTTTATTTTGGAGGTCTTTTGGGAAGTGCATATCTCTCTCATTTTGGAGAATATTTTCAAGATTTTTAGTGGATTTTTCAAGGACATATTGAAGGTACTACAATAGATATCTAAGGTCATTTGGATTAGATTTGAGGAAGTTATTGCAAAATTAGGGTTCCACCAATTTCACTCTGAAGGCTACAAATTAATGAACTTATTGAATTTTTTTAGAGAAGTGAGATCTAGGCCTTGGAAAGTTATGGTAAAAATTTCATATTAATTGGATTTATTTTGTGTGATTTATTCCAAAATTATTTTTTCCCATCATGGCAGGGCCAACAACAAGAGGAAAAAAGAATGTTGTCATACTTAGAAAATCTATAGGAAATGATGATGTGGAAAATGAGGATGTTGTTCATAAAGAAAATGAATATATGTTTGAACATATTAAAAAATAAACCAACAAGATGAAGTATGAAATCTTGTTAATTATGTCAAAACGAATGCAAGGGTCGGAATGGAGAAATTTGTTGATGGCCAATCCTAGAGATCCCAAACATAGGGAGTCACACCACCAAGATTGGGAGGAAGAGGAGTCTCCTAAGGGGAAGGGTGTTCTTGGGTTTAAATTAGATCTTAAGATGGATCAACACTCCAATCATTCTATGGCTAGGAACTTCATACCAAAGATGGATATACAAAATTTTGATGGTCAAGATCCTACGAATTGGCTTTGCCAAATGGAAAATTCTTTGATATTCACCATGTTTCTTGTCACAAAAAGGTGGCCATGACTTCCTTAGACTTGGAACCTAATTAATTCATTTAGTATCATTAGCTACATATGTGAAGAAAATAAAAATATGGGATGTGTTGTCACTTGGTCCATTTTCCAAGAGGAAATCACTACACATTATGGTGACAATTGGATAGCTACTTCAGCTAGATTACCAAATTGAGGCAAATAGGGTATAGTTAAGTATTATTATATTCATTAATTCTACACTTTATTTTTAAGAGTGGATAACGTGGCAATAGAAATTTGGAGTTATTCCTCAAAGGCTTAAAGGATCATATAAAATATGAGGTACATATGTTTCATCCAAATTCTATATCCCAAGCAATGATTATGGCAAGGCAGGTAGAGGAAAAAAATATGATTAATAAGGAAAGGTTTTGTAAACACAAGAGATGAAACTACTCCTACACATTCACTTCCTCAGCCTACTAGATTGACACCACAACAAATTGAAGAGAAGAGAGAAAAATGTTATGTTTTAATTGTGAGAGCAAATACAATCGAGGACATAAATGTACTAAAAATAAATTATTCTATATTTAAGGGTTGAGTGAGGAAGAAGAGGATGAGGAACAAATATTAGAGGGTGACAATGAGTTAGATGAGGAATCAAGAGATACTCACCCAATCATTTCTTGTCATGCACTTGCTAGAGTTAGTGCTCCACAAAATCTCAAGGTGGTGGGGTTCTTGAAGAAAGAGAGAGTAACAATATTGATAGACTCAGGAAGTACGCATAACTTCATCAACAAGAAGTTGTTAGAATTAGAGGTGACAACTGAGAGGGTGGGGGGTGAATCAGTTGTCTCAAAACTTTAATTCTTTCTGCAATTAATTCTTTCTTTTTCTTTTAACAACAAATCAATAACTTAACCATGAAAACAACAATCATAAAAGTAAGAGCAGCAGCAAAATAACACAATTGACACCAAGATTTTTGATGTGGAAACCCAGTTAAGGGAAAAACCATGGTTGGGGTTAACCCACAAAATTAATACCCTGTTAAAAGTATTTTTACAAATGAGAATGCACATGCATTTGGGCTCATTGCCCAGAGCTCACTACTCAAATAGAGGCTCAATGCCTACAAATGATTACAGAAGAATACAAAGATTTTGAACTGATGAGAAGTATATACTAATACATGAATTCAGTTCCAGTTAAGCACAAAATACTGATCTTACACATTTCATCTTGACTCTGCCCTATTTACTACTCTGCCTTCATACGAATCTTAGATCTTTGCTCTTTTCACCTTTTCTCCATATTTGCAACTCAACACACATCATCCTCATCCATTGGCTATATATATCCGCAACATGATTTACAATCATTTTTCTGTCAGCTTCAGAAACACTTAGAACTTGTTGAGTATTTTGCTCTGTCGGCTAGATACATGCATAACATGAGATACGGACCAGAAATCACACTTGCATATCATCAATTATGTCATCCACTATCACTGATTATCACCAATTGCCCAATAAACAACTTCCATACATCCAGAACCAAGATCATTTACAAGGTCGGCCTGTTCTTCTTTTGACTGCTCTATCAAACTGTTAACTTGATACTCAGAAGCTAATATATTTTGAGTCCTTCATCACTGGAGGCTAAAACTTTGGATTTAGAATGCCTTGACAATGCTTGTGACTATCTCAGATCCGTAACAAACCATGACTTTCCACCAGATAGATCCGGACCAAGATACCAGACCCTATCACCTACTCTGTTCCTGACTTCCCGAACTTGGATAAATTCTAATTCTAACTTTTAGTATGAACAAATTGTGTTATGCAGATGAGTGTAATGGTCCTAGTTGTCATCAATGACAACACATGTTATGTGAAGCAGTGTCTCTTGCCAACAATCTCCCCCTTTGGCATTGATGGCAATACTTAGTGAAAAATGACTAAGTGTCTAATGTAGCTCCCCCTTACTTTGTGCACTCATGCTTTTCCACTAGTTCTAAAGCTCCCCCTTTGTTGGATTCCTCATTTTTCATTTCTCTTCACTCCCCCTTTGACATCAATGGTAAAGGGTGGGGTCGGCAAGCCAAAATTCTCCAAAACATTTGTGTATAGTGCCGCATATGTACAACTAATCATTAAGTTCTATTCACATGAACTTGAGAATGTCTGCAAAACTATTTTTCAATTGCACAAGTTTAGAGGCCCAAGTTCTCTTCATTCCATCCAAAATTGAGATGTGTCCACTCAACAAAAATGCATATGCTTCTGCCTTTGTCAAATCCGGAGGATTACTTCTCTGAAGTGCAGTCTGAGCTTTAGATAAAGCATTAAACATGGTTTCTAAATTGGGGGCAATCAATTCTCGGAGCTCACACATTCTCTTCATAATGTTACCTTTTTCTTTAACAAGCCTTTTTATCTCATCTGTCAAGCTAATTACTTGACATTCCTGGCTTATAGGTGAAACTATTAGAGGATCAAAAATTTGAGAAAGATTTGACAATTTTTGTTCTTGGTCCATTATCTTCTTCTCAATATCCTCACTAACTTTGGGCCATGATAGACATAATTTGTACATATCACTTTCATCTTTAAGAGCATTCTGAATACTCCTTATGCTAATGTCAAGTATCATCCTATCATTTCCTATTAGATTATGTACTTCACTAAATTTCTTATCCAAAAATTCCTTCTAAACTTTCACCTCCGCACATTTTTCAAAAGACTCAAAATGTGTACTTACAACATTTACAAGATTCTTTAGGTGACTGGAGGAGGAATCCGATGAACTCTTTTGGAAGGTTGGCAATAACTTCTCCAAGACTCTGATTGCAAGCCCTAATAGTTCACTGTCCTCCATGTGAGATTTTAACAACTTCTCTTTGGCCTTGGCTTGAGTCAAGGATGCAATCTTCATCACTTGTACAAGAGAGAGAGCATCTGGATTAAATGGTCCTTGGAGTAATTTAGGTTCATCAAACTCAAGTATTTCTTTATCTAGAAGAATTTTCACTCCATCTGCAGTGTCTCTTGTAAAAATTTCTGGACCACCCTTTTGTTCCTAAGATTTTTCAGCATCTATAGATGCATCAACATTTGCACTATCTTCTTCTATTTTGTCTTCATTATCCTCTTCTTTCTCCTTTTATGCTTTACCCTTTTTTGTATTATCTCTAGAAGGAATCTTCTCCATGTCTTCACCATGTGTAGTTTGATTAGGAGGACTTTGTGTACTAGAAACCTCATCTTCTTTTCTGGATTGATTAGGTGGATTAGGAATATCTCTGCATCATCTACTTTATTCATTATTTCTGTGTCTTTCTGATTTATTTGTTCTTCCGGATTAGAGGAGTCATCAACTTTGGTTTGTTGCTCATTGATGTTTACTCTTTCATTATCCAAAATCAACGAATCAATTCCATCATTTGTCTCCTCATAGGTTTGCTCCGGAGGATCTAAATTAACACCTTGGTCATCAATTCCTTTGTTAATCTCTTCTTCTGGAGCTTCTAGTTCTAGAACTAGAGGATTATCTTCTTCAACTTGTTTCTCTGAAATAATATAATTCTTATCCTTGTCTAAGGCCTTTCTTAAAATTTCCTCTGTTTCTTTCACAGTTTCCTCAGTTTCACCAAGCATTAGCTTGTTCATCTGGACCTTGCTTTTGAATTTTTCTTTAACTTCTCTGAGGATTTTATCTTCTTCTCTTCTAGTCATTATAGGACACAAAGTGGAGAGGACATACTCTCTGAGTTCTAGATCTTTAGCCTTGGCTGCTTCTTTCCTCATTTCCAGTATTTTCCTTAAACTTTTAGGAAGTTCTTGTAAAATTTCCAATAGGGCTCTATTGAATTTATTCAAATATAGGATGGTGGCATCTTCCAAAATTTTCTTATTTGCTTGATCAAAATTGTCATAGTACACTCTAATAGGCTTTAAATTTCCATCAACAGTGATTGTTTTTACAATTTCGTCAAGCTTACCAGTTTCTTGCTTTTGACTCCCCTTTTTGCTTCCAGAAGGCTGGTTCTTAGAAGCCTTTGAAGTCTTGGCTTTCTTGGATCTTATCTCAATTTCTTCATCTGTCTTTGTTTCCTCATCATCTTTTGTGCTCTTGTAGGCTCTTGTGGCCTTGGTTTTCTTCCTTTTTCCTCCTTCACTGGATGGTGTGGCTTCCAGTGTCTTTATGGGAATAGACTTGGATTGTTCTGAGACAGTTGTAGAGCTTCTTGTTTTCCTTGAAGAACTAGGTGGGACTTTCGAAGCAGCTATTGGCTCACTTTCTGTCCTTTCTTTTGGAGTTTGCTTGGCTCTTCTCTTCATCTCCTCAATCCTTTCTTTATTCTTTCTTACTATTTCTTTGGTGATACCAATACTCTCAACATATGTGTCAACCTGCCTCATCACTTTTCTTTTAATCTCTGGCTTCCTGAGCTCCACATGTAGTTTTAGACTTAGCTCTTTGTATGTTCCAAATCTTTCAACATATGTATCTTTAGGTTTGCTCAAAAGATGTCGAGCATACATGTCCAAAACTCTCTCATCCACCTCATAACCCATTGGCATTATCCATATTGTTCTTGGTTCTAGAGCTTCCATTAGACATTGATCAATGTCAATCATAAAACATATCTCATTCTCATACTTTTCTACAACTAATTTAGGGATTCTTTCCCTTGCATGCATCAAACTTTGAATTTTTTTGAAATACCCCCAAATTGCAGTCTTTTGTGCACCTGAATGTCCAAGGCTATATAAATGATCTCTTATCTGGATTGCCATTGGCCTGTCATTTGTCCAGTGCACACTTTGCACTCTAGGCACTTCATTCATAAAATAGAAAAATAAGCATATAATCAAGGAACCATACTTGAAGGAATTTTTCTTATCTTTCTTGATTTTGTTCAAATTTTCAAACAGTTGAACCCATAGTAGCTCACAGAGATCATAGTCTACATTCTCTTTCAGCATTTTATATGTTGCATATATAGCTATTTCGGAGGCAGAGTTTTCTCTGCTTGAGTGTTAAATCTTATAGCCTATCACCATGGAAGAAAACTTCACATCCAGTTCTATAATATCATTTATATTCATAGCCCTCCTATCAAATTTGGCACCGGTTGCATCGGTAATCAGTTTGGTTTTTTACAACTTTTAACGTGGGTAATCCACTGGTTGAGTTTAACCTGGTCAAAATTCTGATAACATCTTTGGTGATCTTAAACAGTTTCAGCAGCCATATAAATTCATCGTGCATTTAGGTCAACACATAATGAACCCATTCATTCCCATCAACTGACATAAATTCAATAATTTGCAGAAAATGTTTGCTTTCTAGGGCTTCAAATTTAGGTTTCAGTTGGTAATTATCATCCTTTAGATGGCTCTTAAACAACTCTAGCAGTTTTAGATTCCCAAATTCTTCTATATTGCAATGAATGTATACCCTAATGTCTTCAACATGTAAAACCCCATATGGAACACTTGAAAAAGCACCTAGCGGCTCGACTTCAATAGATTTGTAAGGATGCTTCTTAAATTTAGGATGGGGGCTTTCAGTGACATCAACAACTAAAGGTGTAGCCATTTGTAGAGATTGAGAATTCAAGAGGTTTTGCAGAAAATAGAAATACCTTGTTCTGCAGATTAGGGCTTTGCTTGAAGATCTTCTTCGCGCTTCAATTCTTGAGAATTCTCAGCTCTGAGCTCGTTCCCTTCTTCTCTTCTTGCTTTCTTCTGATGCAAAGTGATCTATCTGGGGAATGAATGACCCTTTATACTCTGTAGCACCTAATTCATCTTTGTAATAAATGCTCTGCCCTAATACATCTGGTTACTCTGTTTGTTGAACAGTTTCTCATGAATAACTCTACAATTTGCCATACCCACCTCTTGTCTTTCAGAAATCCTTCAAATGATCTAAAACAATCCAAGATCTCTTTTCTCACTATGCCAGATTTAGGCACTTACTTACTGGCTGGGGGATTTTGATTTTTAATGCAGCCCCCCTGAGCCAAAGCTCCTAATTTAATTCCCTAAGGAATTGTCTCCACCAGATTCTGGTGCGGACCCATTACTATGGTTCACAGTTGTTTTCTTGACCCATGTCTCACTTATTTCATTCTGGATCTCATTCTCTTCAATTTTTCTTTTGCCTTTATCTTTTCTCTGCTCATCCAGTTTTCTATTTACTAGACCTCTTCTTTCATTAATCCTAGTTCTGCAGAATCTTGCAAAATGACTGGATCGATTACAATTGAAACACACAACATTTCTTTGCCCATTTAATTGATTTTCTCTTGATCTGCACTGAATGGCCATATGTCCAAATCTATTGCATGCAAAGCATTTTCCATTGAAAGAATTCTCATTTCCTCTAGTTGACGAGTTGTTCATTATCATAAATTTGCATTTATTGGATTTATGACCATACCTCTTTCAATTGAAGCATTGCCTAGAGAAGGATGCATTATTTTGATTTACTCTACTTTTGCATTGAGTGGCTCTATGACCACATTTATTGCACTTAAAACAATTTCCATTGAAAGATGGATACCTTTGAGTGTTAGGTTGTCTTACCGGTGGTCTTCTAGATCTATCTCTCATTCCTTGGTCAAGATTTTCTTTGTCAAGATCTGGAGCTTTCACCTTTCTCATATCCAAGACCATACTTGTCATCAGCCTTTTTCTGATCCTCAAGTATTGCTTCAAGTTTGGCTAAACTTATGTTGAATTTCTCCGTGTATTCATTTGCAACTTCTAGGTCATGTTTGAGAATGACAATTTGTCTTTCAAGATCTCTTTCATTGTCACTACTTTCTTGTAGATCAGACTTTAGATGGACAGCTATACTGTCTAATCTGTAGCATTCATCAGTTCTTTTATTTAGAGTTTGATTCAAGTCTTCTTTAGTCTTCTTCCTTTTCTTAATTTCTTTGGTCAGCCTTATGACCCTAGATTCCATCTCAATTTTCAGAATAACAACTTCTTTTGACAGCTTCTCACATTCCCTTGTCTTTTCTTCCAAAGCTTCATTCATGCCATTTTCTTCAGTTAAACTGGATAACTGCAAAAGTAGTTTCTTTTTCCTTTCCATTGATTTTTTTAATTTGTCTTTTAACATTTCAATTGTATCATCAACATCTTTAAGTTCACTCCTCAGATTACTAATTTCTACCTTAGACTGAACAAGATCTTCAAGGGCCAACTGAAGTTGATCTTTGAGTGAACCCATTAAAATTCCTTCCAAGATCTTTCCTTAAACTGTTAGGCTTCTTCAAAGGAACCTTTCTCTGATACCAATTGTTGGAATTAGAGGTGACAACTGAGAGGGGGGTGAATTAGTTGTCTCAAAACTTTAATTCTTTTTGCAGTTAATTCTTTCTTTTTCTTTTAACAACAAATCAATAACTTAACCATGAAAACAACAATCATAAAAGTAAGAACATCAACATAATAACACAATCGACACCAAGATTTTTGATGTGGAAACCCGATTAAGGGAAAAATCATGGTGGGGGTTAACCCACAAAATTAATACCTTGTTAAAAGTATTTTTACAAATGAGAATGCACGTGAATTCGGGCTCACTGCCCAAAGCTCATTGGTCAAATAGAGGCTCACTGCCTACAAATGATTATAGAAGAATACAAAGATTTTAAATTGATGAGAAGCATCTACTAATGCATGAATTCTACCCTATTTACTGCTCTGCCTTCATCCAAATCTTAGATCTCTTCTCTTTTCACCTTTTCTCCATATTCACAACTCAACACACATCGTCCTACTCCATCAGCTATATATATCTGCAACATGATTTACAATAATTTTTCAGTCGGCTTCAGAAACACTTAGAACTTGTTGAGTATTTTGCTCTGTCGGCTAGATACATGCATAACATGAGATGCGGACCAGAAATTGCACTTGCAAATCATTAATTATGTCATCCACTATCACTAATTATCACCAATTGCCCAATAAACAACTTCCATACATCCGAAACCAAGATCATTTACAAGGTTGTCCTGTTCTTCTAACTGCTTTGTCAAACTATTAACCCGATACTCAGAAGATAATATCTTTTGAGTCCTTCATCACTAGAGGCTAAAACTCTGGATTTAGAATACCTTGACAATGTTTGTGACTATCTCAGATCTACAACAAAGCATGACTTTCCACCAGAGAGATCCAGACCAAGATACCGAACCCTGTCACCTGCTCTGTTCCTGATTTCCTGGACTTGGATAAATTCTAATTCTAACTTCCGGTATGAACAAATTGTGTTATGCAGATGAGTGTAATGGTCTTAGTTGCCATCAATGACAACATCTATTATGCGAAACAATGTCTCTTGCCAACAGAAGTTAGCAACTCATTTGAATTATTTTATAATTTTTGCTAAAAAATTAGGTTCAAATTATAGATGGGGGTATTGTTAGTTGTTCAAGAAAATGCCATAGCATTAAATTAACCATGGGAGAATATCGATTTGATTTTCATATGTTTTATATTGTCATGGGGGAAGTAGATATTGTGTTGGGAGTAGAGTGCATCATGACATTAGGGACAATTGAGATGAACTTCCAACATCTATTCATGAGATTTCATTCAGAGGGAAGGATAGTTGAACTAAGAGGGTTGCATGCAAAGTCCCCATAAATAGTAAGCTCTTATCAAATGCAAAAAATGCTTAAAAAATGGGCTAATGGATTTGTGTCACAATTATGTTTTATTAGCATCCTATTAGCCAAATATTCCTATCTAGTTAGATTTACAGGTAATTATAGCTCATCACTTAGTGGTATTCAAAGATATGCCTAAAAGATTGCCTCTAAAAAGGGACCAGGATCATGCCATTTAGCTAGTACGAGGGAGCCAACCACCCAACATCATGACTTATAGGTACCCATATATGCAGTGAGATTTAGAAGATAATTCAAGGGATGCTAGAGGCAAGTTTTAAAAGGCATATCCAGAGTGCCTTCTCCTCTCCCATTGTGATGGTGTGTAAGAAGGATGACACTTGGTGCATGCATCTAGACTATAGAGAACTCAATATATATATATATATATATATATGGTGAAAGACATAGATAAGGGTTTGAGAAGAGAGAGAAAGGAAGATTAGGGTAGAATGAAATAGAATAGAGATAAAGGAGGTTAGGGTTTCTTTTTCTCAAAAGGAAATTATTAATTTAATGTGACAACTTTTAGGGCTTGGAAAAGGAATTTTAAAATTGGAATTTAAAATTGCCTTTTCCATGTGAACGTGGAATTTAATTTTCCTCTCCCCTTTTTGACCTATTAATTGAATTCTTATCCCTTGGGTGAAAATTAGTAAAGGGGTGTAACTTCTTCTACCCCTAGGGTATTTTGTTATTTTACTTAGAATTTTCATGTGGGTGTGATTTATATGTTACTTAAGCACTTTAGTTTCTTAGGTAAATTAAGTTTATATTTGGATTTTATAGATGACAATTTAATTTTTATGGGGAACTTTATATAAAATATTTAATAGTGGCATGGGGATACTTATTAGACCTTAGAACATTATTATTTAAGATGTGAGCCTTAATGATGATGTTATTTATTTAATTTAATTTAGCTTAGGTGACTATTATTACGACCTTTTGTGGGGCAATTTTTAATGAATCAAGTGTACTTGAAATTTATTTAATTCTAATTTAATTTTGGGAGACTCTTAGTAGGAAATTTATTTTAAAAATAATTTCTATGTACGCCCTTGAGGCATTATGCTGCCGGATTTTTCTGGGAATTAGTAGTAATTAAATCAACTTAATTTAAGCATTGTTTTACAATTTAATGTTTTCACAAATATTTATGGATTATTGAAACTGTTAATTAATCCTTTTTGCTTTAGAATTAGGGTTGTTGTATTTCAACACATGTCGAAATTGCACCATTCATTTAGGTAGCTAAGGGTTTGGGTCAAATTGATCCTAACCCTAGTAGCGACACTCATCGCGTCGCATAACCCCCTAGTCAGCTATCATCACGCAGGGGATTGCACATGTAATTGTACTACCCCAAGATTTGATTGACATGTTTACGCCTTATGCGTATTGCTACCGAGCATGCTGAAGCATGTGAGGGGGTTTCTAGGGACGCATGTAAATTTTTTTGATATTGCATGTCATGACCACATGACAAATGTGGACATGACATGTGTGTTGCGTGTTGTGACTGCATGGGAAATGTGGGCATGACAAAGTATACCTTAAAGATAAGTTTCTTATTCTAATCATTGATGATTTACTAGATGAATTAAATGGAGCTATATTATTTTTACAAAACTAGATATTAGATCAGGTTATCACCAAATTTGAATTAAGGAAGAGAATATTCCTAAGAAAACATTTAGGACTCATGAGGGTCATTATGAGTTTCTAGTGATGTCATTTGGTCTTTCTAATGCTCCATCTACATTTCAAAGTTTGATGAATTCCATCTTTAAGCCATTTTTAAGGAATTTCATATTAGTGTTCTTTGATGATATATTGATTTATAGAAAGACTTGGGAAGAGCATTTGTGTAAGGCATATCTAAAATCCATTTATTGATTTTGATATTTTATTGAAAAATAATTAATTAGTTATATTGTTTAGATAATTTAATATTGTGTAGGAAAGAAAATCATGCATTTTGATCCATATGCGAAGTGGCAGTTACAAATAATAGTGGTAAAGGAAGAAGTGGTGATGAAAGAAGTTAGTGGGCATTTATTATTTTACTATTTTTTTTTTAGAGAAGTGGATCAAATGATTTTTACAAATTTATGTTTTTAATCTTGAGAGAGCATGCATTTTCAAATATGCTCAGTATACTCTTTTATTAGGAATATAAAAAGTTATTTTTAGGAAGGTGCAAGTAAGAGGCTATTAAGTTTATTTTATTTTATTTTAGTGGTGGAACATAAGATTCTTGAAGGAAATGGATTCAACAATAAATAAAAAGATTGGAGGATTCTCATAGGAAGAAGTTAGGTATCGTCTATGAGAGAAGGGCAGAAGAAGGCAGAGGGCTGATAGGAGTCTCAATCAAAATAGCGTCATTGCTAATTTGTTGTTTTCCTTGGTTTGTCATGCTACCAACAAAATCCCCTCTTAATTTCTCTGCTCTCTCTCTTTGTCTTACTGTAGCTATTGTTTTAGCATTATTATTGTTCGCCTCAGCACCAATATCTTTAAAGCAAAGTGGTCGTAAGTTCGACTCTCCACCGCTAAATGCTTGACCAAGGCGCTCTCTTACTACAATGTGGCTCACGCCATTATTTTAATATGTAGTCAGTTCATTAGCATTAGGGTTCGCAACTTTTGAATCACTGTACTGTTGGTTGCAGGTTCAAATCTTGTCAATAAGGCAAAGATGGTTAGTGTTAGTGGTGAGAGTTTATTTTGTGAGGAGGAAATCAAAGCTTAGCCCATTGAAGGATGATGCAGGTTCCACTTTTGAGGGCATGCAAGAAGTAATTGATTTGCCTTTTCCATTTCTGGAAAATGATGGAAGTGTGAGGGTTTTAATGACAAAGCAGCCGAGCTTTATTCTAGGTGATGATTATTGTTGCCATTGCAGTTTGCTGATCTATGTGGCATATGGTATAGGGCTATGCAGTGGATGCTTAAGTTTGTGTTAATTAGTGATTACCTCGCCAGATCTATTATGGCCATTCAACACAAGAACCAACAATATTATCACAATGTGTTGTTTTCTTTCCATGGGATGCTTTTGTCAAGTTGAGATCACGTGCATCTTCTCTTCCACTTGGCATCTTCTATTGTGGGCCATAATTAAGAAAGAGTGAGGCATGATTTTGTGGAAGAAGTTAAAATACACTTGCACCCGCAGAGCCAATTCCAAGAAGTGCCTTCAGAGAGTTCAATAGGTTAAATTAAATTAACCCTTATTGGATTCATTTCTTCTATCTCCCACAATGGACTTTGCATTATAGATGTTTTTTTATGTTTGATAGCAAGTTTGTCATTATAGTTGTTATGGGCTTCAATCTTTTTGATTTCAGATGGTGGGTTTTCAATATATTTGTTATTAGCTTTAATGCTTTGATTCACTTGTATTTGATTATAGATTTCACATTGTATCTGTTATTGTCTTCAATTTTGTTATCTCACATTTTGCATTTTATTTATTAACAAATTCTCAGATGGTGAGTGGGTTTTACATTATATTTGTGTGGCTTCAATGCTTATATTATTTTATCTCAGATAATGGGTTTCTAATTACGTTTAATATTGTAAAAACTTACCATCGCTAGGATTGAGATTGGTGTTGAGAGCTATTTCACTTGACTTTTGTGAATGTAGGTTTGCATATACTTTCTATCAGATAATCATTATTACCTTGTATAAACCTGCCATTTATTGGTGTCAGATACCCACGGTTATACTTGCCATATATGGCATCAGGGAATCATTTATTATATGTATATTCATAGCATTTATCATATTTTAGGATAACAATTAAGTTCAATACCACAAATATGACACAAAATTCTTTATTAGTAGTGATCTTCAATATGTTCTTTGACAAATGCTTGATATATTTGGGTGATTTCAAAGGAACAACATTAACCAAACATGGAGAATGACTGTGAAATTGATTTTGTACCTCCAAATCAAACATAATCACGAAAGGACAAAATTAGGAAAATTTTATTTGGGCAACTTTGTACCATCTCTAGGGAGCAGCATTTATAAAACCACCAATTTAAAAGGTTATGATCTTGGATAGGATATCTTGAAACAAGGATAGAGTTGTGAAATCCACTAATCTCTAGACAATTAGATATTGTTATCTTGTATTTAGTTATTGCATTTTAATTTAATTTTATTGATGAATTTATTCAAGTTGTTAGAAATAAACAAATGTGGATAGAAGGGTCTGATTGAGCTACATTGTTTACTTGGAAAGAAATTAATATTTATTTGTTTAAGCTTTGTTTATTTATGAGTAAATGGAGTTTATCAACTTATGTACTTGTTTCACTCCAACTTTACTAGCACGAGTCTCTCATAATTTGGGATAGGGTTTTAGATCTTTTTATGTGAAACTATCCATTATTGCATTATGGTATGAAGTTTGCTCTAAAAAAACTTTAGAATTGGGTTTTGCTTTGGAACTAAATGATGAATTATGTCTTATTAATGAGAAGTTTGTGTGAATGACTAAGATTGTAAAACTGAGTCAATCATTGAGAAAAATGTCTAAAAAAATCATATATAGCAGTAGAGTTCTATTGCTCTCAAATTGTCTTTTAGACTAGTCTTCTAGAGTATTATTTCATTTTATGTCTATGAATGAATGAATGATTTGTTTTGCATGCAAATTTTGATGTTGTATGGTTTGACATGTGAATGTGTATCTTAGTTGAGAAGGTGTCGATGTTATATGAAAAATATTCTAGGAATTTTGAATGGTATGATTCCGTCATGTGATTACAAGTTCAAGTTCCAAACTACGAAGTCTATGCACTACGCGTACGTAGGCAAGGCCATCATGGATGAGCCCTTGAGACATTAGGTCGACCGCTTAGGGCCTTAGGCTACTATATTGCTATTTGATATGCTTATTGATGGACTTTGTGAAACTAATGTTTGCTTTTAGTTGTGCAGTTACAGGTTGGATAATCGTGCAGGGAAATGGAGCAATTGTAAGTAGAAAGGGAAATGAATTATTTGGTAATTGTGTATCACTATGAATTTATGATAAATAAAATTATATTTTATTTAATTTTGAAGCTCATTAAGTTTGATAAAGTGAATATTCTCCTATTCTTTTATTATTAATTTTCATTAATTCTCAAGTAATTAATTTATTTAATGATATTTACTGACATTTTCTTGAGCAGGCATTACAATTTGTATCATGTAGATCAAGCATTATAAGTTCTCAAACAACACCAGCTTTATGCTAAACCTTCCAAGTGTGCTTTTGGTCTCAAAGAGGTGGAGTACTTAGGTCACATAGTGTCACATGAAGGAGTAAAGGTTGATCCTAACAAAATCAAGGCTATGGTAGAGTGTCCTATTTCTAAAACCACTAAGAACTTAGAGATTTCCTTGGACTCACTAGATTTTATAGAAGATTTGTGAAGAAATATGGTTGCATAGTAGCATTGCTTACAAATCTATTGAATAAAGATGCTTTTCAATGGAATGAGTTATCTAATACAACATTTATGAGATTGAAGGAGGCTATGTGTATCACTCCGTTCTAGACAATCCATACTTCACCAAGGACTTTATTGTGGAGTGTGATGCTTCAAGAAATGGTATCGGAGTAGTTCCCATGTAGGAAGGAAGGCCCATTGCTTTTGAAAGTTGTTAGTTGAAGGGTAAGAATAAAGTCAAGCCCATTTATGAGAAGGAAATGATAGTTATTCTTTATGCAGTGAAATAGTGGAGGCCATGTCTGAAGGGTAGACACTTCAAAATAAAGACAGATCATGATAGAATCAAATATTTTTTAGAGCAATGGTTATCATCAGGAGAATATAGTGGTTGATGCACTATTTAGAAATAATGAGAAGGATGAGGCATTATTGTACGCCATTTCAATAGTACAAGTAGATTGGGTGGAAGAAGCCAAATTAGAGTGGCAAAATGATGTGGCTATAGGAAACATCATTCAATAGTTACAAACTAATCTTAGAAGTCTGTAATGTTCCCTTTTTCAGCCTAGTCAGTTGTGGGCCCAGTAGCCTATTCCAGGATCCCGATAGGCTATGAGGTATGGTAAGGGGTTCTTTTTGTGATGGGATTTTGGTTTAGTTGTTTGTATTCTGATGTTGGATTTGAGCTCTTTGTGTTGTTGGGATGACTTTGCCACTTTCTGAGGCTCAATCAGGCTCCTGGTTAGTTCTCCAAGATTTTTGGAGAAGCTATCTTTTTATAGAAAGTCTTTCCGAGGGCATCTATTCTCATTCCTAACCAATTGGAGCAGTTTGGTTCAGTTTAATTATCAAACTCATGAAGTTTGGAGTTTTCCATAAAAATGATAATTAAACAGGTTATTTATTTATTATTGTGCACTTAAGTTATAAGGTTGGAAATATTAAAAAGGTAACTTAAGTGTTATAGAATTTTGGAATGAGGAAATGTTTTATTATTCACTTAGGCACATTAAAGTGGGGATATCTCTTGGAAAAAGGGGACTTATTATAAAGTTGATAAAAAAAGTGTTATTTCCAAGAAAGAATTATTTTTTTGTATAACTCCCCATGTGCTTATAAAAGTGAAGTGAGAACTCATTGTTGGGTTTATGCTTGGATTTGATACTGTTATTCTATTGGGATTGAACTGGAGAGTTCATCATACCTTCTTGAGGATGAAAACCCTCTAGAGGATGATCAATTTCGGTGGTGGAATATCCACCCTAGCTGATAATGGTGGTTTTCACTCAGAAAATCACATCGAGCTGAATGGAGTTGATAGATTCTTGTGAAGTTCTTGTTTTTGATCTAGTTAGACATCATTATAATAAGTTTAAGATGATTTTGGAGTTGTTTTGGAGCATATTCTTGTGTTTTGTGATAGTTACTTGTCTGGCTGTACATTTTGGACTGTACTATGTAGAATGGGTCTATTTTGATTAGTAATTATTGTTGAAGTTTTTGTTGCAAAGTTTGTTTGGGATGCATTTGTATTATCTTCGTGCCTCATTTCAAATTATTTTCAGTGGATATTGGGTAGTGTTATAAGTGCTGTGTGGAGCTGTCCCTTCCAAGGCCGTATAGACCTGTGGGTGATTAAATTGAATTTCACAAAATGAAATCTTTTCATTGGAGTCTTCTTTGATATCTGTTTGGAGTGTTATGGAGTAAGTTTAATGATGTATGGAGTTTGCTAAGGGTCATTTTACATTTGAGCTGCTTGTAACTCTAAGTCTGATTTCATGGTGTCATACAACAGAAAGACGACCTCTAAAAATGCAAGTCGGTCATGTTCTGATATCTCATAGGCAGTCTTTAGGGCATAAATTTAGTGTATCTTTGAGCTGTAATAACTGATATATGTTGGAGTGATCTTCCTAGTGCTAGTGCCATTCTTCCTTGACAGGGCTGTCCATACAAGTGACATAAGACAAAACCTGTAGAGATTGATCTTTATCATCAGTCTTCAGATCAGAATCAATTGGATTATCAAATGTTTTCATAGATGTGATTTGCAATTGTTTATGTTGCAAGGGCATCCATGATATAAGTCTTCAATCATATTTGCTCAAATACCCTAGTTGATAATTTCTTATTTCTGAGTTGTGATATTATGAACATTGTAATTACTTTGTATACCAGGGATAACTTTAAGGAACCCCCCCTAAAAAAACCTATAAAATCTTGGCGAATCCTAGCTCGACGCCAAAAAAATGCTGGCGAATCTATACCTATTTCGAAAAAAAAAAAATTTCATTGGCAAATTTTTTCAAATTTGTCGACATTGTTTTTTTGTTGGCGAATTGTATATAGATTTAAAAAAAAATTCCTTGGCGAATTATAGTTGTATTCCAAAAAATTTAATAAATTAGGTGGCAAATTATAGTTGTATTCCAAAAAGTAAAATAAATTGGGTGGCGAATTATATAGATATTAAAAAATATAAAATAAATTAGGTGCCGAATTATATAGATATTCAAAAATATAAAATAAAATATTTGGTGATTGTGCTGGCAATGTTTTAAAAAATCATAGTGTGGTTGGCGAAAATATCAAATGTTATATTATAATGTCTAATCTTCTTAGCGAATTTATAGTTTATTTAGTATCAGAATCAATGGCATTAGTTGAAGTTCCATTCCGGGCTGCAGTTCTGACACACCCATCTTTCTACATAAAATCTCCAGAATAGAGACAAGTGTCAAGTAACAACGATTCTGATTAACAAAAATCAATAGATAATTATTTTAATTTTTTTTTAAAAGGATACATAAAAAGAATATAGATTCATCCACTATAACACAAACTTTATGACTTCAGAAATCAACTCCTCAAGCTTCCATTCATAACACATTTATTGAAAATAACAGAAATATATAGTAACACTAAATTATATAAATATTGAAATATATAATAATAAGTCTTTTGCCACAAGAGTCTTAGAGTATTCAGAGCATGTTTAAGGAAATAACATAAAACTAAGAAGTATGATCACATGGCAGTCATTTGGTCTTCCTCTCGAGTCACTTCATTTTCCTTGTCCTGTTCACCAGTAGCAGTCAAGTCCACTTGTGTTCTCAGTTTCACCTTGTATCTTCTGAACCTACTAATTATGGGTTTTAAAGTCCTGGCACTTGGTGTATAGGTATTCTTTGCATGAACTTTCCACTTATCTATCATTCTCTCCACATCTGTTACTGTCATATAGACATCATGAATTCCACGCCTAAAAGTTGTGAGATACGATGCTATATGTCCAAGCTTCCCTAGTGATTCACCATTAACTGTGGCAACATGCTCTTCAGTAAGCCTCTTCTTAAAATTTTGCTTTACTTCCTTGACATCAAGCAAGTTCTCTCCACTTTAATCTAAAATCTCTACATCTAAGATGGTACAATTGTTTTTAAGATTAGCCATGTCAGTGAAATGTTGAGCCAAAATTCTTCTTATTTGTCCACTAAAATCCCCTAGCATAGACCTCTTCCACTCTAGTGCATCTAGCCAAGACGTAGAATCATTCTCATTTGGATCATTAAAAATTTTCTTAGCTACAAGAATATTTGTATCAATTTTCATCATTTCTTGTATCTCTATAAAGTCTGTGAGTAGATTTCTGTCTTCCCTCTTTAAATTTCATAACTTTGCAATTAACCCTTTCCTTTTATCAGAAAGGAGGGGATATAGTTTCATAACCTCCTTGATGTACAACAAACCATCAATGGTGACTCACTCTACCCATTGCTTAGTGGCCTTACCTAGAGTTTCAGAGCTCTTGATTTGTTGCAACATGCTAGGATGCATTCCATCAATAGAAACACTCGGAGTTACATCAGAGGATTGAGAAGTAATATTCAAAGTAGATTGAATGAAAGATGCCAAAGAATTCACCTGGGCTTGCAGCTTTCTATTCTCCTGTTGCGGAGCTTTAACTCTCTTTGCTAGCATGCATTGAGAGAATTTTAAATGATATAAATCACCTTCCACCGTAGGAGGACCCATGTCAATCTTGGTCATATTTAAATCTACTTATGTGACTTCATTTTCATTTTTATCCCCGATGGGGTCTGCAATCTCTAAGATCCTATGCCCTAAGGAAGAATTTGTTACCATTTGAGACATCCTCTTAGCATTCTTAGGCTTAGGTGTAGTTACAGTGTCAACGTTTATGCCTACTGTTGGGGGATATCTCCTCTTTTTCTCAAAAACTTTCTTTAGCCAAGAAGGGGAAGACAAAACTATACCTCTCTCACTTGCACCCATGACAACTCTCTCTGGCTGATTAGGAGTATCTTGCATGGGAATTTCATTTGATATGAGCTGGATTCTTAAACAATGAATGAAAACTAAAAGTACCCTCATTAACAATATGTTGATAAATGGAAGAATCATTACCAGGTGAAGGAGACACAACAGAAGTCATGTGATCTACCTACAATTGTTGTAAGGCATCCAATTTCTCCACTTGTGGTTTTACGAATGCAAGCTAACCATCCTATTCACATACACATTTTAGTTTTAGTTTCCTATTATCTTCAGGCTACTCTCCATCCCCACCACTACTAGATTGTGAACCAACTCTGTGATGAGGTATCTCCACACCAGTTGAAGTTTTCTAAATTCTGGAAGCCTAGGAGGTTCCTTGCTCTCTTGTTCCTGATTCTTTATGCACAGAAGAAGAACTAACATGCTCTTGAAATTTCCCCTTAATATCAAGATAATAGTTCTTTGCACATGCAACAACTAGGTTTGGATATGGAACAATAGATGGGAAACCTTGTTAGGATTTTTTGGGCTATAGGTGACTTAGGGTTTTTCTCTAATTGAGCCCAAAAATCCTCCAAGTTGAAATCTATATGACTTAGCTCGGTATCCTTCACCTTAGCTAAATTATTCTCAATAAACAAAAGTTTCATCTTTACTTGTTTGAGAAACCAGTAAACAAAAGCGTCTGTAACTGCTAAAGGTACCGAATAAATCTCCAAAAGGTTTTTTGTAAACAAATAGTCTGGACTCATGCAAAATAATTGTTCTTCCCAATTCCCACCTAGTTGACTTAAAGTATTCAAATTTGTCACTATAAGAAATGGGAAAGAAAGAGCACAAATTAGCCAACCTGGTTGCGAAAGCTCGTGTTCAACACCTATAGAAGACGTAGTCTAGAGCTCCTCCAAAGCACACTAGTGAAAAATTAAAAATGCAGAATAACGTGTCTACAAGGGTTACAAACCCAATAAATTGTTTCCATAAATTGCATTAAATTCGGTGGCATGTACTATTGTACGATTCATAATTGCGCTGCATAAATTGCCTTCCCAAAAATGTGCAATTGTGCTTTTCACGACATTCCTTATTTATTACGAAAGGACATAGGTCTGATTGTTAGATGATCGCAAATTGATGACATAAGTTCTATTTGGGGAAAAAGTACTAACACACCCAATTTCCCAAATTTGTAGTTGTACAGTTGAGGACTTTCGCTCTGCCGCGCTGCCACCTTGACCTTTGCACAATAATCAATATAAATATATTATATATTTTATATATATGTCAATCGTTGATCTAATAATATCTAACGGTTGCTAGTTGATTCCAGAGGATTTTGTTAGCAATGTGTAGCATTAGAGATCTACCTTCATTAATGACAAGTGAGTCATGACAAACTGCACAGATTAGCCAATGCGAATTTCCATGGTACAATAGGGGCAATTAAACAGAGTTGCTTGTTATTTATTATCCATTTGTCACGGCAGTACATGTAATGTATATATGATAGTATTTATTGTTTCAACCTTATATTGCATTACTAAATTTCAGATAGTAGAAGAATCAATAGACTGTAAAGTTCAAAGTAATGGCTTTCATTACAGTAGCTGTGCGGAGAAAGTAAGTTACCAAGTACTTATTTTATGATCATTCATGATTTTGAATTTAACTGTGTGATAGAGTTCTCAGTTCACAGATGTAGAATAGTAATAAGAATAGTGGAAAATTTTGTTTGTGTGTCGCTATACAGGATGTTATTGCTTTGCATGTCTTAGAATAAAGAAATATAAGCATTCATCAAGTGGAATAAATTGTGTCAAGAATCGACACTTTAAACATTTGCAAATGATGCATTCTATTATGGGTGGTGGGTTGAATCTTCCACACATGCATGCATGTATGAGAAACTAGAAATTTGAATTGACACATGGAATTGGTATTACAACTCAATTTCCAGTGACCTCGAGAAAATCAATTTAATTCTCCTTTACTGGCCTTATTGTTACACATGCCTAGTGGTTTCTTGTACATATAAAGCAAGGTTCTATAGTGAATCATTGACTATTATTATGAATGAGGACAAATTAAATTTGTAGCGGACCCATTGTCTGTTAATAGGATAATTATGGACTACAGTGAAATATTCATTACGTGTCATCAAAAAGAGGAACTAAAATGATTTTGGAGGATCAAAGCAAGGTTTGAAGTTCGAAGGATAGGAGTTTTGTTTGGAACTTTGAAGTTGGTAAGAGGTTCATGTACGATGTAATTCCCCAATCTTTTTGAAGGGTGATGTTAAATTTTACTAAATAATATAGAAGTAATTATAGTTTGAAATTGACATGAGTTCAATGGTAAATTGTAATGTATACAGATTATAGATGGTTCAAAGAATCAAATTTTCAATATTAAATAACACTGCGACTGTTTTTGTCTAAGGCATTTAGGGCTTATCCTTCTAATTCATCATTGACCTGTGTAGCCAGTTTCCACAACTTAAGTTGTTCTTTTATCCCCTTGGTTGTTGTCGAGTTACTGGCCCCTTTGCTCTAAGTTACTGGCCCTGAGCCCCTTTATTTTATTCTAAGTCTAACTATATAATAATAATAATAATTACATTATATGATTAACATCATATATTATATTGTTATCAAATAATAATATAATATATGATAATAATTATAAAATATATGATATTACATACTATAATATATATAATAATTATATTATATTATATATGATAATAATAATATAATAATAAATTATAATTATATTATATAAAATATGATATCATTATAAATTTATATATTGATATCGATTTCATTTGGTGGGCTACAAAATACTTTTCTCAGGCATTAATTTTTAATTTATTAAATAGTTCTGACAAGTTTAGAGAATCGTTGTTAGTCGATCCTTACACAAGCCGAAGATTGACGCTACAAAAAATCTAGACAATGAATAAATGCATCTGTCAGTTGAGGCGTGTGTTCATTAACGATCTTCCTTTAAATCCTAGAGGTCTCCAGCAAAATGACACTCGATTGGCTTGTTCAAAATATAGCATGGAGACTCCCATAAGGCTCTGCTGCAATAAGTGCTAGGTCGCCTTTCTGAGCCATATCAGAGATGGTAGATTGATGAACATTTGTAACTAGCAAAATTGACTCTTCCTTGAGGTAGTGAAAATGGTCATCAGTAAAGACTTCTTGGTCTTCGAGGATAGATATAGGGTAAATTCAAACATTTTCTCACTCTTTCTAGCTTCTTTGTTAGACCTAGGAGAGGCAAAGGTGGATGCAGTGATGATTCTATAGGGGGTATTCACTCCAGATATTCTTTTGGATGATGTAGACATGGTGATTTATGTAGAATTGGGGGTTAGCATCTCGTGGCTGAGAGACCTGGAGAAGTTGTGGGAGGGACAGGAGGGTGTAGCTAGGCAGCCGTTCCTGCTAAACATGAATGAGCAACAACTGGGAAGGCATAGGATTTAGGCGGCTCATGGGAGACACTTCCTTCAGTGGGTAATTGGAATGGACACAAAGGAGACTCTAGTATAGCTTGAATACTTCATAGCCATTGTGAGTGAGGGGGAATTCTATTCGTAGTGGCCGTAGGAGTGGTCAGGCTCCCAGGGCCACTTTTTTTGGTGATTTCTGTGCTGGGGTGGTAGGGTAGCAAGTTTTCAAGGAGTTTCTTAGTCAAGGGGCTAGGGATTTCTATGGTACTATGGTAGCCTTTCTGGTGCTGTGTGTTTTTGGAGCCTGGGCTAGCCACTAGAGTGGTTTTTGTATTAATATAGTTTCTCGAGTTTAAATCTTTTTGTAATTATATAATTACCCAAGTGTAAATCTTTTTGTATTAATATAATTACCCAAGTGTAAATCTTTTTGTATTAATATAATTTCTACTTTATTATTGATGCAACGATGTTAATGTGTTCATTTTATTCTATTAGTTATTATATCATCAAAGTGGGCTCGACTTCATATAAATATTAAAGGAGCTGTAGACTCTAACAAAATGTTTCGATGAATGTTACAATGTCAGATGGACGGGTGTAGTTGAATTTTGGAATGAAAGTCTAGAGCACTAGACTTGTGATCTCAAACCTCTGGAATCAATCAAGAGTTGTTAGATTTACAAAGATCAACAGTTGAGATTATACAATAGTTTTCAAATTTTCAATTCTACCGCTCGATGTACATGCTATATTAAATAATTAATTCAGGTTGCAGACTTTCATGCCATCTTTAAATTTCATTTAAACTTTGAAGTGGGAGTACTTAGTACAAGTGTACAACTAAAACTACATACTTATACTGAACTTTAATAAAAGAATTTACCACTTTTCACTCGCTTTACTTCACAATTGGCACTTAGCATTTAGCAATTTTAATTGATACTACTTGGAAGTGAGAGGGTCAAGAACTCAAGTGACAAGGAGATTGTAGTGCACCAAAAATTTTAATATCGGTTGTGCGATGCCACGGATTCACTCAGTGCCAGTCTTTGTTTTCATCTTTTCCGAGTAAGTGAAATATTGAAATACTTAATTCCTATTACTATTGTTATTACTGTTATCCTTGAGACTTCAATTTTTTCAATCTCAAGGTTTAGGGTTGAGTGTTTACAAGCATGTCTACTAGCACTACCAGACCGAAAATTGGGAAAACCAAAGAAAAAGAAAAAATAGACTATGTTAGACTCCTTAAAATCCCAGGTTTTATAGATGATGTATACGCCTAAAAATGACACGACTTTGTCTAAATAAATATTCTTAATATTTATTTAAGTCTAATTCTTCTATCAATAAATAAATAAACAAATTTATTTATTCGATTCATATTCCTCTAAAGTTAATTAAATATCAAAATATTTAATTACCTCTTCTAAAGTCAAAATGAAATAAAATCCTTTATTTAATTAAATTCTTCCAAACAATTAAATAATTCTTAATTATTTAATTAAATCAAATTATTCTTCCAAATTTAAATAAATCAATCAAATTTATTTAAATTCTCTCAATCTCTAAAAATAAAATACAATAAAAGAATTTATTTATTCTTCCAAATCATGCACAAACAATTAAATAAATTTATTTATTTAATTTGCTTTCTTATCTTCTAATTCCTCAAAATATCTTTCAAATCTTCTAAAAATAAGTCTTCTTCTTCATGCACATAAAATTAAATAATTTATTATTTAATTTCTCTCAAATCATGCAAAAGCAAATCACAAGTTGAGTTAACTATCTCAATCAACCTTGTTTTTATCAATATCTTTTAAATTAGAAAAAAATTCTAATTTATGAAAGCATATCTTATCTTTATAAAAAAAAGCAGTTAACTCAAACAAAACAACTTTTGTGTGACACATGTCTTCTTTCTATTCGCGCACATTCTCTCAACTGTTCTATACCGTTGATCTTCTCATTCTTTCTATACCATTGATCTTCACTCTCTCAAGTCTATAAATTGAACCCTCTTCTTCCATTTCATTCATCTAAGCTTTTAGTATCATTACTCTGTAGAATTAACAGTGCACCTTTGGCACCCAAATCCATTCATAGCTTGCGATCACCCTTTGGTTGTATTGAAGCTCATCTTCACCACAAGAAGTATCATAGCCATCTCTCCATCGTCATCTTGAAAGACAAAGAAAGGAAGTACGCTTTTGAGGGCTTCAATATTCATACAAAGATCAATTGAGACTAAGCGAACAATGGAAGTAATAAAGTAGCAAGGTTTGTACGGTTTATTCTTTGTTATTTGAATCTTTGTTTACTTGCAATTTCTATTGAGATTATTGGTTTATTGATTGAGTTTAATAACTTTGACAATATTTCTAGTAACAGATGAATACCATGATATTTATGACCTTATAATTTTTGGAAGGTTTACCTTAGTACTTAGGTTTTCATTGGAGATTAAGGTATGTCAAGTGCAAGCTACACAACTTGACCCAAAAAAACTAATACCAATTAATGAGATGACTGCACCATGGGTGGTTGGATTGGAATGCTTGATGTTACCTGAGGTTTTCCCTTGCCCTGAATTTATCATGGTTTGTGCCCAGAATTATGATGAAAAAAGAAAAGCAATAGTTAAAAAAGATAGTCAGGAAATAATTCTTCCCATCAATGGAGAACATTCTGGCAAATTGTTGGGTTTTACTGCTGAAGAATGTGGAGCAGTCCTCATAAACCTAGCAAAACTTGCTAATACTTATGAAGCAGTTAGTGAAAATAACAAAAAAAGATTTATCAAATCTCTAACAGCGGATGGTGTCCAACTCAATCAGAATCATAAGCCTCCTTATAAAATTGATATTTTTAGATCATGGGTCTAGGATACTATTTCCATGCTAGTGTTTTGCCTTGGATTGGATAATAATAGTGAAGTGGATGCAAGCCTCCTTGAAATGGTATACAATATCCATCAATTCATGCCACCTGCTAAATACAGATTTCTTGAGCACATTGCAAAATCCATGCATTGTCAGTTTTTAATGATTAAACAAAGCCAAAGTGAACCTTCCACTCCTGGTGCCAACAAAAAGACATTTAGGTTCACAACCTACTTGTGCTATTTTTTTCTAGTGTAGTTTACTGGGATGTTTCAGGAGAACAAGCTTCAAATTCAACGTCAACAAGATAAAATTGGACTACTCAATTGGACCCATAAGATAAAGATGTATCATAATCAAAAAAACTACAATCATTTTGTGGACTACTTTTTGGCTCCATTCTATGAAACCATTACAAATAATCCAATGCCTAGATTGCCCGAGTCCTATAGAAATTGCATTCAACTGGGAAAAGAAATACAATTGGCTGACTGGTACTTCATGGAGGAATATACTGTCCTAAGATTTTATGGATTAGGAGCATAGCCCCACAAACTTCCAATACATGTGACAAAGAGGGTTTTTGCATTGGAATACATACGTTAGATGGAGAGTACTGATTAGTTGTACTTTGTTAGTCAGCAAAAGAAGAGCATATTTCCTTCCTTACCTTTTTCATGTGGAGGGTTCACATTCAAGAGAAAAGCATTCACTCTGGCACATGAAATTCTACAACTTTTTAAATTTGATGTTGACTCTCACTAGCAGTATGACCCATGTGATGTGATTAAAAAAGGCTTGTGGCCAATAAGAACGCTCCAACTAAAATTCAACATGAGAGTAAACCCTTGCTAGAAATGTTGAAAAACAAGAATTCTTGGGAGAAGGTGAGAAAAGTCATGGAAGAAATTGCTACTCAAAGAGGTATTTCTTTTGAAAAATTGTCATCAGAAATAATGGGATTGCTTCCAATTCCACAAACACAGAGAGATGCACTTGTTAGGGTTAGCCAACAGAAGATATCAATTAAATACAAATAAAGATTAAACAGAGGATTGAAAATACACAAAAATAATAACAGTGAGAGACAAGTTTTAATGTGGTTCGCCCAAACTCGGGCTACGTCCACCAATAGAGAGTCCAATATTATTATCCAGTAAATCAAACTGATTACAACTATCAATCCTTGCAACTCAATACCACTGCAAATGCTACAATATAATATCAATAAAAACCCTAACCTTTAGCCGCTTTTATCAAGCCTTATGTCAGTTACAAAAATAGGGTTTTTTTATGTCAGCTAATAGAAAAAAAACTCCTGATGCCTTTATAAAATAATAAAATTTATTTGAGGTTTCGAGGGCACTGCCCCTCGACCTCACCTTGTATCATGACAGGGAGCACACCAAGGGTGCTGCCCTTGGACCCACAAGGGGCACTGCCCCCAAATCCCCGCAAGGGGCACTGCCCCTTGACCACGTTAAATAATTTGGGGGGAAATCGCGTAAATAAAAGGGGTAAATTTAACCTCCAAGTCTGATTAGGCTCCATATAACAACAATCTCCCACTTGGAGACTGATCAGATTCCACACCATATCATCCCCCAGTTGGAGACTGATCATAATACCGCTGACCCTATAACTCCCACTAGAAATAAGCACCCTGGACTCTGCTGTTCTAATTTTATTATTTTCAGTCTTGAAGACCAAGCGAAGCTGAAGAGGAGCTCAACTTCTCCCTTGTCACTGCATTTGTAAACATACCGGTGGATTTTCATTTATATGTATCTTTTCTAGCCTTAACTATCCATCATCCAACATCGATCGAATGAAGTGATACCTCAACTATATGTGTTTGGTCTTTGAATGCAAGGCAAATTTCTTTGCAAGATGTATGACACTTTGGCTATCCGTAAACAAATAATTGTTAGCCTGTTGTTTGCCCAATTCTTCCATGAAAGATTATAGCCATATCATCTCCTTGCTTGCCTCTGTTCTAACTACATACTCTACCTCCATGGTGGATAAAGCAACCACCTTTTGCAGCCATGAGATCTGACTCACTATTGTCCCACCTACAATAAAGAATAGAAGTCATTTTAACAACCGGAGAAAAAATCTCATCAAAATCAATGCCCTTTTTCTGTGCAAATCCTTTTACAACTAACCTGGATTTAAATCTTTTCTTACCTCCGTCTTCCTCTTTCAGCCTATAAACCTATTTGTTTGGTAAAGCCTTTTTACCTACAGGCAACTTACATAATTCCCAAGTTTGATTTTTCAGCAAGGAGTCCATTTCTTCTTTCATTGCAAGCTCCCACTGAACCTTTGTATCCACCTACATAGCTTCATCATACCCTTCTGGTTCACCAACATCTATTAACAAAATAGAATACAAAGAGGGAGAAAACTTTTTAGGAGGTCTACTTAGCCTTGTTGACCATCTAACATTCATTGGAGTTTGTGGTATTTCTTGTTGTTGTTGCGGAGCATGAGGAATCACTGGAACATCACTATTTGGAGTATCATCCAACACCACATAATCCTTTTATTTCTTCTCATGATGCTACAACTGATCTTTGTACAACACCTTCTCATTGAATACATCTCTGCTTCTCACAATTTTCTGATTTTTAAAATCTCAAAGCCTATAACCAAATTCATCAATGCCATATCCTACGAAGGTACATTTTTTTGATTTTGCATCTAGCTTAGTTCTATTTTCAGAATCTACATGTGCAAATGCTTCACATCTGAAGGTTTTGAGAAAAGAATAACTCACCTTCTTACCTGTCCATACTTCCTTTGGAATACCACAGCCCAAAGGAATTGAAGGACCTTTGTTAATTAAATATACAACAGTGTTGATAGCCTCTGCCCACATGTTTAAAGGCAGCCCAACATGCAATCTCATGGTCCTTGCATGCTCCATTATTATCCTATTCATGCACTCAGCCACTTCATTCTCCTGTGGAGTCCCTAGAATTGTTTTCTGCCTATGGATTCTATTAAAGGAACAATAATCCTCAAATTGTTTGCTGCAATACTCACCACCATTATTAGATCTGAGACATTTTAATCTTTTACCCATCTCATTCTCAACCAAGCTTCTTCATTTCTTAAATGTTTCAAATACATCAAATTTCTACCTGAGGAAATAAATCCAAACATTCCTAGTTGCATCATCTATGAATGTAACATAATACTGAGAGCCACCAAGAGAAGATACCTAAGCCAATCCCCATACATCTATATGCACAAGCTCCAACATTTCATCTTTCTTTTGTTTCCCATCCTTAAGAAAAATAACTCTCTTTTGTTTGCCATACACACAACTTTCACAGAAATCCATATTAATACATTTTAGACTTGGTAAAACTTTCTTAGAATGAAGTACCTTCATACCTTTTTCACTCATATGCCCAAGTCTGTTATGCCACAATGTTGCCTCAAAACCTGCAGCAACTGTTCCTAAACCTGTTTGGTTTTTCTCTACAACAACTAAAGTAGAAGGAACAGTATGACCGGTACAAAGATATAAGGTGCCTACTTTTACACCTTTTGCTACTATTAAGGCACCTCTTGTAACCTTCCAATTTTTATCAGTAAATGTAACAATGCAACCTTCATCAGCTAGCTACCCTGCTGAAATTAAATTCCTACTTAGACTTGGAATGTGCCTTACCTCTTGTAGTAGCCAATGATTCCCATTTTGAAACTTAATCTTGATTCTTCCCTTTCCAACAATCTGACAGGGTTTGTTATCTCCCGAATAAACCAGCCCAAAATCCCCTTGGACATAATCAAGAAGATAACTTCTATGGGGCGTAGCATGAAATGAGGCCCCTGAATCTAAAACCTACGAATCATCAACATTATCTAGGGAAAGAATCAAAGCATCATCTTCAGATTTATTTCTTATCACATTTTCCTCCTTATTGCCTTCTTGTTTGTCTCCTTTATTCTTCCGAGACCAGTAATCTTTCTTTAAATGACCTAGTTTCCCACAGTACCGACAATCCTTCTGTCCTCTGGATTGGGACCTCTTGTCCTTTGATTTTCCTTGTGACTTCCCATGATCTCCAGAACCTTTTCCTCTCTCCTTTGATTTGCCCCAACTTTTTGCATTCAAAACATTACCTGATGTGGACCCTCCTGAGCTTTTCCATTGCATTTCCTTGCTAAGGATAACACCAACAACATCATCAAATTTCAAAGTATTCAAACTAGAGACAAAGTTACTTACAACCATTACCAAACTATTCCAGCTTTCTAGCAAAGAACATAAAACCAAGAGAGCCCTCATCTCTTCATCAAATTTCACTTTTACAGAAGTTAATTGACTGGTAATCATATTAAACTCATTTAAATGATCTATCATAGATCCACCTTCAATCATTTTAAGATTAAACAAACGCTTCATGAGAAATACCTTATTTGAGGCTGAGGGTTTTTCATACAATTTAGCTAAAACTTTCATCAGTTCATCTGTTGTCTTTGTTTCCATTATATTGAATGCCACTGATGGTGCCAGGCACAACCAAATGGTTCCCAGTGCCTTTCTATCTAGAAGATTCCAATCTTCATCAGTCATTATTGCCAGTTTCTTGGCTATTCCTTCCAATGGCCTCCATAAATCCTTCTAATAGAGATAATCCTCCATTGGCATCTTCCATAACTGATAGTTCTGCCCATCAAATTTATCTACCTTCAATTTACCCTCATCCGCCATTGCTCCCACTGAACCGTGAGACCTTCCTGCTGACAATAATTAAACACAACCTAGCTCTGATACCACTTGTTAGGGTTAGCCGGTAGAAGATATCAATTAAATGCAAATAAAGTTTAAACAGAGGAATGAAAATACACAGAAATAATAACAAGAGACAAGTTTTAACATGGTTCATTCAAACCCAGGCTATATCCACCAATAGAGAGTCCAATATTATTATCCAGTAAATCAAACCGATTACAACTAGCAATCCTTGCAACTCAATACCACTGCAAATGCTACAATACAATATCAATAGAAACCCTAACCCTTAGCTTCTTTTATCAAGCCTTATGTTAGTTACAAAAATAGGGTTTTTTATGTCAGCCAATAGAAAAATAACTCCTGACGCCTTTATAAAATAATAAAATTCATTTGAGGTTTTGAGGGCGCCGCCTCTGAACCCCCACGGGGGCGCTGCCCCTTGACTTCACCCTGTATCATGACAGGGAGCGTGCTAGGGGCACTGCCCCTAGACCCCGAAGGGGTGCTACCCCTTGACCCCGTCTTGGGGGTGCTGCCCCCAAACCCCCGCAAGGGGTGCTGCCCCTTGACCCTATTAAATAATTTGGGGGGAAACTGCGCTGATAAAAGTGGGGTAAATTTAACGTTCGAGTCTGATTAGGCTCCATATAACAACACTGATAAATAAGAGATTCAACAATTTCTATATAAAAGCTGCTAAAAAATCTAAGTGTACGAAAATTCTAGAGAGTCTAAAATAAGCTTGTACAGAGGAATATTGGTCACAATAAAAAAATTTTGCCTTTTGGTCTATGAGGAAGGATCTTGGTGATCCAAAGCTATTGCAGCTCTCGAAGACGTCTCAGAAGATGAAGAGTTCAACAAATTCTAGGATAAAGAGCATCCCTCTAAAGCTCAAGCAACTAATGTTGAAAGTGATGATGAGGATGAAGACCAACCCAAAGATCTTAGTGCCTATGTATTCAAACCTTGTATGAGTGAGACCACATGACAAACATATACTAAAGGGGCATCAATAGCCCAAAAATTGGGTTATGAAGGTGGTGGTTTGGGGCCCATAGGAGAAGGCATTTGGATGGTACCAGAGGTATACTCTAGAAAACCTAATGATCTTCTACTTGAGATTGGAGGTGATGAACAAGCCAAAGGGCATACACATACAGATCAGGAGATTAGATTTGTTCTAGCTTTATATCCTTAGAGTGAGATTCAATTACTAACAGTAACACAAGGGTCTTTTGATCTACATGTTTCTCATTCTTTTCTTGTAGGAGATGGTGGACATTCTAATGCTACTGGTGGCAAATTTGGCGATGGTACATGTATTAGTAGTAGTAGAGGTCAGCAAGAGATGCAACAACAAACTTGGAAGAGGCCATCAACAACATTAAATGAAACTATAGACAAACTTAAAGAGCAAGGCCTTGTGAAGACTAAGAAGAAGAAGGTTATGGCAGGTTTTAATTCCACATCCACTTCAAAGTAGTTATTTCTAGAAGCAACCCCCCTCCTATTGTTAGTGTGACTGGGACAGGAATGGCTAATACTCAGCCATAATTAATTAGAGATGCTGCCAACACTATAACTACTCCTCCATTCAAAGTTATGTCAACTATTATAGATTGTGATTACAAAGCTGAGTTTGAAAAGAAAGCAAAATTATCTAAAAGTCAGAAGAAGCAAGTGCTAGAGATAGAGACTACTGCAACTTTAGAGCCTACAACAACCAGGGTATTGACTACATTTGACCCAAAAAATAAAAAAAATGGATTACATGATTATTGTGCCCAAAGTTCAAGATAAACTAGAGGACCAGATGCAACAATCTGACTATGAGGTGAGCACCATCCAAGTGGATTTTTCTAGAATGAAAAATTCTGACAAAATTAATGTATCAAAAAAGAACAATGAAGTGGTGTACACATCATTGCTAAAGCAAGAGAGAGAGAGAGAGAAAAAGGTATGATTGTTTTTAATTTCCTGGTAACCTTGTTGAATATATTGTCTACAAATTAGAGTTGTAAGATAGACAAGTCACATGTTCCAGTAATTGAGTTGCAACAGAAGGAAAATATATTCAGTGATGTTAATTCCATTCATATTGCTCTTTTTCATTTGACTTTGTGATTTACATAATAGGGTGGAGACTTTTATAGGAAAGTTATAGGCAAACATAGCAAGTGAAAAAGCGAAGAGGAAAGGAGTAGAGAACAAGACCAAAGAATAAGAGAAAAGGATAAAAAACTCTGACTCTACATCTACAAGTGAAGTGAATAAAAAAACAGAGGAGGAAGTGAATAAACTGAAGGAAATATTAAGTGAAAGTAAAAAACTATGATATTCAAACAACCAATTCAGAAAAATTAGAACAATCCTTAAATGAAGCCAATACCAAATTGGAGCAATCAAAAAAATTAGGATATATGTGGCAAGAAAATATGGAGAGAGAGAGAGAGAGAGAAAATTCTCTAAAAATTTGTAGAAAAAACTGAAGAATGCAGAAAATGAAATAAAATCCCACCAAAACAAAGTATCTGAATTATATAGAAACACAATGGTTTATATAAAAAGTAACATTTGGGAGAAAATAATGAAGAGGATTGATGATATGTCTAATATTTGAATTCATTGATGATCTAGTATTATGTAGTAATACACTCAAACAATACATTGCTGAAAATGGAGACATGACAACTTCAAGACAGTTAGATGCAAACAATTTTTGCAATCAATCTACATAGCTAGTGGTGAAGAATTGGAATCCAAAGGAATTTAGAGCTGTATTGATGCCACAATAAAGGCCTCAACTATCATTAAAAAATGTACGAAGCTAGAACAAGCACATGAACTTTTGGTACAAGCTGCATTATTGACAAAGTAGCTGCAAACAAATGTAGAACACTTCAAAAAGATTGGTTTACTGGTGGCTTTTGACCCATCATACCGATACATTGGAAAGGATGTTTTCAAAAAGAAGATGGAGGATAAAATGAACTTCGACAAGGACTAGTTTCCTCAAAATCTTGATGAGGAAATTTTTATGGATTCCATCGTACCACTGATAACCTTGAATGCAACTTTGAGTGATACATTCAAGTCAAGTAACAATATTAGTTATAAAATATTATCACAGTTACAACTCAGTAACCATGGGTTAAGAAAAATTACACTTCTATCAGATGAAGAGTGGAGCACTCTACAAAAGCTGATACAATGATTTAGTAACATGTGTTTCCAATGGCATCAATACCAGAATGACTAGGCTGTTGGACTGCTGTCTCTAGTTTTTGGCATCCATTCTTTTTGTTGTCTATCTGGACTACCCTAGGGGCTTCTTTGTAATGGGTTCGACACCCTTGGCTTGTCTCTTATCTAATAAAAAACATATGTTTCCAAGTTCCAACAGAGCATTGTGTAGAGTTGGTTTTGAGAAAGTTATTGTACATTGTAAATGTAATACTTCAGTCTTCAATGTATTCTAATTTCCTTCGAACCTTCAATGTTCATTTGAAAATCAATATAACACTGAAATCCTTTTATGTGTTGAAATTATCTGTATTATTTAATTGCCCACTTCATATTAAATATTTGCTAATGGTGTATATTAATAATATAATATGCTATAGCATTATTGATATATTTCAATCTAGAACTCATAAAATACTCATGAAAAATCATGCAACATGCAAGAAACTGAAACTTACAACTCTAGAAATATGGGCAACCTATTAGAATTGTATTATATTTCACTGTTCAAAACTTCCCCAATCTTCCAACAACATTACAAAGTAGTACTTGTATCTTATTTACTTCTCAAAATTTCCAAAATCTTCCAACCACACAAGAATGAGTAACACAGTTCTTTTATAGACCAAGAATGTGTACTCAACATTGATTACATTGTCATTTCAAATAGGTTCTGGATACAATGCACCACCAACATGGAATTGAGAACATTAATTTCATTTGAGAGAAGAAAAGAGGAGTAGATGGACTTTGGGAGATGTGTAGCTGCCTGAAGATCTGCCTCATTAATGTTGGGGAAAAGGTGGTTGGCCTGTTCAATCCTGTGACCCATACTTGTCCTTCCATTCACTGTATGTCTTTTTAGGTGGCCAGGAGAATGAGATAACCTCTGCAATCTTGCCATTATGACTGACATAGTTGGCATCCAAAATAGACTTTACATTCTTGTAGAATATATCAAAAGTTAATTCAACCAAATGTAGCTTGTCAAGTGATAAACCCAGCACCTGCATGGTTGGATCATCTTCATCACAACAAGTGAGAATTAATTGATGATCATTATCTATTATTTCTCTCTTCCACTTGTCCAGGTCCTTAGCCTTCCCATCAACCTCTAAAATATGTGGCAACCATTTAGTGTCCATCGTTTCTATTGCCTGCATATTTTCCCTCAAAATTGTATCCAATTTCAATTGAAAACTGGCCACATCCTCAAAATGTTTCAGTATAGCTCACACCAATTTCAGCTTAGGAGGTGCATGTACATCAAATCAAGAACACCTACGAAAATCTTTAACCTCTAAATTTCTTGGTAGCCACTTAGCTTTCACACTTGATAGTCTCTACTTATCAGATTCATGCTTCTCATAGGCTAGCCTTAATTTTTAGTAAGTCCTCGAGGTCTCCTCCACTCTAGCCAAGATTTTGGTCACTCTATTTTTGATCAAATTGGTGACCATGTCCTTTACTTTTTTCTCCTTTTCTTCTTTCAATTTCTTGTTATCCTATCAATTCTCTAATTTATGAAAGGAGAGGCTATGTGTCAAATGGAAGTGACTTTGCAGTCTGAATGATAGGGGGACTTTGAGTGGACCAAGCTCTAATTGTGGTTGCCCTTCATATTTGCTCAACCTAGCCATGGCCACTGCATATTTCTCCAATAATTCACTATAGTCTTTCTACAGTTTAATTGTTGTTGCCTCAGCAAATCGTGCAGTTTGTACATTTAGACTGGCAGCTTGAGGGGCAGGCGTGTCTGACACCCTTCTAATTATGACATTGCCAATCAATTCCTCCAAACCAACTTTTGGTTTGTTATCATTGGGGGCCAATGCCTAAATTGCCAAGGTTTAAAACCTTGGGTCAAATGCAGCACCATGCAAAGCTTTGCTGACTTGTTCCTCTATCATATCAGAGTCATCCCTTGTTATGGTATCAAATGTAATTGCATCTGATAGAGTCTAATGTGGTAGTAGTAGGATGTTGCTTATGGCTACAAGAGCCCTGCCTTCCTTTGGGGTTATTACATTGATATCCTTATTAACCTCACTCAAAACCCTTTGAGTACTAGTATCATACTCAGATGGGTCAGCACCACTCCTTGCTTCCTCAATTCTTCTTTGAAATTCTTCATTCTTTGTCCTCAACATGAATGACCTAAATTTAGGTGTGCTGACAAATGCATCATCTGCAATAAATTGGTTACATGCCAATACTCTCATATCTTCTGTATCAACTTCATTGTTAATTGTTGACCTTGTCAACCTATTATCTAGTGAAGAGTATGGCCTTATTCTTAATGGGGAACTCACCTGATGAGGAGGCTCTTGAATTTGTTCTTATACTGCTTCTTCCATCTGTTCCACAACTTCTGTCTCCACTTCTACCTCAAGGTCAATGATTTTTGCTCTCTTTGGAGCAGGGGAATCAGGGGATTCTTCCTCTCTTACATACTTACCCCTAGAATTGCTTGGTTGGTAAGATGGCCTCTCCTCACCTATAGGTGCACTAGCTATTAGTTCCTCTACCTTGGCAAAGATAATCTCAATTCTCCTTATGGGATCTTGCACTTCAGTAAAAGCCCTAGGGTATGTAGGATTGGCATTTCTCTTCATCTTCTCTCCCTTAATCACTACATTCCATTTATTTCTCAAAAGATATATCTCCTGCATTGACTAATAGTTTCTTACTATATCTTCATCAAAGATGACTTGATGGGGGTAACCAGGCCTATTGACCTTCAACCTTGTTTTGTGAATAAAACCCTCAGGGTCAAATTCTCTCACTTGCTCCATATTCATCTTGTAACACTGAAGCATGGAGCCAATATGATCTAATCCATTCTTATCAATTGTTATAAAATCACTGAGCTTCAATGAAGTAGGGATGAGTGACCCCTTCTTGTGCTTTCTGAAATGCTCCTTGTCAGCTTCATTTAATTGCCTTATGATTTCCATGAAGGCAAGCCTCTTGGGCACAAACTTAGGCAGAGTGTAAGGTGGAGCCTTACACCCATAAATCTTGATGCAATTAGTATTTGCATGTAGAAACCAATCTCCCTAGTTGTGTTCTATGTTCAAGTGTGGGGCCCTTTCCAAAGGTCTCAATAAATCCTTAACTTCTTTAGGTATTATGTCCCCCTCAGGTTTCAAGAAACCTAAGACCTTCCTTACAAAATGCTCCTCAAAAATAACATAACTAGCATCCTTAAAATGCATGTCAAGCATGTAAGTCCACATTTGCACTGGCATCATGTTACCTTGTTCATCTGTCATCCTCACATGTAAATCTTTATGCTAGTGGCCTGACAGAGAGAATAGGATCATGTGGCACATCAAAGAATACCATGTGAATTCCACATGGGGATCTATAGTATGCAGGTTGTTTTTTATTATCACCATCTACTTATACATTTTCTCAGCCAAGTAACCTATATAGTCATATGGATGTCTGGTTCCAAGATCTTGAATGCAAACTCTAATCATCATCAAGGATATTGGCATTCTGTTAGCTGCATCCCTCCCAAGCATATGTCATAAACTGTGGTAAGTTCTGACAAAATATTCCATGAATAATTTACAATGGAAGGGCTCCTATTCTCTGTCAAAATTTTTTACCAGGCCTCCATCAACTCCCCTTGGTCTATGCTTGGCCAGATTGAATGCTCTATAGGCATATCTGACAATCTTATACTTTTCTCTGAAGGCATTCAGGTCAATGGGCATACTGGTAGCAGGGTCTAAATTGAACATAGTTGAAATATAGGCTTTTGTGAATCTAATTATGATAGAACCATTTTCAGATAGAACATGCCTAGTTTTGGGGTCATATCTACTTGCAATTGCTTTGACCAGGTCTTGATTGATAAAGACATTAGAGCAAATAAACTTGGCCAAATTAAGCTTCTAGGCATGGCAAATAGGGGCTCTATAGTCTTCTCTATTATGCCAATGCTCAAATAGGCACCACACTGATACGGGTATCCTAGCATCTCTACAATTCACACACAAGTCATAGATTTTATCATTTTTTCCTACTTGTCCTAGCCTTGTTGCAACTTTCCTCAATGACCCGAGACATTGGATCATGAAGTCTTTGTCTAGACTATGTTTTGAGGTGGAAGGTTGGCTAGACTGACCCATCCTTCTAAACTGTGTTTATGCAATTAACCTAGGGATTCTACAACTATAAATTACTTCTTAACACTTTGAAATGAGCGGATAGTTGAATTGATGAGACACAGAGGAACATAAGCCACTTATTGGTTTTTGATGCTAACAAAGGTTTGGAATCACATCAACTTGTTCATTTTGAAGCTCCTTTCACTGGGAATGCAACTGTGATCTCAAAAATGATAGACAATGCCCTAAATTATGCCCTTATAATGCTAGATTTCTTGCCATTTGCGGTATTAATGGTGGTGGCAATGACCATAACTTAGTTCATGCAGCAGAAAGTTGAAAATCCTCATTTGTAAGAAATTTGAAATGGGGTCATTGATTCTTTCCTTACGTTCTTTAATCGACAACTAAGATCACGTGACTAGATTTGATAATCTTCGTCACCACCTTTGAAAAGTCCTTGACCAATCAGAATAAGGTAAATCAGCTGTACCTTCTCCATAGATCACATCACCTTTTTGTCTGGACCAGATGCATGGTGCCTCGCACTTCGTAGCCAGAAAAAACCCACCACTTACCTACCATGTGACAGTACGATCAAGCCCCCACGCACCCACCTTCCACTTTCTTTTCAATTCTTTAATAATGGAGTGCCTCGTGTCAGCATCTCGTGATAGTGCAATGAATATTCCCCTCAGAGAGATACCTCTGTGATGGAGTGTAGTCGTTGGATCAAAAGTTCTTCTATGGACCACTATCATATCGGTTGACAAATGGCAGTCATTTCGCATCATCAGGGGCGAGGGGTGTGACGTCATGAAAAAGGTACTGCGAAGCTATGAAATGCACTTTATTAAGCTTTAACCTAAGACTTAAGGCTTTGATTTTTATAGATGACAGCAGGTGAGACTAGGATTAGGGGCCGTTCAACTCACGGGTGTGAAGATATTAAGTTGTGACTTAAGCAACCAGTAACCTTCGACAGATAATCAACAAAGGGAAAGAAGAAAAAGTGCAGGAAGCACAAAGCATAAACACTTAGAATTTTAGGGATTGAAATAGATGAAACCAAGCGAACCAGAAGCCCTAAAGCCTAAGGAAGCACCACCAGGATGTTCTGCTGGACATCATGGCACAATCTGCTGGGGTCTGCTATTTTAAAATTGATAAAACACTATGACTGAGGAACCTAAATTTAGTGTTTCAATATTTATCTTATTAGTTTTACTCAGAGTAAATTTAATGCTTTAAAAAGATATTGAGTGTTCTGAGTGATTACAAGGATTCTTAAGTAGAGTTGGTTTAGGAACTAATCAAATTATGGTAATGCAACACGTTATTCTATAGTTTACAAGAGCTGGAGCCTGGGAATTTAAAAAAACCATCACAATGCAATAAAGGAAAACAAATGAAACACTACTATGGTTAAAGAGAAGAAAAATTACTTCACATTTAGTTGAATTCTTGTAAAAATGATCAGAATCACACAATAATAAATGAAAATAATAATTTTTTTGATCAAAAATAAAAAAATGTACATCACAGATAGACAAAATGAAATAAAATGCCATCAACAACATTTTGGAGTTTGGAACATGTAATACAGTATAAATACCTAGTAGCTTCTAAATCCCTTCAAATTGCCAAATCATCTCATCATTCAGATTCTCTCGATCCTCCCTGTGACCATGATATCCAGAATCATCCTGATCATGTTCTTTAGTTTCTTCTATCTTCATATCTCCGCTTAAGAGCATCTCATCATCACCACTACCACTACATGTGGCACTGGTATTCATCATGTCACTGTCTTGTATGCTATTATTGTTTGAAGTGTTGCACAACCCTCTTCTTTCACATGAGGACCTCCAGATTGTGAGTGCCCTATCAAAAGGAAAACTTCAGATTTCATGTCTAGTTGTATACATCCTCAAGCAATTTTTCAAATTCTTGTCAAGTTTATTTCTTATCTTTGATTTCAAGAACCCCAATGCACTGAAAACTCTCTCATCCTCCATCAACCCCAATATCATGGTTTGACATAAATCAACAAGTTTGAAAAATTTTGATAATGCATCATGCAATATTTTGCTTTGACTTAAGGTTGCCCAAAGCTTTGTTATCAATCCATGTTGGTGGGGAGCCTCCATGAGTTTAAATTGTTCACTCATTGAAATTGCAAATCAAACTGATTGATCTTTGAGCTTAGTTTGATTTAAAATTCCTTCTATTACTTGTCCATTGAATTCTATACTTTTGCAAAATTGATTTGTTAAGGTCTTTATCTTGTTTTGAAAACCAGCTGGATCACAGTTGACCCAATATTGAGGATACACTATAGACATGGCTTCAAGAAGTTCATCATGAGGGAATCGATCTCTAATCTTTGAGGAAAGAGATTTCGCAATATTCTTTAAAGTTGTACTTACAGAATTAACAATCTTGTCAAAAGCTTCCCTTAAAACAGGTTCTTCTCTGATAGTGCGCTTGACCTTGTTTAAATAGTACATTGGTATCTCAAATCCCTTTACAGAGACACATAACTCCCCACTACCATTAAACAGTAAAATATTAGCATTATTGGTCACATTTGTTATCAAATGTCGATTGCTAAATTTTGGACTTATGAAGGACTAGCTTGATAGATATAGATTATTAAGGGTCATGCATATCATTCTACGCAGTCTAGTATATTAAAAAATATACATAGTCCTTTCTTGGGATTTTTTCATAAGCATGTTCATTTCCTCCAGCATGGGAAGAATACCAGCTAAAACACGGAGTGTCTCTATGTCACTTAACCTATGTAAGAGGTCAGGAGCCCTGTCAACTGTGAAGCGATGTTCGTACATTAAACCAATCAAGGATTGATATTCTACAAAAACTCTTTTAGCTGGTCCAAGCGATGAGATCCATCTGGTATCAACATCCTTAAGAAGCTTGTTTCCTACAGTTATCCCCTTAGCAAAATGTTGAAATTCCAAAAATATTTTTGGACTTCGGCATAAGTATGAGTAGAGCTCATGGACTAGATCTTAAACTTTTGATACTGCAGGAAACTTACAATTTTAAATACTAAATTCATTCTGTGTGCCATGCAGTGAATGCCAATCATGTATGGTGAAATAGAAGTTTGTAGCTTCACACACAAACCATTCCTATGACCTTGCATTACTGAAGATCGATCCACCCCTACACACACCAACTTTCTAGCAATTGTGTAGTCATCCATACCTCCAATTTCATTCAAAGATTTCTCAACTATCTCAAATAGATTTTGTGATATTGCATTCTCCTTCATTTTATAAATAGAGAGTAGATGAGGTTGGAGGACATGATTTGCCACAGTATACACATGCATACATACCTAGGAAGTATTATCTATTGTTATAACTTCATCTAGAGATAATGCAATAAAAGTTGACTCTTTTATTTTTTCTCATAAATACAATTTTTCCACCTCAGCAAGAGAACTTTCCCATTCCCATCCACTGTTTATTCACCAGTGTGTGTTGGGAAAATTAGGAACACCCATAAAAGATAATAAACTATTATATTCAGGGTTGTCTGTCATAGGACGCCCTCTGCTCAAAATATGAAAAACAACACCCAACTAAACAGTTTTTGCCATTTGTAATTCTCCCATCATCTTTCCAAATTGAGCTTCAATTGAACCTCCATTTGCATGAATCTTTACCTTTCTTTGCAAATACGCTTCATATTCGAGGGCATTCTTTACATTAAGACATTCTTCCTTCATTTTCCAGCTTATCACTAATTTTTCCTGTCCATCTATGATTTGTTTTTCATGAACTTTGCCAATATGTTTTTCTATGGTGTCAAGTTTTAACTGCAACATCTTCTCCCTATGATATTTCCAATTGCATCTTACACTTGCATTCTGTGGGAGGTTCCTCTTTGAGTTTATTCTCCACCGGTTCAATGAATTTTGACACCCAATCAATCTAAAAACTCCTTGACATTTCCCACTTACGCCCCCTTTTTTATTTGGCTTTTCTTTTCCCCTTGTGTACACTTGCAGGATCTTCATCTTTATTGATTTCTATAACTTCATTAGCTTCATTATCATTTGTTCTTGGAACATCATCTATGGAATTGTCATCATTCCAACTACCTTGGGTATTCCCTTGAACATCATTTGTGGCATTCTCATCATTCCCGGTACATTGGGTATTCCCTGGAACATCATCTGTGATATTCTCATCATTCTTGGTACATTGGGTATTCCCTGGAACATCATCTGTGGCATTCTCATCATTCCCGGTACATTGGGTATTACCTGGAATATCATTTGTGTCATTGTCATCATTCTTGCTACATTGGGTATTCCCTAGAATATCATCCATGCCATTGTGATGCAAGTCAATAGATGGTATAGGTTCTGATGTTGTACCTACATCCGATGGACCACCAACATTACCAAAGTACAAATTTATGTTATTGTTTCTCCATTTTGATGGCCTTGACCTCCCTTGAGTCCCTTCACCACCCTCAGACAATTTCTTCTTGCTCGACATCTATCACAAATTAAAAGCTACAGAAATAATGTCATTTTGTTCAAGATGCAATCATAGATGATAGAATATAGATCCCTAGGTCCTAGATTAAGATATCTCCCTAGTCCTAATTCCTACTCAATCAATATCATCTATAACAAAGACATAAATAATCAACATGAATCTTATATTATTACATAGTAAACTTGTAAAGCAATGATCACTTACCTTGCAGTGACTCGCCAATGCCTGTAGTTGTAACTTCTCTATGATCCAAAATGAATCAAGGATTCGAGAGCTGAGCTAAACAAAATGTGTAAACTTAAAGGATTAATTAGAGTTTCAAATGCATTTATATCAATGCATATTTGGTGAATAACGCGGGATTTTCAAATGGTATTATAATAATATGGCGATTCCCATGTACTATTAATAGGACACTTATAAATGTTAGGAAAAATGGACCTCCATCAAACACATATATAGTAATTTTCTAGGCGAATATGGCCCTAGAATTAGCATGGAGTTATAATGGTATTGGCAAAGTTGGTCCTTATACATGTGAACTATTTAATTATACTGACGAAATTGGTCCTCATGCATGTCAACCATTTAATGATATTGGTGAATTGGGTCCTCATACATGTCAACTGTTTAATGATATTAGCAAATAAGTGGGTGAATTAAAACATGCCTTTGAAATTCTAGGTGAATCATCATTAGAATCGCGTAGTATATCTTGGCAAAAATACTAACTATAAATGACTCAAAAATTAATAGGGTGGCGAATTGAAACACGTTTGACCAAAAATCCATAAAAACTAGGTGAATTGGCCCCCACCAGTGGTAATGTATTTGCCAATTCCTCATTCGCAGAAATGAACTATTCGCCAATTGGTGAAGATTCTCCACTAAAAAAATCCTTGTTGTATATGCAACTCACTAAAGTACCGGTGGATGGTTCACCACCAATGTGGGCAAATTGGATTTCTTTCTTTCATGTTTTATACCCACTGAGTAAGTGGTGAATACCCAATAAATAAGTGGATGGTTTGTAAATTTCATTCTTGCACTCATACCCACTGAAAAGTGGCAAATCTCCACTACAATAGGGGATGCCTACTTATAGCAGAAGAATGATTTTCCATGTCGCACAATACTTAGCTTTGTAATCCAAGACACATTATGCTCTCACCTCGCTCGAATTTGGAACTTGGTGATTAGAAGCGTGGAGGCAATTTAGTTGTTAATGCATGATTGTGCTAACATTAATTATCATTGTTTACATTTTGAAAAAAAAATTAGGGGTAGTTTGTTACAGTGGTATCAGAGTTGGTCATTCTTGCCATCCTATGTTCTTCATTCAAATCAACATTCAGATTTAATTCAGTTTGGTTTCCTTTTCCTTTTGATGAATCTAGAAGACATTGAGTTCATCACATACTGAAGGAGAAGGATTAATTTTGATTCAGAACCAGAGGAAGAGAACATAATAGGAGAGAGACCACAACTGGATCCCAGTACTCAGGATATTTTGAATGATCTTGCTAGAGGCTAGAAAGAGATTGTTAGGCTTAATCAGTAGATGACCCCTCTTTTGGCTCAGTTGGTGAACCAGAGTTTGGGAGGAGAGTCACCTCGAAACAATAGAGGGAATGATGAGAATTGTACTGAGGCTAGTAATTCCAATAATGCTAGTCAACCCAACAATGACACAAGGACTTCAAGGGCCTCTACATCTAGGCCAATGATGCCTGTATTTTTGGGACAACAGTTGAAATCCAGTTGGAGGGTAGGAATTTTTGGCAGAGAGCTTTGCAGATTATCAGAATGAGTGTCAATCTTTGGGGGAGGAATTCCAAAGTGCTATGTCACTTCAAGATTTTTTCCAAATCAAGTATTGGAATAGGCCCATGATCCAGAATCAAGATGTGTAGAGGAAGCTTGGGAAGGTGCCAATTCCCCCATTTGATGGACCTTCAAAATGTACAGCTAGATCATGGGTGCAAAAGCTTGATAATTATTTGTGTTTGAATCCAATGTTAGAATTGGATTCCATCAAATTTGTAGTTGCTCACTTGGAAGGAGATGCTCATGATTGGTGGACACATGGTATGATCACTCAAGGTCATAGACTTATTACCTCTTATGAATAATTCACACAGAGGTTGATTGACCATTTTGATAAGTATGAACCAAAGATCCACTTTAGGGAGCTGGACCGAGTGAGACAAATAGATTATGTGGATGCTTACATCTCTAAATTTTAGAGAATAGTTGTGATGGTGACATATGTGTTAGAAGGAAGACTTACATACCTTTTTATTGAGGGCCTGTTGGAACCTTTGAGAGGATTGGTGAAGGCTTTGGAGCCTAAGTATCTTCATGAAGCCATCAAAAAGGCTTGAAACATGGAAGGTACAACCCCTAAGAATAAATTCTAGTACAAGGCATCCTTTGATAAGAAGATCGACAAGAGAGAAGACAAGAAACTTGTGCAAAAAGATCAATCTCAACATAAACCCAGTGCTCCCAAGGTGGATGATGAGCTTTGAAATGAGCTGAGAAGAAATAAATTATGCTTCACTTGTAAGGAGCCTTGGGTTCCTGGTCACAAGTGTTTTGAAAAGGGCAAGGCTCATCATATTGAAGCTTATATGACTGCTGAATCAGATTTAGAAAATTCTGATCAACACAATGATTTAGAGATCAGTGATGAAGATGAAGCACCTGAAGAGTCTAACAAGAGCAAGGTCAATGAAGGTATCTTTGGTAGGATATCTAGTCAAAAATGAAAATGATCCTTTTAAGGTTCGAGGTGTGTTGTTTGGACAACGAACTACTGCTCTCATTGATATTGGAGCCACACATAACTTCATTGACGGAGTAGTGGCGAGAAGAGGTCTTCAAACTAAAGAATTTGAAGGATTCAATGTCATTATGGCTGATGGGTTTACCATCCAATGCACAAGAAGAATCCCAAACTTGAGTTTTCAATTGGGAAATTATGAGGTAACAGATGTTTTCCATGTGGCTAGTATCAGAAGTTCATAAATAGTCTTGGGCATTTAGTAGTTAAAATCTTTGGGGAGATATCTTTGAACCCTCAAACTATGGAACTTAAGTTTCAAGCTAATGGTAAGATTGTAGTTTTGAGGGGAATAACTAATGGAACATCTAGAGCTCCTATGGTGAAAAGAATGGAAAAATAATCTAATGCTGATATGTATGCTAGTTATAGTAAACAAAGTGTTGAAGATCATAATAGTTTGCTTGAAAACCTTCCAAAAGTTGAAGTGGAGCTTGCTGGTTTGTATGGGATAGTAGTCCATAAACCAAAATCAGATTTTATTTTGCAATTTGGAATAGTACATCAAGGGGTTAATTATGTATTCCATCTATTTGTCAATCCACTATTTGATATGGGAGCTGATTTGACTTATTCCAATCCTATTTTTGAATGGAATTTGAAGGTAATATTTGATTAAAAAAAATGTGAACATGGATGATGATATAGTCATATTACAAGAAGAAAGAGGGGAACTTGTCTATGATTTTTAGGGACAATAGGTGGATGATGTGGAAATTGATGCATATTTCCAAGTTGATGGCAAAAATATTGGTGCATCAGAGATTCCTTTGGATGATAATTTCTAAAGTAATATTGAAAGTGAGCAACATATATTGGTTAGAGCTATTCCATTATCTCCTGATTAGTAGAGAAGTCACCAACAAAGCATGCTAGAAGGTTATGGAGACCAAAGAGATGTACCTTGGAATGAAAAGAAGCAAAATTTCAGTTCTAACTTGGATGTTTATTTGCAGATCAGCCACTTTATTTCTGAGTTTGTAATTTCTTATGAGATGTGGCCAAGTGTTTCCAACTTGGTAAGAAATTGTTTTCAAGTGGGAATTGTGAGAATGTCATTTCCAGCCCTTTCCAATATGGAATTGTGCATTCTATTGCCCCTTTTACAAATTCAAACATGAAAATTGGATTGGATCAACTATAGTTATCATTGGAGAATCCTGAATTTGATAAACTATGATTTTGATCTCCTGTTAACTTGTTTGGACAAACACATGTTGATCAGAGTTTGGGCTCTTATTCATTGGAGGGATGATAGAGTTAAGCTTCGTTTGTGGGGTAATGAAATTTCTTCCTTCCTAACATCAAGTAGAGTGTGGAGATTTCCGTTTAACATCTAGGAACAACCTATTTGGTTAGCCTCTACTTGGCCATCATGGAGATTAGCACTTGAAGATAATTTGATGAGAAGATGCATTTGGAGATATTGGATGATGATGTTTGGGTATCCTACCTTGTAGTTGCAATTTCAAAGAGGGGGCACTGTAATGTTCCCTTTTTCAGCCTAGTCAATTGTGGGCCCAAAAGCCTATTCCAGGATCTTGATAGGCTATGAGGTATGGTAAGGGGTTCTTTTTGTGATGGGCTTCTGGTTCAGTTGATTGTATTCTAATGTTGGATTTGAGCTCTTTGTGTTGTCGGGATGACTTTGCCACTTTCTGAGGCTCAATTAGGCTCCTAGTTAGTTCTCCAAGATTTTTGGAGAAGCTATCTATTTATAGAAAGTCTTTCAGAGGGAATCTATTCTCATTCCTAACCAATTGGAATAGTTTGGTTCAGATTAATTATCAAACTAGTGAAGTTTGGAGTTTTCCGTAAAAATGATAATTAAAAGGCTATTTATTTATTATTGTGCACTTAAGTTATAAGGTTGGAAATATTAAAAAGGTAACTTAAGTGATATAGAATTTTGGAATGAGGAAATGTTTTATTATTCACTTAGGCACATTAAAGTGGGTATATCTCTTGGAAAAAGGGGACTTATTATAAAGTTGAGAAAAAGTGTTATTTCTAGGAAAGAATTAATTTCTTGTGTAACTCCCCAGGTGCTTATAAAAGTGAAGTGAGATCTCATTGTTGGGTTTATTCTTGGATTTGATACTGTTATGCTACTAGGATTGAACCAAAGAATTCATCATACCTTCTTGAGGATGAAAACCCTCTAGAGGATGATCAGTTTTGGTGGTGGAATATCCACCCTAGCTAATAATGGTGGTTCTCACTCAGAAAATTACATGGAGCTAAATGGAGTTGATAGATTCTTGTGGAGTTCTTGTTTTTTGATCTAGTTAGACATCATTATAATAAGTTTAAGATGATTTTGGAGTTGTTTGGGAGCATATTCTTGTGTTTTGTGATAGTTCCCTGTCTGGCCGTAAATTTTGGGTCGTACTATGCAGAATGGGTCAATTTTGATTAGTAATTATTGTTGAAGTTTTTGTTGAAAAGTTTGTTTGGGATGCATTTGTATTGTCTTCACGCCTCATTTCAAACTATTTTCAGTGGATATTGGGTAGTGTTATAAGTGATGTGTGGAGCTATACCTTCCAAGGCCGTAAGGACCCATGGATGATTAAATTGAATTTCTCAAAATGAAATCTTTTCATTGGGGTCTTCTTTGATATATGTTTGGAGTGTTATGGAGTAAGTTTAATGATGTATGGATTTTGCTATGGGTCATTTTACATTTGAGCTGCTTGTAACTCTAAGTCAATTTCATGGTGTCACACAATAGAAAGATGACCTCTAAAAATGCAAGTTGATCCTGTTCTGATATCTTATAGGAAGTCTTTGGGGCATAAATTTAGTGTATCTTTGATTTGTAATAACTGATATATGTTAGAAAGATCTTCCTAGTGTTGGTGCCATTCTTCCTTAACAGGTGTTGGTCTCTTACAATGAGTTAACAACTAAGCTCTTAAAATTGTAACTCAGAGATTGGACATCTGATCTGAGTAGCTGTCTTAATCAATATGGAGATGCATTTCACTTGTCAACCCAGGGACGTGAACTTGAAATGGGTCAGTACAGTATGTGCACTAAGAAGTTCAAAGTAGCCATGTTCATTCTATAGCTATGAGAAACATAATGCTGAAGAAACACTGCTAAAAAGGAAATAACAAGAATACTGAATATTAACCAACAGCTATTCTAGAATCAAATACATAACACAAAGTAACAATCTAGGCAAATAGATAGGAAACTACTCTATCTACTTTGGCTGTAGGAACAGACATAGAATAGAATTCTAGTGGCTGTAGGAACATTTGATGCCAGATTTACTAAACACGCAACAAAAAATGCAACTGAACTAAAAGGTGGAATTCTTACCAATTGGGCTCCCTTGGATGAGTATTCCCTAAAACAAATGTAAATTCAGAAATGCGAACTCACAACTTTATTTTATTCATTTAAAAGGATGAGTACAACTGAACACAATAACTGTATTACTGAAAACTAGATAGTGCAAGTACAATCTTCGAATAATCAACAACCCCTCAAAAGGAGTATTCGAGTCTTATTTATAGAAGAAAGACTACTAACTAGCAGGGCAGTTAACTCCAATAGAATAGGAGGATGCCACATTATGGAAGACATAGAAAGTCGAAAGAAGTTACGCATGCGAGGAAATCTGGTCAAGCGAGCTGTTTCAATGCAGATTTAGCATAACTATAACTCCTAAATTTGCTCAACAGATATTTAAGATCAATTACAAAATAGTTGCTTTCCCTCCATTTGATATTTGAACGGCCACCACCTTTGAATTTTATGGTAAACGACCATCCAACAAAATCTTCCATACTTTATGGATGCCAATTATATCTGCAAAATAATGTTAGTACACATAAATAATTGCTCATTCAAAACCACCTTGGAGTAATATTCATTAACCATATGCAACATTAACATAGATAGTTCAAATAACATGTCTTTGCCATAGAAGGATATAAGAAATGACCTATACTCAACAAGTTATAGTTTTGGGGGTAATGACATAGAAAAACCAAGAGTAAAGCATCAAAGTCCAAGATAGTTACAACAAATAGACAATAAAGTTTAACAAAATATGAGTCATAAACTAGACTCATCACTCTCCCCAACCTAAGACTTTGCTGGTCCTCCAGCAGAGGAAAGGTTGTTCTTTTGCTTGGTCAATGCTCTGAAGTTAGCAATTGCCAACTATCCAATATCAGTTTCTCTGGTGCGTGAAGTAGGCTCCCAATAAAATCCTTGCTGTCTGTCCAACCTATTCCATCTCTGTTTTTCTTATGCAATTTCATACTAGTAAAATCTATAATTTGGCACTGGCCACAATAGGAGGGGTGGTTGAAAGATTAAGGGAAGCCAGAACTGTCCCTTTGTCCTTCCAAGCTGAATATATCTATCTGCTCTTCTACATGCTGCAGCATAATTCTGCAGAGAGTGAGGCTCTTCCTGTTTTAGCTCATCAGATAGACTAGTCCACCTTTGTGTCAACTGACTTTTCATAGCTTCTCTAGTAGTGCATGCCATCTTTTCATATTCTTTGTATGCTACTTGTCTTTTAGGTAGGATTCTGTTACCATAACTTGGCCTATAAAGCATCCTATTCCAATCATTAAAAATTCTTCCTGGATTTCTAGATTTTGCTCTAACAAGCAATGGTGTGTTGAATTCTAATTGCTTGTAAGCCCTGTATTGTTGTCCCCAACTAACCTCATTTTTCATCTAGGACATAAATGCCCTCAACTGAACATCCCCAACATACAACAAGAGGTTCCACTCATGGTCTTGGGATACAGCAAAATTATGCAAATAAAACTCACACAACAAATTCTTCATTTCTGGAGGAGCAATCCTATAAGCATTGAAAAATTCAAGAGGAGTTTCAATAGAAGGATTCAAACCAGAAATAATTCTTGCCAACTTAAAAGAGAGATACCTTTCCTTTAAATACAAAGCATAGACTCTCAAAGGAGTCATGCATTCTAATACCTGAGACACCAAAGCTGCCATACCATCTACTCTCTCTTTTAAAACTACAATTTCTGCATCCTTTTCTTTAATCTCTTCATCCTTCTTTTGAATTTCAACTTTCAACCTATGTTTCTCCCTCTTCCATTCCTCCTCTCTCCTCTATATTTTATTCCACAAATTCATGGCAACCATTTGCATTGAAAAATTAGGAGGTCTATGAATGCCTACCAAAGGTTTTGCTGGCATAGATTACAGTTCTTCCTGTAACATAGGTTGCAGGGTTTCTGATTGCTCAGCCAAATCTGGTTGCAGGATGTCTTGCTGCAAGAACTCTTGTTTACTATCATGTTCCTGTCTCTGCATATGCTCAACAGCGGTGGCAAGGTCTACCAGAGTTACATCTGTTGTTTCCTTAATTATGTCTTCTTTTTCTACATCACTATCATGTCCTACTAGGGCCTCTGTTTCCTCTACTGTCATTTCATCAATCCTAGGGCTTGTCTATGTAGATGCACCAAAGGCAGGCTCAATAGGTCTTGATTTACTAGAAGGGCTTTCATGTTGTTCTTCACTTGCAGGAAGAACAGTGTCAGCTTTTCATTTCCTAGAATGCAACACCTTCCTTTCTGCAGTTTTCTTTTTGGTTTTGCCTTTCTTTATTTCTGCCCTTCTCCTCTATGCCCTAGTTTGAATTAAATTACCAAGAGGAATATCCTCATTGTCAGAATCTATAGAATTTTCTTTATCTGCATGCTCTGCTTCAGAGGAGCTAATTTCAATGGCTGGTTTTGCTGCAGGAGGGTTTGCACTAGAAGTTGAAGTTCCTGGGGTAGTTTCAACTCCCTGTGTCATTCTCCTAGTTCTATGATGTTGTGGCACAACCACAGGTCGCAAATGACTAGGTCTAATTTGATCAATTTCTAGAAATTCCTCCCAAGTCATATCAGATACATCATGCAGAGACTTCTCAAGAAGCAATTTGATTAAACAGTGGTGAGAGAAAGAATTAGGCCTACCTTTTTGAGTCTCAGTAGCCATAATCGAGAGAAGGTGATGAAGCACATTTGGCAAATTCATTCTTCTTCCATGTCTCATATGATTTAGCAATTTGAAATGAATAGAGTGAAGGTTCAATTGTCGACCTCTGCAAGTGATGTATTTCACCACATAGATAGCTACTTGCTTCCACAGCTCTGGTAGAGAGGTTCTTTTGGCTCCCTGTTTGTCTATGACCAATGGTGGATCCCCAGGTTCAGTAAACTCAGCCCTAGCTGTCCTGGCATCTCTGGCAACAGGGTATTTTTCACCATCAATAGGCAGACCTGTAACCTCTGCGATTCTTTCTTTTGTGGCCAACACCTCTAAACCTCTTACAACTGCTTTACCTTCAGACAATGTCTGAGCAAATTCCAATGCAATATTTTCATCAAAACCATTTAATTTCAAGAAATAGTCCATCCAACCACAATTTCTGAATTCAGCCTGGCAAAGTGCATCCTGCAACAATTCATCATGAACTGTGGGCTCATTCTAGATTAATCCTCCTCCCATGACTTAGCTGTCTGCAATCAAACACTCTGCAAAGTTTTCTCTTTCTGCACAAAATTTGAAAATGAGCTTCACCTTCATGCAACCCTGTAAGTTCTCAAGAACTCATGCTATCTGCATTTTCTTTTACGGCTTCTTTTCTTGGGAATGCAAGACAAGGGTGGTATAGGTGTAAATGAATGATCAATGAAGGTTGTCATCTCACACTTGCAAGCCATCACCTCACTCAGGATTCAAATTATTCAATCTCAAAACTTTACTGACATTCAGGCATAAAACATATGGACGGACAAACACGTGGTCATTATATTTACAATCCCTCCCCAACCTATTTGTAGGCATGTGTTCACACATGCAGATTTGAGGTATGACAGGACAAGGGAGGAATAATGACATGTTACAAGAAATATCCATATTAAGGTGCAGTAATTAAATAAACAAACCACAAGGCGATTAAGAGAGAATGATGGAAGTGTACGTACCTTCATTTGTGGAAAATCTATTGCAAGAATCACAGAGAAAGTAACAGGTAATGCATAAGAATTTATTGAGCAATGAATGGAAGTGAAGTGGATTGAAGTGAGATAGAATGAAGTGTAATCATTACACGTTATAGAAGAGAGAAGAATGTATACGGGTGGGTGGATGGGCGAAGAAGTGAAAGAATGGACTCCCACAGATGTGGAAATCTTTATTATGATTATTGTTATACCTTGGTTAGCCAAGAGGAGGGACACTAGGTCCATTGACTTTGGCTGCAGGAAGTTCTAGAGTTGCATGTTGATTGAACTACTACAAAAAATCTTCTTTTGAGGCTGGCTTATGATATAACCTGAGCCTATGACCATTGACTAATAGTTTGAATTTGACAGGGTCAATAGTAGTAAGCTGAACAACACCATTGGAAAACACTTCAGCAACTTGATATGGGCCTAGCCATCATGTCTGTAATTTTCCTACATTCTCCTGATACCTTGAGTCATAAAGTAAAGCCCAATCACCAGGCTGGAACTTCTTATCTTTGATGTATTTGTCATGCCACCTGATTCGTTGGTTCTGCACCACTTCTGTATGTTGTAAAGCTGCTTTTCTCATCTCATCCAAAGCATTAAGTTGCATGATTCTTTCTTTTTGTGCTTGAGATAAATCCATCCCCAAGTCAAGTGCATTTCTAAGAGTTCTATGTTCAAATTCAATAGGCATCATGGCTGTTTGCCATACAGCAACTCAAAAGGAGTAAAACCAGTAGTTATTTTCTAGGTTGTTCTATAGGCCCAGACAGCTTCTGGCAACCTACTTGCCCAATCCTTCCTATGAACTGCCACAGTTTTGGTCATAATAGCTTCTAGTTCTTTGTTAGTTACCTCAACTTGGCCATTAGCCTGGGGGTGATAAGGAGTAGACTTCTTGTGCCTTATGTTGTATTCCTGTACTAATGTTGCAATTAGAGTTGAGGTAAACTGAGCTCCTTGATCAGTTACCAATTCTTTGGGGACTCCATACCACGTAAAGATTTCTTCATAAATAAATTCTGCAACTTTGTTGTCTCTTGCATGTTTCATGGCTTTAACTTCTACCCACTTAGTTACATAATCAGTGCATACTAAGATATAAGATTTACCATTAGATGGAGGATCAATAGGTCCTACAAAATCTATCCCCCATTTATCAAATGGAGTAATCACAAGATGAGGATAAAGGGGCATCTCATCAGACTTTGTTGGCCCTCCCATCCTTTGACAACTATCACATTTCTTGGTATACCTTGCTACATCCTTGTATAGTGTAGGCCAATAATAACCTGCATTCAATATTTTCATTGCAGTTTATTTTGCTGCAAAATGTCCTCCACAAGGTTCATTGTGACAGGCATGCAAAATGTCATATGTTTCATCTTCTCTCATACATCTCCTCATGACATTGTCTGGTCCAGTGTAGAACAAACATCCAGCAATCCATGAAAAGGGAATGATTTTTCCATAAGTACGCTTCTTTCCTTAGGAGAGAAATGAGGAGGGACTCTTCCTGTGACTAGGTAATTGGCTATGTTAGCATACCAAGGTGTCTACACATAGAGTGAAAACAAATGTTCATCAAGAAAAGAGTCATCAATGACCTGGTTATCCTCTGATGTAGTCATTCTTGGAAGAAAATTTGCAACCACATTGGCTTTTCTTCGTTTATCCACAATAGTGATGTCAAAGTCCTGCATTAGCAGCACCCATCTTGCTAACCGGCCTGAGATGAGAGGTTTGTTCATGAGATATCTAATGGCTGCATGATCTATGTGCACAAAGATTTGATAACCAGTTATGTAGTGCCTAAACTTATTAAGTGCATAGATGACTGCTAACATTTCCTTCTCTGTGACTGTATAGTTGAATTCAACACCCTATAAGTTTTTCCTTACAAAGTAAATAGCATGTTCAATGACTCCTTTCTAGCCTAGGACTGCTCCTATGGCATAATCTGATGCATCTGTATGAATGTGAAAAGGAAGTTCCCAATTGGGACCTTTAAGTACAGGAGCATGGGTTAAGGCTACCTTTAGGTCAGAAAATGCTTTGTCACAGTCTTCATTTCACTGAAATTCAACATCCTTTGTTAGAAGGGTATATAATGGGGATGTTATTTTGTTGAAATCTTTGATGAAGCGCCTGTAATACCCTGCATGACCCAAGAAAATTCTGACATCCTTTTGCTTCACAGGAATGGGCAGATTAATGATAACTTCAATCTTAGCTGGGTCTACCTGTATTCCTTTTTGATAAATATAGTGACCAAGTACTACACCTTCCTGCATCATCATGAAGCACTTTGCACTATTTAATGATAGGCTATGGTCTTCACATCTTTCCAAAACTTTGCCTAGGTTTGCTAATGCCTCTTCAAAAGTAGCACCATAAGTAGTGAAATCATCCATATAGATTTCCATACAATCATGTGAGATATCAGAAAATATGCTAATGACTGCCCTTTGGAAAGTTGCAGGTGCATTGCATAAGCCAAATGGAAGCACTGAGTAGGCACATGTTCCCCAAGGATAGGTAAATGTCATCTTCTCTTGATCTTCAGGTGCAATCTGAATCCAATTATAACCACTGAATCCATCCAAAAAGGAAAAGTATTGCTTTCCTGCAAGTGAGTCCAAAACCTAATCTATGAAAGGAAGGGGAAAATGATCCTTTTTGGTAGCAAAATTTAATTCTCTATAATCAATACATACTCTCCATTTTCCTCCCTTCTTGGGCACAAGAACCAGAGGGGACACCCATTGGCTATCTGAGATTGGGTAAATAAATCCTGCATCTAATAGCTTTTGTAATTCTTCTTTGACAATTTCTCTTAGTGCCGGGTTGATTCTCCTTTGTGGTAGTCTGACTGGTGTACAATCCTCCTTTATGTAGATCCTATGAGTGCATAATGTAGGATCCAATCCCTTCATGTCATGATAATCCCATGCAAAAGCATTATTATGTTTCTTTAACAGATTTGCCAAGGACAGCTGTTGTGCTTGAGTCAAGTTGTTATTAGTATTGAGATATCGGTCCTCTGAAATTTCCACTTGAGTTGTGAAATCAACCATAGTTACTTCATTAATGTTAGGTAACTTAACTTCATGTGGAAGCAATGTATGTAACATACCTGATGCTGCAGGAAAAATTGGAACAAGCATCCTTTCTGAACTAGCAGAATGAGAGGATGATGCCTCCTCAACTTCATAAAGATTTTGAATTATATTTGACAACACCTCTTCCTCTCCTTATAGCTGCAGGAAACAAGTTCTGCCAATCATCATAAGCTGCTCCACAGAATTAACTTCCTCTGCCTCTTCACCAACATGAGGCCAAACATGATTGTCCATATCATGAGATGGTTGTATAGGTGGGTAAAGAACAAGTGTTTTAGTGCTTCTTCCATCAGAGATAGTCATATCTCCTGATCGACACCCAATATAAGCATCTGTTGTGGCTAACCACGGCCTTCCCAAAATGATGGGGTATCCCCCCAATGTAGCTTTAGGGGAAAGTATCATGAAATCATCTAGATATTCCCATGAGTCTAGGGATAGTACAATATCTTCAACTATCCCATCAGGTTTAATGGTAGATCTATCAGCAAGCTGCAGGACAGTAGGGGTTGGTCGCATAGTAGCAACATTCAGCTGCTGCATGATATCCTTTGCCATTACATTTATGGCTGCTCCAAGATCGATCAGAGCATTCTTGATTTGGATTCCATTTATGGCAACTCCTACTACAGGACTTCCTGGATCATTATATTTAGGAACAGTCACTTTCTAAAGCATGATGTCAGCTAACTGTCCCACCACATGGACCATAGTGGGGTCTTTCCTTTTCCTACCTGGCTTTTTAAGGCATGCTTCTTTGATTGCTTTGCCATATATAGGAACATCCTTTATGGCTTGAAATAGAGGTATCTTAACACATATATGTTTCAACTGGTCCATAATATCAAAGGTGGGTTCTTCTTCTACTACCTTCTGTTTCACAGTTTCTAACCTTTGAGGAAATGGTGGTTCTTGGGGAGTCTGTTTGACTGTCATTGGTTCAAGATTTTTCAGGGACATCAGATTGAATGGGGGTTTTGTTAGGTTCCACTTCTTCCTCAGAAAGCTTAGTAATGACAAGTCTTGAAGGAGTTGCTAAGGTAGTTCCTGAATGCAGATGTATATCACTGACATTCACAGCATATGCAGGGTATTGATTTGGATCAGCAGAATATACCGGTTGTTGCTATGGTCTATTATTTGGGTTAGGTGAGGGTTGAGCTGGTATTTGAGTAGGTTTAGGTGCATTTGAATTGGAGCTAGCAGGTGGAGGCATTATGGCAGGCTGTTGGGGCTGAGGAGGTGTCTGCATGTAATTAGTGGTCTGATTTGGCCATTGCTGCCCTCCTCTCCATTGAGATGTTTGCTGCCAATTCCCTGGAGGTGATTGCCAATGGGGTGCAGGGTTTTGGTAACTTAGCCATGCATTTTGAGGGTTGTTCCAAGGCTGAGGTGGATATCCTCCATAACTAGATGGAAATGGTTGTTGCCATTGATTACTAGATGCATAAGTATTAAAATGTGGACCAACATATGATAATGGATCTGGTGACATACCTTATCTTGGAGCCCATGGCCTTCTTTGTGCAACATAGAAGACTTGATTCTCTTCAACTTGTATTGGCTTGAACTCAGGTGGAATCTGCTTGCTATCAATGTTAGCTACCAACTTGCATCTGCAATCTCTCTTCTTTTGTCTGTTATGAGGACAATATTCTGCCAACATTGCCTCAGCCTCCTTATGCTTCTTTTTTGCTTGGAGTGTATACAACTTGGTGGCCATATTATTTATAATATCTTGCTTAAAATCAGATAGCAAGTGGCTTATCTCCATCCTTGAGATTCCATTGGTAGAAGTTTTGCCTGCAAGGGAATGGTAACCTCTTCCTTTCTTCATGGCAGCTCTAGAATAATTCTGGCACAACTTCTTAATATCATCCCAAGACACTTGGGTAATATCTCCTCCTCCCATTAAATCTAAAGCATCAGTGCAATGCTCACTTATTCCCCTGAGGAAAAGCAATTTCTAAGAGTCCTTAGTGAGAACATGATGAGGAGACTTTTGTAGACAAAATAAGAACCTTGAGATGTAATCCTCCAAACTCTCATCTTCTTTCTGCTGCATTCTGAAAACATCATCACCTCTCATATCCCCACTCCTACAGTAGTCTTTATATTTCTCAAAAAATTTATCTTTCATTTCTTCCCAGGTATTTACATCACTACCTAGGCTCATAAACCACCTTAATGCAGCCCCCTTCATGGTAGTAGGAAACAATTTAAGTCTATGAGCATCAGTAATGTAATCATAGCTTCTGCAGAGGATATCAAATTCAAACAAGAAGATGTCTGGGTCCTCTGTTAGAAGTCCATAAAACTTGGGGAGAGCTGAAGCAGGTATGTTCTTGAGATTATCCACTTCATTTTGTAAAGCAATCAAGAATGGAAATGGGGGTTGATTAGGCACATTTTGGGCAGCCATGACTGCTTAACCTATTATCAAGGCAAATGGATTTTCAACTAGATTTGGGGTATCTTGTTCTTCAAAGGAGATTTCAGAGCTATTCAAATCAGGGAATGCATCAAGGAAAGGATTCACTTCTGTTGCTTCTACTGGGTGAGTTAGATCATTAGGAAGGAATCTCCCTAAAGCATCTCTTCTCCTACCTCTATGCATGCAATATACTCAGTACCAGCTGCTTCTCAAAAAAAAATATTGATGGGTTGTGAATGGTTCCTTTCTGACTAACACTCTTTTTCAGGAAAAAAAAAAATTGCAAGGAACAATACTAAAAGATGACTCCAAAAATTTCTTAGTTTGACACCATCCCCGGCAACGGCGCCAAAAATGTTGGTCTCTTACAATGACTTAACAACTAAGCTCTTAAAATTGTAACTTAGAGATTGGACATCTGATCTGAGTAGCTGTCTTAATCAATATGGAGATGCATTTCACTTGTCAACCCAGGGACGTGAACTTGAAATGGGTCAGCACAGTATGTGCACTAAGAAGTTCAAAGTAGCCATGTTCATTCTATAGCTATGAGAAACATAATGTTGAAGAAAGACTGCTAAAAAGGAAATAATAGGAATACTGAATATTAACCAGCAGCTATTCTAGAATCAAATACATAACACAAAGTAACAATCTGGGAAAACAGACAGGAAACTACTCTATCTGCTTTGGCTGCAAGAACAGACACAGAATAGAATTCTAGTGGTTGCAGGAACATTCAATGCCAGATTTACTAAACACGCAATAGAAAATGTAACTGAACTAAAAGGTGGAATTCTCACCAAGTGGGCCCCCTTGGATGAGTATTCCCTAAAACAAATGTAAACTCAAAAATGTGAACTCACAACTTTATTTTATTCATTCAAAAGGACGAGTACAACTGAACATGATAACTATATTATTGAAAGTTGGATAGTGCAAGTACAATCTTTGAATAATCAACAACCCCTCAAAAGGAGTATTCGAGTCTTATTTATAGAAGAAAGACTACTAACTAGCAGGGCGGTCAACTCCAACAAAATAGGACACCACATTATGGAAGACATAGAAAGTGGAAAGAAGTTATGCATGCAAGGAAATCTGGTCAAGCAAGTTGTTTCAATGCAGATTTAGCATAACTATAACTCCTAAATTCACTCAACAAATATTTAAGATCAGTTACAAAATGGTTGCTTTCCCTCCATTTGATATTTGAATGGCCACCACCTTTGACTTTTATGGTAAACGACTATCCAGCAAAATCTTCCATACTTTATGGATGCCAATTATATATGCAAAATAATGTTAGTACACACAAATAATTGCTCATTCAAAACCACCTTGGAGTAATATTCATTAACCATATGCAACATTAACATAGATCGTTTAAATAACATGTCTTTGCCATAGAAAGATATAAGAAATGACCTATACTCAACAAGTTATAGTTTTGGGGGTAATGACATAGAAAAACCAAGAGTAAAGCATCAAAGTCCAAGATAGTTACAACAAATAGACAATAAAGTTTAACAAAATATGAGTCATAAACTAGACTCATCAACAGGGTTGTCCGTATAAGTGACATAAGATAGAACCTGCGGAGATTGATCTTTATCATCAGTCTTCAAATCAGAATTAGCTGGGTTTCAGATTTTTTCATAGATGTGATTTACAATAGTTTATCTTGTAGGTACCTCCATGATATAAGTCTTCAATCATATTTTCTCAAATACCCTAGTTGATAATTTCTAATTTCTGAGTTGTGATATTATGAACATTGTAAATACTTTGTATATGCAACTGACTAAAGTATCCTTGAATGGTTCACCACCAGTGTGGGCAAACTGGATTTCTTTCTTTCATGTTTTATACCCATTGAATAAGTGGTGAATACCCATTGAATAAGTGGATGGTTTGTAAATTTCATTCTTGCACTCATACCCACTAAAAACTTGTGGTGAATCCCCACTGCAATAGTGGGTGCCTACTCATAGCAGAAGAATGATATTCTATGTTGTATAATACTTAGCCTTGTAAGCCAAGACACATTATGCTCTCACCTTGCCCGAATTAGGAACTTGGTGATCAGAAGTGTGGAGGTAATTTAGATATTCGTGCATGATTGTGCTAACATTGATTATCATTGTTTACATTTTGAAAAAAAATTTGGGGGTAGTTTGTTACAAAGTTCATATAAGTTTTGTTGGATGTTAGATTGTTTGTGGTATAAAGATAGATTATGCCTATGCAAAATTCCATCCTCAAGCACAATATTCTTGAAGAGCTCCATGGTTCTCCATTTGGGGGTCACTTAGGATTTTTGAAGACATATCATCAAATAAAGTAGGATTTCTTTTGGGAAGGGCTTAAATGTGATGTTTAAATATTTGTGAAAAAATGTTTGATATGTCAAAGAAATAAAGGGGAGATAGTTAATATACTTGGTCTCTTGTGGCCTTTATTTATCCAAAGCTAGTGGTGGGAAGATGTCTCCATGGATTTCATCATAGGCCTCCCAATATCTAAAGGTAAGAGTGTCATCTTGGTAGTTGTGGATCACCTCACCAAATATGCCCATTTTATTGCATTATCCCATTTTTTTACAAGTACAGTGGCCAAAGCATTTATGGAGAATATACAAATTTACATGGTACCCCAAGGGTTATTGTCAATGATCATGATCCTATCTTTACTAGTAACTTTTGGAAAGATTTATTCTCTTGTTTAGGTACTCAATGGGCTCGCATCTCTTCATACCATCCTTAGTTTGATGGGAAAATAGAGGTTGTCAATAAGTTCTTGGAATGATATCTACATTGTTTCACTTCAAATAAGAAGTCTCATTGGGTGGATTGGCTACCACTTGTAGAATGGTGGTACAACACTTCCTTCTATACTTCTAAAAAATACCCCCATTTATTGTTGGTGTGATTAGGGTTATTACCTATCTGGTTTTCCCCATGTGTGAATAATATGAATTATTTAACTATTTACTAGTTAAATAATATTCACACATCACACATAATTCACAAGTTAAGTTGACTTAGTTAGTCTACTAGATGTTTCTAGTTGTGTCTATTTGTTAATAGTTGGCATCTTATCCTATAGTTGTCACATGTCATAGGATTAAGACACTTGTCACATGACTACAACATCCTACATTTCATCCTTTTATTTATAAGCAAGGCATATCATGTCTATTGAAACAATCTTTGAACAATATTTGGCATTCATTGATAGAATATAATTATTCTCTCATTTGATCTCTCTTGTGCTTTCATGAAGTCCTAGATCTTGGGTGGCTACCATCATAGCCAACTATAGCATTTATGGTATTATATGGATACCATCCTCCATCCATCACATTAGCATTAAAGGTGACACCAAAAATATAGGTAGTGGAGGATCACATGAATCATCAACAAGAGGTACTTTCAAGACTCAAGGAGAATTTAGCCATGGCACAAAATAGAATGAAACAATAGGAAAACCAAAATCATAGTGAAAGGAGTTTTGAGGTTGGTCATTGGGTTTTCTTGAGATTACAACCCTATAAGAAAATGCCACTGAAGCAACAAATAAAGAGGAATAAGTTGTCACCAAAATATTATGGTCCATACCAGATTGTACATAATATTGGTAGTGTAACCTACAAGCTTGAGTTACCACCTATAAAAAATATACATCTAGTTTTTCATGTTTCTTGTTTGAAGAAGGTGATTGCTTAAAAGATGCCTATACAAACTATGGATCTAGAGTTAATTCTCCAAATGTGCACAAAGAAGACAAGGACTAGGACAATCACCAAGTATCTCATTCAGTGGAAAAATTTACTAGTTGAAGATGCCACATGGAAAGATGAAGATTTTGTATAGAAACATCCATAGTTGATCATCATTGAGGATGCTACTTCCTTGAAGAGGGGGGAATGCTATTCCCTTAATCTTACATTGGTATAGGGTTATGAGTAGTTGGATTGTGGCTACCTTAAATCTTAATAAAGTTATATAATCATTAATATAGACTTATATAGTTATTTAGGTTTGCCTAGGTGATATATTTTTCTATTTAAGTTGGCCTAAGTGATATCCAAGGCTTGAGTATGGTATATATAGGAGGTAGAAGTTAGTCATTATCATCATATTACAATTTGTGTTCTTCATTTGAGACTTTGGAGATTGTCCCCTCAAAGTAGCATATTATTAAGTATTCACAACACATTTCCTATTATATTATTCCAATGTACAAGTTATTTCATTACACATATGCATATATAGTTTTGAATTTTGAATTTTGAATTTTGTGCTATAAAACACTCATATATGTCAAATTTGAAGAATCTTATCCCCATTAAATCTTCAGTAATGTCATGTTTGGTAATGTTTGATTTTGCTACCTCGAATGAAATAACTCAATCTTATCCATGATAATTGTAGTAGGGTTGATAGAGTATTTATGACTAAGATAATTAGTGGTGAGTTATATTAATGTTAATATAGTTGGTGGGCTTTAGAAAAAATATCAATGGCTATTTCACTAACTAGTTGAACAAAAAATACTTGTAAATAAAATCAAATTCATTTGGTACATAGTGAAGTTGATGAAAATAAATATACCATTGAAATTCTTCATCCTATTTAAACAAAGATTATATTTATATTTGTTGCTCTCAGTGTTATATTTAGCTATGGAAATAGCCACCCAAAATTAAGAGAGATAAAAGAAAGTGCAAAGAAGATTGATATGGAAGAATAATACTATTGTATTTAAGGATGCAATATGAAAAATAGATTAAGTAATCAATTCATTAATTCATAGAGATGATAGGATGCATACAATATATATCCTTATAGTTTCTAAATCTAACAAGACAAAGGAAAAAATAGAAAACCAAAAAACAAGGGATTACCTCTTAGTTTCTAAATCCAAGAGGATAATAAAAATAGAATCCCATGAAAGAAGGAAATGATTTGTACATATTTATCATATCCTACCTAAGTAATAAAAATAAATTACCTAAGTAAGGTGCAATTAAATAATTACACCAACACCCCCCTTAAGTATAACTTAGGAGAAATGTGAAATATGGAATGTGTCTTGACAACAAGGCCTAATTAGGTACCCATGTACAATGATGATTACCCTTAGAAGATGAGAAGGATAAAACTCATAGCACAAAACTACCCCCAAGAGAGGATGAAGAGAGAAGGTCTAGGTGACCTTCTCTAAAAAAGTGATAAGTATAAAACCCCATGTGAGGAAAAACTCCCTCCCAGAATAGAGATTAGAAGAGAGACCATGCTTCCCCCCCTTAAATATCCTCCTATGCCAATGGTAGATGCTCAACACTAGATGTAGAAGATGTTCCATGATCATTGAATAATGTTCCTCCCCTTAGGAAGAAACAAAGCCAAAGGTGTATGCAGGGTATCTTCCCATTCTTGAAAGGAATACAAAGGAATAAAGCTCAAGATGCATGGTGTCTTTGGAAGCTACTCAAGACAATGCTAAACTATGGAAAATACCAATAAGATAAATATTGTATGATGTAAGAATTAGGTAGAGTAACTATGGACGTATGGTGCTTGCAATAGGAAAGACAACTAGATTTATGAGAATCTAGTACTCCTATATAGGGTGTCAACATGAATAATGACTAAGTTAGATATGTGGACTCATGAATATCTACAAAATCTATCACTATAGAAGTAGTTGTAGGTAGAGAAAGTACAATAGGGTTTGAATGTGCTCTAATGAAATTTGAAGAAAAAGATGCAACTCCATAGGAGCTATTAGTGAAGAAAGGATGAATATTATAAATGATGTTATCTAAATCCACAAGATGGGGCTCACAAAATAAATTTGAAGTATCTACCAAGTACCCATGCCATAAAGTTGTATTTGGAAGATGATGGTCCTGATGTGCTAAATTACTAGAAGCCCCATTCAAAGTGACACTATACTCTAAAGAAGTAGGAGATGATGGAGGAGATAAGACCCTGGTGCATGTCATCTAACTAGATTCATCCCTGAATGATCTATCCACACAAGATGCATGAACATCTAATATATCTACTTGTGCTAGATTAGAAGAATTTGGAAAACTAATGTGATTTTCATAAAGTATTTTCTTTAGTTCATCAATTTCCTTTAGTAAACATTCATCTTCGATATATTTTTCTTCCCAGGGTCAATGTATAAAGATGAGGGATCAAAAAGTGGCCAAAACCACTTTTTGGTCCCATATAAGCTATAACATGCTTGCATTATGGCTCGATATTATCGAGCCTAAAATGCGAGCGCATTATAGTGTGCTTGCATTTTAGGTTTGTAAAAAAAAAAAGCAGAAAAAAGTGAAACCCACGGCTCATTTGCAAAATTAGCCATAGGTTTGACTTCTGCTACCATGAGCGTGTTATAGGAGACATAGAAACAACAATTTGAAAGAGAAATTAACATTTTCACCATGCCACCTTGCCAATCCCGCTCCTGAGGACGTCGTGTATGAGGTGTAGAGGGTGTAGTAGTTGTACAAGGTAGGTGTTGATATGATGTTTAGTCACACTCATAGGAATAATGAGTTCACAAAGCAAACCCTTATTCCTCTTGAAAGACTTTAAATTCCTTAGAAATCTAAACACTAGTAGAATTTTGGCAAATAAATGACTATGTGACTAAAACTTTTAGTCACAACAACTAAAAATGACTAAATTCTACTATTTTTTTGCAACTCAGCTATAAATGAGTAAATAAATGACTAATTTGGTCGTTGACTAAAAATTTATTTAGTCACACATAAAAATGATGAAATAGTTAGTCATTTATTTAGTCACAATCCATTTGAATAAATCATTTAAGGAATCAAGAATCAATAGCCTGCCAAAATACTCTAAAACTTTCGTCCAAATCTTATTTTTAGGTGTAGCCTACCAAAATGGAGTTTTCAATTTAATAAACATACTCTAAAACCTTGGTCAAAACCTTATTTTCAGGTGTAGCCCACCAAAATGGAGAAGTGTTTCGGTAAAGAATGACAGAGAATAGTAAGGCTTGATGTGCATGATAGGAGGCATAGGATTCATTGCTTCTTATCTCATTCCTACTCTACTCAACAAGGTTACATTGTTCGCACTACTGTTTGTAATCCAAGTATTTAATTGACATATATTTGCATAATTTCAAATTCCTTCAGATGCTTCTGAAGTATCAATGTATCCTATATAGGGTTTAGAATGGTTTCTTTTAATTTTAAAAAATAAATAAATGATGTATTTTCCTATGATTAGATAATGTGGAGATCTCCTAAATCTGTCCCATCTCACTGTCCTCTTTGGCATTGTATTCATTACTCCAGCTGCTAGGGTTTTGCATGTGACATCTTTAATATCTTCATGACAATGGCTTTTAAATAGATCTCAGACTTTGCTTTAATCTTTATCATGGTAACCTAATAAATCTAGAGCATTTTTTCTTTCAGAGTCAATACTGGTGTTGGAAATTGATGATGAAGTTCTTGGATAAATATTCCATGGTAGTTATTATTTATTTCAACAATTCTTCTAAAGCATAGTCACCAAGAAACTTCAGTTCTGCCCTTGTACCTCTACCTACATCTTTGGAGTCTTATATTTAAATGGGATATAACCTGTACCATTATTTATATATTCTTGTATCCTATTTTAAAATTACACCCCTGTCTCCATATGCCATACTTCCATATGACTGGCTATAATATTTGGATAAATAACTAAATTGTCATGTGTTACTAATAAAACCAATGGCCATATATAATATCAAACTCAGACAAATAGAGAAATGGCTCTCACTGATACAATTCAATAATAGGATAGCCATAGGTTTGAGAAATCAAATAATTATGGCCACACATTATTGCCTTGGAAGGCAAATACATGCCAATAAATTAGTAGATGCTTTGATAGACTGATACCACTTAGTATGCTCCTAGGGCATTTTGATATAACCCTTAGTAGGTAAATACAAATGAATATAGTACTTGGGTGTAGGTTGATTGGGGTAGTCTACTTACTTCTACACTTGTAAAAAAGGTTGACATTTGGGTATAAAGTTTCAACATTTATGGCGAATGTTAACATGTTGGCACCTGAATTTTAATTATAGGGTTCCATAATAAGACAATTTAGGAATGTGGGAACTTCTTGAAGTGTTGTAGTCTAGAAAAGTGTAAATTTGAATAACCATGTGATTATTTTTGGTGCGGAAAGATGGTCCTGGGGCATCAGGAGGTCAATCATGGACAATAGTGTGGCTTAAATTTGATAATTCTTATATCAAGGTACAGAGTAGAGCTGAATTGAACCTCATGTACTAGAATTTACCTTGATCATGAATGAGCAAAAGTTTTTTTTTTCTTGATTTTGTGAAGGACATAAAAGAGAGGAGGGACCTAGATCTTTTGGTATTGCCAACTGACACTGTTCTTTTTGAAGATCCTGGATTCAAGGTAATTCTTTAACTACTTGTACTTTAGAGTCCCCATGGACCTACTATGGTCATTTGTGGAGGTTAATATAATTTCCTTCTTTCTTTCTGGTTCTTCAAGCTCAAAAAGAATACTCCATTTTAACCTGCCCTTATTTTTGCAAAACTGGGCATTTTAAAATCCATCAAGTGAACTCCAACAAAGTTTGATGTCAACTTATGCAAGTTCAAAGAAGATGAATATTGATGAAGTATGTCAAAAGAATCAATCTTTCCATTGACATAACATACTAATAATGCTAAGCCAATATCTTAAGTCTTGTATGAAATCTTTTTCTCCTTTTTGAAAAAATTGAGAAACATTTTACTAGATAATTCAACTTAGTGAAGGATATATGCATCTGCAATAAAGTTTTAGAGGATGCCAATAGTTGATTTTCTTTCAATAAAAAGGAAAGTACTGATTGGATTTTAAATTTTTTTACAAGTATATGCTGAGAAATATGCAGTTGATCAGGATGCATTTTTCAAGGACTATGCAGTGGCTCATGCAAAAATTAGTAACCTTGGTGCCAAGTTTGATCCTCCTGATGTAAAGTAACTCAACTCCTAAACACTCTTTACCTATCATATTCATTTTTCATTTTTCTGTTGTTTCATGATGTTCATGTGATAAGCTTAATTTTATGAGAATATTTATTTGGGGGACCAGAAATGATAAATTCACATATCATGGTATTAGTCAAGGTTTGAAAATATTATTTTAAAAGCTTTCTTAAAAAGTCTCTTATGCATGATGCTAAAAGAAATAGAACCTCCAAAACAATCAGGATAAAAGAGTTCTGCTATGATTTTTTGATGTTTTATATATCATAATTCACACAAGCTTTACGTGTTTTGATAAAATGCCTGTCTATGGTCATTTTGCTAGTTGACATCTTGAACATTGCAATTTTGCCACTAAGTCAACACTTAAGCTACATTGGGTGTAGGTGGATCGGTAAAGATGGGTTTAGTATGCATATATGTTCATATATAATAGGGTGGGGATACATCTCCAAGCTCATGAGGGCTATTACAAGAAAATGCCATGACAAGAAAATTGATATGGATTGTGATGGCATTCCATCACCATGAGACAAGGCGGTGAACTATTTGAAAAAATGCCTCAAAGAAATGTGGTCTCAATGTGCTTGTCATAGCATTCCATCACCATGAGACCACATTTATTTGAGGCATTTTTTCAAACAGTTCACTGCCTTGTCTATGCTTGTTAGAGTCATTGTTAGAGTCTTCCAAGGCATTGTTAAAACAATAAATTCTATTGAGTTTTGAATTTATTATTTGCCTTGTCTAACAATACAAGGAAACAAGGATTACAACCTAGTTTGAAGTCTTTCCCAAAATTTTGAATCAAGAGTAAACCACTAATGATAAGAAATAATAATAGGAAACATGGTTTACAACTTGGTCCCCATAAATTGTTTTTGATAAGATAAGGTGGCAAAACAAGGGGCCGAACCCTTACAAAACAACAAAAAGGAACCCCAGAGGCATCAGCACAAAAGAGCCTCGAAACAGACACAACAAAACCCGCTAAACCACAAAAAGCAACCTAAAGAAAAAAGAAACTAAAAGACAACATTTTTAAATAATCAGAGCTCTATATTTGTTTAATTATGATTAAGTAGGTATACATGCTAAGCCTTCTCTATGCAACACATAGTACTAGCATGCCCAATGTGTTGATGATTACCACCACCATGAGGATGCTCAATAGGATTCATTTCCACACCACAAACCTTGGGCCAATAGCTTCTTTTGATCCTATATTTGTGATATGCATTGCCAGCTTTGAGCATTGGCTTTTCTGTCCTTCCACCACCAGTAACCTGACCAATCATGGCTCTGTAACTACTTGGCACAATATTCTTAGCTCCAGATGGAAGATTTGCCCTATAAATTGAAACCAATTTCCAAGACTCGTCAAACAAGGCTATTAAAAATTTGCAAAATCAAAAAATACACAAATTTGAACATTAAGAGAGAACTTAGATAATTGTTCCAAAATTATTTACACTACATTTGGAATAATTGCATTTATCAGCTCACTGTAACCTTGGGAAAAAAATTAAGGATAGAAATATGCCATAAGTCTCCACAAGGTATACACCTAGAACTTAAAATAGTTTGAAAATCATTTAGAAAAAGCCACCATCCATAGGACATCACAATACATGCATCACATGTTTGTTGCTAGCCAAAAAACAAGATGATAAACAAAAATTATAATGAGTCAAGGGGAACATCAAGAAGCAGTACATTCAAATTTAATTTCAACTAGCTGCTAAACAAGCACAACTCACTTTGACTTGTCATAAGTTCAAAATATTAAAATAGGTACATTTTTATGTCTGTAAAGGTGAGAACAATCCAACAATGGATCAAACATTTCAGATTGAAATGCAATAGAAATGCATTGCAAATGATAACAATCAAATTTGAAATTACTCAGCTCATAAAAGAATAGTGGAGAAAAGGCATAAAAAGTGTTCTTTGATTTGATCAGGCCAATGAGAAATATTCTCAAAAATTCAACTATATCACGATGTCTTTGGCAACTTCATTACCAATACCTTGGCCAACATTATTACACAAATGAAGAGCATTATGGGCAAAAATAAAAACTGATTTGAGGCTTCACTAAGATAGCTTGACAAAGAGAAATGATATATCTTACTAAGATAAGCATATGACCCTGGATATGGGATAATACCAAAAGCTAAAATAGATCATACATCTAGACATAATCCACAAAATGCTATTAATGGTGATATCATCTAGAATACCAATAGGCATTGAAAAAATGAGATTAGCAGTGATTGTCTGTTGTTTTGACTTATTTTAACAAATGAGTTTCCAATGTGAAGTGTCAACCAGGGATTTTATTACCATTCTATTGACTATCATTTTCTAAGTCATGACTATCAATTTTGAACCAAATGAGGCCTTCCAATGCTTTGGCTTTGGGGGCTTATGATTTTATCGATTACCTATGATGGAGTTGCCTGTCGTGTCTACTTTTATGACTCTGAAGAACACACAGAATCAACAATAGAAATAAGATAGGATGGCAACTATTGGAGCCAATGGACCATAGATGCAAAATTAAAGTGAATGTCTAAGCATGGTTAATGATCTTTTATTTTGTTGCTTCTAATTATATTTGTTCATCTGTCAAGGGGGTGTAAGTCATGGCATAGCTCTGTATATCTTTATTGCCTTAAGGTAGATCCTCACATGATTCTTATCTTGGTAGCAGGGGTATCTCAACACAAAAAAATATTTAGAATTCCACTCCATGAAATGTAATGACTGTAAACTACTATCCCTTGACTTATATCTACCATAAAGACAACTCTATGGAACATGTAGAGTGTGTAAGTCATGGCTTGGCTGTGTCTAAGAAAGTTCATAGTTTGTTCTATCTCCATTTCAGAAATATTGTCTCAAAAATTCAACTATATCACCATGACTTGTTCCCTACCACAGTACTGCAAATTGTTTCTTTGACCAACACAGGACCACGGTATACTAAACATCACTTGAAGCCTTTCACCACACTATTACACTCCTTCATTGAAACTATCGTAGGGCCGCAATAGTCAACACTTACATAATTTAAATTCCTTCTACCGTCATACCACAAGTCTCACTTGAGGCTGTTGCGGGGGCATAGTGTACTATTTTCCTCTGCTCCTTCTTACCACCATACCGTAAGCCTCACTTGAGACCACCATAGGTGCGTGGTGTATTAGTTTCCTCTTCTACTTCTTACCGCATTATCGCTAATTATTCTTTTGACTACCGCGGGACCGCGGTGAAGTATTATATGCCACTTAAATTTCTACTCCCAGCTTGCCACTTCGTTTTGAGACTGCTGTGGGGCTGTGGTAATCAATCTTTGCATACCGCAATGTTGCAAGTGCAATCGCTTCATGCCGCGGGATAGTGATAATTGCTCCTTGTTTAACCCTGTTTCCTGTACACCCGCCAAGACCTTTTGAGTGACCTGCGGGACTGCGGTGAGAGATAAAAACACATCAATGAATGGCTCCTAGAATAATTTTAAAAGAAATATGGATCCCTAAGATGGATTTATGGAAGGAATTTTGCATGGATTTATCGATTTATCAAATGTATGAAGGTATCTTTATTGTAGGTTATTTTCCCTATATTATTTATTCTTGGTTTGAACTCCTTGATTTTGTGGTTTTTTGTTAGGACCCAGAGCTTTCATATGTAGAACCATCTACAAGGCACCAAAGGAGTCATCTGGATCATGACTTAGGAGCTGGTTAGTATTCATTGAGTGGTATAATGGTGGTTGAACTGTCTTGGTCTATACAACTAAGAGATGTACTTGTGTGCTTTGTAGTTTGTTTGTTTAATTTTTTTATGCTTAGAAAAATATCATAAATAGATAGGATGATATTTTTTGTAATTTATTCCTTCAATCACTTGTCATAGGTCTAGTTGGAGGTATCAAAGATGGTAGAATGGAGGGTGTACCTTATCCGCCTATTTATTCAAGCAGAAATGTTGCAAGTTCCACTTTAGATCACCGAAGCCTTCATAAAAACATCTACACAAAATTCAATAATGAAGAATTTATGCACAAATTCTCTTTTGAATTATGCACAAAACCTCTACCGCAACACCACAATGTTGCTAGTCCTTGTAGTGATGTGGGTGATTCCCGCATCACCGCAAGGCCCAACAACAAACTGTGCGGTGTTGCGGTAGAGGCTTTGTGCATCTTTCAAAAGAGAATTTGTGCATAAATTCTTCATTATTGAATTTTGTGCAAATTTTTTTGTGAAGGCTTTGGTGATCCAAAGTGGAACTTGCAACTACAATATCTGATAAAAATCTACTTCCAAATATGCTTTTGATGGATGTTCATATCCTCATCCAAAGCTCTAATTCACACACAAGTAGGAAGGACGCTTTCAAAGGTTGAAGAGTTGGGATTTACACCCACTGGTTGCATTTTCTTAAAATTTTCTAAGGACTTTTCAGAAAAACCCATTTTAAACATATCCTTTAATTAGGAGATTCCATGATATCACATTTCTTTGAGGCATTTTTTGAAACAGTTCACTTGCCTTGTCTATGCTTCCACATTTTCATGTATGTCTGGCAGGGCACTTGTAACTACAACATATGACAAAAAAATCCGTGTTGTTATGCGTTGATGGATGTCCCTTCATTATTAATGGATATTTGATGTAGTGTACATTATTATAGTGTAACCCTATTTTTTAGATTGTTTCATTTAGCCTCACCAATATTCTCCACAAGAATATTGTCCCTATTTAAAATGATGGAAATGGTTCACATCTCTCAAAATAATTTCTGTTGCAACAATCTTGGAGATGAATTTAGATGTAGCGTGAAAATCAGAACATACTCAAAGGTTCTTAACAACTCTAATGGTTGTACCAAGGGCCATCTTTAAAAAACCAAATGCAATTGCTAGCTTTTCACTATTGTCATAGATAAATGATTCTTTTTTCTTCAATTCCACAGCATTAAGTAAAAGTCTTGAATCTAGAAATACCCTACTACCTTCATTTGCCAAGCCAATCTCTCTAATTTTACATAGCTCTCCCATGTTTGTGGATGTGATCTATCTCCTACACAAAAAAGCACGTACCATTTTATGCCCTTCAATCCAATTACATGCAGGTATCTTTTTAATTCCTCTATCTTTCATCAATCTCCTTACTATTTGAGCCTCACCACACCTGCCCACTTTTGCACAAATGTTTTAGAGAAGAACATAAGTTGCATCATTTTTAGGTGTGAGGCCTACTTTTTCATTCCCTTATATTTGACTATTTATTTTACTATTGGTGATACATTTAGACTTGTGGGACTGTTGATCCTGAATTTCTAGACTATTAGACTTTATGTTGTATGTGGATTTGTTATGCTTAGCATGTTTATGATGTGTTTAGACCTGGATATTGATTCACTGATGATATTAGACATATGGTTTATATTATGATGTATTGGGAAACTATTCATGTGATGTTAGTTAGAAATTTGTTTTGTGATTCAATCTTGGGAATGGATGTTTGAAATGCAGAATTTAGAATCTAATTGTAATATGACTTCCTTGATGCTTATATGGATATGTGATGTTGTATGCGAGTGTATGTTTCAATTTTCTTCGGCTATTATATACATGTGAAATTAACATTTCATTGAGTGCGTAGGTATTTCTAACAAAGCCACAGAAATTCGGAGATCATCCCACACACGGTGTTGTTTTCCCTTGTGAAGCTAATCTAGTTCCAAGAGGAACCAAGATCAACTATGTGCATGATGAGTTTCTGTAATGTTGTTGCATGTTGTTAGTCGGGCTAAGTCTACCCCTCTTTTATTTTGAATTCTAATTGTTGTTGTAAGAATAGTGTCTTTTGAATTTCATTTTTTTTAAGTTATAAATTTTTGAGACCCCTTTTCATGTGCTTTAACTCAACCCTTAGTGCTCAAAATGGGCTAAACTTGACCCTGGGTTGTACCCCTTGCGTCTAGGGATCTTTTGGCTTGGGTAACCTTAGGAAGACCTCCATTTAGTCACTTTAACTTCACCCTGAAGTAAATTGACGAAAATGGAAGCATGGGAGGGAGAGGATGAGTGAGTCAAACACTCAACCTCTTCCTTTCCTCTTCCCTAGGTTGGGGAAGTCTCCAAGACCCCTTAATTGTGGAGGACTTTAATCCAAGTCTCTTCCACAATTGGTGAGGGTACCTTGGGGTTGTGTGGTCCCTCTTGGGAGGAAAGGATTAGGGGCACATGTGGCACCCATTCCCTCTTAAGCTCCACTTTTCTCTCCCACATGTTCTAGAGAGGACAAGTGGAAGGGAGAGAGACTTGGTGGATGGGTGAATGACATGTGTCACCACCCATTCCAAGGGTCTTTCTTGTAGTTGGGAGGAGGAGTTGACATGTGTCACCTTCCCATTCCTCAAGGCTCATGAGAAGAGCCTATTATAATCCAACTTGGAGAGGGGTAGGGGGTTGTTGAATTTTTGGCAAATTTTATTGATTTTAATTTACTTTGGGGAAAAGTTGGAGGGAGTTTGGTGGCTTATTTTGGAGGAGTTGGAGGAGCTCTACTCAACCATCTACCTATTGGGCTTTTTAAGGTAGGTTTCAAGGCTAAGGCCTTCCCTTATGCATTTTTATTTACTTGTGTGATTCTATGTGTGAGTTCTATTTTTGAGTTTTTACTTGTTGTGGGGAAAAATTGTAAGGGTGTTGTGAGAGCCTCTCCCACTTGGGAGAAGATGCTCAACATGTGTGGGGTGGGGGAGGAGTGAACCTCCTCAGGGTCATTTCCTTGATTTTGTGGAGTTGTAGCCTTGAGGGCAATATGTGAATATGTGCAATATGTGAAATGGTTTGAGAGCCAAATGGAAGCTTTATGAAACTATGTTTAAAAGTGTTGGCTTGAGGCCTTGAGAGGTATTTGTATTGGGAAGTTGTAGGAGTGGCACTCTTGAGTTGAGTGTTGTCCACTCCCCTACCACATTGAACTCATCCTGAGTGAGTTCTTGTGTTGTATTAGCCATGGGAGTGATTTTTGTGTTTGGTTGTTGAATGCATTGTTGTGATGTGGTTTGAGTTTCCTAGTGTGTGGATGACCTCCCTAGCTCGGGGGTGACCCACTAGCGGGTCTATGGTAGGGAGGAGAGCAAGTTGTTGTGGTTTCTTTCCCCTTCTTGTGATATTATAGGTTCATTGGAGCTAAGTTTGTGAAGTTGAAGAAAACATCATTGTTCTTGGAGTTGTTATCCTATTTCTTTTTAGCTCTTGAGAGAAGAGCATGGCCAAGTTAGGATTTTGTATCAATTGTTAGTTTTCAAAGAGGAGAACATTGTTCTCTTTCTTGTTGTAAAAGTATAATTTTACTTGTGTGATTAAGCTATTACATTTGAAATAGAAATTTTAATCTTGCTAATTTCTATGCTTGTGAATCAACCAAAAATAGAGTAATGAAATGATGATATAGTTTTATTACCATTTTGTTGTATGTATATTTTTTTTTAAATAACAAATAGGAAAGTTGTTGTTTACTGTTAAGAGACAAAAAAAATGAAAGTTTTACATTGTTCTTATAAAGATAAATTTTAGTGGTTGATATATATAGGAAGGATTTCAATTAAATGTATTTGCAAAAAAAATTAATAATACAATGAATATATTTTTTAAAAGAAATGTTCATTTGCTTATATAAATTTGATATAACAAAAAGAAAAAAAGTATACCTTTTCTTATTTGTTAAAAAGGAAATCTGTAAGTGTTGAAGGAAAATTATATTTGAAAAATATATATATATTGGAATGTATGTATTTATATGTAATTAAATATAAATTGCTTTTTTTAATTATTCTGTCAAACAAAAATATATGAGACTACATTACATATATATATAGTTATATTTTTAATATGCAATATACTGTAATTGAATTAAAACTGTGATTTGAATTTAATTGTGTTTTTGTTGTGTATATATATATTATTAAATAAAACTCATTAAAGAAAAAATGAATGTTGTGTAAACAAAACACAGAGAATAGGCTGTGTTTAAACTTTTGACTGTTCGCAGATTTTTTTTTTTTTAAAATGTATGTTGTGGTGGGGGGGGTTCGAATCCCCCACCGTCGCCTTATATGTTAGTAGGATGTGGGTGGGGGCTTCGCCCCCTTTCCACATCCCCACACCCCCATTATCCCCAACGAACCACACACCCCCCGTCAGCCATGAGACCCCCATGCAGGTCTTCCCTGCGACTCCACAACGTCGTCCCCTCTGCCATAGTCTCCGCTGACCATTACACATCTCCGCCGCTGGACCTCCACCTCCCTGCGGCCGCCAATCCATAGGCTGCGCCTCCTTCCCTGCAAACAAAAAGCTTGGGGTTTTTAGTTTATATATATATAATGTGTATATTGTTTATTCTACAAATATACACAAAAAAATAGAATAAATAATATACACATTATATATATAATGTGTATATTGTTTATTCTATATATATACAAAAAAAATAGAATAAACAATATACACATTATATATATATGCCATCATATGCATTTCATGTATGGCCTCCATTAAACCTACAAACTTCATCCAAGGACAAAATGAGAGAAGGAAAAAGAAAGAAGAGGAGAAAAACAAAGAGGAGAAAAGAAAATGAGAAATGAAAAGAATAGGGTTAGGGCTTTTGCCCATAAGAAAATTAGTTTTTTATTTGAGGGCCTTTTAGGGCTTTGTAATTTAAAATTGGTCTTATTTTATTTTCCTACTCTTTTATTTAATTTGTTCATTTGTTTTATGTTCTGAATTTTTATATGGAGTTTGAGATAAATAATACAATGGGTAATCCTTTTTCCTTTTTAGGGAGTTTTTTTTATTTGTTAGTGGTATGGTAATTTATAAACTAGTTTATTATTAGAGAGATTTTATATTTTATTGATTTTTTTAAATTTGATTATTACAAGGAATTTTAATTGTTTTAATTAATTTTTACAACTATCTAATTATTGAGATGTTTTTATTTTAACCCTTGTCTTCAAACCTAACTCGACGAGGACAATTTAAACTACATCGTTATTAATTAAATTTTAATATTCTTTTTAATCATTTTGGGGCAAGTTTAATTAACAAATTTAAATTAGACGTTGTTTTAAACCCAACTTGGAAACCTAGTAAACTATTAAAACGAAGTTAGTGTAAGTGTATCTGTGATCTGATCTACCAAGAAATTAGGAATAATGTAAATGATGCAAAGATAACTCTGATTGATAGAAAACGTGAAGAACAAATTGATCAAGCTTTGTTGAAAAATGTTCAATTAACTTATTCAACTGATCTACCAATTCAACTAGTGAGACGTAGGTAATATAAAACCAAACTAGTAAATTTTTTATCAAAATTAGTTTTAGTATAATAAACCCTAATCACACCTATGAGGCATTATGCTGCCAAATTTTTCTAGAATTTTAGGGTTTAGCTAGGTTAGTGATATTTAACCTTGTTTAGGACTATATTATGGTTTTTTGTTATTTATCAACATTAGATTTTTGTATTAAATTTTATTCTCTCATGCTCTTGATTTTGGCTATTGATTTTGACTTATGTCAAAATCCCTTCATTCACATAGATTAACTTAGGGTTTTGATCATTGATCCTAACCCTACTGGTGACGTTAACCATGTCACATCGACCCCCTAGTTGGCCTTCATTGCGAATGGTATGCAAAAGTGAACGCATTACCCCACATTCAACTGTCATGTTTATGCCTTATGCATAATGCCACCAAGCATGCTTACGCATGTGAGGGGGTTTCTAGGGAAGCGTAGAATTTTTTTTTATATTTCATGTCATGACCACATGACAAATGTGGACATGACATGTGTGATGCATGTCGTAACCGCATGGGAAATGTGGGCATGACATTAGGATCCAACTAAAAAAGCAGTGTTGTTGGAATACTCAGCCTACATTCAAATTTTGAATTCTAGGAAATTATACACAATAAATAGATTGATGGCTGTTTGGATAGTGAAATTATTAGCTTTCTTAGAAATTAACTAAAATATCTTGTCTTGAAATATCTAGAAGGATTATTTTAATTAAAGAGGATTTTGTGGTTATTTTTGTAACAATGATTTTACAGTGCAGCTAGCTTTCTATTTTCATTTAAGATACAAGTCATCAAAATTAAGCACATACCAAGAAGATGGTACTCTACTTCAAACCCTCAACCTCACTTAGTTTAGTATGCTTAAATGGGGATATTAAGGAAGTTGCTAAACAATTAATATATATCATTTTTTGTTTGTGAATGAGAATCTTGTGAGATCCAATATGGCAGTGGATGAATATATGATTTCTTAAGTAAAGATGATGTCACAATTAGGAAACTTGTTGTGAAAGTAATTTTTGGATGTTAAGGCTTCCCAGTTGGTTATCAAAGATATTTTCTCATCAACTTAATTTGAAATTTATGTATAATTAATGAATTCTTTCATGGTGTAGGTCTTTACTGAGACAACACATGAACTAGGATTGACATTTTTTTTGAATCAGTGAGGATTCTTAGAGCATCATAATATATTAGTATTAATAAAAATGTTTTTAAAGATTACAAAAAAGGCCCTTCCTGGACAAAAAGATAACATAACAGAGCATTTTAACTAAGAGCCCTAAATAGAGCTGCAGATCTAAAAGGCCCTTTCTGGCCAAAAAGGAAACCAAAGTTACAACAAAGCCAAAAACTTAAAACATAAAGAGTGGTTCACATGTTGTCCATATTTAAATCTGCAACCCTAAATCCATGAACCCCCAGTTGGATTCTTTGCAGAAAGGGGCGTGTCATCATTGGTGAAGGGAACTACTGGTGGTTGGAAATTTGATGAGAAGCTCCATGCATTGAATACTTCCTCTATCCTTTCCCCCTTGGACCTTCCAAATGCAAAATTTTGAACCTACAGTGAATTATCAAAGAGCTCTCTATTACCTAATTGCAAACTTGAAATCATCACTTGATAAACATACTTAAAACTGGGTTTATTAATGATATCTTCACAAAGGAAGAGTCCCCCCTACCAAGGCTGAGCCATCATGGAGATTATAAGTAGCAAAAGCTACAAACAGCTTCACATCTAGGACTAGATAGTCATGAACAAACATTGATGCTATCCTTTTAACCTTATCAACTTGATGAAATAAGTCCATCGCATTTGAGAGAAAATGAGATACTAGATGCGAAGCATAACATACCCTAGATTGCAACAGAAAATCTCTATCACATACATCTATCAAAGCATCTTCCACCAAATCTTCATCGAGCAGTTTGAAGGCCCTAGCCATGAAATTTGAGTTGATGCTTCTGTGCATTGGTTGTTCCGATGGTTGAGTAGGTAAATGAAGTTGACAATTGCAAGGATAGATAGACATTGCAGATACATAGCAAGAGCAAAATGAAGAGGCAAGATTGAAATAATGACATAGATACCATGGTCTCTTGCATAAAAAGAGGATCACATGAGCCAACATAATGAATTAAAGTCATTCAAGCCAGTGGGGAAATAAAACCAAGGCAAATGAGATCCAAATGTGGATTATATTGCTCAGCTTGCAACACTCCTCTTACAGAGCATTCAATGAATATAATCAAAGAGACATGTGTGAAGCAAGCAATTAATGCCAGATGAAAATCTACATAGGTTGCAAGCTTCAAAATGACTAAATATACTACTAATTGATGTCAATTAATAATTAAATTGACTAAATATACTACCAATTGACATAAATCAGTGAACAATGAATAAATATGACTAAATATATGACTAGTGTTAAATCAGTGAATAAAAATGACTAAATATACTACCAAATTCATCAAAATGATGATTAAAATTAATGACTAAATACATTACCAATGGACATAAATCAGTGAATAAAAATGACTAAATAAGTGACCAGTTAACAACAATCAATGACTAAATTAATGACTAAATATATTAGTGAAAAAAATGACTATATAAGTGACTAGATTACAATAATCAATGACTAAATCAACGACTAAATATACTACCAAATTGATCAATCAAAACAACCAATAAATGACTAAAAATGGTTTTGTCATCAATTTGGTCACGTTATAAATGATTGGAAATAAACTACTAATGGTCACGTGACCATGTTTGGTCATTTATAAATAGTTTTTAGTAGTTTTTTTAGTAATATATTGCTCTTTTTGTACTAGTGAAAATCTCAAGTCTCCGGTTGTCAGGTCTTGACTACTTGTTGTCGCTCAGGGTTTGTTGTGATTTGTTGTTTTCCATTTTAGGAACTTACGGGCTTCCAGTCATTTCCACCTAGATTAGGTCATAATTCACTAATATCCTGCATATTTAACATAATCTGCACATATCTTTTCAATTTATGTCAAATTTTGAAGTGAATAACCATATTTTGAGTATATTGCTACAAATTTGACATAACTTTGATCAGTTCTTCTGGAATTATTGTTAACTTTGATTAGTTCTTCTGAAATGATGCTAACTTTGATCAATTCCTCTAAAATGATCTCTATTTTAACTAATCTTTGTAGATCAACTCTAACTTTATCTAAAGGTCTTCTTTAAAGCATGCAATTTATTAGTATTTATGGCTATTTGGTTTAAATTTATCATTATTTGCAATTTCCATCACAGTTTGTGAAATAAAAAGACTAAAGGACTAGATTAAGGGAAAAAAGTTCTAAGAATTTTAAATTTCTCTAGCGATGCATATGTATATCCAAACACTTTAATGAAAAGAAGCAAATCTAATTATACTTCACCAGGATTTCCACAACTACGCATAATAGATGCTAATCTTTAAGAAAATTGATAACAATAAGTAAGAGGTTAAATGAACTCCAAGGGATGCAACATCCAACATTCTACACTAGAAATTAATGAGATTACTCAAGATTTACAATTAGACTGTATTGTGTATCTTCAATTCCATTATAATGCTCAAAAGATGTACAAATATTTCACTAACTTGAGAGAGAACCATGAGGTAAGTGATAGAGTTACAAAGAAAATGACTTAGTCCTTAATAGGAATTCATCAATTCAATCTCTTCATCTACAAGTGATTTGGATCCTTTTGTGGAACAAAAAGACAAAATCAGTTACAATATCAATGTTCAAGATCTCATATAACACATCAACGGTCAGAAAACAAGGCACGTGATTGGCAACTGGAAATCTGGAATGGATGACAACTAGCATTGGGATATTCCTTAGTATCTTTACCCCAATATCTTATAGCATACCCCACCAGCATAATTTATGCACATCACCAAAAGTATATCCTGACAACAATTCATTGTTAGGATGTCTAGCTATCCTAATTCTGCAAAGAAAACCAAAATTGTTGGACATCTAAACTATTCAGTGTTTGAAGGTGCATCCTCTTCGACCATCATTCCTTCTGAATCCAACATCTTATACAAGTCATATGCCTTGATAGTTTTGTCTATCTCTGCTTTATCAAACTATTGTGATTTAGTCCTGGCATATTCTTGCATTTGGAGTTGGTCACTTAGGGATATCCATTTGTCTGACCTGACATCCAGATGTTCTTTGTACATCTTCATCTTTGCAAATAGATCCATAACCTCATCCATGGTTTCCTCCAAAAGATGTCCTATTGGCTCCTTCAAAATTGGATCATATCTGGCTCTGAATACCCCTATAGATGCCTACTCTTCATATGTTTCTTTCTTGTCCATTAGCATTCCAAGTAACTCTAATATTTCCATTCCATCAGTTAGGAGGTCATGTGCCTTGATGCTTCTGTCTACTGCCTTGAGTCGGCATCCCTTCAAAATATCTGCCTCAAATTTTAGGTCTTTTATCCATAAGGATATATTTGGTATAGTCTGGAGCATCATGATCTTGTGGCTTAGTAATACCTTATCTCATAATTTAAGGATGATTTTTAATTTATTAAGATCTTGATCATTTTGATCAAGTCTGGCTACACACTCCTTCAATTCATCTTCCTTACCCTTAATGAATGACAAAATATCCCAGTTTGACAATGAGGTCTAGATGACCTCCTCCCTATCCTTAATAAAATTTTGGAGCTAGCCCTAGAGTAACTTTGCTTGATGCTTCTTGGTGTCCAAATAATTTATCTCTTGTATCACCAACATTAGATTAGCTAGGACTTCTGTAACTGGCATTACCGGAGACACTAATCCTTTGACAAATCCCTAGAGATGGGCAATGCACCCTTTTAGCTCCTTCTTATTCAGTTTGTCCTTTCGGATCTTAGTTGCTATGGCCTTGACACTACCTAGGAGTTCTTCAAGTTCCTACTTTGCATTGGCATACCCTAAATCTAGGGTGGTGATTTGGTATTCATCTAGAGTAATCTCACCCTTTTCTTTCTTGACTATAGGCACAGACAAATGAGTTGTCCTGCATCTTGTAGTATCCCTTTTTATAGCAGATACTGCCCTAGCCTTGTGCTTGGGATTTATTCCTTCTATGGAAAAAATACCTTAAAATCAAAAGGAATCAAATTGATGGGAGACTCAATTACCTTTGATGCTAGCCATTCCGGAATGTCTAGCTTTGGTCCTTCCTATCCCAATTGCTCAATGTGAGCATCTTTTGCTACTAACTCATCATCCTTGTCAGGACCTTCCCCTTGTAGCATTTCCTCTTATGGATTTTCTTGTTGCCGTATCTCTTCTTGAGGTATTTTCTATTGAGCTGCCTATGTATCCACCTCCATTTCTTAATGCTCAGGGCCTATACGCTCAAAATCATGACTCGGTGGCCTCGGGGGCAGTTGAGTCGTCTTTGGCGCACACACAGACCCTCTCTCCTTGCCATGGCACAAACCACCACGTCACTCTCACTCTCGTGGGAGTAGCTAGTCGAGAGGAGGTGAGACACGGGGGAAGTCTGGCTTGTTGGAGAGCTAGACTTCGCAGAGAGGGGTTGGCTAGTCCTAGGGCCTGTGCTTTTGTGTGCTTGTTTGGATGCAGTGTTCTATGATCATGGTTGTAAAGATAACTATATGACATGGAGGGTCACTAGTCAGTTTTCCCCTGTTGGGGTTTCTAATGTTCCATCATTGTGTGGGTAGGCTGTTGTTCTTGTTGATGATTTGTTCAAGTTGACGTTGTCTTTCAAACTATTGGATGAATTCTTGTTGTACCAGGAGTTGTCTAAATGCTTCTTGTTGTTGTTGAATGACTAGAGGGTCTTGTTGTGGTCTTGGGTGGATCTCCTCTATCTCGTTGAGGATTGCCCTTACCCACTCACCTCTCAATCTAAGGCACATTCATGAGCCAAGACAAGAGATAGGTGGTTTAAGCTAACCTTGACTTGACCTAGGGTTTTGACTAAGGGTTTGTGTGACCTAAGGTTGACTTTGTCACTAGTAGAAAAATAGGAAAAAATGACTAAAAAAACTACCAAAAAATGGTCATGTGATCAATAGTTTGGTCACGTGACCATTGGTAGTTTATTGCCGGTCATTTATCTCGTGACCAGATTTATGACCAAAAAAATTTTAGCCATTAATTTGGTAGTATATTTAGTCATTAATTTGGTAGTATATTTAGTCATAAATTTGGTAGTATATTTGGTCATAAATTTGGTAGTATATTTAGTCATCAATTTGGTAGTATATTTAGTCACCTAACCATTGGTAGTTTATTGCCGGTCATTTATCTCACGACCAAATTTATGACTAAACAAATTTTAGTCATTAATTTGGTAGTATATTTGGTAATTTGGTAGTATATTTAGTCATCAATTTCTGTCAGTTGGTAGTATATTTAGTCAATTGGTAGTTTATTTAATTATTTTTGAGGTTTAAACATAAATCACAAAAAACATAATCAATCATTCATTTGCACACAATGAAACAGCTATTAAGAAGGCAAAATACTAAAATTTTATTGAGAAAAGGTGTTTTTACAGCAGATACAAGACTTAAATATGTCTTTACTTTGAAAAATGTGTTACAAAGTGTGTTTCTCAATGTTGTGACTGAGAAAATTAAGTTACAATGCTCTATTTTTTGCTTATACAACTCTAAAACATGAAAGAACTACTTGCAAAATGAAGCCTAAATATTTCATCATGGGCTTTTACATCTCAAAATCTGAATAAATGTATCAAAACTCACTTAATATTGCTAATTGTTGCATTACTTCTTCTTTGTTGCATCTCCTGCCTTGGTCTGCAGAAACAGAACCCAGCAATGCAATAAGTAAATTGCCCCTTTGTAACAAAAAGCAAATAAGTAACTTACTTTAACATGTTCTTTGAAAGAATATTTACCTTATTGACTCCACGGATCTTCTTAGATCTGTTTAGGTAGAGTAAGTCAAAATAGACAATATAAATAAAATATAAAATAGTAGTAAGCTATACAAAATAGACAACACAGATTTACGTGGAAAATCTAATTTGTACCAGGAAAAACCACTGGCAAAGATCTCTCAATGATTTTATCCTTAGAAGAAAATCGTTGTTACAGAATTTTACCATGCATTTGCATTGAAGATCAATTGACTTTTGTTGACTACTTTACCAATGCTAGAATAAGATAAACTAACTTCACATACCAACAATAACTAATCCATCTCATACACACAAAATAATCTAAACAAGTTAAGAATGCATAATGGATGAATTGGAGAACAGATTAAACAACAGACTATAATTTTGGCACCCATATGGTTAAAATAGGTTAGGGATTATTAAATATATTATAAATATTATAAACCTTAAGAAATTTCCAAGACTCTTTCTTGAAAAAAAAGGCACAATAATGTCTTGAAACTGACAATCCAAGTCTCACTAACTTAATACAATACAAAAACTATAAACAAAATAGTTTTAACAAGGAAAGATTTTTTTTGAATCCATGTAATATGTTCACATTCCCCACCTAATGGGGACACCAATCATTTTAGTGTTCAAATTTGGAATAAGGGATTCACTAATCAATACATATATCTGAATTGTTAGAAGAAATGAATAGTGCTTTCTTGTCCTTGGAATAATGAGAGTTTAGTGCTTCCGTATATATTCTATCAAAGAACTACTTGCAAAATTCAAGTTTTTTTAGTCATTTATTTCTATTTTTCTATTGTATAAGAGAACTACTATAAAAATTCAAGCCCATATCTGTGTCATATCTGATAGATCCAAATACTGTATCATGTTGTCCAGATCTGAATCTAGTTTAGAGCTATAAAAAAATTCAAAAACTACAAAAAAAATGTAACATTTTGATTTAAAAGCGATGATTTTGTTCTCTAGGGGAGAGGACCTAGTAGTGGTGTACCCTAACTTCACACCTCTCAAAATCATACGTGGCAATTTTGAATCACTCTAAAAATTTTACAGTAGCTTACTTGGCAACGCCCCTACGTATAACTAAGGTTTCAAGGCCACATCATCAAATATGATGCCACATCAGCATGCTTTTTGTTGAGGTGTCAAATAGTTCCCCCAAAAAAAGGGTGGACCAATAGGTGTGCATTAAGTAATGTTTTGTTGGTGGGCTAATGTGGCATCACATGATTGGTTGCTTTTTAAATTTGAAGGGCACATTTCATTCAATTATTAGTACTTATAGTAACACTAACAACCTTAAAGTCACAACTACTAGTACTAAACTTTAAAAATATTGGGCCTTAAATGCACATATATTAGTACTAAACTTAAAAAATATTGGACCTTAAATACACATATACTATCTCAGCCATTGGAACTATTTCACCTATTGGGTCTTTTCCCCTATATATATCACAAAAACTACAAATAACATTTAAAAATAATCTATAAAAAACAACAAAACTTTTAAGTTTTTACATTATGTTCAAGCAATAAGAAGTGAGCTTGCACCAAGAAATGTCATAGAAGTTCAAAACTTTGTGGGACTCGTAGGATATTATAGAAGGTGCATTTCTTGAGTAAGAACACTAATTTCATTGTTGCAAAAGAAGAACATGTCATTCAGTTGGTAAAAAAGGTGTGATCAAGCATTTGAGGAGATAGAAACAAAGCTTAGCATTAGTGAATGTACTTGCAGCCCCAAACATGGCAAAGGATTTTGTGGTTTGCACAAATGCATCACGAGAAGTACTAGATGAAGTGTTGATGCAAAATGGGTGAGCCATTGCTTATGAGCCTAGAAAATTAAAGAATTAGGAGAAAAATTACCTAACTTATGATTTGGAAGTAGCAACAATTATACATGCATTAAAAATGTGGTGACATTATGTGATAGGGTACAAATTTGAGCTAAGGACTAATCATCAATGTTTGAGACACCTATTTACACAATTGACATTTAATACTAGACAACACAAGCAGATGGAGTTTTTGAATGAATATGATTTTGGAATTTTATATATCTAAGGAAAAGAGAATGTCTTTTGATGTATAATATATTTGTGTGCGTATAACTTTGTACCATTGGAATCCCACAGACTGCCAAATGGGAGCTTTGGAACAAGATATGGACATCCATCAAAGCATAATGGAAGGGGGATTTTTGTGAGAAATTATAGTTGGAAATGCTCTGGTAGATAGGCTTCCCGCATCACCGTGGGAGCTGTAGAGAGTCAGTGCGGGAGTGCACTCCTGCATTGACTCTTGACAACTTCGGCAGTGATGCAGGAAGCCTATCCAACTGCATCTTCCCTGCTATACATGTATGCAAAATGTGGAAGCATTGACAAGACATGTGAACTGTTTGGCAGAATGCCTCAAAGAGGTGTCATCTCATGGAATGCAATGATTGTGGGATATACACAAAATGGATTTTTTGAAAAGGCTTTAGAAACTTTCAAGCAAATGCAATTGGCAGGTGTAAAGCCAAATTCCACAACCTTTGTCAACATCCTCCCCGCCTGTGCAAAAATGGGAGCTTTGGAACAGGGTATGGGCATCCCTCAAAGCATAAAGGATAAAGGAATTCTGTCAGATGTTGTAGGTGCAACTACCCTGGTAGACATGTATGGAAAATGTGGAAGCATAGAGAAGGCACGTGAACTATTTGAAAAATGCCTAAAAGAAATGTGGTCTCGTGGAATGCCATGATTGCAGGATATGGACAAAATGGATTTTTTGAAAAGGTTTTAGAAACTTTCAAGCAAATGCAATTGGCGGGTCTAAAGCCAAATTCTACAACCTTTGCTAGCATCCTCCCTACCTGTACCAAAATGGGAGCTTTGGAACAGGGTATGGACATCCATCAAAGCATAATGGAAGGGGAATTTTTCTGAGAAATTATAGTTGGAAATGCTCTAGTAGACAGGCTTCTTGCATCACCGCGGGAGCTGTCAAGAGTCAGTACAAGAGTGCACTCCCGCACTGACTCTTGACAACTCTCGCAGTGATGCGAGAAGCTTGTCCAACTACATCTTCCCTGCTAGACATGTATGCAAAATGTGGAAGCATTGACAAGGAATGTGAACTATTTGGCAGAATGCCTCAAAGAGATGTCATCTCATGGAATGCAATGATTGTGGGATATGCACAAAATGGATTTTTTGAAAAGGCTTTAGAAACTTTCAAGCAAATGCAATTGGCAGGTGTAAAGCCAAATTCCACAACCTTTGCCAGCATCCTCCCTGCCTGTGCAAAAATGGGAGCTTTGGAACAGGGTATGGACATCCATCAAAGCATAAAGGATAAAGGAATTCTGTCAGATGTTGTAGTTGCAACAGCCCTAGTAGACATGTATGCAAAATGTGGAAGCACAGAAAAGGCACATGAATTGTTTGAAAAAATGCCTGAAAGAAATGTGGTCTCATGGAATGCTATGATTGTAGGTTATGGATAAAATGAATTTTTTGAAAAGGCTTTAGAAATTTTCAAGCAAATGCAATTTGCAGGTCTAAAGCCAAATTCCACAACCTTTGCTAGCATCCTCCCTACCTGTGCCAAAATGGGAGCTTTGGAACAGGGTATGGACATCCATTAAAGCATAATGGAAGGGGGATTTTTGTCAGAAATTATCGTTGGAAATGCTCTAGTAGACATGTATGCAAAATGTGGAAGTATAGACAAGGCACGTGACCTGTTTGAACTAAATGAACCCTAGAATTGATTGTTGCATGCGTATGAACATTATCCCATGCCCTAATTTTTATTTTTCATAAGTGTGGAAACCATTGTCCTCAGTTGCATTTGTTCTTGCTACTTGTCCTAATATCCATTTGCCAAAAACTCCCAATTCCTTACTTCTAGTTCTTACGTTCCCACAAGCTTGTAACTATTTGAAAATTAGCCATATAAAGGTTGTCTCTTTGGATATCTGAACTTATCCTCTGTTCTTCTCCTATACTAGAGATCTCATATGACTTCACCCAAGTCAAATAAAATGAAATATGAAGTTAAAGGGGTAACAACACCTTCTAAGATTATCTCTACACTTAATGAAGTATTAGACATTGACTTAGGGCATGTGAACTTAGAGGACTTCTTAAGGAGGATGTTTGGGAATAATCAAATGGCATAAGAAAGGTGTATTACTAGCAGTGGGATTGTGTAAGAAATGAGTTTCCCACCTTAGAACTTTAGTCTCCTGAACTCATTATAGCTTGTGCCAAGTTTTATGATCCTCATATTAGGTAATTCCAACTATGAATGTTTAGATTCATTAAGATCATTCTAGAAAATAAGTAAAGGATCAATTAGGCCACCATTCTTAGTGATAAGATTCACAAGAAAATCACAAAGGTCTGAAACTCAAGGATAGTGGTCTTGTGGAATGCCATGATTGCAGGATATGGACAAAATGGATTTTTTGAAACGGCTTTAGAAACTTTCAAGCAAATGCAATTGGCAGGTCTAAAGCCAAATTGAACAACCTTTGCCAGCATCCTCCCTGCCTGTGCCAAAATGGGAGCTTTGGAACTGGGTATGGACATCCATCAAAGCATAATGGAAGGGGGATTTTTGTTAGAAATTATAGTTGGAAATGCTCTGGTAGACACGTATGCAAAATGTGGAAGTATAGACAAGGCACGTGACCTGTTTGACAAAATGCCTCAAATAAATGTGGTCTCATGGAATGCCATGATTGCAGGATATGCACAAAATGGATTTTGTAAGGATGCTCTCAAAATCTTTGAATTAATGAAGCACTATGGAGCATATCCTAACATTGTAAGCTTTGCTTGTGTTCTATGTGCATGCAGCTACTCAGGTTTAGTGGATGAGGGTTGTACATACTTCAATCACATGAGTAACCCTTATTGCATTACTCCTATAGTTGATCATTATGTGTGCATGGTTGACCTTCTTACCTATGCTGGCTATCTTGAGAACAACCTAAACTTTATCATTAAGATGCCAGTTAAACTTGTGGTGGTTGTGTGGATGTGTTTTCTTGTTGCCTATAAATTACATATGAATATAGGCTTAGGAGTATTTATAGTAATGTTGCTTTTTGATTTGGATCCTAAAAATGCTCTGACTTATGTTCTTCTCTCAAAACATATATGCAGAAGTGGGCAGCTGGGTATTGAGGAATGGGATATTTGATGTTTTCCACCTTTATCCACTCTTGCATGTATTTGTTCAGGCTCCTAGATTCTAGAAAAATGTGGGAACTTCTCTTTATCATCCCTTCAACTATCCCAACTACAAATTGGAGTCTAGCATGGCAATGACCCATTAAATGACCTAAACTTTTTACCCTTAAATAAACAGTGAATTTGTTGGCTGTAAAATTTATGTATACTGTGTAGCTTTGATAGGGTTCAATCAAACATTTGTACAAAATCAACTCATGAAAGGTCTTATAGATATATTTTTTGGTAAATATGCAATATAAAGGGAAAATCTCAGTTGATGAGTGTACCTACCTACAATATCCTCAATCAGCTAGGGAACTTGTCTCCTTATGGCCCTGTGTGCTCTGTTGTTCACTATAGACTAGGGTTAAGATTCTGTGTCCAAAAAGACTGATTGGCAAAAACAAATAGTATTTACTTTAGTTACCAGGATTCACAACTGTGTGTGCGGCATTTTGAAATCTAGTTCATAGGTGCATGGTTGTGGAAAATTGCAACATATATAAAATCAAACACAGAAAATATAAAAATTGATATATTAAAAAATAAAATAAAAAATTAAACTAAGCAATAAGATTAACACATCAAAAATAATAGATTCATCATTTACATGTTAGTTGAGTATTGAGTGCCAGCGTGTGTGCTGAGGGGATTGAGTGTGCAAGCATGTTAACATAGAGAGAAGGGGTCTTTTTAAATTTTTTTCAGAAACAACCTAGAGTGCTTTTGAAAGCCCAATATGTTTCTATGATCTACATGGGCAACAACCAATGGCTCCAACTTCCATGCTAACAATCCTTCGTGCTCCCAGATTATATATTCTCTGCAAATTGTTAGCCATATGCCCACATCAAAAGATGAAGGATCATCCAAATAACTAAATTGAAGTCCTGAAATATGTATGACTCAATCAATGCATGAATCTACAGCTTTTATAAACTACAACCATCTCCCTTTTCTCAATAGCATGTAAATTGTCATATTACTAACCATATAGGCCATTGGGTAGCTTCTGGTTGGCCCCATATGAAGAACCTCTATGCAAAATACACGACTGTGAAGAACCTGTGCGCAAAGAACACTCCACGCCGGATCGCATTGCTTGCCATGAGAGCAAAGATAGTGGAGTTGGAACTCTTGCCTCCAATGGAGATGAGCATCATTTTTCTCATACACTATTTTGGTGAATTTGCCCATCATTTCTTGTTTAGGGTTTCAACGAGAAGGGCCAAAATGAAATGAAAATTAAATTGGCACCCATATTATTAAATATAATATAATATTATATTATAATATAATATAATATAATATTATAATATTGAATAAATTATAATATTATATTATTGTATAATATTATATAATATATATATTATAATATCTATATTAAAAAATATTATATTATTGTATAATATATATTATTATTAGCTGATAGGCTTTTATATATGAGCATTATAGTGCTCAAAATTGTCTCACGCTATAAAAAAATTCACGTCGGGAAATTTTCTTAACTCTTCAGTTGTTCTCTACGAAAAGGGTTTAAAAAATAACTTAGGCGAGCATATCAAATTGCAAGATTTGAGGTGAGCTGAAGGGGAGTGTGAACAGAAAACAAAAGAATCACCTTCTGAGGAATCGATCCAAGGGCATGGAGGAAATCTTCTTTTTAAAAAAAAGGTATTTGCATAGTTCTTTGTTATTCTAGCACAAAAACTAATATCTATTTGTTGTAATTTCATTAAGCACATAAAAACTAAAACCCCATTACACTCGCATGTGTCCCCACTCGCACATCACTTCATGAGGACTTGTGCACATATTATCTGGGTAGATTTGTATCCACTCAACCCTAAACCCTAAACCCTAAACCCCAAACCCTAAACCCTAAACACTAAACCCTAAACACTAAAACCTAAACCCTAAACCCTAAACTCTAAACCCTTAACCCTAAACACTAAACCCTAAACCTGAAACCTGAAACTCAAAACCCTAAACCCTAAACACTAAAACCTAAACCCTAAACCCTAAACACTAAACCCTAAACGGCCTAAACACTAAACCCTAAATCCTAACTTCAAACCCTAAACCTAAAACCCTAAACCCTAAACCCTAAACCCTAAACACTAAACCCTAAACCCTAAACCCTAAACCCTAGAACTAAAGTGAACTAAAATTATATAGTATATTTAAAACATGTTTTATAATTAATAATTTTGTCTTTATTTTATTTGTATTAAGGAAGCCTTAATACCAATTCCTCTAGGGTACCCTACATCCATCTCATTTTCATGTGGACTTTGCACAACATATAGAAACCCAAATGCTCTGATGATTGTCCCTACCTTACCAGTTGCTGCTGATATCCCGTGACACGTCGACCACAACCACGTGGGGAGTAGCTCTGCTAGAACAATGAAGGTGAGGGTCATGGCCCTCACCATGGCTCTCAACGTGCCCAGCTCTACTCTAATGAAACAAAATAAGTTAGGGTTTTGAGCTTTTCTGAGTTAGGGTTTACCTTTAGGGGCTCAACTTGAAGCAACAGGCGCCAAAAGTGAAATGGAGGTGGGCACCAATGCCAAAAGTGAAATTTAAATGAAATACATGTATATGGTAGCCCATGTATAATTTTGGCACCCATATTATAATATTAATAATATAATATAAATATAATATTATATTATATAACTATTATATAAATATAATATAATATAATATAATATTATAATATTATATTATATTATAAATATTATATTATAATATAATATAATATATTATTATATAATAATATTATTATATATATTATAATATTAATAATATATATATATATATTAAAATATATATTATATTATATTATAATACAACCCATTCCCTCAATTCGAAATATTTTTTTTAATTATCCACTTTAGTTGTGTTTTTTGCCCGATGACCAAATTAGTCATTTATTTAGTCATTTATTTGGTCATTTATTTAGTCATTTCAACCGATGATCAAATTAGTCATTTTTTTAGTCATTTATAGCTGTGTTGCAAAAAGTTTTAGTCACGTGACTAAAAGTTTTAGTCACGTGACTAAAAGTTTTAGTCACCTGGTCATTTATTTGCCATATTTCTACTAGTGTGTGTTGACTTTGTTTGACCTTGTGATGAAACCAAGGGTTTTGACCAATGTTTGACTGAAGTTGACCTTGTGTTGGGACAAAGGGTTTGCGAACCTTCTAAGTTGCTAATATTTTTGTTCTTTTTGGATTTTATATGCATGCAAGCCTAAATGAATGCAAAATGTGTTTTTGTGCTTTTTTATGTTTTTGGAAATCAAAGTACTTTTTCTTAATCTAGGAATTAGAAATTGTATGCAAGCTATGATGAAGTTATCTAATGCAATGTAGTCTATGTTTTTGTTTGTTTTCTGAATAGATGGATCAATCTAATCTAAGAAAGTAAATTTCTTTTAATATATGAACTTTGGAAAGGGAAACTAATTTAGCCATGCAAATCTACTTATCCTATCAAGGAAAAAGCAAACATGTATTTTACTATTCCAAGAGCTAAGTTTGATTATCTAATTACTATGAAATGAAAAAAAATATATAAAAGAACCTGGAGATGTGTAAGCATCCACTACCCTCATAGATCCTTGTGATGGCAAGCTCGAATCCTCTTTTAGTAGCGGGGTGATATTCTTGGTGACAAGGAGAAAATGGAAGCAAAAGAAGCTTTGAAGCTTTAAAAAGAGCTCAATGAGAGCTTGATGAGCACTGTGGCTTGTGATGTGAGCAACGTATGGATGTGAATGAGCTTTTAGAAAAGCAAAACGAGATAAGAAATGAAATAAAAAGGCTCCTATATCCTATATGAGCATGATAATGCTTGATTTGGAGAGCAATAACCTGTAAAAGTTGTGTGCACAAATGAAATTATCTCCCTTTGTGGTTGAGGGAGGGGGTATGTATAGGTTATAATAAGGGATGAGAGGTGAAGAAGAAGGAGAGTTAACTCAATTTGATTGGAGATTTAACTTAGAAACAGGGTCATAAGCATAGGAAATGCAAATCGATAAGTGTCGAAAAGGTGTCAAAAAGTGTCGAAAGCAGAGAGAGAGAGAGAGAGAGAGAGAGAGAGAGAGAGAGAGAGAGAGAGAGAGAGAGAGAGAGAGAACAACAAAGGGGAAACAACACAAAGAGGAAGAAAAGACACGCCGCCAAGAGAATTGCTACAAAGTGGATGTTATTTCACACTTACATGTACGTGACAAGGATTATGACTCATCATAGGGGTCCTTGTGGAGGTTGTGTGTGATTTTGGTGCTTACATATTTGCCCCCTTGGGGACGGTAGTCTACATGAAAGGTAGGTACCGTTCCCAAACTAGGCCTTACCTATTATCGATTTTCCCACAATTGTACCTACAATAACTAGGATTAGTCTGGCATCTAAATGTATCAAAACAAATAATGAAAACTAAAAGGACGAATATACCATAGATTGTTTGAGTTTGACTAGTTGTTTGCCTTTATTGGTGAGATTGGTAGGAAAGAATGCATGCAAAAATGAATTCATGAGAGATGCATAAAAGTAAAAAATAATCTAAGAATGCATAAAGGAAATTAAGCTAACAGAGAGAAAAAGAGAGTGAATTAGTGAAATTCGTGTGAATCGGTGACGAAATCAATCATGTGAGCAGTCGTTGGGTAGATATCGCCGAGGTGATCGTAAAGACGGCCACCTCTTCTTCTGCCACTGAGAGTCAGGTACAAAAACAATGAAAAACCTTTCTCTAAACTCTAGTTTGAATTTTGTGAAAAATCTCTTGAAATTGTCTATTTTTTGATGATTCTTTCTGTTGTATTGTCTTTGTTTTGTCATTTAGAATAAGATTAGTTTTTCATTTGCTGAAATCGGCTAAGAAACAAGGTTTTTAGAGAATTTTTAGTTTGGGGGATAGTCACATAGGGTTGCCCCTTTTTCCAAGAAGGTCACCTGGGGGCGATCTTCCTAAGCAATAGGGTCACCTGATGGAGATCTGTCTGAGCAACAGGGTTGCCCGAGGGAAATCCTGCTGAACATCTGGGTCACCCAGGGGAGATCCAGTCTGATGAAAGGGCTGACCCTGAAAGATCAATTCTAACTGAAATTTGATGTCTTTTGACATTTAATTCACTCTATTTTGATCTAATTTGAACATTGAATCTATTTGTTTATTGCAATTTTGATGGTTTATATGCTTTTTTTGGTGAAATTTTCTACAACTTTTATGATTTTTAGGGGTTTTCTAAGTTGACAAGATCTAATCTAAAGTCCTTTTCTAATTGGCAGGATATGAGGATCTATTGGAATGCCAATCACAAGCAGTTGTGGCTTTCAAATATGTATGCTTTATTATCTACTGATGAGCTTTATGTTTTGAGGAGAGTAGGCTTGGGTAGAGTTTGCCACGTGCCAATTGTACATCTTGTGGCATGCATTTGTTGTGAAATTCTAACTTACTGGGATGTAGACAAGAACACGTTCAGGTTCCCTTAGGTTTCAGGAGAGTGGACTATCACTCTGTATGATGTGTATCACATTCTAGGGGTTCTTGTGAGAGGACACCCACTTGTTCTACCAGCTAGTGAGTCCTTTGAGGACAATACTTCTTGGGCACATATTATGGGGTTGAGTCATCCTGAGGATCATATTGGAGTTTAACTCACCTCCGTACCACGACTTCACATTCCTCACTTGAGGAAGTTCTTGATCGGATTGATTGCATCAAGGTTGTCTAGAGACAAAGCCTTAGCTCACTTGAGATGGTACTGGGCACCAATTATACAAGGCATTGAGTAGGGAAGAGTTTATGCTTGGGGACCAGACATCCTGGCTATGGTCTACAAGGACTTCTATTATACTACATGACAGGGAGCTCTTGCTTTTAGTCACTCCTCTTTGATCATGACTTGGATCTTTGAGCGCATCAGGCTCTATCAGAAGGAGATTCCTCTTCCTAATAAGTGACTACTGAGAGCAACTAGGTGGGCTCATGTGGGCGTCTTTGATACTTATTTACGTATTGTGGTCACTCTTATAGATGTAGATATGATTTCTGACCCTTACATAGATATGGAGGGTGCATGGTCTCATGATGGTCAGATCAGTGAGTATTGTCTGAGCATATCGAAGCTTTCAAATCATAATGGTCTAGTCGAGGCTCATCATGTTGAGTGTGTCTTATAGTAGTTTGGCGAGGACTTTCTTGAGGAGTTTCCCCCAGTACATACTTGTTACAGATCCATCCAAGAGATGGGTGAGATTGGCCAAAGGACCATTTCTTAGACCCCTTTGACTCCCAGAGTTTTGATTACTAAAGCTTCTAGGACACCGAGAGGTGGACAGAGAGGAGGGAAAGGAATTGTGGTGGATGACTCCAACTCTACTGACGAGGACTACATTCCTAATGGGGATGACTTATCTGAGTAGAGACCAACAAAGGGTGCATATGATATAGACTTTGATGAGGATGATATACTAGAGGGTTCCTTCAAAGTGTCTAGACCTCCTCACTCTGATGAGGTGATGTGGCAACTAGATCCTACCTGGCAGCCCGACGATCCACGTGATACTTCTACTATTTTTCTAATCTCTCATTGTCCTTTCTTTTCTTTCCTTTTTATCAAGAGTCATGACATCTTTTGTCTTTTACTTTGCATTGCAGGTAGCATTGAGGAGTGGAGGTGTTTCATTCACGAGGTTAACATTGGTTTGGTTACTCCCATCACTAGACTAACCCGAGAGATGCTATTAGTTGATCCCAGTGTGCCCCCTACGACTGGGTGACAAACTAACATTTTTGCTCTTGGCTATCACGAGTGTCAGGAGAGTGCTACTTTGAAGGATGAGAATCTCATCCTTAGGGATGAGATTTAGGTTCTTCGTGAGATGGCTCGCCTTGGATTTTGACAACATGAGCTTAGCACTATGGGAGCTTCACATTGTCATACTCACAGCATGACACCTCACTCACACAGGTCTCATGGAGTGACTAGTGCTACACACCAACAGAGGAGCAGGAGTCTTGAGAGTTTTGTTGTATTGAACCACCCTTGAGTCTATTTTCTTTTCTTGAAACTGTGCCCCCTTGCATGGGGAGCTTTACTTTTCTCGAGAGAATTTTGTCCCAGCTCTTGCACTCTTGTGAATGTAAACTTCTAATATATTGATGAAAATTTGTCTTTTTATGGTTGTTTTACTATCGTATAGGTACTCATATCTTGTGTACTTTGGAAGTTTAGGAACTCTTTGATTATGTTTTTGACCTTCAACTCTAAGAATGAAAGTTTGATAACAATGACATGTTTTTATAATTTTTTGGAATATATATATATATGAAATGTAGGTTATGATATGCAGATGCAAGAACACAAGCGATGTTGAAACGAAACTTTTACCTCTATAGAATGTCATGAGTTATGACATTGAATTTATTTCTTTGAAACTCTCTTTTTGATTCTGATATGAATGCATTGTGGAACAAACAACATGATTGCTCTTTAATATGATTTTCAATCTAGGGGATTGCAAGTTTTCCTATTATAAGAGACCTAATCAAGTCCATGAGATAGGGATTTAGAACTCAATTGGGGAGCATGAGTGAAGATGGAGTGCTTCTGAATTTTGGCTTTGCTAAAGGCTAAACTCTAATCCTTATCTATATAAGACAATCTGACAAGCTTTCAACTTATACAAGTAACAAATTTTATTGATGTTTGCTAGACTTAGATCATAGATGGAAAGCAAGATAGACCTAGGGTAAAGGATAAGTGGAAAAGAAACAGAGTCCCTAGATAGAAAATGATCCTAAAGACTACTAGACTCTTGGCTTTGCTCAGCTGGTGCGTGTGTGTGCTTTGTACCTTTCTCTTTTATTTCCTCTGTTAGAATGTCACCCTTGAAGCTTCAAGCTTAGACTGATCTCCACTCAAGGGTACGAACATTCAAAAATCTTCTCTCTTTCACTCTTTTTTTTGTATCTCTCTTTTTTTGCATTTTTTAGAATGCCTCACTTGATTTTCTCATTTTTTTGGATTTTTGACTTTTATGAAAAATGAATGCTTTTGGAACTTTTGATATGCAATGGCTTGATCTATCAATTCTCACTTTTCTCAATACCCTCATTTTGATTACTCATTTTTTTATTCACTCATATTTTAAATTGCTTCCTTTAGAGTTTTGATCCTCTTGACGTTTTTGGCCAGGAAAGATAAGGGGTTAGTGCTACCAAAAGTTTTTGTAATCCAGTTGGACTTCTCTTCCACTAGGGAAAAATTTGCGAAGGTCTACTTGCAAGCTTCCTTTGAACATTCCAGGTTTGAATATTGACTTTGCTTAGACCTAACATCATGGCTCATTAAGACTAGGATCACTGTAAAGCTAAGAGCTAGGCTTTGATTAGAATCACTGGGAATGAAAGGGGAAAATGGCGATTGTGAAAATGGGGAATCTCATGACCTAAAAGGATCACATATACCTAGGCAACCTTAGACTCCTTACTGAAATGAAAATAATATAAGAGAAAGTCATTCACTGTAATTCAAGATGAACATAATGATACTGAAATGCAAGAAACAAACTTCTTTTTGACATTTTTGATTTTTGTATTTTTGGAATATTTGAGTTTTTTGTATTTTTATGTTTTATGATTTTTATGATTTTTAGACATAGTATTTCTTGAGGCGAAAGACATTGACTATTTCTGACATCTTCTTTAACCATATAAGGACCCTTCTAGTCCTCTGTGAATGTTCTTTTTCATCTTCTCCTTTTTTTTTTTTCATGTTATCTCTTCTTAGGACAAGTTCTCCTACTCTGTAGGGTTTATCATTTGATTCTATCATTTCTAGCTTAGTGGTTTCTATTGGTAATGTGAGACAAAGAAAATCTTAGAAAGCTTGTTGATGGGAAGGTGTCCAATACAAGACTCCATCACACCTTAGCAATTCCATTAGCATGTTGAATTTCTCTTGCATGTAAATCTTTACGTCTTGTCTACCATGAATGTTTTGTAAAAACTAGAATAGTTCAAAGGGAGTTTGAGGGTCCCTTTGCTCATCAAGAGGGACAAAGCTTATACTCATCCTCCCATTGGGCTCATGTCTCAAATCTATAGAATACCTAATGTAGCTTTCTGATAACTCAAAGATGATAGGATCATTGGTTCTGACTGACACTCACATTTTCCATTCTTTATGAAATGTACCCTTACTCTCTTCATCTTCGTCTGGGAGTCTCTCAACCATTTCAATTTGCACTAAGGGTGCTTCCCATTCACCAAGCTCATTTGACTGTACTAAGGTAGAAGTGGAGGGTTGCACTTGTTGCTGAGATATCATGAACATTTTTGGGAGAACTCCTATCATGTTGGTTGATTCATTGTGAATAGAATGTACATCCTCCATTGGTGTTAATGGTCTATATGACTCTTCTGTTGGTGTGAGAGGTTCATACAACTCACTTTCTTCTAGTGTCCCAGGGACACTTGATTCACTCAATGGTGATAGAGGAGTGTAACTCTCTGTCATGTCTTCTCCAGGATCTAAGAAAGCATAAGGGTCTGCACATCTCAAATCTAATGTAGTTGTTTTGAATATTGGCCCTTCAATTCTATGAGGCTTCTCCCCTATGCATGGAAAGAGTTTGTAAACCAATTTTACATCGATCATGAGTACTTCCAAAGGGAATTGGAGAGGTCCATCCTTCTCTATCCATTCCATGATTTTCACTGCCATTTCTTTGGGAATAACCTCTTTTTTATTTGGTAATGCCTCGCTTTCTAAGGCTTTCATTTCTACATTATTTATAGTCTTTTCTGGGATCTCTGTCCTCTTGATGCATATCGATTGTGGAATAGGACTAGGAATAGAAAGCTTGTTTGTAGGAAGTTCATAATCTATGGGGATGCGTATCCTTTTGTTTGATGTGTTTGATTTTAGCATTTTAAAAGGTTTCAGATCCCCTTTCGCGACATACACTTTCCCTAAATGTAGGAATCGAGCCTCCTAGAATAACATAGATGGCACAACCTTCAACCTATGTATCCATGGTCTCCCAAGAAGAAAATTAGATCTCATTTCCTTGTCTATGACATAAAATGTGTTTGGAACAGTCTTTGGTCCTAGAGTTATAGGAAGCATGATCTTTCCTATTGTAGCAACTTTTAAATTATCCTAGCCACTCAACGTGTCTATAGAAGTGGTGATATTGGTATGCCCATAACCCATTCTCTCTATAAGAGAGAACAAAACTATGTTTACTACCGTTTCGTCATCAATTAGTGTTCTGTTGATATAGGTATCATAAATCCACACTTGCAAGTACTTGGTCAACTTTGTTTCAGAAGGCATTTGCTTTAGGTCAAAGAAGAAACCTCAGTCTTTGAGTTCAAAATTTGTTGGGCTTATGTCAAAATCCACATGGTTGATTTTCTCACTAGGTGGAGGTGTAATTTGATCAAGATACTTCAACCCTATTACTTTCAATAGTTTCAAGTGGTGTGAGGGGGAGTTCCTAAGCAAGTCAATGAATGGTATGTGTGTATAGGTTTTCTTTAAATCTTTGATGAGTTTGTAAGGTCCAATTGGTGTTGGTATTGGCTCAACCACTGAGATGACACCTTCATAGACTTCCTCTTGTTCATTCTCAAGATCTCCTTCCACTTCATTATGTAGTATTTTAACCAACCCCAACATCCTAGTTTCTCCTTTTTGTCTTAACTATGGTGGGATATTGGTGTTGTTACCTTGGGCTACTTCATTTTGATTCATTGCTTTTGTATCCTTATGTGCAAGAAATGAGACTTAATAGATTCTCATGTTAGCATTTTGCAGAGCTATCGGGTCTTGGGTTTGTCTTGTGCCCTTGTTATTTGACATGATCTCTTGTGGGTTCAAGAACATTTCTATGAACAACTATTGTTGGTCTTCTGGTAATCTCACTATGAATCTATGATACTCTCTATAGGATTTCATGCTATGCCCCCTTGTTCTATGAAAAGAACAAATTTGGTTGTATTCATAAGGGGGTCTTTCATACCTTCTGTCATTACCATTTCCATTACAATTCCAATTCTGATAATTGTCCCTTGGGTAATACGCATTATTTCTTGGATGATCAATTGCATTAACATTGGGAGGGTAATAGTCTCTTCTGTTATAATCATCCCTCATTTTTCTGACTGGGGTTTGATTTGTCACCCCATCTATTATTTTTTAGAATCTTGATGATAGGAGCATTGTTCCCTATATCCCCCCTCATTAGTTTTCCATTTGACCTGTAGACCCTTCTTCCACTATCAATGGCTGCTTGGTCGATTCCTAAAGTGCTATCCAAGGCCTCTTTGTAGGACTTGTAAGGTAGCTTTTGTACATTTTCTATCATATCCTTATTTAGGGAGTGCAAGAAAAGGTCACATAACTCATGATGGTTCATATTTGGAGAACTAGTTGAAGAATAGAGCACTTGTCTCCATCGTGTAACAAAGTAGGCTATTGATTCATTTGGTTCTTGTTTCATGGCTTAGAATTCCATGATTCCTATTTTTATGAGTTTGTTTATGTCAAAAGCCATGATAAACTCTTTGATTAACTGCCTAAATAAGTTTATTGAGGCCTCTAGTAGGTGATAGTACCAATCCAGAGCTATCCCTTCTAGATTCTTTAGGAAGATCTTAGCGACAACCCCATCCCAAGGGAGGAGTTCTCTTATCGTAGTGTTATAAGCTTTGATATGCAAATTTGGATCACCCTCTCCTTTTAACTTTGGGAGATCAGGTAATGGTTGAGGAAACTAAATGTTTCTTATGTTTAAGTCAAGTGCCTCTTTCAAATATTCCAAGTATGTGCATAAAAAGGCACTTTGCAATTGAGGAGTTGATAGCATTAATCCCATAGGGGGGTTTTGGTAACCCATTGTTTGATTCGCTTGGCTTCCTAACACTGCTTAATGGTTCTAAACAGGAGGGTTCCCCTTTAGAAACGTGTCATTACTTGCATTTCTTAAATAGTAGTTAAGATAGGGGGATTTTGAGATGCCCCCTGGTCTTGTTCTACTTTGATATTATTGTACAACTTTTGTCTTCTTTTTGGAGTAGGTTGATCTGCTTCTAGGGTTCTAATTCTTTGCACTAAAGTGGCAATTAGGTTTGTAGGAGTGGGACCTCTAGGAACTTCCTCATTTCTAGGGTTTTCCCTTCAAGTGTTGTCATGATGTTGTGCTTCTTCTTGCACAACATTATCTCTTTGTTCTTCCTATAGGACAACTTTCAATGCTTCTTGGGTGTCTCTTGTGTAACATCCATATCCAAATTGACAAGAAAAACTAGGTTTTCACAAAGGTAATTTTTTTTTTTACTAGATAATCAAATACAAAAGAACTTATCTAGAACTCATTACAACATTTCTCATTTTATCATAAACATGATCTCATTTTCATAAAATTGAAAGAAATGATATACATTAATCATTTTGTTTTCTAACAATTTGAAATTTTCTTGAAACAAACAAATATTGGAAACATACCATTAACATGCATCTCGATTGTCGACCCATCACATTCAAGACTCAGAAATCCTCAGTATTTGGAAGAGAAAGTATCTTCAAGGAGCTTAACCTCCAACCACAAACCGTCGGTCTCCCGCACTCCTTCCTAACTGGAAGTGGCCCTACCCTACTCAAGAGGATAGACTTAGGATAACCATCGGTGTTTGCCATTTGAGCTCTGGTGTTGTAACCTACGTGTCTTGTTATCATGCAGATCCCTAGATACCCTCTAGTCATGCACGACTCTCCACAAGAAACGGCATCAAGTCATAGTGAACATTTGATGCACTTGAGGATAGTACACCACCTTGGCCAAAGGATTTATTTTTAAATAGCATTCTAAGAACACATGTACTTAGTTCACCCACCCTACTTGACTTGAACTGATCGAAATCCTATAGTTTCCTATTTGTAAAGTTTGAACAATTGACGACCTTGATGACCTCAAGGGTTTAGGATTTTCTCCAGTAATAGCACATGGCACAACATTTACTCTAATCCTGAGTTCATAGTTTCATAATCCCATATTCATGTAAAAACATTGTTTAATAACGCCCACTCCTAAGTGGTTTCATACTTGTTTACTCGGTTCCCATGTTTGCACAACATACTCAAGTATCTAAAACAATTTCCTGTTATCCCAAAATTCAAGAATTCTAGACTCATAAGGTCTACAAAATAAAATGATATTAGAACCATTGCATGCAACGTAATCTAGACTCGAAATGCAGGTTTTCCACTCTACTTGTTCATTTCAAAACCATCACAGTTTTCGACCAATACTAAAACTTTAACTTCCTACTCCCCTTTCCAAGTCAATTTGTTTCACATGATTCATAGAGATAAGAGTCGTAAAAAAAGATATTAAAGGATTTGGAATCTTTCTTTCGACATTAGAGATGACCAAACACATGGTCGACCTCCAACCGAAGGGATATGACGGATAAGACACCAGCTGTTTACAACTACATTTCCGGCTGTCAAACACACTAAATTTTACATCAAAACATGCTTAAAAATTGTGGTTTTGACTCCTACACAACATGCACGTGGAGCATTGTGTTTTCTTGTTGTGGAGCTATTGTTCAAGGGCACCAAAGGCAGTTTTAAGTTGATAATACAGTCTTAAAGGAAACTCTTCAATCATATGTCATTGCCAATCGTTAGAAAAAGGTAATTTACATTTTGCAACATGTAGTGTTCATTCCTAGATGTGTGTACCATTAGAGAACTGTGTTCTTTCATCATATAGTGTCGTCCATGACAAGAAATGATACAGTTTCTGAGTTCATGCAAACTAACAGGCAGCAGCAATATTATTTCTAAGGTTTCAAATACCATAAGACAGCATTGATACATTTATAATGATTAACCTCATACAATAATCGTAGTAGAAGACATTGTCATCAAAATATATTCGTTGTAAATGTATTACTACATATTTGCAATGAAGAGACACAAAAATTGATTTAAACTGTGAAAAGAAGAGAAAGGGCAATGAACCTGTTGACAGAGATGATGATTGCTGTGGCAAGTTCCACATTCTCCTTTGGTTTTACACAGCTCTCTCTTATCTCCCTCTAAAACAACGACAGTCCACTCAAACTATCCCCTCTCTCTGCCTGACCACTACTCAGAACTCCCCTGCCTTATCTCTCTGCCATCCTCCTCTAAGACAACCACCGCCCCCTCATCAACTCCTATCCCTCTCTCCTATCTCCTCCCCCCTCACAAGGAGTAAAAAAATGGCATTCAACTCCCACAGTTACACCTAAGTTTCAACTGCATAACCTCCTGCCGACCATGACGAAGAGGATTCCACAGATATTTCTGCTGTTCCCACTCTAAACAATGACAGACTACCCTCTATTCCTCTTCCCCGTCGATGGAATATCTCCTCCAACTCTCTTTCTTTTCTCCAACTCCTCACACTGCCACCCCTTTTCGCGATGATGAAGTAAAGACCACCTTCATCTCCCGTTCCACTAAAGTCTCCACATCGCCTACTCATACCTCAAATAGCGCAGCAAAAAGCTCTCCACCTGCAGTTTCCTATGGTTTCAAAACAACAGCCATCTGATGCTTCTGCACCACCCACGATGAAGAAGCTTCTGCCATTACTTTACGGTTACACCTATCTCAACCGCCAACACTTCCTTACTCTCATGCCACGGTGAAGAAGAATCTTTCTAATGAATTCACGGCCACCACAATCCTAAATACATGGGTCGACATTACTATCTTTTAACCTGACTTCCACTTATCACGACTGCTAGAAAGAAAAATGGAGGCTCCTTTGACGACATGGCTTGATAGTGGACACATCAACTCCACCCTCACTCAAACATAAAGGCATCTAACTTACCAAGACCAACTTAAAAACTAAATTGAGGAGTTAAACACAACAAGGTAGTGGGTAATAAATGCCTAAAGCATCTCTATGGTCGAATAAGAAAAAGAGATAAAGACCACTCTAGATAAGAGACTCAAGGTCAGATCAACAATATCTCACAGACAAAGTTAAAGGAAAAAAACCCATGCTTAAACAACGACCAAAACAATTATTACACGCTATGGATTCAAAATCAACATTTGTCGACCTCCAACAAGAATAAATTCTCAACACAAGTTTGACGTATTATACGACAATCATGACGGATTGAGCGTAGCGCAAACTAGTTTCCTACATCGTTAGACGCACAAAGCTGACTTCTCGCATCTTTCAACTACGAGACGTGATCTACAATCTGACACAATTAGGTTCATTTAATTATTCATAAACAAAATAATAATTATCTATAAAAGTCGACTCGCTTTGGTGGACTTACGACAACATCGTCGATTCCAAGATTCTATATGACGACTTACGAAAAGGATGTTACACTTTATCCTCTGACGTCGACATCTAGTTTAACTAACCCAACCGACAAACAAGACTAAATTGATGGTTCCAAGGTTTATCTACCTATTTGGTGTTCTCATTAACAAACACCCATGGTTAATTTCCAGAGTCTATACTCTCTCTCATAGATACTTTCTCTTTCTGTTGAACATGGTTCACCTGTTCCTGCAACGACAGTCTCACATGCAATTTTGTGGTCAAAGCACCTATGTTCCAAATCATAATATATCCAAAACATCATTTCACATAACAAAAAGACATTTAGTCTACAATATCACATTGATCATAATCAATAGACTTCTATAATTTCATAGAACTAACTTTGTATAATAAATCATTAGTTTCCACGTCGTCCACAACATATTATATTACTGAAATTTGCAAGAAAGTAAATAGCATAATCAATTTCAAAAAGAGGGATGTAACATATCCTTCCCCTTTAAAAATCATCGTCCCCGATGATTAAGTTTATCAAGCAAAATTTTAAACTTAAAACAAACTTTTTATAATGCAACATTAATGTCTTTGAAAAGTTTAGGAAATCTTTGGTAAATATCTTTATAGTCTTCCCAAGTGGCGCTATCCTCGCCATATTGGTCCCACTAAATTTTTGTATTGAAAAACTTTCTCGATTAAGTAAATGAAGTTTACGCATTTCGAGCACCTTGAGTGGCTCGATCACAACCACCCCGGGCTCTTGCATCTATAAGGAATTCCAGTTAAGGATGTGGTTATTACCTACAAAATATTTCTTTAAATACGAAACATGAAAAACATTATGCATCTTAGACAAGGCTGGAGGTAGAGCAAATTTGTAGGCAACAGGATTGATAATCTCAAGAACTTCGAAAGGTCTGACATAACGAGGAGCCAATTTTGAAGATTTACCAAATTTTATAGAACTCTTTTGGGGTTTCACTCGCAAAAGCACCTTCTCACCAACAGAGAAGTGTCTAGGCACTCGTTTGCGATCTGCATAACTCTTTTGCCTGTCATTGGCTTCTGCCAACCTCTTCCTAATCATTTTAACTTTTTCTTCCATATCAGCAAGCATTTCAGGTCCAATGCTTATCCTATCTTCCAGCTTATCCCAGCTTATAGGAGTTCTGCATTTCCTTCCATATAATGCTTCAAATGGCGCCATCTTAATGGTAGAATGATAGGAGTTGTTATAGGCAAATTCGACAGGAGGTAGATATTCCTCCCATCTGTATTGTTGATCCATGCAATACATTCTCAAAAGGTCTTCTAATACCTGATTTACTCTTTCTATTTGTCCATCAGTTTCAGGATGATAAGCAGTACTTACATTCAGTTTAGTCCCTAATGCTGAAAATGAGGTTTGCCAAAACTGTGAAGTTATCTGTGCATCTCTATCAGATATAATCTTTTTAGGTACCCCGTGCAATCTGAAAATTTCTTGCACAAATTTCCGAGCCAAAAGATGTGCTCCATCTATCAAATTTCCCGGTATGAAATGTGCGACCTTGGTTAGTTTATCCACAACAACCAATATTGCATCATCCCTATTCTTAGACATTGGTAACCCTTGGACAAAATCCATACTAACAACTTGCCATTTCCATTCCGGAATATCATGCGGGTACAACAATCCAGCAGGATGTTGGTGTTCTGCCTTAACTCTCTGACACTCCAAACAACTAGCTACAAACTTTGCAGCATCGCTTTTCATTCCCTTCCAGAAATATAGTGGCTTGACATCCGCTAACAGTTTTGTTACTCCAGGGTGTCCAGAGTAAGGAGCACAGTGAACTTCCTTCCACACAAGGTTTCTAAGTTCTACTGAATCAGGAACGTAGATTCTTCCCTTGAATCTCATCAATCCATTGGATTCAAAATTGAATCCATCATATCTTGGGTCCTTAGGGTTTAAGTGCAGAGCCTGTTTCACTTGTTCATAATACTCATCTCCAGATAAGTTTTGCATTACTAAGTCTTTAAAGTTAGCATGTATGGAGATTATAGAGGCTATGTGCCTTCTTCTGATTAAGGCATCTGCTACTCAGTTTTCCTTGCCTTTGATATAAGAAATTTCAAAGTCATAATCTGATATTAATTCCAACCATCTCCTTTGCCTTGCATTGAGATTAGGTTGCGTGAATATGTAGCGAAGGCTTTGATGATCAGTTTTTAGAATAAAAGTCCTCCCCAACAAATAATGTCACCACATCTGAAGGGCATGAACCACTGCTGCCATCTCTAGGTCATGAGGAGCGTAGTTCTGCTCATAGTTTTTCGTTTCCTTGACTCATAGGCTACTACCCTGCCATCTTGCATAAGCACACCTCCCAATCCTTCCCCCGAGGCATCAGTGATAACCTCAAACTCTCCCTCAGGATCAGGAACTTTCAGAATTGGAGCGGTTGTTAATTTTTCTTTTAACAAGTCAAAATCCTTTTGACATTCATTCGTCCAAACAAACCTTTTTCCTTTTCTCTGTAAGGAGGTAATTGGGCTAGCAATGCTTGAGAAATTCAACACAAATTTCCTATAATACCCTGCCAATCCCATAAAACTTCGTACCTCTGACACATTGGTAGGTTCAGGCCATTCCATAATAGCTTTTATTTTAGCCGGATCAACTGATATCCCATCAGCTGATATTATGTGCCCCAAATACTGTACTTCTTTCTGAAAGAAGGTGTATTTTGAGAGTTTCGCATACAATTTGTGTTCTCTTAATCATTGCAAGACTATTTGAAGATGTCGTGCATGCTCCTCTTCATCTTTGGAATAGATCAGAATATCATCAATGAAAACTAGTACAAACTTATCGAGACAATCTCTGAATACACTATTCATGAGATTCATGAAAGCAACAGGTGCATTGGTCAATCCAAACGGCAACACTGTGAACTCATAATGACCATACCTTGTTCTAAAAGCTGTCTTGGGAATATCTTCGTCTTTCAACCTTAACTGATGGTATCCAGATCTCAGATCTATCTTAGAAAAGACTGATGCACCACGCATTTGTTCAAATAGATCATCAATATGTGGCAAGGGATACTTGTTCTTTATTGTCGCCTTGTTAAGCATCCTATAATCTATACACAGCCTGAGAGTCCCATCTTTCTTTTTGACAAAAATAACTGGGGCTCCCCATGGTGATACACTTGGCCTAATTAGATTCTTAGACAATAGCTCCTACAACTGAGCTTTTAATTCCATAAGTTCAGTGGTAGTCATACGATACGGAGCTTTAGATATTGGCTCCGATCCTGGTTTAATATCTATGCCAAAGTCAAATGTTCTCTTCGATGGCAAGCCTGGTAACTCCTCGGGAAATACATCCCTGAAGTTGCATAGATATGGATATCTTTCCTCAAATGTTTGTTTCTCCAAGGTTTCCTCTACTAGGTCCATTTTGATGGCAAAAAGTTGACATCCCTTTCGCCTAGCCTGTTTTAGTTGTTTTGAAGAAATGGATCTAACCCTTATTTCTCTTTGAATTCCTTGGAGATTTACTATTTTACCCGTCTCATCCAAACACTCAATGGTTTTATGAAAACAATCTACTTTGGCTTGATGTTTCCACAACCAGTTCATTCCTAGGATGACATCGTAGGACCCTAAAGGCGCTACATATAAATTTACCTCAATGGTGAAGTTAGAAACATCAATCTTAGCTTCAAACAAACATTGCTCTACCTGAGCCTTTGAGTTATTTGCATACTCAACTATCCATGGTTTTGACATAAAACCAGCTTTTCTAGAAAATTTACTTAGGACTCTAGGTGACACAAAATTTTCTGTTGCACCAGTATCAAATAGAATAGAAATAGGAACTCCAAATAAGGTACATGTCATCTCAATAGGGGTGATCTGATACTCCGCTTGTCGACTGTCAAGGGCAGCATGAATCCTTTGTTGAAATGCTTCCTGTTGCAAAGGAAGCTCCGTGTTCCTAGGCTTCCCATTCTGCTTCTTGTTAGGGCAACGGTTGGCATAATGATCTCCTCCACAAGAAAAGCATCCCCCTATAGGTCTTCGCTTCTTAGATGGCCTACTTGCAGAATCACCATTCTTCTTAAAATTTACATTTCTCTTAAAATCTTCACCTCTTTGCTCATTACCAAATCCTCCTTGATTCTTTCGATTTCCCTTATCATACCTCTTGTTCCCATATCCCTTCTCATTTTTCCTTTTATAAGACTGATCGTTGTAGTTCTTATCAAACTTCTTGCGTTTCTTATCACGGTAAGCAGAGATAGATTTGATCTTCTGCTCCTGTTTAATTGCCTTTTCATAAACTTGATCCATTGTGCTTGGTCCATGCACCTCCACCTCACCACCGATCTGAGGATTGAGTGCCATGATGAATTTTCTGATTCAGAACCTTTCATCCTTTTGGTATTGAGGGACATACTTTAGTAGTCTAGTGAATTTTTCTGCGTACTCGACCATAGATAATTCACCTTGCCTGAGGTTTTGGAAATCTGTTAACTTCTGATCAAAATATAACTGAGGTAACCACCATTTTTGGAATAGTTCTACGAACTCATCCCATGTCACCTTCAAGGGACTTAATTCCAACTCCATTTTCTTATTCATCCACCAAGTGGACGCTTCCCCAGATAGCTGATAGGCTCCCCACATGGCTTTAGTAACCTCAGAGTAATTTCTGATCTCAAAATATTTCTCCATCTTCGTTGACCATGCTTCTGCTGCATCTCCAGTTTTCATTCCATCGAACTTTGGAGGGTTAACTTTCTTCATATCCTTAGATAACTCTAATGCAAGTTTATCCTTGGTTTTTCTTTAGACTTCACTATCGTCAGGATTTTCACTTGACGTGCCATTTTCCCAATGTTTACTCTTGCTTGTATAATGTGAGTTCTCATTTCCACCCTCTGTGTTGCCAGTTTCATCCATTTTCTTTTCCAGTTTGTTCAACCTTTCCTTGATTTTAGTGAGCATGTTTAGAATCCTATCCAACTTGTTAGTGGAGTTTTCCCGAGAGTTATGACCTTCCCGATCCTCCCTCTCGTTAAACTCTGATTGGTCCATGCTAGTTTAGTTTCACACCTGTTTAAACATATACTAATCAATTTTATGCTTATTATATTAAATATCATTAAAAGAACACAACAATTGATCATAATCATAATTGTTCTCAAACCAACATTTTGTCTTTATTCATTTTGCAAAATTGTTTCAACATCATTAGAGATAGACATATCTCATGTTTTTACTTAGTATTATCTAGTGGAGTGTAATCTTCAGATTCATTGTCCGACACATAATCATGAGGTGTATACCCCTCAGACTCACTATCAGAAGATAGCTGAATAATCTCAGCTCTAGGTACTACACGAGGATCTCTAGTGATCATGGGTATAGTAATAGGTACACTCTCAAGTACACTAATAGGTACACTATCAGTTACAATCCAGGAGCAGCAGTTGATCATGATTTGAGCTACCATCGCTGCTCCCTCTAGGAGTTCTCTCCTCACTCGCTTAAGTCGTGACATTGCATTGGCTAAGGTTTCCACATCATTAAGCCAAATGTCATTTTCGTCATTAGTTTTCTCAATGGTCTTGATCATCGCAAGTTGTTTCTGCTTAGCTTGCAGATAACGCTGTAGACACCCTAAAATGACCGTGTCATCGAATCACTTGCATTTCATAATCTGTCTAATCCCCTGCATTTCAACGTTAATTAAATAATCTAATTATTTAATTAATTATCATCAAATTCTTCTAAATCTCCTAAATTCAACATTAATTAAATAAATCCTCGTTATTTAATTAATTAAATTAAATTCCTCTATATTCTTCCACAATTAAATAATTTTTAATTATTTAATTAGATCTTTATCTTCCTTCCAAAATTCACATCCACATTAATTAAATATATCCCATTATTTAATTAATTCATCACAATTCCCTCTTATCTACAAATTAAATAATTCTTAATTATTTAATTAAATCAAAACTGTTCTTCCAAAATCATGCAAACAATTAAATAAATTTATTTATTTAATTTGCTTTTAAATCTTCTAAATTAAATAATTCCAATTATTTAATTATTTCTTCCAAAATATCTTCTCTAAATTTAAATAAATCAATTATTTATTTAAATTGCTTTTTCTTCTAATTTGAGTTATCTCTAATATAACTCAAGCTTTTTTGCTCATCAATTAAATATTTCTATATTTAATAAAGCAAAATATCTTCTATTCTCATGCAAATCTCTTCTTCTTGTTTTAAATCACTTAACTAATTGCTTTATTCTTTAATTGATTTATTTCTTCAGTTAACTTATTCTTCTATTCTTGATAACTCCTCTCATGCAAAAGAAAGCAAGACACATGTCTTCTTCTCATTCGTTGCACATTCCTCAACTTATCTCCTCCGTTGATTCTTCTAAATTATCTGGACCGTTGATCGATCCTCATTGAAACCTATATAAACCCCCCTCATCTCCTTCATTTAGCCTCTCTCTTCGATCGTATTCTCAGGCATATTTAATAGAGCTTCGAGCATACACAACGCGTCGATTGAGCACTATAACGATCTTTTGACATTGATCTCTTGAGCACTACTTGCTTGTTGTAGCCATGGCTTTGCAACTACATTGAGCAATCCACATATCTTCAAAAGGGAACAATACAGGTTTTGGTAAGAGCTTTCATTTGTCTTTGATTTGTGATTTATGGCTTTTACTTAGATTCGTTTCCTTTATGTTATTGGGTTCTTTGGTTTTATTTAGTTTAGATTTAATCCATTTTTCCATATACACATTCTGGCACACCCAATGGGACCCACTAATCCCTTTGTTTCTTTGAGAAATTTGTTGTTGAAGTCACAGTACGGCACATCGCAGACGATATTGCACAGCGCGTCTGGTAGTATCTCTAAGCGCTCTTGCAGGAACAGTTCAGCGCTACTGGCGGCACGGCCGTGCTTCTGGCCGCACAGAGCAGTGCTTTCGGTCACACAGAGAAGCGCTATTGGTGGCCTTGTTAAGCGCTTCTGGTTAAAATTAGATTTGACTTTATTCACAGTGCTTTTCGCAGGGTTTGTCTCATTTCAGATCTGTGATTTTGTTGGTACAAGCTGTGGTATTTGTCTTCCAAACCTAATTTTTGATATCTCAGAAGCTGATTTATTTAGGAGTATCCTTAAGTTCTGCTAATCTATTGTGTTGCCCCGCTTTCTGAGTTTTCCAGATTTCACGACCCAGATCTATCAGATATCATTGTCCAGACAGTAGATCCACCATGAAAAGTCATTTTTGCCTAGTTATTTTGATAAAAACTAATATTTTCGGTATCTGAGACAGCACAGCGCTTTTGGCGACATAGTATCGCGCTTTCAGTTACACAGTGACGCGCTCCTGGTTATTTTACAGCGCTTTTGTTATTATCGTTGCACGCTTTTGGTATTTATCGCAGTGCCTTTGGAATCACAGAACAGCGCTTCTGGTTATTGTTCAATGCTGCTGGTAATATTCTATTGCACTTCTCGGCTGTCTTAAAGTGCTTTTGGTTTACAGTGAATCGCTTCTGGTAAGACAGTAACACGCTTTTGGTCAAAGTTGATTTATTTTTTTTGCTAACTTGTGAAATTTTGGTGCAACTAACTCACTTGTTGTAGCTTCTTATTACTCACACAGAGCCAATAGGTGTTTTCTTAATATGTTCATGCAGGACGAGCGTTGAAGACCCTTTTGTTTTATCTCACTAAGTCTTAGAAACACATTGCATGCTTAAAAAGGAGTAATTGAACAAATCTTTTTTTTGCAAATCTAAGTCTTAGGAACATACTGATTTTCTTAAGGGACAATGGACATGTATGGACAAACACCTCAATTTTCTAAAGGACAATGGACATGAATGCCAAAAACTTCATTTCATAAGGGACAATTTACAACTACAATCGTGTGTGTGCATAGCTTAGTTGCACCTTATTTTTCTTATAAACGGGACAATTGAACCTTTGTGTGACGTGCTTGCTTTTACTTTTTTTGTACTTCCTTTAGAAGGGCCTGCTTTTGGATTGCGATTCATCCAAAAGGGATGACCCTAAGCGGAGTTTTCCTTTGAACCGCTATATAAGAGGGATAAGGCGAAAGCCAAGTCCTAACCGACGTCAGCCTTACCTTGTGGTGCCAAACTGAAAAGAGGTGTACTAGCTCTTTGTGGAAACAATTTTCACATTGAGTGAAGTGTTTGAAACTCTTAGTAGGATTGGTTAAAGCTTTTAGTAGCTTGTCGCATTGCTCATAAGGCGTTGGTCCCTCAAAATCACTAAGAACCAATCTAGATAGAGACTACCCGACCTACCTCCGAACATTGCGGTAATCATCAGTGCAAGGGAAATCGATTTAAACCCTTAAGATACTCACCATTGGCTCCCTTGAGAAGAGATAGTATTCCCTTGGACATAAAGCTCTTGTGACCTACTTGAGCTTTCCAAGGGGAGGGTGAGATATCCCTACCTATCGTCTCTCGCAAAGATACTAAAGATCCGACACCTTTATGGAATGATATTTTTATCGACGGAGTATTAAGCTGTGAGCTGATCTACTACAATGAAACCTTGTCTTTAGGGATAAAAAGTGCTTGTTATTGATAGCAACTGTATTAGACCTGTGGAAACATTGGGCTTGTTTGGAGCCTTGAACATACACTATCTGTTGTGTTAGCCCTTGTGCCTTTTTTGACCACTTGTTTGCTGTGTTTTCTCTTGCCAAACCAATCCAATCAGAAACAGAAAAATCTTGCCTTTGAAAAACATCAGACACTACTTCAGCGCCCCTGGTATTACAGCAGCTCACCTTTGGTAATACAGTAGATTGCCTTTGGTCAGCAGTAACCCACCTCTGGTAAAACTCTACTTCAGCGCCCTTGGTATAACAGTAGCTCGCTTTTGGTCACTGTAGCTTGCCTTTGGCATAGCAGTAACTCGCTATTGGTAGCTCAGTCCGTCGCCTCTGGCCCACAGTAGCACGCTTTTGGTAGCACAGTCCTGCGCCTCTAGTCAAACAGTATAGCACCTTTGGTCTAGTACTTTGTGCATCAGAGTTTGTCCCTTTTTTTTCAAAGCATCTCACAGATTCCCAGCATTACATTGTGTCCTCAGTATTTCCCATGGTCACCACTAGGCTACAGCAAACCATGAAATCTAGGCAAGTTGTCCCTAAGAAGCACAAGTCACCCCCTCGCACACCACAATCAGGTCGTCTCAACGTTACCCCCAAGGTGACTCCTAGTGCACCCGCGGCAAAACCAATCAGCTCTCCAAACATGCCGCACATAGATGAACCAAGCAATCCTCATGAGGATAGAACCCCTTTGATAAATGCACCGCAGTATACCACAGGCTTGCCTCCGGATTTTGTCCCACAAGGTTATATCGTAGATCAAACCCCATCTCAAGAAGAGCGACACTTTGAAATAGGTCAATCCTCTCAAGAAGATGGGCAAGATCTTGATGAATTTATACAAGATCCTAGAGCTATAGCTGCCTTTGATAAAATCCTTAGTGAGAATCAGGATCATTTCTTTCGCTTGCTTGCAAAGCAAGGCGCCAAGTTACCTCAAGATTTTGATGTGTCCACTCTCAAGGAGAGCACCAACACCCAAGAAACCATACAAGCGGTGCAAACCATGTCCACAGTGACTATGCCCTTACCTACTCAAGGCTCACAGTATAGGAATCCCCTTTTTCAAAATCCAAGAGAGGAGAGGCCCGTATCACCACTTTTGACTCCTATGGAGATCTATCAAAACCAACAAGAAACTCTCCACCGTCAAGCAGAGTTAGCTAAGCAAGCCACCTTATCTTGATCGAATGTGCAACCACCTCCTACAGTGTCCACCCCAAGCGCAAGTGGAATCTTGGTTACCCCATCACACATAGGTTTCCCACCCAATTACAATCCGGGAAACACTTATGTAGCCATGCAACAAGGGTCTCAACATATGCCACCTCCTATATCATCACACCTGCATGTCTCTCAACCAATTGGAGTCACGCAGCCCCAACCACAACATTCTTCTACTCTCATCCTCAAGCAACCCCAACCGTCGCAAATCACTTCTACTTATGTTCCTGCACCACAACATTCTTCTACTCTCATCTCAAATCAACCCCCACCGTCGCAAATCACTTCTACCTATGTTCCTCCACCACAACATTCTTCTACTCTCATCTTCAATCAACCCCCACCGTCGCAAATCACTTCTACCTATGTTCCTCCTCCACAACGTTCATCCTCGCTCAACTTCTTTCATACATTGCCTAGCCACTCTCAACATTCCCAACATCTGGTTTCCCAAAGCTATGTGCCACCATCACAACCTAATCAAACGCACTTTAGCTTTCCTCCCCCCAATACTTTTCTTCAACCATCGCAAAGCCAACATTCTTACCTAGCGCCACCTCCACCTCTGCCTAATCAAGGCCTCCAATTCCAACCCAATTTGAACCAATCGTACAATCCATACAATCCCAATCAATCTTACGACCCTTATAATACCACTGTGCATGGCTCACATTATAATCTTCCGTATGGGCAACACCAACCACTTTTTGGACAATAGGAGACGTTACCAACTCCTCCCATGACTATGGAACTAAAGATTGCGGAGGTGCAACAACAGCTATCTGATCTTACGTTTGGCCACACCAAAAAGACCTTCTCTTTAGAGGAAGTGTGCCCTTATCCTTTTGATCAGTCATTACCAATGATCCCTTTTCCTCAAAATTTCACTATTCCCAAGTTCGATAAGTACAAAGGAAAAGGTGACCCAAAAGACCATCTTAGGGAATTCTATCTTGCTTGCTTCGAGGTCTCGCACAACGACACATATCTTATGTGTCTCTTTCCGCGCAGTCTTGGAGGTCAAGCAATAGAATGGTTCTCACACTTACCTATGGGTATTAAGTCTTTCAACGAGCTAGCAGAGAAGTTTGCCACCCATTTTTCTTACAACGCAGAGCATGAGATTTCCATGACGGACCTATGCAACAATAAACAGAAAAATGGTGAAACTTTCATTTCTTTCCTTCAACGATGGAGACAAATGGCTAGTAAATTCCCTTTTAAGATTCCAGAGAAACAGCTTGTTAGCATATTTGTGCAGAACCTCAACCAAGAGTTAGGTTTCCATTTGCAAATTCTTAGTGCTACAACCTTCGATGAAATCACATACAAGGGTATCAACATTAAGAAGGTCCTCATTGCTAAGGGTGTGGTCAAAATCTTTAAGGAGACGAAAGATAGCAATTCTCATCAGCAGTCGAACGATAAACCCAAATATTGGAACAAGAACAAAAATGTGGTCAATGATGGGGTGGTCGATACTAAGCATGTCCAAACGTTGCAAACACCACTGCAACTCACCAAACCAAGTCAAGCTCCACCTCAACAACAGCAGCAACAAAGGCAGCCTTATCCCAACCAACAGCAATGACAACAAGAGCGGCCCCAACAAGATTATCCTCCGCGACGTCAATTTACTCCTTTGGGAGTGCCCATCGAATCGGTCTTACAGCAAGCTTTGCAGAAAGGGCTCATCACCTTACCTGATGCTCCTCCTTATGGAGAACCTGTCTACAAAACTGCACGTTACAGAGACAATGAGTATTGTGAGTTCCATCAGAGCAAAGGTCATCGAACTGCATCTTGCATGAAGCTTAAGCACCTCATCCAAAACCTCATCGATGGTAATCAAATCACTTTTGAGAATGAATCACCAGTGCAACACACGAACAAGGATCTGGATATGTACAAGGAACCATTCCCTCATCATGGTCCACCTCCTCCTCAGGTAGAGGTAAAGGTATCAATCACGCTTCCACGTCTTTTGATTCCATTGTAGGTCATTTTGAAGAGAGTCGAGTGTCTACCCTCACCATCAAAGGCAAATCTACGGATTGTGCTGTTACTACTTGTTGAGGTCATGTCACCATCCGTGCGCCTACACCTAGACTTCCGGTTCAGTCTGATTATAATCTTGTCGAACATCTAGGGAAAACACCAGCACAGATCTCTATTTTGGACCTTCTACGGTCATCACCTGCACATAGAGTGGTGTTAGAAAAAGCCCTCCAAGAGTCTTCTGTTCCTAACAACATAGCGGTCACGGATTTCCAAGCTATAGTGTGTAATATTGCTTCACCTTACAACGTGGTCTTCTCTGAGAAAGACCTCCCCTCCCATGATCCATGTCACAACGACGCCCTGCATATTGAAGTTCTCATCCATAAGCGCAAAATCAAACGCATCCTGATAGATGGTGGTGCTGGTCTCAACATCTGTTCTTTAAAGTTACTAAAGCAATTGGGATACTCTGAGGATCACGTCAACACTGATCATAGTATTACAATCAAGGGGTATGATGATGCAGAACGCCGTTCAGAAGGTGTTATTCACTTGCCTATACAACTGGGCCTTGTCATGCTTGAAACTAGGTGTCAAGTTCTTGATATTGAGCTGCCTTACAACATTATTCTTGGCCGCCCATGGATCCATGCAATGAAAGCTATTCCCTCCACGTACCATCAGTCCCTCAAGTTCCCATACAATGGTACGGAGATCACCATCCCAGGAGATCCTAATCCTTTTGAATTTTGCCGTGTCTTGCAAGGAAGCTATAAGAATTGCAACCAAGTGCCTAAAAATGACAAAGCCCTTGAATCCCCTCTCTATGTCGACCCTGAAACTCTCACGCAAGCCTCTACAAGTGAGCCTACACCCCTCCCCAAAATCACAGCTCGCGTCCGAGATATAGGCTTTGGTACTTATGATATCTTTGAATCTTGTTGTGTAGGGCGGATGCCTTTATCTCCAAAGTCTTACGGCAAACCACCCATTGCCAAAGTTACCAAAAAAGCAACTATTCCTCCCCCAACATTCCTAACCCAATTCCAACATGGGCAGTTACTAGAAGAGGAAACCATTGAGGACATCTCTTCTTGGCTCTACAAGGAGAAAGAACCAGTCACGATACCAGTCAAGCAATATGACAATGGCTTAAGGATAGTGAAAAACATGGGCTATAAAGGCAAAGGTGGCCTTGGGAAACAGAATCAAGGCACTATGGAGCCCATTATGGTAACAAAGAAGCTAGACAAGAAAGGATTAGGATTTGGTAAGAAGGTACCACGTGCCTCGGACATCGAGTATATCCTCGACGAGGTAGCTGACACTTTTCCCGCCGATACGACGTCTACAGAGGATATCACCGATGACTCTTCCCTCCACATGACCAATCTATTCGCAGAATCCTCCATTTTTACACTATCCTCCGTATCCTTAACTTCCACCACCAACACCCAGAATGTCATGCTTGTCTACCCTAAACTTATCAATTGGGACCAACAAGGGGCCCCTGTTATAGATGTATTTCAGAATGACGAAGCTCTAGCGGAGTTCATGGGACTTCGGGAAGGTATCCCTCTAGGCGATCACAAAGCAGGTTTTGTAATGGAACTAGAGCCCATGGCTTATTTTGGTGAGAATGCCAAATCCTCCAGTCGCAACAGTGCAAATAAAGAAAGATCTCTAGGTGAAAACCACACTGTGGCACCTCCTGATCATAAAATAGTAAAAATAAAGGACGTATCCAAAGGTGAAAACCCAACTACGGCACCGGAGGATGGAGGATTTGACCTTCCCTTACCATCTAAGTATCAGGAGAAATCAGCTCTACTAGTGGAAGATTCTACAGAGATCAACCTAGGTACAGAACAGAATCCAAAGACAACATTCCTAGCAGCATCATTATTTGACACAGAGCACAGAAAACTTAACAGCTTCTTCTTACAACAAACCATCAACTTTGCATGGACCTATGCAAATATGCCAGGGCTAGACCCTAAGCTGGTAGTTCATTATCTCACAGTTGATCCCAAGGTGAAGCTAGTCAAGCAAAAATTAAGAAAAATGCACCCACAGATAGCTCTCTTGGTGAAGGTGGAAGTACAAAAGCTATTAGATGCAAAGTTTATATGACCTATTGACTATTCAGATTGGGTCTCAAACATTGTACCTGTGTCTAAACCTAATGGGCGCATCCGCATGTGTAATGATTTCAGAGATCTCAATAAGGCATGTCCTAAAGATGACTTTCCACTACCAAACATTGACATTATAGTGGACTTGACAGTAGGTCACGAGATGCTTTCTCTCATGGATGGATTCTCGGGTTACAATCAGATAAGGATAGCTGAAGAAGACCAACATAAAACAACCTTTACTTGTCCTTGGAGCAATTATTGTTGGTGTGTCATGCCGTTTGGTCTGAAGAATGCAGGAGCGACCTATCAGAGAGCAATGACAGTGATATTTCATGACCTCTTTCATCACATCATGGAAGACTATGTTGATGATATATTGGCTAAATCTTCTAGAGCGGATCACATACAGGTCCTAGGACAGATCTTCGATAGGCTTGAAAAATAACAAGTAAGACTCAATCCAAAGAAATGTGTATTCGGCGTAACATCAGGGAAGCTATTGGGATACATTGTATCTCGTAGAGGCATCGAAGTAGACCCAGCGAAAGTAAAAGCTATAGTGGAGATGCCTCCACCCAAGAACCTAAAAGCATTAAGGAGCCTCCAAGGAAGGTTGCAGTCCATTAGGCGTTTCATCTCACAACTAGCAGATAAATGTCAACCCTTTCAACACTTGCTCCGAAAGGATGTTTCATTTCGATGGGACAACAAGTGTCAGGCAGCGTTTGATCAACTTAAAGAGTATCTAGCTACACCTCCTGTATTGGTTCCACCAGTTGTGGACAAACCCTTGATATTGTACATCTCCACTACAAACTCAGCCCTAGGGGCTCTGCTCGCACAGAATGATGACACAGGAAAGGAGCATGCAATATATTACATCAGTAGAACCTTGGTGGGATACGAGCTCAATTATTCACCAATGGAAAGGGCTTGTTTAGCAGTAGTGTTCGCCTCCCAAAAGTTGCGACATTACATGCTGAACCAACATACAAATCTGATAGCCAAGATTGATCCCTTGAAGTATCTACTAGCAAAAGCAGCTCTCACAGGCAGACTAGCTAAGTGGGTCATGATCCTTAGTGAGTTCGACATTGAATACACAGATCGTAAGGCAATCAAAGGACAAGCCCTCGCGGATCAACTAGCAGAAGCACCTATGAAAGATACACATCCTATGGTAGCAGACTTTCCTGATGAGAATCTCTTCACTCTTTCCAACTCCATAATGTGGAAGTTGTACTTTGATGGTTCTTACACACAGCATGGATCAGGAGCTGGCATCTTATTTGTTACACCTCAAAATGACTACATTCCAAAGTCATATCGGCTAGCATTCCCTTGCACCAACAACATAGCCGAGTATGAAGCACTCCTTATAGGTCTCAATACAGCAGTTCAATGGGACATCACAGAATTACAAGTATATGGAGACTCACAGCTAGTCATTCACCAAGTCACGGATGAATACCAAACAAAGGATGAAAAGTTGGTCCCCTACAAACATCTAGTGGATGCCTATAAACCACACTTTTCTAGCATCACATTTGAGCAAATTCCAAGAGAGCATAACAAAGCTACGGATTCTATGGCTTCTATAGGGTCACTGATTGACATGCCTGCAAATACACAGAAGTGTGAATTCTTGATCGAGTAATTGTTGATACCAGCCGTCGATGTTCCTGTTACTGAAATCATCTGCGAACTTGTTGGTCCCAATTCCCCATGGTACGAAGATATCTATGAATACCTCAAGAACAATACCTTTCCCCCTGACCTATCATCCACCCAACGCAAAACCTTTATCCGTCGATCCTCTCGTTACATCATTCTGGGTGATACACTATATCGTCGGAGTCTCGATGGTATCCTCTTACAATGTCTTAACGCGGAAGAAGCCGAAGTTACCTTACGAGACATACACGAAGGTGTCTGTGGTGCGCATTCTACCGGTCCTAATCTTGCTAAGAAGATACTCAGAACAAGTTATTATTGGCCTACATTAGAGCAAGATGCTGCACAGTTTGCTAAGAAGTGTCTACAGTGCCAGCAGCATGGAGATTTGATTCACGCACCCGCTCATGAGTTACAACCTGTGAAAACTCCATGGCCTTTTTCTCAATGGGGTCTCGACCTCGTAGGACAAATCCACCCTTCCTCCTCAAATGGCCACAAGTTCATCATTACCGCCACTGAGTACTTCACGAAGTGGGTGGAAGCCATTCCTATGACCTATATCACCGGTAAGCAAATAGCCAAGTTTATCCTAAACTACCTCATATGTCGGTATGGTATTCCCCACGCCATTGTCACTGATAATGGGAGACCATTCAAGAACCAAGATGTTCGTGCCTTATGCATACAATACAATATCCAACATCGCTTCTCAACTCCCTACTATCCGCAGAGTAACGGCCAAGCTGAGGCTTCCAATAAAACCATTCTCAAGATCCTAAAGAAAACGGTCAATGAAGCTGGTCGTGATTGGCACTTGCAACTCAATCCCGCCCTATGGGCCTACCGCACTAGTATCAGAACACCAACTGGTGCCACACCCTATGCCTTGGTCTTTGGCTCTGAAGCCATCCTACCTATAGAGGTCGAGATCCCATCCCTCAGAGTATCCATGCAGGACCTGATCGGCGGGGATGAGTATCGCACTTCCAGATTAGCTGAGCTTGAACTACTAGATGAGAGGCGCCTTGCCGCACTTAATCATCTCCATGTCTATCAAAATCGCCTCTGGCGTAATTACAACAAAAAGATCAAAGAAAGATGGTTTCAAGTTGGTGATCTTGTACTTAAGGAGAATCAGAGAAATCAAGCAGATCGAGAGAAGAAGGGTAAGTTTGAGCCTAACTGGTTAGGTCCCTTCATTGTCACAGCAGCATATGGATTAGGAGCTTATACTTTAGCTACACCTGACGGCATTCCTCTAGATGAGCCACTTAACGTGTCCATCTCAAGAATTTCTATGCCTGATCCTCAGAGTATTCCCACAAAAAAAGCAAAAAATAAAAAATAAAAAAAAAATAAAAAAGCAAAAAAATAAAAAAAAATAAATAAAAAAAATAAAAAAAATCAAATAATCCAAAAAAATCCATCCTCTGGTGAAAACCTGGCAAACAAGCGCCTTGGATAAGTACCATAGTGAAAACCTGGCCAATAGGCACTATGCGTAGAGTCAGCATCCATTGTCTATCGAGTCCCGTCCACTCCTTGTCCAGTTCGCAACGTGCCTCATCCATCTGTCCATAATAAAACCATTGACTTTGTTTGCATTTCCATCTCCCTATCTAGTATAGCTTGGAAATTTGTCAGTGTCCCTCATCGTCTTCCCATGTCTTGGTCTGGGTCTATAGTTAACACTGTCTTGTCCTAGGTCAAGTCTTTTTGTGTCTTCTTCAGCAGTCACCCCTACAGTTTCCTCTACTAGAATGGGGGCAACTCTTTCCTTAGCTTCGGTCTAGGATTGGTTCCTTGTTCGTGGTTCACAGCGCATATGTCAAATCTTATCTCATTTCCACAGGTAACACCCTTTAACGGACACAGAGTTCCTACGATAAGGCTATTATCTTCTCAACACTTTTTCTACATCATCACCCTAACCAGAACTACATATCATCTTTTCAATCTTAAGGTACCTTGATCCCATGGATATGGGTATGTAGGCAGTCTGGAATACGAAGGACGTTTCCAGTACTTAGGTACATAAGATCACCTCTTCTCCACTCTTTTCCCACATCATCACACCAACCAGAACTACATATCATCTTCCCAATCTTAAGGTACCTTGATCCCATGGATATGGGTATGTAGGTAGTCTGGAATACGAAGGAAGTTTCCAGTACTCAGGTACATAAGATCCCCTCCTTTCACCTTGACCCATTCATCACTCTATCCAGAACTACATATTTATCACGTTCATCTTCCATCGTAAGTGTGCCTTGATCCCGTGGATACAGGGTATGTAGGCAGTCTGGAATACGAAGGATGTATCCAGTACTCAAGCACACACAATCCATCATTCTCCACCCATCCCAATCCATTAGCATTCCATCCTTCTAGTCTTCTGCTTGTCAAGATCCATTCGCCTCGACTTGACTAACTCAAGCCGCAAGCTAGCGCATCCTTTCAAAGCAAAAGTCCTTAACAAACTTGAAGCAAAGAGGCTTTCTTCCAAAGTCATCTACTGTCCTGCATACCTATTGCCAACATCAGCTAAGTACCGCTTAACCAAGCCCTAGATCCACAAGCTTGTCTTCTGCGAAGTGTTCCATTATCGAGACCAACACACGCGTCTCCTGCGACATGTGGCATTTCCTGCAGCAAGATATTGTCTTTTTAGGTAGATAGCCCCCTTTAACGGACACAGATCTCCTACGATAAGGCTGTTATCTTTCCTATCCAATCTATCCTGAGCAACCTCTTTGGCAAGAGAATATGTTGGCTATATGTTTACTTTGTAAGTCAGTCAATTTGTTTTATGGTTTATCTTTTTGTTCCTTTTCCCATACCTATTCAAAGCTACCTTGATTTATCTATAATCTTGGTATGTTGTGATGCAGTACGGATTGGGGGCATAGTCATTGCTTTCTATGTGCCGTGTTTGAGGAATGATCTCTAGCATCTTTCTTAGCATTCTGTTTATCTTGTGTGTGTTACGTCCTAGCATCTTACATATTAATATTTCTTCTTGCATTTACATGTATTGGAGTTTATTTTATGTTCAAGACTATGGCTTATTCACATGTACCAACAAGGTTATATTATGTCTAAGGGATCTAGGTTCAAACCGTTTGCTTGCAGAGTCAACGTCCACGCACTCGGATATTACTGCACCTTGGTCTTTTATACCCTGGTGGCGAACTATCCACGTGCTATATCAAACTAAGGATTGCTCTTTATATACAAATGTGAAGCCATTGCAACAAGCTCATTCATCCATTTCCGCATCCTTTATATCGCTTTCATTACAGTAATCGATCAACAGTCTCCATCTCCTCCTGTTCTCCTCTCTGGTGCATATTTGCAAAACCCACATGTCAGATATCACTAGTCATCACATCTATATCAGCATACATCTCTATCATCATACATCTATAAGCCTCATATAAACAATATATGTCATCACCTGAATCCATAATCATACATACATATCATCACATTCATGACATCAAGGAATGCATACACAAAAAGCATGAGTAGCAGTGAGTCGAACAGATCATCATATATATATATATATCATGTAATGGTCATAATAATACAAAGTGTCTGTGGCTACATCAATAATACAAAATGTGTATATATCCAAATAGACACCAATATAGTACATCAAGGCTATCAAGAGCCCTCAAAATATACATCAGAATGCACGCAGTGATACAAAATGATACAATATACATGAACGTGCCCTAGTGGGTAGAGCTGCCCTCCTGCTGTGGCCCCTGTCCTCCCCCTGTGCTCAGTGGAGGTCCCCCTGATGGTCCTCCTCCTCCCCCTAGCAGTAAAAGTGGCCCTCTGACTGAGGATGCTGACTGCCCTATCCTCCGGGATCCTGATGCCCCTGACCTGCTCCTATCTCTATAACTCGGTGCCTGCTGAGCTGCCGGCACCGCACCCACGTACAGCCCCCTGTAATACTCTGCCTCCCGGCCAGCTGATACCAGCTCACCCTGCACTTGGACGAGCTCACTGTATAGGGTCCTCTGGTCTGCACCCAGTGCATGGCGTGCCTCCTCTCTCTCCTGCCTCACTCTAAAGAGTGTAGCCTCTGCTGTCAGCCGTAGCTGTACCTCTGCATCTCTCTCTCTCCTGGCCTGTGCTACCGCCTCGGCGTCTGCTGCTAGTGCGGCCGGCAGCTGCATCTGTCCCTGTGCCTGTGCATGTACCTGGGCCTGTAACTGTCTGTATGCCTGCACCTGTGCCTGTAGCTGTGCCTGTGCCTGTGCTAGGGCTGTCTGTGCGGCTGTGGCTGCCTGTGTCTATGCCTGGGCTGTGGCCTCTGCCTGTCTCGCCTCTGCCTGCGCTGTATCCCTGTCTCTCCTCAGTCTAACCATCCAGAGCTCTAGTCGAGTCCTCCGGGCTATCTCCTCCTACAGCAGTCACTCGGCCCTCTGCAGATCAGTCTCTACGACTGGGCCCAATGCCTCTGCCATCTCAGCATCCTCCTGCTGGCCACCTACCTGCTGTCCACCTGCCTGCTGTCTGGCTACCCTGGCCTGCCGCCTCATCCTGGCCTCTCCGCTAAGGACTAACACCTCTCCCACGGCCCCTACTACACCTGGTGTAGTCAATCTCATCGGCCTGTGTGTCTGCCAGTACTGATCATAGTCTGGCAGTGTCCCTGGGTCTGCTAGCCTAGAGTCCCAATCCCATCTCACGGGGATAAGTCCCCACACCTCTGCTAATGCTGTCGCCACTGGGATCACTGCGTCCCAGTCTCCAGTCTCTCTCTGCATCCTGGCATGTGTGGCCTCCCCCACTGGTAGCCCCTGTGGTAGGCCAAACTGTCTAAGTACCCACTCGGGAACATATCTCTCTATCATATCTGTCCATCTACCGAACAGATAGCGAGCCTGTCTATAGTACATGAGCTGCTCGTGCTCATCCGGCCACTCCTCGCATAGTAACCACGGCCTCCATATAAATATGTCCATCTCGTCAATCTGCCACCTCCAGTAGCTGACAGATCCCATCCTCCGGTGTGTCATCACCCCATCATATAGAAATGCATACGGCTCCCCTCTGTCTCGGTGGCGCTGTGCCATGGGTCAGATAACTGGAATATGCTCCCACGCCCACACCTGTAATAGAGTCACCCCTGCTGAGAGGCTCCTACCTCTCCTGTATACACAGTAATGCATAGCATGGTATAGCTGGCCTAACACGCAAGGTCCCCACGCATACTGTCTGCCATGGGTGAACATCCCTGATAGAACTGTCCCCCAGCCAACTGATAGTCCTCTCGATCTCCTGTCCGGGCACAGGAAGCTGCCAATCAACGATGCCACGATCCATCTGATCCTATCGCAGAGTCTCGGGACGTCTGCCCATCTGATCTCCCCATCGTCTATCCATAGGTCGTCTGTACAGAAGACCTCCTCCAAGCCTGCCTCGCCTCGTGCTAGGTCAAAGTCAACAATCTCCCCGTCTATCCAGATCCGCAGGATGCGATATACATCCTCCAATGTCACTGTAGCCTCCCCTGTCGGGAAGTGAAACGACGAAGTCTCACTGTGGTATCTCTCCACGACTGCTGTCACTAGGGTGAGATTCGCCCTAATGTGTGTCAGGTGTGCCACATGCCATAGTCCTGCATGCTCTAGGAACACATCCTCCTCCCACGTCAGCTGAACAACCTTGTGCGCAATCGCGTGGTGTCGCTCCCGTGACATCAGTGGCGGCAAGATCCTCTGCATCCATAACAAATCACGTGTCAATTCTTCCATAACCAAATCCTCATAATCCTACCTACCCCTGGGCTATGCTATGCAAACCCCAACCATCCCTTTTCCCTCTTGTCGGCTAGGCTAGGCGTCTCTCTTCTATGTCCCCCCATTCTATTAAACCCTAACTTTTATTCTATTCCAACCAAAAGCGCTTTGTTTACACAAAAGCGCTGTCCCTCCCTGCCACCAGCACCCTACTGTCCATCCAAAGGTGCTACTTTTTTTCTGCCAACCGCGTCTTGTTTTCCACAAGCGCTACCCCACATGCCAATAGCACCGCTCTGTTTTACCAGAGGCGCTTTGTTTTTTCTTCTCCCCACCATTTGCGCTGTCCTACCCTGGCAACTGCGCTGCACTGCCTAGCCATATGCGCTGCGGGATTTTGCATATGCACTGCGACGCGGTTCCCAACTACCAAACGCGCTGTGATTATACCACTAGCGCTGCGCCTGCCTACCAGACGCACTGCGGTGCTCCAAAAGCGCGCCGAACGACTACCAGACGCGCTGCAGAAGCCTACAGTGCTTTTGGCTTTCTTGCTCACCCTGCCTAAATCTAGCCCTAATCTATCCCTAATCGACAAATTAAAAGGGGGTTTTCGATCACTTACCACTGCCGGAGCTCCTGCTAGCCTCCCGTAGGTCCGCACCAGCTCCGCCTGATGTCTATGCACTGGAATCGGCATCTCTCCACGCTGTTTGCTCACCTCTCTCTCAACTAAGTTTAGAAGCTCTTCTCTCTAAAATTAGAATCTCAATGGGTGCAAATGAGGATTGTGGTCCCCATGGGACCTATTTATAGTGCCCCCACCCTTAGTTTTCTTTCCCACCCCATTTTCTGCTTTTCTTCCCACCTGGTCGCGCAATCTTCTAGTCGAGCGTCAACACCTTTCCTCTGTCGCTTCCCTGTATTCCCGCTCGCGGGGGCATACGCTGGGGCAACTAGCTACACTGGGGCATAAAAATTGTATCACCTCTTCAACAATTAATTTCTTTGACGCAACGCTACATGCTGCATTACATCAAAGAGGGGCAAAATGTAGACACCCTAAAATGACCGTGTCATCGAATCACTTGCATTTCATAATCTGTCTAATCCCCTGCATTTCAACGTTAATTAAATAATCTAATTATTTAATTAATTATCATCAAATTCTTCTAAATCTCCTAAATTCAAAATTAATTAAATAAATCCTCGTTATTTAATTAATTAAATTAAATTCCTCTATATTCTTCCACAATTAAATAATTTTTAATTATTTAATTAGATCTTTATCTTCCTTCCAAAATTCACATCCACATTAATTAAATATATCCCATTATTTAATTAATTCATCACAATTCCCTCTTATCTACAAATTAAATAATTCTTAATTATTTAATTAAATCAAAACTGCTCTTCCAAAATCATGCAAACAATTAAATAAATTTATTTATTTAATTTGCTTTTAAATCTTCTAAATTAAATAATTCCAATTATTTAATTATTTCTTCCAAAATATCTTCTCTAAATTTAAATAAATCAATTATTTATTTAAATTGTTTTTTCTTCTAATTTGAGTTATCTCTAATATAACTCAAGCTTTTTTGCTCATCAATTAAATATTTCTATATTTAATAAAGCAAAATATCTTCTATTCTCATGCAAATCTCTTCTTCTTGTTTTAAATCACTTAACTAATTGCTTTATTCTTTAATTGATTTATTTCTTCAGTTAACTTATTCTTCTATTCTTGATAACTCCTCTCATGCAAAAGAAAGCAAGACACATGTCTTCTTCTCATTCGTTGCACATTCCTCAACTTATCTCCTCCATTGATCGATCCTCATTGAAACCTATATAAACCCCCCTCATCTCCTTCATTTAGCCTCTCTCTTCGATCGTATTCTCAGGCATACTTAACAGAGCTTCGAGCATACACAACGCGTCGATTGAGCACTATAACGATCTTTTGACATTGATCTCTTGAGCACTACTTGCTTGTTGCAGCCATGGCTTTGCAACTACATTGAGCAATCCACATATCTTCAAAAGGGAACAATACAGGTTTTGGTAAGAGCTTTCATTTGTCTTTGATTTGTGATTTATGGCTTTTACTTAGATTCATTTCCTTTATGTTATTGGGTTCTTTGGTTTTATTTAGTTTAGATTTAATCCATTTTTCCATATACACAAACGCTTCTTACCCGCGAAGGATTTTCCTGCGGTTTTCTTAGTGTATACCATCCTGGCACAATAAATCAAATCATTAGCTACCCGCATAATGTTGATTTCTTAATCAGGTTAGTGGACTCATCAGCCCTAGTGCTGACCCTGGTTAGCTCTGATACCATATGTAACATCCATTTCCGAATTGATAAGAAAAACTAGGTTTTCACAAAGGTAATTTTTTTTTTACTAGATAATCAAATACAAAAGAACTTATCTACAACTCATTACAACATTTCTCATTTTATCACAAACATGATCTCATTTTCATAAAACTGAAAGAAATGATATACATTAATCATTTTGTTTTCTAACAATTTGAAATTTTCTTGAAACAAACAAATATTGGAAACATACCATTAACATGCATCTCGATTGTCGACCCATCACATTCAAGACTCGGCAATCCTCAGTATTTGGAAGAGAAAGTATCTTCAAGGAGCTTAACCTCCAACCACAGACCGTCGGTCTCTCGCACTCCTTCCTAACCGGAAGTGGCCCTACCCTACTCAAGAGGATAGACTTAGGATAACCATTGGTGTTTGCCATCTGAGCTCTAGTGTTGTAACCTACGTGTCTTGTTATTGTGCAGATCCCTAGATACCCTCTAGTCATGCACGACTCTCCACAAGAAATGCCATCCAGTCATAGTGAACATTTGATGCACTTGAGGATAGTACACCACCTTGGCCAAAGAATTTGTTTTTAAATAGCGTTCTAAGAATGCATGTACTTAGTTCACCCACTCTACTCGACTTGAACTGATCGAAATCCTACAGTTTCCTATTTGTAAAGTTTGAACAATTGACGACCTTGATGACCTCAAGAGTTTAGGATTTTCTCCAGTAATAGTGCATGGCACAACATTTACTCTAATCTCGAGTTCATAGTTTCATAATCCCATATTCATGTAAAAACATTGTTTAATAACGCCCACTCCTAAGTGGTTTCATACTTGTTTACTCGATTCCCATGTTTGCACAACATACTCAAGTATCTAAAACAATTTCCCGTTATCCTAAAATTCAAGGATTCTAGACTCATAAGGTCTACAAAATAAAATGATATAAGAACCATCGCATGCAACGTAATCTAGACTCGAAATGCGGGTTTTCCACTCTACTTGTTCATTTCAAAACCATGATGGTTTTCGACCAATACTAAAACTTTAACTTCCTACTCCCCTTTCCAAGTCAATTTGTTTCACATGATTCATAGAGATAAGAGTCGTAAAAAAAGATATTAAAGGATTTGGAATCTTTCTTTCGACATTAGAGATGACCAAACACATGGTCGACCTCCAACTAAAGAGATATGACGGATAAGACACCAGCTGTTTACAACTACATTTCCGGCTGTCAAACACACTAAATTTTACATCAAAACATGCTTAAAAACTGTGGTTTTAACTCCTACACAACATGCACATGGAGCATTGTGTTTTCTCACTGTGGAGCTATCGTTCAAGGGCACCAAAGGCAGTTTTAAGTTGATAATACAGTCTTAAAGGAAACTCTTCGATCATACATCATTGCCAATCGTTAGAAAAAGGTAATTTACATTTTGCAACATGTAGTGTTCATTCCTAGATGTGTGTACCATTAGAGAACTATGTTCTTTCATCATACAGTGTCGTCCATGACAAGAAATGATACAGTTTCTGAGTTCATGCAAACTAACAGGCAACAGCAATATTATTTCTGAGGTTTCAAATACCATAAGACAACATTGATACATTTATAATGATTAACCTCATATAGTAATCGTAGTAGAAGACATTGTCATCAAAATATATTCATTGTAAACATATTACTACATCTTTGCAATGAAGAGACACAAAAAATAATTTAAACTACGAAAAGAAGAGAAAGGGCAATAAACGTGTTGACAGAGATGATGATTGCTGTGGCAAGTTCCACATTCTCCTCTAGTTTTACACAGCTCTCTCTTATCTCCCTCTAAAACAACAACAGTCCACTCAAACTATCCCCTCTCTCTGCCCGACCACTACTCAGAACTCCCTTGCCTTATCTCTCTGTTGTCCTCCTCTAAGACAACCACCGCCCCCTCATCAACTCCTATCCCTCTCTCCTATCTCCTCCCCACTCACAAGGAGTAAAAAAATGGCATTCAACTCCCACAGTTACACCTAAGTTTCAACTGCATAACCTCTTGCCGACCACAACGAAGAGGATTCCATAGATATTTCTGCTGTTCCCAGTCTAAACAATGACAGACTACCCTCTATTCCTCTTCCCTGTTGATGGAATATCTCCTCCAACTCTCTTTCTTTTCTCCAACTCCTCACACTGCCACCCCTTTCCATGGTGATGGAGTAAAGACCACCTTCATCTCCCGTTCCACTAAAGTCTCCACATCGCCTACTCATACCTCGAATAGCACAGCAAAAAGCTCTCCACCTGCGGTTTCCTATGGTTTCAAAACAACAGCCATCCGATGCTTCTGCACCACCCACGATGAAGAAGCTTCTGCCATTACTTTACGGTTACACCTATCTCAACTGCCAACACTTCCTTACTCTCACGCCACGGTGAAGAAGAATCTTTCTAATGAATTCACGGCCACCACAATCCTAAATACATGGGTCGACATTACTGTCTTTTAACCTGACTTCCACTTATCACGACCGCTAGAAAGAAAAATGGAGGCTCCTTTGACGACATGGCTTGATAGTGGACACATCAACTCCGCCCTCACTCGAACATAAAGGCATCTAACTTACCAAGACCAGCTTAAAAACTGAATTAAGGAGTTAAACAACAAGGTAGCGAGTAATAAATGCCTAAAGCATCTCTATGGTCGAATAAGAAAAAGAGATAAAGACCACTCTAGATAAGAGACTCAAGGTCAGATCAACAATATCTCGCAGACAAAGCTAAAGGAAAAAGACCCATGCTTAAACAATGACCAAAACAATTATTACACGCTATGGCTTCAAAATCAACATTTGTCGACCTTTAACAAGAATAAATTCTCAACACAAGTTCAACACGTTATACGACAATCACGACGGATTGAGCGTAGTGCAAACTAGTTTCCTACATCGTTAGACGCACAAAGCCGACTTCTCGCATCTTTCGACTACGAGACGTGATCTACAATCTGACACAATTAGGTTCATTTAATTATTCATAAATGAAATAATAATCATCTGTAAAAGTCGACTCGCTTTGGTGGACTTACGACAACATCGTCGATTCCAAGATTCTATATGACGACTTACAAAAAGGATGTTACACTTTATCCTCTGACGTCGACATCTAGTTTAACTAACCCAACCAACAAACAAGACTAAATTGATGGTTCTAAGGTTTTTCTACCTGTTTGGCATTCTCATTAACAAACACCCATGGTTAATTTCCAGAGTCTATACTCTCTCTCGAAGATACTTTCTCTTTCTGTCGAACATGGTCCACTTGTTCCTGCAACGACAGTCTCACATGCAATTTTGTGGTCAAAGCACCTATGTTCCAAATCATAATATATCCAAAACATCATTTCACATAACAAAAAGACATTTAGTCTACAATATCACATTGATCATAATCAATAGACTTCTATAATTTCATAGAACTAACTTTGTATAATAAATCATCAGTTTCCATGTCGTCCACAACATATTATATTATTGAAATTTGCAAGAAAGTAAATAGCATAATCGATTTCAAAAAGAGGGATGTAACATCTTGCCTCTTACGAATGTCTCTCTAACCTTTTTACTTCCTCATCAAGATGAGTACTTGAGGTACTTGTGGATGGTTGATCCAGACAATGGATTTCTGATCATAGTTGTATTCTACTAGCTTTGTGAGGTGCATTGGGTATGGCAGGGTTATGTTCCCAAGAAGGATTGTTAAAAGATAGAGAATGCCTAGGTTATCTTTGGTCTTGTTCATAGTTAGAGTCTTCGTAATCATAGAAATTCATGATTGGTGCATCTTGGCAAGGTGGCACATACCTTTCTAAAGAGGGAGTTTCTAGTTCCCTAGAGGGAACTCTCCCTAAGTTTAGGTCTAGTTCCATCATATTCAAGGGCGTCATAAACACCACAAAATAAATGGAATGAGCGAAGGCAAAGGTGACAAGAGCGGAAGTGGAGAAGAAGTGGTAATGTTTGAAATCTAGTGACAACGAGGTCCAAATAGCGGTAATGCAAAATCTTATCCAGAAGGCTCTACAGTTCATGTCAGGTTCACCAAAATATGTACCCTAAAATCATGACTCACTAGCCTCAGGGGTGGTTGAGTTAGCTTTAGTGTGCACATGGATCCTCTCTCCTTGTCACGGGGTGAACCACCATGTCACTCTCACTCTTGTGGGAGTAGCCAGTCAAGAGGAGGTGAGACATGGGGGTGGTCTGGCTTGTTGGAGAGCTAGACTTCACAGAGAGGGATCAACCAGTCTTGGGACCTATGTTGTTGTGCACTTGTGTGGATGTGTTATTCTGTGACCATGGTTGTAAAGATAACTATATGACTTGAAGGGTCACTAGTCATTATTCTCCAGTTGGGGTTCCTAATGTTCCACCATTGTGTGGGTAGGTTGTTGTTCTCGTTGATGTTTTGTTCAAGTTGACATTGTCTTTCAAAATGTTGGATGAATGCTTGTTGTACTAGGAGTTTTCTAAATGCTTCTTGTTGTTGTTGAATGACTATTGGGTCTTGTTGCGATCTTGGGTGGATCTCCTCTATCTCATTGAGGATTGCCCTCACCCACTCACCTCTCAATCCAAGGCACATTTGTGAACTAAGACAAGAGATAGGTTATTTAAGCTAACCTTGACTTGACCTAGGGTTTTTCCTTAGGGTTTGTGTGACTTAAGGTTTGACTTTGTGTTGACTTTGTTTGACCTTATGATGAAACCAAGGGTTCTGACCAATGTTTGATTAAAGTTGACCTTGTGTTGGGACCAAGGATTTGCGAACCTTCTAAGTTGCTAATATTTTTGTTCTTTTTATATTTTATATGCATGCAAGCCTAAATGAATGTAAAACATATTTTTGTGATTTTTTATGTTTTTGGAAATCAAAGTGCTTTTTCTTAATCTAGGAATTAGAAAATGTATGCAAGCTATGATGAAGTTATTTAATGTAATGTAGTCTATGTTTTTGTTTGTTTTCTGAATATATGGATCAATCTAATCTAAGAAAGGAAATTGCTTTTAATCTATGAACTTTGGAAAGGGAAACTAATTTAACCATGCAAATCTACTTAGCCTATCAAGGGAAAAGAAAACATGTATTTTACTATTCCAAGAGAAAAGTTTTGATTATCTAATTACTATGAAATGAAAAAAAAGAATAAAGGAACCTGGAGATACATGAACCTCCACTACTCTTAGAAATCCTTGTGATGGCAACCTCGAATCCTCTTATAGTAGCGGGGTGATCCTCTTGGAGAAAAGGAGAAAATGGAAGGAAAAGAAGCTTTGAAGCTTTAAAAAGAGCTCAATGATAGCTTGATGAGCACTATGGCTTGTGATGTGAGGAGTGTATGGACATGAACAAGCCTTTATAAAATCTAAATGAGAAAACAAATGAAAGCAAAAGGCTCCTATGTCCTGTATGAGCATAAGAATGTTTGATTTGGAGAGTAATAACCTGCAAGAGTTGTGTGCACAAATGAAATTGCCTCCCTTTGTGCTTGATGGAGGGCAATATTTATAAGTTAGAAGAAGGGATGAGAGGTGAAGAAGAAGGAGAGTTAACTCAATTTGATTAGAGAGTTAACATAGATGATTCAAGAGTGATCTGGGGTAAAATTGGAGTGATCTAACCAGTAAAAGCTTATCACTAAAGAAGAAGTGAAGGAGGAGTGTGTGGGAATGCAAGGGAATTCATCAATTGTTAACTAAAGATGAAATAGAGCTAATTATACATGTGTGGGTGCATGAAATAGTTAACTCCATATTTGACACAAAAATCCATGCAAACAGAAAGGAAAACAAGCAGAAATGGAGCTATTTTGAGTTAGAAACTCAAGTTTTTTTGCAGCTAAAAATATGGTAGGGTCACCCATGGGTCACCCCTTTCACTAGTCAGGGTCACCCGGGGGTGACTCATGGGTGACCCTCAGAGGAGGGCACCTGGGTGAAAGTCCATGGTGGGAGATGGTAGAGGAGATGAAAAGGAGGGGATCTTCCTCTAGAAACACATAAGCCATGTGTGAAAATCCAAATCTCCACTTGCAAAAGTAGGATCTCTCGGGGGAGATTTGGAAATAATAAGGGGAGATTTGGATTGGTTGAGTGAAATTGAAAACTGAAAGCGGGAGATGGCTAGGGAGGACCTCTACAAGGTCTCTAGGGGTGGGAATGGATGAAAAACACTGGGGAAAGGTGAAAAATCACCTACAAGATGCATACAAGGCTTAGGAATAGGATCCTAAGCACAAGAAATGCAAATCAACATGTGTCAAAAAGGTGTCAAAAGTGAAGAGAGAGAGAGAGAAAACGACAAAGGGGAAACAACACAAAGAGGAAGCAAAGACATGTCACCAAGAAAATTGTTGTTGAGAGGATGTTATTTCATGCTTACATGTACATGACAAGGATTATGACTCATCATAGGGGTCCTTGTGGAGGCTATGTGTGATTTTGGTGCTTACAAGACCTTCTCATTGTTGCATCTCCTCTTCTTCCTGATCCTAATGATCATGCTCTTCAACATGTTTATCACCTTCCTTAGATGGATCCTAAAGATTCTCTCCTTGAATTTCTAAAGGGACAACATCTACAACTAATTTATCCATCACCCCTTCTATAAATTTCTCAACAATCACCTCTTCTTGAGCCTTCTCTATTTCTTTTAGTACTAAGACCTCTGTAGCATCTGGTTGGTCTTCTGGTACTTCAGGTGACCTAGACCCTTCTGAGTCTGATATTTCTTCCAACTCTAGACCTGTGGTCACATCAAGACCCCTTATTACTTCTGTCTCCATTTCCTCATGATGAGGCTCATCTTGTAGTAGTTGATGTGCCAATAATGAAGTGATTGGATCATTGATCACTAAGTGGGTGACCTCATTGTCAGTCAAATCTACCACTTGAATTAGTTATAGTTGTAACTCCTCAGCCCTGGTCTACTCTTGTTCTTTTATCTCTTTGGCCATCTCTCCTTTTACTTTGATTATTTGATTAGCTGATTAACCCCTTTGCAGTTGCATGACCTGCCCTCCAGTATCGTCTTGGTATGTCACCACCTACTGTGCCAAATGTGCTTGAAATGCAACTTGTTGCGAGGATGTTTCCCCTTGGGCTTGGCCAGATACAAACATGAGCTCCATTTTAGTTGGCCCTAAAGTTTCATCTTGGACATCTACAGGCTTGGGGATTGCACCCCCGATCGATGTTGTTGGGGCTGCCCTTTTCTATTTAGGGACTACCACCCCTCCTAGTATATCTAGTCGGTGGCATTCCTCAGTAGCTATGCTAGAGATGGGGATTTCCCTTAAGGTTTGGTCCCTTGGAGGTGATGGCATAGTGGAAATGGTGATCCATTCTGCTATTAATTCATCGCCAGATGTAGAAGTCGCTGGCTCTGCCAGCTTAGCTTCCATGATTATCCTCTTCTTGATGAGAAAATAATCATAATCCACATCTCCCCACTCTTTTCTCTTTCTCTTCTTATCATATGTAAGGGCTAGACCCTTGGCTTTCAGCTCATTCACTTTCTCATCTACCCACTTCTGAGTGGTGATCATGACTCTTCTGGTGATGACATTAATTGATGTTTCATCTGGCTAAGTCTAATCAGGGAGAGGCAAGGTCTCGTTATATATTTTCTTCTCATCATACTCTAAATAAAGGACATTTTTGTCATCAAATTTTATCTGGGATGAGAACTCTAGACATCCCAATGTCCTTATCTGGTTCAAAGTTAACCTATGATATCCCCTTTTTCTAACTTCTTGCTCATCCAGACAATCTGCCCAGTAATCTTCTAGGTGCGAGACATGTAAATTTTTGTTAACAAACTTCTCCATCCTATGATATGGATCATAATTTCTCGTTAGAAGGAAAAGCAGTAGGTTCAACATTTGAAGTTTAGACTTTGATAATTTGTAGTCTTTGAAGTATGCACATCTATACCAATGGATATCCAAAGGGAACTTAATGGTTCCCCATTTGTTCTTTGGGATGTATGCTTCATAAGATGGTATTATTTGTCTAGTGATCTTGAGCAGTAAAACCTTGTCAGTCAGATACATGGGCAAAATGAAAGGATTTCCTTCAAAGCCTTCCATCTTGATGTAGGTAAATGTCAAGAATTGGATGAACTAGGACCCATGAGCCACAATTAGAGCTTGAGCTTCCCTCAAGATCCTCTTGGGACAGTCACCTTCCATCAGCTGGACCAACCACATTACGAAACAATCATTTACCCTTTAGTAATTTTGCATCGACTGCTTCCTCTCAAGCTATGGGTAGTATTCCCACACTAGTTGCTCTGTTTTCTTACTACCAAGCTTACCCATAGTAGTCAACTCATCAAATTGAGCTCTATAAGAACATGAATATATCACGACGTAGGATGTCATCATGAACCTATGCTTCTTCTTATTCCATCTGACCATCCCATCATGTAAGGAGTCATTGATCAACTTTGCCTAGTGCACTACTTCCCTTGTTTCCTTCATATGCATGATGAGGCCAAACATCCACAACTCTAGAGTCCCATAGTCTGCCTTCCCAACCATCCTGCTCAAAAGGGTTATCATATACTACACCTCAAGACATAAATCATACTTATATAGATTCAGAGGCGTCTTGGAGACTGCCTTTGGTCTGGTCTCCGGATCCATCCATGAAGTATACATGATATTCCTGCATCCTAAGACATTAGAATTATACATTGTTGAAAGGATGTTTAGGTCTATTTCAAAGACATCCTAACTTCTTGGTAGCTTGAAGGTTTCCATGATACCCTTCTCTGAGAAATCTGCATAGACACGCCCCTGTTTCGCTACTTTCTTGTTGCCAGGGTTATAGGTCCGGGCACACTCAATCACTAATTCTAGGGCTTCTACAATGTATGAAAAACCAATTGCATGATACATGTCACTCTTGGCAATGTTGTCCAGTGTGGCATCTTTCTCTTGATCTTTGATCTGTGCCCTAAAAATGTCTAGGTCAGTATTCCCACAATGAGTGTCCAATGCATGCCTATATTTACTCTAGATGGTACCAAGAATGGGAAACATTGGTGTTTTGAATTCATCCTCCCAATTTTTCTATCTTTTCTACATCTTGACCTATGAATGGGGAAATCACCTTGATTACTTTGTTTGACGGAATCCATTCGCTATTACGCTCTCTATTCACTCTGCTGCAATCCTACAATAATATTTGTAACTCTGCTCTTTCAATAGTAATTATTCGCACTGATCTCTTTGAACTTAGTAAATGCTTTATGATCACTAATGCATTAGGAATGGCCTTTAAATCTTATCAAAATTTTGCTAAGTGCAGGTGTAGTGAATGTTAGCTAAAGTTTGGTGAGCAATTAATGTTGAGGCGTGAGTAAAAGACAATTGGAGATACGCTTGGATTTTAAATTTACATTCAAAGACCATAACCACTTCACGATATGGGAAGTAAATACAAGTTTTGGATGGATATTCAGTATTAATGTCCAGTCATAATGTCTGACAGGAAAATCCAGTGCCAAAGGTCTGATTGCCTTTGACTAAATCAAGTGGATATCTTGATCTTAATTGATCATATGGATCCAGATACTTACTAAAATATCCTTTCTGAAATGTCTTGATGCCTATGTCCTATTGAAAATTCAATGATTTGAGTGCTTGGTTTATAGAGCAATGGATAGGACATGGATAAGGACTTGTATACTTTGGCATAAATATCCGGTCCATTGGGGGGTATGTAGCCCAGGATAAAATTGATGGCTTGCAATCGACATTTGGACTGGACAAGACATTTACTTGATTGATCATTTCATGTCTAAAATATCTGGTCCAATGGATGTGCTCGAGACTTGCGGAAGTAAATTTGATGGTTATGACCCGAATATGGACATGGATATATGGGATCTGGATCTTTTGGCATCCAGTCCATATGGCTAGCGATTGAGTTTTATCTACATATGCTTTCAGGTCTGAACATTATTTCAATGAATTTGGAACTTGATACTTGAACCAGACATGACATTTGTGTTTTCCTAATGTCCAAATCCCTTTGATTGAAACATTAGGTTGACTTGAACTTCTAAGAAACAAAACTTATTCATTTCAACATATTTTAACTTGCTTCAAAAGGAAAACCTGATCAGAATTTTATTCTCTATCCATCTATGACCTTTGTAGGGGACAAATTGCTACTTTGAATTTAAGCTTGAATTTAGCTTGAGATGACATGACCTTTTACCATTACTGCCAAGGGGCAACAAACCAATAAGTAAAACAAAATATTGGGTTCCCATTTTACAAGGGGAAAACAGGGCATTTTTTGAGACCACACAACAACTTGCCACCAAAGCAAACCATCAAATTTCATCCAATTTAAGGAAGGGCAAATTCAAACACAAATTTCCAACTTCTACTAGCATTGGATGATCTTGGCTTGACCAAATTAAATTATATTCACCAATGTAACTAGCTCTCATAAAGGATGCCAGTGTGAGGGATTGATTCATTTATTTTCCTTTTGGATCATCTTAATGTAGAAGATATTTGCATTAAGCTACATAGTTTGATTTAACCTTTTAAGCCAAACCTGGATAGAGCCTTGTTGCTAGTCAAGAATCCATAGCCTCGACAAGGTTATCTCTATAATTCCCCCAAATAGAGCCCTACTTCCAATTAGGTATCCATAACCCTGGTAGAGTTATTTGGATGACCTAGAGAATGAATCTCTTTCTTTTGATTTTTAATAATTTCCATTTGTAAGATATATCTTTTTAGCTCATTGATTGCAAGGTAATAAAACCTGCTAGTAGACTAGGAATTATAGTGGTAGCAAAGGTAAACCTTTAGATTTATCACTTAATGCAAACATAACTATTTTAGAAAGACCCAAGGAACTTTAGGTGTGTTCATTATTGTGATCCTTTGGGTAATCTATGTTTCTAGTGGTGAATATGATTTCATAAAACAAACCAGACCAATCACACTTGTGGAAGTCCCAACTTATGTAAGAGTTTGATTTTGTTTCCTAAATTCTAGGAATTCCATTATTTTCTTGGGTGGAACTCTACTCCTCAATGTACCCAACAAAATAAAGACTCAACAACAGACAAGGCAAGCAAAAGAAACAAACAAATGAGTAGAACAGACTATACAAGATTATTTATATATATAGACTTACCTCCTTTTTAGGGATTAGGCTTGGAAGTAATGCTTGAGGAATTGTCCATTGACTGGCAATGGGACATCCTCTTTAGTTAAGGTCTTTAGCCTATAAGTGCTATCACCTAGTATTTTAGCGATTTGGAAGGGACTAGTCCAAAGTTTATCAAATTTTCTATGGTCTCCCCTCTTTTTGTGGGCTTTATCATAGGATATTTAACTATGTCAGATATCCTAAATGTTTTGATTTTGGCTCTTTTGTCAAACCAACACTTGACTAGATAGCCTGATATTTAGAGAATCGATGAATGGATTGATTTCTCTTTTCCTCTAAGTGCAGGAGTTCTAATAATCTAACTCCTGATTTGTCCTCCAAACCTAGGTATTCCTAAACAAATTGTAAGGTAGGGACTTTAAGGTTTATAGGGAAGATTGGATATATTCCATAAACTAGATGATATGGGGAATTACCCAAAGCAGACTTTACTCTGGTCCTATCAACCCTGGTCCTATCAACCCATAAGGCATATTTTAGTAAGGTATTCCATTCCCTAGGATTCTTTTCCACCAGTTTCTTAATGATGTTCAACAGGTTCTTGTTAGTGGATTCGGCAAGGCCATTGCCTTGGGAAAGTAGTTAGATGAGAATTTCAATGTGATGCTATGTTCAAATTCCTAGTTAGAAAATTTAAATGAGGCAAAAGCAAGACCATTATCACATACCAATGCTTATGGGACACTAAATCTGGTGATGATGTTATTTTCTAATAACTTGATCACGACATATGTGGTGCATAGCTTGCTAGATGTAGCTTCGGTCCACCTAGAATAGTAATCAGTAGCAATTAGAACACACCTGTGTCCCACCGATGATGGGGGATTAATCATATCGATGAAGTCCATTCCCCATTATGCAAATGGGCATACTTCTATTGCTGGTTGTAATGGATGAGCTGCGTACCTTTCTCTATTGGAGGCTACCTGACATGTATGGAAGTGTTTAATATGCTCAGTGGTATTTTTGAATATAGTAGTCTAGTAATATCTAGCTCTAAGGGTTTGATGTGCAGTAGCTAAATATGACCCGTGAGCCATTCCAAACTTGTCATGTAATTCTTGCATAACCTTGTCTGCTTCTTGTTGGTCAAGGCATCTTAGGTATATGCCTTCATGTTTTTTCCTGAAGAGGATTCCTCCCTTAATCATGTATCCCTAGGCTTTGATTCTTAAATCTCTCCTTTAAGATCCTCCTAAATGTGATGGACATTTACCTGTGACTAGGAGATGTGCAATATTTGCATACCAGTGATTCTTTTCACTTGAGTTAACTATGTATTATTGGCTAATCAGGCCAGGGTCTATTTAAGCAATCATCTACATGAAAGCTCATCCTCTAACTAGTTTCATTGGGGTAATGTAAAGATAATACTCATGTAATACAATGATCCATTTGGCTTGTCTCTCTCCAGGTTCATTCTACATTAGCAACATCTTGACTACTGAATTAGTTACAATGACGATTACTTGACTCCTCAGGAATAGTGTTGAGATTTATTAACTGCTTTGACCAGAGCTAGAGCTTGTCGTTCAACATCCAGATATTTCAACTCTGTATCCCTGAATGGACTGCTCATGAAAGCGATGGGCTTTTCTTCTTTTACGTCATTTCTCTATGTTAAGACAACATTGCATGTGTGATTAGAAACAAACGAATAAATTTAGAATGGTCTCTTGTAGTGCAAACTGTTCAAGATAGGAGCATTGGCAATGGCTTTCTTGATGTCCTCAAATACAACTTTAGCTTCAGGTGTCCATTCTATTTTAGCATCCTTTTTTAACATTTCATTAAGTGGCCTTATTATCTCAACAAAACTAGTTATAAACTTCCTAACGAAGTTTATTTCACGAAAATAGGACTTTAATTCCTTCTTACTGCTTGGAAATTAAAGCTTCATAATGGAGCTAACTTGATCAGGATCAATGGAGATCCCATTCTCTGATATCCCATGTCCCAACTATTTACCTTTGGTAACTCTGAAAATGCATTTTTTTGGGTTGAGAGAGATGCCATACTACTCACATCTCTATAACACTTTCCTTAGATCTACAATGTAATCTCCTCTGGCTTTAGAGAACATGGTCAAGTCATCCATGTAGATGATGATGCTTTAACTGATGAGGTCTCTGAAGGTGATATCCATGGCATGATGAAATGTTTCACTAGCATTGATCAGGCCAAATTACATGCGTTTGTAGGTAGAGATTCCCCACTTAGTAGTAAAAGATGTCTTCAGTCTATCAATTTCATGCACCATGACTTGGTTGTATCCCGAAAACCTATCCAAGAAAGACATCATCTGAGCTCCATTAACCATTTGAAGTAGTTCATCTAATGAAGGTATGGGATAATTATCCTTTTCAGATGCCTTGTTGAGATTTCAAAAGTCTACACATTAACCAAATGTCTTCATTTTTCTTTCAATCTGGCACTACGTTAGAACCCAAGTTGAATGTCTAACTAGGAAAATGATTCAAGCTACTGGTAACTTCTTGACTTCTTCAAAAATCAATGGTTCCACGAGGGCATTTACTAGCCTTTATTTTTCCTAAAGGATTCACATTTGGTTTTAACGGGATAGTGTGTGTGATAATGGACGTATCATATGTTTTTAGCTCATCATATGTTGAGGCGATCACATGTATGTATAAAGCTTGTGTTATTCCTTCTCATTCTACCCGAGTACAAACCTTCTTGATCAGGACTTTCTTAGGTTCTAGGCCTTCACTTAAGTTGACAGGTTCATATTCTCCTCTATCAGTTTTTGGGAGATCCTTTTGCTTCACTATGTAGTCTAGATCAAATAATCTTTCAAGTTCAATCATTCCTTTGGGAATCTTATTATCCTATAAATCAGTGATTGATTCTTCATCCCATTCTAGATCTTCATGACATTTCTCATCAATTATCCGAGCTTCAAAAACATCTCAATTTGCGATGAAATCCAAAATATGTTGATTGTCATTAAAGACTTGAAAATTGGTAACATTGTCTAGTATTGAAGGTGTAGATACCAGCTCTACTAAAAATATTTTCAATCTTGACATTGTGATAGGCTCCAACATACTAGTAGTAGTGGCCAATGCATGAGCTTGGTGATTGAATTTTCTTAGCACATGAGTAATGTTGAAGGCATCAAATCCCTCGATCAAGTCTTAGACTCTATGCTTGTAACTAGACAATCACTTGTAATTGTAGGTGTATTTCTTCCTTACCTATTTGATTATTAACTTAGAATCCTTGAATACATGGAGTTCCAGACCTTCTTCTTTAATGCTAAGAGGAGTCCATGAATCAATGCTTCATATTTTGTGACATTATTAGTGCAATGGAATTGTAACCAGTATGTTGCTAAGAAATATTTACCTTGTGGACTTACCAAGTCAATTTTGACTCCAACACCTTGTTTGGATTTTGATACATCAAATTTTAGTGTCCATGGGTGATCATTCTTGTGATCTCTCTTTGGATCTTGTTGTTTCCTTTTATCATCTCCTAGGACATCTTTCTTCAAGACTCTCCATTCTTGGAGTTCAGTTTGTATTCTTACCTTTTGGTCAGGGATGACACTAGCATACAAACATTTAACATAGACGTCTCCACATTGAGGACCTATGTGATATTTTTCTTTAATATCATATGAATGATTCAAATCAATGATTTCAAGAAGGGTTTTGTCATTTGAAATTTTGATCCTGAGAAGGTTAATGATATTAGGAACTACTTTGCACACTCTTAGTTCATGTGCATATGTTCTTGATATGTCCGGATCTCTACTTGGTTGAATAGGAAATTTACCTTGGACATCTGGTCTTGACTAATCTAGGGGTTTTCTTGACAAATTTAACTCTTTTTGTGAGTATGCACGTTCCTTTTTGTCTACACTATCTAGGCATAACACACATATAGTTTCAGAATGTAGCGCTTGATGCAATCTACACCATCTATGTAGTAAGACTTCTTTTACAAGTAGTTTGTTTTGTAGGCATCTTTTTATTTCTTTGGACAGATGTCTTTCAAAATAAACTAAGTGACTATCTCTGTCATCTTTTGAATGGTCATGATCTGATTCTATTAGGATATCAGTTCTTGGTGTAATTTGATTTATTTCATTAACTTCATGTGTCTGAGTGTATGTCAACTTTCCTTGACTTAGACCTCTGGAGGTTTTACTCGATACACCCCTTGTTCTACTTTTGTGTACAACACTTCATTATTTTGATGATACTCAATAATCATGTGTTTCATCCTTAGTTCGGTCTCTATGTGGATCTGGTTTGGAATACCTCTCCATGGTAGCCACATATGAGAGAAATCAGTTGCCATATATCCATTTAAAGTCTTAGACCAATCTCTACTTGACAACATACCATATGTGTCTGGGATGTCAACCACTTAAATATTGATGAAATGTTGGACTCTTGGATTAGGGGCCAACTACATATGGATATGAGTTAATTCACCTATGACATTTACTTTTGACTTATCTAACTGAGTGATTTTCTTCAAAGACTTAGCAAGGGACAAGCCTAGGATTTGACAAACTAACAATGGAATGACATTTGTAGAAGCTCTTGAGTCTACTAGGCAATTGTGTAGATTCTTACCAAAAATCCTAAGTGTTAAGAGGAAGCCCGAGGAGACTCAGTTTTCTCCTTATAGACTGTGACTTGTGCATCAGCAACGCAGACCTAACCTTTGTCTCTAGGCTTATGGGGACCTCTTCGTTTGGAAGTTCTTTGGTCTGGATATTTCTTGGAACATTTTATTTGGGTGATAATTCCTCTAAGGACTTAAGGAAAGCTCTCTTTATGATTGGATTTTTAAGTAGTTCAGATAAACACAAACTTATTTTCATCTTTTCGATTTCTTTAGCTAAGTAATTGACTAGCTTATCTGACTACAAAAATTTAGATGTACCTTTATCTGGAGTTGGGGTAGAGAGTTGCTAATTTACCCTTGGAGGAAATGGATTATTGTTGGATGATACATCCAGAGGTGTATTGAAGTTGTTTGGTGGGATAGAACTATTCAGAGGTCCTGATGATCTGATTATGTTGTTGTTCCTGAGGTTATAATTATGACCTCTCTGGAACTACTGGAAAATATGGACTTCATCCACCTCTTGCTCAAGCTCATTCTCACCTTCAAAAGGAAAAGTGTAAGCTTCCAATGCTAGTGCCAAACCTTCACATATGAGAGTGTAATTCTCATGGACTGTGTTAGTTTTCTCTTTTGGGAACATGGAACTTTCTAATGTATCATTGCTGATTTATATCCAAGGGGAACAACTTCATTTCCTTCTAGGAAGCTTGAATCTCTTTTGGTATTTTGCACTTCTACTTGAAATATCCTCACAATGATCCTGAATTGTGGATAATCTAGTTCGGCGTGTGCATTGGTGTTGTGTATCTTGCACCAATTGTTCAATGCAACTTTAGCTAAATTAACTCTAGTAGTCTATTCAGGTTCTGTAGGAACCTGACTATCCAGTGGTGAAGGGAGACTTCCATTATTTAGTCTAGTGTTCTAGACTCTGGGAGGTCGAGGTGCATTGAATCCTCTATTTTGCTAATTATCCCTATTGTTTTGAGCATAAAAGCTCTAATTAATCATCTGAGTTACTTCAATAGTCAACCTTTTCAGTTGAGCTATGATTTCTCTCATGTCTTCTTTCTCTTCTTGAACTTTCACTACTACATTATCTTGAGCTAGGAGAAAGAAAGAATTACCATTCCCATTTGGTCGGGCTTCAACAAATGCAAGTCTAGGATGTAGGACCTTTTTATTATTCTCTTGAGGCTACAAAGTGTTAATCGGAGGAACCGGTAGAGGGTTCATCAATGAAGAATGGTTCATCACAGTTCCATTAATATGCTACACTTGATTTAGGATGACAGAATGTCCTATACTTTGTAAAGGATCTTATCCTACTTGTTTCATCTTAGTGTTTACTTTGACTACTTCTGCGTATGCACCAAACAAAGTCATGATACTAGGATCAACTCTTCTTACAAACATTGTTGTTAGAGGATCTAATGCCGAATAATAGACTAATAGAGTTGCATCCTTGAGAATGTTGTAAGGAGCTGTCAATCTAGAATATGCTCTCTAAAATCTACCATTAAAAGTTGTGATAAATTCACCTTCCCCTCTTTTGATTTTGATGAAGCGATGATACACCATAGCTGCATCGACTGGAACTCTGAATCTAGCTTTGAAAGTTTGCTCCATCAACTACTAAGTGGTAATGGAATTTTACAGTAGATTGACATACCAGGAGCATGCTTCTTCTCCAAGAGTGTAAGGAAATAATCTACAGACTACATCTTTGTGCTGAATCATTACTCGAAAGAAAGCTTCTTTAAAGGTTCTCAAATGATCTTCACCATCCTAATTAACATGATACTTTAGACACAATTTATCTATATTTTTTGGCATATCATTGTACACAACAAAATAGATAGGTGAATCAACATTAAAGAATGCCATCAAGACTTGGATAGGAATCACAAGACTAACTAGAATAGAATGTCTTGGTTGAACACTAGCTGAGAAAGATCTCTACCTTATATCAGTTAATTCATACAAAGGACCACTGGATTAAGATCTTGTGGTGGGTCAATGAGCGAACTCATGGAATTAAGGCAAACTTTGTGTCTTTGAACTAGATCTTTGCAAATCCACGGTCAAGTGTCCCAATATTGAGGATATTTGTGATGGACTAACTAACAAAGTAGAATATTCAACCAGATCTCTTAGGATTATTGTCTGAAGTTAGGAGGCCCTCCTTCCAGCACCAATTTTTGTTGATGCGATGTTTAGTCACACTCATAGGAACAATAAGTTCACAAAGAAAACCCTTATTTCTCTTAAAGACTTGAAATTCCTTAGGAATCTAATATCTCAAGTCTCTGATTGTTAGGTCTTGACTACTTATTGTCACTTAGGGTTTGTTTTTATTTTCTATTTTCTATTTTGCAGAGTTACAGGCTTCTAGTCATTTCCACCCAAATCATGTCATAATTCACTAATATCCTACACATTTAACATAATCTACACATATCTTTTCAATTTATGTCAAATTATCAAGTGAATAGCTAGATTTTGAGTATATTACTACAAATTTGACATAAATTTGATCAGTTCTTCTAGAATTATTGCTAACTTTGATTAGTTCTTCTGAAATGATGCTAACTTTGATCAATTCCTCTAAAATGATCTCTATTTTAACTAATCTTTGCACATCAACTCTGACTTTATCTAAAGGTCTTCTTTAAAGCATGCAATTCACCAGTATTTATGGCTATTTACTTTAAGTTTATCATTATTTACAATTTCCATCATAGTTTGTGAAATAAAAAGGCTAAAGGACTAGATTAAGGGAAAAATGTTCTAAGAATTTTAAAGTTCTCTAGCGATCCATATGTATATCCAGAAACTTTAATGAAACAAAGCAAATCTAATTATACTTCACTAGGATTTCCACAGCTACGCATAACCGATGCTAATCTTCAAAGGAAATTGATAACAATAAGTAGGTGGTTAAATGCACTCAAAGGGATGCAACATCCAACATTCCAAACCATAAATCAATGAGAGATTACTCAAGATTTACAATTAGACTGTAATTTGTATCTTCAATTACATTATCATGCTCAAAAGATGTACAAATATTTCACTAACTTGAGAGAGAACCATGAGGTAAGTGACAGAGTTATAAAAAAAATGACTTGGTCCTTAACAAGAATTCATCAATTCAATCTCTTCATCTACAAGTTATTTGGATCCTTTTATAGAATAAAGATCCAAAATTAGTTACAATATCAATGGTCAAGATCTCATATAACACATCAATGGTCAAAAAATAAGGCACGTGTTTTCCAGTTGGCATTCTGGAATGGATGATAATTGGTAGTGGGATATTCCTTAGTATCTTTACCCCAAGATCTTCTAGCATACCCCACTAGAGCAACTTATGCACATCCCCAAAAGTATATCCTAACAATAATTCATCGTTAATATGTCTGGATATCATGATTCTACAAAGAAAACCAAAATTGTTGGATGTCTGAACTATTTAGTGTTTGAAGGTGCATCCTCTTTGACCATCATTCCTCCTAAATCTAGCATCTTATACATGTCATATGCCTTGATAGTTTTGTCTATCTCTGCTTTATCAAACTATTGTGCTATAGTCCTAGCGTATTCTTCCATTTATTTGACCTGACATCCAGATGTTCTTTGTACATCTTCATCTTTGTAGATAGATCCATAATTTAATCCATGGTTACCTTTATAAGATTCCCTACTGGCTCCTTCACAACTAGATCATATATGGCTCTGAATACCCCCACAAATGCCTTCTCTTCATATGTTTCTTTCTTGTCCATTAGCATTCTAATTAACTCCTCTAATATTTCCATTTCATCATTTAAAAGGTCATGTACCTTGACACTTATGTCTACTTCCTTGAGTTGACATCCCTTCAAAATATCCACCTCAAATTTTAGGTCTTTTATCCATAAGGATATCTTTGGTATCGTTTGGAGTGTCATGATCTTGTGGCTCATTAGTAACTTATCTCACAATTTGCAGATGATTTTTAATTTATTAAGATCTTGATCATTTTGATCAAGTCTAGCTGCACACTCCTTCAATTCATTTGCCTTACCCTTAATGAATGACAAAATATCCCAATTTTATAGTGAGGTTTGGATGACTTCCTTCCCCTCCTTAATAAACTTTTGGAGCTAGCCTTGGAGTATATGTGCTTGATGATTCTTGGTGTCCAAATCATTTATCTCCTCATATTTCACCAATGTTAGATTAGTTGGGACTTCTATAACTTGCATTGCCGAAGACACCAATCCCTTGACAAATCCTTGGACCTAAGAAAATCACCCCTTTAGCTCCTTCTTCTTTACCTTGTCATTTCAGATCCTAGCTTCCATGGCCTCAACACTGCCTAGGATCTCTTCAAGTTCTTGCTCTGCATTGACATGCCCTAAATCTAGGGTGGTGATTTGGTATTCTTCTATAGTAATCTCACCCTTTTCTTCCTCGACTGTAGGCACAACTAAATGAGTTGTCTTGTTTCTTATAGTATCCCTTTTTATAGGAGATACTGCCCTAGCCTTGCACTTGGGCTTTATTCCCTTATGTGGAAAACAATGGCTTAAAATCAAAAGGAATTATATTGATGGGAGGCTAAATTACCTCTGACGCCATCCATTCTAGAATGTCTGGCTTTGGTCCTTCCTAACCTGATTTCTCAATGTGAGCATCTTTTTCTACTAACTCATCATCCTTGTCAGGACCTTCCTCTTGTAGATTTTCTTACTGTCATATCTCTTCTTGAGGAATTTCCTATTGAGGTGCCTATGTATCCACCTCCATTTCTTCATGCTCAAGACCTTCTCATTATAGCATCTCCTCTTCTTCCTGATCCTAATGATCATGCTCTTCAACATGTTTTTCTCCTTCCTCCTTAGATGGATCTTGAAGATCCTCTCCTTGAATTTTTGAAGAGACAACATCTACAACTAATTTATCCATCACCCCTTCTATAAATTTATCAACAATCACCTCTTCTCGAGCCTTCTTTGTTTCTTCCAGTACCAGGACCTCTGTAGCATCTAGTTGATCTTCTAGTACTTCAGGTGACTTGGACCCTTTCGAGTCTGATATTTATTCCACCTCCAAACTTGTGGTCACCTCAGGACTCCTTATTACTTTTGTCTCCATTTCCTCATGTTGAGGCTCATCTTGTGTTAGTTGATGTGCTAATAACAAAGCAACTAGATCATTGATCACTTGACTCAATGGTAGTTGCAACTCCTTAGCACTGGTCTACTCCTTTTCTTTTATCTCTTCAGCCATCTCTTATTCTATTTTGATTATCTGATCAGCTAATTGGCCCCTTTATAGTTGCATGACCTGCCCTCCAGTATTGGCTTGGTACACCGCCACTTGTTATGCCAAATGTGCTTGAAGTGTAAATTGTGGTGAGGATGTTTCTCCTTGGGCTTGGCCAAATGCAAACATGAGCTCCATTTTAGTTGGCTCTGAAGTTTTAGCTCAGACATCTACATGCTTTGGGACTACACCCCTCATCGATGTTGTTTGGGCCGATCTTTTCTGTTTGGGGATTACCATCCGTCCTAGTATGTCTATCATGTGGTATTTCTCAGTATCTATGCTAGAGAAGGGGATTTCCCTTAAGGGTTGTTCCCTTGGAGGTGACAGCATAGTGGCAATGGTGATCCCTTCTACTATCAATTCCTTTCTAGATGCAGAAGTCCCTAGCTCTGTCAACTTAGCTTCCATGATTATCCTCTTCTTGATGAGAAATTCATCATAATCTACATCTCCCCACTCTTTTCTCTTTCTCTTCTTATCATATGTAAGGGCTACAACCTTATCTTTCAGCTCATTCACTTTCTCATCTACCCACTTCTGAGTGGTTATCATGACTTTTCTGGTGATGACATCAATTGATGTCTCGTCTAGCTGAGTCCAATCATGGAGAGACAAGGTCTCGTTATATATTTGCTTCTCATCATACTCTAAATCAACGACCTTTTCATCATTAGCTTTTATTAGGGATGAGACCTCTAGACATCCCAATGTCCTTATCTAGTTCAAATTTAACCTCTGATATCCCCTTTTTCTAACTACTTGCTCATCCAGACAATCCACCCAGTAATCTTTTAGGTGTGGGACATGTTGTAACTTTTTGTTGACAATCTTCTCCATCCTATGATATGGATCCTAAGTTCTCATTAGAGGGAAAAGTGATAGGTTCAACATTTGAAGTTTAGAATTTGATAATTTGTAGTCTTTGAAGTCTGCACATCTGTACCAATGGATATCCAGAGGGAACTTAATGTTTCCTCGTTTATTCTTTGGCATGTATGCTTCATAAGGTGGTATTATTTTCCTAGTGATCTCAAGCAGTAAAACCTTGTTGGTTGGATACCTGAGCAACATAAAAGATTTCCTTCAAAAAATTCCATCCTGATGTAGGTAAATGTCAGGAACTGGATGAATCAGGACCCATAATCCATAAGGGCTTGATCTTCCCTCGAGATCATCTTGGCATGGTCACCTTCCATCATCTAGACCAGCCACATTATGAGACAATCATTTACCCTTCAGTAATGTTGCATTGACTACTTCCTCTCAAGTTGTGGGTAGTATCCCCACACTGATTGCTTTGTTTTCTTACTAGAAAGCTTACCCATAGTAGTCAAACCATCAAATTGAGCTCTGTAAGCACATGAATATACCACATAGGATGTCATCCTAAACATATGCTTCTTATTCCATCTAACCATCCCATCATGTAAGGAGTCACTGATCAACTTCACCTAGTGAACTACTTCCCTTGTTTCCTTCATATGCCTAATGAGGTTGAACATCCACAACTCTAGAGTTCAAGAGTCTTCCTTTCTAGCCATCCTGCTTAGAAGGGTTATCATATGCTGCGCGTCAGGGTAGAAATCATACTTATATAGATTCTTAGGCATCTTAGAGACTGCCTTTGGTCTGGTCTCCAGATCCATCCATGAAGTATGCACATGATCTTCATGCATCCTGAGACATGAGATTATACACTATTGAAAAGGTGTTTAGGTCTATTTCAAAGACCTAACTTCTTGTCATCTTGAAGGTTTCCATGATACCCTTCTCTGAGAAATCTACATACATGCGCCCCTGTTTCTCTACTTTCTTGTTTCTAGGGTTATATTTTTAGGAGCACTCAATCACCAATTCTAGGGATTCTGTAGCATATGGAAAACTAGTTGTGTGATACATGTCACTCTTAACAATGTTGTCTAGTGTAGTATCTCCCTCTTGAGCCTACATCTGTGCTCTGAAAACTTCCAGGTCTGTATTCCCACAATGAGTATCCAATGCATGCCTGTATTTATTCCAGACGCCACCAGAAATGAGAAACACTGGCATTTTGAATTCATCCTCGTTTTGCTATATTTTTACATCTTGACCTGTGAATAGAGAAATCACGTTGATTACCTTGTTTGATGAAATTCATTCACTATTATGCTCTCTATTCACTCTACTGCAATCTTGCACTAATCTCTATAACTCTACTCTTTCAATAGTAATTATTTGCACTGATCTCTTTGAACTTAGTAAATGCTTTATGATCACTAATGCATTAGGAATGACCTTTAAATCTTATCAAAATTTTGCTAAGTGAAGGTGTAGTGAATGTTAGCTAAAGTTTGGTGAGCAATTAATGATGAGGTGCAGGTAAAAGACAACTAGAGAGACATTTGGATTTTAAATTTAAATTTAATGAGCATAAGCACTTTATGATATGGGAAGTAAATGCAAGGTCTAGATGGACATTTAGTCTTAATGTCTGGTCCTAATGTTCAACAGGAAAATCTAGTGCCAAAGGTCCTATTGCCTTTGACTGAATCAAGTGGATGTCTGGATCTTAATTGATCATGTGGATCTGGATACTTACTAAAATATCATTTGCGAAATGTCTTGATGCCTATGTCCTGTTGAAAAGTCAACAATTTGAGTGCTTGGTTTATAGAGGAATGGACAAGACATGGATAAAGACCTGTATACTTTGGCATAAATGTCTAGTGTAGAAATATCTTATCCATTAGGGGGGTATGTAGCCTACAACTTGCAATGGACATTTGGACTGGACAAGACATTTACTCGATTGATCATGTCATGTCTAAAATATCCAGTCCAATGGATGCGCTCAGGACTTGTGGAAGTAAATTTGACAGTTATGACGCAAATATGGACATGGATATATGGGATCCGGATCTTCTGACATTTGGTCCATATGGGTAGTGATTGAGTTTTATCTAAATATGCTTTTAGGTCTAGACATTATTTCAATGAATTTGGAACCTGATACTTGAACTAGACATGACATTTGTGTTTTTCCAATGTCTAGATCCATTTGAACGAAACATCTGGTTGACCAAAACTTCTAAGCAACACAACTTATTCATTTCAATGGATTTTCACTTGCTTCAAAAGGTAAAATTGGTCATAATTGTATTTTCTATCTATCTATGAACTTTACAAGGGACAAATTACAACTTTGAATTTCAACTTGAATTTGGCTTGAGATGACATGACCTTTCACCATTACCGCTAAGGAGAAACAAACCAACAAGAAAAACAAAATGTTGGGTCCCCATTTTGCCAGGGGAAAATGGGGTGTGTTGTGAGACCACACAACAGTAGGGTTTGATTTTTTTTTGTGAATTTGAAAAGAATTTTTTAATTTTGCAATGTTTTGATTGGATTTTTATCTTGAATGTTCAACCAATGAGCCACCTCAAAACCCTAATCCAGTAGAGGAGGCTCAAAACAACCCCCCTCAAACTGAGGAGAACCCTCAAAACCCACCACCTTCATGTCCTCATCATCAAAGAGACACATAAGAAAACTATTTAGGGTGAATTGAAGAAAACAAAAAAACATCTTGAAACCCTAATTAAAACATTAAATACTCCAAATGCAAGCACTGATCGTAGGAGATCCCTTGCCAAGTCATTAGAGGTCATTGTTTCTCATATTGAATTGGTGACAAACCAAATCACTGAATGGAATGACTATAGGGAGAGGAGTTGACAATATTATACTAACAAATTGTCTTACAAACAAGTTAAAGACAAACAAATTACAAAATCTTAATTTTATTCACATTTTATCAATCCTAAAATTGGCCAAACACTAGAAGAGAGTTGCGAATGGTTCCTGATTCATTGGTGTGTGTATGATGGTATATCCCAAAAAAATTGGGATAGATGGTACATAGTCTTTGATGAGCATCCTTGCAATAATAATGAGGTGCCACAATATTTCTTGAGGAAACTCTATTGTGAGTTCGTCCTCAACCAGATTCCTAATTACTTTAAAATTCAAAAGTTCTAGGACAAAGGTGGTAGCTCTGCCCAAGATAGACAGGAGGCACATCGATACCAAAACCGTGTACCTAGACCCCTCATGAGACTAGCACACATCTCACTCCCTTCATCTTTGAAGGAGAGTGTTGAGGTGGAGACAATACATTCATTGAGTTCTATCACCTAGTGTCTAGCACAACATGGCAATGGTCTTACCCAAGTTGATGAGGGTGAGAGTAGTAGGCATCATTGGTCCCCACATCTTTACAATTCATGTGGGAACTTGTGTGATTATGGGACCCAAGAGTCTCTCCATTTAGGAAATCTAGATGATGTTGCAGAGTGTCAGGACACTATGACACTGGGGCAACAACTAGTGATGGACACATTCATATTAGATGATATTGCCCTCATAGACGTCATCTTGTAGGAAACATTTTGTATTGACTCCCAAGTAATTTTTTACAAGGTTCATCTTGATTTAATATATTTTTATTTAGAATTTCTAATTAATTATATGAGTATCTATATTATAAGTCAAAATTAATGTATGTAATTGTTTACACTTTGAAATTCTAGGGTCAAAGTATTCATCCTGCATCTATTAGCCATCCAGTGTAGGGTTATGAGAGGAGGTCAAGTCAAAAAGTATGTAATTTATCACAAGATCATAAATATAGTACATATATCAATGGTAATCTTATTTAGTGACAATTTGATGATGAACAAGGAGCTTCACCAACACCAACATGATTTCCTTGGTCCCTACATGCATAAGCACTTTCACTAAGGTAAATTTTACCATTTGTAATCATTATGCATTTAAATAATGTTATGTATCTATTTTAGTCAAATAACCTTGAACTCTATTTTCAAATGCTGAATATGAAGACTCCTCCTCATCTTTGTCAGTCAGTAGAGGTGTGCATTATTGCATCTGTCTTGTCTACAAATCCTTTGACTAAGGTATGAGCTAGTAACATGTAAATGCCATTTTGTATTTCTTATTTTATCTCATGTCATTTAATGTACATAAATGATATTTATGTTTACTCAATTTTGCTTCTTCATGCTTCTCACAGGAGGTCACAACTCCAACCCATCTAGCTATGGATGAAGAGAGACAAAAAATGATCGAGAGGGATCACCACGTAGTGACAAGTGATTGATTACATATGCCATGTTATATATATTAATGTGGATATTGTTTGATTGTATTAACAGGTGGAGCTTCAAAAATCTCTATTGAGGAGGTCTAGTCAATGGGAGAGAGAGGATGAGTTACTGATTGACTCTCCATCTTCACGACCAAGCAAGGGACGTCAATTATTTGATAGCAGTTCATAGGAAATTTAATTTTGGGACTTTTTTTGTATGCCTAGATGGCTTTGTATACATACTTTTGTATTTTACCGATGTATATCTTTGTATATACTAGTATGCTTTGTTTGTACATGCATATATGGATTTATATATAAACTATATGTTATTTTCATGACATTATGTATATGACATTTTACATTAAATATAATATGATGATCAATTATGGTTTCAAGATATATATTGTATCATGCTTAAAAGTTTTGATATTGTGTATGTGTTCTTAATGTTCCCATGAAATGATATTATGTTCAATTATAGTTCAATATATGTGTCAAGTATGGTTTGATTAATTCAAACATTTTGACAGCATCCTTGAAAAATACATTTTGTGCATATCTTGCAATCATTGCATTCCATGAGACTGCATTTCTTTGAGGCATCGTGTCAAACAGTTCATGTGCATTTTCTATGCTTCCACACTTTGCATACATGTCTACAAGGGCAACTACAAATACAACATGCGACAAAATTCATATATCCTTTATGCTTCGATGGTTGTCCACACCCTCTTCTAAAGATTCCATTTTGGCATAGGCAAGGAAGATGTTGGATAAGGTTGTGGAATTTGGCTTGACACCTTCCAATTCCATTTTCTTGAAAGTTTCTTTAAATCCTTATAAAAAAATCCATTTTATGTATATCTTGTAATCATTGTGTTCCATGAGACAATAATGTTGAAATAAGGGGAGACAACTGAGAGAGGGGGGAGTGAATCAGTTGTTACAAACTTTAACACTTGCAGCAATTTACCATTCCTTTCACTTATTAACAAATTAATGATATAACCATGAAAGCATAAATCAACAACACGAGCAGAAACATAATCAACACACATAACACCAGGATTTTTATGTGGAAACCCAGTTAAGGGAAAAACCATGGTGGGGGTTAACCCACAAGAAATTATACTCTGTTAAAAGTATTACAAAAGGGGAAGGCCATGCCTTCAGGGCACACTGCCCAGAGCTCACTGCTCCAAGAGGCTCACTACCTATAGAAATGATTATAAGAAGATTATAGAATGTTTGAACTGATGAATAGCATCTACCAATGCAAAATTTAGTTCTAGTTAAGCACATAATACTGATCTTACACACTTCATCCTTACTCTGCCCTGTTTCACTCTTCGGCCATAATCTGAGCTTAGATCTTCACCTTCGCACTTCTTTTTGCCCTATTCACACTTAATCCATCATCACATTATCACCACACACCAAAACATTTGAATCCATTGGCTATATATATCCACATCAATAAATTCAATCAACTATAGTCGGCTTCAAGGAAACTTAGAACACTTCTTAAGAACTCTGCTCTATTGGCTAAATCCATGCACAATCAACAATGTAGACCAAAAACTTGTGTTTTCAAATCATCAATCATGTTAGCCAATACCACTGATTATCAAAAATTGCTTAACCAATAGCTTTTCTTCATTCAAACCAAGATCAAATGCTAGGTTGACCTATTCTTTTTCTGACTGTGTTGACTAACTGGAACCCGATACTTAGATGCTTATAACTTTTGAATCCTTCATCACAGGAGGCTAAATTCCTAGATTTAGATAGTCCTGACAATCCTTATTACTCCCTCAGATCTGTAGCACACTGTGATTTACCACCAAAGAGATCCAGACCAAGATGTTGGACCGCTCTATTTCTGACTATCGAACTTAGACAAATCTTCACTCCAACTTTTGGTATGAACAAATTATGTAATGTGGATGTGTAAGACTTACTTAGTTGCCATCAATGACAACACCTGTCATGTGTAGCAGTGTCTCTTGCCAACAATCTCCCCCTTTGGCATTGATGAAAACACTTAGTAAAAAATGACTAAGTGTTGGAACAACTCCCCCTTACTTTGTACACTTATGCCTTTCACTATTCTCCAGTGCTCCCCCTTTGCTGAATTCCTCATTTTTCATTATTTTCCTCTCCCCCTTTGACATCAATGGCAAAGACTGGACCTTTTTGGATGTAACAATTCCATAATCTCACATTCCTCCACAATGGAGTGTATATGCAACACAACTTTATAGCTAGGAGTAAATATTGCCTTGTGGTCCAGTAGTTCCAATATCTGTAATTGAGTATCAAACTTGACAAAACCTGCATACCAAAATTCACCAAAAAATTTATGTACATGAGCATATATACAAACAACTCTATGACTTATTTACATAAGTTTGAACACATCAGGAAAGACATTCTTCAACAGCGCCAACTCATTGTCCCAAGTCTTCTTCATGCTGTTCAAAACTGAGATGTGACCACTGAATAAGAATGCTTGAGACTCTGCTTTCCACAAGTCAGTAGGATCACTTGACTTAGCAGCAGCTTGGGCTTCTGTCATGGTATTGAACATTGCTTCCAACTTGGGTAAAATCAGTCCCCAGAGCTCACACATCCTTGTCTCAATGTTGTCCTTTTCCTTCATGAATTTCTTTATTTTTTTAATCAAACTAATTGTTTGACATTCTTGGCTCATCACTGATACTGTCAGAGGATCAAAAGATTGGGATACACTTGATAGTTTTCCTTAGACTCCTTTATTTTTATTTCAATATCCTCTATATCTTTGGGACAAGATAAACAAAATTTATATTCATTCCCTCCTTTTGTAAGAGCATTTTGAATAATCTTTACACTGGTATCTAGCACAATTCTATCTAATGCAACCATCCCTTTCAGAGCATCAAATATTTTATCATTGAATTCATTTTTAACCTTGACCTCTACATATTTTTTAAGGGACTCAAAATGAGTACTTACAAAATTTATCAAACTCTTCAACTAACCAAAGGGGGATGCACATAAGTCTTTCTAGAATGTTGGCATGATTTTCTCCAGAATCCCATATGCAAGATCAAGTAGCTCACTATCTTCTATGTGAGACTTCAAAATATCTTCTCTGGCCTTGGCTTGTGCGAGAGAGGCCCACTTTATCTTCTGAATTGGTGGTGAAAGACTATCCAAATTGATTGGACATTTTGACTCATCTGTAACTAGTTTATCATTTTCCAAAATTTCTTTCACTGCTTCTGTAGTGTCTCTTGCCCAATAATTTATTTCAGTTTTCTACTCTTTAGGGCTTTCATCTTCTACCCTTTCCAGAGTCAAACATATTGTCTCCCTTATCCATTTCTTTCTCTTTCTCTATTTCAGCCTTCTCTGCATCATTATCAGGGACATCCTTCTTATCATTTACACCAGTAGAGTCTTCTACAGTCTTTTCTAGAGGATTTTGAGTATCCTCAGCAGCAACCTTTTCATCATTAGATTGATTCAAAGGAGCAGTATCAACATTATCTTCTTTTGCCACCCCTTTATCTCCATTATCTAACATTTCCACTTCCAAAATAGAGGAGTAATCTTTTTCAATTTGTTTCTCATTGCTCTTTAATTCTTCAACATCCAGAATGGAAGAATCAATCATATCATTAGTCTCTTCTTCAACAATGGGAAGATTATGCTTTTTCAATGCTCTTAGAAGAATCTCCTGAGTTTCTTCAACTATCTTATTTGTCTCACCAAGCATGAGTTTATTCATTCTTTTCTTGCTCCTGAATTCATCTTTTACTTCTTTGAATATCATGCTCATTTGATTCGAAGAGATTTGAGGGCACAATTTGATTAGCACATGCTCCCTAAGCTCAATGTCTTTAACCTTTGCATTTTCTTTTCTCAATTCTAGAATATATGCAAGGCTTTTTGGGATTTCAGAGGTTATTTCAATGAAGGCCTTATTGTAGATATTCATATATTTGACTATTGCTTCCTCCAAAACCCTCTTGTCAACATCACTGTAGTCATCATAAAATTCAGTCATTGGCCTTAAGTTCCCATCTACTGTGACTTATTTGATGATGTCATTCATAGAAAGAGTAGGCCTTTCAACATATGTTTCATTCTTTTGCCTCTTGCTTGCCTTTTTGCTTCTAGAGGGCTTCTCCTTAGATACCTTGGCTACTTTTGTACCTGAGGCCTTCAACTCTTTGACCTCAACATCAGAATTAGTTTCTTCTTCATCATTTTCCATGCTTTTATATGTCCAGGAGGCCTTAGTTTTGACCCTTTTCTCTTCTTTTCTGGATGTTTTACCTTTCAGTTTCTTAGGTTTGGTAGGTTTTGGGGCAACAGGGGTAGCAACAGAGCTCCTAGTAGTCCTTGATGTGGAGGAGGATTCTGCTGGAGCACTTCCTTGTTTCTTATCCTGCTTCTCCTTCTTAGCTTTTTCTATCCTTTCCCTATTTTGTCTCAAAGCTTCCTTAGTAATACCTATATTCTTAGCCAACTGCTCAACTTCTTTCCTTACTTTCCTTTTGATTTCAAGAGCCTTGAATTCAAGATGTAGTTTTAGTGAAATTTCTTTATATGTTCCAAATCTCTCCTCAACAGGATCCCTAGGTTGGCTCAACAGATGTTGTGCATACAGCTCAAGTACCTTTCCATCCACTTCATATCCCATGGGCATGATCCACATAGTTCTTGGTTCAATTGCTTCCATCAAGCATTGATCTGTATCCACCATAAAACAAACTGTATCATTGTATTTTTCAACCACATATGTAGGGATTCTTTCCCTTGATTGCATCATGTTCTGAAAGTTCTTGAAGAATCCCCAAAGAGCAATCCTTTGGGTATTGGAGTCTCCAATAATATTCAAGTGCTCCCTTATCTATATTGCAATAGGTTTATCCTTAGTCCAACACATGATTTTCTTGTCAGGTAATTCATTCATGAAATAGAAGAACAAACACAACACCAGTGTACCATATTTGAAGGTATTCTTTTTATCCTTCTTGACCTTATTCAAAATTTCCATCAGCTGGTTCTATAGAAACTCACATAAGTCATAATCAACATTATTTCTCAACATCTGATAAGCTATATAGATAGCTGTACCAGATACATAATTTTCCCTGCTGGAATGATAAATCTTATATCTAATCACCATTGAAGCAAATTTGACATCCAAATTAGTGATGTTATTTATTGTCATTGCCCTTTTGTCAAACCTTGAACCAATAGCATCAGTTATTGTTTGATTCTTTACTACTTTCAACAGTGGTAGTCCACCAGATGAGTTTAACCCTGTCAAAGCCCTCATGGCATCCTTGGTGATATTGAAAGGTTTCATTAGCCACATAAATTCATCATGCATATGGCTTAAAACATACCGGACCCATTCATCTTCATCAAAGGATGGAAAACCTATAAACTAAATGAAGTGTTTATCGTGTAGTGCCTTATACTCAGGTTTAAGCCTGTGAGTTTCATCCCTTAGATGATTCTTGAATAAGTCTACAAACCTTGAGTCCCCAAATTCATCTATACTTGCATAAATATAGGCCCTAATATCTTCAACATGCAATACACCATACGAAACATTTGAAAATGCACCTAACAGGTCGACTTCTACTGATTTGTGTGGATGCTTCTTGAATTTGGAACAGGGCCTTTTAGTAATATCAACAACCAATGGTGTGGCCATTGCAAAAGATCACAAGTTCAAAGTTTCACAGAAAATACCTTTTTCTTTATGAAATTAGGGTTAGCAGATGAATTCTCCGATCGCACTTCAAATCCTTGAAATCTTAGCTCAAATGCTCTTCTACTTGCTCTCTTCGAATGCAAAGTGATCCAAATGATGAAAGGATGACCTTTTATGCTCCACAAAACCTAATTCTCCATTGTAATAAATGTGTTGCCCTAACTTCATCTGGTTACTCTGTTTCTTGATGCAGTTTCTCATGAATCGCTCTGAAATTTGCCATATCCACTTCCTTTCTTCTAGAAATCCTTTTAAATGATCTACAATAGGCTTTTCTATCTTCATCCATCTTTCCAGATTTAGGCACCTACTTACTGGCTAGGGGATTTTGATTTTCAATGCAGCTCCCCCTGAGCCAGAGCTCCCATTTAGTTCCTTGAGGAATTCTCAGCATCGGATTCCGGTGCGAACCCATCACCATCATTTCTTACACTTTTCTTCACCCATTTCTTGTTCATTTCATTTTGGACTTCATTTATATCAACTTTACCCTTGCCTTTGTCTTGTCTCTACTCATCCAATTTTCTGTTTACCGGACCTCTTCTTTCATTATTCCTGCTTCTGTAGAATCTTGCAATATGACCAAATCTATTGCAATTAAAGCATACAATATTTCTTTTCTTATTTGCTTGATTTCCTCTTGATCTGCATTGATTAGGCATGTGTCCAAATCCATTGCATGCAAAATAGTAGCCATTGAAAGAATTGATATTTTTTCTGCTGTTAGAGTAGTTTATCATCATACTTTTACAATCATTGGATCTATGACCATACCTTTTATAGTTGAAGCATTGACTGAAGATGGATGGACCACTTTGATTCACTCTACTTCTACATTGAGTAGCTCTATGACCAAATTTATTGCAATTGAAACAATTGCCATTGAAAGATGGATACCTTTGAGCATTAGGTTGCCTTACCGGAGGTCTTCTAGGATTCCTTCTTTGATTTCTTGCATCAGAATTTATTTGGCCGGATCCAAAGCTTTCACCTTTCTCAAATCCCAGACCATGCTTATCATCTGCCTTCTTTTGACTATCAAGCAACACCTCAAGTTTAGTTGAGCTTATCTTGAATTTCTCTTTATATTCATTTGCAATTTCTAGGTGATGTTTGAGAATGACAATATGCCTTTCAAGTTCTTCCTCATTGTCTCTACTTTCATGTAGATTAGATTCTAGATGGCCAGCTATTCTGTCCAATCTACAACATTCTTCTATTCTTTCTTTCATAGATTGATTTAGTTTTTCTTTAGTCTTCTTCCTTTCTTCAATTTCCTTAGTTAGCCTTATCACCCCAGATTCCATCTCATGTTTTAGGACAACATCTTCTTTAGCTAACTTCTCACATTCCTTTGTCTTCTCTTTCAAAGTCTTATCCATGTCACTCTATTAATTCTAATTTCCTAGTTGAAGAAGTAGCTTCTTCCTCTTTACATTAGCTTTGCTTAATTTTTCTTTTAAGGTCTCAATGAAGTCTTCAGCATCTTTAAGGTTCTCTTGCAGTTCCTTGACTTCTGTTCTAGACTAATCAAGATCTTGTAAAGTTTAATTGTTCCTGGAGGTTGTATGAATCCATTTTAATACCTTCCTAGATCTTCCTCAAGCTATTAAACTTCTTCCAAGGAACATTGCTCTGATACTAATTGTTGAAATAAGGGGAGACAACTGAGAGGGGTGGGGGGTGAATCAATTGTTACAAACTTTAACACTTGCAACAATTTACTTTCCTTTTCACTTATTAACAAATTAATGATATAACCATGAAAGTATAAATCAACAACACATGAGTAGAAACATACTCAACACACATAACACCAGGATTTTTAAATGGAAACTCAATTAAGGGAAAAACCACAGTGGGGATTAACGCACAAGAAATTATACTCTGTTAAAAGTATTACAAATGGGGAAGGCACATGCCTTCAGGGCATACTACCTAGAGCGCACTGCTCCAAGAGGCTTACTGCCTAAAGAAATGATTACAAGAAGATTACTGAATGTTTGAACTAATGAATAGCATCTACCAATGTAAAATTTAGTTCTGGTTAAGCACATAATACTAATCTTACACACTTCATCCTTACTCTACCCTGTTTCACTCTTCGGCCATAATCTAAGCTTAGATCTTCACCTTTGCACTTCTTTCTACCCTATTTGCACTTATCCATCATCACATTATCGTCATACACCAAAACACTTGAATCCATTGGCTATATATATCCACATCAAGAAATTCAATCAACTGTAGTCAGCTTCAAGAAAACTTATAACACTTCTTAAGAACTCTGCTCTGTTGGCTAAATCCGTGCATAATTAACAATGCAGACTAAAAACTTGTGTTCTCAAATCATCAATCATGTCATCCAATACCATTGATTATCACAAATTGCTTAACCAATAGCTTTTCTTCATCCGGACCAAAATCAAATGCTAGGTTGGCGTATTCTTTTTCTTACTGTGTTGACTAATTGGAACCCGATACTCAGATGCTTATAACTTTTGAATCCTTCATCACCAGAGGCTAAATTCCTAGATTTAGATAGTCCTGATAATCCTTATTACTCCCTCAGATCTATAGCACACTGTGATTTACTACCAGAGAGATCCAGACAAAGATGCTGGACCCTGTCACATGCTCTATTTCTGACTATCTGGACTTAGACAAATCTTCACTCTGACTTCCGATATGAACAAATTATGTAATGTGGATGTGTAAGATAGACTTAGTTGCCATCAATGACAACACTTGTCATGCGTAGTAGTGTCTCTTGCCAACAAACATTTCTTTGAAGCATCATGTCAAATAGTTCACATGTGTTGTCTATTCTTCCTCACTTTACATACATGTCTACAAGGGAAGCCATAAATACAACATTTCACAAAATTCCTATATCGTTTATGCTTTGATTGGTTTCCATAGCCTATTCCAATTATCCTAATTTGGCATAGGGAGGGAGGATGCTTGTAAAGGTTATGGAATTTGGTTTTACACATGCTAATTGCATTTTCTTGAAAGTTTATAAATCCTTTTCAAAAAATCCATTTTTTGTATATCTTGTAATCATTGCATTCCATGATGTTAGATTTAGGGCAAACAACTAAGAGGAGGGGTGAATAAGTTGTACAAAACTTTCTTCCAATTAAACACTTAACTCCACTTTGTAATTCAACAGCATAATAATCAATCAATCATGGAAACACAATGCAATAAATCAAGAGCAGAAACACATTAACACATGAGACACCAAGATTTTGACGTGGAAAACCTGGTTAAGGGAAAAACTATGGGGTGATTAACCCAAGATTGTATTCTCTGTTAGAAGAACAGAAAGAACAAAATGGCACATGCCAATTAGGGCTCACTACCCGAGCACACTGCTCACAAGAGGCCCACTGGATACAAGAGACACACTGTCTACAAAGAAATAAGTATCACATACATGAACTAGAGAATAGCATCTTTACCATGCTTGAATCAGTTCCATTTAAGCCCAAAACTTCTGCTCTACCTTTCACTCTCCTCCTCTCTACCACACTCTCATCTCCACAAGACACACTTTGAAATGATTTTACAATCCCTTATTTATACAAGACATCGACTTAGGAATAATCATCTAAGTCGGCAAACATCAACAAGAACATCTGTAGGATGTGTAACTCATCCGGTCAGCCAGTCTCAGGAAGAACACCATCATCTAGAAGTTATTCCTTAATTGCAAACTTCAACTCCAATGTGGAGCACCAACATGAACTGGACACGATCCAAAGACCTCCACAAGCTTGCCTGAGTTACCAAGAACATCCACACTTCATCTGCTTACTGAAATCCTTCTCTCTTTCATCTGGAACCTCAAGAACACAGTCTGTCATCACTGTCACAAAGGAATAGATGCTTGCGGACCTTCAAACCATGAACCAATTGAGTTGATACTTCACAAAGACTTCTCGAACATTCCACCAAATCCATAGTATAGGATAATGCATTTCTGGATCTCACCGGACCTATCTGTATCACTCTATCACCACTGAACACCTGTCAGAACTAGTTTTACTTGAGCAGCCACAACTTCTTCAGATCTTCATGTGGACCTCTAAAATATTTATTGGATCACTTTAAGACTCATATCTACAAACCCTTTAAATCGCATCCTCTGATCCTCATCCTAACTTGGACTTTTACCTTACTGTCATCACTGTTCTTCACTGTTCCTGATTGAGACTAATTTTCTCAATATCCTCAGCACACAGTTCATCCAATCCTTATCATTAATGCAATGGGAGTATGTTGACATTAATGACAACACCGGTTAGGCCCATACTTGCAACAATCTCCCCCTTTGTTATTGATGGCAACATATGATGTGAAAAACTGTTTTGACCATCAAGACAAGAACTTTTTCTTACTAACATAACTCCCCCTATCAACAAAAACCATTCACATGTCTTCTCTTCCTTTACTGCTCACCCTTTGATCAGCAACCACTTGTTTTTCACATGTCTTCTCTCCCCCTTTGACATCAATGGCAAAGGGCACATACTTACAATTTCAACACTTCAGAATCATACCAGCTGCTCCCCCTGAGTAGCAGCTCTCCATCATCAATCTAGACCACAAGATATGACTGTGATATCCACCAGATTGATGCACATTAGTACACCTTAGTTCATTTCCAAAGGGACAATAACCCTTAACTTCTCCCTAAGATACTCAAAAGAGTCCTTAGGTAGAGGTGTAGTAAAGATATCTACAATCTAATCCTTGGAAGGCACAAACTCCAATCTGACTTCATTCTTGTTCACTTGCTCTCTCAAAAAGTGAAACTTGATGGATATATGTTTAGTCTTTGAATGCAACACTGGATTGTTAGATATATTTATTGCACTTGAATTATCACAGAAGATTGTGATAAGCTTCTCATACTCCAGTCTGATGTCTCTTAGCATTTGCTTCATCCACAAAACTTGAGTGCAACTACCTGCTGCTGCAATATATTCTTCTTCTGCAGTGGACAGAGATATTGCCTCTTGTTTCTTGCTTAGCCAAGAAACCAATCTTTTCCCCTAAAAGAATGCTCCACCACTAGTACTCTTCCGATCATCCACATCTCCTGCCCAATCAACATCTATATATGCATGAAGAGAGAAATCATGATCTCTAGGATACCATAGACCATACTCAACTGTCCCTTTTAGATATCTAAAAATCCTCTTGATTGCCATGACATGAGATTCTCTAGGATCAGCTTGAAATCTAGCAACAAGACCAACAACCTACATAATGTCTGGTCTAGTTTGAGTAAGATACAACAGTCCTCCAATCATTGGCCTATACTTTTTCTGATCATCTTTGAGAGATTCATCATCCTTGCTCAACTTACATCCAGTTGCCATGGGAGTACTCATTGGCTTTGAGTCTTCCATCCCAAATTTCTTCAACAATTATTTCACATATTTGGTCTGAGAAATGAAGATTCCTTTCTTTGTTTGAGTGATTTGTAGACCCAAGAAGAAATTCATTTCCCCAAGCATGGACATCTCAAATTTACTTTTCATTTGATTTGCAAAGGTTTTACACATACTATCTCTTCCTCCAAAAATGATATCATCAACAAACACTTCAACAATCAAGATATTTTCATGGTTAATTTTGAAATACAAATTTATGTCAGCAGTACCTGTGTTGAAACCAATCTTCAACAGATGTTTATCCAATCTTTCATACCAGGGTCTTGGGGCTTGCTTCAATCCATATAGTGCCTTCTTCAACTTGCAGACCATATCATCATGATCAGACAATTGAAATCCATCCGGTTGCTCAATGTACACTTCTTCTTCCAAGTCACCATTTAGGAAGGGAGACTTGACATCCATCTGATACACTTTGAAATCTTTGAAGGCAACAAATGCAAGAAATAATCTGACTGCTTCAATTCTTGCCACTGGAGCAAAAGTTTCTTCAAAATCAACTCCTTCTATTTGAGAATAGCCCTTGCAGACCAATCTGGCTTTATTTCTGATTACTTCACCAACTTCATTCAATTTGTTTCAGAAGACCCATTTGGTTCTGATCACATTCTTGTTTCTAGGTTTGGGAACAAGATCCCAAGTGTGATTTTTCTCAATTTGCATCAGCTTTTCCTCCATTGCTTTAGTCCAGTTTTCATCATTGCAAGCTTCATTCACTGTCTTCGGCTCAATCTTTGAAATCAAACAATACTTATCTGAATCTTGAGCAATTCTCCTTCTAGTTTGTACACTTTTGCTTTTGTCTCCTATGATCTAATCTTCAAAGTGGTTCAGTCTTACATACCTTGGAACTTTTAGAATTTCTTGCACTTCTAATTTTTGATCAAGCTCATTAAAACTCATCTCTTCTTCCTGATTTACTGGATCAGTTTAAATCTGACTTTCAGAAGAGGCTTGGGCTCCTTGAATTAGAACACCATTTTGATCATCTTCATCATATTCATAAAACCTTGAGGGTTTTTCAATTCCTTCATCAACCTTCACATTTGTACTTTCTATCATCTTTCTCAGTCTCTTGTTATAACATCGGTATGCTTTGCTTTCAATAGAGTAACCCAAGAATATTCCTTCATCACTTCTAGCATCAAACTTTCCTAGATCTTCATCTCTTTTGATGTAACATTTGCTACCAAAAAAATTGAAATACCTCACAGTAGGAGTGATGCCAAACCAAAGTTCATAAGGAGTCTTACCGGTATTGCTTCTGATTTGAACTCAATTGAGAGTATAGACTGCAGTGCTGACAGCTTCTCTCCAATAGATCTGAGGAACATTTGCTTCCATCATCATGGTCTTAGATGCTTCCTGGATGGTTTGGTTCTTTCTCTCAACTACTCCATTCTGCTGTGGAGTCTTAGGAGTAGACAACTATCTCTTAATTCTATGTTTCTCAAAGAAATCTATGAAATCACCAAATGTGAATTCTCCACCTCTATCAGACCTCAGACATTTCAATTTTAATCCAGTTTCATTCTCTACCATAGCCTTGAATATTTTGAATTTCTCAAGAGCTTCTGATTTCTCTTTTAGAAAGGTTACCCACATCATCTAGGAATAGTCATCAATTAGTAACATGAAGTATCTATCACCTTGCACACTCCTGATTCTTGCCGGGCCACAAAGATCGGTATGAACTAAGTCCAAAAATTTGGTAGAAGATTGTTCCTTGCTTTTAAATGAGATTCTGCTTTATTTTCCCAACTGACATTCTTTGCACAAACTATTTGTAGGTTTCACCAGTTTTGGAAGATCTCTTATAGCCTGAGTATTGCTTATCTTGATGATATTATCAAAATTCACATGACACATTCTCCTATGCCATAACCAACTCTGATCAACTTGAACAAATAAACAACTTTTACTAGTACCAACCAAGTGGAAGATATTACCTTTAGTTTGAGTACCGGATGCAATCTTTGTTCCAAAACTTTCAAAGATCTTGCATTTTCCATTCTTGAATCGGAGATCATAGCCTTTGTCCACCAACTGACCAACACTGAGAAGATTATGCTTCAGTCCTTCAACATATAATACATTACCATTTTTGTTCCTTCTATCAAAAGAAATAGTTCCTCTTCCTCTGATTCTACTAGCAGAATTATCACCAAACTTTACCACTCCTCCTTCATACCTTTCCAAATCTATGAACTTATTTTTGTCACTTGTCATATGGTGAGAGCATCCACTGTCAATGACCCAATCATCCTTTTTCTTCAACTTGGGCAGCTAGAGCTCTTTCTACAACTTTATGATTGACAAATTCAGAGGACAATGGTTCTTCTTCCTTGATGGCAATAAACACCCAATCACTTCTGGATTTGTTTCCTGTCTCTGATTCATCATCTGTTACTCCTTCATTATCATCTTCCTCATGAACATAGTAACAGTTCTTTTGGAACCTTGATCTGTTAGGATTTGGTCTTGAAAATCTTTCCAAACACTTTGAGGCAAAATGACCAATCTTATTGCAGTTAAAACACTTAAAAGGCAATTTTCCTTCATACTTATCGGATCCTCTTGGCAATCTTTTTGCAATAAGGGCTTCAAGTTGAGCAGTTTCAGCTTCTTCTTCTTCTAGGTCTTTTCTTGCTTTTTCATACCATGATAGTTTCCTTGAAGAGTTCTCTCCCGGATCAAACCTTTGTTTACCTTTTACAGAGGCACTGGCTGTGAATGTTGATTTAGTCTTTGGGGGGGCATCTCCAAACTTGGTCATATCAAATGCAGCCAATTTACCAGCCAATTGATCTCTTGTGACAGTTGTATGGGCTCTGAATTCTTCAATGACAGTATCCTTGATTTTATAAGAAGTAGGAAGGGATCTAAGAATTTTGTCAACAATCTCATCTTCATCCAAGACTCCACCAGCATTTCTAATTCCACAAACAATCTCATTTACTCTTGGCATAAAAGTAGTAATATTTTCATCTCTCATCTTCAGATTTTCAAATTTCCCTTTCAAACTCTGTAACCTTGCACATTTAACATACTTGTCTCCTTCATGCAGAAGTTCCAGTTTTTGCCAAATCTCAAAAGCAGTTGGTAGGTCAACAACATTTGAAAGCTCTGAATCAAATAGTGCGCTTAGAAGAGCTTCTATAGTCTGTAAATTGTTTTCAGCATATGTGATTTCATTTGGGGATTTCGGACCACCATGAGGAGGAGTATACTTTGTTGAAGCCATGTTCCAGTATTGCAGTCCCATACATTACAAGTGACATTTCATGCGACTTTTCCAAAGATTAAAATTGGTTCCATCAAACTTTGGACTATCCTTCTTGTAGGAGGACATCCTGGATCTCCTTACGTGGTTAAGCTCCTTTTAGATGAACTTGGCTCTGATACCAATTGTTAGATTTAGGGCAGACAACTGAGAGGGGGGTGAATCAGTTGTACAAAACTTTCTTCCAATTAAACACTTAACTCCACTTTGTAATTCAGCAACATAATAATCAATCAATCATGGAAACACAATGCAATAAATCAAGAGCAGAAACACATTAACACATGAGACACCAAGATTTTGACGTGGAAAACCCGATTAAGGGAAAAACCACAAGGTGATTAACCCAAGATTGTATTCTTTGTTAGAAGAATAGAAAGAACAAAATGGCACATGCCAATTAGGGCTCACTGCCCGAACACACTGCTCACAAGAGGCCCACTGCCTACTAGAGACACACTGTCTACAAAGAAATAAGTATCACATACATGAACTAGAGAATAACATCTTTACCATGCTTGAATCAGTTCCATTTAAGCCCAAAACTTTTGCTCTGCCATTCGCTCTCCTCCTCTCTACCACACTCTCATCTCCACAAGACACACTTTGAAATGACTTTAAAACCCCTTATTTATACAAGACATCAACTTAGGAATAATCATCTAAGTCGGCAAACATCAACAAGAACATCCGTAGGATGTGTAACTCATCTGGCTGGCTAGTCTCAGGAAGAACACCATCATCTAGAAGTTATTCCTCAATTGTGAACTTCAACTCCAATGCAGACCACCAACATGAACTGGACATGATCCAAAGACATCCACAAGCTTGCCTGAATTATCAAGAACATCCACACTTCATCTGCTTACTGAAATCCTTCTCTCTTCATCCGAAACCTCAAGAACACAGTCTGTCATCACTGTCACAAAGGAATAGATGCTTGCAGACCTTCAAACCACGAACCAATCAAGTTGATACTTCACAAAGACTTTCTGAACACTCCACCAAATTTGCAGAATGGGATAATGCATTTTTGGATCTCACCAGACCTATCTGTATCACTCTGTCACCACTAAACACCTGTCAGAACTGGTTTTACTTGAGCCACAACTTCTTCAAATCTTTATGTGGACCTCTAAAATCTTTACTGGATCACTTTAAGACTCATATCTACAAACCTTTTAAACCGCATCCTCTGATCCTCATCCTAACTTGGACTTTTACCTTACTGTCATCACTGTTCTTCACTGTTCCTGATTGAGACTAATTTTCTCAATATCCTTAGCACACAGTGTATCCAATCCTTATCATTAATGCAACAGGAGTATGTTGACATCAATGAGACTGTGCATTTCTTTGAGGCATCATGTCAAACAGTTCACGGACCTTATCTATGCTTCCACACTTTACATACATGTCTACAAGGGCAGCTACAAATACAACATGTGACAAAATTCCTATATCCTTTATGCTTTGATAGCTGTCCACACCCTGTTCCAAAGATCCCATTTTGGCATAGGCAAGGAGGATGTTGGATAAGGTTTTTTGAATTTGGTTTTACACGTGCCAATTGCATTTTCTTGAAAGTTTTAAAGACTTTTTGGAAAAATCCATTTTGTGCATGTCTTGCAATCATTGCATTCCATGAGACAACATTTCTTTGAGGTATCATGTCAAATAATTCATGTGCCTTGTCTATGCTTCCACACTTTTCATACATGTCTCCTAGGGCAGTTGCAACAACAACATTTGTCAAAATTCCAATATCCTTTATGCTTTGATGGATGCCCATACCCTATTCTAAAGATCTCATTTGGGCATTGACAAGGAGGATGCTGGCTAAGGTTATGGAATTTGGCTTTACACCTGCCAATTGCATTTTCTTGAAAGTTCCTAAAACCTTATCAAAAAACCATTTTGTGCATTTCTTGCAATCATTGCATTCCATGAGACAACATTTCTTTGAGGCATCGTATCAAACAATTCACCTGCCTTTTCTATGCTTCATCACTTTGCATACATGTCTCATAGGGTAATTACAACTACATCTGACAAAATTCCCATATCCTTTATGCTTTGATGGATGTCCATACTCTATTCTGAAGATCCCATATGGGCATAAACAAGGAGGATGTTGGCTAAGGTTGTGGAATTTAGCTTTACACCCGCCAATTGCATTTGCTTGAAAGTTTCTAAAGCCTTATCAAAAAATCATTTTGTGCATATCTTGCAATCATTGCATTCCATGAGACAACATTTCTTTGAGCCATCATGTAAAACAATTCATGTGCCTTGTCTATTCTTCCACAATTTGCATACATGTCTCATAGGGCAATTGTAACTACAACATCTGACAAAATCCCATATCCTTTATTCTTTGATGGATGTTCATACCCTATTTTGAAGATCCCATTTGGGTATAGATAAGGAGGATTTTGGCTAAGGATGTGGAATTTGGATTTACACCCACCAATTGCATTTTCTTGAAAGTTTCTAAAGCCTTATCAAAAAACATTTTGTACATATCTTGCAATCATTGCATTCCATGAGACAACATTTATTTGAGACATCATGTCAAACAGTTCACATGCCTTTTCTATGCGTCCTCACTTTGCATACATGTCTCATTGGGCAGTTGCAACAATAATATTTGATGAAATTCTCATATTCTTTATGTTGTGATGGATGTCCATACCCTATTCTGAAGATCCCATTTGGGCACATACAAGGTGGATGTTGGCTAAGGTTGTGGAATTTGGCTTCACACCCGCCAATTGCATTTTCTTGAAAGTTTATAAAGCCTTATAAAAAACCATTTTGTGCATATCTTGAAATCATTGAATTCCATGAGACAATATTTCTTTGAGCCATCATGTCAAATAGTTCACATGCCTTCCCTATGCTTCCACACTTTGCATACATGTCTCATAGGGCAGCTGCAACTACAACATCTGACAAAATTCCCATATCCTTTATGCTTTGATGGATGTCCATACCCTATTTCAAAGATCCCATTTGGGCACATACAATGAGGATGTTGGCTAAGGTTTTGTAATTTGGATTTACACCCGCCAATTGCATTTGCTTGAAAGTTTCTGAAGCCTTATCAAAAAAACCATTTTGTGCATATCTTGCAATCATTGCATTCCGTGAGACAACATTTCTTTGAGGCATCATTTCAAACAGTTCACCTGCCTTGTCTATGCTTCATTACTTTGCATACATGTATTATAGGGCAGTTGCAACTACAACATCATACAAAATTCCCATATCCTTTATGATTTGATGGATGTCCATACCCTATTCCGAAGATCCCATATGGGCATAGACAAGGAGGATGTTGTCTAAGGTTGTGGAATTTGGCTTTACACTTGCCATTGCATTTGCTTGAAAGTTTCTAAAGCCTTATCAAAAAATCTATTTTCTACATATCTTGTAATCATTGCATTCCTTGAGACAAGATTTCTTTGATCCATCATGTCAAATACTTCATGTGCCTTGTCTACGCTTCCACACTTTGCATACATGTCTCATAGGGTGGTTGCAACTACAACATCTGACGAAAGTCCCATATCCTTTATGCTTGAATGGATGTCCATACCCTATTCCCAAGATCCCATTTTGGCACAGGCAAGGAGGATGTTGGCTAAGGTTGTGGAATTTGGCAAGAAAACTTGATATGCATCCTTGAATTCACTCATAATTCATAAATTTATCATACAGTTACCTATGTCGGCCCCATTAGTGAAAGGTAATGGCCTCTAGTAGCATGGACCTACCCACCCCGATGTGTTGGCACAGTCAGTTCAGCCCCACAAGGTGGGGAGGAGAAAATATGCCTATTAGCACCTTTTCACTGCTCTCAAATGACACATTTTACAAGAATGCATACATTGTTGGCAAGGTCAAACATTCTAGAGTTGACCAAAACTAAGATAGGGTACTGTAGAGGGACATGTCTTCCACCTATAGGTCTAGACAGAACATTCATAGGTGCCATAGATCGAAAGAAAAGGCAAGTGAAATTTTTTCAACTTTTTGTTCTTTGGGCTCTTTAGAGACTCCTAGTGTAATGTAGCCTGGAATGATCAGGAGACTTGGGAAATGAACCAAGGCCTCTAGTAGCATCGGTCTACCCACCCCAACATGTTGGTACAGTCAGTTCAGCCCCATGAGGTGGGAAGAAGAAAATATTCTTGTTGGCATCTTTTCATTGCTCTCAAATGACGCATTTTGCAAGAATGCATATATTGTTGACATGGTCAAACAGTCTGGAGTTGACCAAAATTGAGACAAGGTACTATAGAGGGACTCGACGTCCACCTATAGGTCCAAATAGAACATTCGTAGGTGCCATAGGTTGAGACAAAAGGCAGGCAAAAGTTTTTCATCTTTTTGCTCTTTGAGCTCTTTAGAGACTCCTAGTGCAATGTAGCCTAGAAGGATCAGGAGACTTGGGGAAAAGCCTAAGGCCTCCCCTAGCATTCACATGCCCACTTAGATGTGTTGGCATAGTTAGTTTGGCCCTATGAGACAAAGAATATAAAATATGGCTCCTAGAAAGTTTCTATTGAATGTTAATGACACTTTTTGCAACATTATATACATTGTCGCCATGGTCAAATAGTTTGGAGATAATAAAAACTGAGAGAATTTATTGTGGAGGGACTCTACATGCAGCTGTAGGTTTAGATAAAACATTTATAGTACCATGGATTTTGAGTACTAGTTTGTCATATTTTGGCATTTTTTTGCACTTAGGTCTCTTAAGAGACTTTGTTAGAATAGTATAGTTCAAAAGGATCAGGAGACTTGTGAAACAAATCAAGGCCTCCCCTAGCATTCACCTACCCACATGGATGTGTTGGTGCTGTTGGTTTGGCCCCACAATGTACAAAGCAAAATTTATGCTCGCCGACAACTTTTCATTCAACATAAATGATGCTTTTTTGCAACTTTGGAAATATTGTCGCCACAACCAAATAGAATGAACACTTCAAAAAATGAGAGAGGTTATTGTGGAGGGACTCTACATGCAGCCATAGGTTTAGACAGAACATTCGTAGGTGCCACAAATTTTGAGAACCATTCCATCATAGTTTGGTAGTTTTTTTCGGTTAGGTCTCTTAAGAAACTTTGTCGGAATAGTGTAGCTCGAAAGGATCAAGAGACTTGTGGAACAAGACGAGGCCTCCCCTAGCATTCACCTACCCACACAAATGTTTTGGCACTGTCGATTTGGCCCCACGATGCACGAAATGAAATTTATACTTGCCAACAACTTTTCATTGATCATAAATGATGATTTTTGCAACTTTTGAAATATTGTCACCAAAACCAAATGGAATGAACATTTCAAAATCTGAGAGAGATTATTATGGAGGGACCCTATGTGACCTTGTATGTCCAGACAAAATGTTCCTAGGTGCCACAAATTCTAAGAAATAGTTCGTCAAAGTTTGGCATTTTTTTGCACTTAGGGCTCTTAAGAGAAAGTGTCAGCACAATGCAGTTGGGAATGATCGGGATAGTTGAGGTATGAAACAGGACCTCACCTAGCATTCACCCACCCAACTAGATGTGTTGGCATTGTCAGTTTGGCCCCACGATGCATGAAACAAAATTTATGCTATGAGACAACTTTTCATTCAACACCACTGATGCTTTTTGCAACTTTTGAAATATTGTCACCATGACCAAATGGAATGAACATTTAAAAAACTAAGAGAGGTTATTATGGAGGGACCCTATGTAGGTCTAGATAGAATGTTCCAAGGTACTGTTGGTCATGATGTTAGTCACAAACAAACATAGAATAAAAGTACACATTAACCTTTATTCATCTTGAAAGATACAGTGAATTCAGAGAATTCATGATCCCAAGTCTCCGGTGATTAGGTCTTAATCGACTGACGTTACTCAGTAGTTAATGTGAAATGTTGTTTCCATTTTGGGGCCTTACGTGAAATTGCGCCATCATCATGACGTTCTTGCAGAAATTCTTTACAGAGAAGTCAAATTGTGCAGTTATTTGATGAAAAGAAGTAAAATACCTCGATCATTGCATGATATTTTCAGTTGTGCATGCTTAGTGTTCAAATATGCTAAACATTTGCGATTATCTACGAGATGTCTGCATATTTTGGATTGTTTGCTTAAGATTATCAGTTATTTGCAATTATGACAGCGAGACTTTCTGAAATTAAAAGAAATTAAAGAAATACTTCTAATTATGTTGAACCTTTAGCTTTTGATCCACATACATGCTTGATACTGTCATGAGGAGAAGAAATCAAACCATATGTTCACCAGGACATTCCACAGCTAGATACAGTTGATGCAAACTTCAGAGGATAATGAATGAAAACAATACATGCAACATGATGAGCACTCCAAGGGACGCAGCAAATCAAAGCATATATCCAGAATTCAAACACAGATTACTCAGGATTTACGAAGATTTGTAATCAAATACTCTTCTCTTTCATTGAGTATGCAAAAGACAAGTACATATACAGCAGCTTTGAAATGAGCCCTGAATATTTCAGCAAACAGATTTCAATTAAGTTTCGAATGAAAATAACAAGGCATTCCACCACCTTTTATAGAATAAGGTGAGGAAACCGTTACAAGAGATCTACGGATCTGATATGTCAATACAAATCAACGGTCATCATTTCATGACTTGTCAATTTTACAAAATAGCACAAGTTGCCAGCTGGCAACTATCTATATTACCTATGCAAAATATTCCCCTTCATGATGTATCTTCATCATGCTCTTCAGCTGATTCATGCGGGTCATCATCATGTGCATCGCTCTCTGAACTTTCGCTATCCGGATGATGATGCTGCTGCATATGGGGTTGCATGCTGCTCTGGATCTGTTCGTATGACCGCACAACCTGATCTATTCCTCCGCCATCTTGAGTCTTTGCCTTGATAATGGCGTGCTTGTGTGCCTCATACTTATCCCTGCTGTTATCCAGCTTATTTTCTCTGTCCTGCAAGGTCTCATTGTAGGTCTCCATCTTGACCTTGATCCTCATCATTTTATTTATCACTTCTTCTGTCAAGTGGACGAGCGGACCATCATCTTCCATTTGGAAGTTATTGCGCAGGGCCTTAAGGGCAGAATCTTCATCTTGATTCTCTATCTTCCCTTCCACTTTGCCCTCTAATGTCTCGAGCATGTCTGCTTCAATGCCCATTAAATCACGTAGCCTCATGCTGATCTCCCTCAGCTTATTATTGCATCTCTTGAGGACTCCGCATTCAAACTGTACATCCTTGTACCATATATCCACTAACAATGCAGTATTATTATTTAATACATGTTTACTGATAAGCAGTTGTGGATTTATCTTCCTTATTTCTTCCAACAGGCTGAGGACTTTCTCCAGTTGATAAGACCTTTTCCCGGTCTGCGTCTGCAATCTGTCCACCTTGGTTTTGGAGTTACTCAATATGCTCCATCTTTTCAATGAACCCTTCATTATTTCAATAGCTTCATCCAATGTGGATGACATCCATTTTCTTATTACGGAAGCCTCATGTTTCATGAGGTCCAGTTTATTTACCTCCTCTTGAGAAATGGCAGTCAATGGGACTGCAGCTTCACCTGTAGTATCCTCAAGATTGGTCAAGCCTTTAATGTATGCATGCAACTGAGCAATGTGCTCTTTATGTTGCTTATTCTTCTCTTTCTCTCTTTTCACTTTTTGAATTAGAGAGTCTATGATGTCCTTTCCCTCCTGACCTTCCTGCTCTTCGTTGGCAAAACCCAAATCAACTGTGCTTATCTAGAATTCATCCACAGTGATTTTGCCTTTCTCCTTCTCTACCGCAGGTACAGCAATTTGTGCGGTCCTTCTTCCTGTCGCCGGATCTCTCTTGATGGCCGATGTCATCCTGGCCTTTCTCCTTGGCTTCATTATATCTGCGGAGAATAGGGTGGAGATGTCGAACTCTTGGATTTCGAGTTCCTCCTCAACATTCACCTCCTTTTCTAACCATGGAGGTACCTGATCATGCTTTTCAGCATCATGATGCTGTTCACCCCTATCTTCCGTTTCCACCAACAAACGTTGTGGAGATGGTGATTTTTCTTTCTCTCCCTCATGATGTTCGCCTTGCTGCGGATCCTGTGGTGCCTCCTCCTGTTGAGGAACTTCCTTTTCTGGGGAGCATCTTCTTTGTGTGGGGAACCCTGCGGTGTACTAGTATGCGGATCATGATGACCATGATCCTTTTCCATTATTACTTCACCTGTCCCTAGTTCTTCCCTTTGTGGAGGTTGATCATCCTCCTTTTGTTTCTCAATTTCTGGTGGCATGTCCACTGTACCGGCTATCATAGGATCCACCTGAGGTGATGGCATCTGCTCTGCAGCAGTTATTTGTTCTGTGCCTGCACCATCCACCTCTTGTGCCTTAGCAACCGGATCTTCTATTTCTTCCCTTTTCTCATCAGCATTTATTTCTTGGACCTCTACTATAGCAGGTCCTGCTGATGTATCTTGTGGGCTTTGTTGGCCTGATTCAAGAGCATGGCCTTCTGCTTCTGCCATCTCTATCTCCTCTATTAGGTGGCCCTTATCAGGTGATCCTGCTGGCTTCTCAGGACTTACATCCTGTTTCTCTGTTAAGTCTACCATTGCAGGACTTGTCACCTCGGCGATCAGTGTGTCCAGCCCTATGTCCTGTGCTACTTGCTCCGGGCTCTTCTCTGGTTCCGGGCTCTTCTCTCGCTCCGCTTCTACTTGTTTCATCTCCTCAAGCATTGATTGGACAGATGGAGGCTTGTGAGGAGCCACACTGATGCCAGCAGCTGCAAGTGTTTCCATTTCTTGTGCAGCTATATCCTGCACCACCTCATCATCAGACAAGTTTATTGTCTCGTCTAGCGAGACATGCCCTTCCACCTGTGTCTGAGATGCTTCTTTCTGCTGTTCTTCAGCAAGTTCAGTTTTGAACTTGACAATGGTAGGAAGTGGAACGTTATGCTGAAGTTCCTTCTGCACTTCACTACCTGCCTCCTGTAATTGTGCAGGAGGATGACTTAATTCACCTCTCATGGAGGTTCTTGGTTTCTTAGGTGTGGTAGGAACCAACACCTACGGAGCTCTCCTCTTTCTTCTTATTAGTAGTGGAGCTTCCTCCTCTTCTTCAGGCTCCTCTTCCATGAGGATAGCTTTGCCTGCTTGTTTGGACGACTGACCCATCTCTTGGGTCTCTGTGATTCCAGCCTCTGCTGTCTTGGTTTTCTTGGGCTTTGGAGGAGAATCTGATTCTGATCCTGATTTAGCTGCCTCCTCCGCTGTGAATACTACCCGGTCAACTATGACCCCTTTGGGTCCCTTTTCCACCTTCTTGCCCTTTGTGGTCCTTTTGCTAAGCTGCTGTGGTGGAGGGTTCCTCTCTCCCTTAGTCTTCCTCTTCTCCAGCAGGAAGTCATCATATTCATCTGTGGGGATGTCCTGCCCCTTCTTCTTGTTGTCCACCATGATGGCAACACCTTTCTTCTTCAATGCCTCTACCTGTGCATCTACCCAAGCTTGGGTCAAGTGTAGGGTTCTGGCAAAGAATGGGTCCAAGGACATATCCTCCTGCATGGTGAGGTCAGGTGCAGAGATGGTATCATTGTATATCTTTTTCTGCTCGTATTCATCTGCATTGATCCTGCCGTCATCATGCTTCAGCTGCTGAGGGAGGGATATGCAGTCAAATGTCCTGATCTGGTTCAGAGTCAACCTTTGATACCTCCTCCTCCTGGCCTCTGCCTCATCTTCGCAGTCAGCCCAAAAATCCTCTAGGTGCCTCTGGTGAATAGGCTTTCCTAGGATCTTCTGCATTCGGCCGTAAGGATCATATGGTCTGGTTACTGGGAAGGGCAGCAAATTCATCTTATTCAGTGTGACCATCACCTTCTTTATATTGTCAGAGTCAGGGCACATGTAGTTGCCGATGCTGACTGGGAACAAAATTGGTGGTAGCTTCTTGGCATCCTTATATGTTTGTATCATCGTGGAGCCCTGCCTGATAAATTCCATTAACAGTACTGCATCAGTAGGATATCTTGGCAGCATCAGGGGATGTCCTTCAAAACCTTCTATCCTGATGTAGGAAAAGGTGGCAAATTGTATGTACCATGCCCCATGCCTGTATACTGCCTCCTGAGCTTCCATGCTCAGTCTTTTAGTTCTGTCATCTTCCATGGTCCTTACCAGATGCATAGAGAATGCATCATTGACCAGTTTGTAGTCCTTGATATATTTTATTCTTTGCAGCTGGGGATGATGATCCCAGATATATGCTGCATTTGTGCCCGTCAGTTTTCCATCTGTGACCAGGGCGTCAAAAGTGCCTCTATATGCACAAGAGTAAACAATGTAGGAGGTCATGTAGAAGGCACAATCCGAACCTCCCAGGTTCATCAGCTGCTCATGCAGAGCATCGCTAATTATTTGGCCCCACAGTGGCTTGATGTCTGCATACAGGCACATCATTATTATGCTGTACATCCAATCTCTAAAATCACCAGTATCAGGCTGGCCAGTCACCCTGTTCAGTAGGGCAATCACATACTGATACTCCTCATTAAAATCAAACTTGAACATGTGCACAGGAAGCTTGGCCGCTGCATTATATGTGCTGTTCTCGGCTCGCCAAGTATACATGTTCTTTCTGGCCGCCTTCTTGTTGGCCTCATATTCTCTTTCAGACTTCTTCAAGTCTATACTCTTTACCTTACTGCACATTGGCAGTCCAAATGTCTGGGAGAGACCTTTGATGGATAGGTCTGCATACACTCTCCCGTGCTTCACCACCTGCCTCGTCTGAGGGTTATAATTCCAGGCGCATTCAATGACTAACTCCAGAGACTCCATGGAGTATGGGAAGCCAGCAGCATTCCACATGCCTGATACAAACACGGCGTCCAATACCGGACTCTTATCTTGTCCATCATTCAGCTTGGCTGACCAAGCCTCCAGGTTGGTAATCCCCTGATGGGTATCTGTAATTGCCCCATATTCGAACAGGACCCCTCTCTGAGAAGAGAACATAGGCCTGCTGAATTCTTCCTGATTCTTGACTAAGCATTTTTCAGCCATGGGTACTTGCAATTAACAACATTTCTTCTCACAACAGGGATATGCATGCATACATATTGCAAATATCATGCCTATTGCATCAATTTCACATTACTTACTTACATGGATACATAACCAGAACTTTCAACATCATCTAGAAACAACATGATGAGGGTTTCAGTTCACTTACCTGGTTATGCAGATTCTCTTTATACCAGTATATCGTCAAGACGCTCTTAATTCAACTACTGATCACTTCCTTCCTTCTATCTGTGAGCTCAAACTGCGCAACGGTAGCTGTTATGCGGATATGGAGGCTAGTGCTCTGTAAAACAATTTTAACGTAGGTAAACGTAACAATGGCATTTGAATTACCTTTTAACCTCGCAGTTAGGGTAAATTTAGGGCACTCTGACAAGTTAGATTGCAATCTTTGATCATTCGTGTGAAAACTCAGGATCTCGCCAGATATTTTCGTTGGGTTCTGGGATCGGTGGGAATCACCTACCATGTCTGCGCGCATTTAATGATAATGGCGGCAAAGGGAGCGGGGGGATATCCATATGGCGGGATATCATGAGGGCAGGATGATATTTCACAAATATCGGGTTGAGTTTCAATATCATCCTCCCTAGCACTGGAATTATTCTCGCTACAAGATTTAGGTGACAATGCACCTTTTATCTACATTTTAGCACATCAGGAGGATATTCCAGTTTATCGGGTGATATTTCAAAACAAAATGATGATGATGAGACAAGCTTGCTCATCCTCCTTTCTGAATATCAAGATGATGTCATCATGATATTCGTTCTTTGTATCGGAAACGCTTCATGACGTCATCGTCATATTGGGTGAACATGATCATGTTCACAAAATATCCTGTCGGAATGTAAATATGATGATGATGTCACCAGGATGTTTGTTTCTTCGTTTATCGCATTCAGATGATGTCATCAGGATGTTTGTTTCTTTGTTTATCGTATTCAGATGATGTCATCAAGATGTTTGTTTCTTCGTTTATCGCATTCAGATGATGTCATCAGGATGTTTGTTTCTTCGTTTATCGTATTCAGATGATGTCATCAGGATGTTTGTTTCTTCGTTTATCATATTCAGATGATGTCATCAGGATGTTTGTTAAGGGTGATGTTTCGCGTTAGGATGATATTTACGAATATCGGGTTACTTCTCAAAACATGATGTTCACGATATAAAAGACCGCTTGACGGGAAAGACTTACTACCATTTAAAGTTGACGTCAGGATATTTGAACCGCAGGATATTTCGGGGGATGTTTCAAATATGATGATGTTGTCCGAAACATGACTGAGGTTATAAAATATAAACCCCCCCTTTTGCGAATATCAGGTTTGACCAAGACTTTGACTGTCCATAACTCTCACATCCTAATGAATATCAGGGTGATGTAAAAGGCAAACCTGCATGAAATTTAACGTTCTTTCAGAATATGAGGTCACAGATACGAAATGCAAATTTTGACAAACCGACCTCATAATGATGACTTACTCCATCCTAACCCGACGTGATGATGCACTTGACTGATTTTTACCAAACCGCCAGAAAGCAAGAACCACAAACCAAGCCAAAAGAAGTTGGGTCCCTGTTTTACCAAGTCAAAATGGGGCGTGTTGTGTAACCACACAACAGGTACCACAAATTCTGAGAAATAGTTCATCAAATTTTGGTAATTTTTGGTATTTAGGGCTCTTAAGAGAAAGTGTTAGTACATTGAAATCGAGAATGATCGGGATAGTTGAGGTGCAAAACAGGACCTTGCCTAGCATTCACCTACCCACATGGATGTGTTGGCACTATTGGTTTTCCCCCATGATGTATGAAACAAAATTTATGCTATGAGACAACTTTTCATTGAACACAACTAACGCTTTCTGCAACTTTTGAAATATTGTCGCCACGACCAAATGGAATGAACATTTCAAAAATTGAGAGACGTTATTGTGGAGGGACCCTACATGACCCTATAGGTCTAGTAAAAACATTCCTAGGTGCCACAAATTCTAAGAAACAATCCGTCAAAGTTTTACAATTTTTGGCACTTAGGGCTCTTAAGAGAAAGCATCGACACAGTGTAGCCGGGAAAGATCAGGATAGTTGAGGTGTGAAATAGGACCTTGCCTAGAGTTCACATTCCCACTTAGATGTGTTAGAACTATCAGTTGGCCCCATGACACACAAAATCAAATTTATGCTATGAGACAACTTTTCATTGAACACAACTGACGCTTTTTGCAACATTTGAAATATTGTTGCCACGACCAAATGGATTGAACATTTAAAAAAATGACATAGATTATTATGGAGGGACCCTATATGACCCTGGAGGTCTAGATGAAATGTTCCTAGGTGCCACAAATTTTGAGAATAGTATGTCAAAGTTTGGCATTTTTTGACACTTAGGGCTCTTAAGCTAAAGTGTCAGCACAATGTAGTAGGGAACGATCGAGACAGTTGACGTGTGAAACAAGACTTTGCCTAGAATTCACCCCCACTTAGACGTGTTGGCACTATTGATTTTGCCCCACGATGCATGAAATGAAATTTATACTATGAGACAACTTTTCATCACAACTGACACTTTTTGCAACTTTTGAAATATTATCACCATGACAAAATGGAATGAACATTTCAAAAACTGAGAGAGGTTATTGTGGAGAGACCCTACGCGACCCTCTAGGTCTATATAGAATGTTCTTAGGTGCTACAAATTGTGAGAAATAATACATCAAATTTTGGCAAATTTTGGCACTTAGGACTCTTAAGGGAAAGCATCGACACAGTATAGTCAGGAATGATCAAGATAGTCAAGGTGCAAAATAGGAGCTTGCCTAACTTTCACTCATCCACTCAGACGTGTTGGTGTTGTCATTTTGGCCCCACTATGCATGAAACATAATTATGTTATGAGAAAACTTTTCATTGAACACAATTGTGTCTTTTTACAACTTTTAAAATATTGTCGCCATGACCAAATGGAATGAGCATTTCAAAAAATGAGAGAGGTTGTTATGAAGTAAAAAGTGGTCACATGCCTTTTTACCTCCTACTTTAGCTCCTAGGTTCTATTTTCTTCCTTACACTTAATTTCATATTATAATCGATCATCTCAAAAGAAGCTTCGTGACACCTAGGACATTTTGGTACCCCTGGGACCTATTTTAACTTATCCCTAACCTAATTTAGGCCCTTGGACTTAGATGCTAACTATCAAAGTGTCTCCTAATTGGTTGGGGATAACTTTTGGTATGTTGGCATGGGACCTTTAAAAATATTTCTCCTTTTCATCGTTTGTGATTTAAATTCATAAATGTTAGTGGGAAAGCATATATAAGTAAGTTAATGACTTCATTTTAAACCTAGATGGATAACGCGAACTTATGATATTGGAGCAAAGAGAATTTAAGGCATTCATTGTGTATTTGATGCAGACATGGCTTCATCATCCATATCCTTGTGAGTTGAAGAGCTTTCATTCTCTCAAGGGCTTCACCTCCAAGGTGATATCATTGCTATTTGAATCATTTTATCATTTGGATTAACTTTAGCCTTTGCTCTACAAGAGCACACCCTCTCATTAATAATGGTGTTGGGAAAGCTTGATTGCTAACCCAGGGCTTGACTGAGGCAAGCTCCTAAACACTACAACCCCCAAACCCCTCTCTTTTCATCTTGTCTGCAGGTTACATGTATAGGTCTCAAGAAAAGTGGAGCTACAGGGAAGCAGTGCAAACATCATAGTTTCAGGATCCAAAAATAGTGTTGGAAAATCCCCCTAACTTGACTTGGGTGGTTGTTGCCCTAGTCTATAGGGCCTCAAGCTTCTGGATCTAAGTTTCTAACATCATCTGCAACATTTTGTTAGTTTTGACCTCTGACAGATTCAAACATCTGGACTTGGGCAATTGCCAAATTTATCCTCTGACACCTCTTCTTTTGTGAGACAGGTTCTGACATCTTACTAATCCTCTTTGTACTTTTGGTTTCTAGATTTTTGTTGTCAATCATCTATTTCAAGATAATTATCTTATGACTAGGGTTTCCTTCACACTTAGCCTAGGGTTTGATAAAAAGCTTGGTTGAATCTTATATTTCCTTGACAAACAAGAGCACAAAGATATGTAGCTGAGCCCTCTTCCATTTCATAGTGGCTTAGCTCAATCTTTGTCCTTGAATGTTAGAGTGAAAGGAGGGTTTGATCTAGTGAATCCATACATTCCATCATCTCTTTTTACCCCTTAACGTTTTTGGTGAACCCATGTTTTTGCTGAATTTGCATCTTTCTAAGTGTTGTAATCAGTCTTTGCATTCATTCATCACATTAATCATCTTGCATTGAAAAATTTGGCATACATTTAAAAAATTTGAAAACAATAAGTATTCTACGCTTGAATTAAGGCATAGTTTTGTATTATTTCATTGCATATCATTGGATACATTTACAAATCTGATTTTTACTTCAGATCTGAGATAAAATACATAAATTAATCATTTCATGATCTTACACCTTACATTTGCATATATCATTTGTTAGGGTTTTGTTGAAATTTTGCATTTTTCATATAACCTAGTTTTTCCAAAAGGCTAGGGTTTGTAGTCAAAATATTGTTTCAGATTTTTCTTCTCTTTTAAACACTCATTCAAATCTGATTGACTTGTAGTGTATCTTCATTATGTGTCCTTGAATACAAATTTCAAATTTTGCAATTACACACTGTGTATTTCAACAAACATAACTACCTTAATTTTGTTGATTGTACTCTTAGCTTGTGCATTGAGTTTTATTGGACTTTGGATGAGTTGTATAACCCACTATCCTACTAGGAACATATTTGTAAGAAAAATTTGTAGACTAATGGGTTCTAATTCTATTGATAGCAATAATGTGCAAACATCAGAAAATCCTTTATACAATCACTTTGCAAAGGGTGAATCAACACCTCAAAATGACATCTTCAATGATAACATAGAAGAACCAATAATTCCTCCTCTTGAAGAAATGGGTAATAAAGATATTCATGTGCCTGAGGAACATCTTTAGAGATTGGACAAATAACTAGCTAAATTTCAACAAACTGTCGAACAAGCATACCTAGCTCAAGAGGTGGTACCTATTGTCGAAGGTATAAGATGATTTTACAAGAGGAATAAGAAGGTGTTGACATGCTCCATGGATTAGCCCACATAATGGATCATAATATAATGCATACAGCTAGCTGTGTGAATATTGAAAATGTGTCACCACCGACATATATAAGTTCACCGATCTCAGTACCCATATCGACTACAAGAATATCCACTTTTACATCATCAATTCTCACCACCAATCCACATGCTTGTAGTAATGCTACCACTGCCATGGGAACATCCACCAAAAATTACAAAGCTATTGGATTTAATTATCAAAATTCTACACCTCATGCATCCATACCAATGCATACCTATTCTCAACCACTTATTACCACTACCTATTCTCAACCACCCTATAATTTCACAACCACAACATCCAATCTATCTTTCTCAAATCCACAAGCCAATTCTTCATCCAATGATACTCTCCTAAATCAACTTTTGCAAGGTATGTCTTCTTTACAAAAGAAAGTGACAAACTTGGCTAATTATTCTTCTCAACCTACTTTACCAACATATCATGCTTGTAGTCCTTTATCCTATGCAATTATAAGAACTCCAATGCCTAACAAATTTGAGACCCCTCACTTTGAAAAGTATGGTGGTAAAGGTGATCCTAATACTCATGTGGCAACATTCACAATGATGTGTAGTGATTTCTTCTTTAATGAGGAATTGTTAGCAAAAATCTTTCCTTGATATCTCAAAGATACTACTTTGGAATGGTTTTTCTCTTTATCTCCTAATTCAATCAATTCTTTCTCGCAGTTAGTGTATCAATTCTTACAACATTTCCAAGAAAACACTGGACCCACTGTCTCCTTGATTGATTTGGTTCATTGTAAACAAGGCTCGAAGGAGAAGTTGACATAGTTCATTAGTCGATATCAAGGCCTCATCTCACATATACAATATCTAATTAAAGATGAGGATCTTCATAAGGTATTCATTATGAATTTACAACCAAACATACGCGATAAGATATTGTTGATGAAGTATAGTTCTTTTCAATATTTATGTACAACTCTCTGAGATTACCAAATTTCATCTAGTTGGTATGAGAATCACACCTCATCAGCTCCTGTTGGTCAATTTGTGGCTAGACCATCTCAAAATTCATTCAAGAACAATACGAATTTCATCAAGATCAATGGACAACATTCAAATAACTTTCACTCACAAGTGTTTGCTATCTCAAAGCCTCCCCGGGCACCATTTCAATTCAAACAGGAACAAAGACAATTCACTCCATTATCATATTCTCTCCATTCAATAATGATTCAAGCAGTGAATAACAATCTTTTGAAGCTTCCTCCTACTTGTCCTTTCGATAGTTCAAGGATACAAGGACCCTCATTGAATGCTAATGCTTATTGTCACTATCACTAGTCTCTGGGACATGACACTAAAAGATACATGTGTCTTAAACATTAAATTCAAGACCTCATCGATTCTAATGTGATACAAGTTACTGGTGTGAATGACAATGGAAATAAGTCAGTAGCGCCTCTGAATCAAAATCTACAAATCTTCACGGATCCTTTTCCTAAGCATAGTGACAATAATATGGTAGAATAAAATACAATAGAGATTGAAGAAGACTATCTTGATTATGATGGCATAGTGGGTATGTTAGAAATGGATAAGATGACAACTAAAGATTTACCTCACCCATGCAGAAAAGGTATCTATGCTGAGGTTCCTCCTCTATTATCCCTTTATGGATCAGGAGATAACCAACATGCACAAGATATGCAATTGGAAAAACCTATTTGTAATCACTTGAAGCAAGAGAAAGTGGTGTTGATGAGAAGCATTCCATTTCATGGTGAAAGGCTCATAAATCAGACTAAGAAGGCAAAGGAAAGAAATAGAGCAAGGAGACTATCTTTGGTGGGAAACACCAATGATTCCCCTCTTCGTAAGAAAAAAAAGATTTTTAACATATCGGGTCTTGAAAAGCAAGTAGTGTATGTCCAGTTTGGGGATTATCATCAATCATGTATGAACTTCTCACACAATTTGCCACTCTTGATGGAGAATCTCTCTAAGATCCTTGCAAGTTTGGCCTCTTCTTAGATACATAAAATTACATATGTCCTGTTGTGTTCCCCTGTGTTGTGTTATATGTTATTAGGTCTCTTTGGATGATCCTTGACTCTCTTTTAAGGTCAAGGATACAAAAGGGACTGCCTCTATCGTGACCATTCTTCTATTTGTTTCATCATTCTTCTACTTTCCTCTCTTTTACTTTATTGTTGTGTGTTGTGCCTTGGGGGCATAACACTGAGGGGGATGTCTTAGGGAATCTCCCCGTGTTATAAACCCAAGTCACTCTTGTCTCCTCTCTCATTTTTATTGTTTACATTCTTTAGTGGCTCTACTAGCTGGCAGATGATGAAAACAAACAAATACTGATAAGGACTATGTGTCCCTTCAGAAAGAAAGAAAAAATGGACCTAGTCCATATATGAAGATGGGGTTGATATATATATCTGATGCTTGGCTAGTAGAATCATTCTGTGTTGTGATTCATGTTGTAACAAACTTTTGCGATACTCTCAATCTGTTCGAACACACTTTGGATTGTTTTGTATCTCACCTTGTTGCTACACTTAGTTCTGAGATATTTGCAGTACAGCCCAATGACTATACTCAGTACCAAACCCACAAGTGTAGCCTTGGTCTCTCATGTGATATGATTTATGCATAGCTTCTATGAATTGATTTGGTTTTTATCATAAGATTGTTGCAAGTATGGGCCTAACCAGTGTTGTCATTGATGTCAACATACTCATGTTGCATTAATGAGAAGGATTAGATGAGCTGTGTGCTGAGCATATTGAGAAAATAAGTCTCAACCAGGAACAGTGAAGAATAGTGATGACAAGAAGGTAAAAGTCCTAAATAGGTTGAGGATCAGAGGATGCGGTTTAAAGGGTTTGTAGATATAAGACTTGAGATGCTCCAGTCCAGATTTCAGAGTTCTGCATGAAGATCTAAAGAAGTTATGGTCACTCAAGTAGAACCGGTTCCGGCAGGTGTTCAGAGGTGACAGAGGGCCACAGATAGGTCTGGTGAGATCCGGTATTTCATTAACCCATTCTGCAGATCTGAGGGAGTGTTGAGGACATCCCTGTGAAGTATCAACTAGATTAGTTCATGGGTTGAAGGTCCGGAAGAGCCTATTCATTTGTGACAATGATGACAGACTGTGTTCTGGTAGCTCCGAATGAAGGAGAGAAGAATTCCAGTAGGATGATGAAGTGCGGATGTTTTTGGTGATTCAGGGAAGGTTATGATGATCGTTGGATCATGTCCAGTTAATGTTGGTGGTCTGCATTGAAGTTAGAGTTGCATTTGAAGAATAACCACAGATATTGGTGTTCTTCTTGAGACTGGCCAACCAGATGTATTACACGTCTTGCGGATGTTCTTGTAGGTGTTTGCTAACTTAGATGATTGTTCCTAAGTCGATGCCTTGTATAAATAAGGGATTGTGAATTCATTTTGAAGTGTGTATTGCGGTGATGAGTGTGTGGTAGCAAAGAGAAGTGCGAAAGGCAGAGCAGAAGTATTGGGCTTAAATGGAACTGATTCAAGCATGCTGAAGATGCTATTCTCCAATTCATAAAGGTGATACTTATTCCTTTGTAGACAATGTGTCTCTTGTAGGCAGTGAGCCTCTTGTGAGCAGTGTGCTTGGGTAGTGAGCCCTAATTGGCATGTGCCATTTTATTCTTTCTATTCTTCTAACAGAGACTACTTTCTTGGGTTAATCACCCCAAGGTTTTTCCCTTAACTGGGTTTTCCACATCAAAATCTTGGTGTCATATGTGTTGATATGTTTTTGCTTCTGATTTAAATGCATTATGGTTTATGATTAATATTATGCTAATCACTAAAGAAGATTCAAGTGTTTAAAAAGGGAAAGTTTCACACAGCTGATTCACCCCCCCTCTTAGTTGTATGCCCTAAGTCTAACAACTGGTATCAGAGCTAAGTTCCTCTAAAAGGAGCTTAATCGCTTGAGGAGATCTAGGATGTCATCATACAAGAAGGATAGTCTGAAGTTTGATGGAACCAACTTCTCTCTTTGGAAAGGTCACATGAAATGTCACTTGTAGTGTATGGGAAAGGCATACTGGTCCATGGTCACAAAAGCATATGCACCTCCACAGGGTGGTCCGACAACCCTAAATGAAATCACAGATGCTGAAAATAATCTGCAGACCAAAGAGGCTCTTCTAAGCGCATTAACTGACTCAGAGCTCTCAAATGTTATTGACCTACCAACTGCCTATGAGATCTGGATTAAACTGGAACTTCTGCATGAAGGAGATGAGTATGTTAAATGTGCAAGGTTACAAAGTCTAAAAGGGAAATTTGAAAAACTGAAATGAGAGATGATGAAAATATTACCACTTTTATGCCAAGAGTGAATGAGCTAGTTTGTGGAATTAGAAATTCTGGTGGAGTCTTGGATGAAAATGAGATTGTTGGTAAGATTCTCAGATCCCTTCCTGCCTCTTACAAAATCAAGGTTGCTGCCATTGATGAATTCAGAGCCCATACAACTATCACAAGAGACCAATTGGCTGGCAAACTGGCTGCTTTTGAAATGACCAAATTTGGAGATGATCCCCCCAAAACTAAATCTACATTCAAAGCCAGTGCCTCTATGAAAGGTAAACAAGGATTTGATCCAAGAGAGAACTCATTAAGGAATTTGTCATGGTATGGAAAAGCAAGAAAAGACTTAGAAGAAGAAGAAGTAGAAACTGCTCAACTTGAAGCTCTCATTATAAAGAGACTGCCAAGAGGATCTGGTAAGTATGAAGGAAAATTGCCTTTTAAGTGTTTTAACTGCAATAAGATTGGTTATTTTACCTCAAAATGTCTGGAAAGATTTTCAAAGCCAAATCCTAACAGATCAAGGTTCCAAAAGAATTGTTACTATGTTCATGAAGAAGATGATAATGAAGGAGTAACAGATGATGAATCAGAGATAGGAAACAAATCCAGAAGTGAATGGGTGTTTATTGCCATGAAGGAAGAAGAACCAATATCCTCGGTATCTATCAATCATAAAGTTGTAGAAAGAGCTCTGGCTGCCCAAGTTGAAGAAAAGAATGATTGGGTCTTTGACAGTGGTTGCTCTCACCACATGATAGGTGACAAGAATAAGTTCATAGATTTGGAAAGGTATGAAGGAGGAGTGGTGAAGTTTGGTGATAATTCTGCTAATAGAATCAGAGGAAGAGGAACTATTTCTTTTAATGGAATAAACAAAACTGGCAATGTACTGTATGTTGAAGGTTTGAAGCACAATCCTCTCAATGTTGGACAGCTGGTGGACAAAGGCTATGATCTCCGATTCAAGGATGGAAAATGCAAAATCCTTGAAAGATCCGGAACAAAGATTGCATTCGGTACTCAAACTAAAGGTAATATCTTCCACTTGGTTGGTACTGGTAAAAGCTGCTTATTTGTTCAAGTTGATCAGAGTTGGTTATGGCATAGAAGGATGTGTCATGTGAATTTTGATAATATCATCAAGATAAGCAATACTCAGGCTATAAGAGATCTTCCAAAATTGGTGAAACCTACTAACAGTTTGTGCAAGGAATGTCAGTTGGGTAAGATGAGCAGAGTCACATTCAAAAGCAAGGAATTGTCTTCTATCGGACTATTGGACTTAATTCACACTGACCTTTGTGGTCTGGCAAGAACCAGAAGTATTCAAGGTGATAGATACTTCATGCTGCTAATAGATGACTATTCCTGGATGATGTGGGTAACCTTTCTAAAGGAGAAATCAAAAGCTCTTGAGAAATTCAAAATATTCAAGGCTATGGTAGAGAATGAAATAGGAATAAAGTTGAAATGTCTGAGGTCTGATAGAGGTGGAGAATTCACATCCAGTGAGTTCATAGAATTCTGTGAGAAACATGGAATTAAGAGACAGTTGTCTGCTCCGAGGACTCCACAGCAGAATGGAGTAGTGGAGAGAAAGAACCAGACCATCTAGGAAGCATCTAGGACTATGATGATGGAAGCAAATGTTCCTCAGATCTATTGGAGAGAAGCTGTCAGCACTGCAGTCTATACTCTTAATCGAGTTCAAATTAGAAGCAATACCGGTAAGACCCCTTATGAACTCTGGTTTGGCATTACTCCTACTGTAAGATATTTGAGTCTTTGGTAGCAAGTGTTACATCAAGAGAGATGAAGATTTAGGCAAGTTTGATGCTAGAAGTGATGAAGGAATATTCTTGGGTTACTCTACTCAAAGCAAAGCATATCGGTGTTATAACAAGAGACTAAGAAAGATGATAGAAAGTACAAATGTGAAGGTTGATGAGGGAATAGAGAAACCCTCAAGGTTTTATGAGTATGATGAAGATGATCAGAATGGTGTTCTGGTTCAAGGAACTCAATCCTCTCCTGAAAGTCAAATTCAGACTGATCTGGTAAATCAAGAAGAAGAGATAGGTCTGAATGAGCCTGATCAAGAAGCAGAAGTGTAAGAAACTCCCAAAGTTCCAAGGTATGTAAGACTGAACCACTCTGAAGATTAGATCATAGGTGACAAAAGCAAAGGTGTGCAAACTAGAAGGAAAATTGCTCAAAATTCAGATGAATATTGTCTGATTTCAAAGATTGAACCTAAGACAATAAATGAAGCTTGCAATGATGAAAATTGGACCAAAGCAATGGAGGAAGAGTTGATGTAAATTGAGAAAAATCACACTTGGGATCTTGTTCCCAGACCTAGAAACAAGAATGTGATTGGAACCAAATGGGTCTTCCGGAACAAACTAAATGAAGTTGGTGAAGTAATCAAAAATAAAGCTAGATTAGTCTGCAAAGGATACTCTCAAATAGAAGGAATTGATTTTGAAGAAACTTTTACTCCAGTGGCAAGAATTGAAGTAGTCAGATTATTTCTTGCATTTGCTGCCTTCAAGGATTTCAAGGTGTATCAGATGGATGTCAAATCTGCCTTCCTGAATGGTGACTTAGAAGAAGAAGTGTACATTGAACAACCAGATGGATTTCAGTTATCTGAGCATGGTGATATGGTCTGCAAATTAAAGAAGGCACTGTATGGTCTAAAGCAAGCCCCAAGAGCATGGTATGAAAGACTGGACAAACATCTTTTGAAGATTGGTTTTAACAAAGGTACTGCTGATAGTAACCTATATTTCAAAATTGATAATGAAAACATCTTGATTGTTGAAGTATTTGTTGATGATATCATCTTTGGAGGAAGAGACAGTATGTGTAAAACCTTTGCAAATCAAATGAAAAGTGAGTTTGAAATGTCAATGCTCGGTGAAATGAATTTCTTCTTGGGTTTGCAAATTACTCAGACAAAGAAAGGAATCTTTATCTCTTAGACCAAATATGTGAAAGAATTGTTGAGGAAATTTGGAATGGAAGATTCAAAGCCAATGAACACTCCCATGGAAATCGGATGTAAGTTGAGCAAAGATGATGACTCTCCTAAGATAGATTAGATAAAGTACATATCAATGATTGGAGGATTATTGTATCTCACTCAAACTAGACCAGATATAATGTAGGTTATTGGTCTTATGGCGAGATTCCAGGCTGATCCCAGAGAATCTCATGTCATGGTAATCAAAAGAATTTTTAGGTACTTAAAAGGAATAGTTGAGTATGGTCTGTGGTATCCTAGAGATCATAATTTTTCTCTTCATGCATATACAGATGCAGATTGGACAGGAGATGTGGATGATAGGAAGAGTACAAGTGGAGGAGCATTCTTTTTGGGAAAAAGGTTGGTTTCTTGGCTAAGCAAGCAACAAGAGGCAATATCCCTATCTACAACTGAAGCAGAATACATTGCAACAGCAGGTAGTTGCACTCAAGTTTTGTGGATGAAGCAGATGCTAAGAGATATTCAAGTAGAATATGAGGAGCCTATCATAATTTTCTATGATAATTCAAGTGCAATAAATATTTCTAAGAATCCGGTGTTGCATTCTAGGACTAAGCATATATCTATCAAGTTTCACTTTCTAAGAGAGCAAGTGAACAAGGGTGAAGTCAGATTGGAGTATGTGCCCTCCAAGGATCAGCTTACAGATATTTTTACTAAACCTCTTCCCAAGGACTCTTTTGAGTATCTCAGGGAGAAGTTAGGGGTTATTGCCCCTCCAGTGATGAACTAGGATGCACTAATGTGCATCAATCTGGTGGATATCACAGTCATATCTTGTGATCTGGATTGATGATAAGGGAGCTACTACTCAGGGGGAGCAGTTGGTATGATATGAAGTAGTGAAGTTACAAGTATGAGCCCTTTGCCATTGATGTCAAAGGGGGAGAGAAGACATGTGAAAAATAAGTGGTTGCTGATCAAAGGGGGAGCAATAAAGGAAGAGAAGACATGTGAATAGTTATTGCTATTAGGGGGAGTTGTAACAGTAAGGAGAAGTTCTTGTCTTGATGGTTTTTCACATCATATGTTGCCATCAATGACAAAGGGGGAGATTTTTGCAAGTATGGGCCTAACCGGTGTTGTCATTGATGTCAACATACTCATGTTGCATTAATGAGAAGGATTAGATGAGCTATGTGCTGAGGATATTGAGAAAATAAGTCTCAATCAGGAATAGTGAAGAATAATGATGACAAGAAGGTAAAAGTCCTAAATAGGTTGAGGATCAGAGGATGCGGTTTAAAGGGTTTGTAGATATAAGTCTTGAGATGCTCCAGTCAAGATTTCAGAGGTCCACATGAAGATCTAAAGAATTTATGGTCGCTCAAGTAGAACTGGTTCTGGTAGGTGTTCAGAGGTGACAGAGGGCCACAGATAGGTCCAGTGAGATTCGGTATTTCATTATCTTGTTCTGCAGATCTGAGGGAGTGTTGAGGACATCCTTGTGAAGTATCAACTAGATTAGTTCATGGCTTGAAGGTCCGGAAGAGCCTATTCATTTGTGACAGTGATGACAGACTATGTTCTTGTAGCTCCGGATGAAGGAGAGAAGAATTTTAGTAGGATGATGAAGTGTGGATGTTTTTGGTGATTCAGGGAAGGTTATGATGATCGTTGGATCATGTCTAGTTAATGTTGGTGGTCCGCATTGAAGATAGAGTTCACATTTGAAGAATAACCACGGATATTGGTGTTCTTCTTGAGACTGGCCGACCGGATGTATTACACGTCTTGTGGATGTTCTTGTAGGTGTTTGCCAACTTAGATGATTGTTCCTAAGTCGATGCCTTGTATAAATAAGGGATTGTGAATTCATTTTGAAGTGTGTATTGCGGTGATGAGTGTGTGGTAGTGAAGAGAAGTGTGAAAGGCAGAGCAGAAGTATTGGGCTTAAATGGAACTGATTCAAGCATACTGAAGATGCTATTCTCCAGTTCATAAAGGTGATACTTATTCCTTTGTAGACAGTGTGTCTCTTGTAGGTAGTGAGCCTCTTGTGAGCAGTGTGCTCGGGCAGTGAGCCCTAATTGGCATGTGCCATTTTGTTCTTTCTATTCTTCTAACAGAGAATACTTTCTTGGGTTAATCACCCCGTGGTTTTTCCCTTAACTAGGTTTTCCATGTCAAAATCTTGGTGTCATATGTGTTGATATGTTTCTGCTTCTAATTTAAATGCATTATGGTTTATGATTAATATTATGCTAATCACTAAAGAAGATTCAAGTGTTTAAAAAGGGAAAGTTTTGCACAACTGATTCACCCCCCCCCTCTCAATTGTATGCCCTAAGTCTAACAAAGATTTTCTAACGAAAGTTTATATCATGTTCATTATCTTATCAACTAATCTTGATGTGTTTGTGGGAACATTCGGCGATCATGGCTCATGTCACCTTTGGGGGCATGGAGTTTGTGAAAGCTCTTCTTCCCTTACATGTTTTCACTCTACCTTAATGTGCTTGATACTGGTAAGTGGTATCAACCACCTTAAGGTGGGGACATATATAATGGTATCTGCTTGATTATTTTGACACTGACAAAGCATATTTGCGTACACTTCCTTTTCACCATAAGGCATCTCCGTGATGCGGGTGGGGTTGTGTATTTTATCTATTATGTATACCTCCTTTTCATTGTAAGGCATATCCATGATGCGGGTGGGGTTGTATACCTTGAGCACATGCTTCCTTTTCACTGTAAAGCATCTCCGTGATGTAGGTGGGATTGCATTTTACAAATCTATCATCATGAGGTGGGATGGTGTATCTCTTGAGCTAGTGCACATCCTTTTATACAAATTCCTCATCGCATGGAAGGGTTGGATCTTGAGCTATTCACCCTTAAGTGTGTCTTTGGTAGTTGTGCTAGCATAGCTCAACCGTCAGGTGTGTTTGGCATGTTTTAAATAGTGGAATAATGATGAGCTCCTCCCTATTGCTTGTGTTTGTTGTGTATAAGATGTATAGTGTGTCTATGGCATACTATGTGGCACTCATGTATTCTGTGTGTTTTATGTGTCTTCTCTACATGTCTTGCATGTTTGCGGTGTAGTCTAAAGTTGTGTGGTGATGAGTCCCTCCCTATGCTCTATGTGTTTTATGTTTTTTTGTGTGGTCTAAAGTTGTGTGGTGATGAGTTCCTCCCCATGTTGTGTGTTTGTTTACTTTAATTAGAATTTCATATATATATGGATATGTAATTGCTTAATCATGTCTTCTATTCATGTCTTCTTCATGTATTGCGTGACTGTACTCATGTCTTCTCTATGTATTGTGTGCTTCCTTACTGTATTCATTGTGTCTTATGTGACTGTTAAGTGTTTTCTTATGTTTACCTAAGCTTGGGGGCTAGTGATAGTCTTCAAACTTAGGGTGTGTTTGATGTGCTTTGACCGTACTTTAATGCATGTATGGATCGCAAGGCCATACACACATTAAAGTGGGGGCTAAATGTTATGGACTAAAAAGTGGCCGCATGCCTTTGTACCTCCTAGTTTGGCTCCTAGGTCCTATTTTCTTCCTTACACTTAATTTTACATTATAATTGATCATCCCAAAAGAAACTTCCTGACACCCAGGACATTTTGGGACCCCTTGGACCTATTTTAACTTATCCCTGACCTAATTTAGGCCCCTAGACTTGTGCTCCAACCACCTAAGTCTCTCCTAATTGGTTAGGGCTAACTTTTGGTATATCGACATGGGACCTTTAAAAATGTTTCTCCTTGTTAGCTTTTGTGATTTAAATTTGTAAGTGTTAGGGAGAAAGCATATATAAGTGAGTTTATGACTTCATTTTAAACCTATATGGATAACGTGAACTTATGATATTGGAGCAAAGAGCATTCAAGGCATTCATTGTGTATTTGTTGTAGATTTGTGTTAGTATTTTTGTGTTTGTTGTAGATATGGATTCATCGTCCATCTCCTTGTGAGTTGAAGATATTTCATTCTCTCAAAGGCTTCACCTCAAGGTGATATCATTACTATTTGAATCATTTAAATCATTTCATCATCTAGATTATTTGGCCTCTACTCTACAAGAGCACTCCCTCTCATTAATAATGATGTTGGGAAAGCTTGAATGATAACCCAGGGCTTGACTAAGGCAAGCTCCTAAACACCACAAACCCCAAATCCCTCTCTTGTCATCTTGTGTGCAGATTACATGTATAGGTTTCAGGAAAAGTGGAGCTACAGGGAAGAATTGCAAACATCATAGTTTTAGGATTTGAAAACAATGTCAGAAAAACCCTCTAACTAGACTTGAGCATATGCCACCCTAGTCTATAGGGCCTCAAGCTTCTAGATATGAGTTTCTGACATCATCTGCAACATTTAATTAGTTTTGACCTCTGGCAGATTCAAACATCTAGACTTGGGTGGTTGCTAAATTTGTCCTCTAACACCTCTACTTTCGGGAGATAGGTTTTGACATCTTACTGATCCTCTCTGTACTTTTGGTTTCCATATTTTTGTTGTCGATCATCTATTTCAAAATGATTATCTTATAACTAGGGTTTCCTTCACACTTAGCCTAGGGTTTTGTTAAAATCTTGGTTGAATCTTATCTTTCCTTGAAAAATAAGTGTACAAAGATTTGTAGCTAAGCCCTCATCCATTTTGTAGTGGCTTGGCTCAATCTTTGTCCTTGAATGTTAGAGTGAAAGGAGGGTTTGATCTAGTGAATCCATACATTCCATCATCTCTATTTTCACCCCTTAATAGAGGTTATCATGGAGGGGCCCTACATGACCCTATAGGTCCAGACATAACATTCCTAGGTGCCACAAATTCTGATAAATAGTCCATTAAAGTTTGGCATTTTTTGGCACTTAGGGCTTTTAAGAGAAAGTGTCAGCACAGAGCAGCAGGGAATGATCGATATAGTTGAGGTGCAAAACAAGAACTTGCCTAGCATTCACCTGCTCACCCAGATGTGTTGGCACTATCAGTTTGGCCCCATGATGCATGAAACAAAATTTATGCTATTAGACAACGTTTCATTGAACAGAACTAACACTTTTTGCAACTTTTGAAATATTGTTGCCACGACCATATGGAATGAACATTTCAAAAATTGAGATAGGTTATTGTGGAGGGACCCTACATGACCTTATAGGTCTAGACAAAACATTCTTAGGTGCCACAAATTCTGAGAAATAGTCTATCAAAGTTTTGTAAGTTTTGGCACATAGGGCTCTCAAGAGAAAGTTTCGGCATAGTGCAATAGGGAACGATCGAGATAGTTGATGTGCAAAACAAGACCTTTCCTAGTATTTAATTTCCCACCTAGACATGTTGGCATTGTTGGTTTGGCCCCATGACACACGAAATGAAATTTATGCTATGAGACAATTTTTCATTGAACACAACTAACGCTTTTTGCAACTTTTGAAATATTGTCACCGCGACCATATGGAATGAACATTTAAAAAATTAAGAGAGGTTATTGTGGAGGGACCCTACATAACACTGTAGATCTAGACGAAATATTCCCAGGTGCAATAAATTTTGAGAAATAGTTCATTAAAGTTTGGTAATTTTTGGCACTCAGGGCTCTTAAGAGAAAGTGCCGACACAATGTAACAGGGAATGATCGAGATAGTTGATGTGCGAAATAGGACCTTGCCTAGCATTCACCTGCCCACTCAGACATGTTGGCATTGTCGGTTTAGCCCCATGATGCATGAAATGGAATTTATTCTATGGGACAACTTTTCATTAAACACAATTAACGCCATGACCATATGAAATGAGCATTTCAAAAACTAAGAGAGGTTATTGTGGAGGGACCCTACATGACCCTAATGGATATCAATAGGCACATTAGAGGACATCAATAGAATTGAAATCAGAGGACATCAATAGAACTGAAATTAGAGACATGATCATACACAATACAAATATAAATCAACTATACATATAAACGACATGAGAAAGTTAGTGTTTATAATCATACACATAAACAAGAGTGGTGTACATAATCATACACATAAAGAAGAGTGTTGTACATAATCATACACATAAACAAGTGTATTGCACATTAGTATATCATAAGAGACATGATATTAGAGACATGATTGTAGAGAAGGAACAAAATTTTACTTATACAAATATATAAATCAGCTGTATATATTTACAAATGAGCATGAAATTACAAGGTTTTTTCATTTACAATCAATCCAATGAACCGTCCAGGTCTTCTCTTCTCTTTATTATATCAAGTATTGCCTCATGGTCAGACTCACAAACCTTCCACAAGGTCCTATTCAATGGTCTACCCCTATATTTGATCAAATGAATGTTGATGCCACAAAAAGGTTAGAGTAATGAAGAATCTTCTTATGTGTGTCAAAGTCCTCAAACAACCACACATAAAAATTCTTCACTAGGTACCTTCTAAACCATGTTCTAATAACAACCACTGATCTTTAGGGTACTCGATGTTTTCTCCATATATAATAGGGGCTTCTAATTTCTTTTTTGCCCCAACACAATGACACAAATAATAATTTCTTCCTTCTTCATTATCTTCAACTACAATAAATGCATAAACATGCCCTGCATTGATATGCACATTCAGTTCGATGAATATAGTCAACAATACAAAAAAACTACAAAATAAGATGGAATATTGAATTTTATTAAATTTAAATGCTGATAATACCTGGTTGAAATAGATCTGAAACATGGTCAAAGTCAACTGATGATTCAATCTTTTTAAGTTATAGTGTTGTCGGGAGTCGATACGTGTCAATCAGACTTAGAATTCTTGTACACCATTCATCGACCCACTCCTTTGACTCACATTTATACCAAGCTTGATTTGTACATGAAGAACAAAAGCATACCATCTGTCATGTATGAATACTCCATGAACCTGCATTAGAGTTTCTAAAAGAGTGTAGCTCACTTGATCCTTTCAATCTACAACAATCCTCATATTTTGCAATTTTAATATCATCAACCAACCAAAAAAATCTATGAATTGTAGACTTACCTTCATTACCTATACCCATTGTAGAATTACACCATTCAACAATAGATATTACATCTATCAACTTTGCATTGTCTTTGTACTTCAACTCTTCTCGTGCTAATGCTATTTTGATACATGCTCCTACACCATCATGCTCCCCCTTTCCATGCTCAGCCTCATAGAAATTCCACATATGTTGAACACCATTCATCCTATGTATCCTGCTCAACCAATAGAACATCCACGCATTCTTGAATTGTGATGCATAATTATCTGACCAAATGATATGCTTCTGTTAGCTAAATCACAATAGAACATCTAAAAGCAACCTTGCGCAAACTCTATAGAATGTGTGTGATCATCACTAATATAAAAATGATAGTATCCCTCAAGATCTCCATGTCATCCTCTGTACTGTCATTTGCATGAATGAATGCTATATGCACAAATATAGTAACCTGCGTAGAGTTGTAATACTGTGCTTGCACCTCATTCTGTGGCTGTAGTGTGTAGTTCTCTACAAAGTCAACAACTAAAATGATGGTATAAGGTAGAAATGTTTCCTTACATAACTTGAATTGCAAGACCAACCATAGAGCTCTATGGGTATGCCTTGCATACTCATAAACTATATTCTCTCATAAAATAGAAACAAACTGATACACTGGAATCTTTTCAATGACCAATTCACACCTTTTTGATTATTTACCATCTTTTAGACTATATTCCACTATCTTATATTTTCCAAAACTTACTAGTTCATTTCCAATTGCATGTGTGTTCTCCATATGTTCACAAATTGGCAAATGTTGCAACCCACCACAATGATCACACGTGCCATCCAAGCATAAGTTCTTGTGGAATAATTGACCATCCAATCTTTGACATAAGATGCTTGATATGAAATATCTTGAAGATCTAGGTGGACATTTTATATTACACTCCTGTAAACCATCGTTACTATGAAAAACTACACATATATATCTATAAACATCATAATGATTAGAAAACTCAATATGTACTCTACAACAAGTTGTGCGTGTGTGATTTATTTTGACATAGAAAGGCTTTACTATTTCAAAATACCTTTGACTAATTTTGATTTGAGGATACATCTCTTGAATTTTCTTGAAAAACTATGTTTGAGTCACATCCAAAAAATGCTTTGGATGTGGCTCACGGTTTCGACAACCAATTCTCCTTCTTACAACATCTCTTGTTAGGAGATACCCTTGTGTTATTTTTCCAAAATTATTCAATGAGATATCTCAAGGCTTCAATAACAAATTTATCTTTTCATGGGAGTCTCCTAGATAATGCCCATAATTCATTGATATTTGTGTCCTCAACTCTTTTGCGCCTTCCAATGAATTTGATTAGAGTTTTTCTACTTATTTTCAATGCATCACTTGTCTTTCTAATGAGGTGAGCTTTATTTATTAGATGGATTACTATTATTGACATAATGACATGTCTTGTGACATTACACTCTCATATGCACTCATTAGATTCTTTACAATTGTTTTTTCACTTGAAGTATCTGATGTTCTTAGGCCAAGAATCTTCATAATGGGCCTAAATTTTAGATTTCTCATCAATTCAACAAATAGTTGACATCTTTCAGTTTCATTTAAGTTCTTAAAAAATAATTTCCATATCTTATTGGCATATCTTCAACAAGTATGCTTGGGTTGAATCTTAACCTGCATGGGCTTCAAAACATTCTCATCAATATCAATTAGAAAATTAGGATTTCTATGCAAAATTCTAGGAGGTGTTTTCAATGGTAAAGTTGAATCACTATTAAATTTTTTTCAATATTTACTTGAGATAGGATAGATAGCATACCTTCAATTGGAGATGGAAAAGATGAAAATCCTTGAGGTTGAGATGGAGAAGATGGTGTACCTTCAACTTGAGATGTGAATAATGGCATGCCTCTAACTTGAGAAGAGAATGATGATATACCTTCAAATTGACCTATGAAAGATGGAGTTCCTCCAACTTGAGAAGAGAATGATGATGTACCTTCAACTTGACTTGTGAAAGATGGAGTGCCTCTAACTTCAAGATTCAATTTCCTCATTGAATGGAAATTTTGCAATCGTTGCCTTTGTGTCGCCAATTCCATCTCTCTCTTATCTTGATTAGATGATTCATGTTCCTCTTGCATTGGAAACAGTGTTATGTCTTCTTCTATGGTTGATAATTTCCTACTTTCGCGAAGTTGCCTCATTCCTTCTCTTTTCTTCGCATTCTTAGCTTCATACTCTTTTGGTGTTAGAGTCTTTGCTCGTTTCCTCGACATGATGACGATTTCTATATGCATCATGAATAAGACATAGATAAATTAGTCCATCTTGGCACAATAGAGTAAAGCAATCTCATAAACAAATCTCAAAATAATCATATAATTAAAGTGAATTCATGATTATAAATCTGAAAATTTATAGTTTCCTAGGGTGGTCCAACTTGAAACATAGAGATCAAAAACATGTCATATAGTAGAAATCTTTTACTAATCAAGATTAAGCTAGGATAACAAGTCAAGATGACATATCATACCATTCTTTCTACATGGAGTAACTAACATTCATCATTCAAATGATATTTAAGAACAAAGCATAGCAATACAAAGGAACTTTTCCAACACTTACAATGTCTTTTAGCTCTCTCTATATATAGAAATCAACTTTTCCATACTAAGTTTTTAGCATTACATTAATGGCCAAGATTAATTTGATCCTAAGGCTTAGATTTAGTCCTATGATCTCAAGTAAAACTCATTTCATCTTGGCTACGAGATTTCTCCATCATTGGAATAAGGGTCTCTTAGGATATGGTCAAAATTTACAAATGGTGGTAGGCACAATCTCTAGGTTAATTTCACAATTTGTTAACATATCTTCTCAAACACGCTTGTCTCCTTCACCTAGGTGAATTAGGAATTCAATTTCCAAGGTAACAACTTTAGTTGACAAGCATAAATTGTTCTATAAGGATCTTTAAATCATGTAGTATTCCTTCTTTTATCATAAATTTTCAATAGAAAGGCAACTTCCTTATAGCAATAGAATAATTCGCTACCTTTTTTACCTTCTTTTATTCTCATATTTATAGATAAAATTGTATGGACCTTGTTTTTTTAGAACAACAAATCAGATCATCAAATCAGTAATTTTTCCTTTGTTCATCTCATTCTCTTAGCCAACATTTTGCTTGATCTTGTCTTAGGTTATCTTTTAGTATTTTCTTCCTCTATCATATTATTTTTAAAATAGTGTATGTAGAGCAACAAATCATGTCTCTAGATCAACAAATTTTCTCGATTATCCACCTTTCTCTTGCAACCACAAGACAAAGTATCAAACTCTTTTAAAGGACCACAAACTACCTCCTACTAGTTAGCAAAAAAATGAAATAAATTAAAAATGAAACACAAAGATTTTAATCAAGATCAATGAAAGATATGAAAACATGACAAGTTAGATTAAAGATGCAACATATTCATTCCTATTTAGGACAAATATCTTCTCTAATCCTTCTCCCATTCCTAGTCAAATTGCTTGTGAAATTATAATCAAGTTTCAAATTTAGTTTCTTCTTGCAACTTTACCAAAATTGGTGTCCTTTTGATCTTGGTTGCTACTTCATGATGCATGACTCTTTCATTTCATGAAAAGGCTATGCACCCACCAATATTAATACTCTATCTTCCTTAACTATCTAATAACTCCTTGAAAAGTCACTATCTATTAAAGACAACCTCATTATGATTATAATTGTCCTAATAACTATGCCAATGACATATATGGTTATCTTTTAGTTGACCTATTTGGCCATCTAATGTCCACGACAATCTTCCCTGCCATATGAATATCCTTTCAAGACCACCTCTATGTTGATATAGTATCATGGATACCTTTTTTCATGGATTTGAGATTAACTGACTTATCATTTAGTCTTGATTGTGACCTTGTGTATCAGTTGTTGTCCTACCCATGGGTGAACAATCATAACTATTCCTAGGGTTGCATGATATCTATTGTGATATAATAGTATTTAGGCTGATATGATAGTTCTTGCAAGTGAGTATGCTCAAGTGACAATCCTTAGCCTGATTTTAGCATGATGATAATTCTTTGACTAACATGATTTGCCTTAGTATCCTTCTAATTAGGTTAGTGTTTGAATTAGGATAATAGCAACATGATTTCACATCTACTCCATAGTAAAAATGTTTCCATGACCTTTCTCTAGTTTAGGATTATCCTTGAATGTTCATAAAACTCCCTTCATAAATATATACCAATACTATCTTGATGATTTCCTTCCCATGGTGATATGTCTTGTTGTCATAGATTGTTATCTCAAATAAATATAAATTTTCACTTTGTCATGATAATAACTTGTCAAAATGATAATCCCCTCACTTCCCTCATGATTGTCCTATAACATGAGAGTTCATGCTAACTTAATCATAAAGTGAAGTAAATGAATACATAAAGAACATACCTTAGATTTTGAGATTTGAGTTGCCCAAGCCTCAAAATATTTGGCTTCAAAATCCTCAAATATTTGAGTTTTTTTGGCAAGTTCCTTCGTATTCAATGTTGAATTCTATATAACTCTAATATAATTAGTCTAATTTATGAAAAAAACAAATCTATATCATCAAATTTAATCTAAATACATGAAAATTAGCATTCAAACAATATGAAACATGAAAATACTAGTTCAAATAATCATATTCTGTCTAAAAACATCCAATTTACTTCTATGTTGAAGAACCAAAAAAAGGTGGTGGATTAAGTAAACAATGATATCTAAATGTCAACACCATGAAAAGCATTTTTTTGTCTAATAATGCATAAGAAATAGAGAATAACAGAGCATGTGGATCTGATTCACAGATTGTAGATGCTTTTTGTCCATTTTTTGGTTCCTCAAAATGTGCTCGCATTATAACGCGAGCGCGTTTTGTCATGCTATGAAAATTTTAAGTGTTTTCTATATTACTAAATACCCTATAACCAATACCTATTGGCAATATGTGCCGTCATTGATGTCAACTCAATATGTCTTTTTATTAATGTCAACTTGAGGTCAGGTTTGCATAGAGATTTTGTATAGAAGTTGAAGAGGCTGAGAAATAATTAGAGATAGGTTGATATAGTTGATGGATAGTGGAAGATTTGAGAGAGATGATTGACATAGTTAGAGACATGGGGTTAGCATGTTTAAGGCAAGTCAGTTTGGAGGACCTAGCATATGCTGAGATGTTTGGAAGCATGTTACTTAATAGTTTGAGGTTGTGTTCCTACTTGTGTTGTTGAGAGAAACCGTCTAAGGTACAAACTACATATTTTCCTAAGTCAGTGACCCTATTTTTTGGTTTGCATTCCTCCATAGTGTATTGATCTAGTTGTGTAGATCTAGAGTTAAGTTTGGCAATTTGCAAAGTAGCTATTTCTAGATTTCCATGTTATAAACATTTCTACAACAAGAGTTATATGTGATTGTTCTCTGGATTGCAATATAACTATGTTAAGCATCTCAGAATGTTTTACCTTCCTCTGGAGTGATACATATGGTTGTACAGACTTGGGGATAGGTTCAAAGTGGTGTATGGTTTCATCCATATGTGTTTCAGAAGTTTTGGTAAACTGCAATGCAATATCCTAAGTGTTAATGTGTTACAGTTAGTCTGGGATGCTCTGTTTTCATCAATTCAATATGTTTCTCTTCTTGCGGCAACATACAATGATTAGATACTTCAGGGGAATGTTCTAAGTATACTGTTGATAAAATATATTACTCACATCTTGATCCACATGATGTTTTTGGTTTCTCCTTGATGGTGTAATGATAGTGTTGATGTTGTTTGGGCTGACAGTATGGTTCCTTCATTTGTGGTTGATCTTGATTAGTTAATTTTCCTTTGAAGGATATGTTGTGATGTATTTGGGCCATGTTATACTATGTGTTGTCATCAGCAACTTGTTTTCTCTTCATAATTGTAACGTCAGAAAATGTCCACTTGGGGGCTTTTCCCTCAATGTTTAGCTCCTGGGTCTTTTGCATGCATTTAGGACATCTTACTTCATAATTTGGCATCCTGATGGAATGAACCCTAGGTAACATGACAAATGGGACCTAGGAGGACCCCTTGAGCTTTACCCTACCCAAAATAGGGGGAGGACTTGGGCGCCCGCACCCTAGTCCTGCCTTATTTTGGGGCAGTCCTAACTTTTGGGTGTCAGCTTGTGACTATTATTTGGGTCCTATGTTGACACGGTAAGTTTGAATTTATGAAATCTTGGTAGGAGTGTTTGTAGTTGCATATAAAAGAATGTTTAGGCATTCATTTAGAAACTAGATGATTACTAGCAAGCTATTGTGTTCTCAAGGTGATTCAAGGCTTTCATTATGTTGCAAGAGGAGAATTGTGTGGTTTATGTGTTTGTATTCATAGATTTGAGCATCCATTTCCTCATGGAATGAAGGACACATTCCTCCCATGAGATCTTCACTACAAGGTGACATTATATTGTGTTTTCATCATCATTTCCTTTGGTTTTTGCCTTTGCCTCACAAGGGCACACACTCTCTATCTGACAATGGTGTTCAGAGACTTAAGTGTCCTCCGAGGCTTGACTGAGGCAAGCCTCTAAACACCACAACCCCCTCCCAAAGTTTCCATGGTTGCAGGTTACAGGTTGTAGAGTTGGACAAAGTGAAGTTGCAGGAAGGCATCTTGAAGTGTCAGAATTGCAGAATAGGAAGAAAAACAACACCCTAGACTTGGGCGCCCACACATTAGTCCTCCAACTTCTGTGACAGGAAAATCTCCAGAACAGTAGGGAAGAGTGAAAGACTGAGTTTCCAAATCCAGATAAAAAGCAAGGCATTGGACCTGGGTGTCCACTCTTTTGTCCCTGACTTTTCTGCCTTAGAGTCTCAAAAATAAGTACTCTGTGATTTGATATTTTACTTCCCTCTACAAGAGCTTTTTCTGTTATTCTTTTGTTTACAGTTGTATTTGTGAAATTAGGGTTTTAAAGGTTAATTAAGCATAGGAAATAGAAAATTGATAATTAAACACCCTAATCCAAGCTTCCCTACATCTCACAGTGACCTAGGGTATGATAGTGCTTTGCCACTCGACCCTAGGTCCCTGAATGTTAAGGGTGAAAGGAGGATTCAAACATCTAACAACACTAAATTAAACAAATCCTAATTTTACCCTAAACATTTTGTTGAACCCATGTTTTTGGACTTAAATTGCAACTTTATGAGTGTGTGTCTTTAAATTTGGATCGATTTCATTCATTCATATAGTCTTTCATCTTATTGCATTGAGAAAATTACAAAAAAAATTGAAAAATTTGCAAAAATTTGAAAACCCTAGCTTGCATTTTCATATAGATTACTAAATTACATCAATTCTTTCTAAATTTACCTAATTCATGATTTTTTCATCAGATCTAATATGAACTACATAAAAACACAAAAATTCAATAATTTGCATTGCATTTTCATCATTAATTTGCTAGGCTTTTGTAGAAATTTTGACAATTTTCAAATAACCTAGTAATTCCAAAAGCTAGGGTTAGTAGGCAAAATCTTCTTTCAGATTTTTCCACTGATTTTAAAGGATCATTCAAATTTTAATTTGTCTATAGTCTTGCATTTTAGTGTAAATTTGCATTTAGATTTTAAATATTTGCATTTTTGCATAGAACATTTCAACAAAAAACTAGCAATTTTCATACATTTTCATTAGATTTGCATTGGAATTTTCCATATTCAATCTTGGAAATAATTTTAAGATCTGAGAGTATTTAATTTTCATCATAAATCAGACTTCAAAACATTCACATAGCATCTCGTTTCAAGATCTCAAACCTAGGGCTTCAAAAACACCGATTTTCACTAAATTTGGCCTTATCGACTCTTTAAACTTGCACCATAGGTGTGTTGTGAAGGATATTTTTGAATTAATTGGATATTATTAGAGTAATAATTTTCTTCCCCTCCTAAAAATCTTCACAACACCCTTTTAATGGGCTCTTGTATTCAAAATTTGGTGAAAAACTACACATTTTGACTATTTTTTCCCTAGGGTTTGGCCTAATTTGCACTCCAAGTGTGTTGTGATTAATTTTATGGATTGAGGTGACTGATATAATTGATTTTATTTTATTCACCTCCTTAAATTAATTACAACACCCCTTTTTCTAGGTCTTGGAATTGAAAAACCGTGAAAAATAGCCTATTTTTGCTATATTTTCACTAGGGTCTTACCTTAAGTGGCACTAAAAGCATGTTGTGTTGGGTATTTTAAAATTAAGTGGCTGTTATAACTAATATAATTTTCTTTCCATCATCACTTTCCTCACAACACCCTTTGTTATGCTCTTTTGCATTGAGTTTTGGTGAAAAAAAGTGCCTATTTTGACATATTTTCACTATAGTTTGACTTGGCATTATCTTGGATTTGCATCAAGAGTGTGTTGAGAAGGATAATATTTCTATTTTGGATTAATATTAGACATATAATTTTCTTCCCTTGATCAAAATCCTTACAACACCCTTTGTTTCATTCACTTGCATTGAAAGAGTACAAAAAATCAAGCATTTGAGGCTATTTTGAGGCATATCGCTTTGCACTTGCCTTTGATATACTTTTGGAAAAACTTTCAAATATGATTTAAGCATATAAACATGGTCTCTAATAACAACAACAACAATAGGTTCCCTCCTAGACCTTACATGAAAATAAAAGTCCCTGATCCTGAAATTGTGTTTACACCTCATGATAGAACAATTGGAGATTCTAAAGGACCTCTTTACATCACTGTGAAAATAATGGGAAACCCTGTGGATGGAACTCTTATTGATCCTAATTGTATGACTAATGTTTCCACTGAAGATTTCCTCTTTCATATCAATTAATGCAAGGTTCTTATGACCTTTCGAGCATGATGATTAAGACACATAAGGGAACCTTTATCAAGCCTTTGGGTATCATTGTTGGTAACACTATCTGGAAAACATGTCAAACAATGGTTTGATGTTGTCCCTATTTCTAACCTCTTTCATATTAAATTGGGACATCCTTGGCTAAAAGAAATGAAAGCTATCCCTTCAACAATACACCATTGTCTAAAATTCCCTTTTGATGGATGCATGATTACCATCTCCCGCAACAAATATAAACCTTTGGTTGAGAAAAAGCATTACATATTGAATTATTTTTGGGATAAAATTGAAATACCTAGTCCTTCTATACAAGAAATGATAAAATATAAACAACTCACATGTGAAGAGAATCTTAGACCGAAAGGACAAGGTCCCTATGCTGAGGTTCCTCCCCCGAAATCCTTACAAGGATCGAGAGGTCATTGTCGACAACACAATATTCCACCGCGATAAATGAAGTTTGACCCTAGTGTTTCATTTCCTAAATTACACAAGCCTATGAAAGAGGATAGCCCTATCTTACAAGAGATAAGTGGTAAAAGAAAAGAAAATAGAAAAGCAAGAGAAAGAAGAAAAAGAAGACAAGCTTATGCTGTAAAACTTGCCTCTCAACAAGAAAACATTGATCCCAACATTCAAACGAACAAAAATGATCCTAAAAATGAACTACATGATGAGCACGACATGAATTTAGCTATGATACCTAATGTCCCACTTTCCTCCAACATTAGGGAGTGGGAAGATGACGACAATGATTTGCTTATAGACAACCTCTAGCCCGACAGGGGCCCTATAGGTAAGTATCTCTAACCCTTTATCTCTCTCATGATGTGCTTCCCCCATGATGTGTTATGTGTTGTTTAGGCCTCCTGGGATGACCTTGAATTCTCTTGTAAGGTCTGAGATACCAGGAGACCGCATCTATTGCGACCTTCTTCTATTTGTATCATCATTCTTCTATATTGCCTCTCTCTCTAATTTCATTGTTGTGTGTTGTGTCTTACAGACATAGCGTTGCGGTTGGTGACTTGGGGGCACCCTCCTATGTGACTATCCCTAAGACACTTGCTTCTCCTCTCTTATTTATTGTTTCCCTTCCTCTAGTTTTTCTATCTAGTGGGCGGATGATGACAAAACATTTATATTGATGCGGACCTAGTGTCCCTTTCATAAGCAATCAAAAAATGGACTTAGTCCCTAATATGACAATGGGGTTCTATATTTTATCTGATGCTTGGCTAGTGGAAGCACTCATGCTTTCCACGTAGTGACTATGATGATGTTTCTATCTCATTTACAAACCTTAACAATATTGTTGCTCTGTGCACCTTTGTTTGTCTTTGAATCTAGACTTGGTGGTACTTGATTCGAAGAGCTTCATGATATAGCCCCACGGTTATCCTTGAACTCTAAATTCATAGTATAATCTCAACTCTTTATGTGGTTAATCATATGCATGGATGTTGTTGTTTATCATGATTTTGTAGACACTAACATGTTTCTTACAAGGATGTGTTTGTGGGAACATTTGGTGGTCGTAAAGTACATGTCACCTCCACGGGGCATGGGCTTTGTGAAAGTCGGTGTTCCCTTGTGTGTTTTCTTCCTACCTTAGCGTGCTTGATATCAATACCTAATATCAACCACCTTAAGGTGGGGGCATATATAAGGTAAGCTGTCTATTCTAGATGCTAGCTATATGCTTGTCCTCAGATGTAGTTTAAAGACCAGCGTGATGAGTGCTTCTTGCATCCTGAAGTTGTTTGCAATCAATAAATCAATCATGTAAGCCCTCTACGGAGGCAGGATATCATGTATATCCTTTTTATCTTAAGCCCTCTATGGAGGCGGGGATGGTGTCTTTCTCAGAGCAGATTACATCTTATCATTTTCAAAAGTCCTCTATAGAGGCAGGGAGCAGTTCTCTGACTAACTCATCCCTTAAGTGTGTTTTTGGCGATTATTGTGGCGAAGCCTAATCATCGGTGTGTGCCTGTAATGTGCTTGAGATGGTGTTGGACGTAGAAATAGGAACACTCCATTGCTTGTCTGTCGTGTTTTCTCTGTGTCTTCAAATGTGTGTGTTTGGTGTGCTTTCTTTGTGTGGCATGTTTGTTGCCCCATATGCAGTCTAAAGACTAGCGTGATGAGTGTTTCCTACATTTTGGGAGGTTTTGTGTGTCTTGCATGTGTGTTGCCCCATATATATAGTATAAAGACTAGCGCAATGAGTGCTTCTTGCATTATGGGAGGTTTGTTTACTTTCCAATACTTGCATCTGCATTTCATATATATGAGAAAAAGAAAAGAAAAGATATCATTTCTATCTTCCATGCATTAATGTGTCTTCTATGCATTTACTATCTTCTCTTTGTTCTACATGATTGTAACTGTCTTCTCCATGTTTTGCGTGCCTGTTACTATCTTCTATGTGATTGGCGTGTCTTCTCCATGCTTGGTGTGTTTTCTGTGTTTGTGACCATACTTTAATGCATGTATTGGCCTTGTGTTTATACATACATTAAAGTGGGGGCTAAATGTAACATCAAAAAATGTCCCCTTGGGGGCTTTTCCCTCATAATGTTTATCTCTCGAGTCTTTTGCATGCATTTAGGACATCTTACTTCATAATTTGGCATCCCGATAGAATGAGCCCTAGGTAACATGACAAATGGGACCTAGGAGGACCCCTTGAGCTTTACCCTACCCAAAATAGGAGGGAGGACTTGGGCACCCATGCCCTAGTCCTGCCCTATTTTGGGGCAGTCACAACTTTTGGGTGTCGGCTTGTGACCGTTATTTGGGACCTATGCTGACATGGTAAGTTTGAATTTATGAATTCTTGGTAGGAGTGTTTGTAGTTGCATATAAAAGCATGTTTAGGCATTCATTTAGAAACTAGATGATTACTAGCAAGCTATTGTGTTCTCAAGGTGATTCAAGGCTTTCATTGTGTTGCAAGAGTAGAATTGTGTGGTTTATGTGTTTGTATTTGCAGATTTAAGCATCCATTTCCTCATGGAATGAAGGACACCTTCCTCCCATGAGATCTTCACTAAAAGGTGACATTATATTGTGTTTTTATCATCATTTCCTTTGGTTTTTGCCTCTGCCTCACAAGGGCATGCACTCTCTATCTAACAACAGTGTTCAGAGACTTAAGTGTCCTCCGGGGCTTGACTGAGGCAAGCCTCTAAACACCACAACCCCCTCCCAAAGTTTCCATAGTTGTAGGTTACAGGTTGCAAAGATGGACAAAATGAAGTTGCAGGAGGGCATCTTGAAGTGTCAGAATTACAGAATAGGAAGAAAAACAACACCTTGGACTTAGACGCCTGCTCATTAGTCCTCCAACTTCCGTGATGGGAAAATCTCCAAAATAACAGGGAAGAGTTGCAGACTGAGATTCCAGATCCGAACAAATAGCAGGGCATTGGACTTGGGTGTTTGCTCTTTTATCCCTGACTTTTCCACCTCGGAGCCCTGCAAATAGGTACTCTGTGATTTGATATTTTACTTCCCTTTACAAGAGCTTTTTCTATTATTCTTCCATTTACAGTCATATTTGTGAAATTAGGGTTTAATGATTAATTAAGCATAGGAGAAGGAAAATTGATAATTAAACACCCTAACCCAAGCTTGCCTACATCTCACAGCAACCTAGGGTATGATAGTGCTTTGCCACTCGACCCTAGGTCCTTGAATGTTAAGGGTGAAAGGAGGATTCAAACATCTAACAACACTAAATTAAACAAATCATAATTTTACCCTAAACAATAATGTATATGTTTGGAGTTGACCTATGTAGTATCATATGTTTCATCTAGAGGTCATCTTGGAGCTAACCTAATTGGGGTTTTGAGTTGTTACAGAGGGTATTTATAGAAAAACAAAATCATTTGTGAGAGTGTGGAAGATAGATTGAGGAGTATGTTAAGTATGAAGTGTGCAAAGTCACAATGATGGAGTAATTGTGCAAAAAAGGGACTGTAACATCAGCAAGTGTTAGATGCCTCCTTTACAATAGTTCATGTTCATGTTTTCACTATAATTTTTATGTATCCTTCTATCAGATTCTGAGTCTCTTTAACAGGCCCTTGTATCTTGCCCTAAAGTTATGCGCCCTAGTCTACAAGTCCATGAGGGAGCAGTGAGCTTTCTTAGGTAGTGAGCCTTAAAATAAAATATAATTTTTATAAGTAGTGAGATTCATATATTATGAGTTAACTCTCACCATGGTTTTTCCCTCATTAGGTATTCCATGTAAAAATCATGGTGTTCTTGTGTGGTGCATGCTTTCCTTTCTATTGTTCTTTTGTTAATGTGATTTGATGTTTAATCTACAAATGGAATTGATTTAAAGTTTTAGAAAAGACTAATTCACCCCCTTCTCGATCTCCGAGTGTGTTCAACAATTGGTATCAAAGCTAAGTAACTTTGAGAAGCCTAACAACTGAGGTAGATCTTGCACTTGAACACATGGAATATGAAGCAATGTGTAATGATATGTTTTCTCCATAACTGGATCTAGATTCAATGGAACCTAAAGGTTGGGACATCAATACAAATGATTATGAGGTAGACTTTGAAGGAGAACTTTGGTCAACTCTTGAAGATCTGGATGAAGCAAGAACACTAAATCTGAAATATGAGGTCATGGTTGAAAAATCAAAGGAGACAATTATCAAATTGAAGACACAAGCTGGATAATCAATAGAAGAAATTGACAAACTAAAAGCTCAAATAGAAAGAGATAAAGGATGTGAAATTAAACTTAAGGAGATAGAAGATGTGATCTCTAATTTGGAAGTCAAATTTGAAGAAGGCAAAAGGATTGAAGATTGCTTAAATACCAAGCTCAATGATAAAGCAACTGAATGTTCAAAACTTGAGGAAGAGATTGTCACTCTGAGAAAAGAACTGGAAAATGAAAAAGAACAAATTAACAAGGGTTTAAAACTAAAAGGAGGTTCTAAAATTCTTGATGAGTTGATTAACTCTCAAAATCCATCAAAAGAAAAATCTGGTCCTAGTTTTGAAAAAGGGAAAAGTCCTATAACCAGTGCATCTGCAAACTTATATGATAACTTCAAAGCAGAAGGAAAGTCTCAAACAAAGGAGGAAAAAGCTTTCACTGAAAGATCCTAAGAAGAATGCCACCAGAGATGCAAAATAAGTTGGATTCATTCCTATCTAGAGACAAAGAAGATTTAGAGGTTCTCCACCTACAAGATAACATGCCCCTACTAGGTTCAATCAATCTTTTCAAGGTCATTATTTTTCTTGCAATAATTTTGGGCATAAGGCTGTTGATTGTAGACCTAGGCAGAGAAGAAATGATTACATGAGTATAAGACCATTTGTACCTCAAAGATATGGTGTTGTTTCATTTCATGGTCAGTGTTATGCTTGCAAAAAGGTTGGTCATAAAGCTAATGAATGCAAAAGTAAAGTGATGAGGAATAGTTTCATGAACAAGAATAATGCTATGACTTCTCAATCATTCTATGGTTACTACTACACATGCAACAAGTTTGGTCATAAGGCTACTGATTGTAGATCTAATGTAAGAAGAGGTGATTATGCTCTGCAATATAGGATCATCTGCTACAATTGCAAAAAATCAGGACACATTGCAAGGTTCTGCAAGGGAAAGAGTGTAAGATCTTCTGCTCCTCAAAAGAAGATTGAAATTGATCAATAAAAGAAGGAAATGGACAAGATATAGAATAAGAAGGAAGAAAGTGAAGTAAAGAATGAAATTGTACTTCCACCTAGTACAGATGGATCTTTTGATAACTAAAAGAAAGTATTGGCTCAAGGGGGGTTGCAATTGCAAATCTTTTCAAACCCCTATAAAGCATAAGATGTTGAAATCTTTAGCATTATGGTTAATGGTGACATGGATATGTTTGGCTAGTAATATTATGACATTTTCTCGAACTTCATATTGGAAACTTGCTGGTGTTGTCATTGATGTCAACCTCTAGTAGGTGGTTCACTTGGTTTCCAAGTACTTTTGAGAAAATTTGAATAAAAAGGTGTGTAGTGTGACAGAGGTTTGCTTAGTGTTATTCTTCACATTTGTTTAAGGTTGAAGATATGCTTGTGCAGTCTAGAAGTAATGATCAAAGATGTTATATCTAGAGTTTTAGGTTCTAGATCATGCGATACTGAAAGATGTGTTTTAGCAGAGTCTTTTGACTGTGAAGAAGGTTGTTTGGGAGAAATGAGATTGCTTTGCATTTTTCCACATTGAGGTTTCTTGTCCTGCAGATTTGGGAATGTGCTTATACTATCTATATCTACTTTCCCTTGAATTTTCTAGTGTTGGATTGATCTGCAAACTGCATTCTTGTGTTGGAGTTTAATAGTAGTGTATCCTGATGTGCAGAATGAACACATTCTTTGTTCCAGATGGTTGCGATAGTATTGCAAGAGATTGTGATGATGCTAGAATATTCTAGAAAGATGTATAGATTATGTGGAATACTTCTTTGTGGTTTGCATGATGTTTTTTGACTTTTAGAGGTGTGTATGAGGTCTCTTTCAATGTTTGTTTAGGTTTGGTCAACCTGGCTTGCTAGTGCTATTTGCGGAGGTACCTCGAGGATTGTGGATGTGATGACCAACATGGTGATACAAATTTGAGTCCTAGTTAACCATTGACATGGTCAACCTTCACTTCTTTCGACCACAAAAGTTTTTGGTGCTAACCTTCACTTCTTTTGACCATTAAGGTTGACCTCATTGAGATTGTTAGGTCATGGATGGTATAAATACAAGGTGAAGGTTGAGTGGAGTATTGTAGAGAAGATGAGGTGAATGTGAATCAAGGTTGGTGAATTAAGTGCAATCTTGAATTCTTATGACTCTCGGATGCAGTGAGCAGAAGGTGTCTACATTTTAGTTTGCTTGAAGTTGTTGGAGGCAGTGAGACGAAGGTTGCGGATAGCATAAAGTTGCAATGGTTATCCTATTTCTTTGAGATAGTGAATCTCTCTATAGTAGTCCTTTTCTATTCTTCTCTCTTTTGTACAATGAGTCCTTCTAGAAATGAGCCTACTTGTATTCAATTTTTCTATTCATATATATATGTGAGCTAATCCTCATTGTGGTTTTTCTCTTCTTGGGTTTTCCACATAAATTTGGTGTTCTTATGTGTTTGGATGTGTTTTCATTGATGCTTCATATGTTTACATTCTTCTAATACATAATAAGAGTTTGAAGATTGGAATAGCATTGAGAGTTTAATGTTTTAATGTATAACTAATTTACCCCCCTCTCAATTGTCATGTGCATACTAACAATTTGTATTAGAGCCTGGTTCCTTGGAAGAAGCTTAAACACTTAAGGAAGATATTGAAGTGTGAATGCATGGTGACTAGGAGATATCCTATCCCTCCAGAAGAAATCCTTGCTATTGGATTTATTGAAGAAGACTACATAGTTGACATGAATGGAGAACTCAAATCAGCCCTTGAAGATCTAGAAAAAGCTCAATGTCAAAATAGAGATCTGGAAGAAAATATTAAGGAAGCAAATGAATGCATTAAGAAATTGAAAGAGAAAAATAAGAAGTTCAAAGAAAGATACAAGGAAGTAAATGAATAGATTAATCAATCAAATGAGACAATCACAAGTCTAAAAATGCAAATTGAGGAAGGAAAAATAATTGAAGAATGCCTAAATGAAAATCTGAAAAGCAAATTTGAAGAATGCTCAAGGCTTGAACAAGAAATAGTGGTCTTAAAGACAGAGATGGAAAAAATAAAAAATCAAGAAGACAAATTCAAGAAGAGATCCATATTACTTGATGAAATGATTGCAAATCAAAAGGCTCCTAAAGATTAAGAAGGATTAGGATTTGAAAAGGGTGAAACTTCAAAGGCAAATCAGACTTCAAACAATGCTGAGAAGAAGAACAATAACCAAAAGAAGATTGAAGACAAGAAGGGTAATAACAAACATGTCTAGAACCAGAAGAAAAAATTTAAGAGGCCACCTATTAGACAACTAGCTACACAAAGGTACTCTATCTACTATTACTCTTGTAATAAATTTAGACATAAGGCTAAGGAATGTAGAAGCAGGATGAATCAACATGTTCAATCAATCTCTAGTCAATGTTTTACATGTCAAAGAATTGGTCATAGAGCTAGTGAATGCAAAAAATAGATGATGAGTGGTTACAATAAAGGTATGATGTTTTCATCCTTTAATGGTTACTATTATACATACAATAGATTTGGGCATAAGGCTAATCAATGCAGATCCACAATGAACATAAGTAAGCTTGTTCAAAATGTCAGGTGTTACGAATGCAACCAATTAGGTCACATTGCTAAATTTTGTAGAAGTGAGAACGTGAAGGTTGATCTGGTAAAGAAGTGTGATCTAGTGAAGAATGTGGATCTAGTAGAGATGAAGAAAGAAATGGACAAGGTCTGGAAAAAGAAGAAGAAAATAAAGTGAAGGATGAGGTTGTGCCAGTCTCTGGTGTAGATGTTTCCTCTGAAAACTAAGTAGAAAGCTTTGGCTTAGGAGGAGTTTTAATAGACAAACTTTAAAGCAATTGCTAAAGATATGGTACGGATGCCTTCAACACATGGCTATGAGTTGTAAGTTAACACACTTGATCTATTAGAGAAAACACCGGTGAAAAATATCATGTTGCAGAAGTTTGCGAAGCAATTGAAGGTGACTATGTACTACAATTAGAGTTTTGACAACTTTATCAATCTAAGCATTGAATCTGATTTAGGTTTTACAAAAGGGGCTATAAGAGATCTCACATAAACAAAAATCACTTACAAACAAACATTCAGAGAAGAAGAAAGAGAAGAAGAAAAGGAAAAGGAGATTCAAGTTAATGAAGAAGATGATCTGGAAAGGGTTCCTAAGACTCCCAAGTATGTGCAGAAGAATCATTCTAAACATCAAATCATTGGAGATAAAAACAAAGGTGTATTAACAAGAAGGAAAATTGCTATGGCAGATGAACATGTAAATTTATGTTTGTTGTCTAAAAGAGAACCCAAAATAGAGATTGAAACATGCAAAGATGAACATTGGATCAAAGCTATGGAAGAAGAATTGATGTAGATTGAGAAAAATTAGACTTGGGAAATTGTCCCAAGACTAGCAGACAAAAATGTAATAGGAACTAAATGGGTATTCCAGAACAAATTGAATGAGAATGGAGAAGTAGTCAGAAATAAGGCTAGGCTTGTGTGTAAGGCTACTAACAAGTGGAAGGAATAGATTATGAGGAAACATATGCTCCAGTGGAAAGAGTGGAGGCCATTAGAATGTTCTCGGCCTTTGTAGCTTGTAAGGACTTCAAAGTTTATCAGATGGATGTGAAATCTACATTCTTGAATGGAGAATTGGAAGAAGAGGTATACATTGAACAACCAGAAAATTTTTACTTATCAAATGATCCAAATATGGTTTACAAATTGAAGAAGGCATTGTATGGACTCAAACAGGCTCCTAGAGCTTGGTATGCAAGATTGGATAGATATCTACTACAACAAGGATTCAAAAAGGGCATTGCAAATAGAAATTTGTACTTCAAAGTTGAAGAAGATCAAATCCTAATTGTTGAGGTATATGTTGATGATATAATTTTTGGAGGAAATGAAGGTATGTGCAAAAGATTTGTAGAAGAGATGTAGAAAGAGTTTGAAATGTCAATGTGTGGGGAAATGAATTTCTTCCTTGGGTTATAAATTAGTCAATCATAAAAAGGTATTTTCATTTCACAGTCAAAGTATGTTAAGGAAATACTAAAGAAGTTTGGAATGGAAGACTCAAAACCAGTATGTACTCACATGACTATTGGTTGTAAGTTAAGCAAAGATGATGAATCTCCTAAGGCTGATCAAAGAAAGTACAAATCAATGATTGGTGGCCTGTAATACCTAACTTCTACTAGACCAGATATCAAAGCATGTAGTTTGCCTTATGTCTAGATTTCAACCAAATCCCAGAGAATCACATGTTATAGTAGTAAAAAGGATATTTAGATACTTGAAAAGCACTATGGATTTTGTCTTATGGTATCCCAAGGATACTGACTTCTCCTTGAGTGCATATACATATGTAGATTGGGTAGGATGTATAGATGATAGAAGAAGTACAAGTGGTGGTGCTTTCTTTCTTGGAAGCAGACTAGTCTCATGGTTGAGTAAGAAGTAGGATTCAGTATCATTATCTACTACAGAAGCATAGTATATTGCAGTAGCATCTTACTGCACATAGGTGTTGTGGATGAAGCAGACATTAAAGGATATCAAAGTATCATATGATGAACCTATTCCTATCTTATGTGATAATACAAGTGCTAACAACATTTAAAATAATTCAGTAATGCATTCAATAACAAAGCATATTTCAATTTGGAATCACTTCCTAAGAGAAGAGGTTCCAAAAAATGATGTAAAATTGGAATATGTGCATACTAAGGATCAAGTTGCAGATATTTTTACAAAGGCTCTTCCTATGGATACTTTTGAGCATCTCCAATAGAAGTTAGGGGTTATTGCCCCTCCTTCCTTTGATTAGATGCATAAGTGTGTGCATCTGTTCGGGAAACATTTCAAGACACATTCTTAGTCCTAGACTGATGTTCTAAGCTACCTCTTAGGGGGAGTAGGTAGTGGTTTTCCTGGTTGGTGCAATTAAATAGAGCATATCTTATACCCTTAAGGGGAAGAGTATAGAAAAGTGAAAATAGTAAGTACTTATTGGTGTTGCAAGTGTTTCCCTTTTCCATTGATGTCAAAGGGGGAGAGAGTCAAAGTGGCTGAAAAACCATTGTGCAAGAAACTGTGTGAAGAGTAAGAGTTGTTCCGGTCAGGGGGAGTACTACTGAGCTATTGATTGATTGCTTTAGGTCTTGATGTTTTTGTTACTAATTTTTTGTTCACACTGAAAATTAGTTGGACCTAAGTGTAATTGTTTAGAAGGAATAATAGAAAACTTCAAGGTTATGCATTCTTGAATGGTTGATACCTTGACAAAGTTGAAAAGAAGATCCAGTTGTCAGGATAACCCATCAGTCCAAACAAGACTCATAAGTTATCATGACAAAAGAATTGATTATCAAAGGATCAAACATTCAAGGAGATATAGTTGTTCTACAAAGTTTGATCTTTTAGGAGTTAGAAGTTAAATTGATTATTCAGATTAATCAATTTTGAATAAAGAGAGAAAGATATGGTATTACGTTGTTATTTAATGTCATGTTTTGAACATACATCCAGGTATCTGTTACTTTATCTCATGCATTGATTAAAAATGAAATACATATACATCATATGCATCAGAGAAACTAATTGATCATGTTTAAAAGAAGTGTTCAAATTTGTCCCACACAAGCCATGGGAGTAACTAGACTAAGCAATTGCATACATGCAAGCTATGTATCTGTTTGATAAAAGAAAAGAGAAAAGAACATATGATAAATCTAAACATCCATTATTGCCTGATGATGGAGGTTGTTGTTGAAGCCATCCTTCAAGTCTTCAGTCTTCATTCTTCACTCCAAACATCATCAAGTTGAAACCTGCACAAATTTTGGGGATAGCCCTATTAGTGCTCTAGATGTTTATAGTTATCACATGCTTTTATCAAACAAAGACATCTACTTATCATATCATGCATTCAAGATAATAATTCAGATTAGATAATGACACAAATTAGGAAGAAATCATGAAGGAGATCAATCAATGCTATCAGGTACTTTTTTATGCTAACTTGTTTGCTCACTGTGCAAGTTTAGGACAAGTTTTCTTGCTGATCTGAAGACAAATAAGCATGTGGATTAAATGTGGCTTCCACAAGGGTTATGCCCAGCATGCTTCCTTCTTACTTAGTCAAGAAAGATATCAAGAGTAATGGACAAATAACATCATATGTTGCTTCCTCATGCCATGATTCAAGAGCTTATGTCCATATGAGGTACATTAAAAGTAGAGATATCATTCAATGCCTTTCTATGCAATAAAGAATACAAGTATAATTTCAAAGATGAGATAACATTCTACATCACGTATTCTTCATATTGTCCTCATATTGCTAAAGATGATCAAAGCTTAACGGTTATATCACATTTAAGTTGCAAATGTCTCATAGAGACAGTCAAGTAAAATGCCACATGAATAGTAGATGAGGTAGCCTCCAAGATGAGACAGTCATAAAATACACTATGCCAACTTAACTATCATAAAAGAAGACCTCACCATGATATATGAGTGTAGAAGTCACATGCTAGAGGCAAAAATGCAATGACGAATGTATACAACATGCTCTCTGAAGGCACTCATCAAATAATAAAGACTGTTACTTACTATCAGTGATCTTAAAGGAAGAACAAGCTATGGAGTATCTACATATGTCATCACTGACATAATAGTCAGATATAAAATCTTAAGCAAGAGATAGTCATGTCTATAGAAAAGGAGGATTCAAATACATTAAGCACAGTAGAGTGTTAAGAGTGCTACAACCAAAAATAACAAGGTAGATTCCATACATCTCATGACTATTTTGATCTACAAGCTCTTTTTCACATGCCTAAGCTACAATGATGCAATGGTATAGTCAAAAAATGCCTTAAGGAAAGATACATTGCAAGAACAAGGATAGATACAGACATCTTCATTATGAACAGTCAAGGCAGTGATCAATAAAGTAGCTTTTTACAAGCAAAAAAGTGAACAGAAGTACACTACAGCTGCTATATCCATCTATAGAAGTGCATCAATGATGAAGGAAGAGCAACAAAAGGTATCAGAGAGTGATCAGTCATTAGGACCACAAGCATATAATCATGCGAGAAGATCAACTGATAGTCACAACATTTAAAAGAGCAATCTACCTTACAAATGAACATCCATCCTTTAATAGGAGTAGGCAAATCACATGAAGTATAGAGTCTTAGATAATGATGATAGCAGCTTGAGGATCACTAAACTAAGCATGTAGTTGAAAGACATGATGGAAGCTCATGTTAATGGGAGACAGAGTATGGCTATACTAGAAAAAGCTCTAGAGTGCATGAAGACTAAATATCACAATCAGATTTTGGAATTTTATCAGAAATACTTGAGAGAACAGAGTAGTTTGAGAGAAGACAATCATTTAGTTCATAATGGAGGAACAACAAAATGCATGGTTAAGAATGGATAGATACAAATAGGACAGTCGCACATGAGACAGTAGTCATAATCTATCTAGGAAAAGGAGCATCAAACAAATCTGAAAATCATCCACTTCAATAGTTGAAAAGCCTAGTCTAGGCCAATGAAAATAAGATAAATATTTAGCACCTTTTGTTGTGAATAAAATGTAAAGCTGCTCATAAAGTGTTTTCACCATTGAGGTGGATGATATTCAAATAGAATGATGCCTTGAAATCTAAAGGTATTTTTCATGATACAATGTTGACAAATGCAATTATAATGCCATGTATTTAAGAAGAAGATACAAGGTTATGACAGAGAAATGTAGAGTGCTCTTCAAGGGGTTTGAGACTGCAAGATGACATCACAAGAAGCCTTTACATGCATCTAGAAGGATCATTTTAGAAAGTAAAGGACTTTTTGGAGTTGTCACTACAAGCCTATATCAGCTTGCAAGGGCAGTATAATGAGCATTAATAGTAGTAGCACATATTGCATGACAACAATCATAGAGGGTATGACAAAGGATAGAGTCCACAATAGGCAATCTAAGAGGCCAAGCAGTTAAGAGGAAACATTCATAACTATCTGATAGCAACCATTGTCAAAGAGCAGTAGGAGGAGCGAGCAACATGCACATAAAATGCATCCTGAAGAGAAGTATCATGAGCTCAGAATAGTTTAAACTGGAGCTGAATACAGTGGTGCATAGTGGATGAAGAAAAATAAGACACAATAATAGTCAGAAGCATAAAATGATAGTATAACACAATGAGATCTCATATAGGCCCTTTGAGGGCAAAGCACACTAATAAAATGAGGAGGACAATAGTACATCATGAATATAACCTTATTTTGTTAAAGAATCTTACCAAATATCATGAAACCCTTGTGCCAGTTCTAGAAGCTTTTCTTATTTTGCTTAATACAGTCAAGCAGAAGATATGTCACAAAATGCAAGCATAACCGTGTGATACAAGGAGTTCCTGTGTAGGCATAGAAAAATTTGAAACCCTTGTTTCTTTATTCTTCCATATAGGGAAGTGGGTGTCATAGAATTGTTATACTACCATGGCCGAAACAAAGGAGATTTTATGCAGGATACCCATCTTAAACCTTTCAAAGCCTCATGTCTTTCTTGGTCTTCTAGTAAAGGATGGTTTACAGTGAAGCAGAAGTATACATTTAATGCAGTCATGGCCGCAACCTAAGAGAAAGCCTTCTTCATTAAATGTATAAACCCATAAGTTTTCTTTCAAACCCTTAACAATACATCATGAGGAGATACTCAGAAATGGTGTAAGATGGAAGGAGGCATTACCATGTTTTCGTTGTAGAAGAAAGGAAGAGCCTACAAGCTGCGGGTGTTTGCTCCTTCATCACTTTCAAAAGAGCTCAAATCATATGCCATACGGCGGCCCAATGCAGAGAGGATTAAAAACTACAATAGGAAGTCAAAATGAGGAAGAAGAACTAACTATGGCCATGGCCTAAAGGTCAGTTTCTTGTAACAGAAATCAAAGAAACATCTCAAAACAATGATAAGCATACTCACCTTTCATTTCCTGTCAAAAGCAAGGAATAATATCATGGAGGGGCTTAAATAAGTTGCACAGAAATGAAGAGAAACTCAAACCCTAGTCAGCCATGGCTGCAAATAGAGCTCCAAGAGAAGTCAAAATAAAAATGATGGTATTTTTAGGGTTTCACATGCTTTTTTGATCAAAATCCCTAACCTATGAGTGGGTTATTTCCTATTTTCTTTTGACTTCCCTTTTGTTATTATTACTATCCAAAAGATCATGCCCGAGGTCAACACTTCCTGTGTTGGACCTAATGATGCTAAGGAGCCCGTGAGGGCCTTTTTTTCAAATCAAAAAGTGCCTAATGATGGAAAGATCTTTTGACCTTAAATAGTGTAATAAAATATTACATGTGCATGGATAAAGGCATAATAAGAAGACAAATGACATGAGAGAAGGGTTTGTTTTAATATCATTTATCAAGTCGACAAAAGGTCAAAAGGTGGCTTAAGAATGTCATGATAGGTATATGCATAAGGCTATACATGGATTTTACAAAGGGAAGCATTTATGCATGATGGAGGTAGGAGTTGAATGGGATGCATAAGGTATTGTCTTGTATTGATTTGATTATTGCATAAAGCAATTGTAGTAGGAGATTGCATGGTGGCAGTATATGATGAGCATTTTTAATGCATGGGGTTTTATGCATAATGGAGTTGTTCTTCCTTCCTTAATCTCAAATTACATATGGGGATATAAGGAGATTTAGAAAATGTGATGTATGTGCACAAGGGCAACAAGAGGGAGTCATAAGGATATTTATGCATATTTGTTTTGTGCATGGAATGTCATGTGGAATGACTCAGTTTATTTTTATTTTCCTTGTAGAGGGAGATATTTTTTCTCATTGATCATTGGAGTGATTAGGAATTTTGTAATTATTCCTAAGCCCTATTTTTTGCTCATATCATGCAAAATAGGCAAATGTATTGGAGTGATATTTTTCTTCTAATCATGCACGATTTTACACATGAATTAATTGTAAATAAATAATAAAGTAATACTCTATAAATTACTTTATTATTTTCCACAAGTTGTAAAATCAAAAATAGACCAAATTGTAACCAATAATAGAGTAATATTCTATTACTTTATTATTTACTCACAATTAATTTTGCTCATGCAAAATCATGCAAATTGATTAGTTGAGTTAACTAGGCCACCTAGGAGGTTTTGCATGACTTTTAGGAGTATTTTTAGGGTCCTTGGTCAAAATTTTGGTCAAACATATGGAGAGGCCCAAATTGAAGCTATTTTTGCTCAATTTGTGGTAGTTTTAGACCCTAATTTTGAGGATTTTTTAGGTTTCTCGGGAATGAGTATTTTTAGAGGTAGTTATCTGCAAGTCCATTTTTTTGCATGCCTCTTGGAGAGAGCAGACCTATATATAGTAAAGCAAAAGTTTGTTTTTGCTAGTTCTTGATTCTCATTCTGATTCAGACAGATTGGAGAATTCTTGTAGCTCACTTTTATAGTTTTATTAAGAGATGGATAGGTTATAGGTTATCTTTTGTCTTTTTGTAAAGCTTTCCTTTGTTTATTTCAGATTAGTTGAATTACCTTTCCTTTTTGTGTTGAATGTTGAAGTGATTTTGATGAAATTTTTCCGTGTTTTATTATCAAACCTTCAAAATTATTGTCTCACCTCCTTGTTACAGCATTAAAGCATATATTCATCACAAGTCTTAGGTTATGTTAACCATAAATAGTTTTTTTATGCTGTGAAAAAACCATTTCCTTCATAAAACCTATTTTCAAACCTTCCTTAGAATTATTTTTGTGATATTTATGCCAAGTCTAGATTGTGTAGAAGTCAGATTTCTGGGTAAACATTGTGAATCAAATTGCATTATTTTTATCCATATCAGGTGCATCACCATTTTACCTTTAGTATTCATTTAGTTTCTTTCTTCCCTTTTCCCAAAAAGTAAAAACATACATCTCAATAGAACATTTGAAGGGAACCAACCCATAATCTGGAGGTCTAATCTCATCATAGGGCACCCACAACCTGAGATTAGTCCCATGTTACACGGAATTGCAGTGCTATTAACCAACCTTGTATATGGGTGCAATTCCTAGTGATAACAATTTTTTCAAAAAGTTGGTGTTTCCATCAATGATAAAGGGGGAGATTGTTGGAAACTTGCTAGTAGTGTCATTGATGTCAACCTCTAGCAGGTGGTTCACTTGGTTTCCAAGTGTTTTCGAGAAAATTTGAATAAAAAGGTGTGTAGTGTGACAGAGGTGTGCTCAATGTTATGCTACACATTTCTTTAAGGTTGAAGATATGCTTGTGCAGTTTGGAAGTGATGATCAGAGGTGTTTAGAGGTGTTATATCTAGAGTTTCAGGTTCTTGATCATGTGGAAATGAAAGATGTGCTTTAGTAGAGTGTTTTAATTGTGAAGAAGGTTGTCTAGGAGAAATGAGATTGCTCAGCATTTCTCCACATTGAGGTTTCTTGTCTTTTGGATCTGGGAATGTGCTTATACTATCTATATCTACTTTCCCTTGAAGTTTCTAGTGTTGGGATGCTCCACAAACTCAGTTATTGTGTTGGAGTTCAATAGTAGTCCATCCTGATATGCAGAATGAAAACATTCTTTGTTCCAGGTAGTTGCATCAGTATTGTAGGAGATCATGATTATGCTAGAATATTCTAGAAAGATGTGTAGATGCTGTGGAACACTTCTTTGTGGTCTGCATGATGTTTTTGGACTTGGAGAGGTGTGTATGAGGTCACTTGTAGTGTTTGTTCAGGTTTGGCTGACCTAGCATGCTAGTGCTATTTGTAGAGGTACCTCATGGATTGTGGATGTGATGAGCAGTATGGTGATATAGATTTGAGTCTTAGTTAGCCCTTGACATGGTCCACCTTCACTTCTTTCCACCATGGAAGTGTTTGGTGCTGACCTATTTCGGTGTTGCACATTTGAGGTGCACATGTTTCATTAAGGCCAGCCTAATTGAGATTGTTTAGGTCGTGGATGGTATAAATGCAAGGTGAAGGTTGAGTGGAGTGTTGTAGAGAAGATGAGGTGAATTTGAATCGAGGTTGGTGAATTGAGTGTGAGCTTAAATGCTTATGACTCCTAGATGCAGTGAGCAGAAGGTATCTACATTTCAGTTTGTTTGAAGTTTTTGGAGGTAGTGAGATGAAGGTTGTGGATGGCATAAAGTTGCTGTGGTGGATTTATCCTGTTGTTATGAGATAGTGAATCTCTTTGTAACAATCATTTTCTATTCTTCTCTCTTCTGGACAGTGAGTCCTTCTAGCAATGAGACTTTCTTTTGGGTAGTGAGCCCTTAGTAGTGAGCCTACTTGTATTCAGTGTTGCTATTCATATATCTATGAGCTAATCCTCACTGTGATTTTTTCCTTCTTGGGTTTTCCATGTAAATCTGGTGTTCTTATATGTTTAGATGTGTTTGAATTAATGCTTCATATGTTTACATTTTGCTAATGCATAATAAGAGTTTGAATATTGGAATAATATTAAGGGTTTAATACTTTAATGTACAACTGATTCACCCCCCCTCTCAATTGTCCTGTGCATGCTAACAATTCCAGAGCAAATACACTCACTATGAAAGTTTGTTGAATGGTCATGAATCCTTGTGTTATCTCAGGACAGTAAAAAGTTTCTTGTGTCAAGAATAAAGAAATGCATTTAATATGGAGCACCTAGGGTAGGTGTGAAGCATATTTAATCCCTACTTGATCAAAAGTGATCTCATTTGAATGATATCAAGTTTGTGCAAGAGCTAAGGAAGAGAAGAAGGTTTTCAGTGAATCTTGCGTGCAAACCCTAACGACAACATTCATAGGTGTCGACACCCAAAAATGTCCACCTTGTCACAATATTGCATCATTTAAGCATTTTTGTCTTAAGCACCTATAGTGTCACTTAACCTAGCATTTTCCTCTAATAAATTAAATAAATATGACATTTATTTAATTTAATCCCATCCTTCACATTATTAAATAAATAAATTTTATTTATTTATTTAATCCCCCCTTCCTCTTAAATAAAATAAAATAAATATTTTAGTTTATTTTATTTATCACTTTTATCCTCATATTTCCTCATAATTTAAATAATATTAAATGATTTAAATTATCGAGCCCGCCTTCCATCTTTGTCTCTCAAGTTAACTTGATTCACTTTCTAATTCATCTCCCAAATCATCCATCCTCCTTCCATTTTTCTCTCCCAAGTTGCATAGCAACTTTCCAATTCAATTATCACTCATGAAATTGAAACTTTATCCTTCCATTTTCTCACAATGCTCTATAAATTGATCTATTTCCAAGCCATTTGGCATGGATGAATATTCAAGCACCATCACTCTGCCAAAATTCCTCCTCATCCATCACCTACCTTCCTTCTTCTCATCAAATCTTTACCCTATCCAACGTTCTGCTACGAATGTGAATTGATCAACATCCAATTAGATACATCAATTTGACATGCATGCATCAATTATTCAAGGTATCAAGTACGCAAAAGGTTTGGATTGAAAGGTAATTGCATGCATTGTTTTATCTTTGTTTTTATCCAAATTTTACCATCTACAAAATGGCACGCCCGGTGGGATAGACTCATTAGTTTTCACAAGTTTTTATTACAAAAAATTGTACCATTTAACCCCTGTTGTCAAGTTTTGTAGGAAATTCATCACAGGGAGTCGTCAGGACAAAAATAGATTGTGCCATCATGTTTGGGAGGCCGATTTCATGTTTATTGACTATAAATTTGCATATGTTTCATCACATTAGAATTTTTTGTAAAAAAATGAATTTTTTAAAAAGTTTGGCAGCCATACTATACGGATCCATATAGTCTGTACAGTACAGAGCTACCATTTGGGGTCTACATGCATACTATATCCTTTAGGCAATGTGTTGGGTGATCGGGTGGATTTATCACAGTGTGGTTTTGCTTGATTTGTAGGGTTTGATTTCTCAGTCGACTCATCTCAACACCTCCTTTTGACCTCAGCATTTAAATCCTAAACATAACAACCTAAATCAGTCGCCACTAAGACTCTGAGTCAATATTTCTTGGGTCACCATCTCTACTTTTTCTTAGTGACTATGCAGAAGGAACCACTGTTCAAATACTTGATATGTCACCGTTGCCCCCATTGAAACCTTCGACCACCTCATCTCCACCTATCGCCACTGTGTCTAGGTCACTTTTTGACCAAACCCAAGTCAACGCCACTTTAAAACCATTACCTCCAAATAGTCCATCAACCAACACCTAATCGCAGTCTTGAAACCTAGTCACAGTCTTGAAATGTCTCAAGCAGTCTGTAGACCAACACCTCAAATAGGTCGGTCGCCATCCCTAAGACTGACCCCCGCCACCTGTCTTGCAAGCATAGTCATTGTTGAAGTTAACCACTGCTAAAACCTAGCACTTTGACCTATTCTTAAGCCCATAGCTTCATTGACTTTTGAAACTCGACCACTTCACATTTTAAACCTTCAACCGGCCACCAAACTCCAAATATCAACCCTCATACCTTCCTCGTCGATGCTTCCTCTAGTGATGCCAGTTGGTTGTTGTCTTAGGTCAGCATGCTAAAAATTAAGTATAAACTATAATGGTCAAGGTTAATGGTTGGCAGATAGTTAGCAATCGGCAGTAAACATTAAGTATAAGCAATAATGCAATTAAGTATGTCGACATTATAGTCTAAGTTTTGGGTTTTGGGTTTTTGAGTCTAAAGCTTTTTTTAAGGGGGCTGAGGGTTAGCCCAAAATTTTAATACATAGAACAATATTTGTCTGGTTTCTAATTATAACATGTAATCACACCATTGGCCAATCAATTAGTCAACCTTCAATTAAAAAAGTCAAACCAGTCAACAAGTCAACCCTTCATCTTCAAACTTGCCATAAGGGGGGTATATTTTTCTTTTTGCTATAACTTTTGCATACGACATCGGATTTTCATGCAGAAGGACTCATCAGAAAGGTAAGAAGATGAACTTCATAGTTATAAAGGTTTTGGCAAGTAATTTTATCATCTCATTAGGTAATTTCTCTGTCAAACATCAGCTTCATCTTAAACTTCAATTGATCATATTTTGAGTAAAACACATCCAAATTTAATGAATTTTTTTTAAAAATTACGTAGAATCATTTGAATTTTCTGTTTATGCACTCTGTTTTTCTATATCAGATCATTGGTTTCAGATTTTTAATAGATTGTTTTTTCTGGAAACTAATAATTTATGTGTATAGCTTTTCCAAAAATGTGTGTCAAAGAATGGAGGCAAACAAAATACTGACCTATTTTCTGCAGATCCGAGCGGTCAAAGGATTTATCTTTTACCACTAGAGTAGGCACATTTAGATTTGGTGTTTAAAATTAACTTTGTCTACTTCGTTCCTGCTTTTCTTTATTTGTTTGCTTATCTAGTTTGACTGTAACCCGATTTAGCAATAGAAGTATCCTCTCCCCCTGCCTATCCAACAGATCTGGGGTGCAAGAGAAACTGTTGCTAACTCTAGAGGGACTACCTTCCCACTATGAGAAGGTGTACAACCCAATCAAAAATGGGCTAAAGCCAAGCCATTCCAAGCCGCTATATAAATAATGCATTTGTGTTGAAAGTCGCAAACGACGGGTGTTGTTCCGCTATACCGACAAATGTTTCCCCCAAAACCCTGTAGAGCCTAACCTCTCTAGGCTGGGAATCCTCCTTAATGGAGCAAATCACCAAATGTATATCCACCTGAATGGAAACCCTAACTAGAAACCTCTGTGTAGCAGCCGAAAACCCCTATTTGTTGGTACAAGAGGATAGTTGATTAGGCCTCTGATAGTCGTCCCACATTTTTGTAGCTTATGGCAAAGATAGCAAGGTACCTCAAGATCTATGTGTCTTGAGGACCTGGAACTTGGTGTGCCTGAGAAGTGAGTGCATTGTAAGGGGGAGCCCATGCCCCAAGTTCTTGGAGCTATACACCATAAGTAGACGTGGCTAGGGAAACCCAAGTGGGAACCCAACAAATACTATCCTTGCCTAGCCTAGGGTGTACACATTGATCATTGTGTTTGGTGTACATGCATGTATATGTGAGATCTTGTGTTTGATATCACTACATCATCATCAACCTACTTATCATAACACATATCCCAATCATTACACTTCATCCAATCCTTCCAAACCAAATCATCCTAGTCATTCAATCAACCACATCCCAATCAACCCAAGTCATCTAACCTCATCATTACACATTTTCCTCTTTCTAATCCAATCTACATTCATCCTACACCATGTCGACATTAGAGGACCTAGCGCAAGAGATCATTCACATACTTCACCAAGTTCAAATAAGCCAATCACCTCTAAGCCAACAAATGATTCAATCTATCCATGACATGTTCCAAAAACTTCAAGCAAACCAATCCCCACAAATGTAGCACCTCATAGCACAAATCCAACACATTGTAGCCATTTTCCAATCACAAACCCCACATCATCATCCCTTATTCATTCAACACCAACCAATTCCACCTCATTCATATGTGGCATCCCCTTCCATTTCACACCAATCTAATCCATCCACATATCATAACAATTCCACATCAACATATTTTATTCCTTATCAATCTAATCCATCCACATTTCAAATTACTTCCATGTCACCTTATCCTATACCTTCCCATAAAAATGCCACATCACCATACCCTACTTCTTCCAATATCAACCATTGTCTATAACAACCCATACCCCAAGATCTTGTACCTACACATCCTACCATTTCATCTCTTCATCAAACCCATTCACAAGACTATCAATGGCCCCCACAACATGAACATGCAAGTCCAAATGGCCCTTTGTACATAAACCAAGTGAACCCAAGTCCACTCTTGCAGCAAGACTTAATAGACTTAAGTCCACCTGTACTACAAGACCTAATAACCTTCAACTCAAGTCTAAGCAACCCTTTATACATAAATCAAGTATCCTTAAGTCTGTCTATGCTACAAGATTTAATAGCCTTTGACGAGGGAGATACCAACCTAGAGCAAGCATTGTATGAACATCCTCCATCACCATCTGATCACATGCTAATACATGATCCTACTAGTCCCATTTTGGCACCATCATGTGATCCCATTCCTAGTCTATTGACCCATCAACCATCTAATCCATCTAGTCCTACTATGTCCCCTTCCAATCCTAATTCCAATCCAGCCAAGCACATTATCCCTTCATCCAATCCAAATTCTAACCCATCTAGTCCTACTATCCCTCCATCTAATCCTATTTCCAATCTATCCAAGCACATTATCCCTTCATTCAATCCAAATCCCAATCCATCTAACTTCATTATCCTTCTATCCAATCCAAATCCTACTTCTATACCTACAACACCATCCACCATTGTCATTCATCCCTTATATTGTCCATTTACCCATACCCTATAAAAGGATGTGATTTATTGGTTGTTAGTATGGAATAGACCATCCCCATGTCAAACACTCACTCATGAGCCTATCGAAGAGCTTCCAAATGCCATGATTACTCCAACCCCATCATGTGACCAACAAGCCATCGACCTTATTGAAGAGCCTCCTATCATAAGTCCTAGTCAAAGTTCATCATACTCTCTTACGGATGAATAACAAGAACCCATCAAAATCATCCAAGAGCCTTCTATTGTCATCCAAACAATCCAAGAGGTACATCAAGAACATAATCCTAATCACATTAAAACATTAGTCCCTAATCCGAGTCAAGATCAAATCCCCTACATTCCACCCATCCTCCCCATCCATAACATCTACCTTTTCCATGATCAAGATGATATTACTAGTGAAGAAGCTATCCATGAGAACCTTGATCTCATACCCATCCATGAGCAAGATCTCCAAATTGCTTTTATCCATCCTCCATCTAGCCCTAATGAGACAACTTCCACTTTTCATAATGAGACATGTGCCTCCCAAGAACACATAAGCATTGAAGATCAAACATATACCTTGGATCATAATGCATATAAGCAAGATCCTAATGATCCTTCCACATCCACCATCAACTCCATTTCAAATCCACCATCATATCCACTTGATCTTACCACCTTCATGTTGCAAATATGTGCTTATGATGTGTTGTCATTGGTGTCAACATATCTCTTTGTCAAAGACAGTGAAGATAGTGTAGTTCAATAAAGTAGATTGCTTCGCATTCCCAGTGAGAAGAAAATTAGAGTCTATAGATTTAAGGGTTTTGTAGAGGATTGTCTGAAGTTGCTCTAGTTAAGATTTGAGAGGTCCACATGGAGGATTGGTGAAGTTATGGCCATCTAAGTAGAATCGGGTTTTACAATTGTTCAGAGGTAACAGAGTGACAGGAATTTGGTCTGAATTGCTCCGCATTGGAATATTATGGTCTGCGATTCTAGAGGTATGTTTGGGATGTTGGTGTGTATCCTCAACTCAAGTGGTTTGTGGTTTGGAGGTCTGCAAGCAATCTTATTAGTGTGACAGTCATGACATATAATGTTCTTAAGTTCTCGTATGAAGATGCAAGTGATTCTGGTGATTTAAGGTGGTGTGGTTGTTCTTGTTGATTTCATTGTGCTTGTGGAGGTCTCTAGATCATGTGCCTATTGTGTTGGTGGTCTGCATCGAGGATTGAGCTCGTAGTTGAAGATTTCTCCTTGGGTGTTGTTGTTCTTGCTAGTTTTGGCCGACTAGATGCTTCGTGCATGTTGCGGATGATCTAAGAGAAGTTATATGGAGCGTGGCATGTTGTTTAAGAAAGATTTGAGTCCTAGCTATGTTTGGCCGATAGTGTAGTGGTCCACATGTAGCATTTTGTATTAAGTCAAGTCTTGTGATTGTAATTGCTTGTAATGCCTATCTTGGAGAATGTTCCAGATAGATGATTGTAAGGCCGACTTTGATGTTCATTCCAAAGTTTATGTCATGTATAAATAAGTGTAATGAAGTCATGTAAATGTGCCAAAGTGTGTGAAGATGCAAAGGTAGAGAAGAAGTGTTTGGGGGTAGAGCAGAGGTGTTGTGAGCTTCAATGGAACTGAACTTTGGCATGGAGAAGATGTTGTTTCTTAGTTCAACCTTTCAGTGTTAATCATGTGAATGTTTTTGTAGACAATGAGTCTCTTGGAGTAGTGAGCTCTGGGCAGTGTGCCCGAAGGCAGGTGCCTTCCCATTTTTCTATTCTTTTAATAGAGAATAAATCTTGTGGGTTAACCCCCACCGTGGTTTTTCCCTTAACCGAGTTTCCACGTAAAAATCCTGGTGTTATGTGTGTTGATTGTGTTTCTGCTCATGTCTTGTTGATTCATGATTTCATGGTTATTTCATTAATTTGTTAATAAGTAAAGAAGATTAAATGCAGCAAAAAGATAAAATTTTGTGACAACTGATTCACCCGCCCTCTTAGTTGTCTGCCCTAATTTCAACAATTGGTATCAGAGCAAGGTTCCTTGGAAGAAGTTTAATAGCTTGAGGAAGATCTGTGAAGGTGTTTCAATGGGTTCATTTAGGTATTCTGATGGCATCAATGAACAACTTCAAGTTGCTTTAGAAGATCTTGATCAGTCCAAAGCAGAAGTCAAAGAATTGCAAGAGAACCTTAAAGATGTTGAGGATTTCATTTAGACTTTAAAAGGGAAACTAAGCAAATCTATGGAAAAGATGAAGGAGCTACTTCAATAGTTAGCAAATCAGAAGGAAGACAATGGCATGGATGAGGCTCTAAAGGAGAAGACAAAGGGGTGTGAGAAGCTGGAAAAAGAAGTTGTCCTAAAACATGAGATGTAATTCAGGGTGATGAGGCTAACCAAGGAAATCAAGGAAAGGAAGAAGACTGAAAAAAACCTAAATCAATCTCTAAAAGAAAGAACAGAAGAGTGCTACAGATTGGACAGAATAATTGGCCATCTAGAGTCTGATCTACAAGAAACCAGGTATAATGAGTTTGAATAACTTGAAAGGCAAATTGTCACTCTCAAACATGACCTAGAAGCTGCAAATGAATACAAAGAGATGTTCAAGATAAGCTCAGCTAAAGTTGAGGTGCTACTTGATAGTTAGAAGAAGGTAGATGATAAGCATGGTCTGGGATATGAGAAAGGTGAAAGCTCTGGATCCAATCAAAGAAATTTTGAATCAAGAAATCAGAGAAATAGACCTAGAAGACCTCTGATTAGACAGCCTAATGCTCAAAGGTATCCATCCTTCAATAGAAATTGTTTCAATTGCAATAAATTTGGTCATAGAGCTACTCAATGGAGAAGTAGAGTGAATCAAAGTGGTCCATCCTTCTCCAATCAATGCTTTAATTGTAAAAGGTATGGTCATAGATCCAATGAATGCAGAAGTATGATGATGAATAACTCTAACAACAGAGGAAATGTCAATTCTTTCAATGGCAAATGTTTTACATGCAATAGATTTGGACACATGGCTAATCAGTCTAGATCAAGAGGAAATCAAGTAAATAAGCAAAGAAATGTTGCGTGCTTTAATTGCAATAGATCTGGTCATATTGCAAGATTCTGCAGAAGTAGGAATGTTGATAGAAAAGGTCCAACAAATAGAAACCAGAATGTGCAGAGACAAGATAAAGGCAAGGGCAAAGTAGATGTGAATAAGATCTAGAATGAAATGAAAAAAACATGGGTGAAGAAAGGTGTAATGAATGATGGTGATAAGTCCACACTAGAATCCGGTGCTAGTAATTCCTCCAGGAATTGAAATAGGAGCTCTAGCTCAGGGGGAGTTGCATTGAAAATCTAATTCCCCCTGCTAGTAAGTGGGTGCCTAAATCTGGCATGATGAGAGAAGATAGAACAGCCTATTGTAAATCGTCTGAAAGAATTTTTGGAAGAAAAGAGGTTGATGTGGCAACTTACAGAGCAATCTATGAGAAACTGTATCAAGAAACAGGGTATCTGAAAGAGTTAGGGCAAAAGCATTTATTACATCAAAAGTAGGTGTGTTGGTGGAAAACTGGAAGAATCAGAGATTGTTGCCAAGGTGCTTGGATCCTTACCTACTTCATACAAGCACATAGTTGTTGCTATTGAGGAGATCAGGACTGTGATAGATGTTACAAGGGATCAGTTGGTTGGCAAGCTTTTAGCATTTGAAATGAGTAAGTTTGGTGATTCTCTTCCTAAATTAGAATCTGCATTTAAATCCAGTGTTTTCAGAAAGCAAAGATTTGATCTAGGTGAAAGCTCTTTAGTTATGAGAAGGCAAGGAAGGAACTTGAAGAAGATGAATCTGAGCTTGAAGAACTTGTAGCCTTTTTTGCCAAAATATTACCAAGAGGATCCAGTAAGTATGAAGGAAAGTTGCCTTTCAAATGTTTTGCTTGTAACAAGATTGGTGATTTTGCTTCAAGATGTTTGGAGAGGGTTTCAAAGCCAAACCCTAACAGACCTAGGGTTCAGAAGAAATGCTACTATGTCCAAGAAGCTACTGATGAAGGAGTCACATATGATGAATCTAATATGGGAAGTACCTCTAGAAGTGAATGGGTGTTCATTGCTATCAAAGAAGAAGATCTGATGCCTACTGAATTTGCTAGTTGTGTGAATGTGGAAAGTGCCTTGGCTACTCAGGTTGAAGAAAAGGTTGAATAGGTGATTGACAGTGGATGTTCTCATCATATGACTGGTGATAAAAGAAAGTATGTAAGTTTGGAAAGATATGAAGGTGGAATTGTGAAGATTAGAGACAATTCAGATGGTAGAATTTGTGGCAGAGGATCCAACTCTCTTGATGGATGGAAAATATAGAATTTTGGGAAGCTTCATAATTGAGATTGCATCTGGTACACAGACTAGAGGTTGTGAGAGATCTTCCAAAGCTTGTGAAACCTGCTAATTACATGTGTAAGGAATGTTAGTTGGGCAAACAAAATAGAGCTATATTCAAAAGCAAAGAACAATTTTTAAATGGATTGTTGGAACTTATGCACACTGATTTGTGTGGTCTTGCCAGAGTTAGGAGTTTGCAAAGAGAGAGATACTTTATGTTGCTAATTGATGATTACTCCCAAATGATGTGGGTCACTTTCTTGACAGAGAATTCAGAGGCTCTTGATAGATTCAAGTTGTTCAAGGCTATGGTGGAGAAAGAGATTGGTTTCTTGGTTGAGCAAAACGTAGGAGGCAATATCTCTGTCTACTACAGAGGCAGAGTATATAGCAGCAACAAGTAATTATACTTAGGTTTTGTGGATGAAGCAAATGTTGAAGGATATCAAAATTGTGTTTGAAGAGCCTATTACAATCTTCTGTTAATTTAAGTGCAATAAACATCTCAAAGAATCTAGTGTTGCATTCAAAGACAAAGTACATAGCCATCAAGTTTCACTTTTTGAGAGAGAAGGTAAATGAGAATGAAGTCAAATTGGAGTTTGTTTCTTCAAAGGATCAGATTGCGGATATCTTCACTAAGCCTCTACCTAAGGATAGTTTTGAGTATCTTAGAGTGAAGCTAGGGTTTATTACCCCTCTTGTTCAGAACTAAGGTGCACTAGTGTGCATCAGTTCAGTAGAACTCACAGTCATATCTTGTGATTTGGATTGGTGTTAAGGGGATGCTACTCAGGGGGAGTAGTCAGTATGTTAATTCTGGAGTTTAGTTTGGTTTTATCTAAGAAAAAAAAAGGGGGAGAGATGATTACAAATATGTGCCCTTTGTCATTGATGTTAAAGGGGGAGAGAAGTCATGTGAAAAACTCAGAAGTAAGTAGTTGCTGGTAAAAGGGGGAGAAGTGAAGAAAGTGGTTGTAGGTGTGATAAGAGAAAGGGGAAGAAGTCCTTGTCTTGATGGTTGAATCAGTTTTTCACATCATATGTTGCCATCAATGACAAAGGGGGAGATTGTTGCAAATATGTGCCTATGATGTGTTGTCATTGATGTCAACATATCTCTTTGTCAGAGACAGTGAAGATAGTGCAATTCAGTAAAGTAGATTACTCCACATTCCTAGTGAAATGAAGATCAGAGTCTACAGATTTAAGGGTTTTATAGAGGATTGTCTGAAGTTGCTCCATTTAAGATTTGAGAGGTCCACATGGAGGATTGGTGAAGTTATGGCCATCTAAGTAGAATTAGGTTTTGCAGTTGTTTAGAGGTAACAGAGTGATAGGAATTTGGTCTGAATTGCTCCGCATTGGAATATTATGGTCTGTGGTTCTATAGGTATGTTTGGGATGTTGGTGTGTATCTTCAACTCAAGTGGTTCATGGTTTGGAGGTCCCCAAGCAATCTTTCTAGTGTGAAAGTCATGACAGTTAGTGTTCTTAAGTTCTCGTATGAAGATGCAAGTGATTCTGGTGATTTGAGGTGGTGCGGTTGTTCTTTTTGATTTCATTGTGCTTGTGAAGGTCTTTGGATTGTGTGCCTATTGTGTCAGTGGTCTGCATTGAGGATTGAGCTTGTAGTTGAAGATTTCTCCTTGGGTGTTGTTCTTTCCAGTTTTGGCCGACTGGATGCTTCATGCATGTTGTGGATGATCTAAGAGAAGTTCTATGGAGTGTGGCATGTTGTTCAAGGAAGATTTGAGTCCCAACTATGTTTTGGCTGACACTGTAGTGGTCCACATGTAGCATTTTGTATTAAGTCAAGTCTTGTGATTGCAATTGCTTGTAATGCCTATCTTGGAGAATGTTCCAGATAGATGATTGTAAGGTTGACTTTGATGTTCATTCAAAAGTTGATTTCATGTATAAATAAGTGTAATGAAGTTGTGTAAATGTTCCCAAGTGTGTGAAGATGCAGAGGTAGCAAAGAAGTGTTTGGGGGTAGAGTAGAGGTGTTGTGAGCTTCAATGGAACTGAACCTTGGCATGGAGAAGATGTTATTTCTCAGTTCAACCTTTCAGTGTTAATCATGTGAATGTTTTTGTAGATAGTGAGTCTCTTGGAGTAGTGAGCTCTGGGTAGTGTGCCCGAAGGCAGGTCCCTTCCCATTTTTCTATTCCTTTAATAGAGAATAAATCTTGTGGGTTAACCCCCACCATGGTTTTTCCCATGACCAGGTTTCCATGTAAAAATCTTGGTGTTATGTGTGTTGATTGTGTTTCTACTCATGTCTTGTTGATTTATGCTTTCATGGTTATATCATAAATCTATTAATAAGTGATAAAGAAGATTAAATGCAGCAAAAAGATAAAGTTTTGTGACAACTGATTCGCACCCCCCCTCTCAGTTGTCTTCCCTAATTTCAACACTTCATCCATGAGTGTTCCTCCTTAAAACACCAACAACCTTTATCCACTTCACCTTCTCCATCCAATAAGGAACTTATGTCTAGTGTTCTATGTACACCTAGTCCCATAGTCAATCACATCCTCCAAAACATGAACTATCAAGGTAAGGGTTTAGGCCCTCTTGAACAAGGTATTTTGGAGCCAATCCATGTCAAGGTTTCTCCGCACTCATTTGGCCTTGGATACACACCCCAAAGACAAAAATCTAACGATGTTGATAATTCCTCCATCCATCCTAAATCCACCTCTTTCCATCACAAATCCCATCATCTTACAAATGTCAAAAGCATGTGATCATTCACCTTCAACCATCCACTTTGCCTCCATTACTTCCAACTCCTAACATCCCTCCATCCACTTTGCCTCCACTACTTCCAAAACCTTACTATCCATCCATCCATAAGCCCTCTAAAAACCCTAATCATGACCAACAAATGCACACATTGTCTAAACATGGAGCTTCCACCAACCCTACTTCCACCATACCCATGGGATTCAAAAACAAAAATTTGGATGCCTCTACCTATAAAGTGAAAAATCCTATGAATCCTAATGCCTTAGGGCACAAAAGCCAAGAATCAAAGAAAAATCTATCTCAAAAGCTGCATACACCCACACAGCTCAAAGCAAATATGAAAAAGGTGTGGGTCCCCAAGCAACTAGTAATTACCTCAAAGATGCACAAAAGCTGCATATATCCAAACCCATACCTCCACAAGCAAAGATGGTATGGGTCCCTAAGAAAAAAGAAGCAATCAAGTCTAATAAGGCATCCACCTCTCAAAAATCCCAACCATCCTCTTCCATCCATTCCCTCCAAAAGTCCCATATTCCATCCCACATGAAAAGAAAAAATCATAAAAAAACTAAGTCCATGGGGTCCCTAAATGCCTAAATCACCCATCTCCTAACTAAACAACACCATTGCTTCCTACACCACCTTTTCATCAAAAGCTTCAACGTTTATCATGGTGTGTGCAACCGTTGGTCATGCTTTTGTTCCATTCCCCATCATTCCCACATACCTCCATCTCCCCATCCTTCATTCACTATCCTACATATCTCCCCCATCACTTCCCTATGGTCCATGCTTTTGCATAAACCTTCTGTCCAACCTCCATCCATAAGTCCTACATAATCCACATCATGCTCCACTATCATTCCCATCATAATACACTATCGCACATTTCATAATCTTCTATCTACCTATTCCATCTACCCCTTTCATGCAACCTCCCTTACGAACATCTATTAGCGCACTTGACATGATCCATACGATGACATCCATCTAGCGGGACTATCACCTTTCATGGAACTAGACACTTGAGTTCCTCGCATCCATATCCACCTTTTCCCATCCAAAAAAGTCAAAAATAAAAGAAAAAATAAAAAAGACAAAAAATAAAAATAAAAATAAAAAATAGAAAAAAATGAAAAAGAAAGTAAAGAGAAATCTCTTTGTCCAATGGTGAAAACCTAGTAAATAGGCGCCTTAGATAAGTACCATGATTAAAACCTAGCAAATAGGTGTCATGTGTAAGTTTGATCTTCTATGTTACCTACACTTGGGGGCACCTTGTTTCATCCACCATATCATTTTTAGCCTATCTTACTATACCACCATCCTATTATCCTTATCCATTACACCTGCATGTACTGATCATATTGAGTCCATTCCTCCCTTCCTCATCTTGATCTTGATAAAGATTAGGGACAAAATGTTGAAGCATGCTTTAGTTATCTCTTGATGTACTCCATCCTATACAAACCAATCCATCCTATCATCCCATCATTATACTCTTGTCCTTAGCCATCTTTCTATCATCCCATTGTCATAAGCCTAATCCTAGCACGAGTCATATTGTCAACAGTGTTGTCATGAAAAATCCCAAGTATTGCACCTAGAATGGGGCATGTTATTCCTATGCAACATAGTCTTTGAGATCACATCCTAGCTCTCTTATGCATACATCCAATGTCACCTATCCTCTTATCCAATCATTTATCATGAGTCTTCCTTTCCATCCCTTACTGCCCATCCTTTTATCCATTCATCTTAATCCATCCTATATCCTTTCTTGCACCTAGACTTGGTTTTCTCCCTTGTCATTGGTATCTAGCACAAAAGGCTATCCAAATTTTAAATCCATTGACATCCCAAAACATATTAAAAAACAACAAAAAAAACATAAACTGTCCTTAAAAAATCCCAAAAAATCATAAATTGTCCTAAAAAAATCCAAAAAATCATATAAAATGCCCTGAAAAAATCTTAAAAAATCATAAAAAGCCCTAAAAAAACACAAAAAATCATAAAAACCCTGAAAAAATCACAAAAAGTCCTTAAAAAAATACAAAAAAAATCATAAAATCCAACAAAAATCCAAACAATTATCGAAGTGATTCATCAAAATCAATCAAATCATTCAATCACTAAATCCAATCATCAAAAATCAACCCTTCAACTCAATGTCAAATCATTTCAATTAACCAAATCAGCAATCAAATCATCTAATCTAATCATTAACATCACATCATCAAATCAAAATCAAATTAAATACCATCAATAACATCTTCTAATCAAATCACTCCAAACCATCAAATCATTCAAATCAATCTATCAAATCACTTCTTCCACCACTCCTTCCAATCAAATCAAACCTATCAAATCAAAGCAAATCAATTCAAACAATCAAAATCACATCAATCCTATATCTCATCAAACATCCAATCAATTCTAATCAATCAATAACCTGATCAATCAATCCACCTTTCATCATCTCATCAATAAAACACCAATCAAGAACTACATATCATATCTATTGTTAAGTTCCTTGATCCCATGGATACGGGTATGTAGGCAATTTGGAGTATGAAGGAGGTATCCAGATTCAGACACAAGGTGATATTCCTCTCTCTTCTTTTATTAGCTTCATCTATCTATCATTTCTTCTATCATTAAATCAAACCAATCCAATCCAATCAAATCAAATCATCATCATCATCAATCCTTCAAATCAATCATTCTAATCAAAATCACATCAATCCCATCTCATCAAACATCTAGTCAATCAAAAACAATAACAATCAATCCACCACCCGCCCAATCTATGCTTTTCCATCATCATTAAACATTATCAGAACTACATCTCATCTCTATCGTTAAGTGCCTTGATCCCATGGATACAAGGTATGTAGGCAATTTGGGTTATGAAGGAAGTGTCCAGATTTAGGCACAGGCGATATTCCTCTTTCTTCTCTCATCATCTTCTTCTATCATCTATCTTCATCAATTCCTCAATCTTTCAAAACAATTCTTCCAATCAATTCTTCAATCACTTCTCTCATTCATCAATCATCCATCCAATAAACTCAAATGCAAAATCATTCCTTCAATCCATATCAGTCAAGTCAATCAAGCTTGTCAAATTGTCCAATTGCATCAATGGTCTTGATCCTATCCTTGTTGTAAACCTGATCAATCATCAATGAATCATCATCCTTGTGTTGATCTAGGGATATATCATTCCCTGCCATGACAACGCTATCCTTATCTATCATCATCATCAATCAATCAGCAATTAATCATTGGTTTACATCTTGATAGGGGCAATACCTTGTTTGTTTTTGAATCATTTGTGCATGCTCGCTTGCTTGCTTGTGTGTGTTATCATTTTTGCATTTGCATTTATATCTACCCTGCTAATATTCATATCTTGTATCTAGACAAGGTTGTATTACGCTGGGACATGAGAGACATCGTCACCTTGGTCCTTATACCTTGGTGCATAACATCTCATGCTAAATCAAACATATGGTTGCTCACCTTCCTTGCAACATAACACATCATCCTTTCTTATATCCATTCCCTAATCTTTTTCTTTTATCCAACTCGCCTATCCTCTTGAGGGGGCATCATCATCCTATCATTTCATCCTCCTCCTATCATTCCATCACTATCCTATCTTTCTGTCATCCATTCTTTTTCTTCTATCCATATCTTAGCTTCTTTGAAATGATGTTACTCGACACAAATCTCATCATCTCAAAGAGGGGCAAAATGTAGACACCCAAAAATGTCCAACTTGTCACAAAATTGTATCATTTAAGCATTTTTTCCCTAAGCACCTATATCGTCACTTAACCTATCATTTTCCTCTAATAAATTAAATAAATATGACATTTATTTTATTTAATCCCATCCTTCACATTATTAAATAAACAAATTTTATTTATTTATTTAATCCCCCTTCCTCTTAAATTAAATAAAATAAATATTTTATTTTATTTTATTTATCACTTTTAATCCTCACATTTCTTCATAATTTAAATAATATTAAATTATTTAAATTATTGAGCCCACCTTCCATCTTTGGCTCTCGAGATGACTCTAATTATCTCTCAAGTTAACTTGATTCACTTTCTAATTCATCTCCCAAATCATTCATCAACCTTCCATTTTTCTCTCCCAAGTTGCATAGCAACTTTCCAATTCAATTATCACTCACGAAATGGAAACTTTATCCTTCCATTTTCTCATTATGCTCTATAAATTGATCCATTTCCAAGACATTTGGAAAGGATGAATCTTCAAGCACCGTCACTCTGCCTAAATTCCTCCTCATCCATCACCTACCTTCCTTCTTCTCACCAAATCTTTACCCTATCCAACATTATGCTGTGAATGTGAAGCGATCAACATCTAATCAGACACATCAATTCAACATGCATGCATCAATTATTCAAGGTATCAAGTATGCGGAAGGTTTGGATTGAAAGGTAATCGCATGCATTGTTTTATCTTTGTTTTTATCCAAATTTTACCATCTACAATAGGTATTTCTTAGATTTTCTTGCAAAACCATGGTTTTAAAAGGAAGTATCATGACAACACCTATGGTTATTGACATTGTGGAAAGACCAAGGTCAAAATTCAAGAAACACTCATACAAATCTACTGAGACAAACAAAGATGGAGCATTTTCCCATGTTCCTATCAATGTGTTGCATACATAGGATGTCCGCATCTATATTCATTCATAGCTAGATGAGTACAATCATTTGAAGTTGGAACAATTCCGAAGTAATCATCTCTTGGGTGACAACTTTCATCTCAAGTCAGAGTATGCAAATGTAGAGGCAAAATGAATACATGTATGGAAGGGTTTTCCCAATTTTTTCTATGAAGATGATTAGGTTAGAATTGCTTTGAGTTGGATAAATGAAGATTTCTTTTGTCTTAATCAACCCCACATGATCACAAAGGAAGCTATCAGAGTTGTGATTGGATTGTGCTCCTTCGGAGCTATGCAAGCACTAAAGGCAGTGAAGAATGAAGAGGTTATGAAGCTTACAAGAGAAAAATTTGACAAAAGAACCCTAACTATGGATGACATCATTGACCTAGGGGTTTGGTATGCCACGATGGGCATTGCATACAAGGTTTATCACACAAATAGAGAAGGGTCTGCTATTACCACTACCATCTACACTGCTCTTCAAATGGTAAAGGAAGGAAAGGATTGTGATCTTTGTGAGCTCTTGCGACAACAATTGTTGGATAACCTGCAAAGAACTAAGGAGACACACTATAAATTCCAGTATGGCTCTTTGATTATTTGTCTTATGTTCTATTTCATGAAGGAATTGCCTGGTTTGAAGAATGTGGTCTGGAGAAGGGATATTGTTGTTGCACATTAGATTAGGGATCACATGCCTAGGTTTATGGATACCAAACAATGTCATATAATGTTTTGGGGATTCTTTAAAACATTCCAAAATGAAATGCAAAGGAGGGATATAATACCATCACAAGTTGTAGAGAGATACAAGAATGATATCACTTTTGTTGTGGATAAGGACAACTATTATATGGAGGCAGTTGAACCAAGGACTTTTTGGATAACTACATTGCCTTATGAGGTATATGGATTTGACTGGAATGCATATGTTGAAATCCTGCTCAACAAACCTAAGGATCCCACTGCTGAGAGATTTGGTACATATGATGAGATAACCAACAAGAGAGTCAAGGAGGTATAAGCAAAGGTTGAGAAGATAAAATCAAAGCTGGAAAAGATGTTTGATACTTCTGAGGGTCCTGCAGAAGAATCACAAACCACTTCTGCCACACCAACTCCTAGAAGGACAAGTAGGTTTGCCCCTATCACCACTATTCTCCTAAACCTATCGGACTTGCACACCTCCTAGTAGAATAAGGGCTGCTACTACTACACTGGTACAAACTAAGATTGCAAAAAAGAAGAAACCAAGACCCAAGCAATAGGAAAAAAGGGAAAAGATTAATCTAGTGAATGTGGATGATGATGAAGAGAATGAAGAAGAAGAAAAGGAATCTTTTATATTGAGGAAAAGAACAAGACAAGGAGAAGAAGAAGAAACATCTAAGGGAAAAAGAAAGGAAAAAGAAAAGAAAACAAAGAAGGCTTCTCCAGAAGCACATGAACATAAGCCTCTACAACTTGAGGCTACTATTAATGCAATTGTACAACATGGTGTACTAAAAGAGGTTGTAGATCTTTATAATGAGATGCCTCCTATGGATAAGACTACAATTTAGAAAGCTATAGATATGTATATGATGGGCTTTAATGTGGCTCTAAATGATATTATTGATCAACTTCTAGCAAGCCTTGTAGATACACTTATTAATATGAGGAATGAAGTTGTTGTAGAAGAAGCACAAATGAGGCAACAAGAATTAGAGAAAGCTAGTTCATCTATTTCTCATGAAGAAAGGGTTAAATTAGCTCAAAGAAGGCACAAGAATTTAGAACCAAACATAGAATAAATACTCTAATGGGGAAAGATAAAGAAGAGATAGAAAGGATGGAAAAAGAGACAGAAAAAAAGATAGCCAAGAATCTTGAAGAAATGAACAGGGCTGAGGTGATTGTTGAGGAACAAGTTCCTTTGGATATACTTGATGTGTCTACCCAAGACATAGATTTATCATCTTTTGAGGGTAATGTGAAAGGTGGTGATGAGACAGATAAGAATGATAAGTAGAATGAGACTTCTCCTCTGGAGAATACTGATGCACAAGATGCAGGAAATCAAGGTGAAGTGGGTGTACCCCCTCTGGGCAACACTAATCTTGGTGAAGAACATAACATTCCTCCTCTAGAGAATCTAGGAAATGATGAGTAGAAGAAAGAGGATAATCTTGAAAAGATTAATAACCCAGAAAACTAGTGCAAAGAATAGATATTAAAACTATGAATGCAAATGATACGAAATCAAAATAGCAACACAGAGTTAGTCTCCAAGAGAGTAATGCAAATGCTAAAAGCAAAATAGCATTAAGAGGATGCAAAAGCAAAAGATACCAAATACAAGCCAGGTAGCATGCTTATATAGACTAGGAAGAGAGAGGAGGTGGCAACACTGACCAATGAGGAGCAACCATCTATCGGACTAAAGATAGCAAAGTATCTTCCCAAGATAGCTAATGGATGCTCACATGTAGGAAGGTGACACCTCGCAACCACTCACCTAATAAGACATGCTTTATTAACCCAAGCGAGATTAATAGAAGTGTAGGAAAAACCTAGGAATATAGGAAAAATAAATAACCCTCTAGGAAAATAAAAACCTACACTAACACCCCCCCATAAGCAAAGCTTAGGTGGATGTAGAAATGGGTCCCGGCAAATCAAGCCTGATGAGGTACCCATGTACATAAAATTCCCCCCAAAGAGAGAGAAAAGAGACCCCCCCAAAAGTAGAGAGAGTCAGGACTCCGAGTGAGAGGAAGAAGCCCCCCAGAAGATGAAGCATCCCGCACCCCCAGCAAAGCTCGCAAATGAAGGAACTTGCTCTTAGTGAAGGGTTTGGTGAAGATATCAACAACCTGCTCGAAAGTCAGACAGCAGCGAAGGTCGATGATGTGGCCATGGATGAGCTCCCGGATGTAGTGCATGTGAACCTCTATGTGTTTGGCCCACTGATGATGGATCGGATTCCATGAGATCTGAATGGCACTCTGGTTGTCACAAAATATGACTGATGGCCGTCTGATCTGGATGCCAAACTCAGTGAGAAGATTCTGAAGCCAAATGGCCTCAGTAGAGGCATTCACAGCCCCCCGATACTCGGCCTTGGTAGAAGATAGAGCAATAGCAGATTGCTTCTTGCTCGACCAACAAATAGGACTTGAACCAAGTGAGAAGCTGTAACCTGAAGTAGACTTGCGATCCTAAGAATCACCCGCCCAATCGGAATCTGTGTAGCCCACCAAGTCAAGCTTAATGCCCGCTGCATAGTGAATCCCAAAACTGTGAGTACCCTAAATGTAGTGAAGGATCCGCTTGGCTGCTTTCCAGTGCAGCTCATGAGGCTCCTGCATGATTCGAGAGACCATGCCTACAGCATATAAAATGTCAGGTCTCATATGAGTCAGATAAATGAGACTCCCAACAAGCTGTCGGTACAAAAGTGCCATCAACAAGTGGAGAAGAACACTGAGCCTCAAGTTTGACTCCAGAAAGAAAGGGAGTTGGAGCAGGCTTACAGTCAGCCATATGAAACCTCGAGAGCAAATCTAGAGCATACTTGGACTGTGTGATGGTGATCCCAGAAGAAGACTGGTAGATCTCAATCCCAAGAAAGTAATGCAACAAGCCCAAGTCAGTCATCAAAAACCTGTCATAAAGGGCAGTTTTGACAGCCCTAATGGTGGATGAAGAACTCCCTGTGATCAGCAAGTCATCAACATACAGAACCAGAAATAGGAGTGAATCATCCTGCTGCAGAATGTAGACATTGGGATCAGAATGGCACCGAGTGAACCCAACTGATAGAAGGAAGGAATCCATCTTGGCATACCAGGCCCGAGGAGCCTGTTTAAGGCCATAGAGAGACTTCTGAAGAAGGCACACAAGTGAAGAATCCTGAAGGAACCCCTGTGGCTGCTCCATGTAGATCTCCTCCTGAAGGTCACCGTGAAGAAAAGCACTCTTCACATCCATCTGGTGTACTTCCCAACGATTAGCTGCAGCAATGGCAAGAATAAGTTGGATGGAATTCATTCGGGCAACTGGCGCAAAAGTCTCAGAGTAGTCAATCCCAGGAACTTGGGAGAATCCTTTTGCGACCAAGCAAGCCTTATACTTGTCAACCGACCCATCTGCTGCAAATTCTGTCCGATAGATCCACTTACATCGAACAAGTTTTCTTCCCTTAGGAAGAGGGACAAGATCCCAAGTGTGGTTCCTCATCAAGGAACTATACTCCTTCTGCATAGCTGTATCCCACTCAGGAATACCAGAAGCCTCATGAAAAGACTTTGGATTTGAGGTAGTAGCAATGAAGACATGTGGAGCATCCTGGAACTGTGAACGAGTTTGCCTGGTGTCTGATGGATCCCCAACCCAATCACCTACAGACTGCAAGGTCTGTCTAGCCCAAAGTGGACCGGAAGATGGAGAATCTAGAGGAGAATCATCAACCTCTGAATGATGACTAGGAGAGGAAGGAGGTGAGTCCTCTGAATTACTCTCTGCATCAGAAGTGGAGGTAGAAGACTGCTCAGGTGAATCTGACTCATCAGAAGATCTGTCATGTATCCCAAGTGACTCCAATGTCAAAGTAGAAGGAGTTGGAGAAGTGATAGAAAGTGAGCTCGAAGAGCCCTCCTCAAATTGAACACTCCTCTCAATGAACAACTCATGTGTAGTAGGGTGGAGCAACCGATAACCCTTCACACCATCAGGATAACCTACAAATATGCAAGGTCTGCTCTGCGGATCCAAGGCCTTGCGTTTCTCTGTAGGAATGTGGGCCCATGCAAGAGAACCAAAAACTTGAAAGTGCTTAACTGATGGTTTCCGACCGCTCCAAGCTTCAAAAGGAGTGACTCCCTTCAAGGCTCGGTGAGGAACACGGTTCTGGATATAACAAGCACAGTTAATGGCCTCTGCCCAATACTGTGGTGCAAGAGATCTGGAGTGAATCATGCAGTTCACCATTTCCTTCAAGACCTATTCTTTCGTTCTGCAACACCATTCTGCTGAGGATTGTATGGAACTGAATGCTGCAAATCAATCCCCTCTGAAGTGCAAAACCTCTCAAACCGATGGTTGACATACTCACCACCATTGTCAGTGCGCAAAACTTTGATGGCTTTCCCAGATTGCTTCTCTACAAAAGTCTTGAAGTCCTGAAAATGATCAAATACCTCTGACTTCTGTTTGAGAAAGTACACCCAAGTATTTCAAGAAAAGTCATCAATGAATGTGAGGACATATCTAGCCCTGCTGAAAGAAGGATGCTGAAATGGACCAGCCAAATCATTGTGAACTAACTCCAGTATCTGTGAAGCTCTCCATGCCTTACCTTTGTCAAACTTTTTCTTAGGATGCTTACCAAGAATGCAACCTTGGCAAACACCACCTGAAAACTGAACTGAAGGCAACCCTGTGACCATGCTCTGCTAGTTGAGCTGCTACAAGTAGCGGAAGTTAAGATGGCCAAACCGCTCATGCCATAATCTACTCACATCATTAGAATGAGTGAGCAAAATAGTCGAAGGAGGATCAAGAACAAAGTGAGAAAATAGATAGAGCTATGACTGATGATCTGCTCTCCCAACTGCAACTGTAGAACCACTGTACAACTCACGAATCTCCACTGAATCAGGAGTGAACTTAACCCGCTTGCCTAAACCTGTGTGAGTGATCTGGTATACTGATAGGAGATTAGTTGATAATGAGGGCACACAAAGAACATCATGGAATGTGCCATCCCCCACATCAACATACCCTTTCCCACACACCTCAACAGGAGTGTCATCACCCATCAAAATAGAAGGCATAGTACACGGCTCCAAGGATGCAAGTTCTTCCTTAGATGAAGCCATGTGGTGCGAAGCACCCGAATCGAGAACCCAAGTGGATGGTGAAGAAGCAACTGCAACAAGGGCCTTGCCCTTTCCTTTTCCCTTGATGTTTTCTTTTGCCTTATTAGACCCCTCATTAGAACTCTGTTTGATAGACTCAGGAACACTGATATTATTCTTCTCAAGAATGTGTGTCAAGTGATCAATTTGTTTCTTCAGACATTTATGTTTATCATGACCAGGTCTTTTACAATAGGCACATTGGACCCTCTCTTTTTTAGGCTTGTCGCCCTTGGAATATTGGGTCTCATTAGTTGCTTTTGAAGCAACCAGTATCTGATCCTTCTTCTCCTTGCTATTCTTTTGTTTCTTATCCTTACTATTGTTGTTACTACTTTTTCCTTTTTGTTCTTTTGTGCCTTGGTTGGCAGCCAAGGCATGTGACTTAGAGGAGTGCCCATCTGAATTAGCTTGTCCTGTTCCCGAGTGAGATTGACAGCAAAATCATCTAAAGATGGCATGGTGAATTGAGTACCAAGTGCACCCTTAGTAGCATAGAAAGTAGAAACAAACACAGAATATTCTGAACTTAGCTTAGAGAGAATACTAAGAATCAGTTGTTCATCTTTCTTTTCAATTCCACATTGTTTTAACTGCAGCCTTAGTGATTTCAATTTGGTGAAGAAATCCTAGATTGTGTTGAAATTGCCTGGACTTAAACTAATTAGTTCATTTTCCAACATATGACCTCTCATTGAATCTTGTGTGCCAAATAGTGTTTATAGCTTTGTCTAGATTTCATTTGGTGTATTCAAAGACTCAATGTGAAAGAGCAAATTAGGAGAAACAGACAAACACAATGTTCCATATGCCTCATCACATTTGTTAAACCACTTAGGCTTATCTTCATCTTTAGCAGGTTCAGTTTCAAGTCCCATAGTTATCCTATTTAATCCAGCTTTCCTTAAGTGAATTGTCATGCGTGATTTCCACTCAAAGTAATTGTATGGAGTTAGGATAGGCAGATTTGTTTGATCCATGATGAAGAAATGCAGAGAAGAAGTGTCGAAAAAAAGAGAACCCAACCAAGACAACCCCCCCTTTTCACTCAATCAAAGAACCCCCCCAAGAAAATATGATTTGGCACTTTATATAAGTGTGTTTACAACTACCACTAGCAATAAATACTAAGTGGTCTTGATTTCAATGCATTTACAAAACCCTCATGAAGAGCATATGCTGAAAATACAACTTTGGCATAATATCCAGATAAATAAATAGCACCACTATGATCTACTCTAAAAATCATGCACTTTCAAAAAAAGAATCACCTTGATACGAGGTCGTATGTGAAAGTTATGATCCTCCGAAGTTCCCAAAACGAGAACCATGCAATGTCACGACTGAGAATCTGTAATTTCTGAAAAATATTGGTATCAAAATCAAAAAATGACTACACTAGTGCATAGAGCACGAAAAAATAGCTAAAATAAAAAAAAAATCGTGGGAAAAGGAGTCCGTATGAGCAAGAACGGAGCATTTGAAAACTGTCTTCAAAACTGCAGCTGCCAATGGAGAGGGGTCCTGCTGTAGCTTTCTGAGTGCGTTTCTACAAAATATACAGACTGCATGCAAAAATAGAAAGATACCCAGATGGTTTTTCTATGCTGCAAACAAAACCCAGAAGGCGTTTTTCTTACAAATACATAGACAATGTTGCTCCAGTGTAAACAGAATGCCTTTAGCTACAAAAAACAACCCCAGCAACCAAAAAATGACATGCAAAGGCTGAATCAGATGCTGGAACCTGCAATATTGATTCAAAAGACCAAATATGCAAGCTGGTTGTCAGATTTGAGCTCAAAACCTCGGTTCCGCAACTGTGTATGACGATCTCCAATTTCGGTGAAACGAAAGCCAAATCTGACTTTCTCAAGCCTTCTGGACGCATTGGAATAGCTGGAAGTGCTGCCAGTATAACCAGAAATGCTGCAATCACCCAGATTTCATAAAACACATGTGCAACCCCAGAGATTAAAAAAATTTTCGTCAAACTTTTCTGATTCTCAAGATCATCCGAAGATGCAAGAGAAGAGCATACTGGGTTCTTCAAAAAACTGTAATAAGATTTATCAGCCCCTCCCGAATCTCTCAAATATGGAAACTAAAATGTACTCTTGCACATAGAATAGCTATGATACCATGTTAGAATCTGAAAAGATTAATAACCCAGAAAACTAGTGCAAAGAATAGATATTAAAACTATGAATGCAAATGATACGAAATCAAAATAGCAACACAGAGTTAGTCTCCAAGAGAGTAATGCAAATTCTAAAAGTAAATTAGCATTAAGAGGATGCAAAAGCAAAAGATACCAAATACAAGCCAGGTAGCATGCCTATATAGACTAGGAAGAGAGGGGAGGTGGCAACACTGACCAATGAGGAGCAACCATCTATCAGACTAAAGATAGCAAAGTATCTTCCCAAGATAGCTAATGGATGCTCACATGTAGGAAGGTGACACCTCGTAACCACTCACCTAATAAGACATGCTTTATTAACCTAAGTGAGATTAATAGAAGTGTAGGAAAAACCTAGGAATATAGGAAAAATAAATAACCCTCTAGGAAAATAAAAACCTACACTAACAGTGTACCCCCTCCGGGCAACACTAATCTTGGTGAAGAACATAACATTCCTCCTCAAGAGAATCTAGGAAATGATGAGCAGAAGAAAGAGGATAATCCTAAGAAAGTTCAAGATACAACAGAGAATACAATTGAGAAGCAAGATGCTTCTATGGATGTAGGTCAGGACTCTTCATCTTTAGATTCATTCAAGGACCTACTAGGGCAACAGATGCAATTTCAAACTGTGATGACACCCTAGCTCCTAGAAATTCCTACTCATGAAGGACAAGTTGACTTGTCAAATATTTCTCCTATTAATAAATTACAACTTGGTGATATTCTGCATGCTTATGTAAGGAAGGAGTTTCTGCAGGAACATTTGAAGAAAACTAGATTAGTTGATGATGTAGTAAAGATTATTTAGGAGAGTTTACCTAAGGTAAACATTGATCCTTCTTTGCCTCTGGAACAAAAATTGAAGCTTTCGATGGATTCTTTCAAAGATCATTCCTCTCACATTGAGCAAAAGGCAAAACAAGAGGCCTTAAGGAAGATAAATGACAAAAGAATGGCTAATGCATTCGACTAGTGTTATAAGTAGAAGATAGTGTGCCCTTTGTCCTTGATTTCAAAGGGGGAGAATGTGTTGATGATTGCCTTATCCTTGAGGTCATGTTTGCATAGAGATTTTGTATAGAAGTTGAAGAGGCTAAGAAATCATTAGAGATAGGTTGATATAGTTGATGGACAGTGGAAGATTTGAGAGAGATGGTTCGACATAGTTAGAGACATGGGGTCAACATGTTTAAGGCAAGTTAGTCTAGAGGACCTAGCAGATGTTTGGAAGCATGTTACATAATAGTTTGAGGTTTTATTCCTACTTGTATTGTTGAGAGAAGTAGTCTAAGATAAAAACTACATATTTTCTTAAGTCAGTGACCCTACTTTTTGGTCCACATTCCTCCATAGTGTATGATCCAATTGTGTGGATCTGCATTTAAGTTTGGTAGTCTGCAAATTAGCTATTTCCATAATTTCATGTCATAAACATTTCTACAGCAAGAGTTATATGTGATTGTTCTCCATATTGTAGTATAACTATATTAAGTGTCTCAGAATGCTCCACATTCCTCTGGAGTGATAGATATGGTTGTGCAGACTTGGAGATAGGTTCATAGTGGTTTATGGGTTCATTCATATGTGTTTCAAAAGTTTTGGTAAACCGCAATTCAATATCCTAAGTGTTGATGTGTTACAGTCAATCTGGGATGCTTTGTTTTCATCAGTTCAATATGTTTCTCTTCTTGCGACAACATATAATGATTAGATACTTCAGGAGAACATTGTAAATATACTATTGATGAAATATATTTCTCACATCTTGATCCGTATGATGTTTTTGGTTTCTCTTCAGTGGTGTAAATATGAACAATTGGTAGTGTTGATGTTGTATGGGCCTACAATTTGGTTCCTTCATTTGCGGTTGGTCTTGATTAGTTAATTTTTCTTGGAAGGATATGTTGTGATCCACAACTTGTTTTCTCTTCATAATGTATATGTTTGGAGTTGACCTATATAGTATCATACGTTTCATCCAAAGGTCACCTTGGAGCTGACCTAATTGGGGTTTTGAGTTGTTGAAGAGGGTATTTATAGAAGAACAAAATCATTTGTGAGAGTGTGGAAGATAGATTGAGGAGTATGTTAAGTATGAAGTGTGAAAAGTTAGAATGATGGAGTAATTGTGCAAAAAAGGGACTGCAACATTAGCATGTGTTAGATGCCTCCTTTATAGCAGTTCATGTTCATATTTTCACTGTAATTTTTATGTATCCTTCTATCAAACAGTGAGTCTCTTCAATAGGTCCTTGTATCTTACCCTAAGGTTGTGCACCTTAGTCTACAGGTCCATCAAAGAGTAGTGAGCTTCTTTAGGCAGTGAGCCTAAAAACAAAATGTAATTTTTATAAGTAGTGAGTTTCATATATTGTGAGTTAACTCTCACCGTGTTTTTTTCCTCATTGGGATTTCCACGTAAAAATCTTGATCTTCTTGTGTGGTGCATCCTTTCCTTTTTGTTGTTCTTCTGTTAATGTGATTTGATGTTTAAGATGCAAATGGAATTGATTTAAAGTTTAAGAAAAGATTGATTCACCCCCCTCTCAGTCTTTGATTGTGTTCAAAAATACCCTCAACCCTAAACCCTATCCCTCAACCCTATACCTTAAAGCCTATACGCTAGACCCTCAACCCTATGCCTTAAAGCCTATATGCTAGACCCTCAACTGCATACACTCAACTAGAGAGAGAGAAGGTAAGGGTGAGATGATTTTATTTCACAATAACATGAGCACGTTATAATGCATTCACGTTATATGAATGCATGCACATAATGCGAGCACATTATAACACACTCACATCATTATTTTCTTTAGTAATTTCCAAGCCTTTGGCTTGGATTTTGCTTGGGCTTCCAACCCAAAGGCTTGGATTGAGTTTTGAATGTCCAAAGACATGTTTTTGTAAATTGTAAAAGATTTACATAATCTTGAGCGTGCTCCCTATCAAGTTTGCACTTGTTTCAATGACAAGTCAAAAAAATACCATGATAATGTTAATCTCTATCTTAGCTTTCTAACCATATAATTTTTTCACATTTTGACCATGTTAAGGTTTTCATCTTTAATTTCATTCGTTAGTGTATCTATTTTTTTTCAAAAACCAGTGTGTGGTATTTTTGACTTTTTTTAACCATTACTTGAAATCTCAAATAAATTACATTTTTAGAAACTAGACTCCATTCTACACATATTCAAAAAAAAATTTGAATTTTTTATTAGTTTTCAAAAAATTTAGGGGGGAGCATGCTCAATTTTATGTTTTTCAGGATGTGTCCACTTTGAATATTAGAAAAAAATCAATTATTCATGAAAAAATTATTAGAAAAAGTCGGGGATAAACTACATGGTGTTAGCTAATTTCTCACTGAAGCGATATTTGAAATACTAAAAAAAAGTTAACATTTTAGGGGGGCCACACCAAACACTATGTTATATTTTTTTGAAAAAAAAGGACCAATTTGTGTGGCCCCCTTTTTGAACCCCTTAATCTCAACCATTTTAAAATAAATTAGTAGTTTAGAAACTAGGTTCGGAGCACTATGACTCTTGTTTTTGTTGCATCTTCAAATTTTGAGTGTAACTATCTTCAATTTCTCATTCAACATCAGTCTTTCCTAATTTTAGAAAAAAAGTGGCCACTTAAGACCCCCTTTTGGTCCCCCATCTTTGTGCACTTACCCCCCATAGTAACCACATGTTACCTTCCATGATTTAGGAGGATTTCCTAGAATACTCAAATGGAAAGGAAAAAGAGTGAGAGACATGATATCTCCCCAACATTACTCAATAATGCAACCAACAAAAGAAACTGTATAATCAAAAGATCATCCCCCCAAATTCACACAATGAAAGATACCCTTTACAAATTATGATTATGTCATTTTATATTTAGTGTTATTTATAGTTGTCACTGTTGCAAGTATGTGCCTAATCGGTGTTGTCATTGATGTCAACATATCTGTGTTGTCATTGTTGTCAACTGTGCCCTCTTTTTGTTACTTGCTTGTAGATGTTGAGGATATTGAGAAAATTAGCTCATCTAGTAAAAAACAATGAATTGAAGAACAATTCAGAAGAATGCTCCGCATTTTCTGTAGAATAAATATCTTTGCCTAAGGATTGGAATTGATTTAGAAGCCTATCTAAAGATGTTATAATCCAAGGTTGAGCTTCCAGAATGAAGATTTGAGTAAGTTGTGTTCACCAGTGTGAAAACTACTTTTTCTGTATGTTTGGTGGTGACAGGGAGAAAGGGTTTTGCTCCGCATTCCTTCACATTGAAGTATTTTGGTCTGTGGTTTTGGAATTAAGTCTATGATGATGTTAAGTGCCTTCAACTACAACAATTCATGATTTGGTGGTCCGCAAGCTATCTTTTACTTATGTCAGTGGTTGATAGTGTTGTTCTTGTGCTCCAATTTGAAGAATCTTACTGACAGAGTGATTAGAGATTGTGCAGTTGTTCCTGGTGATTACAATGTTCTTGTAGAAGTCTCCTGATCATGTTCCTACCTTTAGATTGGTCTGCAAAGAGAAAATTAGATCGTGAATTAAGAATGTTCTTGCAGACCTAGTGCTATCATCAGTCTTGGCCAACCTGGTTGAATTCATTATTTACGGAGATACATCAAAGATTATAGAAAAGTGTTTTGGAGTGGAGGATTGTGTTTGAGTTCCATATAAGGTGTGTCATGATCCACATACATCTTTACATCTTTTCCTTAGCTTAATTTGTATTAGGTCCAAACCTATTCTATGTATGTTTGTAATGCCGACCTTGGAGATTGTTCCAATGGTTGATGAATGCATTGCCGACCTTGATGTACATTCCAAGGTTGATGACTTGTATAAAGACTTGTAATGAATTGTGAAAAGATGTGTGTGTTGAGAATATGAGGAGATAAGTGTGAAGGTGTGAAAGAGCAAAGCAGAGAAGTTTTATTGTGCTTCAAAGGAACTGAACCCAAGCATGGAGTATATGCTACTTAATCAGTTCACCATCTTGGCAGTGAGCCACATTTGGGCAGTGAACCCTGTAGGCAGTGAGCCTCTATTTTTTAGTATTGATATAACTTATATATTTATGTGGGCTAACACCTACCGTGGTTTTTCCCTTTTAGGGTTTTCCATGTAAAAATTTGGTGTCTTCTGTGTTGATTATGTTATTGTATTGAGCTTCTCATTTTATGCTTTCATGGTTAAATCATAATATAAGTAATTGATAAGTTGATGTTCATAATTGGTTAAAAGTTTTAGGACTACTGATTCACCCCCCCTCTCAGTTGTCCGATGCAGTCCAATAATTAGTATCAGAGTGGGTTCCTCTGAAGAAAGCCTAACAACTTGAGGAAGATACAGGATGTCTTATAAGAAGGAAGCTCCGCATTTTGATTGGACAAATTATGCTCTTTGGAAGGTATGAATGAAAAGTCATCTCCTCTATCTTGGTTATAAATTATGGCTAGCTACACAGTCACAATTTGTCATGCTTGAAGGTGGTTTAACAAATAAATATGGTTTCAAAGAATATGAGTTGGATGTCAAAGAAAAGAATGCTCTGTTAAGTTCCTTAAGTGACTCAGTGTTGACAAAAGTTGTGGACCTTGAATCTGCAAATGAGGTATGGGAGAAGCTGAAAAATCTGTATGAAGGAGATGATTCTGTAAGAGAAGCCAAGGTATAGAGCCTGAGAGTGAAATATGAGGGTTTGAAGATGAATGAAGATGAAAACATAATAGCCTTTATGCAAAGAGTTGATGAACTTGTCACGGGAATTAAAGGTATGGGAGGAACTCTCAATGATAAGGAAATTGTGATGAAAATTCTTAGATCACTACTAAAGTCCTACAGTCACAAGGTAGCTACTATTGAAGAATTTATGATTGTGAAAACTATTGACAGAGATCAATTACTTGGAAAGCTTATAGCCTTTGAGATGAGAGAATTTGGTGATGCCCTGCTGAAAGTTGAATCATCTTTTAAAGTCAGCACTTTTGAAAAGATTTCCAGAGCTGAGAAATATAAAGTGGATGATGACTTTGAGGAAATTGAAGCTAACTTTGTTGATAGGATACAAGGAGGTTCTGGTAAGTTCAAAGGTAAATTACCTTTCAAATGTTTCTCTTGTGGTAAAGTAGGTCATTATGCTTCTAGATGTCCTGAAAGAATTGAAAGAAATAAGAAAAAATATGAGAGCAGACCTAGAGTTCCAAAGAAATGCTACTATGTCAAAGATTTTGATGATGAAGGTGTGATTGATGATGAATCTAATGATGCTAGTACTAGTGCAAATGAATGCTTGTTTATTGCTATTAAAGAAGATCCTATGTCTACTAATTCTACTAGCAGTGTGAAGGAACAAAAACCAGTGGAAGAAAGTGCTTTGGATGTTTAGGTTGAGAAAGATAAGGATGAATGGATTATTGATAGTGAATTCTCACATCACATGATTGGTGACAAAAGTAATTTTGTAAGTTTGGAGAAGTATGATGGAGGACTGGTTAGATTTGGAGATAATGCAGCTGGTAAGATTTGTGGAAAAGGATCTATTTCATTTGATGGAAAGCATAATACTGACAATGTCCTATATGTGAAGGTTTGAAGCATAATCTTTTGAGTGTTGGTCAGATGTGTGAAAAGGGATATGATCTGAGATTCAAAGACAATGGGTGCAAGATCATGGAAACCTTTGGAACTATGATTGCTACTAGTAATAAGATAAGAGGTAAGATTTATCAATCAAGAGGAACTAGTGATTACTGTTATTGGTCCAAGCAGATGAAAGTTGGTTGTGGCATAGAAGGATGTGTTATATAAACTTTGATAATCTGGTAAAGATAAGTTCAAGTTAGATTGTGAGAGATTTATCAAAATTTGTGAAACCATCCAATACAATTTGCAAGAAATGTTAGTTAGGGAAGTAGACAAGAACAAGTTTCAAGAGCAAAGAGCAATTTTCTACTGGTTTGCTAGATCTAGTGCATACAAATCTCTGTGGTCCTACAAGGGTGAGAAGTCTACAAGATGATAGGTACTTCATGTTGCTTATTGATGATTATTCTAGAATGACTTGGGTTACTTTTCTAAGAGACAAAACAAAAGCCCTAGAGAAGTTCAAATCTTTCAAGGCAATGGTTGAGAATGAAATAGAGTTGAAAATCAAATGCTTGAGGTTTGATAGAGGTGGTGAGTTCACTTCAAATGAGTTCAACATTTTCTATGAAGAGCAAGGGATTAAGAGGCAATTGTCTGCACCTAGAACTCCCTAGCAAAATGGAGTTATGGAAAGGAAGAACAGGACAGTTTAGGAGGCTGCTAAGTCAATGATGAAGGAAGGAGGTCTGTTAGAAGTCTTTTGGAAAGAAGCTACACACACCCTTGTCTACATTCAAAATAGAGTTCAAGTGAAAGGTAATGGTACCAAAACTCCTTATGAATTGTGGTATGGAAGAATTCCTACAGTAAAACATTTCAAAGTCTTTGGAAGCAAATGCTATATCAGGAGAGGTGAAGATCTAGGAAAGTTTGATGCAAGGTGTGATGAAGGAATCTTCCTTGGTTAATCTACCAAGAGTAAAGCCTACCGGTGCTATAACAAAAGGCTCAAAAAGATTGTGAGAGTGCAAATGTGAATGTGGATGAAGGCAAAGAAAAGATATCAGACCTGAACTTGTATGAACCAGATGAACCTGTGACTATAATGAATGAAGAAAAATATGAGAAAGAAGATAGTCAGGATGAAGAAGAGGCTTCGGAAAGTGTTGTCAAGACTCCCAAGTATGTAAGGATCAATCATTCTAAATATTAGATTATAGGTGACAAAAACAAAGGTGTGCTAACAAGGAGAAGAGTTGCAAAAGAACAAGTGAATTATTGTTTGCTTTCTAAGGTTGAACCAAAGACTGTGAATGAAGCATGCAATGATGAAAGTTGGGTAAAAGCCATGGAGGAAGAACTAATACAAATAGAAAAGTATGATACTTGGGAATTAGTTCCCAGACCTGCTGACAAAAATGTTATTGGAACCAAATGGGTTTTTAGGAATAAGATGCATGAGAATGGAGAAGTTGTAAGGAATAAGGCAAGGCTTGTATGCAAAGGGTACTCTTAGATTGAAGGAATAGATTTTGAAGAGACTTTTGCTCCTGTAGCTCGGATTGAGGCAATCAAAATATTTCTAACATTTGCAGCCCATTAAGATTTCAAAGTGTATCAGATGGATGTGAAGTCTGCATTTCTGAATGGTGAGTTGGAAGAGGAAGTTTACATTGAGCATGGTATGCAAGGTTGGATAAGTACTTATTTCATTTAGGGTTCAACAAAAGTACTGCTGACAGTAATCTTTACTTCAAAATTAATGGTGATCAAATTTTGATTGTTGAAGTCTTTGTTGATGATATCATCTTTGGAGGCAATGAAAGTATGTGTATGAAATTTGCTAGTGAAATGCAAAAAGAGTTTGAGATGTCCATGTTTGGTGAGATGAATTTCTTTCTAGGTCTGCAAATAAATCAATCAGATAAAGGAATCTTCATATCTTAGTCTAAGTATGTGAAAGAGTTGTTGAAGAAGTTTGGGATGGATGACTCCAAACCAGTATGTACTCCCATGGTGACTGGCTACAAGTTGAGCAAAACTAATGAATCACCTAAGGCTGATCAGAAAAAATACAGATCCATGATTAGAGGATTACTTTATCTAACTCAAATCAGACCCGATATTATGCATGCAGTTTGTCTTATTGCAAGGTTTTAAGTTGATCCAAGAGAATCACATGTGATGGCAGTCAAGAGAATCCTGAGGTATTCAAAAGGCACTTCGGATCATGACTTATGGTATCCAAAGGACAAGGATTTCACTTTCAGTACTTATACAGATGCAGATTGGGCTGGAGATGTTAGATGATAGGAAGAGTACAAGTGGAGGTGCTTTCTTCCTGGGTAATAGATTGGTCTTATGGCTAAGCAAGAAACAAGATTCAATCTCCTTGTCAATTGCAGAAGTAGAGTATATTGCAGCAGCATGTTGTTGCACTCAAATGTTATGGATGAAGCAGACTTTGAAGGATATAAGAGTTGTGTATGAATATCTAATTGAAATATTTTGTGACAATACAAGTGCCATAAACATTTCAAAGAATCCAGTAATGCACTCAAGAACAAAGCACATATCAATAAGGTATCACTTTTTGAGAGAAAAGGTGACATAGAATGAAGTTAAGTTAGAATATGTATCCACAAAGGACCAGATTGCAGACATGTTCACTAAGCCTCTACCTAAAGATACCTTTGAGTATCTCAAAGAAAAGTTAGGGGTCATTACCCCTTCTGCCCTAAACTAAGATGCATAGGAATGCATCAATCCAGTAGAGCTCAAAGTGTCATTCTTTAATCTGGATTGATATTTTAAGGGCTACCTCTCAAGGGGAGTAGCTAGATGTTTTTGATAAAGGAAATGGATTAGAGCAGCAGCATGCAAGTATGTTCCCTTTGCCATTGATATCAAAGGGGGAGAGAAATCATGTGAAAAACTCAGGAGGAGAAATAATGTAGATGTGTAAAGAGAAAGGGGGAGAATCTTGTCTTGATGGTCTTTTTAGTTTTTCACATCATATGTTGCCATCAATGACAAAGGGGGATATTGTTGCAAGTATGTGCCTAATCAATGTTATCATTGATGTCAACATATCTGTGTTTTCATTGGTCTCAATTGTGCCCTCTTTTTGTTACTTTCTTGTAGATGTTGAGGATATTGAGAAAATTAGCTCATCCGGTAAAAACAACACAAATTGAAGAACAGTCCAGAAGAATGCTCCGCATTTCTTGTAGAATAAATATCTTTGTCTGAAGATTGAAAGTTATTTAGAAGCCTTTCATAAGATGTTATATTCCAAGGTTGATCTTCCAGAATGAAGATTTGAGTAAGTTTTGTTCACCAGTGTGAAAACTTCTTTTTCTATATGTTTGGTGGTGACAAGGAGAAAGTGTTTTGCTCCGCATTCCTCGGCATTGAAGTATTTTGGTCTACGGTTCTAGAATTAAGTCTGTGATGATGTTAAGTTCCTTCAACTGCAATGGGTCATGATTTGGTGGTCCACAAGCTATCTTTTACTCATGACAATGGTTGATAGTGTTGTTCTTGTACTCTGTTTGAAGAAGCTTACTAACAGAGTGATTAGAGATTGTGCGGTTGTTCCTAGTGATTACAATGTGCTTGTAGAAGTCTCCTAATCATGTTCCTACCTTTGGATTGGTCTGCAAAGAGAAAATTGGATCGTGAATGAAGAACGTTCTTGCAAGCCCAGTGCTATCATCAGTCTTGGATGACCTGGTTGAATTCATTATTTGCAGAGATACATTGAATATTATAGAAGCATGTTGTGGCATGGAGGATTGTGTTTGAGTCCCAGCTAAGGTGTGCCATGATCCACATACATCTTTACATCTTTTCTTTATTTTAATTTGTATTAGGTCTAGACCTATTCTATGTATGTTTTCAATACTGACCTTGGAGATTGTTCCAACGGTTGATGAATGCATTACCGACCTTGACGTACATTATAAGGTTGATGACTTGTATAAAGACTTGTAATTAATTGCAAAAAGGTGTGTGTGTTGCAAATATGAGGAGATAAGTGTGAAGGTGTGAAAGAGCATAGCAGAGAAGTTTTATTGTGCTCCAAAGGAACTAAACCTAGGCATGGAGTAGATGATACTTAATCAGTTCACCATCTTGGCAATGAGCCTTGTAGGCAGTGAGTCTCTATTTTTCAGTATTGATATAACTTATATATTTCTGTGGGCTAACACCCACCATGGTTTTCCCCTTTAAGGGTTTTCCACATAAAGATCTGGTGTCTTCTGTGTTGATTATGTTATTGTGTTGAGCTTCTCATTTTGTGCTTTCATGGTTAAATCAGAATATAAGTAATTGATAATTTGATGTTCATAATTGGTTAAAAGTTTTAGGACAACTGATTCACCCCCCTTCTCAGTTGTCCGGTGCAATCCAACAAACACTTGCCAAATTAGCGAAGTGGTATTTATCTTAATGAATTACAGATGCCAAAATAAGCCACAAATATGAAACTAAAATTTTTATATAGAATGGGATGAATCAAACTTATTCAATTATAAGTACATAAAAAATTATGCACTTTAAAAAAAATTGCACCAAAAAATGAGCCTATGTGAGCCTGAACGAAAACTTGAAAGTTTTCAAAATGAGAGTTGCTTAGTATTAGCTATGAGAATCTATAATTTCTTAAAAAATAGACACCAAAATGAAAAAAATGAGGGAACCACCATAAATCTCTCAAAAATCTTCCCCAAATTTTAAAAAAATTGCTCACAAAAGGAGCCAATATGACTAAGAACAAGGCCTCTGAAAGTCAAGTACTAAAACTAAAACTCAAATGGAGAGGAGTCAAGATTGGAGGGGAAAAAGATGATGACATCATAATGAAGTCATTAGCTAAAATACTCAAAATAGATGAAATATTCTTTGATGCTATTGAGATTCCCAAAAATGCCAATAGGACACCATGAAACCACCTAGAAATGCCAAAATTATGAAATTAAAGTTTAAAAACCACTAATTTTTGGTGTGAAACTATCATTCAAAAAATACTAGTTGAAGAGAATATACTTCAAAATATTCCTGGGGTGGTGAGGGGTGCTTTCTTGGTTCACCACTTGTGGTGTTGCGGTTTGTGGGGTGGTAGTTGTCGTTGCTAGAGGTAGGATAAGGAGAGGCCAATGGGAAATGGTGTTGCTTATTACCACAAAAAATATACTTGTAGTACTACGTAGGTAGTTTGTACAATACTGCACAATCAATTTTTTTAATTTTTTTTATCCTATGACTTATATGATCAAGAAGACAAAAAACTTTGACAACACAAAAATATACTCTAATTTCTATAATTTGATAGTCAATATATAAGTTCTTGGGCCTTTTGAATGTGATGGTAGGGTTAGATTTGACCTAAACTTATTCAAAAGATCAAGTACCTGCCAGATCTAGCATGCACCTCTCAACTTCAAATCATTGTATATTTGGCCTCTAATGTCCAAGTGGGACAAAATGAAAGGCAAATCTACCTTTCTTGGATATTGTGAACTTGATGGTGAGATCATATTTTCTCCAAAAATTTCCCAAATCTACTTGTAAAACAAAGTCACAAATAACCCCCAAAATCTGGTACTTATTTCAAGTTTTACTAATTCTCTAGATCATCATTCGATGCAAGAGAAGAGCACGCTCAAATTTTCAAGAGAAAACATGATCTCTAATCGTATATATTCTAAATGAATAGCCCTAGGAATTCACCCACTTTAATACCATGTTAGATTTGGCTATGGAAATAGCCATCCAAAATTAAGAGAGCCAAAAGAAAGTACAGAGAAGATCAATATGAAAGAATAATACTATTCTATTCAAGGATGCAATATGCAAAAGAGATCAACTAATTGGTTCATTAATTCATAGAGATGATAGGATGCATACAATAGATAGACTTATAGTTTCCAAATCTAATGAGACTGAGGAAAAGGTTGAAAACCAAAAAACAAGGGATAACCTCTGAGTTTCTAAATCCAAGTGGATAAGAAAAATAGAATCCCATGAAAGAAGGAAATGACTTGTACACATTTATCCTATCCTACCTAAGTAATAAAAAAAATTACCAAAGTAAAATTAATAAGATGCAATTAAATAATTACATCAACACTCAGACAAGGATCACATCAAACAATTGTTGAAACACTAGCTATAAGAAAGTGATAGAAACTACTAAAAAGTTTACTTTAAATTTTTTTTAACAAAATTAGATTTACAAATATGGGGCACTAGTCCTTATGCCTCTTACATAATAATCATGCATGAGATCCCATTGGTTCACATTCCATGAAAAATGAACAAACACTTGAGGCAAAAAATGTTTGTACAAATAATGAAATTTTAATGTTGGTCGCACATGCCATTTTCTAAGAGGTTGAGTTTAGTGAATTGAACCTAAAATTGGATGAAATATATTTGGAAATGTTTCACATGTGTAAAAAGTATCCTTTTTAAAATTATCATAGACTTGAAGAGTAGACTCCAATGAGTTATTCTTATTAACAATACTAGGTGTCATCAATCTACTTTGAGACAGAGGAAAAAACACTATATCTAGGCTGCTGGATGAGGAAGGTATAGAAGCTACTTCAGATGAACAACTAGGGGAGTTAGTGTCTAGGTATTTTCAATCACTACTAGCTGCCCATCCTATTAACTTCACCCCCTTGAAGAAGAAATGTTGTTGAGTCCTATCTGCACTCTTTTGTCTGAGGATAACTGTCTTTTCACCAAACCAGTCACGGAGGAAGAAGTTAGGCTGGTGGTTTTCTCTATGGGGGAGTTCAAGGCTCTTGGACCGGATGGTTCCCCCCCACTTTTTTCCAAGAGTTTACCTGGATATTGTTGGAAAGGATGTTGTTGATGCTGCTAAAGACCTATTTAGAACTGTAAAACTCTTGTGGTAGTTGAACAACACTTTCATAGCACTGGTTCCTAAAAATGTTGATCCTACTTCCATGATTGATTTCAAACCCATAAGTCTCTATATAATATTGTCTATAAGATATTTATGAAGATCATGGTGTTCAAACTACAACCACTGCTGGACAAGATTATTACTATTAATCATAAATCTTTTGTCCTGGGAAGACAAATTCTCAATGCGGCTATTTCTACCCATGAAGTTATCCACTCCATTTCCAAGAGTAATATCCAAGGTAATGGCTTTTAAACTTGATATTTCTAAGGCTTATGATAGGGTTAGTTGGGATTTTATGTTCAAGGTCCTCAAGAGATTTGGTTTTCAAGATAGAGTCATTAGCCTGGTGAAAGAGTGTGTTTCCACATCTATATTCTTTGTTCTTGTCAAAGGAATCTCATATGGTTTCTTTCCTAATGGTAGGGGAATTAGATAGGGGGACCCCTTATTTCCCTACCTTTTTATCATTATGGCTAAAATCTTGGGAATAAATGTCTATAATATGTTAAGGAATGGATCCCTTCAAGGGGTCAAGCCGGCTTCCACAGCCCAATTTTCAATTATACAACAGTTTTTTGATGACATGATCTTGTTTGGAACTGTCTCTGTTGTTGAGGCTAGAAGATGGAAACTTATTTTGAATGACTATGAGGTTGGTTCTGGTCAAAGTACCAACTTTGAACAGAGCCAAATCTACTTCTTTAACACTCCTGATGATATGTAGATCAAAATTAAGGGTATTATGGGTTGCTCTAGTGCAATTCTACCATCTGCATATCTTGGACTCCACATCACTATGAAAAAAGTTACCCTTGACTATTGGAATTTGGTCCTTGAAAGAATTTAGAAGAAATTGGCAGGATGGAATGGTAGGCTTCTTAGCCAGGTTGAAAAATTTCATCTTCTAAAGGGTTCTCTCCAGGGCATTCCAACCTATTTTCTCAATCTCTTCAAAATCCCTAAATACTTTAGCTAAAATGTTTGAACAAATCTAGAAAAAAATCATATGGTCAAGTGTGGAGGAAAAAAGAAGGTTGGCCTTGGTAAGTTGAGACAAGGTCTATTTTCCCAAAACCTAGGGGGTTTGGGTATAAGAAAAATCCACTTTATGAATAAATCCCTTCTAGCTAAGATTGGATGGAACTTGATCAATGGTAACAAAGATTGGGGGGACATCCTGAGAGCTAAATACTTTAGCAGGGGCCAGGCTATCAATTTCCTCTCAGAACAAAATCTCCCTAATGGGTCAGTCATTTGGAATAATACTCCAAAATCCAAAGGGATCTTACACAAAGGTATCAAATGGAAGGTATATGAGGTTTTGGGGGGAAAGATGGTTAGGGGAGAAGCCTCTTAGGGAGCTCAGTTTTGGTAGGTTGGCTGTCAGAGCCAACTACTTCTTTCATTCTATTGTTTCTGCTTACATTGGTCATAATGATTACTCCAGAAGTTAGAAATGTCTGCTATATTGTTGTCCTGATCACAATGAGGATAGACATTATGCCTTACTACTCTGGAGGGAATTGGATAACTATAGACTCTCTCTATTTCTAAGAGAGGATCAAATTGTCTAGGAGAAAGATAGTAGAGGTCTTTTTACTATGAAAATAACTTATGGTCTACTATTAGACCCTATGGAAGATAGATTCTAGCATAAAATTTGGAATTTTAGACTCATCCCTAAAATAAATTTCTTCTGGTGGACTCTTAATCACAACAAAATTATCACTTTGGATAACCTAAAGAAAAGGGGATTTCAACTCCCTAATAGGTGTTCTCTTTGTCTTAAGGATGAAGAGACTATTCCCCATATGTTGTTTTCTTATGAATTTTCTAGGGAAGTTTGGGGTTTAACGTTGCGGAGGATGGGTGTGGAGTGGGTGTTCAATGAAAACCTAAATTCTTTTGTCAGGGAATGGGTGTCCCCCTTTTCCTTCTTGGTGAACAAGGAGCTATGGAGACAAATCCTCCCTCACATTGGGTGGATTGTCTGGAAGGAGAGGAATAATAGGATCTTCTAGGACACCTCCAAAACTCCCCTTGAAGTCTTCTAGACATTGTCTAAACTCCTAGCTGAAAATTTGAACACTTGCAATTTTAAAGCTGCTGAGTTCCCCCCAACCAGGCAGAAGTAGATATTCTAAATTCTTGGGCTATTGCAAAGGGTCTTTGTCAATTGGACAACTCCAAGAAGCTTGCACCAGCCAAGACTAATTAGAAACCCCCTCAGAAGGATTGGTGTAAATTAAACTTTAATGGGGCTACTAAAGGCAACTCGGGATAGGCTATTGGAGGAGGTATTATTAGATTTGAAATAGGTGTCTATTGGGATACTTATGTTGGAGGTTTAGGGATCAAAATTAAAAATGATGTTGACACTCTCGCTATGTTATGAGGAGTTAAACTAGATCATTCTTTGGGTATTACTGTCACTTGGATTTGCACCCTGTGTTGAAGCGCTTGGCTGCAACAATCTAGTGAAACATTGGAGTGATTTCGAGGTGATGTGTGGGACCCTAAAAAGGAAATCAAACCTCCAGAGAAGGTTGCTTCATTCTTCTAAATATGCAATTTAAATTAGACTAATACTAAACCTAATCTAATCACTACTGGGAAAAGGGGAAGAGGGAGAAACTGAAAGGGAAAAGGTGATACACCAAGTTTGAATGTAGGCTCTCAGATCAACTACTTATGCACATAATAATAACAAACAATATACCAACATACAAAATTCATAAAACACCTGCAGAGGTAAAGGAAACTAATTGAAATCCAAAAGGAAAAAAGAATTCACATATGGATACATCAAACAAAGATATTACACATAGCAAAAGAAGTGTATGAAAAGGTAAAATCTTATTGTTTATTGTCAAAGAGGCACGGTTACAGTTGATACAAGATGTGGTTTTTTAGACCAACAACCAACAATAATACATTTGATTTCATTCTTTTATAGCATTTTACATTAAGGCGCAATTACCTACTGCCATAAATTCACCCTATGGGCTTGTTAGAAGGTATTTCTACAAAGGGAATGTTTGGATACATTTGTTTTGTCTTTGACATAAATGCAGAAAAAAATCTTCTATCAAGTAGCTGAAACAAATATCTGAGTTGAAATTTTGCATCTAACTCTCTATCTGCAACAATAAATGCTCAACAACAAACTCCAACTAGATTTGAAGGCTTGACCTTTGATTTTGGCCTATATTTTACCTTATTAGCAAAATTTCATCTTGGTAAACCATGGCAAACCTTTATTTTTGCCTTTTTTTCATTCAATTTTGAACACTATAGAAGTTGTCAAAGTTCAGGCCCCAGGCCTTCATCCTTTTGCCTTCCAAGAGAAAGAAGGAGAAAGGAGAAAACCCCACCCCCCAAGCCCGCTATACAAAGGAAAAATTACAATCGGAAAAGTTTGGGCCTTGAGCCTTCTGCCTTATGCCTTCTGTAAAAGGAGGAAGAGAAGAACCCCAAGCCCTGCAAGTTTAAAGACTTAGCCATTATTTGAAGGTTTCAGCAAAAGTCAGGCTTTGGGCCTTCTGTCTTCCAAAAGAAAGGAAGAGGGAAGAAGAAAAGTCTAAAGTCCAACCCCCCGTCCAACACTTAGAAATATTTCCAAAGGAAAAGAGTGAAGCCCAGACTTTGGGCCTTCCATCTTCCACCTTCCACTAGAAGAAAAGGAAAACAGGAAACTCCCAACCTTCTGTGCCCGAAGTACTTAGAGAAATTTTGTAAAGAACAAAGCAAAGTTTAGAGCCGATTAGGATGGCATGACGAAGGGGAGAATTCTAAACTCTGAAACTCTGAAAATGCTAAAAACACAAGGAAAACTTAAGATTTTTTGGACTTGGTCAATTTTGGGGGGTTTTTCCTTACATTCCTTAAGGGGAAAACACTTAGAGATTTCATAGATTTGTGCTATTTGGTTGGGGAGAAAAAGAGGACAACATTTTGGTGACTTCTCATGGGTGTTTGCCTGCTAAACAAAAGGGAACCAGTGGCCTTAAGAATTCATTGGGCATAGAGTCAAAAGGGCTAAAGCATACTAGGAGCAATTGAAACCCTACCTCAAGAAAACAATACCAAAAGGGAAAACAAGTCATACATTCTTCTAGTGAGAGTGCATCCTATGCAACAACACTTAGGGAAAAGGAAAACCCAAAGTAGAAACAAAATGAACAATATATACAAAATCTTAGTCCAACCCTAGAAGTAAGGTTTGAGATGGATCCCATTGACTGAGATCAGTAGAACTTCACCATTCAGCTTTGAAAGATTGAAAGCATTGACTTGCTTACAATTGGTGATGACATATGGCCCACTCCAAAGTGCATCAAACTTAGTGTGGCCTCCAGGTTTGGCTCTATTAGCATCCCATTCCATAACAAGATCACCTTCCTTGAAAGTTTGATCCTTGGCTTTCATGTCAAAAGATTTCTTGGTCTACTTTTGATGTTCTTCCAAGGTAGCCATGGCCGACTATCTTAGTTATTCTAACTCAGTTAATTTAGCCATCCTCACAGACCTAGCATCTTCTTCTTCAAATTCTAGTTGTTGAACCAATTCTAATGAAGGAAGCTCCAAAGATAAAGGAAATCTAGCCTCTCTTCCATACACAAGAACAAAAGGAGAATTACTAATTGCTCTTTTATAGGTGATCCTATCAGCCTAGAGAGCTAATCTGATCTTATTATGCCATTGTCTCTAGTTTTTTTCCATGGTCCTCTTCAAGATTTTGATTAGGTTCTTGTTAGTAGATTTAGCTAAACCATTACCATGGGGGTAATAGTTAGATGAAGTCTTCAAGAACACATTATATTTCAAAGCCCAATTAGCTATCCTAAAACTGGTAAATCTCTTCCATTAGGGTAAATGCACAAAGATGAGTCCACTTAAGATGGAAATTTCAAACTTAGAAAAAAACCCGAAATCGGGTTAACCAAAACAGGATCCCATTTTTTATGGATTCCGAGCCAAAAGTAGGATCCTATTTTCTAGAAACGGGATCCCGTTTTGAGTTTCATAAAAGGTTAATATTTTAACCTTTATGAAACAGGATCCCGTTTCATAAAAGATTAAAATATTAACCTTTTATGAAACGGGATGCCATTTCAAAATGGGATCCTGTTTCTAGAATGGGATCCCGTTTTATAAATTTTGAATTTCTGACCCACTTTTTGCTATGGGTTTTGGGTCAAAAAAAAGGTTTGGGAACCTGACCCTTGGCTTTGGACTTGGTTTGACCTGCAAGTTGAAGGTCATGTCAATGTCACAACAAACTGGTGACTTTGGGCATATGTCTGAAGGCCTTTTTTGCAAAATTTTTTGACGAAATTAAAACCCATTATAGATGAGACAGTGTAGATTCCAAATATGTTTTTTTTTTTACAATTGGATTATTTATTCTATTTTTAAATTAATTTCTAATGAAACAGGTCCATAAACTTGAATTATCAGGGTTTTTTAGTATTTTAATAACTTTTTATTAAAAAAAATTGTAAAAAAAATTATACGAAAATGTACTTCAGACAATTCTTTTCAATTTCAAAAAAAAAATTCAAAAAATGATAAGTTTAGGTCATCTTATGCGTGACATACACGACGATTTTTTAAAACACCAAAAATGGCCAATAAAAAATTAACAAAAAAAAATATTCAATAAAAAATTACAAAAAAACATGGAAAATGTGCTTCAGTGAGTTACAAATCTTTTCCTAAAAGGATTTAGAAAAATATGATTATTTAGGTCAAAATATGGATGATGTACATGTGCATGGTATAGTAAAAAAAAAGTGACTTTTAAACAGTGGTTTTTAGAAACGCCTATTAAAAAACAATTTGTATCATCTGGGTATTAAAAAAAATTACATATTTAGAAACTAGACTCTGAGTACTACATTTCATATTTAGTGACTTTTTCCAAGATTCCACTTTTAAGTGCTTCAAATTTTTAGGTCAAATGTGACAAATTTTGAAAATCAGGGAAAACACTTCCACTTTTTGGCCAAAAAGTGGACTCAACTTCTTGCACACACCCATTATCAAAGATGATAGTGTGAGGAAATTCAAACCTTGTCATGATTTCTTCCAAGAAATCAATGATTTCAGATTTTGTAGCCTCTTTGAGTGGGACTTCTTCAACCCACCTGGTGAAGTAGTCTATTGCAGTTAAAACCCACTTGTGGCCAGCATTGGATGTAGGGTTAATCACGCTGATGAAATCCTGGCCCCATTGGGAGAAGGGTTGATCTACTTGAATAGGATGAAGTGGAAGAGCTATCAATATTTTCTTCCCAGCAAAGAGAGCACACTCTTTGCATTTTATTACCCACACATGGGCATCATTGAATAATGTGGGCCAAAAGTAACCTACCCTCATTATCTTCATTGTTGTAGCTCTTGCAAAGAAATGGCCTCTAGCTGGGCTGGCATGAAACTCACTGAGCAACCTGTCAACCTAATCTTCTTCAATACATCTCAGCAAGACTCCACCTAGATTCCTTTTAAAAAGAACCCAATCCACCAAAGCATAAGGAATGGATTGCAACCTGAAATGTCTTCTCTTAGATTTGTCCAATCTATAAGGATATTCGCTAGCAGATAGGAACCTGGCCATGCCTATTGTCCAAGAACTTATAGTTACTAGTTCATCTATAGGTTTTGTTTCATTCAAGTGATAGGATGAGTTCACTTCATCCACAGTAATTTGAGGTAACTGTTGACACAATCATCTACCTCTAATCATCTTAGTGGCTTTGATAATAACATCATATTCTAGGATCTTAGTGACCCAACCTACTCTCTTTTCATTGATTTCTATTCCCATTATGTAGAGTCTCACACTAGGATGAAACACTAATACTTTGATATGGTTATTTGCAAACATATATCTAAATTTTTTCAATGCTCTTACAATAGCAAAAATCTGTTTGTCCATGGGACTGTACCTGACCTCGTAGGCTTTCAATATTTGACTGAAGAAGGCCAGGTCCGTACCTTGGTCATTTTGCTGCATCAGAACAGCCGCAATGCTTCTCTCTCCTCCATGGGCATATAGGATAAAGTCCTCAAAGTTAGGGTTCATGAGCGTAGGAGCATGGGCAATTTCTTTCTTTATGTTCTCAAATCCATCCTTCCTAAAAGCATCTTTTTTAAGCATTAGGGTCAGTGGTTTGACCTAACCAACACATTTAGGAATGAATTTCCTAACAAAATTGACCTGCCCCAGAAATAATTAATTGCAAAGCTTTTTTATGAGCAGGTAGATGAAGAGAAAGAAGGGTTGAAGTTCTTTCTGGATCTATGGAGATCCCATATTTGGACACTAAATGGCCCAGAAGCTTACCCTATGAAACAACAAAAATACATTTCTTAGGTTTAGAGACAGCCCAAACTCCCTACATCTTTCAAAAACTTTCTCCAGATGCTCCATGTGATTTTCTCCTCTCTTGGAGAAGACTGTGATATCATCTAGATAAATCGAGATGAACTTGTTAATGAAGCCCCTGAATGCAAGGTCCATTGCCCTCTAAAAAGTGGTGCGAGCATTGGAGAGCCCAAATGGCATTTTTGCATACACCACAGTACCCCACTTAGTGGTGAATGTTGTCTTGAATCTATCCTCTTCCCTCACAAAAAGCTGGTTATAACTAGAAAAACCATCAAGCAATGAGAATCTCTCTGCCCCTGCAACAGTTTGCAAGATTTGGTCCATGGACAACAAAGGGTAGTGATCTTTAAGGGAATCTCGATTCAAATCACGAAAATCCATGCACAGCCTTATCTCACCATTCTTCTTCCTCACTAGCACTAAGTTAGCTACCCAGGTGGAATACTTGATGGGGAAAATGATTTTGGCCTAAATGAACTTTGCAAGCTCCTTTCTCATCAGAGGCTCGATTTTGGGATTTACAGGTTGTTTTTGGTGAATAGGTTTGGTGTTTGGATCAAGGTCTATGGCATGTTGGGAAAAATTAGGGTCAAAACCCTTTAGGTCCTCATAATACCATGCAAAAACATCACTGTATTTCTAAGAAAGGTGAATAAAATTTTGTTGTTCATCATCACAACCTACCTTTCCCGACAATATATCCTTGTCCTGGGAAATAACAACCTTTTGATAGTCCTCCTTTTTGAATGTCATGTTCTTCTTCTCACCCTTGAATTCATTATCATGGTTGAAAATAGCCTCCAGTGTGACCAAACCCTTGGGAAGATTATTTATTTTCAATTGAATAATCTAATCACCATACCCTTCTTGTAGTATGGACTGAGCAGTTGATGAGAACTCAACTTCATTTTGGATGACATTTACAATTTGCTCATTACTGTCAAAAATCTGCCAATTCACATCATTATCAGGGACTGAGGGCCTGACCACTATTTTAACATGTTGATCAGGACCTTGAAAGAGGTCTGTTGGGGGGGAAACTGGGCACCAACTATTACCAATTGGTCTGCCTCAACATTTAATTTCCTTGGGATCACCTATAGGTTGAGAGCATCAAAACTCTCAAACAGGCCCCAAACTCTATGTCTGTAAGTCCTCAAAAGTTGATTTTTTGTTGCACATCTTTCCCTGACCTAGTTGACCACCAGCTCAGTGTCTCCAAATATTTCTAGTTATTTGATTTTCTTATTTTCATCAATCAACAGACCATGTACCAATGCTTCATACTCTGCAACATTGTTTGTGTAGGAAAAATATAGACTATGAGCAAAATGCAATTTCTTACTAGTCAGAGAGATTAGTAAGACTCCTATAACAACTCTATTTTTGCTCTTTGCAACTTCAAAGAACATTTTCAATGGGCCATCAAAATCATCATCTGGGTTGAGTATAGAAGGGACAGAGGAATTCCCCTCAGGAATGATATAGGTGCCCAAATCAATTGTCTCAGTGGTGTCATAGGGATCAAAATCAAAGTGGTCCCTCACCCACTTATCAAGAAAAAGATCTAGGGTTGGAAGGGGTGAAGATGTCTCAAGAGAACCTGAATCGTCCACTTCCTCACCCTGGATCATGCAATGAGGGTTCACTAGGTTGTGGTCATATTTTTGCACATGATAGTTTGAAACTGGTTCAGCCTTAATGGTGAACCTTGTGCCATATCTTGTCCTCATCAGCATGTGGGACCAATCAGAAGAGAGGTAGCCACCTACCTTAGCTGTGAAGTCTCTTGACAAGCAAATAGCAAAGAAAGGAGGAAGATCAATGACTGAAATATCTTGACTAATATTCAAGTTTGGATAGGCATGTAAGGTCAAATCCAATCCTTTGATCACTCCAACAGTATTAGCAGAAGTACCATCCAACTGTAATACACCAAATGAAACAGGGGTATATTTGATGCCTAACGCATCTACTATCTTCTTTGGCATAACTTAAATGCTTGTCGGGCTGAGTCTATCATGCAGTTGTGTACCAAGAATTTCCCAATAATTAGGGACAAATAGAAAGGGGATGGCTTCTTTATTGAACCTACCTATTCTTCACTTGGTTGTACAAGATTTACTAGGCCCTTTCCCTTCTGGAGTGTTGATTCAGCTACTGGGAATTCCCTTAAGGCTTTGTGCAACAAATCCCTTTGAGAAGGAATCAATAATGCATCCCACATGGATACATTCAGGCTTGTCTTTTTCATTTTTTCTAGGATATTCAGAGGAAATGCTGTTGTTTTGTGCATGGAAGGAATCCATTTTCCTCTCTTTGATTTCTTTGTAGCTTGTTCAAGAAGCCTTGGAGATGATGGAACCTCTTTTGTAGTAGCAGGCATGCTACCCTAAGTTGTATTTGCAGTACTGGCCCCTTTTTCTTTTGATATAGGTTCCTTTTGTAATATAGCAGGCATGGGGTTATCCTCTAATTGCCTCTTTTTGGATCTTGTTTTGCCTGTAACACTCCTTATAGGCATTATCACATTGTCCATGGACTGATTAACAACACAGAAATCCTTAGGCGTCCAAAGCATTAGATTGGAATCAAAAGAGTCTCATTTGGTGCTTCAGGGTTATTATTGACTGCCTCTACCAATGATACTTGCTGAGTGTAAAAATTTTGCACCATTAGGGCTTGTTCTTGTGCTCCAAATGCACAAGTAGACTGATTATGAGGTTGGTTACAAGGATAACATCAATCTACCTCTTGGGCCAGATTGTTGTGAGTGGGAACTAAGGCCCTAACTAGATTGACGACTAATATTTGTTGGATGGGTCTAACTGTTTGCACAAGCTAAACATGGTTATTATTTTGGTACCTATTTGGTTGGTAAACTTGGTTCCAATTTTTATTTTTATTAGAATTGTAACCCTGATTCCAGTTCTAATTTGAAGACTGTCCCTGGTTATAATTTTGATGAGGTTTAGGGGTGGTTTGAATGGTTATAATATTGATGTTATTAGCCATGTTGGTCATTAGGGTTTTAAAGTGATTTTCTTCTTGTGAAAGAGCAGATGTAGAGGCTTTAGTCTCTGGAATGGGAGCAATAATAGGTTGTTGACCTTGTGAAGGCAATTCTAGGAAAATGGGTATAGGTGGTTTGGGAGCAATTTTCCCAACCTGTATTAAGCAATTTTTAGCCTTCAAGGCTAACTCATATGCATCTGGTAAGGTATCGACACCCATAGATTGCATCATAATAGCTATATCAGAATTTAAAGCTCTTAAAAAATATAAGAAGGCACCTTGTGGAGATGGTCTAAGGAGAGTTGGGATCCTATCCCATGTCCTTTCAAATTTGAATTTGAAGTCAGCCATCATCTTGTTGGGAGCCCTCTTTATGGTTGTTAACTATTCCTACAGAGAAACATTATCTGATCTTTCTCCAAATTGCTTGTAGACTACTTCTCCTAGCTCATCCCAATCATATATTGAAGCAGGGGTTAAACTCCTAAACCATTGGAGAGATCTACCCTTGAAGGATGAAACCATGAGCCTAATAACCACATCTTCATGTTGAATATGGTGAACTAAACATACATTTGATATGTCTTTGATGTGCTGAGCAGGTGTAGTAGAATCATCACCCGTAAAGGATGGGATACTTTTTAGGGTTGAGGTAGGTATATCATTGTGTGCAACCAAGTCTAAAGGGCTGCCTCCATTGAAGGTTACAAAGGGTAGATTTTTGCCATATTAGGGATATTTAGATTTATTCTAGGTATATGTAAGCCCTTTCTTGAGTATTGAAACCTAACAGGAGGATGTGTAGATTGAGCTCTTGGGTGAGGAGGAACATCACTATTATTCCTTCTTATAGGAGACCTAGACAACCTAGTTCTTCTCCTTGAAGCAGCAACAGGTAATTCAACAAATTGGTAGTTATTACCTCTTGAAGAAGCTCTTGTTTCAAACATATAACATTGGACTAATCATAAACCAGGAGGTAGTAGAGTCACCAGGTGCATGAAAGTGTCTGCCAAACTGTAGAATACTGAGAACAACACCAAATTCTCATCTTAACTCTTAATTTGGAGTAAAGTAGCCCCACCAAGCATGCCAGAAACCATTCACTTAGACTTGCACCTTGTGTTGAATCTCTTGGCTACAACAATCTAGTGAAACATTGGAGTGATTTCTAAGTGTGGGACCCTAAAAAGAAAATCAAACCTCCAAAGAAGGCTAATTCTTTCCTCTGAATATGCAATTTAGAGTAGACTAAGACTAAACCTAATCTAATTACCGTTGGGAAAAGGGGAAAAGGGAGAAACTAAAAGGGAAAAGGTGATACACTAGGCTTGAATGTGGGCTCTCGAATCAACTACTTATGCACATAATAATACCAAACAATAGTCCAGCATACACAATTCATAAAACACCTGTAGAGGTAAAAGAAACTAATTGAAATCTAAAAGGAAAGAAGTGTTCACAAATGGATACTTCAAACAAAAATATTACACAGAGCAAAAGAAGTGTATGAAAAGGTAAAATCTTATTGTTTATTGTCAAAGATGCATGGTTAAAGTTGATACAAGATGTGGTTTTTTAGACCAACAACCAACAATACTACATTTGAATTCATCCTTATAAAGAATTTTACATTGAGATGTAATCACCTACTGCCATAAATTTTCCCTATGGGCCTGTTAGAAGACATTTCTACAAAGGGAATGTTTGGATACATCTATTTTGTCTTTGACATAAATGCAGGAAAAAATCTTCTCTGAAGTAGCTGAAACTAATATCCACATTGAAATTTTACATCTGACTCTCTATTTGCAACAATAAATGCTCAACAACAAACTCCAATTGGAGCTAAATGCTTCACCTTCAATTCTGGCATGTATTCAGCCTTATCAAAAAAATCTGATCCTAGTAAACCATGGTGGACATTTGGTTTTGCCTCTTTTTCCTTCACTTTTGAACACTGCAAAAGTTGTCAGAGGTCAGGCCTTGGGCCTTTAGCCTTCCACCTTCTAAGAGAAAGAAGGAGAGAGGAGAAAACCCCACCCACCAAGCTCACTATACAAAGGGAAAATTACAATTGACAGACTTTGGGCCTCGAGCCTTCTGCCTTACGCCTTCCATAAGAAGAAGGAAAAGAGAAGAACTCTGAGCCCCACAAGTTTAAAGACTTAGCCATTTTTTGAAGGTTTTAGTGGAAGTCAGACTTCAAGCCTTCCGTCTTCCAAAAGAAAGGAAGAGGGAAGAAGAAAATTCTGAAGTATGACCCCCTGGAACACTTAAAAATATTTTCAAAGGAAAAGAGCAGAGCTCAGACTTTGGGCCTTTCGTCTTCCACCTTCTGCCAGAAGAAAAGGAAAAGAGGAAACTCCTGACCTCTGAAGCTTGAAGTACTTAGAGAAATTTTGCAAAGAACAAAGTGGAGTTTGGAGCTGATTAGGATAACATGATGAAGGGGAGAACTCCAAACTTTAAAACTCTAAAAATGCTAAAAACATAAGGAAAACTCAAGATTTTTTGGACTTAGTCAATTTTGGGGGGTTTTTCCTTGCATTCTTAAAGGGTAAAACACTTAGAGTTTCATGGATTTGGGCTATTTGGCTGGGGAGAAAAATAGGATAACAGGTATCAAAAAATTCCATGTGGAAGGAGATTCCAAACTCCTTGTTATTGTTGTTCTTGGCACAGCTAACCCTGGTTGGCAACTTATGGATGTGGTCAGGGACATAAAATGCTTCTAAGTGGCTTTGAGGAATTTGTGCTCTCCAATATATACATGGAAGGCAATACTGTTGTGGATGCTATGGTCAATGTTGGTATTAACAAGTCCACTTGGAGATACTAGATAAAGGCTACTAATCTACCTAGTAGAGTTCAAGCCCTCATTGTCAAAGATGGTAGTAGGCCTTGATAATATTTTGGATCTCAAGCCTCATGGTGGGAGGATTGAAAGCTGGGGGAATGCTAGTTGGGTTATCTGGACCATGTTCCTCTACATAGGTGTATGGAGAAATTTGGATGTCTTGAAAGGGTGGGCTATTGATAGGACCATGGGAGGAAATACTGTCCTTAGGGATAAAATTCATAATAAATGATGGAGCTGGTGGGATTCAAATCCTTAAAAGTAGGAAGGCTAACATGGAATGACAAGCCACAAGCCAATAATTAGTTGCTAGCTGGACTACTAGCGGGGAAGGTGTCCCACTTGCTAGGAATGGTTGGAGGATAGGCTGGCATTATAGCAATCATCATGATTTTATCTCTGATTGCATCTGCATTGATTTTAACATGAGGTGGCAAGTGTACTTTCTTCCCCTAGTGGTGGAGCAAGGTGGTAGGAGCTCCCCGTGTCTAATCTATCATTACAACTCTCACCAAATCAAGCACAACACTCATTGGAGTGATATGGGTGCATAGAAGGATCAAGAATCCATCATGCCATTCATCACTTAGCTTGGCTCAATTCCTATAGAAAAGACAAAGGTAAATTCTTGTGACGTATCTATTATTGTGTGCTAACTAGGGTGCTACCATGGGAGGAGATATTGTGAGAATAGAATCCTCTTCCCTTGATGAATTTAAACACGACTCTACAATTTTGTATATCCTTCAGGAAGGAGGGTGACTTCCTTTCTTGAAAATTTGAAAGGCCATGACGAGAACCTCTCTCATTAGTTTGGGGATTCTTGGGACAACAAGCATGTTTGGCTAGGTGGTATTGGCTTCGAGGTAATCAAAGAGGTCATAGGCCAAGAAACTAGGATGCCTACCAAAGGGAGGAAGCATTGCCTCTGGAGCAGGGTCCCTGACTCAGAAAGTATGGCGACCTTCAGAGAGGGGGAATCTGCAACCAAAATGTAGGGGGGTTTTGAGTGGGAGAAGCTTCTGACTCCATAGGATTAGGTGTGTTTGATGATTATCAAATATTTTACACTTGAAGGGCATTATAAGGTTTACATTCATTATCCTTTGCCTTGCTTAACCTCTTTCATCATAGCTCTAAGATTATCTTTCCTTTTTTCCTTTTATCTTCTTTGGAGAACTCCATTAGGGTGGCGATGGAAGCCCATGCTAAGAACCCCAATACCCCAGTCATCCCCATTCACCGGGGCCTTGTTTTCTATCTCTACCATTATAATTTAGCCTTGTGTCCCCCTAAGACCATTAAGGTTAGTGTTCTCCAAAACTCCCCTCCGAACCTTGTTGTTGCTAGCCCTAGTGTTAAGAGTAAATAGAAGAAATTTGTTGGGTTCCAAAAAGAGGTGTTCCCCTTCTATATTCCCTCAGGATTGTCCTAAAATTGAGGAAATCTAGGATTCCCCATTGACCAAAACTCATAATCCTAAATCTGGTTCCAAAACCCCCAAAGGCAAAACCGGCCCAAAGAAACTAAGCAAGAGCCCCAAATCTTAGGCTATTGATGTTAAGAAGGGGAAGGTCTCCTCTGCTAAGAGAGAAATGGAAATAGAAGAAGGAAGCTCCCACCCCCATAAAAAATTAGAAGGGAAGGAGGCTATTCAATATGAAGCAGTTGTGTCAAAATTTATGGATTTGGATGTTGTTACAAAGAAAGGTGGAGGTGGCGACGTGTTGGGGAATACCAGTAAAGTAGCCTAGTAGATTAGAAGGTCTAGCCACATTGTGGGTATTCCTTTAGCAAATCCTCAAGGAATTGAGTTGTTGAGTGAGTCTGAATTTGTGGAAGACACTCTAGGAGAAGATGAAGAGGGTACCACTAAGGGGTTTGTGTAGGAGGAGGAAGGCATCGGTCACTTCCTGGAAATGAACACCCCCTACTCAGAAGACAAGGAGGATACCCATGATTAGGAGGAGGATAAGAGGAAATATACTCTATGTGAAAAGATTATAGAGAATATTTTTGATCTTAGGTCTAAAGTTGGGGAGCTGCAGAAGAATTGGAAAGTGATAGCGGGGTTTGTTGCCAAAGTTTTACACCGTTCTACTACTGCCTTGTCTTCTGTGAAGGAGTTTGATAAGAATATCTAGGGCATTGGAGTTGATAGCCTAGGGGATTATGAGAAGATGTTCTAGTTCCTTATTAAGCATGGGATCGATGGGAATCCTTAGTTGTTTCTTCCATGTTTTTTGTTGTTGGTTTTTGCTTAAAGTCAGTTTGGTTGGGTTTTTAGGTTACTCTGTGCTATGCTATTAGTGACATGTTTCTATCTTGTGTGAATCTTTTTCTCTGCTCTCTGGGCTTATTTTTATAGGGTTCTTGACCCTTTTTTCCAGATGACTTTATCAAAAACAATCCTAGGTGGAATATAATGCATTGTAGTTACTTCAAAGTGACCACAAAGCTTTCATCTAAACATGGAATTTCTAAACATGTTTTTTTGATATAAGTTGAATGTTGTGGTGATGCACATGATGAAGTTGCAAAATACAAAGATATGAAGGCAATGCATTGTGTAAGCCATATTATGTAGATGCAATCGATATAGCTATCACCACTTCTTCCTCAATTGTATTGCAAGAAGCTGAAAAGTAGTGTAGTTTACATTATTCCTACTAATGAAATGATAAAAAATGACTCCCCATATCAAGAGTGGGAGGCCCAAATTTTTATAGACTTGTTAGTAAAAAGAACATTCAAAACACTTACAACAATGACAACCACAAAAAAATATTTAGAAACCAAACATAAATTTTATATATCACCTAAAAAAATTAATGGAACTTTGTATACCAACAATAATTATTTATGGAAACAACAAATCTTGTTGTGTATAAAAGACCTCACATGGATGCAAATTAACACCTTGGGGAATCTAGTGAGCTCTACCAACAATATTCACATGGTTTTCAAAAAATTATACCTAGTGTAAATGTTTCAGTAGTGCACTTATCTACTAAATATTCCAACACTTCCACTAGAAATGGGACTCTTAGTTACTCATCTTCAACCATGCTAGGAAGGTTACCGTAATAAATCTAAACATACATACTTGGTTTGATTATACAATCAAATGGAATTGAGCTATGTATCGATAAATAATCTAGATGAATGAATTTATTTCTATTAATCTTCACAAGGGGCCTACTTTTAACAAGGGAGGAATATTTGAATTAGATCCTAAATAATACCCTCTCTTGATGACTCTCATAGTAGCTATTTCATGATGGTAATCATAACCAACACCATAAAAAATGTGATCTTATTACACTTAATGAAGGATAGTGTAACATAAGCATGTTATCTTCATCTACATGTACCATGGGCATAGAAAAAAAATTCATAACTATTTGCCAATGTGTTGTTAGAACCAAGTGTGTATAAATTAGGATCATCATCACAAGGGTCTGGACAAGACACCTCTACATCTCTTGTGTGTGGTTCATCAACGACTGTACGTAAAACTATATTTTTGGAACCATTATATTATTTTAAAATATTACAATTGTATCAAATTATGGAACTATGCCACTGACATGCTATTTAGTTGACTAGTTTTGAAGTTGGTAAGGTATGGATTTGTTATTAGAAGTACATTTAGACACAACCATACTAGAAGATGCATTCCCACTCACAAATTCTTTTGTACTTGATCTTGTTAATTTTGGTTTCTTATATTGTTTCTCAGGTGGCATATCCTTTCTCCATCTTTGTGACTTAATCAAATATTTATTTGTTGTCACATTACTCCTTCCCAAATCTTTAGTGGAAATGGTCAAGGAAATAATTTAGGCCATTAAATTTATAATGGTAAATGCTTGTGTTTAGGTTCTACTTGTTGGTATTTTTGTCTTTCCATCAATGAATTGATGAATCCTACAACCATAAAATAAAACACATTAAATGTTTTTTATAATCCATAGAACTTTCACAAAGAAGAAAAGTAGTAAAACAACAAAAATCCAACATCCTTGTTGGATAAAGGCATTTACATATAATATCTTGTGAATGATAAGGTATTGACATTGCAATTAAACAATTGTGAATTAACTTCTAATATCTATGGTAAGAAGTTGAAATTCCCTCTAAATATGACAAAAAAAGATTTTAATGAGACAAAAAAATTCTTATGGTAATATTGACACTCTTAGGTTTTCATAAGAAATTTCTCCATAGTAATTGTGATAAATAATGCACATTATAAAAGCTATTGGAATGTTCAAATCAACAAGGTTAATCATATATTATACATTAGACATAGTAAATGATGAATGAATGTTTTGGTAAAGTTCTTGATTCGTTATTTGTTAGATTACTTTAAGAATTTACATATACCTCACTAGTCATTGATCACAAACAATTTAAAGCTTGTTACAACTGCCAAGTTATGTGTTGGCTAGCCTATTGGGTTTTATTTTTGATGTGTGAGTTATTACATTGGCTATAATACAGAAGGCTACTTAATGATTTTGAAATGATTTTTTCCAGCCACTTCAAGATTTAATAGGTAGAGAAGGACCATTTTTTTAATATTTCTTGTGTACCATTTTGGTACTTATTGTTTCTGCCTAATTTTTACCATGAAGCCATTGAAAATCCTATGTTTTTTCCCTTGTGGAATTATTGTTTTGTTCCTTGGAGTGCTTTTGATCTTGTTGAAATCCTAAAAAATCCAATGTTGTCCTATTCCTTGCAGAAATTTAGACTCCCTTTGGATTTGGTGAAACTTTGTGCCCCTATCAGTTAGCAGGGTTTTTATCAGCATCAGGATATATCCCTTTATCCCTTGGATCCCCATATATGTTTTTCCCCTGCTTTCCCTTTTGTGAAGTTTCCCTGAGTTTTGGATGTGGGACTTTGACTTGGACCTGGATATATCTAAGTGCCCCTCTTCTCCCTACATCTTGATTACCTCTGCTTTCCTACACCTTTCGTTTCCTCACATTTCTTTCTACATTGCATTCTATGGAACTTTCATCTAGATCCAGATATATCCAAATCCCCCTTGCATCTTGCATATCCCTTTCCCCCCTTGCGGCCCACATATCCCTTTACCCCCTTGTGGCCTGCATATCCCTTTACCCCCTTGTGGCCTACATATCCCTTAACCCCCTATTTCCTTGCATATCCATTAACCCTTTAAACCTTCACATCCTAACACCCCCTTCTAACCCACATGTGCCGATCATCTCATTAGACCTGTAAATCCTAACACCTCCCAAACTTTCATGAATCCAAGTGACCCCCTCAGAATTGCACTTTTTCTCCAGGCTTGTAAAGGTAAAAGATAAGCACTTCCAACGACCTTATGATGAATTGGAAACCTCTACATGTGACTATTAATGGTATTGGATGGTTAAAAATAATGCATTTAAGGCTTTGGGTGAGGCATTTAGGGTTTTCACACCCATTCCATCATTCAGTCTAAGATTCAAAGGCTATAAATATGAGTTTGTAACTCTTTTCGAGGGTTGGTCTTTTTGACATTTTCAAGTGACTGGTGTAGGGTAACTAAGATTTCAAACAAGATAGTTTTAGATTTTCATGGGAAAAATTTGCAAACTGTATGGATGAATTGATGAACATCTTGTAAGTAGAATCATATGTTTCCATTGTTGCATGTATCCATTTAGGGAATTTTAGATTTTTGCATGATTCCTCTTTCCACGATTACTGGTATGATTGTAGTCTCCATTTGAAGGATTTGACAAATCAATAACATATTACATGTTGTGATGGTCATTTTGATATTGCAAATGAATGAATATTGTGTGAGAATGGATTAATAAGTATGTTTCTACTTTAAAGTTTCATATATCTAGGTGTTCTAGTTAGGCGACTGCATACTATTTCTTTGTTGTTCTTCCCTTTGATAATCTGAAAACTTTGTAACCCAATGAAGGCAATAGTCTAGGAGGTGTTCTTGATCAACCAATTTCTTTATAAATCAAATCAAATCAGTTTAGTGTGAGATAGAAGTAGTCAGATCTATGTGCTATTTGTGATTTACAATATAACTAGGGAATATAGATTGTAAACATTTTAGAAGATGTTTTAAACAAATCACAAGTGCATACAAGAATCTTATAGTTGTGTAAGGTTGTTGTTAGTAGCTTAAATGGTCATTTTATGCAACAAGTGTGTTTTACTTTAGTGACAACATTTTAGATTAATATAGCAAGTTGGGTATTGTTGCAAAATTATAAATTTGAAGGCATTTACTATGTAGTTTTTGATCCTTGTTAAAGGATACCTCCAAGATTACCCTCCTAAGCCTATCTAAGATTGAAGAGAAGAGATTAACCACTCTTGTAGTTAGCCTTCAACCATTCAGGATTTGTGGATGAGTCCTTGTTCTATTTTCTTGATGACATCCCCTAGCCTAGAAAATATGAACACACTCTAGGAGTTGGGACTTGTAGTTTTTGGTCCCAACATTTTGGCATTGTTGATGGGGAATGGATTGATTCTGGTTAATTGTTATAAGTTTGTAACATTGTTAAGCTCATTGAAATATCTTCCAAAAAGCGAAGTGGTGATTCTGTTTTAAGAACAGCCTAGAAAATTAATTTGAAATTCAAAAGAAAGGAATTTACTATGGATAGAAGAAGAAATCAAGAACAACCTGGGCATGGTGGTTCTTCAAGTAATAAAGGTAATTGAAGAAGTAGATGGAGAGAAAAAAAACCTTGCAGTGCTTCCATAATTGAATGCTCATGATCAAGTAGGTGCTTCTGGTCAAAATGATGCATTTTTGGATGAAATACATTGTTCCAATATACATCAGATGAGTTAGTTGATAATGCATTAAGAACTAATAGAAGATTGGATAGGAGTGACTATGATGTTAGAAAGAATAAGAATGTTATTGGTAGGAGGAGTAGAGATAGGGATGCAAGTATGAGAATATTTGGAATGCCAAATGAAAATGAAGAAATAAACTGGGCTATCCAACATCATACACCACCTACTAGATCAATTAGAAATCAGCAAGACAATGATCTTGATAATGATGAACAACTTGGATTTCATACTGCTGATGAAAGGGAAAGAACTCTTGATGATGAGTTGGAGTTTCTTGATCATATCACAAAGAGGCAAAGAGAGGTGCATGATTTACTTGATGCACAGAAGGCTTAACTTGCCCAACAAGCCCAAGTAAATCAAAATGCACACCAACAATGTATTCATCAGAATTATAATCAACAACAAGGTAGGAATCAACAACAACAACAATACCAACAAATGGGATAGCAAGGTATGAATTATGCTCATGTTCACAATGTTTATAACTAGCCACCACAAAATCAAGTGAATCAACAATATGGCAATGTTCAAAACCCTAGGCTGGTGCAATGAAGACAAGCACAAAGATTTGCTCCACTAAGGCATCCATTGGGAGCTAAAAGGTATAAGAAACTTAATTTCTTTGGCATCCTTGACTTTCCTAATCTAATTCCAAATGAGATTAGATGAAAGATTCTAAGATTCCAAGGAAACAATGTTATCACAGGTCAAGAGCATCTTAGGCACTTTATAAATGTTATTGACAAATATGAAATAGAAGATGAAGATGTCATGATGAAGTTGTTTGTACACTTACTAGAAGAAAGTGCTAAGGAGTGGTATAAGGGACTCCTAAATAATAGTATTGATTCATGGATGAGTTAATGAGAGTATTCTGATTATAGTATGGGGATAGGATTGACGCCAAGTTTGCCATCTATGAACTCACAACTATCAAGAATGTAATCAATGAAATAGTAGTTGATTTCAATAGCCACTTCATCATGACCATGAGAAAGGTACCTCCACATTTGAGGCCTAATGAGTCAATGTGTTTAGTGTTGTATTTTGGTGCATTTGACTCTAAAATTGGTTATTATATGAGGGACAAGAGTCCACAAATATTAAGAGAAGCTTATACCACAACCATTAACATTGAGAGCAACATGAGAGCTTCAAGAAAACACATTCAGAGATTAGATGTCAAACTTTCCCAGCCAGATAGGGCAACCTTTAACAAGCCTTTGATAACTAAAGAGAAGTTAGACAAACTCATGTGAGTCACAAAGGACTTATCTTACAAGGTGGAAAGAAATGAGAAAGGGTTACCACCTCAGGGTGCAACAATGAACTTAAATGAGGGACAAAGACTACACAATAGACCAAATAATACTAATTGGTCTAAAAGACCACAACAAAATTAAAGACATGAAGCCCCAAAACATGTAAGTTTCAAACATTAGAATGAAAAAGAGATTCTTGGCCCTTTGAGAAAGGATCATGTAAGAATACTTTATGGTGCAATGCATGTTATCTTTCACATGATCCTTAAAATTGTGTCATTCCTTACTCAGTAAGTAGGGAAGATTAATTTCCTAATGAGGAAGGTGTTGCAAAGTATTATGAAGATGACATCAATCAGTTTGATATAGAGAGTTTTGATAAAATGTGTGGGAATGATGAGTATGACAACTATGAGGAATATGATTACATCTTCTAAAATGATTATAATGTAGGGCCTAAGAAACCTAATCATGATTTTGAGCACTTAAGAGATCTCTTGCACAAGAAATATAAGAAGTCCAAGACCTTTGCTGAAGATGTGAAGACCTTGATTGATGCAACCATTATGTAGGTTCAAAGTGGGTACCAGTTAAGGAATAGGAAAGTGTCTATGCAGAAACCTCATGTTTCCAAGTCAAAGAAAGATGGATTGGATGGTGAGAAGAAATGCAATCAACTAATGTTGAAAGGAAGGATAGCAACATTTTGAAGAAGAAAGTGCAAGAAAAGAGAAAAGTTGTAGTCCAACAATCGGTAGCAACAAAGAAGTATGTGTAGAAAGCACCTACACATGTGGTGAAATCAGTTACTACACTTGCTCCAAAGGTGTTGAATCCAAAGGAGGTTGTTGATGAGGAGCCCCCTAAAGTATCAAAGGATCAATGCAAATGAAAAGATGTGAAGAGAAATGTAAAAGGTATGGATATTTCTGCCAATCAGCTAATACCTTTTATTCCAGATGCATGTGATGTCATTGTGTCATGTGATGCTCCTTTGCCTAAGTATACCCCTATAGAAATGGCTCAAGTCTTGAGTTAGGTTAGAATATCAGTGCCAATAGGGGAACTTCTTAGGATCCCTAAACATAGAGAAAGGGTTATGTCATTTGCCACCACTGTTGAAACACAAAAGTAGTTTGTTGTTGTGCCTAGAACTCATGATGAGAACAAAGGTCAAGATGGGATAGTTGAAGTGTATTTTGGCTCCTCTATGGTAAATAGTCATATGGGTGTAGATCCTTTCTACACCACATTGATTATTAATAGATGGTTGCTACACAATTGTATGCTCGATTCTAGAGCATCTAGCAATGTCATGTCATTTGAAATCATGGATGAATTGGGTTTGAAAGTATCCAAGTCTTTTGGAAAATGCTTTTCTATGTTTTCCAAGGAAGTGAATGTGATTGCCCTCATCAAAGATGTAGAGATTCAACTTGTTGCATATCCAGACAAGTCCTTTTTGATGGATATAATCATTATGGACTGTCTTGCTAAGTGGGGTATGTTATTATCTAGAAAGTGGGTAGTTTCAATAGGAGGTAATATACAAATGGATCTCTCACATGCTACTATTCTAGTGCAAGGGGTAGAGGTGAACTTGTATAGGGAAAAGAAGGTGAATGATAAAAATATAGAAGACCCGTCTAAAACTCATGATGAGGTCAACTTCATTGATACTGTCATTGATCATTTTATAGGGCTTTGTGATGAAGATGAACCTAAGGTATGTGCCAATCCACCTCATATTTCTGATCCTGTGCATGGTGAAAATGCTTTGTGGACTTTATATTTTGATGGTGCTTGTTCTAGGGAAGGCTTGAGTATGGACATAGTTTTAATTTCACCGGATAGAGAGCATTTTGGGCTTTCATTCATGCTTGATTTCTAGTGTACAAACAACATAGCTAAGTATGAATATTTTTAGTTAGGTTTAAATGTTTCTCATAAGCATGGATTCAAGTGTTTAAGAATTTACGGTGGTTCAGATTTAGTGGTATAGTAGGTCAGAGGTATTTTTACAACCAAGGACAATAAGTTTAGGGCTTACAGAAATACAGTGTGTGACACAATAGAGTTTTTTTATGCTATTGGTATTGGATGGGTGGAAAGAATTGTGAATGAAAAGGTGGATGCCTTGGCTATAACTAGTTCAAAATTTAATCCTCAGTTATTTTCTCTTGTTGTCCTTATGCGATTAAAGTGCTTACAAGGCTGACAATACCTGATAACATCTATAGTTGGCAAGTTTTTAATGACAGTAATCAGATTTATAGGTTCCTTAACTACATGGATGAGTTTGATGGTCAACTAATTGATTGGTATCCTATGATAGAGGTTGAAGATGGAAAGGGAACCTTATTTGGCAATGAAGTAGTGCAACTAAAAACAAATATTATTTTGAAAGGATTGGTAGCACTTGAAAGGATGTTTGATAATGCTGACTATTGGAAGAATAAAGGTAAACCCGTTGAAGAGGACAATGTGGAAGGTGTTAACCTTGGCACTGAGGAGGCACCTACGGTGGTTTATATTGGTAAGAGACTCAAACCCCATGAGAGGCAGATGTTGGTTGCGTTGTTGAGAAAATTTAAAGAGTGTTTTGCATGGTCATATGATGAATTCAAGGCTTATAGGGAGGACTTGTTTCAGTATACCATTCCTTTGCATCTTGATGCAATGCGGGCTTTAGACAAAAGCAGATGCTGATCAATCCCAATTTATCTCCCAAAATGCAACAAATTTGGCAAAGTTAAAAGGAGGCATCATCAAACCAATTTGACATTCTGAATGGGTGTCCAATCATGTCCCTGTGATAAAGAAAAACAGGGAAATCCGATTGTGTGTAGACTTTAGGAACTTGAAAATCAAGTCTCTCAAAGATAATTATCTTCTTCAAAGTATGGCCCATCTATTGCAAAGGGTAACAGGTTCAGAACTCTTGTCCATGATGGATGGTTTCTCAGGCTACAACCAAATGTTGCTCAAAGAATCAGAATAGTACAAAGTAGTGTTCACCAATCTTTGGGGTACATATGTTTATGTGAGAATGTCATTCAATTTAAAGAATGTAGGGTCTACTTTTTAGAGGGCCATGGATGTTGCATTTGTTGGTAGGTTATAGATGAGATCATGGTAGTTTATCAAGATGATCTCACTACTTTCTCAAAGGACACAAAAGATCACTACAAGCATTTGGAATTGATTTTTGAGAGGTGCCTTGAGTATAAGATCCTTTTGAATCCTAAGAAATGTTAGTTCAGAGCAGAAGAAGGTAAGTTGTTGGGGCACATTGTATCAAGGGATGGGGTTAGGATAGATCTTGAGAGATTTAAATCCATTGACCTTATCCCTTAGCCTAAATCAATCAAGGGTGTCTAATCCTTCTTCAGAAAAATTAACTTTGTGAGGTGTTTTGTTCCCAACTTTGCTAAGAAGACCAAGGCCATTTCAAAGATGCTCAAGAAGAGGCAATCTCACTTGGAATGAAGAGTCAACTGAGGTATTCAAGGACATAAAGGAAGCTCTCAAGGATGCACCTCTTTTGGTGAGTATGGATTATTCCAAGCCATTCCATCTTTTTACTTTTGCTTCCTTTTACATTGTAGCTAATGTCTTGTTGCAAAAGAGCAATGAGGGATATGAACAACCCACTGGTTTTTAAGCAAGTCTTTACAAGTTGCATAACTGAAGTATTCCACGATGGAAAAGCATGCTTATGCTTTAGTTAAGGTAGTCAATAATTTTAGGCCATACCTTATGGGTGCAAAAATTGTTGCATATGTGCCTCATTCTACTATCAAAGATATTTTTTACGTAGTAGGAAGTCTTAGGAAGACAGTGTAGATGGATTAACAAGATCCAAGAGTTAGACATTGAGGTGTAGGTCACCAAATTGATTAAGGGTCAAGGTTTAGCAAATTTGATGGCTAATTCCAATCTAGAGGCAGTTGAATTAAAAGAAATAGATGTAGATGTTGTTCCTCCTTGCTACAAGTTAGTTGATAATGTATGGTATAGGGATATTGTGTTTTATCTTGAGAACATGAATTGTCTACCATAAATAGATGAAAACTAGAAAAGGATATTAAAATTGCAGCCCTAAAGGTATGTTTTGATCCAAGGTGACCTTGTGTAGAAGAATCATGAGGGTTTATTGTTGAAATGTTTGGATCATGAATCAACTAAGGAGGTTATAAATGAATACCACCAAGACATTTTTGGAGGGAATCTCAAATCCAAAACTACTGCATATAAGGTGACCAAGGTAGGGTTTTGGTGGCCTTGTTTATTTAAATATGTTCCAAACAAGTAAGGAAGTGTGATGCTTGTCAGAGATTCTGAGGCAAGATGGAATTTTTTTGTGAGCTCCCTCTCATGACAGTTTTAGTGGATGCTCCATTTCAGAAGTGGGGTATAGATTTTATAGGTGAAATACAAGAGAGATCTAGCAATGGGTACAAGTAGATTCTTGTGGTAACCTATTACTTCACTAAGTGGGTTGAGGCAAATCCCACTAGAAATGCAACATCTAAGGTGTTGATAGATTTCTTGTTGAACAACATAGTAACTAGGTTTGGTGTGCCACATAGAATTATTGTTGATAATGCCATGTGTTTCCGATCTCAGATGTATTGACTATGTGTTCACAGTATGGGATTAGCTTGATACACTCTTCCCCCTATCATCCTCAAAGTAATGGACAAGTTGAGTCCAACAACAAGAGTCTCATGAAAATCATTAGGACTTTGGATGTGAATAAGAAGAGGTGGGATGACAAGTTAAAATATGCAGTTTGGGCTGACAGAATCACTTACAAACGTGCTATAGATAGAGCCCCTTTGAACTTGTTTATAGAGTAGATTCCAAGATGTGAGCTGGTGTAAAAGTACCTATTTACTAGCTGGTGCATGATGGTGAAGATTGAGAAGGTGCATCCTCACAAAATTTTGTATTTGGATGAATTAGATGAGATTGGGAGAGCTGTACATGTGAGAAATATTGTACAACAATAGAAGATTGAACATTTGTTCAACAAGAGGGAAGTCAAATGGTAAACTTCTAGATAAGTGACTTAGTTCTTTTATGGAATGCTAGGTCTAAGGATAAAGGTAAACATGGAAAGTTTGAAGCATTGTGAGTGGGCCCCTATAAGATTGTGGACAAAGCCAACTAGGATACATTTTACCTCAGAAATCTGGAAGGTGAATTCATGGAGCTATCGATTCACGATCAGTATTTGAAGCATTGCATCTCGTAAGTAATGAGTTTCTTTTTGTTTGTAATATAGTTATCGTGTCTTTCATGTTTTGTCCCTTATGTAATCTTGATCACTGCTTGTCTTGATGGTGTTTATGTGTTTCTTTCCACTTTTTGTGTTCTATTATTTTTGTTTTGCTTTTGGTCTACCCCAGAGTTCTGTGATTCTTGCTATGCCATGTGTTTGTCACACGTCCCCAACTAGAGCCAGTGTTGGCACCTAGTTTTTCTACATAATTTTTCCCATGAATCCATTAAAAATTCTATGTTTTTCCCCATTGTGGAATTATGGTTTTGTGCCTTGGAGTGCTTGTGATCCTATGGAAATCCTGAAAAAAAATCCTAAGTTTTCCTATTCCTTGCAGAAATTTAGACCCCCTTTGATTTGGTGGAACTTTGTGCCCGTAGTAGATATGCAGGGTTTTCATTGGCATTGGGATATATCCCTTTATCCCTTAGAGCCCTACATCCACTTTTCCCCTACTTTCCCTTTTGTGAAGTTTCCCTAATTCCTAGATGTAGGACTTTGACCCAGATCCAGATATATCTAGGTGCCCCTCTTCTCCCTGGATCCTAATTACCTCCACCTTTTGCACCCTTAATTTCCCCACTTTCCTTTTTGCATTGCATTCTATGGAACTTTCATCTAGATTTGGATATATCCCTTTCCCCCCTTGTGACCTGCATATCCCTTTACCCCCTTGCAGCCCACATATCCCTTAACCCCCTATTTCCTCGCATATCCCTTAACTCTTCAAACCTCTGCATCCTAACACCTCCTTCTAACCCGCATGTGCTGATCATCCCTCTAGACCCACAAATCCTAACATCCCCATAACTTCTGCAAATCCTTAACCCCCTTGGGATTTCACTTTTTCTCTAGGCTTGTAAAGGTAAAAGACAAACACTTTTAACGACCTCCTAATGAACTAGAAATCTCCATAGGTGACTATTAATGCTATTGGATGGTAAAAAATAATGCATTTAATGTTTTGGGTGAGATAGTTATGTTTTTCACGCCCATTCCATCATTCCTTTCAATATTCAAAGGCTATAAATAAGAGTTTGTAACTCTTTCCAAGAGTTGGTCTCTTTGACATTTTTGGGCAACTAGTGTAGGGTGGCTAGGGTTTCAAACACTAAGATAGTTTCAAATTTTTAGGGGCAACATTTGTAAACTATATGGATGAATTTATGAACATCTTGTAAGCAGAATCATATGTCTCCATTGTTGCTAGTATCCATTTAGGAAATTTCAGATTTTTTCATGATTCCTCTTTCCATGATTAGAGGTATGGTTGTAATCTCCATTTGAAGGATTGTACAGATCTGTAACATATTACATATTGTAATGGTATTTTTGAGATTTCAAATGAATGAATATTATGTGAGAAGGGATTAATTAAGTATGTTTGTTTCTACTTTCAAGTTTCATGCATCTGGGTGTTCCAATTAGGCGATCAAGTATACTATTTCTTTGTTGTTCTTCCCTTTGATAATCTGAAAACTCTGTAACCCAATGAAGGCACCAATCTAGGAGGTGTTCTTGATCAACCAATCTCTTTATAAATCAAATCAAATCAGTTTAGTGTGAGATAGAAGTAATCATATCTGTGTTCTTTTTATGATTTGCAATACAACCAGGGAATATACATTGTAAACTTTTTAGAAGATGTTTAAAACAAATCACAAGTGTATACAAGCAACTTACATATGTGCAAGGTTGTTTTCATCAGCTTAAATAGAGGTCATTTTATGAAACAAGTGTGTTTTAACTCAGTGACAACATTTGGGATTAAAATAGCGAGTTGGGTATTATTGAAAAATTATAAGTTTGAAGGCATTTACCATGTAGTTTTCAATCCTTGTTAAAGGACACCTCAAGGATTACCCTCCTAAGCCTAGTTGATCTTGAAGAGTAGAAGAGATTACCCACTCTTATAGTTGTCCTTAAGCCATCCTAAATCTATGGGTGAGTCCCTGTTCTATTTTCTTGATGACATCCCCTAGGCTAGAAAATATGAACACACTCTAGGATTTGGGACCTGTAGTTTTTGGTCCCAACATACCATTTTCTAGCCTTGCTATCCTCTATGGCCATTAGTAGTGATTGGGGATAATTTAGTTTCATTTTGTAAAAAAATTCTTAGCCTTTATGGGGTTATTGTTGTGTATCAGCTACATGCAAGTCATTTTCATATGATTTTTCTAATTATCTTATTGCATCCTATTTCTTGTCAATAATTGTTAAGTCTATATAATGTTCAACAATTTTTAATGGCGAATCTTTGCCAAACGGTGAATAGTTTAAATTGGGGCCTCCATTTTTGGTGAATAGGACAAACTAGAAGGGGAGATAAATCACCTCATGTTTATGAAAATTTAGTTAAGTGCAATTTAGATCACCCAAACATTATTTTATTAAACTTTTAAACTAATTTTTTTCACCATGTAGTAAATGATGCATGATTAGAGCCTAATCACCTAAGGTTTATAATACACATTACAATCTAAATCATATCTTCCATTAATATTACATTATAACTTATTTTTGAAGCCATATCACTATTACTAATAAATTTTTTCTTACTTTTAAGGCTATTTTCTCTTTGAAATTAACATTTGGTAGGATTTGCCTTTTCTAAATTATCTATAACTAGGTTTTTAAGCATTTTGTTGTGGCTACTCTATGTAGGCTAAGTTGCAAACAAACATCATAGTCCGATGGTAGCAAAAAGACCATTGCACATCTTTGTTTCTCTCCTTTATTATCGTGGTCTCTAAAGCCCAAGACATATAGGGCCTCAAATTTGATGATTATGAAGAATATAGGTAGCATGGAGTTCATGTACCGATATTATTTTTTAAAGTTTGCATAAATAAGAAATTGAGATCTTGTTTACAATTTGTGATAGGTATTCACTTTATATAATTCTTGAAACAACTCTTATGTTTGGTAAATTCCACCTAAGATGACTATGATCTTAAACTTTCTTCTCTTGATCTATGCAAATAGTAAGTAGGAGCATCTAAAGCACTTATAACAAATACAACCTCGATTCTATTGACAAATGCAACTTGGACTTTCTATTGACTCCTGTGGGCCCGTAGGTATCATGAACAAATGATAGTAAATGCCCATAGAAAGTAGGGCATTTTTGTGGTCTAAATGTGTGAAGGAATAGGGAATTTATTTCCCACCATCAAAATTGTCAATATAACCTATGATGTTGATTGAATTGCATATATTTATGAGCACATGCCTTTTACAAGGTTTGCTTAGGTTAGAATTTCTTTTGGGGTGTCCAATCAATAGTCGTATATAAGATGCAAATTCAATCATATTTTATCCTTATTTTTATGGCATGATATTTTTAAAATATTTATTCTAAGTTTTTTCCAATGCTTTCTTGATAGTGGATTTCTACTTGGTGATGACGGGTAGATCCCCTTGACCCTACCTGTATTGTGACAGGAGTGCATCAAGGATGTTTTCCTTGGACCCTGTAAGGGGGCGTTGCTACCTAGTTGTTGCCTCCAAGTCCTTGCTTCAACATTATGAAGAACAAAAGAATATATGGGGGACTACACTAACCAACTAATATGTAAATTTTTAAAGGAAGGATTTTCCATGGTAATTAATTTCCCTAGCTAGTATTCATTATGATTTTCTAAGATTTATAAAAATTCTAGTAATTGCATAAATTCACAAGGAAAATTATTTTTTTCTAAACAAGGAAAGATTCACCATGAAATTAATGCACTTAGCTAGGATTTTAAGAAAATTAGGAGCTTTTTTATTAAGGTTATCATTGATAAAAAAAAATTCCATGTTTGTTACCTTTTATGACTTATCATATTACATGCAATGCAATCTATCATCTAGTATAATGTTTAGGAAGGTTAACTTCATCTAGGATTGAAATGTATTGTGTCTAGAATATCACTATTTGATTAATATAGCAATGATTTTCTAGACACGAGTGAAGGTTCTTGTTTTCCAAGGTATTATTGATTATTTGTACCACCATACCTTTACCTACTTTTCAATGACTTATATTTTTTTCATTACTCTATGACTCTTTAACATATTGATTGTTCAATTACCTATAACTTTTCATCTTCCTCGTGATACTCTAAATCTTGTTATTCCAATATTTTACATTGTATACATATACACAATATAATCTTGTGACTATTATGAATCCAACATATTTCATTGAATGTTTGTTACCCAAAGTCATTTGAGCAGCAACTATTTAATTCTCCTATGATACTCCATATCTTATGGTTCCAATATTTTACATTATTTGCATATATACAATATGTCATCTTGGGACTATTATTAATCCATCATCTTTCATTGAATGCTTATCCTCCATAGTCATTTGAACATTAAATTCAATATGAATAGACCATTGGGTAAATAAATTTCAAAAAATAACTTGATCTCCTTATTGATTTGACCATAGGTTTTCAAGGAAAGGCATGTTATCATGGAGGCAAATGGATAAACCATGTGCTTATCATAGGCTTAACATCCCAATACAATCATGGACACAAAAATGTGTTCCTATGCTCTCATACAAATTGATCCAAGCCACAAGGTTAGTGCATACTAAATGGTACCATTTTCATAGATAATCCAAAAAAGATTATGGTAGAAACAAATATAAGTACAAATCAATTAAAAAAATCAACAAAAATAATAAAACACCACAATATCAAACAATAGGAACAAACTTTTTGTTACTAAGGCATTCATCATCATTGACTTATTGTAAAATGGATAATAACCAAATAAATTAAGAGAGGAGGACATAAGACTATTTTTTGTTAGCATATCAATGTGGATCCAAGAATTTTTTAGTGTATCATTGACATTGCTCAAAACATTTTTCAAGAGCTCAAAACATTTTTTCAAGAGAATCCAATTTTTTTAGCATATTATTGAAGCAAGAGGGGGGAATGGAGGGCTAGATGAGAGTTATTATCTTTTTTTATAAATTTGGATATTTGTTGATTATGTCCAAAACTTATAAAAAAAGACAAAAAAAAAAAAAAAAACCATGACACATCTAAATAGATTTATGCCCTAACTTTGTAACTAAAAATTTGCTAGTTGGAGAAGACTTAAGAGCTTTTGCACACACTCTTGCAACTTGGAGGTTTCCTTGGTTATTTTGTATACAAAAAATGTTTAAAACAATTTAATTAAAAATAGAAAAGAGAATGTTTTGGAAAAATGACTTGCATTTCCTATAACTTAACATGTTGAAAAAACAAACTAAGTTAGGTTAAGTTTTGAATGCTTTTAATAATATTTAATTTTAATATTTTGGAAAGAACATATACACTTTTAAAAAGATTATTCATGAAATATTTTTATGAATGTATGTATGTATGGGAGGAAGGGAGGATAGAATCTACTTACAGGGCACTATGTGGCTACTAATCATTCATTCATTCATTTAAATTTGAGATTTTAGAGTGCAAAATTATTTGTAGGGTTGGTATCTTTGTATGTAGAAACCCAAAAGATATGAGAGAGAACCCAAAAGAGCATTGATATTTGGGAGATAATATTATGATAACATTCACAAAATCCCCTAATTGCAAGAGTGTGTCCTTGCATTTTCTTGAAGTTTGTATGTTTTGTGGAAATTGAATGACATCATGTTTAATATATCTCCATATGTTACACATTTTACTTGTGTTGAATGTTGATATGATTTATGATATTGTCTCATACATATGATTCTTATAATGGTAAAGAAAATTATTTTGTTATTTTTCTTGATGCATGATCTAAAAATGATTCCAATCTATTTTATTAAATTATAATGTTGGACTTCTCTCAAGTTTTGAATTATATGGACCTATGTTGCATCTATTTAAAATTTATCATAATGGTTATGATCCACTCATTATGAGAGTTAAAATTTGTGTGTTCTTTTATGGGAGGGTATCTTCGGTGGCATGTATAGAGATCATGTTTGTTATCTTAGATCTAGTATTTACTATCTTGAGCATGTCTTTATGGAAGTTGTCACATGCAATATTAAGATTTTGTTGATCATTTCCTACAAATGTAAATGTATCAATTGTAAATTTAACAAAGTTGTATATATCAAGAGTAGATTTAACAACTATTTAAACATATACAGTTGTAAATATGCATATATAATTGTAGATAAGTATATGTAGTTGTATATATGTATATTTACAACTATATATAGGAATATATAGTTGTATATATGTATATTTACAACTATATATAAGCATCTATAGTTGTATGTATGTACTACAAACTTAGAAAGTTATATACAATTTTATGCAACTCTATGTACAGGTGTATATATACATGTACAAATATATGTGCATATACAACTATATATAATACATATATAGTTATTTATTTGCATATAGAACTATATATAATTGTATAAATATATTTGCATAGATCTTTGTAGGAATTAAAAAATGCAAAAATATAACAAAAGTAAATATAGAAATTGAAAATTTATCAAGTATAAATTCTAAATCTTGATTGATTTGTTATGAATTGTCAAGCTGATTTGTGTTCATGGGAAGTCTTACACCACTAAATGCTTGTTGTACCATCATAAATTATGTTCTCTCACAATTTCATGCTATGTTTGGAGTCCACTTTAGTGTCCACTCCCCTAGCATGTTTTTAGGATCATTTTCCAACCTTAATCTTACTCCCAAAACCATAAAAGTGCATTAACCTTGGCAATGCCTCAAGTTAACTAGACTTTTTAAGAATGGAAGTTTCTTGGATGATAGCACTTGGCGTAGACATCTGTACAGCATGCTAACATCCCGTGAAGCTTCTATTTTTTCATCAACCATTTTTAGTAGTCATGTTTTAACTTATGTGGCACTCTGAGTGTTTCTTGATGCTTATCCATGCCCAAACAACTCTCCCATATTTTTCCCTCTTTCCATTTATATAAAACCCTCTTGATTTGTCATTTTAAAAAGGGAATTGAATTCACATGCTAGTGAAGATCTATCAAAATCAACACTCACCATTACCTTAATTTTTATATTGTTCATTGCATTACTCTATTATGCTTTTTATTTACATGTTATCATTGCATGTGTTTGTTTAATTATATCTCATAAATATATCTTGTCAATCTTTATTTTCATTGCTCATAACAATTCTAGATACACTTAGAATTAGAGCACACACTTTTGTTTATCAATCAATCGATATCTTTGGCTGTCATTGAGGTGGAAACACCAAAAATGGGGCTTGACTTGGGCAAGCTCCTATACAGCCCAACCCTCTCTTTCATCATTGTGATTGCAAGTTATGCGAGGAAGGATTTCGAGTGCACGAGCATTTACTTTGTTCTACCCTTTTATCATTATTTCCTTTGTTTCATTTTTATGCTATCATTTCTAGTTATCTTTGCCATCTTTAATATTCTGTGTACTAATCATTAGATTTCATGTTAATAGATAACTCTCAAAATTTGTGCAAATCTATACAGGTCTGAGATCTTGTTTTTCTATGCCATACTAACTACAGCACAACATGCAGACGTCCCCATGGCATGTTGTCGTCCTAGATAATGAGGTTGTCCGCCCAGTGCTAGTTTCTCTGTGATTTTGTATTTTTGTTTCTATATCCCTTTCTACAAGTTATTTCATCTGTTTCTGTATTTTTCCTATTTTCTTCTATCATTGTTAGTTTTAGTTAGGCACAGTTAGTTAATTTTCATTCTAATAGCAATAAAGGGATTTAAATTAGACATTCTTGCTCCTCCAAATTGGATAGTAGTGAGATATACGTCTTCGTTGGCTAGAATCCTAATGTTTAGATAGAAGATCATTCTGATTACAAATTAATTTTATTAGAGTCAATTTTCCTATCAAACATTTTAGTGAACCCAATGTGTCTTAAACACTTATAAACTACAACAAAAAAAAAATTAATTTCTCTATAATGCAAAGCTTCTCTCTTTCATTTCTATGAAATGTTCTCTTTCTTCCGATCTTTGAATCTTTGAGTACTTGTGTGTTGCAGAGCTCTTACTAGTTTATGAGATTCATGACCCAATTCTTTGACTTTGAATTTAGTTTATAGAAGTTTAAGGTTATTCATGGCTTCCCATGCTATGGGTAGCTCTAGCTCCACTCAACTAGAAAATGATATCTTTAACTTCTCGATGGATAATTCACAAGTGCAAATACCTATTCTTTCTTTTTATAGCACAACTACAGTGCCTGGCCTACAACCTTTTGGAGAGCCTTTCGACCTAGATGCACTCAAGGCCCAAGTGCCCCAAGCCTAGATCTAAATGTTGGACAATCATTTGGTTGACTTTTAGGATTATCTGGGTATGGATCACCTAGCTGATGAGATTGTCCCTCTTGTCAAGGCCCTCCAAAAGTTGTTGACCAGTGGTCTACATGGTGTGGATATTCAATGTGGTCTAGCGTACATTGTGAACAATGATATCCCAACACTAGGTACCTGTGTAGAAGTAATCAATGAGTCACATTCCAACACATTGACAACTCAACTATCAGTGCCTATACTAACTTTTGATACATCTACATTCACTTCTTCGCACATTTCTACAAGTGCTGCATAATCATCAAATGTCAACATGAATTCCATTAGAATGGGTGGGAACCCCAAAAATCAATATGGGTTTGTTCCCCCTACATCTTCTTTATTATTTACTTTTCTTGATGTCAACCTCATAGTCTCCTAGCAACCTAGTAACTCCATTCCATCTGCCACACAAGCATAGTCTACTCATACCACTGATCTTGTAATTACCCAACTTCTTCAAAATATAAATTCCCTTCAACGACAATTATCCAATATATCTACATTTGCCTCTCAACCAACAATCACCTCATATTACACCAAAATTCCTTTGTCACTAGCCATTCTTGCTTTCCCTCTTCCCTAAAACTTCAAGGCTTCTCATTTTGAAAAATATAATGGTAATAGGGAATTATAGAATCATGTCTCGACATTCACTACATTATGCAGCAATTTTATCTTTTAGGATTTTCTTCTAGAAAATATTTTCTCATGGTCTCTCAAAGATACCATGTTGAATTGGTTTTTCTCTCTTCCTAATCATTCTATAATTTTTTTTTCAACAACTTGTAAATCAATTCCTTCAACACTTCCAAGCAAACTTTGGATTGCATGTCACACTTACTGACCTCATCCACTGTAGGTAGGGAGTGCAAGAGAAAGTTATTGGTTTCATCAACCATTATCAACCCTTATTTTTGCATATTCCTTATGCACTTCCATATTCTGATGTGCAATAGGTTTTCACTGGAAACCTACAGCCTCAAATCTGGGATAAGATTTTACTAATGTGTTACCCTTCATTTATACATTTGTGCTCAACACTCCACAACTACTAGCAATTAATCAACTTTTATGAGGGATCTTTCTCATAGGCTCCTTCTAGGTAGTCTGATGCCTCGTCATCATTTCAAAGTTACAAGAAAAACAAAAATTTCATCAAAGTTAATTCTTCAAACAATATTCAACAAAGTGCTATGACCCTCTCTTCTCAAAACAAAACAAAGACTTAGCAATTCACTCCCTTATCTGAATCTCTCTAGGCCATAATGCAACAACTTCTTAATAATAACCTTATCTAGTTGCCACCAATTCATCCTACCAATACAACTAAAATCCTCCCACATTCTTATGACTCAAAGGCCTTCTACTAGTTCCACAAAGTGCCTATCCATGACACAAAGAGATGTATGCATTTTAAGCATCATGTTCAAGACCTCATTGACTAGAACACCATCCAAGTCTCTAGTGTGAATGATAGGGGTAACAAATTTGTGACTCCACTCAACCAAAACCTAAATCTACACAAACCCATTGCCACATCACTCTACAAACTTGATCAAACTTCCTATTGATATTGTGGCTTCTACCATGACTGTTGAGGATCCTTCAACTTCTTTATCCAAGATGATTGCAATGGTGGAAATCGCCCTCACCCTAGTTGAGTGCACTCTGTTCTTGAGCCAATCATCTCCTTTGTACCCATAGATGCACATGTGCATGTCTATGAAGGACCTCTTTACATCACCACCCTGGTCAATAAAATCCCACCAAGGGCATATTAATTAAACCTATGTGTATGGTGAATGTAATTATGGAGGGAATTCCATACATACACGAGCTCTATCAAGACAAGTATGAGAAATCAAAAGTCTAGATATGATTACATAATGGGTCTTCTTGCCAAACCATGGGCTCGCTTACCCTTTTTGTCTAGGTTAGACCAAAATTTCTAGATGTTATCTCAGACCAATTTCATGTGAAGTTGGGCCATCCATGGCTCTCTTCCATGAGAGCAGTCCCCTTTGTGATCCACAATTTCCTAAAATTCCCTCATGACAGTTAGGTTCACACTATACATTATAGTGGGTTCAAACCTCTCACATTATGAGGTAGTTTATCCTTGGATTACTTTTGGATGATCTTGACTAAGCCATTATGACCACATAATTATTTCATGTTTATTTCATATCATAAGTTCAAAGCAAATCGCATAGCTCAGTTGTCCATTAGTTCCTCCTCCTCAACCCCATTGGGTGCTACTTCTATGGTCCCTCGATGTTCAGTGGTTATCTTTGTTCCTCCTCCTGCCCCAAAGGTTAGAGAAGGGAAAACAACCTGAATTGAGTGACCTTCCCCATCCCTAAGCATTTGGAATATACACAAAAGTCCCACCTCTAGTGTCTTACCCAAGACCTATAGGTACATGACCGATACAACCCAGACCTCATCAACTTTCAATGACTACTATTACTCCTACCTCTTCAGGGACTCGAGGGAAGCAACCCATATTGCAGGACCCCTCCCCTTTAGTCTCCCAATCATTAGTGGTGGCCTATGTTCCTCCAACCCCTTTGGTGGCTTGAAGAAGACAACCCACATTGAGAGGTCCTTCCATGATAGTACCCCAACCTTTAGTGTCTCCTTCAGTTCCTCCTCCCCCTCCTAGATTGATGGAAGAAAAGGAGCCTATGTTGGGAGACTCCCTAGTTCCTCCTACCGACACTTTAACTCACACTTAGCGTAATCAACTTGTAAGAGATCACAAGCATTACTGACGTGCTACATCTCATGTGCATGCAATAGGAGATGAACCCCTTCTCATGCATCCTTATCCTATGCAATCGGCCCTAGATTTGGCTCTACCTTCTTAGTCTTTTGCTCCTTCTCCTCCATGCGATTCCTTTTCATCACCCACACCCATCTCTCCATTGATTGAGCATGATGAACATAACCCTCATCAGGTTCAATTAGTCCTCACTCCCTCTATGAATAGCCCCATCCTTCCATCTCTATCATACCACCCTTCGATGAACCCTTGAAACTACCCAACGTCAGCATTATCTCCAGTGCTACTTTATTAGAGTTAGTTCTATTCTAATGTACTCGACATCAAATGTTCCCTGCTATCCTACGTCCCACCACCATTGATATAGATATTCCACACCTGTTGCCAGAATGAAAGTGTGAACACTATCCTACTCCAACCCACTACAATCCAAAGTGCATGTCTCCTTTGCATCCTCCTCCAAGTCCTACATCATCCATTCTAGTTGTGGGGACCTCTTCTCCACCAATGGTCACCAGTGCTCTTGTTCCCATTGTTAGCACTAATTGACCCTCTATTGTTATCTATTTTGACAATGATTTAGATCACTCTTTCCCCAAGGAGTATTTATTTGAATTTTTTAAAGAGATACAATCTTTATCCTCAATCTTCATAAGATCAATGGACCTCACTTTTAGTGAGGTGTGTGAGGATCCTCCATCAGTTGTTAATACTCCACATCTCAAACTAGGCACAGTACCAAGTACTTCCCTCAACGTGGTACCTTTAGTGGCATGTCGACCATCCCTATATGATGAGAAAGATTGGGAGGTGGACAACTTGCAAGAACCTAACCCTTGAGAGTGGTACTTTCATTCTATTTCTTATTGTTTGTAGTGTGCTGGTGCATTTTGTAATCTCTATGCTTGTTGCATGGTATGTATGTTTGTTAGCTCTCCTTGGAGGACCCCTGATGCCCTTATAGGCACATGGATATAGGGGGAGAAAAAATGTTGTGACATTCTTCTATATGTTTCTATATTCTTCTATATGTCATACTTGAATTTTCCACATTTTGGGGATGATGCAAAGTGTCAGATGATTTAGCATCCTTCCATATTGAACCAAAATTTCTTACTTTGTCTTCATGTGACCTTCTTCCTTTGTATTCATAGTTCTATGTGACTAGGGGATGATGACAATCCTAGATTGTACTTCCAAAATACATATATACATATATATATATATACATCTATATATCTATGTATATATATATATATATATATGTCTATATATTTATGTATATATACATATATATGTATACATATGCATATATATGTATACATATGCATATATATGTATACATATACATATACATATACATATATATGTATATATATATATATACACATGTGTCTCTAACATTTATTTCACGTGCATATTTTTGGACTAACATTCTAATTTTTGTAGAATCCTAAGCTGGGGGATTCATATCTCTCACTTAGCGACATTATGCATCATCTACAGTATCCTTGGGTAAAAAGTTTTCTTGCATGTTATTTCCTTTATTACTTTATCTTGCATATGCACGTAGTGTCATAGGTTGACTAAAGTGGGGGCTAAATGTAACGTCGTAAATTGTGTACTCTCACAATTTCATGCTCTATTTGGAGTCCCCTTTAGTGTCCACTCCCCTAGCATGTTTTTAAGATCATTTTCCATCCTTAATTATACTCCCAAAACCATAAAAGTGCATTAACCTTGGAAATGCCCCAAATTATCTAGACTTTTTAAGAATTGAAGTTCCTTGGATGACAATGCTTAGCATGGACGTCTGTGTGGCACGTTAATGTCCCATGAAGAATCTATTTGTTCATCAACCATTTTTAGAAGTTGCATTTCCAGGTGAGTGCAGGATCATCATGGAAAAAATTAAATTTATTTGGTGAAAAATGAATATTTCAATGAAGTGCTATTAAAAGTTTCATAAAAAAATAAAAAGTGGGTGTCTGTCTAGCCAACCTAAGTATGAGAAAAAAAATGAGTCTTTAAATATAAGTAAAGGACACACACTCGGATGTGAAGCACATTTTTTTGAATTTGTTTTCCAAAAAATAATTAGTTATGAATTTTTTTCTTTGAATTTTTAAAAAATTAAAAAGTAATTGTCCAACCAACCTAATTTGATCAAAAAATATGGAATTCAAAAAAAATTACCCTGTAGCCAGAAAAGCATAGAGTGACGCATCTTTTAGATTTGAAAAGGGTGAAACATTTTGAAAGTTATTGATGTTTTTCAATCAGTGTGTCCATCAAGATTTCAGACATATGCTATGTAGAAAATTACTAATAATTATTTAATAATATTATAATCAAGCATATCCTACATTTTATAATGTTGACAATTTCCTAAATAAACCCTTTTTGTTTCATCAAATTTGGACAAAAAAAGTCATCAACACGAAGGGCAAAATCACAAAAAGAGAGTGAAACCTCTAAAGACATTATAGTAGAGGAAAATTCAACCTTGACACTCCCAAGCCTAAACCCAAGGCATTCCTGAGACTAAACAATCTTATGTAAAGGTAACTGATATCCATTAGTAACGAATATCAGTTTTATAGAATGGATATCAGTTATCTGGATATCCATTATAAGCTAATATAGAAGGATTTTGGCCTTTAGGAAATGGATATCCATTACCTAAAAGCCCAAAACTAACTTTATTTATATGTATTGGCTAGAGTATGAGATAGCAAGTTGGATTTATAAATGAATTCTCCAAAATCACCTAGAGGGATGCTCAATCTTGTGAAATTATGGACTCCTCACTTAGACATGCACAATTCTAGTTCTCACTACTATATTTTGAAGATTTCCTCATCACACCTATATTAAGGATATTGGGGTTAGACAAACCAATTCTTCCACAAGATTTCCTTGAATTATTTAGACCTTTGGGTAACAAGAAAGACCCAATTGAAAGACACAATTGGGAAGACTAGTTCCTACATGAAGGATACATTGTTATCTAGGTATTTGGCTCTAGTTTCATGTCCCACAAGTTGCTAATTTGGGTCCCATCAAGGATCGCATACCTAGAAGTAGTTTGGTAAATGAATAATGTAAACTATGAGATTTTTAGAAGTCATAAGAGAAAAGGAATTCTCACCTCTCAAGCCAAATTCTCAGACATCATGATATTGGGCAAGGAAGGTTATGATAGAATCTTTGACATCATATGCAAAAATTATATGAAGTATGTAGAATTAAGAGTATATGATTCCAAAGGTTTTATTCATATGATCAACAAGTAGGTTAGTATGAAAAGATTTCAACATCAATATGATGAGTGTGAAGACCTTATTAGGAATCACAAGGATAAGGTAGAAAAGGATTTGAGAAAAACATATGGTATAGAATAAAATTGGGTGAGGCAAGGAGGATGAAGAATGATCATAATTTTAAAGGATTCTATGTAGAGATCCAAGACCCTATTGAGAGAATGAATGTCATGTTGAATAATGTTGACACTTTAAGTATCACACCCCCAAAGATTAAACCAATTGAAGTCCATGCACCATCAATGGCTTCCCCTAATATTTATAGCACACATATTACTAGGGATGAAGCTAAATAGTAGTGACACTCTTGAGTCAAGATGGTCAAAGGGTACAAGGAGTTGCTAGTAGAAGGAACTTCTAATGTACCACAAGAAGTGGGACAAATTATAGATCATCAATAGCCTTTGGTGCCCTATAGTGAAATAGAGAGGTTTGACAAATTTGACCCTTTCGGAGGTGAAATCATAAAATTCATTAAGGTATCTGAACACACATGGAAACTTTAGGTCAATGTCCCTTATGATGTCACAGTGTTAGGAGACCTTGAAGGTGAAGATCTTGTTAATGTTGTGAGGACCAAGACATGTGAGAAATATGTGTCTGATGTTTAATTCACCAAAATAGAAGAATTCAATAATTTCATTCTCAAGTTAAAACCCATGCTAGAAATTATTTAACTACTAGACAATAATTTACCAAGGCCCTTGGCCATTATCTTGATTTGACAAAGAGAATCAATATCAAGGTGGATATCAACAACATTACACTAAACTAGGATAGGAGGTTGGTGATAGAGAGTGGATGCTTGTTGTTTCTATGATGATACATATCCTCATCATTGGAATTTCACACTTTGAGAAGGAATAATTAAGGTGGGGATGTCTTTCAAAACATAGAGCAAGACAGAAAATTTTATTCAAGTTCAGAATATTGCTCCCACTAAGAAACCCTAGCATTATAGCTATTCCTCCTAAACATGACAAGCCTCAAATTTTTTATGCCCTTAGGGATTGATTAGTCAATTGATTTTTAAGAGAGTTCCAGTCACACTTGCCCCTAAATTTCCATTTCTTGCAATTCATGTTGCTTAGTTTAGTGAGGTTGTGATGAAAAAGTCACAAAAGGATAATGTTGCATTACTATAGGATGTCATAACATTAAATAACAAGCTTAGAGATGAGAAAGCCAAATCTAAAAATTACTTGCATTAAATCAAGTCAATGATTTCAAGAGTAGTTATGCCTCCTCCAAGTGTTCCCCATGAACGCTCCTCATCCCAAGGAGACATTAATATATTGGTGGAATAGGTCAAGTATTTGCAGGAAGAGAAGAAGCATTAGAATGCTCAAGAAAAGCAAGAAGTTGAAAATATTGTTAAGAGAATCCTCAAAGCTAAGGTGTCCAACTTAGTAAGGTTAACAAATGACCCTTGGAAATGCCATGATAACTTGAGGAAATCTACAAAGTATGTGCATAATGTGAGGGCCCCAAATTATCATAACTAAATGTTAAATGGATCCCAAGAATAATGGTCATGAAGATCATTTACAAGAATGTCAAGTATGATCTAAGGAGGTCAAACAAAACTACAACTATCTTTGAGGTGACTAAGTTGTTGAGTAACATCTTTACCTTTTTGAATAAGCTACAAACACTTTGAGGGATAAGGAAGGTGAATTTCAATCATTGGTCAATAATGGAATTCCTAGTGTCATAGATCCCAATGGGTAGGTAAAGTAACTAGGTGTCTAGAAAGATGATTTTAGGGATCTGATACATATGTGGGTTAATCCTATTTTGTAAGGGGATAAGGTTGGTCTTATTTTTATCAGCAATCAAATGAATAAAACCTTGATACTAGTAAAAAGGGTCAAGAATTTTATCAAATAAGGGTTGCCTTGGATGCTAGATATGCCACAAATATGAACAAGATTAAAACTATTTTGGAAATAGAATGGCCTAATGATGAATAATTTAAAGAGTGGATAGATAAGTTCACCAAAGAATAATAATTTTGCATTTCTATCTTCTCATAACTAAATATGTTATCCCTAAGATCAAGTACAAGCTGTCACATTGCAACCAACAAAGGAAAACGTAAAAAATAGTCTACTTAGAACTGGTAGAGGATCTATTTTAAGCTATTAGAGCCTATTTTTTGGCATAGGGGTAATTTTAAGGATGATTGAACAAGGATGCATGATTATATCTAGCTCGGTATTACCTAAAATGTTCATTCTCTAAGATGTATGGTTTGAGCTATATAAAGAATAGAGACCTAATTTGATAGCACACCTCCTTAAGAATGTACACATACCCAATACAATCCATCAAGTAATACCTAGTCTCTTCATCTTAAACTCACTTCTACAGACCTTTTGTCTTGAAAATGATAGTAATCAGGACAGTGATAGATAAAGATTACCATTATAAGGTAGATCATAAACAAATTCAGATATGCTACAGGAGCTTACAATTAACACTGACACTATGTCATCAAGATGACAGGAACTAAAATACTATACTAATCATAATCTAAGACAATAGTAGATATCAATTTTAACTCACAGATCAATAACTCAAATCAATAACAAGGCACCACACAATATTATGAGAACATATTACAAGGCTTAAATTCTTACAATGCCCAGGTGGTTTAGGCTAATAGTGAATATTAGTCACCTTCAAACAATGAACTTCCTACCTCAAGTCATTCTTTCCCTCCTCTTGACATGTATGTCCTCAGTGATTCCTTATCTTTCCTTCACAATCTCTATTTATTCATCCTTTACTCTTCATGTTAGCCTTCTTTCTTCCTTCTACACTCACCAGTCTCCTACAATTTGGCTGTATTTCTTTTATCGGCCTTTAGTCTACATTATTCTCAACCTTCAATCTGCATTATGCTTGGCCATCGATACTTGGCCTTTGGTCTTCATTCGATCTTTGATCTCCCTTCTGGTAAATCAACCCTCTTCTTATCGACCACTAACTTATTCGGCCTTTCACTCTTCTTTCCAGCCACTCCAATTAACCTCCTATCTATTCAGCCTACTTCCTCTTTTATTTCGGCCTCTGCCCTCAACCAAACATTGATTCTTCCCCTTCTATAATGATTCCCTCTACCATAATGGCTTGTTCTTTCTTGCCTCTGCCATAACAGCCTATTCTTTCTTGCCTCTGCCATAATAGCCTATTCTTTCTTGCCTCTACCATAATGCTGCCTCCATTCTATTCGGTCTCCTTCAACAAGAACTGTGGTTCAGTCTTTGCATAACCACCATCCAACTGCCATCATACTTACCTCATATTCCCTTTTGTCAATAACATGTAGTTTCTAATTTTAACCTGTCATCAGTCATTACAAAAAATGTTGTCGCTCAGTCGTCCAACTGCTATGCTATAGCTGCTAAGCATTTCAGGCCACATTTTCTCACTCAACCATTCATCTTCCTCATCGAATCAACTCCACCCTTTGCTAATCATTTTCCCAAACTTGAACAATGTAACTGATTCTTGCAATTGTTACAGCTTCCTTAACTTATTCGATCCTCTAAAGATTAATAATTAACTATTAATGTTCCTATCTCTTTGGCGACATGAACTTCCTTCACCTGCATCTTGTCATTCGACCCAACTCATTGAACCCAAAAAAAAAATGTTAACACAAATTTTGAAAATTAATAAGATGCCACTGCATCAGACTTCCTAGGGGACAAAAGATCATGTGCTCCTATACATGTGGTCCTTTGCAAACTTATTTATCCTTTTCTTCCACTTCTTTCATACTTTCTCTGGTCTATATGCCACTTCTTTACAATATTGTTGTGCAACACTGTGGGCTACTCTCATGAAACTATTTTCATCCATTACTGTCCACCTCCAATCTCTAATTCTCCTTTCATCCCTATTCAACATATCATAAATTAATGGGAAGCTTTTCATGCCTTCATCATCACCCACTACTTTATTAATACTCATCATTTCAACATATTCATCCAACTTTCTTTCCAACCACAAATCATTTTCAGCTTCATCTTTTGTTTCATTCATGACTGCAACAACTTTTGTATCATTGTCTTCAACCTCCCGCAAGGTGTCCTTTGTTGTCCCACACATCTTCATACCTTCAACCTTTTCATTCCATTCTTGCTCAATAGCTGCCAACTACTTCCACAAATCCTCTTCAACATTTTCTATTGTTGCTCCTCCTTCAAATTCTATTATTGCATTATCTTCATCATTTTTTTGTTGATCTTCTTCCTCTTGGATCCTTGATACTCCAATATCCAAATCTACACTTTCATGTTTTGCCACATATGCCACTGCTATCCTCTTTTCTTGTTCAACTCTCCCAGCCAACTTTTCCTCCTTTCTACACTTTCCAATCTACCTTTGCTTACCTTTTTGCTTCTTCTGGTATTTGCTCTTTCTCATTCCCTTCTCATTCAACAACCTCAATATGTTTTCCTCATTTTTATAAATTTCATTCAAAGCCTCATAAACCTTATCATAAAAATCAAATTGTTTGCCTTTACACTTTTTCTTATCTTTTCCTTTAATAAAATCATCCAAAGTTCAAAAACATCATTACTTACCTTAACTTGTTTACCTTTCACATCACATGGGGCATTCTCTAACCGTTGCCCTTCTACTGCCTCAAATTTCTTCACATCAGGTTCCCTCACATGCTCTTTACCAACATCTTCCTTTTTATCTTCCATTCTTGTCTCAACATCATTTATTGCAGCACCACTAGCCCTTATTGCTACCACACTCTTTTCTCGCCATACCTTGTTTGCCACAACCTTGGGCTAATAGCTCTTTATTGTTGCACTTGGTCCTCTTGCCTTTTACCTTGGAATATTTTCTCAAGGCCCCTTTTCTAGCCACTTTACCTTCAAATCGGTATGCCATCTATTCCTTTGTACACCTTCCATTCTTTGCACATGTTGGTTAATATAGACATAGTCAAAAGCAACATTCTCCCTATATTTCAACTACTACCCCTTAACATCTTGTTTCTTTTGCCAATATGGAACTATGTATCGATGAGCTATCAATTTCTTTTTATCTAGACAAACTTGCTCATTCATATTCTTGTTTCTATATACAAAATCAAAAACAACATTTTTATCTCCAGTAACTTGCTGCCCCAAATTGTTCCCTGCATTTGCTTCTTTGGCTTCCATCTCCTCCTCTACCTATGTAGCTTGTACTGCATCTGCAACTTCTTCCAAGGCATCATAAAATGTTGGGGCTACCTTCATATCTTCATCCTCATACTAGAAATCTTCAACTTCAAACTCCTCTTCATTCTTAGGTACTTTGCAATGTACCCCTACTGCAACCTCATCTATACACACTGTTGTAATCAAACTCCGTTCATCATCTTCAATTCTCTCTTTGGGGGCTATGCTTGCCTCCTCTTTCTTCATCTTCAAGGTCTCATTCTTGACCTTCCCTATTGTATTCTTCACACCTGTATACACATCTACAAACACAATATTAATAAACAAAATAAGAGACCACAATGTCTCCATTAGTGTCTTCTTCATGGACACTCTCCTCTCTTCATTTCTTTCTTCCACAAGTGCTACTTGCTACACTTCTTTTTCTTCCTCTCTTTGGTCATCCTTATCTTCTCTCATGTTCTCTTCAATGAGAATTTCATTCACCACTTTGGGTGCATGTTTCTCATCTAGCAACCTCTTGCTATCCCAACTTCAGTGGGTACTCCTTTCATTCTCATCTACTCTTCTTAAGGCATTTATCTTCTGCCTTTTTCTTTTTTCTATTATCAATTTCACAGGCCACCTTACTTTCTTTTCCATTGGCCATACCCAAAAGTATTCCTGGCAATCATATACTCTTTTAAGTCTCTTCTCAACTCTACTAGCTCTCTTCGAAATCTGCACTTTGCTTCTTCATGTTTTCTTTCCTCTTCTTTCGTAGGTCCTGGCTAAGTTGCCTCACTTCAGCAGTCTACTCAGCACTCAGAAGCTTATGTGCTCTGATACCACTTGATAGCATGCCTCCTTAGGAATGCACACATACCCAATATAATCCATCAACTAATACCTAGTCTCTTCATATTAAACTCACTTCTACAGACCTTCTATCTTGAAAATGACAATAATTAGGATAGAGATAGATAAAGATTACCATTATAAGGTAGATCATAAACAAAATTAGATATGCTACAGGAACTTACAATTAACGCTTACACTATGTCATCAAGACGACATGAACTAAAATACTATACTAATCATAATCCAAGACAATAGTAGATATCAATTTTAACTCACAACTCAATAACTCAAATCAATAATGAGGCACCACACAATATTATGAGAATAGATTACAAGGCTTAAATTCTTACAATGCCCAGGTGGTTTGGGATAATAGTGAGTATCAGTCACCTTTAAACAATGAACTTCCTACATCAAGTCATCTTTCCCTCCTCTCGACATGTTTTTCCTTAGCGACTCCTTATCTTTCCTTCACAACCTCTATTTATTCATCCTTTACTCTTCATGTCGGCCTTCTTTCTTCCTTCTACACTCATCAGTCTCCTACAATTTGGCTTTCTTTCTTTTATCAGCCTTGAGTTTGCATTATGCTCAGCCTTCAATCTGCATTATGCTTGGCCATCGATACTTGGCCTTTGGTCTCCATTTGACCTTCAAGCTCCCTTCTGGTAAATCAACCCTCTTCTTATCAACCACTAACTTATTCAGCCTTTCACTTTTCTTTCCAGCCACTCCAATTAACCTCCTATCTATTCGGCCTACTTCCTCTTTTATTTCAACCTCTACCCTCCACCAAACAATGATTCTTCCCCTTCTATAACGACTGCTCTGCCATAACAACCTGTTCTTTCTTGCCTCTGCCATAACGCTGCCTCCATTCTTTTTGGTCTCCTTCAATAAGATCTGCAGTTCAATCTTTGCATAACCACCATCATACTTACCTCATGTTCCCTCTTATCAATAACATGTAGTTTCTAATTTTAAACTATCATCAGTCGTTACAAAAAAATGTTGTCTCTCAGTCATCCAACTGTTATGCTACATCTGTTGAGCATTTCAAGCCACATTCTCTATCACTCGACCATTCATCTTCCTCATCAAATCAACTCCACCCTTTGTTGATCATTTTCCCAAACTTGATCAATATAACCAATTCTTGTAGTTGTTAGAACTTCCTCAACTTATTCGATCCTCTAAAGATTAATGATTAACTATTAATGTTCATGTCACTTTGGTGATAGGAACGTCCTTCACCTGTATTCTATCATTTGACCCAACACATTGAACCCAAAAATTAGATGTTAACACAAATTTTGAAAATTAATAAGATGCCTCTGCATCATAATCACTTGACACAATTTATTCTTTAAATAGGAAGTCTCTTAGTGATCACTTTTTAGTACAAGATGGGAGGGTCTAGAAGTTACAGTGAGTGTTTCCTCATATGTTTTAGGTCATATGCAAATCTAGAGATTTCATATTCCTTCATGTGGTGGTACAAGTTTTTGGATGCCTTTCTATATCTCTAGCTTCATCTCTAGTGGTGAAAGGTCATAGTCATGGCTCAAGGCTATGAGATCTTCAAACCTTACACCATGGCACCAGACAAATCCTCTCATGTACATTAGCTTTTTGGTTTAATTCAAAATCTCCTTATCCTCCTTCTGAGCTATATTGTGCATTGAGCTTGAAGGATAGTTGGAAAAATCCACTACCTACACTCAAGACTAAGGATGGTTTATATGAATGGTTTGTGATGCCATTCAGAATGTCTAATGCCCCACCATTTTTATGCAAACCATCAACTAGGTATTTAGACCCTATATTGGGAAGTTTATTATAATTTATTTTGATGGCATTTTGATTTTTAGTAGAAACTTGGAAAGAACATCTATGACATTTGAAAAAGTGGTTGATACGTGCCTCGAGTGGAAAGGCTATTTGTAAATCTTGAGAACAATGAATTTTGTAGAGATGAGTTGGTTTTTCTTGGAAATGTGATTTCAGTAGATGGAGTGAGCATGATTCTAAAACTGATTAAAGCTATATTTGTATGGCCTCTCTCTCAAAACATAAAAGAGGTGTGGACCTTTAATGAATTAGTAAAATTTTATAAGAGACTTATTAGAAATTTCTACAATATAAGTGCTCCCTTAACCAATTGCACCAAGGAGAAGCCCTTATCTTGGACTCGCCTAGTTGAAAGAAGTTTTGAACAACTTAAAAGAAAGGTAATGGAAGCTCAAATCCTTGCCTTACTAGAATTTGAGAAAATCTTTATCATTGAGTTCACTGCTTTGGTAATGGCAATTGGAGGAGTGTTGAGTCAAGAAGGAAAGCCATTTGCCTATTTTAGTGAAAAACTAAATGATGCCAAAAAAAGATAAGGCACTTATAATAAATAATTGTATGCAGTTGTTAGACATTGAAATAGTAGAGGCACTACCTATTGCATAGAGATTTCATTTTGTTGATAGACAATCAAACAAATAAGTACATAAATTCCCAATCAAATTTATCCCATAGACATGCAAAATGGATCTCATTTTTAAAAAATGTTAAACATTTGGAGTGAAAAAATCAACATTGAGGTTGATCCTTTGAGTAGGAGACAACACTTACTTGTTACAATGATCAATGAGATTGTTGGGTTTAAAGAAATGAAAAAGAATATGTTGTTAGTCCCTATTTCAACAAATTATTTTGCTCTCACCATTCTAGAAAATGCAAGTAAAGATTTTTATGATGAATACTTTATTATTTGATAGATTTTTTTTAAATAGATCCAACTTTGTGTTCCTATTGAGTCTAGAGGGGAGATATTGATTGGTGAATGGATTAAAATGGCTTGGGAGGTCACTTTTGAAGGGACACAACTTATAGCTTGGTAGGTAATGTTTTTGGGTTTTGATAGAGGAATGAAATAAATAGGTTTGTTTCTAAATGTAGACTTTATCAAGTTTGAAAAGGTGGACAACTAAACACTAGTTTATATATAAACCCTTATTGCTGCTTGAAGGACCATGGGTTGACATTTCTATGAATTTTGTCTTGGGGTTGCCTCACTTAGAGAAGTAATGATTCCATTTTGTTATGGTGGATTGATTCTATAAAATGGCCCACTTTATTATATGTAAGAAGACTACTAATTTGTTTTTTAAGAGGTTGTCCACTTAACATGGACTACCCAAAATTTGAAAGGAAGCTAGGTGTGCGGAAATCACTTCCTAAACTAATCTAATGAGGGGAGAGGTATGCAAATTCATTTTAACCCTTAAAATTGCAGCAATATTAAAGTTATATCAGAAATATTACAGCAAAAAACACAATACAAGAATGTAGATAGAGAGAAGTAGACACAAGATGTATCGTGGGGAAAACCTTTTCAAGTGAAAAACCCCACACTCTAAAACCTGCACAATGTATTATCTGAAACAGTTATAGTTTACAATACACTTGCAATGCAAGTTCTTCCAAGAGTCTTAAAATGTTGAATCTGGAGTTATTTTGGTAGCATAACAGTACCTATAAAAACACTATGCAACTACAACTCCAAATTATGCAATATATAGAGATTACAAGGCAAATATTGGAAGCATCTTGGGATACGCATCCACCTTCACCACATGGCCATTATCCTGCATCAAAGGAAACTTGTCCTTGCTGAAAATACATCCCTTACATCTGTCATACATTGCAGATTTGACTTTCCCAATATGGAGCACTCCAGGCTAAGAATAGACTATGACAGATGCTCTTACACATCTTACAGTTGTCATAGATTTTCTCAAGATAACAACCTTTAATGTTGTAAGAGAATCCATAATACAATGCTAAATATAGTATATTCCTCTTACAACATGTCATAGCCCAACTTGGGCACCCAATTATGCATTTCCCTCATGCATAGATCCTCACCGACACTTGTCATCACTTGTCATAGGAATCTCCAAACTTGGCTCTTACGCATCATAGATTCTTTCATATGGAATATCCTCTTCCACATACCACAAGATGCCGACACATGGTATAATAGTGCCACCTTAAATGGGACACCCAAATCCATGTAGGTTTGACTTGACCATCCAAGTCACATTCCAAGTAAGATGACATGTCACTATGCCACCTCAACTAAGTGACCAAACTGAATGTGCAAGTAATTACAACATTAGGCAATAAATTAATATACAAATGAATAAATAATGCTAGGAATTTGCAAAGGTTGAGATACCTTAATTCCTAACAAAATTATCACAAGTTAGTGGGATACACAATTTATTAGTCACTTTTGGAGTATTTTGTTGAGAAATATTGACAATGAATTGTAGTATAGTTCAACCCTGTCATGTTATCCATCTTCACCTTTGTGTGCAATAACATATGACTAACCATTTATCAACCCATATGCATTGGCATCTCTCCTAATCTCACACAAAGCACTCTAATTTGCTTACCCTCTTCTTTTCTCTATGTGTTGCAACTTGCACATAGTTCCTAATTACCCATACATGTGCCAATAGTTAGCAAGAACACTCAACAATAAAGTTTACTTCCAAAAATTAATACTTCAATATCTCAATATATTCATATCGATATCTTAGTATCTCTCTTGGTATATTTCAAAATATACACAGCATGGGTACAAATGTAGGTGCATGTCCCCTAGCATCACCTAACCTATTAATATTATCATGCACAATTACAAAGATTTATATACACAAACTTGCTTACAATATATTTTAAGTCACATGAATCCCAAAATACATTATTTCTTGAAATACATTCTATGCATAATTATCTCTTATCCCTATCTATGTGCAAGCATGTTGCTTAGCTATGCGCCTCCTATATATAGTTAGGAGATATTATAATATAAAGTAAATTTTGACACCATCATCCTCCTAGTGCAATTGTGTGTTCTATCCTCAAAACACTATATTCTTTAAATATAGAAAAAACAGTATACACTATAATAAAATTGGTAAACTGAAACAATACACTCATATGATGAAAGAGAAACAAAAAATCCTCCAATCTACACAAGCTAAAGTGCATCTTTTAAACTTGTATTCTAGAATGGATCATTCCATCATGCAAGGATATGTGCTAAGCACACCCTTATATGTGCCACAACAAGCCTAGTTTGTTGTAATATATATTTATCAGTGGACTCCAACTATTTAACTACACACAAAGTAGACTTATCGCTTTTATATGCACTTCTCAATTTTTGTTGGCATATTTAGTATGAGTCTAAAGGCATCAGGAACAAATATTTGTTTCCTCATAATGGATAATTTGTTAGGAACAAATATCCCTTTTGGTTTGGTATTACCAAACTAAAATAGATTTTTTATCCGACCCTTAAAATGGTCAAATATCTGTTTCATGATTTTGGCTAAGTAAAAACACATTTTTTTCCATATTGCCATTGTTTGGCCCATGGTGATCTTGCACTCATCCATTTTAACTTCCGTGGCACTCTGAGCTTTTTTTTATGCTTACCCATGCCCAAATGACCCCTTTCCCAAATTTTTCCCTCTTGCCTTTTCTATAAAACCCTCTCGATTTGTCATTTGGAAAAGGGAATCGAATTCACACGCTAGTGAAGCTCTGTTGAAATCAACACTCACCATTACCATACTTTTGTTTTTGCTCATTCCATTACTCTATTGTGCTTGTTATTTACTTAGTATCATTGCATGTGTTAGCTTAATCATATCTCATTTATATATCTTGTCAATCTTTATTGTCACTACTCATAACAATTCTAGATACACTTAGAATTAGAGAATACACTTTTTTTTTTATCAATCAATCAATATCTTTGGTTGTCATTGAGGTGGAAACTCCAAAAATGGGGGTTGACTTAGGCAAGCTCCTATATAGCCTGGCTGCAGGGTAAAAGCACAAACTTGTGTCACACTTTTATAAAGGAAACAACCAACACTGATCTAACTTTTTAACTCAAACCACTACAAAGTGACATATATGTTCTGAATTTTAAAATAATGTAAACTAAAAAAATATGGATTTTGTAGCGTATTTTATGTTTATATTTTTTAAGAAAATTTAAAAAATTATTTAAATGTAGTATTTTATAAAATTGACACTATAATTTAGTTGTTGATAAAATGCTAAAAAATAAGGTTGAATGGGTCGTCACACTTTATATAGTAAATTTAATTTATTTTCCTTCTATATTTTTTTGTGTATTCATAGCTCAAAACTTTAGTGCATGGATTATTTTCTTCCCCAATTTGATAAATATAAATTTTTAAATAAATATTAGAAGTTGTATGTAAGGAAAACACAACTATTTCAGTGGGACATTAACTTTGTTGATATTTGTCATTGATGCCAAAAGTTGGAGTTTGTTGTTTGAGTTGATGGTATTTGTCATTGATGTCAAAGAGATGTAAATGCAAAAAATTGCAGTGGTGTTATGACATAGTTATAGTGGTATTTGTTGATGTTGATTAGAGTTGCTTCATGTCAAGGTATGACAGTGTTGCTTGCTTCATGACAAGGTACTGTAATGATGGTTTGATACCTCCAAAGGAAAAGGTAATTGTGCTTTTTAGTTCACGTTGCAGATGCAATTCATAGTGTCAGTGATGCTTTCATAGTGATGATGCTTTCACATTGATGATGAAATTTTTAGTGTTGATGCTCATTGTTCCTTCTTAGTTCATGGTGTTGATATTGGTGCAAAAGTGTCAAAGGTAGTGGTGTTGCAAAATGTAAAGGTGCTTATACTATTATTACTTGTTCCTTCATAAAGGTGTTGATGCTTGATACATTGCTTGATGCATTGTTTGATATTTTCAAAGGGTGCTTGTTCATACTTTCATGGTGTTGTTGCTTGATGGTTCCAAAGAGGTATATTGAGCTAGTCTTTTACAAGAATTCTTCATCAGGAGTATTGGTATTCTTATGAGAATTAAAGTTGTGGAGTGCCCCTCAAGAAGTTGATATTGTGTCCATTGTTCATTATCAACTTCAGAAACAAGTACCTTCTCTACATCTTAACCTAAAATACTAAGGTCTAAAACCATAAGAGAGAACTCTAAAGACCTAGGGTTTATGTTTGGAGACCTATATTTTATATGTTATACCCAGTGGACATGTCACTTAAGTGACATCTTGAGTGGTCTAATTCATTGGACTATCGGCCCCATCTCCTAGTCCCATCTGGTGTCTTCAGTGGATAGTTTGTATGTGAGAAAGAAACACTTCATCCATGGTGGTTGTTTAATTTGTCCCGGGCATGAAGAGAAGAATCAATGCTGGAGATTCAAACTTCATAATGGGCATTCTCTGCAAGCAATTTTGATGGCCATATGAGTGTCATTGCCCTAGTTTTAGTTATACACAGTTTAGTAACTATTTTGAGGAAATGATGGATTGAGGAACTTGGCCAGAGCATTTGAGTTATTGTGATCGTGGTCTAAGCTTGGTGGATATGTATTGAAAACTGAGATAGCATGGTTGTGTTAAAAATATATACACAATGAAGGAGACTCGAGTATAAGTATATAAATAAGGGTTTTATGGAGTCTATGATGGTATTATGATTTGTATTTGTTTTGCATAGATAAGTGTCGTTTGTGCTCAGTGATAGAGTAGTGAAGGCTATGACACATTGTTTTTGCAAAGACAATACTTAGAGAGGGAGGTTTGATTAATAATTTATAAGAAAATCACAAGGCTCTAAATGACTGCATTCATGAAGTTTTCTTTTACAGACTAGTGTGATCTAAATGAGATCATAGGTGATTGAAGATTGGTTAGAAGTAAGAACAGTATGTTAGTTTGTATAACAAAGTTCTAAATGTGCAAGTATCCATGTGACTAAAGTCTAATGTGTCCAAGAATTGATTGTCATAATAGGGAAATGGTTTTGTAAGAGTCTTTTTATGCCATATTTTTGTTCATTGAAAGAAGGTTACAGTCAAGATGTGTGCAGAGGTTGAAGGTTCCTTATTCATATCTACATTAGTTTACATCTTGTGTGTGTTTGTTGAGATAAGGGGATTCTTGTAAAGAAGTTATCATTCATGTATGCAAGGAGGGATAAGTGTTGATTGTTTGAATGTGAAACAAGGAAATTAGAAGATCTAGAGAATATTGTAAATAGAGTAGTACTCTATATTTTTTGTCTTTCTTTTCTTATTGGAATTAGTGCTCCTGTTGAGTAGAGTTGATGTGATCAGTGAGATCCTGTGATCAGTGAGATCCTTTCCAGTGAGGCATAAATGTGATTAGTGAGATCTTTACCAGTGAGGCATAAATGTAATTAGTGAGATTTTGGTTAGTGTGACCTAATGAAGAATTTGGTGAGGTTGGATAATGGTTTTTCCCTGTTTAGGGTTTTCCACTTTAAATCTTGTGTCATTGTTTCATTTTTATGACGCTATTGCTTTCTAAGTCTTTGGCATGTTGAGATTAATTTCTTTTACAACTATTGGATTGATAAATGAACTAGTTTTATTAGATCATTGATTCACCCCCCTCTCAACGATCCATTATATTCCAATAATTGGTATCAGAGCAGCAGGTTCCTAGCAGAAGTCTAATAGACTTGGGTTGATCTTGGTGGTGGAATACTATGGCAAAGAGTAAAAGAAATAAGGGAAGAAGAAATTTCAAGCAAAATGTTGATCAATGAGCACTATCAAAACCAAATTTAAATGGTGATGTAGAATCAGTTGAAATAAATGGCTCATGAGTTGAATCAGGTACAAAGTTAGAAGAACAATTTTTTGGAGTTTCTTTCTTTGATGGCACAAATTTCTCTATTTGGGTTATTAGGATGCAAGCTTATTTATCTTCTTTAGGATTTAATGTGTGGATGCCAATAGAAGATGGGTATTCTATATCTTCTCAACCACCTACTACTACAAGTGATAAACAGGCTTATAAATGTAATGAAAAGGCAAAGAAGGCTATTCTTTCTAGTTTGTCTAATGATGCTTCTTGTGAAGTTATGCATTGTGAAACTGTATAGGATGTTTGGAAGAAATTGATTAGCATTTATCAAGATGATGTATTTGAAAGATAGGACAACCTAGTGATTGAGGATAGTGACAATGAAATGAGACATTCACATGAAGAAGAAGAAGTCAAATCTGATCTAGAGGATGATGAAGTATATCTTGAAGAAGAACTATCCTATCCTTACAATGTGGTTGAAAAATTGAAAGAGGAAAACTCAAGACTAAAGGTGCAACTTCAAGAAGAAAAAGAATCAAAGGCCAAAGTACTTTCAGCCCTTGAAGAAGTAGAAAAATTGATCATAGATTTAAAAGTGCAAGTTGAAGAAGGCAAGAAAAAGGAAGAAGTAATAAATTAGTTCAAGGCAAAAGAGGTTGATTGTGAAAAGTATGAGTTTGAGATAGTTTCCTTGAGAAATGAATTAGAAAAGGTTGTTGCAAGTATGTGCTAATCGGTGTTGTCATTGATGTCAACATGTTTGTGTTGTCATTAGTGTCAACTATACTCTTGTCTTGTTACTTGATTGTGATGAGTTAATTGCATTGTATTACATTATACAAGTGTTGAAGATGATAATAATAGGCTCTTGATATTGAGTTTCCAAGTACTTTTGAGAAAATTTGGTTCATACTAAAGATAGAGTTGTGAAGATGTATTTTGGCTTACAAGATATTGTCTGATTTTTTGCTCCACATTTCTTTTGTATTGAAGACCAAAGTATGAGATTTGGATATGTTTTAGAAAAGTGTCTAAAGATGCTAAATCCACAATTTGGTGGTCTGGATTGCTGTGTAGTAGAAGATCTATTCACCAGTTTGAAGACTGTGCCTGGCAGTATTTACAGTGTGACAGGGAGAAAGTATTTTGCTCTGCAGTTTGGTTTTTGGTCTTGCGGTTTTGGACTTATGTTTATAAGGTCCTTAGCTATCTTAATTCCAAAGGATTTGTGATTTTGTGCTCCATAAAGCAAGTTATTGATTAACAGAGTTCGACAGTATTTTTTGTGAGTAGTCTGTGATTTGTCTTCAAGTGATATTTGTTGTCCTCAAGTGAGATCTATTGCGGATGGATTTGTCAACTCCCAGGTGACTTTATGTTGTTCATGGATGTCTCTAGATTGTGTTAAAAATGTGTGCTTGATCTACAAGCTATGATTGAGTTCTTGGAAGCGTGTGTCTAAGTATTTTTGGTGTTTGCACAAGTTTGGCCGACTTGGGTGCTAACACTCTTTACGGATGTGTTTCATGGATTGTAGAAGTGTGTTCAAGCATGTGAAGATGTATTTGCGTCTGAGCTAAGCTGTGAATTGTTCATCTTTCATTCATTTGATTTGCAAGTTTGTTTAGGTCTAGACCTAATTTGAATTATGTATGTTTGTTGACCTTGGAGATTATTCCAAAGGTTGTTGATTGTATTGCCAACCTTGATGTATGTTCCAAGGTTGATGGTTGGTATAAATAAATGTAATAAATTTGTATGTTGATAGAGTGGAGGCAAAGATGCAAAGTTTAAGGTGTTTGTGTTGTAAGGGTAGAGAAGGTGATTTGTATTGCGCTTCAATGTAACTAAACTCAAGCATGTTGTAAATGTTATTATATCAATTCATGGTAGTGAGCCACCCCTTCTGGTAGTGAGCCACCCCTTGATAGTGAGCCACCCTTCGGCAATGAGCCTATATGTAGTCACCATCTTTTGGATAGTGAGTCCTTAAGGGCAGTGAGCCCTAAGACAGTGAGCCTCTTGTTATTTGGTATTGTTACTACATTATATTATGAGCTAACACTCACCATGGTTTTTCCTTTATAGGGTTTTCCAAGTAAAAATCTGGTGTTCAAGTGTGTATGGTGTTGATGTGTTTAAGTTTTGTTTCTGCACTTCATGTTTAATCTTCATAATAGATTAAGGGGTTAAAGTAAGTGAATTTGAATGTGATTTTTGTTTAAGAAAAGTTAAAGTTTTGATACAACTAATTCACCCCCCCTCTCAGTTGTCTTGTGCCTTCAACAATTGGTATAAAAGCCTAGTTCCTTGGAAGAAAGCCTAATAGCTTAAAGTAGATTTGGGATGTTGCACAAGATGAATGTTTCTCTGCTTATATAAGAATAGTAAGTTATCTGATCTTTCTTGCATATGTTGTCTAGAACTCAGTTGTAACTACACTCAGGGATGACAAGTCTAAGAAGATTATGGAAATAAATCAGAAGATTACTGATATTATGGAAGCTGACCTTGGGAGAAAAAAATTAGAGATTGATATGCATAGTGATAAGCTGCCTCTCAATGTTTCAAGTGTGGTGAAATTGGTCATTATGCATCAAGATATCCAAAGAGAAATTTGAGAAGTAAGAAAGAAGAAAATAAAAGCAGAATGTCTAAGAGCACCTATTATGATTTTGAAGACAATGAAGATAATGATTGATTTCTCTTTAATTCAAAGGATGTCATTTGTGGTGTTGATCCTGGAGGATGTTTTGATCTAGAGATAAGTCATGGTAGTGAAGATACTTTTCAAGAAAATAATTATTGGGTTATTGACAGTAGTTGCTCAAATCATATGACCGGTGATAGAAGTAAGTTTATTAATTTTGAGAAATGTGATGAAGGATTATTTATATTTGGAGATAACTATACTACTAAGATATGTGGAAGAGGATCAATTAGTCTCGATGGAAAACAACACACTAATGATGTTCTTTATGTTAAAAGTTTAAGGCAAAATCTCTTGAGTGTTGGTTAGTTGTGTAGAAAAGGATACAGTCTTGTATTCCAGGATGATATTTTTGAGATCAGAGAGAAATCTAGAGTTGTGATAGCTGTTGGAAAGAGGACAGAAGAAAACCTTTCTCATCTTAGAGAAGGTGATAATTATTAATCTATGACTTAGATCAGTGAAAGTTGGCTCTGGTATAGGAGATTGTGTCATATCAATCTTGATGATCTGATAAGAATAAGTTAAACTCAAATTGTGAAAGGCCTACTAGAGATTACAAAACCTAATAGTATCATTTGCAAGGAGTGTCAAGATGGAAAGAAAGAAAGTGGAAGCTTACAAGATGAAGAAAAATCCTCTACTAGACTATTGGAATTGTTTCATACAAATCTATGTGGTCCTACAAGAGAAAGAAGTTTCCATGATGACAGGTATTTTATGTTCTTCATTGATGATTATTCTAGAATGACTTGGGCTACTTTTCTTAAATAAAAATAAGAAGCCCTAGATGGGTTTAAGGAATTTAAAGCAATGGTTGAAAATGAGTTAGATATTAAGATCAAATGTTTAAGGTCTTATAGAGAAGAAGATCTTACCTCTAATAAGTTTAATGTGTTCTGTGAGAACCATGGGATAAAGAGACAGTTATCTGATCACAGAATTCCATAGAAGAATAGAGTGATGGAAATAAAGAACATGACTGTTTAAAAAGATGTAAGGACAATGATAGAGGAAGCAAATCTACTAGAAATATTTTGGAGAGAAGCAATTCAGACTATTGTCTACACATAAAATAGAGTACAGGTGAAAGCAAATGATGAAAGAACTCTCTATGAACTATGGTATGGAAAGACTCCCACTAATAAATATTTCAAAATTTTTGGAAGCAAATGTTTTATTGGAAGAAAGGAAGAAATAGGAGCGGATGATGAAGGTATTTTTCTTGGGTATTCATCTTGGAGCAAAGCTTACTGATGCTATAACAACAGACTAGGGAAGATTGTTGAAAGTACCAATGTCAAGGTTGATGAAGACATACAGAAGTATTCAAAAGTTAATGAATATGTATTAGATTCAGATGGGTTCCCTTACAGAGAAAAAGAAAATACTACAAAAGGGAAGTATAGACTAGAGAAGAAGAAGAGATTGAAGAAAAGGAAATGCAGGATGAAGTACAAGAATAGTGTCAGATCATGATCAGTGATAAAAGAAAATGCAAATTGACAGGATACAGAGCTAATAAAGAACAAATAAACTTTGTTTAATGTCTAAAGTTGAACCTAAAACAGTGACTGAGGCCTGCAATGATATCAAATCTTCAGAGGAAGAATGTTTGTCCATTGACATTGAAGAACTCAAAATTGCTCTTGAAGACCTAGAAAGATCTAAAGAAGAAAACATGGACCTAAAGGAGAATATCAGAGAAGCAAATGAATACATCAAAAATTTAAGAGAACAAGTCAAGAAGCTTAAATAAAGACATAAAGAGGACAATGAAAAATTGAGGTTAGCAAATGAAGAAAAAGCAAGAACTGAGGAATGTCTAAAAGACAAAACTAAACACTGCATAAAGTTTGAGCAAGAAGTTGTGAACCTGAAGTCAGAATTTGAGAAGGAAAACAAGCATGAAGAAAAACTCAAGATAAGTTTAGCAAAACTTGATGAGATAATTGGTAGTTAGAAGAGCTCTAATGACAAAGAAGGCTTGGGACTTGAGAAAGGTGAATGCTCCAAATCAAGTCAAACAGTGAATACTAAAAACAAGGAGGACAAAGGCAAGTAGATCCAAAATCAAAGGAGTGAACCAAGAAAACCACCAGTCAGGAAACCAAATGCTCAAAGGTATCCATTTTTCAATGGTTATCATCATTCATGCAATAAATTTGGTCATAAAGCTACTCAATGTAGGAGTAGAATGAATCAAAATGCTCCATCTTTCTCTGGTTAGTGCTTTACTTGCAAGAGAGTTGGTCATAAAGCTATTGAATGTAGAAGTTAGATAAGGAAGGGTTATAGTAATGCTCAATCCTTCAATCGAAATTGCTTTACATGAAATAGATTTGGACACAAGGCTAACCAATGTAGATCCAAAATGAATGGAAGGAACAATGGTCAAAGAAATGCTATGTGTTATGATTGCAATAGGCCTGGACATATTGCAAAGTTCTACAGAAGCAGGAACATGAAGAAGGATAACCCAGTAGAAAAGAAGAAAATAGTGCAAAAGGATGATCTAATAGAAACCAAGAAGGAGATGAACAAGACATGGATCAATAAGGATATAAGTGAAGTCAAGAATAAACCTATGCCATCCTCTGGTACAAATGTTTCCTCTAGGAACTAGATGCATAACTAAGTGCATCAAACCAATGTGGCTTAGGAGTCATTCTTTTTTGGACTAATGATGGAGGCTACCCCTCAAGGGGAGTAGGTAGTGATTCTAGAGAATGTTGTAGTCTAAAGGAAGCATTCAAGGTAGTTAAGAACAAGTACAATTATGTGCAATGGAAAGAGACATGTTGCCCTTTGCCATTGATGTCAAAGGGGGTGAAAGAGTTCATGTGAAAAACTCAAAGAAGATGAAAACATTTAGTGATTAGAGAGAGTTTAGATGTGTAAAGAGAAAGGGGGAGTTCTAATGTAGAGGTGTGTCTTGATGGTGGAACATGTTTATTTTTTCACATCATATGTTTCCATCAATGACAAAGGGGGAGATTGTTGCAAGCACTAGTAGAATTTTGGCAAATAAATGACTACATGACTAAAACTTTTAGTCACAAAAACTAAAAATGACTAAATTCTACTAATTTTTTGCAACTCAGCTATAAATGAGTAAATAAATGACTAATTTGGTCATTGACTAAAAAATTATTTAGTCACACATAAAAATGACTAAATAGTTAGTCATTTATTTAGTCACAATCCATTTGAATAAATCATTTAAGGAATCAAGAATCAATAGCCCGCCAAAATACTCTAAAACTTTCATCCATATCTTATTTTCAGGTGTAGACTGCCAAAATGGAGTTTTCATTTTAATAAACATAATCTAAAACCTTGGTCGAAACCTTATTTTTAGGCGTAGGCCACCAAAATGGAGAAGTGTTTTAGTAAATAATGACAGAGAATGGTAAGGAGATGTGGGTGACATGAGGCATAGGATTCATTGCTGCTTATCTCATTCCTGCTCTACTCAACAAGGGTTACATTATTCACGCTACTGTTTGTAATCCATGTATTTAATTGACATATATTTGCATAATTTCAAATTCCTTCAGATGCTTTTGAAGTATCAATGTATCCTATATAGGGTTTAGAATGATTTCTTTTAATTTAAAAAAATAAATAAATAATGTATTTGCTTGTGATTAGATAATGTGGAGATCTCCTAAATCTACCCTAGCTCTATGTCCTCTTTGGCACTGTATTCATTACTCCATCTGTTAGGGTTTTGCATGTGACATATTTAATATCTTCATGACAGTGGCTTTTAAATAGATCTTAATCTTTGCTTTAATCTTTATCATGGTAACCTAATAAATATAGAGCATTTTTTCTTTCAGAGTCAATCCTGATGTTGGAAATTGATGATGAAGTTCTTGGATAAATATTCCAGGGCAATTATTATCTATTTCAACAAATCTTCTAAAGCATAGTCACCAGGAAACTTCAGTTCTACCCATGTACCTCTACCTACAGCTCTGGAGTCTTATATTTAAATGGGATATAACCTGTACCATTATTCATATATTCATGTATCCTCTTTAAAAATGATGCCCCTGTCTCCATATGTCATATTTCCATATGACTGGCTATAATATTTGGATAAATAACTAAATTGTCGTGTGTTACTGATAAAACCAATGGCCATATATAATGTCAAACGCAGACAAATAGAGAAATGGCTCTCACTGATACAATTCAATAATAGGATAGCCATAGGTCTGAGAAATCAAATAATTATGGCCACACATTATTGCCTTGGAAGGTAAATATAGGCCAAGAAATTAGTAGATGCTTTGATAGACTGATACCACTTGGTATGCTCCTAGGGCATTTTGATATAACCCTTAGTAGGTAAATATAAATGAATATAGTACTTTGGGTGTAGGTTGATTGGGGTAGTCTGCTTACTTCTGTACTTGTAAAAAGGGTTGACATTTGAGTATAAAGTTTCAATATATATGGCAAATGTTAACATGTTGGCACCTAACTTTTAATTATAGGGTTCCATAATAAGACAATTAAGGAATGTGGGAACTTCCTAAAGTGTTGTAGTCTAGAAAAGTGTAAAGAATAACCATGTGATTATTTTTGGTGCAGAAAGATGGTCCTAGGGCACTAGGAGGTCAATCATGGATAGTAGTGCGGCTTAAATTTGATAATTCTTATTTCAAGGTATAGAGTAGAGCTGAATTGAACCTCATGTACTAGAATTTCCTTGATCATGAATGAGCAAAAAAAAATTTCTTGATTTTGTGAAGGACATAAAAGAGAGAGGGACCTAGATCTTCTAGTATTGCCGACTAACATTGTTCTTTTTGAAGATCCTGGATTCAAGGTGATTCTTTAACTGGTTGTACTTTAGAGTCCCCATGGACCTACTCTAGTCATTTGTGGTGGTTAATATAATTTCCTTCTTTCTTTCTGGTTCTTCAAGCTCAAAAATAATACTCAATTTTAACTTGCCCTTTTTTTTGCAAAACTCGGCATTTTAAAATCCATCTTGAACTCCAACAAAGCTTGATGTCAACTTATGCAAGTTCAAAGAAGCTAAAGAATATTGATGAAATATGTCAAAAGAATCAATCTTTCCATTGACATAACATACTAATAATGCTAATCCAATATCTTAAGTCTTGTAGGAAAACTTTTTCTCCTTTTTGAAAAAATTGAGAAACATTTTACTAGATAATTCAACTCAGTGAAGGATATATGCATCTGAAATAAAGTTTTAGAGGATGCCTATAGTTGATTTCCTTTCAATAATAAGGAAAGTGTTGATTGAATTTTAAATTTTTTTACAGGTATATGCTGAGAAATATGTAGTTGATCATGATGCATTTTTCAAGGACTATGCAGAGGCTCATGCAAAACTTAGTAACCCCGGTGCCAAGTTTGATCCTCCTGATGTAAAGTAACTCAACTCCTAAACACTCTCTGCCTATCATATTCATTTTTCATTTTTCTGTTGTTTCATGATGTTCATGTGATAAGATTAATTTTATGAGAATATTTATTTGGGGGATCAAAAATGATAAATTCACATATCATGGTATTAGTTAAGGTTTGAAAATATTATTTTAAAAGCTGTCTTAAAAGGTCTCTTATGCATGATGCTGAAAGAAACGGAACCTCCAAAACAATCAAGAAAAAAGAGTTCTGCTATGGTTTTTTGATATTTTATATATCATAATTCACACGAGCTTTACGTGTTTTGATTAAATTCCTGTCTATGGTCATTTTTTTAGTTGACATCTTGAACATTGAAATTTGCCACTAAGTCAACACTTAAGCTACTTTGGGTGTAGGTGGATCAGTAAAGCTATGTTTAGTATGCATATATGTTCATATATAATAGGGAGGGGATACATCTCCAAGCTCATGAGGGCTATTACAAGAAAATGCCATGACTATAAAATTGCTATGGATTGTGATGAAATTCCATCACCATGAGTGATGTAGAGGCAAATTGGATGGGAAAAGATAGATAAACTTGACAAGGTTCAACTACACCTACTAGCCCAAAAATAGAGATCATGATGCAAAAGTGGGAAAAGTAGAAAGGAACTCTAGTATCATCATGGAAATGTTGGTTTGGGATGTCAGGGGACCCATTCCATCCATTGGCCAAGGTAGATTGGACTTCAGGTTGGTACTTCACAAACCATCCAAAATAGCTCGTAACTCTTCAAAAAGACAACAGACCTAATAAATTTTGACTCAAATCTCCAAACCCAGATCTTAGAGACTCATTAGATACCCATTATGGCCTTGTATCACATATCCAAAACTTGGCATAGGTTGTTTTGGATGGAATGTCTCAACCAATCACCCCTATCGGTGGCCTAGTGTGCCAATTAGGCTAAATTTACAAAGAGACTACCAAAGAATGCAAGCCCAGAACTTAACCAAGGGTTTGGACACTTAGAATGCATGCTAAAACAATGGAATTTGTGGGTTTTATACTTCTACTAACTGCTGTTCCCAAAAATGTACCTTTGGTTCCTTTAATGTGCTCTTAAGCATCACCTAACACATGGTTTTGTTAGGTTCTTCAATGACACAACAACAAATCACCTTCTCTGCCAAAATTCTTAATGAAATGAATTGAAACTACACTACAACAATCCATTCCACTAATCTATGAGGTCTTACATCAGTGGAATGGAAGAAACTTCATGGATTGCAACCACAATCCTTACTGGGCTTGAAATGGACTGTTTTTAAAACAAACCTTATATCTCCCTTATAATGCAACTTCAAAACATAAAACTACTTTCAAATGATGAGTATCTCCCTCTACTAGTTGATCAGAACATGAAAGATGAATGACAGTGTTGTACCTTCTCAGTGTACGATCTGCAAGAGTGAATTTTCCAGAAAATTCAGAATTCTTGTAAAGATCAGTCCTAAATTATATGCTTGTAAAATGTTTTGTCTTCAGTGTCAAGAGTCCAAATCAAACTTGATTGATATTCACTTCATCCTACCATATTACCAACCAACCCAAGTTTCATGAAGATGCCGTACAATTTAATGGTACGGGCTGTTGCAGCACCTTTCTTCTATGAAAAACAAAAAACTCAGAAAATAGTCTAAAGGAAAGTGTATCCCAATTCTCTTCTATGCAAAGTCATGGCCTCCAATCACCTTTGAGTGATAGGTAAGTCAATACACTTCAACTTCCAACAATTTGAAATTCATGTCAAGGCCGTACTACAGGGGTGTACGGACTGTTTCTACAGTAAACATAGAAAACTCAGAAAATAACAAATGGACAGCAGAAAACAGATTTGTATTGCTTTTAAAACTTCTCCTCCATGTACAATGATCATTGGTATGGCTTAAAAAAGCCTTCTACATCCCTTTAGAGTAGTTAGAGGAAGTTGAGGAACTTGCATAACCATCGAACTTCCTCTCCAAAACTACTTTGTTTTAGGACAGCAACTGTCCTGTTTTAACATTTTAACTAATTACAAAAGACAACGATGGTTTATGTCTTGCTTATGCCTTGTCAACACCTTTGACAATGTCATCAAGACTTTAACAATCCTACCACCCTTTGACACTTGCCACAAAGGCTTACAACTTAAGATATATGACTGTCCTATATGCCTTAATCAAAGGCTTACAATCATGAAGACTGCCTCAACAATATGATAGATTTTTTTTGGACAAAGTTCTTATTAAAATCAAGGAGATGGTCTACTAAGACCTTATTAGAGATAAAATGAACATCAAAACAAACATTAGGTTAAATGCCTCATGGAGGCCATCTTGGGTTAGGTGCTCCTGCACCAATGAGACAAGGCAGTGAACTATTCGAAAAAATGCCTCAAAGAAATGTGGTCTCAATGTGCTTGTCATAGCATTCCATCACCATGAGACCATATTTATTTGAGGCATTTTTTCAAATAGTTCATTGCCTTGTCTATGCTTGTTAGAGTCACTGTTAGAGTCTTCTAAGGCATTGTTAAAACAATAAATTCTATTGAGTTTTGAATTTATTATTTTCCTTGTCTAACAATACAAGGAAACAAGGATTACAACCTAGTTTGAAGTCTTTTCCAAAATTTTGAATCAAGAGTAAACCACTAATGATAAGAAACAATAATAGGAAACATGATTTACAACCTAGTCCCCATAAATTGTTGACACAAAGCAACCTAAAGAAAAAAGAAACTAAAAGATGACATTTTTAAATAATCAGAGCTCTATAATTGTTTAATTATGATTAAGTATGTGTACATGCTAAGCCTTCTCTATATGACGCACAGTACTGGCATGCCCAATGTGTTGATGATTACCACCACCATGAGAATGCTCAACAGGATTCATTGCCACACCACGAACCTTGGGCCAACAGTTTCTTTTGACCCTATATTTGTGATATGCATTGTCAGCTTTGAGCATTGGCTTTTTTGTCCTTCCACCACCAGTAACCTAACTAATCATGGCTCTGCAACTACTTGGCACAATCTTCTTAGCTCCAGATGGAAGCTTTACCCTGTAAATTGAAACCAATTTCCAAGACTCATGAAACAAGGCTATTACAAATCTGTAAAATAAAAAATTACACAAATATGAACATTAAGAGAGAACTTAGATAATTGTTCCAAAATTATTTCCACTACCTTTGGAATAATTGTATTTATCAGCTTATTGTAACCTTGGAAAAAAAATTAAGCATAAAAATATGCCATAAGTCTCCACAAGGTGTACACCTAGAACTAAAAATAGTTTGAAAATAATTTGGAAAAAGCCACCAACCATAGGACATCACAACAGATGCATCACATGTTTGTTTCTATCCAAAAAGAAAGATGATAAGCAAAAATGATAATGAGTCAAGGAGAACATCAAGAAGTAGTACATTCAAATTAAATTTCAACCAACTACTAAACAAGAACAACCCACTTTGACTTGTCATAAGTTCAAAATATTAGAACAGGCACATTTTTACGTCTATAAAGGTGATAACAATCCAACAATGGATCAAACATTTCAGATTGAAATGTAATAGAAATGCATTGAAAATGATAACAATCAAATTTGAAATTACTCAGCTCATAAAAGAATAGTAGAGAAAAGGCAGAAAAAGTGTTCTTTGATTTGATCGGACTAATGAGAAATATTCTCTCAAAAATTCAACTATATCACCATGTCTTTGGCAACTTTGTTACCAATACCTTGGCCAACATTATTACACAAATGAAGAGCATTATGGGAAAAAATAAAAACTAATTTGAGGCTTCACTAAGATAGCTTGACAAAGAGAAATGATATATCTTACTAAGATAGGCATATGACCCCGGAGATGGGATAATACCAAAAGCTAAAACAGATCATACATCTAGACACAATCCACAAAATGCTATTAATGGTGATATCATCTAGGATACCAATAGGCATTAAAAAAATGAGATTAGCAGTGATTGTATGTTGTTTTGACTTATTTTAACAAATGAGTTTCCAATGTGAAGTGTCAACCAAGGATTTTATTACCATTCTATTAACTGTCAATTTCTAAGTCATGACTATCAATTTTGAACCAAATGAGGCCTTCCAATGCTTTGGCTTTGGGGGCTCATGATTTTATCGATTGCCTATGATGAATTTTCCTGTCATGTCTACTATTATGACTTCGAGGAACACACAGAATCAACAATAGAAACAAGATAGGATGGTAACTATTGGAGCCAATGGGCCATAGATGCAAAATTAAAGTGAATTTCTACGCATGGTTAATGATCTTTTATTTTGTTGCTTCTAATTATATTTGTTCAGCTGTCAAGGGGGTGTAAGTCATGGCATAGCTCTGTATCTCTTTATTGCCTTAAGGTAGATCCTCACATGATTCTTATCTTGGTAGCAAGGGTATCTCAACACCAAAAATGACTGCAAACTACTATCCCTTGACTTATCTCTACCATAAAGACAACTCTATGGAACATGTAGAGGGTGTAAGTCATGGCTTGGTTGTGTCTAAGAAAGTTCATAGTTTGTTCTATCTCCATTTTAGAAATATTGTCTCAAAAATTTAACTATATCACCATGACTTGTTCCCTACCGCAGTACTGTAAACTATTTCTTTAACCATCGCAGGACTGCGGTATACTAAACATGACTTAAGCCTTTCACTACACTACTGCACTCCTTCATTGAAACTATTACGGGGCCGTGGTATTCAACACTTACATAAATTAAATTCCTTATACCGCCATACTGCAAGCCTCACTTGAGGCCACCGCAGGGGCTTGGTTTAATGTTTTCCTCTACTCCTTATCGCCATAACGCAAGCCTCACTTGAGGCCGCTGTGGGGGCACAGTGTACTATTTTCCCCTACTCCTTACTTCCATACCGCAAGCCTCACTTGAGGTCGTCGTGAGGGCGCGGTGTACTATTTTCCTCTGCTCCTTACCACATTACCACTGGTTATTCTCTTGACTACTGTGGGACTGCGGTGAAGTATCATATGCCACTTAAATTTATACCGCCAACCCACCACTTCATTTTGAGACCGTTGCAAGGCTGTGGCAATCGATCTCTACATACCGCAATGCTGCAAGTGCAATCTCTTTATGTTACAGGATAGCGATAACTACTCCCTTGTTATCCCTGGTTCCCACACACCCTCCAAGACCTTTTGAGTGACCTATATGACTGCGATGAGAGACAAAAACACATCAATGGTCAAAAATAAAAATATCTTTCACATGGACTTGGTATGGGGTACTTAAGAATGACTCCTGGAATAATTTTAAAAGAAATATGGATCCCTAATAAATATTTTAAACATATGCTTTCATCATGATATTCCATGATATCACATTTCTTTAAGACATTTTTTGAAACAGTTCGCTTGCCTTGTCTATGCTTCCAAATTTTCATAGGGCATTTGTAAAATCCCTATTGTTATGCTTTGATGGATGTCCCTTTGTTATTAATGGATATCTAATGTAGTGCACATTATTATAGTGCAAGCCTATTTTTCAGATTGTTTCATTTAGCATCACCAATATTCTCCACAAGAACATTGTCCCTGTTTAAAATGATGGAAATGGTTCACATCTCTAAGAACAATTTCTCTTGCAACAATATTGGAGATGAATTTAGATGTAGTGTGAAAATCAGAACATACTCGAAGGTTCTTAACAACTCTAATGGTTGTACTAGGGGCCATGTCTAATAAAACAAATGCAATTGCTAACTTTTCACTATGGTGGCAGATAAATGATTCTTTTTTCTTCTATTCCACAGCATTAAGTAAAAGTCTTGAATATGGAAATACCCTACTGCCTTCATTTACCAAGCCAATTTCTCCAATTTTACATATCTCTCCCATGTTTGTGGATGTGATCTGTCTCCTACACACAAAAAAACATGTACCATTTTATGCCCTTCCATCCAACTACATGCAGGTATCCTTTTAATTCCTCTATCTTTCATCAATCTCCTTACTATTTGAACCTCACCACACCTGCCCACTTCTACACAGATGTTTTAGAGAAGAACATAAGTTGCAACATTTTTAGGATCCAACTAAAAAAGCAGTGTTGTTGGAATACTCATCCTACATTCAAATTCTGAATTCTGGGAAATTATATGTAGTAAATAGATTGATGGTTGATTGGATAGTGAAATTATTAGCTTTCTTAGAAATTAACTGAAATATCTTGTCTTGAAATATCTAGAAGGATTATTTTAATTAAAGAGGATTTTGTGCTTATTTTGGTAACAATGATTTTACAGTGCAGCTAGCTTGCTATTTTCATTCAAGATACAAGTCATCAAAGTCAAGCACATACCAAGAAGATGGTACTCTACTTCAAACCCTCAACCTCACTTAGTTTAGTATGCTTACATGGGGATATTAAGGAAGTTGCTAAACAATTTATATACATCATTTGTCATTTTTGATGGAGAATTCTGTGAGATCCAATATGGCAGTGGATCAATATCTGGTTTCTTAAGTAAAGATGATGTCACAGTTGGGAAACTTGTGAAACATCAAGTTAGCAATTTTTGGATGTTAAGGCTTCCCAGTTGGGTATCAAAGATCTTTTCTCATCAACTTAATTTGGAATTTATGTATAATTAATGGATTCTTTCATGGTGTAGGTCTTAACTGAGACAACACATGAACCATGGTTGACATTTTTTTTGAATTGGTAAGGATGCTTAGAGCATCATAATATATTAGTATTAATAAAAACATTTTTACAGATTACAAAAAAGGCCCTTCCTAGCCAAAAAGATAACATAACAAAGCATTTTAACTAAGAGCCCTAAACAAAGCTACAGATCTAAAAGGCCCTTTCTGGCAAAAAAGGAAACCAAAGTTACATCGAAGCCAAAAACTTAAAATAGAAAGAGTGGTTCACATGTTGTCCATATTTAAATTTGTAACCCTAAAGATATGAACCCCCAGTTGGATTCTATGGAGAAAGGATTGTGTCATCATTGGTGAAGGGAACTACCATTTGTTGTAAATTTGACAAGAAGCTCCATGCATTGAATACTTCCTCTATCCTTTCCCTCTTGGACCTTCCAAATGCAGAATTGTGAACCCGCAGTGAATTATCAAAGAGCTCTCTATTACCTGATTGCAAACTTGAAATCATCGCTTGATAAACATAGTTAAAACTAGGTTTATTAATGATATCTTCACGGAGGAAGAGCCCCCTACCAAGGTTGACCCATCATGGATATTATACATAGAAAAAGCTTCAAATAGCTTGACATCTAAGACTAGATAGTCATGAACAAACATTGATGCTATCCTTTTAACCTTATCAACCTGATGAAATAAGTCCATCGCATTTGAGAGAAAATGAGATACCAGATGCGAACCATAACATACCCTGGATTGCAATAGAAAATCTCTATCATATACATCTATCAAAGCATCCTCCACCAGCTCTTCATTGAGCAGTCTGAAGGCCCTAGCCATGAAATCTAAGTTGATGCTTTTGTACATTAGTTGTTCCCATGGTTGAATAGGAAAATGAAGTTGACAATTATGGGGATAGATAGACATTGCAAATACATAGCAAGAGCAAAATGAAGAGGCAAGAATGAAATAATGACGTAGATACCATGGTCTCTTGCATAAAAAGAGGATCGCATGAGCCAACATAATGAATTGGAGTCATTCAAGCTAGCGGGGAAATAAAACCAAGGCAAATGAGATCCAAATGTGGCTTATATTGCTTAGCTCGCAACACTCCTCTTACAGACCATTCAATGAATATAATCAAAGAGACATGTGCGAAGTGAACAATTAATGCCAGATGGAAATCTACATAGATTGCACTACAACAAATCCCTATGATTAGCTCCCTTTTTTGCTTCCACCCACTGTTTTAATGTATTTTTTTCTAATTTTTTTAATAAGTTGGTGCTATTTATCAGGATGGCGCTATTTTTGGCATTTTTTGCGCCGATCAGAACTTGTAGGTGCTAATTTAGGCACAATGTAGCACCTAATTTACTGCCAAATTTAGCTCTGACTTTAGCGCTGATGTTGGCCTCAACTTTAGCGTTGACTTTAGCATTGACTTTAGCACCTAATTTAGTACCGACTTTAGCATCGACTTTGGTGCCTTTGTTAGCGCCACCTTTAGTGCCTACATTAGCACCACCTTTAGCACCTACATTACCGCCAACTTTAACTTAGACTCTAGTGTCAACTTTAACACATACCTATGTTAGATAAATGTCACATGGTGGAGGATGGTGTCAAGATGAGTGATGATTGTTGTGGCAATGTTATGGTCAAATGTGTTATGAAAATGAGGTGGCATGGGTAGTGGGCTATCAATGTTGGGAAAGGGGTTAGGGAGGATGTAATGGAGGAAGGGATGTGTGTCATGGTATGATGTCTATATATATATGGAGAGAGAGAGAGAGAGAGAGATTGGAAGATTATTGAGAGAGATAGATAGATAGCAATAGAGAGAAACTAATTTGTACCTAGTTATGATGGATGATTATAGAAATTATAATGAGTATGATATGAACTTGATATGAACTAGTATAAAGAAACTAATTTGTGCGTAGTTATGATTTTAATGAAATTTAATTGATGTGCAATTTAATCAATTACATCTCTCTATAATTAGAAGTCCTCACTATTCCATCCACCTTGTGTAGCATAATATGCGAATTTGTTGTTATGATCTCCTCCAAAAGATATGCCACAACAAATGAACCATTTAAGCACTCATGCTAACATGCATTAGCCTGTCATAAAAGAGTGATTGTAAGGCACTATACTAATTCACAATCTTCAGGTTGAGCTTATGAGCTAAATTACATGTATTTTGCATATGCACCTAAGACAAGTCAAGGTTTGAACAACTTAAACAAATTTGTACCAAAAATTGAAGACTCTTGATATGAGTTATAGTATACAAAGATGCAAATTTCATGTGAAAAGTTTATTTAAAAATAAAGGAATAAAAACTTTTGTTAGCGACATCTTTAATTTCAAAGTGGGTATCATACATGAGAAGATACAGTGCAAAAACTAGAAAATGAACACAATTGGTATCGATGTTCTATGCATATGATATTGATTAGTGATTTCATACATACCTTTCTTCTCAAGCATGCGTGTTGACATTGGTTCTGATTCACAAGAAGGGATATTACTTCAAGCAACTCTAGATTCTAATGCTAAATTTGAATGGCAAATGCACAATTGAATACAATAGGATAACACTTTGGCAAAGAATTATAACAATATCCTAAAACAACTCTTCAATCTAAACACTTCAATCAATACTTTCTTCTCTAGGTCATCCATCTCTGATCAAAGGAGCCATTAATGCATAGAGTTAAAATAATGTTGTCAATTGTCATTTGAGAATTAATTACTTTCTACACAATTAATGAAAATAACTTTTGCAATGAAATATACAATTATATATATGCTCACACAATGACTTTTCCAAAGCCACTAAGTTTTGATTTAATAGCTACTAGAATCATGATAAAATCTACCATGACTTGTTAATTACAATTGTATTTCCCCTTCTAATACCCATGACTACATCTATTCCTGTACATTTTGTTCCATGTTCCAGAAGTAAAAAATTAATTGCATACCAATAACAACGTCCTTGCAAAAATATAGATAAGTACAGTTTATATAACCAAATTAACACTATTATCACCTCCAAATCTAACTACATTAGAGATCATTTATTTGCAACCCCTTTCTTTTCTCATTGATATATCTATTTGTTGTATGTTTTGAATTCTATTTTTGGTCATTTGTTGACATTAATAGAATTATTTGGAAGGGTTTAATGTATCTAACATCTTGATAATTTTCTTTCTTGCAAACTAAACCAGTTTGCTATGTATTTGACAAATTCTCTACGCACTTAACTTTTTCAAAATAGTCTTTTGAAAATAGTTTAAATCTTGTCCAAATCTCTAGACAACTAGAATTGAAGTAAAAGGTTGCCTTATTGCCTCAAGACTAAAGATGGTAAACAATATATAGTTACAAGGAACAATATGCATTCTACTTTATAAGTAATTCACAAATGTCATCTACGCCAACTACCATATGACTTGTTGATGCTTATTTTATTTTACTATTCTAATACATACAACCTTAGACATATGTCTCCCATCATGAACTAGAATAACTACCATATAAATTACATAACTCATTTTGTATAAGCACAAAATAATCTTGCATAGTTGATTGTTTCATGTTTAGTTTGCAACAAGGACCTACTCTTAATTCATGTTTAGTCAAGGTGATTTGAAGGAAGATCAGAGTTGCACTCCAAGTAGATGTGTGGATAAAGAAGGGCTTAGCGGAATATGGAAACCTTTAGATTTTGTGATTTTTGTTTTTCCATTTCAAAACTATTTGTTTTCTTTCTTTACTAATGAACATTTTTTCATAAGCCCTTTCCTACACTCAAATCTTCAGTTTTAAACTCACTTGCATGGAAGATGCATTAAAGGTATCAATTATATATGTTCCATGATTTAAATCCATTATTTTGTGGTTCTCAGTATGACATAAACAAGGATGTTGTTTCTTCTTAGACTTGTTGCACACCTTGCACTAGGTCCATAGGTTGGTGGAATGGTATCCAAGGACACAATGGGTCTCATATTAGATTTTTTTGCAAGGAATCAATTTAAAATGGTCTGAGGCCTAGCTTTCATTCCAACCTAGGATTCCATCACAATAATGTCATATTACAGTCTTTAGATATGTGTATAGTTTATGTGCATGGTAGCAACCATTTAGTAATAATTCCTCACACACCACACTATAACTGAGATGTGTGAATGCCCTAAAACTATACAGGTTCAGTCCAAACACTATCATAAGATCATGCTTGATAAGATGACGGATACACCATAGTTTAGGTTTTTGAATGCTTAAGTCCTCCTTTGTCAGATGTAGTTACAATTGCCCTGTTAGACATGTATGCAAAATGTGGAAGCATAGACAAGGCATGTGATCTGTTTAACAGAATGCCTCAAAGAAATGTGGTCTCATGAATTGCAATGACTGCAGAATATGCACAAAATGGATTTTTTGAAAAGGCTTTAGAAATTTTAAAGCAAATACAATTGGCTGGTGTAAAGCCAAATTCCACAACCTTTGCCAGCATCCTCCCTACCTGTATCAAAATGGGAGCTTTGGAATAGGGTATGGACATCCATCAAAACATAAAGAATAGAGGAATTTTGTCAAATGTTGTAGTTGCAACTGCCCTATTAGACATGTATGCAAAAGGTGGAAGCATAGACAAGGCACGTGAACTATTTGACAGAATGCCTCAAAAAAATGTGGTCTCATGGACTGCAATGACTGCAGCTTTTGCACAAAATGGATTTGTTAAAAAGGCTTTAGAAATTTTAAAGCAAATACAATTGGTTGGTGTAAAGCCAAATTCCACAACCTTTGCCAACATCTTCCCTGCCTGTGTCAAAATGGGAGCTTTGGAATAGGGTATGGACATCCATCAAAACATAAAGGATAGAAGAATTTTGTCAGATGTTGTAGTTGCAACTACCATATTAGACATGTATGCAAAATGTGGAACCATAGACAAGACACATGAGCTATTTGACAGAATGCCTCAAAGAAATGTGGTCTCATGGACTGCAATGATTGCAGGATATGTACAAAATATGGAATCATAGACAAAAAATGTGAACTATTTGATAGAATTAAAATATGTTGTAGTTATCAAATCCTCAATCATAACTTCCTCACAATGAATCGAGACCATTGTAGAGTTAAGCCTAAGGTTTCTTCTTAGTGCAAAATGAGGATTAGGTTGAGACCTTGACATTAAAGCAAAATATAAAGCAATGAACAAGAAATTGCATCCAAGTAATCCTAATTTTTTCTGCCAACAATTCATACCAAAGATTAAACAATTTAAGGATATTGCAATAGGTAATTTGTATCGACACAAATAATATTACTAAAGCATTACAAAGTTTAGGCCATAAGAATCATCCTTTTTTAAACATGGATTGCAAATAATTCTGAAAATTTAATAATTCTAAAAATTTAGAAGTCTTGGTCATTAACATTATTGTCTGCTACAATGTCATCAAGTGTATCATTGTCAATGTTCATATGTTCTTTCAAGTATTTAATATTATCATCATCCTCATCTTGACCTGCATCATCTTCATCATCATTGAAATTTGACTGTAGACCATCTATATTGTTACCAGATGTATTTGGATCATCATTTTCTATACCATCCATATTGTTGTCTTCCATAACATCATCTAACTCTAGATTGTTGTCTTCTTGTGCCTGAACATAACCATCTTCAACATCATCATGGATCATGTCAATTTCTTTGATGTTCTCTAATCCCTCTCTCATTTTGTTGTCCATCATTGTTTTGCTCAGTATCCACTAATGCATCATCAAATACATGCCTTAATCTTGGATCATAATGTATCACAAATATCCATTTTGGGTCCAAAATATCTTCATAGAAAAATACCTGCACATGAACGACATACATATATTAGACATATGGTATAACAATTTTATTGATTAATAAACACATGTATATATTCATAATAAACTATGAATTAATAGATTAATGATCACTACTGCTTCTTGTTTGAGTTAAAGAAATACCTGCTCACAATGAATTGGTAGAACATAAGGCTCCTTATCCTCCAGTAGGAAACATGAGGAATCTATAGAAAACAATCCACTATGGGTATCATGTCTTCATATCCTCTCAAATGCTTCATACCATCTACACTTAAAAACACAACATTTAAAAGAGCAGAAATCTAACTCAATAATTTCTTGTATTTTCCCAACATATTGTAGATTCCATTCAATTATATTCTTATCTTTTGAGATTGATTAACTGGATTGCTTGAAGTCAACCATGATGCCACAATTGAAGGATGGTCTCTTTACATCTACACTTTCTACATGATAATATCAACCATATGACCACATTGCTGGATATTTCCTCGCCTATGAAAGACCATTTATTTCAGTGAAAACAAATATAATGACGAATATTGAAATAGTTAATAGTGCCAAAACTATAAGGAAACAACATTTTGTAAAATTCCAACTGTACCTTTCTTTCACATCCTCTAGACATGTTGATTTCATCTTCTGTTATGTTTAAATCTATACTTGCATCTTCTATTTGATTTTGAATTTGTTGAGTAACCCATTCTAGTGTGCAATCTTTGCCCCATTCCCCAAGTAGATCAGTGGGAAGTGGAGTATTCCTTAGGTTCAATCTATTAAACTGTCTCCTTTCTTCTAACACTTCTCTCTTTTTATCATATAGATTGATCCATTTGTTCATAAATTCCATGTGGTACAGAATGAACTTGTCAAGTATAGCACTTTCCCCTACACCTATTACATGTCAACATGTTTATTTCAAACTCCAAATGTCATGCTGTTAATTTGACAAATAAATTATAGAGTCAATTAATGATTGCAAGAAAAACAACCACACTAATCATGAATTTACTTACTAATTTCTACTTGAACACCATTAGATTGTGGTTTTTCTCCATCAATAATATCTAATGCTCGTTCTTCATCCCAGAAGCATGGCCCATCTTCAAAATCCTTACCAAGGAATTCACACAGGAAGAAAAATGCTTCATTCAATACATACCCTTCAGCCATGCAACCCTCTGAATGTGCCTTTTGTCAAACATATCTTTTTAGAGTTTTCATATACCTCTCAAAGAAAAACATCCACCTTGTTGATACGACACCCTCCAATTCAATGTCATCAACTAGGTGTATAAGTAAATGGACTTGTAGGTCCATGAAACTTGTAGGGAGATCCTTCTCAAATACACATACAATTTCTATAATTTCCTTCTTCCATCTTGGCACTTCACATTCGTGGATCTCCTTGGAGGTCACCCACCTAATATAAGAATAGTAAATTAGTATGAACCTTTAGTAAAAAATTAAAATGTAATATATTATCTCTATGTCTCTCACACATGAACATTTCATATAACCACATACCTTGTAAATGCTCACAATCGATTTATGCCATTCCTTAAGTCAACTGTAAGACATGAACCCCCCCTAATTGTCAATGACATGATATCCTATCAAACACATTTATGAAAAGGTGATTAGTAATTTTTCCTCACACAACAAAATATCAAAATATATTTAGTACTTAATCAATGTTAGCAGTAAATGTTAAATGATGATATATAATACCTTCATAAAATTATGAAAATCATGTGTTTTAAATCCTGTGATATGTCCATCAACTGTAAAAGCTTTAGCCAATGATGACCCATAGCCAATAGGTGTCCTTATTGAACAGATGACATTTTTTAGTTGGTCTAGCTCTTTTTTTTTCAAAATCCATGGAGCTTTTGCATATGTTTCATTTTCCCTGATTGGCCACAAATGTTTTCTATCAATTTTGGTATGCCAAAGAGCAATATCTCTCCTCGAAGACAAGGTGTCCTTCTCTTTGCCTGATATATGTCAAAATATAGAATCTGGGACATTTTTGAAGATGTGCATAGGATCTAATAGGTGAGATATTAATAGATCCTTCCAGTAAGGGAGCTCATAAAATATGGATTTCCTTTTCATTCCTTGTGGCATATTAACTACAACTTGTTCTGGTTCTTCAATTAAATCACCCCAATCAAAAAAATCCTCCCAAGATTTCAATTCAGTATCTTCATACTTCTTAAGCCAATCACCTGGACCTATAATCATGGGAGGGCCTCTATTTTCAACTTTTCCATAAAATTGATTCTTTAGGCAATTTCTAAACTTATGATCTAGTGGTAGAAAAACCCTGTTGTTTGCATAAATAAATTTATGTAGATCTTTAGAATATTACCCTTGAAATTGTTCTGCACATCTTGGACATGCAAATATCCCCTTTGTTTGAAGCCCTACAATTCAATAAGTAATGTTAATAATATTAAAAAAATAGTATAAAACTAAGTATGAAAGTTGGGATGGAAATAAATTATGAGTTAAATACGTAAATATTTTATCTTGCCAGAACAAACACCAAGTCCTGAGAAATCATGAATAGTCCAACATAGCACATGATACAATATGAAGGACCTATTTGATGGGGGATGTGATATGTCATACATTCTTATGCCTTTCCATAGTAGTTGCATCTCATCAATAAAAGGCGCAAGATAAACATCCATGTTTTTAACTTGATGTTTTCCTAGAATAATGAGAGTCAGCATAAGGTGCTCCTTTCTAATACTCATCCATGGGGAATATTGTATACTATCAATCTGACTGGCCAAACACTATAATTGAGCTTAGGAAAGAGAATGAGCACACTCCATCAATTGCAAGACCAAACCTAATACTACGGAGTTCATCTTTGAATTTTCTTGGCCATTTTTCCTCTATGTGTTTCATTGCTTTGGAGTCGGCCGAAATTTGTATGAATCCATCTTTACTCCTATTTTTGGCATGCCAGTCCATCAATTGTGCAAGTGACTTGCAATGAAACATTTGTTGAAGTCTAGGTATAATTGGCATGTGACATAAAACCTTCTTTGGAACTATAGGACCTTGTACATTTGTACGATATCTCTTCTCTTTGCATACAGGGCATTCTACCTTGTTTTCATATTCATCTTTGTATAAAATGCAATCATTTTTACATGAATTCATTTTCTTATATTCAATGCCCAACTTAACCAACAATAGACGCACCTCTCTGCAAGTTGATGGCAACACATTCTCTTCAGGGAATATTTTAGTTTTTAGTGCCCTGTAAGATTGCCAGAGATTAAATCAATTGAATGATTGACTTATGATGAACATGTTTGATATGTCAATCTATACTAGGACTGTTTATATACAATATATGGTTTTAAATTCCCCTTAAAGAAATAAAAATGAAGTTGATGAATGTTTACGAATTATGTACACCAATTGACAATGCAAAGTAAGAAATGGATTTCATCTCACTTTAGTAGGGTAGTGAATCCTTTGTCTGACCAACCAAATAGTGACTTGATTTCTAATAATATTAATGTGCATGCCAGTTTTGAAGTTCTACTTGCACCTGATTTGAACATGGGTGTCTTCGTTGCTTGCTTGATGGAGTCTTTTAGGTTGTTATCATCAACATTACGTTGGTGGTAATTACCCCTGCTATCATTGTTACTGTCAACCATATGATCATTATTGTCATCATTATTTCCATCCCCAAAGAAATCTATAAGCATTTCATTCAATCCTTCTTCATGCACTGCATTTTCACTATCATGATTATCATCATTAAGGCTAGCTGGCATGTCATCAGTGTATGCGGATCTCATCAACAGTTCAAATTTCTCAGCTGCTAGTATTCTCTTCAATGTTGCTCTTTTCTGCCTGGTATGGTTTAAAGGATGGTTTGGATCATCCCATCCAAACCTTAATAACCTAGTTGGATCTTGGGTATTAGTATGTGTTTCATCAACATCTTCTACCTATCAACAAACGTAAGCATTATTTAATGTTTGGCAACAATTGCACTAAATTCAAAATGTATCAATTTCAAAGAAATATAATCAAATATGGCTTAAAAAATAAAAATATAAATTGTATGAACATATATACATCAATTGAATAATGGAACATTATTTTATAGACTACCTTTTTTATACAATAATTTAAAGAAAACACAATTTTGACAACATAGTTTATAAAACATCAGTCCATACTCATTTATTACTCTTTGGTTTTCTGCCCTTAAGAACATCCTTAGGGAGACCTTGTTCTTCCCCTTTCTTTTGTGCAGGAGTGTGTTTTAAGAAGGGGTAATCAATCAATAACTCATCCCCAATGGTAAGGTCCATAATAGCCTCAACCAGTATCAATCTATCAACCTCTCTTTCCATATCTCCATCTTTATCATTTATAACCTCAACAAATTGACAATTCGGTCTTACATTAGGGTCCCTTCCCTTACTACTATTTATAAATCCTACAATATTTTTGTGTGTGTATGCACGTCCATCTATATACATAAGATGACCTCTATTCATTTCTTTTCCACTTTCCAATTGGAGACAATGTGTATACATATTCGAATTTAGACCATATGCTGACATGCTAGGCTTATATTCTACTAGCCTTCTCCATTCACCACTGTAATATGATGGACCATAATATGGCATTAATCTCCTAGTGGTTTGTTCTGAATTATTTCTATGTTTAGATCCCACATGTACATTTTAGATGACAAAGAGCCCTAGATTCACTCCATGAATATTGGAGGGTCGTATCATGTAGTTGTATCCCCAAAATTGAAACACCTCATACACTCTAGGTAGCTGTTGATTACTAGGCCAAGCGCACTATAGTCGATGATCAAATGTCTCTTTGTAAATTGATCTCAAACTTAGGGGCAAGTCATCATCTCCATCACATTCATTCTCATAGGGTATGTAGTCCACCTTGTCCTTGTCTTTAAGAAAATTATGCATCTTTAAACCGGTTCTTGTTCTGTTACTTGTTTTCATCAATTCCTCGTCTTCGGAGCTGGTATATTGGCACATATTTTTGTTAGATGTATCATCTGATGAATGATCATTGCCCTCTAGGCTGGAAGTCAGTGATCTAGGAAACTTTAAACTGAGAACTTTATTCTGCAAGTATCCATTAAGAAAAAAATTAGTTATTTAAATAATATAAAACAATGTTTAAACGAAGTATACATGTTATTTATATGAAATTGGAAAATTCCTTACCATAATTCCTATTGGATTTGAATCAATTGTAGGAGGCATACTACTGACTGGAAGCTCATCATATACATAATGTCTTTGTACAATCGCTTGTTTGAATTGTTTCTTTCCACGACATACAGAACATCCACAAACAACAATTTTCTCAAAGTATTCATCCCATGTACTATAGTCCTGACCAACCTCTTATTCAGTGCAATCATTTGTTGTGTCTGCAGGATCCATTGTCATATCCTCTTCCACCCACTGTCGTCTACATGATTTAACAGTTTTAGGTCCACATCCACGTACATATCTTTTTCTTTTGCTAGTTGAACACTTAGGCTCTGCATTTGCTCCAATCTCCATCTAAAATAATCAACAACATGCATTAATTTATGTCAAGATTGGATAATAAATTATAATTTTCAATAATACTATGAAAAAAGATGAAGGTATCACAAAATGCCATCAGATCATTTTTTTCTAAGTTAAGTCAAAATTTGAGTACCTAATGTCCCACTTCATCCATTGTGTCCTCATTTGATATGACACGATCTGTTGCCATGGCCTCGTCTGGCCCCTATAATACACAACATAGTAAATAATGTTTAGTACACCAATTATATCATTTCAACGAATATGATATCCAACACAAAACTTCACTTTAGTCATATATGTGACATATTCATATCATGTTTTAGCCATCCTAATTTTCAAACTTTTCCCTTGATCATAGAATCACATTTAATCACCATTCCTGTGCATTTTCAACCAATAAGTTTGACCTTAGAGGCCTCATGGACAAAAAAATGACTTTATCTCCTCTATGTTGTAGCATTTTTGAATTCATAAACACCTTCCTCCTTTGGTTGAGGTTGCTTTCTCTTCTTACCTCTATTGTATTTGTAGATTCCATTGTCATATCTATTTCCACCCACTTTCCTCTCTGCGATTTAGTAGTTCTACATCGTCCACGTCCTCTCTCCATGGCCTCCTCTAGATCTTGTAATACACAACAATGGAAATAGTCATGTTAGGTCTCAAAAACACTGGTTGGAGACCACAAGGGGTTGCCAAGCCCTTGATACATTTTGGGCTAATGAACAAGACCAATTAGTATAATTGAATCTTCTACTCTTTTGGCACTGCCAGACCCAGGTAGGTCTACCTATGTAAATGAGGCAGACTTAAAATGTGTGTTTCCTAATCTAGCAATCTTATCCACAATGGCAATTGAAAATGGAAAGATATAGTTCTAATTTGGTATAAATTGTATAAGCAATATCAAGGTATATCCTATGTTTAATTAATAGAAATTTTTAAGTAAAATGAAATGGGGTAAGACCAGTGCCTTGTTGGGTAAATGGAGTCAAATGAAAATCTGAAGATGAGTGGCTTGTATTTGGTAGTAATTCTAACTGTTTGGCACACTAATATTGGTTTATAACTTGTATAAACGTGCAAGGAAATAATTGACAGACTCTTCTTAATAATCCAACTAACACAACCAGGTTACTTGTAATTTATCAAAAGGATTTTTAATCCCTACTTGAAGGAACCAATTGAATAAATCAAACAAGAATAGTAAATGATATCACTTTGGAGATAGAATGCCAACCCTAATTATATGGTTCTTCTTACTGATCCAATTAATACTCCCAGATTACTATGATTGACTAGAAGGATTTAATTCCTTTGAGGAAACCAATTAATCATATCACACAAATACAGCAAATGTGCATTGATAAACTGAGTATATATTTGATATATCAATTTAAATAATAAGGAAGCACTAAAATTGAGACAACCAAATAATGGAATAACTTCAACAAACAATTGATACCAATATGGCGCCACATAATCAAAGATCTTCCATTAACTTCTTCAAAATTGTGCTTGCAACATGGTCTTTGAGTTTGTAAATATTATGGAACTTTTCTACTATCTACTACTACCCCCTGTCCTTTTGGTCCGTACCCTATATATATAGGGAGTGGACAGTTTCAAATTAGTTGCAACTTTTCATAACAACTTTTCAAAATTTGTTGATAAATGTAAACATAAATTAACTAATAACAAAGCACGCTCTGTTAATCCTTGTAGGAGCACCTGTGACCATTGGTCTGGCAAGGCGCTCCAACTCCGTGATAGGTGCTTGTCATTCTTCATCAGGACCCAAATATTTTTCTCGGCATTTGTCAATTTTCATATTAGTAGGCCATTTAAATTCCTAGGTAGTCATGATGCTAGGGAGATGATTCTTCCACCTATTATCCAGAAGATTTCTGATGTCTGCCATAAATTTGGTATAGCCATTGTCTAACTGAATGATACCATCAAGCAAAGTATTGAATTCATTGAGATTGATATCTCCTCCGTTCTATATATGAGCCATGAATTAAGTAATCATCTAATCAAATTCCCCTTTCCATTCATCTATGCTTTTCAGTTGGTTACCCTCCTTGACAATCATTGGGCTGAAATGGCATTTGATAACATCAAATGTGTTCTTATTTTCTACCTTCCTCTTGACATCCAGAAGATACTTATATTCTTCAATTATATTTTTAACCATCTCCTGAGTAAGCTTAATCCTTGGAGGAGCATCTGTATCTCTGTGGGTAGGTTTACATAAGGTAGTTAATGTGTGGAAAGTAGGTTGCCATATTCTTTGCAGTTTCTCGAGAATAGGCAAATTATTCTCTATCTGTTTTGTAGCTTTGATCAAATTATTGAAATGCTCATGCACTCCACTTAATTTATCTTTCAACATACAAACCCTGTGTTCTAATATTTTTCTGAGGGTTTCCACAATATGAGGTTTGACATTACTTGTGTTATGCTACTTTAATTTATCAATCTCATCCTTTAACTGTTGAATTTGTGGATCTTCTACTTTTACTGGAGGGTGATATACCACTATTTCATCTCCTCTGACAATGCTGGGCACTTGTACTTGCTACTTCAGTCTTACATTTTCAATAAACAATTTATTTATCTCATCATTCGACAACCTTAATCTTCTTTCATATTCATGTATTTTCCTTTCCATATTCTCTACTATATCTTTGGTAAACATAGCAGAGTGCATAGTCAAGGTGGCAACCTCAGTGGGAGTTGTGTCTCTCATTGTCCAGACCATTGTTGATCCCCTCATTTCCTGCACCACATCAAGAATACAAGGCTTCCTTGTGCTTTTTTGTTTTGTCTATAGTGCCAAGGTTTTTGTAGTAGGAGTATACCCAATTCTTGACACTCCTTCTGAATCAAACTCTACTACCAGCATGGGGTCATCCTGAGATCTGATTTGGTCTAATAGAAATACCTTAGATAACTCCATCCCAGGTATGATCAATATGTTGCTCTTCAACACCATTTCCCTAGCCTCTACAGGAGTAATATTTTTTATATCAATATTAAGATCAGCATATGTCTGGGCTTGGATTTCAGCATGCTTAGATTCATCAGCCCCTATGAGATTGATCTTCAATTTTTCATCATACTGATGCATTTTCATTTTGATCAAAAAATCCCCAAATTCAACAATGTTAATAAAGTTATCATCTTCTAAGAACCGTAGAGAGGTGACCAAGCTTTCATCTTCCTGTATTTCATCTATTTTATTGTCTAGAAGTCTAACCTCTGGGTCTGGTGGCTGTTGATTCTTCTGTTGTTCTTCCACCCCACTTATCTCTATTAATGCTAAAGCAGCCTCATCCTCCTCATTGTCACTGGAGTCATACTCCACCAATGGCTCAATCTTTTATCTCTTTGCCTGTGGTTCATTAGTGGGAGGAGGAGATAAATGTGGAGGAGATGCTTGGTATGTAGAAACTTCTGGTGTTGGTTGATGAGGTGTAGGGGGTGGGACCATTCCTTCATCCTAGGCCATTTTGAATAGTTGGTCAAATTTACTAATCACCAATTGCATTCTTTTGATGAGGTTGGGTTCTTCAGCAAAATACCCCTTGAAACTTGGATCTCTACTTTTCTTTCTATTCTCTAGTTTAATCATAGTCTCCCACCTCTTTCTAGTTAGCATTACTTCATCAAAGAAAAATAAATTTCTTATTACATCCTCATCAAGATCAAAGTCATGTGAGATAGCCCTTTTTGTGAGCAGGGTTCTCCTAATCATGTTTATGTGCCCCTCAGGGTCACAAACTCTTTCTTTCACACTTTTGAGAGGATAATTTCACTTCATGAATTTTTGTAATTCCTCCAATGTGTTAGAACCTATGGAAAAATCTTCAAGTACTATCAAATCAAGTAAAAATGTACCCTTCCTCTGATTCCTCATGAGGTCAAACTCCATCCATAACATTTGCCACATAAATTCTAAAAAGTAGATCCTGGAAGGGGGAAACTTTGTAAGTATATGTGGGGCTTGATTGCACCCATATACCCTAATGATAGTATACTCAGGCATGTAGAACCAATCTTCATAGTTATGGGTATATCCTTTATCTAGCAAGCATTGTGTAGGCCTCAGAAACTCCATGATGGTTTGAGGCATCCTTTGGGGTGTAAAACCAAGGGCTCTCAATACCCTGCAAACAAAATCATCTCTGAAAATAACATAATTGCATTCATTCCATCTACTGTCCCAAATATGGCACCAATTCTGGACAGGGAGCCTTTCTCCATACAAATGAGTGCACAATTTCATCCTAGCAGTCCATTTGGTTTCATTCTAGTGCAAAATCAAATGACACAATATAGAGTACCTTCTGAATGTAAGGGGCACCTTGGCTTCCCTGACTTGTATTAAACCATCATGTATTTGGTTTTCAATCAAAGAGGAAAAATAAAATTCATATTGGTTTCTGGGTGCTGAATTATCATCGCCATGCACATTAGACCTATCTGTATGCAATTCTCTACATCTATCCCCATTACCTGGCATAATGTATAGTAGGTCTTTTGGAAATAGACCTAGAACTCTGCAACTAGGAAGGGTTCTACTTTAGAGACTAGAATAGGTATTACCCTGTTTCCATCACCTCTCTTCATGTGCACTGGGAGTTCATCAATTCTGTAAGTCTTTCTAAGCCTCTTATATTCTTGTTCTAGTTTATCCAAATTAATCTCAGCTATGGCCTGTTTATTCAACCCGAAACACCTTATGATGGCCTCTCTAGAAATATCAACCAAACACTCTCCATTTGGCAACCTTACTATTTTGGTTGGAGCATGATATTTTGAAGCAAGGGCTTTAATTAGATCAACATCAACAAAAGCATCTGGGACAATCAATTTAGCTAAGTCTAGATTCCAAGGGTTTGAAATGGGACTCTTTTCTACTCTGTTTTTATAGAAATGCCAGTACAAGCCCCATCTAGACTGTGGTATTTTAGGGTCCCTACATCCCTGAGCTGAATCTCTGAATATCTTCTTTGGACCCTTGTCAATTGACCTAGGTAAGAGAGAAAGTAAAGGTTGCTATAATGGTGTTTTATTACTTTTTGTTTCCTCTTTTTTAGTGCCAATTTCCTTCTTAGGTGCCATTTACTTTATAAATTTACAGGAGGAAATGAAGAAACCTTACCTAGAATTATTGTTTCTGAGAATCTCCCTACAACTGAGAGCTTGAGCTCCAACACGACTCTTTCTATGCAAGTCTAAATGATGGATTTTTGTTCTTATTTCAGAGGCCAATGTACAATTGATTCTTTGCTCATTCAATTTACATGATTTCAATCTCTATGCAGATTTCAAATCTGAGAATTTTGATGTGATGTGACTGGTATGCATTAAATAGAGTGATAGCTTTAAATACTGTGCCACCTCAACTTGTTCCTTTTACCCACACAGTATCGCGGTGTGTCAAAAGACTCACCTTTTATGTTACCGTGCTACCGCACAGTTAAAACTTTATATCCACGGTATCACGAGTTAGCTTTTGGTGCCTTTATTAATTCTACCTCTTTACCTCAGGCATTTCTTTAGACCCTCGCGGTATTCTGGTGTCACCTTGCTACCATTGACAGTGTTGCTATCCATTGAGGTATAGTGGTGTAACTACAAATACTATCTCCATGGTTACCTCCATACCGTAAGCTACCTTCCCACTCCTTATGGTATCATGGTAAGGCATATTTTGTCTTCTAGCAGTTCATCGTGGTACCACCAACATAATATTTACATGCTTCGGTATTGTGGTATAGTAGTTCTTTTCACCGTGGTATTGTAGCCTTCTCAATAGTGTTCAACAGTAAGGAGCTATAATGTGAGTAATGTGCTTAAATAATGTTCACCGTATAATGGGAGGTATAATGTAATTAAATAAAATTTACTAATATAAGTGAAAGAAGACAATAGTTAATGTGATGAAATTTCAATAAGTAGTTAGTGGATTAAATAACTTATAAATTAATAGATAATAAAAAATATCTAACAAATTCTATAATTTCTTCATAAAGTTTTCATCTTGCCCATTGAACCTATGGGTCCAATTGGTAGTTTGTAAAATTATGTAGGGAAAATAATGGATTATGATGTGGATTATGTCGAACTTATGCCAAGGCATGGACCATAGGGATGGTATGTGGAGGGTATGTAGGATAGTGGATAAATGATGGTAGATTTTTTGGCTTTATCAATAGAGGCATCTAATTTTGCATTTCTAGATCCCTTGAGGATTGTGGAATGAGTGGATGCTTTAAGTTTAGCTTTAAGATTAGGGTTGAGGGGTGAGGGATTAGGGTTTAAGGTATAGTGTTGAGGGTTGAGGGTTTAGGGTTTAGGGTTTACTGTTCGGAGTTGAGGGATTAGGGTTTAAGGTATAGCATTGTTTAGGGTCAAGGGATTAGGGTTTAAGGCATAGTATTGTTTAGGCTCAAGGGATTAGGGATAGGGTTTAGGATTTAAGGTTCAAGTGTTGAGGGTTGAGGCTTTAGGGATAGGGTTTAAGGTTTAGCGATAAGGGATTAGGGTTTAGGGTTGAGGGATTAGGGTTTAGTGTTGAGGGATTAGAGTTTAAGATATAGTGTTTAGGGTTGAGGGTTGAGGGTTTAGTGTTGAGGGATTAGAGTTTAAGGTATAGTGTTTAGGGTTGAGGGTTTAGGGATAGGGTTGATGGTTTAAGGTTTAAGGGTTGAGGCTTCAGGCTTTAGGGATAGCGTTTACAGTTGAGGGATTAGGGTGGAGGGATTAGGGTTTAATGTATAGTGTTTAGGGTTGAGGGTTGAAGGTTGCATTACGCTGCACTGAAAGGTTATGGTCCCATTAGAGAACGATGTCCTTGCGCATGGACCATGTCAAGTTCCCTCATCAATGTTGGTAAGGGATACATGGAAGGCAAATGGACTAGGTAGATAGTGGATTATGATGTGGATTCTAGAGGGGAGAAAAGTGGATTATGTAGGGAAAATAGTGGATTATGATGTGGATTATGTCAGACTTATGCCAAAGCATGGACCATAGGAATGGTATGTGGAGGGTATGTAGGATAGTGGATGAATGATGGTAGATTTATTATGGAATGAAAGGGAACCATAACCAATGTTTGCACACATCCCCATAAAAGGTGAAGCTTGTGATGTGGAAGTGGTGTAGGGTGCAATGGAGATGTTTTCTTAGGAGATGGATGATGAAGGGCTTTAGGAACCCACATAGACTTAGGCGTTCTATTACTTTTGTTTTGCTTGTGGGATGGAATGTTTTGACACTTTTGAGCGGAATAGGAATTTGAGATGGGAGTAGATGGTTGGGATTTGTTAGAGATAGATGCCTCATTTAACTTGATTTCTTGTTGCTTAGGTACCCATACCATTTTGGTTTTGGACTTTTCTTGTGGAGGTATGGGCTTGGATAACTTTTTGGATTGATTTTTCTTTGACACTTTGTTTTTATGTCCTAAGGCATGATGACCCTTAGGATGTTTGGCTTTATCAGTAGAGGCATCTAATTTTGCATTTATGGATCCCTTGGGGATGGTGGAATGAGTGGAAGCTTTAAGTTTAGCTTTAAGATTAGGGTTGAGGGTTGAGAGATTAGGTTTTAGTGTTGAGGGATTAGAGTTTAAGATATAGTGTTTAGAGTTGAGGGTTTAGGGTTTAGTGTTGAGGGTTTAGGGATAGGGTTGATGGTTCAAGGTTTAAGGGTTGAGGCTTTAGGCTTTAGGGATAGCATTTACAATTGAGGGATTAGGGTGGAGGGATAGTGTTTAGGGTTGAGGGTTGAAGGTTGCGTTACATTGCACTGAAAGGTTATGATCCCATTAGAGAACGATGTCCTCGCGCATGGACCATGTCAAGTGCCCTCATCAATGTTGGTAAGGGATACATGGAAGGCAAATGGATTAGGTAGATAGTGGATTATGACGTGGATTCTAGAGGGGAGAAAAGTGGATTATGACATGGATTATGTAGGGAAAATAGTGGATTATGATGTGAATTATGTCAGACTTATGCCAAAGCATGGACCATAGGGATGGTATGTGGAGGGTATGTAGGATAGTGGATGAATGATGGTAAATTAATTGCGAAATGGAAGGGAACCATAACCAACGGTTGCACACATCCCCATAAAAGGTGAAGCTTGTGATGTGGAGGTGGTGTAGGGTGCAATGGAGATGTTTTCTTAGGAGATGGATGATGAAGGGCTTTAGGAACCCACATAGACTTAGGCATTTTATTACTTTTGTTTTTCTTGTGGGATGGAATGTTTTGACACTTTTGAGCGGAATGGGAATTTGAGATGGGAGTAGATGGTTGGGATTTTTTAGAGGTAGATGCCTCATTTAACTTGATTTCTTGTTGCTTAGGTACCCATACCATTTTGGTTTTGGACTTTGCTTGTGGAGGTATGGGCTTGGATAACTTTTTGGATTGATTTTTCTTTGACTCTTAGTTTTTATGTCCTGAGGCATGAAGACACTTAGGATGTTTGGCTTTATTAGTAGAGGCATATAATTTTGCATTTCTGGATCCCTTGGGGATGGTGGAATGAGTGGAAGCTTTAAGATTAGGGTTGAGGGTTGAGGGTTGAGGGATTAGGGTTTAGTGTTGAGGAATTAGAGTTTAGAATATAGTGTTTAGGGTTGAGGGTTTAGGGTTTAGTGTTGAGGGATTAGAGATTAAGGTATAGTGTTTAGGGTTGAGGGTTTAGGGATAGGGTTTAGGGTTTAAGGTTTAAGGGTTGAGGCTTTAGCCTTTAGGGATAGCGTTTACGGTTGAGGGATTAGGGTTTAGGGTGGAGGGATTAGGGTTTAAGGTATAGTGTTTAGGGTTGAGGGTTGACGGTTATGTTATGCTACACTGAAAGGTTATAGTCCCATTAGAGAACAATGTCCTTACGCATGGACCATGTTGAGTGCCCTCATCGATGTTGGTAAGGGATACATGGAAGGCAAATGGATTAGGCAGATAGTGGATTATGACGTGGATTCTAGAGGGGATAAAAGTGGATTATGATGTGGATTATGTAGGGAAAATAGTGGATTATGTCAGACTTATGCCAAAGCATGGACCATAGGGATGGTATGTAGGATAGTGGATGAATGATGGTAGATTTATTATAGAATGGAAGGGAACCATAACCAATGGTTGCACACATCCCCATAAAAGTTGAAGCTTGTGATGTGGAGGTGGTGTAGGCTGCAATGGAGATGTTTTCTTGGGAGATGGATGACGATGGCACTAAATTAGGTGCACTTGGCACCGGTTTTGACATCCCAAAGAGATTACATTTAGGGCTAAAAGTTGGCGCAAAAGTCATAGTTAGAAATGCCAACTTTAGTGCCGACCAATAAATCCAAAAAAAATTTTAAAATTTGTGCCAGTGTTAAAACATACCACGCAAAAAAAAACACAAATAAGTTAATACATTTAAGCCCACAACATAGTGTACTCTGCCTCTGTTTTAGGTTTCCTGCGAAGCAAAGACTTTATTATGTCAAAAATGGAAGTTACTGAAAAGTTTCTACAACAGATCCGTGAATTTGTATTTTATTTATTTTTGGTTCTAGACATCCAGAAGATAAACAATTTCTTGAGCTAGCTGCTAAATTTGGGGTTTCTAGCTACCTCAGCCATTCAATCAAGCTTGTTCATCTGCCTTTTAGCAAGTAAGTTAACTCTTGACCTAGGTTTTTATCCATTTTGATATAATTTTGAGCTCAAAGAAAGTTTTTCTAAGATGTTGTACTCATGCTTTAGGGTAAATTTGAGTAGTAATGTTGTTAATTATCCTTTCTTGCAGTATAACTTGCATTTACCATATTTGGAAGGCCTGTCGAATAAGGTCTCTTTGTACATCATACCCAAAATACAAGCTGTTAAGATTTGTTTTTGGCTACATATATGTTTTTTTCTATGAGGTCAAGCACATTGTTAATTCATACCTAGATACGATTGCCTCCACAGAGTAGACAAAAATAATTTGCCCTAGGTCACCTCAAAATGTCAAGCAATAGAGAGAAGGGAGCAAACTCTGGCCACAATCAGGTAATTCACTATTAATTTATAGATTTGTAAATGTTTCCATTGTTTCTTTGATTTTTAGTATTTAGTATTCTATTTCTAAATTTAAAAGAACAATTTTATTTTATATATATATAGGGACATGATACTGACAAAGATAAAGAGGCATTGACTTCCATATTGAGGGTAGAGGCAGTAAATAAATTGGATGGTGTTGACTTGACAATGCTTGCCAGATACATAGAAAAATGATCTAGTAAAGCCCCTAAAACATTGCAACCAAATCAACAGTGTCAAAGGGAATCAATTGATTCCCCAACCAGTCATCGATCGGGCAAAAGATCTAGGAGGAAATCAATAGTAGTAACCTCTAATAATGTGGAACAGGGAGTAGAGGCTTCCAATGTCCTAGCCACTCCTAGGACACAAACTTCTTTGACCACCACGCCATGTTTTGTATCTTACATAGGTAGCTACGATACCAAGATAGAATACGATGTGGTTTCAAGGGAAGTTCGAATGACAGATGCTGGAAAAACATTTGTGAATAGGTTGAAGGAATCATGCCTTTAATGGTTCAAAGACCATCTACATTTTCCATTCTCAAAGCTACCCATGCACCTACAAAAAGCAGTTATCCAAGACATGGAGACTGAATTTGGCACAGGTTGGTCTGTAAAGAAAATAAAGCTACGAATGTCTCAAAAATGCAAGAGATTTCGGTGTAACCAAACAATAAAGATAAAAAAAATCCCTCCCGAGCAAAGGCTCAAAAAAAGGCCAATTGATGTAAGTCTCAAAGTATGGAAAGAGCTTGTAAAAGCATTATGAGAAGTCTGATGCATGAAGGAAGTCTGGTGAGGAGAGTATGCAGGTATTTGAATTTGCTCATAAGATTATATCAAATTTATTAAACAATTTTTAAATTTTATTTGTGCTTTACCTAAATTGAATTAGGATATGTTTCAGGACAAGGCCTCCAAGGTTAGGCTTGACAAACTTCATGCCACTCATCACAATGGCCAGAAAGGTTTACAGGCCTTGATCTGTACATTTGTAAGTATATTTAATATGTTAAATGATATTTTTTTTATTTCCTAGGAAAAAATAAATGATTACATATTAATTAGTTTAACTAGTCCGTGTGCCATGTTTTGACAGGAGAAATATGGTTGGCAACCAACACAATTTGAAAAGGAAATGTTACAAAGCAAAAAGTGGACCGATTTTGTAATCTGGATGGAGAATGAGGTATCAATAGTTGATTTTCAATAACTTAGTTGAATATTGTTTTTTTTATCGGTAAAAGGCTGTGGGAGCCCAAAATATATTTATCCAAAAAATCATAATTACAGAGAGTAGCATAATTACGAAGTATATGCTATTTACAAAATATTGGCTTAACTATGAAAAGCCAAGTATAAGCACTATAGACTATATACTATCCATTTTTGCCCATTCCAAACAGCAGCAAAAACTTTGTTTTTTTTCCTTCGCATAACCATTGATGACTACGGATTAAAATTCATAAACAAAGCTACTCTTGTTGGTAGAATTCGTCCGACTCCACGAAGACTGCAAAGAGCTGGATCCATAGTGGAGTGTCTTCGCAAATCATGCCTATAGCACGGACTATGAAGTCCCTCCCTCACATTGCCCAGAGCCAATGAGTAATAAGCCTCTACCCATCGAGATTAGTAAGGAAAGGCAGACACACCACCTCTGCCTCTGGTTCAAGCAACTTTCGAAGATCTCCCACCCTTGGAATGCCATTCACCAGGTCTGCAAAAACTATCATCTCAACATCAACTCCCAAAATAGACTCCTTGAAGGTTTCATGGAGGCAAACCAGAGTGTCTGCCTTTGGCATACCTACGTCCAACAATGAAGCAAGGAACTGGGAGGAGATGTTTGTGTTGACGCGATATCTATCCACAAAGGAAAGAAAACGCAGACCCAAAACCATCTTCACCACATCAATAAACCACTTTGTTTTCACTTTGCACAAGCCCTTCAGCCGACTGTGTGAAATTTGCCCAAGAAATGCTAATTGTCTTTTAGTGCAGGTTAGCTAGATTGGCAATGAATGACACCACCTTAGCCAATTCTCAATATATAGAAAATTGAAAGCATCGCCATTAATACCCAATCCTACAAAATTTATGGCAGGCTTGAGTGAGCGTCCCATTGGCAGGTGGGGTTTGTCAGTCGCACAAGTGAAGGAACTATCTTCCCACATAGGAAATAAACCCCATGGCAAATGAAGTACTAACCACTTAGTACACCAAGTACTAAGGTGGCTCTATTTCCCAATAAAATCTTTTTTCACCCAAGAACAATCCTGAATTGATCAAATCTTATTAATGGCCTTAAAAAGGAAAACACCATCCCTATCAAATTAAACTGAAAATTCTCTTTCAAAAAAATTCGAGATAAACATTTGAAGTTGTAAATGCCTTAAAGAACTTCAGGATATCCAGAGCTTGCTCCAAGTGAGCCATTAATTTCCAATTTAACATTGATTTAGATCTTATAGCATTTACCACTAAAGAGGAATCCCCTTCTATGTCTAAGTTTTCAATTTGGAGCTCCTTACTAAAGAGAAGGCCCAAAACCAAAGATTGAAATTCAGCAGCATTATTTGTATCATCTGCCAAGGGTACTGCTAAATTGCCAATGATGTCTCCATGCCAAGATCTGATGATGCAGCTTAGTTGGATATTGTTGTGTTAATATGTCAATTTGCATTTCTTGTGTTGAGTTTCAATAATCTTTGAAGACATTATAGAGTGATACTTGAGACAAATAGTTACAGTTGTAATCTGTTTGTTGTGTTTGGTTTCTATTGGTTTTCTTGTCTTTTTGACTCAAGTGGATTGTTATTCATAGGTCGCTTGTCATTGTTGTTGATCATGTGGATGTAGTTATCATTGAGTTTTTAGGTGGTCTCCTAAGTGAACAAACCAAAGGGTTTATCTCAAGTCTTTGTTTCCTAACCTTTTTATTATAAGACTTAAAGGGGGGCATGCACTATAGTTACATTGTTGGTTATATTTCAAACCTTTGAAATATAATAGTGGACATTTAAATTTTAATATGCACATTTTTTTTGGTTGACAAGGAGCCATCATTGACAGTAGGCATTAACTCTCCTCTGCCATAATAGCTTTGGGAAGTACTAGTCTTTAATGTGCTTGGTTTTGGGGTATGTGAGGGAGAAAAGGAAGGAGTGGGGAACCATTTTAGGGGGGAATTCTTCTTTTTGCCTTGGGGTCGAGGAAGGAAGGTTGATGGTTGGACTATAAGTGATTTAGAGGAAGGGAGACTTTGGGTGTGCTCATCATGTTGGCTGAGTGTCTTGCTATTTGGGTTGGAGACTAAGATTCAAATTGTCAACTGGTCTTCTTCAACTAAGCTAACCTTTCTTTGAAGTAAAGGTCCTTGTCATCCATTCTTGTAAAATTACACTGGCCATTTTGGTGAAACATTTCCTTTAACTTGTGTAACTGTATGTGGTCTTGTGAAAGCCTATGCTAAAGAGTTTGGATGAGGAAAATATTGTTAACTGTGAGAGTTCATACTTAAGATCATGGGACTTACGAACTATGGAAAACTATTGGTTATTGTGTTTTGGATTTCTATCATGAAGGAAGCTACATTAATTTGGTCACAGTTTGAGGTGGAGTTTCAAACCCTGGCTAGAATTGCTAGAATGCTATCATTGCAAATACCATGAGTCTTGAGGAAACCTGGCCTGGTTCATGGTTATCTTTTTTGACATGGTTGTAAACCCTAATGGTGTTGTTATTTCACCTATAAATGTCCACTCTCTCAATTGTGGATGTGAGGTCTTCTTGGGATTAATAATACCACTCCTAGGTGGGCTTTTGGCATGGTTTTGGATACTTGGTTCAGGTCAACTTGCCCCCCAACACTCCCTCCAAGGTTATGAGGTTTGCATTACTGAATCCACAATGGAATACAATGTTGAAACAACACTACATGATTGTATTTGATTACCAGTTGACTCTTGGAAAGAATGGGTTTTGTTAATTGCATACAGTTGTGTAACATTGCAACAGTTATATTGTACTTCTAACTAGACTAGTCTATTGTGAAGGCATTCATTTGATGACAATGACCTTTGAGTTCATTTTAATGACTTGCACTAAATTAGAAATGTGATTTCAATCTAGTATTTATTGAATTGGAGATTGTTTGTGAACAAATTTATCTTAGTATGGACTTCCCTGTGTTTGAATGTCTGAGCACTACCCATGGAATAGTAGATATTATGTACTTGTGATCACTGTGTCATTTGGATAGAGGACTCATAAATGGAATATAGGACCTTCTATTTCATTGTCCATAAAATCCTAAGGATTGATTAAGTTATTGTGCATGGATGTAAATGGAAACTTTAAGCTCTCCGAAGGCTTGCTTATTGTTTGCAAAGTAGCATTAATTTCTTATTTTAACTGTGGAAATATCTTGTGGACACTAGTATGGTGTTGACTAAGGAATTATCTTGTAAACACTAGAAAGGTCTATGCATGTTAATCATAGACTGTAACCCTACATTTGGAATGAAATTGTTACTGTAGATGTGATATATACCGTACAGTGGTATCTAGTCTATGGCATGACATCTTTAGTAGGAGGTACCTTCAGATTTCTATACCATCATGTCTGGGCTAAGGTACCATAAAGTTAAGTGTACATTGTATGGTGTTATTGTATTGGAGGTTGCTGTATGCAAATCTACAGTGATATGAGGAGACTTGACTCTCGTCATTTCATTACACAAAGTGAGTGACAAAACAACTACCTAGTTTAAAATTGGCCCTTCTTTAAGCAACATATGTAGCAATGAGACTTAGGATTCTTTAAAATGAGAAGCATCCTTCTCCCCATAAAACCTGCTAACTAGGGCCTCTTTGTTTACGTGCATGGTTGACCTCCTTGTCATTGCTGGATATCTTGAAGACACCCTAAACTTTATCATTGAGATACCTGTTAAATCTGTGCTAGTTGTATGCATGTGTTTTCTTGGTGCCTATAGATTACATATGAATATAGGCTTAGGAGTATTTACAGCAACACTGTTTTTTTATTTGGATCCTAAAAAAGCTGCACAACTTATGTTCTTCTCTCAAACATCTATCCACAAGTGGGCAGGTGTGGTGAGGTAAGGAGATTGATGAAAGATAGAGGAATTAAAAAAATGTCTAGATGCAATTGGATTAAAGGGCATAAAATGGTACATGCTTTTTTGTGTAGGAGACAAATCACATCCTTAGAGAAAGGAGACCTATGCAAAGTTGGAGAAATTGGCTTGGAAGATGAAGGTGGCAAGTATTTTCCAAATTCAAGAATTTACTTAATGTTGTGGAAGGATGGGAAAAAGAATTATTTCTTTGCCACCATGGTGAAAAGTTGACAATTGCATTTGGTTTGTTAAACATGCCCCATGGAACAACTATTAGACCTTTATCTTAAGGTTACTCATGAACCTTTAGATAAATAATTATTGAAAAAAAATTGTGCATTCATTAATGACATGTAAGAGAATTTAATAAACTACTACTTAAAAACTCTTTAATGCAGGTTATTAGATTAATAGTGAAAAAGAACATACATTGACCACACAATTTGTGACACTTAAGGTTATGTAATAGAATTTACATTTGATAGTTAAATTGTATAACAAATTTTTTTATGATCTTTAGTAACGTTTATTACAATTGTTGCATGTTTTACATCATTGGAATGACATATTAGTTGTAACTTTTTTGAAATTTTATTATGGTATGTGCACTTTGATATGATATATGTAATATGATTATGGTTTCATTTCATATGTTGGAATATTAGATATATAACAGAAAAATAAATTATTACATGAAATAAATAATAACTTTTCATTTTAAATATTTTTTTTTGCTGAACACGGGTCTTCCAGAAGATGAAGATGATCTTGATGATATAGATCTAGATTATATTGGTTCTGGTACAGATCACATGGTAAAGGATGATGATGATGTAGATACAGAAGACAATGAGGCCAATGACGATGATGGTGACGACGATGATGATCATGATGATGATGATCACGATGATGATGATCACGATGGTGATGATGATGATGAGGCAATTGCTGGTAGTAGCTAGTGACATTCATGATCATATAGACTGCATCATGGATCATTATTGATATATTGTTATGATGCCTCTTTTCATGGTTACTATCATATGTATCATTTTCACGGCCTGCAGTACCATATTATTGAGTTGTATCATTTTCACATGTATCAATTTGACTTATATCATTTGGACATGTATCATCTTGACTTGTATCATTTTGAGTTACATAATTTATCATTTTTACTTATATCATTTGTACATGTATTATTTTGACTTATGTCGACTGTTGGACATGTATCATTTTAACATGTTATTGATCTACTGGCATATTTGACTTTCACTTGTTTTAGTTATATATGATGATGATCTTATCAGTATTGACTTGTCAATTTTTATATATTGAAAGTGGTCGATGATTTTTGGATGGATATTTATTATGTATGATGATTTTAATTTACTGCTAAGGATGGATGTTGTAAAATTCAATTAAATTATAGATATTTGACTCACTTGTTTTAATTATAGATGATGATCATGTTTTAATAATTATCTTGTGATTTAATCATGAGTTAAATAATTAAATTACTTACTTTATAATCATATGAGTTATTTAAGAGGCATGATATATTTAACTAATTAAATTAAAATAAAACATATTAAATTAATAAATGTAAGCAAAACAATAAGCATTTTTAGAAGCAACAAAAGACACAAAAATGGAAGCAAAATTGGAAGCAACAAGCAACATTATATTGGTAGCATAAAAGGAAGCAAAATTGGAAACAACAGTGGAAGCAAAATTGGAAGCAAAATCAGACGCAAAATTAGAAGCCAAACTGGAAGCAAAACCAGAAGCAAAATTGGAAGCAAAATTGGAAGCAAAATTGGAAGCAAAATCGGAAGCGAAATGGGAAGCAAAAGTGGAAGAAAAACTAGAAACAAATTTGATAGCAAACCTGGAAGCCAAATTGGAAGCAAAACTGGAAGCAAAACCAGAAGCAAAATTGGAAGCAAAACCAGAAGTAAAACTAGAAGCAAAACTAGAAGTGAAACTGGAAGCAAAACTAAAAACAATACTGGAAGTAAAACCATAAGCAAAATGGGAAGCAAAATTGGAAGCAAACCTGGAAGCAAAACTAGAAGCGAAACTGGAAGCAAAACCAAAAGCAAAACGGTAAGCAAAAGTGGAAGTGAAACCAGAAGCAAAACTAGAAGAAAAACTGGGAGAAAAATTGGAAGCAAACCTGGAAGCAAAACTGGAAGCAAAACCATAAGCAAAAGTGGAAGCCAACTTGGAAGCAAAACTGGAAGCAAAATTGGAAGCAAAACTAGAAGCAAAATCGGAAGCAACACAAGAAGCAAAACCAGAAGCAAAATCAGAAGCCAAACTGAAAGCAACAAAATTTAGCGCTAACTTCAGTGTTAATCTTGGCACCAAATATCAGCACTAAATACGGTGCTAAATCTGACGTTACAATCGGTGCTAAACCCTGTGCTAAACCAGGCGCAATAGTGAGATGCAATTGGGCACTAAGTTTTGCGCCGGCAGAAGTGTCCAATTGATGGACTCAAATGCACTAAAATTTGGTGCTATTTTAGGTGCTAATTGCGTATTTTGTTGTAGTTTTAGAAGCTTCAAAATAACTAAATATACTACAAATTGATGTGAATTAATAATTAAATTGACTAAATATACTATCAATTGATAGAAATCGGTGAACAATTAAATCAGTGAATAAAAATGACTAAATATACTACCATATTGATCAAAATGATGATTAAAATTCATGACTAAATACACTACCAATGGACAAAAATCAGTGAATAAAAATGACTAAATAAGTGACCAGTTAACAACAATCAATGACTAAATATATCAGTGAAAAAAAATGACTAAATAAGTGACCAGATTACAACAATCAATGACCAAATCAACGACTAAATATACTACCAAATCGATCAATCAAAACAACCAATAAATGACTAAAAATGGTTTAGTCATCAATTTGGTCATATTATAAATGACTAGCAATAAACTACTAATGGTCACGTGACCATGTTTGGTCATTTATAAGCAGTTTTTAGTAGTTTTTTTTAGTAATATATTGCTCTTTTTCTACTAGTGAAGTATGTGCTAACCAATGTCATTGACGTCAACATGTTTGTGTTGTCATTAGTGTCAATAGTGCTCTTGTCTTGTTACTTGTGTTAGGGTTAGTCAGCAGAAGATATCAATTAAATGCAAATAAAGAATAAACAGAGGAATAGAAATACACAGAAATAATAACAGCGAGAGACAAGTTTTAACATGGTTCACCCAAACTCAGGCTACATCCACCAAATAGAGAGTCCAATATTATTATCTAGTAAATCAAACTGATTACAACTAGCAATCCTTGCAACTCAATACCATTGCAAATGCTACAATACAATCAATCGAAACCCTAACCCTTAGTCACTTTTATCAAGCTTTTTGTGGGTTACAAAAAATAGGGTTTTCTTATGTCGGCCAATGAAAAAAAAAACTCCCGGTGCCTTTATAAAATAATAAAAAATCATGTGAGGTTTCAAGGGCATTGCCCCCGAGCCCCCATGAGATCGCTGCCCCTTGACCCCATCTTGGGGGCGCTACCCCCAAACCCCCGCAAGGGGTGCTTCCCCTTGACCCCATAGGAATTTGGGGGGAAACCACACTAATAAAAGTGGGGTAAATTTAATCTTCGAGTCTAATTAGGCTCCATATAACAACAACTTGATTGTGATGAGTTAATTGCTTTGTATTTCATTGTACAAGTGTTGAAGATGATAATAATATGCTCTTGATATTGAGTTTCCAAGTGCTTTTGAGAAAATTTGGTTCATATTGAAGACAGAGTTGTGAAGATGTATTCTGGCTTACAGGATACTGTCTGAGTTTTTGCTCTACATTTATTTTGTTTTGAAGACCAGAGTATGAGATTTGGATATGTTTCAGAAAAGTGTTTGAAGATGCTAAATCCAAAATTTGGTGGTCTAGATTACTGTGCAGTAGAAGATCTATTCACCAGTTTGAAGACTCTACTTGGCAGTATTTATAGTGTGACAGGGAGAAAGTATTTTACTCTGCATTTCTCCGTAGTTTAGTTTTTGGTCTTGTGGTTTTGGACTTATGCTTATAAGGTCATTAGCTATCTTCATTCCAAAGGATTTGTGATTTCGTGCTCTGAAAAGCAAGTTATTGATTAGCAGATTTTGACAGTATTTGTTGTGAGCAGTCTATGATTTGTCTTCAAGTGATAGTTGTTGTCTTCAAGTGAGATCTATTGTGGATGGATTTGTTGGCTCCCAGGTGAATTTATGTTGTTCATAGATATCTCCAGATTGTGTTAAAGAAGTGTGCTTGATCCGCAAACTATAATTGAGTTCTTGGAAGCATGTGTCTAAGTATTTTTGGTATTTGCACAAGTTTAGCCCGACTTGGGTGCTAACACTCTTTGTGGATGTGTTTCATGGATTGTAGAAGCATGTTCAAGCATGTGAAGATGTATTTGGGTCCGAGCTAATCCGTGAAGTGTTTGTCATTCAGGATGTGTTTCATGGATTGTAGAAGCGTGTTCAAGCATGTGAAGATGTATTTAGGTCCGAGCTAAGCCCTGAAGTGTTCATCTTTCATTCATTTGCTTCACAAGTTTGTTTAGGTCTAGACCTAATTTGAATTATGTATGTTTTCTAACCTTAGAGATTGTTCCAAAGGTTGTAGATTGTATTTCCAAACTTGATGTATGTTCCAAGGTTGATGATTGGTATAAATAAATGTAATGAATTGGTATGTTGATAGAGTGGAGGTGAAGATGCGAAGTTGAAGGTGTTTGTGTTGTAAGGGCAGAGAAGGTGATCTATATTGCGCTTCAATGGAACTAAACTCAGACATGTTGTAGATGCTATTATATCAGTTCATGGTAGTGAGCCACCCCTCCTGGTAGTGAACCACCCCTCGGCAGTGAGCCTGTATGTAGTGAGCATCTTTTGGGCAGTGAGCCTCTTGTTATTTGGTATTGTTACTACATTATATTATGAGCTAACACTCACCGTGGTTTTTCCCTTATAGGGTTTTCAACATAAAAATTTGGTGTTCATGTGTATGGCATTGATGTGTTTAATTTTTGTTTCTGTACTTCATGTTTAATCTTCATAACAAATTAAGGGGTTAAAGTAAGTGAATGTGAATGCGATTTTTGCTTAAGAAAAGTTAAAGTTTTGATACAACTGATTCAGCCCCCCTCTTAGTTATCTTGTGCCTTCAACAAAGGCATCTTCTAAGTTGCACGAGAATCTTCAATTTGAAAAGAGCACCGATTGTTTGAATAAGATGTTGAGAAAGCAAAAACATCACAAGGACACTACTAGCTTAGGCTATGAAAAAGGACATACTTCTAAAGTCAGAGAAACTCCTAGGAAGAAAATAGATCTGAACTATCATTCTTCTACTCCTGAGACTAAAGAAAAGAAGAAGACCAAAGAAAGAACTCCTTCACAAGTCAACAACAACAAGTTCAGAAGCTCCTTTCATTTAGGACAACATCAAATGACCAGGTTTGAAAACTCTTTTCATGGTTATTTCTATTCATGTTATGAATTTGGTAATAGAGAAATAGAGTGTTGGATGCATGCAAGGAAAGTTGGATTGAATAAGAGTTCTTATGAGTGGTCAACTAGAAGAAGTAATGTCCTATGTTATAAATGCAACTGTCTAGGTCACACTGCAAGGTTTTGTAGTATACAAGTAAGAAATGGTGTCTTTGGATCTTCAAGAAGATATAATTCCTTTGTTCCTCTGATTGGCAATAATATAACTTGTTATAATTGTAATAAAATTGGGCATAAAGCACAACATTATAGAAATAGGTTGATGAAAACACCTAGACATAACAAGAAGATAGATACCCTAATCAAGCAGAAGAAAGAAGCTATGAAAATGTGGAGAAGAAAACAAGACCAAGAAAAAGAAAAACCTAAACTTGTGCATATTGCATAGGAAACATCACTAATTGCTTAAAGAACAACATGAGGTCAGGGGGAGATGTTCATTGCTTTATCATTTATCCCCAAGGAGAAAACAAGGAGGATATAATAGCAGGATTTAGAATGATCAGTGTGCAACAAAAGATTGTGGCAATCAAGGAGCAGGCTTTTTATGGAGACATGTCATCACAGTGAGAAAACTACATAAGCTATCAAGGTATGGTCTACTTCATACAAGAAACTTATCAAGACTAAAAGTTGTTTTAGCACTATTGGATATGTGTGTTACAAACATGAGCAAATTTGTCATATCTTGTGTAAATACTATCAACATCATGTTAAGAATCAACCTTTACATCAGTTTTCTATAACAATGTTTGGATTAGACAATGGGATCTCTATTTGGATGGGTACAGTGATGTTTAGAGATAATAATAGACAACACTATCTTGTTAACTCTTCCTAATGCATGAATCCTACCAAAACCTAACAAGTCTGTCAAAGTGGAATACAAGATCAATGAATAGACACAAGGAGTAAAATCTTTGACAACATATTGTAACAATGGTTGCAACACTGGTATTCATTAATAGTGGACTATATTTGACTTAGATACAGTGACTTATCTTAGATTTTGTCACTTGTCCAATGACAGTAGATTATCTCAGACTTGTTTAGTATTCAGTAGTCAAAATAGTCTTGTTGAAAAGACTTAAGCAATCTTCAAGGAAATGCAGTTGGCAAGTGTAAAATTAGACTCTGCAATCTTTGCTAGTATTCTTGTAGCATGTGCAAAAATTGGAAGCTTTCAAAATAGGGTCTATATAATCACAGAGGGTTTGTCAAGTTTATGACTGTGTTGACTGTATTTAGTAAAGTATTTTGACAAGTTATACCAGTATGACAGTGATGTATGTATTATGATTTATCTTTCATAATTATATCATGTCAAGTGACAATCTATACTATGATACCACAAGGTGACAGTGATACAATTCTTGCTATGTTACTGGTCTAATCAGTTTTACAGTACAAAAAGTGATAGTTTTGAATGGTGTTATATCTTCCATGGTTTGCTTGCTTTATATGCTAATATGATCATTTAGAAAAGGTAGTGACAGTGTTGCAGTAGTCCTTCAGACATCAGTAGACATCAGGTATCTAATCATAGTAGTGTGATAGTCATGACAGTGTGAGCAAGGTATTGATGTTATGAACAATAGTTGTTTGCATCAGTAATAAATATCAGTGACAGAGTTGTAGTCATAAGATAGCAAAGGTTTGTAAGAAGGCAACGATCATGATCATCAGTGTGCAGTGACTATAATAGATAGGGGGACTGCCAAGTGTTTATGTTTGTCTTATTATGATGATCTCAGTCTACATCAGTTAGAGCGGTGTGGTTTAAATCAAGGCAGAAAATAGTTATGGGTGTGATATCAACATGCTTTGGTTCAGTAAGTATATCAAGTAATCTCATAATTGGAGAATTTGGATAGAGAAGATATGTCCAAGGGGGAGTATGATCTTATTTGCTCTTTTGCAATATTGTTCATTATTGCTCATTTAAACATAAGGTGGTTCTCATTCATTCAAACATCAGTGGTTTGTGTATCTTAGACAAGATAGTAGCAAAAAGACAAAGATCCATGGTTCAAAACCCTAGCCAAATCAATGGCATAGTTGAAGAGAAACATCATAGGTCTATAAATGGAGGGCAGTGGAAGATACCATATAAGCACAATTCTTATGAAAGGACAATCTTTAAGGCGTGAAAGTAATGAAGGTTCAAAGGATAGTCATAAACATGTGATAGTGGTGTTAGGGCTTGTAAATGCACAGGACATAAAGATAATGCTCTTTGTATCAATTTTTAGCCTTGTCTTATCATGTTTGACAAAGTTGTCTTGGCTTGACAGGAGTGATAAGTTGCATAGGGAGAAAGAACCACAGGGGGAGCAAGTGTCAAGTGTGATCATCCATCCTAGGAAGTTTCTTGTTGTTAATAGCAATACTCCACCTCAAATTGCATAATATTGAGGTCAAGATAAGTGACCAACAATTCCTGTGCTTTCCAGACTTTGTCAACATGGCTCATGGTAGTTTAGTCTAAGTAAGGGTGTGTGAAGACAAAGCTAAATAACATTGGTCCAATTGAAGATAGAGAAAACACAATGAGTCGGCAATAGATTGCAAACATCAAAAGCACCACACAATGACTATGGACATCATGAATAATGGAGAAAGATGCCAAAGATAATATTTGCAGTGATATGGTACTTGGATAGTGTTATTTGTAGTGATAGTGTCCTATGGATCTTAACAGTCTTTCATATAGTTGTGGCTTTGACAAAGTTCAATGTTTTCCTTGTATGTTTTTCTCAGTCACAGTTTTCCAGTAATCTTTGTCCTAGTTTGCTAGTGATTTCCATGTATGTTTTCTCAGTCAGAGGATTTGCTAGTGTTATTCATGCACAGTAATGTTTTTCCTTGAGAAAATATTGTTGCAGAGGTATGGTGATAAGTCATATCCACATTGTCAGTGATGTTTTGTCCAAGTCCATTTAGCCATCTTGACATTGATAGTGATATGGTGACAGTGCTATGTATGACATCTTCTTGAAAGTGATATGCATATCCAAGATGACAGTTTCTATCTCTCCATGGCAGTATTCCTATTTTGCATGGGGAGTGATTGATTTGCAATCAAGGGTCCTTTTTCCTTGATGTCAAAGTGGGGGAGATTTGAAGAGAGTGGAGTGTAGGTTTTTCCATCAATGACAAAGGGGGAGTTTGTTGATATTTGTCATTGATGTCAAAAGTTGGAGTTTGTTGTTTGAGTTGATGGTATTTGTCATTGATGTCAAAGAGATGCAAAATGCAAAGAGTTGCAGTGGTGTTGTGACATAGTTACAGTGGTATTTGTTGATATTGATTAGAGTTGCTTCATGACAAGGTATGACAATGTTTCTTGCTTCATTACAAGGTACTATGATGATGGTTTGATGCCTCCAAAGGCAAAGATACCTGTCCTTTTTAGTTCACATTTATGATGCAATTCATAGTATCAGTGATGCTTTCACATTGATGATGCAATTCATAGTGTTGATGCTCATTGTTCCTTCTCAGTTCATGGTGTTGATATTGGTGCAAAAGTGTCAAAGGTAGTGGTGTTGCAAAATGCAAAGGTGCTTATACTGTTATTATTGTTCCTTCATAAAGGTGTTGATGATTGATACATTGCTTGATGCATTGTTTGATATTTTCAAAGGGTGCTTGTTCATACTTTCATGGTGTTGTTGCTTGATGGTTCCTATTACGTCAGAAAAAGTAACCTTGGGGGATTTTTCCTATTAAGGTTTAACTCCGGAGTCCTTTAGGATGCATTTAGGACATCTTGCATGATAATTTGACATCCCAATGAGAAAACCCTGAAGTTTCATGGAAAATGGGACCTAGGGGGTACAATTAACATAAATCCTGCCTGAAATAGGGGGGAGGACTTGGGTACCCATGCCCTAGTCCTGCCCTATTTTAGGTTAGGACCAATTTCAAAGTGTCAATTTATGACAGTTATTTACGTCCTATGCTGACATGGTAAGTTTGGATTAGGAAATTCTTAGCGGGAATGTTTGTAGTTGCATATATAAGCATGATTAGTGATTCATTTGGAAACTAGATGGATTTTGTGAACTTGTGGCTTATGCTAAGGTGATTCAAGGCATTCATTGTGTTGTAGAGCAGAATTTTTGTTGTTCTTGTGTTTGTATTTGCAGATTTGGCATCCATCTCCTCATGGAATGAAGAGCATCTTCCTCCCATTATCTTCACTACAAGGTGATATCAATTGTGTTTTCTATCATTTATTATTTAATTTTTCCTCTATCCCATAGAGATATGCACTCTTTATATAACAATGGTGTTTAGAAGACTTGAATGTCTCTATGGGGCTTGACTAAGGCAAACCTCTAAACACTACAACCCCCAACCCATTTTTCCATGATTGCAGGTTATAGGAAAGTAGAAAAAGTGGAGTTATAGGAGAGAAATGAAGACTATTAGAATTGTAGATTAGAGAAGAAAATAGGGACCTGGACTCGAGCGCCTTCTCATTAGTCCTCCGGATCCTGCAATAGGAAAATCTCTGGAACAGCAGGAACAGGTCACAGACAAGTTTTCCAGATCTCGACAAAAACTATGGCACTAGACTAGGGCACCAGCTCATTAGTCCCTGACTTTTTCATTTTCTAAACTTCAAAATCTGGTACGCATTTTATTGTCATTTGATATCTCTGGGTGCGATCATTTTCTATAATTTGTCTGTTTGCTCACGAATTCATGTAATTAGGGTTTTAAGCATAATTGGACTTAATTAAACAACTAAATCATACAATTCCAATCTTCCCCTATGTTCCAAGTGATAGAAGGTCTGTAGTAGGTTCTTCTACTCAGCTGAAAGTCCTTGAATGTTTAGTGCTGAAAGGAGGATCAACACAAACAAACCCTCTTCATTTTTCATATTAAACATTTTGGTGAACCTGTGTTTTTAATGAATTTTGCACCTTTCTGAGTGTTGTACTTCAGATTTACATTCATTTCATTGTTCATCTTATTGCATTTGAAAAATTACAAAAAAAAATGAAAAATTGGAAAATTTTGAAAAATTAGCATTTTTAGCTTGCATTTTCAAATAATTTGGATTAATTAGCATTGAATTTCAATAAATTTATATGATTATCATTAGATCAGATTTAAAACATAGAATTTTTTTATTCATCATTCATTTAGATTGCATTTTCATGATTAAATTGTTGAAAATTGCTTGAAATTGTGCATTTTTCCATATAACCTAGTTTTGCATTAGCTAGGGTTTGTAGTCAAAATCTTGTTTCAGATTTTACTACCCTTTTAAAACACTCAGTAGGACTAATTTATAACTGTATTGTTGCATCATAGTGGTTTGCCTGCAAAATTTCATGCCTAGGGTTTGAAAACCTTGATTTTTCACTAGATTTTGGCCTTATCGTCTCTCTAGATTTGCACCATAGGCATGTTGTAAAATATTTTTCTACACTAATTATCTCTTATCAATGTTATTATCTTCTGGCCCTCCTAAAATTCTTTATAAAATCTCTTTATTGGGCCCTTACATTGAAAATTTGGTAAAAATTACATATTTTGGCTATATTTTCCCTAGGGTTTGACCTAGATTTGCACATCAAGCATGTTGTGATGGATTTTATGGATTTAGATGACTGATATTATTGTTATAATCTTCTGTACCTCCTAAAATTCTTTACAACACCCTTTTTATTGGGTCTTTGCATTGAAAATTTGTGAAAAATTGCATATTTAAGTGTATTTTCACTAGGTTTTGACTTGTCATCATTCTAGATTGACATCAAAAGTGTGTTGTGAAGGATATTATTGCTTTATTGGACTGTTATTAGGTATATTATTTTCTTTCCCTCTTGAAAATTCTCACAACACCTTTTCTCCTAGTGATTTGCATTGAAAAAGTCAAAAAATCAAGTATTTCGGATCTTAAACATATCTTGCTCCTAGGGTTTGTTCTACTAGTTTGTGCATTGAGTGTTGCATGCTTTTGTATGAGTATTATAACCTGTCGCCCTAATAAAAATATCCCTTTAAGAATAAGTATAAGACTTATGGGATCTAGTGCTTTTGAAGAAAATGATATTCCTACCTCTAAAAATCCATTGAATACCTTATTTACAAAAGGAGAGACACAAATTTTGCAAGACATTATATCTCTTACAAATGCTATGGATGATCAAATATTTCATGATGTTGAAGACATTATTAAGGTGGTCACACATGTACCTGATGAGCAAATAAACAAACTTGATAAAGAGTTAGCTGATTTTCAAGCATTTGTTGAAACTGAAATGATAACGGAAGAAGTGTTAGACTTAGGGCACACAACTGAGAGGGGGGTTGAATCAGTTGTACAAAAATTTCTCTTCAATTAAACACTTAATTCCACTTAGCAATTAGTAGTCTAATAATAAATCAATCATGGAAACACAATGCAACAAATTAAGAGCATAAACATATCAACACATGAGACACCAAGATTTTGACGTGGAAAACCCGGTTAACGGAAAAACCATGGGTGATTAACCCAAGATTGTATTCTCTATTAGAAGAATAGAAAGAACAAAATGGTACATGCCAATTAGGGCTCACTGCCTGAGCACACTGCTTACAAGAGGCTCACTGCCTACAAGAGACATACTGTCTACAAAGAAATAAGTATCACCTACTTGAACTGGAAAATAACATCTTCACCATGCTTGAATCAGTTCCATTTAAGCCCAATACTTCTGCTCTGCCTTTCGCTCTCCTCCTTGCTACCACACACTCATCTCTACACAACACTACTTTGAAATGACTTTGCAATCCCTTATTTATATAAGACATTAACTTAGGAATAACCATCTAAGTCGCAAAACATCTACCAGAACATCCACAAGATGTGTAACTTATCCGGCTAGCCAGTCTCAGGAAGAACACCATCATCCGAAGGTTATTCTTCAATAGCGAGCTCCAACTCCAATGTGGACTACTAACACACACTGGACACAATCCAAAGTCCTTCACAAGGTTGCCTGAATCACCAAGAACATCCACACTTCATCTGCATACTAACATCCTTCTCTCTTTCATCTGAAGCCTCAAGAACACAGTCTGTCACCACTGTCACCAATGAATCGATACTTTTGGACCTTCAATTCATGAACCAATTGAGTTGACACATCACAAGGACTTCCTCAACACTATCTCAAATCCACATAGCAGGAAACTGTACTTTTGGATCTCACAGGACCTGTCTGTGTCACTCTGTTACCTTTGAACACCTACCAGAACCAGTTTTACTTGAGCGGCCACAACTTCTTCATATCTTCATGCAGACCTCTGAAATCTCTACTGGATCACCTCAAGACACATATCTACAAACCCTTTAATCCACATCCTCTGATCCTTTTCCTATCTTGGACTTTTGCCTTATTGTCATTACTGATCTTCACTGTTCCTGATTGAGACTAATTTTCTCAATATCCTCAGCACATAGCTCATCCAATCCTTATCATTAATGTAACGGGAGTATGTTGACATCAATGACAACACATGTTAGGCCCATACTTGCAACAATCTCCCCCTTTGTCATTGATGACAACATATGATGTGAAAAATTGTTTTGACCATTAAGACAAGAACTTCTCCTCACTGTCACAACTCCCCTTATCAACAACAACCATTCACATGTCTTCTCTCCTTTTACTGCTCCCCCTTTGATCAGTAACCACTTGTTTTTCACATGTCTTCTCTCCCCCTTTGACATCAATGGAAAAGGGCACATACTTGCAATTCCAACACTTCAGAATCATACCTACTGCTCCCCCTTAGTAGCAGCTCCCCATCAATCCAGATCATAGGATATGACTGTGATATCTACCAGATTGATGCACCTCAGTGCACCTTAGTTTATCACCGGAGGGGCAATAACCCCTAACTTCTCCCTGAGATACTCAAAAGAGTCCTTAGGTAGAGGTTTAGTAAAGATGTCTGTAATCTGATCCTTGGAAGGTACAAACTCCAATCTGACCTCATTCTTGTTCACTTGCTCTCTCAAAAAGTGAAACTTGATGGATATGTGTTTAGTCTTTGAATGCAACACCAGATTCTTATATATATTTATAGCACTTGAATTATCACAGAAGATTGTGATAGGTTCTTCATACTCCACTTTGATATCTCTTAGCATCTGCTTCATCCATAAAACTTGAGTGCAACTACCTACTGTTGCAATATATTCTACTTCAGTTGTAGATAGAGATATTGCCTCTTGTTTCTTGCTTAGCCAAGAAACCAATCTCTTCCCCAAAAATAATGCTCCACCACTGGTACTCTTCCGGTCATCCACATCTCCTGCCCAATCCGCATCAGTATATGCATGAAGAGAGAAATCATGATCTCTAGGATACCACAGACCATACTCAACTGTCCCTTTTAGATATCTAAAAATCCTCTTGATTGCCATGACATGAGATTCTCTAGGATCAACCTAAAATCTAGCAACAAGACCAACAGCCTGCATAATGTCTGGTCTAGTTTGAGTAAGATACAACAGTCCTCCAATCATTGACTTGTACTTTGTCTGATCAACCTTAGGAGAATCATCATCTTTGCTCAATTTACATCCAGTTGCCATGGGAGTATTCATTGGTTTTGAGTCTTCCATCCCAAATTTCTTCAATAATTCTTTCACATATTTCATTTGAGAAATGAAGATTCCTTTCTTTATTTGAGTGGATTTCAGACCCAAGAAGAAATTCATTTCACCAAGCATGGACATCTCAAATTCACTTTTCATTTGATTTGCAAAAGTTTTACACATACTATCTCTTCCTCCAAAAATGATATCATCAACCAACACTTCAACAATCAGGATGTTTTCATGATCAATTTTGAAATACAAATTACTATTAGCAGTACCTTTTTTGAAACCAATCTTCAAAAGGTGCTTATCCAATCTTTCATACCAGGCTCTTGGGGCTTGCTTCAGCCCATACAGTGCTTTCTTCAACTTGTAGACCATATCATCATGATCAGATAATTGAAAGCCATTTAGTTGCTGAATGTATACTTCTTCTTCCAAGTCACCATTTAGGAAGGTAGACTTGACATCCATCTGATATACCTTGAAATCCTTGAAAGCAGCAAAAGCAAGAAATAATCTGACTGCTTCAACTCTTGCCACCGGAGCAAAAGTTTCTCAAAATCAACTCCTTCTATTTGAGAGTAACCCTTGCAGACCAATCTGGCTTTATTTCTGATTACTTCACCAACTTCATTTAGTTTGTTCCAGAAGACTTATTTGGTTCCAATCACATTTTTGTTTCTAGATCTGGGAACAAGATCCCAAGTGTGATTTTTCTCAATCTGCATCAATTCTTCCTCCATTGCTTTAGTCCAGTTTTCATCATTGCAAGCTTCATTCACTGTCTTAGGTTCAATTTTTGAAATCAGACAATACTCATCTGAGTTTTGAGTAGCTTTCTTTCTTGTTTGTACACCTTTATTTTTATCACCTATGATCTGATCTTCAGAGTGATTCAGTCTTACATACCTAGGCACTTTGGGAGTTACTTGCATTTCTGCTTCTTGATCAGGCTCATCAAAACTTATCTCTTCTTCCTGATTTACCAGATCAATCTGGATCTGAATCTCAGAAGAGGCTTGAGCTCCTTGAGTCAGAACACCATTATGATCATCTTCATCATATTCATAGAATCTTGAAGGGTTTTCAATTCCTTCATCAACTTTCACATTTGTACTTTCTATCATCTTTCTCAGTCTCTTGTTATAACACCGGTATGCTTTGCTTTGAGTAGAGTAACCCAAGAATATTCCTTCATCACTTCTAGCATCAAACTTTCCTAGATCTTCATCTCTTTTAATGTAACGTTTGCTACCAATAACTCTGAAATACCTTACAGTAGGAGTGATACCAAACCAACGTTCATAAGGAGTCTTACCAGTATTGCTTCTGATTTGAACTCGATTGAGAGTATAGACTGCAGTGCTAACAACTTCTCTCCAATAGATCTGAGGAACATTTTCTTCCATCATCATGGTCCTAGATGCTTCCTAGATGGTCCGGTTCTTTCTTTCCACTACTCCATTCTGCTGTGCAGTCCTAGGAGCAGACAATTGTCTCTTTATTCCATGTTTCTCACATAACTCTATGAACTCACCGGATGTGAATTCTCCACCTCTATCAGACCTCAGACACTTCAATTTTAATCTGGTTTCATTCTCTACCATAGCCTTGAATATTTTGAATTTTTCAAGAGCTTCTGATTTCTCTTTTAGAAAGGTTACCCACATCATCCGGGAATAGTCATCAATTAGTAGCATGAAGTATCTATCACCTTGAATAGTCTTGATTCTTGCCGAACCACAAAGATCAGTATGAACTAAGTCCAATAATCTGGTAGAAGATAGTTCCTTACTTTTGAATGTGACTCTGCTCAGCTTACCCAACTTACATTCTTTGCACAAGCTGTTAGAAGGTTTCACAAATTTTGGAAGATCTCTTACAGCCTGAGTATTGCTTATCTTGATGATATTATCAAAATTCACATGACACATCCTCCTATGCCACAACCAACTTTGATCAATTTGAACAAACAAGCAACTTTTTTCAGTACCAACCATGTGAAAGATATTACCTTTAGTTTGAGTACTGGATGCAATCTCTGTTCTGGAACTTTCAAGGACCTTGCATTTTCCATTCTTGAACCGGAGATCATAGCCTTTATCCACCAACTGTCCAACACTGAGAAGATTATGCTTCAAACCTTCAACATACAGTACATTACCAGTTTTGTTCCTTCCATCAAGAGAAATAGTTCCTCTACCTCTGATTCTATAAGTAGAATTATCACCAAACTTTACCACTCCTTCATACCTCTCTAAATCTATGAACTTATTGTTGTCACCTATCATATGGTGAGAGCATCCACTGTTAATGACCCAATCATCCTTCTCTTCAACTTGGGCAGCCAGATCTCTTTCCATAGTCTTATGATTGACAAATATAGAGGACATTGAATCTTCTTCCTTGATGGCAATGAACACCCATTCATTTCTGGATTTGTTTCCTATCTCTGATTCATCATCTATTACTCCTTCATTATCATCATCTTCATGTACATAATAATAGTTCTTTTGGAACCTTGGTTTGTTGGGATTTTGCCTTGAAAACCTTTCCAGACACCTTGAGGCAAAATGACCAATCTTATTGCAGTTAAAACACTTAAAAGGTAATTTTCCTTCATACTTACCGGATCCTCTTGGCAGCCTCTTTGCAATAAGGACTTCAAGTTGAGCAGTTTCTACTTCTTCTTCCTCCAGATCTTTTCTTGTTTTTTCATACCATGACAGCTTCCTTGATGAATTCTCTCCTGGATCAAACCTTTGTTTACCTTTAATAGAGGCACTGGCTTTGAATGCAGATTTAGTCTTGGGGGGATCATCTCCAAACTCTGTCATTTCAAATGCAGCCAATTGATCTCTTGTGACAGTTGTATGGGCTTTGAATTCTTCAATGGCAGCAGCCTTGATTTTGTAAGAAGCAGGAAGGGATCTGAGAATTTTGCCAACAATCACATCTTCATCCAAGACTCCACCAACATTTCTAATTCCACAAACAAGCTCATTTACTCTTGGCATAAAAGTAGTGATGTTTTCATCTTCTCTTATCTTCAAATTTTTGAATTTTCCTTTCAGACTTTGTAACCTTGCACTTTTGACATACTTGTCTCCTTCATGCAAAAGTTCCAATTTTTGCCAAATCTCAAAAGCAGTTGGTAGGTCAATAACATTTGAGAGTTCTAAATCAGATAATGCACTCAGAAGAGCCTCTATAGTCCACAGATTGTTTTTAGCGTCTGTGATTTCATTTTGGGTTTTCAAACCACCCTATGGAGGTACATACTGTGTTGTAACCATGGTCCAGTACGCCACTCCCATACATCTCAAGTGATATTTCACGTGACCTTTCCAGAGATTAAAATTGGTTCCATAAAACTTTGGACTATCCTTCTTGTAAGACGACATCCTAGATCTCCTCAAGCGGTTAAGCTCTTTTAGAGGAACTTAGCTCTGATACCAATTGTTAGACTTAGGGCACACAACTGAAAGGGGCAGTGAATCAGTTGTGCAAAACTTTCTCTTCAATTAAACACTTAATTCCACTTAGCAATTAGCAGTCTAATAATAAATCAATCATGGAAACACAATGCAACAAATTAAGAGCAGAAACATATCAACACATGAGACACCAAGATTTTGACGTGGAAAACCCGGTTAAGGGAAAAACCACGAGGTGATTAACCCAAGATTGTATTCTCTGTTAGAAGAATAGAAAGAACAAAATGGCACATGCCAATTAGGGCTCACTGCCCGAGCACACTGCTTACAAGAGGCTCATTGCCTACAAGAGACACACTGTCTACAAAGAAATAAGTATCACCTACTTGAACTGGAAAATAGCATCTTCACCATGCTTGAATTAGTTCCATTTAAGCCCAATACTTCTATTCTGCCTTTCGCTCTCCTCCTTGCTACCACACACTCATTTCTACACAACACTACTTTGAAATGACTTCGCAATCCCTTATTTATACAAGACATCAACTTAGGAATAATCATCTAAGTCGGCAAACATCTACCAGAACATCAAAAAGATGTGTAACTTATTTGGTCAGCCAGTCTCAGGAAGAACACCATCATCCAGAGGTTATTCTTCAATAGCAAGCTCCAACTCCAATGCAGACCACTAACACACGCCAGACACAATCCAAAGTCCTTCACAAGGTTGCCTAAATCACCAAGAACATCTGCACTTTATCTGCATACTGACATCCTTCTCTCTTTCATCCGGAGCCTCAAGAACACAGTCTGTCACCACTGTCACCAATGAATGGATACTTCCAGACCTTCAATTCATGAACCAATCGAGTTGACACATCACAAGGACTTCCTCAACACTATCTCAAATCCATAGAGTAGGAAACTGTACTTCCGGATCTCACCGGACCTGTCTATGTCACTCTGTTACCTCTGAACACCTGTCGGAACCAGTTTTACTTGAGCGGCCACAACTTCTTCATATCTTCATGCGGACCTCTGAAATCTCTACTGGATCACCTCAAGACACATATCTACAAACCCTTTAATCCGCATCCTCTAATCCTTTTCCTATCTTGGACTTTTTCCTTATTGTCATTACTGATCTTCACTGTTCCTGATTGAGACTAATTTTCTCAATATCCTTAGCACACAGCTCATCCAATCCTTATCATTAATGTAACAGGAGTATGTTGACATCAATGACAACACATGTTAGGCCCATACTTGCAACAAGAAGCTGTACCTGTGATCCACAACCTAAGAGAATTGATAAAAGGACAAGATGGTATTAATGTTATTCGAGGTTTAACACATATTGTACACAATAATTTTATGGTGGTGACTAAATGTGCGAATGGTATTAAAAACATGTCGTCACAGTCTCATACGTAAGTATCGAAACCTATACCGACTATTGGAATATCTACATTCACATTGACAATTTTAACAACTAACGCAAATGCTTGTAGTAATGCTACCACTGGTATTGGAGTGTCTAATGGAACTAATTCACAAAATTACAAAGTTGTGGGATTTAATTATCAGAATTTTGTTTCTAAGGGGACCCCTTCTATGAATAATCATTCTCAATCACCTATCCATCCCACCTATTCTCAACCACCTATTACATATAACTACTCACAACCACTTTCCACCTATCACTATGTCCAACCACCATTGAACTATTCACATCTTTCGCTTATCACAACTTAGGCTCAATCACCCCCACTTTGGTTCTAATTCCTCACAACAAACCACATCTCCCAATGATGCCATCCTAAATCAACTTTTGCAAGGCATGACTTCTTTACAACAAAAGTGACAAATTTGACAAATTCTTCACAACCTAATATACCAACTCATCATGCCCATAATCCCCTATCTTATGTAATCTTGAGAACTCCTATGCCTGAGAGGTTTGAGACTCCTCGCTTTGAAAAATATTGTGGAAAAGCTAATCCTAATACTCATGTGGCAGCATTCACAGCTATGTGTAGTGATTTCTACTTTGAAGAGGACTTATTAGCAAAACTTTTCCCATGATCTCTCAAAGAGACTGCTTTAGAATGGTTTTGCTCTTTACCTCCGAATTCAATACACTCCTTTTTGCAGTTAGTTGATCAATTTTTACAACATTTTCAAGCAAACATTGGACCTCAAGTCTCTTTGATTGATTTAGTTCATTGCAAGAAAGGTCTGAAAGAGAAGTTGACTAAGTTTATTAGTCGGTATCAAGCTCTATATGCACAAATTCAATATTAGATGAAAGATGAGGATGTTCAGAAGGTGTTTATTACAAATCTATTACCTAACATCCATGATAAGATTCTCTTGATGAAGTATAACTCCTTTCAACATTTATGCACTGCCCTTCATGATTATCAACTTTCGTCTAGAGGTCATCCCACAATAATGGGTTACACTTTTTGGCCAAACTTGACATTGAAATCAAGATTTTGAACTAAATCTTCACTTTCTGACACCTATAGCCACTAAACCATTAGGAATTTGAAGATGATGTGAATTAGTGATTTGTGAGATTTTGTTTGTAGATTCTAAATATATATTTTTAAAAAAATTTGAAGTTAAATTGTAAAAAAATTTGTGTCTTCTTTGATAACTAGTTTTTAATAGTAAACAACATTTTTTTAAAGTGATGTGTATTCTGTAGCACATAACTTTTTTTTCTACAAAGGATAAAATTCTGATTCTTTTGAATTTAGATTGGTAACACCGATATATAGGGCATGCATTTGGTTTCATAATGTTTTGTTGAATATTTTTTTCAATTAAGTTTTGAAGTCAAACCAATTATAATTTAGACATAGGCGTATTCCGTAAAACATAACTTTTTTTGTATGTATCGAAATTTAATTTTTTTGTTGAAACAAGGACATCAATACCTAGGGCATAGATATTTTTTAGAAATTTTTTCACTAATTTACTAATTTTCCATGTGTGTAGAACAGAGAACTTGATGTTCAGTGAAAAACCTACATTCACAAGAAATAAAAAATAAATATAATAATTAAATTAAATATATTTAAAATTATACTTTTTGGGAAGCTTATAATAAGGACTACATACTTACAAAACATAAATTTTAAATGAATTTATTTGATCCCCCAAAAGGTAAATCAAAAGTGATTTTTTATCAGCATTTTGATATGTGTAGAGGAGACTTCATTATAGGTATGGTTTAAAACTAGCGGGGTTCTATCCAATGGGGTTTGAATCTAAGGGGGTTTGATCAAACCCTCTTCAATTAAAATCCTTTAAATGGAACCTTTCAAGTCTTAAATCATTATATTTTCTAAAAATATGTGATTTCAGTAAAAATTAGGATGTCCCAGAAAGTGTAACCCATTATTGTGGCAACACCCCTAGTCAGTATGAAAACCAAAACTCATCGGCTCAAGTTGGTCAATCCATGGGTGGACCGTCACAAAACAACTTTAAGAGGAATAATAATAGGAGTTTCATCAATATTAATGGACCGAATTCGAATAACTTTTCCCAAGTGTCTACTATCACTAATCCAAAGAAGGCACCGTATTAGCAAAGAAAGTTTACTCTGATATCTATGTCTTATCATTCTATCATGAATCAAGCTGTGAGCAATAATCTTATGAAGCTTCCCCTAATTAAACCTTTGGATCCTAACAAAACTCAAGGACCTTATTTCGATGCTAATGCCTTTTGTCATTATCATCGGACACAAGGACATGATATTGAACGATGCATGCATCTTAAACATGAAATACAAGACCTCATTGATTCGAATGTTATATAGGTATTAGGTGTGAATGACAATGGAAATAAGTCAGTTGCTCCACCAAATCAAAATTTACAAATCTTTACTAATCCTTTCCCTAAGCATACTGATAACAATATGATGGAACATGGTATAGTAGAAGTAGACGATGATGATTACTTGGAATATGATAACATCATGGGTATAATAGAAGTGGATAAGGAAAAGTTGGATAACCCACCTTGTCCACGTAGAAAAGGAATTTATGTTGAGGTTCCTCCTCCATTATCTTTACAAGGATCAGGAGATAACCAAAATGCATCAAAAAAACAAATGGAAGAACCAATACAAATAATTATGACAAAACAAAAGAGTGAGAAAGTATAAGATGATTCTTGTCACTATGGTAGATGAACTCAACAAAGAAAGTTAGCTAAAAATTGGAAAAGAGTATGAAGATTGTCATCAGTTGGAAATAATTTAGTGGTTCTCCTCATAAGCAACAAAAGGTCTCACTTACACAAGGATTTGAGAAACAAGCATTACATGGATTTTCTGACTACAAACAAGACTCTCCTCAGAACCACTCGACCTTCTCACAAAACTTGATCAAGTACCTCTCCAAGAGGTTCACAAGTTCTAAAATTTAGTATGATGGTACTACCAGGTAAGTATTTCTAACCCTTTATCTCTCATGATGTGTTTCCCCCATGATGTGTTGTGTTTTTTAGGCCTCCTGGGATGACCCTTGATTCTCTTGTAAGGTCCAAGATACTAGGAGACCGCCTTTGTTGTGACCCTTCTTCTATTTCTTTCATCATTCTTCTATATTGCCTCTCCTCTATTTTCATTGTTGTGTGTTGTGTCTTATAGACATAGCGTTGCAGCTAGTGACTTGGGGGCACCTGCCTACGTGATTGTCCCTAAGGAACTTGTTTCTCCTCTCTTGATTTATTGTTTTCCTTCCTCTAGTGTTTCTATCTAGCGGGTTGATGATGAAAAACATATTATACCGATACGGACCTAGTGTCCCTTTAGCGAGAAATTAAAAAATGGACCAAGTCCATACATGACGATGGGGTTGATATATATTATCCGACGCTTGGCTAGTCGAATCAATCCGTGTGATCTTGATGTTGTCTTATCGCACTTACAAACCATAACACTACTGTTGCTCCATGCACTTTGTTTGTCTTTGAATCTCACCTTGGTTACACTCAGTTTTGAGATTTCTATGGTATAGCCCCATGGTTATACTCTGTCTCTAAATTCATCATATAACCTTGACTCTTTGTGTGATTGATCATATACATTGTTGTTTATCATGATTTTATGGACACTAACACTTTTCTTGCAGGAATGTGTTTGTGTGAACATTTGGAGATCATAAAGTACATGTCACCTCTGGGGGGCATGGGCCTTGCGAGAGCTCATGTTCCCTTGTGTGTTTTCTTCCTACCTTAGCGTGCTTGATATCAATACATGATATCAACCACCTTAAGGTGGGGGCATATATAAGGTAAGTTGTCTAATTTAGATGCTAGTAAAGTGTGCTTGTTCTCAGGTGCAGTCTTAAAGACTGGTGGCGATGAGTCCCTCCTGCACTCTGAGGTTTGTTTGAAATCTATTTGCAATCATTTAAGCCCTTTGTGGAGGCAGGATATCACGTATATCCTTTTTATCTTAAGCCCTCTATGGAGGCGGGGATGGTGTATTTCTCATGGAGAGTGCACATCCTATCATTTTCAAAGAGTCCTCCACAGAGGCGGGGAGCAGTTCTGTGACTAGTTCTCAACCCTTAAGCATGTCTTCGGCGATTGTTGTGGTGAAGCCCAATCATCCGTGTGTGCCTATAATGTGCCTGAGATGGTGATGAACCTAGAAATAGGAATATTCCATCGCTTGTCTATCGTGTTTTCTCCGTGTCTTCCAAGTGTGTGTGTATTGCGTGTTTGTTCCCAAGCATAGTCTTAAAGAGTGGTGGCGATGAGTCCCTCCTATGCTTTGGGATTTGTATGGTGTGTTTCATTTGTATGGCGTATTTTATTTGTATGGCATGCTTAATTTGTTTGGCATGTCTATTGCCACATATGTAGTCTTAAAGACTGGTGGCGATGAGTCCCTCCTGCATTATGGGTGGTGTGTTTACTTTCCTTGGACTTACACTTGCATTTCATATATATGAGAAAAAGAAAAAGAAAATCATCTCTATCTTCACTGCATTCACTATGTTTTGCATGTCTTCAGTGTTGTCTTCTCCATGTTTTATGTGCCTATAATTGTCTTCTCCGTGTTTTATGTGCATGTTACCATCTTCTCTATGATTGGTATGTCTTTTCCATGCTTGGTGTGTTTGTTGTGATTGTTGACCGTACTTTAATGCATGTATTGGCCTTGCATTTAGACATACATTAAAGTGGGGGCTAAATGTTATGTCAGAAAAAGTAACCTTGGTAGATTTTTCCTATTAAGGTTTAGTTCCTGGGTTCTTTAGGATGCATTTAGGACATCTTTCATGATAATTTGACATCCCGATGAGAAAACCCTGAAGTTTCATGGCAAATGGGACCTAGGGGGTACACTTAAAATAAATCTTATCTGAAATAGGGGGAGGACTTGGGCACCCGCGCCCTAGTCCTACCCTATTTTAGGTCAGGACCAATTTCAAAGTGTTGGTTTATGACCGTTATTTAGGTCCTACGCTGACACGGTAATTTTGGATTACAAAATTCTTAGCGGGAGTATTTGTAGTTGCATATATAAGCATGATTAATGATTCATTTAGAAACTAGATGGATTTTGCGAACTTGTGGCTTATGTTAAGGTGATTCAAGGCATTCGTTGTGTTGCAGAGTAGAACTTGTGTTGTTCATGTGTCTGTATTTGTAGATTTGGCATCCATATTCTCATGGCATGAAGAGCATCTTCCTCCCATGAGATCTTCACTACAAGGTGATATCAATTGTGTTTTCTATCATTTATCATTTGGATTTTGCCTCTATCCTACAGGGATACACAATCTTTATCTGACAATAGTGTTTGGAAGACCTGAATGTCTCTCTGGGGCTTGACTGAAGCAAGCCTCTAGACACCACAACCCCCAACCCATTTTTCTGTGATTGCAAGTTATAGGTTGCAAAAGTAGAAAAAGTGGAGTTGCAGGAGAGCAGTGCAGACTATCAAAATTGCAGATCAGAGAAGAAAATAGGGACCTAGACTCGAGTGCCCTCTCATTAGTCCTCTAGATCCTGCAATAGGAAAATCTCTAGAATAGCAGGAACAGGTTGTAGACAAGGTTTCTAGATCTAGACAAAAACTATGGCACTGGACTAGGGCACCCGCTCATTAGTCCCCAACTTTTCCATTTTCTAAACTTCAAAATCTGGTACACATTTGATTGTCATTTGATATCTCTGGGTGTGATCAGTTTCCGTAATTTGTCTGTTTGTTCACGAATTCATGTAATTAGGGTTTTGAGCATAATTAGGCTTAATTAAACAACTAAATCATACAATTCCAATCTTCCCCTATGTTCCAAGTGATAGAAGGTCTGTAGTAGGTTCCTCTACTCAGCTGAAAGTCCTTGAATGTTTAGTGGTGAAAGGAGGATCAACACAAACAAACCCTCTTCATATTTTACCCTAAACAGTTCCAAAGAGGTATATTGAGCTGGTCTTTCACAAGAATTCTTCATCAGGAGTATTGGTATTCTTATGAGAATTAAAGTTCTCGAGTACCTCTCAAGAAGTTGATATTATGTCCATTGTTCATTATCATCTTTAGAGACAAGTAGCATGGTGATGATTCATTTTTAGGGTTTTAGTTGTTAAGATTTCTCTACATCTTAACCTCAAATACTAAGGTCTAAAACCCTAAGAGAGAACTCTAAAAACCTAGGGTTTATGTTTGGAGACCTAGGGTTTATATGTTATGAAGGTCATCAATGCAAATTTACTTTTTGTTCTAACTACTCAGTGACCTGCTATACTTGGTGGACATGTCACTTAAGTGACATCTTGAGTGGTCTAAGTTGTTGGACTACCGGCCCCATCTCCTAGTCCCATCAAGTGTCTTCAGCGGAAAGTTTGTATGTGAACAGGAAACACCTCATCCATGGGGGTTGTTTAATTTGTCCCAGGCGTGAAGAGAAGAATCAACGCCATAGATTCAAACTTCATAATGTGCATTCTCTGCAAGCAAGTTTGACGGGAATATGAGTGTCATTGCCCTAGTTTCAGTTATACACAGTTTAGTAATTGTTTTGAGGAAACAATGGATTGAGGAACTTGGCTAGAGCATTTGAGTTTATTGTGATCATGGTCTGAGCTTGGTGGATATGTATTGAAAACTGAGATAGCATGGTTGTGTTAAAAATATATACACAATGAAGGAGACTTGAATATAAGTATATAAAGAAGGGTTTTATGGAGTCTGTGACTGTATTATGATTGGTATTTGTTTTGCATAGATAAGTGTGGTATGTGCTCGGTGACAAAGTAGTGAAGGTTATGACACCTTACTTTTACAAAGACAATACTTAGAGAGGGAGGTTTGATTAATAGTTTATTAAAAAATCACAAGGCTCTGAATGACTACATTCATGAAGTTTTTTTACAGATTAGTGTGATCTAAATGAGATCACACGTGACTAAAGATTGGTTAGAAGTAAGAACAATATGTGAGTTTGTATAACAAAGTTCTAAATGTGCAAGTATCCATGTGACTAAAGTCTAATGTGTCCAAGGATTGATTGTCATAACAGGGAAATGGTTTTGTAAGAGTCTTTTTATGCCATCTGTTTGTTCATTCAAAGAAGGTTACAGTCAAGATGTGTGTAGAGGTTGAGGGTTCCTTATCCATACCTACATTAGTTTACATCTTGCGTGTGTTTATTGAGATAAGGGGATTCTTGTAAAGAAGTTATCATTCATGTATGCAAGGAGGGATAAGTGTTGATTGTTTGAATGTGAAACAAGGAAATTAGAAGATCTAGAGTATATTGTAAATAGAGTAGTACTCTGTATTTTTTGTCTTTCTTTTCTTATTGGAGTTGGTTCTCCTGTTGAGTAGAGTTGATGTGATCAATGAGATCTTGTGATCAGTGAGATCCTTGCTAGTGAGGCATAAATGTGATCAATGAGATCTTTGCCAGTGAAGCTGGTGCAGGAGCACCTAGAAAATCATGTTTTCTTTTGTAATAAGGTCCATTGACTAATGCATGTCATTTCAGTTTATATCTAGGTTCATTTTGTAAGTTCCAAGTGACTTAGGTCACATTTGTCAAATTGTTAATTTCTTGACGGTTGGTTTCCTAGCCATTTGGGATCGGTTTCCCAGCCGCTTGGAATCAGGTTGGTTTTCCTCAGGGCGAGTTTATAAACCCAAAGGAACAAACCAAATGGTATGAGATCGAATGTAATCAAATCGAAGAAGGGTGTGAATGTGATTGTATTGTGCTCAGGAGAAATAAAGCAATTATGTTCTTTCCATTTGATTTTTGTTTCTTATAACTGTAAATCATGTAACTGTAGATTTCCATTCTTTCTATGTTTTCCATTGTTGCCATATGTCGTCGTGAAGCATTCCACTGGTGAGATTTCTATCAAAATCAGTGGAATGGCTTCGATGTTCCAGTATTCATGTTGTTCCTTGTTTTGTTTTGTGTCGACGGAGCAGAGGATCCAGGCCAAGTGTTTCGCACTGTAGGTTGACCTAGCACCTCCATGTGCTAGGGCTCAGGAGAAGAAAACTGTGCATCAGTGTATCAGCATAGCAAACCCTAAGGTAGCCGATGGTAAATGTCTCACCGATGAATGAAGATCAAAGGTGACATCAGGGTGATCGGTGTATTGGTAGCTCCAGAGTAGGTTTCACCGACAGTACAAGTCTCACCGAGGGTGTTAGGTCATCGACGCATCGGTCAGAGTTCGCAAGTGCTCACCGACGAGGAAGGTCACATCGAAGGTAAATGCCATCGGGAAGAGTTGCTATATCAGGAGACAAGTTAAAGGTTACGCCGATGAGAAGAGTCATACCGATGTGGTTATGTTTAATCGACGTGGGAGCCATCACGGTTAAGGAGAGGAGGAACTTAACCACCATCGGGGTATCGGCAGAAAGACAGAAGACTCAGCCGATAGAGGAAGTCTCGCCGATGATGGAGAGTTGAACGACTCGGCGTGAGTCCTATGTTATCTCACTAAAGATAAGGTGAAGTGGAGTTTATCGGTGTAAGATAGACCGACGAAGAGACTTTAGGAAGTCGTTCTGACTGATGGTTGTCTTGCTGATGGAGTTGAATCGATGGCTCATTTGTCAAGTCTTGTCAACCATAAGGAGTTAGTGACCCAGCCTGTGTTTTCTGTTATGCACTCCCCATCATATTGGTATCAGAGCTCGAAAATATTTGGGCAGCAAGTCAAATTGAGGATTTGCAGGAGTGTTGGCATTTGGGTGTTGTCTGTGAATAGTGTATTTCAGGTAGAGAGAGAGATAGAGGCAGAGAGGATACCTCCCAAAAGTATGTCGTAGGATGCCATCAAGGCGCTGATTGAGGAGATGCTTGAATCCAAGTTGGGAGAGTTCAAGCAGTCCAAAAGCAAAGATAGGGAAGATGAAAGTGATCGCGATGAAGGAGATATAGAAATTGATGAAACCAATAAGAAGACAGAGGAGATACCAGAAAACCAGAGGGCATTTGTAAATGCATTGAAATCAGTCAATAGGGACACCATAGATGGGTTACCTATGTATAGTGGAAGTATGGAAGCTGAAGAGGTGATTGACTGGATTGAGGCATTGAACAATCATTTCGAATACAAAGAAGTCCCTGATGATAAGAGGGTTAAGTTGGCAAAGGCAAGATTGGAGGGATCTGCTCTTGCATGGTGGAATTATGAGCAAGGAGAGAGAGTCAAGGAGGGGAATATGATAACCTCCTGGGAAAGGATGAAGACCAAAATTAAGGCACAATTCTTACCTCTGGACTATAACGTGCATATGTATAAGAAATTGCAGAACCTCAGACAAAGAGACCTTAATGTGAATGCATACACACAAGAGTTTCATAAACTCAGTCTCAGATCAAAGAGACAAGAAGAAGAGTCAGAGAAAGTGGCCAGGTATTTGAATGGCCTAAGGATGAACATCCAAGATGAGATCAACATCTTAGCACCAGAAACAGTGAACAAGTGTTTCTAAATGCCCTTAAGGGCTGAAGAGAAGATAAAGAGAAAGAGTGAGCAGAATAATAGAGGTAGAGGTGGAAGGAATTTCAGAGGCAGAGGCAGTTTTGGAAGAAGAAGTCCTAACCAAAGGCCTAGTGGTGAGTCTAGCCAAGAAGAGCAAATTGGAGACTCCAGTAGTAGAGGAGGCTACCGAGGAAGAAGGCCTAATGGAAGAGGTGGGACAAATGGATCAGGTAGAGGATCCAAATTCTCCAATATGAGATGTTATAACTACAATCAGATAGGGCACCTGACATACAAGTGTCCAGAGAAGGCCTCAACTTCTCATGGTGGTGAGAAGAGAACCACTTTGATTCAAGAAGATGCAAGGAGTGTGACATCTCCTAAAGTGAATCTAGCATCAAAAATGGAAGAAAATTTGATGATCAAGAGGACACTGCTCAAGGAACTAGTGCAGACTGAACCATCTCAACCATCTCAAAGAAGGGCTTTGCTTAGAATCAATTGCAAGATCCAAGGTAAGGTTTGTAAAGTTATTATTGACTCTGGTTCTACTGATAATATTATATCTTTGGAAGTAGTGAATAAGTTGAATCTAGAAAAGATACCCCATAGAAGTCCATATAAAGTCAGTTGGTTGAATAAGGGGCAGCGCATACTCATCAATGAACAGGCATGGGTAGAATTCAGTGTTGGGGGGTATAGAGATAAAATTTTGTGTGACATCCTTCCATGGATGCTTGCCATCTTTTGTTAGGTAGACCATGGCAGTTTGACAGAAAGGCTCATCATGATGGAGAAAAGAATGCTTACTCATTCCAAAAGGATGGTGTGACTTATAGGATACAGTCATTGGTAGAAGAGGATCCACAGCATGTAGGGTCTAGTGTAATGATGGTAGGAGAGAAAGAATTCATGGACACATTAAAGGAAGGTGATGGAGTAGGTTTTTCTTTGATTGTGAATCCTAAGGGGGAAAAGAAGAAAAGTGTGAGAGAAGTAGGGCCTAAGGAGGTCAGAGATTTGCTTGAGAGTTACAAAGGAGTGATTGCAAAAGATATACCGGATTCCCTACTACTTGTTAGAGACATTAGCCATCAGATAGACCTCATACCAGGAGTAGTACTTCCTAATAAGGCAGCATATAAAATGACCCCTCAATAGAATGAAGAGATAGCAAACCAAATTCAAGAACTCCTAAACAGAGGGCTGATAAGGAAGAGCCTTAGCCCATGTGCAGTACCTACTATTTTATCCCCAAAGAAGGATGGGAAATGGAGATTGTGTACTGATTCTAGGGCAATAAATAGGATAACCATCAGGTATAGGTTTCCTATTCCTAGAATTGAAGACCTAATGGACTATTTGGGAGGTGCTACTTATTTCTCCAAGATAGACTTGAAGAGTGGGTACCATCAAATAAGGATAAGAGAAGGGGATGAGTGGAAGACAACTTTCAAAACCAATGAAGGGTTGTATGAGTGGCTTGTGATGCCGTTTTATCTTTCAAACGCCCCTAGCACCTTTATGAGGCTGATGAATGAGGTGTTGCAACAATTCATAGGGAAATTTGTGGTAGTCTACCTTGATGATATCTTGGTGTTCAGTAAGAGCAAGGAAGAGCACTTGGAACATTTGGAGATAGTCTTGAAGAGGCTGCAAGATCAAAAGTTACCGATAAACTTGGAAAAGTGTGACTTCATGAAACAAGAATTGGTGTACCTAGGTTTTGTCATCTCTAAGGGTGATTTGAAAATGGATTCTTCCAAGGAAGAGGCTATTTTGAATTGGCCTACACCTAGGACAGCAGGAGAGGTCAGAAGTTTCCATGGCTTGGACACATTTTATAGGAAATTTATTAAGAATTACAGTGATATTTGTGCACCTATGTTAGAGACCATCAAGGGTGGAGGAAAGATGAAGTTTGTGTGGACAAAAGAGGCAAATCAGAGTTTTGAAAGTTTGAAGCAGAAAGTTGCCAAGTATCATGTTTTAGTACTTCCTGATTTCAATAAGGATTTGACAATTGAATGTGATGCAAGTGGGCTAGCCATAGGAGCAATGTTGAGCCAAGAAGGTAGAATAGTAGCCTTCTTCAGTGAAAAGCTAAATGAAGCCAAGAGGAGGTACTCCTCTTATGATTTAGAGTTGTATGCTATGGTACAAGCTCTGAAAAAATGGAGGCACTACTTGCTTCTTAAAGAATTTATTGTATACACTGACAATCATGCTCTTAGTTTTTTGAATGGACAGGAAAAGCTCAGTCATAGACACATGAAGTGGGTGGAAAGTCTTCAAGCATACACCTTCATCATCAAGCATAAGAAAGGAATAACCAATAAGGTTGCTGATGCTTTAAGCAGAAGGGTGTTGATAGTGCAAGAAGTGTAGTTACAAAGCATGGGTGTTGAGGCACTCAAAGGGTTGTATGAAATGGACCACGATTTCAAGGAGATTTACAAGGTATGCAGTGAATTTGCCAATGCTTTCCACAGTGAATTTTCTGATTATACATTGCAAGATGGACTTTTGTTTAAAGGAAGCCAACTATGTATTCCTAAGTGTTCAATGAGGGATAATATAGTGAAGGAGAAACATAGTGGTGGTTTAGGAGGACATTTTGGGCTCAATAAGACCTTAGATCTTGTAAGAAGGTTTTACTTTTGGCCAAGGATGCAATATGATATTAGAAGGTTTGTTGAGAGTTGTATGATTTTCCAGAAAGCAAAGGGGGTCTCAACCAATGTAGGACTGTACCAACCTTTGCCCATACCAAACAGACCTTGGGAAAGTTTGAGTATGGATTTTGTGATGGGATTGCCCAAGACAAGGACAGGTTATGATAGTGTGTTTGTTGTGGTAGACAGGTTCAACAAGATGGCTCACTTTATTCCTCGTAAGACCACCAATGATGCTAGCTACATTGCAGGTTTGTTCTTTAAAGAAATTGTCAGGATTCATGGGTTACCTGTCAGATACAACAAATTTGTGGGACATTTCTGGAGAACCTTGTGGAAAAGATTGGGTACAAATTTGTCTTTTAGTTCAGCCTGTCATCCTCAGAATGATGGCCAAACTGAGGTTGTGAATAGGTCATTAGGCAATCTGCTGAGATGTTTGACAAGAGAACATGGCAGTAGTTGGGATGTGGTACTCCCACAAGCAGAGTATGCTTATAATGATTCTACAAACAGAAGTACCGATCTAAGTCCTTTTGAAGTTGTCTATGGTAGTCATCCTAGAGGCATTTTTGAATTGTGAGATGTTTAAGGGTTGGACAAAAGGAGTGGACATGCTGATACATTTACAGAGGCTATGAAAGAGATCCATCAACAAGTCAGAGATACTCTACACCAGAATAGTCAGAAGATCAAGGCTAGAGTGGATCAAAGAAGAAGGGATGTACAGTACCAAATAGGAGATATGGTCACGATTCATCTCAAAAAAAAAACTGCCCACAGGAAAACACATCAAGTTGATGATGAGAAAAATTGGACCTTGTCAGATTCTGGAGAAATATGGTTCTAATGCTTACAAAATTGAACTCCCTGATGATATTGCTATTTCACCTATATTCAATGTTGTTGATCTAACATTATATAGGAGTCCTGATATAGGAGAAGGGACAACAGATTCTATCCAAGACACTACAGAGTGGGTGTAGTATTTACCACCTAAGGAACCACCGAAGATGGAGTGCATCTTGGATAGTAAGACAGCCAAGAAGACAAGAAATTAGACCTATTTTGAGCACTTAGTCAGATGGCAAGGACTTCCAGACTCAGAGGCCACATGGATGCTGGAAGAAGACATCAAAAAGCAGGGTGGTGATTTGCAGCAGTTAGTCTCTAAGAGGACTTGAGACAACTTTCACCCGGGGAGTATGGTGCAGGAGCACCTAGAAAATCATGTTTTCTTTTGTAATAAGGTCCATTGACTAATGCATGTCATTTCAGTTTATATCTAGGTTCATTTTGTAAGTTCCAAGTGACTTAGGTCACATTTGTCAAATTGTTAATTTCCTGACGGTTGGTTTCCCAGCCGTTTGCGATCGGTTTCCTAGTCGCTTAGAATCAGGTTGGTTTTCCTCAAGGCGAGTTTATAAACCAAGAGGAATGAACCAAATGGTATGAGATCGAATGTAATCAGATTGAAGAATGGTGTGAATGTGATTGTATTGTGCTCAAGAGAAATAAAGCAATTATGTTCTGTCCATTTGATTTCTGTTTCTTATAACTGCAAATTGTGTAACTCTAGATTTCCATTCTTTCCATGTTTTCCATTGTTGCCGTATGTCGTCGTGAAGCATTCCACTAGTGAGATTTCTGTCGAAATCAGTGGAATGGCTTCGATGTACCAGTATTCATGTTGTTCCTTATTTTGTTTTGTGTCAGCGGAGCAGAGGATCTAGGCCAAGCGTTTCGCACAGTAGGTTGACCTAGCATCTCCATGTGCTAGGGTTCGGGAGAAGCAAACTGTGCATTGGTGTATCGGCATAGCAAACCCTAAGGTGGACGATGGTAAATGTCTCACTGACGAATGAAGATCAAAGGTGACATCAGGGTGATCGGCGTATTAGCAGCTCTGGAGTAGCTTTCACCGACAGTACAAGTCTCACCGAGGGTGTTGGGTCATCAATGCATCGGTCAGAGTTCGCAAGTGCTCACCGATAAGGAAGGTCACACCGAAGGTAAATGCCATCGAGAAGAGTTGCTATATCAGGAGACAAGTTAAAGGTTACGCCGACAGGAAGAGTCATACCGATGCGCTTATGTTTAATTGATGTGGGAGCCATCACAGTTAAGGAGAGGAAGAACTTAACCACCATCGGGGTATTAGCAGAAAGACGGAAGACTCAGCTGATAGAGGAAGTCTCACCGACAATGGAGAGTTGAACGACTCAGTGTGAGTCTTGTGTTATCTCACCGAAGATAAGGTGAAGTGGAGTTATCAATGTAAGATAGACTGACGAAGAGACTTTAGGAAGTCATTCCGATTGATGATTCTCTGGCCGATGGAGTTGAATCGGTGGCTCATTTGTCAAGTCTTGCAGACCGTAAGGAGTTAGTGACCCAGCCTGCATTTTCCATTGTGTGCTCCCCATCAAAAGCATAAATGTAATCAGTGAGATTTTGGTTAGTGTGACCTAATGAAGAATTTGGTGAGGTTAGATAGTGGTTTTTCCCTGTTTAGGGTTTTCCACTTTAAATCTTGTGTCATGGTTTCATTTTTGTGATGCTATTATTTTCTAGGTCTTTGGCATGTTGAGATTAATTGCTTGTATAACTATTGGATTGACAAATGAACTAGTTTTATTAGATCACTGATTCACCCCCCCTCTTAGTGATCCATTGTATTCCAAAAAACTTTTGTCTTCATTATTTATCCAAAATAGGAAAAAAATTATGTCATCTTGACAAGGAATCTCTCCTCTAGTGCATCATATTTTTTTCAAAATTTTTTAATAAACTTCACTATTTTCTCTTGAGAGGACAATCGACACCATATTTTGGTGTTGATGACCTACTTTTAGTAGAAATAAAAAAATAAAATATAAACATTAATTGAAATATTTAAAAAATTATATGTTTACAAAGTAGATTGATTGGTATTTTTAGATTCTTTTAAAATGATTATTTGCACGAGTAGGAGTTGTTAGAGCATCAAGTTATTCAAGTAATTTCATTTTTTTGGTAAATGAGCCCCAAAGTGATGCTACATATGTTTTTAGTGGATGATTCCAATTGGAAAAGTTGTGGCCTAGATCAAATTTAGCTAGAATGAATCCAAATAGAACATAAGTTTCACTAAAATTGACTTTTGGTTGGAAACACTTAAATTCGTTTATGCTGATAAGTTGGCCCAAAGTGTGACACACCTTTGGGGGCAACACTCTCTTTTGCCATTGCAATTGCAAGTTGTGTGAGGAAGGATTTTGAGCCCACGAATGTTTACTTTCTTCTCCCCTTTTATCATTATTTCCTTTGTTTCATTTTTATGCTATCATTTTTAGTTATCTCTACCATCTTTGACATTTTGTGTACTAATCATTAGATTTCGTGTCAACAAGTAACTCTCAAAATTTGTGCAAATCCGTACAAGTCTGAGATCTTGATTTTTCGTTCCATATGGACTACAATGCAATGTGCTATCTTCCTGGATAGTGAAGCTGTCCTCTTGGTGCCAGGTTCTCTGTGATTTTTTATTTTTGTTTTTATATCCCTTTCTGCAAGTTATTTTATGTGTTTCTGTATTTTTCCTGTTTTGTTCTATCATTGTTAGTTTTAGTTAGTCATAGTTAGTTAGCTTTCATTCTAATAGCAACAAAGAGATTTAGTCTGGACATTCTCGCTCTTCTAGATTGGATAGTAGTGAGATATATGTCTTCATTGGCTAGAATCCTAATGTTTAGATAGAAGACCATTTTGATTACAAATAATTTAATTCGAGTTGATTTTCCTATCAAACACTTGTGCAAATATCTTAATAAAATGGGAGATGTCAAGTGGAAGTGAAAGTAAGTATGGATAAATGTGAAGGCCCAAGTAGAAGAGATATACATTTATTTATGATACCTTAGGGACCATTAAGTGGTCACGTGGATGTCCAACATGAACCCATTTGATTTTTGTGCCTTTCCAAAAAGGTAGATTTTGTAAAATGTGCATATCTAATTTAGTAAAAACAACATTTTTTATTTTCAAACACTTATAATTTGTGCAAGCACATTGTCTTTTAACTTGTACATCTTAAAGAGTGTAATTACACATATACATGTGCACATATATTGGTGCCTTATTAAATTTTTATCTTTTAATTTGTACATCTTAAAGAGCGTAATTACACATATACATGTGCACATATATTGGTGTCTTATTAAATTTTTACTAGTATATATTTTTTTTCTCTTAACTTGTAAGCCTTATTAAATTTGTATCTTATAATTTGTACATCTTAAAGAGTGTAATTACACATATACATGTGCACATATATTGGTGCCTTACTAAATTTTTACTAGAATATTTATTTTTTCTCTTAACTTGTACATCTTAAAGAGTGTAATTACACATATACATGTGATACAAGCATCTAGAGTCCCCACTTAGAAATCTACTATACAAGCATCTAGAGTCACCACTTAGAAATCCACTTTATTTAGAAACCAACTATGGAACACTGAAATTGTTACCACTTAGAATTCCACATCAGATGTTCCTATAGGGATTTGAACTTGAGCTTCCATAATGAGAACCCAATATTTTAACCCATTAAACTTAACCCCTTGGACAAGTATATTTTTTCCAACTAATAGTTCTTTTAATATATTTAACTAGGGGCCTAAGTGTGTGACATGATAGTTTGTACTGAATCATTACCATGTTCTGGAGGAATATCATTATCATTTTCCGGAGGTGGTGGAATATCATTATCATTTTCTGGAGGTGGTGGAATATAAGTATAATGATGAATAGGAGGAGAGAAATAATGCAATGGGGGAGAGTGAGTTGAAGGTGGAGGTGGAGGTGGAGGTGGAGGTGGAGCAAAATGAGGAGTGGGGTGAGGATATGAATATGAAGGAGATGGATCTATAGGAGAGGGTGATGCTGAAAAAGGTGGTGTTGGGCATGGGGCTATGGGGGAGGGTGGTTGGAACGAAATTGGAAATGACTGTGAAGGTGGTACTGGTGACTGTGATGGAGATGGGGATAAAGTTGCTTTTGCAGGTGATGGGAAAGCAGGAGATCTGTGCACTGGAGTGGTAAAAGTAAAAGCATTGCACTTAAATGAAGAACAAGCAATGGGACGAGAAAGGAATGAAGCACATTGCCTGAAAGAAAGTTGGGCAGGCCTACCAGGAATGCAGTTGGACCGGTCATTGAAGACAACTCCTCTGGACGGCAGAGCCAAGCAATTGGGCGCCTCCCCTGTGAAGAAGTTGTAGGAATAAGTGAAGTTGATCAAGTTGGGCAGTGCACAGATGGTCTGAGGAATCATTCCTGAAAACTTGTTGTGTGCAACATCCAGCTGCTCTAAGCTCACCATTCTTCCAATGCTGTTTGGCAGAGCACCTACGAACTTGTTGAAACTTACATCAAAAACAGTCAAATTTGTCAACAAACCAAGCTCAGAAGGCAGGCAAGCTTTTAAGTTGTTGTTGAGGACAATGATCTCGTTCAGAGTAGCAGCCATGTTGCCAATGCTGGAAGGCAAGCATCCCCTCAGGTGGTTGTTGGCGAAGACAACAACAGATACAGGGGAATTCCCCAGATTTGAAGGAATATCAAACTGGAACCTGTTGTTATTAACAAAGATGGCATCCAGATCCTTGTCAAAGAGCTGAGATGGCAGCTGACCTTCAAAATCATTGAATCTAATGTCCAAGAACTTCAGTGAAGGCAATGGGAGGACTGCAGTAGGAAATGGCCCAACAAATCTGTTGTTGCTGATATCCAGCTCAAACAGCAATCTGAGGTTCTTGAAGCTGTGAGGCACAATGCCATAGAACCTATTGGTATTGATATGAAACAAGGCAAGATCTGTGAGCAGACCAAGCTCCTCTGGAAGAAACCCTGCAATGTCTGCATGATTCAGGTCAATGCCAGCTACAACTTGAATGCTGCTGTTGTCCAATGCAGGAGCACAAAAAACACCATTGTAGCTGCACACATCTGCTCCAACCCAACTGCCAGTCACATTGGAAGGATCACTAAAAATAGCAGATTTCCATGCTTGGAGAGCAATGTAAGCATTCTTGAGCCTTGGATTAGGGAATCTCAGACTTGGGTCAACCACAACCCTCTTGCTGAACTCAAACTCATTTCTTTCAATGGCCAACAGCCGCATGTGTATGATGTCTGAAGCTGTGAATGGCCTTCCCACATCACCCAACACGGTTTGTAGCTGGTATAAGAAGAACAGAACACAACCCAAATGCCAAACTACCACGCCAACAATGCCCAGTTGCTGCATTGTGGAAACAAACCCGCCTCTAATGCCTGGCTAATGGCTTGAGGCTGAGACACTTCTATAAGAAAGATTATTATCCACACGTGTACATTGTGTATCTCTCCACAAGAGCATAACTCAGAACTCCCACCTAATAAAAATCAACGACTTCCTCCACAATCATAACTCAGAACTCCGACCGAATAGAAATGGCATCGTCCCTGTGTTATGGTAAGTACCTACATGCCAGGCACAGTCCACAAGTGGATATGTCGTATTTTATATAACTAACCTATATGTGTCAGTCGCCACACTAAATTTCTCCACCCAACAACTCGGGAAAATCTGCGTGGGAATTGAGCTATACACATCATGCATATAATAGCATTTAAACGTGTTATCAAATAGCCTCAAATATTTATAATCGTGTGGGCCAATGGTGCTTTACAAAAATTATATGCCTGTCAATTTGATTGACAAGGTTATAAATAGTTGTGCCTATTCATCATTTATAAAATCATGTGATATAAGACAAAATAAACAAAATTGAGCATCTAAAGAAAAGTTGAATTAATTCTTCCTCCACTTTTTTGGGAACATTTACAATTTTTTTGTATAGATTAGTTGGTCATCCTATAGAATAAACACACCTCCTAGGGAACAAGAGAAGGCATTTTGAGATTATTGAAGTTGTTAAGGAAGTTCTTAAGATAGACCTGTTGGAGTACAGGACCACTGAGAGGGGGGGGGGTGAATCAGTGGTCTAATGGGCAATCAAATTTTTTCACTTTTTAACACACTTGTTTATAATGCAAAGAGATCTGAAATTTCAATCAATTAGACATTGGATATTGGATATCACCATAACAAGTACACTTGAGCATAACATTAAGAACAAAGATGATCAATCATAAGACATAACATCAAAAAGAGAGATGACACAAGTGATTTGAGTGGAAAACCCTAGAAGGGTAAAAAACCACTATGAAGATAGAATCTATTTGGCTTCACTAGCCAACCCTCACTGGGATACAATTTGTGTGCCTCACTGGCAATCTGAATGTTTCAATGGCAAAACAACATGCCTCACTAGAAATTTGAATGTCTCACTAACAAAACAACATGCCTCACTGGGAATCTAAATGTCTCACTGGCAATCTAATACACATCACAAATTTGAATGAAAAGATAATACATAGAGGGATGCTCTGTTTCACTTCATATCACTGCTCTATCTCTGCAAATTTGTATTACAAGGAAACGTCTCTTTCTATCATACCAATCACAAATGTCACTGTTCTCTCAATATGTACTCCTCTGATCAGAAAATCATCTTTATTTTACAAAGCAACAAAGCAATCTGCTATCTTGATTACAAATCAGGGACTATACAAGATCATCTACATACAAGATACATTTTCATCCATTTCAAGAACATGATACTTTGTGCTTCTATTACAAACCTATGTCTTTGAATCATGATAGTGCAACTAGAAATTGTTCAAACCCATCACAAACCCACCACATAAAAAAACTATAAAGACAGGGATATATGAAGTTTTTACCATCTCTGCAATTACCATACTCTGTAAAACAAAATCCTCTGCATCAAAGTCTTTGTCTGCATCATCATTCTCTTTTTCTATCATCTGCAATAGTCAACATATTCTGCTGCTCTCTATCTTCTCTCAATAGGCCCATATCAACATAAACATCCTTTAATCCTTAGTCTTCTAAAACCCTCATCTGCAAATGTGTATTTTACTCTTTTGTCACACATGACCATCCATCAACCTTACAATAATAAAACTGCATCTATGATATAAGATACACCACATTTTATGGTTTATCACATAGATCTCTTCGTTGGCAACACAAAACAATTAATCCAAAAAAAATAGCATTCATACAGTGTCATTTATCAAATTCACTGGCCCTCGGTGAAGAAGACATAACTAACTTAATGCAGTTAGGGCTTCGCTGGGGAAACTGCCCGTCAAAGTTAAAACACGAAGAATAGTCGTTAGATTTTGAATGAAGTTTAAATCTTAACCATAGATCTCTTTTTCGTACTCTTGCAGTCTTTTAAACTTAGCCTTAGATCTCTTTTATGGCGCTCGAGCAAACTTTAGTGACCGAATGAATTGGCAAACTCAGGTTAGGGCTGGTCACAGTCATGTCTCAACACCCCTTCAATCGGTGACCTTAAATGGCATTGACTTGTAATAGCAAGTCAAGACAAAAATAAAACATAAAGTGCACATTAGAATGACAGTTAGGTTAAGTATGATTAAGGGTTTAAAGAAGCTCATTAGGGTTGAGATTTTAGGTCTTCACAAATAGACAACACCCTAATTCTTTAGCACATTTGATGAATGAAATATTCTTAAACCTTAATCTCTGCCTCTGTCATATAGTTCATGTACTTCTTAAAGAAATTTGCTTTAAAGAATATTTAGAGCACTAGGGTTTTGGATCCTTTTAGGGTTTAGGGAGACCACCAAAAAAAACTAACTGCTTCAAGTCATTGGCAATGAACATCATACCAATCTAAACTGACTGCACCAAAACAAGACCAAGTACCTCAGATCAAAGCATGCATCAACACAATCTGATGAAGAGCTCTGCAAATGTCACATCCTCCTTGATGCAAAACAACTTAACCGGTGATCTCACAACACTATCAACATGAAGAAACAAACTACACCATGACTTGAATGAAGACAATTATCCTTCATGACTTGAATGAAGACCTGTCCTTTGAAGACCCATCCCATTATCCTTCATGATTTGAATGAAGACCTATCCTTCTTCTCCATCTTCTAAGGCATAATGAACTCTGTCCAAGGCATACAGACACCAATAATCATTCTCCTGAACCAAACTCCATATCATGTTAGCATGACAAGTATCAACATCAAACACAATGCATGAACACCATGAAGATCCTCTGATCACTCCTCACTTTTGACATCAATGACAAACATGTTCATCAAGACCATGGTTGCACAACTAAGAACGATTGAAGGCAACAATCAAGCATGTTGAATAAGAAAGTGATTTAGAGCAATTGAAGATAGGAGAGGGTTGCAAAGTAGCTAGAAAAAGCTGCATTACCCATGAAGTCTCAAATTAAGTAGTTAGCTTCTAAAAACTCATGATATGATAGTGGAGATGAGGAAGCAAGTCTTCACTCTTTTAGAGTTTTCTCACATTGGGTTTCTCTAAGGAAAATCCTTATATGTTTATCTGTCTTTCTACATATATTTGATTAGTTTACTTTCTTATTTCACTTTCACTCAACTTATTCACTATCTCAAGCACTTAATAAATCATTTAATAGATGTATTCAATTGATTACAAGCATAATTCTAGTGCATAACAATGATTAGAAGTTGAACACAATCTCGCATAAGTTAAATAAACAACACTCTTTGTTATCCTATTTTACTTTTGGAATAATGATGAGTCATGTGTTTGTAGTAGTGTGAATATGAAATTTATTAATCTTCACTTTCTACATACATGTATTTTATTAAGAGAGAGCTTGATGTCGTCATGGCACTTTTTTGGAATAATGTCTTAAAATGTGCAAACCTAATGGAAATCACACTTGAAATTTACTTGTTTTTTCATGTTTTATACAAAATACACCTTTGGGAACTTTACATGTTGACCCAACCCTTTGGCTTGGATATCCATGTGAAATCCAAGCCTAAGGGTGGGATTACAAAGAAACTTCAAATCAAAAAACATGTGCATGCATTATAATGAGCACACGTTATAAATTAAAAAAAGGAGTGCATGCCAAGAATTTTGTGTTTTTAAGGAAAATATAATGTGAGTGTGTTATGGCTTAGGATTTTTTAGCCATCCTGAACCATAATGCTAGCACGTTAATGCACTCGTATTATGTCATATTTTGCTTCAAAATGTTTTTTGGCCACTTTTTGGTCCCCCATCTTGGTGCACATACTCGACTAACATTTTATAAAACTCAAAACTAAAGGATGTGTGCAATTAGAAAGAGATTTAGGGATGAACCCTATCAATAAATTTAGGGATGAAACCCATCAATAGATTTAGGGATTAAATCCATCAATAGATTTGTCTTGAGGTCAACTATCCTTAAAGATTTTAGTTGGTCAAGATGAGTCAAAACTCTTTTTTGATGAAATAATTAAGTGCATTGTGCATCAAATATCTCTTGAGAATTGTCTGCAAAGTTACCAGAAGGTATGTTTAAATCAACACTCTTTTTTCCTATGCAAGGTGAAGCCTTAAACCCTATGTCAGAATCCATCTTAATTAGTCCAATCAATCACATCCCTCGCACCCTTATTTAAATCAAAGGCTTTGGCACACATTATAGAGGATTGAACCTAGCTATGGGCTCATTCTTTCTCATTTGTAGGACCCAACTTCCTCCCAATTGCCAACACATTTCTATTCTAGAGATATGTAACCACAATACATGAGCACAACTAGTTGTAGGCTTAATGTCATAGTCTAAGAGATTAGTATATATTTATTGTTATCACATAAAGTTCATTTTTGAGCATAGTGAGCATACGGAATTTACAAGAGAAAGATGAATTGGCTCTTGAAATCTAAAAAATTCAGGAAATATACCTTCATTTTAAATGAATCAGTTATCTTTCAAGATGAGAATTTTTTAGGGTGCAAACTAAGAGTTAAGTGTTATATTCAAATATTAAGAAATGGGCTATTCATATCAACAAATGTTTTATGTGAAATCTAGATCTAGCTTTAAAGGTGGCCATAGGTGATTTTGCATTTTTATTTGATAGAAATGTGATACGAAGCATTGAGGGGTAATGGTATGTCAAATTCTATTAATCTATTATCAAAGTATATGTATATTTTTATATATTTATTTGATCAAAAAATGTTACAAAGATGGATTTTATGCAACAAAAAAACTCAAATTTGATACATAGTGCTATGCCCTTAATCTTACATTGGTATAGAGTTATGAGTAGTCATCTTGTGGCTACCTTAACTCTTAATTAAGTTATATAATCATATATAGTTATTTAGGTCAGCCTAGGTGATATATTTTGGTATTTAAGTCAGCCCGGGTGATATCCAAGGCTTGAGTATGGTATATATAGGAGGTAGAGGTTTGGCATTATCATCATATTGCAAATTGTGTTCTTCATTTGAGACTTTTGGAGGTTTCCCCCTTAAAGTGGCATATTATTATCAAGTATTTGCATCATATTTCCTATTATTTTCTTCTATTGTGCAATTTATTTCATTACAAGTGGTATCAGAGAATTATCTTGGCACCATGAAGGCAAAAAATAAGGCGATCTTTTCTAATTTTGGAGGTCATTTTGGGAAGCGCATATATCTCTCATTTTGGAGAATATTTTCAAGATTTTTAGTGGATTTTTAAAGGACATATTGATGCTACTACAATCTAGATTTGAGGTCATTTTGATAAGATTTGAGGAAGTTATTGTAAAATTAGGGTTTCCACCAATTTCACTCTCAAGGCTGCAATTTATGAATTTATGGAAGATTTGTTTTGGAAAGTAAGATCTAGGCCTTTGAAAGTTACAATAAAAATTTCATATTAATTGGATTTATTTTGTGTGATTTATTCTAAAATTATTTTTTCACATCATGGCAAGGCCAAAACAAGAGGAAAAAAGAATGTTGTCACACTTAGAAAATCCGTAGGAAATGAGGATGTGGAAATTGAGGATGTTGTTCATAAAGAAAATGAATATATGTTTGAACATATTTAGAAAGAAACCAACAAGAAGAAGTATGAAATCTTGTTAATTATGTCAAAACGAATGTAATAGTTGGAGAAAATGATGGAGAAATTTGTTGATGGCCTATATCCTAGAGATCCCAAACATAGGGAGTCACACCACCAAGATTGGGAGGAAGAGGAGTCTCCTAAGGGGAAGGGTGTTTTTGGGTTTGAATCAGATCTCAAGATGGATCAGAACTCCAATCATTCCATGGCTAGGAACTTCATACCAAAGATGGATATGCAAAAGTTTTATGGTCAAGATCCTACCAATTGGCTTTACCAAAAGGATAAATTCTTTGATATTCACCATGTTTCTTGTCAACAAAAGGTGGCCATGGCTTCCTTATACTTGGAACTTGATCAATTCATTTGGTATAGTTGGCTATGTGAAGAAAATAAAAAGAAGGGATGTGTTGTCACTTGGTCCATTTTCCAAGAGGAACTCACTACACATTATAGTGACAATCTTATGGGTAGCTACTTCAACTAGATTTCCAAATTAAGGAAAATAGGTATGGTCAAGGATTATATTCATCAATTTTGTACTTTCTCTTAAGAGTGGAAGACATGGCAACTAAAAATTTGGAGTTATTCCTCAGAGGATTAAAGGATCAAATAAAATATGAGGTATGCATGTTTCGTCCAAATTCTATATCCCAATCAATGATTATGGCAAGGCGGGTAGAGGAAAAATTATGATTAATAAGGAAAGGTTTTGTAAACATAAGAGATAAAACCACTCCTACACATTCACTCCCTCAACCTACTAGATTGACACCACAACAAATTGAGAATAAAGAGAAAAAGGGTTATGGTTTAATTGTGAGAAAAAATATAGGTGAGGACATAAATGTACTAAAAATAAATTATTCTATATTGAAGGGTCAAGTGAGGAAGAAGAGGAGGAGGAACAAATATTAGAGGGTGACAATGAGTTAGATGAGGAATCAAGAGATACCCAATCATTTCTTGTCATGTACTTGCTAGAGTTAGTGCTCCACAAACTCTCAAGGTGGTAGGGTTCTTAAAGAAAGAGAGTAACTTAATTGATAGACTCAAGAAGCACCCACAACTTCATCAATGAGAAGTTAGCGACTCATTTGAATTATTTTATAATTCTTGCTCCAAAATTTTAGGTTCAAATTACAAATGGGGGTATTGTCAGTTGTTCCAAAAAATGATATAGCATTAAATTAACCATGGGAGAATATCAATTTAATTTTCTAATATTTTCTATTCTCATGGGAGAAGTAGATATTGTGTTGGGAATAGAGTGGCTCGCAACATTAGGGACAATTGAGATGAACTTCCAACATCTATTCACAAGATTTCATTCAGAGGGAAGGATAGTTGAACTAAGAGGGTTGCACGCAAAGTCCCCATAAATAGTAAGCTCTCGTCAAATGCAAAAGATGCTTAAAAAAGGGGCTAATGGATTTGTGGCACAATTATTTTTATTAGCATCATATCAGCCAAATGTTCCTATCTAGCTAGATCTACAAGTAATTATAGATCATCACTTAATGGTTTTTAGAGATATGCCTAAAATATTACCTCTAAAAAGGGACTAGGATCATGCCATTTAGCTAGTACTAGAGAGCCAACCACCCATCATCATGCCTTACAAGTGCCCATAAATACAAAAAAAACATTTAGAAGATAGTTCATGAGATGCTAGAGGCAAGTATTATAAGGCATAGCCAAAGTGCCTACTCCTCTCCCATTGTGATGGTGCGTAAGAAGGATGACACTTGGCACATGTGTCTAGACTATAGAGAGCTCAACAAGTACAACATCAAATATAAGTTCCTATTCCAGTCATTGATGATTTACTAGATTAATTAAATGGAGCTATATTTTTTTTACAAAACTAGATATTAGATCAGGTTATCACCAAATTTGAATTAAGGAAGAGGATATTCCTAAGACAACATTTAGGACTCATGAGGGTCATTACGAGTTTCTAGTGATGCCATTTGGTCTTTCTAATGCTCCATCTACATTTCAAATTTTTATGAATGCCATCTTTATGCCATTTTTTAGGAAGTTTATATTAGTGTTCTTTGATGATATATTGATTTATAGAAAGATTTGGGAAGAAGATTTGCATCATGTAGATCAAGCATTATATGTTCTCAAACAACACTAGCTTTATGCTTAACCTTCCAAGTGTGCTTTTGGTCCCAAAGAGGTGGAGTACTTGGGTCACATAGTGTCACATGAAGGAGTAAAGGTTGATCCTAACAAAATCAAGGCTATGATAGAGTGTCCTATTCCTAAAACCACTAAAAACTTAGGGGTTTCCTTGGACTCACTGTATATTATAGAATATTTGTGAAGAAATATGGCTACATAGTAGCATCATTTACAACTCTTTTGAAGAAAGATGATTTTGAATTAAATGAGTTAGCTAATACAACATTTGTGAGATTGAAGGACATGTGTATCACTCCAGTTCTAGACACTCTAGACTTCACCATAGATTGTATTATGGAGTGTGATGCTTCAATAAATAGTATAGGAGAAATTGTCATGTAGGAAGGAAAGCCCATTGCTTTTGAAAGTTGTCAGTTGAAGGGTAAGAATCAAGTCAAGCCCATTTATGAGAAGGAAATGCTAGCTATTCTTCATGCAGTGAAACAATGGAGGCCATTTCTGAAGGGTAGACACTTCAAAGTCAAGACAGATCATGAAAACCTCAAATATTTTTTGGAGCAATGGTTATCATCAAGAGAAAATAGTGGTTGATGCCCTATCTAGAAAGAATGAGAAGGATGAGGCATTATTGTATGCCATTTCAATAGTACAAGTACATTGGATGTAAGAAGCCAAATTAGAGTGGTAGAATGATGTGGCTACAAGAAATATCATTCAATAATTGCAAACTAATCCTAGCAGTTCAGATAATTTTTGTTAGAAGGGAGACTATTTGTGGTACAAACAGAGATTGTACCTATGCAAAAATTCCATCCTAAAACACAATATTATCAAAGAGCTCCATGGTTCTCTAGTTGGGATCACTTAGGATTTTTGAACATATATCATCGAATCAAGTAGGATTTCTTTTTGGAAGGGCTTAAGTGTGATGTTCAAAAATTTGTGGCAAAATGTTTTATATGTCAAAAAAATAAAGGGGAGACGGTTAGGACACCTGGTCTCTTTCGGCCCTTAGTTATCCATAGCTAGTGGTGGGAAGAGGCCTCCATGATTTTCATCATAGGCCTCCCAAGATCTAAAGGTAAGAGTGTCATATTGGTATTTGTGGATTGCCTCACCAAATATGCCCATTTTATTGCATTATCCCATTCTTTTACAACAAGTACAATGGCAAAAGCATTTATGGAGAATATACAAAAGTTACATGGTACCCCAAGGGTTATTATCAATGATCATGATCATATCTTTACTAGTAACTTTTGGACATATTTATTCTCTTGTTTGGGTACTCAATTGGCTCACATCTCTTCATACCATCCTCAGTTTGATGGGCAAATAGAGGTTTTCAATAAGTTCTTGGAAGGATATCTTCATTGTTTCACTTGAAATAAGAAGCCTCATTGGGTGGATTGGCTACCACTTGTAGAATGGTGGTACAGTAGTTCCTTCTATACTTCTACAAAAATATCCCCATTATGGCATGATATGGACACCATCCTCCATCCATCACATCAGCATTGAAGGTGACACCAAAAATCTAGTTAGTGGAGGATCACATGAATCATCAACAAGAGATACTTTTAGGACTCAAGGAGAATTTGGCCATGGTACAAAATAGAATGAAACAATAAGAAACCAACATTGTAGTGAAAGGAGTTTTGAGGTTGTTGATTGGGTTTTCTTGAGATTACAACCCTATAAGCAAATGCCACTGAAGCAACAAATAAAGAGGAATAAGTTGTCACCAAAATATTATGGTCCATACCAGATTGTACAGAAGATTGACAGTGTAGCCTACAAGCTTGAGTTACCACCTACAACAAAGATACATCTATTTTTTCATGTTTCTTGTTTGAAGAAGATGGTTGGTCAAAATATTCCTATACAAACTATGTTATCAGAGCTAGATGAAGAAGGAAGAATCATTTTGGATCTAGAGTTAATTCTCCAAACATGAACAAAGAAGTTGCAGACTAGGACAATCACCAAGTACCTCATTCAGTGGAAAAATTTACCAGTTGAATATGCCACATGGAAAGATGAAGATTTTGTGCAGAAACATCCATAGTTGATCAATATTAAGGATGTAATGCTTCCTTGAAGAGGGGGTCATGCTATGCCCTTAATCTTACATTGGTATAGGGTTATGAGTAGTCAGATTGTGGCTACCTTAAATCTTAATAAAGTTATATAATCATTAATATAGACTTATATAGTTATTTAGGTCAGCCTAGGTGATATATTTTGGTATTTAAGTCAGCCTAGGTGATATTCAAAGCTTGAGTATGGTATTTATAGGAGGTAGAGATTAGTCATTATCATCATATTACGTGTTGTGTTATTCATTTGAGACTTTTGAAGGTCTCCCCCTCAAAGCATGACATATTATTAAGTATTTACAACACATTTCCTATTATATTTTTCCAATGTGCAAGTTATTTCATTACACATACACATATATAGTTTTTAATTTTTAATTTTGTGATATAAAACACTTATATATGTCAATTTGAAGAATCTCATCCTCATCAAATCTTTAGTAATGTCATGTATAGTAATGCTTGCTTTTGCTACCTAGAATGAAATAAATCAATTCTATCCATGATAATTATAGTAGGCTTGGTAGAGTAGTTATGACTAAGATAACTGGTAGTCAGTTATATTAATGTCGATATAGTTGATGGGCTTTAGAAGAATTGTCAATGGTTGTTTCACTAACCAGTTGAACAAAAAAATTAAATAAAATAAATTCATTTGGTGCACAATGAATAAATGATGAATATAATACCATTGAAATTCTTCATGCTATGTTTTTTAAAAAGGGGGTAAAAACTTTATTGAACTAGAAAATTAGAATACAACAAGAGAGTACAACAAACCCTCCAGGGCACAAAAGTTTGAAATAGAGCAATCAAGAAACTCCCAAGCAACATCTCATATCCTCCATGACAAGATTTACTAGCTCCTAAGAAAGATCCTTTGGAAGGCTTCCCCAGTCTTCCCCAATCCAATTCCCCATCCGCTCAGATGCCCATTTAGCCAAGCCATCAACCACCTTATTCCATTCCCGTGGGATATGGCAAAGGTGATAGAATCCAAACCCCTCCTAGAGATAGGATTTGCTTGACCACCACAGCTAACTGCCAATTCACCTCATCTAATTACCTCCTATTCAATAAATCAATCACAATTTGGGTATTCAACTCACAAATTATCCTTCTCCAACCTACGACACAAGCCCGTTTCAATGCCAAAAGTATAGACAAAGCCTCCATGTAGTTATTGATTTGTTGACCTCTATAAATTGAAAAAAAGAACTCAAGCACCCCGGAGCTATCCTTGCCAATACCACCAACCCCAGCATGCCCAAGGTTGCCTCTGGATGACCCATCAGTGTTAATTTTTAGCACCCCATGAGGAGGGGGATTCCAATGACCATCTCTCTGGACCTTCTCTCTGGTACACTGACCCAACCCAGGCGGAGGGCCATACCTATCACTGTTAGGAAGCCCCAAAGTCCAGACTACACCCATATCTCTAGGATCCATCGAGATGGATAAATCACACTTAGCAGCCAAAGTCTCTTGAAGAACCCTAAAGATTCTCAACCACAACTATCGCACCTGAAGCTTCTTATCCATGAAGATCTGGCAGTTATGTTCCAACCATATATGCCAAAGAATCAAGTTAGGACCAATTTTCCAAGCTATTTGGAGGAAATAAGTCTTAGCTAGAGAGTTCCCCAACCCCATCTAGAATTCATCCAAAGAATAGGCATGTTTGCACGACTGGTTCTAGGTTCCTCACCAGAAGTGCCAAATCATTCTAGCAATGGGCCACTGAAAGAAGAGATGAGAAGTACACTCCTCATTACTGGTGCACATAACACACATAGAGGGGCTCTGAAATCCACACTTCCAAAGATTCTCCCAAGTGAGGTATCTATTATGAACCACCAGCCAAGAGAAGAAATTACACTTAGGCCAAGAGAATTTGCTCCAAACCTATTTCCACCAAGGAACCCACATACGCCCAAAGACTTGCTTGTCCATCTCTTAATAACCAGAGGCAACCGAGAATTTGACTTTTGGGTCATGTCCCCAAGCCAGAACATCCCTCCTCAGAAGAGAGCTACAAACCCTTCCAGCCAGAATATTGGCCAACTCCTAACACTCCTCCATCAATCCCCCCAGAGGCCACTCATGTGGATCCTTCTACTTGTACTCGGTAGCCTGACCCAGAGCCTATGAGGACTTAAAATCCACCATTCTACAGCATCCAGCATTAAGGAAATTCCTACATAAATCCTGCAAATGAGGGTGGGTTGACAAGATAGGAGGATGGTCGTCCCAAGAATCATACCAGAAAAGAGCATCTGATCCACTGTCGCAGATCCAAAAAATTCCTTGTTTAACCAGCTTGGCACCTCTTTTAAGGGTGCCCCAAATCATAGATCCCTTCCACATAAGGTTGAATCAAGGCACATCAGAATTCTTCACATCCCCAAGATATTTTAAGGTGAGGATTCTGGCCCATATTTAATGTTGGTGGGAGCACCATCACTAGTACAGCTTAGCTGCCAAATCCTGCCCATTCAAATCAACCCATCGCAACCCAAGCCCATCTTCCTGCTTTAGCCTATAAACAATATCCCACTTAACCAAGCTCCACTTCCGCAAGAGGAGGTTTCCAGACCAAATAAATTATCGTGAGAGACTCTTGAAATCTTTGATAAAGCTAGAAGGAGCAGACTTGACATAAAGCACTTATACAAAGGAAGAGCATGAATCACAGACTTCAAAAGAGTCACTCACCTGACAGTAGACAACCATCTGCAAGTCTAGTGGCTAACCTTTTTGCAGAACTTATCAATAAAATCCTACCAAAATACCCTGGGGAGTGAATGGACAACAATAGAATACCAAGATAGACAAAGGGAAGTAAGCCAATCTAGAATTTGAGAATTCTAGCAATTTTCCTTTGGATAGGCTTCGAAGTATTGAAGAAATAAATGAAGGATTTTCCATCATTAATACTTTGTCCAGAAGCTGCCAAATAAATATCCAGGGCCTTCCTCAAGTTAATAGCGTCATCAACTTTGGCCATGCCCATCAGAGCAGTGCAATCTGAAAATTATAGATGGGTTTGGGGGGGTGGATTATTACCCCAACTCCAACCCTGAACATTACGAAGCTCCACACAAGATTTAATAAATCTCCCAAGACCCTCAATCATTAAAATAAATAAGTAGGGGGACAGGGGATCACCTTGTTGAAGGCCCCTAGATGCTCTAAAAAGCTCAGAAGGCTCACCATTGACAAGCACAGAGAAGGAAGAAGAGGTGACACAACCCATTACCCACTCAGTCAAAGCGTTGCCAAACCCAAAAGCCCTTAGGATCTTTGATAGGAATGCCCATTTGACACAATCGTAAGCTTTGGTCATATCCAACTTAATAAACATAGCCTTCTCTCTAGAGGACTCCATGGAATGAACAGTTTTAGCCGCAATAACAACCCCATCAAGAATCTGCGTGCCAGCTACACATCGACCCTGCTCCTCAAAAAAATTAACGTTCTTAACTATGGATTTAGTCGTCCTACAATCAACTTTATAATTATTTTGTACACCACATTACAAAGGGTGATTGGTCTGAAGAGATCCAAAGAGTTAGCCCTGTCCCATTTTGGGATAAGAGCAAGAAACATGGCATTCATGGCTCTTAGCATTTGCTTATTTTGTTGAGATTCCTGAACAACCTTGAGGAGATCATGCTTTATAACCTCCCAAAACTTCTGGAAGAACTCAACAGGAAATCCATCAAGCCCTGGTCCTTTTTCCTTCTTCATTTGAAACACAATATTCTCTAGCTCCTTTAAGGAGATCAGTTTGAGAAAAGAGTCATTCATTTTGTCGATCACCAAAGACAAGATACAGTCCAAGATTAAAGCTTCCTCCTCAATGGCAGGAGGGGAGTCCTCAGAAAATAAAGCAGAGAAGAACTGAACAGACTCTTTCACAATTTCATCGAATGAAGACAATAGGACACCCTCAGAAGACCTAAGAGAAGAGATGATATTACCCTGCCTTCTATCCTTAACAAAGTTGTGAAAAAAATGAAGTGTTCTTATCACCTTCCTAGAGCCAGTCAATGCGGGACTTATGCTTCTAGAAAATTCTGCCCATTGTTCCCATTCCTCCACTTTCATCATAGCCGCAACTTCCATCTTAGTAATAGCCTCAGTTGTCCCGAATCTTCCGAGTAATGGAGTCCAAGTGAGCTTGAGTAGCCTTTTTGGCCTGAAAGACATTACCAAAATGGTGTCTATTCCAATGTTGCAACATATATCTGACATATTACAACCTCTTGGAGAAAGAATACATTGCAGTGCCATGAGCCGACTTCCCCATCCACCACCAACTAGGAACTAGATCATGAAGAGACAAATCCCGGAGCCACATGAGCTGAAATCTGAAAGATAGTTTTTTAGAATATCTAGAAAAGCATGTGGAAAATTTGATTGGCTAGTGATCTAATCCCCGCCAATCCAAAATCTCAGAGCTAGTCCTCCACCTGTCACTAACCCAAAAGCTAGACACCAAGAACCTGTTCAACCTTTCTGAAATAGCGGCTTCCCCACTTCTCCTATTGTTCCAAGTAAACATTCCATTAGAGGGTTTGATGCCTACCAAGTTTGAGAGAGAAACATTGTCCCTTAGGAGTTCCAAGGAGGGACCCAGACGAGCCATACCACCCCTCTTCTCTGTTGGGATAAGGTACCATTAACCTTGTAAATCCCAATATTGTATTTATTCCATTTATTATTTGTAATTTGTAATTACCCATAAGGGATGTATAAGTTTCACCGGCAGTGGTAAAAATTATTTACTGTCCAAGGTAATTATGGAGTTACTGCATGGTAAGTCCCAGAGTTACTGGCGGTAGTTACAGGATGTTATTTACTATGGTAAATGGTAATTGGTCAAAGTGGGGTGCACATGTGGAGGAATAATCTATTTTTAGTGTTATGATGCACGTCATAGATGCTGTAAGAGGGTGTAAGAGATTCTATGACAACTGTAAGTTGTCATAAGAATCTATGACACTTATAATGGCATATGACGCATCATAAGATGATGTAAGTGGCTATTTTTGGCCCCAAGGCGTTCAAGCTTGCATGGGCACATTTTTCCAAGTGTAGGATGCATGTATGACAGCATTATTACCCTGTAAGAGCCTATTCTTGGCCATGGACACCCAAGGTTGAATTGTTGACTCTTGACAAGTGTTATGAACTTGTAAGAAGTCATTTAATGTCTTGAGGTTGTGTAAATTCTATATAAACCATATCATAGTAGATGAGAGATATATAATAATTTACAGGTACCCAGGTTCTGCCAAAGTGAAGGTTGGAGGACAGAGGAAGTGAATGTATTTGTAATCTCCTTTTGTGAAGATAATACAACTTGACCTCTTTTCTTGGTGGAGTGTTTTACCCAAAAGGGTTTTCTCCACGTTAAACACTTGTGTTATGTGCTTCATTCTACTTCTGGTATATTTCTGTATTGTGGGTTTATGTTTTGTTACAATCTCTATTGTTAATAGCATACAGTTAAAGATTGCTAAAATTTATCTCGAATTAGATTTCCATTAAAGTAGTTTTTCTTTCATTTCTAACATTTGGTATCAGAGCCTGGCCAACTTTGACTCTTGGGTGGTAGTGTGGAAGCTATAGCTGCAGTGGGAGATTTGGTTGTGTTTGTTTTGTAGATCTTGTGTTGTTATTATGGTTGCATCCACCGTTGCATCAACCTCTCGACTGGACATTGAGAAGTTCAACGGAACAGAGTATGAGTTGTGGAAGCTGAAAATGGAAGATTTGTTGGAAGAAAAAAACCAATCGTTGGCTATTCAAAAAGAGAAGAAACCCGATGATGTCTCTCAAGATGAGTGGGATAGATTGGATAAGAAGGCACAGGGAACCATCCGGTTGTGTCTTTCAGACTCTGTCTTGTTGAATGTTGCAAAGGAAGAGACCGTACACAAGTTGTGGAATTGATTGGGTGAGATCTACCAAGCCAAAAGTATGGTAAATAAACTTTATTTAAAAAGAAAATTATTTTCCATGAAAATGCGAGAAGGTGAATCAGTTGCAGAGCATTTAAATTCTTTTAATTTGTTGTTGAGTCAGCTTGATTCAGTAGATGTTGAGGTTAGTGAGGAAGATAAATGTATCTTACTTCTTTGTTCTTTACCTGAGTCTTGGGAGAATGTTATCCTTGCTATCACTACTAACCTCGCAGATCCAAAGTTGGATGCTCTTGTTTCAGTGCTACTACCACAAGAATTAAGGAAGAAGAGTTTGGATAGTTTAGGGGACGCTCTCAGTGTCAGGGGAAGGTCTAAGGAAAGGGAACCTAAAGGAGATCAGAAAGGGGCTAAGGACAAGTCTAAGGGCCGGTCTAAGACTCCTGGTAAAAAGAACAGAGTTAAGTGTTGGAATTGCGGTAAAAAGGGACATGTAAAGAAGGAGTGCAGAAATCCCAAGAAACAGTGGGAGAGTGCTTCAAATAAGTCCTCGGATGCAAGTGAAGAAGTTTTAGATTCTACATGTAGTCTTGTTTCTAATGATCACTGGTTGGTTGACTCAGGATGCTCGTTTCATATGACCGTGCATAAGGAATGGTTCTCCACATATGAAGAATATGATGGAGCTAATATCTACCTTGGTGACAACTCTACATATCCGATTGTCAGGAAAGTAAAGATTGGTGAGAGGGAACTTGGTGGTAGCGAAAGGGAAGAGATTCAGGAACTTGTTTAAGCTTGAAGCCACTACAGTTTGTAATGCCTCCTATGTATTTGAGGCTACTACTGAAAATACATGTATGTTGTGGCACCATAGATTGGGCCACACAAGTAATAATGTACTCAAAACTATTAAGAATAAAGAATTGTTGGATGGTTTCTCTTATTCTCATGAGCACTTTGATTTCTGTGAGCATTGTGTGTTTGGTAAACAAAACAGAAAATCATTTCCTTCAAGAAGAAATAGAGCAAAAAAGAAGTTAGAAATTATTCATATGAATGTGTTTGGACCTGTAGATAATGAATCTATCAGAAAATCTTGTTATTTTGTAACCTTCATTGATGATGTATCCAGATTTACATGGATTTATTTTATGAAGTATAAATATGAAGTTTTCATTGAGTTTAAGGAATTCAAAGTCTTAGTAGAGAACCAATTAGGTTTAAAGATAAAAATATTAAGATCTGACAATGGAGGGGAATATTGCTCTAAGGAATTTGATGAGTTTTGCAAGCATGCATGTATAATCAGACAAAAGACAACTCCGTATACACCACAACAGAATGGTGTTGTAGAAAGGATGAACCAAACAATTATGGAAAGAGCCAAAAGTATGCTTAGTGATGCACAGTTGGATAAATGCTTTTGGGTAGAGGCTATGTACTGCTTGCTACTTGATAAACAGATCTCCTTGTAAGACTCTTGATTCAACACCTTATGAAGTGTGGATAAGTAAGAAACCTTCTGTTTCACATTTAAGGGTTTTTGGCTATGAGGATTTTGTTCATGTGCCTAAGGAAAAGTGATCTAAGTTGGATCCAAAGGCTAAAATGTGTACATTCATTAGATATGGTGATAACGTCAAAGGTTATAAGCTTTAGAATCCACTAACCTGCAAGATTATCTTTTCTAAAGATGTTATTTTCAGGGAACTTAGAGCTATTTCTAAACCTAAACAGCCAAAAGAAAAAGAAGAAAAGGTAAAGAAGGTGCACTTTGATTTAGAGTAACAAGATGCACATTAGGAAGAACAGAATGATGGATTGGGGGGTGAAGAAGAAGAAGAAGATTCAAGTAGTTCTGATGAAGATGAGTTTATTGTTATAGAAGACGTTGGTGCAGATGATCATGCAGAAGAATGAGTAGAGTCTCTTACTCCACCCTTGAGGAGATCCACAAGACAACATAATATAGTTGACAGGTATAGCCCACCAGATTTCCATTGTGTATATGCTTTATTGAGTACTAACAATGAACCTAGATTGTACAAGGAAGCTATTTCTGTAGATGATAGTGAGTCTTGGTAGTTAGCCATGCAGGAGATGATGGCTTTAGACTATTGTAACACCTGGGATCTTGTTCATTTTCCCAAAGGAAGAAAGGCCATAGGATGTAAGTGTTGCAAGTATGGGCCTAACTGGTGTTGTCATTGATGTCAACATACTCCTGTTGAATTGATGATAAGGATTGGATGAATTGTATGCTGAGGATATTGAGAAAATTAGTTCTATCAAGAATAGAGAAGAATAGTGAAGACGGTAAGGTAAAGATCCTAGCTAAGATGAAGATCAAAGGATGCGCATCAAAGTGCTTGTAGATATGTGTCTTAAGATGATCTAGTAAATATTTGAGAGGTCCGCATGAAGATGTGAAGAAGTTATGGCCACTTGAGTAAAACTGGTTCTGGCAGATGTTCAGAGGTGATAGAGTGACACAAATAGGTCCGGTGAGATCTGGAAATGCAATATCTTGTTCTGTGGATTTGGTGGAGTGTTTAGGAAGTCAATGTGAATTGACAACTCAATTGGTTTGTGGTATGGAGGTCCGCAAGCATCTATTCCAATATGACAGTGATGACAGACTATGTTCTTGAGGTTCCAGATGAAGGAGAAAAAGATTTTAGTAAGCAGAAGTAGTTTGGATGTTCTTGGTGATTCAAGCAAGTTTCTGGAGGTCTTTGGATTGTGTCCAGTTTGTGTTGGTGGTCCACATTGAAGATTGAGCTCGTAATTAAAGAATTACTTCCGGATGATGATGTTCTTCCTATGTCTGGCTGACCGGATGAGTTACACATCTTGCGGATGATCTTGAAGATGTTTTGTGAAGCATGGCATGTTCCTAAAAGAAGATTGAAGTCCCAGATCTATGTGGCTGATAGTGTGATGATCCACATGAAGTCTTTTGTAATTAGTAAAGTTGTATTTGCTCTGTAAAGTGTGTTGACTTGGATGATTATCCCTAAGTCGATGTCTTGTATAAATAAGAAGTTGTGAAGTCATTTCAAAAGCATCTTGGCAGAGATGAGTGTGTGGTAGAGAGGAGCAGAGCGAAAGGCAGAGCAGAAGTATTGAGCTTAAATGGAACTGACTCAAGCATGGTGAAGATGCTATTCTTTAGTTCAAGTATGTAATATTTATCATTTTGTAGACAGTGTGTCTCCTGTAGGCAGTGTGCCTCTTGTGAGCAGTGTGCTCGGGCAGTGAGCCCTAATTGGCATGTGCCATTTTGTTCTTCTTATTCTTTTAACAGAGAATACAATCTTGGGTTAGTCACCCCATGGTTTTTCCCTTAACCAGGTTTTCCATGTTAAAATCTTGGTGTCATATGTGTTAATGTGTTTCAGCTCTTGAATTGTTGCATTATTTTTCCATGATTTATTATTATTATGTTGCTGAATTACAAAGGGGATTTAAGTGATTAATAGGAAGAAAGTTTTGAGACAACTAATTCACCCCCCTCTCAGTTGTCTATCTTGAATCTAATAATTGGTATCAGAGCTAAGTTCCTCTAAAAGGAGCTTAACTGCTTGAGGAAATCCAGGATGTCTTCCTACAAAAAGGATAGTCCAAGGTTTGACGAAACCAATTTCACTCTTTGAAAAAGCCACATGGAATGTCACTTGGAATGTATGGGAATGCAATATTGGATCATAACTTCAAAGAAGTATGTTCCTCCACAGAATGGTCCAAGAACCCTAGATGAAATCAGAGATGCTAAAAATAATCTTCGGGCTAAAGAAGCTCTACTAAGTGCCTTATCTGATTCAGAGCTGACAAATGTTATAGATCTAACAACTGCATATGAGATTTGGGAAAAACTGGAACTTCTACATGAAGGAGACAAGTATGTTAAATGTGCCAAGCTACAGAGTCTAAAAGGAAAATTTGAAAACCTAAAGATGAGAGAAAATGAAAATATCATTACATTTATGCCAAGAGTAAATGAGCTTGTTTGTGGCATTAGATGTGCTGGTGGAATCTTGGATGAAGATGAGATTGTTGCCAAAGTTCTCAGATCCCTACCTGCTTCTTACAAATACAAGGTTGCTACCATTGAAGAATTCAGATCTTTTTCAAATATCACAAGAGATCAATTGGTTGGAAAATTAGCTGCATTTGAATTGAACGAGTTTGGAGATGCACCCCCCAAGATTGAATCTGCATTCAAAACTAGTGCCTCTGTAAAAGGAAAACAAAAGTTTGATCCAGGAGAGAACTCTTCAAAGAAACTATCATGGTATGAAAAAGAAAGAAAAGATCTGGAAGAAGATGAAGCAAAAGCTGCTCAACTAGAAGCCCTTATTGCAAAAAGACTGCCAAGAGGATCTGGTAAGTATGAAGGAAAACTGCCCTTCAAATGTTTCAACTGCAATAAGATTGGTCATTTTGCCTCAAGGTGTCCAGAAAGATTTTCAAGAGCAAATCCAAACAGATCAAGATTCCAAAAGAAATGTTACTATGTTCATTAAGATGATGATGAAGGAGTAACAGATAATGAATCAGAGACAGGAAACAAATTCGGAAGTGATTGGGTGTTTATTGCCATCAAGAAAGAACATCCAATGCCCTCTGAATTTGTCAATCATAAAGTGATAGAAAGAGCTCTGGCTGCCCAAGTTGAAGAAAAGGATGATCGGGTCATTGACAGTGGATGCTCCCACCATATGACAGGTGATAAAAATAAGTTCATAGATTTGGAAAGATATGAAGGAGGAGTTGTAAAATTTGGTGATAATTCTGCTGGTAGAATCAGAGGTAGAGGAACCATTTCTTTTGATGGAAAGAACAAAACTAGTAATGTATTATATGTTGAAGGTCTGAAGCACAATCTTCTCAGTGTTGGATAGTTGGTGGATAAAGGCCATAATCTCCAATTCAAAAATAGAAAATGTAAGATCTTTGAAAGTTTCAGAATAGAGATTGCATCCAGTACTCAAACAAAAGGTAATATCTTCCACTTGGTTGGTACTGGTAAAAGTTGTTTATTTGTTCAAATTGATCAAAGTTGGTTATGGCATAGGAGAATGTGTCATGTGAATTTTGACAATATCATCAAGATAATTAACACTCAAGCTGTAAGAGATCTTCCAAGACTGGTGAAACCTACTAATAGTTTGTGCAAAGAATGTTAGTTGGGTAAGCAGAGTAGAGTCACATTCAAAAGTAAGGAACAATCTTCTACCAGACTGTTGGACTTGGTACATACTGATCTATGTGGTCTGGCAAGAATCAAGAGTTTGCAAGGTGATAGATACTTCATGTTATTAATTGATGACCACTTCCGGATGATGTGAGTGACTTTTCTGAAAGAGAAATTTGAGGCTCTTGAGAAATTCAAAATATTCAAGGCTATGGTAGAAAATGAAACTAGATTAAACATAAAATGTCTGAGGTCTGATAGAGGTGGAGAATTCACATTCGGTGAGTTCATAGAATTTTGTGAGAAACATGGGATAAAAAGACAGTTGTCTGCTCCAAGGACTCCACAGCAGAATGGAGTAGTGGAGAGAAAGAATCAGACCATCTAGGAAGCATCTAGAACTATGATGATGGAAGCAAATGTTCCTCAGATCTACTCGAGAGTTGTAAGCACTGCTGTCTATACTCTTAATCAAGTATAAATCAGAATCCATACTGGTAAGACCCCTTATGAACTCTGGTTTTGCATCACTCCCACTGTGAAGTATTTCAGAGTCTTTGGTAGCAAATGTTATATTAAAAGAGATGAAGACCTTGGCAAATTTGATGCTAGAAGTGATGAAAGAATATTCTTGGGTTATTCTACTCAAAGCAAAGCATACCGGTGTTATAACAAGAGACTGAGAAAGATTATAGAAAGTACAAATGTGAAGGTTGATGAAGGTATTGAAAAATCCTCAAGGTTTTATGAATATGATGAAGATGATCAAAATGATGTTTTAGTCCAAGAAGTCCAAGCCCCTTCTGAAATTTAGATCCAGACTGATCCAGATAATCAGGAAGAAAAGATAAGTTTGAATGAACCTGTTCAAAAAATAGAAGTGCAAGGAAGTCACAAAATTCCCAAGTATGTAAGACTAAATCACTCTGAAGATCAGATCATAGGTGATAAAAGCAAATGTGTTCAAACAAGAAGAAAGATTGCTCAAGACTCAGAAGAGTATTGTCTGATTTCAAAGATTGAACCAAAGACAGTGAATGAAGCACACAATGATGAAAGCTAGACTAAAGCAATGGAGGAAGAGTTGATGCAAATTGAGAAAAATCACACCTGGGATCTTGTTCCCAGACCTAAAAACAAGAATGTGATTGGAACTAAATGGGTCTTCCGGAATAAACTGAATGAAGATGGTGAAGTAGTCAGAAATAAAGCTAGATTGGTCTGCAAGGGTTACTCTCAAGTAGGAGTTGATTTTGAAGAAACTTTTTCTTCGGTGGCAAGAATTGAAGCAGTCAGATTATTTCTTGCCTTTGCTGCCTTCAAGGACTTCAAAGTATAACAGATGGATGTCAAGTCTACCTTCTTGAATGGTGACTCGGAAGAAGTATACATTGAGAAATTGGATGGATTTCAATTGTCTGATCATGGTGATATGGTCTGCAAGTTGAAGAAAGCACTGTATGGACTCAAACAAGCTACAAGAGCTTGGTATGAAAGACTAGATAAGCATCTTTTGAAGATTGGTTTCAACAAAGATACTGCTGACAGTAATTTGTACTTCAAAATTGATCATGAAAATAACTTGATTGTTGAAGTGTTTGTTGATGATATCATTTTTGGAGGAAGAGATAGTATGTGCAAAACTTTTGCAAATCAAATGAAAAGTGAATTTGAGATGTCCATGTTTGGGGAAATGAACTTCTTCTTGGGTCTACAAATCATTCAAACAAAGAAAGGAATCTTCATTTCACAGACCAAATATGTGAAAAAATTGTTGAAGAAATTAGGGATAGAAGACTCAAAACCAATGAGTACTCTCATGGCAACCAGATGTAAATTGAGCAAAGATGATGACTCTCCTAGGGCTGATCAGAAAATGTACAAGTCAATGATTGGAGGATTATTGTATCTCACTCAAACTAGACCTGACATTATGAATGTTGTTGGTCTTGTTGCTAGATTCCAAACTGATCCTAGAGAATCTCATGTCATGGCAATCAAGAGGATTCTTAGATATCTAAAAGGGACAATTGAGTATGGTTTATGGTATCCTAGAGATCATGATTTCTCTCTTCATGCATATACAGATGCGGATTAGGTAGGAGATGTGGATGACTGGAAGAGTACCAGTGGTGGAGCATTCTTTTTGGGGAAAAGATAGGTTTCTTGGCTGAGCAAGAAACAAGAGGTAATATCTCTGTCCACTGCAAAAGAAGAATATATTGCAGCAGCAGGTAGTTGCACTCAAGTATTGTGGATGAAGTAAATGCTAAGAGACATCAGAGTGCAATATGAGGAACCTATGAAATCTTCTATGACAATTAAAGTGCAATAAATATATCAAAAAATCTGGTGTTGCATTCAAAGACAAAACATATATCCATCAAGTTTCATTTTCTGAGAGAGCAGGTGAACAAGAATGAAGTTAGATTGGAGTTTGTGCCCTCCAAGGATCAGATTGCAGATATTTTTACTAAACCTCTACATAAGGACTCTTTTGAGTATCTCAGGGAGAAGTTAGGGGTTATTACCCCTCCGGTTCTGAATTAAGGTGCACTGATGTGCATCAGTCTGGTGGATCTCACAGTCATATCTTGTGGTTCGGATTGATGATGGGAAGATGCTACTCAGGGGGAGCAGCTGGTATGATTCTGAAGTGATGCAAGTATGTGCCCTTTGCCATTGATGTCAAAGGGGGAGAGAAGACATGTGAAAAACAAAAATGGTTGTTGATCAAAAGGGGAGTAGTAAAGGAAGAGAAGACATGTGAATGGTTGTTGTTGATAGGGGGAGTTATGTCAGTCAGTGAGGAGTTCTTGTCTTGATGGTTAAAATAATTTTTCACATCATATGTTGCCATCAATGACAAAGGGGGAGATTGTTCCAGTGTTTTCATTGATGTCAACATACTCATGTTGCATTGATGATAAGGATTGGATGAGTTGTATGCTGAGGATATTGAGAAAATTAGTCCTATCAGGAACAGAGAAGAACAGTGAAGACAGTAAGGTAAAGATCCCAGCTAAGATGAAGATCAGAGGATGCGCATCAAAGGGTTTGCAGATATATGTCTTAAGATAATCCAAGAAAGATTTGAGAGGTCCGCATGAAGATCTGAAGAAGTTATGGCCACCTAAGTAAAACCAGTTCTGGCAGATGTTCAGAGGTGACAGAGTGACACAGATAGGTCCGGTGAGATCCGAAAATGCAATATCTTGTTCTGCATATTTGGTGAAGTGTTTAAGAAGTCAATGTGAATTGACAACTCAATTGGTTCGTGGTCTGGAGGTTTGCAAGCATCTATTCCAATATGACAGTGATGACAGACTATGTTCTTGAGGTTCCAGATGAAGGAGAAAAAGATTTTAGTAAGCAGAAGTAGTGTGGATATTCTTGGTGATTTAGGCAAGCTTGTGGAGGTCTTTAGATTGTGTCTAGTTCATGTTAGTGGTCCGCATTGAAGATTGAGCTCGTAATTGAAGAATTACTTCTGGATGATGATGTTCTTCTTAAGTCTGGCCGACCGGATGAGTTACACATCCTGCGGATGATCTTGAAGATGTTTTGTGAAGCATGGCATGTTCCTAAAAGAAGATTGAAGTCCCAGATCTGTGTGGCTGATAATGTGATGATCCGCATGAAGTATTTTGTAATTAGTCAAGTTATATTTGCTCTGTAAAGTGTGCCGACTTGGATGATTATCCCTAAGTCGATGTCTTGTATAAATAAGAAGTTGTGAAGTCATTTCAAAAGCATCTTGAAGGAGATGAGTGTGTGGTAGAGAGGAGCAGAGCGAAAGGCAGAGCAGAAGTATTGAGCTTAAATGGAACTGACTCAAGCATGGTGAAGATGCTATTCTTCAGTTCAAGTATGTAATATTTATCATTCTGTAGACAGTGTGTGTCCTGTAGGCAATGGGCCTCTTGTGAGCAGTGTGCTTGGGAAGTGAGCCCTAATTGGCATGTGCCATTTTGTTCTTATTCTTTTAATAGAGAATACAATCTTGGGTTAGTCACCCCATGGTTTTTCCCTTAACCGGGTTTTCCACGTTAAAATCTTGGTGTCATATGTGTTAATGTGTTTCTGCTCTTGAATTGTTGCATTATGTTTCCATGATTTATTATTATTATGTTGCTGAATTACAAAGAGGATTTAAGTGATTAATAGGAAGAAAGTTTTGAGACAACTGATTCACCCCCCCTCTCAGTTATTTGTCTTGAATCTAACAGTAAGTGGGTCTTCAAGAAGAAGTTTGGAACAGACAGGTCATTGGAGAAGTACAAGGCTAGACTGGTAGCCAAGGGCTACTCCCAGAGAGAGGGAGTTAATTTTAGTGAGATATTCTCTCCTGTTGCTAAATTGACTTCTATTAGATTTCTCTTGTCCATTGCTGCAGCTTATGATTGGGAGATTGAGCAAATGGATGTTAAGACTACGTTCTTGCATGGAGATCTTGAAGAAGAAATTTATATGCAACAGCCTACAGGTTTTGAAGTAAAAGGAAAAGAACATTGGGTGTGCAAGTTAAAGAGGTCTCTTTATGGTCTGAAACAATCCCCCAGAATGTGGTATCAAAAGTTTGACTCATTTGTTTTGAAATTGGGTTTTGTTAGAAGCGAGGAGGATCACTGTGTTTACATTCATTATGTTGTTGATTCTATACTGGTTATTGCTTTGTATGTTGATGACATATTTTTCAGCAATACTAAGGGTATGGTTAGTGAGTTTAAAGCCCAACTTTCAGGTGCATTTGAGATGAAGGATCTTGGTGCTACAGGGTATATTTTGGGAATGGAGATTAGGAGGGACAGAGTTAACAGAAAGCTTTGGCTGTCACAAAGTAAGTATGTGAATACTATTGTGCAGAGGTTTAGTTTGCAGGATTGTAACCCAGTTAGAGTTCCTTTACCCATTGGTACTAAGCTTTCATTAGATATGTGTCCAAAGACTGAGGATGATCTTGAGGATATGTCTAATGTGCCATATGCTAGCGTTGTAGGGAGTTTGATGTATGCAATGGTTTGCACTAGACCAGATATTGCCCAAGCAGTGGGAGTGTTGAGCAGATTTATGTCTAACCCTGGTAGACAACATTGGAACTATGCGAAGAGGATGTTTAAATATCTTGCAAATACTCTTGATCACTGTTTGGTTTATTCTGGTACTGATAGTGCTGATAAATCTTTGGACATATAGGGTTTTGTTGATGTAGATTGGGCAGCAAGTGACTTAGACAGTTGAAGGTCCACTAGTGGCTATGTGTTTACTCTGTTTGGAGGAGCAGTGAGTTGGATGAGTAAGAGGCAACCCACAGTTGCTTTGTCCACCACAGAAGTAGAGTATATGGCTGTGGCGCATGTCTCTAAGGAGGAAATTTGGTTGAGGAGACTGTGTATAGGTATTGGTTTTGATTGCAGGATCATTCAGATTGGTTGTGATAGCCAGAGTGCTATCTGTTTGGCCAAGAATCCCATGTATCATGCTCGGACTAAGCATGTTGATGTTTAGTATCACTTTGTTTGAGAGTTGGTTGCAAATGGAGAAATTAAGTTGAAGAAGATAGACACTCGGGAGAATGTTGCAGATTCATTGACCAAGTCTATGAGCACAGAGAAGTTTGTGTGGTGCAGAGAGGCCATGGGCCTTGTTTCTAGTGCATGGTTATTTTTCATTTGATTTCCTATGGGTTGATTTCTAATGTATAATGTCAAGTGGGAGAATGTTGGGATAAGGTGCCATTAACCTTGTAAATCCCAATATTGTATTTATTCCATTTATTATTTGTAATTTATAATTACCCATAAGGGATGTATAAGTTTCACTGGCAATGGTAAAAATTATTTGCTGTCCACGGTAATTACAGAGTTACTGCATGGTAAGTCCCAAAGTTACTAGCAGTAGTTATGGGATGTTATTTACTATGGTAAATGGTAATTGGTCAAAGTGGGGTGCACATGTGGAGGAACAATCTATTTTTAGTGTTATGACGCACATCATAGATGCTGTAAGAGGGTGTAAGAGATTCTATGACAACTGTAAGTTGTCATAAGAATCTATGACACTTATAATAACATATGACACGTCATAAGATGTTGTAAGTGGCTATTTTTTGGCCCCAAGGTGTTCAAGCTTGCATGGGCACATTTTTCCAAGTGTTGGATGCATGTATGACAACATTTATGACCCCGTAAGAGCCTATTCTTGGCCATCGATGCCCAAGGTTGTATTGTTGACTCTTGACAAGTGTTATGAGCTTATAAGAAGTCATTTAATGTCTTGAGGTTGTGTAAATACTATATAAACCATAGCATAGTAGATGAGAGATATATAACAGTTTATAGGTACCCAGGTTCTGCCGGAGTGAAGGTTGGAGGACAGAGGAAGTGAATGTATTTGTTATCTCCTTTTGTAAAGATAATACAACTTGACCTCTTTTCTTGGTAGAGTTTTTTACCTGAAAGGGTTTTCTCCACGTTAAACACTTGTGTTATGTGCTTCATTCTGCTTCTGGTATATTTTTGTATTGCGGGTTTATGTTTTGTTACAATCTCCATTATTAATAGCACACAGTTAAAGATTGCTAAAATTTATCTCGAATCAGATTTCCATTGAAGTAGTGTTTCTTTCATTTCTAACATTCTCCTCAAGGGAGGAAAAAGCATTGAAATCCCCTGCCATAATCCAAGGGAGAAAAGGATCCAGAGAATGCACATGTCTAACATGGGACCACAATTGGATCTTGCTAAGGAGATCAGTTGGAGCATAGATGTTAGAAAGAAGAATTCTCTCACCCGACTCCAGACTAGAAGCAACTAGAGAAATAGAATACCTACAGGAGAGCCACCACAATGGAATGACTCTACATGGATCCCATAAACAAGCAATCCCACTGGAGCTGCCTTGCACCCCATACACTTGTTGTGCCTTGCACACATGCCCCATTTTACCAAATGGAGACCCCCTTTTTTGATTTGGCTTGGAGTCTCGACCTTTGTTACTTATGATGATGAGAAAGTGAATTTGTGCTTAGAGTGCATGATTTGTTCCAGATTTGAGTACTTTGCATGATTAGAGTCATTTGATGTTTTCATGATTGATTTGGAAGTGTCTTGAGTGGTCTTGTGCTTAAAAGATTGCCATTTGTTGCCTTCTGCATTGAAATTGGGTGTTACTACATTTTGCTCCAAAATCTCATGTCACTAGATATTGCCTTTGAAATTACTTTTGCAGGATGTGTCAAGTTGAAATTCCTAGTTTTTAGGTCTTAGAGTTGCAAAATCATGTCAAATTCCACTAGATTTCACTAAGGGGTCCATATGCTTTCACCCTGATACATGTTCCTGAAGCCCTGATTTGGCTAAGTCTGAGACCCTGAAAATATTTAAAAATGGCTAAGTCTAAAATCTGGTGGAACCACAAAATTCTAGAATCTGCATATGAAATCCTATGGATCTGGAACCTATCTCAAACATCCTAAAAGTATATTTAAAAATATTTAAAGTATAAGAAATTAATTTCTTATACTTCAATATATTTTTAAATATACTTTCACCTTGGCCAATTCAAAATCTAGCGCTAAAAACAACCTCTACTACACTTTGCGCCAAAATCAGCTCCCTCCAACTTTAGTGCTAAAATTTCCTTCCACTCACTTGTGCTAAAATGGCCTTCTACTGACTAAAGTCGCGCAGGGTCGGCACCAAAACTCGCGTAGGTCGGTCATTTCAAAAAACCCCGCAGTGCTAAAAAAGGCCATGTCTGACCTATACAAAAATCACCACCAACCAACTTTGGTCGAACACCTTCAAAACTCACGCTAGGTCCAATGGCACCAAATTCCCCGTCGGTTGCACATAGAACATACTGCGCTAAAAATAGGTATATCCGACCTACACGAAAATCGCTTCCGACCAACTTTTAGTCAGTACCCACTGAAATCCGCGCAAGTCAGTGATGCTCAAAAGTACCACTTTTACATTTTGCGCTAAAATAGGCTCCACTGACCTTGCGCTAAAATCACCTCCGACTGACTTTTAGTCAATGACACCTAAAATCAACAATAAGTTAGTGACCCCCAAAATCGGCACTTTTTGGTATTTTAGGCCTAAAATTGAGTTTTTCAAGGGGTAAATTGATTTTCTTGATGGATTTGATTTGCATATCTAGTTGGCATATCATGATGAACATTTTATCAAGTTTGTGTTGATTTTTAGCACGTTTTACGACAATTAATGCCACTGCACAAAAAGTCCGTGACCCCCAAAAATCTTGCTTTTTGTAGAAAATGCTAGAAAAACATGAAATAAAAGTCTGCAAATGGATTCCAATGACCACAAAAACTTCCTAGATCAATATATTGGTCAAATGGGTACTTGAAAATGGCAAAAAATACAAAAAATCATGTGAAAATCACTAGATTTAAGATGTTGGTTATAAGAAGGTGGCATTGACAATGAGTTGTTTTTTACTGATCCATGATTGCAAATGGGCATGTTTTGATCCAAATTGATGAAAAATGACTTGATAAGATGAAATTGATGCTTTGCATTGTGAATTGTAGGTCTTGAAGGACACATGAGCCAATTGGAGCCATCTTGGAAGGTGAACACACAAGAGGTGCAGTGCTGATCCAGAACTGCAGAATTGACATTCTGTCAACCAAATTGCTACTACAAATGCAAAAGGAAGTTAGTATAATGTCCAAGATGATAAAGATGAGTCTCAGGAGCTAAAAGACATAGAAGATCATGTCAAATCACTGATGTTCCTGCAGATCCAATCCAATGTCCAAGACATGCACATAGTTATCCCAACAGTCCAGTCATGCAATGATGATCCAGCAAGCGTCTAATTAGATATGTCTTCATCGAAGAATGTGCCACATACTCCTCTTGGTCCATTCTGCACTTAGAATCTCATGAATCCACATTAGCTCAAATTTTCAAGTGTCATGTGACTCTATTTTGGCTTTATTAGGCCTTGAAAATTGACTTTTCATCATGTACAACCAAATGGGTATTTATTTTGTCTAGATTCAACGTATTTGTAAGCTGTATTTTGTCTTTTTCCTAAATGACAAATACAAATTTGAAAATGTAACTAACTGATGTATCTCATTAAATACCATGCAATCTGGACCATTGGTGTTGAGTTAATCTCCACCGTCCATTGAAAAACTCAGTATGGTGCCTTGCCTATAAAAGGGCCATCTTTTTCTCTCATTTGTAAGAGAGATTTTGATACCGAATTGTTGACACTGCCATTTGAAGTAATGCAAAGCAAGTTTCTGCAATTATCTTGAGAATTTGTATTTTGTATTGGCTTATTTTGGTTTTCATGGTTCGCTTCTTGCTCTCCCATAGTTAGTTAGTTGTGCTTTATATGTTTATGGTTTGCTGAAAGAATTTGATGAATGCCCTATTCCATACTTTTGGTTATTTGCTGATGGTAGATAGCTGTGTAAAGTTAGTTTGGACTTATTAGTTGTGCTTAGTTCAATTGCATTTCATGAGTTAAATTGCACCATTTATTGGGTATTTAATGAAAAAATGTAATCTAAAAATCTCTAGATTTCCATTGAAGATAGCACCATTTTCTGCAATGCTTAACACCTATTTTAGTTTGGTAACTCAAAAAGCTGGTTAAGTTTCAAAGTATTTGTCTACTTAAAGTAAAATCTATGCATTGTAAATGTCACTTAGGATTCCTCTAAAACCCTATACCTTTTGTATTTTCTTTAAAAACTTTGGTTAGATTAGGAATTTCAGCAGTATTTTACATTGTTTATCAGCTGAAATCTTGAAGGGTTTATATGTATTTTCTATTCCAACTTGAAGATCTATAGATTGCATGTAAGACCCCTTGTAGGCACAGCTAGAACATACCAATTGAGAGATTCCAAGCAAGCTAAGACCTAGTTGTATTATCCTTGGAGTAGTCTTAACTAGGGTAGGATACTTTTCAAGAGAGGTGTGAAACCAGCAATCACACCTGCATTGCTACGTGCTAAAACACACATCAGCAATACTTTCAATAGACAACTTAGTCTCTTGAAGAAAAACCAAATCAGGAGAGTGAACATGAATCAAATCACGAATAGCTTTTTATCTAGGGATGCTATTCATACCCCTTACATTCCAAGAAAGCACAATCGTCACCGAGGTTGGGAGAAATGAGAATCAATGGTCCTCATCGATCTGGGTTCTACCAACATTTCCCCAACTATCTTTACCTTTTCCCGATCCTTCTTTCTGCAGCCTTAAGAGGCTTCTCAGGAGCTCCCTTTTTAGGGGGCTTTTACTGCAGGCCCAAAATAGGAGAAGATGATTTATTTTTACCCAGGTCAGCTACAACTTTCTCGGCAGTGGATCCCAAACCAAGGACAACAGAACCCTTAATAACCTCTATCATCATACTTGCCCCCCTTCACAGGAGCAGAGGGTGGAAGATCGATGTCCATCTGAACCTCTTGATTCCCCAACTGAGTAGCGTTGGAAGAATCAATAGGTTGATTTCCAAGTTGCATCTCAACTAAAGAGCCATCTACCACCTGCATGTCTAAGGGAACACCCTCTTCCTCATCCAAGTCATCTAAGGCATTATAAATCTATTAAAGGTCTCCTCCTCCTGCCTATCTCTGAGAGTTCTCTTTTGGCCTCTACCTCTGTTATGAGACTTAACTAGAACAAAACCCTCCTTATCAGTAACCACCCCTGCAAGGGATTCGTTCCTTTGTCCATCTTCGGGGTAGACTAAGAAGGGACATTATCTAAACCAGAAGCATGGACAACTCTAAGACATTTCTACTAGAGGTGCCCATATTCATGGCATAACCGGCACCAGGAAGGTAATGCCTCGTAGTCCAACTAATGGATCCAAGAAGAGGATCCAATGCTGATTTCTACAAAATCTGGTAACGGATTATTTAAGTCAATTTCAACACATACACAAGCAAAGGAAATTACCTTTTTATTCAGAGTTTGTTGAGAAGGGCCAATAGGTTTTCCAAGGAAAAGAGCCACCATCTACAATATATCACTTCTCTAGCATTCCAGAGGCAAGCGGGGGAGACGCACCCAAACCAAAACCCTATAGGGGAGCTCCTCCACAGAATTAAATCCTGCATGCCAGGGTTTAATAAATAGACCCACTTGCTTGTAGAAGTAAGGCCCACCATCAAAAGCCCTATTCCTATCAGCCACACAAGAAAAATCCACCATGAAGAAATTGTTGGCCGCCACCATTTTATCGATACTTATCACCCTCAGGGTTCCATGTCTTACAAACCCAAGATTCCAGAAAAGGGAGCGACACCCACATCCCCATAAACTTACATATCAACACATGGTTACTATAATACTCCACATCCTCAGCCATTGAATCTGATTAGATCACCAAAATTGGACGATCTTGACATCTCTCCAGGCAATCATTCACCTTTTGCATTTTGAAAACACCATTTTTCGATGAACCCTCACCAGTATTAACCATATTCAGATGAAGCCTATTATCAAAAGGAGAGGAGGCTCGATCCAACCTACCCCCAAACGCATGCATCGCCATGGAGAGAAAAGGTGTTGCCCCACCTACAAGAATAATGAAACAACAAAAAGCAAAGAGAAAGGGCACCAAACAAAGCCCCTTGGGCCCGATCAACATCCCAACACAGCCCCAAAAAATAAAAACTCCCCCCAAATACCCCACACCCAAGCGCACCAGCAAGAGGCAGAAAAGAAGGTCTAAAGAGGCCACGACGGGCATGAAAGCCCTATCGTAGGCCTAGTAGACCCCGGGCCAAAAGACTTGCCAAAGCCATCCCAAATTGAATTTCTTCATGCTATTTAAACAAAGATTCCATTTATATTTGTTGCTCTCAGTGTTAGATTTGGATATGGAAAAAGCCACCCAAAATTAAGAGAGATAAAAGAAAGTACAAAGAAGATTGATATGGAAGAATAATACTATTCTATTCAAGGATGCAATATGAAAAAGAGATCAAGTAATTGATTCATTAATTCATAGAGATGATAGGATGCATACAATCAATAGCCTTATAGTTTCCAAATCTAACAACGCTGAGGAAAAGGCAGAAAACCAAAAAACAAGAGATTACCTCTTAGTTTCTAAATCCAAGAGGATTAGAAAAATAAAATCCCATGAAAGAAGAAAATGATTTGTACATATTTATCCTATCCTACCTAAATAAACTTAATAAGGTGCAATTAAATAATTACACCAACACCCCCTTAAGTGTAACTTAGGAAAAATGTGAAATGTGGAATGTGTCCTGATAACAAGGCCTAATCAGGTACCGATGTAAATAAATAAATATTAGAATATTGCATTTGTAGAAGAATTCAATCAGATTGAGATCAAGTAGAAAGGTCATTGAGTAGATGCTAGGATGTCATAGACCTGTGATTGCAATGATGTAAAGAGGGACTCAATGTATGAAATTCTTAGTCACGTAAGTTTTCACCTTAGACTTGTCAAAATGACTAGTAGATAAGAATATTGTTACGACTTAGAACCATTATGGCATAATTAAGTCGAAGAATTATTTATTATGAAATAAATTGGGAAATAAGTGTGTTGTCTCCATGTCAAGAAAAGAGTGAGTGAACATACGACTATATTTATTAGAAACTTTGGCCAAAGTAATTGCAATGTCACTGCTTGCATTGTTGGTTCACAGTGTTCCAGATAGTTGAACAATTAGACTAGGCAATACATAGCTAGAGCTAGACTAGAGTTGTAAACCCAATTGTATTAGCTAGGACACATCACTAGTTTTCAGATGGCATAATGAATCAGTTGATTCACATTATCTATTACCCTTGTGAAGGGAAAGGCCACTTCCAGGAAGGAAGGCGTGTGGGAGACCGCTGGTCTATGGTTGGAGGAAAAGCACTAGGGTGATGCTCTCTCTTGTAGTTGACTGTCGAAGGCTTGTGAACAATAACATATTGCTTATTTTGTATATGATATTGGTAAAATTATAAGTCGTAAGAAATAGAACCAATGGTTAATTATGGAACTTTGTAGTCGCATGAAAAGCGACCATTCTTCTAGATACATGTATTGTACTTGATATTGCAAGATGTGATATCTTTTGATTATATTTTAAAAAAGAAAATTGTTTGAGTTTTTGCTTAATTATGTTTTAGGATATTTAATATTCCAGATGGGATGTTACACACCTGGTGTCAGGTTCTCCATGATTTTGTATTTTCGTTTCTATATCCCTTTCTGCAAGTTATTTCATTTGTTTCTGTATTTTTCCTGTTTTCTTCTATCATTGTTAGTTTTAGGTAGTCATAGTTAGTTAGTTTTCATTCTAATAGAAACAAAGGGATTTAGTCTAGACATTCTTGTTCTTCTAGATTGGATAGTAGTGAGATATACATCTTCGTTGGCTAGAATCCTAATGTTTAGATAGAAGATCATTCTGATTACAAATAATTTAATTAGAGTTGATTTTCCTATCAAACACTTCTTCAAGTATCTTAATAAAATGGGAGATCTCAAGTGGAAGTGAGAGCAAGTATGGATAAATGTGAACTTGAAGGCCCAAGTAGAAGAGATAAACATTTATTTATGATACCTTAGGGACCATTAAGTGGCCATGTGGATGTCCAAGTTGAACTGACTTGATTTTTGTGCCTTTTCAAAAAGTTGGATTTTGTAAAATGTGCACATCTAATTTAGTAAAAATAATATTTTTTATTTTCAAACTCTTATAATTTGTGGAAGTGGTCCTCTACTACAAGCACATTACTGAGTCACCACTTAGAAATCCACTAAATCCACTTTATTTAGAAACCACATCCACATTAGATGCCAACTATGGAAGACTAAGATCGTTGCCACTTAGAATTCCACATTAAATATTCCAATGGAGATTTGAACTTGGGCCTCCATAATGAGAATCCAATGTTTTAACCCATTAAGCTTAACCCTTTGGACAAGTATATTTTTTTCCAACTGATAGTTCTTTTAACATATTTAACTAGGGACCTAAATGTGTGACATGATAATTTTTATGAATCATCACCATCGTTACCTTCTTCTGGAGGTGATGGAATATCATTATCATCTTCTGGAGGTGGTGGAGACGGTGGCGTTGGAGAGGGTGATGCTGAAAAAGGTGGTGTTGGGCATGGAGATAAGGATTGTGAGGGTGGAGCTGGGGATAAAGTTGGTTTTGCAGGTGATAGGAAAGATACGTGATGAGATGGGAGAGCAGGAGATCTGTGCACTGGAGTGGTAAAAGCATTGCACTTAAATGAAGAACAAGCAATGGGACGAGAAAGGAATGAAGCACATTGCCTGAAAGAACGTTGGGAAGGCCTACCAGGAATGCAGTTGGACCGGCCATTGAAGACAACTCCTCTAGACGGCAGAGCCAGGCAATTGGTGGCCTCCCCTGTCAAGAAGTTGTAGGAATATGTGAAGTTGATCAAGTTGGGCAGTGCACAGATGGCCTGAGGAATCATTCCTGAAAACTTGTTCTGTGCAACATCCAGCTGCTCTAAGCTCACCATTCTCCCAATGCTGTTTGGCAGAGCACCTACGAACTTGTTGAAACTTACATCAAAAACAGTCAAATTTGTCAACAAACCAAGCTCAGAAGGCAGGCAAGCTGTTAAGTTGTTGTTGAGGACAATGATCTCGTTCAGAGTAGCAGCCATGTTGCCAATGCTGGAAGGCAAGCATCCCCTCAGGTAATTGTTGGCGAAGACAACAACAGATACAGGAGAATTCCCCAAATTTGAAGGAATCTCAAACTGGAACCTGTTGTTATTAACAAAGATGGCATCCAGATCCTTGTCAAAGAGCTGAGATGGCAGCTGACCTTCAAAATCATTGAATCTAATGTCCAAGAACTTCAGTGAAGGCAATGGGAGGACTACACTAGGAAATGGCCCAACAAATCTGTTGTTACTGATATCCAGCTCAAACAGCAATCTGAGGTTCTTGAAGCTGTGAGGCACAATGCCATAGAACCTATTGGTATTGATATGAAACAAGGCAAGATCTGTGAGCAGACCAAGCTCCTCTGGAAGAAACCCTGCAATGTCTGCATGATTCAGATCAATGCCAGCTACAACTTCAATGCTACTGTTGTCCAATGCAGGAGTACAAAAAACACCATTGTAGCTGCACACATCTGCTCCAACCCAATTGCCAGTCACATTGGAAGGATCACTAAAAACAGCAGATTTCCATGCTTGGAGAGCAATGTAAGCATTCCTGAGACTTGGATTAGGGAATCTCAGACTTGGGTGAACCCTCTTGCAAAACTCAAACTCATTTCTTTCAATGGCGAACAGCTGCATACGAATGATGTCTGAAGCTGTTAATGGCCTTCCCACATTACCCAACACAGTTTCTAGCTGGTATAAGAAGAACAGAACACAACCCAAATGCCAAACTACCATGCCAACAATGCCCAGTTGCTGCATTGTGGAAAGAAACCCGCCTCTAATGCCTGGCTAATGGCTTGAGGCTGAGCACTTCTATAAGAAACATTAATCTCTCTCCACAAGAGCATTGTTTATTTCTCTCGCCGGCTTACTTTTAAGCTTCCCATCAACTTCCTCCACAATCATAACTCAAAACTCCCACGCAATAAAAATGGCATCGTCCCTGTGTTATGGTAAGTACCAACATTCCAGTCACAGTCAACAAGTGGATTTGTCGTATTTTATATAACTAACCTAAGTGTCACTCGCCACACTAAATTTTTCCACCCAACAACTAGGGAAAATCTGCGTGGGAATTCAGCTATACACATCGTGCATATAATAGCATTATAATAGCATTTAAACGTGTTATCAAATAGCCTCAAATATTTATAATCTTGTGGGCCAATGGTGCTTTATAAAAATTATATGTTTGATTGATAAGGTTATAAATATTTGTGTCTATTCATTATTTATGAAATTATGTGATATGAGACAAAACAACCAAATTGAGCACCTAAAAGAAAAATTGAATTAATTCTTTGGGAATATTTAGAATTTCTCTGTTTAGATTATTTGGTCATCCTATAGAATAAACACACCCCCAAAAAACAAGAGAATGTATATCCTATAGAATAAAGACACCCCCAGGAATCAAGAGAAAGTATTTCGAGATTATTGAAGTCATTAAGGAAGTTATTAAGATAGACTATGGTTGCACAACTAAGAATAATTGAAGGCAACAATCAAGCATGTTGAATAAGCAAGTGATTTAGAACAACGCAAGATAGGAGAGGGTTGCATAGTAGCTAGAAAAAGCTACATTATATATGAAGTCTCAAATTAAACAATTAGCTTCTAGGGAAAATCTACGTGGGAATTGAGCTATACACATCATGCATATAATAGCATTATAATAGCATTTAAACATGTTATCAAATAGCCTCAAATGTTTATAATCTTGTGGGCCAATGGTGCTTTAAAAAAATTATATATTTGTTTGACAAGGCTATAGATATTTTTGTCTATTTATCATTTATGAAACTATGTGATATGAGACAAAACAAACAAAATTAAGCATCTAAAGAAAAGTTGAATTAATTCTTCCTCCATCACATGCTTGGGAACCTTTAGAATTTCTCTGTATAGATCATTTGGTCATTCTATCTAGAATAAACACCCCTAGGAAACAAGAGAAAGTATTTCGAGATTATGAAAGTCATTAAGGAAGTTCTTAAGATAGACTATGGTTGCACAACTATGAATAATTGAAGGCAACAATCAAGCATGTTGAATAAGCAAGTGATTCAGAACAATGCAAGATAGGAGAGGGTTGCAAAGTAGCTAGAAAAAGCTACATTATACATGAAGTCTCAAATTAAACAGTTAGCTTCTAAAAACTCATGATATGACAGTGGAGATGAGGAAGCACGTCTTCACTATTTTAGAGTTTTCTCACATTGGGTTTCTCTTTAAGGTAAATCCTTATATGTTTATTTATCTTTCTACATGTATTTGAGTAGTTTACTTTCTTATTTCACTTTCACTCAACTTCTTCAGGATCTCAAGCACTTAAGAAAGCAATTAATAGATGTATTCAATTGATTACAAGCATAATGCTAGTACGTAACAATGACTAAGTTGAACACAATGTCACATAAGTTAAATAAGAAACACTCTTTGTTATCCTATTCATTTCTTCTAGAATAATGAAGAGTCATGTGTTTGTAGCAGTGTGAATATGAAATATTAATCTTCACTTTCTACATGTATTTAATTAGTCTACTTTCTTATTTCACTTTCAATCAACTTCTTCACTATCTCAAGCATTTAATCGTTGTATTCAATTGATAACAAGCATAATTCTAGTGCATAACAATGATTAGAAGTTGAACACAATCTCACATATGTTAAATAAACAACACTATTTGTTATCATTTTAATCTTCTCGAATAATGAAGAGTCATGTGTTTGTAGTAGTGTGATTATGAAATATGATATGCAATAATTGTAGGCATGTATGTGTGTGATCCCACAATCTAATGTGTCCCCACTTTTTGGCCTAAGTGGGACACTTGAAAATCAACACTTTAAACTAAATTTTCACTTTTTGTCACTTATAGCAAGCAAACCATTAAGATTTCATGTGTAAATTCTAAATATATATTTTAATTTTTAAAACATTTGTCTTATTTTGAAACATTTGTTAATAACTTGTTTTTATATTTTATAGTATTTTTAATGAATGACATTATGGCATAGCACATAACTTTTTCTATAAATAATATAAATTCATAATTTCTTAAACATAGATCACTAACACTAATATTTAGGGTATGCATATATTATTTTGTAATTTTTTGTTGCATATTTAATTTATTAATTTTTTAAAAATTGATTAATTATAATTTATAGTAATACATGTCATAATACACAATTTTTTTATAGATCTAAATTACTATTATTATTGAAACAAGGACATCAATATGGAGGGTGTACATATTTTTTTTTTTAAATCTACTTTTAAAATTGTTTCACATGCATTGAACAAAGACCTTTATGTTTGGTTAAAAACTTATGTTCATTAGAAAATATAAATAAATGTAATAATTAAATAAAAATATTACAAATTACACTTTTCAAAAAGATTACTTCGAGGGCTACAAGCCTACAAAATCTCATGTCATGGAGACTCCACTTGATGGTCCAAACCTTTCTTTGAAACAAAAATTTCTTCTGAAATCTAGCTAATTAAAGGCAGACGGTTCTACCCAAGGAGCTTTGTACAGAAGGGCTTCGTACTAAGGTCCTTTGAATGAAAAACCTTTGGGTTCAAAGGTACTTTCATTCAAAGATAATGAAATTCTCCCATATATAAGAAAATTTGAAAACACATTCATAAATCATAAAATTTTTATTTGGTTACATTTTTTTAGGAAAATGTTGTCCCTTTGCTTGCACTTTTAATTGAAAGAAAAATATGTTTTGGTCATTTTTAAAATTTAAGCAGTTTATTTCATCAAAATCCTTTTATGGTTATACTTTATATTTTCTTATTTGCTTGGTACATCTATATGTCTTGCTCAAGATTTGCTTGATTATTTTTCCCTTGCAAGTAGTTTTTTTAAACTTTTAGGCTAGAAACCTTGTGCTAGGGGTTTTAAAATATCAATAAAAGAGTTGTTTTTGGCTACGATGGATTCTCCATAATTAATCTAATAAAGTGGGGAGGGAAATTAAACTCCAATACATAGGCCTAAGATAGTCCGTATAAAGCCTTGATCTTCCTTGTACCTTCAAGTATATTGGAAGACCCCATAAAATTATTTTTGAAATTGTAATGCTACAAGTGTTTCCCAAGATATTAATGGTCAATGAACATATGAATTTTTTTTTATAGTACAAGTGTGACACCAACATGCCACATTGCAAACTTACACACTCAAGATGTCACAACACAACACAATGAAACTTAAAGCATGTGACATTAGTACACTAAACATGATGTCACAATCTTAACCTTATTGTTAACAACTTTACTGTGACAACCATAGGAGAGGATATATTTCCTCTAGCAATGGTGATCAAGCACAAGACCATGATCTAATTCTATCACAAATTGAAGGATTAGAATGAAAGGGACACATCATCTCATTAATCAATCCAAAAAAGACACAAACAACATCCATAAGGATGTGGGAATGACATCCAAACTCAATGTTCACCCACACACAAGGTAGGATAATCGGGAAATCCAAGACATCACTTAGTGACACAAGGACTAGTCATCCCCACACCTAGAGACAACTTTCAACACAAAGATGAATAAATCACAATGTACACAAAGTACCATCAAAATAATAAGATGGGTATTTAGGGTAGACCCTAGGGAACCATTCTCCAAAGTTCTAGAAGTGCCCAATATCTTTAAATCACCCATGTTGTATCCAAATTGCCCTTTTTTCCAATATGAAACTACCCATGTCATCTCCAAGTTTCCCACGTAATTCCCAAATTTCCTATGTTACCAATGCAGATTGCCCTTGTTCCAAATAGGCAATTTCAAGTGCAATGAACAAGGCCTAGAATGGATAGAAGTGTTCCCAAAAGCATGTTTAAATTGGTTCCAAGGAAAACCAAGGGATCCCCTACAGGCATAATAACATGAACAACAATCAACACTTAGTTCCAACTTATCAATACAAGGATCAAGAACATAAAACCTAAGATGAGTGAAGGGCTAGGCCTAGAAAAGACATAAGAAACCTACACTACACAACACATGACTTTCACATTTGATAGGATATTTGGAATTGGTTTAAACCAAACATTTCCTATAAGCCTAAAATTTTATTAACCACATTTAACATTCATGAATTCCACAAATTTATTTTTAAAATCAAAACACATTACCATTCATATTAATCACTGGAAATGTAATCTCAAATGTGGCAAAAGCATATAACAACACTTGGAACCTCAAACCATAGGTCGAATGCATAATATAACACAATTGATTCTATCTACTCATATCATTAAGACACTAATCATAATATAGCTATAAGTTTCATTTCAACTTCTAGAGCAACGATGCCTTTTGTAGCCTAATTTCAGGACTTAACATATCATGAGATTAAAGATCATTTTAAAGACTAATACAAATTTGACTCTAAAGTCATTCAATAAAAAATTATTAAAAGAGGTTCACATCCAAAACAAGGATGGTATACAACCCAACTCACAAATAGTCCATGACATATACACAACTTGAATTATAGAATAGCAATGGCATCAATTATACATTTTCTTACAATAATGAAAAGGGATGTTTTACAACAACACATCACTACCCTGGAACCATGTGGGACCTTGAGGCCCACCCCTCTTTAAACTAGGAGGTGACAATTGGCCAATCAACGAAACACACACCAAACACTGTGGGTATGATACAAGAAAAATTCATATTCAACACATCTAGCCAACATGTAGAATGAATTCACAATACCAACCAAATGATATGAAAGGGAATGATGATAACCACCAAAACATGGAGTAAGTAAATACACACATGTCATACATATAATTCCCAATTAATCATACATGAGGGTTCAACAACACTAATCAATGTACTAGCATACACATCACATACTCCACTAGGGTACAACTCAAACCAAACTCAATAGGAAAAGAGTGTAGTTCATAAGAACAAGGAGTGACATCACTATGGTTTTACAAACTAAGTGGAAAGTGATGGTACACATCTACCCATAATAGAAGGTTCTTAAGGAACTAAAAATTTAGGACAAGGACCTAGGGTTAGACCTATTCCTCAAGGCACTAATCAAATGGAATTACTTACACATACTGAAAGGAATTTAGAGGCTTTGTAGTTCCTTCCATACACACAATTAGGATCCAATGATCCCACACACAAAAGAAGGCCAAAAGCTTTAAATAACCTTGGCATAGAAAATGAGGAACAAATGTGAAACAAACATTACTATAAGATAGCTAATCTAATTTCCATAAGGAGACTTTTCATTACATAAAATAAAAAAGATCATACATAGGCTAAATTCTAATTTTTACATTTTCAAAAATCAAGAACCATGCAAAAACGCAAAATCCTTCAATAATTTTCAAAATTAAATTTCAAGAAAATAAAAATACCTTTTGATCATATCAAGAATAACATCACACTTTTCACATCACATAGATTTTGAGAAAATGTTTCTAGAGTTGCGTCATAAATTTTTTTTTTAAGATATTAAACCCTACAACTATGAATTGCTCAACACAACTATTTAATAATTCAATAGCAATTTCAACCTACTCAAGGGAAAGCCATATGCAACCACCTAGTGTGGGCATGGCCAAAGCATGAAAACTAATTAAGTAAGAGCATAGAATTCAATGGGAGAATACCTCTTTTCTAAGCAAACCCTTAATCAAATGGAGGTCTTTTCTTGAGCACAAGCACAACATTCCTTTGTCGCTCCTTCAAAGATTCAATCCAAGCTTTCCAATCCACATGCACACTCCAAGAAATATTTTCCAAAGAAGGAAACTCACACAACCATTGAGGAGAGGAGAGAAAAAAGGAACAAATGTTTCTAAAAAAGACTTTCCTTTTCCTCTTCATTCCAAAAATCCCTAAACCCTTTAGTCACTTTTCTCCTTTCCCATCTACACTAGCTATTAAGAATAGATATTTTCACTTTAGTTTTTTTCTTTCCAAATAAAAAATAACTAATACATTTCCACAAAATGAATTTAAATAGCTTATGTATAAGTATTTTAATTTCAAATAACTTAATGCATTCTATTTCAATACTTCTATTGAACTATTTAAAATTTCTTTTCCACATGCAATATTAGAAATGCATAAAACCTTCTTCCACTAAGTTTTAATAATAACTCTCTTGAATTAAGCATAAAGAATGTTCCACAAAAACTTAACCCAAGAATTTCAAAAAGTAATTAAATTAAAGTACAATAAAATTTAATTAAACCCATGCAAAGTCGCCACACACTTTGTGGGTTTAATCACAACACAAGGATCTAGAATTGACACTAATTTGGATTGAGGTTTCACAAAGTTTAACATAGAATCATCTCATAACTCAAATTGAGTGAGATGAGAAAAAAAAATTACCTAGATCAACCATCTCCCCATTAATCAACACTGGGGAACCTATGCTTACATACTAAGTTAACACATCAGGCATATCTACACAATACAAGATAGTTGAAGAAAAAATATAAAACCCAATTAAACATGTAATCAAACAAGGAGTTCCTCCATATTGAAATTACATCATAATATCAAAATGCAACACCAATATAATCACATTTAATCATACAATCACATATTACTAAAGATTGTTTACAATAAACATGATACATATATAAAAATATGTATATTTATTTAATTTACATATAATCATCAATAAGCACATAAAAATGAGCATAGAAATCCTCAAACATCAAACATAGATTATCCTTCAAGCACTTATCAACTATCATTAAAAAATACTCTAACCCAAGCAATACTACAAGATCAAGACAAGGCAATAGTTAACATAGGTGGGGAATTATAGAAACCTCTAGCCCTAGGCAACCTTGAACAATTTTCTATAATTTTTTAAGCGCCAATAAATGGTTAGTCCTGGGAAGTTACTTGCATCTTACCTTAGAGATGAGATAGTTGGATTTGATAATGGTCTATCTTGATTGTAGTTGTACTATTTATGAATGGTATTGGTATATTTATGTGCTCATAGACCAGACAGCTTGTAGAATCCTTCCTTCTTTTTTTCATTTGTGTGTATTAGTGTAGTTTTTTCTCAAGTTATATTTCTTGATAATTGATTCTTTGTTTGTTTTCCCCTTTTAGATTAACCTCTAGTGCTTTTCCAAACTACAAATGTCATCCAAGTCTTGCATTTATCATCAACCTCTACCCTTTTGTACACGGCACTTCACTACTTTGAGTCCCTTTCTACTCTTCTTGCCTCTCTAGCCCTTACCTAGTGGACTAAATTATAACTTTCACAAGTGTATCCTCTAACATTTCTTGAAACGCTCTTTCTTCTTATAAGTTCCATCAATCCCACCTCTTATAATACACTCAACTTTACCTTTCAATTGTGTACTTGACACCTCTTTAACTCATCTCAACAACTAAATATATTTCTTAGATTAAGAAATGGTTTAATTTTTGAACACTATACATGAGTTATCTTTTTCATTTGAATTATCCCTACAACACTTTCCCAAACTTTCATAATGTTGAACTTCTCTTTTAAATCTCACAAGTATTTTTATCGTATCCTCAAGTTCATAACCTTTTAAAATGGGCTTCAATTCATTACAAGACTCGTTGAATTTTTCACAAGGCCCGTCAACTTTGTTCACAACACATTCATGTACACTTCACTACTTCATCACTTTTGCCTCTTCTTTCCCCTAGCCCTTTCATAACTTCCTACTATTTGAATTTCATAATTCCTTGTTAACATTTCTCAACACTCAAGTTATTTTTATAGTTTCATCAACCACATAGGAATCATACTAAACCTTTATATGTACCTTTCAATTTTCTACAACACCTCTCCAGTGCCTCCTCCCACCAAGTCTAAGTTATCTTTCTTCTAGAAACACACACACCTAATTGTCATAGTTTTACACTAGATCTTTTTCAAGTTCCATATCCAAGCTACAACACTTTCCCAAACTTTCACAATGCTTCTTTTATTATTGAGAATCTATAAATATCTTATCCCCTTTCCTAATATTTTAAAACGACCTTCAATTTATTGCAACACTCCTTGATTTTTTCACTTGTCACCCCTTAACTTTGTTACAATGCATTCATACCCATTTCCTACACTTCAATGTACTTCAAATTTACTTCCATCTCGTCTTGCATGCCCCTAGCCCTTACCTAGTCCTAAGTGAAAATTTCACAAAACCCTCTTAACTATTTACCAACACTTTATTTCTTCTTAGTATAACCATCAATCCTATTTCAGCCCTTATGCTACCTTTGTGCACCTTACAATTTTATTGAACACCTCTTCGGGTCTCATCCCAATGTACCTAAATGAATTTTTCCTAAATACCTAAAATCTTCATAGTTTTGTACACTATCAAGAACTATAAGTGCTTATCCCTTATATTCCTCTCTCTTTTACACTAAGCTATTGACTCTAGCAGGTTATTGGATCTCTTACTATTTGTTTGAGCCTATGATATTAACTCTACTCTGTTATAACATTTATCTTACATGATCTCACATTATATATGAAGGTGAGCTTAATATACAAAAACTAGAGTGGAAGCCCAACCTAATTTGGATACTAGACTTAAAGGAGGCTCAACCACACATTGATGTTAGGGAGCAGGCCCAACCACATATTAATGTTTTTTATTAGTTCAGTTGGAAAAGAGGGTCTAGAACCCTATAGAAAATAGCCCCTGGGGCAATAGGCCTTAAACATGCTAGTAACAGTACATTAACAACACACTAACAACCAACAAAAAATGACTAACCAAAAATAGCAGAAAGTAAAAAAAGAACTAAGGACTGTCAGTAGTCCTGAACTTAGCCAAAAACTTGACCATATCTTTGTATTCCCCAAGGCTATCAATCCCCACCTACTTAACCTTGTCATCCAGCTCCTTCACCGCAACAAAGATTGACGTTTCCCGATGCAAGGCCTTGGCAGCGAATTAGGCCATGGTCTTCCATTTCTTCTATATTTTCTCCATCTGTAGCTTGAGTCTCCCCATGTCCTTAGTGATCGTGGCACACAGTAGACAACTACCCTTGTTATCCAAGTCACCAGTTTCCTCAGCAACACCACCCAGTTCCTCTAAACTTGATTTGTTCATGGAAGCAAAATGGCTTGCCCCTTCTTCCTCGTGCATAGATTCAATAGGAGCATCATTCTCCCCCTCCATAGTTTCCTCAACAAATTATGAGTCATCAGAAATCTCGACACCCTTCAAGTTAGTAGAAGGTTTCCCAGCAATGTAGTTAGAACGACGAACCCTTGAACTAGTATGTTTAACAGCATCCTCACCAATACCACTTCCAATCTGAACAGGCCCCGGGTCCAATTCAACAATTTTCACAGAACTAGTCTCCATCCCTTCTTCCTCAGTACCAATCTTGGCTTTCTTAGCCTGCACAGTCCCTTCCTCCTCAGCCACCATCCTCTAGCTTTTGGCTGAGCCATTTTTATCTTTCCCTGGCTCCAGAAGGGCTTTTCTCTGGGATTTCGTTTTAGACTCAGGGGTGGGGGTCCCTGGTGGGGGCTTGCAGGGGCCCCCCTTGGCCATTTTAGAGATCTTGGGGGTCCCGACACACATTTTCACCTTACCTTTAGAGCTAGGAGAGACAATTAACAGCTGGGGGTCCTCAATCAAATTGACCTTAATCTACTTTGAGGGACACAGGGCAAGATGGAAATGGTAGTCTCAAAATAAGGCCCTGATGGATAGGGACAAGAGGGTGACCAGGGTTTTTATCCCTAAGCTCTTTAGCAGATTTAATCAAATTTTCCAGGGAGGACTGAAGAAAAAAAGGAAAGCCAATTTCCATCTTGTTCCTAAAGTGATTGAGAAGGGCATAATGATAATGGTAAAATACCTTAAACCTCCCTTCCAGCATGAAGAACTTCATAAGCATTAAACAAACTTGGCCCCAAGGCTCTGGCAGCTTCTCCCTATCAAATCCACCGTGTAGCTTCACGACTGCCTCCCCCTCCCTAAAAAAGAGACCCATGTGTTAGGGGTTGGGCACCTTGTTGTGTCTAGCATGCTTCTTCCCTTTGGTGGGGAGCCCTATGGCCTGGCTAATCACCTCCTTAGACACCTGGAAGCTAATACCCCCCACGTGGACTTCTCTAGTGTCCTCATTCCACGAGTCTGCAAATTGGTGTGACAAGTTTTCCTCATGGCCAATCATACCCTCAAGAAATGGAACCACTTCCCCTTCCTACATTATATGCCAGGCAATCTAGTCTTATCTAAACTCCTCCACTGTGGTCGGCTCAATCTTAACAATCTCTCCCCCCATCTTCGCAGTTTGAATATCACACAAGTTACAGAGCTTAAAGATGCTAAGGTTGGTGCTGTTGTGATTAGCAAGTAACTCACTAAAATGGAAAGGCCGCAAAGTAAGATTATTAACCACATCATAATTATTGTGGCGATATGCCAAATCTATGCCACATCACAAAATCACCTTGGGAAAAGATCTCGGCCGCCACCTTGTGCGGCAATGAATGTCACCCGCTGCAGAGATGAACCAAATATTATTGCCTACAGGCGGATCCATCCTACACATCATCCATACCCCTGCCAAGGGCCACAATGGCATCCTTTTGGCCCCACTAGATCTATCTCTATATCATTACCAAAATTGAGGCTCTTTTGCCTAATGACCTGACCACCTGTCATCTCGTCAACACACCAGCCATCCACCAGACCTTTTGCCTACCGGCAATACTCCTAACCCTCGCCGACCCTCATCACCAGACCTTTGGCCCGCCGACTATACTCCCGACCCCCGTCGACCCTCCTCTTATGCCACCTACGAATGGTCAACTACCACTTTAAGGCTCTCTTGTTCCCACCCAACTAGTTTTGAAAAATTAAAAATTTCTCCCCGCCAAACATGTTGATCCAACCAAGACCATTGAAATCTCAATCCCATTTAGATGGGTCTCAAGATGCACATAATTCGTGCCACCACCCAACCACAAAAAGAGGATAGTCATGGCTCTGAACCATCTAATTCTTGTTGTTATCTTCATCTTTCTTTATGAGAGTATGAATCTCAATGGGCAGGCAAGTCATATTCCTCCAGCACCGCCATCCCTTGCTACCAATACCCAGGTTTGCCATAGCATCGGCAACCGCATTTCCTTCCCTTTAAACGTGAGAGATCTTGAACTCCTCAAACCCATTGAGCAGCAACTTAATATCCCCCACAATGTTAGCTAAGTTCCATCCAAACTGAGCCGACCCTAGGGCAGCATTAACAATTAACATCGAGTCTCCTTCCACATGAAGAAATCTCATGTTCAAGGAGATAGCCAACTTAATTCCCCATAGCAAGGCTAAAGCTTTAGCCTCATTAGTACTCTTAAACCCAATGCCTCCAAAGTAGGTAGCCACAAAGGCTCCCATGTCAATTCTTATGACTCCTCCACTGCTAGCTACCCTCGGATTCCCCTTAGCAGCTCTGTCAAAATTTAGCTTAACCCAACCTTTCTGAGGCATGACCCACCTATTATTAGCCCTAGCAATCCTTAACCACATATTAATGGTAGAGATGAGGCCCAAACTCATTTTATTGATGATACCTAGCCTCATAGATCATTCAACATTAGATAGGGGTCCTAACCCCTTCCCTCTACAAATACATAAGCTAATTTAATTGAATATGTTAAGGGAAAACTTTCTTTAAGAAGAATATAGATAATTTAGTTAGGATTGATATATACAAATTAAAATATTATGTTGGATAGACTGGTCAAGTTACTAAGAGGTCATTGAACAAAACTTCCAAGCAAATATTTGATAAACACTTGAAACATTGAGATACAATTGGTGAAGCCCAAGTATTAACAAGTATACTTACTTAGGTTGATAAGAAGGATCCATTACAATTGTTGAGTGTTGATTTAAAAAAAATGAAAACAAACCTATAAAAAGATGTTCAAATCTGGCAAAAGGTTTGAGTTTCATTGGAAAAGAATCTCACTCTATTGATAAAAGAATTTTAAGTAGAATGATGTTTCATTCTATTGTAAGTCAACAAATATATAGAAAATATCAAATTTCTTCACTTTCAAATGAAATGGGAATAAGAAGAAAGATAGAGATTAAGTGGAAAGATAGTATCAAGATATGTGTAAAGGACAAATATTTTGGATTACAATATTGTAGAAGGAAATTGGGTATTGATGTCTAGGGTTCCTTGGTCTAACAAGATATAAGATGGTGTTAGGATGTCGATCTTCAATTTTTGGCATGAACCTACTCATCCTTCATCAAATATTAGAGATGTTCTTAGACATAGGATTGGACTGAATGATTATGAACAACATGCAAGACATTGGTTGTACATAACACATGATATTTATGTTACATTTTGTAATGTCAATCCTCATACTTGCAAAGGTGGCGTGGATCTTTCAGCCTCACCTTTCACCCACCCACTCACCCAACAAGCTCGAAAAGAGGGGCTCCTTCAATGGAGCAGACGATTCTTTCAACATCCTCCTATTCTCCCACTTTGATATGATGGGATATGCTTCCTACCATGCTAACATGGCATCGTGGGAGATGGGAGATGGGCCCTCACTTCTATATGGGACGGGTGACTCCCTCCTGAGCTAAGATGGGTGGGGTGGAACGCATTGACTGGGACTATGTATGGATGGCTCAGCCTTCTGAGCCTATATATCTATAGATGGGAACCAGAGATGGTCAGAGGAAGATTAGGAAAATAATGTTTAAAATGTTAAGGCCATGGTATGTGAAGACAATAAAAGTATTTGAAACTTGTTGTCATCAACATATTGAATATGATCTTTACTATTAGGTGTTTTAAAAGATGAGAGAAAGTGATGGTGTTAAAAATGCACCTCCTAAACAAGTAAGCAAATTCAGAGCATCCATTATGTGTGATAAATCTGATGATGATGTAGATGGTTTGATGATCTCCATAAAAGGACTTTGTGAATAAATGAAGATACATTATGAAGATGGTAAATTACAATAGGTACAAATACATAAATTATTATGTACTAAAATTTGGAAAGAAGCCACCAGGTTGGACTATTTAGAAGAAAAACTACCTATTAGAACATTTATGGAAAACTTTCATAAATCAATTGATAGGATCATACATATGACATGCATTTTTATCTAAGTGGAAAGAAAAAGAATTTAATTTGTTTCAAGAGATACTTTCCCTTCTGGAACAATCTTATTAACAGTTGAATTGGTAGAGAATTACTCATTTACCCATCAAAATGAGATTCAAACACAATATTATTATTCAAATCAAGTGACTCTTATGGTGCATGTGTGTTATCAACATGCACAATTAGAGTCAAGGATGGTGTTGAAAGTACCTATCTACAATGAGTCATTAAGAAAGAATATCACGTTTATATTTTCAATGATGAAGAGCATGACACACATTTTGTGCAACATTACTTTTACAACTTTTTTGGAGATCTTTCTAGGAGTGTGAAATTTGAGAAATATTTTGTATGGTGAATGGGTGTGCATCATGATTCCAATCATCAAGACCATTTTTACACTTTGTAGATATTATTGACTTCTCAATTACCCTCACATTTGGAGTTTCTTTTAGAGTGGCCATGGAAAGGGTGAACATGATGGTGTAGGAGCTTGCATTGAAAACATGCTCTAGGAAAACATTAAATGAATTATGAGGGAAATCATATAAATTATGATCACACCATTGTTGAATGGTATAAGAATCATTTCATATGTGAGGTTAGCATAGCTTCAAGAAGGAACCTACATCCACATAGACTGTTTTGGGAGATAACATGTACATTATTCAAAGTTTGACTTATTTAATATTTACTTATAAATTATTTCATTGTGATTATAAGTTCACTTTCAACAAAATTATATTTTAAAAAAAAAGCTGGTAAACCACCTATAAATTTATTATGAAAGAAAAAAATAGATACAAATGAAGAAGCTAAGAAGTAACAAGGTGGCCAAAGATGCCAAAAATAACTAAATTATTCTTGATTCTTCCCTCCCTCCATAATGGTGTATGGGAGTGGAGAAGCATTTGGTGTGGGCCTAAATCATTCCTAGTAGGAGCTCTCTTACACTTTTGAATAAGAGTCCATATTCCTTTATCGTTTCTTGCCTCAATAGAAGAAGTATCAAGATGTGTCATTCTTTGTTGATCCTCATTCTACTTAGTAGATTTGGCCTTGAGGTATTCAATCTCAAATGGTGTTGTTTTTCTTCTTTGGTTAGTATGAAGGATCCTCAACTTTCTTAGCCTCCAAAGGTGCTAAAGTATCATTTTGACTCTATGGTGGATTCATAAGAGATCATGAGTCATTTTTGGTAACTTGAACTATAAGATGATCCAAATGGGCATCTTTCCACCATGATTCTTGACTTGCTGATTTATGTTTGATGCTAGGGAAAGCTACACCAACATGACAGTTTCATAGCATTTCCTAAATTAGAATAGTAGTCCATAATCCAAGATTTGGGTCCAAGCCCAACCTACAACTTTCTAAGTGATGTCTATGTTGGCATTTCAATTCGCACCTCTGGAATGTGAGTTGGAAACGAATAGCTATGCACAAATAAACTGCTCTCCTATTGGAAGAGGGAGTTCCCTTTTTGTTGATGTTCGCTGAAAAGATAAATAAATAAAACTTTGCCTATCTTCTTTTTGATTCTCAGTTGCGAGCACAAGGTTATAAAACTCTAAACGCTACAGAAGAGGTTTTTTCCTTTTCAAAACTTCTACTACAACTAGGCTTAAACTAATGATGCTTTTAATCTCCTAAGTAAATTCAGAGCAAAGGGATTAAAACTAGACAAGCAATGATTGTTTTTACAAAAACTTAAGTAAGTTTCTCCCAGATTTACATCACAAGACTCATTGTACTTTAATGATGAAATCTGAAATAAAAGTTACACAAGCCACACATCTGACGACAAAACTTGATGATCTGAGATAGAATATTAGAGCAAAGGCAGGCATGAGATTTCTATTCCAATATCACAAAGTCGATACAACTCTAAGACAACAATATTGTAGCAAAAAGCAGGCATACAGCAAGCGATCAAACATTGGAAACAGATTACACAGAGTGAACAAGCACTTTCAACAACAATTTTGCAGGCTAGAACAGGCACAGCAAAATTTGTTATTTCTAACACCGTTCCCTTACAATGAACACAGAGTGAACAAACACTTGGAATAACAAGATTTGCAGTCTAGAATAGGCACAACAAATTTGCTATCACAAAAGTAGCTCCATTTACAATGGGCAACGCTGCCCTTATTTATACTAAATCAAAGGAGTAGGGAACCCTAAAATCTCCTTGATTAACCCTAACTAACTTGCCAACTCGCAAGCTTTATTTCTATTCTAAGACAAAGATACAACTAACAAACGCTTTAAAGCAAAGAAAATTCCAACTATTACAAAGTGATTTCTTTCTAAATATAGAATGGATGAGCTTAGGATGAAAGCAAATGCTTTAAAACAAAAAACATCTGATTTAAAGTTGCTTTCTTTTGAGTCACATTCTCATCTACATTCTTGCTTTATGGTGATGTCATCCATTGATATTTTTTTGTTGATTTCTTCTAAAAAGAAGATTATGAGTGAAAAAAGCTGGCACATGGGTTTTGTAGATAATTTCGTTCTGAAGCAACCTAGTTTGTCAGATTCTGAAAAATTGGAGGATTTCTTGAGAAAGCAGCAAAAAAGCATATTCCCAAAAAAAGCAAATTTCCCAATCTTCAAGAGGATGAAATTCTAGATGGACCCATCTTAAAGAAATTTGAAAAAGCTTCAGCCCTGTTTCTAAAAAATGATCCCCTAGAAAAAAGGACCCTGAAAAGCGTGCTCCCCTGCTTCCTCATCCCGAAACTATGAAGAATGCTGAAAAAGCACTTTGTTTGAGCCTTTGAATCTTCGTGGAAAGAAAAATAAAAATCCTTCCTCTAGATGCAACCTACAAAAATAATGATTAAAAGCGGCCAAAAGTTTGTCTTTATAGAACTTTAGGGCAAAAAACCAACTTTCTTTGTGAAGAAATAAGGCTTCAATCTTATCTATGAAGAAAGCAACTTTTAAAGCGTAAATCCAAGTAGATGTCTTCGAATAGGAGGAATCCCTATTTTATAGCTGCCTATGGCTTCATGTGTGAGATGAAAATATCTTCTTTGATGATGTCATCAAACATGCGAGATTGCAAAAGTGTTAGCCAATTTTCCTCCATTTTCGACACTTCTGCACTCGTTTTGACTCCAAAATGGCCTGTCTCTAACTTCAACAAGATGGCAAACTGTCACCATTGACTGAAAAAAGCTGACTGATCATGGCATCTTGAAGTTTTATAAATTCTGATTTCATCCCCAGTCTCGGACTGACAATCTGACAATGTCTAACTGCAAATCTGGCCTCTGGAACCTATCGCCGGATGAAGATTGAGAAATGGCTAGAAGGAAACACTATCATGACAAGAAAAATTCTAACACTGGATAACCTAGGCGCCCCTAGCCTCTAGGGGCACTTGGAATCTCATGCCTTAGACATTTTTTGATATTTTAAATTTTCATTTTTGAAGATTTGCAACTTTTCTTCATTCCTGGAAAAACATGAAAAATAAACTAAGTCTAGAGAAGATGGGCGCCCCTAGCCTCCTGGGGCGCCTGAGATTCCATGCCTTAGAAAATTTTTGGAATTTTTCAATTTTTGTCGCAAATCTTAAATTCTGCCAGATTTTGAAGGTCCTGCCTGACGTATATTTCAAAATATATCTAAGTATATGTTTAGATATTGAATTTTCTATACTTTAAATATTTTGAAATATACTTTCAGGATGTTTGAGATAGGTCTTAGATCCATGGGATTTGACATGCAGATTCTAGATTTTTGAGGATCCACCAGATTTTAGACTTGGTCAATTTTCAGGGCTTCAGGACATCAAACTTAGTCAATTTCAAGATTCCAGCGATAGGCATCAAGATGAGGGTAGAATGGATAGCCTAAGCATATCTAAGATGAATCTCCTGCTTTTACGGTCCTTTTGACTGAGTTTGACTGCTTTTATCCACCTGGAAGCGAGCTGACGAAAACTTTTTGATGTTTCTCAAAAAATGCAAAAAAAATTCTAACACTGGAAAAGATGAGCACCCCCATCGTCCAAGGGCACCTGAAAATCTGTGCCTTAGTCAATTTCCATGATTTTCAACTTTTGCTTACAGTTTGCTCCGTTTCACGTGCTAACAACTGCTTCTCGTTACTAATTTTGATGATTTTGTTGGACGACTGCCACTGGATGAAGGATGAACTAGATAACCTGGGTATATTTGATGTGATTCCCAGCTTTTTAGAAACTGTTGACTAGAATGACTACTTTTATTCACCCCAGAACTGACCGACGGAGACATTTCTCGCATTTTCTTAAAAAATACAAAAAAAATTCTAACACTAGTGCAACTGGGCGCCCCTAGCCTCCAGGGGTGCCTAGATTTCCCAGACTTAGTCAAATTTGATGATTTTCAAATTTTCACCTCACTCCGGATTGACCCTGCTTTGTTTTGTGTTCTTCGTCGAATCAATGACTATTCATCAATTCTGCGTCGTCAGAACAGTGTTGAAAACTGGAAAATGAGCTCTGGCAGATGAGCTTCCTCCATTGACAACTTTTGAGCTCATGCTTTGCCTTCTGAAAAAGCAGAAATGACCCAGAAGAGAAAACTTGACCTTTTGCAGATTCTGTCTAGACCACGTTGATCATGAAGCAAAATCGACCAATCAGAATCAGGCACGACACCTGAATCAGAGATTCTATTTTTAGAAACTTTCTATTTTTAGAAAATTTTGCCAGCATCCGTATCTCAAGAAACCCAGAAAACCTAATTTGACATCTATTTTTAGAAACTTTCTAAAAATAGAAATTTCTATTTTAAGAATTTTTTGTTTTTTGACTTTTTGACGAAAAAATTTCTAGACTTGCTCAAAATGACTTAATGAAGCAAAAAATTTGATTGGGTACAACATTGGCTCTGTCTGGGGACCATGTCGGAGACTTACGGCATAGGAGAACTGAGAATCTCTGGACTTTTTAAGCTTGAACCAGTGCCTTATCCATTGGGCAATAGAGTCATAACATTTTCCTAATCACCTAGAACAAGACTTTTCCCTAAATCACCTAAAATTGGACTTCCTAAAATCACCTAAAAGTTGGAACTTCCCAGAACACAAAGAACACAACTTATCACATTACAAAAAGGGGAAAAACATTATGACATAACGATCACATGACGGAAAGGGGAAACACATTACACATACAAATGCTCTTTTTGAGCGAGAACAAGAAAAACAAAAACTGTTACACAAAACCATCAACTGGTTCAAAAAAATAAGAGCCTTTTCTCTTGAGCTATGAGATTTGTCTTGACAACACATAGCTTTTCTTCCTTTGTAACACCTTCTCGAAGAGCCATGGTTCAGGTGGGTATTCACGTTCAGGCCATGAGAAGTTCATGATGAACTGGTTGATACGCCAAAGATCAGGTTGATCAACTTCTTCCAAAGCGATAAGTCTCTGCAACACGTGAAGGTACAAAACCTCTTTTTGAAGATATGAAGCAAGGTCTTGTGGCCAAAGTATGCTAGTGGGAATGGTAATCACCACATATAGAACTTGACGTTCATTTATGTCTTCAACATACGCAACCTTGAATTCTGTCAATGTATCATTCTCTGAAAAAGGTCGAAGCTGCTGATACACCACTCTCATTACTGGTTCTTGACTTACTAGATCCACAACTGTCGTTACCCATTTTTGCAGTGCTTTAGGAATTTCTTCTTCTTCATTGGTCATGTTTTCGTCCATCCAATCCTCAGAATCTGATAAATCATCCAGATCCGAATGCTCAATCCCTTGATCATTATCAATAACAACTTCACCTGATAGCTCACTTTGCCATTCATTATTTTGAACTTCGTCAACCTCCATAGAGTAATCTTCTTCAATGCGGATATCTGGCATTGTCTCATCTTCAGCATTCATGTATCTTTCTTCTCCTGGTAAGTAAGCGAAATCAAAGACAGATTCATCTGAGCTATATGCTTCTTCTTCATCTTCTTGATCAATTTCACATACGGTGTATCTCACAAAGCATTTGTCAAGAATCTCTGACTTTTCAATATCATCCTCCTTAGTGACCAAAACTAAATATTCAATGAAATCTTCTTCTCCATCAACCTCTTCATATGTTGCATTTTGCGTTGACTTCATCATATCTGTGATGTCTCTTGATTGTACAGGTTCAGGGATAACCTTCAAAAGTTTAGCATCATCTTCTTCACTAGTGTGTATGAAAACTTCTTGAGACAAAGATGAAGATGGGCTAAATTGTAAAAGAAAATTTACAGTATCCTCTACTGAAGAATCACTCTCCAAGTGATGTAGAAAATTGCCGAGATCCAATGATGAATCTTCCATATGATCTCCATTTTTGAGAAATTCCTCCAATGATGAGTCATCTTCAAAATGAAGATCTTGTTCTTTCTCCAATTGCAATGCTTCTTTGGTCTCTTCTCCTTTGAATGTATCTGACACAGGTTCTTCAAACCAACCTTCAAAAGATGAGAAGAAAAAATTGGATTCCTCATTGCTCTCTGAAGCATATTTGATCTCTTCCTCGTAATTTTGCTCTTGAGAAGATTGTTGCACTTCTTCTTCAGAGAAAGTATGCAAGTCATGCACTTCTTTAGGTTCTTCCATCAATAATCCTTCTTCATATTCGAAGAAATTATGCAAATTTTCAGCTTCCGATGAACATTCATGTTCCATATACAAACACATGATGTCACTTGAAATAGAGTTAGGAAAATGATCCCTTTTAATATTTGATTTACACTGGTAAAATCCCTTCATAGAGCCGCCATCAGATTTGTCAAAGAGACGTTCAAGAGTATCTGAAAATCCTTGATTTTCATTTGATGCTTTTAATATTTGCATGAAGCTTCTCATCTCAGGGCAATTTTCTCCATCATGTTCGTTTGTTGCATGGAACAAGCAATAGATTTGTATTGTAAAAGACACATCTACCTCTTAACGCATAGGTGATACTTGACGCACAAGTGAAGCAGGTTGATCACTGACATAGTTAATGAAAGAATCTGGTATACTTGAAGGAGATGGAACTTGCCAAAGTGGTACAACATTCAAGGGCACCAGTGGCTTGATCGAATCTCTCTGGATATTTCCTGAAGTGATCTTATGATCTTCTATTTCAATAGCATACTCCTGAGCTTCTTGCAGTTCTGTAGTGTGTCTTTGCTTGAGGTAGAAAGAAATTTCTAAAGATTGTGCATTCGTGAAACAACTTAGTAGAATTTCTGATGAAGGATTTAGGGTGTTTGCAATTTTTCAAACCAAACAGTTGAATCTGGCCATGAACTCTCGCATCGGCTCACATTTGTCTTTCTTGATGTTCAAGAGTTGTGCAAACAAGACATGACTGTCTTCTATGGGCTTGAAACGAGTGAGAAATTTCTCCCTCATCGATTCCCAACTTGTGATAGAGTTGACAGCAAGTTTATTAAACCATTTAGCTGCTAAACTTTGCAATGATTCCACAAACAAACGCACTACAACATCTTCATGTGCAATGCCAAGAATTCTACAAGTAGTGGTGAAGGCAGAAATCTACTCATCAGGGTGTTGCTTGCCATCACCATGAAACTTTGGAAAACTTTTTCTTGATCCTTCAGGAAGCTCATGATATTCTGCTAGTGCCAAAGGTCCAATGTTGTTACCCCAAGGTAATGGGGGTAGATGTCGTTGATTCTTATTATAACGAGAATTATTATTAGCATCACGAATTGCTCTTGGCTGGATTACGGGTTCCTCTAGAAGTACTTCCTGCTTGACTTCAGGAACTTGTTGAATTCTAGGAATTGTGTTGGATGCTTTTCCAACTTCTGTAGGAATAAGATCTTAGAAGAATGGATCTGTAGTACCATCTTTCCCCCTTCTTGTATAAAACCTGTGAGCTAGGATTATCTACTGCTACATGGGAGGTGGTAATATTGGTCTTCCGAACACAAGATCTGCTTTGTTTTCTTCTTCATCAAGAATAGTAGCCGCATTTTTTCACTGAGTAGGACTTTCCTTTCACGCAAATATGAAACTCCTCGGGCTACTAATGATGTTCGTTTGCTCTCCTTCCACTCGTATAAGATTTGGTTGAATAGCAGGTGGTGTAAGATTTGGTTGTTGAACTGGAGAAGAAGGACGACAGAGAGTCATTCCTATGACATAAGCCTAAGCTTGCTTGAAGTTTTATGCCTCGTGCCCCACGGTGGGCTATAGAAAAATGTTGGCATTTCAATTCACACCTCTGGAATGCGAGTTGGAAACGGACAGCTATGCACAAATAAATTGCTCTCCTATTGCAAGGGGGAGTTCTCATTTTGCTAATGTTCACTGAAAAGATAAATAAATAAAACTTCGCCTATCTTCTTTTTGATTCTCAACTGCGAGCACAAGGTTATAAAACTCTAAATGTTGCAGAAGAGGTTTTTTCCTTTTTAAAACTTCTACTACAACTAGGCTTAAACTAATGACGCTTTTAATCTCCTAAGTAAATTCAGAGCAAATGGATTAAAAGTGGACAAGGAATGATTGTTTTTACAAAAACTTAAGTAAATTTCTCCCAGATTTACATCACAAGACTCATTGTACTTTAATGATGAAAGCCAAAATAAAAGTTACACAAGCCACACATCTGATGATAAAACTTGATGATCTGAGATAGAATATCAAAGCAAAGGCAAGCATGAAATTTCTATTCCAATATCACAAAGTCGATACAACTCTAGGACAACAATATTGTAGCAAAAAGAAGGCATACAACAAGCGATCAAACATTGGAAATAGATTACACAGAGTGAACAAGCACTTTCAACAACAATTTTGCAGGCTAGAACAGCCACAGCAAAATATGTTATCTCTAACACTATTCCCTTACAATGAACACAGAGTGAACAAACACTTGGAATAACAAGATTTGCAGGCTAGAATAGGCACAACAAATTTGCTATCACAAAAGTAGCTCCATTTACAATGGGCAAGGCTGCCCTTATTTATACTAAATCAAAGGATTAGGGAACCCTAAAATCTCCTTGATTAACCCTAACTAACTTGCCAACTTGCAAGCTTTATTTCTATTCTAAGACAAAGATACAACTAACAAACGCTTTAAAGCAAAGAAAATTCCAACTATTACAAAGTGATTTCTTTCTAAATATAGAATGGATGAGCTTAGGATGAAAGTAAATGCTTTAAAACAAAAAGCATCTGATTTAAAGTTGCTTTCTTTTGAGTCACATTCTCATCTACATTCTTGCTTTATGGTGATGTCATCCATTGATATTTTTTTGTTGATTTCTTCTGAAAAGCATATTCTAAGCGAAAAAAGATGGCACATGGGTTTTGTAGATAATTCCGTTCTGAAACAACCCAGTTTGTTGGATTTTGAAAAAGCAAAGGATTTCTCAAAAAAGTAGCAAAAAAGTAGATTCTCGAAAAAAAGCAAATCTCCCAATCTTCAAGAGGATGAAATTCTGGATGGACCCATCTCGATGAAATTTGAAAAAGCTTCAGCCCTGTTTCTAAAAAATGATCCCCTAGAAGAAAGGACCTTGAAAAAGTGTGCTCCCCTGCTTCCTCATCTTGAAACTATGAAGAATGCTGAAAAAGCACTTTGTTTGAGCCTTTGAATCTTCATGGAAAGAAAAATAAAAATCCTTCCTCTGGATGCAACCTGCAAAAATAATGAATAAAAGCGGCCAAAAGTTTGTCTTTATAGAACTTTAGGGCAAAAAAGCATCTTTCTTTGTGAAGAAATAAAGCTTCAATCTTATCTATGAAGAAAACAACTTTTAAAGCGTAAATCCAAGTAGATGTCTTCGAATAGGAGGAATCCCTAATTTATAGCTACATATGGCTTCATGTGTGAGATGATGAAAACATCTTCTTTAATGATGTCATCAAACACACGAGATTGCAAAAGTGTTAGCTAATTTTCCTCCATTTTCAACACTTCTGCACTCGTTTTGACTCTAAAATGGCCTGTCTCTGACTTCAACAAGATGGCAAACTGTCACCATTGACTGAAAAAAGTTGACTGATCATGGCATATTGAAGTTTTATCAATTCTGATTTCATCCCCAGTCTCAGACTGACAATCTAACAATGTCTAACTGCAAATCTGACCTCTGGAACCTGTCACCGGACGAAGATCGAGAAATGGCTGGAAGGAAACACTGTCATGACAAGAAAAATTCTAACACTAGATAACCCAGCCACCCCTAGCCTCCAGGGGCACTTGGAATCTCATGCCTTAGCCATTTTTTGATATTTAAAATTTTCATTTTTGAAGATTTGCAACTTTTCTTCGTTCCTAGAAAAACTTGAAAAATAAACTAAGTCTGGAGAAGATGGGCGCCCCTAGCATCTTGGGGTGCCTGAGATTCCATGCCTTAGAAAATTTTTGGAATTTTTCAATTTCTGCCGCAAATCTTGAATTCCGCCAGATTTCGAAGGTCCTGCCTGACGTATATTTCAAAATATATTTAAGTATATGTTTATACTTTAAATATTTTGAAATATACTTTCAGGATGTTTGAGATAAGTCTTAGATCCATGGGATTTGACATGCAGATTCTAGATTTTTGAGGATCCACTAGATTTCAGACTTAGTCAATTTTCAGGGCTTCAGGACATCAGACTTAGTCAATTTCAGGATTCCAAGGATAGGCATCAGGATGAGGGTAGACTGGATAGCCTGAGCATAGCTGAGATGAATCTCCTGCTTTTATGGGCCTTTTGACTGAGTTTGACTACTTTTATCCACCTGGAAGTGGGCTGACGAAAACTTTTTGACGTTTCTCGTAAAAAAATTCTAACACTGGAAAAGATGGGTGCCCCAACCTCCAGGGGCACTTGAAAATCTATGCCTTAGTCAATTTCCATGATTTTCAACTTTTGCTTGCAGTTTTCTCTGTTTCACATGCTGACAACTGCTTTCCGTTACTGATTTCGATGATTTTGTCAGATGATTGCCACTGGATGAAGGATGAACTGGATAACCTAGGTATATTTGATGTGATTCCTAGCTTTTTAGAAACTATTAACCAGAATGACTGATTTTATTCACCCCGGAACTAACCAATGGAGACATTTCTCGCATTTTCTTGAAAAATGCAAAAAAAATTCTAACACTGGTGCAACTGGGCGCCCCTAGCCTCTAGGGGCACCTGGATTTCCCAGACTTAGTCAAATTTGATGATTTTCAAATTTTCACCTCACTTCAGATTGACCCTGCTCTATTTTGCATTCTTTGTCGAATCAATGACTATTCGTCAGTTCTCTATCGTCGGAACAGCGTTGAAAACTGGAAAACGAGCTTTGGCAGATGAGCTTTCTCCATTGACGACTTTAGAGCTCATGCTTCACCCTTCGAAAAAGAAGAAATGACCCAGAAGAGAAAACTTGACCTTTTGTAGATTTCATCTGGACCACACTGATCATGAAGCAAAATCGACCAATCAGAATCAGGCACGACCCCTGAATCAGAGATTCTATTTTTAGAAAATTTTGCCAGCATTAGTATCTCAAGAAACCCAGAAAACCTAATTTGATGTCTATTTTTAGAAACTTTCTAAAAATAGAAATTTATATTTTTAGAAATTTTGCTTTTTTGACTTTTTGATGAAAATTTTTCTAGACTTGCTCAAAATGCCTTAATGAAGCAAAAATTTTGATTGGGTACAACAGTCTACAAAGAGATCCTTAGAGATATCTAGATCAACTACAATTTGAGCATAAGTGGTATGATTAAAATTTGAAGTATCCTTATCAATGGACAAAAATTAACTGAGTTACCAATGGATCCAAAGCAAGACTTAATCCAAAATTGGAGTGGAATTTTTGGAAGATGAACCCAAATCAGCATGAAATTGAAAGATTCAGTTGAGGGGTTGAAAGCTAGATGCCAAGGCTTTAACATGAGGGAGCTCAGACCCCAGACCTAGAAATGATAAAAAAAAATAGCATCTCAATCTTCGGACACAAAATCTATAACAAAAAACCCCTGAGCACATGGGTATATTTCTAGATTTCCTTTCATGAGTGGTTGCCAATTTTTCATAATCCATTTGTTTAGATCTAGAAATCTTTGGTAAAGATGATTAAAACAACCAATCAAATTGTGTAGAAAAATAATTTTCTCCTATCATTTCATCACCAAATTCTATAACATGAGATTTTTTAGCACATTTGAGGGGTTTAGTCCATTTTGCAAGCTATGACCCTTAGCACCCAACTCAAGTCTAGTCTTAGAAATAGAGGTATACATTTTTTTGGGCAAGCCATTATTAGAAATCAAAGAGATCTCAAGTATTTTTTCACTAACCTTTAAAAAATTCATTCTAGATGCCTTAGAATTGCATCCATTGCCTTTAGTCTTTAAACTTTCTAGGGTGGATTGTGGTGCAAAGATTATTATAGAATACCTAGCTAAGATCACAGTGAACGAAGTGATTTCAAAGGAGGGCCCATTTGATCCTATTGCTATTGTAGCTTTAAAAAACCTAGAAAGAGTTGGGAAACAGTCATGTAAATTTAGATTGGCCATACTATTCCCATTGGAAAATCTAAAAACTTTTATATTCGATCTTTCAAAAAGTGACTGAGACTAGAGAAAAATTGTTGATGAAAAATCTTTAGTGTTGATGGAGCATTTTCTTTGTTCGATTTATATTTTGCTAGGGTTTGAATGGAGCTATAGGAGCCATTAGGGAGGACATGGGAGATGTTGGAGATTGACATTTTTAGAGTATATTGCATCACTTCTTTTCAACAAAATTATAATTAAAATAACTTGATTTGACTTCTTTTTATATAAATATATCTATTTGCATGTATATTTATAGGCATGGATTAAAAAATATACATGGATAAGATGGTAGAGAAAACAAGGTCTTTGGATTATGTCATGAGCACAAATATCTAGACATGAACATTGTGTACTAGGGATTAATCTTGCTTTTGTTGTGAATGCATGTTGGAAAATTATGAGAATTGCAAGAGCCAACAGCGTGGCTATGTCAGTGAATAGAATTTGGTGCCACTAGTTGTTGATGACACATATGACGATGATGAAGATGAAAGATTCAACTTGACATTCCTTTGATTTCAACTAGTTATGACCACATTTCAAGATTAATTAAAAAAGGTATATGTGCAAATAGAAATTTATGTGTTGATAAAATTTAATTCATGGTTCTAATTTTTTGTTTAACATTTTGTTGTGCTAGGAGATGTTTTTACAATCATAGTAGAGGCTACAAATGTAGAAGGCATAAGTTATTATTTAGTACATTGCACATTTAAGAGAGGATTAAAAGTTAATAATTCTATAACAAGTGATGGAACATCTTGTTTCACATAGGCTCAGTTGTAGTATAGGAAACATATTTGAAACAAATAAAAATCCTTTAGAATGGGTTATGAACCTCACAACATGGTTTATAATTATAGCCACATAGTACAATTGCTACATGATCATGGCAAATGTCAATGCCAAAGTAAACATGATCATGATAAATGTCAATGTCAATATCAAAGTATACATGATCATGGTACTCTTAAATACATAAGTAAATGTCATAATTTGTAAAGTGGTAAATCATCATGTCCACTCCTAATCAAGCAACCCTTGGAGTGAGAAGAACATGTGCATTATAAGAGTGGACTACAACCTATGTATGTTATTTAATCTAATGTTAAACATCCATAATTTATCTCACTTTCTCACTACCATCAAGTGAAGCACACATGTGTACATACATTGTGCTCGAACTAGGAATATTAGGTGCTAACTCCTATATATGCAAAAAAGAAAAATTAATTTCAAATGATACTTGTAGAGGTGTAGGACTTCGTACATATGGCTTAAATTTTACAATATATTTTAATTTTAATATAAATTATACCTATGTAACTTTAGGAGGAATGTTATCTCCACCCAAATTGGCATACATGGACACATATGTATCTATAGTATGTACAACTACCTCTAGTTCTACCAAAGATTTCTCATCCAATAATCACATCAATGATGAGTGCAAAGGACTATGAATGTGAGAGGGCATGGAACCTAAAGAATTCATCTCTATGGAAGTCATACCCTCACCAAACTACTCTAGTTTAGGTGGTCTTGAACATCATGACTATTGATGGTCACTAGAGGATCTACATTGGAATCTACAAGTTGGGAGGGCACTATACTCTCTGATCAACAATGACATGGTCTACATATATATTAACATCTAAGAGAGGGATTCCCAACCACAAGGATATCACCCAATACTCCCTCATCAAGTCCTCCAAAATATATTATGTAGATTAATGTATCTAACCATCATTAGTTATAGATTATACATTTGGTCAAATTTATTGATGGCATATACCTTTAAATGAAGGTTTTCATTTGAAAATATTGTCTCATTTGAAGGTTTTGTTGAATTTTTTGCACCCAAGGGTCATTTTGTGCCCTATCCCATAAGTGGAACACACTATTGTGGGATCACCAATGTGAGCATGTGAACAATTGCATAATCAATATATGATGTAATGACAATTGTAACATTATAGTAACATCATTTTGTAGCCTTATATTGTTGTTTCAATAAAATAAAATTGGGAATAATACATAGGGAAAATATATTCTCATGTTGATAAATCATGCATTGTAATATTTGAGTCAAAGTTACAAATCAAAAAACAAGAAAATCCAAATGGAATTGACAAGGCAATTTTTATAGCACAAATGTGCTCACTATGAGTCAACTTGCATGTTTTAGTTGTAAAATTCCTTATAGCATAGTCTCCATGATAGAGCAAGCATTCGGTAAGAAATATTGACTCATATTCTAAGGTGACTAGATAGAGAAATGTGAAAGATCACTACCCTCACATTTCAAAGTGAGCAAATAGAGTAAGATGTATCATTACACCTTTGAATAGTGAGTTAGGGCATTATAAAAATAGAACATCCCACTAATAAAAATATCTTGTAGAGATGATGTAAATAATACAATGTGCATAGTCTCCCATGTAATATGTTGAGGGCACTTCAAGGTAGATGAGAGAGAGAGAGAGATACATAAGGGAACATTTCAAAAATAAAATAATATCTTGTATATTTGTTGTAAACAGTCACAATGTGGATGGTCTCCAAGAGTATATGTTGAGAACACTTCCACATAGATATAAGAGATACCAAATGTGAGGCAAATTAAATTGCCATTTATGTCTTTTTGGACCATTTATCTATCCATCCAAGTTCTAGGAGGAGAATTAAGTCATTGGTGTCTCTTCATGTTTAGATTTGTAATTAGTAAACATCTGTGGTTTCAAAGTTGTAATAATTTAAGACCAAAACAATTGCATAGTAATATAAGAAGGATCTATGTGTAGGAGGGATAAGTAGCAATTATTTAAATTTGGGAGAGCAAATAAACATGATTACACCATGATTCAACCAATAATATGTAGATTCTATTATGATAAATGTGGGATTTCATACACTCAACCAAATGCATTTTCAATACATTGCAAAATGGCTCTATAAAGTCAAGTATATTCTTGTGTACAAACTACCAAAACAACCTATGGGAATAACTTCCTAAAAACTAACTATTCTAAATTATTATTTACTAACTATTGTTTTATTTATTTATTATATACTATAGTATAAACTATATAAAAGATGTAATACTCCAACATTCCCCCCTTATTACATCAATCTAGAGAAAGGATGGAACACTGCAAAGGACTGAACATAGTAGCCCTTCTAGAAACTTTGATGAAGTGCCTTCACCAATTCTCCTCGCTCACCTAGGACACACCAATCTAAACTCATCAATGGATGTCCTAAATATCAAACCTGCAAATCCTAGTTGTTCCACATGAGAGAAAATAATCCCATCATCCATGCACAATGAGAGAACAACTCTCCTCTAAGAGTCCACAACTCCTCCAAGTGTATCAAAATCCCTCCTCTAGTGTTGTATATGAGAGAACAACTCTCCTCTAAGAGTCTATTTTCCTCTGAAAGTGTCAATATCCCTCCTCCAATGCAATGATAACCAAATCCCTCCTCTAGTGTACAAAAGGAACTGAACCATTGTGAATATAGTAATCCCACCCCATTTCAGAGATTACACTATCCATAGAATGAGTAAGTGTGGATAAATTAACCCCACCGTATTTCAAAGGTTACACTATCCACAAATACTGCCAAGAATTACCAAGCCCAACTTACTCTATGAAGGGACACAGGTTGATAATGGTGCTTCTCATGCAAAGTATCATCTCTAAGCGAGAAGCTAGCTCAAGATGATAAAAACTCCTCCAACCTCTAGTGCCTCCAACCTCCAATGAAAGATTGTGCTTAGTCTTTAAGCTTGATAAGTTCTTCACTTTTTTATTTCTCCATTATATTTAATATCTGCTTCATAACTCTTTTTAAGTTTTCATTTTTCATGTCATGCCCGACAATGCACATCAAATAATATGTAATCAAACACACCATGTGCCACCAAGTAGTCAAAATTTAAAGGTCTGGTTTCTTTGAGAATTGCACTTAATGCAAAATAGAATCCATAGGAAGACATTAGGTGCCAGTTTCCACCGAAAATGCACCTTTTTATACAATAATCACCTTATAATTTCAATTACAAAAACCCCACCTATAAAATCTTATATCTCTGAAACATATAATTTCAACTTTAACAATAACATCCTACTTATTTCTCCTAGTTCATTATATAAAGGAAGATAAATAAGATAAAACCCTAAAATATAATTAATACACTTTTACCTTCCTGAAACAAATTAACCACTTATGTCTCCCTTAACGCCATTAACAAAAAATTTCCCAACACTTCTCTTGAAATGTATCATGCATCTCAGGTTACCTATGTACTTATTTGACTTCGCAAATAAAAATTTTCAACTTCAATAATAGCTATGCATTAATTTGTTCTTCTTTACCACAAAACACCTGACAAATCTGCACATACCAGCATGGATCATCTAATGCCAAGAAATTAAACTAGAACAATTCTACACCTTTCACACATGTATCCTTCTTACTAGAATGCACCTCATCTACTAGCATACAAGGAATGTCCAGACCGCAACCACTGATTCTAAAAATCATGCAAATATATCAAACATCCTGTGCCAAATCTAGACAGCTTTTTCATGTTTTTATCACTATTATCATCCAACACATTATGATAAGGCGGCTCCAGTGCAATTACTAGGAAATAAAAGCATGGGTGGATAAACTATTATTTGTATCAGATTATCAAGTCACATGGATCACCAACCGGTCCTCCTCTTCCTCACAATGGTGATTATTTATTTTCAGATGATATACAGTGTATTAAACAAAGAGATAAATGCTTCAAAGGAAAATGTTCTCTCAAGAAATCTCAACGCCAAATATCAACTAAAAATACCTCCAGAAGATATTTCAGCACTCAAAGAATTCTTCAACATTTAGGCAATTTTCTTCCAACTCCACCAATGTTTCTTTACCAGCATCCTCTTCATTGCTTCCTTACAGGCCAAGAATTATGAACACTCTTATACCATATTGAAATTTGGGAGAGCAAATACACAAGATTACACCATGATTCAACCAATAATACACAGATTATATTACATGATAAATGTTGGATTTCATACATTCAACTAGATTGATTTTCAATACATTGTAAAATGGCTTTATAAAGACAAATATAATCTCGTGTACAAACTACCAAAACAACCTACGGGAATAACTTCCCAAAAACTAATTATTCTAAATTATTATTTACTAACTATTTTTTTTACTTATTCATTATTGACTATAGTCTAAACTATATAAAAGATGTAATACTCCAACAACAATTCCATACTAGAGTTTCAAGAGTTCTTGCTCATTTAGAGCCATTACCTCCATTGTATTCTAATTCTTAAGCTTAATAGAAACCATGCCATCTTTTTCAAAATGGTTTTTTTCAACATTGATTTTCTCTTTAAGGAAATGTGTTGCTATATGATACTACTCTTATTTTATGCATTTTGAAATTGTCTTTTGTAATTGTGATGTTTCTTCCATTTTTCATCACTTCTGATCACAATTCTTAAAGCAAAACTAAAGTGTTTTAATCTTGAATAGTAAATTAGTAAATTGCTTCCCTTAAAAGTGGTTTAGGTTTGTCTAATGGTATGGCACGTGTTTGATGATTGCCTCTTTTGTATAATTTGGTTCATGTGTCATAGAGTACTCCTATGGATTTCTTACACCACCATCATTTAAACGTGGAATGATTCAATCATTTGCATCATTATTAGTTTTGTTTAAACATCAAATGATAGAAGTTATTCTAAACACATGATGTCATGTAATTTTCTTGCCCTCTTGTAGTTAGTATATATTTAATAGTTTTCATTAATTTATTAATTAATACACCTATTTTGTATTTACTAAAATCATATAATTATGATTTATGATATAATGAAAATTCAATTCAATTTTGTACCATTCAAGATTCTCATTAATATACTAATAAATTTCATAATAATTTTCATCTTTGTTTAAAAAGATTGTATCATGGAAATTGTAAATATGTAGTTGTATCTTTGGTATTATTGTATCTCACTCCAAAAATTTTAATATACAATTACAATATTCACTCACAATTGCAAATTCACTCCAAGTCATAAATGAATACCATGACACTTTTCTAGTTCAATAAATTTCTCCTGAATCTTTCAGACTTTAATATAATTATCTTGAATGCTCTATTATGAGATTGAAACACATCACATGACTCTAGTTATCCATAACACATTAATCAATTTTCCTAGGAGTTTTGGGTATATAAGTATCATTATGCATGTCACACACCAACAAGACTCACCTTTCCCTAATATGAATATATATTCTCCAAAATAAGACAACAATGTTGGTTTTCATTTTTTGAGGAACAAAGATCAAGTGCTAACACACACACACACACATGTACCAACTTTGATTAGACCACATCTTAACCAATTGACCATTTAAAAGGGATGTTTATTACTTTTCAATATGAGCATCTCAATTTTCATAGTGTAAGGAGCACCATTGTCTTATGAGAACCATATAAATTAGTTAATCGCCAAAATCGATTCAAAAGTGTGCAAGCATATAAAAGGGGTGACCATTTAAAAGGGATGTTGATTATTTTCTAGCATTATAATTCATGATTTATGCTTAATCTATTAGTCTCCTAGATTTTGTAAAGGTTTTAAACCTTATAAACCTTGTGTATAAATTAAAGGATTTTCAATGTCAACATGCATCAATCCTTTATAAAGTCTTATTTTGTAATTGTTAGATCATCATAGTCACAATCAACAATTTCACTACCTACTAGAATCGTGAAGTTTTCCCTACTAATTGGTGCCATGATTGAAAATTTACAGTCAATCTCCTTGGCACAAGGCTTACAAGTTTTACAAGTTTCTTCGCCCAAGACATAGGGAAAAAAGAGTTACATTGGAATCCAATTGTTTTGTTAGTAATGACAGATGTATATGGATAGAACGAATATTTGTAACATCTTATCTAATGGGTTGAGATCAAGTGGTTAAATTGTTTGTTTCTCATTATGGAGACCCAAGTTCAAATCCCAAAAGTGACATCTAAGGTGGAATTTAAGTGGTTACTTTTGGTCTTCCACTATTTGGCTTCTAGTAGTAATTTTAAAGTTGTTGCTCTTAAGAAGCTAAATATTTTATATCAGCTGGTGGAGATATTCATTTGAGATATATTTGTATTATATATGTGTGTGTGTAACATCTAACAAGGTCAAAATGTATAGGTATGTAGTTACAATGAAAGTCTACAACATTACTAAAGTTTTCTAAGATATATTTGTATTATATATGTGTGTGTAACATCTAACAAGGTCAAAATGTATAGGTACATAGTTAAAATGAAAGTCTACAACATTACTAAAGTTTTCTAGCATAAACAAGTAAATAAAAGATATGGCTAAATGAGTAACATTTTTGAGTGAAGGCTATAGTTGTTGTGTATCTATAGGTGATAGCATAAAGGTGTGTCCCCCTTTTTGGCCTAAGTGGGCCATACAAATAAGCATTTAAAAAATTAATTTCTCTCAATTATAGCAAGAATTTATAGTAAAGAATTTAATATAAACTAATGATTTGTGATTTTTTTTATGCAGATATTTTTTTTTAATTTAAAAAATTAATTTTCTCATGTTCTAAATATTTGTTAATAAAGTGTTTCTTACACTTTATAGTATTTTTAGTGAGTGATATTTTCCCGTAATGCATAACTTGAGCTAGAAATAAAATCTCTTCGTAATTTTTAAACTTAGATTACTAACACTATATCTAGGGCACACATTTTTTGGAACTTTTTGTTGCACATGTTAGTTATTATTAATTTTTTAAATTAGAAGCACTATTAATTTAGACACATTTCCCCTAATGCATCTCTTTTCATATATATCCAAATTAATTAATTATATTTTTTGAAAGAACATCATATGAAGGGAAATATTTTTTTTAGAATTTTTTCATTGTTTTATATTTTTCCACATGTCAAATAAATGTCTTTAATTTTTGAAGTAAACCTATTTGATTAGAAAATAGAAAATAAATATATTAAAATCTATATTTTTGGAAAGCTCTCTTTGAGGACTACATTCTTATAAATTTTCATGTCATGATGACTTTGTTTGATCGTGAAAATGGTGTTCTGAATTAACAATTTATGTATAATGAAATCCTTCCATGTGGATAGGAGGGAAAATGATGCAGGAGCATCCCGGGCGAATTGGCGATCTGCATCAACCAAAAACAATTGCATGTTTACTTTTCAATTTTGTTTGGTTTGTTGGGTTCTAATGGCTTTTCCTGGCACTATGTGTGTTTGGTACAGTCAAGGAGGCAATTTGGCAATGTTGCTTGAATTCAGTTCTGGCATGCATGAAGTCAGTTCTGTAAAACAATTATTCTGGGAGCTTGGGGAAGTTTCATGGCAAATCCTTTGACAAACAGATTGTTGATTCCATCTTGGAATTATACGCGAAGGTTTCATGAGCAAATACCTTCAGGTTTTGAAGATTTTAATGTTTTTCGATTTATGCTCGCAAATTAGTAAAAGATTAATATCTCAAGTTTTGTGATGGTTGAGACCAAACGCTTTGGTGGAAGTCTTAGGAATGCTAAGATGCTCATCCCTATCAGTTTTGATGAGGTTTCAACTTTTGGTAAAAAGTTATGTCCAAAGTCAGTTTTCAGTCGTGGCATCCGTCGCAGTGGTATAATTTAAGTTTCCCATCTCTGTAAGGTATAATTTAAATTGATATTGATTTTTCAAACATCTATTACAATAGAAGGAGCCTTTGACTTGAAGGATTTCATCAGTGGTTATCACAATTGATGGGTTTGGTTCAAAGTCTTATTTACCACTAAATTGGAATTTAAATGTTGGCAGGCAGGGGAGGTTGACTGGCTGTCCAGAAACAAATGCTACAGCAAATGTGGACAACAAAAACAAACACAAAGAAACAAATATATGCCTTTCAAAAATACATTCAAAACTTTGTTACAAACTTCAATGCAGAGTTGATGCTCTATTTTCTAATTTGCCCCTTTATCTGGAGCTACTAAACATCCACTGTGATGCTGAACATTCCCTTCTATTCTCTGCTGCAATATTCTTCTTCTACTATTCTCTACATTCCTTCTGTTGCTGTTGTTGCAGGATTCTTTTTCTCAATCTTTTTCTCTCTAACTCTTTTCTTCTGCTGCTATAGGTTACAACTAATTCCTACGATGAACTCTTTCATTTTTATCTCATTCCATGTTATGCCAAAACTGGTGCTCAAACTCATTCAAATTCAAATTTACCTACCAAAATTAATGTTGGCAAGTGCAAATGGTTGTTGGGGCAGATTTTGGAAGATCCCGAAAACTGACAAGGGCATGGTGAGTAAATGTTATTCTGACTGAAGATTAATATTCCAACACTCCCCCTTAATTTGAAGTTAGGTGTCATTCAACAAATTTTCTTTTCAGAATTGATCTCTAGAGTTAAACCTTTGCATTTGCCTTTCTAGAATAGATCTCCAGATTTGTTTTTATCATTCTGGATCACCTCCGGAGCCCTTTTCTACATCTTTGAAACACTTTGTCTGCAACTCTAGAGCTGACTTCCTACATCTCCGAAGCTCTATTTTTGCTATGTTTCCAGGGTTGAACCTCTGGAGCTCTGTTGTAAATGTCTTTCTGGAGATGTCAACAATGCCTAGCATGTCTCTTAGGTGTTCAAAAGAATCTTTTGGCAATGCCTTGGTAAAAATGTTAGCGAGTTGCTGCTCAGATCTGTAATATTGAAGCTCAATCCCTCCTCATTCTACCAAATCCCTTATGAAGAGATAACGGATCTCAATATGCTTGCTTCATCCATGGAATATTGGATTCTTTGTCAGGGCTATTGATGAAACATTGTCACAATGAATGGTAGTACCATCTTCTTGTTGCTTATTCAAATCTGCAAGGATCCTTCTCAACCAAATAGCCTGGCATGCTACTGCATTTGCTACAATATACTCATCTTTTGTTGTAGAGAGAGAGAGACAATGGGTTGCTTCTTGGATGCCCATGAAATCACACCTAAACCCATGTGAAAACCATAGCTGGATGTGCTCTTCCAGTCATCTACATTACCTGCCCAATCACTATCTGTGATACTAGCCAGCTTAAACTCATTAGATGCACCATACAAGATTTCATAACCTGTTGTGCCATTCACATATCTCAGGATCCTCTTTCCTGCTTGCCAATGTGTGTCCTTAAGCTTCTCCATGAACCTACAAATTAGGCTTACTGCATACATCAAATCAGGTCTAGTAGCTATCAAGTACATGAGGCTTCCAACCATGCTCTTGTAGAGGGTTGGGTCTACTTCCTTACTGTTGTCCTCTTTACTCAACTTCAGACCTGTAGCTATTGGTGTTGGGGCAAGTTTTTTATTCTCCATTTTAAATCTCTTCAAAATATGTTTGGCATAGTTAGTTTGTGAAATAAATATGCCATGCTCTGTTTGTTTGACCTCAATGCCAAGAAAATATTTCAGTAAACCTAAGTCTGTCATCTCAAACTCATTCTTCATTACCTCCTTGAAATCAGCAATGAAGAGATCACTATTTCCAATAAAAATCAGATCATCTACATACAAAACAACAATCAAAATATTACCTTGAATTGCTTTGATGTAAAGAGTGGGCTCACTGCTACTTTTACTAAAGCCATTACTCACTAGATATGAGTCTATTCTATTGTACCATTCCCTAGGTGCTTGTTTCAACCCATAGAGGGCTTTCTAGAACCTGTATACTTTGTCTTCTTGCCCTGGGACTTCATAGCCAGGTGGCTTCTCCACATACACTTCCTCTTTTAGCACTTTATTCAAGAAGGTTGACTTCACATCCATTTGATACACCTTCCACTTGTGTTGGGCCGCTATTGCTATGACTGCCCTAACTATTTCTAGCCTTGCAACTGGTGCATATGTCTCATCATAATCTCTTCCAGGCTACTATTTGTACCCTTTGACAACTAGCCTTGCGTTATGTCTTTCAATCTTTCCTTCAGAAGTAGTCTTGGTCTTGAAGACCCACTTAACTCCAATCACTTGTTTACCCTTAGGTATATCAGTTAGCTGCCATGTGTCATTCATATCTATGGCATCTAATTCTTCATCCATGGCCCTACACCACTTCTCTTCTTTCATAGCTTCTTCAAAGTGCATTGGATCACTACATGAAAATAATGCAAAATCCATATTCTCATCAAAATTAGCATACCTCATGCTGTCATATCTCTCCCTCACACTCCTTGTCCTTCGTGGCATAAATGATGCGAGTGTAGGGTCTGAATTACCTCTAGAGTTGTTGTTGTTCTGACCTCCGAAGCTACTGTACTGCTAACCTCTGGAGTTGCTACTCTACCAAACGCTAGAGATGTTGATCTCTAGAGTTGCAGACCTTTGGCGTTGTTGTGTTGCTGTCCACCACCCAAGATGCTTTGTTGAACACCTTCGGAACTACTTTTTTCCAAGGCTTTGTGGTAGTTTCTCCTTGAGCTGCTGCTCTTTGGGGCTCCTCTAGAGTTGTCCTCTAGAGCTTCTTCATCTTCAAGGGGTATTGTAACTAAAATTCCCGTGGTGTTGTCTACCATTCCATCCCATGCTTCATTCTCAATGAACTCAACATCCCTGCTGATCACAACCTTTTTGGTGATGGGATTATACAACCTGTAGGCTTTTGACTCTTCACTATAGCATATGAAAATACATTTTTCACCTCTATCATCAAATTTCTGCCTCTTCTCCTTAGGTACAAATGCATATGCTACACACCCGAAGATTCTTAGGTGTTCAACACTCCATTTGTTGTTTGTCCATACCTCTTATGGAATCCTATCACGAACCACCTTTGCAGGACACCTATTCAATAGGTAAACTGTTGTTGCTACAACTTCACCCCAAAAATCATGTGATAGTCCTTTTTCTTTCAGCATGCTTGCTGCCATCTCTTGAATGGTTCTATTTTTCCTTTCAGCCACTCCATTTTTCTATGGAGTATACCTTGTTGTAAACTATTTTTCTATGCCCTCATTCCTGTAGAAATTCAGAAATTATTTAGAGATATACTCTCCCCCTCTATCCATTCTTAAAGCTTTGATATAGTGGCCGCTTTGCTTTTCAGTTGAGGCCTTAAACCATTTGAATTTCTTGAAGGCTTCTAATTTGTTTTTCAAAAAATAAACCTAGATTTTTCTACTGTAATCATCTATAAAAGTCATAAAATAAGTATTTCCAACCAAAGTGTGGGTTTTCATTGGACCACACAAATCTGAGTGCACCAACTCCAATGGTGCTTTTACTCTCCTAGAATACCTTGATTGAAAGGGTTGTCTATGCTGATTTCCTAATATGCAGGCTACACATTTACCATCGGGCTCTACAATATTAGGTAGCCCTCTAACCATGCCTTTCTTGGACAATAAGCTCAAACCAGAAAAACTTAAGTGCCCATACCTCAAATGCCATAGTTTGGATGGGTCTTTGATGACTGTCCTATAGGCAGATTGTTGTCCCACTGTTGTGAGTGCCAGAGATAGTGCTGGGAACTACGCCAGAGATAGCACCGAAGATGGCGTCGGAGACTCTATATGTATCTTAAGAGGAAACATTTTGTTTCTTGTCATCTGCACTGCTGCAATCACTTTCTTGCTGCCTCCTTTGTCAAATATTGTTTACTATCCATTCTCCATCAGGATCTTATAACCATTTTGGACCATCTGCCCAATGTTCAATAGGTTATGTTTTATGCCAAGGGCATAATATACATCCTAGATCACCCTCCTTTCACCATTCTTGGATTGGATGTTAAATGTACCTTTTCCCATGACAGGAACTTGCTCATCGCTTCTCATTTTGATTTCAGTTTTAATGCTACTATCTATGGAGGCAAAAAAGTTTTTTTTACCACTTATGTGGTTTCTACAACCGCTATCTAAGTACCATACTTCATCACTACTCCTCTCAGCAAGGTTGCAAACAATAAATACATTTGATTGTTTTTCATTTTCAGCCTTGTTCTCATTTGCTACATTAGCATTTTGGCCTCCATGGTCACGTTATTTTTTCCTACACTCACAAGCATAATGACCAAATTTATGATAGTAATAACATTGAACATTGCTTTTGTCATACCTCTGATTAGATATGTTGTTCTTCTTCTTATCTTGGTAGGTTGGCTATGAGTTGCTTGCCTCTTCTTGGTTGTTTGAAACTCCTCTTCCAGAGTTGTTTCTTCCTCTACCTCTTTAACCTTTACCTCTATTGTTTCTTCCTATTCCCCTACCTCTTGCATTGGTTTGAGTCTTGAAGGCTTGCTCTATGGAAGGAGCAAATCTACTCAACCGCTGCTCATGGGTTTGTAGTGAACTCATCAACTCATCAAATGTCATCTTGGACAGGTCCTTAGCCTCTTCAATGGCTATGACAATAGGGTCAAATCTAGAATGTAGACTCCTTAGGATTTTTTCAATAATCCTTTGATCATCCATAACCCTAGTGTGAAAATCTGAAATAGTCTCACTGTCCTTCATTTGCAAAGTTCCAAAATCTATCCTTAACAGCTAGAGCTTTACCAATCTTACCTTATCAATCCTCTTATAGCTATTTTGCAATATTTTCCATGCCTATTTTGAGTAGTTCGTTGTTACAATGCAAGGGAAAATAGCCTTTGTCAAGGCTACCTCAATCAAACTGAGGACTTTTGCATCCTTCATACGGGTTTCCTTCAACTGGTTTCTTTGAGCATTAGATAGGGTTGCATATGTTGTTAGATCTGTAGTGTCTGTGAACCCATTGATGTCCAGCTCCCATAGGTCATTGGCAACCAGTATTGTTTTTATCTTCTTAGCTTAGATCTCATAATTTTTCCCATCAAAATTTGGTGGCTGCTGCCATCCTTTGTTGTCCCACCTGCCATGCTTCTCAAATCGAGAACACTGATAATGCCTACAAGATCTAAGGCTTATACAAAATACCCACAATAACTGCCCAGAAAAATAGGGCTCTGACACCACTTGTTGGCAAGTAGGGGAGGTTGACTAACTGTCCAAAAACAAATGCTACAACAAATGTGGACAAAAAAAACACACAAAGGAAGACCAGAGAATAGAAGCAAAACAAGAAATTATATTTATATATGCTTTAAAAAATACATTCAAAACTTTGTTACAAACTTCAATGCAGAGTTGTTGCTCTATTTTCTAATTTGCCCCTGTATCTGCAGCTGCTAAACATCCAGTCTGATGGTGCACATTCCCTTCTATTCTCTGCTGCAATATTTTTCTTCTAATGTTCTCTACATTCCTTCTACTTCTATTGCAGGCTTCTTTTTCTCAGTCTTTTTCTCTCTAACTCTTTTCTTCTGTTGCTACAGGTTACAACTAATTCCTACGATCAACTTTTTCCTTTTTGTCTCATTCCATGTCATGCCAAAACTGGTGCTCAAACTCATTCAAATTCAAATTTACCTAACAAAATTAATGCTGGCAGGTGCAAACGGTTGTTGGGGTAGATTTTGGAAGATCCCCAAAACTGATAGGGTAGGATGAGTAAATGTTGTTCTGACGGAAGATTAATATTCCAACATTAAATATTGTCTTTGGAATAAGAGGCATCACCTTAGAAAACCAATGGCCTCTTCATTTTTTTAAAGTGAATAATAAAAATAAAAGAAAGAGGAATAGGAGGTAGTTGTACCAATTATCTACTAATTGCAGCCTTTGGTTAAGTCTTTCAAACATTTTAAAGTGGGTGGTGTGAAGTCTTAAAGCCGCCATATTATTTTCTTTAATGCTGAGCCATATCCTACTCAACCGTATGCATTAAGGGGAAGATGATTTAGATACTATTACTTGATTTTGGTGGCTTTCCACATTCCGATGATCTGAAGGGAGTCAACCTCTTGGAAGGAAGGACAAGGAAGGTGTAAAGGTCATTGCCAGAGGTTAAAAAAAGACTTGGAAATAAACAGGGCAGAAAATGACAAGGTCACTACAAAGTTGTTTTAATAATAGCAGAGGAATGTGAGAAAGAAGGTAGTGCTAACAAAGGGAAAAGAAGGCACCAATGTGACGAGGAATCACTTGCTATTAGGACAAATGTGTTTTTTTACAAAAATATAACAGAGAATGGAGGATCATATGAGAAGAGAGATAGTTGCATCAAAAATAGAGAGATAAGCATGGAAAAAGAGATTTTCTTGTGATAGGCCTTGGGAGACCAATTGTGTAATTTTTGTTGAAATTATGTAGTCTTTTTGTTGTTGCAATGTGCATGTAAATTCTTGATTTTCAATAAAACTGAAGAGCCAGAAAGGAGATTGTGTCTGCAATTATGTGTAATGAAATTGTGTTTGAGAGGAGTGTAAAGTTGAGTTGTTCATTGCCGAGTAAGGAGTACCGTTTCATCAAAAAATGGTACCACATAAAATGTTTAAGGAACACACATACATGTTGAGAATGTCATTTGCAATGAACTTAATCTAATTTTTTTTGTGTCACAAGATTGAGGAAAACTAATTTTCATAAATTGTCAAATCTCCATGTGGCCCACAAGTGAGATAGGGATTTATGCTTCCATCACTATACTACAAAATTTTGCCTAGGAAAGAAGAATTTAATAATAAACTACCTAACATAGAATAATTAGATATATACATCCAAATCCAATGTCAAAGTCAACCAATAAAATCAAACTCAACCTTTATTTAAGATTTTGTGCCATCTAGTCCTCCTATGTGCATATACCTTCTTTACCTTCTCAAGATTATATATTTTGGTAAACATATGGGTTACCATATTTAGATTGCAAGACTAAGAAACAATGAAAACTAATGTACAAGGACTTTCAGACAAAATAATGGCATACCCATTCCCATATTAACTCATTTCTAGTGCCATTAGTTGTCAAAACATGCCTCTGGCACTTGCTTGTCTCTTGTTCACTAAGGCATAAATATGCTCCTGCATTGTATCAAAGAAATTATCTCTTCACCATTCAGAAAATCCTAAATCTATTGATGGTTTACCAAACTCTACAAACAAAAATGGATTTGTAATAATTTTTTGTATCATCCAAGAAAGTCTCAAACCAATTCTCTAGAAAAGAAAATGGGGGCTTTTATCTAATCTAGGCAACCTTTTTAATGTATAAAAACATGAGCATTGTCGAGCTCTCACAATCCCCAATTAAACTTAGTGTAATACAAGCTTACACACAACCTTATGGATAGGCTATCCAATATTCAAGAAGCCACTTGGTTCATTCTCATGCTTCATCTACTTGTCAACCCAAAGATGTATCTTTTGGCATGGTGTTTGTACTGTATGTACAACTCTAGGTCTTAAGGTGATTGAGTTCCTAATGCTAAGTGTAAAGGAATAAATAGAAATATATACTACAAAAAATGAACTTTTCTTGGAAAGAAATCTAGTCTAAGAAATTTTCTTAGATAAACGAGAATTCAAACTCTACTTCCACAAGCCAATGACTACAGGCTGAAATCTTATGTCTAGCTAGGCATTGAGTAAATCTAAAGTAACTAGGATAGAGAAGTGGCCATAGTCCTCCTCGAGTGGGTCCTTGATTGAATAAAATTATGTCTTCCTCTTTCCCTCTAAACGAACTTAATAACTAAATCAGTAATAATTATAACTTGTAATATGTCAGGTGAAGGAAACTGAAACTTAATCTCTTATTGATCACAAAAGTTGTTACATTCAAAACTAACTGATATCTTCTACTAGATTTTCTAATATCCATTAGATTATATCTATCATATATATTCATATTACTATTTCTACATGTATTTCCACTACTTCTATATATGCAAATGGCAGATGCCTTATTTAAAAAATAACAATGAAACTAGAAAACTAACTCATGAAACAAGAGTCATTTTCCTATTAGGACTATACAACACTTAATTTCATATGCTCAAAAGATGGATGATGGAGAATTTGTTTGAGAGAAATGAGGTTGAGTTGGTTAGATAATCATACAAACTCCATAAGTTCATGTGAGAAGTTGGAGTTCCCTAGTTGTCCCTACTCATTGCTTTGTTGTAGGCATGCTATAGTCCCAACTATAAGAAGTGCACCTTGGTTGTTTTGGGCTAGAGACTAACTTTGTTGTAATTATTTTTTGCACTGAAACAACTTAGGAGCATAGAAAATATCACAACTAAGATAGAAGTATTACCTCAAAAACAACTACTTTAAATACACAATCATTTATAAACAATATACATATTAAACTTGTAATTTATAGGAATAAAGGGTACTTAAGAGTTCAATATTGTATGAAATGTAGGTTAAAATAGGATATAAAGAGTATAAAACATAGATGATTATGGGGCTCATCACTCCCTCTGACTTAGGTTGTTGCTTGTCGTCAAGCAACTTAAAACATCTACATAAACATGAAGCAGAATTCTCTAAAATAAAATGGATCTATAGAACCCTTATCTTGCTTCAAGAAGAATCCTAGATTTTGTCCTCAACTCTTCTCCATCATGCATCCTCATTTGCCACATTAATCTCCTGATCACCCTTCCAACTCATGAGTGGAAGCCAAAAAATGGTAGATTATATACTAGATGTAACCAAGCTACCCTAAATCATTTCGCTAAGTCTACGTGTCTATGCACCCTCTAAACAACTTCCCTAAAACTATACATAGAATGGGCTTCTTTCTTCCATAATTGTTTTATATGTCCAAAATACAAAACAATCTATTGCCCCCAAGTGTAAGCGGGGTGATAGGATGAAATGGATGGAATGTATATGATAGGAAGGGAAGGGAAGACTCTAACAAATAACAAGGATGGTAAATAGAATATGCAATGGGAGACTAACTATATTAGATGAAAATGGAATGATGGGGAAGCATGGACAAGTGACTTAGAGGATAATGGAAGTTGACAACTACACATGGCACCTGTGAGCAAGTTTTCACCATGGTACTTATCCAAGGTGCCACAAAAGTGGTTTTCACCATAGGATGGATTATTTATCTTTACTATTTTTTTCTTTTTTTCTATATTTTTTTGATTTCTTTGATTGGGCCATTGCAACAAGCTAAGCATGGTAAGGTAGGATATCAAGTGGAAGTATGGACTTTGGACCAAGTGGACAATGATCATGATGGTGGGCGAAAGGTGAAAGTGGCATTGCAAGGATAATTTCAATAGGATGGGCACCAAGGATACCATCATGCACCTCCTTAAGTGTAAGATTAGTCTCTTTTGTGTTCAGGCAACATAAATGGGAACCATCATAGCCTCATCGATTATGGATGGAGCGAGGTGTATGTGGGATGGAATTATGGAAGGTGGTAGAAGTGTTATGGAGTGAAAGTGATGAGGGAGAAACAATCTCACTTTTAGGATGTTTATTTGGATTTGCTTTGATACTTAACTGAATTTTCTTTTCTGCAAGTAAATGCTCTTTGGATGCTAGGGTTAAAATGAACTTTTCTTTAACTTTGGATACCCTAGGATTTCTCTCTTTGAAGTCCAATGCTTTAGGATTTTTAGGATTCTTTTCTTTTGTAGGCATAGGCCTAAGGAGTTCAATATGTATTCCATCATTATGACAAGTAGTGTGAGAGATTGGATTTGTTTGGTTCCATGAAGTGGAAGCAGGATATGGCAATGAGGGCTCAATGGTGAAGATGGCATTGTCATGGAATAAGGATGAAATGTCAAGGTATTTGGTAGAGGCATTGATGGTTCCATCAATGGTACTTTCAACGACATTAGATGGTTCATCAAGAATTGTAGAGGAAACATGAGGATCCTTAGTTTCCACACTAGAAAGCATGCATCCTAGACCATAAGAAGTGTCATGGAGTGTTTCAACATGGCAAGAATTATGCAACTCATACTCTCCACAACCTTCGTCGATAATCTTGACTTTGGTAACTTGAGGATCTCTAGAGGATGATGAAGTGGAAGCAAGGTCATTGGGATGAACATAAGATGTGGAAGAGGTAACCTTATCCTCAGTGGAAATATTATTGTTAGGACAAAGGTTATCTTTAGGACTAGTAACTCCCAAGTCCCTACAATATGCAAAGGGTTTAGGATCCACTTGGATAGTAATTTCAACACCATTATGTGGGAACTTGATACGTTGATGGTAACTAGAAGGTACAGATTGCATAGCATGGATCCAAGGACGACCAAGTAAGATGTTATATGGAAGCTCAAGGTCAAGGACATGACATGTAGTGTGTAAAAGGATATGTCCAACTTGTATGGGAAGACATATGGTGCCTTCGCATTATCTCTCAGTATCATCATAGCCTTTGGTAGTATGAGGGTATGGTTCCAAGTTAGCTTGTGAATATCCCAATTGTTTTATTAACTTCAAGGTGCATAGGTTCAAGCCAGCTCCATTATCCAAAAGGACATGTTTGACTTTGGTTCTGGAGATCAAGAGCTCTATATGAAGGGCATTGTTATGAAATAGATCAATAGATGGCATGTCTTGTTGGGTAAAGGTGAGGTGGTATTTGGAATAAATGTGACTCACATTGGATTGGAATTTATCAGGTCATGTGGGACTTGGGAATCTTGGAGGACATGGTCTAATATGGCTTTGTGTATTAGGGAGAGCTTAAGGATATCTAGGATGGAGATTTGTGTAGGAGTCTTCCCAAGGTGATCAAGGATATTATAACAGGATGGATGATTGGATGAGGAAGATGAAGGTTGGAGGATAGTAACAGTTCCGCAATGAGTGGTGAAAACACATCTAGGGGATGGGGCTCTAATGGTGATGGTGGAAACTTGTGAAGGATCATAATCCACTCTTCCTATGATATTTTCATAATCAAGAGGGGCTTTGTGATAGAGAACATTGTTGGTATGGGTATCTTGGGATTGATTGGGGTTGGTGGCAATGGACTTGGTTTGATGTTTTGGAAAAGGGTCATTATAAACACCCAATTGTGCATTGGAATATTTAGGCTTAGTATTGACCTCCAACATTCTCTGATCAATAAGGTTTTGGATATAATGTTTGAGCCTCATACAATTAGGTGTTGGGTGACCATGGACACGATGATAATCACAATATTATTGTTCATTATACCATGCAGGTTTGGACTCATTATTGGCATAGGGTCTGGTATAAGGGTGTGTGACCATGTCAGCTTGCACAAGCTTTTGAAAGATTGACTCACTGGGCTCTTCTAAATGTGTGAAATGTCATCGTGAATTTGGAGGAGTTCTAAATTTTTGCTCAAGAAGGGTGATGGTACTAGTCAAGAGGACTTTTGGTGCATTAGGAATTTTGTTTGGACATGTTTAACATTGGTGATTCCATCACTAATCACATGTTTGTTCTTGGCCCAAGGTTTGAATTTATCATTTGTATTGCTATTGTCTTTGGTTTGAGATTTGATTAAACCTTTAGATATAAGGGATTTTTCAATGGTGATCCCTTTCTCAATAATCTCTTCAGATGTGGAAAGACAATGGATTTGAAGAAGAAATGTCATTTCTTGATTAAAGTTTTGGATGAAGATGCTAGCCAGCTATTTTTCGAGGATGGCCCATGGGATTTGACTTGCAAGCCCTCTCCACCTTTGTAGATAAGAGGCAAAGCTTTCTCCATTGTGTTGCTTGGCATTACAAAGTCTAGCATTGTGAGTTCATTTTCAACATTGTAGGAGAAATGAGCAACAAATGTTTTGGATGAGTCGGTGAAAGTTGTGATGGTACCAGGAGTAAGATGATGAAACCAATCTAAAGCTTGTCCCGCCAAACTTAGTGGAAAAAGTTTCAAGAGATCAACGTCATAATGGAAAACCTCTTGAAAAGCCATAAAGAATTGTTTGACATGATCTCTAGGGTCTCCTTTTCCTTTATATTTGTCAAATTTGGGGACCTCAAAATTAGGAGGAAAAGGAGTTGTCATGATGGAGTGATCCAATGGATAAGGACAAAAGTCTTCAAATTTGAAATGTTTACGTTCGTTTCCAATTTGAAGTTTTTGAAGGGCACTTTCTACCATCTCTTGAATTTTATGATCCAAAGGAGGTGGGTTTGGTGATGATGAGGTGGAGTTGATAGGTCCATGTGACAAGGGTTGTGTAGTGACATGTGATATCAAAGGATTGGATGTGGTATGATGATAAGTGTGTTGTGGATATGAGACCATGGGTTGAGTGTTTGAAGGGTTGAGTTGATTGTAGGTATGAGACATGTTAATTGAATATGTATTGGGTTGGGATGAAGTATATGATTAGACATGTGAATAGGTGTTTTGTGGGTGACTTAGGGGTATGTGATAAGAGAGTGGTTGAGAGAGGATTGGTAGTGTTTGTTGAGGAATTGAAATGGGTAGAAATGAAGTTGGTAATGTTCTATATGGTTTGGAAATTTGTGGGATGAGTGATGGGGGTGGACCTTGTTGAAAGGTGTAAGTGGAATTAGGATCATTAAGATGTGGAGGCAAGGACACACTACCTATTAGATTATTTTGAGGATTTTCCATTATGGGTTGTGATGAAGGATCGAGAGTAATGGGATCTTTAAGATTTAATGTCTTAGGTTGTGAAGTAACCTCTACCCCTTGGTCTATAAGAAACTTCATGACTAAATCCAGACGTGGGAGGTTTCTCATGAAATCAACAAATCTAGGTGAAAGCTCATCTTGGTCAACACTTTATTCATGTTCATGTTTGTTAATGGGATTATGGTGTGGAAAAGGTTCCATATGATGAGATGTCATGAAAGCAAGTGAGTATTTAACTAGATCATCATACACACTTATGGGTAGAGGTGAACATGGTTGGTTATCAATGTGTGAGTCCATGATTTTCTTGGCTTGTAATCTATTTAGGGGAGCATAAGATGAGAGATCTTAATGATGTGACAAAAGGTTGATGTGTTGGAGATCTTGGATTGTAAATGAATGATTGGATGACAACAAGACTAGGGATGGTGTGGATGGATATATGATTGGAATTGAAGGATGGTGATGACTTGGACTAAAAGGATATTAAGATCAAGGGACAAGACCAAATTGGATGTGATTTGAATATGGATGAGGATAGATTTCAAATACTTAAGATAGACTTATGACCTTAAGCAAAGATGATCTATAATTGGCTAGGATTGAAAAGATGATGGTCTTGATCAAGGGCTAAAATCTCAATTAAAGTCTATGGACAAGTTTGATGTGGATGGAAGATAAGTTATATGATAAGGATGAAAGCAATATGGATTATGGATATGGATCTCAATAAAGTCAACCTTAAGCTAGAGTATGACAAGGATTCTCTTAGAATGTTACACCATGGACTCTAAGATGCTAGAAATGTTTTGGAATGATTTGAAAAGCTTGACTTGGGCAAATGTAAAATTGTCAAACACAATGTCCATACACACATGCATAAGTTTTTCAAATGATAAGGATTTGGCCAATGCAAATGAACACACACATTATACACAACAACATCCCTAGATTATTCAAGTAGGTGTATCTTCATAGTGTAGGCCCACATAATAGAATACTTCTCAATGTTCTTACCTAACTAAGAACACCTTTTCAAGTGGATAACTAGGGATAAAGGTGTTGCACCAACTATCCCTTCCCTTGGAGGATTTATGCCTTACCAAAAGAGAATGCTTATCTCTACTTGATGAAGTACATGGTGAGTAACTTCGGGCTTGATCAGTTGAACCTTGCACCACACTAGAATATGGTTGAAAGGTCTCAAATAGATATTCAAGATTCTAGGGGAGTCCTCCAAATACACAAGGTACGATGAGGATCAAGTCTGTGAACACTAGTCTGTTGAAGGGATGTGACAAGTCACCTCACCTTGTGTCTGGATTTACCCAGGGCACCAAGGTTGTCCCAATGACTACGTGACTAGATTGAGGTATAGCTTTCACTGTCCTCCCTTTGATATACCCCACCAGAACATGTAGTTGAGGTTGCCCCTTTAGAGTGGGCATGTCTCTAAAGGTAGGCCTCATAAGGGAAAGATTATACTTGGTGTTTTTTATCCCCAAGATCGCACAAAGTGTGATGAAAGATCATACACACAAATAAGCAAATCTTAAGGTGACAAAGGTGAATCAAGAGATGTTTTTTTATCATCAAGATCACCTAACAATGCGAGTGGAGAGCATACACATGCACTTGACCCACAAAATAAGATTCATTAACCCTTAGATAAAAATATGTGTGTGTGAAGATGAATGTGGCTAAAGGATGTTTTTTATTCCTAAGATCACACTAACTACAAGGGAAGGGCATATACACCCTAGACCATACTCAAATCCACCAAGCAAAGAAAACACAAAAGAAAACACAAAGTTTCAAATGATATGTCTTTGATAAGAGAAAACTTGCAACAAACTTGTTAGTAGTTTGAGATATGATCTTGGACAAGCATAAACAAGCTGAACAAATGTATTACCTCCAAAACAACCCCAAAATGTTAGCTAAAATATGATAATCAAGTAAAAGCATAGAAATTTAGCCAAGGATGTGGATTCGGAGATAAACAAAAATTAGAAAAATTAAACTATGATACGTCCTGTGAAAGGCACAAATATGTGAAGCAAAGGCGCTAAACTATGAAGGAAAGGCATTGATCTATGAAGCAAGGTTGCTAAACTACACAGCAAGGGTGCTAATCTATGAAATAGAGGTGCAAAGTCATGTTGTGGACTTAGATCTACAAAACAGAGGGTCAAATCTACCAGAAACTAAAAACTAATGATGGAAAACTGATGTAAAATAAGTCTGGTTTCCAAAAAACCAAACAAGAATGTCAAAACTTGTGCCCAAGTAAAGGCGTCGATCTGTAAGTCAATGGCTTTAATCTTCATATCAAGTGTGGTAATTTGTGACAGAGGCCAAAATGAACCCTAAAATGGGATAAAAACCCTGCAAAACACATTATTAGTACAAAACAAGACCAAATATGGAAACTAGAAGTGAAAAAACACAAAACCTAGAAGTCAGATTCAGGAAAATGAGGCCTAGAAGAAAAGGTGATAAATTGGCTCGCAAGGGCATGCCTTTGGCTAGCAAGGGTGCTAAACTGACTTACAAGGGTGCTAAACTAGAAAATGAGAGCTTGGAATCATCAAATGGAGGTACATATTCGTAACACAAGTGCGGATTGATAGTCATAGGTATGACTCTGCAACCTACAAGCAAAAATGATGAAACTTCTCCCTAAAAGGGGGTCAAATCAAGGACGTGGGTCCCACTGGGTGTGCCAAAAAAGTGTATGAATAAATATGGAATCAAATAAGGAAACAATACACAATGAAGGTACATATTCCATACTTGAACAACACCTCATCTAGGGATCAAAGGACTCAAAGATATAATGAAAATGATAAACAATCCTATGATATTTGATAATGATTTTGATATGTTGGTTTCTCAATTCTGCAACATAACAACTAGATAATGATAATGGATATGACAATGGATGATCGTGGAAGAGCTAGGATGATTTTGACAGCATGGTGTTGTATAAAGATGTGATGTCAAGATAGCTTGGTTGAGGCTTGATTTATAGAGGTTGGATATGATGAATAAAGTGCTAGGATTATAAGATTACATCAATGGCTAAGATTGGTTGAGAGTACATTAGGGCAAGGATAAGGATTTCTAGGGTTTTTAAAGGAAGCTTTTAGGCCTTATCCTTATGTGAATGGCTAGGATTGAAAGATGTATGAAATGGATAGTTGAGATGAAAATCTCATTTAATGTTTGTGGACATTCATTTATTGATTGTGGCAAGTGGTTGAGGATGAGGACAAGGTAGTCATGTGACTCTCAATAATTAAATTAAATGATAAAATTATTTAATTAATTATTGGAGAGGGGATGATGGGAGGATAAATTAATTAAATAAATAAGATTTATTCAATTAATTTTGGCTAAAAGGGAAATTAAATAAATATAATTTATTTATTTAACTTGGGTGATGGAGGAAAATCGATTAATTAAATAAATTTAATATATTTAATTAATTTGGAAAAGGGATATGGTAAAGGGAAACTTAGGACAAAAGTGTTACAAAGTGTCATAAGGTGGTGTCGACAAGGTGATGAAAGTGACATGGTCAATTTCAGGTGTCTACAAACATAATGTAGTTGTTTATGGTATTGGAGTTATATAGACCTACGAAAGTGATGAAGACATTGTGCAAAACATGAACTCTTTGGTTGGTCAAGATTTAGATAATATGTACTTTAGAAGAATTAAAGACACTCTGATTGAATGCAAAGGTGAGGGTGTTAGAGGATAATATAGACAAAGTTGATCAAGTTTTCCTTTTTTGTTGTAAGGAGAATAGAAATATGGCAACAAGATTTCGAAGCAATGATTAGTGTTGATTCTTTCTTCAAGATTATTGAAACCAAGGGCAAGTCAAAATGCACAATTTCTTCTAATTCCTCATTAGTAGATTACCCTCGTTTGGTATCTAGGTATGGGGATGCATACAAATTTAAATAAAGATTATTTGCGAACAAGTGGATGAGAGGATTAACTTGGTTACAAGGGTTAAGGACTTGATTATGCATGGTAAAAAAGAGCATGTGTTAATGAAAAGAACCCTAGAGAGGGACTTGAGGTTACAATACATAGACCTACTTCAATGAATGTGAGTGAGAGGGAAGGTGTATCTACTAATAAGAATGATGTCAAATATGGTAGCTCCAATATTTTGATTCAACCTCTTGTTTTTGTCCTTTCTAAAATTGATATAGGATTTATATTCCTTTTGTTTCTTTGACAACCTAAAATGTCAAGATGCTCAAATTTTATTTTCACAAATTAGGACAAGGAGTTATAATAGTTAATTATTTTATCTTGAAATTTGACTTAAACATATGGTGTATCTCAGAATATTAGTAATAATTATTATAATGATGAAGAAAGGTAAATATTTCATATATTATTAAAGAGGATAAAAGACTACCCTCTTTTTAACTTATGCTAATGTAAGGATAAATGAATGTTTACCAAAATAATCAAGTCCTAGACTAACATAAAATAGTTAAATCACATATAAGACAAGTAAAAGATAAATTAAATTGTAGAGTTTATAGAAAAATTAGCTCATTAAATGAGGATATGAAGTGTTGATGTGATGTAATATGGATAATATCACACTTCTAAATTATTTTATGGCTTCTAACTTTATATCTAATATGCATCATTTAAAACAAATGTGTCACTAACCCTTATATAGTAGTTGTACGTAAATGCTAATGTGATTCTAGTCTCCTAATTTGTGATTCTATCCAAATCATATAAATGCATCCCTAACTATTGTCAACTCCTTAATTTGTGTGCCTCTATTGCAATACTTGAGATAAAATCAAGGAATTGTTAATGAACACCTTTTAGCAATTTCTATGTTAAGATTTAAGTTTTCCACTTACTTGTGCCTAAGTCAAGGTTCATGTTGTTGTTCACACTATAGAATGAAAATAGATCATATGTAGAAATGGAAGATTCTTGATGCTTGTTAGAATGCAGGATGTTTTGATATGAAATACTCTTATTATAGTGCTTGGATAATTTCTATGAGATGGTTTTTATAATGCTCCAAAAATTGTCTTTACATGTGCAATCCTAAATCTTAATTCAGATTTGTGTGCCCAATTAGATGGGTGCATGTCATATTTTTAAATGGGATGATCTTAGGGAAAGGAAAATTAAGCTTTGATTAAGGGATATGGGATTAGACTGATGGTTTTTTCTCCATCCAAGGTGAGGAAAATGGGAGAATCAAAGTTGGTTCCATACCATAGGGGTTGAATTATATGAAGGATGAAGATAAGGGTAGTTTTAGTGAACTTGTGAGATATAATATATAAAATAACTACCAAGAAGACACATTTATCAACATGGCTAAAGTGAGTGTAAAACAAGAGGGGAAAAGTGTGAAGTGTGCACTTTTCTACTCAACATTTTCCCCCTTTAATGTGCATTTCAATCTACCATGAATCATGCATGCTAAAGTAAGATATGAAAATAAGTAAAACAATGAACATATTTCAAAAGGATACAATTTGGAGGACAAGCCTCACTTTTTTCATGTCCTTCCTAAAACTATAGCTCCAAACATATACACATAAGCACCACAAGGCATTAGTAGCACCTACACTAACATGATCATAAAATAAAGCACAACATCTTGCATTTTCTTGAACCAAAATTCACTATTATCACATTTTAAAAACAAAGGAATAGAATCAAGGATTTTTAACCAAGTTGTCCCTCATGAAACCATGTGTGAAGAATGTAACTAAAAGGACATCAAATTGCAAGGGTTTTCAAGGAGTAGTAACCAAGTTGGTCTTATCAGTATATAAATTTTCAATCCAAAAGTAGATGACATTTATATTGCTAGGGTTATCATGGAGTAGTAATTGAGTTCACCCCCTTAATCCATTGATGTAGGAGCATCCCAGGGTGGAGAAATCTTGCATCAACTAAAAATATTAGCTTTCTTTTCTTTTCTTGCATTTTAGTAGCAGTTCAATTATTTGTAGTTTCAACATTTTCTACCGCATTCTACCACATCTTCATTTCAGAGATTGCAGATAAGGAATTAGCTTTTATACCATGTCAGCTACATCATACTTAGATTTTAGGAGATTTGGACTTGTTTGTGAAAAGTTGTCACTATTAGAAAATCATCAGCATTCACAAAATAGGGCATTCAATAATCAGTTGGAGCATACAAAGTTTGTGGAGCACTTCCGTGACTTGCAGAGCCAAATGGAACATCACACAAGGCACATTGGAACCAGATAGACCTTTGTTGAGATCCACACCATGTTTCATTCATTTGTGGAGCATTACCAAGAGTTGTAAGTTGACTTACATGTCTTCTACATGTTTCATCATTCATTGAAGTTTGAGACCTCTTTAGGCTGACACAGAGGATTCTATGAGTTGAAGGGTGATATATATACTTCTCCTAGATGCATGAGGAAGTAGTAGTTAGATGATATGATAAGATAGATAGTTAGATTCTTTTCGAAGGGTACTTCAATGCCCTATCTTTCATATATGTTGTAACACAAAAAGTAAGCCTATGAGCCCTTTGATTGTAGCCCACATGTTGCTGGCATATAAGAATTGTAATTGACTGATATATTCAGCATATAAATCTTCCATTACATTATATTATTATGTTGTTTCCATTGTGTTTACTCTAGCTACATGGTTGGATAGTCCCTTCTCAGGACCCTCCATCCATGACTGCACCAAGTGGTATCAGAGCGAAGTTTGTGAATCCTTTGGGAGAGAAGGTATTCCAAAAGATCTTGTGGTGAACAAAACGTTGACCTAAGGTAGTCTACTTGTGTTTGTCAATAGAACACTGATTGTGAGGTAGTTTCTACCTTGTAGTCATATCGCCGAATTAAGACAGTTACAATGGATCCTAAGAAGAGATGTCGCCAAGGAGGATGTTTGTTATGGCCAATGTTGCTGAAGAATGGAAGAAATGATAGAGATGATGAGGATAATGAAATTTAGATTAGATGTTGTAGAAGAAGATAGAAGAAGAGGACTAAACCCTAGACATGAGGAAGAAAATGATGATGAAGAATTTCAAGTTGTTGACCAATATACAGAAACCTTAGAAGAAGAAGAATTAGATCAGGTAAAGATGTTGAAACTCATTTCCAAGATTGGTAAGAGACCTAGAATTGTTATTGCAAACTATACCAAAAATTTAAACCCTGAGGAATTGATTGATTGGATAAATGACATGGAGGAATACTTTGAATATGAGGAAATTGAAGATCCGGAGAGTGAGATTTGCCAAAACTAAGTTGAAAGGACATGTTTCTATTTGGTGGAAAGAAGTTCAATTGGATAGAAATAGGAGAGGAAAGAAGAAAATAATAAAATGGGATAGGATGGTGACAAAGTTGAAGAATTAGTTCATAGCTACTGACTATGAGTTGGAATTGTTGAAGAGATTGCAAAACCTAAGGCAAAAGGAGAAATCTATGAAGGAGTACATTGAAGAATTTCATAAGATGATTATCAGGACTGGACATAGTGAAGCAAGCAAGGAGAAAGTGGCAAGGTACATAAATGGATTGAGAATGAACAATGAAGAAGAATTAAGTTTGGTGAGGATGACAATAGTAGAAGTATATCAGTTTTCATTGAAAGTTGAAGAAACGATGAGTAAGAAACATGAGCAAAGGCAGAGAGGTAGAGGAGAAATATTTCAAAGAGGTAGAACATATTCTAGAGGAGAGAGGCCATATGTGCAGTAAAACAAGGAGAATATCCCATACGGGAAAGAAGACATACACAGTAATTCATACCGGAGAGATGATAGAAATTTCCATTGCAATAACAGAGGAAGTCATAATTCTTACTGCAATGAAGGATATCAGAGAGATGAAAGAGGATTTGACAAGAGATCATTCAAGGGAACCTATTTCAAGTGTGGAGGTGAAGGACATAGAGTATTTGAATGTCATCAGGGGAGTGCTAGGACAGGAAAAATTTAAAAATTTTCTATATTCTTATCCACACCCCTGTCCAACCAAATTAGAACATTATACCCCCAAAATCGTAATAACAGTCGATAAATTCCATAAACATAACATGTTTTGTATGATAAGATCCATACCACAACTATTTGTCTCACCTCCCAAACCATAATCTGAAAAAATCTTCAGTTCTCTGATTTCAGCAAGACCTTGATTTGTCATACCGACCCATGTTCCATTTGAAGCAAACTAGATGTATCAGCATGAGAAGTAAGGTCGGAATGAGAATTTCAAGAATCTCTAATGAAACAAGTAGCGCCAATGACCCTGTATCGAAAGGAGAATCCCCAATCACACCGAATTAATCAAAGACGAGGGCCATCAAGATGAGAAAACATTATCGAAGAATACTCTGAACATTCCCCTGATAGCATAGATCATACCGACGAGAGAAATTGATAAGAGTCTTGCTGAACAACTCATGGAACGGGTGGAATTATCAACTCATCAGGAATAAATGCACATTGGAACAACGAATTAATGTTTCTCTGACCTTATGATGTCTCAATGACCATAAGGCATTCTCGGCCATAGTCACACCGATATAGATGAAGGATATGACTCATCAGCAAAAGGAAACAAATCGGAGTAGGATTTATAAGTCCTGTTGAATCTATAGTCACAACACAAAGGATTTCAGTGAGATGTGATTGTGATCATTCCGATGAAGAATAGAAAGGAAGGCATCGGGGAAACTGTAGACACCTAAAATTGGCTCATGTCAAATTAAGTAAATATTTTAATATTTATCTTAATTCTTATTTTCTTCTGTCAATTAAATAAATATCCTAAGTTTATTTGATTGGTTCAATATCCCATAATTAAACAAAATCATTTTATTTAATTAAATTCCTTAAATTCTTCTAATGTCTCACATAAATTAAATAATCCCACATTATTTAATTTACCCTAAATCCCCCAATCCACCTCATCAATCCACCTCATCAATCCACCTTATCAATCCACCTCATCACTCCACCTTATCAATCCACCTCAACTTTTCCACCTCACCATGTTGCACATATAATTAAATATTTTTAATATTTAATTAGCTAATATCCTCCACTCCCCAAAAATGAATCTTTAATTCATTTTTGTCCTCCACTAACTGAATTTTTAATTCATCCATTATCCCCCATCATCCCATACTATCTCCCATAGAATGGATCTTTATGAAGCAATACAACAAGTACAAAGACTTAGAAACGTCTATGAGAACATGGATCCTAATGCTAAGGAACAATTCCAAAATGACATTAAAGATATACCCTTAGCACACCTCATCATTGGAGAATCCCAAATCCCTACCCCATCTTCATCATATCAACCCTCATCATATCAACCTTCAACATCTTACATATCCACACCATGGACCTCATACCAACCTCCATCATATCAACAAACACCCTACACATCATCCCCTTCCACATCATATCAATCGTCATTCTTTCAACCTTCATACCAACCTACATCTTACATATCCACACCATTAACCTCCCATCAACCTTCATCATATCAACTTCCATCATATCAACCTCCATCATCCTCATATCAACCTTCAACCTCATACCAACTTCCATCATATCAACCTTTACCCTCATATCAATCACCATCCCCTTATACATCCATGCCATCATACTTATCCAATCAATTCATACCTCCACCTTATCAATCCCCCAACCTTTGTCATGCTAACTTTGATCAAGGGAACACCAATCTAGCACACCTTATCTCTGAAATCCAAAGCTCATATCAACAACCAAATCCCCCATCTCCTAATCCCCATCCTCCAATCCCCCCATCACACTATCCCTCCAACCTTATCAACCTTAATCCATCACCTTATGTATCTCCCAATCCACCAACCCCTATCACCCATCCACCATCAAATCTTCCAAGTCCCAACACTATCACCACCCCTCCAACACCACCATATAGCCCAACACCTATCCTTGAACCTACCCACGAACCATCATTACTTAATCCTATCACCCACCTATCCAATCCCCATCCTAATCCTACACCAACCACCATCATTATCCATCCATTACATTGCTCTTCAACCCATAAACTCATTAAGGATACCATCCATTGGCTATTAGCAAGGAATCAAACACCCTCATGCAATCCAACATCCATCAAATCTATTGAACAACCCCCTATCATAAGTCAAGAACCATCAGGTAGCCATGTTCAAGAACATATCAGCCAAACACCTATTGCATCCATCCAAGCACCTATCACATCTATCCAAGTCACTCCCACTTCAATCCAAGCACATGAGATATGTCAAGAATCAAATCCCAAGCATGTTGAAACATCAACCCCTTCTCCTAATCAAGATCTAACCATCCCATCTAATCCCATACACGATCCCCTCCCATCTATTGATCAAATTATTGATCTCACCCCATCTTCTACCACCCCTTCACCATCCCCCATGAATCCTTCACCTCCATCTACCAATCCCATCCAAAATCCATCCCCTTATCTACTTGGCGCAAGCACTTTCATCCGTGGTGACTCCCTTATAGGAGGCGAACAACTTCCATCCACCACCTATCTTTCTCCAACAAATAATAAACTCACATCTTGTTTCCAAAGCACTAAACATCCCATCGCATGTCACATACTCCAACATATGAACTATCAAGGCAAAGGATTAGGCCTACATGAGCAAGGCATCTTGGAGCCCATCCACACCACATTCCATCCATCCTCGCATGGTCTTGGCTATACACCCCCAAAAAAACATTCTAAACATGTTGATACTATCCACCCACCTTCCAAAATCCATTCATCCAATCCCAAACATGGTGCATCTCATCACACCCCCAAAGCATATGTCGCCATCCCTCCTCCATCATCCTATCATTTGCAAAAGCATGTGACCATCCATCTTCCTCCATCAAATTTACCTCCACTTCTTCCAACTCCAAATATTCCTATCAAATCCACTCTACCTCATATCCTACCAACTCCTAATATCCCCATCCTCAAATCCCCTTATCCATTTATCCATAAATCCACTTTTTACCCCTCCACCCATAAATCCCCTCAAATCCCCAATCAAGACCAACAAAAGCACACATCTTTCAAACATGAAGCTTCCATCAAATCCATGGGATTCAAAAATTTGAATGCCTCAATGCATAAAGCACAAAAGCCTAAAGATATTATCCCTTCCAATCAAAATGAAAAATCCAGAAGGCTATCAAACCCCACACCATCACAAGAAAAAGCAAAAGCAAAAATGGTGTGGGTCCCCAAACAAAGATCAATCAACTCTAATGTGGCATCCACATCCCAATCCACCCCAAAATCCCAAACATCCCGCTCCCCATCTAAAAATCCCATAATTCCTAAGTCTATTTGGGTCCCTAAAACCCCAAATCGACCATCCAAAAATCTCCTATCCCGATCCCCATTACTCCCAACTCCACATCCAAAGTACAAGCTTCCAAATACATCACAGTGTGTGCAACCGTTGGTCTTGGTTCCCCTCCATCACTTAACATTCCCACATACCCCCATCTCTCCATCTTTCGTTCACTATCCTACATATCTTCCCCATCACATTCCTATGGTCCATGCTTTTGCATAATCCACATCATAATCCATTATCCACCATCCATTCCTTCTTCTCCTATCTTCCAACAATCCATGCAATCATAATCCAAAATGCTATCCAACATAGGACCATCTTCACCTTGCTATGGAAACAAACGCCAGAGTCCCCCTTCCATCAAAAAAGCAAAAAAGCAAAAAAATAAAAAAATCAAGAAAATAGTAAAGAGAAAAAATCCGTCCAATGGTGAAAACCACTCCTTGTGGCACCTTGGGCAAGTACCATGATGAAAACCCCTTGTGGGCGTCATGCGTAATCCCTTCTCCATCCATTTTGTATCCCTACACTTGCGGGCAAAACCATCTAATCATCCACGTCCATAACATCCTTTTGCATATCCTATCCATATATCCTTATCCTATCATATTCCTATCCACTACCCCTATTTATCTTATCATTTTCCATCCATCCTATCCATTACATCTTTCTTTTACCATCTCCCACCTTAGATCTTGATAAAGACAAGGGGCAAAATATCAACAACATGCTTTGGAGACCTCTTGGCATACTCCCTTTATAAGTACATCCTCCATCCATCTATTGTAAAGTCCATCATTCAAACATGAGCCCATCATGCAAAATTCTTTAAGCATGAGGGGCATATGATTCCTTGCAACCTAGCCCTTGGAGAAAATCCTCATGCCTATCTTCCATCTATCTAACATACATCCCTATCGCTTGTCCATTCATCTATCATGAATCAGTTATCCATCATCCTTTCATTGCCAACCCCCCTATCCAACCCCATCACTTTCACCTCTAGACTTGGTGTTCCCTTGTCATTGGTATCTAGCATAAATGTTATCCACACGAAATCCAATGCAACCATCTCATAATAAATCATGCCCTTTCTACAAAATCAAAAAATCCAACAACATCACAAAATCCAAAAATCCAAAAACATCAAAAAATAAAAAAATCCAAAAACATCACAAACATCAAAATATACCAAAACAATCGAAAACACACAAACTTCCAAAAATAATCTATCCATCACAAAAAATCAAACTTGATCCATCACACTCTCATCATCATCACATTTATCATCATCCCATATCATCATCACATCTATCCTCAATAAGCTTACACTAGATCCAAGCATCCCATCACCTGTCAAAGCATTGTCACTTTATCAAAAATCATCAACTATCAAATCAGCATCAACCACAACTTGTCACCAACATATCTTGAGCCAATCTCACAACATCAACTAAACATCATCCAATCATCTATCAATTCCTTCCTTAGGATATATCTTTCCTACGATAGGTAGAATCTATCAAATCATCATCCATCTTGGCAAGAGATACAATGGCTACTTGTTTGGTTTGTTGGTCTTCTGGTTTTTTATTTTTATCTTTTGTCCTATTCGAAGATCACATCAAAGCTACCTTGATCTTACTATATCATGGTATGTGGCAAAAACATCTAGAATGGGGCATAGTCTTGCTTTTGTATGATGTGCTTGTGGGTTGGTCTCATTACTCCAAGCTAGTATTCATATCTTGTTAATTGTAGGGTCGGTCCTAGCATATTGATCTCCTTATGCATCTAAGGTTCATCATACCTTCTGTGTACTAAGGACTTATGCTATGAGTCCCCTTCCCTTATCTAGACAAGGTTGTACTATCTTGGGCATGCATGGGATCATCCCTTTGTTTGTGTGTCTAGTCCATGCAAATGTTGGATAAACATCATCACCGTGGTCTTCTATACCTTGGTGAAAACATCCACTTTGCTATATCAAACCTAGGATTGCTCTAAATCATTTTCAGTACAATGATCATCCACCAATCAATCTCCCAACATTATCACACTTTCATCTCACCCCTTATCCTCCAACCACTTCTACCAATTTGTTCCATCCATTTCGAGAGCACAACCATGTTCTTGCAACCTGCCTATCCTCTCAAGGGGGCATCACCCTTACCAATTATCCCCAAACCTTACCCTATTCTTCTAAGCCAAAATCATTTTTCTATCTAATCCAACTCTAAGTTTTAACTTCTTTGAAATGATGTTACTTAGACGCAACACCATCTCAAAGAGGGGCAAATGTAGACACCTAAAATTGGCTCATGTCAAATTAAGTAAATATTTTAATATTTATCTTAATTCTTATTTTCTTCTGTCAATTAAATAAATATTCTAAGTTTATTTGATTGGTTCAATATGCCATAATTAAATAAAATTATTTTATTTAATTAAATTCCTTAAATTCTTCTAATGTCTCACATAAATTAAATAATCCCACATTATTTAATTTACCCTAAATCCCCCAATCCACCTCATCAATCCACCTTATCAATCCACCTCATCACTCCACCTTATCAATCCACCTCAACTTTTCCACCTCACCATGTTGCACATATAATTAAATATTTTTAATATTTAATTAGCTAATATCCTCCACTCCCCAAAAATGAATCTTTAATTCATTTTTGTCCTCCACTAACTGAATTTTTAATTCATCCACTATCCTCCACTCTTCCCAAAAATGAATTTTTAATTCATCCACTATCCTCCACTCTTCCCAAAAATGAATTTTTAATTCATCCACTATGAATAAAAGATTCACTTTTATTCCTAGCCCTTGATCTCAACTCTTGATCCTCACCCTCCATTCCTTTTTCAAAAATCTATAAATGAAACCCTCACCCAAGCCATTCATAACAACTTCTTCTTGCATCAAAACCATGCTCAAATTTCTCTCAAATCTCTAATCTATCTATCCTCTAATCCTTCATCTATATTTGTGTTGAAAGCAAGAGCAATCCACATTTCAGTCAAATTAGGTAAAATCTGAGGAGCTCTTGGGTGCAACTCCTTCCCGCGATCTTAGATTTATGACTCAAAGTGAAGGTAATCGTTTGTGTTTACATTTGATTTCTATTTCAACTTTCATTTTGATTTCATAGATTACAGAAACAACTGTAATCGGATAAATCAAATGAAGTCATCCCGATTGCATATGTTGTTCCGCTAAAGATGGTGACCACACACATCGATGAGACTCTTTCTGACAGGTCATAAAGACAAGCGATATCAGTATCAATTTCTTGGGTCTTACTGATTTCACTAACCTACCCTGTAAAGAGAAGATGATAAACATTTCGACAAGACTCATGCCGATATAAATATCAGAGATATTTGAAATATCAGAGTAGGATGTTGTTCTCACAACGATCTTGTAAGTCATGTCGACAACAGCTCTTGTGCTCATTATTATATCGGATAAACATTGAAATGTCTTGCCGATACAAACATATATATGTTTTCATAAAAAATGACATCGAGGGGACAAAATGATGGGTCACAGCTATTGAGCCATCTGCAAATATTCATGCCATAAGAAGCGTTTAGATCGCCCTAACATTATAAAAGTCCTACTGATGAAGGACGTTATGACAATGTGACATCTCACAATGATTATGGACATTAATGCACTGGAAGTATTAATTACAGGCCGAGAAGAAATCCCCTAAAGAGTCATTCTAAATCATTGCAATTGGATTCAAAACAATTGTCTGAGAAGAGCATGTAAGCGAGAATTTGGAGAGAACAAAGGAATTTGGTGATCGTCTCAGACAATAGGTACACACATAAAACCTCTGTGTGGTGAATTACAATTTGAATTTGCTATTCAGAATTATAACAAATGGAGACACCAGTAAAGGGCAAGGGTAGAAAATAGTAAGGTGAAACTAGTAAACCGAAGAAATAGAAAATTGATAAAAGCCCTGATGAAAAGATGAAAGAGAGAAAGCTAAATCAGGATTTGATAGACCAATTGCCTCGGTCTACCCCTAAAGCCCAAAGGTCTGCACAACTCAGGGTGGAGGTAGAGAAGTTAGAAGACAAATGCAAATACCTGGGAAATGTATGGACACCAATCAGAGGCTATGAGTTGTTTAAATTCCATTATGATAGAAGATTTAGAAATGTCCCAATGTCTAATCCATGGCATTTGAATTTGGAAAAATTGGTCGTCCCAGACGTGTTTGTGAATGTGGAACTCCTAAAACTCTTGGCTAAGTATTACAATCCCAGCCTCAAAGCCATATGCAATCCACAAGGAGAGCCTGTTATACACTTATCCAAAAATGACATTTGTGAAGTATTTGATTTGGATGACTTGTGTACACTTCCCATAGTATATGAAGATTTAGACAAAGAATATCGGAGGATGGACACCACATACAATGGATGGAGATTGCTTCTCCACAGGCCTAGGGCAAAGGAAAAAATAGTACCTTTTGATGACAATGATGGACCTCCATTCCATGTGTCCTTGTTTGAAACGTATATGCAATAGACATATTATTCCATTGGCCACGTCCTAGGGTCAGAGGTTCCTGATTTCATGACAATTCCATTAATGGTGATAGCAACAGATATCCAGTGTCATAATGCTAGACAGTTTGACTATGCTGCTTATATTTTCAGAAAGATTGATTCTAGTTTAATTGCAATTAAGAACAATGCCCCAACAGTCTCTTTTGAGCATTATTCGCTCCTCATGCACATGGTATTATACTATGGCCAGGAAATGGGAATATGGCCAAGTGAACTCAGAACTACTCAAGTAGACAAGAGGGGTCAAAAGTCGCCTGTGCATATGTGGACAAGGGTATGGGACAGTAGGTTTGCCCACTCCAGTTACATTCATTTTGAAGAATACTTTGTAAAAGTGTTGTATAGATACTTTAACCATCCTTGTGAATATTCACTATCGGATGAAATAAAAAGGTTTCTCAAACCAAAATATTTTGGTGGTCCCCCAACTGTCACCCACAACTGGGGAGATCGGTATTGCTTTGAGGATTCAACCATGGTCAGAATTTATGGTTTTGAAGATACCCCATTTATATTGCCCAAGATAGTTCCTGACAGGATTGCTTACTTAGAGATAGTCAAGCAAATAAATTGTTCTAATGTGATGAACTTAAGTGCCTATGACAAACAATCCTTCATGCCTAGTACTCTATGCTTCAGGGATTTTACTATGGTGTCTAAGGAAGGTTATGGTCTCATCAGGGACAAATTAATGCATTACAACATGAGGTGTGCAGAGGTAAGAAAAGGATTTGATCCTGAGGGTTTCATTGATTTTGCTAGAAAAAAACAAAATCTCAGTGGATATACACATATTCCATATCCACATGATGATATTATTAGGAACATGGAAGAAGCCGAAGTTGAATTGGTAATTGAAAAATATAATAGAGAACTAGATGAGAAGACAAAACAGCTTTCAGAAATAGAGTTGTTGTCTTCTGGTGATGAAGAATCTGCAGGAGAAGAGGAGCTACATGAACAAACAACTAGAATCTCTAAACGAAAAAATGGAATGTTATCAATTCCCTAATAGAGAGAAGGATGAAGAGGGGCCTGGTGATGAGGATCCTAGACAATTAGCATATGATTCTTTCATTGCAGATGATCAATTTATTCATTCTCAAGAATTTAAATCATTTTTATATAAATGCAAAGGAAAAGAACTTAGAGAATCAGTTGATGATGTCACAGCTGACAATGAAAAATAATTGATGGATGTGTTAAAAACAACAGTAGACAATGAATTGAGGGCTATGACTCCTAACAGAGGCAGACAGTTGCTTAGAGAAGCGGGTGTCATGATATTTCTTGGACTTGACATAAATTCTGCCTTGGTGTTTGATAGTTTTTTGCACAATACTGATGACAAAAACAAACTCACTCCTGAAGGTGTCACAGAGGTATACATGGGTACTAAGTATAACAATGATGAAAACTCACTCATGATATGGGCCTTATACCCTCCTCATAAGAAGACTGCCATTATAGATACTGAAAAAACCTTTCGGCATGTTATGACTTTGAAAGCAGGAGAAATTGATCCTTTGATTACTGCAAACATTGGTATAAATGTTGCAAAACTAAATAAAGCACAGGCTCAAATGTTGATCAAGGAATGAGATGCATATAAGCTGAGTTGTGAAAGATTGACAAAGGAAAATGATTTCCTAAAAGATACTGTCAAGAATGCCTTCGGAGGATTAGTTAAAAGATTAACCCAAGGAGAGAGTTCACAAAGTGCCCAGTCACCATCTATTGATCAAATAGCCTAGGTTCAAATTGACACACTTGCAGTAGTACTACAGAATAGGCATATCAATATGATGCATTGGATGAATAAATTTTGGGATGTCTATTCTGAGAACCATAAGGTGATCCAAGAACATGAAAGGTTAAATAACAAGCTTCAAGAGAAACTCCATGAGATACAGAGTAGGGATACTCCTGACACTACAGGTATCTCCAGTGCCAAAGACTTGATCGAACAACATCAAAAATATCATGACCAGCTTCAAAATGATGCCAAGGAATGTGTTGAGACTTCAAAGGTAGGTATACCTATGTTGTTCAAAAATGATAAGGAGCTAAAGAGCAAAGATGAATGGATTAAAGAATACCAGGTGGTATTACAGGAGGCTTTAGGAGCTCTCAAAGATAAAGACTCGACATCTGGGGAGGCCTGCAAGCACTTGGAAAAGATGGTGACGGTAGATGTGATTATAAGAAATGCTATAGAATTTGCTGATACACATCGGAGCCAAGAGTACCTGGATCATGTTGCTCAGATATACCTGTGGCTTAGCAGAGCTTAGGGTCATTTTCTTTGTTATTGTTATGTTAATCCTTTTAATTCTCAAAAGACATTTTGAAGAGTTATGTCTCTTCACAAATATTTCTATATAAGTTGGACATATGATGATCATTTATCATCAGCAGTAGGAGATAATAGAAGAAGTTCATAATATTTTAAAAGACCATGTTGCAAATATTATATTGAAGAAGTTAATAGATCTCTGATTCTGTGGTTTTATACTAGCATCAATTGTTTGTTGAAATTATTCAATTATTTGGTTGTCTCCAATTCATTATCTCTTTATTACTCAAATTGATATATCAAGTATATATTTAATTTGTCAATGTACATTTGTTGTATTTGTGTGATTTGATTAATTGGTTTCCTTAAAAAGGAATTAAAATCCTTCTGGTCAGTCATAGTAATCTAGAAGTATTGATTTGGATCACTAAGAAGAACCACATAATTAGGATTGTCATTATGTCTCCAAGTTGATATTATCTGTTGTTCTTGTATAATTCATTCAATTGGTTCCTTCAAGAAAGGATTAAAATTCCTTATGGTGAATAACAAGAAATCTAATTGTGTCAGTTGGATATTAAGAAGAGTCTGTCAATCATTCCCTTGCACGTTTATACAAGTTATAAACCAAAGTATTGTGCCAAACAGTTAGAGTTATTGCCCCATACAAGCCACTGGTCCTAGATTTTCATTTGACTCTATATACCCAACAAGGCACTGGTCTTCCTCATTTCAATAGTTAAATTCATTTATTAGTTCTTACCTTGATATTGCTTATACAATTTATACCAAATCATCTTTTAGAAGTACAATTAGTTGGCAAGCTTTCATCTATTCCACACCATTTGCCACTATGGGTAGATCCATTGACCTAGTCACTAAACTTACACTCATTTAATATGCTTTAACTTTCAAGGTCTACCCGCCTAGGTATAGCAATGCCTAAAGTGCAAGGAGTCATTAACCTTATAGGTTAACTCCGTTGCATTAGTTCAAAACATGTTGCCAATCTGATCATAGAGTCTGGCATCCCCTTAGGATTTGCAACCTGTATTTGCAACCTGCTTTAACTAGAAAGAAATAATGCAAGAGCAGCTTATGCGGAGGAAGAACCAATTGGATCACCTAGTTCAGTGGGAAATCCAAATAAAGGGGAGTCATTAGTCATGAGGAGAGATTTATTTCAAGCAGAGACAATTGAGGAACCACCACAAAGGAAAAGTTTGTTCCGGACAAGATATAAATCAGGAGATAAATGTTGTAAGGTTATCATTGATAGTGGTAGTATAGATAATTTGGTTTCAGAGGAAATGGTAACAAAGTTGAATCTAGAGATATTGAAACATTTGAAGCCCTACAAGATAGCATGGATTCAAGATGAGCACAAGGTACTGGTGAGTGAACAATGTTTGGTGAAATTTCATATCGAATCTTAAGTTGATGAGGTATTGTGTGATATCATGTTGATAGACGTATGTCATATATTATTGGGAAGACCATGACAATATGATAGAAATGCAATACGTGATGGAAGGAAGAATACATATACTATAACATCAAATGGGAAGAAACATATCTTGATACCTTTGGAACATGAACCTAAAAGTGAAGTATGTGGAAATGCTTGAATCTGTCTAGACATGAGAATATGTGTTTTGCTTTGATTCCAAAGAAGTGTGGAACCCTAAGTAAAGAAACCATTACCACAAAAGAAGAAGAACCACTATCGGAGGAGATAGCTGAATTGTTGACAGAATACAAGGATATTATTTTGGAGAATGTACTTGAAGGATTGTCACCAATCCAAAGTATCAGTCGTCATATGGACCTTATACCTAGAGCTAGTTTTCCTAACAAAGCAGCACACCAAATGACACCAGTAGAAAATGCGGACCTAAATAGACAAATACAGGAGCTATTGAGGAAAAGGATTGATTAGAGAGAGTTTAATCCCATGTCCAGTTCCTGCAGTACTAGCACCAAAGAAAGATGGAGAATGGAGGATGTGTACAAACTCTAGAGCAATCAATAAGATCACTGTTAAGTATAGATTTTCATTGCCAAGGATGGATAAAATCATGGACTGTTTGAGTGGAGCAAAACATTTCGCAAATATAGACTTGAAGAGTGGATATCATTTGAGAAGGAGATGAGTGGAAGACCACATTCAAGACAAATGAGGGATTATATGAGTGGTTAGTAATGCCTTTTGGATTAACTAATGCACCAAGTACTTTCATGAGATTGATGAATGAGGTTTTGAAGAAATTCTTGGGTAAGTTTGTTATTGTATACTTGGATGATATTCTAATTTTTAGTAAGACAAAAGAAGAACATTTGTGGCATATTAGACAAGTATTGGAGAGGTTGAGAGAAGAGAATTTGTTGATAAACATCAAGAAATGTAGTTTCATGAAGGAAGAATTGGTATACTTGGGATTTGTGATTTCTGTGGATGGATTGAAGATGGACCCTGAGAAATTTAGAGCAATTGTTGAGTGGCCAACACCTATGAACATTGGAGAGGTAAGATCATTTCATGGACTAGCAAGTTTTACCAAAAATTCATTAGAAATTTCAATAATGTATGCACACCAATGATAGAGACAATGAGAGATGACAAGAAGGATTTTAAGTGGACATCAGGAGCAAATAAGAGTTTTGAATTGTTGAAACAAAAGGTGACAAAACAATCCGTGTTAGCATTACCAGATTTTGACAAGGTATTTCAAGTTTATTGTGATGCCAATAGAAATGCAATAGGAGCAGTGTTGAGTCAAGAAGGGAGACTAGTAGCATATTTCAGTGAAAACTTGAATGATGCAAGGAGGAGATATTCAGTTTATGATCAAGAGTTCTATATCATAATTCAAGCCTTGAAGAAGTGGAGACATTACTTGTTGCCAAAGGAATTTGCGTTGTACATTGATCATCAAGCTTTGTAGTATTTGAACAGTCAAGGTAAGATCAATCAGAGACATATGAGATGGGTAGAGTTCATGCAAAGTTACACATTTGTACTAAAGCATAGGAGTGGGAAGTCAAACAGAGTTGCAGATGCATTGAGTAGAAGGGACTTGTTGACAAAGATGAGAGTAGAAGTACTAGGATTTGAAGAACTTAAGCATATGTATGAAGAAGATCTTAATTTTGCAAAAGCATGGAAAGCATGTAAGGAACCTGTTGTGATAGATAGAAGTAAGTGGTTGGATTATTTCATTCAGGAGGATATGTTGTTCAAAGGAAATCAGTTGTGTATACCTAGGAGTTCAATGAGAGATAATTTGATCAAGGAGAAGATAGTGGTGGATTAGAAGGACATTTTGGGATTGACAAGATAGTAGCTTTGGTAAATGAACATTATTTTTGCCCTTAGATATATAAGGATGTAAGGAAATTTGTTTAGAGTTGTAGAGTTTGTTAAGTTGCAAAAGGGAGTAGTTAGAATACTAGATTGTACAAATCTTTGATAGTACCGAAGAGACCTTGGGAAAATATAAGCATAGATTTCATATTAGGTTTACCAAGAACACAGAGGGGATATGATTCTATATTTGTAGTAGTGGACAGATTTTCAAAGATGGCACATTTCATTCCTTGTAAGAAAAATGATGTTGTACATGTTGCTGACCTATTTTTCAAGGAGATTGTGAGATTACATGGATTACCTAAGAGTATAGTTTCAAACAGGGATACAAGATTCATAGGATATTTTTGGAGGACATTGTGGAAGAAGATGAAGACAAACCTAAGGTTCAGTTCAACATTTCACCCACAGACAGATGGACAAACTAATGTGGTAAATAGGAGTGTGAGTAACTTGTTGAGATGTTTAGTAGGAGATAAAGCAGGAAACTAGGATATAATTCTACCGCCAGTAGAGTTTGTATATAATAATTCAATGAACAGAAGTACAGGGAAGACACCATTTGAAGTTGTGACAAGGGTAAAACCTAGAGGAGTAGCAGAGCTAAGAGACATCAGTATGGATAACAAAATAAGTGTAGAAGCAGAAGAATTTGTAGGATACATGGAGACACTACATAATCAGGTCAGGAAGCATTTGGAGGAGATGAAGAACAAGTATAAGGAACAAGTAGATGAGCAGAGGAGACATAAGGAATTTTCTGGCAGAGATGAAGTTATGGTATATATAAGAAAGGAGAGTTTTCCAATGGGAACATACAACAAGATGAAGATGAGGAAGTTTGGACCATGTAAGATTCTTAAAAAGTTTGATTCAAGGAATGCATATGAAGTGGAGCTACTAGAGGCATTCGTTATATCACCTATATTCAACATTGTAGACCTATATCAGTATCATGAGGGAGAATCCAGTGACAACATTGAAAATGGGTTGAAGGATCAGTTACCACAACAAGAACCAGAGCAAATAGAGAAGATTTTGAATAACAGAGGTGGACGCAACACAAGAGGCAAACAGTACAAAGAGTATTTGGTTAAGTAGAAAGGAAGACTGAAAGATGACTCATCATGGATTTCTCAAGTTAAGGTAGACCACCTTGGTTTTCCTCTAGCCCCAGCAAAGTGAGGAACTCACTTTTACAACAAACCTAAGTGTCTGATGCAATAGCATCCCAGCCTGAAGAGCAATCTTGCATCAACCAAAAATATTTGTTTTCTTTCCTTTTCTTGCATTTCAATAGCAGTTCAATCATTTGTAGTTTCAGCATTTTCTACCGCATTCTACCACATCTTCATTTCAAAGCTTGTGGAGCAAGAAATAGCTTCTATGTCATGCCAGCTACATCATACTCAGATTTTAGAAGATTTGGACTTGTTTGTGAAAAGTTATCACTATCATAAAATCATCAGCATTCATAGAATAGAACATTCAACAATCAGTTGGAGCATACAAAGTTTGCAAAGCACTTCCGTGACTTGCGGAGCCAAATGTAACATCACACAAAGCATATTGGGACCAGATAGATCTTTGTTGAGATCCGCACCATGTTTCATTCATTTGTGGAGCTTTACCAAGAGTTGTGGGCTGACCTACATTTCTTCTACACGTTTCATCATTCATTGAAGTTTGAGAGCTCTTTAGGCCAACGTGGAGGATTCTATGAGTTGGAGGATAATGAATATATTTCTCCTCGATGCATGAGGAAGTAGTAGTTAGATAATATAATAAGATAGATAGTTAGATTCTTTCTAGAAGGCACTTCAATACCCAATCTTTCATATATGTTGTAACCAGGAAAGTAGGCCTGTGAGCCCTTTGATTGTAGCCTGCATGTTACCAACATATAAGCATTGTAATTGACTAATATATTGAGCATATAAATATTCCATTGCATTATGTTATTATGTTGTTTCCATTGTGTTTACTCTAGCTGCATGGTTGGACAGTCCCTTCTCGGGACCCTCCATCCATGACTGCACCATCCATCCATACAACATGAAGTCAAATGAAATATAAAAAGTAATGTCTCCATGCATAGAGTTGTTGAGAAGGAGTAATCGAGTTGGTCTTCTCAGTCTATGCATGGACAACCTAGTGATAGTAAAGTAGTTTTTATAATGTGCCCCTCAAATGGAATGAATGCATCATAATAAATATGATTTGAGAAGAGAAGGGTGTAAAAATAGCCACATGTACAATGTGTTGGCACAAATATGTGTAAAACATAAACATGAAGCATGTGTAAAAATGGGGAACAATTTTTTCCCCAACTATGAGGACAAGGCATCATGTTAAAAATATATCATGAATTTACAATGTAATATATGTCATATGTCAAAGTAAGCATGTAGATAAAACATGCATGCCGTTGATAAGGGCGTGGTTCGATGGTCAAGTCACACGGTTGTTGTGGTAGCCACCAAGGTTCAAACTCCCGCAGGGCCAATGAGCTCACAAGTCATGTGTGCCTTCACTGGGTTGTCATGCTCGTAGGCTAAATGTGCCTTCGCTGGGTTGGTGTGCTCATAGGCTATGTACCTTCGCTGGGCCAACGAGCTCACAGGTTTGACCTTCGGGTGATAATGCCCACTAGGATGGAGACGCCCCATTTGTGGTCTCAGTCGATAAAGCCGTTGGGAAGAGATCCCCCGTAAAGGTCTCTTTGGGCCCAGACCAGGCTAAAAACCAGAGTATACCAAGCAAAAAAAAACATGCATGCCATAATGAATGAATACATAATGTAAAGCATATAAGAGTACTGGCATGAAGATATCATCATGAAAAGTGTATGGGAAAGGCCCACATAGAAAGATAGGATCATGAAAGTGTAATGGTATATTAATGTGCACTTCCCCAAAGAGGATAATGAAATCATGCAAAAGACAACACCTACTAAGTGGGGGAGGAAACGGTATGTTCCATTTAATTTAATGTGAAGTAAGAAAATGCAAAAAAACATGTGAAATGAGAATATATGAAATGTGCAGGAAGGAGAAGCATGAAAAACAAGGCATATTCAAAAAGGCCAAAGTAAAGCATGCAACAAGAAAGAGACAAGCAAATGAATAACACAACAAGCAAGGATAGCCAAAAGATTAAAATAAGCAATGATAAAGAGACAAAAAGAGATAAAATGAAGAATGGACACAAGTGTGGGTCAATCAAAAAGGCCAAAAGAATAAAATTAGATAGCATGATAAATTATGATTGTAGTCAACATGATGAGAGTGTTTGTGAGGCTCTCCATAACTTTACATCATCCAAATCCATAGGGAAAACACAAAAGAGACATTTTTTAAACAAAAGAAGAAGAAAAGAAATGTTTGTAATTACTTGTGTCAACACGCACATCTAAAGGTGTCTTTACATCATCCACATGTTAACTGAGAATATAAAAAATATCACAAATATAAAACAAGACAAAGTAAAATTGTTTTAAAAAGTAATGAGATCTTAACCAATTAGCTTTGGATAATCTTCTTCCACAATGTCATCTTCAACCCAATCACCAATAATAAAATATTTTTAAGAAATCATATGAGACAGTCATCTTTCATGTTTGATCTTTCCTTGTAACGCGAGGTTTAGATGGTTTTTGCATTTGTGTTTCAACCTTCTTATCATGGTGCTCTTGTTTCTTTTCCACTTGCTTAGTAACATGTTTTTTCTCTTTCTTTTATTTATGTTTAGGTACATATCTTGGAGATTTTTTAGGTACATTTTTGTTTTGACTCCTTGTATGAAAGTTATTTGATTTAGGCAAAAGAGGAGGTGACCAAACATCATATGATTTAGCATAGACTATGTGATTCATTATAGTAGTTGGTTTATATGGACACTTTGTAAGTGAACAATCAACTTATGGATTCTAGCTTGTATCTATTTAAATTATTTGTACAAATCAAAGAGTGTATCATGTCTTTCAAAAGGAGGTTCCTTGGGTTTTGGGATAACTATAGCTATTGTAAACTTATCCAATTCCAAAAGAGGTTTATATGCATGTCATGATATAGTTACAAGCTCACCATCATATATGAACTTTATATATTGGTGTAAAACAAATGATATATAGCTTGGACTTGATCAACCATAGGCATCTCAAGACAATGATAAAGAAGTTTGATGTAGGTATGATATGGCATAAGTTAAGTAACTCTTTTGGACCCACTTTTATTGGTAAGATAATACACCCAAGGGTGTCTACATAATACCATTAGAAAATTAGTGCATATTTTCCTGAAAATGCATATTAGTATTGTTGGAAGTGATGCTTGAAAATAAAATACAATTGTTAAAATTGACAAGTATGATTAGTTAGAAAGCCTCTTACCATTTTTATTGTAACTTGTCCTTCAAGATAGATTGATCTATGATATCGATTATTAGGGATTTCATCATTAGAAAATGTAAACCAGTGGCATGGGCAAAGATGTTAATTTAGGTTGTTCTTCAATATTACCCACAAAGTGATCCAAATCATGAGAAGGATTATCAATTTGTTCTTCCTCAATAAGTATGTTTTCCTCAATCACATCCAAATTATTTGCTTGGGTATGATGTGGAAAAATATTTGTGTGTACATTTACAAATTTGATTTGGGGGCACCATAGAATAATTGCCCCATCATTGACATCTTTGGCATGAATCATGTTATTATCTACATCTTAAGTTTTATGTTTGAAACCTACACATTTTTTCCCCATCATTGACACAAGTTTGACATGAATCATTTTATTATCTACATCTGAGTTTTATGTCTCAAACCTACACACTTTTCCTTGTTATGTTCGTTGACTATATGACATGTACAAGATGCCTTATCATCATAACCCGTTGGCAAATAAATAGATGTATCAATTGGTCTAATAAATGACAAGGTTATCATATTATCTCTTAACAATTTTTTTAATACAACATGTAGGGGATCATGGAGTTTTGTAAACATTTTAGGCATTTTTGGCTTAACGGAAATGTCATTGGAGGCCACTGAAGATGTAGAAACATTATTAGTAAAGGACCTCATATTATTCTTGTGTAAAACATCATCACACTTCTTTAAAAAAAATCAATGGAGATCTAGAAGGGTAGGAGGGTTTTTATGGAGGGTGAGAGGAGCCATGCTTAAGTACATTTGCCTCTAATAATTTCAACACAATATTTCCCAAATTTTGCATTATATAAGTCCATGAATGACGTGTAACTATTCAAATTCAGTTTCTCTAGGATTGTTGCCAATAAACTCTCAATAAACTATCATTAGAACTCATCATCTAAAATTTATTGCATTTTAGCAAAAAAAACATTTAAATAGAATAGAAAAATCATGAACTCTTTCATTAATCCTTGTTTACATTCTACCAAATTAGAAATAATGACTTTAAGACCAATGTTAACATTGAAGTGGTGTACAAATGCATTAGCCAATTCCATATATGAGTGTATAGAATCATGAGGCAAATAGGATAGTCAATCAAGCATGTAATGTTTTAAACTTATTGTGAAAATATTAGAAAGGAGCTTTTCATCATACACATAAAAAAGTAGCATTAAGGCTATCAGGTGGGTCACATATAGTCCCCTTTACCGTTATACATCTCAAACCTATGGGCTATAAAACCCATTGGAAAAGCATAGGTAAGAATCTCAAGAGAGAGTGGATTGTATTTGATCTCACTTGTAATATCCTTCTTGGCACTTAGAGATAAGGTATTAACTTTTCTTTGCATCACATAGAGCCTGTTAATGATAGTATCATTAGTGGAAGGGTGGACAATGGGGGGAAGGTTGGGAATAAGAGTGGAAGAAAAAACATGTGAAATGATAGGTTGGTGTAAATGGGTTGGGGAATGGTGTAAGAAGGTGGGATAGTAGAATGGGAGGTTTGGGAGGAAATAAAAGGGATTAGGTTGGATATGAAATGTGGGAACGATAAGGGGATTAGATGTATTAGGGGTATGGAAGATGGATGAGAAGGGAAAGGAGAATGATCGTGTGGCATAACCAATGCGGGATAGGAGGTGTGAGGATGAACAATGGAAGAGGAGTGGGGAATGTAGGGGAAGAGATGCATTATTAGGAGGCTTGGGAATGAACATATTATGAAGAGCATCCACCAATTCAAAAGGATTAGCATGATTATCCAAACTAGTAAAATGTGTTCTAATCATTTGGGTGGTAAGAGCAATTTATCTTGCTTATACATGTAAGCAACATGGACATCATGGTCAAACAAGTCCTCCTCATTAAGGTAAACAATAGTATTTAGGTTTTCAACAAGTTCCTTAACTTGATTCATCTCCATGTTAAGGTTGAACCTAGGGCTCCTTAGTGGAATGTGAGATAGGTTGATAGCTTGGCATAAATCAAAAGATCAAGAAAATATAAAGCAATGAAAACAAGAGAATATTTAGATCTAATATAAAAACTAGAAAATCAAAATGATTAGAACTAAAAAATAAAAAAATAAAACAAAACCCTATGGAGAAATAGAGTGGTTAAATGGATTGGGTTCACCAAGTGAAGAGGAATAAAACACTACCCTTTTTTATTATATGCTAATCTAAGGATTAATGAATGATTACCAAGCAAATAAAGCCCTAGACTAACATAAAAAAGTTGAGTCACATATAAGACAAGTAAATGCTAAATTGAAATGACGAGGTTAGAGAAATCTTGTTCCTTCAATTAGGGTGACGTGTTGATGTGATGCAATCTAGCTAATGTCGTTCTTTTGAACTATTTTTTATTGTTAACTTCAAATCTAAGATGCCTACTTGAGAACAAATGTGTTGTTAACCCCTACATAGTAGCTAGATGGAATTTTTGGTGTGATTCTATCTAAATTAAATGTGATTGTGTCCCTAACTATCACATGATCCTAAATTTGTGTGTCTCTGTTACAATACTTGAACTAAAGTGAAGGTAATGCTAATGAACACCTTTTGGGGCTTGCTATGTTAGGTTTGAAGTTTGCCAATTCCTTGTGCTTAAATCAAGCCCCATGTCACCATTGTTCTCAATATGTAATGAAAAGAATTCAAATGTTGAAATGGAAGATTCTTGATGCTCATTAGAATGTAGGGATGTTTGGACTTGAAATGATCTTGTACCACTCTTATGATAATGCTCAGATGATTGCTATGAGATGCTTTTTAGAATTCCCAAATCCTAGGGTCTTAATTTGAAAGTTTTATGTGTAAGCCAATAGGCAACAATCAAATTTTTGAATGGGTTCAACTTGGGAAAAAGTGAAGTTAAGATTTGATTAAGGCAAATGGGATTACGTCAACGATTCTATCCAAGGAACATGCTAGAACAATGATTCTGTCAAAGTTGAGGAAAAGTGGGGGAGGGTTAGAGTTGGGTCTAGATCACAAGAGCTGAATTGGTTAATGGACTGGGATAAGGTTGTATTCAATTATCTTGTTCACTATAATCTGTCAAATTAAATACCAAGATAACACATGTATTGACAAGACTATAATAAATATAAAACCAAAAACTAAAATATACATTTTTCTCCTTTACACACACACACACACACATATGATGAATAGTACTATATACTTTTATATTAAAAATCAAATATAAAACTCGTGGAATGGAATCACACCTCAAAGTCTTAAGCTGAAAACACACAAACAAATGGGATCACAAGAGTTGAATTGGTTAATGGACTGGGATAAGGTTGTATTCAATTAACTTGTTCCCTATAATCTCTCAAATTAAATACCAACATAACACATTTATTGACAAGACTAAAATAAATATAAAACCAAAAACTAAAATATACACTTTTCTCCTTTACACACATATGATGAATAGTACTATATACTTTTATATTAAAAATCAACTATAAAACTAGTAAAATGGAATCACACCTCAAAGTCTTAAAGCTGAAAACACACAAACAAAGCTGAAAACACACAAACAAATGGATCAAACTACCAGAGCTATATATATAAAATGCTCAGATTCTGTGGAGAAAAAAATAATGCAAGCCAACGCAGAACCATTCAAACATATTGTCCCGTTTATTAAAAAATTTCTCCATTTGAGTAAGCTGTTTTTTGTCATGTATACTGAGCACATTCGGGACCATTGTGGGGCGCATTATATGGGCTATTATATAATTTTCCTGTAACTAATCAAACGTGCAATCCAACTTGCAATACTTGACTTGGTACATTAAAAAAAACACAGGAGAAACTGGGCAGTGCCCAATCTTGTCCAGAAAACTATTTTGTTTCCCACGCGCTGTTGGGAGTGGGTGGTGAGCAGTGAGGACCCACAAACACAGATCAATCCTTCTCACTCTTATTCGATACAGTGAAGTTATACATACTTTCCAAAACGCGGCTTGTATGATGAATAAGACATGGAAAAGACACCTCTTTTGCGGAGGGACTACTCAATTCATGGAAAAGTTATACAGTTCATATTACTCGGCGAATATAAAAAAATCAATAACAATTATTCTTCCGTGATATGGATGTTGACAGAACCCTAGCTTCATTCAATCGGCGTTGTTCATGAAGTGACACCTCATACAAGACAATTGAGTTGCATTGACATTTAGTTGATCAATCCTTTTTTTTGGGTGATGTTGACCTCATCGTGCTCCAGCTTCTCTAGATTCCCATGTAAGACCTGGAAAGCTGTGTTATGTGTACAAGAATGTTAAAGAGGGAATTTAAAGAACTGCATAATAGAGCAAATAATATTAAAAATAATAACAATGTCAAAGGGTTCTTGGTTTGTTGGTGAAATTGAATGGTTTTGAATGAGTTTATTTGGGATTGAGTCTCGTTGAGTGTGTGTTATTCGATTCGCACATGAACCCTGTCCTTGTCATGGACGACCTCCAGGGCACTCCCTCTCTCGTGGCAAGAGTCAGTCGAGTAGAGGCGAAACCTGAGGGTGGTTATGCTTTCGAGGGAGCAAGATCTCATGGAGAGTGCTTAGCCCATTCCAGGGCCTCGTGTGGTTTTATAGTTGTCGATCCCTTTCTATGGTTGTGGTTGTTGAGATAATAGTATGACCCGAAGGGTCACTTGTGATGTATCTCCTGTTTGGGTTTCTTAGATTCCAATGCATGCCTAGTGAGTTAGCTATTATGTTCGTTGATGAACCTAGTGCATTGTAATTTTTCCTCGTGGGTTTGAAGTACTTGTTGTGTTTGTCTTGTTGCACAACCCTAAGGATATGTTGTTCTTGATTAAGTTGTGGTCTAGGGCTGATTTCTTCTAATTCCTCAAGAGTCTCTCTAACCCACTCCCCTCTAACTCCTGGGCACATTTGTAGGCTTAGGGGAGAAGTAGAGTGTTTGACGAAGGTTGATCTAGAGTTTGACCTACCTAGGGTTTGACTTGTGATTTGATTTTGTATGTTGGATTTTAAAATGAAACAAGTTACACAATAGAAGAATATAGTAGGAAATATGTTGCAAATACTTGATAATAATATGCCACTTCAAGGGGCAACCTCCTAATCCACTTCGAGGGGGATACCTCTAATAGTGTTCAATAAGAACACAATACTCAATTTGATGATAATAACTAACCTCTACCTCCAATGTGTCATATTTATGCCATGGATGCCACCTAGGCCGACTTAATTACCTATATATGACTATATTAATGATTATATAGCATGCCCCCCACCTTTACAAAAGCATTGTCCTCAACGTTGATCAATTGTGGTAGTTTCTTTTTACAATCTCCATCTTCCCATGTGGTAACTTTGATTAGAAAATATTTCCATATAATGAGATAATTTGGAATTGTCGATGTCCTCGACGTCTTCATATGTGTTTGGAAAATTAACTTCAGCTCCAAGATGTGTCTTCTCTCCACATCTATCTCTTGATGGAATGTTGTGCCTTCAAGGAAGAGGTGAGGAATGATAGAGGGTACCCTAGAATTGGTTGAATTGCATGATCAAGATCTCCTTTAGGAAATAATGTTTTTTGAAATGCTCTAAGCAGTGATAATGCATGGAAAGATGTTATGAGTTTGACCTCCTCTTCCTCCTCCTCCTCCAAATTTTCCTAGACATTTCCTCACTTGCCAACTTCACTAATTAAATATCCTCTACCACCTTGGTCATTTTCCCATGCACATCCTTAGTATAAGTCTCCCCACTTTTTGTATCTTCCATGTCTAGAGATTTTCTAGCTGTGACAGGATTTTTTTGCCTCTTATGGCAAGACCCGCCATGATTGGGAAAAATAATTTTGTACTAAATCACACAAAACAAATCCAATTAATCTGAAAATTTTATTGTATCTTACCAAGGTTGAGATATCACTTCCCAAAAAGAATCTCCCAAAAATTCGTTAATTTGTAGCCTTAAGAGAAATTAGTGGAAACCCTAATTTTGTAATAAATTCTTAAACTATGATCCAAATGGCTTCAAATATTTACTGTAGCCACTTCAATGTCCTTGAAAAACCCACTAAAACTCTTGAAAAGATTTTCCAAAATGATAAAGATATGTGCTTCACAAGTGAAAATGGTAGAAACCTTAGTTTTACAATAACTCACTCAATTATGCTCCAATTGCTTTCAATCTAGACTGTATCAGCTCCAATATATCCTTGAAAACCCCTTTAAAAATCTTGAAAAGATTCACCAAAAAAAAAATTGCTTTATTTTTTGTCTTCACAGTGTTAAGATCATGCTCTGATACCACTTGTAATGAAACAATTTGCACAATAGAAGAATATAATAAGAAATATGTTGCAAATACTTGATATGCCACTTCGAGGGGGTACCTCCAAGAGTCTTCAATAAGAACACAATACTCAATATGATAATAATATCTAAGCTCTATCTCCTATATATACCATAATTATACCATGGATGCCACCCACGCTGACCTAACTACCTATATAAGACTATATTAATGATTATAAAACTTAAATAAAAGTTAAGGTAGCCACAAGCCGACTACTCATAACCATATACACACTATAAGATTAGGGGTGTAGCAAATTTACCTTGTGACGAAACCAAGGGTTTACTTTTATATGTGAATGTTTACCGATGACGAAACCAAGGGTTTACTTGTCCTAAGTTTTCCTAATTTTTTGGTGTTTTTGAATGTATGCAACTATATGAGTGCAAGCAATTTTTTTGTTCTTTTCTCAATAAGTAAAGATCATCTAATTACTACAAAAAGGAAATATGAATGCAAGTCTATATAATTTTTTTTATGCAAGTTTATCTATGTTTTGTCTTTCTAAAATTGTTTTAAATTCTATTCTAAGGAAAGCCAATGATGGTCTAATCTAATGAAGGCAATTTAATCTATTGAAAGCAATCAACAACTAATCTATTGCAAAGAAATGAAGCTATGCTAACAATTCCTATCAAGAGTAAAGCAATGATAAATTACTTCCCTCAAGAGCAATGTTGTGATCTAATTACTACAAAAACCATTGAAAGAACCTTGAAGATGGTTGATGCATGAGTCTTCGTACTACCCTCAGGAATCCTTCGTATATGAAAGCCACTTCGAGGGGGGTACCTCCAATAGTCTTCAATAATGACACAATACTCAATATGATAATAATAACTAAGCTCTACCTCCTATATATACCATAATTATACCATGGATGCCACCCAAGCTGACCTAACTACCTATATAAGACTATATTAATGATTATAAAACTTAAATAAAAGTTAAGGTAGCCACAACCCGACTACTCATAACCATATACACACTATAAGATTAGGGGTGTAGCAGAATTACCTTGTGACGAAACCAAGGGTTTACTTTTATATGTGAATGTTTACCGATACCTTGTGATGAAACCAAGGGTTTACTTATTCTAAGTTTTCCTAATTTTTTGGTGTTTTTGAATGTATGCAACTATATGAATGCAAGCAATTTTTTTGTTCTTTTCTCAATAAGTAAAGATCATCTAATTACTACAGAAAGGAAATATGAATGCAAGTCTACATAATTTTTTTTTATGCAAGTTTATCCATGTTTTTGTCTTTCTGAAATTGTTTTGAATTCTATTCTAAGGAAAGCCAATGATGGTCTAATCTAATGAGGGCAATTTAATCTATTGAAAGCAATCAACAACTAATCTATTGCAAAGAAATGAAGCTATGCTAACAATTCCTATCAAGAGTAAAGCAATGATAAATTACTTCCCTCAAGAGCAATGTTGTGATCTAATTACTACAAAAACCATTGAAAGAACCTAGAACATGGTTGATGCATGAGTCTTCGCACTACCCTCAGGAATCCTTCGTATACGGAAGCTTCTTCGTCCTCTTGCAACAACAGGGTTCTTCTCTTGATGGCAAGTGTGAAGAGAGCAAATTATTGACTTGAGCTTGAGAAATCTAGTGATGATATTGATTGAGTTCGAATTTGAGCTATGAGCATGCTAACTAGGCATAATAGCATTTGCTTGAGCAAATGAGAGCATAAGCATGCTTTGAGAAGCTTTAGAAAGCTTGAGAATCTATGCTAAGCAAAATGAAAAGGCACATGTGTCCTACATGAGCATCAAGGATGCTAATGGAGAGCAAATAACAAGCTTATGAATGGTTGCAACTATGAAATTTGCCTCCCTAATGCTTAGAGGAAGGAGGCATTTATAGGATGGAATGGCTCATGATAGGTGGGGATGATTGGAGAGTTAACATGTTTGATTGAGGAGAAGATTGGACTAATTGGGGAGTGATGAAGCTATGAAAGCTTATCACATGCTGACAAAATGGAGTTAGCATGATTTGAAGATATGATAATAATAGATCAAAAGTGATAATTATGCATGATTGAGGGTGATGGATGGGCTAAGAATAGTTTAGTCTATGTTAGGGTCGAAATTACATGCAAACTAGAGAAAAAATAGAGCTTTTTGGGAGCCAAATTGAAGGAAACACACATTCAGAAACACAATAGGGTCGCCCCTTTTACCAGTAGGGTCACCCAAGGGTCACCTAGGCGAGATCTATGGGTGACCCAGAAATTAGGGTTTTAGGGTGAAAATTAGGCATTGGAGAATTGTCTTGGAGGGTCAAAGACGCAATCTTCCTCCTGAAACAGGTCAAATAGATGAATTAAACAGGATCCCCCCTTTTACTAGTAGGGTCACCCAAGGGAGATCCAGAAACAATAGGGGGGATCTGGAAAGGACAAAAGTTAAGTCGATTCTGAAAGATGGGTTTGGTCTGGGAGGTCATTTATAAGCCTCTAAAGGGTGGAGACACATGAAACAGGTACATAAAAGGTGAAATTACCAAGTTATGATGAAAATTAGCTATGTGGGTAAGGTCGGGGATGCAAAAGAAAAAGTGTCGACAAGGGGAAAGTGAAGAAAAGTTAGGATTATGAAGAATTGATGAAGCAAGAAATTGACATCCATGTGTCACCAATAAGAGCACTACTGAGAGGGCATTTTATTTCACGCTTCCATGTATGTGATTAGGATTACAACTCATCATAAGTTCCTCATGCAAGCCCATGTGCATTTTTAGTGTTTACATATTCTCCCCCTCAGGGACGGTAGTCTACATGAAAGATAGGTACCATTCCCAAAATAGGCCTTACTTGTTGTCAATTTCCCGCAATTATGCCTACAATAACCAATGTTAGTTCGACATTTGATATATTTAAAATAAACAATGAAATTGAAACAAATGAAGATACCATAGATCACATTGCAAGTTCACCTAGTTGTTTACTTCACTGAGGGGACCTGTAAGGATGAAAGCATGCAAAACAATGGTGCAAAGATGCTACAAATCTAGAAATTACCCTGAAATGCACAAAATGAAACTAAACTAAGAGAAAAGAAGAGTGGAGGAATTTGAGGAAATGGAGTCAAACAGCGAGGGAATCATGCATGTGAATAATCGTCGGGAAGCTATTACCGAGAGGATCGCAAAGATGGCCATGAATCTTTCACCCACTGAGAATCAAGTATGAACAAAGTGAAAAACCTCTCTCAAAATCCTAGTTTGCATTTTGATGATTTTCTCTCAAAAGAATTTGTTTTATTAGTTTTCTTGTCGCATTGTGTTAGTTTCTTCGTTTTAGCATGTATCTGCTTTTCGTTTGTCAAAATTGGGTGAAATTTTGAAGTTTTTATGAGGATTTTAGTATGTTGGGGTGTGGGATAGGGTCGCCCATGGGTCACCCCTTTTGCCAAGGCAAGTCACCCGGGGGAGATCTGGATGTTCAACAAGGTCGCTTGGGGGAGATCCTGTTGGACAGTAGGATCGCCTAGGTGAGATTTGCCCTGGTGAAAGGGGTGACCCAGCTAGTTTGATTTTGAATGTAGTTTTCAGTTTTGTGGCATTTTCGCTACTCCATTTTTCTCTAATTCCAACACTAAACTCATCATTTTATTGCACATTTTTAAGGAATATATGTTTTTTAGATTTTTTGAGTTTAACGAGATCTAATGCAAGGTTCTTTGTGTTTGACAAGATATGCACATTCAATGGAACACCAGTCGTGTGGATTTTTTATGCTTACAAGGCCTTATCCTCAAGAGATCGTGCTATCTTGAAGAGAGGGGCTAGACAAGATATGTCATGTTCCAGTTGTTCACCCCACATCTCGCATTTGTTGTGACATTCTACCTACTGGGATGTTAACATGAACACCTTTAGATTCCCCCAGGTCTCAAGGGAATGGACTGTCACATTATATGATGTTTATCACATCCTTGGTGTCCTTGTGAGAGGACAACTTATCCTACCTCAGAGTGACTCCTATGAAGAGAAATAGGCTTGGGCATCTATTATGGGGGTGACTCATCCTAAGGACCAGACAAGGGTACAACTTCAATGCCTCGCTTATCGATTTCACCTTTCAGGAAATTCCTCATTGGTTTGATTGCTTCCACGTTACCCAGGGATAAGGGCTCAGCTTAGCTTAGATGGTGTTGGGCACCAATCATCTAGTGTGTGGAGCAAGGTACCGTATTCGCTTGGGGAGTTGACATCCTGGCTATGGTTTATCGAGACTTCTACTGTATTGCACGACGAGGGACACTTTCTTTTAGTCATCCTTCTCTGATTATGACGTGGATTGATGAGCACATTAGACTATTTCAGAGAGAAGTTCCATTTCTTGATCCTAGATTACTGAGGGCTACACGCTAGGGTCAACTGGGTCACTTTGATGCTAGCTTACGTGCAGTAGTGAATCTTATTGATGCTAACATGATTCATGATCCTTATGTTGATATCGAGGGCCTATGGCCTAAGGATAGACAAATTCAAGATTTCTATAGGGGTGTGGTCCATTTGTTAGATAGGAATGGTTTGATCAAGACACACCATATGGAGAGAGTCTTACAACAGTTGGGAGATCACTTTCCAGAGGACTTTCCCCCGATTCCTATTTGTTACAAATCCATCTAGGAGCTGGGTGATGTTGAGAAAAGAACGATCACTTGGACTCCTTTGACTCTCAGAGTTTTGATAACTAGAGTGGCTTGCAACATGAGTCATGGATAGAGGGGAAAGGAGAGGACCTCAATCTCAGATGTTGATAGTTCTAGAGGATAGTGACTCTTCTGATGAGGATTATGATCCTGAAGGAGAGCAGCATGATGATGACAGTGTGGGGAAGATAGAGAGATTCCTTCTAATGAGGAGGCAACTATACCTCCCACGCATGGTCTTGCGTTAGATGATCTCTCATGGGAAGAGGATGACCCTCGTAAGACTCCTTTCCTTTATTCCTTTTTTCTTACTTCATTGCTTTCATGAATTTAAGTATTTGATTAATACTCCTCCTTCTTACTTCTTAATTACTACTAATGGATGGAGAGAGATTTTTTGACTCTTCGATCTTCTAGTTCCTAGCATTGCTCATCCATGGGAGTCTCTTCTTGTTGATGCTCATCTTCCTTCTCGAGCTGGTCATCACACAAATATTCTTGCTCCTTATCATGCGGGTCAAGAGATAGTTTCTATGGGATCTCAAATCACTGCACTTAATGTTGAGAATGTTGTTCTTTGAGAGATGGCTAACCTTGGAGTTTGTAGGTAGGCCTCGCAGACGGATACAGCAAGTCCTTCACGCGCTCTTATTAGGGTTCTTTCTGCTTCTCATAGGACCCATAGAGGTTATGATGCTACTAGCAATCATAGAAGACCTAGGAGTCGGAGCCCTGAAGGCTCAATTGGTCAGTGTCATCCCTAAGGTTCTATAGGGAATAGAAAAAGAAATAAGCATCCTCAACCAACACCTTCTATTGATCCCATGCTTCCTCACCCTCAAAAACCACATAATCATCCCAATTATCCACTCATTCGTCAGGGCCTGTATTCCACCCTCTCTTGCCAAAAACTCACCCAAAACCTCCCAAGACACTCAAAGGATCAACATGAATAAAGAATTGAGTCATCCTTCTATATTTTCTTGACATGACTTTCCATGTGTGACTCCTTGGTCAAGTTTCCACGACTAGCTTCACCTCCAACATATATTCCAAGAAAACACTCTACTTATTTGAAATATTATTATTAATACAAAGCTTTAGCCTTTAAGCCATTACCTTAGTAGCAATCTTATATATTGTATTGCACAACGCAATCAGATAAAAAGCATCAAAATAATCTAGGGATTTAGCTTTAGGAATGAAAGCGAGAAAGGTGGTGTTCAAACCCTTCATCATTTTCCTTGATCTATATTCTTCAACCGCCTTCCACACATCTTCACCCATGATATGCCAAATCTAACCTTGGAGCCTTTCTAGATCCCAAAGAAAAGTGGCCAATTGTACTTTTTCCATGGAGATGGGTTTCATTAAATTAGCATTTTGATCATCAAAGATTAGGGTTGGTACATCTGTAAGCAGAAAATCTTGTACATTCCCATCAATCTCTGGTGGTATTGCCAACAAATCCTTGTAAAAATGCAAACCCCCCTTTTGAATGGACTCCAAATTTGAGATACTTCTCCCTCTAGAATCTTAATGAAATAGATTGTGTTATACTCTCTCTTGATGTTTGTGGATAAATGAAAGAATATGGTATTGTTGTCACCCCCCTTCAACCACTTCACCCTAGATTTCTACATCCAAAATGTCTCCTCCATCCTTAAAATTCTATTGAGATCCTTTATTAACATGGTCTCCTTCCCCTATAGTTCTTCTATCATCCCTTCTACACCAACTCCAACTTCCACTAACCGAACCTCGTACTCCACCCTATTCTTGTGAGTGAAAATATCGCCCACCATGTCTTCGTTCCATTTGTGAGCCTCAGATTTTACATGCCATGGTTTCTTTTGAATAATCTAATGCATGTGCCCATTTCTATGAACTAAACATTTTCTCCTCAAATTCTAAAAGTTCAAACCACAAACTCCATTCTGGATGGGAAACCCATTGGTTTGAGATCGTGCAAAATATCCAATCTAATTAGCCAATGGTTAAAACCCGCATAGAGTATAACCATCGAAAAGAATGTATTTAGCCTAAGGGCCCAATCTAAGAAAATCAAAAATTTGTCCAATCTAACTTGAATGTTAGCCACACCAATCTTTTTGGTATTCCAAGTGAACCATCCTTGAGTAGATTTAATGTCAAGCAATGTTTCTTCCATGCAAAAAGATGAAAACACCCTAGAGCTAGCATTTATCAGGTAACTACCTTCAATTTTCTCCTCAGGGCACAGCCTGGTATTAAAGCCACCTCCTAAAACCCATGCTTCATTCTTATACAAATTCCTTAACTCTTCCCATAACAAGGCTTGATCTACCTCTGATGAAGGTCTGTATATATTTGGAAAAATGAATTTTGAATTCACCCTAACACTAAAGACACACACATGAACAATATTGTGTGTGGCCAACATAACTTCGCTTTTAATACTTCTATCATCCCATAAGACATTCAAACTTCCTACAACAATTGAAGACATTGAGCCTAAGCTTCTGGGCCATAATCTCTTAATGTACTCTTCATTCATCTTAGCTTCTTGTAATAATAGGATATCTAGAGCATGTACCTCCACTAGTCACTTCACTAAGTGGTGTTTGTCAAGGGCATTCAATCCCCTAACATTCCAACTTAGAAGAATCACTGTTACTTAAGGGAGGGGGCTTCCCCTCCACCTCCATAGCAATTGTTAAGGGACTTCTAAGTTCACTTCACAATATTATTATTGGCCTCTGATCTAGCTTTACTAACTTCTGTCTTTCTACCTCTTGTATTATACCCTCCTAAGTTTGCCTTCGACAAGATTGCATTTTGTTGCGAAGTAAATTTCCAAGAGCCTTTCCTACTTGCCACGTCGTGATCTTCAAATCCTACCAATGACTCAAATCTTGTCATAACTTCTTCCCTTTCATCATTGTTCTAATCCTCCTCTAAGTTTAATACATGCCCTTCCACTGGGCGCAACTAATTCCTTCCAAAACTCTAAATAGCCTCCTTCCTTGTGAGGTCTTCTTCAACATTGGGGCTCTAATCCATAAATTGCTTTGTTTTCTTTTGAATGTTTAGTTCAACACCTTTCTCCTAATTCTTCCCTTTGTTTGAGTTTTCCTCTTTAACACACCATGCCCATTTCATTTTCGAGGATAACTCAGGGGCCTCAATATCCTTTGTACAATTGTTTGCTATATATCCTACCTTTCTACAAAAAAAACATCTAACAAGTAGGCATTCATAGTTTAAATCCTAAGTCTAAGAGTGCATGATTAATTGGCTCTACCAAGTTGATAGAAACAAATCCTTGCATAAGAGGTCAATTCCTTCCTACTTGTGGTATTCGAGCTAAAAAGAAAGGTCCCAAATGAATCCCCATATTTTTGCATGATATCTTCTAATCAAAATTCTAGTGACAACTTATATAATTGAATCGAAACAAGGACTCGCTTCAATACTTCAACTCTAAGATCAAACCCTTGAGTCGAAGCACACATACAACCTCACATTACCCTAAACCATGGACCCTTATGCAAGATGTGCTCTTTGTCCTCCTCTAACTAAAAAGTAATTTGCATATACCCCTAAGAAAATGAATATCTAGTCTAGACCAGCCCCGCCATTTCTAGCCCATTCAAAATTAAACTCACTCCCACATAGGCCAAATACCCACAAATTTGGCAATAACTACCTTTTCCACTTCTCCAATTGGTAGGTTGATTAAATCATCCAAAATAACAATATCTAGGATATCTTCAACCACCCTTAAGTTAATATTTCTTCCTCCCACTCGGTGCCAATCTTCCACGACATTATTTGCAGCCTTGCTTAGAATTCTACTTGCTTCCTCATATTTTGGTAAGTTGTTGAAGCAAATAGGAATCTCTCCTTCCTCCAACATTTTTGACATAGGTTACAATCTTCTTTCGTCAATATTTTTCCCACATGCTTGTTTATATTAAACTCCCTGCTATAGTCATTCTTCGCTTTCCATCCCTTGTAATTGCTTACACACTTTTAGCCCAAAATGATGCTTGGATGAGTGCTTTTGAACCAATGAATGCTCTGTCTATCACTTTGGATCACTTCTGCTATTGTGGATTCAATTATGCAACTACAAACCTGATATGGTTCGTGAATCTAATTTGTGCATGCAAATCTGATCTCTACTAATTTTCATAATGTCACTTTAGGCTTGCCTTGATGTCTTCAATCTATTCCCACATAAAAACTAGTCCTTGTTCCCGATCAACAATCAGATAAAAATCAAGACCAACACTCTCAAACATAAAAGATGTCCTAGATGTTGGTGTGACACAGATACTCTAATAGTATGGTCCTAATGATGGATGCATGAAATAAATGATAACTCTTAAAATGCCACTAGGAGATTATTGGATCTAACATAATGTCTAAAATGAACTAGGGTTAGCCCTTTAAATACAACAAGAATCAAATGAAACAATTTCACATCGAGTCGACACAGAACAATCATAAGAATACGTAAAGTTGGGCCCAAATTAAGATTCAAATTTTAAAGTTAAAGGGGTTATTTTAAAAAGTGTGAAAGTGATAAATGATCTTGATCACTTTTGTGACTATGAATCTAATCCAAAGCAAGGAAGGAGTGAGACTGAGGGTCAAGACCAATCCCTAGGAATGAGGGCAGATTGAAATGGATACTTGTGTGGTCAGTCTCAACTAAAAATATATCATTTGTATGCTTGTTATTGCATAAAGGTTACTCTAATACAAGTGGACCAAAACATAAGGGCAAAGAACATGGGCATGCAACTTTCAGCATTATATATATATATATATATATATATATAAGTGCCATCTTGGGGATGGCTCCCATTATATTATATATAAAATAGCAAACATACATATGGCTATTCTCCATAGAGATGCCATAATAGCTAGATAGAGCATGGCCTAAGCAACCTGCTATTACATAAGTTCATGAATGATGAACATAATCCCTTACGCACATTCGTTCAGCCTTCCTATTTTTGCAGCGGAGAAAATATTATCCTGCCCCTGGGTCTACTTTCTGATTGCATTCAATGTCCGCCTTATATGCTGTCATGATTCTCTCTGTTATCCTTTCGTTCTGACCGCCCTTCTTTGCATATGCCCCTCTCAGCAGGCTTCACCTAAGCTACGGACTGTGGATGGAACATCACTCATGACAGTGGCGTGGTTGCTTTCGACTACGAGCCTGGCTCCCCACGCCACTCCCTAGTGATCTCCTTCCATAACCCGTGCTATGTTGACAAAGAAGATCTTATAGACCCTACTGTCATGCACATGTCCTTGACTCCACGATCCAGCATCGATGATCTTCAGGACTGCCTCCCTCACGGCTTCTTCTTGAAGCCAAAAGAGCCTACCCACCTGTTGCTCCTTGCATTCCTCCAGGCAAGAACACCTCGCACCCATGATCCTGTTGGCCGCCATCTTTTTCTACATTTGATCAGTCCCTCGAGTGCTATAAATAAAAGGCCTCCTTCCATCGATCTCGAAACCTGCCAAACTCTCTCCATGTTAGGCTTAAGACTGTCACTCCCCTATGCTATTCTTTTCTTTCATAGATTTAAATATAGGGTCCGAAGAACCCGCTCGTCCTTCGATACACCAAAACCGTCAGATTTTCCTTATTCACTTCGAGTAGCCTGTGAAGCTCCATCTTGTTTCAGTCCTTCCCGATCCCCCTACAAGATTACATCCAATCCCTCCCAACTAGTTGTATCTGATCCACTCAACTCCGTCGAATTTCCCAAGGCGCCTTTGTTGGCTACCACGTCTGCTGTCGTATTCGCTTCTCTATAGATATGCCGTATAGAGAAGTCTAAGTCTTGTAATGTCTCCCACGCTCTTCACCCTTTTATTTAGCAGCGAGTTAACCGCTCCTTTCTTCTTGATGGCATTGACAACAAGCATTGAATCACCTTCAATCTCGAATTCCTGAAAGCCCCTTGTCTTACATTCTAGGACCCCTCGCACCAGTGCCTCCATTTCTGCCACATTGTTTGAGGCCATATCCAACAAGCCTAAGGCCGCCCAAACTAGTTTTTCGTCCTCATCTCTGATTAGACAACCGTTGCCAGCCACCCCAGGGTTGCCCTTGGCAGCCCCGTCAAAATTAAGCTTAAGTCTGCCACTCGAGGGGCCAACCATTTGGTCTACACTCTCTTCTTTTTCCCTTCACCCATACCTCTAGATACTTTCAGATCGGGCCATACCTTCATTACATTGTCATCCCAAGATGTGAATTTCACTCCCCCTCTTGACGAGGCTCTTGAATTAAGGATCTCCACTAACCCATTCTCAATCTTCCTTATCACAACCTCACTGCTATTTTCTCTTCCTTCAAAGATCCTTAGATTTCTTTCCCTCCAAATGTGTCACATAATCATGGATGGAAGCGTTAACCAAATTCCTCCTCAGAAGCCTTTCTTTGTAAGTTTTGGCCAACTCTTTAGGAAATCTACTATATTATTGCTCTTCAGTCCTTTCCAATCAAGGCGATCTAAAAAGAAATTCCAACATTCCTCTGAAACTTGACAACTTAGCATTAGGTGATCCAAACTTTCTTCATTCTGCTTACAAAGTACACATCTACTAGGGCCGCTAATCCCTAAACGGTTTAGACGGTCTCCCGTAAGTATGCTTTTGTGAAGAATAGTCCAAGTAAAAGCTCCTGCCTTTGGAAGTACTTGTCTATCCCAACATAAATCCTTAGGCCAACATTCCGTCATTTCTCCACTCCTTTCCAATTTCAAAATGTGGTAACCAATTTTTACCGAATATTGGCATGATTTGGCCCCGCACCAATGAATCTCATCCTCTTCCTTGTTAATAATCACCCTCCTATCCCTCAAGATCTCTTTGAATTTAGCCTTAACTGCTTCTCCTACATTGAATTCCTCCGCATCCACCCACACCACTGTTCCTTGTTCATTACAGCACACGATATAGTCTGCCACCTTTTCACCTCTAACTTGGATCATTTGATCTTTAAGTCCTTCAAACCTTCCACGAGTCAGACCAAAAATTTGCCTTTTTGCCATCGTTTATACTCCATGTTAGGTGGTCAAGGATTACCGATCGACAATCTTTCATAAATTGCCAAATAGTCAATCCTCCTCCTGGGTTAGCTACTGTTAGTACTCTATTTGGATTTGGTTCATCTAGATATTTGTTTTGCATTATTCTGCACCATGGCTTATGGGGAGACTTAGCCATTTTCCAGATTAACTTCACCCCTAACGCTTCATTCTGAAGCCTCAAATCCCTCATTCCCATTCCTCCTCTTTCCTGAGGGCATGTAGCTTTCCCCCAACTAATCAGAGCTATTCTTTTTACTTCTTTTGCTCCTTCCCACAAGAACTTTTTCCAGGATCCTTCCAGCTGAGACTTCACCTTTTTTTGAACAGGGAAGCAAGACATCAAATGGATGGGGACTGCACCCAACACCGCCTTAAGCATTGTGATCCTCCAGGCCAGAGTTAACCATCTTCCCTTCCATGCTTCCATTTTACTCTTGGATTGGGAAATCACCTCTTCCCATAGATTCGTTTTGACTGCCCCAACGAATATTAGTGCCCCAAGATATTTAGTGGGAATTTAGTCTATCTAGCACCCTAGGATAGCGGCGATTTGGTTTTGCCATCTTCTTGAAACATTGAAGAAAAACACCCTCAACTTCTTATTTATGATCTACCTTGACAATTTACTATAACAATCCAAAACTCCTTTGATTGCCTCCGCTTCAAAAATACTAGCCTCCCCCAAAATCAATGTCGTCTGCGAATTGTGCATGTGTGATCAGGTCTAGGTTCCTAGCTACCCTTACTCTTTCCATCCTCCATTCCTTTGACAATTCTTGATCAACCCTCCTAGCGCCTCAGCCATAAGAATGAACAAGAAGGGGGATAGGGGATCCCCTTGCCTCAACCCTTGAGACATTCCACAGAAGCCACATAAAGAACTGTTAACTGGTACCAACACTCTTGCAGTTGATATGCACTAATAAATGTTTTCTAACCATGTCTGTCTAAACCCCATTTGTTTCAAAACTCTCATTAGAAAGCTCCATTTAACTCGATCGTACACTTTACTAACGTCCAATTTTATGAGCATACTCCTTTGTTTGGATAGGTTAATGGAATGAATCGCCTCATTTACCAAGATGATATTGTCTACTATTTCTCTTCCCGATGTAAAACCATTCTGATTTTCTGGAACGATCCTTCCGAACACCCCCTTTAACCTGTTTGCTATAGCCTTGGAGAGGATTTTATAAACCGTATTGCATAACGAAATCGATCTGTAATTTGTTACCGATTTGCACTCCGCTTTCTCAGGAATTAGGGTGATCACTGTATTGTTAATTTCTTTTACAAACCTATTCTTTTTCTAAACTCTTCCACAATCATCCAAACCTCTTACCTGACAATCCGCCAACATTTTTGATAAAATTGAGTCGGGAAACCGTCTGGGCCTCGTGCCTTATCAGGGTGCACTTGAAAGGCGGCAATTCACACCTCTTCTTCTGTGAATGCTTCATTCAGCATGTCGTTTTCATCCTCTCTTATCACTAGATCGATACATCTCAAAACTTCTATATTTATCCAATCATGTCCCTCTTCCGGTGCTAGAAAACTTTGGAAATAGTCTATTATCTCTTTCAATTTCTTCTAGGTTATTTAAGGTTTTCCCATCTTTGTCTATTAGTTCTGAAATTTTATTCATCATTCTCCTTACTTTAATTGAATTGTGAAAATATTTAGTGTTTCAGTCGCCTGCTCCCAGCCAACCTTCTCTGACCTTTGCTTTCCAGAATTCCTCCTCCCTTGCTAGCAATTCCTCATGTTCTGCCAGTAATTCCTTCTCTTTCACATAATCTATTTGAAACATGCCATTTTTTATAACCTTCTCATTCAGAGCCTCAAGTTCCCCCTCCACTCTTTCTTTTTCTTTGAAGATATCCTTGAAAGACTCTGTGTTCCACTCCTTCAGTCTTTTCTTGATGTGTGCTAATCTTCTACAAAACACATAGCTAACCGACCCTCCATTTTTCGAGACCTCCTACCAAATCCAAATAAAGTCGATCAGGTCTTCCCTTCTCCACCACATCCTTTCGAACTTGAAGTAGGAATTCTTAAGTCTGGCCAATGCGTTGATCTCCAACCTTACTGAGTAATGGTCAGACATAGATATTGGTAGTATATTCGATTCTAGCCCCATATATGTTTCTAGCCAATCCATTGTGCATAAGAATCTATCCAACTATTCTGCTATATTAGTGAAGCCTTGTCTCTTGTTTGTCCAAGTGTAACTTCCGTCTTTTGGTGGAATATCTAGAAAGTTCCCTTTCCCTATGAATTCCCTGAAGTCCTTTGACGTGGTGCTTTCTACTCTCATCCCTCCTCTCTTCTCATCCAAGCCCAGCACCGCATTAAAATCTTCGCCCAGCAAGACCCTTTCTTCCCCTATTGTCAAGCATTGATTCAGAATGCCTCTCCATACCTCCCTCTTATCTTTCGATTTGGTTGGTCCATAGACACAGAAAATCCAAAATGAAAAATTCATTAGAGTCAGATGTACTTTACCTTATATCCAATATTGAACCTCGATGTCTTTAATGTTGACCTTTGACGGATTCCACATTAATCCCACCCCTCCTGCAGTCCATTTGGGCTCACTAAAAACTCATGTTAAAGGTTTGCACTGCATTGAGAATCTTGACGCCTCTTCTTGAATGAGCCTTGTCTCCTGTAGCATTACGATGTCCACCATCTACTTGGTTAAATGGTGCTTGGTTAAGCACCGTTTGTTAGGGGCATTCAAGCCCCTAACATTCCATGTTAGGATTTTCATGGCTTCCCAAGGGAAGCGTTGCCTCCCTTGGATCTCAACATATAGTTCCTAATGTTGGTCAAGCCTTTTTCCGTTGTGTACTCTCTTTTTTCCTTGTCTGTCTTCCTTCCCAATTTCCTCTTGATTCCTGAGGCACCCTGAATCACTAGCGTTGTTGATCCATGATATCAATCTCCTCTCTGTACTTAAATTCCTCTTCTTCCTCCAACCAAGCCCCACTCAGCACCCCTTCTCCTCCTATAGAAGCTAGGACCACTTCTATCAAGGCCACCTCCCGGCCCGCCATTTCCTCTTTCCTTACAAAGGCCTCTGAAGCCTTCGGTTGCTGATAATCCTCCCTTCCATCCCGATTTCCATCCATCCCTTGAATGATCACCCGATTACCATTCTCAGGTATCGAAATCGCCTCTGTGCCAATTTCTTCTCTGAGAGAATCCCCTTTTTTTGGAGTTGCGTTCTCCATTTGGTCCCTTATCACAGATTCCTCCGATGCCTTCCTCATTCCTTTCTATCATAGAAGAGCTCTTCAAGTCCACCGGACTTTCCTTAGGTTCCACTTCCTCCCTTTTCGCCATCCAATCTTCCGTCACCTTTGCACTTTCTTCTTCCAGCACTACTGCCTGTTCCACCGTCCTTACTGCTATGTCTTCTTGGTCCTCTTTCGGCTTCATAGGGCATTTTTTTCCATGTCTCCTACTTTTACATTGGAGGCAAAAAACTTCCTCTCCTCTATCTCGATGTCTTGGGTACATGACCCCGCCGTGGTAACCAAATTGATTGACTTGGGAATTCTCCTTACAGCTATCAATTTCATCCTCACATAGAATACTGAATCGTTGCCTCCCATGTCTAGGTCAACCACATTTCCCAACTTGTCGCCTATTTGATATAAGCAATTTCCAGACCAATACTCGAAGGGGAGGTTGTATAGCCTAATCCTAATTGGTTCTTTATAAGGATCAAAGATCTTAGGGTTAAAATTCAGACTCCATTTCTGGATGAATACACAGTCTAGACCAAACCTCCATGGTAATTTTTCCAATATCTCATCCCTCTAGGCTTCACCTTGGCAATCTACAACAAAGAACTGTTTCGGGAGAAAGTGGACTACTTCGGTCGCTTCTCAATTCTCTACTATCCATCTCTTTATCTGTTCTTTCGACTTGGTTTTCCTGATCACTCTTCCAATTAAAGCAGAACGACTTAGGGCTTCCTCATCTTTTTCTACTGCATTCACCACATTGATTTCCATGACTTCCTCCCAATCTAGCTCCTCATTGTTCTATAAAATATCTGCAAAGGTTCTCCTTGGCTCTTTCAACGGGATGTCGTTCACGCCTGTCGCAGAATAGGGGGGTCTTTCTTGGATAATCGGCTTCTCCACATCTCCTTCGCCACCTTTTCTTCCTTTTGCATTCGCCTGATCCTTCGCAAAATTCGCTCGCTCCATTTTTTGTTCAGTGTATATATATATCACATCACCAAAAATTGTGTAGTTGATTATATTCCTTAGGACATATCATGGGATTGAAGTTTTCAAAGGTATCCCGAATGGCATGCACTAGTCAAAATTTAGCATCCACGTTGAGATCTTACTAACAAAGATAAAACCTTCTTTTACATATACACTTTGCAATAGGAAAATTGCAAACATATTTGCTGGAAGAGATACCAAAATACAATTTGGGAAGAAGCTGGACTATTGAAAAATAATCACCTTTCAAGACACAGCTTTGCAAGAAGGGGAAGCCTGCTAGGTAACTAATTTATTAATTTAATATACATGCAAAGAGAACTGCCCAGGATTGTTTCCAAACAATGTAAAGACAATGTTTTGGTTATCAGACAACATACCCAGGATTGTTTCAAACAATATAAAGACAATTCTATAATCATCAGACAACATATCTTCCCTGCCATAATCTACATATTGCCTGTGAGCCTTTCTTTGTGAATAATGTAGCTCAATCAATCAATTGAAAATTACAAATAGCAAGACTGACAACTATTATGATGTTTTACCACTCTAATTACTAGCACAATTTATTTCAAAGAATCCATTATCATTCTACAAAAACCTACAAAGAGAGCAAACACAAGAATAATTCAAAAGCTTGAGCCTGTTTGCTCACAACTTTGCAAACACGGCGCTGCAAAGAATGTAATTCTGACAAATGGATGAAAAATGAGATCTTTAAAAGATAAATATATTTGACGATATTCAGATATTTTACAGTTGTTTCCCATGACCTTCAAAACCTTAGTGGCAAACTTGGATGCTTAGAAAATCTACCAGCCCTCAACTTATCTCCAGCAGGGAAAGTAACCACAGTTAAATAGGAACCCAATATAAAACCATGGAAGCAGAATGCCAATGTGGCCCATAAAAGTCTTCTGATTAACAGAGGTTTATGCATAAGTATTTTTTTCAAACTGCTCCATCAAACTAGAAAATCAAATACAACCATGTTAAGTAGCATCAAGGGCATTCTTGACAGCATGAAATTGAACTAATTTATGGCTTCATTTTCATTCATAGTAGCATGATAAAACTTTCTATCCAATCGTGCTTTGTATATTATTGCCACATGATACATTATGCACTGCAGAACCTATCCCAACATAAACTCATATCAAGCCATCTGAAGTCAATCACGACATCCCTTTTGCCAGATAATTCCCTTTCAAACAACCAAATACGTAAGTAACATCACAAGCTCCAATGCCTGATGAATTTATCAATGAATAATACAACCAGCTAATATATTGATCCATTTGCTTCAATAACAAATACCTGGAGGATAATGAACAGCAGATGTGGCCTCGAATACAAACATCACCACTTACCTTTTGCATTGCTTGCAATGGGCATGCACAGCTTTATAACTGGTGCTAGTTATTATTCATCCATCACATTAATGAAGGAAATGATCCCAAGGAAAAGGGAACAGCATAATGACCCTACAAGCAATCAGGCAGAGCAAATTTAATATTGCATGATACTTTATAATGGAAAACAGAAAGTATTATTACAATTTGATTGCAACTAATTCAATTTACATATTAAATAATGGAAAGACAACTGACAATATATATATATATATATCAGCCAATATCGATTCATATAGCCTTATAGAAAAAATGGATATAACAGCAAGTATTAATTGCCAAAGATCTCAAAACAACTGGAATATACATAAGGCCAAAGATATTCCAACATGGAAGGAAATTAAGGTTCAAAATAGGCTGGGAATAATATAAGCAGGTAGCCACTGTTCCATGGACAAGAGGACACTCAAATTGCATGTAGATATTTCCTTTCCCATTTCTTCTGTGAATTGACAAGGATAGTGAAAAAAAGGAATGTAAAGCAAATCTCATGGATTTATTTATGAAACTTACTATTAAATTTCAACAACATACAAATGAGTAAAGCTTTTACAAAGACTAATGCAACGAAGGTTCCAAGATAGTATATTGATTTGTTCCAGTTTAAGATTGTTCTCGTACCAATTTGAGAAGTATTGTCGAAAGAAGATGCTGAAATTTATTGTCATTCTTTTCATTTAAATCTTATACAATCACTCGTACAGAATACCCAACCCATGAAACTGCCACATACCATTATTGATGATTAGCAAGTCAAAATACTACAAAAGACTCGGCAAACAAAAAATATGACCGACATGTATCATTAGAGAAAACAACTGAGGCTAAATGTTGGACCATAATGGATCCATCTAACCAAATTTGAGGATTTCATTAGACAGTAATTGTATTGCATAAAAACCTAAGTTTTAAGTTTTAAAACATAACTCGGTTTAATTGTGTGAAATGTTGAATACATTAACAAAGTAAACAGTAATAAATATGAAATCCCCTTAGCTGTTGTAATGATGAAGATCAAGTAAGCAGACTCCCAGATATCAAAGCAACCATATTCATGGGTTACATGATTAATCCTCATGTATGACCCTTTTCACGTATCCAAACTGAAGAAACCTAACTGAAGCAATGTACTCCCGTTAATGTTGTGGACACATCCAAAGATTAGGTTGGAGACATCTAGATAAAATTTGAAACCCCATTTTCAAGGAAATGAAAGTCATTGGAGATCACGAATATTCAATTTCAAAAGAAGAACGTTCTGCAAAAGTCCTTTGATATCAAAATCTCCAGGTAGAGAAAGCCAGATCCCCAAATGGAAACAAAGTAGTTAGGTCAAGGTGGAAATATATAAACAGCACACACCAAAAGTAAAACAGACAATGAAGAGTTCGCAGGTTACAAAAGCAAAAAACGGAGGAGTCTAGGAAAGAAACTGATACATAATAAGGGGCAAGAAGCATCTAATGGTTTTCCCAAGGACACCTAAAGGCTAATACTTTGAAAGAATCAGATTTTCGGTCAAATTCCAAAATTGAGTGTTTTGAAGGGAGTATAGATCAATCAAGGACTTGATAGGAACTCGATTCAAAATGTACTGAACTGTAATGAGGGATCTTTGACAATTCGAGCTTTAGTGGGATATTGGATAATTATGCACATAAGTTAATGTAACAGCATTTTATTGATATAGGCAATTTCAATAAATCTGGTAAAGTGTGTTTGCAGAAGTGAGGTACAATGCTCACTCTAGAGTCTATGATGATTTTTATAAAGATCGTGAATTTAAATTTGAATGGGGGTCTCCAAAATAGATTTAGAATTTCAAGAATTTGTCTTCTCACGAGGCTCTAAGGCTAGCTAAAACAGTTGCACATTCCAACATTACCCACTTATTACCTACTTTATATCATGTTATTTTCTTCCTTTTTGTCTGCATCCTTCTTCCATACTTCTCTATGTGATATGCAGCCTTAGTTCTATCATTCACTAGGATCAAAGAACCAGCCCTCTCTATGATGGATATGGTTTGGAAAATGCCTAGATGACTTGTCTCCTCATTGGAAATCTGTTCAATGTACTTGTAACAGGTAATTGATAGACACATACAAAACCATTCTACAACCACCTGGCACATGCATGCAACAAGTGTGATATGCTTGGATATCACCCAAATGACAGAATAAAAAATCTTGTTGAATGTTTTCACTGTTACAACGTAGCTATGTTTTACAAACACTAACCTCCATAGCAAGGACATAGCCTGAATGACCTAGGCATATAAAGTACACTTAGTATACTCTATTCAGTATTCTATGGATCATCCAACCTGGATACTTGCATACAATGTTAAAATACAAGACATATGCTTGACTATTACAGTACCCACACAATGCTTATAATCACATCCCTATAGATCTAGGATGAATGAAGAGTGTTTCCAATCATCCCAACCGAATGCCTACAAAGTGGTAAAATGCAAGATAACAACACACCCGTTCCGTGGCCACCAAGCCTTCTATGGATCCTATTCCCAATCCTCAGCCCACCATCAAAGATACTGAAAACAATAGAAGCAAGTGCAGCTCCTGTATCTCTTTGGAGGATAAGGTCAACAATCTTCAAAAGAGTTTAATCCTGCACAACAATGTTATCAAATGGCAACTTTCTCAACTGCACACAGCCAAGAACAAAATCCAAGAGCTGGAAAAAGAAATTTACAAGCAAAACATACAGTGGCAGAGTGCTGAGGTGGATGAGGTTATATGGGAGGAAGTGAAGAAGTTCTCCAACACTTTTGGCAAATGGGAAGATCTAGAGCATAGCATAACTGAGCTCAAGAAGAACCAAGTGGACATAAAGGAGAACCTGGCTGAAATTGTTGCCTACAACAGGGAAACCATACAAAATTCCGCCACCAATCTCTTTGTGCTGCAGTCGGAACTGGAAAAAAAGGAAAGGAAAGCAATTGGATTGGGTCGAGGGGCAACGCCCCCACCACCAAGCCCAAATTAAAGCCTTTGAGACCACACAGACTTTCATGGCGCATGCCATTTTTCATAATTGTATCGCTTTTAACCAAGCTCCAAGAGTCCTCCAAACCCTTCAATTTTTAGCATATCCTTGTTAAATCGCCAACATTTACTATGAATACAAAAGTTGCTACAAGCACATGCATTGTCACAAAATGATGGAGACAAACTTTCCATCAAAAATGGAGTATTTTAGGTTTTCAATCATGTTTTAGGGTTGAGAAATGTTTTTTTTATTCTTTAAAAAATGTGGATTTGACAATTTATTGACGTTTCTATAATTAAAAATGGTTTTTTGACCATGGGTTCCCTCAGGTGCGGTCGAGCATGGCTTGAGTTTGGCCAAGGCACGGCCCTAACGCCTTAGGTACCCTATGGTCAGACGTACCCCACAAGGTACCTAAGGCGGTAAGGCCACATCTTGGTCGTCTCGTGCGCGTACAAAGCCCCACTCCCATTGGATCTAGAAATGGATCCAATTATGGACAAACCCAGTAACATAGGGCAACATCTATACATATACCTCAACATAAGCAATTAAAACCCATTGGATCTTAGGGCAGATGAATACCATTACCTGACCACAATCAAAGAAAGGTTTCCACTTTCCATAGACATTCATTGCCAATAAGGCATCACTAACTAGGGGTACCAATTTTTTGCAAATTATTTAAGTTGTATGTTGCCCAATAAAAACAATCTTCACATATCAAGTAATAGGACAATATACAAGAATCATCAACACAATAAACATCATTTATAGAAAGATTTACAGGTGTCCAATGATGGGAAGACTTGCAGCCATCTGATATTGTGGCCAAATGGATGCATTATATGTTAGTTGTAGTTTGTAGGTTGCTTTGTTTACTTTCTTTAGAAATCAATGAGCAATTTGTAGTATAATGGGAAGAATTTGATATGTGATAGATTTAATTTACTCTTAATTTCATTATTGACTTTGAGGGAGGTATCCATCAAATTCCAATGTGTAACATGCACTGTTCTGGCTAGGGTTTTTTATACCAATTTTTCTTGTTTTTTGCTTGCTGATGGGTTTAGGGTTTTATGTATGTTTTTGCATGTTTTGTTTTTGCATTGAAAACATAGAATATGGTGCATATAAACAAAACCCAAAAAATCTAAAGCATATATAGACAAAATAACGAAGACCCAGATTGTATTATGCTAAAATATGAATTACAAGAACATACCCATTTGCCAATTTGTAACTTCATACATGTGCCGTATCCAGACCAGCAATATGAGCACACAAACACCTCCTAAACTTCACCAACAAAGAGATTCTTTGAATAAAATGTATAGCAGCAGCAAATAGGACTCTAGAGACATCTAAGATGACAAGATAGAAGTCAGGAATGAAGGTATTTTCAACTCCCAAGACACCCACGTCCTCCTTCAGGCTGTACGGCCAGGCTGGGTCATATATCAGCAGCAAAATAATTAATATCAGCTTCCTATATCTCTGTTTAGCACTGAATACTCCTGATGTGTTTAGGTGACCATGATGTGATTGTTAAAGGCAAGGAAAACACTCAAAATTCACCCCCATTGAAAGTACGGCCTGGTAAGCAGGGTACGGCCAGCAAGGAATAAGCTCAGCAGTACATTATCTCTTCTTTGAACACTCAAATCAGTCCTTCAAACCCCTGTTCTCAGCTGCATAATAAATCTTCATAAAATCTGCCCATTACAAGCTCAAATCTATACCAAATCAAATCAAACTGAAGCTCAATTGAAACCCCTAGATGAGGCTTCCAAAATCCTCCCTGATGTGGTCTTTCACACACGAAGAAGGCGACTATGCAGAGGTTTTCGTCTCAGCAAAGCCTGGTACAAACCCTCAAAGCCTTCAAAGCTCCAAGAATGCATGACAACATCAAAATCAAGTGAGTGAATAATAATCCAAATGAAGCTCATTTCTTTTCTTTTATCTCACTCAACCCCAACTTCCAAGATGAGAGTATTTTAATATTTTATTTTATGACTTATTTAAGTCCCTTATATCTCCCATGAGGGCGCCCATCTCCTAGAGAGACGACTTTAAGTTATAACTTGTTTTAATAAAATGAAAGCACTTAATAACTTAAAGTCACTTTACCCCTTATAATATTATAAGTTAAATCTTTAATTTAACTTATATTTTGATAAATAATGCTCCGGGGTTCTCGAATCCACAAACCACATGCTAGACCCTCTGAACCTGTATTGCTATAAATAGCAAGTCGCTCCACAATGCCCAGACCTGACTTACTATAAATAGTAAGTCCTAATGAATTGATCCAATTTGGCTCCCTAACCAAAGCCATTAGCCTGCGAGAACCAGTTGATAGGCTAATTCTCATCAACTGACAACTAGGCTAAATGGGGGGCATTATAGTCCGCCCTCCCCAAGATTGCTTGTCCTCAAGCAATCTCAGCTCAGGATGCTGAAGTATATGCTCAATCTCCCATGTCACATCCTCAACTGGCAAGTTCTTCCATTTTACCAAGTACTCCCTGATGATCCGCCTCCTAAGATTCCTTTCACGTGTGTCTATAATAGCCTTTGGAACCAAAATTAGCTTCCCCTCCTCATCCAATGGTGGAAGCTCCGCTAAAGGAATCACATTGTAGCCAAGTGCTTTCTTAAGCCTGGAAACATGGAATACATTATCCACTCGATTATCTGCTAGTAGCTCAAGCTCATAGGCTACTTCCCCAACTCTCTTGGCTACTCGGAACGGACCATAAAACCTAGGTTTCAATTTTTTTGCTCCACTCTTTTTTAGAGTGGACTGTCTGTAGGGTTGGAGCCTCAAGTACACCATGTCTCCAAACTCAAAACTCCTCTCTACTCGGTGTTGATCAGCATAGAGCTCCTGCTGATTCTGTGTCTGCTGCATGTTCTCCTTGAGAACTTTCATTATGTCTAGGCTCTCCTGCAATAGATCTTTTGCCTTCGGCACTCTACTGTCACCAAGTAGTAAATCTGTGAAGCATGGGGCATCATAACCATACAAAGCCCTGAATGGAGTCATCCTGATCGACATGTGATAAGTCATATTGTAACAGCACTCCCCTAGGTGCAACCATCTAATCCAAGCCTTCTACTGCCCCAATATATAGTTTTGTAGATACCCTTCCACCCATTTATTTACTATCTCTATTTGGTCGTCAGTTTGTGGGTGCTAACTAGTGCTGGGAGTTAGCTCAGTGCAACACAACCTGAACAACTCCTGCCAAAACAAATTCAAGAACTTATTGTCCCTATCACTCACTATGCCCTTGGTATCCCATGGAGTCTGAATATCTCCCTGAAAAAGAGATCAGCCACCTGTACTGTTGTATATGTCACTAAAATGGCGAAGAAATGTGTAAACTTGATTAGTCTGTCGACCACCACATAGATGCAATCCTTCCCCTAAACCTTAGGTAGGCCTGTAATGAAGTCCATGGAGATGTATTCCCATTTTTGGTTGGGAATCGGTAGTGGCTGCAATAAACCTGTTGGATAAGTATGTTCATTCTTATTTTGTTGAAATGTTGGACACTCACGAACATACTTAAGGACTTCATTCTTAAGTCCTTTCCATTTGAATCTCTCCCGAATCTATCTGTATGTTTTGGAAAACCCGAGATGGCCAGCCATGGGTGTATCATGGAAAGTCCTCAGAATTTTGTTCTTAAATTGAGAGTTAGGCACCAAAAATATTATGTCCTTATATATGATCAAATCACTCACCACAAAATACCTGTCATCCTGAATAGTGCCTTCAATGACTCCTACTACCCAAGAGTCCTTAGCATACTCTGTTGTAATCATCTCTTTCCAATCAGCAGATATCTCTCCAAGCCAGCATAAGTGGGGTCTCCGAGATAGTGCATCTGCAACAACATTCTTTTTTCCCTTGACATATTCAATATCAAAATCGTAAGCTTGAAGTCAACTTACCCACTTCTGTTGTCGATCGTTCAGATCCTTCTGGTTCATGAAATATTTGATATTGTTACGATCTGTTTTTATGAACTTCCCACCAACCAGATAAAGTCTGAATTTGGCCAATGCATGCATTATGGCCAACATCTCTCGGTCATACACTGAGTAGCTCTTCTCCACACCCCTAAGCTTCCTGCTCTTGAATGCAATTGGGTGTTTCTCCTGTATCAAAACTACCCCTATCCCCTCTCCTGAGGCATTGCACTCCAACTCAAAAGGTTTGGAGAAGTTGGGGATGGCCAACACTGGGCAGGTAGACATCAAGTGCTTGAGGTGGTCAAAGCACTATTGGGTTGTATCTGTCCACACAAAGGCTCCCTTTTTAGTCAGATCTGTTAATGGTGTTGTTGTATGAGAGAAGCACTTAACAAACCTCCTGTAAAATCCACACAACCCAAAGAACCCCTTAAGCTGAGTAAGGTTCGTTGGTGGAGGCCATTCAATTATTGCCTCGATTTCCTATGCATCAACTCTAACACCATCTACACTAATACTATGACCCAGATATAAAAGCTTTGTCATGCCGAAGTCACACTTGGACTCCTCGGAATAGAGGGACTCACTCTCGAGGATACTCAGAACCTCCTCCAAATGTCCTATGTGCTCCTCCCAAGTCCTGCTAAAAATCGGGATGTCATCAAAGAAGATCAATACAAACTTCCTTAACTGCTTCCAAAAAATCTGGTTTATACAACTTTGGAAGGTCGTAGGGGCATTGGTCAACCCAAATGGCATCACTAAGAACTCGAAGTGGTCGTAGTGACATCTGAAAGTTGCTTTTTCTATGTCCTCTTCCCTCATCCGTATCTGGTGGTATCATGACCTCAAATCTATCTTAGAAAAATAACAAGCCCCGTGCAGCTCATCTATCAACTCATCTAAACGGGGAATCGGATACCTGTTCTTTATGGTTTTCTTGTTCAAGGCCCTGTAGTCAATGCACATCCTAATGGTTCCATCTTTCTTCTTAACCAACACAACTGCTGATGCAAATGGGCTTTTGTTGGGTCGGATGTGTCCCATCTCTAACAGTTCCTTGATGGTTTTTTCTATCTCATCCTTGAGCCTCTTAGGATGACGATAGGGTGTGGTAATCACGGGCTTAGACCCGTCCTCGAGCTCAATAACATGCTCGATACCTCTGTCTGGTGGCACTCCTGGAGGTATACTACCAAACACCTTGTTGTGTTTGGTCAATAGCTTCTGTATGTCCGGGTAATAACTGCTCTTCGGCTGCTATGGGACCTCCGGCATAATCAAACACTCTGCTGCTCACTCTACCTGGTCATGACGCAACATTCTCTCCATCCTCTTGAGAGAGACTACCCGGGGTCCTCCATCTGACAATGCTCTGAGCACAATCTTTTTACCATTGGATTCAAATTTCATCTCCATTTTCTTCAAGTTCATGGTGAACTCCCCTAGTGTCATCATCCAATGCATGCCCAGAACTACATTTGTGTCGCCTATGCCAACAACATAAAAATCATCTTTGAGCTCATACTCCCCCATCTGAATGCTCAAACCAGAAATCTTACGATTGCATGTGAGTTTGAAGCTGTCAGCTACCATTACCTTAAATCCTTCAAACTCTTCTACCTTAAGTCCTCATTTAGCCACCAACCCCTCATCAATAAAATTATGTGTGGCACCTGTATCTATCAGGGTGATGATGCGTTGACCTCCAAGGACTCCTCTAACTCTGAAGGAACCAACTTTCTAAAAGCTAGAAAGTTGTGCCAATGTTCCATCACTATCACTACTATGTTGTGAGGCACTCTCATCTCCACTATCTTCCCTGTTTGATGGGTGGTCCGATGCCTCTGAATGTGACTCCTCAGCTGAATAGTACTCGATTAACTTTACCTTTGCCTTATTAAGGCATCTGTGTGAAGGGTCCCATGGCTACTTGCAATGAAAGCAAAGTTTTTTCCTTCTGTACTCATTCAACTGGTCATCATTTAACCGGTTTGTTTTCTCCTTGGGCTGGTTTGAATCCTTCTGAAAAGGTTTTGTCTTTCTCCTTGTCCTCCCTGTATGAAAATCCCTTCGACTGCAATCTGCTTCTGGAATATGAGGACTCCATATCTCTGGTCTTCTTCATTGCCTCATGGAAAGAAGGCGGGTTGAGGCCCTTAATCCAGCCTCGCAATGGATCTGTAAGCCCATCAATAAACAAAACCAGCAATATCCTCTCTGAGATATCTATAACCAACACTGATAGCTTCTGAAACTCAGAGATGTAGCTCTCAACTGACCCCCACTGCCTGAGTTGTGTCAACTCCTTGAACTATAACTCAAGGTCTTTCTTATCCAATCTGTCATAGTTGGAAAACTCGGACTCGCCGCGGACTCGACAGCCCAAAATAGGACTCGGACTTGGGACTCGGCAAAAAACTCGGCTAGGACTCGGCTAGAACTCGGCAAAGAAGAAAACCGTAGTTTTACAAAAAAAACAAAAAGAAATTAATGCATGTAGAGAACATAAGAGCCATAATTCAAACATTACATGTCATATGATCTTCAAACACTCAATATTTGAAATTTCATCATTCATGAACCATAATCATACGATTCATACTCATAGTTTCAAACTTTCAAATGTATAACAACATCATAAGTTTATAAATGTTTACATATAATGATGTCAAAATCAGAAAAACAACCAAATAAAATCTACATCTTCCTCTTTCCTCTCCTAATGTAACTCAATTTTTCAATCTCTTTAGCTCGTAATCTCCTCTTCTCCAGCTTCTAATCCACTATGCAGACCTATTGTGTGCGTCAAAGAGTGTTAAAATGAAGAAAAAAACAAAAAAAAAAGAGTTTTAAATGTTGCTGGGCGTTCAAGTGACAGACCGAGAGTCCAGGGTCGGGACTCGGGAGTCCTATCCTGGGACCCGACACTAGACTCTTTAAGACTCGACTCGGGAGTCCTTGGCGAGTCGACTCGGCTAGCCATAGGACTCACGAGTCCGCCGAGTTTTGGAGAGTCCTAGCAGAGTTTTCCAACTATGCAATCTGTCAATGAGACGACCTGTAAACTCTGCATATGAGGTAATCACGAGTCCCAAGATAGGACTCCCGAGTCCCGACACTAGACTCTTTAAGACTCGACTCGGGAGTCCTTGGCGAGTCAACTCGGCTAGCCATAGGACTCACGAGTCCGCCGAGTTTTGGAGAGTCCTAGCAGAGTTTTCCAACTATGCAATCTGTCAATGAGACGACCTGTAAACTCTGCATATGAGGTAATCCGGTCGTGTCCCAATGTAATCTTCCCATGGTGCCACCACTCATGGGCAGTACCATCCAAGTGTAGAGCTGCATATATGATGGCCTCCTCCTTTGTCATAGGACTGAGTTATAGGAAGCTGTCAAGCTTCTGTACCCAAGCTCTGGCCGTAGTCTTCCCCAAGCCATCGAAGTAAGGTATGCTTAGCTTGTTAACCTTCTTCTGCAACTCTATGCTAGGCTGCCTACCACCCCTCGATCTATGCTTCATCCGCAAGTCTGAGTACTCACGAAATGACATCTCGGCCCTGAACTCGTCACTGGATGCATGCCAATCCCGGACTATCACATCCTGAAACTCCAAGTGGGTAGGCTCAGGTTCAACTACATTGTTTCTGGGAGTGAAGGTGAGTATCCCAGGCCTATCATAAACTATGTGATGAGGAACCTCCCTATTATTCACTGATGCTTCACCCTCTAGTCTACTGTTCTCATCATCCTCATGCCTGTGTCTGTCACCACCAATGTTATTCCGATCATCATTGTGCCTGATACCCTGGTTATTCCTGTCACCGTTGTGCCTCTCACCATTATTGTTTTTGTCCCTGTCATGGTTGTTATTATTATTACCAAGATTACCAAACACATGGTTAGCCATCATCTACATCAACTAGTTAAAGTTTTGTTGCATTTCTCTCTGCCCTTTGGCTAAATCATTTAGAATGTCACGGGTGTTCGGTTCTTCTCTGTCTCTGTCCCCCATTACTTCCGCAGGAATGATAATTGTATCAGTACCAGAGGAAGGGTCAATATGAGGTGGAACCTCGAGATCTGGTTGTGACCTGTTCCGCCAAACGTAATACTAGTGTGTGCCCGACTCCATTACAAAATGACCTCACAGGATGGCAAGATACTACTGCTCTGATACCACTGTAACATGCACTGTTCTGGCTCGGGTTTTTTATACCAATTTTTCTTGTTTTCTGCTTGCTGATGGGTTTAGGGTTTTATGTATGTTTTTGCATGTTTTGTTTTTGCATTGAAAACATAGAATATGGTGCATATAAACAAAACCCAAAAAACCTAAAGCCTATATAGACAAAATAACGAAGACCCAGATTGTATTATGCTAAAATATGAATTACAAGAACATACCCATTTGCTAGTTTGTAACTTCATAGATCTGCCATACCCAGACCAGCAATATGAGCACACAAACACCTCCTAAACTTCACCAACGAAGAGATTCTTTGAATAAAATGTATAGCAGCAGCAAATAGGACTCTAGAGACGTCCAAGATGACAAGATAGAAGCCTGGAATGAAGGTATTTTCAACTCCCAAGACACCCACGTCCCCCTTCAGGCTGTACGGCCAGGCTCGGTCATATATCAGCAGCAAAATAACTAATATCAGCTTCCTATATCTCTGTTTAGCACTGAATACTCTTGTTGTGGTTAGGCGACCATGATGTGATTGTTAAAGGCAAGGAAAACACTCAAAATTCACCCCCATTGAAAGTACGGCCTGGTAAGCAGGTTACGGCCAGCAAGGAATAAGCTTAGCAATACACAATCTCTTCTTTGAACACTCAAATCAGTCCTTCAAACCCCTGTTCTCAGCTGCCTAATAAATCTTCATAAAATCTGCCCATTACAAGCTCAAATCTATACCAAATCAAATCAAACTGAAGCTCAATTGAAACCCCTAGATGAGGCCTCCAAAATCCTCCCTGATGTGGTCTTTCACACACGAAGAAGGCGACTATGCAGAGGTTTTCGTCTCAGCAAAGCCTGGTACAAACCCTCAAAGCCTTCAAAGCTCCAAGAATGCACAACAACATCAAAATCAAGTAAGTGAATAATAATCCAAATGAAGCTCATTTCTTTTCTTTTATCTCACTCAACCCCAACGCCCAAGATGAGAGTATTTTAATATTTTATTTTATGACTTAAGTCCCTTATATCTCCCATGAGGGCGCCCATCTCCTAGAGAGACAACTTTAAGTTATAACTTGTTTTAATAAAGTGAAAAAATCACTTAATAACTTAAAGTCGCTTTAACCCTTATAATATTATAAGTTAAATCTTTAATTTAACTTATATTTCAATAAATAATGCTCTGGGGTTCTCAAATCCACAAACCATATGCTAGACCCTCTGAACCTGTATTGCTATAAATAGCAAGTCACTCCACAATGCCCCAACTTGACTTACTATAAATAGTAAGTCCTAATGAATTGATCCAATTTGGCTCCCTAACCAAAGCCATTAGCCTATGCGAACCGGTTGATAGGCTAATTCTCATTAACTGACCAACTAGGCTAAATGGGGGACATTACACAATGTTACTGAGGACTTCTAACAAAGCAAATGCTCAGATGAAAAAATCAAAGCTCAAATAGGTGAGGGTTGCAACTTGCAAGTTATTATCTATTCTCTCCCAATCTCAATTGTATTCTAAGGGTGAACATAAAGGATTGGATTTATAAATCATTACGAGATCTCAAATTCTAAACATTACAACATTGTTTATTTGAATGAATTATAGTGATGGCGGGAGCTCCATGTATGTGTGTAATTAAGCAATCCCTACCATATTTTATAATACCAAACCCTCCAATTGGTAACATATTTAAAATCCTTTCCTTAACCTGATCTTGCACAACTTAAGTTGGCAATCTCTTCCACATGATAACATTTATGTTTTACTTGGATTGGTGACTATTACTGGTTTTAATTGGGTTATATTTAATGTTGCCAAAAAATGAAACATGATAGCAACAATGTGACGGGAAACACGGTTGGGGAGGTTTTGGCATAATAAACTTATAATACCTACACATGAAATTTACGATTCTTTTGGAGATTCATCAATCATGCTCAATTCTAATGGTTCAATCATTGTGAAAGATCAAACATAGTCATAACAATTCATGAAATGACCCAAAGACGGTCCTCAATGGAAGGAAATAAAAAGAAACAGCCAGGAACCTATAGAAAAGGAAGAAGACAACAAGTTAGTGGTATATAAGAGAAAAAAGCAACCACTTCACAATCTGTTGTAACTGACGTTTCTTGCACCATGTAACTAATGTTCATGGCCGTAATGTGTTTCTAGGTGCATAAAACCATAACTAGGCCGATACCTTGTGTTTGGTTATATATACTCTAAGGCTGTAACCTTGGAAAAGATTGTCATCTGAGTCTTGATATCTGCATACATACATAAGGTAAAGACAAGAAGGGCAAATGCGTAATGCCTTCCATCAAACATGTAAGCATAGTATAAAATACAATCAATATCAACCTTTCTTAGATAAGCCTCCCTCGGCATTCTTATCATCCTCCTGTTTGGATTCAGGTTCAGCAATTTGGGACTTCACTTCTCAGACACAAGGTTTCAACAAGAAAAATCAAATTGATGTCAGGATGTTCTTCAAACTTATGTGGATGTAAGTATGTCTTTAAAATTGTTGTGTCTACTCTCATCAAATTTCATTACATTTTTGGTGACCAACAAAGCATGCTCATTGGTCCTCATTAATCAAGTTACCTAGACCAGAGCGTGTGTTTATATAATTTCCTGAGCAGCCTACAGGAAAGTGTAATTAGCTTCACATAAATTGCTGAGCAGCCTGCACTAAATTGTATTTAGGGCCTATGCTTACTTGATGTGACGGATTGCCTTCACTTAGTAGTGTTAAGGCTCACTTAAAGATTTAGCTAGGTGACCTGCACTGAGGTGTGTTGAGGTTCCCCAGTAATGTGGGTTGCCCTGAAGTACATCTTTACTACTTGCAATCTCAATCAAGTTGCACATTAACCCAATGCAAGAAATAACAAAGCCAATGTTTGAATGACAAATATGCAATACAACAAATCAAATGTAGCAATAGATTCAAATATTTATGGCATCATTTAATGAGTATTCCAGAATTATTTAACACTCACCATACCTTAAACAAAGAAAGACAATCTTGGAAAGGGAAATTGCACATACACACAACTGGTATCTCGCCAAATTTGTTGATGATAGATGATCAGGCACTTAGGCAACTCAGATTGGACCTTTCATATAGCCTTCATTAGGTGCCTTAAGAAATGGTTTTGTTTCTGTTTCCTGCATCAATGTCCTCTTAAAGAATAATTTAAAACTTTCTCTGAAGTTCCATGTTCCACAATGCTCTTCCTAGAACCCTTCCTCCGCTTTATTGCAGAGACAGAGACAAAGAAACTAAGCAATCCTAATCATCCGGTGCTTCAGAAACTCGTTCCACCATAAAAAATCCCAGTCTACCACAATTTTACTCTAAGAGACCCACCTAGCACCGTATGAGGAAACTGTATCTGGTCCACCTGCTTCAATGTCAGGGGCATGCCATCTTCCAAACCTACCATATGCTGGGAATCTAAACAAATCAAAACAGCTACTGCTCATTGCCTAAGTGATTTTGATCTTATATGTCTCTGCAGTTATACTTATGTTAAATATCTAGGTACGATTTGTTGAACATGGAGTTAGAACACAGGAAGATTGAGTATAAAGAGTAGTAAAGACCAAAAATGTCAAGCACAGCATGAGTGCTTTGCTTCTGAGTACTGTTGTTAGGCCTTCCTACAACATACCCCAGGTCAAAATGAGAGCAGTTTTGTCAAGAAAGCACACACTTGTATCTGGTCAATAGTCAAATTACTCGTGGGTCCAACATCCCAATTCACATTGCAGATTCAAGCAGGATAGGACCAGGAACATTGTTTCCCAAAACACACCCCCATAGGAATCAAGGACAAGGGGATGCCTAGGAAATGTTCTTCAGCTGTCAACATTTCCTATTGAGCAACGGAGAAACCATTCCCATCTCATAGTTGTCCCTTGGATTTATGATGGTTAAAGAGATCTAAAGATAAGAGTTTAGGTAAGACCAAACGTGGAACTTCCTTAATCATTGAGAGAGTGGTCCCAACCCACTAATTAACCATTGCATTTATGGTACAATTAATTGTAATTAATTGTAATCCAAACAAGCTTTGTCATTACCATCTGACGCTCTAGCAGTTCCTGGGCAGTTTAACCTGCACACAGAAAAGACAAAGTGCACTCCAAAAAAAAAAGTCGAAAACTCTTTCCACAGTCTATTAATAACATACCCAAATGAAACCCTACTTGCAAGGTATCAATCTCGTAGAAAGAACAATCTAGGATTGTTTGTCTTCCTCGAATGGTTGCCATGCACAGAACATTAGGAAATATTCTACAAATATCCAAAAATGTTTGCATCCATTAACCATCCCACCTCATGAATCACAACTTGTCTACCAGAAATCCAACCATATATTTAGCTTGATCACAGAAATATTTGACGGCAAAACATATTTGTCAACCTTGTTTGTATATATAGGTTTGTGGGATGCCCGCTTACAGGCACATTGTTGAAAACTAGTTTTAACATACCAACCTCACTAGAAATTAGAATGTAGATGTAATTAACAAGCACTTGTAATCAAAACTTGGTCAAACTTCAAAGTATCCTCATCAATAGCAACCACTATGTTAGGACAATAACTTTTGTATATCTAAAAAATTGAACACTTCCAGCAACTTAAAAATATAACCAAAAAATTGATGATAATGTAATACTTTGAAGTTCATAAAAAAGAATCAAATTTTAAAGTGATATATGAAAATTATACCATAGCTAAGAAGGAAGTGGAGACACTGTAATTGAATCATCAAATTCTTCACTAGCTGCATTCACAGCATAAATAGAATCCCGCCTTGTACGTTCTAAAGAAGTTGCTTCAAACATCCCTGCAGAATTTAATCAAAATTACAATTTATACAAACAAATATAGCATGCCAATCTACATGCAAGGCATTATAGTTACCTATGATTAGAGAAGTACTCGATGCTTTTGCTGTAAATTCAAGGGATATATCAAGAAATTAAGCCAGATTCTCATTGTACAATTTAAAACAATCACGTCTTATTTAAGTCTAATTGATAAAAATCAAATAAACAATAAAGACATTGTTCTCAAGTTCAAGAGTCTCATAAAAAATTCAGTAAGATACAAACAAAAGCAAGCAAACTTAGTCACAAGAGTTGGGAATAATAACAAAGAAGGTAATATAAGAGACAAACAAAGTTGAGCAGCTTTATCCAAAAGCCAATTTGGTAGGTTTTGGAGACAAAACAAACTCAAAAAAAGGATATGCGTTATAGAATAAGCTACAATAATTTGGTTATTCAAACTTTATGTTTGATTTAGTTACACAATCTAGTAAAACTGCAACCTACAAATAAATTCTTTGTCAACAAAATCAGCAACAATATTCTGATAGTTCCCTCGTTAATGGGATAATTGAGAAACTGATTTTGAGATTAGGTGCATCCTATAAACCAGCTCTGGTGGGTTTCTTCAAAACTTTTGTTGAGAGTCAAGGGCCAATCCCTGGCTGGCTGTAGCTAGGGCTTTGGTCTGTTCTCCTTCAGGGTAATTCAATAGAAAGGGATTCTTCTTTCTGGTTTCAAGATCCAATAATGAAGCAGAGGCTGAGGCTTTGCTAGAGGGTATCAAGATCGAAGCCTCGCTGGGTTGCAAGAAGTCAGACATTGAGAGAGACTCTACTAAGGACAGGAAACTTAATAGTGTTCTTTCGGAAGCTTGCCTTCTGTGTAAACATTTTGAAAAAGTCCTCTTCCTTCGTTGCTTCAGGGAGTGCAACAAAGCAGCAGAATTTTTGGCAAATATAGGCATTGATCAGCTTCCCATTTCAGCCAGGGTAAGCGATAATTTAGAAGAGTGGGAGATCCTTCGTCCCATTACTTGTGCAGATTTTCCCTCCCTTTTAGAATTTAACGTGCCAGTAGAGGAGAATGTTTAAGCCTGAGCTTGGGTTGTTTATCCCTTGTGTGCAGGTATAATCATATTACATTAAGGAATGATAGCCCCCACATGTCTCAATTTATTTTGGCTGACGGCAGATTGGATTGGAGATTCCCTTTCTAGATTGGCGCTTGTGAGAGGTGTATATAGAGGCAATGAAAGGCTTTTTCCACCTTTTGTTTGCTTGCAGGTTTTGCAGTGCACTGGAATTTGCCGCATTCGTCTGGTTATTCTCTCTCAAAAATACTATGTGGTGCTTCCTCCTGCAATTATCACTATGGAGGTGCAGTCTCTAATCAATGGCTGTGCAATGCCTTCGTTATTCCAAATGTGGACACCCTGAAGTTTGTCAAGATGATACTTGGACATGATAGGCTAGGGAACACAGGTTCTCTCGGAACCAAGGTTTTAAGGGCAAGCTTTTGCCTTCTGCTGAGAATGTGTTCCTGTACAATAGTTTGGAGGAAGGCTTTGTGGATGTTGATGAGACCCTTGTTAGAGGACCAACTAAGGAAACTAATGCACTGTGGAAGAAGATACAAAAAGTTTATTCATAAAAAAGGAACGTGCTTCGTTTTACTGTGATCTGAAACAGTACGTAAATGGGTTGCAGGCTATGTTCCACGGAGCTTCCAAGGACCAAGACAAGGACGATAGGAGATGGCAGGATGCATTTTTGGGACTACTGGGACAGGAGGCCTTTCTTACGGGATGGTGGGGGATGGCAATTAAAAAGGGGGGAAATTTAAAAAATGTAGGAAATTTCAATTATTCGTATATAAATATAAGGCATTCATCATATACATTATAGAACCATGGCCTTGTGCCAATGCATGAAATACAAAGCACTAGACCAAGCAAGAATGGCCTTGGCATAGAGTACTTTTCCAATAATATATCTGAGATGCATCCTGATCCAACCCTCCCCAAAAAATTCCATGTGCTGAAGAGTGACACAAAGCAGTCCACTCTGGATTGTGAGTATCCTAGAGAGGACCTGATCTGCCCCATGTTATCTATTCCAATAATGCAGGCTCCCAGCCCATATGTTGCTGAAAGAAAAAGGATTTATGAATCCAAGCTCATCCAATCCTCCATTACTGTTTAATCTTCACCTCTTTGAGGCAACGACCTTGATGGTTTCAGATCTCCATGGCCTAGTGGTTCAGATACTCCATATGCAATATCATGGCATGAACCAATACTATCTATATGCTTGGAATCAAGCATGCAGGCCTACTTTTGTAGCAGTTGGTGTTATTTATATGAGGATCACAACATGGTGATGTAAATTCACAGCCTCTTTCGGAATTGATGTTTTTACACATGTTCGTATAAGTTGATACACTCTGTCAAATTTGATGTCTTTTTGACATGGTGTAAGTTCAAGCCTTCTATGTTGCTGTTTTACAGACCTAACTATCACTGTCAAGGGTAAAAGATTATGACAATGGTTATAAATGTCAGAATTCTATCCACAAACTGAAGAAGAACCAGATTCTCAAGCAAACTGACTTTTTTAGTTATTTTGTGTTTTTTTTCAATTTTATGACTTTTCCTTGGCTGGGCCATAGGGGCCAGCCAGCTGTCCCCTGCCATTTCCTTGAGGTTTCTGAAACACTTCTGCAATTTTTTTTAATAGGGGACAGCCCTGGGGATGTTTCCTAGCCATCCCTGTGTCCCTAAAACATCCCCAATATGGGGACAGCTGGTATTTCCCAGTGGACTCATCCCCATGGAACATAGGTTGGAGGTTATTCTTCACGATGGTTGTTTGGAAGTCTCTAGCCTGTTCACTCTTCCAGCTTTCTCCACTGAGGGCTTAATTCAAGCTGAGAAACGTGCCTTCTTGGAGCCGGGGATTCAAATCCCAGCAAGTGCAAATGCCAATGAAAATTCTAGGGAGGAGGTTGGGCGGAGTGCTGACCCTGTACCTACTGGTGATGTCCAGCCCGTCACAGATGAATAGACTTATATTTGTTAATTTTGGTTTGAACGTCTGTATGGCTATCCCAAAGTGGTAGCATTTAGAAAGAAGGGTTGTCTTTTAGCAGGTTGGTTACCGGGCAGCTCAGCCCTATTCATGTTGGTAAAGGAGTTTTGTATAGTTGACGGGCAGCTGTTTATGGATTTTTTCAGTGGTTGGATTTATCCGGATGTAGCTTTTTGTAAATTCATTATTTTTGCTTTTATGGGTGAGGGCCCCATTAGAACCCTTGACTTACCAGTAAAAAAAACAATATTCTGATATTAATAATGCAAGATAGATTTATATCAGCAAGATATGGTTACTATCTCATCATTATTCCCTATGCCAATAACTAACAGTATAGCAATAAAGCAGCCCAAGATTAGTCATTTGCAGCTCAAGTGCTTAAACAAAGGCTAGGGACCTGTCCAAGAATATTTTCTCCCATGGGGTACAATCCTATTTGTCAAGAGGGAATGGAAAACTTACAATTGGAACAATACCAAGCGCGACAAAATTTCTAGGTGCGAGAATTAAGAAAATGTTACCATGTGCATGTGTTAAAGCATCAAAATAAAATGACCCGTAAAAATCATGTTGCTTTTTCAAGTAGAAACTTTATATCTTCATCTTAATTTGAATAATAGCCACATTCACAAACATATATTTTCAATTATCAATTTCCTAAGAGAACTATGAAATCATTTGTCTGAAGCATTGCCTAGAACTTTGTCATGTCCCTCAAAGGTTTCCTTGATGAAATTCAGTGGATTTTTGTAGACACATCTAGAATAATATTAGGGCAACAAAACTACACAGTTTTGGTCCTAATACCTCAAAAAAGAAAATGATTCTTTTATTCACCTAATCGCATTTTCATGTCCCCTTTCCGACCCTAGGTGTGCAAAATGGTCCCTTAGCCTATTTTCAATTTTCTGTAGGTTGATAGGTTGGGATTAGGAAAATTATTTCAATAATAATTTAAGTTGGACTTATTGTAATTTTTGTCAGCATTGTAAAAGTCAACTTAATTTATTATTTCTAAGCCACTTAAATGGGGCACAATAAGGCCTTTGTAACTCTTAGTTTATTTTAATTATTTTTGGGTAGAGTGTAATGTCCCCATTTTCCGAGTGATCACCTAATGGAGTTGATTAGCCTATCTTATTCCCGTAGGCTAAGCCAGAGGGCTAAGGGAATAACCCGATTGATTAAATATCATATTTAGTCAATTTTATTAGGGCAAATTGATGATGAGAGATGGCTTTGTATATTTTTGTGAGCTTATTCGTGAAATCAAAATACATAAAATAATTAGCCCTAGAGATGAGCGACCAAGGAGAGAGAAAAAGAATGAAAGGAAAAGGAAAAAAGATGGAAATGCCTTTGGAGACTTTGAGGAAAAATAAAATAAATTAAGATAATTTCCCTCTGAGGTGGACGACCTAATTGAAGGTCAAAAACAGGAAATATGGAATGCCTAGGTGGCTCACTCCTCTTGGAGGATGGAAAGAAAAATAAGAAGAAATAAGATACCTCCAATTGTGATCACAACCAATCTCGACCGAGGAAGGCATCATAAGCATCCAAATAAAGATGAGTATTGCAATCACCACCTTCTATGTTGCCAAAACTCCCACGGTTTGTGGCAACACACCTTGTTCTATTCTCAACAACAATAATGTGGGCACTCATAGAGTTGGTTGTCCCAACCTTTTCCATGTTTCATTTGGAGGGACCATTTCCTCTAGATCTATAGTCCACCATCATCTTGTAATGTCCCCTTTTTATAATTCTTGTAATTTTCTGATTTTTTTGTATTTTCTAATTTTTTTTGAAACAACAAACTATAACAGCAAATTGAAAAAAGAAATTAAAGTTGATCACAACATGTACAAGTTGGACTTCATATCAAACCCTTACATGCTTCAATTAATTGCAGATCTGAATTGTGTAAGTCAAAATACATCAAGTACAAATGCTGGTACAAACCCTAGATTGACAAGTATGCTCAAGTTTTTTATAACAATAGGAACCCTTTGAAAATTATTTTTTATTGACTTGCAGCAGCTGAAAACAATTACATAACTGATATAATGCATTGGAAACACAATTTCAGCTTTTACAAATAATTTATTCCACTTGCAAGATTACTAAAAATGCTGGTATGGCACCCCAAATGACTGGAAATTCAATGTGATAACAATTTCAGACCTGTAAGGCCGCCTCCCAGCTAATATAGACTTGTACAGACTGTTGTACTGCTGGCAAATGACAGTGTACAACTGCAGCGAGGGCTGGTACGGATGTTTTCTGCTAGAAAAAGGTGTCAAAAATGTTGTGCAACATGCAATGCAACTCCTCCAATGCAGATCACCCTTAAAATGTTGTCAATATGCCGATCGCCTTGTTGTTGGAGTTGTACAGCAGCCTCAATATACAAATAATGACCATAAAACAACAGCAATAAATGTATAACACCATGGAGATCTGCAGTATATGATTATGGCAACTTCCCAATATGTGGCCCTCAAGATGAAATATGGCAATGAAGATGACAGCACCAAATAACTCTGAAAATTAGCGATCCAAATGATTTGCTTGCAAATACCACTCACCTAAATCTGAAAATATGAATGAAGATCATCAATTGCAGCTCACATGCAATTCCCAAGTGGAATTGTCAATAGTGGAGTTGAGGATTTTCGTCCCCAAATCCAGAAATGGAAATCCAAGAGGGTTTTCGTCCTCCAAGACCTCCGAACAGCCAAGGGTTTTCGTGCTTGGATGCGAATAATGTGTTAAGACCAAAAACCATAGGCCAGATGTGTCATCAGGGAGGTGAGAAAGAGGCTCATCCACAGATTGAGGATGGTTAAAGCCAACGAACGATAGTGAGTTTTCTCTCCTACTCTTTGAGCTCAACTTAGACTTGGGAGGGTGTTCCCTAAGGTTTGATAGCCAGATGAACAACTAAAATTCTAATGGCTAAACCCAACCCATTGGCTTGGCTCCAAATATTGTCACTGAACCAAGAACAAATAGCCACCCAGGTACCTCAATATAGCTGATTACTACACCTTGTAGATGCACCAACAAATGATAACAACATGGTATCCCTTAAGACGAATCCACTTAACATACACACAATACAAGGTACAAGCACGCACAAACATGATTCACAATGATTCAAATAGTTTTATATTGCTTCATATTGATCCCTGGTTATCATACTAAATCATGAACAGCATGTGGAACCTAATCTAATCCTACTCCTACTCCTACTGTTAACAGGATGAGGGGTTTGATATGTGAAGAGTGATTGATCCTTCCCCAATATCAACCTGTGCCTACTCCACTAGGCAATAGAGTCAAGAACAACAAAGAGGAAGGAGACGCATCCAATAAAACATCAACAGAACCAAAAATGCTTTTGCATACATATCAAAGATTACATCCCACATACAATGGACATACTTAGTGATCCAAAACAAAAATGCAACAACTCATATGCAACAAAGGAGAGACTAATACAAAGGACTTTGTATTAAATTAAATGCTGTCACACATTATTAAATCTTTGTTACATTCGCACAAGCAAGTGTGGTGAAAGAAAACATACAGCTACAACTATACATTCCCTTGAGGTGTTACAAACTGTCATGGAGACATACCACTGCATAGATGTGCCTTACACACCCTTCTTACATTCTGCCAGACACATTCCTTCATTTACAGCTTAGACTTTTGCTTGCTTGATGCCCTAACACCATCTAAGGCACTTGCAGACCAGAAAATTGGTTTAGTGACCAACCCCCTTTTTGCATGCTCTGACCACGTATATATAGCAACCCTAATTCCACTGCCCCGCTTGGGTGGCAGTCATCTACTTCATCTACCACTGTAACTTCGGCATTGAATCACACCCACTCTGCCACCTACTTGTGCTTGATCTTTATTTCGCATTAATGGCGTCTTGGGTGTAGGTCTGTGGCACTCAAAATTCATCAAGATCCTGTGTATGAGACTCAACAACTTGATAGTGTACTGTCGTACAGCATTAGTCATACCACCTCAGAATCAGCCAATCACGCAATCAAATAACTCTAGTAAAACAGAAGTGCTCTGGAGGAGTGCCAAACCGCCACACGTCCCTTCAGAGGTGCATCTGTATTTTCTTCGTAAGGTCGGAGACATGTAGATTCACTTGCTTCGATTAATGGTGCAACGCCTAGCTCTTGTTAGCTCTGACACCATCCAGGAGATGTGCGAACCGTTGGACAATATTCAGCTCATGATCGATGGTTCAAAGCCCTTTGATGCCTCACAGAGAAAATGGGACCCACTGCCTGTGACTTGGCATCAAACAACCAATGGCACAACCTCTATGAGTGTCAGACCTGTCTTGTTTGAAATGATGCACACGTGTCACATGTGTTTCCTCGCCTTGCCTCCCTTGGCTTCATCCTTCATTCAATGAGGTTGAACCCACCCACTATCAAGTCATTGGCATCAACCAATGGCACAAAACTTTTAATGTGTCAATGTTGTAGCTTTAAACTTGTGCACAGTGCTACCACCTGTCCAGGAGAAAGCCTCCACACATTTTGCTTCTTCCTTTTGATTTATCAGGGCCCACCTATTACTGACTCACACCATTCAACCAATGGCGCAACAGGAAGACCATGTCAACCTTGTAACCTTGACAAAGTGCACGGTGCTGCCACGTTACATCATCGCATCTCCTAATTTTAAAGTCCCACAACCTCATTTCCTTTGCTGAGTCTTTTGGTAACATGGGTCCCACCTCATGCAATGACTTGGACAAACCAACTAATGGCACAATGTTTTGAACCTGTCAGAACTGGCAACTCAAAATGATGCGAAATGCTTCCATGTGGCAACTCGATTCCTTAAATTTCACGGCCTGTCACAAGACTCAAACCGCTCGACTTTGGATTTGAAACAAGATGCAGAGCGAGGCTCTTCAGACACTTAGACAATTTTCATGGAGGGCTCAAAGGTCTTTTACTTAGATGATATTAGGATAGGAGCCCAGATTAAAACGTCTCAGAACGGATATAATTGATGGGCAAAGGCCAAGGCAACAAAGGTGTACAGAGATAAGACTTCTGATGGATTTTGGCCATAATTTTGCAAGTTTTGGGAGCCAAAAAATTGGTGCCTTAACAAAATGAACCAAAATGCTCAAACTCGGAAAAGTGGAGAATGCCAAATGAACTCTTGATGCTCCAAATGAAAGTGCCTCCTTAAAAAGCTTTCCAAATTGAGCCCTTGAATTAAAATTTCCCTCCAAAAGTAATTAAAAATATTTTTTATTATTAGTGCTTAAAAATACTTCTTAATTAAATAAAATAATATTATATTAAATTGCCCCTTAAATATAAAATTACCGAGCCCAACTTAAACATAATATTATAATTCATTTCCCTTGCTTTCCCCCTTAGCCTACAACAAATGAGGATAGGCTAGAGGTCTTCTCCATGGCTCTAGTTAGAAAAGGGGGACATGACACATCTTCACCAACATTGATCCTAAATATATCCTTGGTTATGATTGTAACTTTCCTCACCATTAGAACCATAGGGTTAACCACTTGTTCTCCCACATGCAATAGGTTAGTTGCATTCACTAGAGCTACTGTCCACAATACTTTCGCAAGTGTGGCATCCTCTAGAATAGGTTAGTAAACTTCACTAGATCTAGGGTTTGCCTACTTTTGATTTGCATACAGACACACACATTGGTGAGGTATTACTCTTCCTTGCGTTCTGTTATGGTTGGGAATCCCTGACATCACGACTCTTACTCTAGTGGTTTTATCTCTATATCATTGCAACATTGGGGACCCTTTCTCACCTCCCTTCCATGGTATAGATCTCAATGGCAAGCTCACATTACCAATTTTTTCCAACTACCAACAATTCTTCAGCCTCAAATGTTAGGGGTGTTCTACGCAATATTGGCTACCTCCTAAGATTGTCCAACCTACCCCCCTTACCTTTGGACTCTCACTAGCAAGAATTCTTAGACTCTGCATTAGTATTCCCACTTGTTGATGTGTTTTTTATGCACATGCAAACTCAGAATAAAATACCAATGTATTCTATCCTCTCTTGAACAAAGTCTCTCAAAGGCTAAACTATCTAATCCAATGAGATAACTCCAAGGTTCCAAATGTCAGGTCTTGACAATACGTTGGATATAGACTCAGTATATATATGATGTGATTTGTTGTTAACACAAAGGGACTTATGCTGAAATTACTTCTCAATTCACCCAATTCATTACTCCTTTTCATGGAAAGAAACCTCCTAGTTCCACTCTACAAAGAAAATGCAAAAAGGTCAAGGGTTTAGAGAGAATCTACTTTACTTCTAAGTACAATAAGACAATGAATGACGCCAAGATAGACAAATTCCTTATAACAAGCTCCACTTTGCCATGATGAATTCAACAACTACATAGAACAAGTGCAATCTCCCAAGGATGACTAAGGATTTTCATATTGCAAATACATATTCAAGTACCCACAGCTGGTGCAACTCAAACATGCATCAACAATCGAACTATTGCAATAAGTTGAGGTTCAGGATAACTTTGCACAATGACTTGCCAGCGACAAACCATCAGAAGTATGAACCTAGGAATTCATCAAATATCTTCACAATACAGTCACTATACCAATGAACTTTCTAATCTTATTCTACTTCTAATTGGAAACACATCTAGATTATCTTCGAGAAATAAGAAACCATGCGACGTTCCTAAACAACGCAATTGTCACCAAGCTTCAATGAAAAATGTATTAATCTTAGAAGTGATTACAACAATTTCATGAGTTCTCTCCAATGACTTAGAAGAGCTTCCTCTACTCTACTCCTACTCTACTTGCCTATAGCAACTCTTATCTAATGTATATCAATCTGATTACAAATGAGGCGAATGAGCCTTTTTATAGTCCTCAAAATACAATGAAGGGCCAAGATCGATTGAGGAACCGATGACCGAGATTTTGCCACATTAGCAGTTAGTTACAACAACCAACTATTTTTAGCAAAAAGTAAAAGTTGACACAATCCATGTACATAAAAACCCAAAGGCAATGCAGGCACGTTTCTCAAGGTGATAAGCATGACATGTTGGAATCTCTGGGAATCTTCTAGATAGGGCGTCCTCTTTCTCTTGGACTTTGTTGCAGGTACATTGAACCTAGACGTGATGAAGTGGCGAGAAATGATTAGCTGATGATGTATGAATGCCAACTCAACATTTCTTGAGCAAATTTACCTTGGTTTTCGATATTTTTCCAATTTCTTGATGCTATTCCCAAATTGTATCTTCTTTTCTTGGCAAAGTCTCGAAACTAGATTTTCACTTCTGGGGCTATTTCTTCTCAAATGTGGAATTTGGGAACTTGTCCTTGTTCTTCACTCCTTGTTGTTGTCTTTGCATTCCTGTAATTTGTGGATTTTCTAGATAATCTTGCTCATTCGACTAACTTGTCTTGTGATGCTTGTGTAGGATTCTTGCTCTGGATGTTGAAGTAGAGGAGATGACTTGGGCGTGAATTCCTCGAGTAGACCTCACGATGTTTCCTCTTGATCTTCTTCTAGTGCATGAAATGGGAAGCTCTTGAATGTGGAAGTGATCTTTTGGATGCTTGGATGATGGAGCTTGCAAGATAGATGATGAAGTCCTCCTCTCTGGAAGTAGGGTGATGGTGAACTTGATGGTGTCTTCAATGAAGTGCAGGATTCCGGTGACGGCGCCTTCTTTGGATGCGAGGTGGATGAGCTTGATGATGTCTTGATCCTCTGGATAGCTCGCCTCCGGATTCTCCAATATCTGCAAAATAGAATATCACAAGTCATAGTATTTGATCATGTCAAGTTCATTAATGCATATGAGAAATTGAAAGACATTGATTAAATTTTGCAAAATTTCCAATGTACACTGTGGATTTTTACTGAACAAGGCAAATGTGAAGGTGGCGCAATTTCCACCTGAGCTTGGAAATTGTGACTTTTGAGCGCATTTTCCACTAGGTACTGGAAATTGTGACTTTTGCTCAGCATCTGTTTTTCACTTTCAAACTTTCCTACTCCCTTGGCGTGAATTTTGAATGATTCCAATGATTTTTCAATGGATTTGCATGAACTTGAAGTGATTCTTTTAAAGATTTGAATTGAAGTTTCATGATGAACACTTGGCTTAGGGCATTTTCCTCATGATGCTGGAAATTGAGATTTAACTCGAACTCGAAAATTACTCGGCAGACCCAAAAATTTTAAAAACCTGGGACTCGGGAAAAACTCGGCAATGTTATTGAACATCAAAAATACATTAATTTTTAAAAATATGCTTTAAAAACATCCATATTACTGAATTTATGGACCATATTATTGATTTCCTTCAATACATTTCATCTAAGTTGCCCAAAATAGGCATGGGTTCGGGATGGGATTGGTTGCAATTTTTTTTCCACCGGTACTCTCTCTCTCTCTCTCTCTCTCTCTCTCTCTCTCTCTCTATATATATATATATATATATAAAATAATAAATTATAATATTAGATATAAATATTGTATTAATATTATAATAATAATAATAATAATAGACATGCTACTATTATATATTATTATTAATATAATTATATATATATATTTTGATTGGTAAAAGGCCGAGGCCATTAATATATAAAGTCAGCAATAAAATACAATAGAATACAGCTCTGTTCAGTGCGGGCACCGGTAGGAAAGAACAGAGCAAAGAAAACCTCCAGTCTAACCTGAGACTTTTGCAGTCCAGTACAAACTGTTTATTTATAGATCTTATACGGGGTCAAACCCACCAAGGATTCATCCTTTCTTATACAATTCCTGTGGTACAAGTACAAACATTGCCCTATACCAAGGTCTTTCTTCTGATATTCTATTGCTACATGGCTTGTAGGATCTCCGGTTCCTAAGATGTCCTCGATGACATATAGTATTAGATCAGTTATTATCAAGTGAGGGGCTTCTTCTGTCTAGATCTAGCCATATTACTTGTCTTACCTGAAATCACAGGGAAAACTTCCAACTCTTTTCGCGTGTTAGCTGAACAAAACAAGGATAAACATATACTACTCTTCCTGCAAACACCTGTCAGTTCGCTAAATCCTTTGCTTGAGAGAAAATAAAAATACTTACTCTTGCCAATCTTATCATTAATATTCAATCACACTTGCTTCGAAGTTAATTAAAATCCCAAACTAGATGACAGATCCCCTGTATATCCCTACATCTAATTATATATACCAAGACAATCGTTTTAACCTAACAAATCTGAAATATCTCTCAAATGAGCTGGAATGGCAACCAAAGCTCAACTCGAAACCTCGTTATTGCCAGTCAAATTAACTGCCAATTTGAGTCTTAATAGTAGGGTCTGTGTTTGTTGAGTACAGACAGACAGTGAGGGAGAGAATTGATTGTATGTATAGAAGGATTAAAAGAATTTCTGTTTTGGTCTAATTACAGGAAAGAAGATTGGAGTCATTCCACTGGTTGAGATTTCTCTAAAATCAGTGGAATGACCTCCGTAGTGCTAGATTGCTTTCTGTTCAGTAGGATTTTATAGTTTCTCTGGTAAGTTGTTCGATTGCAAGAAACAGAGGTTTATATCGGCGTGAATTTCATGTTGGTTCTCCGAATGTACATTTCGTGTGTATATCGCAAAAGCATCTTTAGAATGTATGTCGCGAATGTATGTTGCGATTGTATATTGTGAATGTACATTGAGTCAGATACAAAGGGTGACCGGTCACAACGGTGAGAACAGGGTAAAGATACATTGGTTCACCGATATTAGCAAGTCAAGTAATGCATATACAAGTAGAAGCCTATCGGCATATCGGTGAAAGAGTTTAAAGCCTCGCCGATGATTGGAGTCACTCTGACGGGTTGTAGCCCATCGGCGCATCGGCTTGAGTTGATATACAAGAAACTTTGTATATTGACGTGTAAAACAATGTATATACAAGCCAATATACAAGGCGAAATACAAGATGCTCTGTATATTGTTGTATGATTCCTACATTGTATATACATTTCAATAAACATACAATGCATATCGAGCTTGTATAAATAGCGATGTATATCAACAATATACAAGCCGATATACAAGGAACTTTGCATATAGACACGTGTAAAACAATGTATATACAAGCCTGTATACAAGGCGATAAACAAGATGCTCTGTTTATTGTTGTATGATTCTTACATTGTATATACATTTCAAAAAAACATACAATACATATCGGGGTTGTATAAATAGCAATGTATATCGACGATATACAAGCCGATATACAAGAAACTTTGTATATTGACATGTGTAAAACAATGTATATACAAGCCAATATACACGGCGATATACAAGATGCTCTGTATATTGTTGTATGATTCCTACATTGTATATACATTTCAATAAACATATAATGCATATCGGTCTTGTATGAAAAGCAATGTATATCGACGATATACAAGCCGATATACAAGAAACTTTGTATATTGACATGTGTAAAACAATGTATATACAATCCGATAGATAAGGCGATATACAAGATGCTCTGTATATTGTTGTATGATTCCTACATTGTATATACATTTCAATAAACATACAATGCAAGTCGGGCTTGTATAAATAGCAATGTATATCGACAATATACAAGTCGATATACAAGAAACTTTGTATATTGACATGTGTAAAACACCGTATATACAAGCCGATATACAAGGCAATATACAAGATACTCTGTATATCGTTGTATGAATCCTACATTGTATATACATTTCCATAAACATACAGTGCATATCGGGCTTGTATAAATAGCAATGTATATCGACGATATACAAGCCGATATACAAGAAACTTTGTATATTTGACATGTGTAAAACAATGTTTATACAAGCCAATATACAAGGCGATATAAAAGATGCTCTGTATATTGTTGTATGATTCCTACATTGCATATACATTTCAATAAACATACAATGCATATCGGGCTTGTATAAATAGCAATGTATATCGACGATATACAAGCCGATATACAAGAAACTTTGTATATTGACATGTGTAAAACAATGTATATACAAGCCGATATACAAGGCGATATACAAGATGCTCTGTATATTGTTGTATGATTCCAACATTGTATATACATTTCAATAAGCATACAATGCATATCGGGCTTGTATAAATAGCAATGTATATCGACGATATACAAGCCGATATACAAAAAACTTTGTATATTGACATGTGTAAAACAATGTATATACAAGACAATATACAAGGCGAAATACAAGATGCTCTGTATATTGTTGTATGATTCCTTCATTGTATATACATTTCAATAAACATACAATGCATATCGGGCTTGTATAAATAGCAATGTATATCGACGATATACAAGCTGATATACAAGAAACTTTGTATATTGACATGTGTAAAACAATGTATATACAAGCCGATATACAAGATGCTCTGTATATTGTTGTATGATTCCTACATTATACAAGAAACTTTGTATATTGACATGTGTAAAACAATGTATATACAAGCCGATATACAAGGCAATATACAAGATGCTATGTATATTGTTGTATGATTCCTACATTGTATATACATTTCAATAAACATACAATGCATATCGGGCTTGTATAAATAGCAATGTATATCGACGATATACAAGCCGATATAAAAGAAATTTTGTATATTGATGTGTAAAACAATGTATATAGAAGCCGATATACAAGGCAATATACAAGAGGCTCTGTATATCGTTGTATGATTCCTACATTGTATATACATTTCAATAAACATGCAATGAATATCGGGCTTGTATAAATAGTAATGTATATCGACGATATACAAGAAACTTTGTATATTGACATGTGTAAAACTATGAATATACAAGCCGATATACAAAGCGATATACAAGAAGCTCTGTCTATTGTTGAATGATTCCTACATTGTATATACATTTCAATAAACATACAATGCATATCGGGCTTGTATAAATAGCAATGTATATCGCCAATATACAAGCCGATATACAAGAAGCTTTGTCTATTGACGTGTAAAACAATGTTTATACAAGCCGATATACAAGGCAATATACAAGATGCTCTATATATTGTTGTATGATTCCTACATTGTATATACATTTCAATAAACATACAATGCATATCGCGCTTGTATTAATAGCAATGTATATCTATGATATACAAGCCAATATACAAGAAACTTTGTAAATTGACATGTGTAACAAAACAATGTATATACAAGCCGATATACAAGATGCTATTTATACAAGCCGATAAACAAGATGCTCTGTATATTTCAATATACAAGCCGATAAAGAAGCTTTGTATATTTCACGTATAAAAACATACAATGCATATCGGGCTTGTACAAATAGCAGTGTATATCTACGATATACAAGCCGCTATACAAGAAACTTTGTATATTGACATGTGTAACAAAACAATGTATATCTTCGTTATACATGCCAAAATTACAAGATGCTTGTATAAATAACAATGTATATCTTTGATATACACGCCGATATACAAGATGCTTTGTATATTTCAATATAATGAGACTGTAAGCAGTACTAAAAAGAAAAGTGAGCATCCCTCCTACAGATTTTCAGACGGAGTTTAAATAATCCTTCTTTAGGGTTGGCCTTTAGTAGAGAGGCATATGCCATCAGCCCCTTTATTAGCCAACAAGTCAGCTTTACTATTACCTTCCCTGAAAATATGGTTAAATGTGCACCTTCTAAAAGAAGCAGTGAAGTCAAGGGCAATAGTCAGAAGGGAATTTAGTCTCCAATTAGGCATGCTCCCTTTACGTAAGGCATTAATGATAATTGTTGAGTCTCCTTCAACCTCAACTTTTTCAATTTTCAGGTCTTTGCAGATTTTCAAACCTTCAATCAGAGCAGTCAGTTCTGCTAAATTGTTTGTTGCTACTCCTAGAGGTTTGGCTAAGGTTGCGATTACTCTCTCTTCAGAGTCGTGAATTATACAGCCTATACCTGCTGCTCCCGGGTTGCCCCTAGAAGCCCCGTCAAAATTAAGCTTGAACCAACCTTCTTTAGGAGGTTGCCACTTACATTCATGTCTCTTGTTGCCGTAGTTAAGGCTGCCTAGTCCCACAAAGGAGGGCAATTTTAAGCCTGTCCATTTCCCGCACATCTTTTCATCCCAGTGAGACATTGAGGTATCTTTTTTAGGGTTACTAAGCACCCTGCTATTGACAATTTCTATGATAACGGCTTCAATTTTACTAATAAGCTATTCATAAGACAATTTTGTCTTTGAATATCCTTCTATTCCTTTCTTTCCAAATTTCCCATATCATAATCGAGGGGGTAATTGTCCATAGTGAATGGAAAATGCTTTGTTTGTGCATATCAGGCCAACACTGGAATAGGTTTAATATGTTATTGGGAAGGGCTGTAATCCATCCCATTTTATTGCTTAGCTAGTTCCAGCATTTATTAGAAAATTGACAGTCGAGACGAATATGATCTGCTGTTTCTTGCTCATCTTCACATAGGGGGCATCTGCTAGGCCCTTCATAACCCATCTTCGTGAACCTATCCGCTGTTAATATTTTCTTCTGTAGGGCCAACCATGCAAACATCCCAGCTTTTGGAAGACAGTTCTTATCCCAACAAAGTCTCAGTGGGATCTCTGATTTTGGTCTGAGTTGTTGTTTGATTAAAATTTTATAACCATCCTTAGTTTTATAGTTTCCTGATTTGGCCCCGTCCCAAACCAACCTATCTGAGCCTCCTTTGAGGGATACCTTCCTGTTGTTAAGGATGTTTATCACACTCTTTTTTTCATTATTCGGTAGGTTCATATTTTCTAGGGATTTCCAATTCCAACCCTAACTCTCCACATTATTGGGGAAATCTATGTAATCTTTTACTTGCTTTCCCCATCGGGCTTCTAGGATTCTTTTGGCATTTTCTAAGTTACCCAAGCTACTAATCGTCTCAAACCCTTCCCAAGAGTCATCCCAAAAAAGTGCTTGATTTCCATCACCAAGACTCCAAGTCAGTTTATCCATAATGAGCTTTCTGCAATCCATCATAAAATTCCAGAGGCGAGAGCCTTTAGGAGGATTGACCATTCTAAATAGGAAGGCCGGTTCCTCACCTCTGAGATATTTGTATCTAAGGATTTTAACCCACTTTAAGTTAGGCTGCTGATACATTTTCCATACGAGTTTAGCACCTAATGCCTTGTTCTGCTCCTTGAGGTTTTTCAAACCCAAGCCACCTTCCTCTTTTGGTCTACAGACTTTATCCCAGGCAACGAGTGCCATTTTCTTCTTATCCTCCGAGCCCTGCCATAGGAAAGTTCTTAAAGTTTTGTTGATTTCTTCACGTTTTTCTGCTGGCAGATTCATACATGATAATTGGTATACTGGGATAGCTGAGAGAACTGAATTTAGCATTGTAACTTTGCCTGCTGAAGATAGCCACTTGCCTTTCCAAGATTCCGCTTTTCTCCTGATCTTAGAAGTGATATGGTCCCAGAGAGCAATAGTCTTGTTGCTTTTACCCAAAGGTATACCTAAATATTTACATGGCATCTCCCCTCTTTTAAAAGACAGAATTCTGCAGATTTCCCTTTCAATTTCCGGCTCTATATTGAAAAAATAAATTGCTGATTTATCAGCATTAACCTCTTGTCCAGAGGCCAAACAGTAAGAGTCCAAGATATCTTTGAACGCCTTAGCTTCTTCGATGCTTCCCATACCAAAGAGCATTGTATCATCAACAAACTGTTGATGAGTTGTAGGATCTACACCCGAAGTGATTTTGATTCTGTGAACCTTCCCTTCTACCCTAGCCTTGGTGATCATTCTCCCTAGAACTTCTGCCATTATAATAAAGAGAAAAGGGGAGATGGGGTCCCCTTGTCTCAATCCTCTTGAAATACTATAAAAACCTTCAGGCGTTCCGTTGACTAAAACTGAAAACTTGGGGTTAGAAATGCATGCATAAATGAGGTTTATCCATTGTTTAGAAGATCCAAAGGCTTCTAAAGTTTTGCAAAGGAAACGACAGTCAACCTTGTCGTAGGCTTTACTGATATCTAATTTAATTAACATACTAGGCTTTTTATTTTGCTGTATGGAGTGAATGGCTTCTTGGGCTATAATAATTCCGTCAAATATGGATCTTCCGGGGACAAACCCTGTTTGCTCATCACTTATGATGTCTGGTAGAACTGTCTGAATCCTGTTAGCTAAGGTTTTAGTGAGTATCTTATATATAGTATTACAAAGAGAAATAGGCCACAGATCCCCCAGATTTTATGGCTTCTCTTTTTTTGGTATGAGAGAAAGAAAAGTATTATTTACTTCTTTTAGAAGGCTGCCTGAATTTCTTACCCCTTCTAAAGCATCGACTATTTCATCTCCTATGAAGTGCCAGCATTTTTGAAAGAAGAATGCTGGGAAGCCATCTGGTCCCAGAGCTTTGTCCGGCTGCATTAGAGAGACCGCCAGTTCAACCTCAGTTTTAGTAAATTTACCATTGAGGTCCTTGTTTTGATCCTCTGAGATAATCCTTGGAATATCTTTCAGTATGGCTTGTTGGTGCAGCCAATTAGATCCTTCCTGATTGTTAAGAATATCCTCAAAGTCCCTGACCGTTTCATATGCAATTTGTTGAGGATCTTCGATCCAGGCATTATTCGCATCTTTAATTTTAAAGATCCTGTTTACATTTCTGCGTGCTCTCGTGTTGTTGTGGAAGAACTTGGTGTTCTTATCACTGACTTCCAACCAGGTCTCTCTGGACTTTTGTCGCCAAAAGATTTCCTCTTTGGCTAGGATATCTTCATATTCTAATCTCAGTTGTTTTTCTTTTTCATATGATTCTACATCCATGCCTTTAGTTACCACACTTCTATTTAGGTTTTCAAGTTCCTCTTCTAACTTACATTTGATTTCGAAGATATTACCAAAGTTAGTCTTATTCCAACTCAGAAGCTTACATTTGATAGTTTTTAATTTGGATACTAAACAGAAAAGCTTAGATCCAGAAACTCTAATTTCTTTCCACCATTGCTCAATTAAGGTTAAAAGGTTACTATCTTTGACCCACATTTGTTCAAATTTGAAGGGGCAACATTTGGGTTGGCAGTCTTCTGATAAACTTAGTTGGACTGGGTAGTAATCAGAGCCTGAGTATGGTAAGATCTCAGCCGTCAGAATAGAAGAAAGTTGTGCCCAATTGCCCCTGACCAGGAATCTATCCAATTTTTCTGCAATGTTGCTAAAGCCCTTTCTTTTGTTGTTCCATGTAAAACCTTCCTGTGCAGTTTTGATTTCCATTAAATTGTTCTTGCGAACCCAGTCCTTAAAGTCAATTGTTGCTGTGGGCAACCTGACAGATCCTCCCGCTTTTTCTTTGGGATCTAAGTTCGCATTGAAATCTCCGCCCAGAATGCAAACTTGATCTTGTAAAGTTCCCAAGAATTGATCTATTTTTGTCCAAACTAATCTCCTATCCTGGTTCTGGGAAGGGCCATAAATGTTAATAAGAAAGAAGTGTAGGTTGCTTCTGATGCTTTTGACGCTCCCCACCATCCAGTTCTTTTTACAGCTAATTACTGAAAATGAAACCATTCTAGGATCCCAAATTACCCCAAGACCTCCCGAGGCACCCTCTGCTGGGACTCCTAGTAGTTCCCATATTCCTAGCTGCGTATTTAGAGTGTCTATCTCATCTTTATTTAGTTTGGTTTCTTGGATCATTAATATGTCTAGTTTTGTGTTGGTTATACAGCGTTTTATGATACGCTGTTTGTTAGGGGCATTGCAACCCCTAACATTCCAAGTATATACTCTCATGATGCCGTGGGAAGGTCCTTCCCCTTCCCTGCATTAAACAGTGTGGTGATCTTAGTCTAATCTATTGCCTCGCCTGCTTTCTCTCTTAGTACCAGTAGTGATTTTCTGCCCCTTTTTTATTACTTTTGGCACAGTCTGGGGTTTCTTTGCTAAAATCGGTTATGGTGATTCCCAGCCGAGGGTCTGCTTCCTCCACCTCTCTGTCTCCCTGTTCTTTTGGGAACTCTTTACCATTCTCCTGTCTTGAATCCAGTTCTTCCAGTTCCATGATCTTGGTGATAAGTTTTTCCTTTTCCTTATTTGCCTCTTGAATTACTACTTCCTCTATTGCCTTGTCTAGGATCTCATTGCTGATCTCCTCTAGTTCCCAGTGACTGACCTTATCTATGGGTTTCTTATGAGTCCCAATCTCTTTATGTTTTTCCTCTATTTCATAAGTGTTTGGTACCCATTCTGGTTTTTCTGAAACCTCTGGATCTATACTTCCTCCCCCTACTTGGGGGTTATTATTATTAATCTCTTCTACAGGAACTTCCCCCTCCTCAAGCTCCATCCTGACCTTGCCTATCTAGGGTTCATAACTCTTCTTTGTAGTCTCAACCGCTACCAGTGTTCCTTTTATCTGATATTCCCTGTGTGAGGTTCATATTCTGTATATCAAGATCATGACTCTGCCTCTGTGTATTCCTTTTGGAGATTTGAGAAGGTTTCGGGCATTTTCTGGGCTGAGCTGTTACCATACTCAGGTTCTGGTTTTGTCCAGTTAACTCTCTTCTACCACTATGGTGCTGTTTGAGGGAAGGAAGGCTAGTCCTTTGGTATTCCACTATAAATCCACCTTTGTTTTCATTGAAGCTGATGTTTACCTCCGCTGGCTGAGGTTTGGGAATATTATTAGTATGAGTTTTTGGTATACTGTCGAAATGAATCCTGCGGAGAGGATCCTTGTGAAATACTGGTTTAATACAGTAATTAGCCCAGTTAGTTTTAATTTCAAGAGGTTCGAGGGTTTCCATACCTATATCCAATTTTACTAACACGAGAACATCAAATTTGGATGCGAAATCCTCTTCTAATCCCATGAACTCTCCCAGGTGATTCCCTATCTCCCTCAAGATTTTACTATGGCTAAGTTCGACCGGGAGATTTGGTAACTTGACCCACCTAACTACTTTATGTTTCAGTTTACTGGGGCCGAAATTAGGTTGCCAATCTAGCTACTCGAAATTATGCCCTTTGTAAAACAAGCTTCTGCTATTAAAGATTTCTTTTTTTAGGTTTGCACTTTTGCAAACAATGCAAATGAAATCTTCAGAAGTGATAGTGATACTTACCTAGTCTTTGTAGAGGGATTGGATCCACTCCGCAATTTCCTTCGCAGGCTGCCCTTATCCCGCACCATCGGATATAGAAGCCGTGGGTTTTACAATATTCCCCAAACCATCTGTGTAGATGTTTCTGATATCTATTGATACTATCTTTTTCACGGCCTCCAATTTTTTATGATGCATTGAACTCATTTGTGGCCTCGACCAAGGGGTTCTAGGGGTTGCCTGTTCTCGGATTGTTGCCTAAGCTTTGCCCATCCAAGGAGCGTTAGGTGCCGAGTTACCAAATTTAGGGTTTTTAGGGATTTGCCATTGGTGGGGTACCCTGAAATTCGACAAGCTGCCTGTATGAGAATTGTCCTTCACATGGATGATCCTAGGGGCCGGTTTTGAAAAACCCTCCGCATATCCTTGTCTTGGATATGAAGGGTAGGAGACAACAGGGGGTTGTCAAGCACTGCAACTTCTTTCCCGGCCCAGAGTGGTGCGATTAGCTCCAGTTGCAAGTGCTGGGGTTGCTGAGGTAATAGGAAAGGCCCACATTCCTGCCAACCTAGCGCGATCTGTTGCTCTTGATGTTCCCCCTGCCCTAACTCCCCTCTGTGGCCTCCTACTCTTCACAATTTGCCAGCCCTAATCTTCCTAATGATGCGAAAGGGGAGCCCCGCCCCCATAGAAAGCCTTCTCCTTCCCCTGTGCACGGCTACAAGGAAGCTCTGCCCTAATTTCATTTTTGGCATTCTTAATATCAATGCTTTGTCGCTGACTGCCTGCTTTTTTTCGCATATTGCCTGCTTTTTTTCCCGGAGGAAAAGTACAAATGTAATATTATATTATAATAAATTTCTTATATATAATATTAATAATAATATAAGAAATATGTTATAATATAATATTATATTTTTATTACTATAATAATATATAATTATATTATAATATATAATAAATAATAATATTATTATATATATTTAAGAACATGTATATTATAAAATAATTCATAAAATTAAGATAGAATAATAACAATAGTAATAATCGAGATTCAAAACCTCTAAAATGGCACATGAAAACAATTATTTAGGATTTTAAAATGATCTCATAAATATGATAATATAATAAACAATATGAGGTTGAGCATTATAGTGCTCGCATCGCATTTGTCTCACGCCGTAAAAAAAATTCACTCTGGAAAATTTTCTAAACTCGTCAGGTTGTTCCTATCAGCGTATTCCTTCCTCATAAAGTTGAAAAAATTGGAGGTATTTGCATATTTCATACCCCTATGCGTTGCCAAAATTGTTTAACTTTAAATTTTAGGGTAAAAAAATGTTGTTTTAAAACCAGATGGGTGAGTTTTACCCTGCCGCCGCGAGTTTTTCAGATGCCACGCAATTTTTCTGAGTTTTCTGCGAGTTTTTCAAGCTAAAATCGCCATGAGTTATACAAAATCTCGGGCCGAGTTTTCGCAAGTAAAACTCGCGCGGCAAAACGACTCACGATTACTCGCGAGTCGTGCGAGTTTTCTATGAGTTCCTTAACTATGCTTCAAACTTCTTTCCTTTGGCATAGATTTTTAGCGATTTTCAATGGTTTTTAATAAGTGCAATCCTTCTTCAAGTGCATTTTCCTTGTGTCCCTTGAAATTGCAAAATTTTGGCGCAAATTCCTTGTATTGCTTGAAATTGCGAAATTTTTTATATGATGGTGGCAGATTTTGTTGAAGGCAAGTTGAATTGGAAGTGGCGCACTTTGGAGCATGTTATGGATTCATTCTTTGTCGCCAATTTAGAAGTCAAGGAATTTCACATTTTTTTTACCTCCTAAGGACAAATTTCAAGTTGCAATTTCTAGCTCTCCCAAGATTTTCGCATTTTTCCTATGGGCTTGGATAAATTTTGGCACACTCCTCGTCATCCTAAGGATCTTCTACATCGCATTTTCCTCATACCCTTGGAATTTGCGATTTTTTCTCTTGATTTTCAAATGATTTTCAAAATGCCTTTCAAACTATGTCGATGTTCCCAAGTTTGATTTTCATTTTCATGAGGTAAGATTGAAATCTTGTTCTGGGCGCAATTTCCACCTATGAATGGAAAATGCGAATTTTCCTTCTAATGCCTAAAAATGCGCCATTTCATGATGTTATTTTTGACACTTTTTATTCACTCCTCACAATTTTTTTGAAGTTTTCTTTGGGAACTTTCAAGGGATACTCAAAAACTTTTGATTTTCCTTTGAATCTTTTGAGATCCCCAAGGTGTCGCAATTCCCACATACTCATGGAATTTCTAATTCGGACATCCTATTCACCCATAGAATTTCGCAATTTTAGCCTTCTCTTGGATTTCTCAATTCGCAAATTTGAGGAGTTAGACACGTTTTGGCGCTCATTTTGCTGTGTGAAGGACTAAATTTTACTTCGCAAGTTTTAGCGACACAAGGAATTTTGCACAAATGAACTTGTTATGGATTTTTCCTTCATCGCCAATTTCAACCCCTTGAGGAATTTCGCAAATTTTGTAGTAGATTGGAATTTCACATTTTCCTCATACCTTTGGAATTTGCGATTTTGAACATCTCTTGGATTGGTTCTTCATTACTCATTCCTTATGACATAGAATTTCGCATTTTTGGCATTGTTAGGGATAAGTTCCATGTTCCATAGTTGTCATGGATAAATCTCTTCGTCGCACAATTGGACATGCCTTGGAATTTCGCAATTTTGGTGACCTCTTGAACAAATCCTTAGCGCAAATTTGGGGACATTATAGATTTCGCACTTTTGAGTGCCCCTTGGACAAGTTCCTGTCGCACTTTTTGGCCTTCTCTGGAATTTCGCAAATTTTGTGATGGCTTGGAATTTCGCATTTTCCTCATACCCTTGGAATTTGCGATTTTTTCTACATTTTTTCAGTACCTGAAATCTTGTATATTTCAAAATATATTCAAGTATATGTCAGATATTGATCTGACGTATACTTTAGACATTTTGAAATATACATTCAGGATGTTTGAGATAGGTCTCGGATCCATGAGATTTAACATGCAGATTCTAGATTTTTCAGGATCCACCAGATTTCAGACTTAGTCAGTTTTTAAGGGTTTCAAGACATCAGACTTCAGGACATCAGACTTAGTCAATTTCAGGATTTCAAGGACATGCATCAGGATGAGGGCATAGGGATTCCTCAGTTGAATATCCATCCCTTAGGCAATTTCTTCAATTACATCATGGATTTGAGCAAGAACTTGGCGAGACTTGGACAAAACAACACTACCAGACATACAAACTCAAAGAAAACCAAAAACATAAAGCAAAACCAAGACAGAAAGCGGAAAAAAGAGGGGGTCCCCATTTGCAATGGGGTGATGTATGAAAAAGTCACAACACCACTGTCATCAATGACATTGTTGTTGTCTTCAACACCTTGAAACACAGAACACCTACAATTTTAGTTGTTGACATGGATCGTCCTCTCTTGTTTGTTACTTTATGGGGTCTTCCCCTACTTTTATTACTTGGGGGTTTGCCCTTTTTTAGGTAAGCCCTTATTTGTATTAGCTTTTTTGTCTAGGGCCTCTTCTTTTTGCCCTAGACTTTTGCTATTGTACCCCTTGTATGTTCAGTCCCATTGAACTATTTTTGGTCATTTCTAGACATTAATATATTTTCTTTCTTTCTTCTTTGTTAGACTACCAATGGATGGACAAGGCTTGGGTGGAGCTACCCTTCCAAGCAAGAAATAAGCCTTCCTATCTCTTTCCCCATTTCTTCCATGGTCGTTTCCACTTCATATCAAGACAAAACCGTCCGTTTGCATAGACCCACAGATTCGTAATCGCCCTAGTGGTTACAAAACCACCCCTTTAGGTGAATAGGTGGTTTCGTAATCACCCCAACGGTTTCAAAATTGTCTACTACATGGACCAGTGGTTTCATTCTATCAACAAAACTAGGTGTTTTTTGTTGCTAATCATTTTTGGAAAACCCCACTCTATGGAAATTTTTTCACTTCTAGATCGTTATTGATCACACCTCCCTTCTTAAAGAGGCCTTTTGGTCCCACAAAATGTTAATGAGATACTTAGTGGAGAAAGAGTTCTCCCACTTTTTTCGTGCAATACCACTTTGCTGGTTTCACAATTTGCCCCTTGAGTCTAACTCTCCAAGAATCTTGAGTTATGTTTTGAGTCTCCCTTGTCTTCCATTGTAGCGCCACATCCTTCAAAAGTATTGCTTGGTTGTTAACCACCAAGTCCTCCAATGAAGGTAACACTTTCTCTTCTTTTTCATCCAACATGGATGGCTCATAAAGATGTAGGTATTCACAATTCATCACCAAATGCAGCCTTGTGAATATGGATAGATCAAGTCTTAACAGCATTATCTCCAACCACTTCTAAGAATGAAAATGGCCCTTATCTTAGAGGTTTGATTTTCTTGGCTTGTCCTTGTAACCTTTCTTGCCTAAGGACAACCACACCTTATCCCCCACCTTGAGCTTATGCTCTCTATGATTTTAATCATGCATGTTTGTGTATGCTTCTTGAGACTTCTCAAGTTGTTCTTTCACTTTAAGCCAGATTTGTCGAATCCACTCAACAAACTTGGTTGCCTTGGTCACCTCCAAATTTTCTCCACTTTGCTCCTTTTGTTGCTCTAGTGCAACATCAAGGTGACTGATTTGTAGATGAATGGATTGCCCTACTATAGGAGTGTTGAATGTAGGGTAGAGACTCATACCAAGTCTTGAGACATTTGTTGTTATAACCCTATATGAACTATACCAAAGTCTTGTTGACCACCTTTGTTTGTCCGTCTATTTGTTGATGTAATGATGTACTCTTCTTGAGTCTAGTATCCATCATACTCCACTTAGTGAACCAAAATTTTCCAACAGACTTTGTGTCCCTATCTGAAACAATGGACTTTGGAAGCCAAAGTGAACCCATACATTAGTGAACAACATTTCAGCTGATTCTTTTCCTATAATTATCTTCTTGCATGGAATTAGTATACTTTCCATTATCTTATAATTGCCTCTTGTTGGATGTGTTATATACTTTCCATGTTTTACACCCTTACAGACTTTACACCTTGCCATGATTGGGGAGTCCAGAGCATCATTCCACTGGGGGGTAGGGGGGTCAATGGCCCCATGAGGGCATTTGGGGGTTGTAGCCCCCAAGAATTGTTTTCCAGTTGTGCTGCCCCTTGACCCTGCAGGGAACTGCTGCCCCAAAATCCCCGCTCTAGTTTCAAAAAACAAAAAATAAAAATTATTTTTGACTCTATCAGATGGAAAGATTTTAATTTTGACTCCATAGCCCAATGGATATAGGCTTATTTTTCAGTTCGACACTTAGCAGCCAAGCTTCCCTAAGAAGTTGAAAAAAACGTAGTGAAATCTAAATGCCTTTATACAATTGTAAGTTTGATTTTATGCTCACTTATGTTAGCCTTGAAAGGCAGTACCTCTAATTAACTATAGGGAGCATAAATTGTGCTAAAGATAAGCCTAAAGCATTAAAAAGGGAAGCACAGGCTTCATAAAGCAGTAATTTTACAATTAAATCTATCTCTAGACACTTTATTTGGCATGAGATAACAAAAAATAGTATTTTACTTGTTTTTATGAATATTTCAGCATTTTTTACTATGTTGATTTTTTCCCAAGATTTTCCTGATTTAATCTCGAGTAACTGAACTTCATCTATACTTTTGGGTTTCTAAATCAATCCCGAGTCCAAATAATGCTAATATGATGCAAAGTGTTCAATAAGAGGAAGACTTGCTGGATGTGTGTTGTATAGTTTGCATGTTTTACACTCCTTACAGACTGTATACCCTACTACAACTTCGGGGCCCTTGTAGGTGGTTTTTCAATCGATGTTGTGATACCACTTGGCAGTTTCCTATCTTAATATGCCTATAAACAGTCACACATGGATTAAGGTTAAGCACGAGTGTAAAATATCTAATTGTATTGTGAACAGTTGAATAAATGCAATAGGTGAGTCCTGTTTTTGATGGGTTTTTTTCCAAAAAGGTTTCCCAAGGCAAATTCTCTTTTTTTATTGAGAGTGTACCATTGTTTCTTACTGTTGCATTTAAGATTTTGTAAGCAGTGCTTCTCATATATATGTTTACCAGTAATTTTCTCTTCACTTCTTAACTTTGGAAGGAGTCCTATGAACCATCTTTTCTTTAAGGTTGTCTACTGACTGTGTTTCCAACTTGCCAAGCAACTCCTTGAGTGGCTAGATGTAGTTCAAATAGTCTCTATCTAACCCTGTCATGTGTTATATATTTCAAAAACAATCTCATTGTCCTCGTGCAACAACTTAAACACCATTTCAAAGTCTCCTGCTTTTGAGAGTAAGCATAAATGCTCTCAACTAATAATTATCCATTAGCTTTCTAGGTTGTAATGCATTATTTACAATGTCAAATAAAGTCCTCTTTTCCATGACCATTAAATTTAGGCAACCTCTGTCTACCAAAATTACGGACTTGCTATGCTCACTCTTTGTCAATCATGTTTCTAGAAGTCCTGAAAATTGCAGCCCTACCAAACACCATTATGGCACGTATCTTTGTGCATTCATCACTCCTGCCTGCAAGATTCTCCTTCTCCCAAGAATAGGAACACTTACTCCTATGTAGGACTTCTATCCTAAGCACCACCAGAAGTGCATCATTGCTCCTCTTCTACTTGGCCTTGGGCAATCCTCTTGGCTTCAGCCTAGACATTCATACCCTCTATCTATTCTCCACAATTGCATTTTTTAGTGTCTTGATCAGGACCACACTTTGTTCCTTGGTTGATGCCAATGGCACCTAATGCACCCAATGTGAGAGGGGACGACAAGTCTTCTTCATCTTCACTTATCAATAACCATTCAGTGCTTCTAATGTTCTACCTATAGAATGTTTTCTCCTCGTTCAAGAAAAGGATCAAAAAGTCACATTCTGAGTGAGGAAATCCCTCGTAAAGAGGGGATTGTTGCTCTGTAGACTCTCCATACACAATTACTAGGTCTGCAAGGTCTACATTTCCTTTGGCAGAGGCAAATTTCTGGCCAACTCTACAAGTTATGGCAATTGTGTACTTGTCACCACAAGGAAGCTCTATCCTGCAAGCCACCGCTCAAGCTAGTTCTTCGTGAGTTTTTTGTTTCTGGCTCTTCTTTATGTCAAGAACATGGATCTTCTTAGTATCTGCTCTTCATGGGGTTTTCCTTGTGTTTCACAAGCATACTTAATTTTATTTATTTTTTTAATAACTACCTAAATTTTAATTCAAAATAGTTAATTAAAAGTTAACTTCCATGCATCATAAATATTCTATTCCAATATCAAAATACATTTCTAGCTTATAGAACCATTTGTCGTTTCACCATATTGGATATTTTCTTGCATGAGTCAGAAAAGATAATGGATTTAACTTAACAAAGAATTTTGTGACCTTGACAAAGAAGCTTAATGAAGCAGATCATGTTGCCATTTCTGTTCAGCTATTACACAGAAAAGGCCACAACCAACTCTTTTGCCACCGATTTTTGTGCAGTAAGAGTAGAGATAAGAAGTATTTTGGGCAAAATATTTATAGCTACAGATATTCATAGCTCAAACAATGCATCTATTAGCATGCCATCTAAGTTAAAAAGCACTGGAAAAGTACCTTGTATGGGATCTGACTTTATGGGCAACAAAACAGTAATTCCTTTAAATTTTGAACCCAATAAATTACACTAGACTCTAGAGTAATAGCTTATTGCATTTATTATTTTCTCTGATTAACATACCTAGCCCCAGAATCGTAGAGCATATCAGAAATCCTAAAAGATTGAAGTCCATTTTGTAAATGATCTCAAAAACAATGATACATCCTCCAGTTACCATAAGATGCTTTGGGGAAGAAGCCATGACATGTAATCTGCAATCACAATGATTGTTCCAATGATCAAGAAATAGTATCAAGATAAATAATTATAATGCCACTCCTTAGCAATATGTGCTCTTATGTAGGAGAGGAGGCATTAACTCTCAAACATATGATACCAAAATATAAACTATATGTGGTCAAGACCTTGATGTTATAAGAGCCTGAAAATTTCTCAGGCAGAAAAGAAACTAACAAAATATCAAGCAACCAATCCCAGTAATCTCAAAATCAAGCCCATTAACAAGCAGATGAAGGTAACATAGCATTAACATGCAGAACAAAACCTGGGTCCAAATGGGAGAAGCCCAAAATAATAGCACAAGTAACATTTTCTAATTTTTTTATATACATATGAAGTAGACAACTGCCACAGAATTGACAAAAATAAACACCAGCACGATCCAACCATCTTTACTGAAACTGACAAAAAAATATAAACACTAATCTAGAGGAACCTGGAATAGGAGTTAAAGCCACAATATACTGACAAATATGGGTTTACTCCAGAGTGCACAAGTGGCCTTTCAAGCAAAAGGAGATCATACTGTCCCCATTTTAGACCATGATGGACGAGAATATTCAGCACTATGATTGGGAAGGACCAACATCCAGAAAAAGACTCAGCCAAGGCTTTTAAAACTCCAGATGTAATGCCAACATGCAAACAAAGTATTTCATTCATGCATAACAGAGATTTTTTTTAATAAAGATGAAAGTATATTGCTGAAAAAAAAATTACAATACCAAGTTCTCACTCAGAAAATGAAGAAAAACACCACGAGGAAAGAAGATTTATCAACAAAAAGCAATGCAAGAGACTGTTCAGATCCAGCACTGCAAAAACAGGAGCACTATATAAAAATCTTACTAGACAGTGCCATTCGGTTATAACAGAAAAGGAAATACAGGAGCAGATGGTATCAGAGAGAGATAAAAGAGAGAATATGCTGACTGATTTCTATAAAGTAATATTGTATTATTACTTTAGGAATATTCTTTATTATGTTAGTTATGTTCTTATCCTTTTGCTTTATTAGTTGTCGCTTAGTTATCACTCTTATCCTTTCCTGATAAAGTGTTCGTAATCTCTTATTTAAAGATGCTTTCACTCCTTAGTTAAAATTGAATAACATCGAATAATATTGAATATCTTGGTAATCATTCTGTGTTTTATATTATTTTATGGTATCAGAGGCTGGGTTGGAAACTTCGGAATCAGTGACAAAGTGTACCAAAAGTTTTTTGGCAATTTAAAAAAAAAATCACGGATTTCATGTGATTGCATCACACAAGTTTTTGGCAGATTTTTTAATAAAAATCGCACACGCTTCTGGTTAAATTTTTGGACAATATTTCGGACAAAAATCGTAGGGTTTCCTTCTAAAAATCTTAGATTTTTCTGAAGAAGTTTTTGGGCGGATTTTTTAATAAAATCGCGCCAGTTTATGCATGAATCGTGGGCTTCTTTGTTCTGCAAATCGAGACTTGTCTTCTGGTTCGAAAAGCGGATTTTTTTTTTAAATTTGGATTCAAATTCGCATTTTCTAGAAGTCGCGAGGATTTTTCTAAGGCGATTTTCTTTCAAATTGCATCTATAAAAATCGTGGATTTTTATGTGCAGGGTAAAATCGCGTCTGGAAAAAATCGTACCTGCTTTCTTTTAAAAATCGTGGGTCTTATCAGAGGTATCTGGAAATCGCGTTTTTTGGCAAGAACAGCGGATTTTTACAGTTCATGGCGGATTTTCTCCAAGTTCGTGGCAGATTTTCTCCAAGTTCGTGGCGGTTTTTCTCCAAATCACGCCTGGTTTTTGGCCGATTTCTTGGAAAAACGTGGCTGGAAAAAACATTGTTTTGACGGTTTTATAAAAAAGTGGGCTTTTTTACGGGTTCCAGGCCTGTTTTTTGGCCGATTTTCACCAAATCGTGGCCATTTTTTGGTCAAAAATGTGACTGTATTATCTGGTTTTTGGCGGTTTTTTTGATAAAAACCGTGGTTTTCTGCAGTTGGCTAGGGCACAGGCCACGACCAGAGGAGGTGCCTAGGGCTTTCTGGCAGGTTTTCACATTTATTTTTGATGATTTTTATACAAAATCGTGGGACGTTTCGTCTAAAACGTGTTTTTTTTCAGTTGCCTAGGGTTTCTAGGCATATTTCAGATCTGAATGTGCAGGGTTTTTACCAATTTTTGCACGATTTTAGCAAAAATCGTGATCTTTTTCTGATCACCTAGAGTTTTGGCGTGTTTCAGACCTGTTTTTTGGGTATTGTTTTACAAAATAGTGGGCTTTCAGTTCAAAATAGTGGGTTCAGCACTGTTTTGTGGTGACGCCTAGGGTTTTAGGCGAATTTCAGCTCAGTTTTGGCGATTTTTTTCACAAAATCGTGGGTGTGCTTTGCTGCCTGGGGTTTTGGCAGGTTTGATACATCAAGTTTTTTGACTTTTTTTTATAAAATCGTGGCTGTTTTGATGACTGGTTGGTGACAGCAGCGGCTTTCTTTTCATTATTTTCCGCAATTTTGAGTTGCGGGAGGGATGGCTTTGTTACCCAACATCATGTTGAAGGCAGCCAATGCTTCAGTGGCAAAAATTATAACACTTGGAAGCAGGAGCATTCTGAGGAGAAGGAGTCAGCCTTCTATGCCTTCTAGATTCAGGATAACCTTGGTGTAGATAGTAGATTGACCATTAAGGGAGGGTATTAAAGTATTATTGTAATATTTAATGGTCAATTAGTTGTTAAGATAGACTTTAGGAACATTCTTTATTTTATTGGTTATGTTCTTATCCTTTTGCTTTATTAGTTGTCGCTTAGTTGTCGCTCTTATCCTTTCGGATAAAGCGTTTGTAATCTCTTATTTAAGGATGCTTTCGCTCCTTGGTTAAAATTGATTAACATCGAATAATATCGAATATCTTGGTAATCATTTTGTGTTTTATATTATTTTAATTTTTCTCTCATCCCTCGGAGCAACATAGGTGCTACAAAGATAAACAATTTGAAACTCCCATTAGGGCTGATCAAAATGAGAAAGTCGGTTGTAGTTGAGAGTGCATCATTAATCACTGAGGCATAGACTTTCCAAACCCACTGCTGGACCACATGAGCAGTTCTTTGCCTGATTTGCAATCCCATTCTGTAGCAGGGGGTCTGGTTGGGGATGGTGGATCTGGTGAGGGACTCCCACATGCTGAGCCATTATATTAGACTGGTAGAGGCCAGTGCTTGCCACTTTGGTTGAGGGGGATATCATATCCTCTTTCATGAATCAGCTTAGCATACCAACGCTTTGCAGGACCCCTGTATAAGACATCCTCTATGACCTTTGTGTGGTGCTATTGATACTAATTGCAGGTAACAAATAGTTTGTTACTTGCAATAAGATGAAGGATACAGTCATGCAAGGACCAGGGCATTTAGACCACTCTCTCATACTTCTTTTGTCACACCTGGGAAAGCGGATTCCAAACTCTCAACTGCCTTAAGAATGGAAGCAGGGGAATTTGCAGGTTTTGCTTGAACTTGATGATGGGTACTGGGTAATATTGCCCTTGGAAGTCAGGTAGCATTGGTTTTGCTGGCAGTGGAAGGGGAGGCTGAGGACCCACCAGACAGGTATTTCTCCTTGCCTAACATGAGTGCCACCAAGGTGACAAGAGTCTTGCATGGACTAGGGAGCAAAAGTGAGTGGGAGGTTGTGGCATGGCATTTGGGGGATGAAATGTTGATGTGGCATGGGAAAGGAGTTTAAAAATCATGAGACATGGCACAAAATTCAGCAAGACCCTTGACTTCTTGAGGCTGAATTTGATGGACAAAGGGATGGAGGTAGGATTTGTTATGAGTTGAAGTGGTTTGCGAGGGGTGGGGGCCCTCCACTAAAAGCAAAGGGTAGAAGTACATACCAGGGTGGGATAATTCATCAGTCATTATTGAGGCTGTGGCTACAGCTTGAGGAACCCTGGGATGTCTTCATTATCAATTGGAATAGGCCCTCTTCCCTGGTTCAAATAGTAGCAGCTTGTTTGATATCCTGGCTTTATGAAGGATGAGAATAAGATTGAAACTTTGTGTTGCATGTTATTTTCCTCTTGTAGACTTTGAGATTTTCACTACCCTCACCTATGTTTTGACATTGGCATAATCCTTGGCCTTTATTTATAGCCTTGGACAGAAATCAAGAGCCCCTTTTGAGGCCAGAATTTATCTTGTCACCGCCCCAGCTATCATGATGAAAGTCAAGATTTTGGTGGTTTGTGATGAGACCACAAAAATCTCCGTTGAGTTTCAGACCTTCACCACTACTTGGATTGGCTTTAATTTCTTGAACTGTTTTTTTTACTTTTGGCACTGTAATGTGATGAAACAGTTGGTGAGGAGATGAAGAGGCTTGTGGAGGACTTGGCATTGTTCTCCTATGCAAAATCTTTCAAAAAACTCGATCCAAAGCTCCTCGTTGTTATAGGTTTCTCCCTGCAAGTTCATGTTGGCTCTCATCAATATGCCCAGTTGTTGAAAGAGAACACCACTGTCATGATGGAGGCATAATTTAGGGCTTGCCTCATACCAACAGAAAGCCCTGCTTTTAAATAACAGAATGCAATATTTGCTGATAAAGACTTTGGAGACGTCGTGCTTGAATTCACATAGGCCACGTTTGTCACTAGAGAAGCATACCAACTGTGAAAGATTATTATTCTGTTCTCTAGGGATCACAGTGACCACAAGATTCTGTCTATGGCTTCCTTTATCCATCGTGCAAATAATGCGCAGAGAGTAGGGCATTAAATTACTCACCTGGCATTGCCCCTTACATCATTGAAAGCAGGTGCATGCAGTAGAAGACTGTCCAAGGCTATTGATACGCATTTTAGCATCTTTGGATGGAAAGGATATTTCCTTAACAGAGTATGGAGACACATGTGGATAACAGCCATGGCATTTGTCGTCTGAAGAAGACCATCTCCTAACAACAGGATAAGAGCTGCAGGACAATTATGTCTTCCCTTGACTTTCCTATATGCATGTGTGGAGATAAGGATGCTAAATTTCAATCCTGCCTGTTGGTTATGGATGGAAATGAGAAGGGGATAGGGATGAGAAGAATATGTTGGGGGATGGGTGAGGGGCCACGCAGTGTCATGTAGACCAACATGCATAACAGGGATATGTCTACATATAAATGTTAGTCACCATATGGCTCCCCTGAAGAAGATCCCCATCCAGTGATAATGTTATTATCTCCACCTCATTGGAAAAAGAAAAAATGAACTATAATATAAAACTAATGAAGAAAGGAGACAAGAGTCCAATAACCAAGATTGCAACACTTAATTTTATTATCAGTCAATGTTGTAAATCACCATTAGTGCAGAGTGGAGATTGTACGCAGCATTCTATTTTCTGAGCAAAGATTGCTATAAGTCATGTTAGATTATGAGGTCTCCGGAAATCAAGTGTTCATAATGGCCACTTGGTCATAAATTTGTAGCTGCATTTGTCAACAAAACCATGTTATACATTGATAAGGAAAAATAGTAACTAGCAGAAGAAGTTCAAATTGTTCAGCCTTGCAGAAGCAGCTACAGCCAAAGAACCTCCAAAAAGAGAAGGGTGGTTACCACTTGTTTTGGACTCGGTTTGAAAAGCTCTGATGAAAAATCTAGGCTTATGTTCAGAAATGCTGATTCAGTTCAATCAAAGTTGTGTTATTCCATGAAACACTTGGTTTACCTTTCAGCTCACTAAAAGGGAAAAGTTGTGATTTTGTAGATGGAGCTCAGAAAACGGAAAATGGAAAGATATACAACACGAGAAAAAATGATCATGGAAACTTTTGAATGAAGATGTTACAAAAATTGAGAAAAGTCAAGCAAGCTGGTTGACATTAGATAGACAGCGACAACTCTGAAAATACGAACAAAAGGCAAGCACCAAAGAACCAAGTTGTAGAGGAAGCAAGACTAAAAAACAGGAAAACATTGCTGATTATTTACACAAAGTTAAACTAACCATGAAAGAAGAAGTGCAACATATCAAATAAAACCAGCAGGGTTTAATTTTTACACTATAACACCTTCAACAAAAATCACAACAGAGAGACAGCTAAATCAAGGTTTTAACAGATACCTGTCCTCGACAAATGAATCCACATAATATATCAACACAATTCCAAATAAAATGGTGCTCAAATAAGCCCAGGTAGGAGATGTGGAATGGTCACTTTTCTCTAAATTTGACCCCTGTAAAAAATAAGGAAAAGAATCAAGTACAAGGCATGGCCTGGGTCAAGATGGAATGCTGCATGCCTTATAAAAATACTAAGGACGGCATATTTTCTGCATGTAAAAATAAACATGTAGTAAGGACCCAAGGAAACTTACTAAAGTTGACTGCCATATAGCCAAAGGAAAGATAAAGCAAGTGGCAGAAGCAATAGTTACAGCATGAAGGCGCCTCTTCTGCTGTGTCTGAAAGGACAAGATAACAAATATTAGAGTTTATATCAATGAATGAATTTCCCTTATCCTAGAAGTTCATCTAGTTATCTCTTTTGCAATTTCAAACCGGTAAACATAAGCAGGAATAATGAACAAACCTTCAATGAAACACGCCGAGCAACCACTCTTCTCAAGGCTGATAGGACTCCAGCAATAACAGGAGCAAGCATCTTACGCAGTCCAACTTTACCTTCCTCATACATAAATGCATCTCCCTCTGAGCTTTCTTTTGTTGGTAACTATGAGTTAAGTTTCCAAAGCAGACTATTCCAAGAAAAAGAATCAATTTCCAAAGATGCAACATTTTTGAGAATTTGATTCAGAATCCAGATCATTTATGGTCTGAAATTTGGTAAATACTTATCCTTTCATTTGCCAGAAGACCTGCCATGCTGACATGATACATTCACTGAAGTTTTTGACATCATTGTTCAGTTTTATATTGCATTTGAGATCAATAAATGAGACAGAAATTTTGAAAAGGATATAGAATGGCGAATAGCTTCCCATGGCCCATCCTTGAGACAAAAAATAAAAAGACGCTGCCATTGCAATGAGTCCGCCCACCTTAAAAGCCATCATTTATATTAATTAAGTTTAATGTATATTCAAAAGAGCCCTATCAACTGTAAAGATGTCTATCAAGCAGTGATATCAAAAAAAATCTGTTTAGAAGATGTTTACTCATTTCAGTAGGCAAACCAAGAACTGGCCTTGAACTTCATGGTGAGGAATTTGAAAATTGTGGGTTACATGGACAGTTCTAACATGAAGCTAGATTAGCAATTTAACTTATTTATATTTAAATACCAAAATTCAATTTAAGTAATGGGCTTCCATGTCTATCTTACTTTGTCTCTTAATAGACGTAAACATAACAGGCCTTACAATCCCTTTTTGTTTCTTAAATACCATTTGCATTACACAACAAAAACAAATCACTTTTAGTTATTTGCATTAATGTGAACCATAAGTACTTAAACCCCAAATGGTTCTAATGACCATATAATTCCATGGTGATAGGAAGAGACAGACGATTCCCATAATCCTTGGAACAATCAAATAGATAAAGGGTTATAATGAACATTAAAGGTAAATTCATGAAAGGTTGAGTTCATGATGCAGTCACAGGACCCGTGTGCCCAATGAAAGGCAGCCAAGGTCTTGAAGCCAACCACAGAAGTAACAAATTGCAGAATGAAAGCGAAACAACACACCTGAAATATATGGTTCAGAATTCAAATTACACAATTCACATTACCACTCCCTACACACACGCAGCCCAGCAAAAGGGCATTACAATCAACTTAGAATGTCCTTAACAGTGCTGCCTGGACAGTCCCACACAGACCAATACAAGAATAAACACTCAACTTCTTTACTCTCCACAACACCCTGCTGTCCTCCCCATCTTCATACATTTACTGTTCTTTTGTAGGGGACACTACCAGCCACAACCAAGAGGAGACTAAAGGAACGCCAAACAAGAGATGCCATAATGTCCACAACCTCACTGAAATGACAGCAAAAAGGTGCAGTCAGGATCGCTGTCAATGCCACCCAACGACCTTACTTAAAATAAACACCCAGCAAGGAAAATGTGACAGCCAATAAAAGGCTCGACCTAGAACTGGAGTAGGTGCATGAAGAAAGAAATGTCTGTCAAAACTGTCACCATGGTATTGCTCATGACCTCCCAGAAATAGCAGGTGAATGAAGAGGACATAGCAAGAGGGAGCCGTCAGTTAGAGACAGCAGGTAAATAACTACCCACAACTTCATTAGGAAACGTCTAGCCAAAAAAAGATAACGCCATCATGCGGTCCTATCCAGAAATGCAGACATGTTTGTAATTATCATGTGGAAGAGAAGGCAGTCCGCACCCCAACTTGGATCAAAGCAAAAGATAACTGATTCTAGGAAGGATGCAGGTCCCAGAGACATGGACTCCAATAGGAAAACTCCCTGAACCATTCAGCTCAGAACTAAAATGGGACAAGGAACTTGAAACACGTACAAAATTAGAACAAAAGCCAAAATTTGAACAACCATGTTTTTGGGTGAGCAAGATTGTTTGTGGGCCCGAATGCTCCTGCATTAAACTCACCAACTAAGTGAAAAATGTTCCATGAGCTTCAAGCTCATGAACATTTTGTGAACCTTGGAATTGAGATCCCATGGTTGTTCATGACCCAGAGTGTCTCTTTGTCTGCTTCATTCTTCCACTCAATTAGAAATGGGGAATCTACCACCATTTCTATCTCATCGTGTCCTTTTTGTAAACCTGAATCTTCATCCATGGCTATGCTTGATTGTCCCTTATGGTAAGGATGCAAATCTACCCTACTGAAGATTGACAATATATCTATTTCTTTGGGGAGCTCTACCTCATAGTCTTATGTCGCGAACCTCTTCAAGACCTTACATGGTCCCAACATTTTCTTTTCATTACTTTCATGAGCAAAGACCAACCCTCCAGCCTGAAAAACACGTTGCTTCTACCTTCAAGATTCTTTTTCAAACCTTTTGTTGCTTCCTTGAGAAATTCTTGCATGTGTCCATCACCTACTTCCTTTTGTCTACACCCTTTTGACAACTCCTTGAAAGGATGTTCAGCATGTCTCTCCAACAAATTCTCCACCTTTTGTGGAACTTCATCTATCTTAACCATTGTTCCATTTCCCATTGCTTCGTCTAAAACAGTTGTCCAAAGTTCAAACATATTGTGGAAATATTACCCACCTTATCGTTTTCTTTTAATGGACTCAGAGAAAACTTGCTCCCATCCTTCATAATGGCATAAGCATCATATATAGCCTTTCGATCAAACTACCATGGCATTCCCAGCAAAACATTGCAAGCATCCATAGGCATAACATTGCATAAGATTTCATCTTAATACACACCAATCTGAAAATTGACCAAGCATTGTTTGCTTACCAAGAGTTGATGCTCCTTTTGCAGCCATGAAACTTTGTATGGATTAGGATGCTTGATTTTAATGACCCCATTTTCGGGTTCTCTTGCATTGCAGTTGGCACTAACCTTCTAGGTGTGTGTGTCAGCATTATCAAAGGAGTTATTTGATGTTTCCAATGAGCTCAAGTAATTTGAAGGACTCATATGCCACTTTCGGATATGATTTTTGGCTTCCGGTGTGGTCTCCAAGATTCTTGGAGGGAGCATTTATTTTTAGTAAGTCACCCGTCCAGGCCGTTTATCATCTTTCATCATCGGGATCACTCCTACGCAGTCAGTTTTCGGTTCCGATGCATCTCGGCCATTTCCGCAAATTGGTTGAACTATTGAGCTATTAATTATTAAATTCACTTAAGTTTATCTAATGTCGTAAATATTTTAGAAGATAACTTAAGTGTAATAGCTCTTCAGAAAGGTAATTAAGTGTTTTAAAAGATACACCTAAAAAGGGGACCTTGCACATAAAATATTAATATTATTTCAAATAAAGGTCTTTTGGAAAGGAAAAAAGTGCTTTTTCGAAAAGAAAAAAAGCAACAAAAAAGCAAAAAAACACTTTTCGAAAAAAAGTGAAAAAGCAAGTAAGTGTTTTTTCGAAAAAAACAGCGAAAAAGCAAAAGGTCTTTTTTCAAAAAAGCAACGAAAAAGCAAAAACGTTTTTTCCTAAAATAGCTCCAAAATGTTATAAAAGTGAGTTGGAGCTCGTTGTTGAGTGTTATGCTATTGATTTGATATTGTTATGCTGTTGGATTGAACCTGAGAGTTCTTCCATTATCTCTGGAGGACGAAAACCCTCTTGTAGATTGGGTGTGGTTTCATACAGGAATCACCATTGGAGCTAAAAAGGAGTTTGATGTATTTTGAGTTATTCTTATTCTTCTTGTTGAGTTTTTTTGGAGTGTTTTAGGAGATTGATGGAATTTCTTGGAGTTTTGATGAGTATATTGCAGGTCGTACATCCCAAGCTGGCCGTACAGGCATGAGATGGGCGTAGGAGTTTGGAAGGAGATTCGCCCTTGTCTATTGATGTCTTTTTGCTTGAAATGGAGGCACCTATGGGTGCATTGAATGTCCAGGTCGATTGATCTTGGTTTCCTATGAGTTTGGGACTGCCGGTAGTGATTCATCCATGCTGAAAATGATATATCAGACCTGCTACAGCAGTATGACAGCGATCTGAGTTCTCATATCAGACCTCCTTGATTCAGTAAATTGTTTCTTAGTATGGTATTTATCATCATGATTCAATTTTGGACAGATCTTATATGCCTTCCTTCATGTTTTTGGTGATTTTCAAGTGTTAACTTGTTGCAGCAGTGATATCATGTTGAAAATCAGGGTTACTAGTTGATATTGCAGCCTTTACACATCATTGTGATTATCTAATTCATTGTAATATCTTGGTGTAACCTCTGGATGGTAGTACCGTCAGTGGGATTGTTAGTTTCATGTTTATGTTACTCACCCCACTGAACAAGTGATTTATTTGTAATGGCTTCCTGCTGAATAATCGGAAGTGCCTATGTTCTTGATTTTATTTCTCCCACTGATTAAGTGGTGAATCCCCACTGAATAAGTGGATGCCCGCTGAATAAGCGTAAGTTGTATATGATTTGCACTACTTTATATTTGTTTAGCTTAAGCACTTGTATGCTCTCACCTCGCCCATTTGGGAACATGGTGATCAGAAGGTGTGGAGGAGTTACATAGTTGCATTTCATTTTCTAACACTATTTGTTAGTGTGGGAAAATCTGAATTTTTTGGGGGGTAGATCATTACATTGATCCTCTTTAGCTCAAGTATTTCCGCCATCTCCTTGGACACCAAATTGTTTGTGCTTCAACTATCAACAATGACTTTGCAACATTTTCCTTCGGATTTGCATACAATTCTATAAAGACTCATTTGAAATGGCTCCCTCTCCTCCTTTTCCAATTTCAATGGCACTCTTTTAAACATAAGAGCCTCGCCATTTTCTAGTTCCTTTATGTGTTCAAGTGAAGCAATACTTTCTTTGTCTACTTGAGCAATATGATCCTAGCCACACCTCTTCTAGTGTTGTCCTGTTGCAATTGTGGACATTCAAAGGCTCTATGACCAGCCTCTGCCTCTTCCTCTGCATCCTCTTCCTTTTGGAGCATGCCCCTCTCCATTTGAGTCTTGGCTTGAATTACTATTTTGAGGAGTGTCAACTTCTCTATGTTGCTCTTTGTTGCTGTCAACTTGTCCTCCTCCTCTCCCTCTGGAGTTATTCTGTTGCTTTCTCATCAACTTTTCTTCCACCTTTACAACATATTGATAGGCCTCCTCTATTCGCCTTACCAGGACCATACTCATCTCATTTTGGATTGATATTCAAAGTCCATTGATGTACCTTGCATTCCATTCTTCAATTTCTTCTAGATGACCAACTCAGATGTAGAGCTTGTAAAATTCCTTTGTGTACTCTTTGACCTTCATCTCTCTTTGTTTCAAATTTTGTTATTGCTTTAATAAATCTAGCTAATAGTCTGCCAGTAAAAATTTAGCCTTCAATTTTGCAATCATTCGATACCATGATCAGATCTTCTCGTTTCCTCTTCTCCATCTATCCATTTGCACGTGATTGCACCACAGCAATATATGACCTTTCAACTTAGTCCTGCCAAATTTTACCCTCTTTGAGTCTTCTATTGACTCAAAATCAAAATACCTTTCCATTTCTAAAATCCAATCTATGAGCTCCTAAGGGCTTAGTCTCCCATTGTAACATGGAGTATCCATCCACAATCCATTTCCTATGTGCGACATAGCTCTCAAGAATGGTTCATTCATGTAGCCTTCCATTTCTCCTTCTTGGCCTACTGCCTCTTCTTCTTCTTCTTCACTCACATCTTCAACATATACAACTCTTGTATGTGTTGCCTCTACTACTTCCAATCTAATCGCCATTGCTCTTAGCATTTCTACTATATCAGCATTCTCTAACCTCCTGGTCTGCCTCTATGAGCCATGTCTCGTTCAGCTCTCTGCAATCACAAGATCCTCACACCTACAACAAAATTTTCAGAGCTTTCCAAGACTAATTCCTACTTCAACAGCCCAATGAGCTTAAGTAGCTCTGATACCACTTGATGCAATCATAGAACCCGATGCCTAATGAAAGGACTCCAACCAAACAAGAAACAAATTGCAGAAGGGAAGCAAAACAACGTACCTGAAATATAGGGTTCAAAATTCAAATTACACAATTCACATTACCACTCCCTACAAGCGTGCAGCCCAACAACAACACATTACAATCAACTTAGGATTTCCCTAACAGCATTGCTTGGACAATCCCACACAAACTAGTAAAAGAATACACACTTAGCTTCTTTACCCTCCACGACCCCCTGTTGTCCTCCCCATCTTCATACATTCATTGTTTTCTTGTAGGAAAAGCTGCTAACCACAACCAAATGGAGGCGGGTAAAGGAACGCCAAACAAAAAGAAAATGTAAAACAAGAGATGGATGTTGCCACCATAATGTCCACAACCTCACTAAAACACCAACACAAAGGTGTAGTCAAGATCATTGTCAATACCCCCCCCCCCCCCTCACAACCTTAGTTAAAATAAACGCCTAGCAAGGAAACAATGCCAACCAATAAAAGGCTCGACCCAAATTAGAGTAGGTGCATGATGGAAGAAACACCTATCAAAATTGTCACCATGGTATTACTCGCGACCTCCCAAAAATGGTGGGTGAATGAAGAGGATGCAGGGAGTGGGAGCCATCAATCAAAGGCAACAGGTAAATAACTACCCACGACTTCATTAGGAAAAGCCCCACCAAAAAGATAATGCCATACATGCGGGCCCAACTAGAAATGCAAACGTGTTTATAACTATCATGTGGATGAGGCAATTCACGTCCCAACTTGGATTGAAGCAAAAGATTAACTGATTCCAGAAAGGATGCGAGTCCCAAAGACATAGGCGATCAAAAGATGTGGCGAGGATTGAGCCTCGAAAGGAAGCCCAACTGCCAAGTTAGCATGTGGGCCCCAATACAAAAACTGCCTAAACCATTTAGCTAGGAACCAAAAATTGACAAGGAATCTAAAACACACAAAATTACAATAGAAGCCAAATTTTGAGCAACCATGTTTTTGGGTGAGCAAGATTGTTTGTGGGCTTCGATGCTCATGCATTAGTTCAATTGAGTCAAATCTTATCCAATATGATATTATAAGAATATCATATAAAGTTTATAAATATTTCTATGCATTAAAAATATTAGGAAATATATAATGTTTTTTTGTTTTGTTATAAATATGTAATGTTATTTTTGTTTTGTTGTATTCATACAAAATGGCCAGTAGTTCTAGTTCAGTTGCCCCACCTGCATAGAACTCATTTAAAATTGATGCAACGTCACCTCTTTGGCAACATACAACCATGATTGAACAATACTAGTGGTGAGGGGTTATCATTGGCATTGTAGGCAATGTGGGACCGAATAAAAGAGCTCGTATAATCAAGTGAAAGCTCACCTATGTGCTATTACCAGCTTGGGAATAAAAATTTGTCAGGGGCCGAATTAAAAAGGGTTGTCAAAGCAACAAATAATGGGATATATCAAAGAACAAGAGGATGCCGACATGGTAGGTAACAAAGCAAAGGAAAGAGTACATGCTCTTTCCAAGAGAGGATCGCATAAACCTCCTAGTGGCTTAACACAACCAGCTGGCCCACATCCTTTCATGCCACCACCATCTTCCCGAGAAGAGAATACCCCCATTCTTTCCCGTAAAAGAGGGCCATTGGAAAAGGCCATCCAGAATAAGACAAGGGAGGTTGCAGATGAGAACATTGCTCGTTGCATTTATAGAAATGGGTTTCCTTTCAACCTTGTTAGATCACCATATTGGCGGGATATGGTGACTGCAATTGCAAATGCACCAACTGATTACATTACTCCTAGGAATGAAAAGGTGTGCACCACCTTATTGGCCAAGGAAAAAGCTTCCGTACAGGCATCATTGAGAGCAATCAAGGATACATGGCTGGAAACAGGAGTGTCCATTTCTGATGAATGGAAGGATGTCAAAAATAGACGCCTAATTAATGTCATTGCAATGTCCCCTAAGGGGGCAATGTTTTTGAAGGAAGTTGATTGCGAGGGGCAAGGGAAGGATGCAACTTTCATTTACAATATCCTCATATAAGCCATTGAGATGGTGGACCCTGAAAATGTTGTCCAACTCATAACGGACAATGCTAAAAATTGTAGGGCGGTTGGTTTGATAGTGGAGGGTACATATGGGCATATTTTTTAGACACCATGTGTTGTCCACACTCTCAGATTGATATTGTAAAAGATTGGCACACATAGCAAGTGGATCAAGGAAATCTACGTGGAGGCCGAGGAGATTCAATTTATTGTGACAAATCCTCATGTCACAAGCCATCTTTAAGACCTTCCCCAACTGGAGTTGTTGAAGGTAATTTTATTTTTATTTTAATAATTTTTTAATTTTAATATTTATTATTTTTAAATTTTTTATTTTAAAGTTTTGCTAAGTTACTACTTTCTAATTTTTTAATTTGTTTTATTTTTTAAACTGTGATAGGTTGCCAAGACTCGATTCGCATCACACACAGTTGTCTTGAGACGACTTGTGAAGGTGCGAGAGGCATTGAGCGCCATGGTCATCAACACTCTTTGGAGTGTATTGAGGCAATCACAGACAGAAAGAGCCCACAAAATAAAAGCATTGATCCTAGATGATGAGTAGTGGGCTCATGTGGAATATATTGAGTTTCACTAAGCCCATCATGAGTATGATTAGGTATGCAAATATGGATCGACCATGTTTGAGTGAAATTCATGATGGCATGGACTCCATCATTGAAAAAATAAGGACCATAATAGAAGCCAAGGAGCATGATCCAACAAAAGCATTTTTCAAATCAATGCAAAGGATCATTGTTGACCGTTGGAACAAGATGACCACACCGTTGCATCTCCTAGCATTTGCTTTGTCCCCAAAGTACTATAGCAAAGAGATACTTTCCTTGCCGAGGAGGGTGGCTCCATATAGAGATGAAGAGGTTGCTATTGGGTACAAGACTACTTTCAAAAGCCTATTCCCAGATGTAGATATACAAAGTGTTGTCTTGAGTGAGTTTGGCAACTTCATATCTTCAAAAAATTATAATGTTTGCACTCTTCGAGACAAGTACAAGAAAGATGCTCATGAATGGTGCTACCTACATGGCCAAGGCTCTATTTACCTGTAGTCTCTTCCAATAAAAGTTCTATCTCAAGTATGCATCTTTTTATTTTTAAATGTTTGACTTCTTCATTTTTCTTTCTCTGCTATTTATAATAATTTATATTTTTTAATTCTAAATGTTGTAAGTTCAACAGGTTGCAAGTTCTTCTTCAGCTAAGTAGAATTGGAGTACATACTCCTTTATCCACTCAGTTAAATGCAACCAATTGGGTGCAAAAAAGTTTGAGGATTTGGTCTATGTGCACTCCAACTTGCGTCTTGTCACATAAGAGACTTGGTTACAATGAGGGGCAGACAAAGAATTGGGATCCAACTCTTGAGTGTGCTGACTTAGATGCTATTGTTGCACAACTTGCCTATGTCTCCATCGATGAGGCAGCTTCTACATATGATAGGGGTTGTGGGAGTGGCACTACAATTGATTGTGGTCCAAATGAAATTATCATGCTCTCGATGAAGACATTGAAGAGCAATATGAAGATTATTGAATATTGATTGTAATTTTCTTTTGTATTGGCATTTGAATATTTGACAAATCACTGAAAATCACTAAATTTTGTAATTTACTCTTACTATTGTTAGAATTTTTAATATATATATATAGCCAAACCCATACCCATACCCATACCCGGGGAGAAAAAAATTGTCGTACCGGTGTATCCAAACCCCGAACCCTTAATTGTACCCGTACCAGGACCAACAACTTAGTCTAGAAACACTGGCATTCCAAGAGAGAGAGAGAGAGGCATATCCCTTACAAAGGCGTGAATGTGAGGTAAACTTCATGCCGAAGAATGGCCCAGAAAATTGGACCCCCTTATAAAAGAACTAGAATTTGGAAAGAGGATGATTGCAGATATTGAAAATCATGACCTTAGTTTTATTAAGGTTGACCACAAGTTGGCAAAGATCACAAAAGTATGCAAGGGCATCAAGTTGTCATTGTAAACCTTCAACAGAGTGAGACAGGATAGCAACATCATCAACAAAAAGAAGAATGGCAATAATCACCTCATGTAAAGTGCAACCATCATCCAAATGAGTGTGTTGCCGAAGAAAGACCTCCAACTCATCAATGTAAATGCTAAAGAGGGTTGGGGAGAGAGGACACCCTTGTTTGACCCCAATGGTACTCCTCACAAAGTCAGAGAGACTGTGAGAGGTACAAAACTGCCCAATAATTGTCTCATAAAACCTCCAACCAGCAGTAATGAGAGAATCAAAGATGCCAATATCATGCATCCGCTGGCAAAGCAAGTGTCTCGGGACTGAGTCAGACACCTTCTTCAAGTCTATGAAACAACAAAAGACTATGGAAGATTGGTGGCGAGCTTCCTCAATAATAGCCCGAAGTGTGAAGATGTGATCAATGGTCTGATAATCTCCCCTGACATTGGCCTGCCCACAAGCACATAGATTACCTTTCTAAAGGTACTCGAAAAATTGTATATCCAACATTGTTGCATATAGTTTGGCAAATGTATGCCCAATCATGATAGGCCTATAGTTGTCAAGATTAGAGAGATCCCCAATTGGATGAATTCTGTTGCATATAGTTTGGCAAATGTATGCCCAATCATGATAGGCCTATAGTTGTCAAGATTAGAGAGATCCCCAATTGGATGAATTATATGCTACGACCAAGACTGAGGAAATCCTAAACAAATAACCTCATTGAAAAGCTTAGCCAAAGTTGAGGCCAAGGAATCTACACCATATTTGTTAAATTTAGCTTGGACGCCTTCACAATCAGCTGCCCTACTGGTACATAAATTCAAAATAGCCCTCTTGACATTACCTATGGTGAAAATAGTAGTAGGTGGTGAAGTGGGGACCATGACAGCAGGTTGGTTGGACACATCGTAAAGAGAGCGATCATAGGAAACCCACACAGTGGAGCTGATGTTAGAGACTATACCTGTAGGTTTCATAGAGATGCTCAGTTCTTGAGCAAGTTTTGGTGCACTCTTTGAAGTAGGATGGATAAAAAGTTGAAGAGATCTATGGCATTCCATCCCTAAACGGGTGGACAAACATAGGAAGTGAACAGAACCTTGGTACAGCTACTTCATGCGTACAATCAATGGTATCCAAAGGGCTGGGATTAACATTTGACAAACATACAGCACTCCTATAAGAGGGTCATTCACTCATCTCTATGAATTTCTCCTTTTGAAGCTTGTTTTGGCTAGTAGCCACCTGGCCTTTTTTATGTGTGTTTGGGACACTCATGAGAAGGGCTAGAAAAAGAAGATTTAGAGGTGGAAAAAGCTAACAAATTCCTTGACAAAGGTAGGCAGATACATCTTCAGGTTCAAGAGAACTCAAGAAGTCTTAGGCCAAGTATAGAGACCAACATTATCAACATAGGGTGAAAGAAAAGTTCCATGTTGGTGACAAAGTATTGTTATACTTGGTCAATGAGAGGTTTCAAGGGTCTTCAAGGAAGCTAAAACCTCGGAGATATGGTTCTTTTGAGATCATTGAATAGGTGGGGCAGAATGCTTTCAAGTTGGATTTGCCCAAATACATGAAGATCTTCTCAATTATCACTTGACAAGTTGTGCTTGTTTGGATCTTTTTGTTGGATGAATAGGATGATGTTGTCTTTCTGTCCTTGGATGATTTTGCACCTTAAGAGCAGAGGAGTTGGAAGATGTTGTCCTTGAGAAGAAAGTGAGGGAGACCAAGCATGGAGAGAATGAGACATTGTTGATAGGTCTCAAAGGGCAACTTCCGAGCAAGGCCAAGTGGGTTTCCAAAGAAGTGAGAGAGAGATTCCCACATTTGATTAGTCCCTAAGTTTATGGGGACCAAAAGCCTCTTGGTGGGGGTGGTATGATTTGAAAATCAGGTCACTCAATCTCGACTAGTGGGGTCATGTTGGGAGTTCACTTTCAAGACTTGTGACTATGAGACTCTTTCCGATGTAAAACTGACGTTTCGTGATGCATGGTAGTTTGCTAAATGGATTGGAGGGTAGCAAGGATGGTCTGGAACATCTCAATGACCTCTTGTTCAGGTCACAAATGTCAACATTGAGGAGAAAATGTAAAATGACAAAATTGCCATTTGTACAAGCGGCAAACTTGTCATTTGCCGCAGCAAATTCTCATATGCCACGGCGAATTAAGGAATTAGCCCAACAATGAGGTAAACGTCACAGCAATTTCTTATTGCTGAAACTGGCGATTTCATTCTGAGATGGACATATTGGAATTCAAAAGATTTTTGGATTTGAATAATTCATTTCTTGTATTTTTCTCAATTTTGGTCCCATGAGATTGCGTGGGAACACTATAACTATTGTAAACATGAATTAAACAAGATTGGCTCAATTAGAAAACCTTCATTTGAAGTCCAATTTGCATGTACAAGTGCAAAAAGTCGGGGTTTCATGGTTACAAGGTTGAAGAAGAGATGTAAAGGTGTTTGTAAGCTTTGTCAAAGCTCCAATTAACCCAAGAGGGGTTTAACACTTGTAACGATGCCTAAGATAGTGAATGAGATGCCTTTGGCATAATCTTGTTGGACTTTTTCACCCTATTAGTGTTTTCTCTAGGGCAAACTTGGTGTCTTTGTGTTCTTTCTTGTGTGTGTGAACTTTGTTTTTCATGTTTCCACATTGTTATAAGTTGTTGAACATGTTAACACAATATTTTGCATATTATAGAGATACTAGACAATAGTTTTAGAAAGTTGGAATAGTAAGTTTACATTAGAATCTGTTACTAGTGATCACTAAAGGCATAGCTTCAGTGTTTTACGAATCACGCCATTAATCTTACATGATACTAAAGTAAATATGAGCCAAATCTTACATAGTTTCAAAGAAAATATGAGCCAAGTCTTATATGGTCTGATAGCAAGTCAAATTATGCTTAAAGCCTTTCACCTGTGCAAATTAAAAAAAATCTTAGGGATTCTAAAAGAGTTGTTAGGTATTCTTGAAACCAACTTCTACAAGAAGCTTCTAGGAGAAAAACAAATTGCACCATTGTGTCCAAAACATCCAAGAAAGTTGGTTTTACCTTTTGTTTCATCCAAATTAGACACTCATAGGCCAAACTAACAAGGGTTGAAAGTTGCTTGTTATCTATAATTTTTGCAATTAACTTTGTCTGGAAGCACCCTTGAGAAATTTTGATCTCACCATTGCATCCAGAGCGGATAAAAACCTATTGATCAGATGTCAAATTGTTGAAATCCAACAAGTTTGACCAAGCCTCTATTTTTTTCTCTGTAGTATGCAATATGGTCATTCAAACAACACGAGTATCAAAAAAAATAGTTAAAGCCCATGTGTATCACCACTGCTCAACCACCATTGTGCCATGTCAACGGACTAACACGCCATTGCCACATTATGTAGCATGCAGCAACATGTCACCTACCACACCAATAGTAAAACCTACACAATCAAGTAACACATCAATAGTACCAATGACACATTACCAGTGCCATGTCAACAATGTCGCGTAAGCTGACACATCGGTAAACATGCCAGTTGTGTGTCAACTTCCATGTCATCCATACTACCACATCAACATCCAAGCCAACAAGACCATACTTCATAGTCATCTGCCATGTCATCCAAACTGCACATTTAGCGCCTTATCAACCTAACAATGTTAGCATGACATCATGCTAATGCCATCCTTTCCTTTCTCGCCTCTTTGCCTGCCAAGAGAGAGAACTTCCATGGAGCATAATTCTTGAACCATAACTCGGATCTTGATGTCACTTTTTTTACCCTCGATAATTTTATGCATAGCATCAAAATCTATTATCAAAATTAAGTAATTCTCTACATTTTTTTCTAAAATTGTATAAAATCACTATAGAGCTATAAGCATGAGATTAGGGCATTTTGTAAACGTGCTACACATAAAGTGCCAAAAAACACATTTGGGGGAGGATTCCATCATGGGTTATAATTGTAACTTCAAAAATTTTGTAGTAATTTTAAATCACTAGAACTATCAGTACGAGCGAGAATGGGTAGAAAATAGTTGCATCAGTGAGTGTCTCTTTTACCCTATCTCCTTAGTCTCATTCCTAAGCCAAGTGATACTTTACAGACGAATGAATGGTTTAAAAGCAATGATAAAGTCCATAGACTTCTATGTCTCACTACTTCTAAGAAGTTCTTACATAACATAGAGTACCGTTTTACTACTTGGTCCACTTTCCAGTAATTATATAGAGATTCATTAGAACCTCTATCTACTTATGCTGACTCCTCACCTGACCTTTCTTCACTAGAAGTTGCAAACACTACTACAAAGATACTTCCTCTTGATGCTTCTACAAAGATCATGGCTTCTCTGAATACTTTTGATGACTTTCTTCAACAGGTTCATACATGTCTACATGATCCACCTCATTGGATACAAACTTACAAGGCATATCATGTCCATTTGTAGAATCTCACCCTTGGGATCTTGATAACATTATCAAGGACATTGTTCTCCTCTTTGATGACAACTCTCCTTCAGCTTCATCACCTTCTTTGGATGTAATGAGGGTACATACAAACCCTCCTATTCACTCTTCTTCACCTCTACATGCTTTCATGATGACACATTGCAATATCCCAAATGGGATCTGCCCTAAAATTCTGATTTTTAATTTCTGATTTCTGCCCTAATTTTCTGCACTTTTAGTTTTCTGCTGAAACCCTAGAATTCTGCTCTGATTTTCTGATTTTAAATAAACAAAGACAGCGAACATATATGCAACCAAAGGCTCAAATAATAAAGCAATTATGAACTCTTATGATTATCTCTTCAATCATGAAAACTTCCAACATTACATGACATCAAAATGCAAACATATGAATGGAACAAATCTGATTTCTGGATTGTTCAATCTGCTGCTACAAATCAGAACTTCTGATTATGCAAATACATCCAAGGAATATGCTCAAACATGCCCAAAGACAAATCAGATCTCTGCTGTTACAAATCAGACCTATTAATAGGTTGATACATACCAAATTATGATGAACAATATGCTCCAATACAAACCCTAGCTGGGCAAATTACATCAGCTAGGTTATGATGACAAATCACATGCAAAAGATGAAGAATGCTGGCCCGAAATCCTCTCCAAAGGTGGCACTAGGTCTGCTGCAAATAACTAGGGTTTAGGAAACCCTAATCAAGATTAAATCTGCCCTCCAACTCCAAATTCACCCTTCACAATCAAATCGCCCTTCTCCTCAAGGTGGCACTCAATGCTAGGGCTAAACCCTAGGCCAAAGGATGCACAAATATGCCACAAATCTGCTGCTCCAAATCTGATCTTGAAATCTGAATATGAATTTCTGTTCTTCTCCTTCACGAATCTCCAATAGAAGTGCAAATAGGCTTCCGTCATGAAACCTTCACAAGATGAATTAGGTTTTTGTCCAATTCACCTAAAATCACAAGGGTTTTCCTTGGATTCAAGCCCAACTTTCGTTGCAGCTAAAAGAGTTAAACTCCAAGAGAAAATATGAATGTAAGGTATAATGGAATTGCCTCCAATGAACTCTTATTTATACACAATCTTTACTCCTCCTAGGTCGACCTAGGCAAGATAATTCTTTTATTTCTATTACTTTGTCTTTCCAAGTGTGGCCGACCACCTCAAGACAATATTTTATTTTCATTTATCCTTCAAACTTGGCCGACCTCTCTAATTCAAGATTGGCGCTCAAATGACAAATTAAAGATTTGTCCTTTGTGTTATTCCTTCCTTGTGTCGACCTCCATTTGGGTGCCCATACATGTGAGTTATCTTTATTTTATTTTATGCCTTTTTTCTAACATTCCATTATCCAAGGGTGAACCACTTGTGCTTATGAGACATCATCAAATTGACTTCAAACGAAGTCGACTTCCTCATACAAAAATATTACAAATTGTTCTTTATTTTTCCCAAGGCAAAATTTCATATTTTCCTCCATCTTTTATTCTCCAGCTGGGTTGCTCTCCACTAGGGCAAATTATTTGACTAATGTTGACTTCACCAAAATTACCACAAAATTGTGCCAAGTCATAATCCATCATCGTTTTGCATAAGTATCAAAACTTGCCCAATAGGATATTCCCTGAGCCCTTCGACTTAGCCTATGGGAATGAAAATAGGCTAGCCATCTCCACTAGGTGATCACTCCGAAAATGGGGACATTGCACACATATTGCAATTGTACCAAGTCCACTAATCAGATCTAGTCACATTTCAACATAGGCATGGGAAACATGAACATTTTCTAGAAATCTTCATCTTGCCTCTCATAGCACGAGGGTTCCTTCTTCCGAAAGGGAGATGCATTGTTCAAAGCAGGGGATCCAATTTCAACAGTCATTATGAGACTATTTCCCTCAACCTCCTTCATCTTCTACAACATGGGGGGCGTCGTTCCTTGGGGGCTTATCTCTCTCATCTTGGGGGAGGGGGGCTAAGGGACGTGGGGGAAGGAAGGGAGGAGGAGGGTGGCATCTCTTCTCTCGCTCACTTCTTGGGGCAGTGCATGGGGGTTGGGGAAGGGGTAGTAGTGGAGGTGGATGAGGGATATTTCTCTTTTGGGGGATTACATTTTTGTGCATGGGTACCTAACATGAACCTAGTTACCGGAAGGAATAAGTGTTATTAGATACATTTTGTGACTAACCCCATATTTTATAGCAGATTTTACCACCACCAGATAACTGTTGAGTAATATAGTTTTGATGGTTGGACCTCCAATTATTAGGCAAAAAATTAGTTCTGTATTGTGATGGCTTAATTACCAACCTACTACTCACAAACATTAAGTTGCTTTTGTTAATTTATTAAAGGTTTTCCTTTTGTTATTTTAATGGAGTTTCTGGAATCAATGGATATGATCCTATGTGTATAAAGCATACCATAAAATATGATATAAATGGTGTTGATTACTTTTATTTCCAGATGCACAAGTATCCTACTGTGAATGTAACTTCTCTTCTTCACCCAATCCTAACAAACAAAATTCAAGATAAAGAGCAGGAAATAGAAAAGAAACAATCCATAGCTGCAAAGTGTGCAGATTGCATAGCTATTATTCTTAGTGTCTATATATGCAGATAAGAGAATAAATGCTAGGGAAAGAATACCCATAAACTTTAATAAGCTGGATATAACTGTGACTATAAGAGACCATAAATTTCATCTAAACAAGAGAAAACATCAAATATTCTACTACCTTCTTCCAAATTTGACCACCTCGCCCATACAAGAATGCCGATAAAACTCCAAGCACGGCCCCTGCATACTCTGCTAACACTGCCCTGAAATATTAAAGAATAAATTACACTGTTAATGTTTAATAGAACAGATTATCATAAGGAAAATCAAGCATCAAATCTCCGAGCATACACTTTCACAATGTTGGAAAGAAAACAAGAATACAATTGCATAGAGAGTAGCCTCAATTGATAAGAAAGGACAATAAATTTCAACAATAAATAAATTTTAAATACTCCTAGTTATGCTAAGAACACTCCAAGTAATCATGGACAACTCAAAACGTATGTATAATCATTTCTTAGTTTTGAATAACCCATGATTACAAATAGGTGATCCTTCGGAATATGTATTTTTGGTGCATTAATGCATCATGTTTGATCAAACACATTTCAATCCACTCACAAGACTAAGTTATCTAGAAAACTATAGTTGGAATAATGTAAACAGTTGTATAACGCACAGTTGGAAAACTCGTCAAGTACTCTCAAGTTTTTTTCCGAAACATGTACTCAAAAAGTAAACTCACAGGTCAAAGGTGCCAAGATTTAGGGAAGTTGTTATTGTGAAAATCAGCAAGTACTTGTAAAGTTTTGGTGAGTCCGACAAGAAAACCCACGGGACACAGTTATGATGTCGGGACGTGGTTTGGACGCTGAAAAAACATTGATTTTTTTCCAATTTAACCCTACATGCTATAGCTAAACCTACACAACAATTGTGCATCCTTGAGAGCAATTTGAAAGGATTTTTAGTGGATTTGAAGGGCAGATTTGAAGAATTTCAGATTTTAGGTTAGTATTTTTTTTCTTTATTTCCCAAGCACGTAAGTTACTTCTAGCATGTAAATAATAGATTTCTAAACATTATTTACACTTTTACTTGCAATGAATTTGATTTTTGAAAGTTTTATTACTGATTTGTACTAGTTTTTTTGAATGAAATTGCTGTTTTTTTCCCTTAAACAAAGGTTTTTACACTTTCGAGTCAAAATATGGTTTTTTCGATAAATTAATTAATGGCATGCCGTGTTGCTATTCAATTATTGTATTACATTTGTAATGCAAGATTTATGTATGAATTTTATTTTATTTTTCGTATTCAAATCGCTATTTTTTAAATGTTGTTTTCTTTGGTATTTAAAAATGTTGTATGTTATGGAGCAAAAAAAATGTTGTATGTTAGATACGATGGCATTTGGCTTTGCATCAAGGTCAACATTAGTTATTGGAAGTCATCCCGCTAGAAGCAAAGGCCCCGCTTGGAAATATGTCGTAATAGGACCGATAGCATGGAGTGTGATTTGCACCTATGCACAAAGAAACTTAGTGGAGGAGTCAATTCCCTCGAATACCATATTGCAATCATTCCTAATTGCAAGACCAAGGTATGTTCAAAAGCTAAAGAAGGAGAAAAACAAGAGACACAAGAACTCCTTGCATTATTGGATGAGAAGAAACTAGAGAGGGCGAGAACACAAGCAGCCATAGCAGCAGCGATTAATCCTGACATGCGAGTAGAAACAGACAAAGATATGGTAGGCATTGTGGATTCTAGTTGTGGTCCACACATACGAAGCTCATCCACCTCATCTAGTTTGAGCAGAGCACAAACACAAGGCTTTTTGGTACCTAGAAACATACCTATAGCACGTTTGTTGCAAGGTACAAGGTGGAATAAGGAGATGCCCCAAGAAGCAAATAAGGCGTGTGCAAGTGTTTTGTTTTACAACCACCTTTCCTTCAATGTGGTGAAGAGCCCATATTGGGAGAATTTGGTGACAACATTGACAGTTGCAAGGAAAGGGTACAAGGCACCCTCTCCAAAAGACTTAAGTGGGAAGTTGCTCCAGATTGTTGTTGAAGATGCAAAGTTAATTCTTGAAGAACAAAAGAGGCAATGGCAAAAGTTTGGAACTATTCTTTCAAATGGGTGGATAGATGTAAAGAACTGTACCCTAATCAAGTTTTTAGCAGATTCAAAAGGTGAGATGGTTTTCTTGAAGTCAATTGATGCCTCTAACAAAGTAAAAAATACAGAAAAATTAAACTTAATGTTGGAGCAAGTTGTCTTAGAGGTGGGCATAGAGAATGTGATACAAATTATCATTGACAATGCAGTGGCGTATGTGGCAGCTGAGAGATTGATTCAAGAGAGGCATTCGTCACTCTTTTGGATGCCTTGCATGACACATTGCCTTGACCTTCTATTGGAGGGCATAGGCAAATTGATTGGGGGAAACCGGTTGTATAAAATGCAAGGAACATCACAAAATATATTTAGAATCACCCTTAGGTTCTTAGCTTGATGAGAGATCGCACCAAGGGGAAAGGGTTTGTGTGACTGGGTGTCACAAGGTTTGCAACTATCTTCCTAACATTGCAAAGCATTACTAATTTGTTGACATCATTGAAGCAAGATGTTTGTGAGTCAAGCATGGCTAGACTCACCATATCCAAAGAAGGTTGATCGAGAGAGGACTACACAAACAATTTTTGATAATATCTTTGCAAAGAGAGTTGTAGAGATCATCAAGGTAACCTCAAAATTCAATTTAAATTTCAAATCGAATCTTTTATTTTAAACTTTAAAAGTATTTACTTTCATTGTAAATTTGTAACTTTAATTTGTTTGTACTTGTAGGTGTTAGAGCCCTTGGCAAGAGTCTTGTGCTTGATAGATGGGGACCAAAACCCAATGGAGTACATTTATGAGGCCATGGATAGGGCCAAAGAGGGAATCCAAATATATTATAGGGTGGATAGAGACAAATTTGATCCCATTTGGGAGATCGTTGATTGGAGATGTAACAATCAACTCCACCAACCCATTCATCCAACGATGTACTACCTCAACCCCATGTTTTTCTTCTCTGATAGCTTCACAGATCCTAATAGTGAGGTTATGGAGGACTTGTCAACATTAAGAGGATGACACCCGAGGTTGAGGTGAGGGAACTCATTATTTCAGAGTTGTGGAATTAAAAGCAAGCTATTCAAGGGAGATCCATCCAAACAACAGGTAAAAAAAATTGGAGTCTTTACTCGAGTTACAAATTGCAATTATTAATAAAATATTGCTTGATTACAAACTTTTAAATATCTTATTTCCAGGTGCTTGGTGGGAAGATTGAGGTGGAAACACCCGAAACCTATGTTACCGGTTCTTCTCCCAGAACTGCACGGTACTGGTTCGGTTCGCCCCCGGTCCTGGTCCTGGTCCGATCCACCAGGGGATTCGGCCAAGGCTCTTCCAATTGACTGTGGGTTCATCCGAGATGAACTCGGGCGAACCCAAGGCGATTCCAAGGTGAATTTCTAGGGCGTGAACAAAACCCGTCACGTTTTTGACATTTTTTATTTTTTATTTTTGCAATTTCTCAGAGGGTTATTGAACTGCAAGTGGCTAAGCCTTAAAATTTGTCATCAATGAGAGGTTCGAGGATGAAGATGCGACATTGTGCCTCTGTATACATGACAAGTTGTGTTTGGTAGCCGGTACACAGATGCCTTTATCGAGGGCTGGAACCAAATGAGTCTGATATTGGTAACAAATTAATAAATGTTCAAGCCTATGTCTAATGAGTTATAACAATTCCATATAAATGAGTTCTAACATTTATTTATTAAATGAATTTTTAATATGTGACTATTCCATATAACTCATTTTTAAGTTTGAATTTTTAACATATGTGGCTATTCCAATACCCATTATATATTAACTTATTAATATATTATTTTATTATATTATATATATATTAACTTATAAATATGTATTGTATATTATTATATATTACTTATAAGTATGTATTGTATATTATTATATATTAACTTATAAATATATATTATATATTAACTTATATATTATTATATTATAATATTATACATTAACTTATAAATATTATTATACATTAAAAATATTAGGAAATATATTTATTACGTCTAATATTCTTGATTTTAGACTATAAATATGTATATATTTATGATTTTTATATGTTTTTGTACTGACGAACCCAAACCCAAATTTTTTGTTTGGCCGAAACCGCAAATCGAACCGGCGAACACCGAACCCGAACCAATACCACGATCGGTAACTTAGCCCGAAACCATCAAAAGTTTGCCCCTTGAATTTTGTCTCAACCTTGTAGCGCTTCAATTGGAGTTTGTTTGACACCATTCACATGAAGAAGCACAATAAGTTGACTCAATGGCGCCTCAATGACCTAGTTTTTGCGCAATACAACCTTCGGCTTCGCACATAAAACCTGTGCAGAACAACTCAGAGGAACTTATTGATTTGAATGAGATTGATCCCTCTAGTGATTCGACTACACAAGATGAGGACCCTTCCTTGTTTACAAAGGACAAGAGGATGTGGCTACAACAAAAGCAAGAGATATTGGATTGGATGACATTGATGTTACAGAGGAGTCATTGCCATCTAGTAGTAGGGTGGAGCCACGAGCACAGCCTTCTAGGCCAAGTGAGGAGCCACAGCTGAGTGCGAGGACCAAACCCTCTCACCAATTTTTCACTAGAACCGGGATGAGAAAATTGTAAAATCTTGTAATTTGTGACTTGCCTAGATATGCAATTTATGATGATGATTTTCAAAGACAATCATCATAAATTCATAATAGTTATCAGCTAGCTATTGTATCCGCACGATGATGCGATTTTGTACTCTATTTGTATTCAAATCTAGTAGAAAACACTTCCTCCATGTTTCATAGACTCATTGAATACATTTTATAACTGAATTTTGCATAAAAAATGTGTTGTTGAGAAATTTAAGTAATTTTTAAGTTGTCGAGTTTTGCTGAGTTGGAAATTTTTGGTCTGCCAAGTCTGAGTTGAGTCCAAGTATGCAAACTATGGTATAAAGTTTATGAATTATAAGGTGAATTACTCAAAAGATTATCATCACGAATAATTGTAGTTACATTGAACTGATTTGCTCTGCCTAATCTGTTTGACAGCTTAATATAGAAATATTCATTATAAAAAGTTAATGACATTGGTGGAAACTCCTGAAGTGAAAGTGTAGAATCCCAGTTAAATTAGACTGCTTTGAAATTACAAAGGAGTGATGCCGTGGGTTCCATACACTGGATGTTTACCAGGCATTGTCTGCAATTGCTTTTGATATTATGGTTGAGCTATCAAACAAATGGTAAGCCATTTATTTGGAGCTTCTTCTAGGAAAAAATTGGAAGAAAGTCCATGTTTAGGGAATAATTTATAACAAAATTGAATATACTTCATTTTAAGTCATCAAAGGAAGTATTTATAAAAAGATCTTTATACATTCATCTTTGCACTGAAGTTCTGAACACAGACATGGGACTAAGGAATGCATCTGGCATGTAAGAGGTGTGATATTCTATTGTAGCTACTAAAAAAAATTTAAAACTACAACTGGAAAGCAACTGAATTATCATGCCAAAAACCTCATTTTGAAATGCACCACACGTAAGATTTGCAATGTTCTTCTGAGATCAACTACATTGTTTCAGTTTGATGTTGCAGATCTCCCTACCAGACCTATCATCAGGGAAAGAATTAAAGCCAATGTTGGAACATAAACACATTATACAGTTGATCCCAGAAGAACATTGCAAATCAATACACTGTGATAAACTCACTCTTAAATTGAAGACATGTAAGATTATACATATCGGAAAAAGCACTAATTCGTGGAAAATCAATCATATGACATGACTCGCTGTGGCACAAAAACCTCGTCATAGCAATAATAGTATGTCATTATTCATTACTTAATCCAGTAAATCTGACAGTAAATGAAGTATTATGCAGTGAAAGGCGTACAAGATTATCACTGGACATGGTTAATCACTCTAGAATCCAGACCAAAATGTTTCATACAATCTACTCTTCAATTAAAATCATTCCATTGATAGAAATCCAATCAAAATATGCACCATGTACAGATATTGCACAGCACACATATAACAATAGAATGCATATTGTAGAAATTCAAAATTACCCTAAAAGCAGACTTTCAAACCTTGCCAGCAGAAACTCAAAAACTCAACTACCTTACAGGACCACAAGACTCGAGTCCCTTCCCCCATAGTAAGAAATATAGTGCTGTTATTCCTCCATTAATTACCGAAGGCACTACCTGAAAGAAATCATTCAAGTATCAAACATGACCTCAGTCAAATTAAGCAAATATGTATCATAAAAATGTTTAACTCCAATTTTATCACAGCACACATAAATTTTTTAATAAAGTATTTTCCCAATACAATCACCTATGCAAATATTCAAATTGACTCACCAACCTGTGAAGTAGACAGAGGTCGGCCTTTCCATGGTCGCTGTAGCACCAAAAAGATCATAGTTGATGAAAGTATACAAATAAACATGAACACAATAATTGGGACACCACTCTGAGATAAATATTGGTATGTAGCATAAACAGACCACAAGCGCATGAATCTCCCAAATATGTGGATTACTTGCAAGGGAGCATGCCTGCAATCAAAATATTATACAGACCAATGCTCAGAATTTTAACAATTAACATAACCTAGGTGTAAGTTATTGCGATAGTGGCACATAAAGACTAGTAAAAAATCAACAGCAATCGAACTAGAGCTGGAGAGGATTTTTTTTCTATTGGAACATCTTGACAGAAAAAACCTTTAGACTCAGATCCAATACTGCAATAGATATATCGGGATCTTATTCCATGCTCTCATTCACATCGTAATCATATTCATTGTGTCTTTGTGCACAGACACATGTAAGCAATTTAGCATAAACCAATGACTAATAATTGCCATGATACAGCCATGCATTCACATTGATGCACATGCACACAGATCAAATCCCATAAAACTTAAAAAATCTAACTGAAAATGCCCACAAAAGCCTTCAATTACATAACACAAATACATGTGTGAGTTGTTATTGGGTTAATCTTACATTGGTAAGAAATGTGATACAAGGGGTGACTTATAAGGTATAACATGCTCCGAAAGCTTTGCCGGTGAGGAAAGAGGCTAAAGAGTGAAAAGCCCAAAGCAATAGATTACATCAACTGTTCCTCCACCTTACTAACAAATGCTTAAAGGTGCTTGTGTGCTAGGTAGGTCCCCTTAACTCCTAATTATACCAACTTACATGAGGAAAAACATCATTTGAGTAATAACTACTCATGGAGATCACCTTGAGACAACTCAAAACACACACAGGTCAACTACCACAAACAATAAAGTCTATAAGTAATATTTTTCTCTCCGAGATGTACTTACATGCCATGGGCATTGAAAAAAAGGAACAAAGATTGAACTTTAGTTTGGAAATCTACCATATGAGCTAATAGAATGTTGTCATCATCTATCACCAGTCAAAAAGAGAATAGCAATGGTAACCCCATGGAGTGTAAATGCATCAATATCATCCAAAATCCTTGAAATAATGTCATCTTCATCATTTATTATATAGACCAAAAGGTGCGGCCAAGAGTGCGCATCCTTGTTGTACTCTTATAGTGTCATAAATATTAGTTGTTCCATCTCTTGCAAACTTGTCCAACGATCTCCCCTTATAATGTCATAACCAAAAAGCCACCATTTCTAGTAATCTCAAAATCTGAGTTGTTGGATTAGAAGATATCTGCATAGGGCACATCTAAGTCACCAGGTTCGAATTCGAATTCGAATTCGGCAAGGATGAAATTCGAAATAAATTCGGCAAGGAAAATTTTGGGAAAAAAAATTCGTGATTAAATTCGCCTTACATAAATTTGATTTTTAAAAAAATATATTATATAAATAATAAATTCCTCTCTATATATTATATAAGTAATAAATATATTATATAAATGAAAAAAGCCACTATTTATACCCATTATTTATTATATATTTAATAAATATTAAATATATTATTTAAGGCTGTAATATACCTATACTTACAATATATTCATTTCTTATAAGTTATATAATATATTATAAAACTTTTAAGGAGTGAACATATACTATTAATTATATAAGTAATAAAAACCTTTTTATATATTATATGAGTAATAAAATATTATATGCTTAGCCGATAGGCTTTTATATGTGAGCATTATAGCGTTTAGCCCATAGGCTTTTATATGAGCATTGTAGCGCTTGGAAAATTGTCTCGCGTTGTAAAAAAAATTCATGCTTGAAAATTTCCTGAACTCGTCGGCGGTGTAAAAAAAATTCACGCCGGAAAATTTCCTAAACTTGTCGGGTGGTGTAAAAAAACTTCACGCCAGAAAATTTCCTGAACTCGTCGAGTAGTGTAAAAAAAATTCACACCGGAAAATTTCCTGAACTCGTCGGTTCCTATCGGCGTATTACTTGAGTCGGTTTCCTGCCTCGGTGTCTTCTTTTCCAAGCATTTCTACCGTATTTCAGCTGTCGATAGGGAGGTCCGTATCAATGGTGGTCGAGAGAAAACCTAAACAAATCTCCGTACGAATTTCTGCCGTATTTCAGCGAATTTTTTTGGCTGTTTATAAATCCGCCGATTTTCGAACCTCAAGGCCAAAAATCGGCGAATGCGGTGACATAGGGGCACATGCTCCCTCCTATGTCCTACCAACCCCTTGGCATGAAGATTCTTTGCATTGGCCTATTTAGTAACATAATGATGAAGTGTCATGGTAAAGAGTTTAGCTAATGTTTGTCCAACTATAATGACTCAATATTTTTGAGGTTCCTTCTTGACTCAATATTCATAGATGGAGAGAATCATACAATGTGTTCAAAGGGGACAGAAACTGAAGGTGATGATAAAGCTTAAAATCAGCAACAATATGGACTGTAAGGACCATAGTTCAAAAACTTGCAACTTGGCAAAACTTGGCAGACCCAATTTTGACTCAGACTCAAGAACTCAGCAAAAACTTAGGAAAACTTGGCAATTAAAAAAATACTTAAATTCATTAACTTGGCAAAACTCAGTGTGGTGAGTTGATGGGCAAGTTTCTCGGGCTTCTTTCTAACTTGCAAGTACTAGCGATTTCTGTGAGTTTTAAACTATGGTAAGGCCAAATAGAACTGTGCTTGAGGAACTAAGATTTCAAGATTTCCACATCCTAGGCCTTGATGTATTGGAGTTGGAAGATGCTGCACATGATCATATGCCTTATGAAGAAGTTGATTATACATGTTATGTTCTTCTTAATGACAGTAACCACCTTAAGGACAGCATGGAGAGAAGTGGCATTGCTTAAACATGCCTGCTGATCAATGATGAAAAGCAAATTTTTAGGGTAAAATATTTTCTATACAAACTTACATCTACTGTTGAGTTGGTATAAGAAAACCAGCCTACTCTTCTTAAGAAATAGACTTTATCAGCAGGCTCACTTGTGAGTTCAAGAAAGTTTCTTGCTGCCTGCTAGGGTTCAACACCAACTTTGACCTATGTTAGAGGGGCGGCCCGATATTTTGTACTTTGGTGACACATGTAAAAGAGCAAAGACCCCTAAATTCTGTATACGAGTGTAATTAATGCAGGGCTCATTTAAGAAATACCACACAATTAATATGGTAGGTAGGACACACACAACAAGGGTTTTTGATGAGTTATGAGCTCGATGCTCTGTATGTGTACTATGAACTATCATTTGCCACAGAGAGTTGATAATCTAAAGGATAGCAATAGTTCTATTCTATACACACTGTCATTTGCCACCGAGAGTTGATAATCTAAAGGATAGCAATTGGTTCTATTCTATACTATCTTGTGCCTAACTTAATTTTGATATGTTGTGTTGCCTTTTAATCTTTATCTATTATCAATGCACCTTAGATTAACATGGTGGTTGTGTTTCTGATTGAATGGTTAACTGATAGCCTCAATAGCAAGTCAACTTCTTGTCAACATAACTAGATGCTAACATTTGGCATCATTGTCAAAATCAAGTTTCCTACGCTTGGCTACAACAACGGTTGTTCTAATGCCTTTTCATCACCACTGTCCAACACACCAATCCCATAACCGTGCCCATCATCCATGTTCCATGATGCATAACCCAAAAAAACCTGCACTCCCATCTCTCTACCACCCACCCTCACACATCAATCCCTCCTTCCACAACACCCACTCCACCAACGAACCTTACTTCCTCTTTAAATTCCACACTTATTCCCCTTGCACACCTCCAATTCAATGGTTCCTTAAAGGCTTAAACAATCAATACCACCTTCGTAATTTTTAAAAAAATTGGTAGCATGTTGGAGTTACTAACAACATGTGCAAGGTGATCCTTTTTAGAGATGCCCTATTGGAAACAACGATTATTTAGCTTGCTTCACTTAAATACAAGCCCAACTACTACAAAGGACCTAAAGGAACATGGGAACCTTTTTGAGAATGCCATGTCAAACAAATGCTTTTATTATTCCTCTATCACCTAGCCTCTTCTCTGTCATTAACCACAGCCCTTTTTGTGCTTTCCCAGGCAAGGTTTTCTTGACCCCAACTTGCTCTATCAAACCTATTCTTTGAAATAACCCTTGTGTCCAAACCTCGTGTACTAACAACCTTATTTTTAATCAACATCTTCAAGCAGTCACCACCCCTAATGCTCCTTCCCATAATCTCTTCACTTATTGTTTTAATCATTACATCTCTCACCACTACTACATTGACTGCCCACTCAATCGGCTTCGTATAGCCTAGGTAGATTACACCTTTCTTTCTTTTTGTGTTTGCTCCATGGACCTTACAGTTGCTTGCATTAGATATATCAACACTCTCCTCTTTCCTCACCACTTTCCTTTGCTCTTTGATCACAATCGCTCTACTCTTCTAATGCCCCCATCTTCCCACAACTTCATCACCTTCCCCCACATACCCATTGTCAGCACCATTCTTACATTCTTCATTGTGACATCAAGTCCAATCCATCCTTGAATTCCTCTCTACCATTGCCAACTTCAATTGAAACCCTATTCTCTAATATTAATTTCAACACCAACCTTTCCAAAGCTTTTCCTTCAAGCATGTCGTCTATCATGCCTATATACGAGTCATTCAAAAGTGCCACAAATGCCTTATTGCTCTATCAACTTTGGCACAATGCACTTCCACATCCCTTCTCTAGCTTCAAAGACGATTAATTATTCTGGTATCATTATTAATCCATGCATATGCACTCTAGTCCTTGTGACCAATGTAAATGAATCCTTTACTCTAACACACATCCAACAAATCTTTTTTGTATCCCTTGTCACCCATATCATATTTTTTCCTATCTTGATGATTCTAACATGATTGCCCTCTCCACTAACTACATTTCTTATAGTATTTGCTCAAGCTTGGATGATCAGATCTTTCACCCAAACCACATTTTGTCCAATTTCACATCAAACTTTCCTAGCCTATGCTCCTATTTCCAGCCATCATCTCCATTCACAACCATTTGTGCTCACTCTCTCTACCCAAACACTATCCCTTGTCTCTAGCAAAACTATGATCTTGGCTATTTTGCTCATTCTCTATTGCTGTAATGCTCACCAATAGCTCAATCTTTGTTTCATATCAACTCTACTAGAAAGTTTCTTTAAGCCTCCCACACACATCAACTAACTAGCACCATGGCTTACACAGCTGCAATAATATACCTTTGATGTGTATTCTACCCAAGCCCGCATCTTTTCCATATTGCACATGCTTTTCACGAGAATGTGAATGACTTTATGACCAACCAACTTATTGCTATTTATAGATCATATAGATGTCAAAGTGGACCTTACACAAGTTCTCATATCCTTTATGCAAACACATCAAATTCCTACAAATCTACAACACACTCATCAATAGTGGGTACTCCATCAATGGCTTACTTCATAATTGGCACCCATCTATTCATGCTTCCCATTACTCAGCACACATTGCAATGTCAGGTGTTGTTTCCAAAATTACACCAGACCATGTGATCGAAAAAGTCATTCAAGACATCACATCTGAAGAAATTATTCAAAGTGGAAGTCCAAAGTAGTAGTTATGTCAAGCTTGCTCTAAAGTAGTAGCCATACCAAGCCTTCTCCCAAACTTGTAGCTATGTCAAGCTCATCCCCAAATTTGTAGCTATTACAAGCTCGCTCCTAAAGTTGTATCTATGTTGATCTTACTCCCAAAGTTGTAGCTATGTCCAGCTTGCCCCTGAAGTTGTAGGTATGCCAGGCCTACTCTCAAAGTAGTATGGTTATGACCCTACATCAATAGTATTTTCTCAACCAGCACACCCATTGTTTTGAAAAATGTGATATGCAATTATGTGTTACAATTTCAACATTTCAATTTTGTTCGACATATGGTAGCTGCAATACTCAAAGTTGCATTCTAAATTTTTATGTATTGTCCTTTTTCTTTACAAAGGTTTCAATTATATTTTTGAAACAAGTCATGCCACACAATGCCATTTAATTTGGTTGGATACCTACTTTCTTTGTTACAATTATTTCTATCATGCAGAGTTGCGTGGACATGGATACGGTATCAAATACGGATATGGTATTGGATACGAATACGGCTATTTTTCAAGACCCCTAATATGGATACGGCTAGATACGGCATATATATATTAGCAATAAATAATATTAAATAAATTAAATTTAATATAAATAATATTATTTAACAAATATATTATATATTAATAAATTAAACTTAAATTAAAAGTTAAATATATTGCTTGTTGACACTATATCTCCAACTTTAGAATGAATGTGATTATTTGAGTAAATACGATCGCATAGAAAGACATTTCCAATCGTGTGCGTGCTAGTCGAAAGTAGTTCCCCACAACAAGAAATCAGTAATTTTTAACATTTTAGGGTTAATATTTTGGGGATACGGCACAAATATCATGAGAATGTCGTATTTGTGCATATCCAGCACAGGAAAAAATAGGGTTTTTTTGGTACGGCCGAATACAATATCCAAGACGTATCCAAGCCGTATCCTATGAGTATCCGTATCTAATACGGCGATATGCGTACCAAGGGAGAGGGGGTGGTGTATCTGGTAACTGTGCTATCAAGCAATCAATTAATTCAAAATGACTATTTTACACCAATCTATGAGGCACTCCTTTGTCTCTGATGTTCTCTTTTTGTTTTGACAATTCATCACATACTTCCCACTAAATTCCTATCTGTCATCCCACATCATCTAGTGGAAACATGTAACCTATCTATGGCTTCTTCTAGTCATTGAATGGGCATCACCTACTATTCAATTTTATTCCATCAAATCACTCACACAGCAAATTTTCTAGTAATGCAATCATAATTTCCCTCTCTCTCCATCAAATTTATCACTCCTCTTTTAACTTCTACAACTCCCTTTCATACTTACCAAATTCACCACTACTTTTCCTACTATTATGTTGTTAGAGCCATCAATGAAATTACAATTTCATTTCTATTTACTCAGTGTGTTGTGTTTTCCTCAATTGTTCTTATGCTTCATTATTTCTAACTCAATCAAGTGTCAAAACTAAAAGCAATTACAATGCATTCTAACAAGCTAACTAAATTTTTCACTTCAAATGCCTTTGTTCTTTTGTTGTTTTATGTCTTAATGATGATTCATTCTCACCACCTTTTCAATAGAGGAATCAGGAAACACAACAACTAACCCACCTAAGCTAGCAACCAAAGCTATCAAACTTCTTAGGCCCTCCAACTACAAGGATTTTCTTGTAATATACACCCCTAAAAAAAATTATTTTTCAACTGCAATATAATTGCTACAATGCAAACCCTCAAAACCTTCTGATCACCCATATCCCAGAATGGACAAGGTGAGAGCATACAATGTGTTGGATTACTACCCAAACTCAACTAAATGCAGCAACTAGAGAGTATGCAATGCCAATGCTCATTGTGACACACCATGCGGCAAGCCATCCATCTCTACACTTATTCAGCAAAGTGTGTCAATGCAATCACAACATGTACTCTCAAGGCGACTGAGCAGACCTTTCTCTGCGCTTATTCAATAGAGTGTTATGCAATAGAATGATGCACACTAGGCGGCAAAGCTGACCACTTCTACACTTATTCAGTGGAGTGTGCTTAAAACATAGCCATATAATGAGACCACTGGTGGTACTACCATCTAGGGATTACAAAACATGAATATTGCAACTAACGGATGATATTACAATGAATTACAAAGCTGCAATATAAATGACAAATTCTGATTTCAGACTGTAATACACTGCTGTAGAATATTATCATGAAGATAAGACACTGAAAATCATTCTAAACCAAAACAGATTCATACCCACTGAAGTATTGCTGAGGTTGATGAAGTTGCGGGCCACAAACACTATTTTTCTCACTGGAAACCACTGCCAAACTGAAAATTACTGATCTGATACAAGTTCTGCAGCACTGTAAACCCTAGATCAGCATATACAAACATTCATAAATCACCAATCTGCAAAACCCCAACTCCAAATTGATTCCAATGGACAGAGGAGTGTTGGGCGCCTCCACACAGCATGAAAAACCTGAGAAAAATGAGGCGTTTCCTGCTCCAAAACCCCACGCCCTCTACCTACAACTGGTATGGCCAGCATATATCCAGTTTTTGCCACTAAAAACTCTCCAAACAGCAAGTAAAATGCTCACAAACCCCTGTGCCTTGATCTAAACAAGTTTTTCAGCCAATAAATTAAATTTAGAACTTCATCATAGCATTCATATGGCGCCTAGAAGAGGGTACGACCTGCTGGGAAGAGAAAGAAATCTTCAAACAAAATAGAAACTATGCATAAACTGAAAACAACTCCTGAAAACTGATTACCAACACACACCAAAAGTTTGCCACAAACCCCAACTTGTCAAAAGACATCGAAAATCTTCATTACAACGCAAGTGTGATTTCTGGATGAAACCACCATGACCAGCTAGGGGGGTTTTCGTCCCCAAAACCAGTATTTTTGAAAGGGTTTCCGTCCTCAAGAAAATGGAAGAACACAAGTTCTCTCAAAATGCATAAGGAAATATCATATCATTAGGCAACCTCAACAATGAGCTCCAGACCTCCTTTTATAACTTTTTGGAGCGAGTAAAATATTACTTTCCTTTTCCCTCCAAAACTTATTTCAAAAATAATAAATTGTTCATGTGTGCAAAGTCCCCCTTAGCCTAGTGCCCTTGTATGCACAGCGTAAAAACCTTTCCAATGAATAGTTACACATAAGTTGTCTTTTTGAAAAATACATTTTTAGACAACTTAAGTCATAACTATTTAATAATTAAATTATCCAACCAAGTTGCCGAAAGCATCAAAATGAATCAAACACAAACTTTTGATCATACCAAAATGCTCCTAAGAACTTAGGATGATGAATTGTAGCAACTTGGCATCATTCTAAAAATAGTTTGCTTCTCCAAGAAATGTGGAGAGCTCCCAAAAGGACCGAATTGCATTCTAAAAGTATCATTGAATTCCTCTTGCACTCCTGAACTCACTGCCCCGGCCAAAAACCCAATCTGACTAAACATGCATTCTCCAAGAAGTGTGGAGTGCTCTCAGAAAGGTAGAATCACACTCGGAAAGTGTCATTCGACTCGCTAACATCTCATGAACTCACTGTTATTAATAAAACCATTGCTGGATCACCTCTGTGTTCTCCAAGAAAGCTGGAGTTCTCCCTTACACCACCAATTAGCCTATGGGAAAACTCGGAAAATAGGCTAATTGTTCTCAAACTGATTATGTGCAAAATGGGGACATTACATTTCTATAATAAATATGGAGTGCCAAAGTCAATGAAGAGCTCTATGTCAAATAGTTGTTGCACAAAGTTGGGGCTTGCAAGAAATCCTAGTTGCTCCCACCTACACCCTCACTAAACCCTCATTCTTCAAGTCATCTCAACCTATTTCAACATCACTATATCTGTTTGTGACCAACTTACCATCTTCGATAAGGCATATTCTACGATCTATTTGGCTTCCAGCCCAATAGGGACATAGTCAATACCTCCAACGTACTCATCCTTGAGAAGTCAAATGGCCTAGTTGGCACCAATCACACCCATTCTACCTCCTCCCATATCTCCATTGAGCACTTCCATATCATTGTGTAGCCTTTGCTATCACCACACATCACATGCAAGCAAAGCTATCAAAGCAAAGGGCTCTACATCCACTTCTTGTCTATCATTCATTATATGTACATGAATGGGAAATAATGACAAATTCATCCTTTTCCAATACAATCTCACCCTTCCTTCTTCAAGAGAACAAGTTTCATGGTTTACAATGGGCCACATTCTTAAGCCTCTTCTCATGCTTCTCTTGCACCTTGCTAACACCAAACTAGTGTTGACCCTCAAAATGTAGAACCCTCAACCAGTTAACTTTGCCTTGAGCCCCTTTCAGCAAAAACCATCCATGATTGTCACACATATGGAATTCTCCAACTGTTGCTTCATCCAAGTCCTAGCAAATCCTATGTGGGGATCCCAGGGATTGGGACCATGCAGATAACTTCCAACACAAAACTTGCACAATTTTTGTCAACACACACAATGTAGAGCCCATGTGTAAGTTATATAAGCACTTTAACTCCTTTGAGATCTATCACAAGATCAATTGGTAAATAGCCCTAACAAACACTCTTATGAGAGAAGAAATGAGTAATTAGTTCATAGAGGATCTTGATTTGATCAATAATTTAAGCCCATTATTATAATTGTGGTCTATGAGACCAAGTGGGGACATTTTTCAATAAACTAGTATTGCTCCTTTGAATTGATGGATGATGCAAGCAATGAGTAGGTAAAATGAACAAATATCTGACAATTGCCCAGAATTACACAACTAATGCACAAGAACAAAGAAAATAATGAAGAATTGAGAAAAAGCACATTCTATAATATTTGTAGAAGAATTTTACATCCTATGGGCCACTCCAAAATTTTATGGAACCCAAACAGCCTACACTAACCAGCCCAATGAATATTCAGCCTACTTGCAAAAACTCTCTACAATACAATCTAACACTTTTACAAGCTCAACTATGCCTATGAACCATTATGCCCTCCCTCTCAGCTTTTACTCCAACTCTCAAGTCAATAGTCCTTCGGCTCAACTTCTGCACAAACTTCAATAGACTCTGTAAAAGGAAATTTCCAGTTTTATGCTAATGCAATGACTTTTCACCTTCCGTACAAATGCAGCAACTAAAAGGTCACAGCCTTGCCACATGTTTGTAATTGGAGCTTCAACTTCCATCCCATGGTACTGCAAATTCCCTATCATTCGTGTACTCCTCTAGATGCCATTTTGGAGAGCCTGACAAAGCTAACAAAAGAGTGTTTGTCATTTTCTACTTGTTGGCTAAAGCTGGCTCCACAACATATTCAGCCTCCAATTAGACCGGATCCTACATGGCCTCCCTAAGCTTGCACAGTAACACGAGGCATCTTGATGACATTCTAATATGTGGTTCTGTGAGGGTTCATTCTATCTTTATAAAGACAGGTCTCCTTTATTGTGCATGCCCCATGCAACACCAATGTCACAATTGATGGCCTTCACGATAACGTTGTAGATTACTCAAGCTCTCAAATATACAAAAATAAAATCACACACAAAAATAAACAACACACACTTCAAATCAAAACACAACAAATGAAACTCTTTTGGGTAATGCAAGATTGTTCTACCCCTAGGATGCTCCTACATCGAACACTCCCCAGCTGAAACGTTTGTGAGTTTGGTGCTCACAAAAAAAGGAATGGAAACTAATTCGGCCATCCAAGTCAGTCTACTTCAACTTCAATGATCCATGAATTTTCTTCTAACCCCTTACCCTTCTAGCGAATGAGATATTCCTTGTCATCGCTCCCCCGATTCTTCTTACCAATACAAGTACCAAGAATCTATGCAATCTCATCTCGTTGTTTTCCAAGCATCTGATTCCTCCAATCCGGTTCATCTTACGTTTGTGCCACATCTTTTGGTTCACTATTTGCAAGATAGGCATGAAGATCAAATACATTGAATATGGAAGAGATATCCAATCCTTCCAGTAGATCAATTTCATATGCATTTTCTATAAACTGTGCCATACTTTGCATGGGCCAATCTTCTTAAGCTTTAATTTATTGCAAGTCCACTGAGCAAATTGCTCTTTCCTCAAGTGCTCCATGACCAACTCCCCCTCTAAGTAAGTCTTCTCCATTTTGCACACATTCGCTTGCACTTTGTACTTGGCATTGCTCTCCTCTAGTTGCTTCTTGAACTGCACATGAACCTCCTTCACGTGTCTTCAACTTCGGTCCTAACATGCGTCCCTCCTTCAATCCTCAACAAATTTATGACACCACATGGAGTCGTTCCATATACAACTTGATCTATTCACTAAATTGTTGTATGCAAACTTTGCTTGTGCCAACATAGAGTCCCATTGAACGAGCTTGTCTCCCACCAAACACCTAAGCAAGTTGCCAAGACTCCAATTGAAAACCTTGGTTTCCCATTAGCCTAGAAATGATATGCAAAACTATAGTTGAACCTTGCACCTAAATTCTTCCAAAGTGTTTGCCAAAAGTGGCTAAGGAACTTGCTATCTTTGTCGTAAGTAATACTCTGTGGCAACCCATGCGAACACACAATTTTGTTGAAAATCAGCCACTCTAGATGTTACATCCCCTTCTTCTGAACAATGAAACGTTGGTTATGTTGTTAGTTGTGTATAACTGCTTTCATGTGAATATGAAATTTATTCGTTGAATAAATTGTATAATTATGTGAGGATGATTTTCTTTTATATGCGAATATTTTTCAATTATATGTGAGAATGGATGTATGGATATAATATATATTAATGTTCGTATCAAGGAAATGATTTAACCTCCATTAATTGTCGAAGTGGTTGCAGGATAAATCAATTGACAAGGAAAAGGGATATCAACAGGGAGAGGCATGGTTATGAGAATCGAAAAACAACAATATTGTCCAAGTCTAAGTCTACACAACTATATCATCATAGCCTTGGCCAAGGCACATACATATACGTATTTATTTCAAGTTGGTAAGAATTATTTCCTTACGTATATTAAATAAAATATATATTTTTAGCTCACCTCATGAGGAGCGCTTAGTGGTGTGCGAGCTGGAGTCTTGTATGTAACCCCTCCACTCCGCCCACACGCAAGAAGGAAACGGTCCTTCTTGCATGCGGATGGGGGGAAGGAGAGGGATGCCTTTATTTGTTGGCGTTCATCCTTTTCATTCTCATTCTTTACTCAATCTTGAAAAACAGCATTCGCACCCTTTTTCCAGAAAGCATTCGCAGGATTAGTGAGCTATTCTATGAACATTGATTGCATTCTTTTGAGTGTCCTCGTCACTGCAACTCAAAAATCCGAACCATATAATCCTTGAGCGTGAGCTTCATACCTTTCTTACTCTATCGAATCAATATCATAGGAGCGGTAGCAAGAACCAGTCCGGCAATGAGGATTTGTCTTTGCAGTCGCATATTCCCTAGCTTCGACTTGAAAAAGCTTATTTAGGCAAGACAATGGTTCCTTTCAATATGCTATAGTTCATCATGCGATGGATAGAAATGCATTATTTTGGATAGTCGTAGCTGATCCTGATTTCAATTCATTATGTTTCTCTGTATTTTCTATTCTGCGATTCATGCACGAATCTCCTAAATCCGTATGTCTTTCAATTCCAAATCTTTTGAATCTGCAGAAGTATTTGTCTTTATACCTATATATTTATATCTATATGTATATATATATATATACTCACATCCACTTATATATTCTCATTGAGAAATTTGACTTCGGTCACTGAGGTAAAGGATACCTTTCTATCTGAATGTTCTTATGCCGTATCTCTTAAGAATCTGTACGTATGTCAAGTGGATTATACATGATTTTCATCCAATCCTGTAACCAAAAAGAAACATATGAAATAATGTCAATGCCGAGCAAGGATGAATGCTGACGACACAATAGTGTCAAATAATTATTAGAAATCCTTAGCCAAGGTTACGATGCAATATAGGCATCTGCCAGCTATCAAGTACCAGATATACCACTGGTCAGAGTGATCTTTCCAGTTAGAAGGTACCTTTAGGGAAAAGATCGATCAGGAGGTATAGGTTCTTGACACCAGGCTCAGAGGCATATTGTTGTTATTAGATTCCTCATTAATCACCCTCGTGAAGGGTCGGGTTTCTTCAGTTGAAGAAGCACGGGAGACCAGTTGGTCTTGGTTGGGTGGATAAAGCCTTTGTTGATATTCCTTTTTCCAAAATCCAAAGGAGGATCTACAAACAAGTCAGCAAAAAGCTATTCAAGTTGTACTTTTCTTAATCTCTCTTCCTATCTTAATATTTGAATTTCATTGAAGAAAGTTAGTTAATCAAAAGTTAGTTAATTTATTCTTGGATATATGTATTCTGTTAGAATAGATTACTTCAACTGAAAATGAAAGTTAGTTCTAAATTTGAATTTTATTGCATTCGATACTATTTTCATAATAGTTAGTTAATCTTTCCACTAAAATTCTGTTGTTAGATGTAAGTTTATAATCTGTTAAATAAGAGTAGGTGTTACACTAGATGCATCATTCGTTTGCCTACAAGGAATGAAATACAACAGCTTTGAGAATTTGTCAACTACAAAAATTGAGTCATTACCTCTCTATGTCCATAGTAACACAAGGAATAAGTTCATGGACAATTCCTCCCAAGGTCGATTTGGCACTAGCAATTGCTTATATAACCCTATGTTTTGTGCCACGCCATTTGCTACTTGACACTTTATGCATCTCTCAACAAATTTGTGCACATCTTTGCACAAGTTGGGCTAGTAGTATCACTCCTCTAGCAAAGCTTCCATCTTGATTGTGCCAAACTGACCTTCCAATCTGCCATTGTGTAACTCTCTAATGAGATTTTACTTCATTGAACTCCACAAGATACACAATTGTTGTCTATGGAACAGGTACCCCTCTTGCGCGAAATAGTCCTCATATTGGGCTTTTGTCTCCAACCCACTGCTCTATGCATGATTTCCATGCATCTACAAAATTCGGTTATACACCATACAAATCCTTCATTCCTTCCATGCCCACTAACTCAACAGTGATAGTGGACAACAACGCTATTTCCTGCTCAAGGCATTTGTGACTTTGTTGGACTTGTAAAAATTCTATGATTCACCACAAAAGAAAGTATAGCATTGTAGATATTCTACTCGCCTCATGTGTCTCTAGTTCAACTTTGCCTAGTTGGTGATGAACTTCAATGCCTAATGGTCCATGTCCAAAACAAACTCCTTGAGCAACAAGTAGGGCTTCCACTTCTACAAAGCTCAAATGATGGCATGAAATTTCTTATCATAGACAAAGTACATTTTCCTAACATCATTCAACTTCTTGTTGAAATAAGCAATCACCCTTCCTTCCTAGCTACGTACTACTCCAATTGTGATGCCGCTATCATCACAATCAACTTGGAAAATCTTCCCAAAGTCAAAGAGCGCCAACACAAGCTCCTCGGTAACCTTCTTCTTCAAGAGCTCAAAACTCTTGGTAGCAACAATAATCTAGTCTAGTCTACCCTTCCTCGTGCAATGAGTTAAAAGTGGGCAAAACCCATTGAAATTCTTGATGAAATTTCAATAGAAGCTCGCCAATTTGTGGAAACTTCTAACCTCGGATGTGCTCTTCAATACTAGCCACTCAACAATTGCCTTGACCTTCTCCAAGCCCGTTTGCAATCCGTCTTGAAATATTATGAGTCCCAATTATACAAGTTCAGTTTGCATGAACATACATTTCTTCAAATTCACACTTAATTTTTCTTCCTCTGCTAAGTGAAAACCTATTGCACATGTGCAAGATGTTCCCACTTAATTTTTCCTTCCTCAACTATGTGAAAACTCGGGCAGATGTGCAAGATGTTCCTCCTTTGTCTTACTGAACAACAAGATGTCATCCAAGCATACGACCACAAACCTACCACGAAATGGCCTTAGAACTTTGCTCATTAACCTCGTGAACGTGCTTGGGGCATTCATTAGTTTAAATGGCATCACCATCCACTCGTACAAGCCTTCTTTCATTCTAAATTCAGTCTTCCATTCATCTTCTTCCTGGATCCTTATTTGATGGCATCCACTCTTCAGGGCAATCTTGGAAAATTGTGATCAAACAATCCATGAGATCATCCATCCACAGTAATGCAAACTAATATTTGACAGTTATCTTGTTGATCACTTGGGAGTCTGTACACATTCTCCACTCCTCAGCCTTCTTTAGTGAGAGTATTGCAATCACTAAGCAAGGATTCATACATTCCTATATGAGACCTTTCTCCAACAACTCCTTAAACTACTTGTTGAGTTCTGCACACATTTGGGCTCATCCAATGCAATACCTTATTTGGTAAGTTAAAACCAGCAATCACATCCATACAATGTGACATGCTTTGAATTGACAACAACCCCTCTGGCATCCCACTACCTGTAACATCCGAATACTCTCTGAGTAGCACTCCAATTTCCAAACGCTCTATGTTGCACAACTTCTCTTCCTTTGGTGCATACTTGAGTACCACTACATAGCACCCATGTGTGTCTCTCACCTCCTTGAGAAACTCCTTTGCTAACAACAATATTACCTTGCCCTTTGTGCCATCTTCTTACTTAATGGGCAAAAGTTCAAACTTCTTCCCATCCTTCATTACAAGGATGGTGTTCTTTCTTTTGTGATAGATTGCTTTTTTTTCATACTGCCACAGTCTAACCCACAACACATGGCATGTATCCATGGCAATTACATCACACCATACTTCATATGTGTATCCTCCAATGTAGAATGCAACCTTGCACTATTTTATCATAGTGATTTGATGTCCTATAACCGAGAGACTCTCTATAGTGTGGGGTATGCAACCCCAATTTCTGAACCATCTTAATGGGCATTAAGTTGTTAGTATTGCCATCAATTATCAATCTTCTACCAACTTACATTTAGTATGGAAGATGCTCTCCCTCAACCACGGTTCCTTCTCTTTTTTGACCAATTTGAGTAGCACTTTGTGCATCATCAAATTCTTCCTAGCCTCTAGAGCTACACTTTTTGCTTCACTCTCTTCTTCTTCAACCTACAAAATGTTAACACATTTGCCCACATGCCCTTACTCACGCTATACTTCCAGACACTTGAAAGCCCAATGACTTGCTTGTCCACATCTAAAGCAAGTCCTACTAAAGCCTCTTCCATGGTTCTTCTTTCCTCTACGCCTACCTCTATTGGGGGTTTGTTCACTTTTGCAACTCTCCACGAAGGTAGATTCCATGTTCTCCTTCTCTTTTCGTGCATATGCCTATGTTTTTGCAATTTGTTTGCTCCTTCCGCCCCTATTCTTACTATGCACACTCTAGTGTCTTCGAGATAACTTTTCTTCTACTCTAAACATGAGTTGATAGATTTCCTTCACGGAAAGCACTTGTAGTGAACATATCTCATCCTCAATTGAGATGTGTAACTCGTTGACATATCTAGAGACCTCATCATCATCTTCCACATGACCTGCCCAAATGCTAAGTCAGAAGAATTCTTCTATGTACTCTTTCATGGATTTCTCTTTCTAATGAAGGTTCTAGAGTTTCTTGAACAAGTCCAGAGTTTAGTTTCACGGCATGAACTTTCCCTTGAAATTAATAACCATGTGATCCCAACTTCTACTTACCCTCCTTGACGCAATCTCTTTGCACGACGTCCCACCACAAGGTGGCATTGTCTTTCAACTTGGTGCTCACGTATTTCACATTCCTAGGATCTTCTATCTACTCAAACTCAATATTTCTCCAACTCAGTGATCTATTCAATCATCTCCTCGCGATTTAAGTTGATTGAGAAGTTTGCTAGGTCAAATCTTGGCTTGCTTCCTACCTTGATCAAGCTCTAGTGAGTATCTTTTGTGCTTTCTTCCTCAAAGTCAAGATCAACACCACCTTACATGGCAACGTCTTCTCTCTCATCATAATATTGTTGTGCCCATACAAAAATTTTCATATTGAGTCATATTTCTAGCCATGATTCAATCATTTCTCATTTGTAAGTCAAATTTCAGCCCTTGTTCTTAATGGTTGTCAATGTGGTTGTCCTCATTTTTTAACCAACACCTTTACAGGGCCAATGAGAGGAAGTTTTCCAACGTATCAAGCAAGATGAATACAACAATTTGGATACAAGGAAAGGCAACGAAGTGATCGTCGAGGTTCCTAGAGCACATCTTAATGGAGGAAAGGTAAAATTGGCAATTTAAAGTTAGAGAAAGGTGCACGGATGATGCAGAGCATGCCTCAAGGGAAGAATAATGAGTTTCAATGACCAAAAAAACAGCAAAAATCGTCTTTAAGTGAACCAGGTGTGCTCTTGAGCTTGTGGATGACATTGTTAGAGAATAAAGCCACTTTTAAGTGAGTTTCAAATGGGATTAAGTGCTTAGCAGGTCAAAATAAGTACTTTTGAGGGTGAAAAAGGTCCTACCAAGTCAAAAGGAATGCTTTTGGTCACTAAAGTGAAAAGTGGAAGAGATATAGCAAGTCAACTTCAGATTATAACAAAAAGTGAACTTTTTCACTTGTGACAGTGTCAATTTTAAATTAGAACAAAAAGTGAACTTTTTTCATTTAAGATAGATAGATAGAGGTTTTAATAATGTTCGTGAGACCAAAACAGTTTGTGGGACCCACAAAGCCAAAACCAAAGAAGTGAGACGCTGCCAAAAGACATCATACAGCGGTAAAGTCCTAGCTTGAATCTCTATTATCTTTGTGCTTTTGAACTTTCATTCTTCTGCTGTGAATTTTGACCAACACTTCTTAAGTTTTTTCATCATTTCCCTCTTCAAACATGGTAGCAAATGACCTCCCTTGCAAGCTGTCTTGGTAGTTATCCCAAATGTCATTATATGCGGAGCAGTCCATGATATACTGCCATTTTGTTTCTACCCTACTCACAGTGCAGAAGATACATATTCTCTCTTCTCAGCTTTCTTTTGGAACCTTCCATCTGCCTGTCACACATCAAAGTTGGTGTGCGCCCATTCTTAGAGCATCTTTATTTTCCATTTGAATTTTGCCCATATGCTTTTTGGTCATGTTCATAAGTGGGAACTCAATCATATAGTATTAATTTTTCCTCCCAAGTTGCTTTGTCCACATGCTTGTTCTTTTCTTCCACATAATTTTTGGTCTCTTGATTGATGGTTGGGCATTCTTGTAAGTTGATACCCCACATATTCCTCCATGTCGTCTTTCTTCTATTCAACTCTTCTCTCATTACTGCCTTTGGCCACTTGTCCTCCCTCGTGTTCTTTATATTCTTTATATAGCCTAGAAGACGAATCATTGTTGCTGCCTCTATCAGAAAAGTACCTATTTCTGGTAGTGACAATCTCTTGAGCATGTGCCTAGCCACTTAAATGTCAAAATGTCACTTGCAAAACATGACAAAAGTGCATCATACCCTCTTGGGCATCTAAATTCGTTATTAAGTGTCAAAATGTCAAAGTGAAAACATGAAAAAATGCTCCCAAGTGCTCAAGCGTGCCCCTAGGAGGTTGGGTGTCAAGTTGTCAATGAGAGGAAGAAAAAGTTCATTATGACCTCTAGGGCACCTAAATTCACTTAAGTGTCAAAATGTCAAAGTGAAAACATGAAAAAGTCTAGGAGGTTGGATGACAAAACTGAAAGAAAAAACATAAATGAAAATTGCTCTTGGAGGCTCAAAAGCGCATCTGAAGAGAGAAAGTCACTTAATTGACAAATGAACATCCAATTATAACCAAAGTGCAAGGAGGTCTCAAAAGCATGCCCCCTACATTGAGAAGTCCAAATTTCACCTTCAAAACACAGAAGGATACCATTGGAACAAGTTTCCCAACATCTTGTTGATTGTCAGCAACAAATTCTTCAAGTTTCGTCACAGTTTTCCAAGGATCAACACTTGTTTCCATTCTTCAAGCATCTAAAGCAGTCATCATGATAGACCTTATCATTTCCTTCACTTTTCATTCAAAGCACTTCAAGATGGATGATTCAATGCATAAAAGGTCTTCATCATGGACAAGGCTTAGGGCACTAGCATTGGATTTCACAAGTTTCCAAGGAAAGAATCAGATTCAAGTCCCCAAGATTGCTTGGTGAGTCATCAACGGACATTAGGGTTTCATAGCTTCTTCAAAGGATCTCCTTGATCTGTACAAGGAAGCATTGCGAGCAGCCGACATCAAACTACTTATTTTTACCTATGCTATTTATAGCCACTGTTATTTTCAGCCATTGCTATTTTTGGAAAGTAGCTATTCCAAGATTATTTGCAAGATCTATTCAAAGACATGCTATTTTTATATGACCTTCTAGACAGTCTATTTATAGAGATACATGTTCTTATCATAAATCTATTTGAAAAAAATTTATATCAGTTGATGTATTTCGGGACAAATTTGTATTTTAACGCTTGCTTTGTGTGCAAGTGGACTATTCCTAGCATAGGACCTATATATAGGTAGCTTTTTATTTATTTTTCATGCAAAATATTGTAAACACTTATGACTAAGTGCTTTTGGCAATTATATTTTCTAATGGTAATTATTACACCTATTTTCTATTGAAATTACTGTTCAAACTGTCTTGTGTGATCTGGTGTTTGTTCATTTGTCAAATTGGATGGTCTTTCGTAAAAAGCAGGAGCTTTGTTTATGAGGTTTCATAGAAGTTATTGTGGCTTTGTTTATGATAAGCATCTAATTGGTTTGCCAAAGCGTCTTATTGTTTCCAATCCAATTCTTGTGTGTACTCACACTATCTAGTCTCTATTTTTAGCTAGAGAGCGCACATATTTGTTAACTATTGTAAGTGTACACTTTCAAGAAAAAAATATAAAAAATCTCCTGTCTTGAGTACAAAGGCTGATAAGCCTTGTGCCCTTCCACGCGAACAAAAAGACAAGCAATTTCTTTAGTTTGTTTGCAGCGCATGTTCAAAACCCAAAGATTTAGCTTGTACATATTGTAGAAAGCTAGAGGTCATTTCCTTAGGTTATAGGGTTTAATTTTGTTTTTTGTTACAAGGGAGCTTCCTCTTCTAATTTAAAGAAAACTTTATCCTTACAAGTTACTCTGTTTTCTGTTGTACCAAAAGGTGAAAATTAAAATGTTAATAGTCATCATGGTTGTTCCTTTCCTTTGTGCAATCTTCAAGCCTCGCCTGATCAACATATCAACAAGGTCTACAAATGTGATGCTCTATCATCTTGGTTGTTTCCTACTCCTCTTCTTCCTTTGTGGACCATATCTCCTTTGGTCCACTACAATTCAACACATGCACAAGTGCACTTTGTTATGGAACTCACACAGCTCACTCACAAGACTTGATTCCTGCTCTAATATTAATTGATGCAAACCGTGAGTGGGTCAAATGAATAATCAGCTACTAGTTGCCCAACGTTACACAATGGAAGCACGTGAACCAGGAAAACAATGAAGAATCGAGAAAAAACACATTCTATGAAATTTGCAAAAGAATTCTACATCCTATGGGCCACTCCAAAATTGTATGGAACCCAAACTACCTACACCACATAGTCCAATGAATATTAAGCCTACTTGTGACCCATCTGACATTAATAGGAGTGCTACCTCCTAGCAAAGGTGCAGCCATATTTGGGAGATTAAGGTTAAAAACAAGATTTACAGGATTTATACATACTAAATGGGTTTAGAGTTAGTGGGGATCCTATAGGGGAGTTGTTTCCTGATTTGACTTTTCTAAACTTATCTTTGTCTAATTGGGGTTTTCTCATAGTTGCCAGGAGACTGGTACCGGTACTAGTACGGGAGACTGGTACCGGTACCGGTACGTCATTTTTTGAAAAAAAGGAGTCGGGGGTACTTGGAGACGCCAATTTTATATATATAAATGTGTGTGTTAATATATATATATATATTTTGCTAAATAAATATATTAATAATTTAATATTAACACGTATATATATATATATGTGTGTGTGTGTTAATTTTAAATTTAACACATATTATATAACAAATTAATAATTAATATTTATTATTTATAAAATTTTAAATTTTTAATATATATTATATATATCTATATATATAAAAATTTAAAATGTGAAATACTATATATAAAATATTAATAATATTTATAAATAATAAAATGTGAAATAAATATAATTGATTAAAACAAATACTTAAGCAAATAATATATATCTGCAATTATTTAATATTTGTATCGGCTTTTATATGTGAGCATTATAGTGCTCAAATTGTCTCACGCAGTAAAAAATTCACGCCCGAAATTTTTCTAAACTCATCGGATGATCCTATCGCGTTTTTCTTGAACCTCCTGTCGGGTTGTGCTGGCGTCACGGAGGCTCTCTGTAATTTGTACTGGCGTCGCGTTTAGGTTTTTGAAGCAGACGGTTAAAAAAATATGAAAAGCACCCGGTTTTATATGATTCGAGTAGGAAACGTGCGGGAGACGGTTAGGGTTCTTTACCCAGCGTCTCCTCAGTCGAGGGACGTCTCCCTACCGTCCCGGGTGCTCGGAGGCGCGTCCCCGACCCAGAGACGCGTCCCAGGGGTCGGGAGACGCGTCTCCCTGCAACGCTGGGTTTTCTATGATGTGTGAAATGGACAAACTCAAAATCCCCAGAAACAAACTATGTCCAAGTTAGGACAATACTTTTTTCCAGTTTCACCCTCCTAGCATTGAGACTGTTGACATGTCTTTCGACACACCAATGTGGGGAGCATATTAATTAATCACTTGAAAGGGATTTTCCTCCCCCAAGGCTCAAGATTCCTTCTTATAGGTCTTGTTTGGTCACTGGAATCCTTTAATTTACTGCCCCACAAGGAGACACTGGTTTAAATCTAGGTCAAGAATGGACTGACAAGTGTTCTATCTAGGCTAAAGCAACTTCTCTGCAACAAGGTTAAAGATACCTCTAGATAAACATTATGGTTAGTAATTTAGATATCAAAGATCAGCACAATGAGAAGCTCAAAATGAATTTGTAAAGAAATATTTAATCTAAGATCTATTCTACTTCCAATCTTCTCACGATTTCGAAAAAACAAAAGCCAAGCAAGGTAGGGAGAAAAGAGAGATAAGCCCACTTATCCAAGACAATGTTTTATGGTTTCCATGTAAATTAATAAGTTTCCAAACTATCCAAGCCACAATCATTCTCAACACAACCTAAGGACAAAGGTAGTAAGATCTTCAATGCTATCTTCCACATAACAATAAGACAACACTCCATAAAAATACGCAAGTCATGGCTTACAACAAACTCAAACACTCTAGTTATTCACTCAGATATACTCATGTAAACTACACAGACTACATTCATAAATGAACAAAACTTAGATTGGAAAACTTGAAAAACAAAGATATTCTATAGATTTCACCAGATTTAAAATATTTTCTAACTCTTCCAACAATCAAATGTTTCCTAACTTTCCAACCCTTTAAACAAATCTCCAAGTATTTATAAGAATTCCCATAAGTTTCAATCAAAACCCAAGTGGTAAAGACCAATAATAGTCATAAGCAGGTGCTACAAGGGCTTGCAAACAACTCAAACTCGGTAAAATAGATTCCTAACAACATGAGAAAGCCTGGTTCATCTACAGGTGACAATTAAACAAAGGTTGTTGGATTAACCACTCGGGCATTCCACCTGTCAAGTGTGGATGATCTTCAAATTTTGTTAAAAATTCTTTCATATTGTTTGTAGGTGATCCTCTTGATTCTCCCAGCTCATGGCCATTTGCAATCGCCTCAGGATGCCCCTAGAAGTTTCTCTAGTTGGTTGCAAACGTAACTGAACATCTCAAGATCTTACAATCATTTACCAAGTGTCGCCAACTAATGTCATCAATCGCAAGGGCTTGGAACTTGGTTATCCTCTTTCATCCGAATTTGAACCTTCCTTTGGAACCTACAAAACAATCCATTATAGAGATCCTGCATGCAGAGAAATAGTTTAAGCAAGGGAAAATCTTAAAGATTTTTAAACTTTAAAACACCGGTTTAAATAGAAGGCATGAAGCAAACAAGAAAATGGCGAGCGGAGTGAAGGAGCAGGACAAGGCAAGCAGAACGCATAAAAAGACTAGTGAGTGATCTTTGGAGTTTGAGCAAGCGAAAAAGAACAAAAAACTCAACAAACATGTGAACGGCGCACGTCTGCTCTCTTTCGATCCACTAAAGAAGGACACCCCGATGGCTATGGTAGTTACAAAAAGCTCTACACCAAAAGGGAATAGCACTAACACAGTCAAAAAGGGTTTCTCCTCTCCATCCTTGCCCATGTCTACGATCAAGACAACTCAAACCGCTCTGGTTTCTACGTCTCTAGGCCCTAATGTCTATAGGGAGTGCAAAAAGGCATCCAACCCTCTGGATTGTTATAATGATTATTGCAAGTTCCAACTAATAAGAGCCTGCCCTTCGCCTCCCCTATGCTTGTGCCACAGGTCTCGACTTTGGTATTCTATTTGCTAGTCCAGCAGGTCAAGGGAACAATACTGACACCCCTACCCCTCCCTCACAACCTGCTAAAGCTACTGCTCTATCCTTGCGAGACAGAGATGATTTTGAATGCGAATCCATTTGATTTCCACATCCCAGATGAATGTATCAATGCTATGACTGAAAGCATCAGAAGCCAATCACTGGTATTCAGAACTCTAGGGAAACAACCACTTGTGTCAGATTTTGTGTCTTGGAGAAGAGCAAATAGGAGCGATGTGGACACTCTGTCTATGGAGCTCTTAGACCACAGATTTTCCCCTTTTAACTTTCCCCTCTTCTACTGATTGCACGTATGTTCAAGATCATGGCCCCTGATTCTATGGGAAATCGGGGTTGTTCATGGCTCCTTGGGCCCCTTTCTTTGACCCTGCTAAGGAGATCATAACCATCATCTCACTCTAGATACACGTGTACAATCTTCCTTTGGTTATGAGAGACTCTACACTCATTCAAACTTTGATCAGCAACGTAGGCAAATTTGTTAAATTAGACACAAACCATTCAGATCTATCAAGATGTAAGAACCCCTACCAATTCTGATCCGATTTTTGCCCTGCTGTTCTGATTTTCTGATTCTTGTTTTTGAGTGTTTTGGTTTGTGCTTTTGTTGTTTCAATACATGTAGGGTTTCGCAATGATATAGTAATGAAATTGAAACATAATAGCATTGAAATTACACAAAATAGATGATTGAAAATGATTGGATCAGCTAGTATAACTATTTCAAATTAAAGATATGAAATAGGTATCTTTATTGACATGCCAGAATGATGTTCCTTGTCAATTACATTCATGAAATGAAGGCTGATTACAAACAGTCCAATCTGATTATAAAATCAGACTTGTGAAAACATACAAATATGACCCAATGATCCACAATTCAACCTCAATCATGCAATGATGTCATCCTCCAACTGTAGCAGCCAACAATGATGAGATCCAATGGCAAAGATGACTGAAACACGCTGTCCTAACCCTGATTTCAGCCCTACAGAAGTCTGATTACAAATCTGATCACAAAAATCTGCCAAATGATGCCCTAGAATATGGCAATTGAGCCTCCAAAGTCTAGCGCTCCTCCATGGGTGAGATCGCTAGGGTTTAGTATGCAAAAGTATGATCAATAACACCTTCAAACTGTAATGTTCCATTTTTGGCACATTGATTATTATGGGCATTTGTGCTTGTTCCTAGTCTTTTGGAAGCTATCCAACATGTTTGAGAAGAACTCCAATGTTATTGGAGTGGTCTTAGTTCAGTCTGCAGAACAGTTAATTGGGTTTTCCTTTTGTAAATAGATAATTTTGTCTTGGTTTTGAGCTCAGTTGATGTTCCGGGTAACATTGATGGTTTCTAAAGTTTGATCGGGCTTCTGGTTTGCTCTCCAAGATCCTTGGAGGAGTTTTCTATTTTTGGAAAGTCACCCGGAAGGCATCGTTGCACATCCCAAACCTTACAGAGCATATTGGTTCAATTTATTTTGCTTTCGGAGGTCGTTTGAGATTTTTCGCAAAATTTAATATTTAATGAGCTATTTTAATTATTATTTTCACTTAAGCTCCTAGGGGTGAAAATAATTAATAAAAATCTAAGTGTTATAGCTCGTTGGAACAAGGAAGAAAAGTTTTAAATCATAGATACATCATTTTGGGGCCTTGAGAAGCAAATATTTCCTTTATTTTGACAAGGAGGTCTTTGGAGCTAAAAAGAGCTTTTAATTAAAAGTGGTGACTTTAAGTTGTGCACACATAATGAATTATTTTATATTGTTTGAGGAGAAATATGAAGGGATAAAGGAAATAATATTTTATTTCCCTCAAAAAGTTATAAAAAGAGGAGTTGGGCTCATTGTTTGGGGATGCTTGGATTTGTATTGTTACTCTACTGGATTGAACCTGTGTGTTCTTCCCTATTCTCTTGAGGACGAAAACCCTCTTTTGGAATGCTCTTGAGGACGAAAACCCTCTTGAGATTGGGTGTGGTTTCACTACAGGAATCACCATTGTGCTGAAGGTGGATTGGGAGCAAGCTCATACAAAGTTTGCCATGGAGCTTATTGGATTCGAGGAGTTTTGAGAAGTTTGTTATATGCATTTATAGTCTTTGTTTTGGTGTGGATTTTATATATATTTAAGTGTGAGAGTGTTTGTTTTCAGTATTACATTGTGGCTGAGTGGTATTTTTGCTTTGGCTGTACCTTACTGCCGTACATTGCTGGAAAGTACGATTTGTATCAGAAATTAATGGAGCTGTTTGATGAATCTTTATCATTGAGAGTGTTATTGTATAATGTTAGTGCCTCCTATTATTCCATTTGCAGTGGTTTAAATGCCTTATAGAACTGTGTGTGAAGAGTCCGTACATGCTGAAGGCCGTACCTGCTGGAGTGGTAGGATTTGCATAGAAATTAAAATTGGAGGTTTCTTGATAAGTTATCAGTTGGGACATGATTGTTGGTCAAAAACGCCTCTTTCCTGAGTATTTGTTGTGAGTTTCTGATTGTTGATAGATTATGGTGAACATATATTGCATTCATGGCCGTACGGCCCTGGCTGGAATGATTATTGGCTACAGTCAATGATTGCATTGTTTGTTAGGTGTTGAATGCTCAGAATTAATAAATATGGGTTATAGATCAGTTTGTGGGCAGTTAGAGGTTGATATCAGTTGTGTGATATGTTCATGTGTTTCTAGCTCTCTTCATGGCTGCCGTATCAGTCTGTTACAGTCAGCCAAGAGTAATAAACAGTCATCAGCAAGTATACATCAGAATTTGCAATCTTGATCAGTCCTTATAAGGATCTTTTGCCAAATAAAGGTGCAGGGTTAGTTTCTTCAATCAACGATTCTTCAAGGGTATCTTCATCAAGTTTTAATCAAGTGTTAATGAAATTGATTGTATTGAGTTTTCCATTGTAATTTCATTTGAATACAAACACACATAATCCCCTGGATGGTTTACCGCCAGTGTGGGCAAATTGGATTTACTTCTTTCATGTTTCTTCTTACCCACTGGATAAGTGGTGAATACCCACTGAATAAGTGGATGATTTGTACTTTCCATTCTTGCTCTTACACCCACTGAAAGTGGTGAATCCCCACAACTTGTGGATGCCTGCATATGCAGATGAATGTTTACTTGTTTGCACAATGTTTTAATTTGTAATCTAAAGCACATTATGCTCTCACCTTGCCCGAATTGGGATCTTGGTGATCAGAAGTGCGGAGGAGTTTAGTTGTGCTAACACTGTTTATCATTGTTCTATATTTTGGAAAAAAATTTGGAGTTGTATATTACACAAACCCTCAAATTCTCAGTCTAATATGAAATTGCAGCAGTCTGATATAAATTTCTAAACACAAGAAGTTGAAATCCTTCACCAATGAAGCCACCAAATGATAACAAATCAATGCCAAACCCTAGCCATGGATGTAGAAGATGAAAATATGCCTTATTATCCTTCAGATCTGAATTATTATGCCTTCAATCTGCAAACACACTTCAAACCCTAGCTGATTACAAATTCTCCTTTCAAACCCTAGCTGGTTGAAGCTCCAAATCATCAAAAAACCTGCAAATAAGCTCAATAATAGATCCTAGGTGAATTCATCTCTCAATGTGGGATGGGTTTTCGTCCTTAGAACACGCTGAAACAAAGTTGCAGCCAAGAGAAACTCTCCAATATGTCAAAATGCCAAATACATGAATGATACAAATGACCTCCAAACTCCTTATTTTATATTCTCTCACTTGGGCGCCCATATGAAATGTATTTTAATGTATTTTGAAGTCCACCTCCAATAGAAAATATTTTTATTTTTATTTTTTAATTTCCACAAGTGGAGCGGCCAAAATTGGGCAATAAAATAATAATATTTTATTATTTTTCCTTTTCTCCTTGAGTGGCCATTTTTTGGCAATAAAATATAATATTTTAATAAATAAAATATTATATAATAGTCATTTGTCTTATTTTCCAATTTTCCATGGTTTTCTCCAAATTTCTCTTCTCCAATATGGGGCACTTTTCTCCTTGGCTAATTATTTTAATAATTTTGACTTTTCCACAAATACCACAAAAATACATAAAGTCATTTCCCAACTTCATTTCGCCAAAGAAAAATAATTGAAGCCACTAAAAACCCACTTTCCATTCTCCAAGCTTTAAGTTATTTGCCAACTTTCCATTCTCCAAGCTTGAAGACGCTTTAGCTCAAAAAGGGGACATTACACAAGAAGGTATGTGAGGGTATGTGCAATGATAGATACCTAAAGCCCATCACACACATGATCAAAATCCATTCTTCACAAGGCACTTGGATTCAATACTTGAATTATGAAGGTTTCCTTGAGTGGTGCTTCAAGTGCAACAAGATTGGTCACAAAATTGCACATTGCTTCGCTAAAGGTGGGTTCAGAAAGAAGGCAGTCCTGACAAGACTTGATCTGGCATAATCATGGGATTTTCTTGGCTCAACCTTCACAGCCCAAATTTTGAGATGTGGTCATTAGGGTTGGCTCCCCTTCCAAGCACACAGTTGAAATGCCTAGCTCTTCTACTCAAAAATTGGTGGGCATTGAAGACTACCAGATTAGCTTGAAACACTCTTTCGAGGAGAACTGCTATCTACAGGCATCTGAAGAGAAAGGTTTAGAGATTGTGTAATGTCCCTTTTCAATATTTTTATAAACTCCATTTTTTTGTGTTTCCTTTTTATTCAATACTAGGGCAATAATCCAATACTAAACAACAGCATGTAAATACCCTATTAATTATTAAAACTCCTTGCACATCACCTATTATTATTATTGCAATAAGTTGATCATTTACAAAATGCTGATGTAAACAACTACAGCAAAACACCCTTATACAAACATTAATCCACTACCTCAAATAAATGATTAAACTCACATCTGGCTACGTCTAGAACTAGAGAGAGGATCCATTGATGAAGAAGGTTGCATGGCAGTTGTACGATCATGACAGGCCTCTAAAATAACCCTCGACTGCCAAGAATGGGCGTGACAGGGTTTCAACTAGTATAGCGGCTTGCAGAAAGGTACGGCAACATATGCAAGTTTGTACGACAAACTTCAAACAAGACAGTGACAAATAAAACATCCCAACAATATTAATAATTGTTGTGCAACAACAGATAAATCACAAAACAGCAGCGATCATTGTGTGAATGCTCACACTTCCCTATGTTGATCTTCTAGACTGTTTCTTCTACTAAATTAAAAACAAGAATTAACTACAAATTATCAACACAAACATGGATGAAATCACCTCAAAGGACAAGAGGGTTTTCATTCTCCTATCCTAACTGGAAACCAAGAGGGTTTTCGTCCACTGAATTTCCGCACTCTAAGGGTTTTTGTCCTATGAATTTCCGCACTGCAAGGGTTTTCGTCCTCAAGTGCAATAGATGAACACAGATGCTCAAGCTATGAGAAAAGGGGTTTTGATTTCATAAACAATCAATGATCTCCTTTGAGTGATTGCCTCTCTTTTATAGACTCCATTTTGGCGCCCCTTTATTTTGAATTCCCTTTTCCCTCCGAAAGTTTCCCTCCAAAAGTGCTCACTTAAAAACATTTAATAAAATATTACAAAACGCCTTATTAAGACTCATTTAGATGGGCCACTTTATCTAACTAATAATAATATTAAGTTGTCATTTTACAATGCTTTAATATAATATTACCAGAACTAACTTAAAACATCATTATTAAAATATTTCCCTAACTTTATCCCTTAGCCTACAAGAAATAATATAATAGGCTATGGGTCTCCCAATCATTTTGTTTTTGAAAACGGGACATGACAGTCCACCCTTCCTAAAATTGGCAAGCAATTGCAAACTTGGATGCTCAAGTATCTCTGCTCCTTCCCATGTAGCATCTTCTACTAGGAGATTCTTCCAACGCACCAAATATTTTGTGATGCTCTTGTTCCTCAATTTCTTCTCTCTGATATCAATGATGGCTTCTAGGACCAAAATTAGCTTTCCTTCATCATTCAGAGGAGGCAAATCTGCTCAAGGAGTGATATGTTGTCCAACTGCCCTTTTGAGGCACAAAACATCAAAGACATAAATCTTGTTGTGCTCTAGCAACTCAACTTCATAAGCAACCTCCCCACTCCTTCCCCTAATCTCGTAAGGCCCGTAGAAGCAAGGCTTGAGCTTCTCAACTCCACTTCTCTTGAGAGAAGATTGTATGTATGATTGTAGCCTCAAGAAAACCATATCTCCAACCTCAAAAGTCTACTCAGTGCGACGCTGATCTACATACAACTTATGTTGGTTATGTGCTCGCTAGAGGTTTTCCTTGAGTGTCTCCAAATTTTCTTGGCTCTATTTGACCAAGTCTCTGGCTCCTAGCACTCTATTGTCTATGATGACCAAATCAATAAAAGTTAGAGCTTCATAACCATATAAAGCCATAAATGGAGTCATATTGGACATATGGTGGGAAGTGTTGTAGAAATGCTCCCCCAAATAGAACCATTTGATCCATGTTGTTTGCTGCCTTGCTACATAATTCCTCAAATACACCTCAATCCACTTATTCACAATCTCTATTTGCCATCCATTTGAGGGTGATAACTGGTACTGGGTGTCAATTTCGTTCCTGCGAAACAAAAAAGCTCTTCCCAAAATAAACTAAGGAATATATTGGCTCTGTCACTCACTATGTTCATAGGCACACATAAAGCCTAAATACTTCTATAAAAAACAATTCAGCCACTTGTGGTGCCTTGAACTCAGAAGATATTGCAAAGAAATGAACATATTTAGTGAGTCTATCTACACAAATATGCAATCCTTACCTGAACTCTTGGGAGATCGGTGAAGAAGTCCATTGAGATGCTCTCCCATTTTTTACTGGGGATCGGTAAGAGCTGTAGTAGACCTACTGGAAACACCTACTCTAATTTGTTTTGTTGGCAAGTAACACACTCTAATGTGTTTGAGGACATCTCCTTTGAGTCCTTTCAAAGAAAATCTCTCCCTAATTTTGCTTGTAAGTCTTGAAACATCCTAAATGACTTCCCAATGGTGTATAATATACTTCTCTCAAGACTTTATTCTTCACCTTTGATCCTAGGACGAGATAAGACTCTATCCTTGTAAAGAATGAAATCATTTGGTACCTTAAATCTATTGTCTTGCAACTTGCCATCAAGGAAGTTAGTAGCAAAAGTGTTTTTCGCATACTTTGCTATTATAGTGGCTTTCCAATCATCAGAGATATCAAACATAGAGCATAAGATTTGTTTTCTAGATAGGGCATATGCTACAACATTGTTCTTACCCTTAACATACTCTATATCAAAGTCATACGCTTGAAGCTTACTCACCCATTTTTGTTGTCTGTCATTCAAATTTCTTTGGCTGAGGAAGAATTTCAAGCCATTGTGGTTAGTCTTAATCACAAATCTACCGTCAACTAAATATTGTCTGAACTTGGCCAAGGCATGCATAATGGCCAACATCTTCTTATCATAGATTGAGAATCTTTTTTCTGTCTCTTTGAGCTTCAGACTCTCAAATGCTATGGAATGCCCATTCTACATCAATATTGCCCCAGTAGCTTCTCATGAAGCATCACATTATAATATAAAGGGAAGTGAGAAATCCAAAACAGCTAACACAAGGCATGAACTCATTACCTCTTTGAGTTTGTCAAAAGCTCGATGTGTTGATTTTGTCCACAAGAAGGCTCCTTTCTTTGTTAAGTTTGTCGAGGGTGTTGCCATCTACGAGAAACCCTTAACAAATCTTTTGTAATAGCTACAAAAGCCAAAGAACCCTCTTAACTGGGTCAATGTGCTTGGAGGAGGCCAATCTATGATTGCTTGTACACCTTGGGCACTAATGATATGCCCCAAGTACAGAATCTTTGTCATCCCGAACTCACACCTGGATTCTTTTGCGAAGAAAAGATTGTTGTTCTAGAATGTGAAGTACCTCATGTAGATGCCTCAAGTGGTCTTCCCAAGTCTTGTTGTAGATAAGAATGTCATCAAAGAATGCAAGACTAGAAAGTAGCAAGTGCATTTGTCAAGCCAAAAGGCATGACCAAAAACTCTGTGTCCATAATGACACCTAAAGGTTGTCTTGTGAACATCCTCCTCTCTAACCCTTGTTTGATGGTACCCTAATTTGAGATCAATCTTGGAGAAGTATACTGCTCCATGAAGCTCATCAATCAACTCATCAATCCTTGAAATTGGGTATCAATTCTTGATAGTCTTTTTGTTGAGGGCTCTATAATGAATGCACATTCTCATTGTGCCATCCTTCTTCTTGACCAAGACTATAGAAGAAGCAAAGGGGCTAGAGCTCGGTCTGATGTGACCCATGTCCAAGAGCTCTTTGATAGTTTTCTCTATTTCCTCCTTGTGCCTTTTAGGATGGCGATAAGTAGTAATGACGAGTTTGGAACCTGTCTCAAGTTCCACTATATGCTGAAATCCTCTATCAGGTGGCAATCCTAGAGGTATGTCATTAAACACTATGCTATGTTTATCCAAAATAGACTGAATGTCAACATGATATGATTTCTTACTTACTAAAAAAGTTGTGGTTGTCACCAAACAGTGGGTTGCCCATGCTATTTGTCCTCTGCGAAAAGATCTCTCCATCCTTTTTGTCGAAACTACTCTTGGGGCTCCATTTGGAATGCCTCGGAGCACTACCTCCCCTTTTGATTTGAACATCAACTCCATGGTTTGATGGTTCTGTACAAACTCCCAAAGGGAATGTAACCATTGTACTCCTAAGACCATGTTAGTCTCTCTTAGACCCACAACATATAATCTTCACACACCTTGCGACTACCTAGGGTGATGCTTAGTTGTTGGATCTTCTTTGTGCAAGGAACGGTGAAGCCATCTGCTACTATGACATTGAATCCCTCAAAGTCTTATAGTCCCAATCCTCTTCTAGCTACTAGATCTTCATCTATAAAATTGTGGGTTTCCCCACTATCAATTAGCACTGTGATTTTCTGCCCATGCAAAACTCCATGAACTCTGAAAGGGTGATACTTGGGAGCACCAAAAAGTGTGGCAAGGGTGCTTCTTGAAGTTTCTTCCCCTTCTTTCTTTCTGAGTTTTGATTTTTCTTCTTCAATCCATGCTTCAAGTTCCTATGATCCTGATTCCTCATCAGATATCACCTCTATATAATGCAATTGGCCTCAACCAAGACATTTATGACCAGGCTCCCATGGCTCCTTGCAAGAAAAGCACAATTTCTTTCTCCTGATATTATTTGTCGCTTTTTTCCTTGTTCTTGGTGGCATATCCTTTGGATGAGATACTCCCTTCTGGAACACTTTCTTCTGTTGACCTAAAGGTGATGCCTTTGAGTAGAATTTGTTTTTGGGTATTGAGGTCTCTAGTGTCAAGGATCTCTTAATGGCTTCCCACAAAGATGGTGGATTGAAAGTTTTCCCCCAACCATTGGGGGTTTAGATAAACCTTCAATGAAAAGAACAATAAGCCTCCTTTTGGAGACATCAAGAACCATTACTAATAATCTCTAGAACTTCACCACATAACTGTCCACAATGTTATACTGCCTCAACTAAGCCAACTCCCTGAAATGGATCTCGGGGTCCTTCCTATCAAACCTATCTATTAGTCTCTGGCTGAATTCATCATATGTGCTAATGAGATTGTGCCCTTGGGTGACCAATCCATGGTACCACTACTCGTGTACTATACCTTCTAAATGAAGGGTAGCAAATTTGATGGTCTCTTCTTCAAACATACGGTTTAGTGAAAATATGTATCTAGTTTCTAAACCCAAGCACAAGATGTACATTTATTTGAACCATCAAAAGTAGGAATGGTTAGCTTACCCAACTTGTGTTGCAAATCTCTATGAGGCTGATTTGCATTTTGCCTTCACACATTCTTTTGTCCACTCTTCGTTTTCAAGTTATAGAAGTTGGTGAGAGACATTTCTGTATGAAATTCAGGTCCAAGAGCTCTGTATTCATCAAAATAAGCTACAAAGTTATCTCTGGTCCGATTTTGCTCTTCTTCTCTTTATAGGAACTTAGGTTGTAAGGGTCTAGATGTGGAACCAATCATGGTTATGTTGTTTGCAAAGGCACTCCCTTCACTTGTAAGAGTTTGAGCTAGCCTTGGAATACTCGGATTCTACATTGTGTATAGTAGTTGTGCCATGAGGTTCATCCTTTGCTGCTGACCTTGGCTCATATTGACAATAGCATTATACTGGATCTGTGCCTTCTCTTAATCTATTGGAACCCTCTTACCTCTTTCCCCCATTTCTACTTCTATTTCCTCCCCCTAATTTTGCAACTCCCTTCATTCTCTCTGATAGAATCTAATATCTCTCTCGCTGAGCTGCATTAAAAATGATAGCTTTAACCCTACAAGTTGGCAAGATCAAAGCTCTAATACCATTGTAAGGTCCCATTTTCAATATTTTAATAAACTCCGTAATTTTTTGTGTTTCCTTTGTATGCAATACTAGGGCAATAATCCAATACAGAACATCAACATGTAAATACCATATTAATTATTAAAACTCCTTGCACATCAACAGTTATTACTGTTGCAATAAGCTAATTATTTACAAAATGCTAATGTAAACAGCTACAGCAGAAAACCCTTACACAAACATTAATCAACTACCTCAAATAAATGATTAAACTCACAGCAAGCCACGTCTAGGACTGAACAGAGGATCCGTTGACGAAGAAGGTTATATGGAGGTTGTACAACCACGACAGGCCTCTAGAACAACCCTTGATTGTTGAGAATGGGTGCAACAGGATTTCAACTGGTACGACAACCTCCAAAAAGGTATTGTAACAGATGCAAGTATGTAAGACAAGCTTCAAACAATATGGCGGCAAATACAAGATCCCAACAGTATTAATAATTGTTGCGCAACAACAAATAAATCACAAAACAGCAACGATCATTGCGTGAATGCTTACACTTCCCTATGTCGATCTTCTGGAATGTTTCTTCTACTAAACTAAAAACTGGAATTAACTACAAATTATCAGCACAAACATGATTCCTAGATTAAATCACCTCAAAGGTCAAGAGGGTTTTCGTCCTCCAATCCTGACTAGAAACCAAGAGGGTTTTTGTCCTCTTAATTTCCGCACTCCAAGGGTTTTCGTCCTCTTAATTTCCGCACTCCAGGGGTTTTCGTCCTCAAGTGCAATAGATGAATACGGATGCTCAAGCTATGAGAAAAGGAGTTTTGATTTCATAAACAATCGATGATCTCCTTTGAGTGATTGCCTCTCCTTTATAGACTCCATTTTGGCGCCCCTTTATTTTGAATTCCATTTTCCCTCCGAAAGTTTCCCACCAAAAGTGCTCAATTAAAAACATTTAATAAAATATTAAAAAAGACCTTATTATGTCTCATTTAGATGGTCCACTTTATCTAACTAATAATAATATTTAAGTTATGCTTTTACAATGTTTTAAAATAATATTACTAGGACTAACTTAAAACATTATTATTAAAACTTTTCCCTAACTTTATCCCTTAGTCTACGGGAAATAAAGTAATAGGCTATGAGTCTCCCAATTAATTCATTTCTAAAAATGGGACATGACATTTTGGAGAAAGAAGAAATGGGCTACACCGCAATTAGGACCATTCCTCAAATTGCTAGCAAGATAACCAAAACAAATTGTGGTCCGTCTAGCAAGAGGAGAGGTAGAAAATTAGAAGCTGAAAAACTAAGAATGGAAGGTTGGGATTCTATGGACGAGGGCACGCAATGGACTATGGACACTCTTCTAACAAGGAGCAAGCGAAAGCAAAACATAAGATGCCCTTGAGAAAGACGAATGCTAGGTGAAGTCTCATAGATCTCCAATCTCTACTAGGATGCTCTATTGTGATGGATCTCTTAACACTTTTTTAGCTTCCTCTTTTTTGAGGTTTCAGTCTCAGGTATTTTGTTTCACAATTGCATGAAAACCAAAAGAGTCTCCCCACCCTCATCTCCACACTCAAACAATTCATCATCACAATGGGTCCACCGAATGCAACCACCAAATTGTCAACCCCTCTCCACTTCAATCAGCTCAACCTAAGGTTGCCTACCCTCCAAACTAATCCTCCTTTGTCAACATTTTAGCACCAAACTATGCCCATAACCCTACCCATGTGTTAGACTCTCCTATTTAGACACCACCTTCACCTCCCCAATATTATTCTCCATCACCATCCAATACCACCATAAGCGTTAGTCTTGCACCTTCTCCTAATCTATCTTCCTCTAATAAGGTATCCACCCACTCACTTATTCTACTATACTCGCCTGTTACTAATCCCTCCCTTGCTCTTCAACCTTTTCATTTCCTTGTAAGAACTACCACCTCCTACTCTAGTCTCCTCTCTTCCTCAGCATTTCCTAGCACTATTTTGTAATGTCCCCATTTTCTGAGTGATCACCAATGGAGTTGATTAGCTTATCATATTCCTGTAGGCTAAGCTGGAGGGCTCAGGGAATAACCTAATTAACTAGATATCATATTTAGTCAATTTTATTAGGGCAAATTGATGATGAGAGATGGCTTTGTATATTTTTGTGAGCTCATTGGTGAAGTCAAAATAAATAAAATAATTTGCCCTAGAGATGAGCGACCAAGGAGAGAGAAAAAAAAAAAGAATGAAAGGAACAAGAAAAAGATGGAAATGCCTTTAGAGATTTTGAGGAAAAATAAGAATATTAAGATAATTTCCCTTTGAGGTGGACGACCTAATTGAAGGTCAAAAACATGAAATATGGGTTGCCTAAGTGGTTCGCTCCTCTTGGAGGATGGAAAGAAAAATAAGAAAAATAAAATACCTTGTCTAGGTCGACCAAGGAGGAAGAAGGAAAAGCAAGATAAAATATTTAATTTGTATATTGGGCGCCTAGCATGACTTGAGGAGGTTAGTCAGCTTTGGGAGGGAAAAGGTAGCTATAAAAGAAAGTAAATTGCAAGTCATTTCATCATCATTCACATCATATTTTCTATTGAGTTTATACTCTTGACTGCAACTTAGGTTGGGCATTCATTCCAAGGATGAAAACCCTTGCGAATGTGGTGAGTTGGACGAAACCCTAGCTCATCATTGTGGATGACTCATCACAGAGTTCTACTTGTGCTTCATTGGCGACATTTGGAGGAGTTGAGCATCACTGCCAATTCAGATTTGAAGATCAGTTTTGGAGCAGCACTTTGGTGGCATTTTGTGAGCACATTGCATTAGGGTTTTACCCTAACTTGAGCGTCACTTTTGGAGCAGACTTGTGCGCCCATCTTGGAGGGCGGTTTTGGCTTGTTTTGGAGCAGCAAACCCTAGGCGCACTTCATGGAGGATTTGCCCAGCTAGGGTTGATCATTTGACATCTATTTTGCTTGTATTTGGTATGTACAGAAATACTTTCTAGGTCTTATTTGTAGTGCAGAAATCTGGGCATTGTTTGACATGTTTTTGCCCTAGAATTTATTGTAAAAATCAGATCAGAATATTTAGATTTGTAGCAGCTGAGGTTTCATACAGAAAATCAGATTTGGTTGTTACATTTGGATGCCCTATGTTGTGTTTTTCATGGTGAATTACATGTTTGTTATGAATATCAATTGGTAGCATCATTTGCCATGTTTATTTGTCATGTTTGGGCACATATAAGTTCGCTGTGATTAAATGTTTGAAATTAGAAAATAAAATCAGAATTCAGAATTAAGGTTTCAGCAGAAAATAAAAATCAGAATTTTAGGGCCAATCCCATTGGGGATATTACAATGGTATTAGAGCTTTGATCTTGCCAGCCTGGAGGGTGTATATATGTGTTTTGCATATATGGTTGATTTATGAATCATGGAAGATAGAGAAACAACAAATTTGTTGCTTGAATCTCTTAGAGAAAGTCAAATTAAGATGATAAGAGCTCTCCAAAAGTTCTTACCAAAGAGAGAAGAGAGGTAATGTAAAAAGAGGCCACAAAAATCATTGATGAATACTAGGGTTTATTAGACGATTTCAAGAATACAACTCCTTTTGATGTATTTTTTTGAGAATACATGAAGATGGGAATTCAGGAAAGAGAGATCTATATAACTACATCAGAAATTTGAGAAGAGAAGAAGAAAAATCAAAAGTTATCATTGAGAAAAAAGAAAAGATAGAGAAGAAAGAAGAATTGCTTCCTTGTGATTTGCAGTTTACAAATGATCATAAGAAGAGCAAAAATCGGTTGAGGAGAGAACAGCGTTGCTTCACATGCCTAGAAGTTTGAACACCTAGCCATACATGTGGAAGCCCTAAAGAAAATGAAGTCGTGCTCACAAGAATACTTCAACAAGATGATGATATGGACAAAGAAGAATCACTTCTTGCATCCACAAGTGAGGAGTAAATGTGTCTTCATGATGACCACAAGGTTGAAGGACATGTTCTCATGGAGTTTGCCCAACCAGTAGTGATTGACCAGCCGTATGAAGGTATGAATTCTACTAATGATCCATTACTTGAGCATAGCATTGCCTCACCATCTCTACATCATAGTGACTTTGAAGGTGATGATGTTCATACATACGAAGGCAATTCAGAAAACTTGTTATGTAGTGGACAAAGTGACTTCGATAAAATTGATTTAGCATTGCAAGAATTGACGGATCACTTTATGATTAAGGAAGTAATAACTGTGCACACACTTTCTAGACCAGCAATTGAAGAAGAGCATATTGAAGATGATTCTACTTACTATTATGATTCTTTGAATGAGCATGATGTTGACCTAGCTTCAAAACATGGATTATGTGGAGAAGACATCATGGAGGTAGCTGATTTTGAGAGATATGATTGTCAAGACCAATCAGAAAATTTATATGAAGATGATAGGTCCCATGAGTCACATCATTTGGGAAATCAATTGAAGGTCACTGAATATATGATTGTTGCAGCCCTAACACATTTTGATAATACTCACAAGATGATTGCAAATTATTGTTGGAAGGCTCAAAGGAGACACAAAGATGTTGAAGGAGAACTATCTCTTGCAGATTTGCAGGTACTCAAAGAAGCTTTGGTAACAATGAAATCAAATTACTTACATCTACTTTCAGCTAGAGATCATCTCTTCAAGCTTGATGAAATATATTCTGATGCATTGAGGGGAAAAGAAGATGAAGTTGATTTGCTTACCTTTGAGCTTAAGGTTACTAAGGATTCCTTGAAGAGTACTCAAATGGCCATTCAAGAATCGGAAAATCGGGTTGATGAACTTTGTTTAGAGTTGAGTTTGACACATTTTTCATCATCCGAATCAAAAATTCAGTCATCTATGGCAGCCACATCCAAAGAACAACAATCCAACACAAGGATTATGAAGAATAGACAAATGGGTGAAGAATTTGATGAACTCCATAAGGGTGAGATATTGCATGAAGATTCGAGCACTCAACATACCAAAATGATTCAATCTGTTGACAAGGATCGAGTAGTACATAAAGAATGTGAAGTCTTGAGATTAGAGGAGAAATGTCCACATGAAGATATAACTTGCAGCCATGGGATAGAAGTTATGACAAGTAATACACTTGGTTTTCAACTTGACACACTTATTGGACCAGCACTTGATGATAAGCATCCAACCATGGAGGGAGAGGTGCTTAAGATCCATGAAGAAACCACAAAACGTATGAGGCAAGTTCTGATTTTCTGATTAGAAACAGTAGTCCTTTACCTTCACATAATCATGAGGTGGTAGCTATGTCACATGGGGATGATAGTGGTAAGAACCCTTACCTTGTTGATACTCAAGATTTAATGGTCAAGCATGAGGTAACGGTTGTGGATCCAAGCCACAAATGATCTAATTTTGTGCATCATAGCATAGAAGATGTAAAGAGGACTCAAAGTATGTGTGATGAGTGGCTAAAGAGAGCTAGGGAAGCCAAGTTGTTGGCTGCCCAAGCAAAACAGCACCTATGAAAGATCCCTGATGGATCCCTTTGCTGAAATGAAGTGCTGTTTTTTTTTTATTTAATTTGTTTTATGATTTTTATTATTTTTTTGTTTTCTTTCAGACTAGAGAGGAGATGCAGAAGGGGTTTCAGTTTTCTTGAGATGTGTATTTGCCAAGATGGCAAATAGAAATACATACAGCTGCAATCTCAAATAAAATGGACTAAAAATAAATAGTAATTGATAGAAAGATAACACATGAGAAATTGAGGCACATACCCATCAGATCTGTATTTTAATATTCAATGGAAGCCTGGTTTGCAACCCTACTTGCATACAAAGGCAATATTGGCCTAGAAGAGGCTATACATGCAACTGAGAATGAAGGATCTGAAGAATAAAGCTGATTTAGCACTGCTGCAAGCTTTGATCTGCAATAACATGCCCTGGAATCTGTCCAATGATGCACAAATGAAGACCCAGAGTAGGCCTTCCACAAACAAGAACTGGGTTGTCGTCCAATTCACCAAAATCCTTGAGAGTTTTCGTTCCCAAGAGTCTGAATGCTGCTGCCCCCTTCCACAGAGTTCAGAGCTGCCATGAAGCTTCAAAAGATATGCAAAAGATGCATCCAAAAAGCACTTCAAAGTCACTTTATGCATTTCTCAAAGTGGGCGTCCACTTTAGGGTTCCAAAAGGGATCAAAAATAAGAATCTTTAAAAGATTCTTTTATTAATGAAGTCTTCACAAGTTGGGCGCCCAAGTTGAGGGCCCAACTTCATTATTAAAAGACCACTTTTTAAACACAACGTTGTGTCAACTAGGTGGGGGTCTTTTTAATAACTTATTAATATAAAGTGACATGTTATTCACTTTATTTTATTTATTTTTATTAAATATTAAAGCCACACTTTAATATTCAATAATTATTCCAATTCCATCACCTGGCCATCCTGAACTGAGAACTGCTGTAGCCCACGCCACTGGTGATGTCGCCACGTGTCATGCCAACTGACAGTGCCTCCCTAAAATGTAGGGATACCTCCTAAAAAATAGGAATTTGACCAAAACTCCGAAAATGCCCCTGGAGGTCCCCTGATGCCTCCTGGTCAACTCTCGGTCAAACCCTAAAAAATAGGAACCCTTCCTAAAAAATAGGAAACTGTCACAAACTGACTGGAAAGGCCTGTAAAGCTCTGTGCCAAGCTACACTGCCTCTAGATAGGTCCCCTAACCACTCTGCTGACCTACGGGAACCCGGATAATAGGTCAACTCTCATGTCTCTGCTAGACAGCGCTAAAGAGGGGACATGACAACCTATAGAAGATCACGGAACAATTCAGTCAGATGGACCATGAGAGGCAGCAGAGAGAGACTTCTTCATCAATCCTTAATTCTTCCAAGGGAAGAAGCTATGGAGGTTGAGCATTTGCTGGATGAACCTCTTATGATGGTAGAACATGAAGAGCAATCAGATTTACACGGACTTGTTGATAGGTATGATTCTAAGGACAAATCAGAAATTTGATTTTGTGCAAATGATCTTAACCATAGGGTTCATAAGTCACCTCTTTTGGAGAACCAATTAAAGGTTCAAGTCATAGCTAAGGAAGAGGTAGTTGTGCATACACTTTGTGGACCAGCAAATAATGATAGGTATGCATGTGTAGAAGATAACATTCTTGATTCAGATTTGGAAAAGAACTCGATCATTCATGGAGAGCTCAAGGAGCCTACTTGTGTTTTGACACTACACCATTGTGATGATGATTCATGATTGGGCATAAGGCTGACCTAATTTCAAAACTTGAGATATGCGAAGAAGATACCATGCAGGTATCGAATTTTGAGAGATATATGATTGTGGACGTTGGCTTTCCATAGTGTTGTTCTGATTTATATCAGCAGCCTAGAGTGGATTGGTATGTTTGTTTATGCACATGTGATGGACATTTTTCACATACATATGAGACCATGCAGATTTAGATGGATAGTTCGTGATGATAACATGATGAGAGACATTGATCTCTTCATTTTCAGTTGGTGCGATGATGTAATAATTTGGGATCCAGGTATTGGTGTAATTGGTACACTACTTCACAGGGATCTTGGTGAGTTGCTTCACCACTTTTGGTCGAGTGATGTTTGTATCAGAGTGGAGCAGCGGAAGGTTTGGTGCGGGTGGTTGTGCTTCAAAGATCATGAGTATGATATCACCTATCTCATGTTGATAGGCATGACACTCTTCAGGGCTTTGGATATGTATGATGCTTTGTCTTTGATAGACTTAGCAATTGTGGACAGAGAGGCCTTCGGTGGAAGAGAGTTGATGACACTTGTGGTTAACGATTGGGTGTTCTTGTTCCCTCAGCTACACAAATAGATTGCATGGAGGAGGAGCGGGATGTCAAAATTTGGAGGATGGAGCCAATTTGGGTTTGAGTGTGTATGGCTAGTTTTGTCTCATTGCTGGCCACCGGAACTCATGTTGCATATCATTCTTTATATTCACTATGAGAGATGTAGCCACAGGTTGAGGAGTAGGGTGATCACGGAGTACTTGATTGGACAAAGAGACTTGCCTTTTGAGGATGTTTTGCAGTATCCAGGCTTGCAATTGCTTGTGGGCAAGCAATTCCAAGAAGGGAGGACTGTAATGTCCCCATTTTCCAAGTGATCACCAATGGAGTTGGTTAGCCTATCCTATTTCCGTAGGCTAAGCTAGAGGGCTCAAGGAATAACCTAATTAACTAGATATCATATTTTGTCAATTTTATTAGGGCAAATTGATGATGAGAAATGGCTTTGTATATTTTTGTGAGCTCATTGGTGAAGTCAAAATAAATAAAATAATTTGCCCTAGAGATGAGCGACCAAGGAGAGAAAAAAAAAATTTAGAAGAATGAAAGAAAGAAGAAAAAGATGGAAATGCCTTTGGAGATTTTGAGGAAAAATAAGAATAAATTAAGATAATTTCCCTTTGAGGTGGACGACCAAATTGAAGGTCAAAAACATGAAATATGGGTTGCCTAAGTGGTTCGCTCCTCTTGGAGGATGGAGAGAAAAATATGAAAAATAAAATACCTTGTCTAGGTCGGCCAAGGAGGAAGAAGGAAAAGCAAGATAAATATTTAATTTGTATTTAGGGCACCTAGCATGACTTCAGGAGGTCGGCTAGCTTTGGAAGGGAAAAGATGGCTATAAAAGAAAGTAAATTACAAGTCATTTCATCATCATTCACATCATATTTTCTATTGAGTTTATACTCTTGGCTACAACTTAGGTTGGGCTTCCATTCCAAGGACGAAACCCTAGCTCATCATTGTGGAGGACTCATCACGGAGTTCTACTTGTGCTTCATTGCCGACATTTGAAGAGTTGAGCATCATTGCCAATTCAGATTTGCAGATCAGTTTTGAAGCAGCACTTTGGTGGCATTTTGTAAGCACATTGCATTAGGGTTTTACCCTAAATTGTGCGCCCATCTTGGAGGGTGATTTTGGCTTGTTTTGGAGCAGCAAACCCTAGGCGCACTTCATGGAGGATTCACCCAGCTAGGGTTGATCATTTGACATCTATTTTGCTTGTATTTGGTATGTAAATCATACTTTCTAGGTCTTATTTGTAGTGCACAAATCTGGGCATTGTTTGGCATGTTTTTGCCCTAGAATTTATTGTAAAAATCAGATCAGAATATTCAGATTTGTAGCTGCTGAGGTTTCATACAGAAAATCAGATTTGGTTGTTGCATTTGGATGCCCTATGTTGTGTTTTTCATGGTGAATTACCTGTTTGTTATGAATATCAATTGGTAGCATCATTTGCCATGTTTATTTGTCATGTTTGGGCACATATAAGTTCGCTGTGATTAAATGTTTGAAATCAGAAAATAAAATCAGAATTCAGAATTAGGGTTTCAGCAGAAAATAAAAATCATAATTTTAGGGCCAATCCCATTGGGGATATTACATATTTCCACTACATAGGCCTTCCTTCCATCTCTAGCTAGTGCCAATCTAACTTTCCCATCCTCACTTAAACCCTTCCCTTGCAACACTCCTTGTTACAACCTCCCCTCTGTAATGTCCCCTTTTTGAGCTTGGAGATATTACAAAGGTAATTGGTAAAAACTTAGTTGAATTAACAATGAGCAAAGCTCAGATAAATGATTTACAAAATGTACAAGAAAGGCAAGTTTCTAAAATAGAAAACTGCAAAAGATCGTAAACACGATCTTACAAAATAATTACAAGTAGTTACAACATTGACCATTAACTAAAAATAGCATGAAATAATATTCTAATACCCTCCCTTAATGGTCAATCTATCAACTACACCAAGAGACCCCCTAAATTTTACAAACTTATCTGGACTAAGGGACTTGGTGAGGATATCGGCTGTCTGATCCTCTGTTGGAACATACAGCAACTGAACTGATCTGTCTTCAACAAGCTTTCGGATGAAATGACAATGAGTTTCTACATCCTTGGTTCTTTCATGGAAGACTGGATTTTTGGCAAGTTTGAGAATTCCCTGATTATCACAGAACAAGGGAGTCGGACCTGCTTGAGATATTTGCATATCAGCAAGCATCCGGTGAAGCCAAACTGCCTCACAAGCTGCCTTAACTGCTCCCCGATACTCTGCTTCTGTCGAGGAGAGAGCCACTGCCTGCTGCTTCTTACTAGTCCATGTGACTGCACCGGATCCCAAACTAAACACATACCCAGATGTGGATTTCCTGTCATCAACTGAACCTGCCCAATCTGAGTTTGTGAAACCACTGAGTCTAGGATCGTGACTCCTTGAGTAAAGAAGTCCATAATCAGAAGTGCCCTTCACATAACACAACACACGCTTCGCTGCTACCCAATGATCAGCCTTGGAGGCTGTCATGAAGCGTGAAATGTAGCTCACTACAAAACTGAGGTCAGGTCTAGTGGCAGTGAGATAGATGAGGCTGCCCACTAGTTGCCTGAACAATGATTCATCCACCACAGGGGAGTCTGACTTGGCTGACAACTTAAGCCCTCTTTCCATGGGTGTGGAGGCAGGTTTGCAATCCTGCATACGGAACTTATCCAGAAGACTGCGAGCATAGTTGGACTAGGAAATGAAGATACTGCTCTCAGTCTACCAAACCTCAACAGCTAAACAATAGTGCAAGAGTCCCAAATCTATCATGTCAAATGTGCTGCACAAATCCTGTTTGATCTCAGCAATCAAATGTGCCGAGCTACTAGTGATGATCAGGTCATCCACATAGACAACAAGAATCAGAATATCACTACCAGTGCGTTTGACATACAAATTAGAGTCAAATGGACTCCTCTGAAAGCCATGATCTGTGAGGTACTTATCAATCTTGATGTACCAAGCTCAAGGAGCCTGTTTCAAGCCATAGAGTGCTTTGACCAATCTACACACCTTATGTTCTTGACCAGCAACCTTGAACCCTGGAGGCTGCGTCATATATAGACTTCTTCCTTCAACTCACCGTTGAGGAAGGCACTCTTAACGTCCATCTGATGGACTTTCCAACCAAACTGGGCTGCTAAGGCAAGGACAAGCCGAATTGTACTCATCTTGGTTGTAGGAGCAAAAGTCTCCTCGTAGTCAATGCTTTCCTTCTATGAGAACCCCCTAGCAACGAGACGAGCTTTGTACTTGTCAAGAATTCCGTCAGCTTTGGATTTCACTTTGTACACCCATTTGCAGCTAATGGGCTTCTTCCCTGGAGGAAGATCAGAAAGGACCCAAGTGTGATTTTTTTGAAGACTCTGGTATTCAGACTCCATAGCCTTTTCCCACTCAGGAATTCCTTTAGCCTCTGAATGTGTCTGAGGCTCATAGACACTGTGAATGTTGGCCATGAGAGCAAAATTAACTGTATGCTGTTGTTTACTCTTGTTTCGGGAGGATCTACCCTCAATGAGCTCATCAGCATGAAGATCTCCAATAGTCTTAGCCCACCATTTAGGCCGAAGAGTAGAAGTGCCAACATTGGATGTAATAGGAGGAGCCGGAACAGGTGCAACAAGTGGAAGATCAACATCATCCGGAGGAAATTCGGGTTGAGCATCATCAAAATCAAATCTGCATCATCATCCCTCCCATCAAGTGGACCTAACGAAAGAACACCCAAGTCAGAAGCCTTCAAAGGCTGCTCCTCAGAATGTTGCACAAACGAGGAAGAAAGAAAAGGTCCTCGTTCTTCATCAAAGACAACATCTTGGCTGAAGGTAAGACGATCAGTATCGATATCAATCAACCGGTAAGCCTTATGGTTGTCACTGTACCCTGTGAACATAAGCTTTTGACTCTTGGAATCCAACTTGGAGTGCTTGGCATCTGGAATCCATACATAAGCTAAAGAGCCAAATATTTTCAAATGACTGATCTGAGGTTTGCGACCAGTCCAAGCTTCTTCAGGAGTCTTCTCCTTAACAGCATAAGTCGGAGACCGATTAAGGAGATAGACGGCAGTGTAGACTGCTTCTGCCCAGTACTTCTTAGGAACACTCCTGTGTTCTAACATGGAACGGGCCATCTCAGTGATTGTGCGGTTGGGCTGCTCTACAACACTGTTTTGGTGAGGAGTATAGGGTGTGGTTAACTGGCGTTTGATGCCGTGTCTATCACAGAAATTGGAGAAGTCAGTAGAACAAAATTCCCCCCCATTATCTGACCTAAAAGTGACTATGGAATAGCCAGACTCTTTCTCTACTAAGGCCTTAAACTTCTGAAATACAGTAAACACATCGGATTTCTGTCTGAGAAAGTACACCCACATTTTACGACTGAAATCATCAACAAAAAGCAAGAAATACCTGCATCCAGTAACAAAAGGTGTATTCATTGGCCCACATACATCAGCGTGGACCAACTGTAGTACCTTGGAGGCTCGCCATGAGTCACCAGTCGGAAACGGTGTCCGATGCTGCTTCCCAGCCTAACAAGCTCCACAAACACCATGATGCTGGGTTTGGATCTCAGGTAAACCGGCCACAAGGCCCTCCCAAGATAGCTGAGAAAGATAGTGCACATTTAAGTGCCCATAACGTTGATGCCAAAGACTAGTGATGGAAGAATTTCGGGCTGCCATGGCTAACTCTGGAGAATCACCTGTATCCACAAGTCTATATAGACCATGATCCTCAATACCAACAGCCACAGTGCTACGAGTCTCCCGATCAACAATGGAACATTTGTGAGTACGGAATACCACATCCAACTGAGGAGAGTGCCGCATGATCTGACTGACAGAGAGAAGATTAAGTTCCATGCCAGGAACATAGTAGACATTGAGGAATATTAGATTCCTCCCACTAGAATGAATCTGAACAGTGCCCTTACCGACAACTGTATATTCTTAACAGTGCCCTTACCGACAACTGTATATTCTTCTCCTCCACCAAAAATAATTGAGTCACTGAAGGGAGTAAAATCTGTAAACCAATCACGTCGATGAGTGAAGTGTCGCGAAGCACCTGAATCAATGTACCAGGCAGAGGACTTTACATGATCTACAAGTCTTTTAGCCATAAAAGCGTAAAAGGCAGATTCCTTCTGCTCAGTGTGCTCAGCAACATTTGCTTTCTGCTGAGACCGACCCTGCTTCTTCTATTCAGAAGCCAAACGCTGACGACAATCCTTTTTGATATGAACATATTTGTGACAGTAATTACACTGAATATTCTTTTTCTTGGTGCTGTCCTGAGGTTGACCTGAGCCTTTCTGCTGTGGAGGCTGACCTTTGCCTTTATTCTGAGCCTGAAACTTGGCTACAAAAGCCTGCTCTGAAGAGGATGAAGAAGCACTACTACCAAACTGTTATTTCCAACAATCCTGCTGCAAGAGGATAGTATAGAGTTCTGGAAACTTCAGATCAACATTAGCTGACGTAATGTTGAGAGTCTCCATGAAATGTTCATAGGACTTAGGTAGACTTTTCAAAGTGATCACGACCATGTCTTCTTCCTCCATTTTTCGACCAATAGCCTCTAGTTGATCTCGGATCTCCTAGATCTTGTTCAGGTGCGCTTGCAATGTTGTTTTCTCATCCATCATGATAGAAAACAACATATTTTTCAAAAAAAAATGCACGGCTCTTGTCTGAGGTTTCATGCAAACCCTTCAGATGGTCCCAAATCTCCTTTGTTGTTTTTCCAGTTGGAATTTGAGGTAGCTGATCATCTGTGACTAAAAGCTTAATGAGCATGACTGCTTCACGAGTTTATTCGTAAAACTTATCCTGGTCTTTTCCCGCCGTTGCTGGACGAGTAGTATTGCCTAGAATGATCTAATCAAAGCAACGATATTCAAAGATGGTCATCATTCGCTACTTCGAGGTATTATAGTTTTTGCCATTAAATCGCTGACTGCCTTCCAACATGATGTTGGTCAAACTTGCCATCTTGCATGCTTTTTAAGGCACAAAAAACGAGATACTGAGAAGATGCTAAATGCATGGAACTCGAAGCACAAATTCCAATGCACAAGATGCTGAGGCAGTTTATAGGCACAAAATTCAAGACAAATTCGTCGGCACAAATTTCAAGGCACAAATTTCGAGACACCCAGAAAAATCCGGCGGGTACCCAAAAATAGTCTCGAAAAACCCACCAAGAATCTGCAATCGAAAAAATTTTCGGACTTGAACCAGAGGGTCAAAACCCTAGCTGAAAATTTCAAAAGCCCTAGGCGGCCATGAAAGCACAGAAAAACCGAATGAAGAGACCAAGAGACATTGGTTTGATTATCTAAACACAGAATCGCGATTCCAAGCAGAAACCACGTATTGATGATCACAGAAGCAAGGGCACAAAAATCACAAATTTGGGAAAACGCAACCAGAAAACGGAAAAATAACTCGCGAACTTCGAACCACAAACTTTGGATAGCCTGCAGAATCAACTTGCGATCACAAAACCCCAGTCGCAAGGCAAGAACGAGGCTCTTCACAAGCAGATACCGACGCCGGCCAGAAAAAAAAATAAAACCCACGAACAAATCACGATGGCAAAGCACGGGAGTCTCAGACGAGTCGCAGGCCAAAAGAACCTTTCAACAGAGGTTGCGCGACTCTGTGCAAACAAAATAAATGACCACAAACAGGTCGCGTCTAGGTTCTGCAGTTTGCACGAACAGAAAGAACTCCTCACATGAACAGAAAGAAAAACGAACTTCGCTCTGATACCATATTACAAAGGTAATTGGTAAAAACTTAGTTGAATTAACAATGAGCAAAGCTCAGATAAATGATTTACAAAATGTACAAGAAAAGAAGGTTTCTAAAATAGAAAACTGTAGAAGATCGTAAACACGATCTTACAAAATAATTACAAGCAGTTACATCATTGACCATTAATTAAAAATAGCATGAAATAATATTCTAATAGGAGAATGGAAAGATGATTTTTAGTGGCTCAACTATTTTTTATTGATGAAACGAAGTTGGCAAATGACTTTTGGTATTTTTGTGGTAATTGTGGAAAAGTCAAAAATATTTAAATAATTAGGCAAGGAGAAAAGCGACTCAATTGGAGAACAGAAAAATGGGAAAAATGGAAAATAAGGTAAAAAGCAAATATATAATATTTTATTAATTAAAATATTATATTATTTTCCCATAAGTGGCCGCTCAAGTTGAAAAAGAAAAAATAATAAAATAATATTATTTTATTATTATTTTTTCTCTCCAAGTTGGCCGCCCAATGTGAGAAAATTAAAAATAAAACAAAATAAAAATATTTTATTATGGCGATAGACTCCAAAAGACATAAAAATATATTTTATTTGGGTGCCCAAGTGTGGAAAAATAAAAGGTCATTAGAGGTCATTTTCATCATTCATGTATTTGGTATTTTGCATATTGGAGAGTTTCTCTTGGTTGCAACTTCATTTTAACGTGTTCTAAGAACAAAAACCCTTAGATCTTGGTGGTTTGGATGAAAACCCATCCTACATTGAAAGATGAATTCACCTAGGATCCATTATTGAGCATATTTGCAAGTTTTTTGGATGGTTTGGAGCTTCAAACAGCTAGGGTTTGAAAGGAGAATTTGTAATCAGCTAGGGTTTGAAGTTTGTGTGCAGATTGAAGGCATAATAATTCATATTTGAAGGATAATAAGGCATAATTTCATCATGTACATCCACGGTTAGCTTTTGGCATTGTTTTGTTATCATTTGGTGGCTTCTTTGGTGAAGGAATTCACTTCCTTGTGTTCAGAATTTTATATCAGACTGCTGCAATTTCATATCAGACCAAGAAAGTGAGGGTTTGAAGGTGATATTGATCATATTTTTGACATATAAACCCTAGCGATCTTACCCAAGGAGGAGAGCTAGCCTTTGGAGGCTCAATTGCCACATTCTAGGGCATCATTTCTCATAATTTTGTGATCAGATTTGTAATCAGACTTCTACAGGTCTGAAATCAGAATTTGGACAGCTTGTTTCAGTCATCTTTGCCATTGGATCTCATTATTGTTGGCTCCCATAGTTGGAGGATGACATCATTACATGATAGAGGTTGAATTGTTGGTCATTGGTACATATTTTTATGCATTCACAAGTTTGATTTTATAATCAAATCGGACTGTTTGTAATCAGCCTTCATTTCATGAATGTAATTGGCAAGGATCATCATTCGGGTATGTCAAATTGAGACACCTATTTGATATCTTTAATTTGAAATAGTTTTGCTAGCTAATCCATATTAAGTTAATATATCTTAGATAATGGTCAATCTTAGTTGTAGATTGCTTTTGCTTTTTAGTCTTCAATTTAGTTCTTATCTCTTCGCTTTCTGCTTTCTTAGTTGTTGCCTTTTACAGGCTGTCTATCTATTTTTAGACTCTGTATTTCCTTTATATTGAGCTTTCGCTCACTCATGTAAATATCACATTACATAATACATTATTCAATTTTCTAAATCATGTAACTTTGTAACATGGTATCAGAGTGGGAAAAGTTTTCCTGGGCTCTTCGTATTCCGTAAGGATCTGGAGCTTGCATCTGTTTCCTGAACGTCGTGCTTTTACCCGGAGGTCGCTAGGGTTTCATGACTTTTTGCGATTCTGGGTTTCAGTGTGTTCGTTTTCGTTTTTATCTTCATCGAGTTTCTGGGCGGAATTTTAATCCCGTTGATTTTTTTTTTTAAAACGCGGGTCTGTTTTGCTTCTAATCGAAGTCATGGTTTTTGGAAACTGGAAACAGGCGGTTTTCCCATCGGTGCTTCCTATGTGCTAAGAGTTCATTATCGGTGGGTTTGTGGGTATCGCCTAAACTCGCATTTTGCAAAATTGCGATTTCTGCTGGAGGGTTTTTCTCTTGGTCACGAGCTCCTGCACTGGCGTTTTTCTCAGATCTATAGGCGTCGTTTTTTTTCTCATGATTTGTGATCGCGTTCTTTTCTTCTGCTCTCAGTCGCGAGTTCCCTCTTCACGTTTTTGAGGGTCACGTCTCTTCGTTTGAGCGTGGTTTTTACTGCCTTTTTGGATGTAGTTTCGTTTGAAGGTTTAAGATATCTGCTCACATTTTCTTTTTGGGCGTCAACAGTTCTGGAGGTATATTTTGGCGACGGATTCCTCGGTTCTAGATCGCGAATTTTTATTTGGCGCTAGTGTCACCTGTGGTGGATTTCTCTTTGCGCTTGAAGGGTGCTTCAAAACGCGTTCTGGTGGTCACGTTTTCCTGATTGTGCATTTATTTCGGCATTTGAAATCTCTGTAATCGATGTTGTTTGGAGGTCACATGTTATCTATTTTCTATATACCCTAGTCGCGGATCTCCACTTCTGGGTTCAGTGGCGCTGTTTAAACCTTATCTAGATTCCTGTTTGCTATCCGCGGATTCTTTGGAGTTTCCAAACATTCGGCGGTTTTGATTCTTTCTACAGTGTTGTGTCTTCCTTTTAGTCGGATCGTGTCTTCTGTGGCGTTTTCTAGAGGATTTTAGTGGTTTATTTGAAGGTGTTAAAGATTTCTTTCAAATCGTGAGTTGTGCCTTGAGACTGGCATTTTGTATCTGCTCATTTAGAGTTGCGATTCTGCAGAAAACACATCAAAGCGACAGAGTATTGCTCAAGCTTGAGTCGCAACTTCCAGGCAACCATTTTGTCTACTTCAGCGGTCATTTTCTTTCCTGGAGCGGTGATTTTCCATTTGAAGACTCTGTGATAGGCGGTTCTATTTCTGAATAACCATTTCATGTGTAAAGATCTTTGGCATCACTGTCTGTGGTTGTTTGTGCGGCATCTGTATATGCTTGAACTACGGACCTTCTTTTTGCAATGGCTTTTTGTTTCTAATCTGGTTGCTTGAGTAGGATTCTGGTGTTCCTGTTCTTCATCAGTGTTCATCTGCTTTGATCGATGTGTTTGATCCTTTTGTGTGGCGGTTTTAAAAAAAATCTGTGTCGTGGTTTTGAGTTTTTTTATGGCACCTGTTTGGACGCCAGCAGCTTTGGCAGGAACCTGTTGTGTGGGTCCTCTCTATTCCTAAACGCCCAGCAATCATGAAGAAATATTTTCCTCAAACTTCGCGTTCGGATGTTCTGAGCTCTTGCATTCCGTACCCTTGAGATCTGTGTTTTGAAATCCGTGTTCGGATTTATCTCGAGATCTGTGCCTCTATATTTGTGTTTCAAATTTATTCCGTGCTTTCAGAATCTATATCTCGTAACCCGTGCAAGGGTTTTGATCTCTGCCTCTGCCGTCTATCTGCTTCAGTATTCGTGCCATCAGTTTGTAATCCGTCTTTTCGTGTCTTGAAAAACGTGAAACATGGTATCCTGGTTCAAAAGCAGTCAGAAGTTCAAACGGCAACAAACCTTTTTGATCGTCGGTGTTTTTCAACAGGATCTCCTCAGAGTTGAGTTCCTGTTCTGTAGCCTTGTGAATGGGATTCTGTTTTCTACTTTCGGCGGCTTTCTTGTTTGCCTTGTCGCTGTTTCTGGAGTGCTTTCTGCCTTTTCACCGTGGTTCACAGCTTTGAGGGCTTTCTTGGTTTGCGCTTACAACGCTTAGCCCCTTCTTGTCTCCAGCTGGATCTACGTTCCTCATTTGTGTTCTGCTTCTTCGGATTCCTCCGGATTTATGTTTCGACACCCGTGCTCGGGTTCTGTTCTCTGGTTATGCCTCCATCTGTCTCGGATGGCAGTCTGTTTTGGGGGGCATCAGTTTTAGTTAGTGAATTGACCATTAAGGGGGGGTATTAAGTTAATATATCTTAGATAATGGTCAATCTTAGTTGTAGATTGCTTTTGCTTTTTAGTCTTCGGTTTAGTTCTTATCTCTTCGCTTTCTGCTTTCTTAGTTGTTGCCTTTTACAGGTTGTCTGTTTATTTTTAGACTTTGTATTTCCTTTATATTGAGCTTTCACTCACTCATGTAAATATCACATTACATAATACATTATTCAAATTTCTAAATCATGTAACTTTGTAACAATCCAATCATTTTCAATTATCTATTTTGTGTGATTTCTATGCTATTATGTTTCAATTTCATTACTACACATTGGAAAACCCTACATGCATTGAAACAACAAAAACACAAACCAAAAACACTCAAAAACAAAATCAGAAAATTCAGAACAGCAGGGCAAAAATCAGATCAGAATTGGTAAGGGGTTCTTACACTCTCACCCTCTTTTGTCAAATTTGTTTGTCTTGCAAATTGATCCTCGAATGGATCACCATGGTGAAACATTTTACGAACAAAACGCAACTAATTCCTTTCCTTTATAGACCAATTGTGCCACATTAGATTTCCTAGCAGCCAAGATGGGTGAAGTTATGATTGCAGATTTCCAACTACACGCTAAGTGGCTAGAAACATGGCTGCAAGAGGTCCAACCTAAAGTCCTCCAATCAAGCAACCCTTCAATAAGCCATGACAAACCTTGCCTAGCAAACTCTCCTATTTCCTCAACTTCAAGCTCACCTCCCACCACAAATACCAAGCCCTATAAGAACCTTCTCATGGCTGAAGCATGACCTATAATAGCTAACTTGGACAATTTTGTCTCTACTACCCACTATCTCACCTAACTATGGCAAAATTTTGTTGTCAGCCACAAACAACCACGAAAGATTGGGAAGACTAATTTCCATGTGATCATTACAATGATCAACAAAGGTCGTTGTAAAACTCACTTAGCTAGTCGTTGGGCCAAAAGCATGTGGACGTCAATGATTTCCTTGACAGCTACTAATTCATTGATAACAATGTTGGAAAAAGTCTGAAACCTATCAGAAAGGGCACATGGACTCTCATGCCATGTGAGAATACAAGAACTCCGCCTACTTACAAAATGTCTAAGGATTATATCTATACAAAAAAAACACTACAAACACGAACAAAAAGCCATAAATTTGTATTCAAAAGGAAAGAAAAATAACATTATAACACTACATCAATAAGCTCCTAACTAAGCTCTCTCATGGAGATTATCTAATAAAATGTCTCTTCACATTCCCGTGTGTGTTCTCTCATTTCATACAAATGGAGGAAGCCCTAATTTATAGAATTCTAAGCTAACCCTAAAAGTAATCCTATTGACCAAATTACATCACTCTTGATTTTGACTAGACTGATTACATGGTTAACTCTTATTGGCTGGCTTGCACAACAGCATATGTTTTATAATTTCCTAATTACTCAAAATTGGAAAATAACTAATAATTCAAATTTAGGATTACCCAACTATCTAAGAAAACTTAAGCAAAACGATGGGTACATTACCACACCAACAAAATGACATAGTGGACACCTTCCTGAAATGTTATGACACCATAGACCCCTTGACCAATCCAACCATCGAAGATCAGCCACCCTTTCTCAAACAACTCCACGCATATGTGAATGAACCAACACATTTCACAAGTGCATGTGTTCTCGTACACAACATCCCTATTGTCATCAACAAATGGGCTCCAAACCTTCCACTCTAGTTGGAATTTCTATTGATTATGGACCCACAAGCCCACCTGTTGATTGATGTTTCTATTCATCTTTCCAACTTTAGGCCCAAATAAATGTATATGTATTAACTATTACTTATACTTTTAGTGGGCCAAGACAAAGCATATGAGGCATGGGGTTGGATAAATGTTAGTGGAGCAGCCCCACATTTTGTGCTTGAGCAGCACATGTATAAAAGGCATAGAACCCTAAATTTTGTATATTGGTGTAATTAATGCAAGCCTCTTTTAATAAAGGTCAAACAATTAATGTTGTAGGTAGGACACACTTGATATAGAAGCCCACAACAAGGATTTTTGATGTGATATGTTAGCATTGCTATGTATGAGTAACACCGTTTCTTGTGGAGATCTAATTTAATGTATTGCAGTTGATTCTATTTTATATTGTCTTTTGCCTAACTATGCTTTTCTATGTGCGGTTGCCTAGCTATTGTGAATGCACCTTAGATTGGTGGCCATACTTACCATTGAAAGGATGTTCAATATCCTAAATAACAGCCAGCTTCATGTCAACATAACTGGTCACTAACAACCTGCCACAATTGAATGCCATCTGAATAAGCAAAATAAGGCCGGATGCAAGTTTGTGACTATAGAAGAGCAAAATCCCCTCAAACTTTGCAGCTAACTTTCTGAAATAAACGGAAGTTCCAATCCAAGGGATGAGGCTTGATGCACCCCCACACTAATTAGTTTTTTCAATTTCAAGGTCAATTCAAGGTAAAATAGTCTAAGTTGCAAAATCTAAAATCTTATGAGGGTATTATAATGTTAATACAAATATCAAAGTGCAAAAAGAGAACATGGAGCAATTAATATACATATGATAGCCAATACTGACAAAAAAAACAGAATCAGAATTTTATTCATAAGAAAAAAATTTATAATACGAACCTCTAAAAGATGAAATGATTCATCTTCCAATGGTTACAAAAAGATTGGTGTCACATTTAGGCTATTGATATTGAGTTGGTGATGTGACAGATTGTGCCACATTGAGTTGGCATCAGCACTATAATTTGTTGTTTGTGCTTAAGGTTAGCACTAAGAGGGCGTGAAGTGGGCAGATGTTGCCAAAATGTTGATAGGGATCCCAAAGCACTAATAGGACATGTGAATGTTGATGCCAAGTGGAACTTTTGTGACTATGAAAAAATTTCATGTTTTCATTATGCTCAAACCCTGCCCTAGATCAGCACAAGCACACCGCCCTTAAATCCTGCAACAGACCAAGGAAACAATAGATGCTCTTGTTGGGGTGGATGCATGTTGAACTGCTAGGATAAATATATCCTCCTATGTCAAGCAACCTGGATCAAGAAGCTTCTTGGGTTGCTTAGCCTTAAGGGTACAAAGAGTAAGAACATATCCAATGCAATCTTGAAGATTGCATATATCAATTTGTTTGTTCATATAATAGGGCCCTGAATATTACCGAAAAATTAGGATGTTAGTCCTAGGCTCATGGTTTAGATCTCTTCAAAGGAGTTATCAAAATAAATGAATATGGACTAATGATGAGGTTCAAGTGTAAGAGTGGTTAATCAAAATCCAAAAGGTGAAAACAATATGACCAATCAAAAGAGTGGAGGTAAGGGATACAAGACACCATCAATAGCTAGTGCCAAAGGCACCTTAGTCATAATATGGTCCACTGGCTCCACCGACTTAACCTGAGACAAGTTAGTATATATTAAACGTTGATTTATATGATGATTTAGTATTTCGATTGAAAACTATTGACTTTGGGAATCTAAAAGTGCCCTATTGTGCCCTTAACCCATTCATTGCATTGGGATATGTGTGGTCAACTTGTGGCTAGCATAACCTTTAATTAAGTCCTATGATCATTTCTATAGTTTTATATAGGTAGTAGGGTCCACCTGGGTGGTCTCCATGGCATATGTAAGGTATACATAGGAAGAAGTGGTTAGTATATTATCATCTATTGCAAATTTTGTTCTTATTGTAGAATTTTTTGAGGTTGCCCCTTTTAAGTGGCTTACCTTTGGAGGTTGCCCCAATGAAGTGGCTTATTACTATCAAAAATTTGTCTTACTTCCTATTATAATCTTGTCTTGTGCAAGTAATTTCATTACATGTGGTATTAGAGCATGATCATGGCACCCAAAAGGCAAGAAACAAGGCAATTTTTTCCAGTTTAAAAGGTCATGTTTTCAAGTGCATCTCTTTCTCAATTTTGAGAATTTGTTTTTAAAACCTAGAAGGGTTGATCAAGGACATGTTGAAGCAGCTCCAGTCCAAATTCAAGGCCATCCGTATCATTTTTTAAGAAGTTACTGTGAAATTAGGGTTTTCACCAAATTTACTTCCAAGGTTGCAAAACAGTGAATTTCTAGGAGATTTTTTCACCAAGGTGAGGCCTATACTCAAGTAAGTTACAGTAAAAATTTCAGCTTACTTTGATTTGTTTTGAGTAAGTTATTGTGAAAATTATTTTAGCAGCATTGTGGTGGGGGCTGAGAAAGAAGATATCGATGAAATACTCAAACAAATAGCTTCTCTCAAGAGTTTTGTGGAATCCCTAAGAGTAGATTCACATCATAAGGTTTGGGATGTTAATGTGACTCCTATGGGAAATGAGAAAGAAAAAAGAAGATAAATATGAAGAAGAAGAATAATATAGAAAGATAGATGTGGCATCAAAAGAATCATTAGAAGTGCCCAAACCGACAATATCATGCCATGCACCATCAATATTTGGAGAGATACAAAATGATCTACCACCCAAAAGAGACCAGGAGCATGGCATTCAACTAGTTCCACAAGGGCAACTGCCTAATATCATACCATATTGTTACCCCCATGTGCAAAAGAGTGAGATTGACAAATTGGTATAGGAGATGTTGGATGCAGGTATTATTCATCCCAAAAAAGTGCTTATTTTGCTACAGTATTTATGGTTCACAAGAAGGATGATACCAGGTGCAAGTGTCCAAGACAGAAAATGTTACCTAAGCTCAATGAAGAGGAAAGAATCATCTTCAATCTCGAATTAATTCTCTAGACACACACAAAGAAGTTGGGGACAAGGGCAATCATAGAGTACCTCATTAGGTGGAAGAATTTTCTTGTCGAAGATGTTATGTGATTTCATAAAAAAGCATCCACAATTGATCCACATTGAGGACAACACTTGTCTAAAGAGGGGGGGCATGCTACGCCCTTAACCCATTGATTGTATTGGGATATGTGTGGCTGACTTGTGGCTAGCATAGCCTTTAATTAAGTCATATGATCATTTCTATAGCTTTATATAGGTAGTGGGGTTGGCCTGGGTGGTCTCCATGGCATAGGTAGGGCATATATAAGAGGTAGTGGTTGGTATATTATCATCATATTGTGAATTATGTTCTTATTTAAGACTTTTGGAGGTTGTCCCCTCGAAGTAGTTTATTATTATCAAGCATTTGCATCTTATTTCCTATTATATTCTTCTCTTGTGTAAGTAATTTCATTGCATGCACCAATACTTGGGATAAAAAAACATCGTAACCTCAGCTATTATAAATGTTTTAATGCATGGGGGAACAAGTATCACCTTAGGAAATACTTTGGAAAACTCGATGTGGTTTAAAGGAGGTCAACGAGGAAATTCATGGAAATGGATTTTGATTGATATTTCGTAACCATGGGACTATAAAGGCCCTGCTTGCAATTGAAGATTTTACAATGCAACAAGTTATACATGATCAGATATATAGTTCACCACTTGCTTCAAACCACTTTTAATATGAGTAGTATTTTGCAACTACATACTGTCTTTGTTGCAAATAAGTCACCTGCTTTATCTGGTAGCCATTCATAATTATTTGAATGCATCTAGAAAAAAGTTACAGGATTTGGGATAGAAGTGGTCACAATTTCTTTTCTGAGAATGTGGTTTCTCCAATGGCAAACCGCTTGAATGCATATAGTTCTCAAGCATATATTGGACAACATCTACATCATTAAAGATTTCTCAATAATAGGCCATGAGTACTTATGCTACTATGTAAGGACAATTCCCATTACATACTCAGAGACATCTGACTGGTATGGAAGGCCAAGCACTGGCAAAGCATAGTCAACACTTGAGTTCAACGTGAGCTAGTCATTGATTCATTTTCCCTCACAACATTACTTTACTGTTGTTGTTGAGGGTGCTATTGCAATAGGCCATGAATACTTGTGCTATGTAAGGACAACTCCCTTAACATACTCAGAGACATCTGACTGGTATGGAAAGCCAAGTACTGGCAAAGCATAGTCAACACTTGAGTTCAACATGAGCTAGTCATTGATTCATTTGTCAACACTTGAGTTCAACATGAGCTAGTCATTGATTCATTTAAAAATCATTTTCCATCACAACATTAAATTACTGTTGTTGTTGAGAATGCTATTGCTCTCATATGCAATCTTTGAATGTCCAACACAAAACTCCAATGGAAGTTTGTTAGGCCTAAAAAGCTACAGATCTTAGTGAGGTTCTTAGATGGAAGCCATCTTCAATGACCAAGATTTTGGTGTGATCGGCATGGAAAGAGCACTAACCACTATTGGTTAATCAAAATAAACATAGTTCCACGGAGTTTCGAGGACGGGGACGGGGGGACGGCAGGGGACGCGTTTCAGGGACGGCGGGGCGGGGGGTCTAATTTTGGGGACGGCAGGGGACGGCGGCGGGCGCGGGGGGGGGGGGAAGCGGTGCGCTGAAATACATAAAGTACTTGAAAAATTAGTTATAAAAAGATGTATAACTGTAGAAGTCTATAAGATGTATAAATTAGTTATAAATTAGAGATGTATGCAAAATGTGGAAGCATAGACAAGGCACGTGAACTGTTTGACAGAATGCCTCAATGAAATGTGGTCTCATGGACTGCAATGATTGCAGGATATGCACAAAATGGATTTGTTGAAAAGGCTTTAGAAATTTTAAAGAAAATGCAATTGGCTGGTGTAAAGCCAAATTCCACAACCTTTGCCAGCCCAGCATCCTCCCTGCCTGTGTCAAAATGGGAGCTTTGGAATAGGGTATGAACATCCATCAAAACATAAAGGATAGAGGAATTTTGTCAGATGTTGTAGTTGTAACTGCCATGTTAGACATGTATGCAAAATGTGGAAGCATAGACAAGGCACGTGAACTGTTTGACAGAATGCCTCAAAGGAATGCAGCGGCAAAACTGGGGGACGGCAGGGGGACGTTTCCCTGAAGTCTCTCCGTCTCGGAAACGGGGAGACATGGGGGACAGCTGTATTTCAGGGGGGGACACGTCCCCATGGAACTATGAAAATAATTAATAAATGAAAAATGTTGAATTTTAACCAAGTCAAAAGGGAACTTAGCACTGTCGGTTTAAAACTTGCTGGACTTGGAGGCCTATTAGACTTGGTGATATCTTCTAGGTACTCTTCCCAAGTGCAGCTGTAGATGACAATTTCATCACCATAGTCAACCACGAAATTATGAGGAAATGAGAGGAAAACATCATCTATGAACTGCGTAAATACTGTTGACGAGTTGTTGACTAGGTTTGAAAGTCCCTGTGTGATCTTGAAGATTGTCTTCTAAACATCTTCAATCCAGATTCAATAATTAAGCCAGATAGTAAATTTTGAGGTTGACTTCGGTGAACAACTTTGTTGCATGAAAATTCTCAAAAGATCATCAATGCAAGGGACTGATTAGCTATTCTTCACTTGATTTTATCGAGAAGCAATACCAATACACATGAAGAGTGCCATACTTTTCGGAGCTATCATGATTGGATTGTAAAAGGGTGATCAACCTGTTAAATGTATCCTTTGTACACGAGCTCCTATGCTTGTAACTTGACTCCATTTACATTACTCTCTTAAATTGACTAGTGTTTATGTAGACCATTTTGACAGAGGCAAATAGAGAACCAGATCTGTGTTATGTGAGCTCTGACATGTCAATAGTACCCAAAATCTAAAATACTGGAAAACTGCATGAAAAGGTGACAGACTTTAAATCAGATTTACCTCCTTGTCTATGCAGCATGTCCAAAAACAGACGAGGCTTATTGATGAACCCATAAAAAATCTGAAAATTGACTTACTGGCAGGTATAGGAATATATGCAAAAGAACTAGGGGAAGTCCATAAAACTATCTTGGAATCCACAGCCAAAGATCAGGCAAATGAGAAAGATCAACAAGAAATGCCCTCAATAAATGTTTATGGAAACAAAGACAACAATGATGATGGATGCTGCTAGCTTCTGGCCAATGGTAAATTTAAGTATGAAATGATGAGCTTCTGAATTCAAATTCATCGAATAAGAAGTGAGTGAGAATACTTTTCAAGGTACATTAGGATTCATTCACTTCTCGATGATAAATTAAGAAGTGAGTGAGCTCGGAAATGGTCTTTGGGACACTATCACAAAAATTGCATGCTTTGTAAGTCTTCACAAGAAGATACAAATGCAGGACTCTAGATTACACTCTTAATCATTCCGGGATAGGATTCCACAATATCGTTTGAAGTTTATTTAAGAAAATGTGTTCCTTTTTAGAACCATTTTAAACTGATCATACTTCCCGATGAAGTCAATTTTCTTTCAATACAAAAATAAGTAAAATGGAGCTCATGAAATATTTGATAATGGGGAAAACCCATCTTGATTTAACCTCAACATAACTGTTAAATAAATTGGACCATGAAGGGTCAAACTTTATGGAATGTTGGTAGAATTGATTTAGCCCTACTTATCTAACAGCACAAATCAATCATAAATTATCCATAACATAATATCTCAGACAGCAACATTGTTATGTTTTTAACGTAATTGATTTCTTGGCTTCTTTCAGAAAATATACGGATAAAAAGTCACGACCTTTTTGCCCACGCAAAATTAGAATATGAATGACACACAATTTGGGCGCAATTCACAAAACTGACTCGTAGCATACATTGGTCCTTTAATACTGCACGCCTTTGGTCAAAAGAGGCTTAACCTTTCATTTAGCTTATCATAAAGCAAGATTAATTGGAGAAATGCTTATGGATGTAGTAAAATCACAGTTGAACGACAAACAACGGTTTTCAAATAACGTGCTGAACAATGTGCACAGGCAATGTGCGAAAACTCAAAAAGATCAAAAATTACAAAGAAAAAGGAAAAAGCTTGTGAAACAATTCCCAAATAGAATTTTTAAAAACACAGTCATATAACAGAGTTGATACCCATAAACAGTAGATCCGTAACGTTGTTTTCTTTTAAGCGTCCGACCCTCCGCTGAACTCGCGCCATTTTCCACAAATTCTCCGGGCGACATCATTTTCAAACTCAAGCCCTAACTTTATTTTTTCGTTTACAGTTTACAGTGGCTCTCCAGCTATCAGCTCCAGGAGTCCAATTTTTCATTTGCTACGGTGTGATAGGGGGAAAAGGAGACCAATTCGACCACCCTCGATGTGACTAACTGCCTGAACGATTTATCCCTTATGTAGCGGTCCCATGGAGGGGGCCTCTTAAAACATTTTTTCGTTTGCCCTTTTCTTCTAAAATGGTATTCATTGCACTTATCGTCAAGCAATGACTTAACACTAAGCTTTAGTGAATTTGGTGGAATGGATACCCTTCAATCACTGGCACTAAGCTAAATGAAGTTGATGATTTGTTGACTTGATATGTACAAGTTGTAAAAACTATCAAGATGTTTATCCTCCTAACTAAAAAAACTTCATTGGATTAAATTGTATTAAGAAACGCACCTTAAAACTAGTAAAGTACTTTAAATTAACATAAAATTGTAGGCCTTTAACCCAAAAAAATTTAATTGGCATGTAGGCCACAAGAGAATAAAAAATGATAATAAATAATGCCTTGAATCTCCATCCACATAAATAAATATAAGTATTAGCATGTTACTAGATGAGGGTGATCATTAATATAAGTATGGCACTTCCTATGGAGCAAAATTTAGAAGTGGCTCCCAACCAAATTCTAGCCTACTCAATATACTCTTCCTCTTGAGCATCTATTGATAGTGAACCTTCCCCATTCTACCGAGGAGGTGAGATAACTAACACAAGGTAGGTTGATTTGTGAGTCAAGCAAAAACATGTGGGACTATTAGAGTCATGATGGAGGCCAATAATTAGGGCTTGACTTGGGAGAACATTTTGTCACCAAATTGATGGATGTACATTGCATGGTAATTGGCAAAGTGTGTCAACATTTGTAAGGGATGGTCTGGATCATCCCCAAAGGCTTCAATTCAATGTGTTGACATCATAAGTACCTGGAAAAGTAAGAATGGTGAGTTTACCACTTATATAGAAGATGAATGTAGCATTCACCTCAATGAATGTAGCATTCACCTCAATGAATGTGTGTTAGCCACTAGCAAACTCATCATAAGTGGCAAACTAATTATTGATAAACCGACAAACTCGTTATGATATGTGCAGAGGTAACTTGACGAGTATTTTAAGTTGGAATAGTTCAATTGGACATCTTTAGGTTTCCAATGGCCATGAGAGGCTTGGAAGAGTCCATAGGAGGTTGTTTCATGCATGTGCATGGGTTGTCTGTTTGGAACAAACATCGAGTTATGCTTGTGGAGTGGATTTGCATGGAGATTGTCAAAGTTTTCTCATTGTTGGAGGTAGGGCAGGTGTGAAAGGACTACATTATTGTGTTTGTAAGTTGCAATGATCCTTGTATGGAGTTGCCACTCTTGTAAATACCTCTGATGAAGTGGCATGAGGCATGAAAATGCACTCTTCATGGATTTTTCTTCCCAATGAGGGTTTATCCAATTGTATGTTGTGGCTTTCTCTCATTTTATGGCAGTTTAATCCCTATTATTTGTGTTTCCATTGTTTAATTCATTTAAAGTATATTTATTTCATTGTGATTGCTCATAAGTTGATAATTGCAATGTTTAGTATTTTGTTCAGGTTCAGAAGAGCATGGTAGCGTATTTTGTTGATGAGAGCATGGGGCATAACTTCAACTCTTTATGGATTAGGTGGTATTAGAGCATCAAGATCAAAGAAAGGAGGATTGTGGACATGGTATGTTGGGACACTAGATCAAGTATAAGTGACAATCTTGAACCCTACAAAGCAAAAATTGGCTCTAGAGCTTGGACAATACAAAGGAGAGCTATGGCAAGAGAGCAAGATGATGCCAAAGCGAGATTTAATAAGCTTGAAGATGATGTAGCAAAAATATCTAATATGGTGAGCAAAATTGATATGATGGAATCCATGTTGCTTGCTCTAGCAGAGAGATCGAGTACAGAGAAAACTCATTAAGAGGAAAGAGAGTTAGTGTAATGCCCCCTTCCTAAGCAGCTCAGTTCATTGGGTTAGTCTATCATTGGGTTCTCATAGACTAACGTGGATGGTTAGGGAACACGTGTTGGGCTTGCTCATCTTGAGGTTCAGTCGGTACATTTGGAGATTTGTTTGGAGCTCTTTTTGGTGGGATATCACTTCTGACTCTTTCTCGAGTGATTTTGGGCATGTAGTCTGAACTTACTATTTTTAGCAGGGTCCCTGGACTTGGTGCCAGTCAGTGCGATATTCCTGGACTTCACTTGATTTTTATTGGCCTTCTTGTCGGTACTTCGAAATCCATGTTCGAAGTCCGTTTGAGCTATTATTTTAATGGCTGGATATTTTCCTAAGTTAAATTAAATATTTAACTTTGTAGTATAGTTTATAAAGTGACTTTATTAAAGATGGAAAATTTTCAAAGGAAATAAAGTCAAATAACTATCCAATGTTGAGCGCCCATGGTAAGTAAATAATGTGGAATATTAGAGTGAAAATATTAAAGTATTTATTTTCCCAAGTTGTGCATTGGGAAAGGGGAAGGCAAATAAAACTTGTTGGGAGTTCATTTTTATTCATTCACGACATATATTTTGAAAGGAGAAGAATTCATGTTGGTTGAGCCAAGGGCTTTGAAAACCTGCAACTTTGTGAGGATGAAAACCTTCATAAAGTTTGATACCTGCAGGAGTGAAAGATCTCTCTAGGGTATTGCTGGTGGTCTCACTTCAGGGATCACATTTGTGCTTCTATTGCAGATTAAAGGCTTGTCGTTGAGGATTTATTCCAAGAAAATCTCTTGTTTCTTCGCATAGTAATTTGGAGTTGATATTGAAGATCATTTGGCAAGAGTTAAAAGGGATTTGGAGTACTTGCTGATAGAGATTACTACATATAGCTAGTTGTACCATATCTCAGCAGGGTCATTCCATTTTGGAGGCATTTTTTAGTGTGTTTGAAGGCATTTTCTGTGGGGTTTCCATTCATCCTGGGTGCTAGACATTGTAGGTCAGAACATGAGTTTTTAGGTGCAGATTTTGGTATGGTTTACAAGTTTCTACTGTTGTTCACAGGTGCAAAACAAGTCGTACAACTTGGAACCCAGGCATGAGAGTTTGTCTATGCAAAACGCCTAGATTATTGACTTCTTTTGGAGGCACCTAGCTACGAGCATTGTTGTATGCAAATTTGTATGACAGAAAAATTGGGTTTGAGTCCATTTTGTGCAGAACTAGGGTTTATGTAAGTTGTGTTTTGTTGTTACAGACTTGTACTTTCCAAATCAGCAAATGGGTATGCTAGTAATATGATGTTTTGCTTATTTCTCATATGGGTATTGTTCATTGTTGTTATATTATACATTTCCCACATCAATAAACATCTGGGTAGTGTTAGAATGCTTTATTTCTAAATGCATGTGTTCAATGCAAAAACTATGTTATTCCCAAACACATAAAACGTAACAGGTTCAACAAACTTCAGAAAAAATTAAGGGTGGGACTCTATAGTCATATCAGAGCTGGTTTTCATGAGTGAGTGGAAACATGTATATACCAAGGAAAGCAATCAGTGGCAGCCCCCACATGTTCCAGAAGGTGACACTATATTAGGTATTTTGGGTATGCACAGGAATTCATCTAGTGATAGTGACAACATTATAGGAAGCATGGCGGAAAGAAATAAAAGACCAGAACAACCAAATAGTCCTAATTCCATAGCATATGTTATTCCTGTGCCTATGTTGAACATCTTTCATGAGTGAGTGGAAACATGTATATACCAAGGAAAGCAATCAGTGGCAGCCCCCACATGTTCCAGAAGGTGACACTATATTAGGTATTTTGGGTATGCACAGGAATTCATCTAGTGATAGTGACAACATTATAGGAAGCATGGCGGAAAGAAATAAAAGACCAGAACAACCAAATAGTCCTAATTCCATAGCAGAGAGGAAGTTTGATACTAAGTTAAACATGATGTCTCAATTGTTGGCAAAGATAAACCAAAGTGTGCCTCAAGAACCTCCAGTTCAAAATGGGGAAGTTAGTGGTTCTAATGCAAACGATTTTCATAATAATGTACCCACTATTAGAGCAGCTACTAGATCAATTCCTTGACCTCTCCAATCTACTTTCACCTATAAGGAGGAGCCCCCACCTATACAGGAGGCCCAACTATTGATAGTAAATAAAGTGAGAACTAGTTATGCAGAGTATGTATCTCTTCCAGCTAAAATCCGTGAATTGTTGACATTAGAGAAATTTATGAACCAAAAGAATAAGAGGGGTGGAAGAGCTAAAAATTGAGGACAACATATGCAGAGAGATTATTAACATGCATTGGGAAAGGTAAATTTTGAACACTTTGATGGGAGTGATAAGATTTCAGCTAGAGCTTGGGTGCAGAAGTTAGATGATTATTTGACCCTTAAACCCATGCCAAAGTATGAAGCAATTAACTTTGCCACCATACACTTAGATGGAGTAGCCCATGAGTGGTAGTATCATGGTTTGGTTACTTTGGGTCATAACTTGATCACCACCTATGATGAATTTACAAATAGGTTCATTGAAAGATTTGATAAGAAAGATCCTTAGTTACATTTTAGAGAGCTTGCAAAGTTGAGACAGTATGGATCACCAGAGTCTTACATTTCAGAATTTTAGAGACTTTCAGTTATGGTTCATTCCTAGCATTTCAAAGAGGAGACTTGTAGTCCTTTTCAGTGAAGGATTAATGGAGCCACTTAGAGGATGGGTTAAGGCTTTTGATCCACCTACTTTACAGGAAACCATGAAGAAAGCATGATGTATGGAGCTTGATGCCCCAAAGAATAAGTTCCAATCTAAATCGTTTCCCCTCAAGAAAGATAAGAAATATCATCATCGAGATTCAAATTAGCAAAAGAAACCAGCCATAAAACTTAATGATGACACCATTAATGACCTAAGGAAGAGGAAACTATGCTTCAAATGAAAGGGCCCATGGGACCCTAACCATAAGTGCCCTATAAAGGGTAAGGTAAATTAGATTGAATACTTTTTAGCAGAAGAAATAGCTTTAGAAAAATCGGATTAGCAAACTGATTCAGAGGATAATGAAGCAGATAACTCATTAGATGAGTCCCAAAGAGAGTAGGATGATGATAGACCCACAACACACCTTTCTACCATTCAAAAAGAGGCTTCTTTTAGGATCTGAGGAGTCTTGGAAGGGAAGAGAGTAATCACACTACTTGACACAAGGGCTACCCATAATTTCATCGATGAGGGTCTAGTGGAAAAGAGAGGACTCAAGACAGAGGAGTTTGAGAAATTCAAGGTCATGGTGGCAGATGGATTTGTTATAACTTGTAAAAGGTGAATCCCTAACTTAACCATTAAGTTAAGTGATTTGAGTTCTAGGTCAAGTACTACGTAGTGCGCATGGGAGATATGGATGTGGTCCTTGGCATGAAGTGGCTTCATGCAATTGGAAAATTCTACCTTAACTTACGCACCATGGAGATGAAGTTCAAGGTGGATGGGAGGAAACGTGTACTCAAGGGAATGTTAGATGGTGGTCTTTGAGTGGTATATCTTGCGAGAATGGAGAGGCTTCTCATACATAATTAGGTAGAATGGGAAACTGAGTGTTATTATGCCTACAATTACATAGTAGCAGAAATAAAGCTACCACCCAGATATACAGAAACTGATAATCAAGCATAGCAAGGTTTTCAGTAGCATTCCACCAGGGAGGCCTCTTGATAGAGGCATTGAGCACATGATTGAGTTGGAGGAGGGAGCCAAGTCAGTCATCATCACTCCCTATAAACATCCGAAGAGGTTGAAGGATGAAATAGAGAAGGCTATCAAAGAGCTTCTCAATATGGGGCATATCAGACCTAGTAAGAGCCCCTTTACCTCTGTAGTTGTTTTAGTTAAGAAGAAGGATGGGATGTTGAGAATGTGCATTGACTACATGGCCTTGAATAAAAAGACCATCAAGAATAGGTACCCCATCCCACACATTGACGAGCTCATTGATGAGCTACATGGAGCATGCTACTTCTCTAAAATTGATTTGAGATCCAGGTATCATCAAATTTAGGTCAGAGAGGAGGATGTGCAGAAGACTACTTTTCGTTGCCATTATGGGCACTTCAAGTTCCTGATTGTGCCTTTTAGCTTAACCAATGCCCCAGCTACTTTTCAGTCCTATATGAACAGGGTTTTCTGAGATCAATTGAGGAAGTTTGTCCTCATATTTTTTGATAATATTTTGATATTTAGAACTTGGGAGGAGCACCTCCAACACATCAAGGAGGTATTGAGTATTCTGGAGAGGGAATCATTATATGCCAAAGAGTTGAAATGTGAATTTGGCATGACATAATTGTTATATATAGGTCACATTATCAGTGTCGAGGGAGTCAAAGTGGATCCAAATAAGATTTGAGCTATTGTTGATTGGCCCCCACCTACAAATCTCTTGTAGCTTAATGGATTCTTCGACCTTTGTGGTTTCTATCGTCGCTTCGTCAAAGGTTTTTCACAGAGTGTCGTTCCACTTACAAATTTGATTAAGGGAGCATTTGTTTGGTCCAATGAGGCACAGCAGTGTTTTGACAAGTTCAAACAGGTGATGAGTTCTTGCATGGTGTTGGCTATATCAGAATTCACTAAGCCTTTTGAGCTTGAGTACGATGCCTCAAGAGAAGGAATAGGTGCAGTGTCAATGCAAGACAAGCACCCAATTGCTTTCGAGAGCAGGAAGCTGAGGGGTGCATAGAGAGGTTACAACATATATGACAAGGAGATGCTAGCTATAATGCACGCTTTAGTGAAATTCAGGCAGTACTTGGTGGGAGGCAAATTTGCAGTGAAGACTTATCATAACAACATCAAGCATTTCCTTAATTAGCGTGACCTCAATGATAGGCAACAGAAGTGGGTTAGCAAGTTGCAAGCCTATGACTTTGACATTGTTTATGTCAAAGGGGAAAGAAACATAGTTGTTGATGCACTTTCATAGAGACCTCACTTGTGTTCTTTGGGAGAGATTATAGCTAATTGGAGAGACTAGATTTCATCAGAGTATGGAAAGGACAAGTGGGCTACAGGTATTGTCGATGATACTATTCATGATGACAGGTATACAATTGTAAATGATCTTATCATTTACAAGGGTATGATACTTTTAGTACTATGTGATGGGTCTAGTTATTGACTAATTTTCTTATGTTTTTATGCAAATTCTCAAACATTCTCAGACATTGTCCTATACATATTCCTACACTTTGCTATGTTTTATGTTCATTATGCAGACCTAAACCTAATTATTCAAGTATATGGAATATGGTTTTAATATGATGAATTGTACATGATTATGTGTGGGAATGTATGGATTGTAAATGATATTTGTGATTGATATGGTTATTAGTATTGTGTGCATGTTTTGTGAACTAACTCTTGCAACTGAAGAAGGTGCACTGTAACCTGCAACAACTGTAAGGTGTAGCTCCCAGCTAAAGAGTTTCTAGATAGTAGAGCAGAAGAGGTTCCAAACTAAATCACGTGCAACAACTATAGCATGAAGGCACTCGATGAAGATAATCATGCATAGTGATAGCAATTAATAAAGACAATTGGAGGAAAAGTATTATGTTGCAGTTAGGAGTTCAACGTGGCTGATTCAACCAATCCACGTTCCTCTGTTTCAACAAGAAGTTCCAATTTCATTAGGACTCTTCTTCCTTTCTCTTTCAGTTGTTGTTGTTTTACATTTATCACACTCTGGTTTGTACAGAGTGGTGGTTTATCATTTCAGTTAAGAGACCTTGTTCCATTAAACTCCCCCGTGCCTATATGTATGGCTCAGTGGTTGAGGTAGTTTAATTTTTCAGTTGAAAGTTTTAAGTTTTGAAATAGATTGTTTAATCGTAGATATAGGTACCAGATCTTTTTCCAGTTATATGCAGACAATGTTGTTATTTTGATTATGAGTTCGTGAATAATATATTTCAACAAGATCTTATGTGATTCAAAAAGGATTATACAATGAATGGATTACAATCAAGTATGGTTGTGTAAATCTAAAGAACTAGATTTGAGTTAGAACAGTGGAGACAACTACCAGAGCAAGGGCCACTCAAGGTAATTGTCCCTCACTTCATTTTCTGTATGTTACTTTATTTCAAACAATCAATTTATAAATTCATTAGATTCTTCAAGATATTCTAGTTGTTTTACCCTGTTGTACTCCAGTGTGTAGAGTGTTTATTCATATTATTAATATCTAGTTAAGCTTTAGTGTTCATTCCTTAACAGTAATCAGTTACCGTCTTTTGTTATATGTACCCATAGCAACAATACCAACATTACTTTCCTTAGTGTCATGCAGTTTTGAGTTTTCCTAGCAACTGCAATATTGTATTAAAATGAGTTAGGTAGTTTTAAGATCTTTGAAAGCACATACAATGCCAGTGCCATCACAAGTTTACTAGCCCTAGTCAATAATTCAATGAAGGTCTTTTCAAGGGTTATAGTGGACTATTCAGTTAGGTTGTTCCTCTAAATTGTGTGATTGCCACCAAGTTTACTAGACATAGCAATGACTCTACATTTTTTGCGCCATTGCCGGGGACGGTGCTTCTTTCAAAGAATCCTGTTATTTCCAAGCTTTCCTAGTTTAAACATTTTGCTTTTCCGAAGATAGGATACTTAGGTTTCATCCTACCAAATACTAGAACATTTCACTAACATTGTGCAGGAGTCGTTGCTATACAAAGTCATACCTATTGTATGCAGAGGTAGAGAGATACTTTTGGAAGGTTTCTCCCATCAACCCAACAAGCTAGAGCAGATATTGGTGACTACAATTATCAAAGCGAGGATATTACTAAAGAAGAATGTTCCCTCTCATCAACATCTACTGATAATACAGAAAGAACCTTCCTAACCATGGTTGATGCAGTGGATGATCCACCAGAACATGTGACTTTTAAGTTTCCAATTACCAACCAAGAGAGGGTTGTTGCTCTGAAGAATATACCTCCTTCAGCATTACCAGTCTTCTATGGTTTGGTGACTGAGGATCCAGATACATTCTTGTTTGAGTTTGATGTCTTGTGTACAAGCTACGACTACACAACTGATGCTCATAGGCTCAAGCTATTTCTTGCTACTTTGAAGGATGCTGCTTTGAGATGGTTTATGGGACTAGGCAAAGATGCTATTCTAGATTGGGACACAATGAAAACAAAATTCTTGGAGAACTACCAAGATTATTGCAGAGGAATTGATAGGAAAAGAGATGACATTTTTCAAGATGACTCGAAAAGAGGATGAACCATTGGAAGATTATGTAGAAAGGTTCCCATTCTGCCTAAAGAAAAACCCACAGAATAAACTCTCTGAAGAATCTCTGAAGCTTGTATTTTTGAGAGGAGTCAATGATGATTGCATGGATGCTCTTAATCTTATTGGGGCAAGAGATGTGTCTCAATTACCCTTTAATGATATTTGTAGAGTTTGCAAAAACTACTCGAGGTCCTTTACTAAGAAGATAAGGGGAGAAAGAACATTTACCATTGGCAAGACATCTAATTCAGTTTCAAGGGTGGAATTGAGCAACCTGCTAACCAACATGAAAGAAGATATTATAAGTCACCTGGCTACTCAGTTGGACACTCTACATTTGAAGAAGTAGAAAGAGGCTGAAGTAATACTTATTGAATACTGCCCCAATTGCAGACAAAGGAAAACCAATTGCAAGTGCAAAAGGGTGGCTAGTATTACAAAAGACAAATCAGAGAAACCACATTTTCAACCATTTGAAAGTGAAGATGGACAACTGTTCTATGTTGCACAAAGAAAGCCATGGCAACCAAGACAAGGTATGCCACAAGACCCTCTAAGTTTTAATGCATCATTTCCATTTGGTAACCATAGTTTCTCCACTTGGAACTCCTAGCCTTGGCCAAATACCCCAAACCAATGGCAAAACCCTCAATAATGGCAAAAGCCTCAGCAAAACAAGAATCAACAACAACCAAATGTATGGCCACAACAAAATTTCCAAGGACCTAATTACAACCCTCAATGGCTAATACAACAAAACCTTCATGGCAACCACAATGGCAAAAGGAATGGCAATGGCAAAACCAAAATATGAATTTCCCACAACCTTTACTGCCTTCTCAGCTACAGCAACAAGCTATTATGCCCAATCCATCAAACCCACCATCTCAACCACCAAGAGCACCACAAATGCCTGCCTAACCTGCACCTAACCCCAATAACAAGCCTTTCCAACAGGCATACACTAACGAGGCTATTCAATACCCCACTTACAGAGTAGAGGTGAGTGATGTCCACCTCAGGTCAGGTAAAACATTCGTTGGGCCTACATCTTCCCAAAATCACTGAGATGGTAGATGAGGAACCCATAGTTGAAGCTTCAGAAATTCACCTCTGGAACCTGAGTCAAATCAAGTAAATCAAACTATCTCAAGTCCAGAGCCTCCTTTCCCTAAGCGTTTAGCCATTACAAAACATCATACCCAAGCTGAGACAAATTTATTAGGACAACTCAAGAATGTCAATATCAAAATCCCCCTCATTCAAGCTGTCAAGGAGATCCCAATTTATACCAAAACATTAAGGGACCTTTGCCTTAAAAAGCTGGGGAGAAAAAGGAAGGATCCTCAGACAATCCATGTCTTAGGGAACCTTGCTAATATCATGCTAGGGAACATAACTGTCCCTAAATACACAAACCCTGGCAGCCCAATGGTGGATGTTAAGATAAATGGAACTCTCATCAAAAATACCTTGATTGACTTAGGGACAACCATTAATGTCATGATTAAGCTTTCAACAATGCAGTTACTTCAGCTACCTAACCTCAGGCCTACACCAATTGTTTTACAGTTGGTAGATAGGTCCATAGTAAAACTTGAGGGGGTCATTGAAGACATAGTCATAGCATTAGACTCATGGGAGTATCCTGCATATTTAATAGTCTTGTAGCCAAAGGTTAACCTTGCAGGATATCCACTTATCTTAGGCAGACCATGGTTAGCAACAATTGATGCATTCATAGGTTGTAGGTCTGGGAACATGATAATATCAAATGGAACTATAACCAAGAAGTTGGTCCTCTATCCACCAGCCAAACCTCATGACAATCTAGAGCAAGTTATATGGCCTACCTTGGAAGAAGAGGATAACTATTCCCCGCAAACTCTCATGACCATTGAATGAAACCCTCTGTTAGCAAACCAAGATGAGGATGATTTAATTGGCCACATTATACAGAACAACTGTGGTAGGGCCCTGCAACAACAAGACTGTTTGGCATGTCTGCAAGATCCACTGTAGAATATTATACCTACAAATTCCTCAAAAGACATATCCCAACTTTTCCACTCTTTACTGCCATAAGAGTGTGTTCCCAATTAGTGGATACGATATTTCTTTTGTGCAATCAGCTTCCAAAACATTGCAAATCGTGCCAAGTAATTTTTTGAATATTAACAATGCCCTAATTGAAGAATAGCATAATTCCCTGACCACTGTGCTGCAGGCACATTCATCAGCCTTTGCATGTGACTACAATGACATGAAGGGAATTGATCCAGACTTGCGCATGCATAGGATTTACATAAATGATGGTTTCAATCCAATCAGACAACCTCAAAGGAGAATGAACCCTGCCTTGCGAGAAATAGTTACAACTAAGCTACAAAAACTACTTGATGCAAGCTTCATTTACCCTAGTTCTGACAACCAATGGGTGTCACCTTTAGTCAGTGTTCCTAAGAAAGGAGACAAATGGAGGGTATGTGTGGACTATAGGGAGCTAAACACAGACACTAGAAAGGATCACTTTCCACTACCTTTCATTGACCATGTACTCGATTCCCTAGCAAGGAAAAAGTACTTCTCCTTCTTAGATGGCTTTAGTGGCTATAACTAGATAAGATAGCTCTAGAAGATCGGGATAAGACTACATTTACATGCTCTTGGGGTACTTATGCTTATTCAGTTCTTCCCTTTGGATTATGTAATGCCCTAGCCACTTTCTAGAGGGCAGTGCTAAGTATCTTCTCAGATTATGCTCATGATTCCATGGAGATTTATATGGATGACTTCACCACCTATGGAGAGACATATGAAACAACACTCAACAATCTAGAGAAAGTTCTCAAAAGATGTCAAGAACAAAATCTATCATTGAGTCATGAGAAATGTTTCATGATGATGACTCAAGGGATTGTTCTACGACATTTTATATCAAGTGGAGGAATTCAAGTGGATCCCCATAAAATTGAGATCATTTCTACACTTCTTGTGCCACAAAAACAAAAAGATGTTAGGAACTTTCTAGGTCATGTAGGCTATTATAGAAGATTCATTGTGGACTTCAGCAAAATTGCAGCACCCTTGTTTACTCTGCTCACAAAAGATATAGAATTTGACTGGACCACAAAATGTTAGAACTCTTTTGGGACACTTAAAACAGTTTTGACTCAAGCACCTGTCTTAAGAGGACCAAACTAGACATTGCCTTTCCACATACACACTGATGCTTCTAATTTTACTATACGAGTTGTATTGGGTCAAAAGGAAGGTAATGAAGAGTATGCTATCTATTATATCAATAAGAACTTACAAGGAGCATAACTTAACTACATTGTCACATAGAAAGAGATGTTAGCAGTTGTATATGCCATTAAGAAGTTTAGGCATTATATCACTGGTTATCCAGTCTTTATCCACATAGATCATACAACAATCAGGTACCTAATGAACAAACTTGTGGTTGGAGTTAGACTAGTCAGATGGTTACTCTTACTTTAGGAGTTTGATGTAACAATAGTGGATAAGCTAGGAAAAGCTAATGTGGTGGTAGATTTTCTGTCTAGATTGCCTACACAATTAGAAGAAGGTGTTGTAGATGACTCTTTTCTAGATGAGCATTTGTTTGCTCTCAATATACACACACCATGGTTTGCTGACATTGCAGATTACCTAGTGGTAGGGCATATATTATAACATTTCTCTCCTAGGGAGAAGAGGCAGCTAGTGCATAAAAGCTTTCCATACTCCTGGATTGCTGGTTATTTATTCTATACTAGTTCAAATCACATTATGAGGAGATGTATAAGAGAAGATGAGGTCTTTGACATCCTAAAAGCTTGCTATGATGAGCCATGTGGGGGTCACTTTGCAACCAAAAGGACAACATTTAAGGTCTTAACAAAAAACTATTATTGGCCAACTCTTCATAAGGATTCAATAAAGTATACAAGGAGCTATAACAGATGTCAAAGAATGGGCAGACCAACAAAGATAGATAAGATGCCTTTCCAGCCACAAATTGTACTAGCACCATTTGACAAATGGGGGCTAGACTTCATTGGCCCAATTCCACCTGCATCCAATAACAAGGATTATATTTTAGTTTGCACTAATTATCTGATAGAGTGGGTTGAAGTCAAAGCATTCCAATTTGTAAGAGATGGGAATGTAGACAAGTTTTTGTATGAAGATATCTTCACTAGGTATGGAGCCCCAAGAGAAATTGTCACTGATCAAGGTCCCCAGTTCACTTCTAAACTCATTTTTGCATTGGTTAAAGAATATGAAATCAAACATAGAAAGTCAACACCTTATCACCCCCAAGCCAATGGGCAGGTGGAGGTTACAAATAGGGAGATTGAAAACATTCTGACCAAAACAGTGCAAATCCACAAGAAAGATTGGGCAACCAGATTGCTAGAGGTAGTGTGGGCATACAGGACAACATGGAAAACAATTATAGGCTTTACACCTTATGAATTAGTGTATGGCAAAACAACAATCCTACTAATTGAATTTGAATATAAAACACCTAGGATAGCAGTAGAACTAGAAATGGACTCGACAGAAGCACAGAAGGAGAGGCTACATATTCTGAATGGGCTAGATGAAATTAGAATGGAGGCTATCCATCACACAGAGATAGTTCAAAAGCAGAGGACTAAATGGCATGACCAATTTATCAAGACCAACGAATTCCATGTAGGTGACTAGGCTTTGTTATATGACTCCAAATACAAGGACTATAAAGGCAAGCTGCAATCAAGATGGTTGAGACCTTATGAAATACAATAGGTATTTCCCAATGGAGCAGTAAAATTACAGACCATAGATGGCGTCAGATTTTTATTATTGGTTAATGGTCATAGACTAAAACTCTACACAAAGCTAGTGACATGAGATGCTTTTCTAAAGCAATGCTCTATTCCCAACCCTGATTCAAATACTGTCATATTATCACAAGATAATAACCTAGAAGCAGATACTACTGGTTCTCATAGTGACTCAGTAGATGAGCTACACAACTCACCTCTTGAGGTCACTCAGATATAATTTCTTAACCTTCTTCACGTGCACACACAACACCGGTGCCGCAATCTTCATGGAGACCATTTCAGTATGTCGTAGGGACCTGTAGCAGGTAGCAAACTAAACACCACCACACTTCACTACGGGACCTATTGATGATGGTACATGCAACAACTATTTGTCAGACCATTCAAATTTCACGCCGAGTTAATTGCACTTCCTATGTGATTACTCCACTTTTCCAACGCATGCAACTGCCGCTCACCACATGCAATCTCATTCAACTTGTTCACATGTGCTAGATAGTCATGCATACCATCTTTCATAAAAATGATTCAATGTCCAATCAAATTCATGTTGCAATCACATTTTACAAGGCTACATTCGCGCGAAGTTCAATTCACTTCACCTCAACAGGTACGCAAACTAACTTTCTATTATTAATACATGTTTTCAATACATTCTATATGTGTCTAGCATTTAATTTAGCATAATCCTCATTATTCAACTTATTTCCATATTTTGCAATCCTTCCCTTCATCCGTACAATGCCTTGAAGTGAGGTCACTTCAAGATTTTAGTTGGCGGGGGAGATAGTGTATGTTCAAAAATGATTGTTCACCACCATTAGTTACAAAACACATACCAATACAACCTTTTTCTTTTGCCTTATTACATCTATAACCTTTTGTCTGTAATTTCCTAAAATATCGAGTCAAGTTCAGGCTAGTTTGAGCTTAGTGCATACAGGTATAATATAACAAAGGAATGTGCAGAGGGTTAGTAAAAGGGTCATGAAGAATTTGAATTTGAGTTTTATTTGGCAACATGGGAGGAGACCTTATTAGACAGGAACCTATAGTGCATAATATAATATTGGAAGACCAGTTAGCCTTGCCAATCTTTACACAAGCAGGATGGCTTGATTATGTTATGAAGCTCACGAAATACAATGAAGGCATGACAAAGCAATTTGCAACCTCACTATACCATGATGAAGCCACTATCAAGGGTTTGAAAGTGGGTGCTTCAGAAGCTATAATTGCTGAAGTATCTGGTCTACCCAGAAATAGAGAATAATTCCCTGTCAAGGTAGATGCAATAGCTGCAAGAGATGAATTCAGCGAGGTAGGGGAGCATCTGGACTCAACATCACAAGGTACTAAAAGACTATCACTTCCACAGTTATGGGCTTTTTTGTGTTGTTCATATTATTAAGTACATTACTTGTGATGGTAGGCAGTTCATGTTATATACTGTGCACCTTAAGTTGTTGAGTCACCTTTGCCATAATAGAATAGTCAATATGCCTAATGTTCTATATAATTTGTTAAAGAGAATGGGATATGAATACTGACGAAAGTCAAATAAGTCAGCTCTGTCACATGATTGTTTGATCACTCTGTTAGTAAAAAGAATCCTTAGGGTTCAATATCCACAGGTGCCCTGGGAAAGATTTTTGAAATGTAGAAACATTAATAACATTCTTAATGAGCTAGCAGTACCAGGAAATGTAGAGTCACCTGTTTCATCTTTGAGGGAAACTCTTGTTACACCTGCTGCTTCACCTACTCACAGCATGGGTGAAACAAGGGAGCATGATGTGCCAATTTCACCACATGCAGCATTTGACCAACCTGTAGTAGAAGAGGTAAATCAAACCCCATCCTCTAGTAAAACACCTAGCACTGAAACACCAAAAACCAGAAAGAAGAATGGTGGTTCTTCTTCTAAGCCTCCAAAAAGGCCAAAGAAAAAACCCACACCACTAAGGCATTCACACCGCCTAAAGAGGAAAGGTGTTATGAGGGGTGATGTTAAGAAGTCAAGAGAAGAAAAAGAGGATGTCATGACAATAGAAACTGACCATGAACAAGAGGCCAATGTGATTGAGAATGTTTAAGTCCCCATAAAAAGGAAATGGTATGTAGCTACTACCTCTGAATCAAAATCAGAGGATATTTTTGTTGCCAAGAAAACCAGAAAGAAAACCCCAGATCATTGACAATGAGGGTTATGAACCCATGGGGGTGATGATAAATAGTCTTTAAAGGATGAGTAATTATTGCTTGAAGATAGAAATGTCAGAAGAGAATTGCAGGAAGCCTTTGAGAGAATTAAGCAGCTGGAAGAATTGGTCAAAACTTATGAGCAGAGGGATAAGGAGAGAGAAGCAAAGATACAGGAATTGGAAGAAAAAGTAAACACTTATGATCAGGGGTCAAAACTAGATATCCTTGCAGAGTTAGCAATAGTTGTTGCAGGAAATAAGGAATTAGTGGTTGAAGAGAGAAGACCCCCTGTTACAAAAACCCAACCTGTCATACAGTTATGTCCCTAGGATATCAACTATTAAAAGTTACTCGAGTTTTGTTCTAAACGAGAAGAGGAGTAGAAGAAAGAAAAAGAAGCCATGATTGCAGAGCATGCCCGAGCATTGGAAAGGAAAGACATTGAATTGAGGAGAATAACAGTCAGGATGGAAGAGGTAGCAATATCAAATGCAGGCCTCCAACCAGAACATATGCTTTGTTTTTATAGGAAAAGTTTTAGAGTTTTCAGTTTAGTAAGTTGATCAGTAATAAACTAGTTGCCATGAGTGGAAAAATGACTTTTCTAAAAGTTTTTGCTACTGCCACACCAGAAGAGCAAGACAAGTTATGTGAGTACTACTTACATAACTATGTTGTACCTAAGGATGTTGAATGGAACCCACTGATGTTTGTAGGTGATTTACAAGTAAGGGCACTTGCATCCTATTTCATAAATGAAAGTTTGAGGGGTGAAATCATGCAAGCATACACATAGAGAGAATATTCAATTGCTCTCCCAATAAGGATAGAATCTAAAATCCTTGGATTGATCATTGCATAATGGAGACAACTCTTGGAACATAAAGGTGTGGGCAGGAAAATCATGAGTTTGAGATTGCAGGACTATGAAAGGATGCAACATTTAACAGTTGGACTCATTCACCACTCTTATTAGTATGTGCAGGATAGATGGAACAATTTAATGCCTGAGTTGCAAATAAAAGAACCCCACTCTGTTCACAATTTTATGGCCATGTTTGAAAGAGTATGGAAATATATGGATATTGCCAAAGGATAGGGACTTGAATGGGTACCACTTACCTTCCAACCACCAATGCTCCTATACCTGATGCCATATTGGATAGGGAAGAAGAGCGTGGAGTGTGAAAAGGCAGAGGTTACCAGAATGAACATGCTGGCATATCATAATGGCTTTTATTTGGAACAGGTTGGAGTGGATGCCGTTACAAATTTCAGGGAGATTACTTTGCACTACAACCTCTAGTCCTAGTTGATTTGCTTGGGGACAAGCAAATGGATAGTTGGGGGGAAATGATGGGTTTAGTTATTGACTAATTTTCTTATGTTTCTATGCAAATTCTTAGACATTCTCAGACATTTGTCCTATACATGTTCCTACACTTTGCTATCTTTTTATGTTCACTATGCAGACCTAAACCTAGTTATTAAGTATATGGAATATGGTTTTAATATGATGAATTATGCATGATGTGTGCGAATGTATGGATTCTAAAGGATATTTGTGCTTGATATGGTTGTTAGTATTGTGTGCATGTTTTGTGAACTAACTCTTGCAGCTGAAGAAGGTGGACTGTATCCCGCAACAATTGTAAGGTGCAACCCGTAGCCAAAGAGTTTCCAGATAATAGAGCATAAGAGGTTCCAAACTAAATCACGCACAACAACTACATCATGGAGGCACTTGATGAAGATAATCATGCATCATGATAGCAATTAATTAAGACAATTGGAGGAAAAGGATTCTATTGTAGTCAGGAGTTTAACCAGTCCATGTTCCTCTGTTTTAGCAAGAAGTTCCAATTTCATTAGGACTCTTCTTCCTTTCTCTTTCAGTTGTTGTTGTTTGGAGTTTATCACAATCTGGTTTGTACGGAGTGGTGGTTTCTGATTTTAGTTAAGAGACCTTGTTCCAATAAACTCCCTCGTGCCTATATGTATGGCTCGGTGGTTGAGGTAGTTTAAGTTTTTAGTTGAAAGTTTTAAGTTTTAAAATAGATTGTTCAATCACAGATATTGGTACCAGATCTTTTTCCAGTTATATGCAGACAATGTTGTTATTTTGATTATGAGTTCATGAATAATATATTTCAGCAAGATCTTATGTGATTCAAAAAGGATTGTGCAATGAATGGATTAGAATCGAGTATGATTGTGCAAACCTGAAAAACTAGATTTGAGTTAGAATAATGGAGATAGCCACCTAAGCAAGGGCCACTTACAGTAACTGTCCCTCATTTCATTTCCTGTATGTTACTTTATTTCAAACAATCAATTTATAAATGCATTAGATTCTTCAAGATATTCTAGTTGTTTTACCCTGTTGTACTCCGAAGTGTAGAGTGTTTGTTTAGATTATTAATATCTAGTTAAGCTTTAGTGTTCATTCCTTAATAGTAATTAGTTACAGTCTTTTGTTATATGTACCTGTAGCAACGGTACTAGCATTACTTTCCTTATTGTCATGCAGTTTTGAGTTTTCTTAGCAATTGCAATATTGTATTAAAATGAGTTAGGTAGTTTTAAGATCTTTGAAAGCACGTATAGTGCCAGTACCATCACAAACTTACTAGCCCTAGTTGATAATTCAATGAAGGTCTTTTCAAGGGTTATAGTGGACTGTTTAGTTAGGTTTTTCCTCTGAATTGTGTGATTGCCACCAAGTTTACTAGACATAGGAAAGACTCTACACTAGGATCAACAATGAAGAAGAGAGTTATGAGGGCCTTTCATGATGTTTCTACAGTTGGTCACTTGGGATATTTCAAAACGTACAGGGATATTTGAGAGCAATTTATGTGGAAAGGTCTAAAAATAGAGGTTCTGAAGTATGTAAAGGGAATATCATCCCTTTTACATAAATCCAAGTTAACTAAATAAATGCAAGCAATAAGAGAACAATTAACCTATGTTTAATTAACGATGGCTGGGAATTTGATAATTTGTAATAAATGAATATTTTAGAAATTAAATGAGGATCTAGGCACTTAGCTCTTTAATGCATGATGAAATATGGATGTTGGAAACTTGTAGAATCAATTTGCCCCAGTATAGAAAATTAATGTCTTGATGTGTTGAGTATCTCAAACTTTGCGTGAACTTGGAACTTTTGTGGGTTGATACCACGATTCGAGATCAATTCTACACAATGTTAATTTGATCTTTGGGGTGTAGTCCTGATCAGTTGAATGGAATTCTGAGATCTAGTTTGCTATGATTATTTTTATCTGTTGACATGTATGGATTGGTGGCATTTAAAAATACTTAATGGAAGGTGAGGGCTGTATTCTCCCCAGTCAACCCTCTTGAAAGAATGGCTTTATGGCCTTGTGCAAGTTCTGGTATACAACAAGCAAGCACACAATGGTCTAGAAGCAAATTCTAATGCAAGTATTGATTCTTTTTAATGCTCAAAATCAAAACGTTCTTATGAATGCCCCTTGTCATTGCTTGGGATGCTTAAATGACTAGGATGATTCTTGGATATGTTAAAATGCTCAAATGAATGTCTTTAAATACTAAGACATAATGAACAATTGCACAAATGTGTATCAAGTCAGTGCCCAACGGCTAGTAGAAAAGGGTAGGAGTTGGCAATTTGAATTGGGGGTTAGATCAATGTTGTGTGAAATTGCTCTTGTGCACCATGGATATAACCTAGGACAAGGAATGCACAATCTTGAGGTAGGAATTAGGTGCATGCAAATGTGAACTAATGTTAATGCAAATGCATAGGAACAGGTAAAGATAGAACTAGGTAAAGTCAAATGTATTGAAACATGTATAGGTAAAAATAAATGAAAATAAATAGAAACCAAACTTGACACAAGAATGCACCACATATCATTATGCAATCATTTCAAAACATTCCTATCAAAATGGGCAAAAATTGAATGGGATTTGACATGTGTATGCAAATTTCACCATTACACATAAGTAACTATGGAACATAGTAGTTGTGATTCTAGTATATATGGATACGTAATAAAGTTACCCTTATATGTGAATGATCTCATTGTAATTGCACAAAAAAACTCATAGTTTGAGAGAGTACTTGAGGGCTCTAGACACTTTTGTTAGGAGATCAAGATGTAAGTGAACACTAGCAAAAATGCCACACCCCAAATTTTGACTATGTTTTACTTTTTACTTGCACGTTATTAGTAGTTGATTATGCATGAATTAATGATTTGACATTATGTGAAAATGTCATGATAAATCAATGAAATCATGAGTTTTATGTTTATATGGTTAGAATTTAGACACGTGATTATAAGATGTCATGTTTATTTATTCATAAGGTTTATGAATTGACTAATGATGCACTAATCCCAGTTTGGTGATTGCAAGTTGTATTCAGAAAACAAGTTTTCCACCCTCCAAGAAAGAGAGGGAGAGCATCATCAGAAAAGAGAATAGACGTATGGATAAGAACAAATCGTTGCCATCTAAGCCTCATACTTTCATAGTTTAGTGAACCTCCGTCTAGTTTGGTAAGTTGTGTTTGACCAATTGGTCTAAGTTTGGTTTTGACTTGACAAATCATCGATTGTCAACTAGACCCATTAAACTGAGGTTTTGTCAACTAAGTCAGGAAAGTATATGACCGTTGACAAGAAATAGTCGATAGTCATTATTTCTTTACATGATATGAATATACTTTATATTATTAGATCAAATTAAAATATTAATAGTTAAACTACTTTATTATCAGTAAATTCCAATAGGAATTCCATTACGACAATCTATCTATTTTGACATTAAGCAATTTTGAGAGGGGGAGAATACCTTGACCCCATTCTCATATCTTAACATCTATTAGAAACAACATATGTATACATTGAATTCAACGATATTATCTTGTTAAATATCTATTGGTATGAATTATAAGTTAAACCTTTTTGTTTTGATATTGATTAACATTTAAGGGGAACGTGGTAAAGATTGCAAATTTAATGCAAACCACTACTAGCTTTTGTGGTCATTCGACTCATATCCTCCACGATGGTTAAGGAGGTACAGAGAAGTTTTAGAACGGATAGGAGTGGTCTTTAATGACCAGTAACTCCATCACCATTCACATGCCATTCGTGAGTGATGATAGGCGAAGGCATGACTAGGATCTCTGTAGTAATGTGAAGAGGTTAAGCCTTTTAAAAGGCTATATCATCGAAGTAAATGAATGCATGAGGTTAGCATGGGAGCGATTCCAAGTGTTTAGAAAAGGGAAGGATTGGGTTAGACACAAAGATATATATATTCTGAGCAAGAATTCATACAAGTGGGAAGACTTTATAAAGAATATAGAGAACTCTATTAGAATACAAAGAGTATTGTTAGAGCTCAGAGAGCTTTATTCTCCTAAAGGATCTACGGGAAATAGCTCAGAAAATAGTTATTTTCGAAGGAGACTCTCTTAGTGAGAGCACAGTGGGAGAAAGAGAAGGTTAGAATACAACAAAAGGCCTAAAGACACGTACTGATCTATACTCGGGTGAGTCTATCCTTTCATTAAAGACTGTATGAAAGCCTGTAGAGATAGTTTTTTATGTTTATCTAAGTTCAGTAGGTAGAGAGCTATGATCGTAATGTATAAACTTGCGGATGACAACATTTTTACTTATGCTTAAGTAACCATGAATGGTTGTATGTGCTTAGAGAAGATAAATGCAACGCTATTCTTGTGTAGTAGAGAGCCTTATGGTTGTATCTTTTAATGTTTATATCTTTGTTTGATAGGGAAGCCTGATAGGCTATGTAGAGCCATTGATAAATCAACCATAGAGTTTTTATTTGGAAACTATGTATGGAAGCTACAAAATATAGCCTTAGATTATTCCTATCAACTATGTATATAACCTTAAGTTATAGAGATTGAACTTATTTTCTAGACTGGATGAGTATACTTTAAAAGATTAGCAGTGGAGTATATGAGAGTACACAATGATCTTATGATAATCACTGTACAAGTAACCCGGCGATGCATTCAATAAACTGATTCTATGATTAAGTCAACTGTGAATGAATAACTTTAAGACTATCAACATAGGAGTCGAGATGAGTAAATTTAGATAGAGATAGTTTCACACACGCGAGCGCGTGCACACACACACACATATTGGTATCGTTGAAAATGCTTAAATATAGTGATTTAATATCACAATTGTATTAAACAAATAATGATAAGCATTATCATGATAAATAAAGGATATTAAACATGAGTTCCTAACCTATCTGATATCGAGAGTCAATGGACTTAAGAAGACCAAGAGGTTGAAGATATCGTATTATTATTATTATTATTATTATTATTATAGACTCAAATCTATTTAGGTTAAAAGATCAAACTTATTCAAGAGTACCTATGATAATGATAGTATTCATTAAGACCTTTTTTGAATAAGGATAAGACTCATGTTCTATGTTTTTATGTGATATGAGAAATGTGAATTTGAACAATACCAAGTGGTCAAGAGTAGACTAGAGGTTATCGTTTCCATGTTATATTATTGTAAATTTTGGGAAAACAAGAGTATTTGATATTACAATGTATTGGATTAGAGAAGTTAAAAACCCTAGAATCAACCCAAAAGGGTTTATAATACTTAATAACTCTTAAATTGATTATAATATTGTTTGTCTATTGTTTATTATGGTTGACAGTGAATGGTCGAGAAACCATAGATTGAGACAAGTATAACTTAGGAAGAGTCTATAAAGTACTTATGATAAAATACACAATTTCATGATAGAGTTAGAAACTTGATATATAACACAAGAGTATTCAGTCTTGGGTCATTGAGTAGAATGACAAGAAGTCGTAGACCTTGGTATTTGTAAGTATGCAATGAGGGACTCTTTGAAAGGTTAAAATCACCTAAACCTACATATTGCATATATCCTAGATTAATTTCTAAGTCAGATTGACTAGAATTTGAGTTTAGTCAAGACAAATTATGTCTAGAGATAATAGTCAAGCTAGTCAAACTATGGGATGAGATAGTTTCCAAGTTGAGTTAGAGGTGTGTGAACACACAACTACATTTATTGAAAAAGTCTATTTATATAGAAACTTTGGCCAAAGTGATGAATTTGTCTCTGCATGCATTAGTCGGTTCACCGTATCTAGATGGCGTGCCCTGTCAAAATGATCATACTTAGCTAGAAGATTATCTAGAGTTGTATGGTTGATTGAGTTACGTAGGACACAACACTAGGACTTAGATGGCAACCTGTTGGTTCCTTATGTCTATACTCTTTGTGAAGGGTAGGGCCAGTTCCAGAAGGAAGGTGAGTGGGGGACCGTTAGTTTGTGGTTGGAGGAAAAACACTAATGATGATCTCCCTCGTTAGCAGATGACTCACCAAGACTTGTGAGACAAATATCAGATTCCATATGCAGTATACTTCATGATTGACTTATGATTTTCAAACCTATGTAAACTTATTCATATTGTCAAGTGCAAATTACTTGTAATTATAAAGTGAGATGATTCCACTATGATTTTATCTTTGAATATATTGTAATTTCAAGGTTGAAAAATATTCAGAAAAGATATGCATTTATTTTTATGAGATTATGCAAATGTTAAAAAAAAAATCTCATGGTTAAAGATGTTATGTCACTTTCTTGTAAAATTTGCGAGTTATTTCAAGTTGTATGAGACTATATGTTACACATGGTATCAAAGCAAATTGGGTTCAACACATGGACCTATGAGCTCACTACGAGAAAACTTGTCAACATTAAGTAGATTGGCTAATGTTTAAAATTGCTTTTATGCCAGAATGGTGTGGAGAAGAACCATGAAAACTACGAGGAAGTCTATTCCCCAGAATTTAACTAAGATAGTGGTTAAGAAAGAACCATTCGAGGAGGTATAACTCCAAGAACACATAAACTATGTTGAGGATGCATGGCTGGAAGATGCTAAAACATTGGCTAATGCTCTTAAGTGTATTCGATTGGAAAAGAAACAACGCATCAAACTAGCTAAGAAACCCATTGTTCCTACTCGTGTAGTTAAACTGAGTAAATTGTTTGCTAGTTGTGACATGCCATTTGGGTGTGATCATGATGCCCTTGCTTTAGGAAAAGAGGTGTGGGAGGAGCACCTATGTGTACATCCACCCTCTAAGTTTGTTTTACTGGATTGTGATGGGGAATAGGAATCTAAGGAATATCCTTTAACCGACAGTGATATGTAGTCTTGTTGAGTTATCTATCTAAATAAGGATGTATTTATACCTAGAATAAACTATAATAAAGATGAGATTGTTTTGCACAAATTTGAGCATTTTAAGTAGATTTTATGAATTAATGAGATGCTTTATTTTTTATTTCTAATCTATAACTTAATACTAATATCAGGTGAGATATAGAGTATCATCGTGGTTCAAACTCAAACAAATCTTGAAGATAGTCAAGGAGAGTCGAATCCTTCCGAAAACACAATGACTAAGCTAGATCAGATATTGACCATGTTGAATGAAACCAAGGAGAGGCTTGGAAACCTAGAACAAGAAGTTAGGGGCCAAGGCAAATTTAAAGGAGATAAAGAGGACTCACATGTAAGGGATGATTATGCCCATGAACCCAGTACTCATAGTGAACAAAGGGAGGATGTTGATAAGATTAAGTCCCATGAAGAAAGGAGAAATAGACTTGCCTTAGAATTGTTAAGAGACATGAAAAAAGTGACCCCACCCAAGTTCGATGGAACAATAAATGGTGATGCTACAGAAGCTTGGTTGATAGAGATGGAAAAGTATTTTGAGATCAGAAACTACTCTAAGATAATGGAACTGGGGCTAAGTTCTTTGAGCTTAATCTGGGATCAGTTTGTGGTCATATTTCGACTGAGGTGGTTACCGCAACTTTTCTTCGACCAAAAGCTAACATATTTTCAAAATCTGCAACAAGGATAAATGTCAGTGGTTGAGTATTAGGAAAAGTTTACCCATCTCCTGAACTATGTGCCACAATATCATAAAGATGAAAGGTTCCAAATCAGAAAATTCATTATGGGTTTGAATGCCCAGATAGGTGGAGAAGCAGATGTGCATGGTTCTACCACTATGGACCAAGTGTATGAGAAGGCAATCAAACAAGAGCAAAAATTGAAGTCAATTTCTACATATCGTGAGAAGAATCATAAGATGTTTAATAAGTCACCAGCTTCTCAACCTTTCAAGAAAAGGAATGGCAAACAAGATCTGAATAAGAAGAGTGACAAGGGCTTCAGAAATAACAGGAATGAGAAAAAAAGCAATAACAATTTTTTGGAAGAATGATACAAGCAAACCTGCTAAAAAGTGAGGACCTCCTAGAGGATGTTTCTCTTGTGGTGGAGATCATTACGCAAATCAATGTCTAGCCAAAAAATAAGGAGTTCAATAGCATAGTAATGCACTACCTACCTAGCAAGCATCTTTTCAATAGAGGATCCATGCGGCATTGGACAATCTCTAGACGGAGTGCCAAAATACTCCCATAGAGATGTCAAGTACTTTGTTTGGAGTTGCTATTTCTATTTTAATTAAAACTGGAGCAACTGAAAGTTTTATTTCTCCAAGATTATTGAATAAATTTCCTAGAAGAGTTGGATATATGGCTAAACCCTGGTCAATTGAATATGCTAACCAGACTAAATCTTAGGTAGAGCAATGCTTGTTTAAAGCCAAGATTGATATTCCAAGTTTTTCAACTAAGGTGAATTTGTTTGTAGCCCCCCTAGGTTCCTATGATGTTATCTTAGGAATAAATTGGTTATGGAGACATAGGGCCAATGTTGATTGTTTTGCAAAAATAGTTGAGTGTCTAGACGATGTAGGAAACAAAGTCTATCTACAAGGCACACAAAGAGAAGTCAAGATCAGACCAATCTCTGCTATGCAATTGAAGAGGGCTAGGCAAAAATGACGCAACTTTTTTTGTGGTCAAAATGGAACAAGTAGAAGAGGATCCCAGTAAACAAAATGTAACCTTAGAAAACTATCCTTTCCTTCGAGATTTTTCAGGATGTGTTTCTAGATGAACTTTTGGGGTTACCTCCGAAGAGAGCTTTTGATTTCTCTATCTATATTATACCTAGATCTGAGATAATATCAAAGGCACCATACCGTATGATTACTACAGAGTTGATGGAGTTGAAAGCCCAGATTCAGGAGTTGTTAGCTAAAGGGTTAATCAGACCTAGTGTTTCACCTTGGGAAGCACTTGTGATCTTTGTCAAAAAGAAGGATGGAACCTTGCGGCTGTGTATAGACTATTGTATGCTCAACAAAGCAACGATAAAGAATAAGTATCCTCTACCATGTATTGATGATCTTTTTGATCAGATGCAGAGAAAAACAGTGTTCTCAAAGATTGATTTGTGGTCTGGATATCATCAGCTGAGAATAAAAGATGAAGACATTCATAAAGTTGTTTTCAAAACAAGATATGGACATTATGAGTTCATAGTTTTACCATTTGGACTTACGAATGCCCTTGCAACATTCATGAATTTAATGAATAGTGTTTTTCTAAGATTGCTTGGATAAATTTGTTCTAGTGTTTCTAGATGACATTCTTCTACATTCTAAAAATGAGGAAGAGCATTTGCAACATCTACGGTTAGTTCTGCAGCGGCTAAGGGAACATAAGTTGTATGAGAAGATTTCTAAGTGTACTTCCTTTCTGAAAGAGATACAATATCTGGGACATATAATATCAGCTGAAGGGATTTTAGTAGATCCTGCGAAGATCAAAGCTATACTTGAGTGGCCTATGCCAAAGATTGTGCATGAAGTGCGTAGTTTCATGGGGTTATCTGGATATTATAGGAAGTTCTTATTGAACTTTTCTAAGATTACAAACCCAATCACTTCGCTTTAGAGAAAAGGAAAGCATTTTGACTGGTAAAAAAATGTCAGGAGGCATTTAATCAGTTAAAAGAGAGGTTGACAACTACACCAATATTGAAAGTTTCAAATCCAGGAGGTTAATTTGTTGTAATCACTGATGCCTCATGTGAAGGTTTAGGAGGAGTGCTTATGCAATGGGCAAGTGGTAGTCTGTGAATCTAGAAAGCTGAGAGCATATGAGCAGAATTATGCTCCTCATGACTTAGAGTTAGCAATAGTTGTGCATGCTTTGCAAGTGTGGTGACACTATTTGTTAGGAAAGCCTTTTGAACTGAAGTCAGACCATCAAGGTCTTAAGTATATATTTTCCCAACCTCATCCGAATGCTCAACAAAGAAGATTGTTGGAATTGATATCTGACTATGACTTTGAGATAAGTTATATCAAAGGTAAAGAGAACCAAGTAGCGGATGCTCTGAGTTGACGGAGGCATATCTCATCGATTGTCTCTATCCACTCAAACTTCAAGGAGTTAGTGTTACAAAACTCTACAGGTGATGAGTATTGTGAGCAAGTTAAATAATCTCTCAGAGTAAATCCTCAAGACTCAAGGTATTCTGGGTTCTATTTTGAACTAGATTGGCTTTTAAGATATAGAGGAAGGATGTATGTTCCAAACTCTATAGAATTAAGAAACCTTGTGTGGAAGGAAGTTCATTCCACACCATATTTAGGTTATCCTGGAGTAACCAAACCCCTAGATGATGTAAAGCCTCTTTATTTCTGGAAAGGAATGAAGAATGATGTTGCAAGATTTGTAGCAAGTTGCCTAGAGTGCCAGAGAGTCAAGGTTGAGCATTAGCATTCAGTAGGACTTCTATATCTGCATGATAGTCCAGAGTGGAAGTGGCAAGTCATTAGTATGAACTTTGTGCAAGGTCTCCCAATGTCTCGAAATAGACATGATACTATTTTAGTAGGGGTGGACAAACTCACCAAGGTAGCTCATTTTATACCTGGCAATTTAACGGATGGAGCACCAGTTTTAGCTCGTAAGTTTGTGCAGGAAGTGTTTAGATTGCATGGAGTTCCAGAGAAAATTATCTCAGACAGAGATGCACGTATGGCATCAAGATTTTGGCAAACTTTATTCTCAACGCTAGGAACTCAACTCAATATAAGCTCAGCTTATCACCCTGAGACAGATGGTCAAACTAAGAGGGAAAATAAGGTTCTAGAATATTTTTTGAGGATGTATTGCATGGATCAACAATACAAGTGGGAAGAGTATCCATCGCTTGTGCAGTTTGCTTATAACAACTCCTACAATTCTGCTATCAAGATGACTCCATTTGAAGCATTGTACAGAAGAAGATGCAGAACTCCTATAAGTTGGGATAAGCTAGAAGATAGAATTAGCATTGGTCCAAAAATGTTATCAGAAATGGAAGAACAGATCAAGCTGATTAGAAATAGATTAGTGGAAGCAAATGATAGACAGAAAAGTTATGCTGATGCCAAGTGTACGCCAAGGCAATTCTTAGTTGGAGAAAAAGTTCTTTTGAGCGTCAAACCTCATAAGAGCTTAATAAAGTTTGGAAAATCTTCCAAACTAGCTCCTTGATATGTAGGACCCTTCGAAGTCCTCGAAGTGATCAATCTAGTTGCCTTCAGAATCTCTCTACCAGCAACTCTTGGCAGGATGTATAATGTTTTTCATGTTTCATATTTGAAAAAGTATATAACAGGTGATAATCATATTCTTGATTAGAATGCATTATGTAGAGGAAAATTAATGCGTTGTAGACTTAACATAATTTAGGGGTAAACCTATCTAAACAGTCCACTCTATCATTGTACTTCCTACATTAAATTATCAACCAAGGAGCGTAAACTTATGATGGCACTGAACTGTATGTGCCTTCAAGACTCGTATCTATCCTAGACTATCTTATCCAAACCTACTTAGAGTATTCTACTTGGCTGGAATTCCCAGAAATGCAAAAATAGTAAAAACAACTACAAGACCTAGTGGCTACAGGTACCTGCAACATAAGCTGTAGATAACTGTATTCAGCAAGAAATTATAGAATTAACTCAAAATGTCCAGAATGATAAAAAAAACTAATACTAACCTCTGGAGGACTTAAAGTGGACAAAGTATGCACTCATTTATGAATCACAACTACTAGAAATAGCAATCAGGATATTTTACTTAACTCACAATGCAATTTATGAAATAACAGAGAAACAACTTTAACTAAAAATGCATAAATAAATAAGGAAATAGATGAAGTGAGGATCAATACCTTGAGTGGCCAGCTCAGGGGATGATCTCACTTAACTAGAAATCAAATATACTTCAGATTCTCATGCATTCTCATAACTCATAGTTTCATTCATTCCATATCATAAACATAATCTCTTCAAATTGTATTCAATAATAACATTCTTCAATAAGACATGTCTGATGGAAATAGAGTAATAACTGAATAACTATAAAACAAAGTAGCTAACTTAACATCTAACTCATCCCTCCTAACTTATATAGAAATGGGAGAGTGTTATGCAACTACCAACTAACTTCGATCATCAATCCATTCCTAGATACTGGGGTACATGTTTGAGATCGATTTATTAATCTAACTGAATAGAGGAAGCAGAGTCCTATTCAAATAGAAATTCCTATACAACGGCTCATATACAAAACACATAAGCTGCGATTAGAATCCTAGAACATGTCTTTTTCTTCTATATTTATTCTTCCATAATGATCACGTTCAGCTTCAGTTAGCGCTTGACTGTGACTTCCTTTAATGCCCTGTTTTGCAATGTGCTATGTGTTGGCAGTGAGCTGCCCCCTTGTCAGTGAGGCGTTCAATGCTGACCTCTGGATTCGTGACATGGTAGTGAGCCTCCCGTGGATCTGGGTTAAGTCTGGCATTTGTAGCGAGCGTTGATAGCTCAAGCTTTTGGCGCAACGGCAAACGATTCCAACAATTGGTATCAGAGCCATGGGTCACGGGTTCGAATCCCTTGGGTTGTGTTGAGGGGGGGATTGGTATCAGAGCCTAGGTTCCCTTTTTGAAGTCTAATAGGCTCGGGTGGATCTTGTGTGTGGAGTAAAATGGGTAAGAAGAATAGAAATAAGGTCTTGAATAAAAAAATTGATGATGATCAAAAACAAGTCTCAATTAAGATTAGCAAAAAGAATGATCCTGCAGTTGAGAATTGTGATAAAAAGGAAGACTTCAATATGAATGTAAAAAGACAAGAGCTTGATGAAAATTTTGTTGTTGAGATTGATAGTGAAGATGATTATGAGATTGATATGGAAGGTGAGCTCATTTGTGCCCTTGATGAGATAAAAAAACTCAGAATGGAAAACAAAAGGTTAAAGTTGCAACTTCAAGAGGAAAAGGAATCGAAGACAAAAATTCTTTCAAATCTTCAAGATGCAGAAAAATAGATAAAAGATTTGAAGGCTCAAATTGCAGAAGTTGAGAAAATAAAAGAAGATGTTAATAATCAGCTAAAGGTCAAAGAAGTTGATTGTGAAAAGTATGAATCTGAAATAGTCTCTTTAAGAAAGGAGTTAGAAAAGGCTTCTTCTAAGTTGCACAAAAATCTATTGTTTGAAAAGAGTACTGAAGAAGGAGAGTGTTCCAAAGTCAGAAATCCTCCTGCTACTCCTAAGGAAGACAAGAAGATAGAAAAAGATAAAGCTCCTGATGATGCAAGAGAAAGAACAAACAAACCTCCACCTGTTAGGCAATACCATACAATAAGGTATAATTATTCTCAGTTTCATGGATATTGTTATTCTTGTCACATCTATTGTCATAGAGCTAGAGATTGTAAGACTTATGCCAGAAATAATGTTGAGTGGCATAAGAACAAGAGTCTTTCTAGAATGACAAATAAGAGTTCTAATAAAATATGTTACAATTGTAACCAAGTTGGTCACATAGAAAGAGACTGTTGGATGCATAGAAGATATGATTATGGAGGTACTTTTAGCATGTCAAAGAAATGTGATTTCTTTACTCCTCTAATTGGTTATAATGTCACATGCTTTAAGTGTCACAATCTTGGGCATAAGGCACAATTTTGCAGGAATAAATTGAAGACATCTAGAGCAGACACCTTGAGCAAAGAAAAGAAAAGGTTTATACAGGTTTGGAGAAGAAAACAAAGTCAGGACAAGAAGGATCCTAAACTTGTGCATCTTGCACAAGTTACATCATTGGTTGGATAATTGAGAGCATGAAGTAAGGGGGAGTTGTTCATGATCTATCAATTATTCCCAAGAAGTTATAGAGGAGATTAGTTGATGTTTATCAATATGATGATCTTGTTTTGTTTATCATGCTTGTCTGATAATGATTGATATGAAGTTTTTGATGATATTGGTTTCCAGTGTATGTCAATAATACAGGTGTTCATGTGACATGTTTAGTGGTTCTTGGCGCATACAAGATGTTGAAAGGTTATTCAATTTGTATATAATGATTTTTCAGGTACATTGAGTGTGTGGAATGAGATATAGAAATGAAGACATTTTCTACAAGATCCTCTTGAAGAGAAAAGAAAGATGAGAATTTGATTCTGTGAATGTGATGAAGAAAATATGTTGAGTATACAGAGATAAGAAAATGAAAAAAAATGAATATGCAGAATTAAAAGTACTTACAGATTGAAGACAATATGCAATTGTTTATACACAGATAATCTAGATCAGTATATAGAGATCATGAGATTAATGTGCAGATCAGGTTGTATGTAATTGAACAGAGATATACAAATTTAGAGAATAATGTTATGAAATGGTGCAAATCAGATTGTGTTACAATCATTTCTTGCACATCTTATTTTATGTTTTGATGATGGGTTTAGTTTGCCAGTGAGGCCTTGTTTTGGCCAATGAGGCTTGTAGGTCAGTAAGACCTATTTGTTTACCAGTGAGGTATATTAGTGTTGGAAGTGGGTGCTTCTGTTTGGTATGGGAGTTGGTGCTCCTAGATACAGTTTGTATTGCCAGTGAGGCATGTTTTTCAGTTAAGCCAGTGAGGCAATTCTGGAGTGGTTTTTCTACCCCTGGAGGGTTTTCCACTTGTGCAATTCTTGTGTCTTGATCTTCTCTCTGTGGTTGTATGTTTTACTCATGAGTTTTTGTTTTTCATTCTCGGTTACGTGCACATGTATGTGAGAAATCAATGATAGCTCTCTCTCCTTGTACTCTGCAAGTTAAAGTTTGTACAAAGATTAGAAATTTCACACAACATTGATTCACCCCCCCTCTCAGTGTTGTCCTTGACTCCTACAATTGGTATCAGAGCCAGGTTAAACACTATGAATCCTGCTTTCCTCGATGCTACATACTCACTGTTGCACAGGGGTTAATCCACATAACATATGCATGCAAATAACCTTTATAATTAAACTATAAAATCCCATCTTATATGCATACATACTCATGTCTAACTCATGCAATTGACAAATATCATCACCATATTTCATATTGACATAATAGGTTCAAGGTTTGTAGAATATATAAAAAGACAACATATTATGATGGTAATGTCTTGGAAAAGTATATGGAATATCATAGGCATAAAGTCTGAAAGCATATAAAAACAACATAAAAGAAGTCAATATTTGAACCCATCATTTCCCCCCAACTAGACTTTTGCTTGTCCTCAAGCAAAACACTCAATGAAACACCTAGGGGAAAAGATTATAATGCAAAGTAATCTGCCTAAGGTCCATAACTTCTTTGACACTCTATCCCTATTTGAGATAAAAACCATTATAGCATGCGAGTCTATCCATCCTACTTGATTTTGCACTCCTATACTTGTCACTTTTTCCCCCTGCCCAGTATGGTATTGGATAAAGGAGAATAGGAGGGTGATAAGTAAGGGGTAGCCATGCCACTCCTCTTTGCTCTGAAATCTGGATGTACCTGTGCAATCTCTCAAACATATTCATAAAATTGTGGAAAGAGTGAGGCTCTTTCTTCTACAATTTTGGGGTTAGACTTTCCCACCTATTTTGCACATACCTCTAGCAGTTCTGAAGAATATACACTGCTAACTGCTGTATCCTTCTATAATCCCTGAGTCTCAAATCCATAATTACTTTACCTGGACCCTTATGAGAGAGAAGTGCTAACCATTGGGTCAGGATCACAATGGGATTTAAGGATTCTGTCCTAATCTATAGTGTCACTTTCTTTTCTTGTTCCTCATACCTATCCATCAATTCCCCTCTAAGTTGCTCATTCGTGAAGTAAGATGACAGTGCTCTAACTTGAAAATCCCCAACATAAATTAAGGGGTTCCACTATGTATCTTCTGCCATCAAATAATTGTGCAAACAATATTCACACAACTGATCTTGTTCCTCCAGACTGACTTCTTGAAATAACTGGAAAAAATTATACCTTGAATAGATAGAAATAGGTTGATCATTAATGAATCTATTAAACTGAAAACTAAGAATTTTTTCTTTAAGAAACAATGCATAAACTCTAGGTGGAGGTCTACACTCAGTGATTTGAATTGCTCTGTCAATTACCTCTGTCAGCTTTCCTTCCAACCTTTTAAATTCAGAAATTTTACTTTCTAATGATGTATTAAGAATTTGTTTTTCTTTCTCCCAATTTTCCTTTTCTTGCTTGAATTCATTATTGAACTTCATCAATTCAAAACCCAAAGATAGAACAGTGAGGCATGTTGGAGGTCTTATTACAGGAGGCTATAAAATTGCTGCTTCATTTTCCATTTTACTCTCAACCACCTGTGCTAACAGATCCGTATTGGTTCTGTGACCATAGGTTTGAATTTTCTCCTCCAACTCTTGTATTCTTATCTCTTTTTCCCTAACCTTTTAATCATATTGTTTCACTTGTTCTTCTAATTGTTTTATCCTATCAAGGGCTTCTTGAAGTTCTTGCCTTATATTCCTATCTTCCAAAAACTATTTTTCTTTTCCAAAATCAAAACTTTCATCCTTATTTCTAGTGACATCAAAAAATTCTTTAGTAGGGCTACTAGGAACTAACTTTCCCATTTTCTTTGCAATGAAAATGTCTTCTAAATTAGAACCAGAAGATGAAGAAACACACCTTCTTCGCTTAGCAGGTATACTGGCATCAGGGGGAGCATTCTCAGGGGCATTTCCTTCCTTTTTTGAGTTGTGTCCAATGGTGTTGGATCTTGCTGCTGCCATGCTTCTTCGCTTTCTACTTTCCCTTGTTCCTTATCAACTCTCTTTCCCACATTTTGCCTCTTCAGCCTTCCTAAACGCCTAGGTGTGACAGTTTCTAGCTTCTCTTCACTTTTTCTCTTTTTCTTACTTCCCCTCTTCTTCCTCTCCCCTACACCCTTCTCTTTCTCAATGTCGTTATGCTCCTCTACATTCTTCTTACTCTTCTTCTTCTTATAAGAAGAAGAAGCATCACTTCTCCTAGCTCCTGTCATAGGTTTAGGGTTAGTAGGTGAGGGTTCTTCTACTGTCACCGGCCTAGTTTCTAGAGGAATTTCCTCCTGTGGCTCTTCCTATTCAGATTCAACTTCGGGTTCAACATCAGGTTCAGTATATGGTTCTGGCTCCTGTTGAGGTTCATCAACTTCCAATAATTCTGAAATATCTATGCATTGTTTACAAGTATCCCAGTCAACCTGTGGGTGCTGAATTCTCAAACTCCTTTTAAACAATAGAGCTATCAAACAATGATGGGACAATGTAGTCTTTGTTTGCCTTTTCTGACACTCAAATGCCATTCTCTTCAACATGTTATACAGATAATTTGGAACATTAACCATCTTGTCATGACGTAGGCAATTCAACAACTTAAAATGTGTAGTATACAACAAATTATGTCCACCATCACAGGTAATATATTTAATAATATATGAAGCACATTTCCCCCAAAATAATGGAAGGGATAATCTCTTTATACCTTGTGTGGTCGAGTCCAAGTTCTCCCCACGCTTGAAGAATTCTTCCCTCGCCACAGCTGCATCAGCACAAGTTGGATACTCAGACCCTGTATGTGGTAATCTGGTGACTTGGGCAATCGCTGTTTCAGAGGCATCCACAACCAATCCCTTGACTGTTGCTTCGTCATATTGCAACGTTGTTGCAAAATCCCTTGCCATTTCATTATCATACTCCGTTAATTTCATAAAGTAATCTAACCACCCCACTCTGGTAAAGAGTGGTAAAACCAATACATATTCTAATATCTCCTTATGCACCGATGGCTCTCTTCTGATAACATCACCCCCCATTACACCTATATTTTGCACTCACATCAATTCTTAATTCTGCCTAATTTCAATTCTCCCCCCCAACTGTAGCTTTTAGAGCTCTTTGTTATGATTTTTTTTTAAATTTCAGCTCACTCACAGGGAAACAACAAGCTCACAATTTAGGGTTGGTCGATTATCATGGAAAATGACACATGAAAACTTGACAACTTCTAAAAACTTGGTGGCAAAAATTAAAAACTAACTGATCATATACCCCTCCCCCCAACTGAAAGGTGAAGTGACTGCACTTTAGGAATGAATTTGCAGGGATGAAAGAGTAATGATGAAATGAAAAGGATGATATATTGCCGCATGCATGAAATAAACAATAAGTAATAATGGATATAAATAGAATTTTTAAGTTAATCATTAAAGGTTACCTTAAGTGCATCTGTTATGGAGAGCATTGAGTGGTGCGCCTTGGAAATGGAGATCATGTACTTGGCATTTATTTGTCACGAGTAGAGTGATATGCATAGAGTAGATGGGAGGGTGGCGGGTATGTTGGAATTCATGCGATGTGATAGATCGCAATAGTTGATGCAACAGCTTGTGAATGTGATTTGAACAAACATGCCGCAACCGTTGGTTTATTGAAAATGGATGAAGCACGTGTAGAAGGAATGAAATGCGTGGGAAGAAGAATGGAATTATGCCAAAGTGTTGAAATTTTCTATAGACACTTGTTGTTGCGGGCACCTGCAGTATAGGTCCCGACCGAATGTGTACAAAATTATTATACTAGGTCCCAATTGCAACAGGTCCCTACTGCATGTTAAAAATAGGTCCCTCAGAGAGTGAAAAATAGGTCCCTCTGAGAGTTAAAAATAGGTCCCTCTGAGAGTAAAAAAAATAGGTCCTTCTGAAGTTAACTGTGGTCATAATGGATAGTGTGTTGTGTGTGCATGTGAAGTTTAAAGCATGAAAAATTAAGTTAGAGCTACAGGGGTTGAGTATTGCAACTCAACCTCTGCATCACTAGACAAGATTGGTGGATCATCTTCTGTTGGTGTATCAATTGGTGTCACATAACCGTCATCAGGAGTACCAAGAGGAGCATATTGAGTGGCTAGAGAAACGAGAAAATTATCCTTCTGAAGTGGTTTCTAATACAGTTTCAGCCTGTGTCCATTCACTAGTAATGAAAATCAAACCTCATAAATGGTCTATAATTGGACTGCACCATTAGGGAAGACTTGTTTAATCTCATATGGCCCTAACCACCTAGATTGAAGCTTGCCCTTGAAGTCTTTGTATCTGGAGTCATAAAGGAGAGCCCAGTCACCAATGGTGAATTCTTTAGTCTTGATATACTTGTCATGCCATTTGACTCTTTGTTTATGTATGACCTTTGTGTGGTGGATAGCTTCTAATCTAATTTCATCAAGAGCATTCAAAGGTTGTAGTCTGTCCTTTTGAGCTTTTGTCAAATCCATCCCTAATTCTATTGTTGTCCTCAAGGTTTTGTATTCAAATTCTATAAGTAGGATTGTTGTCTTACCATAGACCAATTCATAAGTGGTGAACCCTGTAGTTGTCTTCCAGGTAGTTCTATATGCCCAAACAACTTCTAGTAACCTAGAAACCCAATCCCTTATGCGAAGCTATACTATTTTGGTCAATATGTTCTCAAGCTCCTTATTTGTGACCTCAACCTGACCATTAGCCTGAGGATGGTAGGGAGTAGACTTCTTCTATCAAATCTGATATTCTTCCACCAATCTGGTGATTAGATCAGATGTAAATTGTGGCCCTTGGTCAGTCACTATCTCCCTTGGTACACCATATCTAGTGAAGATTTCCTCATACAAAATTTTTGCCGCATTGCCATCTCTAGCAAACTGTAAGGCCTTAACTTCCACCCATTTAGTTAAGTAATTAGTACATACTAGTATATATTCCTTATTATTGGAAGTAGGAGAGATTGGACCAACAAAATTCAGTCCCCATTTATCAAAAGGGGCTAATGATATTTGTGGTTGCAAAGGCATTTCATCACTTTTTGTAGGTCTCCCCATCCTCTGACACCTATCACAACTTCTAGTATATTTGACAACATCTTTATGAAGTGTTGGCCAATAATATCTTGTTGTCAATATTTTGAAGGCCGTCCTTTTGGCTGCAAAATGCCCCCCACAGGGTTCATCATGACAGGCCTTCAATATGTCAAACACCTCATCCTCTCTAATACATCTTCTCATAATGTTCTCTGGGCTAGTGTAGAAGAGGAATCCATAAATCCAAGACTAAGAGAAACATTTGTGAACCAACTGTTTCTTCTCCCTTGGAGAAACGTAACCTGGAATCTGCCCTAAAACCAAATAATTAGCTATGTATGCATACCATGGAGTGTGTATGGTTAGAGCAAATATATGCTCATCAGGAAAAGTGTCATCAACCACTCCTTCGAATGATTATGTTGGTAGTCTAGACAGAAAATCAACAACTACATTGGCTTTCCCTAGTTTGTCAACAATTGTGATGTCAAATTCTTGCAATAACAACAACCATCTTACAAGTCAGCCACCCACTATTGCCTTGTTCATCAAATATCTAATTGTTGTATGATCTGTATGTATGAACACTTTGTAACTAGTAATGTAGTGTCTAAATTTATTAATGGCATAAACAACTTCCAACATTTACTTTTCTGTCACAGTGTAGTTCAACTCAGCTCCCTGTAGGTTTTTACTTACATAGTATATTGCATACTCTTTATTTCCTTCTTGCTAGCCTAGGACTACTCCAATGGCAAAGTTTGATGCATCTATGTGTATGTGAAAAGGTAGTGTCCAATTTGGACCTCTGAGAAATGGAGCCTATGTCAAAGATGCTTTTAGCTATTCAAAGGAGTCTGACAATCTGGTGTCCATTCAAAATCATTGTCTTTTGTCAACAAAGTAAATAAAGGTGCAACAATTTTGCTAAAATCCTAAATGAACCTCCTGTAATAACCTGCATGTCCCGGGAAGCTCCTCACATCCTTCTGTTTCTATGGAATAGGCAAGATAGAGATAATTTCAATCTTCTTTGGGTCAACTTGTATGCCCGCACTTGAGATAAAATGTCCCAAAACTATTTCTTGTGTCATCATCATAAAACACTTCTCATTACTCAAAGATAGATTGTACTTTGTGCATCTCTTCAACACTTTCTCCAAGTTGTGTAAAGCTTCATCAAATGTTTCACCATATGTGGTGAAGTCATCCATATAAATCTCCATACTATCATGTGCAAAATCAGAGAAAATACTGAGAACTGCTCGTTGGAATGTGGTTGGGGCATTGCACAAACCAAAAGGCAAGACATAATATGCATAGGTCCCCCACGGGCATGTAAATGTTGTCTTATCTTGATCCTCTGGTGCAATCTTGATTTGATTACAACCACTAAAACCGTCAAGAAATGAGAAATATTTCTTACCTGCTAAAGAGTCAAGAACTTGATCAATGAAAGGCAATGGGAAGTGATCCTTCCTAGTGGCAGCATTTAGTTCTCTGTAATCAACACAAACTCTCCATTTGCCACCTTTCTTAGGAACTATGACCAATGGTGAAACCCATTCACTGTCTGAAATGGGGTATATAAACTCTGCATCTAAAAGCTTTTGAAGTTCTGCTTTCACTATCTATCTAAGGGCAGGGTTCATGCGTCTTTGCTGCTGTCGGATAGGTCTGTGGCCATCATTAATGTAAATTTTATGCATGAACAAAGTAGGATTTATGCCTTTCATGTCACTGTAATCCCATGCAAATGTTGTTGAGTGTGTCTTTAATACTTCATGCGGGGATTGTTGTTGTTCACCAGTCAATGCATTGTTAATAGTCAACATCTTTCCTGGCTTGATTTCTAGTTGTTTGGATAGTTCTTGTACGGAAGACAAATCAAGGCTAGGTAATACTGGTAAGCATTGTTGGGCTAATAAAGCATGAAATATTTGGGATAGCTCCTCTGAGGAACTACTAGGTATTATGATGCTTAAAGGTTCTTGTAAGCATGATAGATAGTCCTGCTGCTACGGGTGCCTCCCACAGTCATTTTGTATAATGTGAGCAATTAACTCATCTTCATCCTGAATATCCTGTAAGGAGTTGTGTTCAATAGTCGTCAAAGTTTGCAGGGAATATCTGTCCTCATCTTCCAGGGTAGGCCAAATGGTCTACTCAAGCTCATGGTATGGTTGGGCTGGTGGATATAAAACCAACTTCTTGGTCACAGTCCCATTGGATATGATCATGTTACCAGACCTGGAACCTATAAATGCATCAGTAGTGGCAAGCCATGGTTTGCCTAGTATAAGAGGATAACAAGCAAGATTAACCTTGGGCTGTAGGACTATGAAATCAATAGTGTATTCCCAGGAATCTAATGCAATGACCAAATCCTCAATGACTCCTTTAGGTTTTAACTGTAGACCTATCAGCTAACTGCAAAACTATCCGAGTAGGCCTAAGGTTGTTCAACTGGAGTGTCTACATTGTCTTCTTAGTCATTACATTAATTCCAACACCTAAATCTATCAGAGTATTCTTAATTAGAGTCCCATTCATTTTGACATCCACTGCTGGACTACTTGGATATGTGTATTTGGGAACAGTTATATTTGCCAACATCATGTCAGCAAGGTTACCTAAAACATGAACTGTCTTTGGGTCTATCCTTTTTCTTCTTGGTTTCTTTATGCAGAGATCTCTAATAGTCTTAGTGTAGATGGGGATATATTTGATGACTTGGATTAAGGGGATCTTTATGCTTATATCTTGCAACTGACCTATAAGGTCATTTTCAGATTGTGTTGGTTGTTTCTAGATGGCCAAGCGCTCAAGGAAAGGAGGCTTAGGATGTGAGATGGTCTGAGGTCCCTAAGTTGATTCAGGGTCCAAAGGTGGTTTATCTGAGGCTTCCTCTGTAGGTTCTTCATCTTCAAGTTCTATAATTTGGGGAGATGAAGGCCCTACAAGTTGCTTCCCTAATCTAAGATGGACATTACTCACTTCTACCCCACAGGTAGGGTATTGCATCACTTCATTAGTATAAGCCTGTTGAACAAGATTATTGTTAGGTTTAGGTGCAAGCTGGGCAGGGATTTAGGTAAGTCTAGGAGGTGGATTTTTAGGTGTTGTTGGTGGCATTATGGCTAGCTGCTAAGGTTGATGTGGAAGCATAGGCTGCTGGTAATTTGCATTTTGCTACCATTGTTGGTTCTTGTTCCATTGGGGTTGCCATTAAGGTTGCTGTGTAGGCCACTAAGAATTATAGTTAACACCTTGAAAACCTTGTTGGGGCCATGGGTTTGGCTGCTGCTGGTTCCAATTAGGTGGTGGAGTAGGCCATTGTGGGTTTTGCCAGAGATTTTGATTATTAGGCCATGGTTGAGCATTCCAGTTAGAGAAATTTTGGTTTGCAACAGCTAAAATTTAGTGGATCGAAGGGCATACCTTTTCTTTGTTGCCAAGGTCTCCTTTGAGCTATGAAGAACAATTGTCCATCTTCCCCTTCAAATGGATGGAATTCTAGTCTTTCAACCTTCTTCTGTTGGATGCTTGTCACCTTCTTGCATTTACAACTGGTCTTCCTTTGCCTACAACTTGGACAGTACTCAGTAAGCGTTGCATCAACTTCTTGTTGTTTCTTTTTGATGTATAAAGTGTCTAGTTGTGTAGCCATATGACTGATTATGTTCTCCTTCATATTGGAAATCAAGTTACTGATTTCAACCCTTGAAACTCCATTGGTTGCCTTGTTTGTAATGGATGACCTTTCCCCCCTTGGTTCTCTGGTGAAAGTTCTTGAATAATTTCGACAAACTTTACAAATGGACTCAAAAGGTAGATGGGAAATATCACCTTGCCCAATGAGATTCAAGGCGTCCATATAATCATCCTTAACCCATCTCAAGAAAACCAGTTTTAATGATTCTTTAGATAATCTGTTTTAGGGGTTCTTCTTCAGAGCAAACTGGAATCGTTCAACATAATCTTCAAGTGGCTCCTCCTCCTTTTGTGACATCCTAAAGATGTCTCTCCTCCTATCATGTCCTCGGCAGTAATCTTTGTATTTTTCCAAGAATTTCTCCTTCATAGTATCCTAGTCTGGAATGAAATCTTTTCCCAACCCCATAAACTATCTCAAAGCTGCATCCTTGAGGGTAGCAGGAAAGAGTTTCAGCCTGTGAGCGTCTAAGGTGTAGTCATAGCTCCTACACAAGATATCGAACTCAAACATAAATGTATCTGGGTCCTCTATCACCAGGCCATAGAAGATTGGTAATGTTGATGGTGGAATATTTTGCAGCACTGTAGCCCTCTCCTGATCAGTGATAGGAAACTCAAACGTTGCTTGCTCTGGTGGATCCTCCACCGCAACATCTGCCATGGTTCTAAAGGTCCCTTCTGTAGCTGTGGAAGAAGCTAATGACGATGTAGAGGGTGTTGATGAAGATGTAAGAGGAAATTCTTCTTCAACACTTTCTATTATATAATTGATAAAGTCAGTTGTGTCCTCGTTATCCTGAGAAGTTGAATGGAGGAATCTACCTCAGTGATCTCTCTACCTCCTCATGCAGTAAATTTAGCTTTATATTCCAACGGTCCTACACAATGTTAGTATAATGTCTGGTGTTTCCTGAAAAGTGAATTTATTAACTCTAATGTTGGAATCAAAATTTAAACTATGAAAGCATGTAAAATGAGCCTAAGAAGGTAGCACCATCCCCGACAATAGCGCCAAAAATGTAGAGAAAAACTAATGCATTGTAGACTTAACATAATTCAGGGGTAAACCTATCTGAACAATCCACTCTATCATTGTACTTCCTACATTAAATTATCAACCAAGGAGCGTAAGCTTATGATGGCACTGCACTGTATGTGCCTTCAAGACTCATATCTATCCTAAACTATCTTATCTGAACCTACTTAGAGTATTCTACTTGGTTGGAATTCCCAGAAATACAAAAACAATTAAAACAACTACAGGACCTAGTGGCTACGGGTACCTGCAACATAAGTTGTAGATAATTGTATTCAACAAGAAATTATAAAATTAACTCAAAATGTCCAGAATGGTAAAAGAACTAATACTAACCTTTAGAGGACTTAAAGTGGACAAAGTATACACTCGTTCATGAATCACAACTACTAGAAATAACAATCAGGATATTTTACTTAACTTACAATGTAGTTTATGAAATAACAGAGAAACATCTTTAACTAAAAATGCATAAATAAGGAAATAGATGAAGTGAGGATTAGTACCTTGAGTGGCCAACTCAGGGGATGATCTCACTTAACTAGAAATCAAATCTACTTTAGATTATCGCGCATTCTCATAACTCATAGTTTCATTCATTCCATATCATAAACAAAATATCTTTAGATTGTATTCAATAATAACATTCCTCAATAAGACATGTCTGATGGAAACAGAGTAATAATTGAATAACTATAAAACAAAGTAGCTAACTTAACATCTAACTCATCCCTCCTAACTTATATAGAAACGGGAGAGTGTTATGCAACTACCAACTAACTTCGATCATCAATCCATTCCTAGATACCAGGGTATAGGTTTGAGATCGATTTATTAATCTAACTGAATAGAGGAAGCAGAGTCCTATTCAAATAGAAATTCCTATACAACAGCTCATATACAAAACACATAAGCTGCAATTAGAATCCTAGAACAAGTCTTCTTCTTATGTATTTATTTTTCCATAATGATCACATTCAGCTTTAGTTAGCGCTTGACTATGACTTCCGTTAATGCCCTATTTTGCAATGTGTTGCGAATCCTCCTTTCCTCGATGCCACACACTCACTGCTGCACAGGGGTTAATCCATATAACATATGCATGCAAATAACCTTTATAATTAAACTATAAAATCTCATCTTATATGCATACATACTCATGTCTGACTCATGCAATTGACAAATATTATCACCATATTTCATATTGATAGAATAGGTTCAAGGTTTGCAGAATAAATAAAAAGACAACATATTATGATGGTAATGTCTTGGAAAAGTATCTGGAATATCATAGGCATAAAGTCTAAAAGCATATAAAATCAACATAAAAGAAGCCAATATTTGAACCCATCACTTTACAGGGGCAGGACTCAGGAGTAGTCATGATTGAGCCTCTCAAGGTGCTCGAAGTTCGTAAGCTCTGCTTGCGTATTAGAGAGGTTACTCAATATAAGGTCCAGTGGGACCAATATGAAAAGGATAGTGCCACATGGGAAGATTACCATGAATTTTATCAGAGATTTCCTCATTTGTTTTAAACTTATCAATGTTGAACAAAAAAAACTTTATATTATTATTTCAGATACACTGGATCATTGAAGATGAAGAATCTTAAGGGGGAGATATGTCACACCCCAAATTTTGACTATGTTTTACTTTTTACTTGCACGTAATTAGTAGTTGATTATGCAGGAATTAATGATCTGACATTATGTGAAAATGTCAGGATAAATCAATGAAATCATGAGTTTATGTTTATATGGTTAGAATTTAGACATGTGATTATAGGATGTCATGTTTATTTATTCATAAGGTTTATGAATTGACCAATGATGCACTAATCCCAATTTGGTGATTGCAAGTTGTATTTAGGAGATAGGCTTTCCACCCTCCGAGAAAGAGAGGGAGAGCATCATTAGAGAGAAGAGAATAGACGTATGGATAAGAACAAATCGTTGCCATCTAAGTCTCATACTTTCACAGTTTAGTGAACCTTCATCGATTTTGGCAAGTTGTGTTTGACCAATTGGTCTAAGTTTAGTTTTGACTCGACAAATTGTCGATTGTCAACTAGACCCATTACGCTGAGGTTTTATCAAAAACTAAGGAAAGTATATGACCGTCGATAAGAAATAGTTGATAGTCATTATTTCTTTACGTGATATGAATATAGTTTATATTATTAAAACAAATTAAAATATTAGTACTTAAACTACTTTATTTTCGGTAAATTCCAATAGGAATTCTATTACGATAATCTATCTATTTTGACTTTAAGCAATTTTTAGAGGGGGAGAATACCTCGACCCCATTTTCATATCTTAACATGCATTAGAAACAACACATGTATACATTGAATTCAATGATATTATGTTGTTAAATATCTATTGGTATGAATTATAAGTTAAACCTTTTTGTTTTGACGTCGATGAACATTTAAGGGGAACATGGTAAAGATTGCAAATTTAATGCAAACCACTACTAGCTTTTGTGGTCATTCAACTCATATCCTCCACAATGATTAAGGAGGTCAAGAGAATTTTTAGAATAGATGGGAGTGGTCTTTAATGACTAGTAACTCCATCACCATTCACATGCCATTCGAGAGTGATGATAGCAAAGACACAGCCAGGATCTCCGCGGTAATGTAGAGAGGTTAAGCCTTTTAGAAGGCTATATCATCAAAGGAAATGAATGCATGAGGTCGGCATGGGAGCGACTCCAAGTGTTTAGAAAAGTGAAGGAATATATATATTCTGAGAAAGAATTCATATGAGTGGGAAGACTTTATAAAGAATACATAGAACTCTGTTATAATACAGAGAATGTTGTTAGAGCTCAAAGAGCTTTATTCTCCTAAAGGATCCACATGAAATAGCTTAGAAAATAGTTATTTTTCAAAGGAGACTCTCTTAGTGAGAGTGCAGTGGGAGAAATAGAAGGTCATAATACAACAAAAGGGCCAAAGACACATACTGATCTATACTCAGGTGAGTCTATCTTTTCATTAAAGACTAAGAAAGCATGTAGAGATAGTCTTTTTATGTTTATCTAAGTTCAGTAGGTAAAGAGCTATGATAGTGATGTATAAACTTGTGGATGACAATGGTTTTACTTATGCTTAAGTAACCATGAATGGTTGTATGTGCTTAGAGAAGATAAATAGAACGCTATTCTTGTGTTGTAGAGAGCCTTATGGCTGTATCTTCCAATGTTTATATCTCTGTTTGATAGGGAAGCCTGATAGGCTGTGTAGAGCCATTGATAAATTGACCATAGAGTTTTTATTTGGAAACTATGGATGGAAGCTATGAAATACAGTCTTAGGTTATTCCTATCAACTATGTCTATAACCTTAAGTTATAGAGATTGAACTTATTTTCTAGACTGGCTGAGTATACTTTAAAGGATTAGCAGTGGGGTATACAAGAGTACACAATGATCTTATGATAATCACTGTACAAGTAAATCGGCTATGCATTCACTAAACTGATTCTGTGATTGAGTAAGTCGATTGTGCATGAATAACTTTGAGACTATCAACATAGGAGTCGAGATGAGTAAATTTAGACAGAGATAGTTTCACATTTCTCTCTCTCTCTCTATATAGATATATATAAGTTTTATTGTTTATAATCGAAAGTTGAGGTGTTAGATATTCACTTTTATATAATATATAAATGATAGTGGTATCGTTGAAAACACTTAAATATAGTGATTTAATATCACAATTGTATTAATCAAATAATGATAAGCATTGTCATGATACACAAAGGATATTAAACATGAGTTCCTAACCTATCCTATATCTGGAGTCAATGGACTTAAGAAGACCAAGAGGTCAAAGATATTGTATTATTATTATTATTGTAGACTCAAACATATTTAGGTTAAAAGATTGAACTTAGTCAAGAGTACCTATGATAATGATAGTATTCATTAAGACCTTTTTTGAATGAGTATAAAACTCATTTCTATGTTTTTACGTGATATGAGAAATGTGAATTCAAATAATGACAAGTGGTCAAGAGTAGACTAGAGGTTATCGTTTCCATGTTATATTATTGTAAATTTTGGGAAAACAAGAGTAGTTGATATTACAGTGTATTGGGTTAGAGAAGTTAAAAATCCTAGAATCAACCCAGAAGGGTTTAGAATGCTTAAAAAATCTTAAATCAATTATAATATTCTTTTAGTCTATTGTTTATTATGGTCGACAGCGAATGGTCGAGAAACCATAGATCAAGACAAGTATAACTTAGGAAGAGTCTATAAAGTACTTATGATAAAATAAATGATTTCATGATAGAGTCATAAACTTGATATATAACACAAGAGTGTTCAGTCTTAGGTCATTGAGTAGAACGACAGGAAGTCACAGACCCTGGTATTTGCAAATATGAAATAAGGGACTCTTTGAAAGGTTAAAATCACCTAAACCTACATATTGCATATATCCTAGATTAAATTCTAAGTCAGGTTGACCAGGATTTGAGTTTAGTCAAGACAAATTATGTCTAGAGATACTAGTCAAGCTAGGCAAATTGTAGGATGAGATAGTTTCCAAGTCGAGTTAGAGGTGTGTGAACACACAAACTTTGGCCAAAGCGATGCATTTGTCTCTGCATGCATTAGTCAGTTCACCGTGTCTAAATGGTGTGACCAGTTAGAATTATCATACTTAGTTAGAAGATTGTCTAGAGTTGTATGGTTGATTGAGTTACGTAGGACACATCACTAGGACTCAGATGGCAACCTATCAGTTCCTTATGTCTATACTCTTCGTGAAGGGTAGGGCCACTTCCACATGGAAGGTGAGCGGGAGACCGTCGGTCTGTGGTTAGAGGAAAAGCACTCGGATGATGCTCTCCCTCTGCAGCAGATGACTCGCCGAGACTTGTCAGATAAATATCAAATTCTAGATGTAGTATACTTCATTATTGACTTATGACTTTCAAACTTATGTAAACTTATTCATATTGCCAAGTGCAAATTACTTGTAATCATTAAGTGAAATGATTCCACTATGATTTTATCTTTGAATATATTGTAATTTCAAGGTTGAAAAATATTCAGAAAAGTTATGCATTTATTTTTATGAGATTTTGCAAATGTTAAAAAGAAAATTCTCTCATGGTTAAAGATGTTCTTTCACTTTCTTGTAAAATTTGTGAGTTATTTCAAGTTGTATGAGACAATATCTTACAAAACCACAAAGTCATGATCTTTTCATTATGGAGAAAAAGAAACAAATTAACTTTCTTTTTGAAGCTAGCCCACTCCAAATAAGTGAAGAATACAAGTACCTTGGGCTCGATTTTCATAACAAGCTCAGTTGGGAAACATGCAAAGTAAAAAGAATTCAAGGAGGTTGGAAAGCTTTATACTCACTACAAAATAGATCTAGAAGTGCATAATTACGAGATTGGAAAACCAAGAGAATACTATTTGGTCTACTTGTCACTCTTGTGATTCTTTTTGGGTGTAAAATTTTGGGCAACAACATGCCATATCAGAAATGGAGGCACGTGGAAAGAATCCAGAAATATTTAATCATTAGTAGCCTCAAAAGTAAGTCTTCAATTCCATACAATATTTTATTGGTTGAAATAGGTACTTTCCAATTGGAAGCTTCAGCGATGGTGTGGTTGTTAAGCTACCTAAAAAATTCTCAAATTATGGATAACTACCATTGGCCTAGGTTGGTCATCTAGGAAGAGCTAAGCAGAAGAAAGAACACATGGATGAAACATAATGACAAGTGGATAAATAAATGGGACATTAATATGCAGGAATGTCCAAATAATAATGAGGAAATAAAAAAATTATGTCAAATAAAAATTTAGGATTGCCATGTGGATTGATCAAATTGGTCGAAAGAAAGCTTACTATATAAAAATAATTTAATCCCACATGGGACCGTAATGAAAAAACTTACATAGGAGTTGATATCAAGTGGAAATAAAAATGTCGATAGCCCGATTAAGGACTAGCTTGCATCATCTTAGGTGTGAAATTGACAGATGGTCAATAGTTAAGGAGGAGTGGGAAATGAGAACGTGCCTATTTTGCAACAAGGGTGTGGTGGAGGCAAAATACATCATAGAGTGCTTGTCCTACAATGACATCCATATCAATTACAAAGATATCCTGAGAGTAAACAATCAAAACACCTTGTTTGAGGAGGTAAGGTTGGGCAAAACTACACACTTTTTGATCAAGATCCATTGTAGAAGATCTGACATCAAAACAAGTTTACAAACTTCATAAGGATTTGGTGCCCTTGTGTCTCAGAGCTAGACTTGCATGCTGCTCTTGATCCCATAAGCTGCTTTGATCTCGTGTACGTTATTAAAATCTTTCAATTAATTCATTTAATATGGATAGTCTTAGAAAGGGACGAATAGATCTTGAAGGGGAGTGGGTACTATATTACTAGGCCACGCCAAACGCCTTCACAAGATGTTCGAACTCACCATAACTAGGATTAGACAAGAGTTAGGGTTTAGAGGTGCCAGGTAGGGTTTTACACAATAACTTGTTTAGATAACGACTTACATTTTCCTTCATTTGGATAGCTTGTTTCTATTGGAGCAGAGCAGCAGCAGCGGGCTTGTTTGGAGGCTGCCGAGCAACAACAATGGCGGTCGGGTAAGAAAATCTTTGTGCATTTTCCCTTTTTCAAACTTTCATCGAACCATACTCGTATGTGAAGGTAACTGTGTTGTTATCTGGCGGATTATGCAGTAAGAACAAGCGTATATCCAAGGGAAAGAAAGGAGGCAAGAAGAAGGCGTAAGTACAATTTCTGCCTTCTCAAGTTTTTTGGTTGTTTTCTGTAAGCTTGAATCTACCTTTTGTGAAATATTATCTATAAATAATATTTCTAATCATTTTAGGGCATTTAGAACATATTGTTACTTTGGTGCCTGTTGTCATCGCGTTTTTATATACCCTAACAACGTGAGATGAGGGAAAAGGTAAACTATCTGTAACTATCAATGACATTGAGGTGCCCTGGATCTAGCATAAAATGTATAAGTAATTGTTGTATATGAGATTTTTTTAATGTAGATTGCGCCCTTTTTGTGGCTTTGGATTTTTGGCGTTTGTTAGGGCATTCGAATATTTAGAGTCTTTTGTCTAGGATTTTTCAAGGTTTTTGGATAAAACTATGTAACAATTTTTACATCAACGTTTAACACGCCCCGATCCGTCATCATAATGGTTTTAGGCAAAATATGTGACATTTATCTTTATATCCGTCTGTCCAAGCAAGGAAATTGCCTCCATATTTAACATTAAACCTGTTAGATTAGGTTTATTACTCTCCAATGGTCTGGAACAATATTAGGCACTAGTGTAAGTATAACTATTATTTTGATTTCTCCAGGATGCGAGAGGGCTGTCATTGACAATTGCACTAAGTGACCCTTGTTGACTTCTGTTATACTAACGGCTTTGTTTGTTGCTTTATTGTGTGCTTCTCATTTGCCTAAAACATTTTCTTGAAGGTTTTCTGATTGATTAAGTTTACTTTGATTCTCTATAGAATAGAGGGGAATGTGATGTCGTTTATTTTATATCCTGCAGCGTTGATCCCTTTACAAAGAAAGATTGGTATGACGTGAAGGCTCCTTCTACCTTTAACACAAGGTCTGTTGGCAAAACCCTTGTCACACGAACACAGGGTACTAAGGTATGATAACTCTTTATAAGACAATTTTACAAACTTGTATGGTTGCATAAGACAAATTGTCAGGGATGGTTTTAATTGAATATGATGTATTATTTTTTTTGAGGGTAAACCCTTTTGACCGGAGCTATAAACTGGGTATATGAAACAGCAATGCTAAGATATACATTCAACACACCATTCAGCAGTAACGTGTCCATCATTTGAATCAAGTGGCCCAGCCACTTGAGCACACCACACACATTGAATATGATGTATTATGAACTGTGAATTACTACAGTTTTCTCTCCTGTGTAAGTGTTTTAAACAACAGTCAGTACTTGGTAATGAACTGTTACATTTCCTAGCTAGGCTGTTAACAAGTCTTTAGAAAAGAAAGTTTCTGATGAAGAGTCTTGGACAATTCTGAACCGTCAGAAGTGCTGTTTAAAATAAATAGAATTATGAGGCTTATATTGTGTATGCCAATGGAGGCATTCGTTGGGGATTGCTGCTTTAGATATGAGCAGGTGTATACACTATGAATGTTCTCCTGATTTGTTAATAGTGTTTTTTGGGAGGTGTGTATATATTAAGACTATCTATTTTCTTATGCTCAACAATGATTGAAATGAAGGTCATGGAGGTCTCTAAACCCACTGGCAGCAAATGCGACTAAATAAGAGGGAGTCAGAAAATGTTGACACACTTAAATGCATAGACAGACAGACATACACTGTACATTCCTTGTAATGACCTTATTAAATATCTAAAAAACCACTGTTTCTGGATGATTGTGCTCAATTGATATTTCTATTTTGTGCAATAATTGAATAATATGTTTTAAATTGATTTGTCGACCAAAATCAGAGGCTCAGTTTTAGGAATGACTTTGCAAGCCTATGACTGAGATTCCCTTTCAGTCACCAAAAAAGGGTAAATGGTGTGGCATGTATCAGAAAACAAATCTATATATCTTTAATGATGGAAGAAATGAATACATAGTTCTAAAATTGGCCCTAAGATTTTCAGAGGGGTAAGATCTGTTTTCCTACCATAGACAATTAGCAGGTCTAGTGATTCTTTAATCATGGCAGTTTCAGATGAAGAATATATATCTACTATAAAGAACCAAACCAGCCTTATCTAAGCCAAGAATCTCTGGGCTCTGCACCTCTTTCCTAGCCGATAGACGAAACCAGTTTCTAGACTCTGCAAGCCTCCAAGAAATTCACCGAGTCTTAAGCAGAGCGAGATACAGTGAGTTGAGGGGACTTAGCTCTGTAGCTTGCTCAACCAAAAGAGTACATGTAAATAAAGAATGTACTGTTCAACTTCTACTTATGCCTGCAAAATTTTTTTCACTCCATTTTTAGCATCTACATACCTTTTATCTACTACCCCTATGTTACCGAATTGGCTGGAAATTAGTGCTTCCAGGTACGAGTACTACCAGAATCAGGTACGGATCTGAATTGCCTGTGGAATCAGGCAGGGTTCAGATTTGAGCAGTTGGAATTGTGTGGAAATGGTGCAGGGTGACCCAAACAATTTCAGGGTGGATGTGGTGATTTCAAACTGATTGCAGAATAATTTCAAGGTTGGGTGAATTTTTCAAGGCAAGTTTTTTGACCTTTTGTCTGGTGAAACCTTAAACGATTGCCCCAAACACTAAATGATCAGCCTGTTAAGCATTTTGTGTGTTTAGTGACTTGCAGCAACAGGAAAAATACATGTCGTGTGTTGAGTGAGATGTAGCAACAGCAAACAGGGAAAGGAAGTAGGGCAGAAAATGCCCAAGGAGTTCGTCTGCAGCAAACAGTCAACCTCTCAGCATCCAGCAATGAGTTATTACTCAGCAACATGACTCATGATTCCAACCGCTGAATATATTCTGGTGCTGGACTGATGTTCATGGATCTGGAAGAAGAGGACTAGGGATGTGCCAGTTATGAGGAGGAGGAACCACTGAAGGTCCAGCAACCGACGGTATATAATGATTAGGAGAAGGATTCATCTTTATTTCAGGTGCAGGGAATAGAATGATGCCGAGTTTCTGCTGGGCTTCAGTCAAGCCGGTGTCTTGAAACTACATATGTAAGTATCATCCTACTACAAACAAAACAGGCCAGTAAAAATATGAGAATCATTAACAGATAACAAGCATGATTAATGTCTTAGGATTGCTTTCCTATTCAGGTATTCCATTTACATCATATCATCCAAGGTGATATGCATGCCATTAATAATTACTATATCTTGTTGAATTAAGGATCAGAAGGTCTAGAGTCCAGCTTTTTCTAGAGGAGCAATGCTATTTCTTAATCATAACAATTTATTCATAGGGAATATCTTTACATCTTGAATGTGCTGGATGTCATTTTTGTGAAACTCAACGGTTTGAACTTAGTATGACAGCTATTCTCAATAATGGCTTGAGCTAAAGTTTCAGTGCCTGCTTAGGTTTCATACAGTGCCCAAATATTAGCTAGAGGATTAATTTGTGGTTTCTGAAGGCACTATTAGATTGTAATTTTCTTGAGAGTTGCATTGTTGCCAATTTTCCATATTTGATTCCTAGCTGAGTGCAATGGATCTTACTATGATTAGAGTCACAATGCACTAACTCTGGTATATTGGAATATTTATTCTAAACGTGCTCTATTTGATATTAATGTATTTTCTGCTTCTATGTCTACCATCAGCCATGACTAAGTAACTTTTCTGAAGTTAGCTAGAGAAGTTTTAGATTTCTTAATGAAATTAAACATGAAGGTGACTTTATTAATGGTGACTTGTTGTTGAAGCTTTATGTGTTCTATGGCATACCCTAGTAAACAGCCTGATATAAATGCCAAACTCACTTGACATCTTACCCATAAAGAAAGCTTGTAGCTATTATAAAATAAAGTAGAAAGAATGCTCTGAAAAAATGTACTTGAAATGAACTAAAAAGATACTAGTCATATCCAGGTGTAAATAAACGTTAGCTTCATAATTAATTTGCTGTTTTTGGAGGCAGATGATTGTTGCTATAATCAGTGCGTCAATAGCGGAAAAGTCTTCTGAAATGTCAGAAAGGCCAGGCTTCCACAATGAAGCCTTCCATTTGCAGATTTTTGTTCTCCATGATTTCTATTTGTGACTATGCTCCTCTGATACATGAGACTCTTCCTGCTGTTCAAGGTAGATACGTTCTATGTACTATAGGAAACAGTTCCTTGCAAGTGTCAAGTCTTATCTAAAAAAAAAATAAATCAGTTTTCAATGTAAAGATTATACAGGATTGTTGTAAGGAAGCTAAGGTAGCGGAACAACTTCCTACACTAATCTTGAGGGGAGAGATATGCAAAACTTTTCAGATCTTTACAACAGTTACAAAAGTAAACACAAATAGCAACCATACCACAACACAATAATTACATGGGGAAACCCTTTTGGGAGAAAAACCCCACACTCCAAAGCCATCCAATATATTATTCAGGAATCAAGAAGATTGCAATATACTTGCAGAGCAAGCTTTCACAGGAGTATAACCAATGAGAGATTTGGAGACAACTCAACATCTATAAGACTTTTACACACAACCTCCATCTCAAGCTTTTGATATATAAGAGATACAATACAGTAAACCATCAACGGTAATTACAAAACCATAAGCCAAAACTCCACCCAAAAGTGGCACCCAAATTATCTCCAATCAAAGATGCCTTGTGATGTGCCAAATCACACACTAACATGTGTAACTCTCCCATTTACAACTCTTTTAAGTGTCCAACACGTTTTCACATTTCTCAAAACAGGAGGTCCAACTTCCGGAGGCCATAACTTTTGATCCCGGTGTTCGATTGATGAACCGTTTGATGCGTTGGAAAGCTTGTGAAGAGATCTATCAAGCTATAACCTATTTCGTCGGTTACGACAACTTTCGTGGCGACGTCTAAGTGTCTCAAATTTGAGTTCAAAATTTTTTTGGGAGTTTCAAAAGACGGAAACTTTAATATTTTGCAATCCAGGTATGATCTCGAGTCGAAACTCACCCAAGATGTTTATTTGACAGTTCCGCAACTTTTGGGAAAATTTTGGGTCCATTTGTGCTTAAATGTAGAGTTAGTAAAAATAGTAAGCCCTGCCATTTTTATCCCCTTTTGGAAACTTTGAAAGTTATAAACCCTTTATAAGATAAAGGGAATTCGAAAAGACCAAAATTGGGAAGAATAGAAACCTTTTGTAGTTGCAAGGTTGAGACACCTTTCCTAACAATTGTCCAGACATATATGAGAAGGTACACATTTGCGCAACAAGTAACTCTGGTTGTTACACATTTTGTTAACTGAAGCACAATATTGAAACATCTAAACCTGACTCTTTATGGGCTCTGCAATGATTTTTAGAAAACAAACAAGCCAACTTGCTTCATCTAATTTTTATATTTATGGAGAGAGAAATTCATTGTCTGATTGATGAAAGCCATACGAATAGAATGTGCATCCCAAACTATAATTACAACTGTCAGAAAGACTAGTCCAATTTACTCAAATGGATTTTCCTTGAACTGGAAGAATGATTCCTGGTGTAACTTATATTCCTTGAGCCAAGTCAGTGAGTCTCAGTAAATCCAACCAGATTCATTGATTATCCAAGAAATTGTGAGGCTTCTTTAGAAAGGCATACAGTTGATACTCCACCTTGAGTTAATATCAAATTCTCAGGTTAGCAGTCATTTAAAAAGCCAGTTCTGTCCCTGTCCCTCCATCCCCAGGGAGTCCCCTTGTAGGGAAGCACCTGAAAAAGGAGGGGGCGTGTACCCGGGGAACACTCAAATTTAAATTGTAAACCATAAAAAAACATTTTCTTAATAAATATATAAATCCTTATCATCAATTTAATGTAAACCATAAAAAAACATTTTCTTAATAAATTGATAAATCCTTATCATCAATTTAATAATAGTCATAAAAAATAACATAATAAACCCTTCACAATTTATGTATAGAGTTCTTTATCTTTATAGGGATAACAATATTACCCTTCACAATTTAACAAGGACTATTATAAAATTTAATAATAGTCATAGAAAATTATAGTATAACAATTTTAATGATAGTCATATAATATTTAATAGTAGTCATAGAGATAACAATAGTACCTCTTGGATAAGTTAAAATTTATTCTGTTGGTTTATTTGGGGCAAAAATTTGGAATGTTTCTCCTGTTTGTAATAGCACTCGAGTAGTCCTCCTACTAGATCTAGGTTTAGTCTCAGGACAAAAATGGGTCTCCTACATGCAACAGCTTGAATAGAACTTCTTTTGCAAAGATCATAGATGATGCTTTGACGATTCTTTCTCCCCATGAGTCTACTGAGCTACACAATGCTGACTCTAGGGTTTTTAAATTCTCTGTGTGCAGGTTAACCCGACCTACATGTCATGGGTGGCATTAAACCTGTTTCTTGCAGATGTGAGTGCGAAAAAGATTGGATTTGCCCTAAATGAACACAAAAACAATTTTTTTCTTTCTAAAATCGTCAAAATTCAGCTGATTTGTTTTGGATTCTGCAAAACTTGCAAAAATCGGTCTGGGTTTGCCTGGATTCGGTGCTCCAGGCCGACCAACTGACAACATAGCAATTTCCATATCAAAAGTCAAATTAATGATGGAGTTGAGCCCACAATAAAATCCCCTCTATCTGCAGTGTATTGCAGCTGATCTCTAAATTTATTTATTTTATTCAATATGTTGCCTTCTTACTGTCTAAGCAAGTGGTCGCGTGCAGCTGCATTACAGAAAATTTTCAATGGGTGCTTCTGAGATAATCCTGGGACATATTTGTGGTTAAAGGGCCCCACGATTAAAAAATTCAATGAAAAGTTAAAATTTTTTTAACAATAATTTTGATTGGTTGTTAATACATTTTTAGTGCCAAAATATTCTCTGCAGTTGCTGCAAATGTACACCTCTCCATTCCTACATAAATTTGAAGATTCTTTTTTTAAGCAGCTGCTGTAAAACATCTTTAACTGTTCTACACTTGCATGGGACCAAACAGAATTATCAGCCCCCTCTATGAGATTGCTACCTAATTTCTCTATTTTCATATTTGCTTATTTTATAACCATACTTATGTTGAGGTGTTCAGTCCATTGCTAGCCAAGGTGCATTTCAAGAGTCTTAAGCTGTGCTATATGCTTCTAACACGATCAATTTATTATGTCTATGATAATAGTTCTAAGGCTGCTAGTCAATCCATGTGCTTTGGTGTAAGTAGTCTGTCAGGTGCTAGATAGACATACTTTTGCTTTATTGTCTATTTTTGTGTCAATGTCAAATGTTAGTTTTTTATTAGGATATTTTCATCCAACAATGGTGGCTTCTTTTATGTAGATTGCTTCTGAAGGCCTTAAGCATCGTGTGTTTGAGGTTTGTTTGGCCGATCTTCAGAATGATGAGGATCAGTCATACAGAAAGATCAAGCTTCGTGCAGAGGATGTTCAGGGGAGGAATGTTCTGACCAACTTTTGGGTAATGAGTTTTTATTTATATTCATTTGTACAGGCAAGTTAAGAGGAAATAAAAGGCTTGCAGTCTGACGAGTTTTCTTTATTCTATCTAGGGAATGGATTTCACCACTGATAAGCTTCGATCCTTAGTCCGCAAATGGCAGACTTTGATTGAGGCTCATGTTGATGTTAAGACTACTGATAGCTATTCTTTGCGAATGTTCTGCATTGGATTCACAAAGAGGAGGCCTAATCAGATTAAGCGTACATGCTATGCACAAACAAGTCAGATTAGACAGGTTTACATGGAAAATTTCAATTACACAAAAACTCTATTTTATTGTTGATAATTTGGCAACAGTTTTTAATTTTTGTTTGCCTTTGTACCAGATTCGTAGGAAGATGAGAGAAATAATGGTACGTGAAGCCACATCCTGTGATCTGAAAGAGCTTGTGCAAAAGTTTATACCTGAGGTGATTGGCAAGGAAATTGAGAAGGCTACTTCGTCAATTTACCCTCTGCAAAATGTATTCGTCCGGAAAGTCAAAATCTTGAAAGCTCCAAAATTTGACCTTGGAAAACTCATGGAGGTGATTATTCTTTCCTGCTCTCTTTCATATATGTTTATTTGAGGCTTTTTAATTTGTAGTAATCTTCTTTTATAAAATTTCTGTAGGTACATGGAGATTATTCTGAGGAGGTTGGTGTAAAGGTTGATAGGCCTGCAGAGGAAACACCTGCTGAACTAACAGAGCTAATTGGTGCATAGCTTTAGGTTAGGATAATCAAATTGATTTATTTCAGGAACTGTATATCTGAGCAGGAGAGTTGGTATCATTAATATTTGATTAGATGATTATTAACCTGTTAATTATGTCTTGTCAGCAATAAAACGACTGTACAAGCAACAGAAGGAATTCCATTGATTCCAATTAGGTTACTGTAAGCCTCATCTAGCTTTTCGAGTAGGTTTAAAAGTGAGATTTTGAATGATCTACAAGATGGGGACACTTTTTGCTGGCCCAAGTATGGTATTAGGCCTGAAATATTGATTTTTGCAGCTGAGTATCTGGGATATGAATTGTATTCAATTAAAAGGTTATAAACTGAATTTTGTGCAATCTTTATTATTTGTCCTACACATCTTACCCTTAAGACCCAATGCTGTAATTGTTAGTATGTATTGTTGTTTTGGACATGTCTTGTTGCAGTTGTCAGAGCTTTGTAAGTACAGTCTCATTGGGGTGAAATGGGTAAAGCCTGCTTTGGATTCTTCCATTTTGCAGGACTTGTAAGTTGTGGGTTTGTCGAAGTGAAAATGGTTAATAAGTCCTGCTTTAGGCTTTATTTCATTTTGCAGCGTTGGCTATCTCTAGTAGGAAATCTTTTTCTAACTGCAGTGTATTTTGAATGCATGATCTCGTCAATTGTAACTTTGCATTCCAAATGAGAAGCTCAGCATGCCTTTTCAGTAGATCCAGTCTATACAGAACCGATAAGTGGAGGTGCTTATGGAGCAATTTATGTTTGTTGTTGCTGGTTTCTTTCAAAGCTTTAACTTTTGTACTTTAAACTGTTGACAACACTGCCAAGTGTCTAATTTATGCCTTGGATCATGTTTGTTCAGTACTTGTTATCGTATGATAACATTGGAGTCATATGACCATATTAAAAATGGTAGAAGTTTACATGATATAAAATTTTAATGCATAAACAAAAGCCACTAGCCAATTACAAAATTATCTTAACATGTAAGGCATTCAAGAACTGTTATTTGTAACTTGTAAGTAAAAACTATTAAATCATGTAGCATTTGCATCATGTCGTTTAAGAAAAAATACAAAATTCATGTGTTGACAAGGTCAGGTCTTTGTTTGTAAGACGTTAAAGAAATGTTATTTACAACTTTTAAATAAAGACCATAAAATCATGTAGCATTTGCATCATGTCGTTTAAGAAAAAATACAAAATTCATGTGTTGACAAGGCAAGGTCTTTGTTTTTTAAGGCATTCCAGAACTGTTATATTTACAACTTATTAGCTGATAGGCTTATATGTGGGAGCTTTTGCTCCCCGTAAATGTGTCATCCTGGCTGCCTGCTTCTGCTGGATACCAGTCATTCTGCCAGAATCAGACAGATTTCACTAAACGTTGCTTCCTGCATGTCACTTGCCTATCTTCGTCCACCCAGTGAAGATCACTGTACAAAACTAACCTGAGATTAATTTGACAATTGTTTGCCTGCCTTCCCGCAAGATAATTGGTTGGCAAATCGGTATAATTGAAACCCTTCACCATTTCACATATGGTGAGGCAAAGATGGATTCATTTGTTGTTTGTTTGTTAGGAAAAAACCAAATCAATGAAAAGGTATATATATATATATATACAGTTTAAGAGCGAAATACCTTGACGTGTCAATTCTGAAGATTTGTATAATTATTGCATTTGGAAGGTATTTGGGAAATTGAGGGCAGGGTTTCATCGGCTGTTGAAGTCCTATTTGGAGGTACATTTTATTTCTTGTTTATAATCATTTTTTTAAAGAATAACAGAGGTAAAAAAATCTTCATTAAGTTTAGTTTAGTAAAATCAAGTGAGCATTAGAAGAGAAAATTAGAGATTGATGAAAGATGGGTCATGAAGTTCAAATCTCTATTAACATAGAGCAGATGTCCCCTAAACAATATTACATAAAATAATTCTAGGCAACAATTTCTTCGCTTTTGAGTTTCTTTTTAGATAGTTCGTACAATTTTTCCTTCTATTTTTAATAAATAATCTTTTGACAAACTTCTGTAGACTTGTGCACCACCTATTGTAGAAATGACAAATGTATTGCAGATTGTCATTTCAAATATTTGGATGCTTTGCTATTATATCTTCTCAATAGCTACATGAATGTTTTGTTTTATACACTATTTTGGTTTGACCATCGTCTATGGATGGAAAGTTGATGGAGACGAGCAACATCCCTCCGCCCAACACAGCCAATCACAAACTCGAAGATCCAAACTCACAGGCAATCACACGCTCACATGGGCATTGCTCTGCTCCAATTTCAATACAACACAATTTCACAATAAGATTGCAGCTAAGAATCAATGTTTTATTTTATCGAAACTTGGATTCTCATACATACAACAGTTCACTGGTCTTTAGTTTTTCCCCATCTGCAGAATAAAAGAAGACTTATTATCTCAACAAAGACTTATCTGTGCTCCTCTATCCTCATCTATGGCTGCTACTTCACACAACAACTCTTCTTCTCATAGGATTCTTTTCTCTGGGTTTATCTTCTTCTGGCAGCAAAATCAATATCTTATTTGTTTTATCTTGGTTCTTATTCTATCTTCTTTTCAATGGTGGACATCCTTTTGGGCATTGATCTGATTTTCTTGCCATCTAAGTGCTTTCTCCTCTGTTTTAAGGTGTTTCAATCACTTTGCTCCTTCACTGTTTGGCAACCAACTCCAATCTGATGTAGTTCCTGTTCCCCTGCGACTTATCTCATTTACCTGCCATGAGTCGCGCCTGCACACTTCCTTTTACTCTGCAATGACAATTTTATTCTTTTACCTCTTGAGGCTGACTCCTCTTAAATCCTTCTGGCATCTGAACTTCATTCTATGGTCTTCCTTTCTAATTCTGGCAGCAACCTCCAATTCCTCCTCCCTTCAGCATTCCTATGTGGAGATCTCTTCTTATGCCTTTGTAAATCCTTGATTCCTTTTGTATATATATCTTCTCCTATGGATGAGGAGGCAATGGCATCGAATGCCCCACTTCACAGCAACCCCTTTTCTCCCTCTGCAGTGCCTCACACTCTTATCTACCAAGGGTAAAAGCCATTTGAATGCCTCATTCTTTGGTGTCGCTTTAGCTTCCATCCACCTCTAAAAGTGGCGTTGAACTCTGGGGAAAACAGATGATGCGTATGGCGTTCCAATCTCTGCAGACAAGACAAAACATGTGCCTCCGATATACCTTGGTTCTATCCTATGTAATTAGAAGTGAATCGACTCATTTCTAAAGTGTTTATGCAACATCCCTATTTGCTGTATAGGTGGCTTCATCTGATGCTTCATTCCACTCTTTATACATGCAACGACCCCCATCGAATATTTGTCTTGTAGACATTATAGTTTATACACATGCTGCGGTGAAGTATATACGGACTGGTTGACTCGTTCGATAATATGCAACAGTAACAGAAAAAAAACGGTTTCCTACTGCTTGAAATTCCAATGCGGGGATATAAATAATGGAAGTGTCACTTAGCTTCTTGCAGAGCTTGTGAGCTAGGAATAGAGGATATATTGATGTCGTTGGAGCAGTTGTTTTAGTTGATATCATTAAGTGAGCCAAAATGAACCACAACCTGGTGATGCCATGTCCTTTAATAGGATTGTCCCGCCCCTTCGTCATATAATGTCTGCAATATTACATTAACTCGTGGAGATGAACTAATCCTCAAGGCATCTTCTTATCATATGGTTCAGCCATGATTATCTCACATCGTACGACTTATTGCTCCTCAGCATCATGTAATGAAATGGTTCCATCATTATAGCTAAAACTTCAACAAATAGATTTGACTCACAGCTTAACCTGATTTAGACGGTGCAAAACAACTTTGCCCTCCTTAGTAATCATAGTTAACAAGTCCTCATCTGGGTACCGCTTTGCTTTCTCCACCTATCTTGCAAAGAATGTCAACCAATACACCATTTGAATACTCTTTACGCTTGGAAGAGAAACTTTTTGCAAACCAAAACTGAGAAACAACTGATTTTTTTTTTTGTTTTACACAGGATTGCTTGTGCGCCCGGGTGCTCCTGCATTAGACACGCTGGGTAGAAAGTTTGTGAGCATAGGCTCATAAAGGTGGAGTTGAGTAGTCGAACTACCCTTTTAGGTTGCAACCAACCTACAACGAATTCCATCGCTGTAAAATGTGCAAAGTTATGTTTTCTTCCTCTTTTTCCAACATCTTGCTAGCACACGTGTCATTCTTCGCCCACAACTCCATTCACCACTTCTCTTTGCTCGTGGATTCACATCCACCAGGTGCCGTCCTCCTCCGATAAATGCTCTCTACTCTCCTCTCCGCCTTCGTGGGATCCAACTCACCACAAACCGACCACCTCCACCAAAATCCACTCCATCATCCTCCACAATCTCTACAAGCAAATATGCAGCATCTACAACATACTTTTGTTCTCTATCCATCTCTTCTTCTACCATCTTATTTGAAAACAAAATATTATCACAAAACAAATTTACCTCATCTTTATTCACAACTGCAACTTGTATTTCCTCCTCTTTCGTTGCAACGCGCATCTTCTCATCTTCATTGGCGATCTTCTCAAGCCACTCCTCTTTTATCGCCAAAATTTGTGCTAACAAATCATCTTCTCCATGCTCTACTGCTGCAACCTTTTCATATTCCATCGCTGCATTTTCAACCTCTTCATTCTCACTGCCCATCTCTTCATCTTCAATCGTTGTTGCACACAACTCTTCATCTAGCTCATTCTTTCCTTTCATGCCTTTCTTATGGCATACCTTCGTTGCAAACTTATCACTCTTTCCTTTGTCATGCTTGATAATCTCTTCACGTTGCCATGCTTCCAATCTATACTCTTGCATTAATGTCAATCATCATCACCAAAATCTTCCTCTTCTCATACTGCATCCAACCCTCCCATATCATGAGCTTCTTCCTCATCAATGTCCCCATCTCATCTGTTGCAATCTTCCACAATTCTCACCTCATGCTCTGTTATCACATTCTCAATCTGCAAAACAAATTCTTCCGCGGCTTTCCAGCTCTCACTTGCTCAGGACTCCTCTCTACCTGCAATACTCTTTTGAGCTCTTCACAACCGCCTTCTCTCTCACAGGTCCTAGTGGATCCTCTCCACTCTCAATATCCCTTGCTTTGATACCATATGATGCAGACAAGCAACATCCCTTCGCCAAACACAACCAATCACAAACTCTAAGACCCAAACTCACAGGGAATCACGCACTCAGATGGGCATTGCTCTGCCCCAATTGCAATACAACACAATTTGACAATAAGATTTCAGCTAAGAATTAATGTTTTATTTTATCAAAACTTGGATTCTCATACATTCAATAGTTCACTGGTCTTTAGTTTTTCCCCATCTGCAGGATAAAAGAAGACTTACCATCTAAATAGAGCCTTATCTATGCTCTTCTACATTCATCTATCGCTGCTACTTCACACAACTCTTCTTCTCATAGGATTCTTTTCTTTGGCTTTATCTTCTTCTGGGAGCAAAATCAATATCTTCTTTGTTTTGTCTTGGTTCTTATTCTATCTTCTTTTCAATGGCGGATATCCTTTTGGGCATCGATCTGATTTTCCTGGCAACTAAATGATTTCTTCTCTGTTTTAAGGTGTTTCAATCACTTTTCTCCTTAGTTGTTTGGCAACCGACTCCAATTTGATGTAGTTCCTATTTCCCTGAGACTTATCTCATTTCCCTGCCATGAGTCACGCCTACACACTTCCTTATACTCTGCAATTACAATTTTATTCTTTTACCTCTTGAGACCGACTCCTCTTAAATCCTTCTGGCATCCAAACTTTATTCTATGTTCTTCCTTTTTAATTTTGGCAGCGACTTCCAATTCCTCCTCCATGTAGCGTTCCTATGTGGCGATCTCTTCTTACGCCTTTGTAAATCCTTGATTCCTTTTGTATATATGTATCTTCTCCTATGGATGAGGAGGCAATGGCATCGAATGCCCCTCACTTCACATCAACCCCTTTTTCGTCCTCTGCCGCGCCTCACACTCTCTCTCTTATCTGCCAAGGGTAAAAGCCATTTGAATGCCTCTTTCTTTGGCGTCGCTTTAGCTTCCATCCACCTCTAAAAGTTGTGTTGAACTCTGAGGAGAACAAATGATGCATATGGCGTTCCAATCTCTAGAGACAAGACAAAACATGTGCCTCCGATATACCTTGGTTCTATCCTATGTAATTAGAAATGAATCGACTCATTTCTAAAGTGTTTATGCAGCGTCCCTATTTGCTGTATAGGCGGCTTTATCTGATGCTTCATTCCGCCCTTTATACATGCAACGACCCCCATTGAATATCTTCTATTTGTCCCTATATGTATCGTAGATATCATAGTTTATAAACATGCTGCGGTGAAGTATATACGGACTAGCTGACTCCTTCGATAATATGTAGCGGTAACATATCAAAAACAATCTTACTGATTGAAATTCCAATGTTGGGATATAAATAATAGAAGTGTTGCTTAGCTTCTTGCAGAGCCTGTGAGCTGGGAATGGAGGATAGAATGATGTTGGAGCATCTGTTTTAGTTGATATCATTAAGTGGGCCAAAATGAACCACAACCTGGTGATGCCACGTCCTTTAATAGGATTGTCCTGCCCCTTCATCATATAATGTCTGCATTACTACATTAACCCATAGATTTGACTCACAACTTAACCCAATTTAGACGGTGCAAAACAACTTTGCCTTCCTTAGTAATCATAGCTAACAAGTCCTTATCTGGGTACCGCTCTGCTTTCTCCACCTATCTTGCAAAGAATGTCAACCAATACACCATTTGAATACTCTTTACACTTGGAAGAGAATCTTTTCACAAACCAAAACTGAGAAACAACTGAAAATCTTTTTGTTTGACACAGGATTGCTCATGCGCCCGGATGCCCCTGCATCAAAAGTAGTTTGACCTTTAGAAAGATATATAAATCATTTTCACATGGTAACAATTGACATGAATCTCAACATTGGCATGGAGCTGCTACTGTACATTCTCCACAATGGGGAAATCCGCTACCCTTGCTTTCTTTGCCATTTGAGGTTTTTTTTAATGCAATATATAATATTATGATTAATGCAGACTGCACAAATAAAATAAAACAACGATGGAGGCTGACGGTCGAATGGCTACGACTTCTGATATTACTGAATAATACTTCAAGATACATGCATAAGACAATCTTCCTATATGCAAGAAATTTCTGATATTTTAGATCGCACTAAGCGCAGAGATAGAGCATACTCAATCTTTGCAAATCTAAGACTCTCTAAGACTCAAACTTCTATGACTCTAAAACCCGATGCCCACAATGCTTCCGCATTGTCTTATTTATAACAAAGAAATGACTGGGAGAAGAAATAAGAAGGAATCCAACTGACAAGACTGGGTAAACCGGTATAGAGAAAAATGAGGTTTATCGTGCCAAATGGCCGACAATGATAGTCCTTACAACTTTAACTTTTTCGGGGAATCTTATCTCCTTGTTCCATCACCAATATGATAACTGGCTCCATCCCAACTACCACTAGAACTTGAACTTGGTGATGATGGTAAAGCTGGTTTAGCAAATCCATAATCATAAATTTGTTGCCATTCGACAGGTCTCCATTGAGCATGAATTTGGAATCGATGGCGAATATTCCAATCTTGTAGGTCATTGTCATAATGCATAGTGGGAGAGAAGTATGATTCCCATCTTAACTTCATAAGAATGACAATTCTAGTGACCAATTCTTGGTTGACTGGTTCATCTAGATTTACAGAGGAAGGTCCTGTGTATTTGAAGAAATCCACAATTTGTTTGGTCATGGGGGCTGAGTAGGTGATTGACCATGTGAAGAATGGTTTTCTTACGAGATTAAGTAAAATATAGTACATATGGTTAGAGTTTATTCTGAGAATTGTGAATTGACCATATCCTTCTTGGTAGATATTAGGAGTTGAAATGCAACCAGTGTGTTCTAATGTATCTGCAGCTGAGATAACATTTTCAAGATAATGATTAGTTATCCCTTTGCTAAGGATATTTCTTTGAACTATACGATTCATTGTTTTGAAATGAACATCATATTGTTTTTCCTTAATGAATCCGGGGACACTGGATAAGGATGTAGGATTCTGCATGAAAACTCCAGGGAGAGGAGGTCTGCTGAGAGTATCTGTTACAACATTTTGCTTTCCTGCTACGTGCTGGGCTTCATAGTGATATTGATTTAAATATTCTTGCTAGCGCAAATATTTTCCACAACCATCCTTTCTTCCATGATCCTTTTCCTTAAAAGTAAGGAATCTTGTACAATCTATTCTGATGATAAAATGTTTGAGATGCATAAGATTTAGAGCAAACTTCTTCAGATTTTTTATAACACTATAGATTTCTTTATCAGAAGAAATCCATTTGCGAACATGTTTAGGGAAAGTTCCACTAGCATATTCAGCAATAAGTTCTGTGCCATCTTTAATGAAACATAGATGTCCTCCCCAAGCATAATCTAAAGCATCTGTTTACAAAATAAATTCATCAGTAGTAGGGACATTAAGAACAGACAAAGTTTGTACCTTTTTCTGGATCAATTGGACAACATTTGTGTTTCTGTGTCCATTGAGGCTTCTTCTTTGTGAGAAGCTGTTGCAGTGGTTCTTGATCAAAACCGACCCCTGGATAGAAGTTAACATAATTTAATATACCTAAAAACGCTTGCAGCTCCTTGGTGTATAAGGGAGGCTGATAATCAAAGATTTTAGACTTAATATGAGGTTGAACCTCAAGTTGTCCTCTTTTAACAATCATTCCTAAAAACTTTCAAGAGTCTGTGCACCATTCAATTTTAGAGAGGGACAGAACAATCCTAGAATTTAATGCTAGTCTATAAAAAGTTTTTAGATGAAATTTGTGCTGATAAAAGTCTTTACTAAAAACAAGTATGTCATCTATGTAGACACAAGAAATCTTCACAACCATAGAAGATTTTATTCATTCTTTCTTGGAAGTAGGCCGGTGCGTTCATTAGTCTGAAAGGCACGACTCTCCATTCAAAGTGCCCAAATGGGCAGCTAAAGGTAGTCTTGTACTAGTCTTCTTCTTTTACTCTGATCTAGTAGAAACCTGATTTACAATCAAATTGAGAGAAGATCCTTGAATTAGCTACCTTTTCTAAAAGATATGACTTATCTGGAATATGATAAGGAAATGGGAGAGTAATTGCATTCAATGGTTGATAATTAATAACCATTCTTTTCTTTTTCTTTTTTTCTTTTCTCAGCGTCCTTACAAACCATAAAAGCATAACAATTATATTAAGACTGAGAATGTTTTATATACTTCCCTTCCTTGAGTTCATTGATGGCTTGTGCCATCTCTGGATAATCATGTGCTGGAATAGCAATTCTTTTCCTTGTCTTGATCTGTCCACCATGTTGAAGTCATATTTCCATCTCGGGCATTTCTTTTTCCTAGAACTTTTGAGGGTCTTCAGGATAGACTGCTTGAATAAGAGCCGCTTTGAGCTCAGGCAATGGTTCTATTGTCTGGATCCTATGGATAGCTGGATACTTTTCAAAGGCATAGATTAGTCTCGGGGTACTAATCTTTTCACCATTGAGTGTGAACATTATACTCTTTTTGGTACAACCATACAGAGTATATCTATCTATAGAATTGCCTCCTAGTAAGACATCTACTGGCATTTGCTTCATTGCAAAGAAATCACATTTGAACTGTTTTCCTTCAACTTGTAAAGGATGTTGGTGATTGTATTTATCATAGAGAAACTGATTACCTTGGACATCACAGGCTGTATATGCAGTTTTTTGTGTTAACTGTTCCCAATTAGCAAGGATTGGCTCTTTGCAAAAAGATAAGGATGTGCCAGTGTCAACTTGAGCATCATACTGTTTACCATTAATGGTGACAGTAATATATTGGGAGAATTTACCAATGAGCAAATGTACTAGGTGGTTTGGTTCTAGCTGGGGCTGTGGGTCTGGTAAAACTGACATAACAAGTTTTACTTTACTTGAATCAACTACTACTCTGGGTAGTTCTGGTTCATCTTCATATTCCCGTTGGATTTGTTCCTAGAATTCAGTTTGGTCAGTATATGGATAATATGAAGTGGATGGAATATCCTCATATGTTGAGACATGATATGACTGGTAAGGTTGATGGGAGCACATGGTTGCACATGTGGTGGATAGAAAGCGATTTCTCTTGACTGTATAGAGAAATCTGCTAAGGCTTTCGTAATTGAATCCTCTTTAGGTTTTTTCTTACTATACTTCCTATCTTTTCTTTCAACTTGAATAATAGGGAAGTCAATGGAAAAAACTTGTACCTGTTCAGGTATAGCTGAGTTGATTGCACGAGGTCTAAACATTGGAGGATATCTAGATTGTTGTTGCATTAACAAAGGTTGATGAGAATTTCTTTGATTAGGAAATGAAGATCGTCCACGTCCTCTGCCCCTTCTGGTTTGATTCATCATGACAGTAGGAATGTCATAATCTGCTTCTTCTAGCTGTTGTTTTGCTTCAAGAAGAGTGTCTGCAAGATCTTCAAGTGCTTCTTCATCTTCATCTTCGATTTCTTCAATAATGGGTTCATAAATATTGTCTTGGAGATAAAGATCTTTGTCTTCATCAATTACATCCCACCATGCTGTTGCGGAAGGATTGACATAGACAACTTTAATAGATTTGTTCTTGTAGTTACAATTAGGGGCTTTGTGACCTGACTTATTGCAAATATAGCAAATAATCTGATTACTTTGAGGGTGTGGCTAGTTGCACTTATGCATATACTTATTTTTTGGAGCATAGGAATGATTTTTGGGAAAGGTGCGCTTCTGGAAATAGAGATTACACTTTTTCTTTTTCTTGTTAGCTTTGCGTTGAGCGCGGGTAAATTGATTGCAACCATAAGTTTCAATGAAAGAGGGAGCAATTCTCTGAGCTTCATGTTTAGTAAATTTTTGCTGGTGTTTGCAATCTTCAATGAACTGCATAATCTAGTCACAGACATATTAAATGAGATATGTGATTGGAGAATCTTCAAGAGAGATTTCTCAGATTTCAAGATATCTTATGACTATCAACAATATTGTATGGAAGACCTTCAAGATACTTAGCAAATTCAATTTTCTTAGGATCTTTAAGTTAGTAAACCAACTGTCTAAAGTCCATAGAGTAAGCTTTGAAATCATTTAAATCACAACATTTCATAGAAAGGATATCTTTCATTAACCTTTCCTTGCGACAAACAGATTCAAGACAAAATTCATCTATAAGCCAGTCTAGTAAACAATTCATAGTAGGCATTTGAGTCTGCTGCTGTTGGCCAATGGCTGTGTCTATTGTAATAACAACATTTTGGAAAACCTTTGCATTCTTTTCGGCATCTAAAATGCTATGCCACCAATAAGCTAATATTCCCCAAAAATAGGTGACAACCATTTTAGCAACATTTTCTTGAGTACCAAACAAAGATTTAATAATGATAAAAGTATTAACCCATTTATTAATGAGTTGGAAAGGATCTTCTAGTTGGTCTATATCAAGATACCATGGTGTAATTGGACAGGTGGTTTGCATCATAAGTACATAATCTATGGTTTTCTTGGCTCTTTTTTCTTTGGATTGTATAGGTTGTGGTACAACAATGGCATGAGACGGTTTCTTTTCATTATTAACTAGCCAATCTAAAGCTTGAGATAAATCAGTAAGAGCATTATCTATACTATCAAATCTATGAGGCATCATATCTACTTGATTCCCTAAGGGCTGTACAAGGTTAATCATAGTAGAAATATCATCACTATTTTTATGCAGATTATTCAGAGCTTGATCTGATTGAGTCTACAGTTTCATAAGAGCTGTCTTAGCCTCTTTGACATGAGCATTGTTATCTATAACAATGTTGCTCGGTGGACATTATTGTGAATAGTGGCAACAGATTCTTTTAACAAAAGAATATCTTGGTAGAAATCATCTAACAAACGAGGCGTCCCTATGTTGCGGCTGGTCTTGTTGCTCTAGTTCCTCAAGTTTTAATTCCATTACTTACTATTTGATTGTTGTAACTGAACATAGATTCAATTTCAAATTGGATTATACAACACTATTTGTCTCCTCCAATAAATAGGTGTCTCCTCTAATAAACAAGTGCCCTAACAAGGAATATCCCTGGCAGAAGCAAAGAATGATAAGTGCCGCCATCATAGGTATGGTAGATTGAGATTGCAACATTTGCTACATTATTTTGAATATATATATATATATATATGGGGTTTAGCTTGTCTAATTTAGTTATAACTTAAAAATAGTCTTTACAGTTTACTCTTAAATTGATTTTCCGTATAAAACAATCAAAGCAGAAATTTAAGAATTATTTCTCTTTAATATTACTATCTTATCTTTTCTTTCTTAAATTCTATATATATAGTTTTTTTTAACCACTTTTGAATTTTAAACACATGGGGTTTAAAAAACAATCAAGGTAGTAAAAATAGTCATTTTAAATTGTCCTAAATTGAAATTGAAAATTTTAAATTATTTTTAATAAAATATTTGTTTTGAAAAATTGATGTTAAATTTTTTATACAATTATATTTAGCAGTCTATTAGTTGTCTAGCATCCAACAAATCACAGGAGTATATAATAGTATATAACAGTATATAACATCACTTTTTTTTCTTTTATTGTCTCTATCTTCCTTTGTTATAATATATTAACATATTTGTTCAAGTATTATTCAAAATCAATCAATTAAAATTGTTATGGTTTTATATTTAATCAATTATACTTGGTTACTTTTATTGAATTAAGATATTTATTTGTCATAGTTTTATATTTAATCAAATTATACTTTGGTTACTTTTATTCAATTAAGCGATTTATTTTTTAAATACTAATTGTTTTCAAATTTTATGTATTACATTATATATATTTATATTACTAAATGAACTAGAAATATAATAATTTATTTATAATATATAGTTAGATTGAATAAATAAATAATAATTATTTGTTTTGTTAATTATTTTGGAGATTTTTTTTATGTTCATAGAATACTATTTCATAAGTTATTCTATTTTCTAATCTATATGGGCTAAGTTTGCATAATTTTTATTTTTTTCTTTACACATTTTTCTCAACATAAATTTAAAGGGTCTAATAAGCCCCTTACCCAATTGTAATGAATTGAAAACTTCATTGTCAAATCGTATTTAAACAATGATACCAACTATTTCATGAAAATCCTGGATGATAAAAAGACTTCTTATTGTAATGATAATCCATTTGTCTAAACAAACCAAGACAAAGGTCTCACTCTTATCTAATATGCCTTTGTTATTACTTGATCATCAAATCGAGAAGGACAACCCACTTCTACTAAAGCCACATCTAAATGATAATCAATCATGTGTATCAAAGCATTTGAAGGAGCTAGATCATTAGAGAAGAAGCAAATTTTGAAGGGGAAGCCACTAAAGAAATCTTCAATTGAATCTTCTATTCCATAGATTTACTTTTTCTAATTGGTAGCCTTCTTATGTTTTGGGTTAAATTCCTATCCCAAACAACAATATTCCAATGGAAAACTATTGAAAGTGTAGAATTTATCTCACATTAGAAGTGTATAATTTATCTCAATTATACAGTGAGATCAAAATGTTCTTTTTTTTTAAGATTTATTTTTGTTGGATTTTAAAATGCAAACTCAAACACCTACTTTGCTTACAAATTACATGGAGAATACTTGATTCTCTGGCTGACTGAATACTATTTTCACAGATGAGCACATTTTCTATAAAAGACATTCTTCTTTAGTTGATTGTAAATGCATTTTTTTTATAAGAGCAGTTGTATTCTCTAGCTGATTGAATACTATTTTTACATAGAAGGCATTCTTCTTTAGTTTTTGATTACAATAAGCAGCAAAACAAGGGTGTTGATCCCTTTACAACCAACCCAAAGGGCAGCCAAACAGGCACAAACAAGCTAGAAACCGTGCATAAGGAGTACACTAACGACAGCAAAACAAGAGCAGGTTAACAAACAACACACAACCTATTAGTAAACATAAGAACAAGCAAATCTAACTCCCTTGGCCCTAGGGCGTAAATCAACAATAGATTTAGGGAGTCCTTTCTTTCTATGTTGGACCATTGTCCATGAAAACTCTGAGTCTAAATCCTCAGAGCGAGGTGAGAGGAGTGAATCCTCACTAGATGCCACAACCAAAGAAGCTGATCCAGAAGTAGGCAGAGCTGAAGACATGACCGGGATTGACGAAGTAGCAGTGTGGTCTCAAACAGGAGCCGAAGAAACAACCGGAGCCAGCGAAGGAGACTCGACAGAAATTGCAACAACCTTATCCACCAGCACACCCTCAGGTTTCGCAAGTGGATCGGGCAAGGTTTCTTGGGAAGGCTTGTCCGCCTCAGAGGATCCATCCTCTGGGGAGATAACCGTCAAATGATCAATGAATGCATTCTTCCACCAAGTTGCCGCACTCTTGCAGTGAGAGTGAGGACAACCACAGGCCAAGTGACCAATAAAGAAACATCTTCTGCACCTAAAAGGGAGGCCTTCATAGTCTAACTATCGTGTCCAAGGCCTTTCCCCTACCATCAACACAACATCTCTATGGAGAGGTTTGGAGATGTCAATATCCATTAAGATGCGAGCAAACATTGTATGTCCTATGTGTGAGGTTATAGAATCTTCCTTCAGGAAACAACCAATGGCGTTGACAATGGCCTCATAACAAGAATCCTCCCAAAACTGAGGAGGGAGATTCAGAAGTTGAACCCAAATTGGTTTGATATTCAATGGCTCAGTGAGTGGATTGAAGGACCGAGCCCAAGGTCTGATTGAGAGTGAATACTCACCCCACATCCAAACCCTGCCATCCAACACTAAAGCCTGCTCCTCTAAGGAAGCAAAGGTCGCAATGAAAAATCCCTTAGCACCGGGATAAATCTCAATCTTACCCACCACAAAGGGTTTCCACAATTCTAAAACCCAGTTGTGAAGATCAGGAAGAGAAGGCCATAGACCATTGAATCTGCAAATCACATCACACTTAAGGTAAAACTCCTCGTTCTACGAAACTTCTGGGCCACACACCACCACCGGAGACGAACGGGCACAAGACAATGGCCTAACCCTAGCCTATGATGGGCAGACCTGAGCTCTTGAGCAATTTACAACTTCAGTAGATAACTTCTAAGGGTGGCCAAGAGCCCCAAAGTAGAGCCAAGCACTCTTGTTCACCTGTGTTGAAGGGTTGTTTTGAGCAAGGGCTGGTTCTAAAGTTGGATCAGAGAACCCTAATCTCGCCTTAATCTCAACAATGCTTCCAGATGACTTATTACGATTCCATTCAGAAGGAGAAGCTGAAATGTCACCTGCAACTGGATCATGCACTAGTCTGACCTGCTTGTGTTCCTCATCACTAGCAATAGACCTGTTCGTGCTCGTGTTCGCCATTTTTTGGATATATATTTTTTGCATTCTTCTTTAGTTGATTGTAAAGGCATGTTTTTTTTGTAATTTTTAAGAGCATCGACTATTGGGAACCAACTATCACTGCTTCCCGCTTGTAATTGCATTTGTTTTTTTCTTTAACATTCCCACTGTTAAATAAAGTTTCTTCAAAGTTGCATTAGCTTTACAATGTTAAGTCTTTGAATATTTCGTTGATGAGAAAACTCTTAGAAAATTAACATGGTGACCATTCTAGACTACTAATACTTATGATACATTCGAAGCACAAAATTATTGAAATAACTATTGTTGGCATGAGATATAGGGTAGTACAGTCTGGAGAACTGTATCTTGGTACTTCTTGAGTAGACTATTTATACCCTGGAAGACATAGTTAAGGAATTAGTTTAACCGGTAGGAATCCATTCCATCTAAACACATCACAATATACACATAAAAGACAAAAGATCCTCATTCATGACACATAACTTTCCTTATAACTCTGCATATATATAGACCACAATAGGTATAAATGGGTAGGTCTAGTCTCTACTCCGATATGAATTGGTATTATCACGTATATCTCCTATTCTTCTATCCTTATTCTATATCCTTTTTATCTATTACTTTTGGTATATATATACAGATATTCCTGGAGTGACATGTCTCTTGGTTTGCACCTCATGTCTCTTCCGGTACCGAGGTCTGTCTTCTGGTATCCCCTGTTCCAGTATTTGACCTGCTAACATCACCCCCCTCTTAAAATGATGTCTTGTCCTCAAGACATCTAGCTTAGTTAGGCAATATATTTCGATGTTCTACTTTGAGTTTTGCCAATGTGGCGGCCCAATGTGCCTGTGCGTGGAAAAGGGTACTTGTCTGAGCTTGAATCTGTACCAGCTTAAGCTTGGCCTCCTCTGACTTTATTCTAAAAAATAGTGTTTTAGTCGTGCTCCATTAACATGTCCAGTTACTAGTGCATTGTCCATTCGTTGGAGTCTAATTGCTTCGGAATCGTTAATCTGATGAATATAATATGGTCCTAAGTAGCGGACCTTCAATTTCCCTTGTTTCTTGAATTTACTATCATATAGTAATACTAGGTCCCCTGTCTTAAATGCTTTCAAGTGTAGGTTTCGGTCATGCCATGCTTTTTGGCTTTGCCTTTCTAATTGCTAGTTATATATGGTAATCTGGCAGAATTCTCCTAGTTTTTCTAGTTCCTCCACTCTTTTTTTTAGAGACTCATCCTCTTCTAATTGTAAGGTCAAGGCTATGCGCATGTTAGAAATGATGAAGTTCATGGGTACTGTTGCATCCAAACCATGTATGAGTTGGAATGGTGTGAACTTCCTAGTTCTTTTATAAGAGGTTCGGTATGCCCAAAGGACTACTGGTATCTTGACATCCCAGTCTGTCTGGTTGCTATTGCATAATTTTGTTAGTGTTTTTCCCACTATTTTATTAAAGCTTTGCTTGCTCCATTGGCTGGTGGGTGGTATGGTGAACTTTCATTATGTGTTATCATAAAATTCTGTAAGAGTTCCTTTATCATCTCATTTATGAAATGCTTGCCCTGGTCACTAACTATGCTTAACGGGCATCCAAACTGTGTAAAGATGTTTTTGTATAAAAATTTGGTTGCGGTTCTTGCGGTACAATCTTTAGTTAGCAATGCTTCTGCCCATTTGGTTAGGTATTCTATACCGGAAATGATGAAGTGAGCTTGGAGTGTTTTGTTGGTGGATCGATAGGCCCAATGAAATCTATCGCCCATTTTTTGAAGGGATTTTGGGCTAGGACCAGTCTTAAGGGCATCTCATCGTGGTTGGTAGGTCTTCCTATCCTTTGACAAATATCACATCTTTTTGCATATTCTTTAGTATCCTTGTATAGTGTTGGCCACCATAGTCTGGCTAATTTTATCTTTCTTGTTGTGGATTCCTCAGAATTGTGTCCGCCAACGATCCCATTGTGTGCTTCTTGCAGGATGGCCTTCCTTTCGTGGTTATAGACAACTCTCTGTAATATGTCATCATTTCCTTTGTGATGTAGTTCCCCTTCTATTAGTGTGTATGGTGCTTCTCTTTGTGCTAACAATTGTTTGTCTTGTGGGGTTAAATCTTTTGGGAATTCTTTAGTGGATAATAAAATTGTAATATCCTCTAACTCTTTTGGTACCGTTGTGATGCAAAACAAGTTTGTACCAGGTAGTTCTTCTCTGTATGCATCTAGTTCTTCACCAGTTTCAATTCTTGATAAATAATCTGAACCTTGGTTATTCTTCCCGGGTTTCACCATTATTTTAAAATCAAACTCTTGAAACTGAAGTAACCACCTTGAGATCCAACCATGGGTTACCGGTTTGTTTAGTAGGTACTTGAGGGGTTCATGATTTATGGAAAAAATGAATGGTGTAGAAAGTAGATAATGTCAGTTTTTTTGCAGTGCGTATACCATTGCTAATGCTTCTCTTTCCATGGTGGTATAGTTCTTTTCTGCTATTGACAATTTTCTATTGGCAAAATCTATAGGATGATCTTTATTCCCCTTAGGATGAGTTAGTACTGCTCCTATGGCTATTCTGGAGGTGTCAACATGAACATGAAATGGGTTGTTCCAATCTGGGAAGATCAGGATTGGTGCTTCTATAATTTTCTATTTTTCAAATGCTTTTTGTGCTTCCTCGTTCCATTGAATGCTTCTTCTTGTTTTCTTCTTCAAGAGGTCTTCTAATGGGGCTAAAATTCTGGCATACCCTTTGATGAATTTTCTGTGATATCCTATGTATCGCAAAAATGTCTTGACTTTCGAAGCATTCTTTGGTGGTGGGAGACTCTGGATTAGGGCTATCTTCATTGGATTCACCATTAGTCCCTCTTTGCATATAATATGGCCTAGGAGTGTCCCATACGGTACTGCAAATGTACATTTCTTTAGGTTTAAGGAGATCTGCATGCTCCTGCACCGGTTTAACATCATTCGGAGTACCTGAATATGGTCTTTGAATAGACTATAGACCATCCAGTCATCTAAGTATATCAAGGAAGTCATGGATATTATTCTTAAATGTGTTAATCATTATCTTGCTAAATACTACCGGTGCATTCTTTAGTCCGAATGGCATGACTGTGTACATGTATGATTCCCATTCTGTAGCAAAAGTAGTTTTTGGTTGGTCTTCCTCCCGTATTCTTACCTGATGGTATCCGAAAAATCCATTTGTAAATGAGTAGATCTCCCTTTCGGCTACTGATTCTAGTATTTCCTCCATGAAGGGTGTGGGAAATAGGTCATGTATACATGCTTTATTTAGTTCCCAGAAGTCAACACATACCCTAATTTCTCCAATTTTCTTGTTTTGAACGACCATTGGGCTTATCCATTTTGCATCTTCGACTGAATTAATTATTTCGGCTACCAACATCTTGTCTATTTTAGTTTTGACTTTCTTTTTCATGTTGGGATTCAGTCTATATGGTCTTTTCTTGACCGGTTTGGTGCCTTCTTTGAGTTGGATTTTCATCATTCCTACTTCTTTAATTCCTTTCATTTCGGTAAAGTTCAGGGGGAATAAATCTTGAAAGTCTATTAAATTTTCAATTGTTTGGGCCACCACTCTTTCATCCCAGTAGTCTCCTATCTGAGCTAGTTTGGGGTCCCCTTCAGTTGCAATGTTTGCTTCTATTACTTTTATCGGTTCGTTATAATATTTTTCTTTTGAGGTAACGGTTTCTTCTATTTCTCTCTCCTTCACCAATTTCTATATCTGGTATTCATTCTTCTTCATCATCTTCTACTTTGTAACAATGATTTCTCAACATAGAATCTTTATATGTATAGATTTCTTCATCTTCTGGTGGTTTGGGATGAGTTTGTAGTTCCGATATTTCATCTGCGTCTACCGGGTTAAAAATAATCACTTTTATTCTCCCAAGTGCAACCTATATCTGGAAGTTTTTACTAAGAAATGAGAAAGTCTGAATAAAGTCTGTGGTCAGTTCTTTCCATGTTCTAGTTTCCTTTCTTCTTTCCTGATCCAAGTACCAAGTTCCTACTACCAGGCACAGGATCCAGTATAGCAGTTGAATGTATAGTCGATCATTGTATTCATAGTTTTCTTCCCAGTAGTACCGACATATCTCTAGGTGTTTCTCTAGAGGGATATCACCTTCGTAAGTAGGGATGTCTTCATAGTCCCCTACTTTCGGTATGAATCTTGCTGCTATCAACTTTTTGAATGTGTCCCAGTTCTTTATGGTTTGTTGATGTGTGTTGTACCAACACGCTGCAGTGCAGGTAAGGGTATGCGATAGTGTAGCCAACCTATCCGCTTCATTGGGGATAGTTTGCTCTATTTCATTCATGTAACCCAATAGATCACCTATTCTGGAGTATTTAGATAGTTTTGTCTGGGTGTTTTGTGAGATAAAACAAACCATCCGGGAGTCCCTTTTGTTGTGTCCTTTCTTGCTGGCGGTATTGTACATGTCTTGCTCTACACTGCTCTGTACCAGTTGTGCTTTTCTTATCATATATACCCTTCAGGAGCCAAAAATTCTCTGGGTGTACATTTCTTGGTTGTCTTGCATCCATGCCTCTAGTACTGCCTCACTATCCGTACTGCCTTCAGTTTCCTCTATTTCTAGTTCTCCTTCTGAATTTGGTTCTTCTAAAATCTTTCTACTGGTATGGTTATGGTATTGATCATCCAGTTGTCCTCTTCATAATCTTCTATATTTATTTCTTCCACATAAGGTCCTCTAGATCTTTTTCCTAATGGTATATGGACCACTCTTTTATCATCTGCAAAAGAAATCTCTTCTTTTCGAGCATCTATAATTCCTTTGGAGTCTACGAACCACCTTAGCCCTAAGAGTGCATCAAATGAATCGAATGTTTCTTTCATAGTGACTACCTCAAAATCCATAGTTTATTTTACTCCCTTTATATTTACTTCCACATTCTGCCATGTTCCCATTGTTTTCATTTCGGTACTGTCTCCTAATCTAATTTTATAGGGGGTTGGTTCTAGTGTCGGTTTACCCAAATATTCCCATATTCTTTTGAGGATTAAATTGACATCTAATCCTAAATCAACCATAACCTTTGAGATCTTCTTCTAGAGGATCTAGAGCTCAATCATAATTAGCCTTAGTTTCCAATGTCTTCTCACCGTTCTTACTTGGGGTTTGGTCTTTTTGTTCCAATATTTGTTAAGCTGTATCAATTTAGTCAGGAGGTCCTATTGTCTTGCTAATTTTACAAATTATTTAAGGACCCCTACTTCATGTTCTGTAAAGTAGCTATTTTCCAGTTTTTCTTTCTCTTGTTCTTTCTCAAGGATCTTTTTATTTTGTTCTATTATTCGGTCACGTTGTTTCTTTGAGGGGTAGAATTCTTCTTCTTCCTTGGAGCTTTTGTCCTCTTTGGACCTCTTCGGGATCAGCCTTCTGATATTAGTGCCTTTCTGGGTTACTACAATGGCCTTGAATCTCTTCTTAGGTCTAGCCTCAGTGTAGCGATCGTCTCCGGTACTATCTCCTTCTATTTATACACATCATCCTTCCCTGTTTTTCAGCATTGTCTGGGTTCCTCTTCTGGTTCCTTAGGTGTTTTGCAGAGGAGTCTCGCCTCCCTTGCTGTTCCAGAGCCTGTTTGACTCTTTCTGGGATTGAGCTCCATTGTAATGTTGGCATGCTTTGTCATAGTTGAAGGCATCATGATCTTCTTCTCCATAAAATACACACTGTTTCCTCTTTTCTCCCCAACATTCTATAGCAAAGTGTCCTGGTTTACCACAATTAAAATAGGTAGCATATGCTCTTCTTCGTCTTCCCCATTTGTGGCCTCTTCCTCCTTGGAATGGGCCGTTGTCATTGTAGCTTCTCGATCCTTGTATGGCATTAGCATTTCTTTGCTAAGGTTGGACCTGGTATCTGTGATCTGGTGCGTATAGTGGTCTTTATGCCAATCCTTTGACGTATGCCAGCTACCCGTCATGGTCTGATTCTTCATTTATCCAGAACTTATTGGATGAGCATTCTATCATTTCATGGCTATCCCACTCTCCACATACCCCACAATAGACTAAATTTGGTTTCTGTTATGGAGTAAAAAGTATCCTCATGCCTTTTTACCTCCTAGTTTAGCTCCTAGGTCCCCGTGTTTACACTTTACATGCTTAATACTTATCCTAGAGCAATTTCCCCCGAAACCCATGTCAAATGGGACTTAGGGGCCCAATCTAAATGCTTAATCAAGACCCAAATTGGCCTTGGGACTTGGGTACCCGCACCCAAGTCCAGGCTGATTTGCGGGACCCAAATTTAAATGTGTCAGCATAGGACCTTCAAAAAGGTTTCCCTCTGTTGGCCTTTTCAATTTGAAATACAACTGTTAGAAGGAAAGCATATATAAATGAGTTTATGTCTTCATTTTATACCTAGATGGATAATGCAAACTTGCGATATTGAGCTAAGGGATTTCAAGGCATTCCTTGTGTTGCAGAGCATAATTGTGTTGTTATTATGTTTGTTTGTTGTAGATTTGGCTTTATCAATCCATCTCATGATTTGAAGGGTCTTCATCTCCGTGAGGGATTCACCTTTAAGGTGACATCTATTTGTGCTTCAATCATTTTATTTCATCATTGCTTTGCCTTTTCCCTCCCTTGGGCACACACTCTATCTAACAGTGGTGTTGGAAGACTTGAATGTCATTCCAGGGATTGACTGAGGCAAGCTCTTAAACACCACAACCCCCAAACCCCTCTCTTTGTGATTGCAGGTTATAGGTGCAGGATTTTGTGAAGTGCAAGTAGAGAGAAGCAATTCAGAGAATAAGGATTCAGGATATGGAAAAAAATTGTTGTAATCCTAACCTACTGGACTAGTACACCCACCCCATAGTCCTCCCGATAGGATTTATCCCAAACTCAGGAGTTGAACAAGATCTGACACTGCTCACTGTTTTAGATCTGTAGAAATATTGCCCTATCAGATTTGGGTGCCCGCCTCATAGTATGCAAAGTCTTCAACTCCAAAAATGCAATTTCTGGTAAGTTTCTGATCCTTCCTGAGTGTCTTCCTATCTAGTGATTTGTAGCGGTTTATTCGTCTGTACCTGATTTCATTATAATTAGGGTTTGAGGCTTATTCAAATTAGGGTTTGACAAATCTTTCAATCTAATCAATCTTTCCATATCATTCATGAGTACACCAACCTGTAGATGAGTCCTCTTCATATGTAGTGACTTGGCCCAGTTGTTGTCCTTGAGTGTTAGCGTGAAAGGAGGGTTTGATTTGATAGATCTTAACACTATTCATCATCTTCCCACTTTTCATACATAACATTTTTGCGAACTCGTGTTTTTACTAAACTTGCATCTTGTTGAGTGTTGTAATCAGTCCTTACATTTATTCATATCATAGTAATCATGTTCCATTGAAAAATTTAGCATACATTTGAAAAAAAAAAAAAAAAACAAGCATTTTTAGGCTTGCATTAAGGCATAGTTTTGCATGATTTGCATTGCATATCATCAAACCATTTAATTTTCTAATATTTACATCAGATCTGATCCATATTATTGTAATTCATCATTGCATCATATCAAATCTTGCATTTGGAGGTTTCATTTGCTAGGGTTTTGCTTAAAAAGTTGTATTTTTCATATAACCTAGTAATTCCAAAAGCTAGGGTTTGTAGTCAAAATCTTGTTTCAGATTTTGTTGCTGTGATAAATATATTTAAATTAAGCTCTAAAAATGATTCAAAGCATATTTTCATTGCTCATTTGAAAATCTTGCATCATTTCATACTTTACTTTGAAAATTTCACATGTTTGTAATTACACAATGCGTATTTCAACATAAGCAATTTACCTCTCTCTAACATTTCTTTGCAAGAAATCTTAAAAGTGGTCTATATTACCTTTTCTGTAGCACTCTTCACATCTTAATCACTCCATTTGTAAGGACACTAGTGTGTTTTTGTTCTTGATAACAAGTTTCAAAAGCACAATTTCCTCAAACTAGTGTTGTGTACAAAAGTCTCTCATATTGGTTATATTTGATAAATGAAAATATCTTATTGTGCATTGATATTCCAAGACATTCTATTATGGCATCTTCATCTCATTTCTCTTTGGTATCTTTACATGCATATATCAAAGACTTTGAAAATTTCTACAAATTCCTTAATATGAATCCTCATGTTCTCACTCATACAATCCATGTATCTTAAGGATATATTTAAGTGCTCTTCATTTGAAATCCTTGATTATGTATCTGATTTTGACAATTTCATAGTTCTCATGAATACTTACCCTTCGGTATTAGAAGATCTAACTGAATACATCTCCATGAAGACTCATGAGAATGAAAGTTCTTCTTCTCTTAATGCCTTGGAACTAATATCTAAAATACATGATGACGATGATGATGATTCCATGAGTTATCCTATTCCTCCTCTAGTTGAATTTTCAAACACCTTGGACATCCCTAAGGAAGTGAATACCTTTGATCTTCCTCCTTTGGATGAATGTTCAAGAACCTTGGATATCTCTAAGGATGCGAAGACCTTGGGTAGCTCTCCTTTGGTTGCAAGTCCTATTCCATTGGACGTCACTAAAGATCAAACCATCAACAATTCCTTTTCTCTTTGTTCCAATGCTCTCCCTTTAAAATATGAAGCATTGGTGGATAAAGAAAGGTCCCTCACATTAAATTCTATAGGGATGAATGTCGAGCTTAATCAAAATCAAAGCAATGTTAATTCAGTTACCTTTAATAGGTTTCTTCAACCCACTAAGGGGTTACTAGAAAAATGTATTAATCTTCCTAAGATGATTGTGCAAGGGGCACTTAATGCACCTTCTTGCCTAAAACTGGTGATGACAGTTCAAGGTGATCAAAAACTACCTCGACCCCTGGATTACATTCTAAATTATGCAAGACAAATCACTCAAAGGAATCAAGGTGTTCAAAATGTGTCGCAACAACCACATTACAATGTGATTTCTCACACATACAACACCTGTAATAACAAGCAAAGCAAACAATCACCACATGTGCCTATCTCTCTTCCATCTTCTCAACCTGTGCTTCCTCAACCACCTCACCTTACTCAAAAAGGTGGACAAGATTATGATCTTGTTGAGCAGCTTCTTGCTACTCCTGCTAAGATCTCTCTTTAGGAACTCATACAAACATCACCTACATACCACAAAATGCTTCAAGAAGATTTACAAAAGGTGATAGTACCACCTGTTGTTAAGCCAAATGATGTAGTAGCTCTGTTAGATTGTATGCATGCAACAAAAATGAATATTCTGTTTCAACCACATGAATTACTATGAACCGAAGTTCAAAACCAACATGATCCTCTTATAATCTTTGTCACAATAGATAAAAAGTTGATAAAGAGAGTTATGATTGACAACGGATTGACTTTAATGTTTGTGTCATTGATTTGCTATGCAAAATCAAGATCGACAATTCTTCAATCAAACTAGGTA